>CM074614.1:53478623-56458623 GCA_037305975.1 Chrysolophus pictus
ATTTTTCCAGACTAGTTTCATTTCAGGTTGGCTTCTGTAACACAGGAAGAGAACACTGCGAGCTGTTCTTAACAAAATAACACTCGCAGAAACGCACGTAACTTTTTTGAGACTTATTTGCTCGCCGTTTATATTGCAATCTAAGTCGAGGCACTCAACTGTAATATGCAAAACGCGTTAATTTGACGATACGAGAAGAAAACGTCTGGGGCCGAACAGCAGCCTACGAGGAACCATTACAAACAAATCACGGCACCGAGTTTCGGGGAAGCCGATCGCCGGGCGCTCCGCCCCGACGGGAGCGGGCCGAGACCCGACGGATGCCCCGAGCCGAGCTGCGGCCTCCGTGCTGTTCCGCCCCGCCCCGCCCCGCCCCATCCCACCCCTCCCCACCGGCACGGCCGCGGCCCCGCCGTGCCCCCCCGCCCCGGAAAGAAGAAACCCAACGCCCCCCCGCAACCCCCAACAGAACAAGGCAACAGTGAACGTCGCGCAGCAGCCGCCCGGCGCCGCGCCTACTCGCCCTCGAGGACCGGGCTCACCGCGAAGGCGCCGGGCTCTTGGTGGGGCTCGGACTCCAGGTCTCCCTTGGTGCTCTCGCTGCTGGACGGGCACCCCAGGCCCGAGTCCTGGCTGCTGGGCTGCGAAAACACTGCGTGAGGGGAGAGAACACAGAGCCTGAGCCCCGCGCCGCTGCACCCCGGGGCCCGCAGCGCTGCCCCGGGCCGACATCGGAGAATTCAGAAATAAGGCAGTGCTCGGAACGGCTGCAACGTTGCAATTTGCAGTAGATACAAAACCGAGTAAAAGGGTCTCTGACCTTCCTAACCTTAGATGAGTTGAGATCCACCTCCAGCACTCCCTTCCTGCCTGCCGTGAATATAATTAAGGGGAAGCTGCAGTGGTAATTTCTCTCCTCATTAACTTCTTGATTGGTTTCAGGCTCAGGATTCCGGCGGGCGGCAGTTTGTCACCAATTCCAAATGGCCAATCGTTAATACTAATGTTTGAGTAACTAACGGCCAGCATCTGCCCGATTCCGTGTACAACAGCGGCAGTGAGGGCAACATCCCTGCTTCTGCGTTAATTCAGTTCTGTTCATCAATAGGGAAACCTATGGTGTAATTAGCAGAACGCACCGGTGGCTGGGACAGTCGGGGGGGGGAACTACGTGGCAGTGGATCTCCACTGACCAGACACCTTAGCATCACTACTTACCGTGCTCTGGATTTTCCTGTTTAGAGGAGAGTACCACCAGGCTGTGGTCTTTTAAAAGAGAATGCACTTCACAACCACTGCCTGTATTTTGGAAGCTATGATGGATCTGGTACAGCTGCACGAGAATAGGAAGGCTCAAACTTGCCCTCCCCCCTCCAGCACTAGGCGCTAGCAGTTCCATTACAAATAAAGGGTTCGGCTCAAGGCTCACACCTAAGCCACAGGGATTCAGGGGAAATAAGCAGCAGTCCTATGGATGTACCCCATTACTACAGAAGGAAAAAACCTTATCTTGAAAATCACAAACATCTCACCTCTGCATGGCAGTGGCAGTCTGCTTCTGTAGTAACTTCCAAGTGCAGCTTAACTTCCATATTCGTACTCATTTTAAACACAGCGCTGGTTATGGGGTTTGCAGTTGAGGCCCCACACACCAGTTTCACCTACTTGTCTGTGACTACATTAAATGGTAATTTCAGATACTTTAAGGGAGTTCTGCCCATTTTTTTTGCAATGGTGGAACCTAATTCACTAATTTTTTGTGGTCACTCCTTTGATACTGGTGAGGGACAAGTCAATTCTTTAACATTAGCCTCCTGTATCAGACTACTATTGTCTCAGATTTGATTAAAAAAAAAAATTTTTGCCCAGTAGAATATTAATCTTGTATTACCTTCATCTCCTAGCTGAAAGATAAAAAAGAATGCAGTGCTTAGGTAAGAGTACTGACAAAGCAACTGCTCAACATTTTGCACATCCTGTGAATGCTACTACCAATGTGGAAAGAGGAAGCTGGGTCTTCCTGAGGGTAGCAGATAACGTTCTGTTTTCCTACTCATCTCTTCACATGTCAGCAGGGCTAGTGGCAAAGCCCAAGGAAGAGAAGACATAAGTTTCTCAGTCTCTGGATGAGGATGTAGTCAGCGTTCCACTTCACCTCCTCTGCTAATCCTCTGCTTGTGACTTACTGCCGAGGAGCTCCCATTACTTGAACCAGATGTAAGCATGCAGATTAGGGGAAAAGAGCAGAGAATGGAGGAGCATTCATGTTCCTGTGAAAGGGAAGCAGGCTCACCTGGTCAGACAGGCTCCCAGAGACCAAACATACTCACCAGGCAGCCCACACTCCCCTGGTCTGAAGCATATCTCACTTAACACTTCAGGCTAGTAGCTTTGTTGCAGTGGTTCATGCTTTGACTGCTGCGTGATGATGGAACACAGGTGCTCTGTACATAGGTCTGCACCAAGATGCCAAAGAGGAAAAGCACCTACAGAACATGCAGCAGTCCATATCTCTCTTGGTGTAAACATTCTAGAGATCAGCTCCTCACAGGTCACACACGGCCACAGCTGTTGCCAGTTAACAATACAAGCTTCAGCTGAACTTGGCCTTACCTGACACCAGGAAATGTCCCTTTTTTCTCAAGCACCTTGCATTATGAAGCAAACAACCAGAAGTCTGGCTTGAACACCACTAAGTGCCTCAGTGGCTCAAGTCTCCAACTCTGCAACCTCATTCTGCCCCGATCTAGCAAAGCCCAACATACTTAGGAAAAGCTATAAGGAATCCCCCTGTTCTCAAGCTCCAGGAAGTATAAAAGGAGTGATTAAGGTTAGAGATATTTTCTTGTTTACTTCTGAGTAGCCAGATGGGCAAAAAAGTGGCTTATTTCTTTGAAAGGGTTTGTTAATATCTTTAGTACACATGTGGCTGGAGTGATGGAAAGGCATATTTTAAAATACTGAGATTTATAAATCTTTTTGACAAACATAAAGAGAGGTTTTTCCTACATGGAAGGAGTGCAGTAAGAAACCCACCCAACGTGCTATATGGTACCAGTGTTAAAATGACAGTACTGACTATGATAGTAAAACTGCAATTTCATTTTTATTATCTATTTACCCAGCAGCTCTACATTAATTTATTAAAAACATGGGGAATGATACAGACGTCAGCCTTTTTGTAGACAGGCACCCACATCTGTTTCTCAGCATTCCAGGCAGTGGTTCCTAAGCTTTCTGGACCAGTGGAGCTCCACAAGCATTTCTCATGAGGTATCTGACATTATAATCAAACCTCAGGTAGAAGGGGTATTAACACAAGAACATTTCCAGTCCTCACTGGGTTGGCTGGTTTCACAAAACATCTCAGAACTTGGAGGCACTGATCTAAATAACACAGGCAGCTCTTCTAGTGACAGTCAAAATGGCCCTGGTTTTCAGAGTTACGAAGCTTGGACTACCTATGTTAATCTCTGAGCGTGCATAGGAGGATGTAAACAGAGCCACCTAGATTTTAAAAATAACCCGGAACTATAGAGGTCTCTTCTCTAGCAAATGGGACCTACCTCTGTATCCCAGCCTGCACTGCTTACTTGGACTCACTTTCACTGAAGTCAGTGGGAGACACCAAAGTCAACCCAGAAGTAGGTAGGTGCAAAGCTGGTAATAAGAGCAAGATACTTGATTTGGGACTTGTAGCTATAAAAAGGCAGCAAGAAAGAAATGAGCAATTCTGTTCCAGTGTTTTAATCACACGGCAATAAAATGTAAAAATTCCAAGTTCAAAGAAACAAAGCCCATGTTCTTTTTGATTTAAATGTATGAGCTTCATCTGTTTGAGGCTCGTGGTTGATCCTCCCACTGTAGTTATACAGCCCTTATCTGTGTAAATAACAGCACCAGAATTGGGTCTATGATGGTTTTTAAAGATCATTCCTTGATCTAATTACCTTTTACTCTTGGGAAACCTGAATACTTTTGAGCCATATGAATCTGAAAAAAAATATCAGCTAATATCACACAGTAAAAGAAGTGAGAAGGGATATGAACCAAAACCACAAAACCTTACATCTTCTGACACTGGAAACTGCATTAACTTTTAACATGAGTGATCCCTGTAATTCAGTGGACTGAAAAGAATAATACACTTTCAATGATGTGAGAAAGCGGAAGGATATTCAAGCTTGAAAAGTAAATATTTTCCCAAGTTTACATTTAAAAAACTATTAAACTCTCAGTAAGAAGCAATTTTAAAAGATTTAAGGTTGAGAGGTACAATCCATTTTTTAAAGCTCTTTCACCTTTTTCAAGGAAAAGAAAAATAAGTATGCCTTTCCCACCTGCTCCTAAGGACTATATACTTCTTCCTAGTGCGCAGACCTAAACCTGCATCTGCAAGCACAGCCATGCACTCCCTCAGAGGAAGAAGGGCAACGAAGCTGTTGCTGCTGGAGCACAACTGAAGCAGGCCAGGTTTTTGATTTGAGGCTGAAATAGAATTTTTCAGTCTTTCATGGTGTCTTTCTTTCCATCGCAAAATAATTTTCCTTTTGTAAGTACCACTGAAAATGAAGGTGCAAGAAGTGATTGCCACTTCAAGCCCTGAAAATGCTACATGAAGTGTCTTTAGCAACCAGCAGGCCTAAGAAACCAGTGGCAATGATAATCAGAAGCAAGACCTGCTAGTTGTGTGAAGGGTAGATGGAAAGAGAAAACAGCTGGGGCACTTCCCTCAAATAACCACCTCAAGGCACCCATCTCCATGGTGCTACGAGACTCAGTGGGATGACTAGCAGTGTTCTGAAGGAATGCTGGCTTAGTGTCCTGGAAATACTGTGGATGGGACTCTCTTGGAAGATACTGCTAAGTCTGCACTCACGTTGGTGGTAATCATTACTCCACAGCTCATACTGACATTGCAGGGCTGGTTCTACCACCTGCTGCCAGTAAACAGCCTGCAAGGTACATCAAATGCAAGAACACATGGCAGCTGCTTAACAAAGCATTCAGTCAAAGGACAAAACAAAACACAAAATTGGTTACTCCTGCAAAACCAGGCACTTGGAACCAGAGAATCATCAGAATGAACTCTGGCTCGGCTATGGAGGAAGACACACAGAAAAGTCAGAGAAACCCACTACTTTCCTACTGTTAAGGAAGCATTAGAGGAGCAGCAGGAGTGCCAGTGTCCTGACTGTGCTGTACATCACCTCAATGAAATCCCAATGCAAGCAGACACAAAAATACCAAGCTCAGTTCTCCTAAACAAACTGTGCTCTGCTACCTCTCATCTTTGCAGTGCCTAGCCCTGCAAGCATCCAGTTCTTTTATCACAGAGTTAGGTGACAGAAGGCCAAAACAAAGGTCTCTCCCCAATGAACTTTCCATGTGCCGTGAATGCACTGTTTGAAAAGACAGAGGACTGTTTTACTCTGTAATGAAGAAACAAGTGTTAATAGAGGAAAGTTTTTAGTTGAGAAAAACATATGTCAGCTCTGTTTTTAAAATTTCTTCTGAACAGAAAGAATCATGCTTTTAAAACTGTAGAAATTCACGTTACTGAACACAGTGAATGCTTAATGAATCCCCAGTATTTCCTAGCTATTCTGTGCTACCCTGTCTCTGCATGAATGTTGAGACTAAATATCCCTTACTGACTGAGAATTTTAATCAATACTTTCTCACATACCAATGTGAGATGTGCTGCAGTGATTGTCCTCCTCTCATACTTTGGCCCTCCTCTCAGACCTGGAGTAGGCAGTGCTTCCCAAAGGGTCAATTTCTGGAACCTCACTCTGACACTAGCAGTTTCTATTTGCTACAGCTCATTATTACTCCCTAGCATGGATGTAGACTTCTTAAAAGAAGCATTATGCAGAGCACATAGTAAGATGAGCTGCTGGTCTAACAGAGAGACTGATGCTAAAACAGTAATGAGGCACTAATGAAAACTCAGTTATGGATCTGCCTTCAAATGCGAGTTACTGCATGTTACACATCTCAGCTGAAATATCTTTGCAGTTTTCATTTTGATCAATTCACTGTGGATTATTCTGTGTTGAATGTAATGCAGACAAATTAAAATAAAAAGGGACTGGTGCTCTCTCTTTGCTTTGCATGTCTTTAATACAAGGGCAAATAGTCCAGTTCCAGCAATGCATGCCAATGGAAATTATCCTGCTGTAAGAAGTGTCAAGAACCAGCAGAGCTGCCTTTTGGTTAAAAAAAAAAAAAAAAAAAAAAAAAGACAAAACATGCCTAAGGAAATGGAATCAAAACCAAGTCCAGCCTGTGTCTCTTAGCACAGATATACTATTTCACAGTAAAGCCCTTTTCCCCTTCTCAAACGCCTACCCTTCTCACTAACATTTAAAATAATTAGGATTATATTTTATGCCCACAGTAGGACACATTCATTGTGTGTTTTCAAATAGCATTAATTCTTGGCATTAGAAGCTCAGAATAAGAGGTAGAGATCTGAATGGAGATCTTTATTCAGCATGCTTTACGATGGATTATCCCATTCTTTTCCAGTTCCTGCTTGTACTTTTAGCAACGAAAAAGGTGGGGCTATAACTTGATGTAATTAGAAACCAGAAGCTGAAGAAAATATCCTCTTGTTGAACTCCCCCACCCCTGCCTTTAAATTCTCTTACAATAATAAGAGAAACAATCAAACGAGACTTTCCTCTCCTCACCCACCTCCAGCTGGTCAGGAAGGATGCAAGGAAGACATTCTGGAAGCACAGGTTTTGAGTTTTCATTTGAGGTTCCAAATCCTATCTCACAACAGTATCAACCAATTACAAAGCAACTGCCATTAGAACTTGCAGACAGAATAAGCATCAAAACAGTACTGACTGACCAACACCTTTTACTTATACCAGTTTTACATCACATGTTTAACTTGATGGGGCTAAGCTGGTGCCTGAGGCTACGAAAGGCAGAGTACAGAGGAACTATCACAAAACACTCAGGAAGACCAGGTATATGAAGATGAGTATCCTTGCTTTGAATTGATTTGAAGACTGTGCAAAGCTCAGCAGGAAAAAGCTTGTTAGTGCCAAGTCCAGCTTGGCAGAATTGAGTGGTTACACACCTCCTGGGCAAGGTATTAACCAGAAATGCTCACTCTACCAGAGCCATGTCCCAGCAGAGTATGAATGAGTACAATCCCACACGAAGCATCTAATCTTATATTCAACTCCAAAATTCTGATTAATAGTTCCTTCTTTAAAGACATACAGTTTTAATGGTTTAACGTAGAGAATTGGTGCTTTGGAAGACATGAAGGAAATCACACTCTAAGAACTGGTTATCTCAACATAAAGTAAACCTCTTCCACTCTTAGATAATGGCTAAAATGTGAACTTTTATGGAAGATTGACTGGGTCATCTGTAAGTATAAACATTCTGTATGACTACACAACAGAACAGCTATTTCCCCATCACAAAGGAGCAAAGATGAGGTCACAGGCTGAAGAATTTCTAAACTAGTACGAATCCTCCAAAGAAAAGGCACTGTGACAAAAAAAAAAAAAAGAAAAAAAAAAGTTATCTTTTTTCTTCATCCCTTCCATTCCTCACTTAGTTAAACCTCTGCACTGTCCTGTGCATGTATTTGTGCACTCAGATCGGGAATCACACTAGAGAAATTATTCTACTGCAGAATACCCAGCTTCCTATGTTTTGCATAGATACACATGCTTCTTCAGGCTACAAGTCTTTGCTATGACCATCAGCAGATGTGCTCTCAGAGATCCCAGCTTCCCTTAGACATTCATGGTCCCTCAGAATCAGGGAACATGTTCTGCTGCTGCGCAAACCCAATGGTTTGCAAGGCTGTTCTCTAAATCATTAAATGGACAATGCTTTGAGAGGAATTTATGTTGAAAAAAAATACCAAATCATTTCAAAATTCCAGATTGGAGACTAGCCACACAAACATCCAAGGAGGTATTAATCCCCCAGAAAGATGTAAAAAAATGTGGCTATGAGGGATGAAGTGATTTGGAGAGCAGCATGGAACCTCAGAGAAAAGCCATTTGCTTCATCACTTAAACAAGGTTGTGACAAAGCTGGGACCTTTCATCTTTTTGTTCCTAGAGGTCACATACAATTCTACACACAACAGCGAAGAGATACTCTTTAACAAAAAGATACCATTGATGTGTTGTATTCAAAGGACCAGCACAAGACAGAAAAAAAATGGCTCTGAATCCACTTTCTCGACTATTTTTTCTCTCATTCTTGAAAGAATTAAGAACTGTGTTCTAAAAATAAAACTGAAACATGCACCTATCAATCACTTTCATGAGAAACACACAAGTATTTTGCCAGAGGAAGGAAAACGTGCCCAAACACCCATTGTAGGTACTTCATTCCACCAGGACTAGCTTTGCACCTATCTGCCTTGCAGGGTTAAGAGGTCAGCAACATCCTGGTCTCTACCACTCCTGGACGCAGCAGCCAGGCAGGGAACACAGTGTCCCGGAACCCTTTTGCACAGCCACATGCAAAGCCAGGTCCATGAAACCAGCCACATCTTTTGAGAAGCCAGTCATGGGTGGCTCTTTTTGTGAATATTGAAGCAATCCACTTTGCAGATCTGGGTCAGTGCATGCTGGAGGAGTCAGAGTGTGACTCTCCCTTCTCACTTGTCCCTGTGTATCATGACAGCATATTTTGCCTTTGTTTTGCTTTGCGTACCTCTTTAAAGACTGTCTAAACAAGAAGTTCATTGTTAAAAACCATCTCTAGAAGCATAAGGTGTCCTACCTAGAAAACATACTGCAATTTGCAATAGTGTGGCAGTAAAATGTTTGTCTGAAGAGCAATGGTAATTTTAAGGGAAAAGTGTGTTGCACACTCAGAGTAGCATTATCAAGCAGCAGAATACATGGCAAGACATGGCACAGGTTTTCTCCTTATGTAGCTATACTAAAGAAAGAAAATAGAAGCTTTAATAACCACTAATAACTTCTTGGTGTCCTATGCAGAAATCCAAATTTAACACTGTTTTGTCTGACTATCTACCAGCTCCTGTGTCAGAAAAGCTGTTAATCTTTACTGGTTTCCCAGAAAAAAAAACACCAAGAAGTCTATCACAGTTTGTGCAACATCAAGACTAGCCAAATAAATGTAAACTTTAATTTTGGTCACCGTTCTTTACACTTTTACTGCTCATGATGCCACTTTCAACCTATAAAACAAAGACAAAATCCATGCCAGCTGTCATGAGTGACAACACTCAAAGAGCCTTACTGACCTTCTTAATTGTAGAAAATATGCGCTCAGTGATAAAGTGCAATATTGTATGGCTTAATTATCTTTTGTGAATATGACTTGCAAACTTTTGGAAATCAAGGGGGTACTAAATAATCAGAGAAAATGCTAAGTCTAATGAAAGAGATCTGTTACAGTAGACTCAATGGATTTTTCACTTGTCAGGAATAGATTTTTTTTAATGCTCTTATAATGTAATCTCCTCTGCTGGAAAGGAACAAAGAAGGACCTGCAACATACACCATGTCAACAAAAGCTGCAGTAGGTTTGCCACTGATTTCAGCATGAGCAAGACTACACTCACGAACAACTGCACTCAAAACTGAGTAAAAGGAAAAAATGAAAGAACCCTTACATGTACAGGTTAGAATTCAAGTGAATCTACAATTTTAAACGCCGAGGAGGCATTAAAGTGAATTAATATTACCATGGCATTACTATTTTTCAATGTTAACTTTAATGTAGAAGCCAGTCAAGCAGACTTGCTGTCAAATGGTTCAACAAGTATTGGTTAAATTTGCAGCAAAAGAGGGGTATATACATAAACAGAGTAAAAATGTTGCTACTTATTTTAAAGTGAGATTTATACACTCTGAAGTTTAGGAACCTTGTCACAATAAGTCACTCTACTTGAGAAAATAGGGACAAAAACTGAACACAAAGCATTCTTAAGGTACTCAAATGAGTTAAATGAAGTTTCACACAACATTAGGCTTATGACAGACCCACTGTGTTATATTTATATTTATTTCCACTAACACAACAGCAGCATTAAATGCACACTGTGAAATGCCGGCGTGCAACAGAACCCAGTGCTGCTGAGGGGAGGGGCCTGCCCCAGCTGGCTGTGCCAGCACTACTGGAAGGCCTGCTCCTAGCCATGGGCACACAGCAGCTGAATGCAGCAAAATCCATTTGATGAAGACAGCTGTATCTTCCCAGCATGTCTGGTCCTCATCCAGAGCTCTCCTGAAGCAGCAGCCCAGGGCTCCAGGCCTGTCTACCTTCATAGGAGCTGACTGGGGTCCCTCGGGCCTTCTGGGGGAAGGAAGTCCCCTGCAGGGAGGCTGTGCAGAGGAACATCTCTGCATGCTCCCCCCAGAGCCTTTCAGCTTGGCCAGCTGAGCTGCAAGGATGAGGTAACAGAAGGACCTGCTCTGGGCTGCAGGGAAGGATGGGTTTTCAAGGTACCCAAAAATGCAGGTGAATGCAGATCAGCAGGTCCAGGTGCCTCCTGATCCAAGCTGGACAGTTCAGAGCAAGAAGCAAAAAGGTCAGAGCATGGCTGAGGAGGGGTGAACCAAGGGCTCACATGCATTCCTCCCTCCTCACCTCTTTTCATTAGGGTTCATTATGTTACAACTTCATTTCGGCTACCTCCTGCAGAAGCATCTACATAAAAGAACAGTAGGCCCCTCTCAACAAGCCAGTGCTGCTTCCCTCGTTTGCACAAATCTGCTTGCAGAATGTCTTGCGAAGTACTAGCGATAAAATCCAACCGAACTAAAATCACTAGGCACTCCTGCAACTCAGCAAAGAGCTGGGGCAAGACGTGTATGACTTACTTGGTAAACACAGTTAAATGAGCTACAAGTTTGTATTTACCTAAGAGAGGGGAGAGAAAAAAATGAGGACAGAGAAGTCTTGATTTGCAGTATTCAGGAGGTTTAAAATGATACCTAAGGGCATACATCTGGCTCAAATCTGGCTCAAAATACAACAAAATGTGTTTTACACAGCCAAAAGCCAATACAAAAATCTGCTAAGAATTGTAGTAAATGGTTGTTTCAGAGTGGGAAAAGAAAATATTCTTTGCAGTGTCTGCAAGTGCTCTAGGACAGAACTTGAAAGGGAAAATGATTTATAAAGGAGCAGGAGAGAGAATTCATTGATTTTTCCTTTTCTTTCATGTCCAGAAAAGAAACAAAACTGGTGATAAACTGGGCTAAAAGCACTCTTTTACCTCAGCAACCTACTACATGATTAGTGGTATGCTTGGGGTAAATAAACATGCTACCCACAACACTGGGATGCAAACCTACGAAGCTTAACTGATTTAACTGGCACTGTGGGACAAATATCAAGCATAGGGCACTGTAAAATACAGTGTGCAATAATATAAACATTGTAAAAAATTATGGACAAGTGGGAAATAAATTTGAAGATGTTAAATTAAACAAAACCACAATTTTTAGTTTTATTTCTAAATGTTAAACAGGCTTCTGCTTTTTCTGCATTACATTCCAAAATTAATCTTGGCAAAATGAAGTGTTCAATCATCAAGTTACTACCAAAGGTACTTCCTGCTTTACCAGGGGGTTTTGGACTAGGTGATCTCTAGAAGCCTCTTCCAACCCCTACGATACTGTGATTCTATAACTCCAAATCTGCTCAGAATTTTAAGACAAAAACAAATGCCCTCCTCTGCTCCGGCTAGCCCCTTCCACACATCTGTGAAGCGAGCTGTACCTTTGCAGGTGACAAGAGGTGCAGGCTCTCTTGGTGCAGTGTGGGCTGTACTGCAGAGAGATAGAACGGAGCACCTGGCATGTACTCGGTGCAGCAGCAGCATGCTCAGAAGGCAAGAGCTGCACCAAGGCAGTGCAGCATCCATGTAGCATCACTGTGCAACAGCATCACAGCACTGCATCACCACCATGCAGCCATGAAGCCACCCGCAGATACAAGCAGGCAACGAGATTGCCTTGAGCCACTCTGACAAAAGTAGCGAGGACATTTCAAGTCTCCTTACCACACCAAGCGTGTTATGAGGGCAGTGGAAATGCTGACACCCACCTAATTGCAGTGGGAGTGCCCCTCCGGTCCCATCCGATGGTTCACCCTGAGAAGCAAAATGCATTTGTGCTGCGATCTGATTTACAGATGTGAACACAACCAGGAAAAGCAAATACTTTTACAGCATGCAAAACGAGTTTGCTGGTTTTGCCACACAGTTTTAAAAGTCTGGTAGTTTTCAATTTTTCGTATGAAAAACCACTTTCTCTAAATAATCCTTTGTGTGTTAACAAAATGTCACTTAAAAGGAAAAAGCAGCTGTAACATTTGCATGTCTGATTTACTGCAACAGGTTTGGAAGAAAAGAATGTAATTTATTACAACCTATTTAGCTCTGCAACAATTGCCCTTCAAAAACCGAAGGAGAGTAATGTAATTGAGCGTACATGCCTGTTTTGCTGCAGAAACCTCAAACAGCCTCGGGCAAGAGCTAATACAGATGTAGTACAAGGCATTAAAAGAGTGCTGGATGCTGTAGCTAGCAATTATCTTGGTATTTAACCAAATCTATCGCTCATCAGGAAAGCGTTTAGTGCAGCAGTCGGAGCGAGACAGGCTGACACGGAGCACAGCTACTTAACTGTCCCCTCCAGCGATTACACTTTCTCAACCCGAGAGCCATGTCAAATTAAACAACTAGACATTGACTTTTCACTTCTATAAACGTTAAGCTATGATTGACAACTCCTGGATGCTACAAGGCAGTCATTATAATCAGCCAACGTACTGCTGGCTTATTTGTGATGTTTCGCCCCCCAGCCCCCCTACTCCCAGCAATTTCCTTCTGGAGTATTTTTACAGCGCTCTACAGGCATGTTTGCTTTGCTTCCTGCAGGAACATTGTTAGAAATGCCACCCCCAACTGGAGACCTTTGTACGTGCACGGGAAAGCAACATAAAATTAAGTGACTTAACCCGACATACAGGATACTTTTTTTTCTTGGTCCAAGCCAGCATTTCTCCATTTAACTCAAATTTGGGGATATCTGGACAGCAACAATGGACACAATCACTGCATAATATACCACGAGCCCACCTGTTTTATGTGGCACCTTTCAAGAGTATTTTCCCAAATACTAGAAAGCGTCCTTAAATCCACGTATAATCTACTGCAGATAAGAAATGAGGCAACCCAGAGACGTAGCAAATAAAATGACGATCTGTACAGGAGTATCCTGAATATGTATTACTGAGGGCCTCCACTTCCCTGAGGCTATTACAGCTTCACTATGTCAAGCCACCACTTATCACAAATATCTGAAGACCGTGGCTTAGCAAAGTTACTAGAAACTGAGCAAGCACATAAAGCAGTCAAGGTTGTGAAGAAATATGTTTCTTTGATTTTGTATGCTACATTGTGGTGCTTGAAAACAGTACATTATAAGTGACAGCTTTACTCTACACCCCTCTAATTCAAGCCACAAGAGTAACATAAAAGATGTCCAAACTTTCCCCTCTCAAAATAAAAGGAGAAAGTCAAAATAGTTGTAAATAACGCACAACACCTCTGAACTTTCATTTCCACATAATTTCTAAGAAACTTGCTGGGATCCTTTAAAGCCTCTGGTGCAGAAGCAGGTGAGATTAACACTGTATCATGAAACTAATTCTGAATATGAACAAGCTTCCAATGCTATTCTATTTGTATGCCTGGAAGCCTACAGACCTACATGATTAGTGTATCTGAAGCTTTAGCCTTATGCTGTCTGCAGCAGGCCAAATGATAAACTTTATAGTTCAAAAAAAGCCTAACAAATCAACTGAGCAGAATTAGCAACGATAAACACATTTGTGGAAAATGTTCTCAGCTAGAAAGTATGATTTCACTGCAGAATGAGCACTCAATGGAAAAACAACTACAGAAGCTGAAAACAACTGAGGAGGACAAATGAAATATAGTTATCTTCTCTTTTTGATAGTGCCAACTGCAGTCCTACTCCTTTTTCCACTTCTGTACTATATTTAACACTCAACACAGATTCCAGAAATCTAAAATTAAATGTAACAGTATTTCAAACACACCACCTCTCCCTCTGGCTGAACTGCAACGCAGTAAAGCCAGAAGACTTCTGACACAAGTCCAGAACGTGACATCTGTGCTTCAAACACAGGACAGTCACAGCACACTAAAGACAGCGAAATTTAAGTTAACTTCCAGATTTTGCAGTATAACAGTGAAATAACAATGTCACAGAGTGCACTCAAAAACTCCTCATCTCCCACCTTTCATTTCATTTATTTTTAATCAGGTAACTAGCAACAAAGTACCTAACTCCCACTGAAGAAGGTTGCTGTCCTTGCCTGTAGGATAATCAAGATAGTCTGCCTTCTAGTCTATGTGGCTGTTACTGGCTAACTGCACACATCTCAGATGTCAAAAACAGCAGATTTATCTCCAAAGACAGCAATTTACTCACATACAAAATGTCCCATTTACTTTTTGCACTGACATCTTTCTCATGCAGCTGGACAAAAACGCCTACTATCTTATTTCTTTCTTCTTTTTCCCTTTCTTAGCAACCTTAAGTCAACAGTGCAGATGAAGGGATTGAAGTTAATGGAAAGAACTACCATTTCAGCATACAGCCAAACATACTTTTGCTTTTCCATATCTCCAAGTTTCTGGGTAAGTTCCCCCAGAACTTCTGCCCAAGGTAGTGGGAGGAAACCACCAGCACAGCCCAGCAGTTCCATGCTGATGGTCCCCATCCAGCCACACTGTCTCAGGAGCCACCTCCCTTGGCTGGCCCCAAGAGCACTACTTCATAGGAGCCCCATGCCTTCAAAATAACAATTAACCCAAAACAAGCAGAAAAAATAACACAAGTAATTGAAAAATACAAGAAAACTTATCAATCTGAATTTTCAACCAGCAATAATCAAGCTATGTTGTTCCAAGAATGGTATTTTCAACAGTGTTTTTTGAAAATAAAAGCCTGCTTCATAGAAAAACTAAGTTGCAACACTTCTAAAAAATATGGAGACAATATTAAAAAAAAAAGACAGGGTCCTGTCAGAGTAATCTCTATGTTCATCTGTAGTGTTTGTACAGAGAATGTGTGCATAGCATGTGTGTATCCATATATCCATGTGTATATATGTCTGTATCCATATATGCACCCACACACAGGTGCAGGTATGTGTAGATTATATATATTATATATATAAAGCTAACTTTCAGTCCTCGGAAAACAAAAGCTATCCCCATATAACAGCCAAATTCCTACATAACTCAATTTCGACATCTCATCTGGTGTGAACTGCACTCATTCCTAGTGTAAACCCCAGCGTGCTCTGCAATGATATACTGTAATGTCACATCGCAATCTGGATTTACTATAAAGGGCTGCTGACGAGTTTCAGAGCAGTAAACATTGCTGCGAGGTGTATTTCACACTGAGCTGGTTTTTATGAAGAACACTTCACCGCCCAGCCACGGCACCCAGATGATGAATGGTGAAAGATGCATGACAAGCTTCATCATTGTTTGTAAATCTTAACTGTTCCTGCTCACTAACTCTGCAGGCAATTTTCAAAGACAGCGGCCGACAGAAGGACAGCACAGCTTTCCTGAAGGTTATTCAACTTGTACTTGGCCTAAGCTATGACTGTGAGGAGCACTGGAAATAAACCCATCGGGTAACACCCAGGCTTAGAATTAGAAGTGATGGGTGGGCGGGCCAATGGCTGCCAAATTAAGAAGGCCCATCAAGTAGCCAGCACCACTCGTGCAGGGCTGCTCTCATCCTATGCAGGCATCCCCTACACTGGCCATGCAAACGTGCATCGGTGGCCACACAGATGGAGCAAGGGGCCACCATGCCCACATCCCTTGTTCCCCCTGGTCCCCTCAGCTAGAGTCTCAGCTCAGCCAGAGAGTGCTGCACAGGGCCAGGAGACCTAAGGGGAAGCCCTCACCTTCCTCCCTAAAATCACTTCTGCATGGGACCAGTGCTGTGGGCTGCAACAACTTCTTGCCAAGAGCCACAGTCTGGCTCAATGCCTCCTGCTATCCAGGCTGTTTTCAGGGACTTAGGAACTCTGATTTGCCTTCTTTTTTTTTTTTTTCTTATTAGGAAATCAGCAGCAAACACATCTTTTGCTCAAGTTTCTCACAATCTGCAGAAGAGCTGCCAACAGAAGTGCCTTATACAATCCAAAGAGCCTGCAGAAGCTTAGATCATGGCTCTGATAAGCTGTCATGAAAGGTAAGATACTCTCTGCAAACCCTTTTGCTCAGAATACACCACAGAATGTGGCCAAGTTCTCCCTTTTCTTAACCAGGGTTAGAAGGATGCAGCTGCAAAGCAAAGAGAGGAGCAAGTTTCACTGTTACAGCTACCAACCACACCTTGGTAAGCACGCTGCTGTCGCTGCCGTGACAAAGCATCTCCACTCTGTGGTGAAGTCTGTTTTGCTACTAACGATTTCCATGAATTTCTGTTCTTAGGGAAAAAGTTCCATAATTAAACCAGAGCACCAAGGCCAAATCCTGTGGTGCAGGTTTTTAGGACAGGATCCAGCATCCTTTAAGCATGAAAAAAACCAAACCACAGCCCCTGCAGCCACTGCCACAGGACCAGCTTCTTCGCCACAGCGAGCAGCAGGGTTCATGAATCAAACCTATAATTCTGCAACTGCACAATGACAAGTTCACTGCATGATTGTGTTATTTCTGTGCGGTTTTGAGTGAGCAGAGCAGAAAGGTGTTTCAAGAAGAAATTACTAAAATGACCCTCTGAATCAAGAATAAACTAAAGCAGAGTACAATGTAAGCAGATGCTTAAATTCATTCCTTTCCAGGATTTTCCCTCTCTGTCAGTCAGACCTTGCCTACTTATTTCAGTGTTGGCCAAATCTTCACCAATCCAACCTCACAACACAGACCAGTAATTTACAAAAAGAATTAACGACACGGAAAAAAAATGGATCGCTAGAGTTTGCATTAAATATGCATCATGTTCTCAAGTGTATTTTGAATGCTGCTGCCACAGTAAATGAAACAATGAGGCATGAGTACAAACATCACAAATCTGGGTTAGCAACTTGCTTGATTTAAAAAACATAAAATATTTCCAAACCCAAGCTAAGCCTAAAATTCAGCTTCTTCTTGAGAAAGAAAATGATATGTTAAAATGTCATCATCCTACAAATATCTGTAAAATGTTACAATCTACCCAAAATCTATTTTGATCTAATCAAAGAATAACAGTGTGTTGTCCAACTTTCACACAATTCTGCTCTCACACCATACTGACAACAAATTAATTCCACAGACTATCCATGCAGCCCAGGTTGTGTGAAAGCAGGCAGAAATGTCTGAGTATAGCAGATTCATTTAGCAGAGGAATACATAAATACCTATTTAATTACATATCTATTTGTGTATATTTTGGCACACATACGCAGGTGGCCCCCAACGTACTGTACCCTGTCACTCTAAGAAAGCCACAGAACAGTGGTATGTTACAAGATGAGTAACATAAACGAGACTGTTGGAAGCAAGAAGAGCAGACAAGGCTGTGGTTTGCATGAACACAGACAGAAATGTAAACCATGGCACAGAAAAGCCGAAGTTTGCAAGCCTTCCTAGCATCCCTGTAATGGGCACCGAAGGGAAAGTGAGCACAGAACAACCATCTGGGACTGTGAACAGCAGCAATGAGAAAGCACAAAAAGGATGAAACAACTACACAAAATGGAGTGACCTGCTGACAGAAATAGACCTTTCAACTGACTGTTAAGGATCTGCAGGATTGGATTATTATCTCTTTCTTTCTTGTTTGGTATCAATATTTATTTGTAAAAGTTGGATGTAAGATGGATAGTTAGTAGCAAACAGACTCAAGTTTCAGCAAATACTGCTTGTTCCTCATGCCTAAGGGATGGTACACTCTTGGACAGAGGTCAACTTAAAAAAAAAAATATTTTTTTAAAAAAAGAAGAGACACACAAGAAATACACACAAGCTAAATGCTGCTGAACTGCATCCATTCTAGGAGCAAAATGATATGCTCCTCACATATTCTGCAGTTGAAGCCCCTCTGCATCCAGGATGCATTTCTACTGGCATTCTGCAATTGGGGTGTGCAGAAAAGGAGCAGAAGTGGTATCCCTCAGACTTACAAGGCCTGGAGCCTGTGGGACAGCAAGAGTGTCTCTTCACTTACACAGACTTGTTCCAGACCAGACAGAGAAAAACTTGGGCTGTTTCTTACTGCCCTGCCTCACTTCACCAAGCACTTTACTGCCACAGTACTGCCAGTGCATCTTGTCAGCTGGCAGCAAATTTAACAGAGCAATTAAATGCAAGGGTATTTCCCCAGTCTCTGGAGCCATTTCTCAGTCATAGCAGATCAGCCTGCTTTGCTGCAGTACGCTGCTTCCATACCTCGAACATCCACTGAAACAGTACAAATGCAAGGGCACTGGCTCAGACCTTTTGCACACCAGGACTCCTTGAATTCTCTGATCCTACAACCAGGTGCTATCTGTGTTGTTGACTATGAATGTGACTCTTGAACAGAATTTCAAAGGCAGAGATTTATGCAAGAAGACTGTACTTAAGAAACCTAAAAAAGAGGCATAACTTCTGCACACTGCAATCTCACCTGAAGAGCAATATCCTAACCCAGGACCTCTGTCATTTCTCAGGCATATGACATTCACTGCATTTCAGCACCTCTTTTACTGAACTTACTTGCTTAAGCAGGGAGACTATTTCCGACATACCCTTGATTGTTTAACCACTGGAAGAGATTCTACAGAACTGCTCCATAGTTTGGGTGGGCTTTTCCAACAGCTCACTGGTGTTCCCAGTACAGCACCCAGCCACAGAGAAGCAGGAGCGTATTACAAAGATCTCGGAGAAGTCTCTGCCTTGCTGTTCGATCACTACTCCTCAGTTTCTGCAACTGTAAAACCAGTGAGGATAACAGTTATTTAGATTCTAGGTAGGACTGACCCCTTGAAAAGTATCTGGAAAGTGTTTGAACTGTGCTGGTGACAAAGAAAAAAAAAAAAAAAAGAACAATTGTTACTAGAAATGTTTTCCCCTGAAAAACAAACACTGTTTGCTGATTTAAGCAAAAATTTTGACATTTTCTATATCAAAATGAACGCTTCGTGTGAGCTTTTTTCATCTGTGTTTGGATGGAGTTTCAGGCTCCTGCTTTATGTGGTTCCTGTTTTATGTTCAGGCTGCAAACACAGTCCTGCTTCAGTGCTGCATTACACACTTCCAAATATCCTGAGACACTACTGAGAAAACAAAAATTCAACTCCATTCAGCAGCTAAAGCAACATACAAAATGCAAGCCACCTTCTTCACCATATTTGCTAAATATTAACAAAGATGAGTTTGATTTCTGTGCTAACTTTAAGAGAATGCAACTGTTATGAAATAAAAGGTGTTTGCAAATAAAATGATGTGCCTCCTCCACATCCTTCTATTTAAATGTTGATTTTTTTTTCTGCCACTGTCCCAAACCCGGAAAACGCCTTCACACTGGTAAGCAAAGGCTTGCCTTAATTCAGTGGAAATAGGGTCCAGAGCTAGGCACCCAGTCGTGATCTGAACATATGCCTCATGCTGTCTCAAATTAAGGTCTTGTGCATGTATTTCTAAGACAAGTCTAAGACAGGACTGGCCTGATCCAAAGTCAGCTGAAGGTACCTGGCAATTCTGGGCAGAGATCCAATCCTGAAAAAGCCCCATCAAAACTAAAACCAACTACTTCACAGAAAAAAATGTGATCAAGGCAGCTGGCTCTTATAAGTCGAACACTCTGTCGTGCCTGCCATATACACATTCTCATTCCTCTACTTCTTGTACAAGTAGCTCTCAGCTTGGCTCGCAAAACAAAGGCATGCTTTAAAGCATGATCCGTATACACAGAGACTGGTAAAAAATACTCATACATCTTCTTCTCTAATTGCTCATTCTGAAAAAAATTAGCAAGGTAGCAGGAAAGAAAAGGAAAAGAAAAATGTTGGAAAGTAAACTAAAACATTCCTCTTTTATCTAGAAATGATTATATACATGTTATAACCTCGTGATCTAAGAGAGCCTTCTGAAAACATCTTTCTGTCATTTCTCATTAGTTTCTGTAATTTCTTCTCCCTCTTTTTTCCAGTTTGCAGAAGGGTAGCAGCTGTGCTGGTTGGAAGCAAAGCCATTCTACCTAGAACATGTTCAAGTTGCAAGGCAGTTGAATGATGGCTTTTTGCCATTCAGCAAATGTAAGCCCATTATGATAAGCAACACTCTGTAACATGGTATGACCTCATGTACAAATGTCAAGAGCTTACTGAGAATTTTGCATCATTTGTAAAAATAAAGGAAGTGTAAATCAGTGGTCTGCTAGCTCATCTCTCTTCCCTTTCAACATAACTAAAAAGACAGTTAACTTAGCAGAACAAAATTAATGAAATGGTCTGACTAAAATACTGAGACAATATATGAACTGGCAAAACCTCTATAAACCTGGTTACAACTGAAGTGTGGGTAATAGACTGCATGTATTCTCTAAGACAACCTCTGATCTGTGGCTGGGAATTTAATAACCATTTGCAGAGACTAGTTTCAGAAGTTTAAAAAATGTGGCTGCAAAATTAATTTTTTTCTTTTGACCTGTTGATTCTTCATACGTATTACTGCATTCCCATAAAGTTTCTATGGGAACAGATCTTATTAAAAAATAGTTTTGAGCTTGCTGCAAGAGCTATTAAGTGAAGTTGTACAGTCTGCATTATACAATGTGTAACAATAGATGCTCCTAATATTACATTCTGGACCTAAAATCTATGCATATGAATTCACAGAAAGAAAACGTGGCTCTGAGCATGGTCACCACTTCAACCACAGAAAATGAAAGAGTAAAATATAATTTGCATTTAAAACATGCTCTAGAGTTGTCTTTAAAAAGTAGCAATCACCAACTCCATAAAAGGTTCATATAAAGTTGTCAAGCATTGTACAGAAAGACCAGTCTAGCAATAAATGGAGAAATGCATAAGCGTGTGCCTTCTAAATGGGACAGCATGCAGCATGGATAGTCAGTACTTTAAGGGATCTGCCACTGACAGCCTGCTGGCTGACTCGGCATCCACAGAAATGACAATGAAGAAGCAAGAAGCCTCACTCTCTCTGAAGGCTGTGAAAAGCAAATCATTGACTAACAGCCTGAGAATATTATGTTATTTGTAGAAGGAAAAAGTAAAAGCAGTCGTTTCCTCCAAGAATGGGCATAATGAAAAAGAGGATGCCTCTAAGAAGCCCATGAAACAGGTATGGTCCTACTCACACGCTCAACTTTCTCACAAAAATATTTGTGCCTCTTTCACCCACTACCTCCCTGCTATGGAAAAACACTTCTTCAGAGTCTGGAAAATGCTTTTTGATCTCAGTAAATTACATCTCACTGCTTGTCAGTTTCTGATTGATGGTGTAACTTAGGGAACAATATCTGTGTGGGGAATATTGTCTGGAGAAGCAGTCAAGGATTATTGAAAATACAGTATTTATGCAGTTTAAAAATCAGTGGTACATTACGCACAACTTTTTTCTGGAGTGATGAAAAATTACTGAAGTGCATTTGGGAACAAAGGGTATAAGGTCTTTTGTCTATTTGTAAGAACACTCAACTGGTAAGACTTCTTAGTGAGTTAGTAGTGATGGATGCAAGAAAAAGTGTCAACTGCAGTTGAGCATAAAGCCAAATGCTTCTTTGACCAATCAGCAGAAAGAAAGACGTCATTGCTCAATGGTGGTCAGAGAAGGGGGAAGAAAATAAAACTGAAGAAAAGAGAAGGAAAATGAACCAAGGATCACTGATTTCTCTAAGCCATTTAGAACTACTGGAAAAGGAGAAAAAAGCCTAAGATTTTATCACACCATGTGTTGTTTCTCCATTTATCTGATACGTCATATTTAGTTGGAAGACTTTCAGAAAACAGCCACTCTGAAACAGCAGCCATCTCTTTCGCATAAATCATCCCAGACTTACTGAACTCAAGGGCTCAATGCTGATTTACACCAGCCACAAATATGACTTAAATACACTTCATCTTCCAAAACTTTGAGTCTTTAAGGAGACAACCACAACAAAGTTTTTCACCACAAATTAAATGCAACAGACACCAGAACATCAGCAACAAAAAGGTCAGGACTGGTAACAGTTAAGGGACCTAAGTAACATGCATCCTTTCGTCAGACATTAAGAAAGGATCCACACACATGTATGAAGAGAAAATTCATACTCTGAGGCCTGTAAGGCACTGACACAGGATGCTCAGAGAAGATATGGATGCTACATTCCTCGAGGTGTTCAAATTCAGGTTGGATGGGCCCCTGGGCAGTCTGATCTGGTGAGTGGCAGCCCTACTCATGGAAGAGGGTTGGAACTAGATTATCTTTAAGGTCCCTACCAAACTGAACTATTCTGCGATTCTGTGATAAGATTATCTTCAATGTATAAGTGCATAAAAGAAACAAATAAGTCTGGATGCTGTTGTCAGTGCTGTCATTTCATACAGAGGATAAACATCACAAAAATTTGTCAGGTATGAAGGAAACCAAAGGAAATACTTCTCACAGACCACATAAAATTAAACTGCCAAATTCACTGTTACAGAGAGACACAAAGCATGAAAAAGCATCTGAAAGAATTAGCTCTATTCATGGAGTGCAGGTCCATGCAGGTAACTGAAAATTATAATTCAAAAGCAATCAACTTCAAAAGCTGTAGCAAAGAGACTTTTGGACATAAGAAGTAGAGTCACTCAACTCTTTCTGTTTTTCTTCTTCTCTATTATTCCTTACCAGCCTGTCCAGAGAGAAGGAAGCTTGGAGCTTGGTCTGCTCCAGCAGTACCATTTCATTTGTTACTATTCTACCTACTGCAGGAGCATGAGAATAAGGAAGCAAGAGGAATTTTGTCAGAACACCACAGTGTAACTTCACCAACTCTTCTCTAAAAATGAATGCAGATGATAATCTCTGAGATAGCCAGGAACATTTGATGTGAAAAAATATCTATCTGTAATAGTTTCAAGCAAAGCACTATGATGTGATGAGTTGGAAAGCAAACACAGAGGTGAGTCTGTAAAGGGTAGTGACACCGCTGGGATACAAGAATAATTTCCACATGTGGTCCAGAAGGAAGAGAACAGAGGCTCAGTGAAGGGCTTGTGGATCCAGGGGGAGAAAATTTATGAGAAGAAGAGAAAGACAACTGGATCATCTTTCTTTTGAAATAGCTTTGTGAAGAGCACAGACAGGAACCATCTCTAGAGGCCTGTCATACAAATTGCAGGAATGTACACAAAATGAACATCAACTAACTGCTCTACACTATAAGACTTCTGAAATACAAGCTTGCCTCAACATACAGAAACAATTCCACCTTACCACTATCATTCACAAATAAACCAGCTCCTACAGATTCTGTGGCACCTTCTGCCTGACACCTACTTTCCTTCCCACCACCCAACCACATTCTGTGGATGCCTATGCCAGGTCAAACTGGTACCTGAAGCCCCAGCAGATGCACCTACCTCTCGCTTTCGACTCTGAGTAGGAGGGGGTGTCCTCCGAGGCCAGTATCTGTGTGACGCAGGCTGGACTGCCAACCCCTTGGCCCAGGTATGAGGCAGGCGGGTAGTAGGAGCACATCCGGTACTGGGAGCTCATGGCGTGGCGGTTCTCCATCCCTTTCATCTGTAGAGACAGAATTGCAACAGCTGCCCATGGAAGATGAGCCTCAGTGCTGTGTTCACACCCTCTGCCTCATGGGCACACATCTGTGAATGAGGCAATCACGGGGGCTGCGGAAGCCAAATCCTTATGCACTGACCTTAGATTTCTGCTGTGTGTCAGTGCCACCCAGTTCCAGGGGAGATGACCCAGTCCTATAAGAAATCTAGCAGCAGTAAAGCCAGCATGCAGATATTACCTCAGTTAAAGCTGCATCCGGCACATGGACACATAATACCACAGTGAGATTCTTCACAAGCCCTCCACTTACAGCACAAACAGGGCCATAGAACCCAAACCTTCCAAACCCTTCATTTACACGCACTGACCAGTGTTCAAAGAAGGGGAGGAGTCCACCCAGCCCTTACAGTCCTGAGGAGACGGAGAGGTCCCAGACCAGTGACACTCCTCCACTAGGAGCCCACAGGACAGCTGAAGACAGTTCTGCTGACTGACTTGTGCAAGACACATCCAACTGAACCACAGCACTAGGCACACACACAGCCACAGTGTTTCAGTGCTTTTCTTAAAATTCAGTGAAATTGAGCACTATTTTCTCTGCTTACACAGTGCAACCAAGTGGTGGGCAGCCTACAGAGCACATCTGTGGCAAAGCCATAACAGTACAAACCACCGTGCTGTGTCACCTCAGAGTCTGACAATGGCCAGACAAACCCTCCTCCTTCCCAGACCAGTCAAGTTGGCAGCACTCAGAAAACAGACCTTACTCCAACACCCTGAAATGATTCAAAGTGATCTTCATGGAGAGGTGGTAGTGCTTTTAATTTCTGTTTTGCAAAAGACCTACCATCTACTATTATTTGTTCCAAAACTTTACAATGTAAAATGGCAGGGGGACTAGAGATTCATGATCCTTGAGGTCCCTTCCAACCTTGGCTATTCTGTGATTCTGTGATTCTGTGGCCACATAATGCTCAAGAAACCAAAAGCAGCCAAGTTTTTCACAAGATGATGATTTTTAAGAGGAAAGTTAGTGTTATATATCCCTAAGTTTTCTGGGCAGTGAACAACTGTAAGATGGGAAGTTTTGTATCAGGCACAAAGGTAGCAGTGCCAACAGTAAAGTATGTCAACTACGCTGTAAGATGTCACCTCTGCAAGGCAAAGTCCTCTCTGCCTGCATTTCTACACACTGTCCTACTGCCCTTGCTGGGGGAGGACTATGGGCAGCATCCCATTCTCAAGTTGTTCACCTCCCCCTCCTGCACGTTTACTTACAGCTAAAAAAAGGTCACCTGATGGAGATGGTCATATCTTAGCTGTAACAAAATGGAAGGAACAAAACACATGTGATGGCACAAAAACCATCACATTCTTACTTGCATTTTGTGCAGAGCGTATGCAATGACCTGTTTCCTTTCAAACCTTTTTTCAGGGTTTTTCTTCATTTCTTAAAAAACAACTCACCTAAAATCTCTGGATTCAATGAATTATTACTACTATTATTATTAGTGTGTGGTAGCTGGCTAGCAAGAGACATGTTTTATAATCTTATTACCCACACCAAGTCTATGAACCACAGTCCGACCGACAGTCAGAAGCTTGGCTCTGCAAAGAATATGCTTGTGTATTAACCACTGAAGAAAATCTAAAAGCTTTTGGTTTTGTTTTATTAAACTGTTTAGAATATACACCACAGTAAATCTGAACCATAAGGTTTCCTTTTTATAGTGCTTAGCAATCCTATTCTACAGTAACAATAAAAAAACAACCAGTCATAAAAATTCTTGACCTTAGTGCTGCATTAAAAAGGGGGTTTAGGAGATGATTACCCAGTGAGAAGGGGCACTTGATCTGTATTAACTCAGCTCTGCAGAATCCTTGCACTTTTTTTGAATGCTACAGTCAGAAAGAGCGTTAAAAAGGAACCAGAGGAAGCGGCTATGTGGGTTGTTTCTAATTCAGGGCTGCGCAGCCTTCCAAGGGCTGGAGCTGGGTGCTCTGACGGGTACTGCTCCACTGGTCATTTCCTGAGAGAACACAAGGGTTTCACCTCCAGGTCATGCATGGATGACAGAAGGAGATGCCTTGCTCTCTGGCATCTCCTGCTGACTTCATCACTGCCTCCCATGAAGTCAAAACAGGCAATGGCTTGGTCCCATGAACCACTCTGGTCCATCTTACCATCAGCTACACTCCACAATAACAAGGGGTGCTTGTGGATGTGAAAGGGCATAACACAAATTCTGCACACTCTGCCTTCCAAGCAGACACCTTTCATCAAGCAACCTCATGTCCTCCCACTCCCTCCTCTCCTCTGACAAGCCTGGCAGTTACACCCATGGCTGCCCACAGTGCCTGATCTCACAGCACTACTATTATGTCTCCCTCATCTGCCCTCATGAGGCCCCACCTGTAGAATTGCAGCCAGGTCGGAGGCACAAGAATGACACAGAGCTGTTGGACTGGGTTCAGAAGAAGCTCACAAAGATGATCAGAGGGCTGGAGCATCTCTCCTGCAAAGACAGGCTGACAGAGCTGGGCTTGTTCAGCCTGGAGAATGCTCAAGCATTGTCCTCATTGCAGCCCTCCAATACTTGAAGGGAGCTTAAAAAGAGGATGGAGACTGACATTTTACACAGTCTGATAGTGATAGGGTAAGAGGGAATGGTGCTAAACTAAAAGAGGGGAGATTTAGATTAGAGATTAGGAAGAAATTTTTCACTGGGGGTGGTGAGGCACTGGAACACATTGCCCATCTCTGCCTCATCCCTGGAGGTGTTTGAGGCCAGGTTGGACGGGGCCCTGGGCAGCCTGGTGGGTGGAAACCCTTCCTACCTCTTCTACCTAGCACATCGCTCCAGCACCACACCACTCATACCTTGCCCCAGCTGCAAGATGAAGAGCTGATTCACCTCACTGACTTCAGGGGGAGGCACAAAACTTCTGAGAAGCATACCTGGATCAATCAGCATTTACAAGTTCCCTTGAATAGTACAGCAGAGTGTACTTTCAGTAACTTATTAACGGACACATGCAAGCAGTAAGATACACTTATGATCTATGAACAAATAAACAGGGAGTTATAAAAAGAATGTGCACATTGGAAATTCTTTCTCTGACTGCTTGCAGAATCAGTACAGGGAAACAAGAAGAAGCGGTTTGTCCAGCTAGAAGCATAACTATAGAGCCAGTGCAGCTCTATAGCAGTGTCGAACAGTGATACAGCATGTATCAAAAGCCTGAGGAGCACAAACAGGATGCCCCTGCATTCGCTCAGGACATGCAAAAAAAATCTGAACAGCTGGAGGGAGAGCAGGGTGCTCCTCCCAGATTCCTGGAAGCAGCTGCACAACCTCTGAACATCTTCCTTGTGGAGGAATAACCACAAGGAATAAGCAAAGATAGTGGTGAACAGAAAGAGAAGAGATGAGGCAGGCACGGCTGTTAGCTTGCTCCTTCGCCCAGAGCTGGCAGCAAGAAAACGTCCTACCCTTCCCAGATGACTGATTCCAGACAGATCAACCTATGGCCAATTCTTTATTTGTGAAAGCTGCCAGCTGCAGCCACCTTACAAGCAAGCCAGTGATACACCTAATTTGATCTGAATATCTTGCAACTGATCCTGACTACAGGCATTATTCTCAAGATGAAAAAGTATGAAATCACAGATGCTAATCCTGGGTGACAAGTGACAGTGCAGAGTATTCAGAACAAGAGGTCACAGTCTACCACTATGACTTGGATCTCTATAAAATAAATTGGCCCATGGTTTTCTGGCATCTGCTTCACCCATGACTCATCAAACAAAAACAAAAATTACTGAAACACGGCAGGAACTCTGTTAAGAGTTTGCACAATCTCCTCTTTGGTCTTAAAATTAAAAACAATTTTGAGGGGCATAGAATCGCATGTTGCATTTATTTCAAGTTATTTGTAAACAGACTCGCAAGTTAGTTTTTACTGTGAGGTGAGAAAACAGCTGCTTGGGAGTGGAGCAGAAAGCCAGATGTTAAGGACTTCTGCTCCATCACCTGCTGGCTGTGTGACCTTGCGCAGGACAACAGTTCTGTGCCTCTGTTTCCCAAGCTGCGAAGCAGAGTGCCACTCCTTTCCCACCTGTAATGCTACTGCCTGTGAGCCAACCCTGCAACCATGGCTGCATTCAGACTTCTCAAGGTGTTTTTGTTTCATTCATAAAACCAACTAAGCACATTTTACAGCGTGAGGAAAAAGAGACTATGACACTCTGTCCTGACTTCCTTTGATTCTAGCATAGAAAATACAAGAGACATCCATATCTGTCCCTGCTTGATAGACAAACCTAATTAACCTTTGCTATTCTGTTCCAACCTATTCTTTGAGACAAAGGCAGTGACCCATAAACAATATGTTACCATCAGAATCTCAACTGCTGTGACATCTAGAGATATAGCCCTATCAGCAGTATTGGAAAACAAACTGCTTAGATTAGCTCCTCCAAGAAATATGGATTACATTCATGTCACACATGAGCTGTCAGAAACATTAGGATACTTTTAGCATAAATCTATACTGTGAAGGGTATGTTATGAATACAGTATATAATACACTGCTTATGCATAAAACCAGGATTGCGTCCGGTGACTTGTGCAATGTATATGTATGCAGACACGCACAAAAACACATATTTACACATTTCACATGTATTTCTGGAGAGTTTTTCTGCACAGTTCTGTAAGAAGGCCAGGCTTATTGGAGGGAAAAACTGAGCCAGAAACAGGTTGGGAAAGCCAAAAAGAGCAATCCTCTTTACAAGAGAAGTAGCTACCATTAGAGTTCAGATTGCTAGTTGACCTTTCACAGACATGTTTCTTTGGACTTAGCAAAAGAGAGTTTTGCATGTCGGTTTCTTCTTAAGAAATCCTTAAAAACTGTTTTTTAATTCAGCCGTGTGAATTATTCCACTTCCAAATAATAACAATATTAGAAAATGTATTCAAATTTCTTAGTGTGACTCTCACTGTAGTTTTCATAGTTTTGCTCTGAACTGTTTTAAAGAAAGAATTAAAAAACAGTGGCTCTGGAAGTGAAAACAAAGTGCATTACAGAAGGACAAAAAAGAACAAGAAACCAAGCAAAAACCTTCAGCATTAAACAAGCTATATTAAATTCTGAGATTTGTCCAAAACCTTTCGGCCAACCTTAAGCCTTGCCCTAAGTAGGAATAACAGGAGTAATTATGAGAGTAGCACAAGAAAATCCTGCGGTGGTGCCCAGGTGTGGGGGCACACTCAGCATCTTACAGATCTTTAGTGGTCTGGCTGCAGGAACCAGCAAGGTTTCAAATGTTTTTAGGGGGACACCAATGCACAAGGAGTCACAATTATCCTTATGTTGTGGGTCACGTGCCACCAGTGTCATTCCACCCTAGAGAACTTAAATCTGATTAGATTAGGATTTTGCCATCCAGGTTTTTGTTTTGTTTCTGTGGTTAAAAGCCACCTCAGCTTTTTCTAGTTACAGTCCCTGTGCAGGTCAACAGAGAGTGCTAGAAGCATCAGCTTCTACTGCGTATCAATACACTGACTTGCGATACTCATGTTAGGGAACTCATTTAACTTGTTTAATTTAATTGGACTGAATGCGCATAAGTTCCTGTTGTAATGAACAATAACTAGAGATACGTGGCAGGGTCCGGTTGCCCACAGAGAAGGAGAGGGAAAGAACACACAGTAACCACATCTGCTATACTTCCTCTCACACCTAAGCCTGTGTTTTCTTAAGATGCAACATCAAGTATATCCAATCATCTGCTTTAGAGCTGGGAGAAGCAGCAGAACGTGACTAAAGGGTTGCAGCTGAAGCTATCATCTTCATTACATTTATCAAATCATGATGGATACAACTTCTGGCATAACTATATATAAATGAATAAAACCCACACAGAAATATCTCAAAAATGTACATCTCTACAAATCCACTGAAGTACACAAGCCTCTGCAAAGAACAAAGACTAATGAAATTTGACATTAATCTACATTAAAGATTCAGTGATTCAGTTTATTTCCCAAGGCTCAATGATGCATTAATCCCCATCCCTTCCCACACACGCTCACACGTTTCCTCCCTGACTTCTGTCCCTTGCTCCTTAAATTCTCCAACAGCAGACAGCCAGGCTGCTCAAGGCCTACCTGCAACCAGAAGTTACATTACTTTAAGTACGCAATTCCCCTTGCAGCTGCGGGTGTTCCAGGACAAGTGAGCATCTGGCAGCTCACGTGGTGGGAGTCTTGTCCATATTGCCTGAGCCCTTCCATCAAGCACAGAGCTGGCTTGTGCCCACACACATGTACTACAGCCCAGTAAGCTGCATGGCAGGCATTGTGCAGCTATTATTTGGTTAAAGGAGGAAAAAACATAAACCCTAACCAGAGCAGTCAGCACCACCAACCACACAAGCAGACCCATAACTGGAACAGGTTAAGAAAACTTTTCTATCCCAAACAAACCAATCAGTACAGGCAGTCCAGCAAAAATGCTCATGTAGACACAGCTATGTGTTTTCTCTACAGAGAAGCAGCCTGTGTAAATCTGCCAGCAAGCCCCTTCAAGGTGTAAACAAGGTTTCCTTCTTTTCACAGACTGTGTTTTAAACCTCTCTGAAATCCTCACTGTACTTAAGTATTATATTTCCATGATATTCCTTTGCTAGTGTAACCATATGCAGCAGCTGAGATCTCATTCTTCTTACAACAAAATGTGTTTAGGACCCCAGAGTTTCCAATTTCAGCACTGCTGCACCCACTGCTATCAACTATTAGTAGTCTAGCACTCACTGCAAAACTTTTAATAATTATTTGTGCAGTGCTATGCCGGCATAATGCTATGCAAATCCTGTGATTCATAACTCTCCCAGCAATGACAATCTTTCTTGCAGATCAGTCTCTGAGAAATAACATGTAAGAGACAGGACGCTGACCCCGAACTGGACCTAGTGCTACTGAGCAGCAGATGCGGCTTCTGGTTTCAGGCCATTTAGAAGCTGGGGAGATGTTACTGCTGCAGGCAATAAGTCTTACCTCTAGACCCTCTGCAAAGACCTCTTATCACAACAGTATTAGGAATCCTGTAACACTGGCCTAGAACAAATTCAAATCAAGGATGAGATTACAGTAAATTTATGTAAATCATGTAAAACATGATTTCTCCTGCAAGCTGGAAAGCTGGATATAAGCACCTGAAGATTTGAGCCTGCTGGTAGAAGCAAATCAGTCGTCTCCGACAACAATCACATTTTTTCCTTATCATCTCCTTCATATGCCTCTAATTGGAATGGGACCCAAGTGCAAGTTAGCTACAGGTTCTGCAAGGTGAGAGTAAAATGCATGGAAAATAGGCAATTGCATTTATTTCTTTAGTGGGTATCCTCAAGAACAAATGTAGCTATACGTATAAAATGTCTATATCAGTCACAAAATCGTAGAATCGGAAAACAGGTTATTTTTGAGAGATATGGATGACCATCCAAGATGCAATTCATAGAATCACAGAACGATAGAATCTGTAGCACTGGAAGGGACCTTTAAAGGCGATCTAGTCCAACTCCCCTGCAATCAACAGGGACAACCACAGCCAGACGGGGTTACCCAGGGCCTGATCCAGCTTCATCTTGAAAGTCTCCAGGGACGGGACATCAACCACCTCTCTAGGCAACCTGCTCCAGTGCCTCACAGTCACATTAAAAGCTAATGGTAGGTGTCAAAAGTTAGGTAGATGTCAAAAAACAGGCAGTCTCACAGTAAGTTAAAGGACCTTAAGACAGGACCTAACACAAGTGCTTTATCTTCAGATTAAGTCAACAGAATTGACAGGACACCACCTTCAATCCTTACGGGTTCCAATCCACTGTCTAGGATGTCAGTACATATCATTGCAAAAGCACACACTCTTCTATTGCTTGGAAGACTTGGGAAGCAAGGGATTGAGCCTGCAACAGCTTTACTTTCACCACACAGAAATACACCAAAACAGCCCCTCATTTGTGTAGTGACAGTGTCTTCAAGCATCAGCATCAGGCCCTTCCTACAATAACATCATGTAAAAGCTTCAGAGAAATAACTTTCTATGTGAATTATTGTGTTCTAATGTGCAGGGTCAATGCCAGAACACCATAATCAGAATTAAACCTAAAGAAGGACTGCCAGCTTGCCTCATCACCACCCACAGAATCCTATTCACAACTTGCTTTGACTCTTTTTTCCCCAGTCTGGTGACCAAATTCAGCAACTACAGAGGCTGCTACCGATTAATCTTACTGAAAAGATGTGAAGGTCATTGTGGTGAAGACAATCAATGCACTGAAAAAAAAAAGCTCTTACAGTATGGGCTAACACAGCTGAAGGAATGGAGATATGTCTTCTCCCCATGCAACTGGATTCATGTTGAGAAGGGGACATGAAATAATACTAAATGGAAAGGAACATGAAATAACATTAAATGCAGTCTGCTGTAAAGCCAAGATCTTAAAATTCATGGCCCTACCAGCTGCTGTCCCAGGAGATCCCTCCTTTTCAGGAAATTAAAGGTGTCTAATGCTGAGAAAGCCTGACTTAAGGTAATGTGACCTGGTAATTGCAATAAAACCCTAGTCTCAGCTCCAGCTTCCCAGTATTGGAAGCTAAAATATCCTTTGAATTGCTAGAGCAACTCTGGTCACCAAAGGGGAATACCAACTATCCCCTTCAGAAAGGAGATTTGGCAGATGTTTCAACTTTGTAGAGAGGTTTCACAGCAGAGCCCTCGCAGAATGCAACCTGTACCTCTTGAGTGCCTGCTTTCTACAGGAGATATCTCCCTTTTCCTACTCTCAGTTAAGGGACATGGACATACGCAGAGGATGAAGCTTCCTGAGTTGAATTTCAGACAGAAAATGCCTAACTGCAGCCCAAGGCCCAACAAAGCACTCATGGTCAGGGGAATGACTTCACCTACTCTGACAAGAATTCCATGCTTTGGTAATTTACTCTTCATCCCAATCTTGTACAAGTAGTGAGTGGGATGGTATAATTATCAAATCCTAGAGAGAGGCCTTACTTGAATTTATATACACTAAGAATTCTGAACTGGCATAAAAAGAATACACTATTAACAACAGTCCACGCCACATCCAAATGACAGCCACCAGTGCTGCAGAATATCATGATCCCTTGGACTTGATGGGATGAGTTACTTAAGTGCTCTGGATGTGAAAGCTGAAAGATTAAAAAAGAGGTTGCTGAAGAGCAAAGCCTCTCAGAAATGACACTTGAAGCTCCTGGGATTCAATGATGGGTAATTCTGGAGTTGTTTTTTTTGTTTTTTGAAAACAGTCCATCATCTACTATGATGTAGATAAGACAAAATCACCTGGGTTCCCTTATCCTGTGTCTGCAGTGTTCTGCCTAAGCTTTACATTGTACTCCATCAAACCCATCCATTTTGGCTAATTTTCTTACAGAGGGTCCCAATCCCATCCCATAATCTTGTTTTTGTTTTGCACTGTCATTAAACCAAACACACAAAGTCAGAATCAGCTCATCACTCCTCCATGCAACACCTCCGTAACATCGTACCTGCCACTGTTTTCCTGACTGGCTTGACATGTATGTTGCTGGGAGGCTTCGAAGGCTGCTTTTCATGGCTGACCCTACAAACGTACCCCCTGTCTCACTTGAGGAAGGCTCACTCGCCACTGCCATTTGGTACTGGGAGTAGTTGTACAGGTTGTTATAGTAAGGATACAGGGATGGCTGGTAAAAACTGCTGTAGTAGGTGGAATCCACAACCAAATCAGACGTGCTCTCCAAGTGCCCTCTGCTGGGGATGGAAGGGATGTCCTGAATGAGCATCCGTCCCTCTGGAAAAAAAAAAAAAAAATATGAAACAGGAGGCTCCATAAAGAACAATATAGTCCACCCTCTGCTGGACTATACACCACTGTACACCACTGCTCCTCCTGAGGGCTGCACAGAAGGTAACATGTAGGAAGAGGTGGAAGCTGAAAGAAAAACACTGCTGCATATTTGGTGGAGGCTCAAGTGGGCTGATGTTCACTCAGAGCTTGAGAACAACACTTCTACGCACTGCAGGCTGCAAAGCAAAACTAACTGAGGGTTAAGACAGTACACTGGGTCCTTACGCAGCATAAGCTGGTCCCATGACGATTTACACTAGCTAATGATGTAACCTGCTACTCTTTTTGAATTGTAACTGCATGCCACATCTCTGAATTCCTTGGAAATCAATCCCTTCTTACTACAAAGTGCTTTCTTTACTAATCCCTCTCTGCCTGGCATGCTGCAGGCAAGAAGACATTTTCTCAACACGTCTTTAGAACTGGCAAACAGCCACAAAGCTAAGCAAAACTGCAGCAGGGAATGCACAGCACTATCAGCCAAGGTGCCCCAGCAGCCCACATGCTAACCCTGAGCAGCGAGGCCCTCAGTCCTTGCCAGCCCCCATACCCAAATTTAGCTCATGTTTACCTACAAATTCACAGAGCAGAACAAGCTCCCACACCACTGGCAAAAGAGGAGGAGGGATTACTCACGACTTGCTGCCTGCATTCTTCAGTGCCTCTGGACTGAAGGCCATCCAGCTATACTCCCGCAGCCTGTTCAGCAAAGGTCTACTTCCGCTGCATCTCTCTAAGAAAGGGGAGCTTCTTGAGGCTGCCTCAAGTCCCATTTTCTTCATTTCAATATCAACTGCTGCCTTATGATACTTTCAAGGATGAAAAAGTTCTCATGGTATTGCTTTGCAGCCTAGTTCTGACACACTCCATCAGCTGCCCATCCAAGCCAGATAAAACAAACAGCAGCTACAAGCTTAGAACCTCTAACCACACAGCAAGCACACATGTATGAGAGCTCTGAAAGCAAAGCCTCTTATGTTATAATGTTGGCCCACTATAACAGAGGCAGATGCTGGTGGTATAGCAGTAGAAGGTGAACTTTCCCACCAATATTCCATTACATGTTGTTGCTGTGTGACAGATGGCAGCAGAGGGGCTGTCTGACAGAATGATGTCTGACGTGGAAGTGCGTATGAAGCAAAGGTATGTCACTGAATTCCTCCATGTGGAAAAAATGGCACCTAATGACATTCGCTGACACTTGCTGAACTTTTATGGAGACCAAGCAGTGGATGTGAGCACAGTGAGGTGGTGGGTGGCATTTCAGCAGTGGTGACAGTGACAGTGGGTCAATTCCACTGGTGCACTATCACATAGCATGCAGACTCTTGTTCTTGTTTGTACTGGCAAAAAATGAACAGCTAATAGTGGTGGCAATGTCAAAAAATAGTGCTTTGTAGCTGGGAATTTGCTCTATCAAATAGTATTATTATGCTCTTTGTATCTTTTGTAGTTTCCATGCAAATAAATAGGAGGCACTACTTACCAAGCAACCTACATACATGCTTTTCCTTGTCCAACTCTACCATGAGGGGAAAAAGGATGTGGCTTAAGGAAAGGCAATGAGATCTCAAGGGTTGTCCATATGAAGATGAAGGAGCATCGAGAACAGCCACCAACCAAATAAAATCCCTGAGAGACAGATGTCAGGCAGGTCTTGTTTGTTTCATATTGTTCCTTTCTCTTTGTATCTGTGTACCTTGGTTACTTACCTGTAAAAACAGTATTGCACATTTACCAGCCTCTCACATTTGGAATAACAGTTTCCATGGTACTGTGTATTAAGCTGTACACTAGATCCAATGAACAGTTTTATCAATTACTGTTGTTTTATCATGCAACTTTTTTCACTTCCTCAGCTGTAACCAAAACTCTCTGCAGTCATGAGTAGTACCATCCCATGTTCAGCTCTTGCTGATTTTTTGCTGAAATAAATGAACGATGCACGTTTATTAGCAAAGAGTATCCTGCATCTGATTTTTCCACCACCTGCCCCTAGCTGAGCAAGAACCTAGCAAGCTAGCTACTTTCAGAGTCTCTCTCACGTTTGCACCCAGAAGAGCCCGCAATGCCACTAAAGACTTCTTACTGTTTTCATGCTTTCATACTTTAATGAAATTTTAACATGGATGACATTCTGCTTCAAGGCCACTTTGTCTGCATCTCTGACAAAATCAGAACTTAGACCACTGTCACCTGCAAGCCAGCAATTCTTCCTGATAAATCAGAGCACCAGCCTGACTCCTTTCCCCAGGGTTAGCTCCTGAATAATGCTGCAGTACAATTTTACTGCTTTTCATGCTGTAAATTAGAAGACAGAAGTAAAATTTTTCCTGTTGGGACACAGACTTCACATGAGACGGAGACACCTGCAGTCTGTATGTTATGCTTCACATATGTGCAATCTCTTCTAAAAATCTCTGCTAATTCTTTTCACCTGCTATACGTCATTGGAAGGAATAATACTTTCCCTTAGAAATACTACAAATATGAGAGACAGAAGGAAGACAGGCCTCCCTAAACTCAACCAAGGAGAACTATCCTGAGATGCAGAGGAAAATGAGAATGTAGAAGAGTTTGCTATGTTTGAAAAAAGCCCTTTGAAAAGATTTCGTAGAAGAGAGATCTGCTTATAATCATCCCCAAAATCATAAAAGCATCCTTGATGTATCTGTGATGTTCAGCTGGATGGTAGCGCTATGGTTGCTTCCTGTAGAAAAAGCAGGGATGGTAGTCCTTTGCTGCATTAAAGATGAGAAAAATATGCTTTTTGCCTTTTATCTCTTTCTACTTCCTACCTGTAGATGGGGCCACAATTACTTGCCACACAGATGTGTGTAAGTGCTCAGTTGCTGCCACTCATTTTTCTTTTACCTAGCTGTGGAGCAGCCCCCAGTGGTTCAGAGCTCAGAAACAATGGAATCCACAGTCCTTGTATAACATTCCTGACACACATCCAATCTGAGCTATGGCCACACCACTGACATGAGCTCCTAACAAACAAGAAGGGAAAGCAGAAGGCATGACAAAAGAAAAAGTTCAAGTGAAGAGATAGACAGCGCTAGCTCAGTACTTCTGTGATGGAGCTGCGAAGATGACCAGAATTATTCTTCCTAAATCCCAAGCTACATTATGATCCTGAAGATGGGCTGACAACATCCACCAAAGAGCAAGAGAAAGCTGCTGCATGCCACAATTCACATTTTCTTTCTGAACTTAAGAGATGAGTTTTTCTTTGATGTCATGTGACAAGTCTCTGCTTTCGTTTACCTACTACTAATGCATATTTTATATATACTATGTGTATAGAACATATACAACATGTTAAGGAGAAAGAATTTTGTTACTAATCAACAAAGCTCTGCAAGTCTTGAAGGATTTTTCCGAGCTATACAAGCTCAGAAAGAAGCACAGGTCAAAACAGCCAGAACATCAAAGAAATGCTAAGAGCCAGCAGGAGCAGAATTAACAGCTGAAGAGCACCACCAAACCATGCTTTCAATAAAAAAGACATTCAGAGACCTGCTCCAGAAGATTTAATTTTATTGTACATCCGATAGAGTTTTTGTTGCACCATGCTGCTTCCTCACAGCTGCATTCTGCAAACTAGCAGGTAGGGAAAATGCACTGCCTCTGGGCTACAACATCCACAACACGGCCACAGACTGTAGATCAGAGCAGATCTCCTTCAAACACTGGCTGTAACTAAATTTGTGCAGCATGGGGCTCTTTGGTAGGTCATTAGCTTGTGGGCAGTTCTGGACATGACATCCACCTACTGGGAGAACCTTCTCAGTGGCCTCACTTCTGAATGCAGAAGGTTCAAGCAAGCTGTGCTAGTGAAAGGAGGCTGCTAGGCTTTGCCTGTATTTTCTGCAAGGAGAGGATACCAAGGTCAAGAAGGCAACTCTCAGCTTTTTTTTCCCAAATGTAATTCAACACAGATGAATAGCTCCGCTTGCAAGGAGAAGTCCTCCCCTGCTTCAGAGCCTGCCGCATTACAACACCTGCACGTGAGGGGCAGCCCTGAGGTTCATTGCTCTAAGGGGAGCGATTTCTGACAGGAATTAAGCTCTCAACAAGGCAACTGCTGCTCTGCCAAGAGACTCCCACTCTGCCCCTCCAGTTGCTCTTTTAGAACAAGGCCTTTACACTGGTCTTGGTTGCCTTCATCTTCCTTTAGGAAACTCTAGGAAGGGTTTCTGGGTCTCTGAAGCAACCAGGAGAAAAAAACCTGCCACCAGACCCAGATTTTACCATTTTGCAAGCTGCAGCTAGGGCATGGCTAGAAATATGGGGCTGAGCTCATGTAAGGAGGAGCAGAAACTGACAAGTAAAACAAAGCCAAAGTTGTTAGAATTCTCATTTCGCCTTTGGGACACTAAGTCTACAGCACAGGGATGTCTAAAGCCCTCCTTGTATAATTAGTACTCTGGCAATGAGATAGTGGTATCCCTTCATGCAGTTGTGCCTTTACATTTCCAAGCTCTTTCCCTCTTCTCTACATCTTAATTCATGTAGAGAACCGATGCTACTTTTTTTGCACTATGTACACAGTATGAAATACGACCCACTCCTTCATAGAAGATCAATATGATGCATGGTAAATACTGCTATTGATCTTGCAGTGTTGTAGGCGACTCTCCAGCTCTATGGCATATTAATAGTAGTTAACCAGTAATTCATTTCAGGATGGCTAGGATTTTCTTTTAAGGAAGGTGAGTTTTCAGGGTCAGTCACAGATAAGGATCTTATATGTTCAATAACCTGAGACAGGTTACCACCTTCACTTAGCAGAGCATGGTGAAAAACAATGGTCTAGTCCTCAGTTAATGCAAGCCAGTCTCAGAACATCTACTTCAAAAAACCACAGCAATTTACACAAACTGCAAAGATGCATGACAAAATCAGCACAGAAGCCTGTAAATGATAATTCTTTCCCTTTTTACTTTTTGAGATGACAGAGAAGAAATGATAGGATGTTTTCAGGAAATTTTAAGATCTCTATCTCAACTACACAAACGTGTTTTTAAACCTACCAACCAAGAAATGCAAACACTGAATTCATGCTCATCCTCACAGGGATCAGTTATACATTGTGCAATACTCTGATATAAGTAATTTAAATATGCTTGGGTGAGTTACTGATGCTTGAGGTCAAATGCATAGGAGATCCATACTATTCAACTTTCTTAGCCTCTAGAGAAGGCTGGCAGCATTACATTGCCTATAGGGCATGGCTACTGGACCACACTTAGGAATTTGGGGGATAATACAAGCCTCGGACAGAAGCAAGATGGGAACTTTTAAAAGTCAGCATAGCACATACAGTACAGTTTCAATGCCTGGGAGCCTGAGTAGCACAGTTTAACTCACTGATGTGGCTGTAATAGCTGAGTCTACCTTTGGTTGTGTAGTTCATGAGGGAAATTCCGCTTACAATAGAACAATTAAGAGAATTTCACTGCTTGCATCAATTGCCATGAGTTCTTTTATACATGTATGGAGATAGTAAGTCTTATTTATCCACTTGTGAAGAAACTACGCTTACAAAGGTATGTTGCTGAAAATGCAAAAGAAAGGCAGCTATTCAAGTAGCACATTTATTCGAGGAATAGGAAAGCACAACGAGTTTCCAGTGAGGAGGGTTCCAGCTTTTGGTACTTCACATTTGCTGTAGTTTTCAATTCAGAGTGACTGTACTCATCACAGCAGTGTCTGTATCTATCTGCACAGTCAGCCTCTGCTACCAAAGACAGTTACGCTGTTAAAATTCCAAAAATCCATTGTTCAGCCAGGAAACACTTTCCTTCATACCTCAAAAAATCTTGGATTTGCACCCAACTATTTCCCCTTGCTCAGCACACAAAGCACCCTTACACTCTACTAGCTAGCTTGGCAATATTAAGTCTTGCTATGCCTTAATTCAGTTCAGAGCTGGCTTTGAGTTTGGACAGTAGCCTTGAATAAGGCTGCTGTGAAATCACTCCCTAACTTAATAATCAGAAACACTGGAACAGTATGTTTCTCCCACCAGACAATCATGACAGAGCTCTTTCAGATGTGAAAGAAAACTGGCATCGCTACCTAGTTTCTGCAGAGACATCCTCCAGGAACCAAATTCACAAACTGGTTGAGAGGAGTATTTCTCTTTTCTTTCCATTAGAAGTTGCAGATAATCTCTGATTCCAGTGTTGAACTTTTAGCTTGCTATAAAGTTAATGTACTAGACAATGTTCATTCCAGGCAAGGCTGAGGGGCTGTGTATTTTCTGCCACCCCCAAAAAAGGCCATTATCTGTAATTACCCATTACCATGCATAATTATTTCTTCTATTCTGGTCTATGGCCCCCAGGACTTCATGCTGTTACAGCTCACTGCATTATCTTATCAAATTTGTTAAGGAAGCTTTTTTGACCTTTTGAGCACTTGTCACAGCACTTACAAAAGCTGGCTGTAAATTGTCTAAGCATGTAATGCGTGATTTATTGTATGTACACTGCACACTGACACCATACAAAATATTACACACATATCTTCACACTGCACACTGATACCATACAAAATATTACACACAGATACCTTCTCTACTCTCCCCTACTCATTGCAGCTAAAAGGAAAAGAGGAGGGGGAAAGGAAACCTCTCTAGAAAGAGAAGGAAAGGAAAAGAAAGAGGCCAGATTCTCTCTGTGTGAATTTGAGGAAGTTACAGCAACAAATGGCTAACCCTGAACACTGGCCTCCAAAGAAAGTCTTGGCTTCCTTGTTGTGGTCTCATACCCTTTCCTATACTGCCATCAAAGCTTCTCCTTCACTGTTCCTTCACACAAAAGCCCAGTTGCTGACAGTCCAGCAAATGGAGCGGGGGGCTTTAAACATGTTCTCTTCCCAACTCACAGCTTCTGTCAATGCAGCATGAAGCCCTGAGTGTTAGAGACAGATTTGGTGCAATATCAGATCTAAAGGTGGATGCAGAAAGGTCCAGGTTCTCCCCTTTCCTCAAAGTTCCCAGCTAAGGACCAGATGCTGTCTTGCATGGCAGCATCATTTGCTTCTGCTGGTAAGTCTTGGTTAATCAACGCACCACGTCACTCTGCTCTGTCAGGATGGTGAGATCTGACCCTTGGAGAGAAACAAGAAGACAAACTGACTCCCTTTATCCCTCATCACCTCTTTTAGGTGACTGAATGTTCTCAAGACACATGCCTATCTGAAAGTGATATTCAAGAAATTATCCCTTAGGTAATTCCAGTGAAAATTATTTGAAAGCTTTTGAATTGTATGACGGAATAAATTTCTTAAATACAGGATAATCTTTTATGTCATTGTGGTAACAATCAGTAAACTTCAAGGGGTGCATACGCACCTTAGCCTAAAGCTGCATGGTATAAATTATTTTAGTGTAAGGCGCATCTTTCTGATTAAGAGTTCTCCCTAAAAGTACAGCAGAAAAGCAGGCATGGGGGCTTCCAAAAACATTCCTGAATGTAGACCCTAAGAAATGGCTTGCTGAGCCTCTGCTGTGAGGAGAGAAGTCTTCCCTGCAGCTTCCAGGCATGGCTCTCCAACAATGGGGCACTGCAGACTGGAGCAGTGGCACAAGGAAGACACGGAAGCTCTGCATGCGCAGAGCAGGTCACACAGCAGCCTGGAGGACTGCTCCAGACCCATTGCACAGAGCCCAGTTCTGGAGTCATACAGGGCTGTACCCCATTCATTCACTTAGGGAAAACCAAATACGCAGTTCTTCCATTGTTGCAGTCACAAATCATTCAAAAAATATGCTTTTTCCCCTCCCTTCCCTAACTGCCAACAACTACAGCTTTGTTTTGACCTCAAAAGCCAAATTAGCCTTTCTTGTTCCTTCTTCCTGGGTATCACTTACCCAAAGAAACACGGATGCACAGCTACACTCTGAGCAACTGCTTCCGGAGGGAGAGGTAAAAAAATCTGTAACCAATTGTATCAGACACATGTACTAAAGGCAGCTGTGTCTCCTGGCCTGGAAAACTAAACACAGCCAAAACATCTCAGCCCATACCCAAGAACATGGCTGCCCAACCGAGACAGACACATTATTCTCCTTAAAGATCAAATGCATATTAAAAATAAATTGAAGAATGGCAGTGCAACCACCCTGCACCCATCCCAGGCTCCTTGCCCTTTCTCACACAGGGACAGACCCCAGTGCCTCCTCTCTCTCCTTATCAAGGCACCTTCCAGCCCCCTCCCACCGCCCCAGACACAGCAGTGGGCCATGGCCTGCCCACTGCCCTGCAGCAGCTCTCTGTAACTGCTCTGCAGGCTTTATCAGCAGCAAAGCATAATGGAGCTCTGTCTGCAACCCTGGCCTTATCCGCACAAACGTCAGTGGCTGGGCTTTCCTGCTTCTCAAGGTTTGTTCCACTGCCAGAACAATACCCATCTTCACTTCTGAGGAACAAATATTACTTGTTTTCTCCTCCTAAGTATGTCTCTGGAGTTGTGACTCAAGCAAGCACTGCCTGGAGCTCAGCTTTTCCAGTTCCACCTCCAGAGGGCTAAAGCGGATGGTACATTTCCCCAAAACAGCATTAGCCAGGAAGAAGCACCGCAGGATAAAACTGATGCTGTAGAGACAGCACATTTCAAGAGAATTCAGGAGCTTCCAGACTTTTCTTCATTGTCTTGCTTGTGCCCTAACACACCATCTTTTTACAAGGTACCATTTTTGTTGATAAAGTCAAAACCCATCTAGTGAGAAGCCAAAGAAAGCTCTAACTTGAGCTTTCAAAGGCACAACCAGTTCAGAACAGTCATAGTGGGGATTCAATAAATCTTAAGGGAGAGGGTCACTGAAGGGCAAAGTAAATTGCTACGTCTTCCTGTGTTTCCACCATGAAGCCTTCCAAGCTTCAGCACAAGTGTGCTGGTTTAGATCACAGCTATGTATTTGCCCATAACCATAAGAGAAACCCAGAGGGCAAGCAAACAGGACACCATCCTCACTCTCTCTCAGCCTCCAGCTTATTTCCTGACCATGTTCCTGACCATGGAGTGGACTGGCCAGCAAGGAGTCTCAAAAGTCTCACAGCCACCTCACCAACTTCAGGCACAAGAGGAATTCTCCTTTCCATCACATCTCAGCCCTTGGCCATCCACTTCCAGCAGGTACCACCATTATCCAACCGACTCTTCTGCAGCAGCAATGCTAAGAAAGGACAGATTCCTCCATTTCTTACTTCTGGTGAACGTTAAAATGCCTCTTTGCATGTGACTGAACATCTAACAAGCTTTTCTGCATTGGAACTCTGTGCTCTGGACTGCCCACCAGCCCATGCGCCTTTCTACCACCTAGAAAGTGATTCTAGATTTGCTTACAGAATGTCAGTACAAATGTTGTGGAGTTCAGAGCCCAGAGTGGATTCCTGTGAGACTTTTTTATGAACAGCACTGTGTTAACTCCCCACTCAGAACCAAACCACCCTTTCAGACCAGCAGGATAATCCTTAAAACAATTTAACTCACACAATATTTATCTTCTGTCAGTTCAGAAATAAAAAAATCAAATGCTTTACAGAATTTCCCTCAAAGTATTTCCCTCCGTCAAGCAATTTTATAATGATAAAAGGTTACAACTTAATAGAATCTTTGACACACATTTCTGGTAATTCACATTCTGAAAACATCCCTTAATGGCTGTATTTCTCCCCTTACCACAGATCTCAGTCCATTGGGGTCTACTCCACTGCTTTCACAAAAATTTACATCAGACTTACAGGTTTGTAGTCACACATCCATCCTACTCCAGTCGCTCATCTTAAACACTTCCATGACACCAGCTTTCTTCCTGGCCTTAGGAATTTCCCCAGTTAAAAGTCTACAGGAAATCATTTTTAATGGACCAGAGAGATCTTCAACCAAATTCTCTACTTTTTAAGAGAAAAATGCACGCAAGTTATCCAATCCTGTTGACCTTAGCTACTGCTGAGAATGAAAACAGAACGTTAGCATCTCTATTAACCATGTCTTCCTCTCTTCCACATATAGAATTATTATCCCATAATGGACCAAGTCGCCATTAGCTGTGTGCATGCATTCCTGACACAATTTTAAAACCTCACAATTTTAAGATTCTTACTATACACAAAACAATTCTTTCAAAGGAAAATGTAATTTGAAAGGGAAAAAAAAAATAGAAGGAGGAAGAATCTCAGCTAGCAGACTTCAGCTTGGCATAATAAATTTCCCAGTTACACACAAAACCCAAATCTAACTCCAGCTAAAGAGGAACTAAAATACGACCATCAACTCCTGCAGAACTAAGAAGGCACATTTTGTTCACATTTAGTGCACACTTCATAAAAATGATCTGCTGCAAGCATTTAGCAAGCAACTTAAAAATCCTCCTATTATGACTGAAGAAATAAAATCTACAGAAAGTAATCTTTATTTCCACACTTACAGCAGGCTTCAGGCCTTCAATAAGATGTCTGTGGCAGCAAATTTCACTTCCAAAATCTTCTGCAGCTAACCAGAGACATGCAGCAGATCTTTCTAAGAATGTTGGGAGACAATGCCTGCTCTTTTCTTATGTGCGCTTTCAGACTTTCTAGGACAGTCACTGCAACTATATTCAAATCTTTGTTTGCAAAAAAGAAGAAAGTAAAAAAAAAAGTAAAGAAAAAGCATTCAAAACCTTTGAACACTGTTTTGGATCCATGAAAATGAAACATACTATTTGAATTCTACAGGGTACGTTTGTTAAACTGAGATAGCAAATCAATTTACAAATCTAAAATTATTACCATAAATGACAGCTAACAGGATCAGCACAAATAAAGTTAGCTCTTCAGAAAATTTGCAGCACAAAAAACAAGCTCTGTTCTTAATCTTCAGTGTAATCACTGGGAGAATACATGTGTATATATGTATGTATATATAGGTATATATACATTCCTCTTCATGTACAAACATTTAACTCGCTCTTTAACAGGCATGCAACGTGCTACTTATGTGCGTAACAGAAACAAAACTTACATTCAGCTTTAGAAAAGAGAGGAAGGAACTAAAAGAGAAAGGAAATCTGGGAAGAAAATCAGAATTCTAGACAGTCATTGAAAAAAAAAGAAAAACAAATAGCCCAGACACCTGCAGATCCAAAGAAGCAAAACTGAGAGGAGGAGAAAGAAACTCAGTGTGGATTAAATGTAAAGGGATCTAAGTCATTAACAGGAGATCAAAGAGACATTGGAAGGGAGGCAAGGCTTTACAAATATCTGAGATAGGAGACCTTGGAAGAAATATGACTGGGATAAAATCATTATGGCTCACACTAAAAAGCTAAAGGGAGTAGGATGATGGCTGGAGTTAGCTAGAGTCCATACTTGATTACAAGTCGTATGATGACAGAAATCCAGGTTTCTACTAAATAAGACCAAATAGAAAAGAAAAAAAAAAAATCAGGACTGCTATATGGTAGAAAAACTAACCTCCAGAAGAATTGCTAGAGACACCCATCAAGCCTAGCCTAGTGAACAAAAACCTTATACATGCACATCACTCTTGCACAGGATCACTGCATGAAAATAACACCATCTGGACCCAGAAAACCTGCCTTCATGAAAATGCAAACTGAGCACTAATTAATTTTGTTCCTGCACAACTGACAAACTGAAAAGCACAGCAACTTAACTACAAAAGCTTATATCAGCCAGAGTTCTGGGACATCACTAGCACTGCAGTACGGTACAGCTTGGTACATAAGCCATAACTACAGGAGCTCCAACAGCAAATGGTAGGCTAAGCTGTAAGCAACACAAGTGATATGAACAGAAACTAGAGGCAGGATTAAAAAAAAAAAAAAACACAACAAAATACTTCTGCTTCCATCCTCATTTCACAGGAAAAGAAGCTCAGTACTTAAGTGACTCTTCACAAGCTCTTCAAGAAAACAGAGCAAAGAGGTGCAAGAACAATGTTAGTACTTATATAATGGAACTATTCAGACTAGTGACTAAGGCCAGCAGATTCTAAAACACAGGAAAAAGTACAGCAAAGTTAACAGGTTAAAAAGTTCAGAAATCTTCAAAACTGCATTTTTAGTCACCAGGTCATAAAACAATAAATCTACTGAAAATGGAACATGAGGCACTAATGTAAACATAAAAGCAAGTTTATAAATAAAGCAAAAGAATGTAGTCTTTAAGGTACTAGAAAGCATGAGAAAAAAGAAAGGAATCACACCAATTCTCAGTTAAGGAAGCGTGCAGTATGTCTTCACTCCCCACTTCTATCTCTTCTCAAAACAAGAAAGCCCCACACATTCAGATAAGCCATAATAACTGTTTCAAGGACAAGAAAGGAACAAGAGGTTAGTTGCAGATAGCATAATTATGTGCCCATGGATAGAAAATTCTCAGTACATCCACCGCTCTTGCTCCAGTCTTTATCTTGGTGTGTGTAATGAGTAAAGGAAACCACAAGCCAACACAGATAATTCTCTAACTGTGAATGCACATATGCAAATATCAGTATTATGATGGGAAAATGTCCAAGGTACAAAGAACAAGGGCTTCCAACCAACTCCCTTGCCTTCTGCAGGACGAGAAGACTGGAGAACCCAGTTCCTTGGACAACTCATATAGCTGCTACTAACATCAATTCTGCACAGGCAGCTGCCACAAGCACAGGGTCTAGCTGTAGCTGGTAGACATAGATCTGGAAACCTCAGCCTCATGTGAGAAAAAAAAAAATCAAAACTTTCTATTTCCAATTCTCTGGGGAAAAGCGCTCTTCTGAAATGTGGAAGAAGGACTGCAAGCTGCCTGTGGGATTCCACTTCCATTCTACCAGCCAAAGGCCCGCCACAGAAGCTCTGCTCCCAACGCAAGCAGGCCTGTGGGGCAACGACTGGGCCCAGCCTCCTCTGCTCCCTCCTGTAGAAGACTCCCAGATCCTGACTCTGGTACAGAAAACCTCAGATGAGACCTTTGATACCTCCTGCACAAGCAAACAAACACAACTGTTTCTAAAGTTCCCAAAATCTTTCCACGCTGCAACTTAGACATCCACAGAATCTTCAGACACAATAAAAGCCTGAAGGGAAAAATAATTCATCCTCTTTTAGCGACTCATCTCTGAAAATCACCACGAGCTTCATCTCTTTCACAGATACAGAAGAAATGCAGCATATAAGCAACCTGTGCTTTGCTCAATAAGCATGTGTGACACTTCAGAAGTTAGTTAGAAAAACACAGGCACCTACACACATGGGAAGCTGCAAAGACAGTGAAGAATATTACTTCAAATGAGAAGCTGCAAGCTTAGCGAGAATTAACTGGAGAATTAACTGGAAACATCTAATCAGGGATGCAGAACCCTGCAACACTATGATTTATTTAACACAGTCAAACAATGTCCACAGGCAATGCATCAAGTAGGAAATGACAAAGCTGCAGGAGATTTCTGTCATCTAGTTTAACCTGCACGTTGATCAGAATTTACCTTCATATTAATCACTTGAGAACGCAGGCTAACACTCTCTTAAACACCTCTCATGATTATGCTTCACTTAACTCCTTGTCCTTATGCAGGTCACTCCATTGCTAATTGCACTTCTAGTTAGGAGAAAAAGTGTCTACTGTCTAATTTAATTTTGTCTTTTTTAGTTTCAAGCCGTTGCTCCTTGTTATGCTGTCTCAAGCACTGTAAATAATCCCTCCCCCTCCTCCATATTATTACCTCTCAAATATTTATAGACTGTTATATCCACCCTTAGTCTCCTTTTCTACGAGCCATACATCATTTCTGTCACCCTTCCCTCTATCCTTTCAGATTTATCTATGTCCTTTTATAATGAGATGCTCAAAACTCTTCTGTGGTGTTCCCAAGTATGGGTAAGCCATCACTGGAGAGAGGCAGACACAATCCCCTTGCTTAACAAGCAATGCCTTTTTGAAGAACTCTGAGCAAAACGTCTGTGATTTCTGTAGAAATAGAACATATCACAGCCGTGGTCAGTGCACTGCTGAGTTCATTACAAAATGACGTCAGAAATGAAAATAAACTGTTAGGGGAAAGCTTCACCCCAAACTGCAGAAAGTCTTCAGAGGTTTCCAGTCTGAGATTTACACAACTGGGAAAACACCCAACAGGCAGAAGACAATCTCCAGAAACTGCTTCCGAACACAAAGCCCAACTTGTGCTTGTGCCAAAGCAAAACTGCTGATGTTCGTAAGCTCCCAAACAAACATTATTCTTTTTCTCTCATTTTAACTATCATCTCAACAAGAAAAACTGGAGAAAAAGCAGATTGTTATGGATAAAAAAGTGTTAATCACAGGTAAAAGATGCTTTTTTTTTTCCATATGTTAGAATCACATTATCACTTAGGCTGGAAAAGATCATCAAGTCCAACTGTGAGGAACAAAGGTAAGACATTCCAGCTGTTAACAATCTAATTAGAGACGTATCATATTCAATCCCGCTCTTTCATTTGAACAGAGAGGTTTGTTGGCTGTAGGAGAAGCTAGGTTAAAACACTAGGAAACAATGGATGGAGCTTCGTGACTTTCAGCATTGAAGGAGAGTCAGCAGAACCAGAGGGCAAACACCAAATGTAACTGGTAAAGTACTGGCAGCATGTACAAGAGGAGAAAATGATAACTGGAAAGCAGTGAGGAAGCAATGACAAAGGGCACATGGTGATGACCACTGCAGGCTCACCAAGACCTGCAGCCACCATGACAGGCAAAGCAGCTAACATATTTCAGACTTCATACACTGACTTAATAAGAAAAAAAGTAGGCATTTTGAAGATTCATAGAATAATTTAACTTGGAAGGGTCCTCTGGAGCTTCCTTCACAGTTGGATTATGTTGCTTAGGCATCATTCACTACAGTCTCCACTACTCCAGGGTGGAGGCTCCACAACGTCCCTAGCAACCTGTTCCCTCACTTGAGCACTCTTCATGGTGAAATGTTCATGGCACCTTCCTGATCTTGCTCATCAGTTGATCAAAATGAAACTTACTTGACAAAACTGAAATTCTGACTGCATGTAATGCTACACTATAATGACTTAAAGGGATTTTCTTTCAAAAATAAAATTTATTGTTTTTTTTTTTTTAACCAGACCATTATATCTTTCAATTATAACAGTTCATTTTTTCATCCTATTACTTAATACAGCACAACAATGACTAAAAGTCTGTAGCAGCAATGTTTGAAATCACAAGAATCATAAAACAGGTCAATGAAAAACAGAATATCCAATTAGGTACAATCATGCTGAAAAGGTAACAGAAAAGCAAAGGAAGAGAAAAGAAGACAAATTATCAAGATAAAATTTCATCCATCCCTCAAAGAGTTTCAATATGAAGGGAGAAACTACATACAGCAAGGTAAGAAGAACACTATTTTGTTTCCATCATGCATAGTAAATGTAACAAAGGGAAATAACAAGTGCAGGGTTATTACTTGTATCTGCTGACAATACCTTTACCTGGTCAGCCAGTGATAGTACAAAGGCATGTAAACAATGTAAGCAAAGCCAACAGCAAACAGAGCCCTGCAGAACACAGAAGAAGGAGCAGGTATGTAGGAGCATACAGTAATTCTATCTATACTGGATGCTTCTAAATTAGGCAAATGAAAGCACAGGAAAGAAAGAAAAAAGAAAAAAAAAAAGGACTATTTTCCAGAACTCTCCATTACCTCTCCTGCAGCTACCTCATTTCACAGAGGCCAAACATGACTCTCTGCATGTGACCAAAAGGGAGGAAAGGTGCAAAGCTGCATGTCTCCTCCATTTAGTGTGCACAGCTCTCACCTGAATTTCCTCCATGAATGACCACGTTTTTCTCCTCCAGCTATTTCTAAATATTAAAATTGCAGAAATGGAAAACCAAACTGACATGGAACTAAGAAGGATCCAGGCTTAAAAACATTGCACTGAGATGTCTCAAGGGCACATTTTAAGTACTTTTCTACCACCTTTTCCTGAGGTTTCACACATTTGCTAGCCTAACCAAATACCACTGCCCTACAGGAGGAAAGACAATTGCTTTAGATGCCCTGCAATCACAACTTGTTGCCCTGTATAATTAAATAGCCATTGTTTTCAAACAACCTGTAACTCTTTTAGAGAAAACACACAGGAACTGCAAAATATATTTTCAGTTCAGCCACCCTACAGATGTCCAGATGGTTGCTATTTCTCCTGGGAAAAACAGGAGAAATAACAGGAGGAGTTTGCCCCTCCGGAGCAAGCACGGCTGCTGAGCCTCAGAAGGAAAATGGGCAAACCCCTATGTTACAACTGTAATAATTCATTTTTCCTCCCTTAGAAAACAGCATGTCACAAAGGCATCTGAAAAACAGTCTCCGGCCTCTGCAGGTGCTGCAATATTTCTGATTTGCTGATAAAATGGATACAGTGAGGAAAGACTCTCTGCCTGGCACTATGTCTGATTTGTGTGACTCCTTCATACATTACTCCTCCAGTGGCAAACAGTGCTCTGCGTGGTGGACTTCAAAAGACAAACGACTCTTGTGAAGCCGAAAACTTACCCAAGGAAGAGAATTACCTCTGTCAAAATGATCTCTAACACATGTCATACAGGAACTGCAGCTCTCCCCGGAGCCCCAGACTTCCCCTGGGCTGGCAGGGAGCTGCTAATTCCCTCTGCAAAGAAAAGTTGGAGCCTGCCTGCGTTAATTACTGTCAGTTCTTACAAAATGCACACCTTACCCTACCAAACTGAGGCACTCTGAGAGGTGCTCTGACATGAGTGAGACCTGCTATGACTGAGCCACCTCTCGTTTCTTTGGTGCAGTGTTAATTTAATTCAATATACGCAAATAACTCCCACTGTCCTTCCTCCATGCTCTGCTAAAGACTAGGCCTCTTGCTCTGCCTTCCCATAGGGTACCAGTAAAATGACAGAACAGCAATGAAAAAATAATAGAATAACAGAATCATTAAGGTTGGAAAAGACTTCTCAGACCATCTAAATCCAATAGTCAACACTACTGGAAATGGCCTATGGAGCAGGACACACATCCAGGTGCTGTGCTATTATCACTTAATGCAAGGCACTGACCCCTTCAAAAACATCTCTTTAGCTCAAAAGAATATTCACCTGTGTTATTAACATCCACACAGATGATTAAAAATGAATTGCATTTCCTTTTTTTTTAACGTCCTTTTTTTCTTTTCCTTTTTCTGCCTATCACAAAATCATTAAGCGGGAAAAGGCCTCTAGGATCACCTAGTCCAACACCAGCCTCTCCTCACTATGCCCACTAACATGTCCCTCAGTGTCCTCAGTGCCACATCTCCACGGTTCTTGAACACTTCCAGGGGTGGTAACACCACCACCTCCCTGGGCAGTCCATTCTAATGCCTCACCACTCTTTTCAAGAAGAAATACAAACTGTCTATACAACAGAAGTCAACGATGTCAATATCATTTTCTTGTATACTCAACTGCTCTACCTATCAGGCAGAAGCTCTGCAGAAAAAAAAGGACATGCCTGGAGTCAGTGCCTTTCAGTCCTGGTTGTGCATAGTTTTACTACACCTGTGAACAAATGTAGTTTGTTTTTTGCCTATTTTTGCAAAGGTCAAATGCAAAACAAAGAGGTGCAGTAGGGTGGAAAGACTGCCACCAGCCCACTGTGGATCATCGCACCTGGCTGCATGGCTCTAGGGGACCTGATGGCAGCACCCTTACACAGCTCCTGCATTACACTGGAACTCTGCAGCTCTGCAGACAAGCAGCCATGAATGACTGGTTGCCAGGACTGGCAGAAACAGAGGAGAAAATGTGTTTTGGGGAGAAAAGAGAAAAACTCTCTATGAATCACTACTTGCAGGTCCACACGCCATGAAATTCAATGCAGTGCTGGTCTATTCTGAGCTAATTTTATTTTTCAAGTGAAAATAATGAAACATGATGGACAAACACTGGTTTCCTCCTTCCTGCTAGCTGCACCAGGCAGCATATGGAGAAGCAGCGCTGCCTGGGTAGCAAGGAGCAGTGGGCCCCTCACCAGTACTGACCTGGTGGTGCGCTTGCTGCTGCTGCTGCTGCTGCTGTGCTTGTGGAGTGCACAGGACTGCTGCTGTCCTGCAGGAGACAGGAGCTGTTGCTGCTGCTCTTCTTGACAACTGGTTCTGGAGCGCTGGGCAGGGGCACGGGGTGGCTGATCCCCAGCTCCTCTTCCTGGGCTTGCTGCCTCCTCAGCGCAACCTGGAGACGAGAAAGCAGACATAGGACTCAAGCAGTAATGGCAGCAAAGCAAGGCTCAAACCCAAGGCTCTGTACTTTACAGAGCTGACATCATGATCCAGCCAGTGGTTACGGGAAGATAAAAGAAAACTTACAAAGCTATTTAAAACCCCTTTTCCATGCAAACACCTGTGAATGAATCCCTGAGACGCTGGGGCCACACATACAGTGAAGCTGACCGTATAGCTGCTTTTAATTAGAGCACACTGTCACAAGCACCACACTCTGCTGACAAACAGCTCCCGGGGACAAGAGATGAGTCTGCTTTACTGTAAGGCAGTTCTTCATGAGGGCTTATCCATGCAACCTGGTGCTCCTCCAAAGCCTGCTGGGCTGCCTTGCAGCTCCCTCTTGGAAACCATGCACTCACACAGACCTTGCTGGAGCAAAACAGGCTCTGGAGCAACAGCAGTGTTGGGGAAAAAGCAGGAACTGCTGCTACTGTGTGATGTGCATCGGTCCTCACTGGGACACTGCAAGATGGCTCTCTGCCTCCTTCCTGCCTCTGCTGCTCTGTATGTGCTGTACTCAGTAGACAATGAGGGCTCCCCAGCAGACCTCTAGGCAGCAAGGCAGTCCAACATGGCTCTGCCCATGCCAAGCCCGAGAACACAGCCAGACAGTCTGCCTACAGCCACCTCCCTTCACCTTGCCACATGGCTGCTGGTCTCCACCAGCATCCGAATCCCAGGGGATCTGCCCAGGCTGCCGGCTGCAATCACGGGCTCTTCTTCCGTAAGTTCTCCTGGATGATTCCCTAGAATTCCCCTCTACTCCCTGGCCATTCTCAATAGCAACACCATTCTAAACGCCATTCTACCATGTACAGACATGGTACACCACCGAAGAGAAATCAGCGACAGCTGGTGAAACACTTTCAGAGCAGAGTGTGTAGGTGTGCACACACTGCAGGACTCAGCCCTTCTCCTTGTTCTGACCCCACAAATCAACAGCCTTGACCTGCAGCATTCCTCTAGTGTGGAAAGGACTGCTGCAGGGATACATCAGAAGGAGTACAGGCAGTGTGGCTCTCATTCCAGTACGGCTCAGTGAGGAAGGGACGGCCTCAGTGCCCCCTCCCAGCTAGGCAGGGAGCAGCAACCCAGATGTCACCTGCATGGTCTGACAGCCCTGTGATCGTCTGATGAACAGTCTTGTGCAGGACGGGATGCAGCCTGCATTGCTGCCAAACACCACGGGTTTGTCATTTAGGTTTAGGTGTACCTGGCTACACACCGAGCCTCTCCACACAACGTGTGGGAAGTTTTGAAAACACTGTTTAAAAAATCTGCCTTTTTAGAAATGAGCTCAACTAAAGTTATGCGGGCTCAGGAAAAAATGGATGTACTGAACGCAAAAGCTGCAAGTGGAAGAGAGCTACTAATGTCTCGTTGACTAGGTTATTCTTTGGCTTAAAAGCAAGCTGTCTAAGAGGAAAGAAAGCCCAATTTGACGTTAATTAGAACTTCTAGAACAGATTCACTTATTGGAAGGTCACAAGCGCACTTCAGTTTCGGTCGCTTTTAAAGCAGAAGCACGGGCAGATGTTTTACAAGCACTGCCGGGCGCGTTCCGCTGCCGCTCGGAGCGCAGAGGTGAAGCAGCTCGGCTACAACGTCGAGGACACCCGCGCGCAAACAGGCAGCGAACGCTGCCCGAGCGCCTGCTTCCGTCGGGTAGGGCAGCGGCTCGCTCCGCCGGCGGCTCCGGCCCCGCTCCCCCCGGCCCCGCCGCGCGGCGCGGAGCTGCGGACGCTTCGGGCACCGCTCCGCCGCCCCGCTGACGCCCGTCTCACCTGCGCGGCCATCACCCGCTGCCGCTCGGCGATCAGGCTGCACTTCTTGCACTGGCAGTCCCGCCACATGCAGAACCGCTTGTGCCCCTTCAGCGGCGAGGAGTAGCCGTGGTTGCGGCAGCGGGCGCACTTGGGCAGACGCGGCAGCTTCTTGCCCGCCGCCGGGGCGGCCGCCATTTGGGCCGCCGCCTTGCCGAGGCCGCCCGCCTTGTCCCCCGGCCCGGCGCCGTCCGGGGGCTTGCTGACGGCCGGGGAGTCACCGGGCATGGCGGCCCGGCGAGGCTTCGGCGCGGCTCTGCCCGGCCTCGCCCCGTCCCGTCGCGTCCCGTCCCGTCCCGCCACCCCCCGCGTTTTGGCGGGAGGCCGCAGCCCGGCCTCGCCCCTCCCGCCGCCCCCCGCCCCCGGGCTGCCAGCCGCCACCCCTCGGCCCCGGCGGGCCGGGCGCCGGAGCGGGCCGCCCTGCCCGCCCTCCGCGTCGGGCCCCGCGCGCCCGGCCCGGCCGCGCCGTCGGGGCGCCCCGCGCGGCCCTGCCGTTGAGCCACGGCGGAGCCGTCGGAGCCCCCGCCGGCGGCGCCCCGCGGCCGCGCTTCGTGCCCGCCGCCCGCGGGTCGGTGCTTCCTGGGCCGGGGGGGAGCGCGGAGAGCCGACCCGCCCGCTTGGTGCCGGCTTCAGACGGCCGAAGCCGCGCGCTGCGGGGAGCCGCGGAGGATGCATTTCTCTTTTCCATAGGACCCCGCTCAGCCCGGCGCGACGTGATTTACGGCCCCAGGCGGCTCTACAGATATTATTTACAGTATTAATATTTCCTCTGTTACACCTTTAAATCTTTCCGGGCTCAACTTTAGATGACGCTATCTTCATGGTGAAATGAAACTATTAAATTACATCTCCATCTAAGATGAATGACAACTGTCACAGGAGTGACTCGACAGAGATGAAGCAGAAAGCGCCTGAGATTACGCGGGGCTGATTTATAAAGATTGCATAAAGATTTCTATAACCCAGCTTCATGACTCAGCATATCGGATGGTAATAAGTTACAGTAGGTAGAAATTTATTTCTGCTGGAAGAAGCCAAGGAGAGCTTCTCCCTCCCTTTCCCCTCCCCTCCCAGCAGCCCTCTCCCGCTAGCCCTGCACGGGCTGAGCCCGCAGACCGCCGGCCGCCGGCACCAGCCCCGCCGGGGAGAGCCTTGCGGCCGGGTGCTTTGCAGTACCTCCGTTAAACGGGTTGAAACATTTGTTTGATGGCACAGATGCGCGTGGCATTGCCCTCCTCACACTGATGTGCCCCGGCTGAGCTCAGCCTCACCCCGCAGCTCCTGCGGGCGGTGACCGCGCATTTTCCTGCAGGAGCAGAAAATATACTCGGGTGGCCCGGAACGGGAGTCAGACCGTTCTGCTGCACAATGAACGGTGTATCTCGCTGATGTTTAAGCAGGCGAAGATGCAGGCTGGCGTCCTTAGCTTCCTAGACTGAAAGTAAAATCCGTTACTGAATGAAGCCGTTTGCAGTCTTGTAGGGGCATTCCGAAGTTGTTGGCTGCAAGTCAGCCCTGAAAGGGAATCTCCAGGTTAAGTTCTTTTGTGACTGGGTAAGCCCCGGCAGCTGCTGTGCGGCCGTTCAGATGCGAATCGTCCTGAATGAAAAAGGAGATGAAAAGGAGGCTAAATCTTCGGAAAAAGGAAACAAAACAAACAAAACTACGACAAAACAACTTTTCGAAGTGTGAAAAGGTAGAAGAAGAGAAAGGTCAGCAGGAATGACGGGAGAAGGAAGAGAAAAACTGGAGGGAGTGAAAAAGGAGAAAAGAAACATGGCATGTGGAATGGGCAAAGACAGGCAGTAATAGTAGTCAGTAACTGCATACAGGTGTTTTTTTCACTTACGAACTAAGCGAGACAGCTGAAAAATGACTCACAAGATGCAAGTAATGCAACAGATACCACAAGAGCACAAATTCACCTGTCTTTCATGTAAGTATTTCATAGTCCTGCTTTTCAAGAAATGACACAGATCCCCATTATTCATGACGTTATGAAACCTATTGGTGAGGAGTTAAGTATTAATTAAATTAATTTAGTTTTCTGGGTGAATGCCACCACAATAGCGAGGTACCTGCTGAGCACAAGGGCACAGCCAAGCCTCCAACTATGCATCGCTTTGTTTTAGTTTGCTCGTGCCACACTTAGAGGATGGTTTTAGCTTATAATGTTGCTCTATTTTTTTTTTTTTTCATGAGCATTTGGTGAGGATGTTAACGCATCACTGGGCTGGCTGTCCATGGATTCATGTGGGAAGGAGAGATGGTTGTCACTACCAACAGCTCTAATACAGACCTGAGCAGTCGCACTGCAAGCCTTCAGGAAATCAGATTCACTTGTTCAGTGCGGCTGGGTGCTTCTAGTTTGATGCTAGCAGTGATGTCAGTGACTTGGCATCACTACTATTACCTCATACCTTTGGAAATAAGGAACTTTAAGAATTGTTTATGATGAAAAATTCTAAAAAGAGCCTTTATACTGTCCTTAGATGTTTTTGCATAAGTCTCTCAAGTACAAAATGTCATCTGTTTGCAATGATCTGTCTGCTGCTGTTTCAAGTCTTTTGATGATTCTTTGCACCTAGAAAAAGTCATATTTGCTGACAGAGCCATTGACTCCAGGAACAGCTATGCCTCCACCATTTCATTTGGCATGCCTGAGCAGCTCAGTAGAGAGGACACAAATTAAAAAGGTCCTAACTCTGACAGTGTTGCTTGCAGAACAGAGATCACTGGTTTCATCAGTGTCAGCAGGTTGAGTGCATTCAGGGCTTGTCTCCTCCATAAAAAGATTCCAAAAAGGTTTCTGTATGGGTAGGAAACCGGGAGGAGATTGTATTGCTCCTTTGTGTTCCATGGCTAAACCAAGAGTGCTTCTTTATAACACTGTTCTGAAAAATGAATGTTTTTTTTCTGTAATTCATACTCTGTAATTCTGTACTGAGCAAAGTAAATAAATCATTTCTTATTTAAAGTAGCTGGAAAAAAAGAATGCATCAGTCCATGGCCACAAAGGAGTACAGTTCTCCCCTTTCCTCCTGGTTCCTCCGTTAGACCCCAGCCTTTGTCCCGCAGTGATGTTGTCATCTGTTTGGGTACCACAGCCCCCATGGCCACCTCTCTGCAGCAGTGAGCAAGGGCTGGATGCAGCTAGGGGCAGTGCAGCATCATCTTCTGTTCCAGACACACAGACCTCTCTGCATGAGTCTTCAAACCCTCGTGTTTTTCTCTGTATCCCAAGATTATGTACAGCCTGAGTCTCTGCTGGATTTGATCCTCCATAACTTTTGTATGTATCCTCTTTAACTTTTTGCTGCTCCAGAAGTATTGCCTCCTATTTTATTATGTTGGACCATGATATCAGAGGCAGATGTTGGTGCTATGGCAGTAGAGGCTGACCCTTCCCACCAATATCTTGTTACTTTTTGTTGCCATGAGACAAATGGCAGCAGAGGGGCAGTCTGACACAATGGCATCTGATGTGGAAATGTGGATGGAGCAAAGGGGTGCCACTGAATTCCTCCGCGTGAAAAAATGACACCCATTGGCATTTCATTGATGCTTGCTGAACATTTCCGGAGACCAGTCAGCGAATGTGAGCACAGTGAGGTGGTGCATAATTGCACTGTTTCAGCAGTGCTAACAGTGCCATGAAAGACAAGCGCTGTTCCAGTTGGCCGTACACAGCTGTCATACCACAGAATGAAGAGTATCTCAATCAGCTCATCTGTGTGAATTAGGTAATGGTATTGACTATGTTGAAAAATAGCGTTTTGTAGCTGAAAATTTGCTATATCTAATGGTGTTATTGTGTTCTTTGTATCTGTTGTAGTTTCCATGCAAATAAATAGGAGGCATTACTTCCAGTACAACCATCAGACATACGTATGTATTTGTTTGCAGGCAGTGGGTCAAATCAGTGGGTTTTTGCCCCCTTCCCTGCAGCAGATCTTTTTTACTCCCCTAGGTCATTTTACAGACAAAACCACAGGGGTAGTTGAGATCTCCCAATAGAGAGAGATCAGCAGCTGGAGTGCTAAAAGACAGAAGTGTGCATAAACTTTCCAGACACAGGGAACAAAATACCAGGAAATAGGGGGAGCCAAGCAGAAGAGAGAAATATGCCAGCACATCCTTTGAAGCACCGGCAGTGACTGTGATACACCTTGCTAGCTGGCTCCTGGTAGCTTTCATCTACAGCTGTAGGACTATAGATGCCCTGACTGCCATGCAGCCATTGGTCAGCAGAACAGTGTACAGCTGCTCCATCTCCAGTGCTTGTGCTGTGACAACCCACACATGTCATTTATGCAAGCGATCTTCCTGTGTCAGTAGCTCCCCATGCGAAGGTAAGCATCTTCTGTAGGGATGGACCCCAGTAGGACTGTGACAGCTGAAACGAAGTGTTCTGTACGTACTGTACTGTTTCCCAAAGATAGTTCAGGAAAAATCCAGTAGGTGGCATAAAGAAGCCATGCTTTTTTTTTTTTTTTTGCAGTTTTATTTCCGTTCATTCCTTATTTTAAACCTGAAGTTTTGTCTGCTGGCTCTTAAAACAACCCTGCAAGCAACGTTTTGTATTGCAAGCACAGAATTTTCTTGATACTTTCTGGAAGTATATGTATTTTTTGTGTCTTTCTTTATTTGTGCTTTGATACAGGTTATGACTCTAGTACAGGTTGCACTACTACCTGGAGGTGAGGATTTCTTCTCAGAACAGGCAGATCCAAACCCAAACCTTGCATTGAAATGTCCCGTGTTTGAAAGGGTTTAAAATCAGTTCCAGCATTGTCAGCTAAGACACTTCTGTTACACTGTGACGTAGGGTTAGCACCAGCAGCATCACTCAGCATCACTGGAATCTGACAGTCCACTAATCGTTTTTTGCTAAAAGTCCATTCAAGCAATCTGAGTCTTTTATTCAGACATAAGCTTCTGAGAGCTTCATTTCTCCGTGCTCCAAGAAGTACTTCAGAGTACCTTCAGCACTTCTCAGTTGCCCATTTGTGCACCCAGTGATCAGGTTTTTCCATGACTAATGAAAGTCAGATGTTGCATTTATATTTATAGGGTATGGGGCCTTCACGTGCCTGTAACCCCAATGTGCTGCTGACCTTCTCTTCAGAATCCCGTCTCTCTGCGGTCCAGGTCTCTGGCTTTCACTCACTGAGTGAACACCTGAAACAGCTTATGGCACTGCAGCCACTCAGATATTTGCTTTTTCTTTTTAACCTTTGTGCAGCTAGGAGAGGCATGTGGACTTGGGGTGACTCATTCCATCAGTCAGGAAGGCTGCTGCTCCCTGCTTTGCTTGCAGAGCTCAGGTCAGCTCAAAGCACTCAGTTCATATTCCCTTCCCTCAGGAAGACCAGGTGTGACACATCCCCAGAGGACCCTTTGCAGAGAGCACAGACCCGCTGGTATAGGAAATGTGGCCACTGAGTGGGGGGCTTCCTTGGCACTTAGATTGCCCAACGTTCTGGTGGTGTGGAAGGAGATCTCTACATCAGCAACTTCAGGTGAGCTGCAGCCACCAGATATGCTTGATGAAATCTAGAGTTTAATGTTCAAAACCTCAGGGTTTTAGTAAAAGCTACTCACGTGAAGACCAGAAAAGCCTGTTTGTAACAACAGAAGGCCCTTCCCCTTCGCTCTCGTGAGACTGGCCAGCAGTGTGGGCCATAGTACTGAAAGAAAGCACAACTCACCAGAAATAAAATTCACTCCATTACATCATGCCACATACTGTACAAAAACAAGGGAGTTTTTGAGTACAATGAAGCAAGTAAAATCAACATACTCTTACTATGCCTCATAATGTCTCATCTGTGACTAGTTTTTCTAGTAACAGATAAAGAAAATATTACTGTTTCTTTCACTGAACACTTGTGTTCTGTTTCCAGTTTTCTTCGTGCAAGGCAGAATCATTTCATGACTGACTCAAGGACTGAAGAGGATATACTGTCAGCTGCTTGGGAATTTCAGTTGTTCAGTCTAAATAGCCAAATATTAAATGGCTAAAGCCAATTATTAAATTGTTTAATTGGCTATTTGGAAGCATTATTAGGTGCAACTTTTTAAATAATGGTAAAAAAGTGAATGTGGAGAAACCATGGGACTGCTCCTTCTCAGTCTTCATTGCTCATTTTCAGTGCGCTTAAAAATTAATTGGATCCAGTGACTTAGAACATTGAAGACTCTTGCATGACTCATTAAGCTGACACTTCTAACATTTGTAATTTGCACTGTAAGAGTGATAGAATCACATAACCCATCTATGCGTCCGAGCTCTTTCATCAGGGTAGGACTAGTGCAGGGAATGCCCTTAGAGTTGAGTATTGTCATCAATTCAGCTGTAAGACATCTGTAATGGAGCCGAGTTTGATAGACTGCCAGAGTGTGACAAACTAAGCTCCAGCCTCTTAAAATCACCAACACAATTAATTGCTACTTTTTTATTTATAGTCTTCAATTTTTAACGGATACTGTTAAATTCCCACTTCATTGAGCAAGTCCATTGGTATTTAAAGGAACAAATAGATCATTTCAAATTATAAAGCACTTGTTTTATTAACTGCTTTCTTTTTTAATTGTGCAAGATCCGATTTTACATTCCTCATCTTAAATAACCCAAAACTGATGGAGTTCCAGGTTTCTGAGGGGTGCATTTAGCTGTTTTTCCTAGGTGACCGAAAGTGCAGATTTTGCTGTGCTTAGCTTACTGGCTGCCCAATTGTTTGCATTCCCCAGAATTTCTGTTCTTGATAGAAGCAAATGAACAGGTACAGCAGCTTTCTGTGCATTGATTTTCACAGGAAGGTTCAGAGGAATGCTGATACGGAGCCTTGGTGTCCTCATCCCTGGTCCCTGGAGCGGAGATCCTGGAGATGTGGATCCATCTATCATGGACAGCCTTGCAGGGTGCTATCAGAATGAAGATAACCACAGCAGTCAGTTGGCTTCCTCAGGTAATGCTCTCCTACCCTATCACTGTACATCAGTCAGCATGTCAGGTGATCTCTGCACATCTTATATGCATGTTGGCTAATTAGGAGTAATTGAGTTTCTCTAGTTCTATTGGCTAGAAGGTACTAAGGAAGTTGACGCATTTGTTACAAACAATTTCAACTGCCAAGCTATTAATTTTAATTAGGTTGGCTTTGTCTAGACATGGGGCTGCCTTGTCAGGTGATGGGGACACTGTGTGGAAACTAATTAGGCCAACATTCTAATTTTCTGTCATCCCTATGCAAACAACCTCCTGCAGATGCCAGAGAACCATGTTTCTTTTCTCCTTCTTTCATTGAAAGTGAACAAACCAGGCCATTAGAAACAAAAAGAAAATTACCATCCCTTTTTTATTTTAAAATATTGCCTGCTCAGATCTTGACTTTCCCATTTGTTAAGATAGATGTTGTAGAGTCTGGCAATGATATATCAAAAAATACCTTGCATTTACCTTGACTTCCTATTCAAAGAAAGTCCCTAACATGATTGCTGTTGTCATTATTAAGTTCTAAGGGGCACCACTTTACCAATTCAATGAATACTAATGAAAGACAGTGGAAATAACTTGTGCCAGAGAAGTGAGAAGAGGCTGCACAGGTAGTTGTAGTTCACAAGTGGATGGTGGTAGGAGCAGACAGTGCAGTCCAGCACTACAGTTAGGAGCCCAAATGCTGGGTTGCACAGCCTCCTTCTGGCAGGAGCTGGAGGAGCAGCTCTCACACTCTTGGTAGTGTTGCGAGAGAGCGTGGGAAGGACAGATGCACCATGGTGAGAGATTAGTTAGTTTGGTCACAATTTGACAGAGCTGGAAAGTAGTACAAGAGCCAGAGATGGGAGCAAGTCACATGTTTTCTTTGTAAATCTGCATTTTGTGTTACACTTTAAGTAAAACTTCAGGATATCTAGTTCCTGAAGTCAGCTTGTTTGGTTCTGGAGCAGCATGTGCAATGTTTCTGTGTGCCCCTCACTAATGCTTACTACAAGTGGACTACAGAATTCTTTGGGCAGTCCTGAGATATGCAGCCTGTTTTCCTGTTTTGTACCCATCTTTGAATAACTTTTTCTTTCAGACTTCTTCAAGACAACTGTAGACAAACTATTATTTGCTGGAAGAAGGCTTCAGCTCTGTTCATCTGCTGTTACAAATTATGGCACTGGCTCTTTTGATCTGGCTGCTGGTCAGGGATCACAGAATGGTTTAGATTGGAAAGGACCCTGAAGATCACCCAGTTTCAACTCTCTTGCCATGGGCAGGAACATGTCACCAGAACAGGCTGCTCAGGGGCCCATCCACCTTGGCCTTGAACACCTCCAAGGATGGGGCACTCACAGCTTCTCTGGGCAGCCTGTGCCACTGCCTCACTGCCCTCTGAATAAAAAATTTCTGTCAAATCCTAACCTAACAAACATCTAATTTCCCCTCATTTATTATAAGCTATTGCTTAAAATATAGAGCTATTACCCTTGTCCTGTCACTATCCAACCATGTAAAAAGTTGGTACCCCTCATATTTATAAACTCCCCTCAAGTACTGGAAGGCTGCAGTGAGATTTCTCTAGAGCCTTTTGTTTTCCAAGCTAAGCAAGCCCTAGTGTCTCACTCTTCTTCATAGGAGAGGAGCTCCAGTCCTCTAATCATCTTTGTGGCCTTCTCTGGACCCTCTCCTACAGCCCCCCATTCTTCCTGTGCTGGAGGCCCCAGATCTGGATGCAGTATTCCAGATGGGGCCTCACAAAGGCAGAGCAGAGGGGAACAATCCCCTTACCTCCCTATTGGCCATCCCTCTCCTGATGCAGCCCAAGATGTCATTGGCCTTCCGGGCTGTAGGCAAATATTGCTGGCTTGTGTTTTTTATCCACCAGAACCCCCAAGTTCTACTCTGCAGAGCTGCTCTCAATGAGTTCATCTCCCAGTCTGTACACATATCTGGGATTGCTCTGACTCAAGTGCAACACCTTTCACTTGGCCTTGTTTAACCTCACTAGATTCTTATGTGCCCACTTTTTGAGCAAGTCCAGGTTCCTCTGGATGGCATACCTCCCTTCTGTTGTGTCAGCTGCACCACTCATCGTGGTGTCATCAGCAAACTTGCTCAGGCTACACTCAATCCCACTGTCTATGTCCTTGACAAAGATGTTGAAGAGAATCAGTCCCTATACTGACCCCTGAGAGAAATCACATGTGACCATCTCCAGCTGGACATAGAGCCACTAACTACAACACTCCAGCTATGATCATCCAACCAATCCTTTAACCACTGAATAGTCCATCCTTCAAATCTGTCTCTCTTCAAATTGGAGATAAAGATGTGGTACGGGTCCATGTCAGAGTCCTTGCACAGGTCCTTTGTAATCGTGGGGGACAAGTTTATGCATGTGTCACACTTCAGGCACCAGAAATAAGTCTGTTTCACCAGCTTGCATGGCAAGTGATTTTGTTCGTCAAGAAAGTCATCATGTAATGTGAGGGAAGCTTCAGTTCCTAGGACTTGTCTTGTAGATAAATTTCCAAATCTTGTGCGGGCCAGTGCATCAAGAGCCATAAAACACCACCCTTAGATTTCCGTGCAGGTAACATCAAGCTTGTCCATGCTGAGCTGGGAGAGCTGCAGGAGCTTTGCAGCTTAGCACAGTGTTATGCATACCTTTCTCTCTGTGGAGCTTACATTTCTGCTAGCAGATGTTTTGCAGCTCTCTTCACTGCTTCCAAAAGCAGTGCTGGGACACAGGCCACAGCTCTCGATCCCAAATCTTGGGAGAATATGCCTGGGCAGAAGTAAAATAAACGAGAGCATAACACAACACTAAGAAGTACGCACCTGCAGTCCGGTGACTGTGGCTAGAGGTGGCTGCTCCTAGGATCCCAGCCTGCTGCCATCTGCAGAGGTCCTCCCCTCAGAGCAGTGCTCCTTCTGGTTGGATGTGTTTAGAGGTACGCAGACATACCTCTCACGTATACATGTGTCTGCTCGGTCTGCAGTTCTTGACCCACTTCTGACAAAACACAAGTTGTCATGTGAAGGCCAGAACGTGCAATCATCTTACAACAGCTAGAGATGGTGGCAAGCTAATACTCCTTTAAAAATTCACCCATTTCAGTAGATAAGCCCTCCTTTTTACAGAGCTAACCTGAAGAACTTCCTCACCTTTGGTCGTATCTCTTGCCTTACTGCCCCTTTGGAAGTCACCTATACTGCACATTATTTCAGCAGACACATTCTGGTGGTGTGTTACATCCCTAATAGATAGAAGCCCCTCTCAGCAAAACATCAGTCTCCTTTTGAACATCTTGCTGAGGGCAGGTGCAGAAACATGCACGGGCCATTTCTACTCTCATCACTACCAGCTCTTCCTTAGCTCACTCTCAGACAAGGTTTCTCCCCACATTACAGGTTTCCAGTCTTTGGCCACTCCCACAAACTTGCATTATTTTCCCTCAGTTGTTTCAGTCTGATTTTCCTAATTCTCATTTCCAAATCTCATGTTTTTTATCAGTCTGTGTTTCTAATCTCTCTCAACCTCTTCATGCAGCTGCTCTGCTTATACCCCTCCCAAATCTGCATCCACCACAGAAGACATGAACGGGCTTCTTGCTCCTCCTGCTGCTAAACCTCCTGCAGGTTTTAAGCCACCACGAGCAGTACGTGTAGTCAAACTGGAAAATTCTCACAGCAAACTTGCAGGAATGACTGTGCTGTGTGAGGAAGCCATTTCCTGGTCCATCAAGTGCCTGCTAACACCTTTGCAATGCCACAGGGCTGTGAGTGGCTGTCCTGCAAGTCCAACACACCTTGGGACCAAAAAAACATGGCTTCTTGGGCCCAGAAATGCCCAACAGCAACACAGACACATCACAGCTTGTTCACCACAGGCAACAGGTGGCTTGTAGATGTGTCTGAAAGACATGGCGATTGACTTCTGCTCTTCATGTCTGAAGGTGTTTAATAATACTCTGCTTAAGAATATAATAGTGCTTTTATTTACAGATCTCTACTGCAGAGGTCTCTGAAGGGCAGTTTTATATAGCAAGAATTATTTAAAAGGCAGTTTGTCTTTGCTGGTGCTGGCTGTGTTGGTTAAACAGAACATGCACGAAAATGGTATCCAGTGAGAATTGGCCAAGGGAAGGTATATCACTCGTCTGGGCTGCAGCACAGGGTGAAGGAGCGGGTGGATAAAATGGCACAGGATGATAAAGCCTGCCATGCTTCCCTGTGCCACGCTGACCCTGCAAAGGTGCCAACAGGTGCTGTCTGGAAGCTCCCATTCTTCCTGATGAACATCTTATTCATGAGAGTCTGCCAGGGACCTGCATGGAGTGAGTGTGTGCGGAAACAGGCTTATCTTTTTCTTCTAATGTGGAAAGCTGGAGATGCATATCATGGCGGAAACAGAACACTTCCAACAGAGCTCTTGAGGCACTGAATTCATTAATCACTCCTAACAAAGAACTATCCAATGCACTGATCGATATATGCATACATTGCTTGCAAGCCAGAACTGTTTCCACCATCACTGAATCTGGTGTATTGCTCCACTGCCTAAAAACCTGGCACGAAACAGATGTGTTGCTCCACACACACTTCTAAGAAGTTCTACAGACATCTCTACAAAAAAGTAGTTGTAGTGTTTCCTGCAACATACCTTTTTCAGTGGTTCCCAAACAGTCACCATTCTGCAGCCAGTAAGAGCACATTCCTGCCCAGAAGTACTTACAGAGAAGCAGAAAGGTACTGATCTGCTGGGTGATGTTATCCAAGTGAACTGTGGAGTAACTGACAGAAATGGACAGCAATTGGTAGCTGAACTCTGACCAGGCACTGGGGTCCAGGACAGACGTGCAGAATCACAGCTGCCAAACTTAGCAGGAGTCAGCAGGGACCTTTTCATTAACTTCACTCTGCATTACACCAGGCCTTCAGGAGTGAGGTCAAACTGTTCTGCAATTTCCAACTGGAGTATGAAAGAAATCCAAATCTCAAAGTCCCTTTCCTCTAATCTCATTATCGTCACCTCCCCGAATGCTTAGCCCCAAATTCTCCTTGCATGTTCTCTGGCACTCCTGTCTGGTCTCCTGCCTCTGCTCCCTGCTCAGGGACAGACCAAGTGCCCACACTTCACCTGCATCCCAGGGATGCAGACCCAGTTTGGACACTTCTCCTTTTTGTTGGGAAGGGTTTGTGGTTAATCTTTTCGTCAGTGGGTCTGGAACGGAGGAAAGGATAAAGCCTGCATGCAGACAGAGCCCAGCGGAGAGCTGCTCACAGCCAGTTCTGCTGCTGCTGTTCAAAGGCACAAAGATGTCTGTAGCCTTTGGGCTGCTTCCATCCTAGCAAACTGAGCCAGGCCTGTGTTAGGGACTGACGCCAAGGCTTGTATTACTCACACCAGGCTGAACTGGCCTCAGAGCAGCCCAGCTTCTCAGCCAAAAGCATGAGATACCAGGAGAAGCAGACAGAAGTCTATTTCTAGAATAACTTCAGTTCTCCCAGTTCCATAAAAATAATAACTCTGAAAGTGTGCCTTGCAAAAATGCATTTAGATCAATTACCATCATGTGAAGATTGGTACAAATAACCAGTAACTCTCACTTCTTATTTCTTAGGGCGATTGTGTGCAGCACTGAGCTTCACTTCATGTGTAACAGCGTAACTGGAAAAAGACAGTAAAGTCCTTTACAGCCTTGAAAAAGTGTCAGGGATTTTATGTATTCACTGAGGCTTGGAGTTCAAAGGTGAAGACAATATCACGCTTTGATATACCGAGAGTCAATCATCATCTCATCTCAACTGGAAAACAAATGCCTGGGAGGGTGTGTGGGGGGAGTTCAATTCAAAGCTGGTATGCATGGTAAACCCCCTAATCCCAGCACCTGTGATAAACGCTATCCAGCACTAGAAGGTGGAATTCAACTTGGCTGGCACAGGGCACAGGAGGATACAAATGTTTTGGGGAACCTCCCCACTATTTACTGGGGAAAACATTGACATTCACAGCGTCAGGTACTTCAGGTGTCAACCTCCTGGGGACAAGAGGCCATCAAAGAGAACAAATGATAGAAGAAGTAATTATTATATAATGTTTGGGGTTTTTTTTAATAATATTTTTTTCTTCTTTTTAACTGCTTATGCTTCTCAGTATCCTACACCTCCCCAAATGAGATAACAGAGACCTGAGATAACATGCACTGACCAGAAATAACATGCACTGACTCACTGAATATCCTGAGTTGGAAGGCACCCACAAGCATCATCAAGTCCAAGTCCTTTCTCCACACAGGACAGTCCAAATTTCAGACCCTGAGTGGTGTCCATGAACTCCATCACTTGGGGCTGTGCACACTGCCCTGGGCAGCCTGTTCCATGCCCACCATCCTCTGGTGAAGAACCCTTTCCTAACCCCTACTTGATTCTCCTTGAGGTTTGTGCACTCTCCTTACTCTGTCCTTTTCACCTGAATCCATAAAAACATCCAAAGTTACGGTTACTTTTCACAATCTTCCTGAGGTGACATGCCACAATGGTCCACTTCAACATACAAATAAAACTGGGAGCAGTCTGCTTTACATCTTAGTCCAGGACAATGAGCCTTTGGGAAGAAACTGGACTTTGCATGGAAAAGCAGAATCCAGAGCTTCCCTTAAAGGTTTTTAAACTCTAGTTGGCCAATGACAAGCCAACCCCATTGCTTATGAAGGGGGAATAGATAAATTAACCCAGTAAGTCTGATTTGTGTAGCCCTCTATTGCATGCAGTTGGAAGAGTCAGATTGCTCCTGACACTTCTGCCAGCCAGTGCCATCAGAAAGCAATATAATCATGTTGAACAACTATATCCCCTAACACACTTGTTTCTGACATTCCAATTCTCTACATTTCCCTAAAAAAAAAAAAAAAAAAAGGAGAGTGGCATGTTCGTTTTTCGCACTCCTTCAGGGAAAAAAAAAGATGTATAAAGGTAGGTTTGGTGTGTCTGTCTCTCTCATTTGACACCAAACTCACTGAACCAATTATTTTAAACCCTTCTAGGCTAGCTGCTTGCCCAAGACTCCCACTAAATTGTGGTGGGAGATGGGAACGTACACCGGTTCAGATTTTAACAGTTAGAGTCCTCTACTCTGAAACCTAAATTCACACATGCTTCAAATCTTTCTTCGACCTCAGGCTACATTACATAGGAATAGGCATGTATGATCCATGGTAGCAGTGTAGCAGTGCAGCACAAAAAATAATGTTTGAAAAACTGTTTTGGTGACAAAAACCTGGTGGACACGCTGCTGTGAAAGATATCTGCAGCAGCAAAACAGACAGTACCCAAGAGGATGTCAGATATCTCAACAAACACTTTGAGAAAGTCAGATTTTGGAGTTATCAACTGGCTTTCAAGCTGCTGTCATGAGCTAAAAGCCAGAATTAAAGGTCTGATTACCGATCTCCTTAAGGAAGCACAACTAAATGGCTTCTGGTCAGCGCTAAATAAAAGTTATACTCTTGGTAAAATAGAAAGTAGGAACCTGTCCCTGGTCCAGATTCTGTCTTCTTGATACAATGTCTCTCCACTGCATGGAATTTAATCCATTAGATTCAGGCAAGCATGTATAAATAAATAGCCTGGATTTTCTGTGAAATCAGAAATACATTAATTAGAACATGTTCTGGAGACAGACTGAAGCAATCATCCTTTTTTTCCATTTCATCAGGCTGATCTGTGTAACAGCATCACAGCATACATCTTAAAATCCTAAGGACAAGATCAAACTATCTTGACTCTAGTGTGCTCTCCAGCCAGTTGTCCAAATAGTGGCAAGAGGTGGCACAGCAACAGTTCTAAAACCAACAGCTTGTGCCTCGTTGACCCAACCTGGTCTGAGACAGCAGCATCTGCCCTCATTGATCATTCTCCTTCCCCTCACCACCACTGATGCCTGGTGCATTTGGCAGGGGAAATGGCAATGTCCAAGGGGACAAATGGACATATCCAAGGGGATAAAGCACCTCACTTTATCATGCTCTAACAAGAGAGAGTTGTGGAAGGGATCAAACTTCCACTAATTCTGTTGAACCAGAAGCTCTCCCAGTGCCAACATGAGTGTGAAATTTGTAAGGAAGCCCATGCTGGTGTCATGCACTCCATGTGTCCGAAGCTCAGGCAGAGACACTACTGCATTATGGATGTGAGGCAGCTGGTCTGAGGCCCCAGCCATGGTGACAATGGGTGCTGCTTTGTGCCACCAGTGACAGGTGCACATATGGGGCACAGCCCAGCTCTGGCACACATGACATCAGGCACCAACCATCTCCAATTGAGTGCAGCCGGCAAAGCATGGAGCATTTTTTACTGCTTTATTTATTTACTTACTTATTTAACTGCTGCTGCTGTTTGCTGTCAGTCTGGTGTCAGAGAGAAGATCTTGATTTCACAACAATTTGGCCAACTGGTGACATACTTCTATAACTAGCAGATAGGCAAGATAGCTAAGAATCCACACAGAATTGGATGCTAAGTGGAATGAGAAGTACAACATACAGAAGGTGCAATAGGACAAACTGACTGATCTTGAAATGGGGGAGCTTCTTTGGGACTACTATTTTGAGACACAAACTCTTGGAAGATAAAGCCCAAAGGTTTTATTCAGTTGGTAACTGCTGTACAAGGAAATACGTTAAACCACCTGAGCACTGTTCTTTATTGCCTCCTCACAATGCCTCACCTGGACAGCAGAGAGGCTGTCCATCCAGCCTTCACAGCAGGCACAAGACTAGTGAAGGCAGGTGTATTAGGCAACGCTTTTCACTCTGCCAACATGGGCACTGATGGTGTCTGCATCAGCAACCCCCAAGGGTTGAAACTATCCAGTCCTCCCTGCCTTGATTTACCAATCCATCCTGTTTTGCTGCTGCATGTATAATCTGCAGCATTTCTGGATGATGACAAATCATATGTAAAACAGAAGAGGAATAAAACAGCGTAATGAAATTTTATTTTGAAAATATGGCAAGAGTCTAAGGCACTTCAAACATTTAAATACACATGACTAAAGTGAATGTGACAAGGTAGTAGCATTCCATAAATATGCACCGAGAACTACACTCATTTCCACTCATGGGGAATATACAGCTGGTACCTCTAATTTTACTCTCCAATAAACATGAATGGAGCTTATACACTGACACAGTTAATAAAAATATGGTATTGTGACATGTAATTCTTCATGTAGTTTTTAATTACTAAGGAATATAAAATGTTGAAAATACTGTGCGAGTTAATTTTATAGACATTATTATCTTTCATATAAAAGTTATACATTATCCCCAATTAGCAACAAGTTACTTAGTGAACTTCTGAACTCACGAGAGGATCTATCCCCAGCATCTAATCCAGACACCCACCAGCTCAAGTTTCACGGAGCTCACTATATAAGCAACTGCAACTTCTCAATTTCAGAATAATTAAAAACATCAAAACTGTGTTGGAATGAAATTTATGAGAAGGTTACTGTGATAAGGTTTAGGCACAGTAAACATAAATGTTTTAGAACGATTTAAAACAAGCCACCGGGACCCCCTGCAAGGATAGCTTTAGACCTCTTAGGCAGCACATAACATAGGGAAAGACAATCTAAAAGAAAAACAGCATTAATGCCAGTGTATGGAAAGATGAGTAACTGAGCAAAAAGAATAATTCTGGCTAAGGCTCTCAGCTGAGTACTACCTAACTATATGCTTGCTTCAAGTTTAAGGATTTTTTATCCTTAGCACTAGGTCTCTGCTTTCACTTCGCTGGTGAGTTCAGGCACAAGACAATTACATTCAGTATCTGTCCCAGTAAAACAGTAAAATTTAGCAGCTTGAAGATGGCATTGCAATTTTTATAAGTATTCATGCAGCACTACTCAAATGTAGCTCTGTGGGTAGGACCGGGAGATGTCTTTCTGCTAAGTCTAGGAGTGCCCTAAGAAAAAGGAAAGAACAATTAATCACAAGGAATATATTTTAGCCAGCCAAACACAGCACTCACAAAGCTCTCTGTTTGATTGCTTCCCTTCCACTGCACAATTAATCTTTTCTTTCTCTCCCCATTTTTGGAAAAACAGTACTAGCTATCATACAACCAATTAACCAGGAGTGAAAGTTATTTAGACAGTGAAACATTTAGCAATAGTTGATCGGGAGATCGAGTCAGGCCTCTAAGAACAAGTGGGCATCCACCAGAACATCAAGGACAATTCTAACTCCGGAAACAGCCTGGTTTTCATGACCAGGCCAATAATTAGTATTACAACGATGCAAAAGCACCTCTGCATGCTAGCCAGATTTCTGAGCCCCAGTGGTGAGCTGCTTTCACTGCTAGTAACAAGGCAGAAGGTGGTATAGTTGGCCAGGAATCAGGCTAAATACAGGCTTAGTCTGTATTTAAAAATATACATTTCACTTACCAGCATAAAATTTTCCCATGAATAAACCTGAAATTTCATGTGCTGTACAGATTAAGTGGGTTTCAGTTTTTGCTCGCGTTTCACTAATACAGTCAGAACAGCAAGTTAAAATGTAAACTGCATGTGAAAAATTCAGTGCATTGTGTACTTACCGGTGACTGGGTTTTGGAAAAGTTGACGTGTGCATAAAGGAGAACTGCTATGTCTTTATGTCCAGCTTCCAGGGCTATTGAAAGTGCTGTGCTGCCATCCTGAAAGAAATAAAGGTAAGAAATAAGACAATTTGTTCCTGTGTCCTCTCATCGTTCTCTTAAAAGCCCTAGAGCTAACACAGAAACGGAGATCCTACTGCTCAGATAGCTGAGTTAATTTAAAGTCTTGCTCAACTTCTTATAATTAAGTGACAACAAACCTCTGCATTGCTGTTTTATGAGACAATCTGATTGTCAGAGGCCATAATTTCTCTCAATGAGGAGAAGAGATTATTGCTGAGCAAGAATAAGCATGCCATTATCACAACGTTATGCGTAGAACTCTGAAAGAATTGTTATTTTCGAAGACTGGTCTGAGAGAAACTACAGTATCAGGAGAGTAAGAGAAGAGAGGGATAAGTGCTCATCAAATATGGTAACTGTTGTATTATCATAATCACTGTTATGTTCTAACTGCCATTAACACTTTGAACACTGACATTCATAGTTCCAAATGCATGGCTTTAAATGATGGCAACCTAAAAACCAATAAATGAATTTTACTGGTCAAACAGTCACCTCAGTTTCTCAGGAAGTACTATTTCTTTCAGAAACCACAGTCCTTGAAGCTGCTAAAAGCAGAGTACTCTTATAGAAGCTGCCTCTTATGTAGGCTGAGTGCAGCACCATTTCCAGCCACTGCTGTAGCTGTTATCAGAAAGGTCACCAACAGTTTAAAGAAGATATAAACCATTTCTCCAGCCGTGGATGTGATAAACAGCATCCAAGCAGAAAGTTTCCTTTTGAGACTACAGGGAGTAATTATGAAGAAACCTAACTGTCCTGTGCAGATCTGGGAGACAGGACATAATGCTTAACAAATTCAAGACAAAACTCCACAGCCCACACCAGGAAAAACAAGGCTCACTTATTCTGGTGTGGTAAACCATTACGAGAGTGGTGCACAAAGCTCAGCTCACTATCAACCACACTGCTTATAGAAGGGTCAGTCACATTCAGAATAGCTAGGGGAATGCTAAAAATCTCAGCACAAACTCACTATGCAACGAGTAAGTGGCAAACAAGCTGTGTTTAGGCAACAGCATCAAGCTGCCTACTGGAATATTTAAATTCCATGTTCCCACAAATGCTTTAGTTATTGAAGTGATTAACAGCACTAACAGCATTCAGGCTACATTAATCTAGATGTCCTAAAAAGGGTTTTACAGTACACCCCTTTCTACATTTTTCCCTCAGGCAGTTATTGCACACTGCAACTACATTGCAGAGGCTCATGCAGCAGTTAAGACAACAGAAGTAATGTCTCTGCTTCTCTACAACAGCTTCTCATACAACCAGTAATGACCCAAACCCTCCCAAATCCCAGCTCCACTTCAGTGTTCTGAGGACTAAGAGCAACAGGAAGAATTGAAATGTACCCAAAAGGTGGCGATGTTAACAAGAACACAGAAACCAATTAAGCCAACATTTTCAACCTTGAGAACTCCACACATCAAATTCTCTGTCTGTTAACAGTGTAGGCTGTAGTGGTATCTGCAAACAAGAAATATGCCACTTGACACTGAGGCCATATCCCATATCTACTTCTTGTCAGGATAATGTACTGTAATGAGTGGCAGTCCCAAACTGTACTCTCAGAAGTTGTGGTATGCCTACAGAGTGAATATCCTGTGAGAACTACTTGCCATGACACAGAAAAACAAAGCAACATGGCCATTAAGTCACCAGATAAAATCCTGTTTGAAAATTGGAAGACTCCTGAAAAACAAGAAAGGGAAGCGAGAGGGATATTTTACCATAACCTAGCAAATGGTTTCTCTTCTGGTCACTGTGCTCCTACAGCTACCCACAAAAACAGCTGCTGGGAAGGTCAGTTAGAAAAGAAAAGGTAACAACCAGGCAAATGATAAGAGCAGCTTCTATCACAAAACAGGATTCACACATTTGGTACTTTGGTGCTGTGAGTCAAGAGATTCCTGTCAGTAGACTTCAGCAGCTTTTCACTGAGTCCAAAAACTAAATCTGAAAAGCATTCTAGAGCGGAGAATCTATCTGATGAAGCCCCATCTGGAAAGGCAACTCACATTGTCCTCCAGGGTGCCATTACACCCAGGCTGAGCCAGCAAAAGTTTGACTATTTCAACATGTCCGTGTTCGCTAGCACACATCAGAGCTGTAGAACCCTCATCATCCTGGATATTGACATCTGCACCACAGGCCAGCAAAGCTTTAACCATATCTATTCGCCCATGACTCACAGCAAGCATCAGAGCAGTCTGACCAGCCTGTAAAAAATGACAAGAAAACAAATCACTGCAAAGACAATCAGTGGCAAAACATGCACATCTTTTGCTGTTGTTGTTGGCACTGTGCTTTCTCTTGGGGGGTGGCACGGGAAACATTTCTTTGTACAGGACCACCAGGTCTCTGCTTGCCATTAGTTGAACATCTTATACATATCCAACATTTGCATAGCTATTTAATAAATTAATGAAAACATCACATTCATTTCCAGACTTGTGGAGCTCCTTGGAAGGAACTAAATGCTGCAGAATTCGGAAATGCCTCCCAAAAATCTGTAATGGCTCTTTCATATAATTCTTTATATATTTACAGAAGACATACAGAATTGATGCTCAAGTGATGCTCATTCCATGGCTCCATTTTGTATAAAGCGATTAAAAAAAAAAAAACAACAAAATCAACAAATATAAGAAAAGTATTTGGATATTTGAAGGGTGAGCGAATGAGTGCAAAAAACCATACCAATAGAGAAAGGAATGGAATGTGGAAGGAAAGGAAAAAAGGAATAAATTCATAGGAGTGGGAACACTGTCTTGTGAACCATTTGGCTGACCTGACTTGCTTTTGCATTCACATCCCCACAGCTGAACAGTTCCTCCACTATCCTCATGTCCTTCTCAGCTTCCACAGCTGCGAGAGCGGCGAGCATGATGGGGGTATAGCCGGCCTTGTTCTGATGGTTTACGTTACAGACATCTGCAGAGGGATGAGATAATTTCTTTGGAAAGTAGGAACCCAAAAAGCAGCAATTGTGCTAATGAACCGAGCAAACTGTTAGTAGAGCAGCCTACTACAGAAAAAAAGGGCATCAATTGCTCTCATAATGGAAGTGATTCAAGGAAAAGTGGAGAGGAAAAAATAAACAGGGATGCTCTTGAGCCTGAGAAAGAAAAGGATCCTTATACTATGTGCGTGACACAAAGGAGTACACAAAGATATTTTATACGTCATCATTTAGAGTTATGTTTTTTTATAAAAACAACTGGTCTGAAATTTGACATAGCCTTCAGGGTCATGGGTCCAAATCCTAGGAACACAATCAGTACAGTCTTTAAGCTCCTCTCCTGAGGGCAAGACCACTGCAAAGTGAAAACAGTCCAATGACATGGTCAGTGGAACAGCCACTTCTCATCAGTGCAAACATTTTTCCTGAAACTGGTACTATTTTAAAGACCTGCAAGTGTACTTTGACACGTTCTGGAACTATAGAAAAGACCTTACAATTAAAGGCTGTTTCCAGCTCCACCAAGTATTTGACTCTAAAAAAAAGGTGCTCTGGGAACAAATATAAGCAAATACAAAAAATAAAATAGTCATCTGACTAGTGCTAGAAGCTGACAAGAGTTCTTCTTTTCAGTCACTTCTAACCTCCAAATCTGTTCCTAGCATTCTGCAGAAATCCAGCAGGTCTTACGAGTTTACCAGAAAGCAGGGCTTTCAGTGTAATGGAAAGCAAGGACTCAGACTCACATAAACAATATATCTAGACCTAGGAATAAAGAGCACCACAGGTACCTCAACAAGAAAATCTGTTTCAGGAAATTCTTCAGATTTATTGCCAAGAGTATTAAAAAAAAAAAAAAAAAGAGAGAGAGAACATTGCAGAAGCACTCAACTGCAGGTCAAAGAAAATAGGTCTAAGAAAAGAAAATTTTTCCATATTCCACAACCATCACCTGTCCTACCTTGCAACATGTAACACAACCTTCCTTTCAGAAGTCTCTCTTGGGAAGCCATTAAAACCACAGAACATAGTACTCTCCTACACATACTACTTCATGAGTAATTAATAATTGTTGAAATTTATGTTCTCCTTCCCTGACTAAACTACTTCAGCAGAGATGTATTTCCTGAGGTCACATTTCAGCTCCTGTTCTATGTGGCTAATGAAAGGAGAAAGGGTATTTTCCTAATTTAGTTTCTGAGTAGCGCTGCCTGGTGATGCAGGAACCTCCTGTCTCAACTGCTCTTCTCACCAAGTGCATGGATGCTCCTGGGCTAAGATGCTGCCTGTGCTACATGCAGACTGCAAAGCTGAGTGTGGTCACCACTCAGACATCACATAGGTGAAGACTGAAACCTGAAGGAAAGACATATTAAATCATTTTTCAAGTGATGATGTCTGCAGTATGCTTCTGCTCACCTGACACCAGCCATGGTTGTATTTTGCTGTTAAGAGCTTCTGTATATGGATACACGATTGCTACAAAACACAGCAGTCCTGAATAACCATGCTCAAGCTGCCCTAACAGACTCCTTGAAGCAGATGAGCAGTTTCTTCCTCCTCTGTAGCCCTCCTGCTGCACTTCAGCGTCCCCCTGACATTCCCTGCATTCCCCTACCATGAGTCACTCTTTCTAAGTGGCTGCCTTCACACAGATCCGGGGATTTCAAAGTGGTGTTTGCTTTACAGCTGAGGAAGTTTTTGCCTCTGTGACAGACAAGATGGACCCTTAAAGCTTCTTAAAGCTAAGATCTGTATGATTAAGATCCTTGTTTATCCAGTGCTGCCCTTTTGGATTTGTAAACATTTCCAGCTTACAAGCAATGCATTTCAATCCAGCCATGTGCAGGGCCTAGCTGAGCCGCACAACCATGACAAGTTTTATAACTAGCTTTTAGAAAGACACTTCAGTCAGGGAGCAAAATTAGGCCTAAACAGATCACATCCTGCTTGGAATCTGCTCCAGTATGTGACACCTCTTGTTCACTGCCTCCTGGTTTAGCACTTGTGTGGTACTATGTGTGTTGCATGGTGACTGAGAGAAAAGCAGCAACAATGAAAAACAACAAAATGAGGCATCATCATATTGTTCATCTAACAGGGAAATACTCTTGTATGGCAAACTGCCACAACATTTCTCAGGAGAGCGGTAAAGAGATGCCACAGTGTTGGCCAGAAACAGCTATGCTGCTCTAGTGAGATAAGACCAAACTGATCTGAGTGTTTAACACAGATGTTTATATCTGAATGCATCTTTCCCTACCAGCACTCTACTTTTGGCTGAGCAGCAGCTGCACTGCTTCCAAAGGAAAATGCTGGAGGCTGATGCTGCTAAATCTGACTACAGTCTGAGAGCCAGGGGTGTTTACTTAGGTGTTTCATTAACCCTGCAAGAGCCATCACTTCCAAAGCCAGCAGCAGAAACAAGGATTCTACAGTATCTAAGCAAGACACCATATAACTATTAATAGTAAAATATTTTGCTGCTGGAGGAAGCCTGAACTTTATCTCTTGCTCATCAAGACTTCCACCTGTGAGAATAAAAAAAATACACCAACAGTCAACCTACTTGCATCCAAAAGAAGCTTTACAATTTCAAAGTTAGAATGCGAGACGCTGTAATGCAGAGCTGTGTTCCCATTTCCATCCGCCACATTGATGATATGTCTGAGGACAGCAGGAGAAATCTCTTCAAAAGCAGTTATGTAGTCTCCAACCATTTCAGGAACAGCTGACTTCTGACTTGAGACACGAAACCACTCGTGCTGGATGGTATTTAAACAAAACCTCTGCCAAAAAGGAAGACAGAAAAATTTACATATGGGCATTCCATTTAAAGGACTTGCCATACCACAAGTCAGTGATGTGGGAGACTAGGCCTTTTTTAGTCAAACGTGGGAAGAAAGTATTCAGTTCACAAACAATATGCGTAGACTGAAGCTACTCCTCTGACCAAACCTCTCTTCAAGATAAACCAATTCACCTCCTCTCACTTACTGTATTTTCAGACATGATACATCTCCAAAGTCACTGCATTTTAGGATGGGCTTACCCCCAGAACAGTACCAGGAGCAAGAGCAACGGGAACAGACATTTTGCAGGTATTAAAACAACAGCACACAAAGCCAATAAGGTGCAGTCCCATCTATTATATCAAATATAGTATCAAATACACGAAGTATAGAAGAACTGGCTGAACAGAACACAAGAGCTGAGCACTGCAGGTGATCATAGATTGAACCTTCCATGAAACAGGCAAACACTGTTTTGTGATGAATGAACAGGTTAATATTTTGCAGAGCATGCATTGGAGTCCCTTTTCTCTGCATTACACTGCGAATGCAACTGTTGGACGACCTTATCCTGCCTGATGACCAAACAGCAAGAAATATTAACTCAAAATGGTTCCAAGGGTAAGCAACAAGAATGATTATTAGTCAAGGAATTCTGGTGTATGGAAGAGATGGAAGGACTGGAGATGATTTGCTGACAGAACAACCAGGGAAAGGCACACAGTAACATTTTCACAGTGAAAAAGGCTGTTGTAATGAGAAAAGAAGAACCAGTTTTTCACCTCCCGGATGGGCAAGTGAAGTAGTAATGGACTTAAGCTGCAACAAGAGATGCAGGTTAGACACTGAGGATAAACTTTCCCACTGGTATGAAGGAGCAGGAGCCCCATAGGCCAGACAGCTGTCTGCTGGGAACCATCTAGCTACAGCAGTCCCAGCCGTGAGCCACAGGGGCTTCTGCAGCCGCAGCCAGCTCTTATTTTCTGAACCAGTTTCTCAGCAGCTGGAATTTATGTGAGGATCACCATGTCTGTTCTCTCTTCTCACAACTCTTACTTGCAAGGTGACCAATGAATTTAAGAACAATTCTGCAGAGAAGATACTCAGTGTGCTTCTCTAGTTTCTAGAGACAAGAGAGAGCATCTGTACCAGCAGCCCTAGAGGAGCTCATGTCTGGTGAAGGCACAATATTTTACTTTCATCTACATCAGTATTCCTTCATAAAAGCTTGTAAGGTCCAACTCATTTGAATTAAGAACACATATATCATGAGTTGAAATATGAAAGTGGTCATAAAGTGATACAGTATGACTTTTGGATTCTTTTGGTTCTATTTTTAAAATTTCATAAATGATCTAGTGCAAAATATCACTTGGAATTTATTCTCTGCAGTCACAGTATCACAAGCATAACTGAAAGGGACAATTTTTTATTCCAGTGATCTATGACATCCCAATAGGAGTGGGCTTCAGCTCTTTCTTATGCAAACAGCTGCTGCAAGTGTTGAGGGTGTTGGAAAAGGCTGGGGAAGTTTATACAGATTCCTAACTGTACTAAAGTTTGCCCTTTTTGGACAAGACTTCTTTATCAACAGCCAGACAGAGAACAAGAGCTGATTAGTCTGCCATTTCCAGCTACAAAGCACCACTTGTGTTGGCAAATACTTTAAGCAGAAAAAAGTAATGTGTAAATTCATATCACACTTTGAAGGCAGAGATTATCACCTGATTATGCAATTTTGACACTTTCAACTCCAACTGGGCCCAAAAGCCTTTGTTCTCTGAATGCCTAGACTATTCCTGAAGGACTGACGCAGGATGAAATTACCCCTCACATCCGTATTAAACCACCTTTCAAAATGTTCCTGACATGTAAGTGTCCGAACTATACACACATAGTATTAGGTTCTCTGGGAAGCTGCAGAAGCTCACAAGAGAGGACACTGGCACTGGATTCCTGCATTTTACATCACAGCACCACTGCAGCAGATGGCAAATGTAGTTTTATATCACTAAGTGGTGACCAGTGTTTTTTTACTTTGAGATCATCCTCAGAAAATAGCACAGGCAACTCCTTATGCAGCAAACACAACTCTGTTTCTTGAGACAGTATAAGCAACAAATCCTCCATTGTCCCTGCTGCACACAAAAGCTACCAGCATAGCAAGAAAGACAGAAAGAAGTATACATCTCTGTCTTTAAGAAGAGGCAGCTTGTTTACATTCAGAACAGACCCTGGGCTTCTGTCATTGGCAGAAACAGCCCCCTCATCCTGTGTGCCTCCCAGTCTGAGGACTGAGTACCATCTGCAGCAGGGTTACAGCAACACTACAGAAATAACACAGGAATGCACGGATGTGTTGAACTGCACTTTCACATTACTATTTTTACGCGTGTGCTTTAGGACAACGACACTGCAGCCCATCAAGCACAAGCACATTCCCTAGACAAATGTCTCCTGATAGAAAAAGCATTTAGTGACTCCTCCAGGAAAGAAGATATCCTTTTCTGTCTAGCCACAGTGGTTCCAGCCATATAAAACAGGAAGCTAAACCTCCCTATAATTTCCCTGTGTAGCACAGCAAGAATTTTGCACTGTATTGCTTACCACATCTTTGTTGGTCAATGCCTTGGGGTCATCAATGTTGTTTTTCAGCAGGTGACAAGCAGAAAGCATCTTCTCACTTAGTTCGTACCTGAGAGAGATACACAGCATAACACATGGCATATTTAAATTCTCCTCTCAGCATTTCAACATCAAAGTATTCACCTTTCTGAGAACTATGGGGAAATGTGAATTTCTGGGCTGGCTGCAAGGTAGGAGCTGTTCTGGCAGCCCTCCTTCCAGGGCTGGGAGATGCTCCACTTACCAGCTTGCATGGACCATGCTCAGTCCCATGTGGCTCCACAGGCTGCCAGCTCTCACACAGCTCTACCAAGCAGCCAGCTTGAAAAGAATGGGCTTCTCACATACACGAGGCCACCTAAACCATCCCAGTGCCCTCTTTGCCATCACCCCTTTGCAGGGCGCGCCCTACCTCTCCCTGATCTCCACCTCCTCAGCCTCGCACTCCAGGGGAGGCCCGTCCTTTGCAGTCCCTGCAGCACCTGTCTCTGGGGGGCCAAGCACAGGGTGCTCCCCATCCCTACCACAGCCATGGGTGTACACGTGGCCATCACACTCTTCCTCTGAGTCCGAGGAGGAGCTCTCCTCAGAGCTGGAGTCATCACTGGATGTAGTTTCATACCTGGGGTAGGACAAAATGCAGGTTCATTTGCATTCAGTAATGTTTGGTACCCACCCGTCTTCTCTTCAGAAAAACAAAGGCACTTAATCCCTTATTAAACACTAAGGCAGCTTAGAGGGGCTTTTGTTTGTTTGTCTCATGTTTTGAAAAACAGCAGGTAGTCAAATAACTTTCCCAAAGCTTATCCTACCAGACACTCACTGCAAAAAGCACTTAAGAAGGTATGAATGCACATCAAGTACAATCAACATAAGCCACCCCAATTTGAAAGCTCATCTTTAAAACACCACCACAATGGGACAGTGGAAACCACAGCGTGACATCCTTTGCTGCTAGCAATGGGAATACTGAGAATGCAGGGGAAAGCCACCCTTGTCATCATGCTTTTTCTTACCTGAAAACAGCAATACCAAATTACTTTTTTTTTTTTTTTTTAAAATCTGAGAGATTACTTATTAAATTGTTACTGGCAACTGACATCTCTTCACAGATCCCTTCATTCTGTCAGTGTGATTACTAGGGGCATGACACGTAAGAAAAGAAAGAAAAGTTTTTTAAAATGAAAGTCTTTACACCCTGTCACCCTTGCCTTAGCTCACAGATGAATTACTCTTGTTTAATAAGAGTAAATTATATTGCTGCCTTGGTAGGCTAGTAGGAGAGGAGCTTTCTAAAGACAACAGTCATAATCTTAACTTTTTTTTTTCTGTGAAGATGAAAAACATGCTGATGCTTTAGGCGAAAAATAAATGATTTTGATAATTACAATTATAAAATGAATTTGATAATTTAACTCACCAACTTTAATACCTGATGAATTGATGTACTATGGCTAATTTTCTAATGCACAACATTGATAAATGAGTCACAACATTCCTCCACTAGAAGTAATAATATTTTTAGCCAATATGTATGAAATGAAGTAATTGCAATATTTAGCTATATACAGCACCAAGCACTTTAATAAGGAAAACTTGAGGAAAGGGCTTACAACTATATAAAAACAACTTGGTGAAACCACTTCAAAGATCTTTGCAAAGCTGAAGTAATATTTCCTTATTTGTTTTGAGGTTCTGTATTTATCTAGCCCCAGACCAGAAAAGTTAATTCTCAGGCAAAGCCATTCCTTCCTGCATTGTTTAATAGCACAATGCTGCTCGTCAGCTGCCAAAGACATAAGTTTGACTTACTGAGAGGCACTCCCGTGGCTCTTGGAATTTGCTCTATTTTCCCACTAAATCTGGCAGTGACCTAAGGTACAGGTACTCCAGACTGACTCCAAATATGACTTGCAGCTTCCACTTTAGATAACACACACACATATGCACAAAGGGTTCAGGGAGATTAAGATGAGCAGAAGTGTTCAATTCTGTCTTCCTACCCTTAAACTCAGTGGACGTACCTCAGATGTAAGGACAGGCAAAGCCCATGCATAAACTCACTGACTTTTCTTTCCCACTGCGACAGCACTGTAATTACTCAACGTTTTAAGACAGGCCCCTTACCCGCCGTTAATGCCGACAAACTGCAGGTTCTTCTTGGTGTTGCTCAAATCCTTTTTTCCATCCCTTTTCTTCATGATAGACTTGAGAGTGTTTTCACTGTTACTACATACTGTTGAAAGACAGGCAAAGCATATATTTCAGTACAAATCTGTAGTCAGCTTTGATGGTTGCAGCTTTCAGTTTTTCAAAACAATCAGCCTGCTGTTTCATTTATCAGCTGAGCAGGTCTTTGAGATCCTTTTATATATACTGTCATGGCATTATATGCAGACTGGAAATAGAGAACATTTCAAAACCAACTCCGTAACCAGAAGACGTAAGAAAGTCTAGCTTTCTTACCCTCCAACACACTGACAATCTTTAGGATGTTTCTAGAAAACTTTTTTTTTTTTTTTTAATTTGCTGCCTGAGGGATATTTTCAGTACTGAAATGGATTATTCTGCTCTGTCAAGAAAACCTTAATTCTTGGTGTCAAATGACAGTAGCCTATGACCAGAAGCAACTCATTAGTATGAACAGCATGAGTAACAATAACCTATGTGTGGGGAGTTTTAGTCAAGGTTGGTTTTTTAGATTTTTAGCATTAGCCAAAATAATTTTTACACCAATCTGTAGACATAAAAGAGAAAAAACTTCCATACAAGTTCAAGTTCTGTTTTGTTTTGAAGTTATTTTATTAACCCCTTTTCTTGCAGTACATTCTCCTTGTGAAAGCGTTAAATGGTATTTCACTGACAGACTGAATTCTTTCACTTAAAATTTAACCAGTGCCTGGATATGAAAGGCATCATTCTCCCTATAACTTCAAGTTTTTTTGCCTGTTTTGGGAATCCTGAAGGCCTGCTTTAACTGTGTTTCATATTCAAACTCATCAGCATGACAAAAGGTGAATGCGAGCCAGTTATTACCATAAAGGCCAGAGGCAAGTTGGTCATCTGTCAGGTTAATTGCAGCTAGAGTTTTGTCCTGAGAAGAAAACGACTTCCTTCCCCGAACAGCTTCCACCAGAGGAGTCTTCTCCCCCTGAGCAGACACTACATCCTGCTCCAATTTCAGTGCTTGCAAATTTGAAGTTAAGTGGGTGTCTGCAAGTTGGCCATCAAGAGGGATGTATTCCATGGTAGCACCTGCTGGGGAAGACAGCATGGATCATGGAGAAGTTAGACCAAATCCTTTAGGGCAACCCTATCACCAGCATTAAAAAAAAAAAAAAAAAAAAAGAAGAAACTGGGAAAAAAAAAGGGGTGGGTGGGGCAACATTTGTGCTTCATAATACCCTGTTACGAGGACCCAGCAGAAAATGACGATTGCTTTCAGAAACTGAAAAAATAGCTCCAAGTTTTTCTTTCCAAGAAAATATACAATGCAAGGAAAAACTACACAGATACTATCTTCAACAGGGATGGCAGGAACACTTCTCCCCTTTTCCTTCTCTCTCAGTTCTTGCATGGAACGTGGTTCTTGCCACCTGACCCAGGAAAGACTCACTGAGTTGCTCCCTGCTGATCTGCCTGACAAGCAGGATTCCTTGTGGAAGAGCTGCATTCCCTTTACTTTTTCTTTCAGAAATTCCTTCTTCTACAGAAGAAGAAAGTTTTCAGGAAGTTTTCCTGCTTACTAGCATGCCAGTAATGCTGAAGGTTACATACTCTACTAAATTTTGAGATAACTGCAACAAATTCACACCCATTAAATATATATAGGGCTAGTAGTCACATTTAAATCAAATCCCAAACATTTAAGTTGTACATTTTTTTCTAATTTGCTGGCATCTTCTCTTTTTTTTTCCCTCCGTGTGTTTAAAAGGCAGCACTAATTACGCACAGACCTTTTTATAGATTACCCTGGAGCTCCTCCAGCTGTGCTATTATGACTGCTCTGCAAAGCTGCACAAATACTTCTGTTTGCAAAATATACTTTTTTTTTTTTTTTTTTAACACACACATTATTCCTTAAATAATGTTCCTGGTAATTTGAGGGGAAAAAAACCCCTGGGATTTAACTTACTTTGAAATGTTACTGCTCTGTTTCAAAACTTGTTTAAACTTTCAGGGGAGGCAGAAATGACTTCTTTGTATTTATAAAGAATTAAGCTACAGCTTCCTCATTCAGACAGAATAGTGACACTGAAGAGGACGCAAACATGATGCATTAATGCAAATTTCAAGTATTCTCTTTTATAACAAAACATATCTGACATCTTCACTGCTCTTGCTAGACAGCCTTTCCCTCTTCTGGTTTCATTCCACTTTCTTTCCTCTGTGAAAGGACACATCATAGTTCATCTCTGCAAATCCTGTGACTTCACTACAGTTTTTTCCTCTGGCCAATTCCCATCCACATCCCCCAGGCTCTGCATTCTCAGCCAACATGGACTTCTAAGGTGTCTCTTCCTATCACTGGACCTATTGCCAATTCCACCACTGCTTACAGCTTCTCCAAGCTACAGTAAAATGGAACTGACCCTTGATCACATTTCTACCATTGCTAGAGCCCAGCAACAACCAGCACTGGTACAGCGCCGCTCAGCTTTTACCCTGCTGCCATCTGAACACTACCAGAGACAGGCAGGCTGTCTGCTGATATACGTGGCGTGGTATCAGCAAACACCTCACTACAGGCTGGATCACTGATGAGACACCAAAAAGCTTTTGTCCTGCGAAAAGCTGCAACGTTTTCCCCAGGAAGAGTTTCCTTTCACCAAGGGCAGGAGGTCTCTGCAAGCCTCAAACCCTCTAGTGATGAGCTGATGCTTGTATCAGGCACAAGGTAGGCTGAAACCTTCTGTCCTCTCACTGAAATGCTGGGAGAAGGCTAGAGCAAACCCAGTAGAAGCACTAGCCCCTGCAGCCCAGGCTTGGAGCAGCAGTCCCCAGAACTCAAAAGGCACACCATGTGGCCACATCCAGCCTTGCTTCCCCACCCATCCTCACTTCACAGCAGTGACTGAGATTACGTCTCTTCCCGGCGGTGAGCATCACCACTCATCAACCAGCCACAGAGCCATGCAAGAGGGAGCCATTAATGTGTGGAACACTGAGCCAAAACCAACAGATTTTCAAACTGAAAAACAAGGAAACCACCTCTTTTCTGTCCACTTGCTTAGAGCAGTGACAGCTGCAATTAAAGACTGCAAAACAAAGTAACCACTTCCCACTGTCACTGTTGCTGGCTGCCTTGGCCAGCCTTGAGGGGTAGGTTATAAATACAATGCCGGTGCTAAGCCAACAGCCCTGCCCCGGCAGCTGAGCACAGCTAGCCCCTCTGCACCAAGACTAGCAGGATGATACACGGCAGGGATGCCGGTGAGGCTGGCACAGGCTGGGCTGCTGCTTCTCCTCCAATGCAACCTCACCCCAGCTCCTCTGGCAGATGGTGCAGAAGGCAGGTCCGCTGGACTTGCAAAGCAGAGCAGCAGTTTTGGGCAAGAGGAAAAATAAATACAAGCAGCTCCATGTGCTTCAGCCTTTACACACTGACCACTGTGAGAAGGACATGAAAGAACACAGAGGGACTGCTTTAAAGTAGAATCTGCATCTATGCAGACGCAGTGCCTCAAAAGTCACTTTAGTTTGTCAGCTGAAGCCTCTGCCAGGCATCAGGGCAAGCAGTAGGGCTCTGGCAGGGTGAACAGATGGCACCTGGGTGCAACCTGCTATATCCATAAGCCATGTCAAGCCCAGCAGCAATACTGCTTCAGATCCATCTGGGTTCTTCTCAGGAGCTTCCCTTCAGAGCTTTGGGTAGGACTCAAAAGCAAAATGGCAGTAAGCAGACTTTCTTCTTCTGTGTCACTGGCTAAACCTGCCAGTGACAGAACAAAATCTGAACAAGACACATTCAAGGTGTTATGTGGGGCATCTTATCTGTGAATTGTAATGAAGAAGAAAAGGGCCCTGCTCGGCTGCCTGCACCTGACGAAAGGGTTTAACACAAAGGTGTGAGGAAAAGTACACAAAAATAACTTCGCCTTAGAAAACTGGCCAGTATATTCACTCTTCCAACCCAACTGTAAGACATGACCACTCTGTGCCTATGGTACCCAAGGTTCAAGGAAAGAGAGCTCAGAACCCAACACAGCATTAATGTTGTTAGCTATGAGCTAGCTTTCAGTTGCTCCCCTTTGCAAAACAGCCTGCATCTTGAAAAAGATGCTTTAACAGCAGCAGCTGAAAAGGGATTAAGGAAGCTGCTGTGCTCCTCAGAACCACAGCCAACAACTCAAGGATAAGAAAGTGTCATGAACCAAGTCCCCCCTTCCTTGGCCAGGCCAGAGGCAGGAGACAAGGCTGGATGTGCCGCAAGTTCCCTATGGGCGGAAATGAAGCCCTGACTGAAGATTACCATGAGTCCACATGGGCCTTAAAATAGACACTTCATCTCAGCTCACACAGATCTCAGGCATGCCCACTTGATCTCGCTCTGCCTGCAAGGAACACTGCCCTTCCTCTTCACCAAGAAATACTCGAGGAAGCTGTGAGAGAAATAAGTGAAGACTTTGCACAGAATCCTTCCCAGCTGCCAACAGATCGATCACAGCCATTCCAACCGCAAGGCTGCCATGCAGGTACACTTACCATGCTGATTTCTGTTTGTTTATTATTGTGGACAAACAAGGCAAATTTTACATAAGGTTCTAACAGCGCAGTCAACCACAGCTGGTAACTTCCAGGAATTTGTAACTGTACTCTGCAATATAACAAAGGATCTTCGAAAAGTTCAGAGGTCATTTAGAAGCATGATAAAACAAGAAACTTGCAGACTTCAATCATTCATAAACCCACATGCAGAAAGCTACTCTCATCAATTTCAGAGGGAGACAAATGACTAAAGTTTCTTCATTGGTCCAGTCCCAATGGTTTGAAGGAACAAGAACACCTGTTTTTAATTTTTCAGAAGGAACTTTCTTTCCTAAATCACTTGTGTTCTTTTGGTATAACCCATCAGTTTAAGCCAGAGGGACAGCAAAACTGCTATACGTCAACATCAGATTAACACATGCCATCTCTGGCACCTAAGAACTGTTTTCATTACTAACATGCTACTTCCTTTCCTGACTGCAGACCTCACCTCCCATCTATCACAGCATAAGCAGCCACGAAGACATGTGGTAGCTGGTTGAGAGAACTGGCTGGAACAAGGAGTACTTTTCTTCCCTGGATTTATGCAGGCAGCCTGGTCTACACCAACTTTTGAAACTCCGTTAAAGACACTATGACTGTTGTCTGTAGTATGTATAGCAACAAAATTTCTCTAACATTCTGCATGAATTTTTCATTACAGCACTCAGCTCACTATGAAATTACTGCAGTCAAGAAATGCTCTACAGCAGTCTTAAAATTTACTACGCTTCTTTCTCCTTAAGAAGTTATTTTTTCACACACGCTTTAGTTCAGTTTCCATTTAGTCAATGCATTGGAACTATTAATGGAAATAAAGTAAACCAACAACATTCTACTAAGGTAAATAAAGAGGCAGTGATGAGCAAACATGCTCCGTTCAAACATTCACAACAACTGACATTAACCCATCAATCTCGCAAATGTGTTATCTTCACAAGAATAACTGTATTGAAAAATTGCTGCATCTGGCCTTCTTATGTGATGAGCTGAAAGAAGACACAGTCACTTTAAGCCCTGTCACAGCAAAACGTTGTAACTACCAGCTGCTCCCAGGTACACTGTTCCTTTTAATAGGTTGCTCTGAAAGTAATACCTCCATCATCTGGTGATGATGGTCTAGTACCTCCGATGATTCTGGTATCATCTGTACCAGCAGAGGTTTCACAGCTGCTGTGACAGCATCATTGCTAAGAAAACGTCGCCCACAGGGTCCTTCTTTCATCAACCCAAACAGACGGAAGTTAGGAGCACCAAATCCAAACAATATGGCGGGTGTGGTAGGACAGTCCAGCCAAGACTGGCAACATACTCCTTGGTCTTCAAACTGGTGTGGAACCTGGCATTATCGTGCTTCAAGAGAAAGATGTCTTCTCTGGCAGGACTCCGAAAGCTTGAGCCTTCAGCTTAGTCAGTGTCGTGATGCAGCGGTTTGTCCAGGTCCCATGAAGTCTGGATGCACCATTCCTTTCCTATCCCAAAGACAGTGCACATCACTTTACCCACTGAGGACTGCATCCTGAACTTTTTCTTCGATGGGGAATGCACACATCACCACTCCATGAACTGTCTTGATTCTTACTCATGTGGTGATACCACATCATGGCACTGCTAATAATGTAATCCAAGAAACTGTCACCTTCAGCCTTGTATCAGCTCGACAGGCCCTGACAAATTTGCATGTGGAGTTCTTGTGTGAGCATCCATGGGACCCACCTGGTGCAAACATTCCAACATTCCAACATTTCCACCATTGTCTGCAATGCACTGAAGCCAATATTCACCTCCATTCACAATTCTCTGGCCATAATCCACCAATTCATGCAGATGAGCCGATTGAAATGCTTTTCATTCTGTGTTGTGACAGCTGTGCGTGGCCATCAGGAACATGGCTTTCATGTTACTGTCACCGCAGCTGTAACATAGCACCCACCACCTCACCGTGCTCATCTCCACTGGTTGGTCTCTGGAAACAATCAGTAAACATCGATGAATGTCAGTGGGTGCCACTTTTTCCACACAGAGGAATACAATGACAGACCTTTGCTTCATATGCACTTCCATGTCACATGCCATTCTATCAGAGTGCCCCTCTGCTGCCATCTGTTACACGGCAACAAAAAGTAATGGGAAGGTTCAGCCTCTGCTGCCGTGCCACCAACATCCACTTCTGACATCACGGACCAACCAAATAGGAGGCAGTATTTTTGGAGCAGGCCTCATAGAAGGGCTCTAGCCTGTCCAACTGTAAGAACCTCAGTTTCACTGTCACTCTCACATCAGCCATATTCTTCATGCTGAGAAGCAGCTTTTCATCCCACACTTGGTTGTGAAGCTGGCAGGCTGAAACTGGAAACTGATGTTCCTTTAATTCAACAAGACTAAACAATTAAAAAAAATGACACTTATTTGGACAGAACAAGGGGAGCAAAGTGAAAACCACCCTATTTTCTCCGACAAGTGGTGGATCAAACCATCTCATGATGCTGAGCACAGAATAATCAGCCTGATTTTTCTTTTTTTTTTTTTCCTTCCTCAGCTTTACCTTCTTCCCAGTTTATCTTCTCAGCTGATGCTTTATTGTATCTTGAATATGACAGCCCTTTCCTGGAAATATGGCAATCTTCTCACATTAAATATGCACAGCTGTGCCCGTTACCATGGGAGTTGAACTCTGAACAAAGCTCAATGTCAGAACATCGTGTTCGTGTGCCACAGTGTAGGGAGGAAACAGGGATTTTACCAAAGACACTCCAGCAGAGAAACTGGTATTCTCTCTAAGGCAGCAATTCAGAAACAAAGACACAAGCAAACAAAAACAAAACTACCATTTACAATTTCTACTCTTTATTAGCTGTAGTAGAAATGAGGAAATAGTTAAACATTTCATGCTGCTACTGAATGAAAACAGCAAATGTTCTGATGATAATAATGATAGCAGTAATAAGCTTGTGCTAACACATGACCAAGGATGGCATGTCAAACCTCTTTAAAGAGGTTTATGGAGATTAACTTGAATAATATCTTTACAGGACAATTACTGACCAGATCTCTGCTTCTCTTCTGATACAAATGGAAGGGTATTTAAAACAGAACAAAACCCAGCTAAACCCCTCAACTCCTAATACAGAGGTCACTACCATTTTCAAATGACATGGGAATTCAAGCTTTGCATACTGCCGCTAGCAGCCCGTCAGTAGATGCAAAAAAAGGTACAAGAGGCACCATATTCCTGGAGATGCCAGACAGACACATGTGAAGAAATACAGTTCATCTGGAATACAGATGGGACAGCTGTGTGACTGCTTTGCACTATGCCTTGCCTTTCATGGAATATTAAAAACATGTACATCATTCCCTTTCTTCCTAGGAGAGAGCGGAGGTAAGCAAGCACATCTGTACAGAAACCTAAACCTGATTAAGATACGCATCTGTGTCAAGAGCCGAAACTGAGGATTTCATTTAGCTGCCTAGAAATAGGTAATTACTGTGATCTACAGTGATATGCCAGCACCTTGTGCAGACCCATGCCCCTGTGAATCAGGCAAGCCTCAAGTCCTCAGCTGCAATACCATGACCTAAGTTGCCAGGATTAGGGCTAGTGATCACCAAGGGACAGTCTCTTAAGACAGAAGGCTACAAATCTGTCATGCAGAAGGGTAGAGAAGTAAAAACACCCTTCTCCAATTCACTCCTGTTTTTGTATGATGAATGATGCCAAGAGTGAGACAATCATGACTTCGATACCTGTGTACCACTGATGATACACCCAGCTTTGGACAATGAAAGGTATCTCATACCATCACCCTTCCACTGTTGCTCTGCTTGCCTTCTCAGCTCCCAGTGAAAACTGGAGTAGAAAAACCAGGAAGATCTTTTCACCAAATGGCATGTCAGGTTTACGTAAGCCCCATGAGCCTCTTCAAAACCACTCGATACCCACTTCATTCTCTCCCTCAAATCTTTATTTCAAGAAGTTGCCTCCTTTCTTGCAAATACCAGTGATTGTTTCAAAAAATGAATGTAAAATTTCTGAGCCCAAGAATCAGTCATTTTCAGACCAAATATGCTCAGAAAATCTTTCACGGCAAGAATAGAACAGTTGCTTTAAACAAACAACTTTGCCAATTACTTGCCTGTGAAAGACATTCACCTACAAGGCTTCTTTGTGAAAAGTTCATGTAATCAAAAAAACTAGAAGTCACATTAAGCTTCCAGCTAATGTTTTACAAAATGCATCACATGGAGTCAAATGTAACTTTTTGAAATTTGTAAACAAGTCTTTAACAATAAATGGAGAAGAAAGCCAACTTTCTTCTTTTCTAGACCCGTAGTCTGGCTGCACAAAGAATAAAGATCAGTAATCATCGAGGTTTGTAACCCCCATCTGTATGATACAGCTGGACAGACCTGGTGCCAATGCTGGCTAAAATCACCGTGCAGAGTGGAAATTGGTTTGTCTGGGCAGCAGGTTTAATTTCCCTGACGCCACTAGGGCTTCTGAAAGACAGCACCTATGTAAATAGGAGTTGCTTAGTTATGGAAGTGAAGATGTTTATTTTGCAGCATGCAATACACAGACTGCTGACAGAACCACTTCCGAGATAATCCCATGCTTCCAGGAAGGGAAGACACAGATGCAGTCCATGCCCCACTTCACATGGTCCAGCTCTCTATCACCTGTACTACCATCACTGCTCACAAACCTTGATGAACTGTGGGATCAGAGGTAACACTGGCCTTTCTCCACAGAGATAAATGAGAAAAATCCATATAAAGAACAGAATTTGACCGATGTGCAAACTTGTATCTGTAGCCATAACTTCTTAATTTCAACACAGCAAACTGTCCAGATACTGCTGCATCAAAATTATATGCCTCAGAGATAGCTTCAGTACTTTTGCCCAATATGTACCTGCCTCCAGCAGGCACTTCCTAAGGAACCTCTTTGAATACAACATTAATTATGACACTCCTGCTGCTAACTTGAAAACAGCAGCTTCTGCCTCTTTGTTCAGCCTGTTTTTCTAAGAAGCCGAAGTTTGTGAGGCCATGTTTCTTTCAACAATTCAAACTTAATTTTCTGCATTTATACAAGCTTCAGATACATCAGGCTGAGATAGCTGGCATGGAAAAAGAGATGCTGGATGAGTTCATACACAAGATGTCGAAAAAGCCCTATCCCAAACATTAATCAAGTGGAAAGACACTGTAAGAGCTCAGATAGTTCTGTATGGTATCAATCTGTGAGCACAAACTTTATTAGTTCCACTGCTGCTTGCAGAAGTAAACATTCGGCAAAAAGCCTTTAAAAAAAAAAAAGTCCTGTAAAACCACAGAAATAAGCAGAAAGGAGATAATAAACAGAGTATTTTCAAAATTAACAGGAACAGATGGGGAAACCTTTCAGGCTTATGACCTCTTCTTATTCTAATTCTTCATGGGTCTAAACTGTTATAGCCCAAAGCGTGATTTATGCATTAAGTCAAGCTTTACTTCCCATGAGGGACTAAAAATAAAAGAGATTTTACACTCAGCATATGCCACTAAAGATAATAGCATTACATGTTAAAATAAAATTATTCCAAAGTAATTCTGTCAAGAACGTGAAATCTGAATCCAAGCAAGGATATCTTTAGTAAAACTTGAACCATTACTCCACTCCATGTGTCTAAATACTTTTGGGTCTCCGGATGACACATTTGATACTGTGCAGTAAAAGTAGGGGAAGGGAAGTGAGGATTTACAGCTATTAAAAATCTTCACTGTTTTTAAGGACATTCTCGGTATTTGGTAGATACTCATTACTTATAAAAAGCCCCACATGTAAAATGAATACTAGGAGGATAGCAATATCGCAGATACAGTTATCATATTAAACGTGTATAGGCAGATATCATACATTTTCTTTACTGCTACATAAATGTTGCTTACTGCCTTTCTATGGGATGCTAAACATTTTACTTCAAAGAATTAATGGATGATTCAATTTAGCACATGAACATTGAAAATAACCAGATGTACCAAGCTGCCTTTTAACAAAAACAGGTAACTTTTAAGACAGTAAATAAGCTGGAAGAGCTTTATATAGCAGTGCGCTAGCCAATATTATTATGTTGACATTATACCGTAGTTTCTCAATTTTTTTTTCCAATTCAGCACCCATCATACAGATGCGTTTGCTCACATTTTTTCCATTTCCTTAACTTTCCACTGCTGTGAGACCAAGAAGACTCTAAGTCATTGCTAATCACTGGTAGCCTCATGTCCAGTAAGCTAACACTCATACACATAACAGTTATGTGGCTGGATTCACCAGCAGAGCATTCTTTTATAATTTACCATCAGACCCTTTCTCCTCCCCCACTATCCCCCCCAAAACACCAACAAAACCAAACCAAAGCAATCCAAGCAATCAAGCAAAAACCAAACAGAATGCAACATTACCCCAGGAAACAAAGAAATCCCTCAAATTAATTGTATGGATTTTACAGTTAATACATCAAATGGAAGGAGTACTTAAACCTCAATTCTGGCCTTTCCTGATTGTCACCAAAACCTCCAAAAGTAATTACAGTTTATGCCTTTCAAACATTAGGCCCTAATTAGGGATTAGGACAAACACTTATTGGAACAGAGAAAATGCAAGATGTGGTTTCTGTGAAGCCACTCTGGAGTTGCCCATTATAAAGCAATTGCTAGAAAGGAGAAAGCACTCCACAGCTTCCTGGCTCCAAAGAATAAGGAATGGAGGAAATGGGAGATACGCTGCAGACTCTGTGGAAACAAGTTAGCTTGACACAAATGTTGAATGTGACTTACGTCTTTTTAAAACTGCATTCCAAATTTAAGGCAAAGACAACATTCTAGACAGACAATAACTCTGATACGCTTAGTTATGAAATGGAGTCTGTGCCTTGGGTGGTGTACCTATAGATACTTCTCTTGTATATCCTGCACTCAATCACCCAGTCATCTGCCCCTTCAGAGCCTTGTTTCTGTGAGATGGGTAACTGCCTCCCATCCTCGAGATCCACTCCCTAGCAGTGGGCTGGAAAGAACAATGAAAAGGTCCACTAACTCCACCTTCTGCATTTATCTGAGAGGACTACACACTCGCTTCAACGCTATATGACAAGCTTTTACAGTTGACAGATCCACCGTGCTAGCAAGGAGTGGCACAGACATATACCAAACATTCAGCTTACCTGACGCAGTACTTTTCTCCATGCACTGTTTCTGAAGGTCCAGGCTCCGCAGTTCCTCTGTGCTGGCATATTTCATGACAGAATTGATGGATGTGAGGGTACTGATCAGCTGTGAATTGAGCGATCCAATTTGGGAGTGTGGCTCACCAAAGGCTTCTGCCAATTCACTGTAATTTTCGGCAAGCAGCATCTGCTGCTCCTGTAGCAGCTTCTGCACACGCTCGATATAGTGATCCAAGCCCGTCCTCAGCTCAGCTGGAGGCAGTGGGCTTTCCAGGATGCTGCTCACGGACTCGCACACTGGCTCACCCCCAACACCAATGCTCCTGGTGCTGGTCGGTACAACCACCAGGGGAGGGGGACCGCAGGCAATGCTTCTCATTTTAAGACCAACTAAATAGTTCTCATTAATGTTTATCTGCCCAACAGCACAGTCTTTGGTTTTTGTCACAGAGAGTTTTTCAAAGCCAGGGTGACTGGAAAGCAAGGTCCCTACTCCAACTGAACGCATTTTAGCAGATGCATGTATGTCCTTCACCCGGCCGTCCCCGACTGCCACGGTCCGCATCTCCACACTCACTGTGCTGGTTTGCTGGTCACGGCTGCTTGGAACAGTGTTGGTGCCACAGTCTACTGTCACCGGTGTCTCCGTACTGGTGCACCGGCTCACCATCTCCATAGCTGTGCTCGTCTGCTGGGTGGCTGTGGAAGGCACAGCCATGACTGTGGCTTCTGCCCTGCACACAGTCTCTGTGGCTGTCTGGCGGGAGACGCACTCCTTCGGGGCACAAACAACCACATCCACTGAGCAGTCCCCGCAGCCGATCGACCTCGTCTCCCGGATCTCCCGCACTGTCCTACAGAGACTCAGGTCACCCACAGACTCCTCTGTGTTGACACCCGTCTCGCAGACGCTGGTCTCCACACCCACCTTCTTGTCGAGCAGCTCTACGCACCTCCCCGTGCACTGATCTCGCATCTCTGCCCTCTCTCTTACCAGCCAGTGGCTCATGAGCAGCTCAGGGCCCGCCGCTATGCTCCGTACCGCTGGCCTGCAGGAGGTGCCCACGCTGCTCATTTCCAAATGGCTGCCTACAGACGAATCAGCAACATGCACATGGTCACCCACCATTTGGTCTCTCATTTGTACCACAGCCTCCACCATTCTGCTGATGACAAAAGGCTGAGCCATCACGGCTTTATCTACTTTTTTTCTAGATCCAGCCGCCTGCAGCTCCTGTTTTAATTTGGTCATTTCCCTGTCGTGGGTTGTCTCCTTTAACTGCACCTCCAGCCTGTAAATCTTTTCCTTAAGGGCTTCAATGGTCTGCTGCTGAAGCTCTATTTCTTTCTCAACTTCTGTTGACAAACCAAGCATGGCCTCCGTCACCCCAACCCCAGACTCTCTCATTTCTTTCTCTGTCCCCACAGCTACTTCTCTGTGTTGCCTTGAAGATCTGTTGTAGATAACCACATCATTCATGTTTTCATCAGCACCAACAGCAACAGATCGGCTTTCTTTTGTCAGGCTTTCTTTAAGGTTCGATGGAACCTCATAGTTGCTGTCCTGGATTTTTTTCTCCAGAGCCTGCATTTCAGCAGTCAACTGCCTGAACTCCTCTACCCTCCGAGAGCTCTGCTCCGCACTTTCCATCTCATCCTCGCAGTCGATATAAAGTTCTCCTCCTCTTCGCACCTGAGACAGGTGCTCCCACTGCTCCACATTTCCTGCACTGTACGATCTTTTTCGGAAGCCATACATGTCATTTTGACTGGATTTCCTTTGGCTTTTGAGTTCTGCCATCATGTGCCTCTTTTCCTCCTGTAACACTGAGATTTTGACCTGCAGCACAGGAATGGTCTTTACTTGCTCCTCAAGCTCCTTGAGGCGCTTGAGGGCAATTGCCATTTGTTCTCTGATCTGCTGCAGATGCACCGGGCTCACATTGGTGACTGGTGTGGAAATTCCTGAACTCATTGGGCTGTGCCGGATGGAACTGCCCAAGGAGGAGCCAAAGCAGGCTCCAAAGTCTCCATTCCCCTGGTAGCCATTGTGGAGCTGCTGAGGCAAGTGACCGTACCCACTGGACCCGACGAAAGAAGGCAGGGAGCTCGTTGAGCCCATGCCCCCAAAGCTGGAAAGTCGGGGCCTACGGACGTCTCCTGGCATTACCTGCATCATTCTCTCCTGTTCAAGTCGTCTGCGTGTTTCCATGAGGGTTTTTGTCACATGGAGGTTGTGCCGAGGAAGCTGTGGGGAAGGAGGAGGGAGTAGCTTACTCTCGGGGACGGTTAAATAGGAGGGAGATGCCTCAAGAGAAGCCAATGGTCTCACAGCCACAGATGAGGTTACTTGACTCCTTGTTGCCAAGAAAGACTGCTTGTTCTCATCACTGTTCGAAGAAGACAGAGACTCTGTGGAAGTCCAGTCGCCACAATGGCCACCAGAGTTTTTGGTACTTGTGGAGGCTGGTACTGCTTTCCTCTTCTTTTGGATGTTTAATTTCTTAATGGTATTCCCCTTCTGTATATCGTCCACGTACTTCAGAAAATCCAAGTCTAGCTGGTAGCCATAAGGTGTTTCCACAAAATAGGGGTATTTCCGTTCATTTTCATCTTTTCCATTTATAATAACTTCCTCTTTTTCTGGAAGAAAAGAAACAAAATGAGTACATGGGTAAGAAACTACATCTCAGTAAAGTGGGCAGTGACACAAACACACAAGGATGGGTGCCCACAGCGCTGGAGGCAGAAACACAGCTGCAGCTCAGAGCAAAACAGCATCCTGCTGATTTACCCTCAGCACTACATCTCATTTAACTTCCTAAAAGCTAATGAATAGTTTTTCAAATGCTGCGAAGGGCACACAAGTATACATATGTACATGTACACACTGATAACTTCTGCTACCGGAGCCGTACAGCAGGTGACACACAAATGGCAGTGATTGCTCCCGAAGTCCCTCCAGCCTTCCCGTGGAACCCCACCTTCACACACAGTCTGCCATCAGATGGAGACCCGAGGAGCACGCTGCACTGCGTGACTCATCCGGACGCCAACTTGTCCAGAGGGCACATTCACATAGGCTGCGGGAACAAGAACTACAACCCTCTCTGGTGCCATTAGATGTCAGACAGATCTGCAGTTGTTCTACTGCCTGGAGAATCAATGCTGCAGGAGCAGCAAAGCCGGTTTACTCTTGCTGGCTAACTCTACCAGTGCTCCCGGTCAGCACCGAATGCCCAGTCTCTCAGCCACGAGAGAAAGTAGTGGTCCCACAGCCAGAAGTGCCTGCAGCCCAGATACAGGACTCACCCCGTCCCCGCAGCCGCACCAGGTCTGCTGCGCTTCTGCAGGCTGAGTATTTATGCACAGCGCTGCTACACAGCCTGCTGCTCCCGTCCCACTTGAGAAAAACAACTGCTGCAAGTTATGAGCGGCAGCGGAGGAATAACAGAAGCCAGCTTTCCGGTTACCTGAATTAGCCACATGCCTCTGCCCCCACGCTGTAAATTTCCAGCCACGTATCGCTAGGCCTCCGGTACAGCTCCGTGCTGTCCCAGCTGCGTGTGCCACAAACCAGTTCCCCAGAGCCTCCCACTCGCTCCTTCCTCACCCCATATGGAAAAAAAACTCCCACGCCGGCGCAAACCCGGCCTGACAGGGCAAGGCGATTTCATAGGCTGTGCTCTCACCGCTGGAAAGCAGCTCTTCCTCACGCACTCCGCACCGCCGTGCGCCCGCGGCCGGGGAACGGAGTAGAGCTGTAAGGCGCAGCGCCGCCGCTCCGCCCCGCGCCCCCGACCCCGCTCCTGCCCGCCAGCAGCCTCCGCCGACGGGTTTGTTCTTAACGAGGCTGCGTTCGGAGCGCCGCGTCCTCTTAAAGGAATATAAGCCTCGGGGGGGAGGAAAAAAAAAAAAAAAAAAAAAAAAAAAAACCCTGCTTGCTGCAACTACAGGAAGTGACTTAATGTTGCACTGAAAGAGTTCAGGAGGGGGAAAAAAAAAGGCTCCTGTTTTTCCAGTTTCCTTGGCATGCTGAAGGAAGGCTGCTCTGTCTGCAGACAGCGTAACTGCTTTCATGACAATCTCTAACGCTTCTGGCTGCTGCAGGACGCCCCGAAGCAGGATGCTGTGTGGGGACGCTGCCTTTCCCGGCATGGTGAGCGTGGGACGCCAACCAGGGCGGGCAGAGAGCACGCTGCTGTCGCGATCCTGTTGGCACTGCCTGTATGTAGCGACTACTCGAGGGAACAAACAGCCCTCCCGGTCCAGACCACATGCTCCTGCTGGAAGACCAGAGTCTCGGTATGCCGAGTGGTATTTACTTATAGATGCACCCAAAATAGCCAACTGAATGCCAGAGTGGAAGCAAAAATACACGTATACACGCATACTCCAAGCACAGAAGCACACAGCCCCTTCCAGCAGGTCTGCCTCACGGGTAGGCAGGGGAAGGGTCTCCACAGAACACCAGCAGGAGGGAATGAGACAGAGCAGCTCCCCACGTTACCGCTTTTCCTCCCTAAATCCAGTGTTCTGTCCCCAGATTCTCCTCCTGGCTCTGTCATTTGCAATGTCACCTTTCCATGGCTCCTGCCCTGGGCTAGTCACTCTTCCTTCTCCCTCCAGCCCTAAGGTTTGCATCCACTCTCACACCAGCTCCTGCTGCCTGTAGTTTCCCAGTCTTTCTCTACCTTCTTCCCACGCTTGGAATTTCTCTTCCATTTTCTCAACTTGCATACACTTGCCTGTTCCATAAATTCTAATCCCAAATAGTTATACCTCCATCCCTCATCCTGGCCTTGGATGATAAGTCCCTTCACCCAGTCCCTGCAAATTCAAGCTCCATTGTACCAACTTTCCTGTTCTCCCTTTCTTCCCAGACCCTTTCTTCTGCTTGTCTGGTTGCTTGTCTTCCTATGCAATGACATTCCTGGTTCTCCCATCACTACACCACTGAAGTCAAACAACCCCTGACAAGTTGTCCTTGGGCTCAAAGCATAAGTGTATGATGAGGAAGGAAGAAACAGGCTCTTTAGAAAGTCCCATTAGAAAGTCCCAGGACTTAAAAATTAATGCATCTACAGAAAAAAAAGTATTCAAAAACTCTCTAGAAAGACATGCAAATTGCAAGTTAAGTCATAAGCACCAAACTGGAATCATAAATAATTTTTTCTCCTTCATGAAACAGTAGAAAACATCAATAACAAATAACTAAAAGAACACAGCAAATCTGAAACCCTCATTAAATGTCTCCACAACACCTGCAGCAGTTAAGTAGCTTCACAATGAAATAAGTCACAGAATTGTTTGAGTTGGAAGGGCCCTCTAAAGGGCATCTAGTCCAGCTCCCCTGCAATGAACAGGGACACCCACAGCTAGACCAGGTTGCTCAGAGCCCTGTCTAGCCCAACCTTGAGCACTGGCATCTCCAGGTATGGGGCATCCACCACCTCTCTGGGCAACCTGTTCCATTGCCTCACTACTCTTGTTGTAAAAAACTTCCTCCTTACATCCAACCTAAATCTCCTCTTTCAGTTTGAAACCATTTCCCCTTGTCTTATCACAAGAGACTGCACTAAAGAATCCATCCCTTTCCTTCTTACAGCTCCCCTTTAGATAATGAAAGGCTGCTTCCAAGTTTCTCTGGAGCCTTCTGTTCTCCAAGCTGAACAGCCCCATCCTTGTAGGAGAGGTGTTCCATCTCCTGGATCATTTTTGTGGCCCTCATTTGGACATGGTCCAACAGGTCCATGTCCCTGTACTGTGGACTCCACATCTGGATGCAGTACTCCGGATGAGGCCTCATCAGTGCAGAGGAGAGGGGCAGGATCACCTCCCTCGTCCTGATGGCCACACTTCTTCTGATGCAGCCCACGGTACAGTTGGCTTTCTTGGCTGCATGGGCACATTGTTGGCTCATGTCCCATCCAGGAGGACCAAATTCATGTGGTCCTCAGCTTAGCCTGTCAGTGCGCACTGTGCATATCTGCCACTCCATAAGCTCAAGGCTGCGTGTGGAGCTGACTTTGCATATGACTTCTCTTTAAAACAACACAGTGAACACTCCATGAACACAATCCCAGCATTATAAGTGGATCTTTGGAGACATTTCTTGATATGTTAAGACAAATGAGGATGAAGAATGCAATCTAAAAACAACAACGCGCTGTGATGTGGCACACAGGAGCTGCGCCAAGCCTTTGTGCATTTTGCTGTCTCAGAGAAAGGGCCAGAATGGGTGTGCCTGCTAAGCCCATAACAAAGCAAAATAGATGGCTGTTTTCAGGCAATAAAAAATGGTTTTGTTGGTTCCAAAGGAAAAATGTTCTCACAGAAAGGAAATGGATAAGCACCTGATAAGAGTACAGACCTTGTTCCTTTCAGCTATTGGATGAACCATGGATGCCTTTATCCTCTAGCCTTGGAAGATGAGTACCAAGTGCTGCACAAGCAGTACCTCAGGGGAGTCTCAGGGTAGGCTGTATCTACATGTGAATGAATGGCAAATCTTCATGCATAGAGTTCAAGTGAGCAAGGTTCCTACTCCATCCACTCTAACACACAAATATGGCAGTAATGCCACGGCAGGACAAATTCTCTTCTCAGTCTTCCCATCTCATCCTTGGCCAGCTGGTCACAGGCACTAATGAAATGACTTTCCCAGTCCTTACAGTATATCAGGCTAATTTTAATCACATTATTGTATTTGGCTGTAGAAGGATGTGAAGATACACAAACACACACACTGTGAAAATGTATACATTTTCTTCTGACGTGTTTTCAAATGCAGTGAGACACAGAGACATTACACTTTCAGGTGAGTACAGTGAAAGATACTGTGTGCACCACAGAACCCTTGTTGTGTTACTGTCATTATGAATGCCTGTCTCCTAAAGTATGCAAAACTTCCACAATAATCATGGACAAGACACAAGCAACATTTAAAAAATGCACTTCTGTCTCCTGCATTGCTAGGACTGGCTCTGTCCAAACATTCCCGTCTTGCCATCTTCCATAAAATTATATCCTATCCAGTGCACTACACAGGAATATCAGTGTATTCAAATATTGAGTCAGCTCTACCCAAGTCCACGCTAACCATGCCTGCTCCCAGACCAGGAGAACTGGAAAAAAACAGGACATTCAGTTGACGTGCTTTAAAGACTTCTGGGGAGAGAAAAGAGCAAAGTAGAGAAAATACGAGCAGACCGGAGCTTTGGTTCTGTAATACAGGAAAGCTGTATTGTAAGGCCATGTTGCAGGGTCCAGAAAGAGCAAAGAGAAGCAACTGAAGAAGTATGAAGCAAAAAGGCTAAGGTGCCTTAAAAAATACAGACTTCACATCTAAAGCCTTTTCTCCCCATCTGGTTATGATATCTGCTTTAAGGCATTTTTATCTTGGATCTGACTGCTATTAAAGAAGTCTCTTCCACTGAAAAAACACTATGAGTAACAGTCTCCTCTCAGAGTTATGGCATAAGACAATTCATAAAGAATGCTGCAGAGAAAAAAGGCAGAAACAATAGCTGGTGTAAATAAAATAGATTCCATGTCTTTCTGTTGCTGAGCTTCAGTACTGAAAATATTCTGGGGAAGAAGAAGAGGAGATGAATAAAAGTTCTGACCTTTTTGATTCTTTACTGCAACAGAAAAAAAATTAACTGTTTTGCCCTTCTCTTCTGTCCCCTCATACTACTTTGTTCTTTTTTTTTCCCCTGATCTTCAGCAAATGGAGTCTCAGTCTTCTGAAAATAACCAACACATGTGAAGCTGAATATTTGTTTAAAAAGAAAAATCGGAGTTAGCCAGCGTTCTTTCATTTTCCTTTTCAGGTGTCGGTCTTTCAATAAAACTTAAATTAAAAAAAGAACGTGGAGAACAGACATTAGTCTGCAGCATACTCAAACAATCAGGTTTCTTTTAGCTAGAAATACACAGATTTGCAGCTTCTCAAAGAATTTCAAAGAAAAATGAGGAGCAGAAGGGTTGTAAAATATCACGTTTTTAGACTGTTTTTGGTTTGTGGGTCACTAACACGTGAACATAAACAGCAGCAGTGTTTAAGAAAAATGGCTCAGATCACTGCCATGTTTGTTTGCACTGTGAATGCAAAGACTAGGCTTCTGGGCTACAAAGTCACAGTCACCACAGGTCAGTGAGAGCAGAAGGCAACTGCTACTGCTTAATACTTTTTCTAGAAGAACAAGGTCCATTATAATAACACAGGAATAAGCTCAAATCATAGCCACAATGCTAAAGCATTCATGTCTTTCCACTGACTTACCTGGGCTTTGGATAAACTTTGGATAAAGTCTTTCTCAGGCAGTTAAATTACTCTGAAGATGATAAATCCTTGTTGCTTAGAGTTACAGTAAGGTTATCATTATAATAAAAACATAATAAAATTTTTGATTGCTTAGCATGATAGCAAAAACAATGAGCCAGACTTTTGTACTGGAAATCAGACGGATGCAGTAGCCTGAATGTCCCATTGCCACAGGCTCCTCAAGGTTCAACTCCTAAACCACAGTCTCACATAAATAGTTTTGGATTTTCTTACTTTTCTCCTACTGCATCTACTTAAAGACTGTTCATGTCTATGAAAAACAGGGCGTTTTGGTTTAACATTAAAAAGCACTCAGTGCTCACCAGCTTGCTATGCAAAGGCCTCTTGGTATTAGAACAGCCTTTTAAGGTCACATGATTTTTTTCTTTCTTAATATATGGTTATATGTTTTCTTTCTAATGATAAAAAAGTTACCTATAGAGTTTGAAGGGGAACAGTGTGTAACCATAACCAACAATTATTTCTGCAAGTCCTTAATATAAAAGACTTTTCAAAAAACATCCCCCTCCACACTCTCCAATATTTTTAATGTCCAAATTTTTTACTTCAGTAATTCCTGAACTGGAAACTTGCAGGTCAAACAGCTCAATTAAAATAAAAACACAAAATATATTAATTAACCATGAATAAAAGGCTGACCTTGTTTGTGGAAATCCATTTCTGAAAAAAATTACGGAATGACTTAAGATGTCCCCTTATCAGAATTCACAAAATCTTTATTTGCTTGACAACTCCCTTACTTGAGGTCTAAAACATAAAGACTCCTTTTCAACTGCTGCCACTTTCTGGGAATAGTTCTAGTTCTGGACGCTCTGTGGTGGGACAGCTTGTGCATTTACCACTTCAGGGCTGCTCACCATGAAAACAGAACTCACAGTCTGGTCTGTTTTGCTCCCATCCCAGTTTCTGACTCATACATCCCAGGGGAAATGATACTAAGGCTGGCAAGGGATAAAGCTGCTAGCTTATTCCAGCCTGCCCCACCGGCAGTAAGGAAAAGCTTGAGCGAAACCATTTTGGAGGCTGCTCAGGAGTGAGCCATAAAAACAGAAGGTAAAGCGCACAGATCAGTCTGTGGCTGTAGTAAGAGCGAAGATGTGAGCTAACAGCCGTGCTTTCCTTCTTAGCTTGAAACTGGGGGCATATCTCAGTCCCCCCTTTTACTGGGTTTTGAAAACCAGCTATTAACAAGACAAGTTCAAAGCAGATGAATTTATGCTTGTCAAGCACCTGACTTTATGTACACTTACTTCTGCATCTTACACTGTCTATTTAAGAATTGCCCTTCATTCCCTGAAGCATTTCTTTTATTCTCTACTATGCACACAGCTACACGTCTGTGATAAATCACGGAATCACAGGTTTTTGAATGAAAAGTATTCAATTTAAAGATGCTTCCCAAATCAGATTAATTTAGCAAAATCATGTAAGTGATGGCAAGCAGTAAATACCAAACTGTAGCCTAGGAGACAGCTTTGCAATGTGCTCTGCCCACGACAGTGGGAGACACCAAGTGTCAGCCCAGCATAGCCCTCCTTGCTGACAGCACATTCCAACAGATCCGGGCCAACTGGCTGAGCTGGTGATGCTGCTAAACACGAGGTATGGCAGCTTGCTGCCCTCTGTTGCAGAAGAGAGACCCTCATGTCCTCTGACACTGTGGCACATCTTTTCACGTCACTGTCACCAGTAAAATCACTGTGGAAAAAAGGATGACAGAGACAAAGGCATTCATACAATCTGTATGTGTGCTTCACAAAATCCTCATGGAGAATTTGCAAAGCAAAAGAGGGCGAATCTTCAAATTTTTCTTTTACTTCTCCTCTCATCCAAACAACCTCCGCAGCCCCCACAGGAGTCATGGATGCAAGTCAAGTTTGTCCCTGAAAATGTCTCAGCACAACAGTGTCTCAGCCTCAGGTTCAAGTAAAGAAGGTTGCATGTGCTTTCTGGCCTGTGAGAACTCATTTGCCAATTTAGATTTATAAATTATCTTTCTATGTCTGTAAATTTCTGAAGAGATGAGAAGCAGAGAAGAGATGTGTAGTTATTGTAACAGGAGTAACTATCCTTAAAGAATATATTCCTCAGGTATAAACATCCCACAGCATATTAAAACTGATTTACAGTTTCAGTTTGGTCTTGTAGTGCAAAAGGTAGGGAAAAAAATGGAAGAACTGTCTTCTGCAAGAATAATTTTATAAAAATTTGTATTTATTAGTCCTGGAAGGACTTTATTTTGTTGCATGCTTATTCTCCACAAGGAAAATGCTTTATGCTGCATAATTGTTATGATATTTCAAATACCAGAAATTGTCCTCTCCTATCCCCTTTGATATTAATCTCATACTGATTAATTGTGTGAAATATCACGTGTTGCCTTCCAAACTTCAGAAGTCTGTGTGATCTGTGTTTTCCAAAGCCACTAAGAGTTTTTTCTCTGCACTTGATCTAGTTCAGACTGACGAACTAGCTTTGTTCAAAAAGTTAAAAAGCAGTAATAAGAGAAAATAAGGAAAATGTCAGTTTAGAAATAATCCTTATGTGCATTTTAAACAGCTAAAAGCAGCGGCTTACAGTTGAGAGCCTATGAACAACAGTGAAATTGAGTGACTTGAAGGGTAACAGTTACCATTCTTCTACCAGAAAGGTGGCTTTGTGTAAACAGACATAAGACTCCATTCACTTAAACGTACAGAACGCACATCCCCAACTAGAAAATTGGCATTTGTTGAGGAGAAGAAACTCCTCAGTACATATTGACAAAAACAAAGGGTTGCCAGAGGTGCAGTGAAGTATAGGTGCACCGTCCCTTCAGGTGACAGCCTAGAAGCATACATCTGGGAGAGAACCGAGAAAACAAGCACTGTCAGAAAAGTATAAGCATCCAACATGGAAGACATGCATTAGTCAACACAGGAGAACAGGGCAGATTTTCAGCTGTGTTATGCACTCTCCCACCCTTTTCACGGATTTACACAGTGCCAGCAGTCAGGGTCTCGCATCTCACCTCTCCTGCTCTGCGCTAGGGTCTCCTTTACTGATCCGCTGAGAAGCAATTGTTGAATGCTGCAGTGTTTAGTTTTTCAGGAAATTAAGTCTGAAACACACTTTCCTTTGCCTTAAAGGGAATGCATACTCCTGACACATCAGCAGGCAAGGAGCCCAGAGGTTGCTACAGAGAATTTATTTATACTCATTTGGAATTTCCTGACAAAATCCTAGTCTGCCTGCCAGTGCAACTTAGCACCAGTTTTCCTTCACGTCATTTCAGATGGCGCTTGGTGCCTCAGGCTGCTCCCAAAGGGTTAAATGCATGAAATGGACAGATGCACAAACAGGGCAGTACCAAACTGTATGCTAAAATAAAATACTGTTCTCTGATGGAAGACAGATTTAATCCCCAAGGGGAAATTATAAGTTCAGGTGACTTTTCTCCTAACCAGTCTTCCCCCCCAAGCCATTTGCCTTTAGCCCCCTTGTCTCTCACACCCACATGTGCACAGGGAGCACAGAAAGGTTCACTGATATAACTTGGGTAGAACAATTACCTCGGTTGTAACTAGTGCTGCCTGCAAATCTGACTGTGTCACATTCAATCCCTTCTTGTTTAGTCTTCTCAAATGCAACTCATAATTTGAGGGATAAAAAGTCGATAATGTAAAGTTATATTTTTTCTTCTCATATTCATATTCAAAATACTAGTACAAGCATGTATGAAATAATGTATTTGAGTCTTCCGTATGTAATGTTCTTGCTTCCACAGAACAAAATGAATAACTTAAGGAAAGATAACTGGAATTCCAAATTAAAAAAGAAAAGAAAAAAACCTAAACCAAAACGCTTCTCAGCATCAGCATCATAAAGAGACTCTTGAAGGTTGAAATTCTTCACCTCTTCTTACAGTAATGGTTACTGTTGTACAGCAAGGATTCCAAAAGCAAACAAGCATTGGGAGAGGCAAATTTAACAACAATAACAGTACTAAGACTTCACAGGACTAAAGGAAAATAATTACTACTAAGATTTCCGTTCAGATTCCCAAGAAAAATTAAAAAAATAGAAATAAAATAATAGCATGGATTGTTGAAATAATTTCCAATATCACCGCATGCTGAAAGAGCTTTGTTGAAGGCAGAAGTGGGATCTTGCACTGAAGTGACAGGAGAAGTCCAAGTCTTCCAACAGTGCCTTCAGCTAAAATGGCACAGACCTCCAATAAAATGTTTCCCGACCACATCTTGTGGCTTCAGTGGTATTTAATAGGAAGCAAAATAATATTTAATACTGCAAGGCATTAGCCTTTGCTTAGATTGGAAGAGACCTTAACATTCCAGTTCCAATCCCCAGCCCAGGCCGCCCAGGGCCTATCCAACCCCACCCTGAGCACCCCCAGGGATGGGCACCACAGCTTTCTGGGCAACACGTTCCAGTTCCTCATCATATTCAGAGTAAATTATTTCCTCCTAATAACTAATGTAAATCTCCCCTCTTTTCGTTTAAAACTATTCCCCCTTGTCCTATCATTACACGCTGAAAGAGTCCTTCTCCACCTTCCCTGTAGCACTTGGAAGGCCACACTGGGGTCTTCTTGGAGCTTTCTCTTCAGATTGAACAAGCCCAGCTCTCTCAGCCTGCCTTCAAAAGAAAGGTGCTCCAGCCCTCTCATCATCTCCGTGGCACTCTCTGGACCCGCTCCAACAGCTCCATGTTCTTATGCTGCAGGCCCCAGAGCTGAACACAATACTCCAAATAGGGTCACACTAGGACTGGGCCCTGCCCCCTGGATTTATCTATAGACAATTTTACACTTTAGTGTAAGACATTCATGCATACGCTGCAACACAAGCACTCCCAAAAGTCATTCCAAAGAGGGTCTCTAGATTACAGCTTAATTTTAAGTGAACCTGGTTTGATTTGATTGCTGCTCCAACCACCCTATGCATAGAAAAAGCTGTTCTCTATAAATAACAACTCCTTAGGAACATTTTCCAATCACACTTCGAAGTTTCTCCTAGAAAAGAAGAAAACACTAAGGCAGCTGAAACTAGACCCACACCTCAGAGCAACAAAAAGCTCCTGACCACGCAGCGAGTACCTAGCCGTGAGGAGAAGCCATGCAGAGCAGACCTCGTGCTACAGGTCTGATGAGCAGGCACCTTCACAACGGGGGGAGGAGAACACGACAATACCAATCTAGAGTTTTCTACTGTGAAAGATATGTGACGCCCTGGATAAAGAGAACAGAATAGAAGGCATAGCCCATGTGCCTTTTTTTCCAAGAATCAGGGGTTTTGCTTGAATGAGGCAGAAGGCAAAAAGATGCTCTAACGTGTTATGATTTCATTTTTCTAAAAACAAGACAGAAATCCTGCTTAGGGAAGAATAAATTTTAGCATCTGCCTCCATGTGCTCATCCACTTGTTGTTACTCTGTGGTTTCAAGGACTTGACTCCTGCACGAGCCCTGCATTGAGGCATGCACAGCCAGAGGAGTCTCCTCAAAGCTCAGGCTGAGAAACACCTATCAAAATGCAAGCAATAACCTAAACTTCCTATCTGCACTTCATCCCTTGTCCAGCAAGTCAAAATGGAAGCACACGTCTGGGGTCAGCCCTGGTAAAGCCTGAAGGCAAATGTATTTATTTTCCTGGCCTTTAAAGACCATTATGGTGCCAAATAAACTCACTCAGCTACTGTTTACAGTGGAAACAAAGCTGAGGTCAGAGCACAGCTCCCCAGTGACCAAAAAGACCTGACGTGGTCTGTAGCAGAACAAATGTAAGATTTGGTGCACAGGCATCCATTCAGACAATAAAGGTTCTTATCTATAAACAAAGTTATTTAACACCTCTTTGGGGGGGAAAAAAAAGGCAGAAAGGGCAGAGAGAGATTAAGGCCTTGGAAGGGACAGAGTCCTTTAAACACTTGCCACCAAGAGACCATTTATTCAGCACTGAAGTAGCTGTGTGGAAGGAAGGAAGTAATCTGACCCAACACAGTGATGAATCTGAGGCAGGGGAGTGTGTGCAAAGCTTAGCCTGGCCCCATACTGCCAGATTTATGCTCATACCCCAAAAACACAGATGTGTTAGGGCTGGATTGGGGTTCTTCTGCTGTTTTTGCTGTTTGTGTGTGTGTGTAGTGTTTACTTGTTTAGTTTTATTTAATTGGCAGCTAGTTTCCACTGAACAGTTCAAAGTCAGTTGGCTATAGGCAGAGTTCAGATCCAAGACTGATCTGTCCTACCTACCTAGCAGGTATCACTGGAAAGGCATAAGAATATAGCAGACATACAGCAACATTTTTCGTCTGTTTCCAGAAATCTGCAACTTGGAGACTTCCTGACTTGGCCAGGGGGAGTGCTGGCTATCCAGAATGGGTCAGTGTCAAATGTGCTTTTCCAGGATAGCTGGGAGGTATTCGGTAACTACACCAAAAATGTTAGTCTGCAGCTAGTACTATAAGGAGACCTACTGGTCACATGTATGGAGATAAAGCTGGAGATTAATTTGACCCAATTACTACTTATTACTCAAAACCTCTAAGAAAGACTTTTCAAGTTACAAGTATATCCCTCACTGCTACTTAACATCTACTCAGAGAGAGGATGCAAGTGGAAAGCTATATAATTATTAACTGACCAGCTGGTTTAATTTCACACAGTGTCAGCAATTCAATTTTTTACAGGTCCTACATTGCATCCAGTGACCTCAACTCATGTCCTAATACGACTGTTTGGAAAAGCTTACAGGAAAGTAGTCCTACTGTAGCAATGAGTAAGCCAATCAGGTCTTTGCACCACTTTAAATACTTTTTTCTTTTTTGCACAGATGTAATCAGATATAGTTGCTTGATCTTATTCAGGTATTGGGACTAAGCAAGCTAGCGACTCATCATGCAGCTCCCAGCTGGGCTTTTTTACACATCAGATTAGCTTCCTTATTTTGCAGAAATGAACGCGGAAGACACAATGAACATGAACACAAGAGAAAATGCATGTAAAGAAATTAATATATGTTTTCAAATATGCATGTGTGTACTGGCTTCTTGGGCCTTGGACATACAAATATATAAACTGAACTACTGTCTGCTGGCAACTCAGATGTTTAGCTGTTGTCTCCAGGTGCACTGTGAAACCAGCAGACTGTCATTTGGGATCAGGTGGCCAATCCTGACAGTGTGGGACATGACTAGATCCTTCCGGGTCACCCCCAGTTCCTCAGCTAGCGAAGGCAGAAGGTGGAGGAAGGAACTGACAGCTTTGTCAGGGAGACTATCCAGGCTCTGTTTTAAAACATCTCTTTGCTTTCTTCTTGGAGCAATATTCTGCAATCAAACATCATGGATACATAGTAACTGCTAATCCAGACACACTACACTTCTACCCTGAAAAACATTATGATTATACAAAGGGTTGAGGCAAAGAAAACAGCCATACAACCCAGGGAAAAGGCACGTGCTATCCCACTAATCAGGACCCATGGGCAAGACTGTACGTGTTCCTTGTTAATGTATCATGTAAAGGGATGAACAACCTCCCATACTTCTGGGAGCTACCACTGAGAACGTCACTGCACCTGGTGTCTTGTGCTACAAGGGTATGGGGTGAGGTTGCTGTGGCCAAGTCATGCACATAGCTGCCAGAATCATGGCATCCTTACAAGGTGAGAGCAACTTTCTTCAAGAACTGTCAACCATGCACAGCAGTCAGGCCAGGTTGAGAGTGGAGGCTGAATATTAAAGGCAGACCATACCTGTGAACTTAATGGAGGTCAGGGAGCAAAAAGGAAAATGGCAGACACCTCTCTGAGAGCAGAGGAATGGAAAAGAACTGTAGCTGACAATAGCAAGACAACAGTGGAAGTGTAAAGGGCAACACAGTGAATGCCTAGATTCATAAGCACATTAATGTAATGGAAAACTTAAAAACTAACATTTGTATACATGAAGAAAAACATAAAGAAATACAGAAGAGAATAATGCTAAATTGTGCTTTTTTCCCAGTCTTCAAACTTCAGATACAGAAAAACAAACTTAACTAAATTTCAAAATCACGATTCTGGAAGGAGAAAGGAAGAAAAGGCTTAGCCAAGGACTGCTTGAAGTTAAAAAAAAAAAATTGAGAATTGATGGTTGATCCTCATAATCCCTTAAGACAAGATCTCATCTTTGTGTTTTTATCATATACAATACCAGACTACTTTGAGCACAATCATGCATTTTATTATATTTACTTGTACTCTATTGCTTCCTTTACTAAATAAATAAATAAATAAATAAATAAATAAATAAATAAATAAATAAATGTTTAAATTTGTCAGGTAGCATAAGCAAGAGACTAAAACTTGAACTCGTTGCTAGGATTAGATCTGAAACTCCAGTAACAGCAGGCAAGTTGCACAAGTGCACTTTGTTTTTATTACTAGATCTTCTGCAATCTATACAGTGGTGCTTCAAGCAGAGGGATTGTTCTTTTGAAGAGAAGGTAGGAAGGGGACTAGGAGTACATCAACAAACATGCCCCTCAGCAATAAATAACTACTCCACACCATCAATGTCTGCTTCGCATAAGGAGAACAATCTGTTCCCAATTATCAGTTAATTTGATCCTCACTCTAATCTGACCAAACCTTCAAACCAAGCTATTAGAAGCTGTTTCCACACCCTCCCTCCCCACTCCTGTTTTCAAACAAGTACTGAAGGACAACACAGGAATATCACAGGCAGGACTTTTAATGCTGAAGGAAAGCAAAATATTCTCATGTAGAAAAAATATCTAGAAACATATAAATTAAAAAGCAGAAGACTTAATTACATAAAACATGTATTACAATGGAAGGTAACTAGGGAGGATAAATCAAGCAAGAAAACAGAAGGGCTGGGGAGGGGGCAAGGGACACATTACAATTTCTGCAGAAAGTAGGGAAGGACGCAAGTCTGCAGGGATGGACTGAAAGACGATGGAATCTCACATTCAGCCACCTCAGCACACCTGCATTCTTAGTTTTGTTAAAGTCTGTGTGAAGAGTCAGATAAAAAAAAAAAACAAAACTCAAGAAGCTAACTTAGTATGTTATGAAGAATCTCAGAAAAGAAAGCAATGTGGAAAGAGGAAAGCCATTTTTGTACATGGCTGACCTGCTGTACCGCATCCAGTGCAAGCTGCAAAATCCATCAGATAGGGGAAGTCAACCATCAGATTCAATCAACATGGCAAGTGTGATTTCTAGATGAAATCAGAAAGAATGGAAGAAATAAAAGGCAGGATGGTCAGAAACAAGCTTCAGAGTGGCAGCTCAGAGCTGGTCACCTGGGGACACCCTGGCAGGAACCCATGCTCTGCCACCAAGGGGAGTCATGTTTCCAGAGGAAGGAAATGGAGATAGTGCATCTGTGCCAATGTGGGCAGCCTCTCAGCTCCTAAAGCTGCTGTGAAAATATGATACGGGAAGTATGCCTTTCTGTCGTCTCTGGTCCAAAGCCTTACAAATGGCACAGAAAGGAGGAGGAGTAAGGTAGCTGCTGCAGAAAGCTTCCCAAGGACTCCTGCTCCAGCATTAGCCCAGCAAGGCACAAAGAATCATAGATTATCCCAAGTTAGAAGGGATCCACAAAAGGATCACTGATTCCAACTCCTGTCTCCACACAAGACCACCCAAAAATCAGACCATACATCTGAGATTGTAATCCAAAATGGTTTGATGGTGCCTACTTAGCAAGGAGTGCCTGCTGAATCAATTCATCATTCACAGAGAGAAGACAACCAGCTGTAATCAAGTTATTCCATCCAAACAATTTCCCTAGAGGACTATATATTTTTAAAGACTACAGAATCACCTCCCTTCACACAGGAACACCAGGCACTCAGTTTCATAGAAATTGTTCCCAAGGTGCTTTCCACAGCAGAATCTGGGATAGTAGGGAGGAACACTGCAGAAGACAAAAATGTATTCTTTTAGGTTAAATGAGCACAGGAGGATTTGCCAAGTTGTGTATGAAAGGAAGAAATAAGATGCAGAGAGAATTTCTCATAGCTAGGAAAGCTGCAGCTTTTCTTGTGACACATGCCCACCCCAATACTGGTGCCTGCCCCTCACCCAAGCCCCACAGGCTGCTCCTCTGTATCCAAAGCACTCACCACATAGCCATCAGTACTGAGTTTTACAAAAATGTAAGGGCTTTTATTGCAGAATGGCTGAGGTTGGAAGGGACCTCTGCAGGTCATCCAGTTCAACCTCCCACTCCAGCAGGGACATAGAGCAAGTGACAACTGTTAATCACCACCAATTCAGTGAAATTACAGGGTGCCATAAACAGCAAAGTGGGTCTCTTTATGTTCCTAGAGCATCACTGGCTATAAAATAAAGTATCAGCACCCTTTCCTGCCTCTGGGAGTGTGGAGGGCTTGTACTGGCAGCATAAAGAGACTACATGAGGAAGCATAGATACAGCCCATGCAGGGACATCTTAGCATCCATGAGCGAGCCTGCATCAGACAGGTATGAAAACAGACTTCTATCTAGATGAGATGCCAGAAGTCTCTAGGAAGCTACATCAAATAACATAAGACAGCCCTAATCAATTTGCTCTTTTTCTTGTGGCACTTTGTCTTTCTTTAAAGCACAAGTATCTGACTTGGCTTTGTGCTTTCGACATCTGCTTTCCAACACACCCAAATGTTTCTAAGGACTGGCCTACCTGGACTACTTCATCCAGACCATTATGTCTTCAGCTCCTTATGGCACCCTTTCAGATTTCCTCCTGCCCATTTCCCTTCCAGCAGACTCCAAGCTCAGTCCCAAAGGCAACAAGTTCAGTGGAAAAGAAGGTGCATGATGACCCTTGCTCCTCTAAGGTCTGATGAAAGCCTCTCAATTGGACAAATACAAGTAATTGTGTTTTCAACTGTTCTATTGTGGCAGCAGCTGCAACCTGGCATTACAGGTATCAACTAGCAATTGCACAATAAACAATTATTAGCCCAATTAGAAAGTTGGCAATGGCTGTGAGATCATGAGCTGCATCTCCAGCAATCTGTCCTGAAGGCGGGTCTGGCATACAATAGCATAATGAAGGAAGTTTGGTACTCTTTATGATAAAGCTGATGTGAAATCACTGTAGGCTCTTTCACCCTTCACCCTCAGTATTTCAGGGTCCCTCCCTTGCTTGCTTTTAAATACTGGGCATGGCCAGAGTGACTCACCAAATCACTCCTGGGCAAGGCAGGAACAGGACATCACTGACAGCGCTGCATTTCATCTGCCCATCCAGAAAGTACGAGGCTATGTGGCAATTCAATGGTCCTTCAATGACAAGTGTCTTACCAGCTGCAGAAGCACACCTTCAGCATGTATGTGTCCCCATTAATTTTTTAATTGACTGAGCATCAATGAAAAATAGTGGATATTCAGCTAAAATAGTAGTGGCAATGTTCCAGGGCACAGCTCTTTCTTCTTCAGCTGCACCTCATATCATTAGGCTGAGAACCACGCAAAACTCCATGCACATTGCCAAAGATTATTTGCATTAGGAAAATCAAATCATGAAAGAGAAACTCAAATAAGCCTGTAACTGAAAGGATGTCTACAAATGTTATGAATTCTTACAAATCAGTGCAAAGAATGATAAAAATATTCACTCTAAGCAGGTGTGTGCTCTGCAGAGTAACCATCCACAGATAAAAAAAAAAACAGAAGGACACCAGGCTGCAGCATGGAGACCAACGCTTCCACTATTTATATCCACCACTAAATGCCTCAAAGCTCCACAGTCCAGATCTGGTGGAGGTGACAGGTCCCAGCAGCCTGGGCTACCACCCTGCAGCTCCCATCCACAGGCACTCAGTGTCTGAACATTGGCTGCTGCAGAGAAGGAAAAAGGGAATAGCTTGCTTTACCAATGCACAGGGAACAGTGACAATGATGTTGAACTGCTGTGATGCTGTTGGCTTTGGGAACTGTGTAGGAATCTGAAGGAGGTAAAGCATCTAAGTTAAACATACAGTTCAAGTGAGTCTGTGCAAGAAGTATTCTCTTGTTGAAAGTGAGATGGGAAGGCATGAAAACAAATCTTTAAAAAAGGTGAGGAAAAAGGCTGGGAGAAAAGGGAGAAAAGAGAAGAGATGAGGAAAATCTCATGTCCAGTAAACAATATGTGTCTGCTTTACAGCAAAGTAAAAAGGTTTGTGCAAGAGCCTTGTTATACTGACCCCTGCAGCCCATCCTGCTGAGAAACACTAGAAAAGCTTTTCCTTTGCTAAAAGGCTTTTCTGTGTCATTCGTTGTTAAAGAGGTGACTAACAATTCTGCGAGCTCTGGAGACAGAGCTTGAGGTGCTTAGGGAAGTCAAATAAAACAGTTGTTTTAATTACGGTTAGAAACAAATATGGTTTTTAAGCTTTTATCTTTGTAAATCAGTTTCCTATGTTTCTTTTGCCACTTCCTTGTTTTCTACAACAGAACAAATGGAATTGCACTGGAGTTTCACACTGTTCTGTGCCTTTCAGAAAGTGTTTTGAAAACAAAGTTTCAGCAAATCAGATATTAGTGAAAGTAACTAGAAATAGTTCTGGCTGGATTTTAAACTGCCTGGCAAAAGTTTCAGACAGGTACACACTGTGCTTTTTGGAGCTGACCTGAGAACCCTTCTACAGATATCACTTACACAAACGTTTGCAGAATCTCATTAGATAAGATGATTTATGCATCAGTCCTAGCAATCACAGAAGCCTAACAATTACTGGAAGTTTCACCTAGCAATTAATGAAGACATTAATCCTATTTTGGAAAACAAACACTTTTTTTTTTTTTTTTTTTTTTTAAAGTATGTCCCCCAGTAGCCCTGCATAGATGCAGAGTATGTCTCCGAACTTGCTGTAGCTCCCTGGACAAGAGCATGACAGGTTCTGGACTTACTGCACTGCTTAGCCCTGCACTGAGCAGTCAGGTTGCATGCCACTGAGGCAGGAAGATAGAAGAAAACAGTTGTGACTACTCAGCACTTAATTGTTAAAATAAAGTTTTTTCTGCAAGCCCAATTCATCTGCCAGCAGTGTCAGAGGGATCTAAACAATTTTCCAAGCATACAGCAGAACACTGACAGAACTTACTTCAAACATGAGAACTAAGTCTGTAAGTCAGTTTCCAAAATGCAGAGACTATACGCTTGTAGCCCACAGAAATGCAGCTCACATTTGTGTAGTAAAACCAGCAAAAGAGCGATTAAACTTTAAGTCAGTAATTCAGCAGTAAACAAAACTGTTGACAAACAGCACTGAAGTCTATATCACAGCCTCTGTTATTTACTAGCCATATTTAATGTACATGCCTTTACTGAAATATGCAAGAGGCAGTCAAATTTATGTTCGATTCTTTCATGAAAGCCATAATCTGTTTTGTACCTTATCTCACATGCATACTCAACTGAAAATATTTACAGTAGAAGTATTTTCAAGAAACATCCTTTAAAAAGTCCTCTATACAAATGCAAAATAGCTTAATCCTTTCCTAAAAATGAGTTCCAAATCCAAGCATTCCTCTACAGATTTTATCTGAAACAGCAGTAGTCCATTTAGACTTGTATAATTAAAAAAAAAATAAAATGTCATGTAGGCATAACCATTAAACAGTGAAAGTACTCACATTCTGGAGTTAACCAAAGCAAACCACTGCTCCTTAGTCACTTCATACTTGAATCGCAGCTGAACATGTGGTCAAACTTGCCCCAAAAATTCAAGTAACGTTCAGGTTAGCAGTCCATAACAAGTATTTCTCATTCTCTTCCTTGTTGCTGATTGATTCCGCGGGTGCAGAAGACACCACACCAGCAGTTTGTCTTTCCACTCTTAGAGCTCTGTGCAATTAAGGAGCTTGCTTCAATACCTGCAACGCCCATATCAGTTCCTGCTCATCCAAAGGCATTCTCTCCCAGGCACTCAGCAGGATAACGAATCACACGTACCTGTAGCCCAATACTCTGTCCATTATGAAATGCTAAGGATTTGGAGACACAGGCATACGTAGCTGCATGTTAGAACGCTGGCCTCAAGGGTTTGCAAAGCCAACAAGTCCTGACAGTCTCTGCAAAATGTTCTCCTATTTAGTTCTCAATTAAATACTTGCAATTCATTATAGCGTCTTTCTGCGATTAAGGGAACAAACAGCTCCTATCCTGCATGAAGCACTGTTTGCATAACAGTTCTGAAACTAAAACTTAATCTTGCATTAACACATCCCCCATACAAGTACTTGGCTTTTTTATTCTTAAGTACCTGCTTACTAAACTTTTCTGATAGACCATTCTATTGAGGGGGGAATGCATATGGGGTAACAGCAAACCAGTCAGTAACAGTCCGTGCACAATTTTTCATTCCATTTAAGCAGAGGGAATTGTTCTGCATGACTTAAGTTAAAAGCATGCTACTGAAAAAAAAGCAAATTATAAGAGGGCTTAGGCAGTAAACAGCTACAGTTATGTCACACAGCAGAGGATTCAAAGTCTGCTTTCTCTAAAAACATTACAAAAAGTAGTTTCTTTTTTAAAAAATATACTTCTACTTGCATAGAAATATGGAAGGGGGGGGGGACGACAGAGAAAATACACTTTTTCAAGATTTAATAGTATTGCTAGATTTAGCTTTAAATAATCTGCAGATAGACGGCTTCAACATTTTCACTTAACTTCCACTAGCCTTTAAAAAAAGACTTATTGTTTTGCATAAATTGCAGATAATGACACTCCATATTTCAAATTTTCTACTTAAGGGACACTTAAATCCCTTCTATTAATTAGAAAAATTCTAGAGTGAGCATACCCAGCAACTCAGGATTTGTTTCCATAACAGAGCATACTTGCTAATGAGGTTGGTGCTAAAAACCACCAGATAAGCCAATTCTCAGTACCTGCAAGTCATGATCGAATATCATTAGAATGTGAGTACATGAGCCTCACCAATAAAAAAGCTGAAATTTGTGTAGATGCATATAATAAAAGAGGTATTTAAGGTTCTTCTCCAGGACACTCAGATAGATTCCAGCCACCCAAGCCTGTCTTGATAAATCTGTTTCCCACCCTACCTATATAAAGAGGTCTCAGAAGAACGCCCATAAGCTCCTGCCGTGCACTTGAAGTTTTCCATATAATCCCCCTGTGGAAGCTTGAGCTTTAGTGGGACAAAGCTATGTTTGTGCAGCAATCAGGAGAGCAGGAAAATATTGACACAACTGCAAGAAGAACACGGCTGCTGTGCTTTTATCAGTCATTCTGCAATCTCTGCCCTTTCCTGACCTACCAGGCATTCCCAGCAACCTTTGAACATGCCAACCATCTATTCCAGAGTATCACACAACCAAAACAGCAGCCTCCCAAAATAACAAAAAAATGAAGACCTCCTCTTGATGTTGCTTGCTTAGAATCAATAAAGTAAATTTAAATTAGCCAAACCCACATGGGCAATCAGGAAAGGCTGGATATTCTATGCTGGTTAATCTCTCAAAGCAATTACAGGCATAGGATAACAACCGCACGATTTCCTGTAACAAAGCCCCAGCCCTCTCATAGTGTGTAAGGCTGTGTAAGTCTGTGAAAGTGAACCGTGCTGCGAACCAATAGACCAAGTTACCAGTTCCTACCATTTCACATACAGCTTTCACTCTTAATATTTAAAAGATTACTGGGAGGATGGGGACAAAGGATGGGGCAGCCAGATTCTGATCGACCTGGAAAGTAGTTTTCAGTGTTTACTTTTGACTCCAGCCACTTCCCCTTTCTGCTGCTTTCACAATGTAAGAAAAAAGGCAAGCCAGAAAAAATAATGATACAAAATGGGAAAAACATCTGATGAGTTACCTGCAGCACTGCCATTAGTATTTGCTGGGTAGGCCATGTTTGCTCAGTGACAAATCCAGAGCTAGGTTGTTAGCTGTCATGCAAATCTCATGCATCAAGTCCAACCAGACATGCAACCTGAAACAAATGAGAAAAGGGCAGTTAAAAACAAACAGTTTTAGAAGGTAAGTACATTAAGCAGCTGGCATTCTTGAGTGCTTAAAGTCTTATCTTCAGTGCAAGCTTCAGCATAGCAGTCACTCACTTAATTAGTCCCGGCTATCACATGCTGACAGCACCCAAGGAGGACCAGCTCAAATAACTTTTTTGAGGGGTCTACCTTCAGCATTTTTTGCTGTTTGTTTCTACACAAAAGGTCCCTCCCATTTGCTTGCACCCAGTAAGTTTTAGACTGCCCTGTGGTTTATGGGGTTAGAGGGAGCTAGATGAAGAGTGCCTCCACCTGCTCTGCTCCCACATCCATTCCAACACAGCTAGATGATTGTTAGGACTGATGGCCCTTTCTGAACTCGTGTCTCCCAAGAAAGGTAAGGACAGAAGATCCCTGCCAAAGGCACAGCTGTGACCTGATCAACCACTTGGCCAAGAGCTGCCCCATGAAACACTGGCGCAGGGAGCTGGCATGTACTCCTGCCCAGGGAAGTGCACAGCAAGACCAGCTCTGAGATACCACTGCTGTTGGAATTTGGATGCTTTGTTTCCAGACCCTATATGGCAGACCCAACAGGGGCACATAAGCTCTGGCCACAGGCTGCTTTAAGAAGTGGAGCCCATCTGAAGCTCAGGCTGCAGGAGAGGATAACTGTGGCCCTGGCAGGTGGCTGCAGAACAGAAACCAAACAAAAGGCTTTTCTTTCTGTCCACTGCAAAAGTAACTTGCTTACTGCCCTCATCCTCAGAGCAACAGAATTTAACTCAGCCCATACTGCTGAGAGCCTCCTCCTTGGCTTCTTTTCAAGCTTTCAACAATCCAAACAGCATTGCATTTTGTTGACTCAGAAAGGTGGAGCTTAGGTATATGGAAAACACCATGCTTCTACGACCCCAGTCTGTCTCATGCTGACAGCTCCAGTCACATTTTTCCAATTATATTTGATCTGGCTCTGACAGTACATGCATGGAAGTATTTAAAAGCTAAGAAGATTGGCCCAGGAAAAAAAAAAATCCAGGAAAGAATTAGTGGAAACAATGAGTATTTTGAGTCAAAGATACACTGGCAGACAGAAATTAGTTGCCTCTTACAGGTGATAACACTCCATCACAAAACCTAATATAGCTTAGCTTTCCCCTTCTGGGAACACAGGCACAAATCACTTCATTTTTAGTACAGTCTTGACATTAATTTTCCAAGAATGCAGAAAGACCTCCACTGCAAGTCCTCCTCCCCAAGCTCTGCTATATATTCTAAAATTAATGATCTCTTGTTGAAAAAATGGCAGGGACACAAATTTGTCAGAAAGACCACACCAACAAAAGGCTTAGAACAGTATAAAATAAAAACAAAAGAAGGCCTCCAGCATAGCCTATGACGCAAAATGGCCCATCACAAGGTTGCAGACATAATACAGTAAAGTATCTAGCTGGCTGTGTTGCAGCTGGGATCAAAGTTTGAAATCTGTGAGGTTTTAGCAAAATATTAACTACTTCCTTCCAAAGAGAGGAATTCTAAAGCATTATTCCTGTCTCTGCTACTGCAACAAGGAAATAAAGTGATGCTGTAAGTTCAAAAATCAGCTTTTAGTGAGGCACAATGAACACCTACTGAAAAACTATCATTTTTTCCTTTCCCTATCTCAGGACAGGCTGTATGTAGCTAGACACCAGACACTGCCAGCAGCACACTGAAGGGTAGATGGGGCTGAACTGATCTCACACACTCTGGATTTGTTCTCCTTCTCTGTGCTACTCAGCAGCACAGTAACAAGCCTCCCTACTATATCCTTCTGCTGTGCAGAATGAGGCCTGCAGCACTGCAAAGCAAACCAACTTTATCAGGCAGCTTATGTCACGCCGATCCACCACTTCCTATGAAACTGGAAGCACGGAATGCTCAAAGGTGATTGCAAGGAAGTCTGACGCAAGGCTTGCATCCACCTAGCCAGAGCCCTGCAGGGTCCCATCTCCAAGATTGTTCATGGTAGCTCCATGTGACCATGGCTTAGTCAGGTTGTCCTGCTCTCCTCACTGCTTCTTAGGGAAACAGCATTCAGCACTACATGCAGAGCTTTTGTTTTGGAGGGAGTTGGCTTTGGTTTGGGGTTGTTATGTTAAAGGTGCAATTTCAGAGCTGACAACCTGCTTCAAAAACAGCAGTCATCACCACAAGTGTGCACAAGGAGAATTTTCTGACAGTAAGAGGCAACTGCACTTGAGGTCAGAGATACCAAAATTAATAAGACACTGCTGAAAGCCAAAACAGGGCCTCAGGTCTACAACTGTGGCTTAGAGACATAATTGACCTAGTACAAGTTCTCTTCTGTTGGTTTCAGAGTTGTGCAGATTTAAGTGCCTCTGATAAGTGACAAACTTGCCTTTAGTTAAGACAGTGCTGCTTCTGAGCTTAAACAAGGATTAAGAAAATAATTTAGGATGTAAACTGAGCCCAAAAATACAGAAAAATAATTTAAAAAAAAGCACTATATGCATATAGGGTCTAATCATTTACTATGTGAAGTAACTGGAAAAATTTTTTGTGTGTATGTTTTGTTGTTTGTGTTTATAAATCTGCATATTAAATAGCTGTCAGGGTATGGAAGAAAAATCCAGCCAAGCTCAGCAGGCCCACAGAGGAAAGGAATTCATGCTGTTTTTGTAACAACGCAGAGAACTGAATTTCTTGCAAGTACAACACCATTTTTAGAAAGAAACTCACACCAGAAAAGCTGCACTTTGGCAGAAGCCTCTGTGTCAGCAAGGCACGGGACAACACTGAAGGTCACTTAACATACACAGAAGAGAAAAACTTAGTCTGCTCTACCACAGCATGTTCTGCAGTAGAGTCATCTTACGCGAGAAAATTAGAAGTGCTTATATTTTCCCTTCCCATCTCTTCAACTTTCTGCCCATGTGTTTTTACATGCTCACCCCATGGTTGCCTGTGAATTCTATGATTTACAGGCCCCAGGGCAAATGCAAAACAAGCAGAGACTAGCTACACGAAGAGTTCTGCTCAGTGCCACAGTTGTTTCAAGTGTTTTGAATTAGATATTCAGACTCTCTTCTTCCCCGAGGTTCAACAGCAGCAACCTGACACACACACAATCCTTAGTTTCCACACACTATCACGACACCCCAGCTTCTACAGGTTTTTCCAGAAGGGTGATTCCTTAGGCAAAACAAAGTCTATGTCCTAATCACAAGGGATAGGAACCACAGTCCTCCTTTGTATTGCATCTCATCAGGACACCTACACCTATGCTAGTATTTCTGAGCCTGAAATACCTGAGCATACACCAGTCCTGGCATCTACACAGCAGAGCTGTTGACACAGAGGCACAGACCATGTAGAAAGTACAGGCTCCCACCAATGCTGACATGAGATGCTTTAAAAAAAAAAAAAATCATTTTGTTTAGATCTGAGAGCAGCTGTAGTATGGCATGGTGGCAACACTTATTAGAAGAGAAAGGTAACTCTGCTCTTTACCAATAAAAGCAAAAAAAAAATTCTTTCTGACCAGGATCCACAGTCACATATGGGAAATGGTGATGCATAAGCACTTGTCTGTGGGACTCAGCAAGCCAGACCTTGGCTTTCCAGGCAGCAGAGCCTTAGTTTAAGTAGGTACACATATAGCTTTCCTTTCTTCTTATGACATGCATGAACTGCTAAAATTAAATGGACAAACCAGTCACTGAATAGAAGCTCCAGATCTGCAAATAATCTGAACTGCTATGAGTGAGTACAGCTGGGACATTAAGATGCTGTTACTTAAGATTTGTACCCAGAGTGGGAGCAGTGGGACACAGTGGAGCAGGATCCAAAGGTACTGGCTTCCACTTGCTCAGGTGGACTCACTCAGAACTCCAGAGGGTGGGCTCAGGAGAAAAAACAATCTATTTAGCAAGCACAAAGAAGTGATTTAGCAGGGAAAGGATTTAACAGAGCAAGCCATCCATGAGATAGAATACTTTAAGAACTGGCACTGCTCTATTTTTGCTGTGGACTAGTACCAAACTTCTTCCTGACACTGTCCTGTCACATGTGGGTCATCCTGGCAGTGGAAATTGTCCAGTTTCATTCTGCAAGACAGATGACATTTGCAAAAAAAGAACCAAGACACAAGATGCATGATCCATCTAAATATATGGATGGTAATTTCTCTAACTGCAAGAGGAATTGGCACTGGAAAACCCTCTTCCTGCTCAGCCAGAGGGGCAAGCACTTTTCAAAGCTGTGCAGCTCTACAGGAAATAGGAACATCTGCAGCCTAATTCACATTCCCAACCAAATATGCCAGGTGCAGTTTAAATGAAGCAAGGACTAAAGCCAGCAGCAGCAAGAGAAGGAATGTAGGGAGTTGTGGTTGATATCTGCCCTGGGAGAATGACTCCATAGATCACTGATATTCTCTTCTCAATCCTATTCCTACTGTGTTTGAGTTCTTTTTATCCATATGTTTATCAATGCAGATGGCAAAAAATTAGAGAGGCAAGGCTTGTAAGGAAGAAATCATTTTTGTTGTTGTTGCTGTTTGTTATAATTAGATAAAAATGAAGTAACAACGCAGTTACGTGAGAATTTTTTTTCAGGTCAGGTGTAGAGCAGGTAAGTGTAGACTAGGAAAAATTTTAAGTTTCACTTTTATGTAGCAATTAACCAGTGTTCACATTCTTTCCAGAGATAATGTCTTTTTAATGTTATTATCCACATCACAGGCAAAACCATGCAACTTCAGATCCTACTTAAATCTCACTAGCTTAAGAAAATAAATCACTTACACGGGCTGTTTTGCCTAGGCCACCCTAAAATGCAAAGGTATAATTCCCTGAGATCTGTGTTTCCTGTGGACTCTCTTAGGCAACAGTCTGTTGTGATTCAGCCTCCTCTAACAACAGAGATTATTCTTACAAAGGGTGATAGGATAGGCAATTGATTTTGGACTATATTTAAGCAGGTAATCAAAAAAGTTCCAACTCTTACAATGATATCCATTTTTTTCCCTCCAAGATCTGCAGAAATATGGGAGTAAAAGAAGCAAAAAAGCCTTATAATCCTTTCAGGAGGCTCATTAATTAATACGGTACAGCTACAGTCATCATGAATTTACCTGCCTGCTTTCCTCGCTCCCTCCACTTACACCACCGGCCTTAAAAGGTCTGTGTACAGCAGAGCTTCAGGCAAAGGCTGAGCTCTGTTAAGTAGAGCAGTAGCTCAAACTCTGAGATCTGAGTCAGCTAGCTGGAGGAGAAAATAGCCAGAGAGCTCCTTCAGAGGGCTCATGCTTCTCTTGTGTCACAATTCTAAGCTTTGTTGCTTTTGAACAGCAAATTCCCAGTCAATGCAATGCTAGGCTCTAATTCTGAAATTACACTAGAGTTAACCATTGGTCACTTCCATCAGGATGTCCTGAACTCTCTTCCCCTCACTCAAGCAGACTTGTGTTAAGTGATCTGCCTGCCATGTTATTTCCACAAGCAGTGAATAAATTCACAGCCTTCACTATCATCAGAGTCTGACGTGGTTTTCTTTTGCCTACTTCTCCAGAGCTTCTGCTTCACTTTTCCAAACTATCTGCTGCAAAGGAGCAGGGCTTTATTGGACTGCTTTCAGTACAGAAGATGCCTTGGAAAATGGACAAATATGGGAATCTTTCAAAGGCATCTAGCTATTCTGAACAACCCAGCAGTTTTCTGAATCTCCCCCAGTATTGCTCTGTCACCTTCATTAACAGCAGTGCTCTTTAATACCAGCTGTTAGCTTTTCGCTTCCCCTCATATGGAGTTACCCCACATGGGTCTGAGGGATCTAGAAAAGAAATCAGCTGTTCTACATAAGCCAAGCAACAGGGAAACAATTTCAAAATAGTACCCAGCAGACACAAATATAAGCAGCATCCCATGGGGACAGACAAATGGCGCAGCCCGAATTATTTCCAACAGCAGCAACAGTGTTTAAAGACAATACTCATGCCTGAAGATAAATTAATGTCCATGCTTCTTATGCTCTCCTAGCACCTAAAATTGATAGACTGGAAATTTCAGAAGGCATTCCCATACCTCATTTCAGAATTTGTCCAGTATTATTCTGGTGCTGTTAATACATGAAACTCACTGCCTCATGGGGCAGGAAGCTGTGTGTAAAGAAGTACTTTCTTATCTGTTTTAAACTGGTGTCCTACAAACCATACTGAGTACCACCAAATTCTTGCATTAGAGGACTCTGTGAAGATCACCTCAGATTCCATCTTATCCAACGTCTCAGTTACTTTACTATCCTCAATTTTTTTTTCACTGCTCACATGGAAACTCCATCCTCTGATCATTTTACTCGTCCTGTTTGTACCTTTACATACATGCTAACTGTGTGGAAGACTCTCATCACGAACAGCACATTACTAAAAAGCAGTCTGCAAGAATAGTTTCATAAAATGGGACAATGATACTTTTCTTAGCATAACCAAGCTTGGCCATAGGACCCAGTAATATATGGGAACGAAAATCTCACTTTTAGTGATTTTTGAGAAGTAAGAAAAGAGTTATAACACAGTCTACCTGCAACAGAAGCAGCTTTACCTCAGCCAGCGAGCAGACACAGCTCCTTAAGTGCACACGAGGGAGGCCTATTTAATGGACTTTAAGTAAGCACGCTTGTTCTTCAAGGTCCACCAAACCCAGTGCTACCTAGAAGCAGCAGCTCTCACTACGAGGGGCAACTCAATAACCAATTTCTGTTTATATTATGGTAAAAAAAACCAAGTCAACTAGAAAAAGAAACGTAATCCAGGGTCAAAAAAACAACTTTTTTTATACCTGAAATTCTTAATGCATGATGCAGAAGACACTCCCTTTAGTTCATGCATATGAATAATGAGTCACATTAAAATACATAAATTCTGGCCAGTACAAGATTGCTATAGGTTGTAATGCTTGCTGTGGCAGGGAGCCATCGTGTGTGTGTGTGTGTGTGTTGAACTGGGAGAGATAAGACTTTCACGGTTTGAGGGAGTTCAGTTTGATCATCCTTTTAGAGAGAAACAAAACATCAGTGTTTTCTTCCACCATGACAAAGATCCAAATACAGCACCAATAAAAAAGGAAAATGGCTTCCAAAACTAGTGTTAATCTACAACAGGAATGAATGCATATTGGGGGCCATGCACACATGAGATACAGTACACTTTTGACCTCCCTGGTGCTGACAACCCTGGAGCTGCTGTGCCTGGCACAACAAGCAGCTCCACTTTCTGCTCTCCAACTATACATGATCTACCAATCACATCTGTCCACTCAGTGAGGCAGTACACAACACTAATATTTCCACAATCTTGGCTTAAGCAGTAAAATTGGAATAAAGCACATATGTACATCCCAATACTTTGAAACGTTTTTGCTAATTTAAAGGGTAGATAAAGGTTGAGGTGAATGCACTCATCATGGATGTTTATAAACATGAAATGCATTTAAGACAAGCTGCAAGTATTTTAATGCACAAACTCTGCTAAACAGACAGATTTAACTCCTGTATAAAGTGCCCAAATATTTAGTTTTCACTTACATTTTATGATCAGCACAAACATGAAACACATTTTAGAAACAAACAGCCAAATCTCAGTCTGTCCCTTCATCTGATTTTATGTCTGAGATGTTATACACAGAGCAACAATAAATCTGCTAGGACAAATTGGTGACATGATTGCAACCATGATATGTCGGGACAGCTGTTGACTTATATCCAGCATATCTACCTCCCCACAACTCTTCTTGTGGACTGGGGCCACAAACACACAGCTTCCTCTTGACGAGGGAACACATCCAAAACACTCTGCAGGCTGTTTTCCCCAGCCACCCCAATGCAGCATCCCCTGGGAACAGCTAGTATGTGCATGCTTCTTCTTGTCTCCTCCCCTGGCCACAGACCATCTCTCTGAGGCTTTTTCCCTCTCCTTCAAAGCAGCAGCTGGCAGCAAACCAGTGCAGATGCTCATCTTACAGTTTGCATTCACCTCAGGGGCATGCAGGTTGCTCACATTCCTCTTCCAGAGCCATCTCCACACTGCACTGAGCCTGCACACTTCTGTGTCAGGGAGATGGAATTTCACAGCAACAAGAACCTGTGAGCCATCCCACTGCATACAAAATTGCCTCTTATTACTGAGCATGCAGTGAGCCACAGAGCTAACTAACACTTTGGCCTAGAGTTGGAATGTGCTAACTGGAGGCTGCCTGGAAGCAGCTGCCACAGAGCACTCCAGAGGCTGGCTGGGTATTCTCAAAAGCTTCCTGAGAAAGACTTAATTCTTTGCAAAAGTCACACGGCCTTGAAGGCAGCCAAAAACAAGTGGAGCATCTACCCACCAAAGGAGAGGACCAGAAGTTGGAACAAGGTTCCCGTCCCTTGGAGGGGTATTCCTCCTCCATCAAACCAAGGTTAAAACAACTTGTTCTCTACGCTTGGGGACTCTGTCATTTAATCTGAATAATTTAGCTTAGCATCCAGTTCTCATTCTCTGTTTGGTGCTCGTATCGACTACTCAGAGCATCTTCTCATGCTCAGACTCCCCTTCTTTTTCAGACATCTACTGTGGCAAATTCTGAGAAGTGCCAGGACAGAGGAAAGTGTACTCATCAATAACCCTAGAACCTTTTACATTTGGGAGCCAGATATTAGAACTTCATTCATTACTTCTTTCACTTAGAAGCTCTAGCAAAGTCCTGCTCCTGGTGTGATGGTTTGGATAGAAAGATAATCCTCTGCACTATTATCTACACCCTCCCCTTCTCACACTATAGCAAGGCCCCACCAGAGGGTCTCTTTCTCAGCTGATGTTATTCCCGTTCACATGCTGCTTCCCTAAGAAGCTAAGCCATGTTATCATTCAAGCTCTCCCAAATCCCAACACACAAAGATCTCCTATGAACTGGTAGTTGAGATGCAGCCCTGTGCTGCCCAGTGAACAAACCAACTCTGAGCTAAAAGCAGATCCCTTTGTCTAATTGGAAGAACTGCAGGAATTGTGTCTATGTACAGATAGACAGATATATACATATATGCACACATACACACACACACAAATACTGTTTGTATCCAGTATTTCTCTGTCCTCACTCTCACCCCATGTATAATGAAGAATGGAACAGCTAAATTTTAACAAGGTCTGTCCATCAGGAAAAAAAAAAAAGGAAAAAGTTTTAAGACTTTGGTTCCGGTTTCATGGATTGAAGTGGAACATAAAGCTCCTTGCTATATATCCAGTCCAATTTCCCTACAAAGGAGGGTATCGTTAGTGATAATCTTACACTGATTTTAAGCCTTGATAAGTGTTTTGATGAGGAAAGTCCTAACATAGAAATTTTCTCACAGGGTTTGTTCCAAAACATGCTGAAGATCTCTTCTCCTACCTCACCCATTTGGAGAAACTATTTACTTTCAGCATTTCTGTCATCAAGGACACATACAGACATAACAAACGCCAGTATTCACCTGCTCATATTCCTCAGAGCAGCAAGTACAGTGCCAAAAAGCAGGTAATGGGAACATCAGTTCATACACATCCATTTGCTTTTACTGAGAGGGAAGATAATATGCCAAGAATAACCAAAAATGTTGCAAGGCAGCATGATACATTAGAATTAAAGAGCTTTCCAAGTTCCAAACCATGACAGCTTCCTACTCTACTTTTCATCTCTTAATTTTCTAAAGCCATGTAAATTCCATACTGGGAAATATTACCTTCTACCCATTGCTCCTCCTCACTGCACTGGAATGACTTTTATCTTTTCCCTCATAATACAAGACCAAAACAAAGCACATAAGTTACAGTTGAACTTCTGCTGAAATATTTATTGCTAATTATTAATCCATGTTTTGCCCTTTGTTTCTGACAGTGTTTCTGACATCACACTAGCAGTAAGGTATTGCCAAGAAACTGAAGCAAAATGGCACGCTGATGTTAGAGCCTGTAGGATACTCCAAAGCTGAAAAGGTATGCTAGGCAAAGTTTCCTCAAGTAAAAATTTTGCTTTCCATTCTCTATTTTTAAACAGTGTAATACTTCTTACATATATCTACTACGTTTCTTTATTTCTCTACTAAGAAGAGCCATTTCCTTTGCTGTGAGTCAGGCTGCCGCAAGGGTGAAGCTCCCTCTTCAACTGTTTCTGCTGGGGAGACACATTCAGAAAAACACACTGGTTTTTAATGTGTACAAAAGTGCAAAGTACAAATCAGTTGCAGTTTACCTCCACTGGTGCAGAATTACTGGTAGAAAATACCAGCCGGTGAGTAGGACAACTTCTCCAAGACACTGGAAGATAACAGCTTCATTCAAGAAGTCAGAAAAATGGAAAGAGGAGAAAAGCTACCAGGCAGGGCTTAGGTGAAGTTTGTGAACAGACACATTACATAATGCAATGTTGAAAACAGTGTGCAAATTCTTTAATCAAGGCTTAAAATAAGTAAAACTTACTTATGTAACTGAATACACTGGAAACATTAATTTTTGCTATATGATAATTATTTCACAGCATATCTAGAATGAGGAAAAAATCATGAAAAAGAACTAAGGAATAGGTGACGTTCATATCCAAGTGTACTAAAAGACTGCAGTCCTTACATGCTGCCATCACACTGAGCACTGACTGATATCAATAGAGGACATTACGAAGAATGAGAAATGCTGAGTTAGGTCACACATCAAAATAAAATTTTTCAGGAGTGAAAGCCAGCACCAGTTCCCTTCTAAGTATAGTTAAAATTCATCATACAACTGCTCAGGCGCATGAGCCTACATGGACACATGGACAGGCGCTCATTTCATGAGCAGCTGTGAGGTAAGGCACGCTCCTTAAAAGCTATCTTCAAGAGAGATAAATGGCACTTATATAGCAAAATTCCTCTGAAATCGTATTCGCTTTGCCCTGTCCCCTCTCCCACCAAAACAATTTGAAACTAGATGGTAAGCAAGGACCAATCTAAGCTGCTGCTGGGTCAGCCCTAGTAGGCACTGCATAGCTCCCAAGTTGATGTGCAGGATGGCAGGGCTGTTTCCCATTCTCTCAGGATCTGTCAGTATACATCCTGCTCCTCAGGACCTGAGAGCCATCACTGCAACAATATGAGTAAGTAGTGAAGTACCATTCAAAAGCAGCAGTGATAACTCACAAAAAAAAACCCCTAATCTCTAGGATTTAATATGCATGTAGTGCTTTTATCTGCAAATACAAATTTAATCTCATTGGAAAATGCTGATACATATTCCAAGGTAGTGTTGATTCACGATGGTAAAGGACCACGGCTACCATCTAAAGACTGATTTCTCCCTGTGAACAGCTTTCGACGTCTTAGTTGCAGTAGAAGTATACATTGCAGACTGAGTGTTTAGATAATCAGAAGTTAAATGTTAATCAGTCTGTCTGTTTCTAAAGGAAGGAGCAAACATAACTGGAAACAAGAACCAGCATAAAGATATTAGGGCACTCCTTCAAAAAGATCGTTAGTTTCACCTATTCATCTTGTAGTGCAAAATGCTGTAAAAACATGTTTCACAAGCCATTGTGCTCATCTCTGTCATCATCGTTAGGAGGATGACACATTCTTGAGCTTTTTTCTGCACACTGCTGAGAGGTGCTAAGTCTTACTGATATGAGCTGCTGCAAAGCTGAGCACCATGCAGAGCTCATCTCGACAGAATCCAGACAGGGCCACTGGCAGCCAGCCTCTCTCCACAACACTCAAATCCTGTTTGTGGGCCACTACCTTTGTAATTCAGCTCCAGGTGTCATGACAGGTGACTTCTGATCACTGTCAGGTGGAACCGGCACGGTTTGTTTCCAGATTTGCTACAAACTCTTAGTGGGCACAGCAGCTATTAAAGACTGATGGGGAACAGACATCAGACTTCTTAAAACACAGCTGGCCCCGGGGGATATTGCACTGGCTCGCACTTACTGCAGGCATGAGTGGAAATTTGCATTGGCTGGAAGTAGGAGGAATAATTAAAAGGAATAAAAGATATCCAAATCTCCCTGTGAGTGCATTTCAATTATTTCCTGCCAACTCTCTCACACCAACCTCTAATTCTAGACAAGATTATTTATTAATTGTATTAATTTAATTTATTGTCTTTATTTCCTAATCAGTCGATTCTTGATCTTATCAGATGTGCTGATTAAAGGAATGTTATTTAAGCATACTGTGAAGTCTGCCTGCAGCAGACTTATGCTAGTTTTAACAAATTCTCTTTAGAAAAATTCTGAGTCTTTATATAGGTACAATCAGGTAAATACCTTTGCTCTTGGCTAGATGACAGTTCCTGCCCCTACACCACAGGTGCTGCAGTAGCAGCACAATTCCAAGTAAAACTGGATGAGGAGGTGAATAACAAACCAAGAGGCATGACATTTTTGGCAGGAACATTTCCAACCCACATATGGAGACTCCTCAGTTGATGAGGGGCTGGAATGATGAGGATCTTATCTGAAGTTCAAGAGATATGACTCCACTAAAGCTGTTGCACCATATTTATAAAGTAATCTTACCAGAGTTGGGCTAGTAACCTGCTAAATATGCATTCTACAGCTTTACATTCCTGTCAAAAGCCTCTGAGTTTTGGCCCAGCCATCTACAAGATATGCTTTCCATATTTTTTGGGGGTTAAGCCATTATACACGTCAGTTTTTCCCTGAAGAGGCATTTATATGTGACTCTATTTGCTCCATATCATTTAACACTAGAGAATATGCAACTGTGGCATTTCCTAAATTCAGATCACTTGATTTTGCAAACATTGATCTTTCAAGACCGAATGTTCCAAACAAACCCTGCTGTCACCAGACAGGCCTTCACCTATATGCTGTATGATCCATGTTTTCTTACTGCCTAAGCTGATGGGTAAGGAATGGCTGTAAGACTGATTGAAAAGGCAGAACCTGGAGATGGTGGCTCTGTCAAATGCTGCAGTGAGCAGGGCTCAGCAGCAATGCTGGTGGAGTCTCAGTCCCAAGCTGAGGAAGGCAGCTTTTCTAGCTTTAGTCCTTCCGAGGGCAGCTGCAGGAAAACAGCCTGTAAGTCGCCTCTGGCTTTAGGGGAAGAGTTTCACAAAAGACGGTAACGGGACGTCAACTCTACCAACTAGCCCCACTTCCAATTACTGCTGTCCAGCCTAGATGTTTCTTTCAGCTTAAGTCAGGGAGCTCATGCTCTGAAAGCTAATGCCAAGTGCCACGGTTTCACAGGGTGTCATGGAGAACGCTAACAATAGGCAAGTACAGGATGCAGAACACCTAACTTTCCCATGCATTAGCAATAGAAATGTGCAAGCACTGACGCCAGCTGATAAGGAACCGCTTCAGGAAATACACAGTAGTGCTGAGCCCAGGCTCAGGGCTGCAACCACAGCTCCCAGGAACAGCATGGCTGTTCCATGTTGGCATGTTTCTCACCACGTAACAACACTGAAAGTATTTAAACTGCCCAACAACTGACAGACTGATTGGACTCTTATGCAAGGCCAAAAATATCGGAAAAAATTGAAGAGCATTTTATTCCCTCTTTCAAACAGGAATATGTTCGGTTGTTAGTCTGTGGGGCTTTTCTCCATTTTCTGAGAGTGTGGGAGGTTGGGCTGAGTTTTTTAAAAGTGTAATAGATTTTTAGAAAAACAGGCCATATTTATGCTCTGGAAAGTGCTGCCTCGCAACAACAAATCCTCAAAGCTGCTTTCTTTAGTACTGCTCCTCACTTCCGACACTTGGTCAGTCCTTCTAGCAAAGCATTTAAAGCGCTCAACTCAGCCAGCTGCCAGTGCCTCTGATACTTGCAAGATGCAGCAGCTTAGACAGAGCCATCTTGGTTCCCAACACTTCCAAACACAAGGTGAGGGGTGCAGAGAGAGAGAGAGAAAGAGAGAGAATGTATGTATATGTATATAAGACATGCACATTCATAATGTGTTTTGTGCTTTTTCCTAGAAGAAAGACGTTGAGGCCCTGAAGCTTGTCCAAAGAAGGGCAAAGCTGTGAAGGGTCTGGAGCACAAGTCTTACAAGGAGTGGTGAGGGAGCTGGGATTACTCAGTCTGGAAAAGACGAGGCTCAGGGAAGACCTTATTGCTCTCTATAACTCCCTGAAAGGAGGTTGTGGAAAGTTGGGAATCAGCCTCTTCTCCCGCATAACAGTGATAGGATGAGAGATAACAGCTTTAAGTTGCACAAGGAGAGGATGAGATTGTTTATTAGGAAACATTTATTCTCAGAAAGAGTGGTAAAGCATTGGCACAGGCTGCCCAGGGACGCGGTGGATTCACCATCCCCGGAGGTGTTCAAGAAGCATGCAGATGTGGCACTGAGGAACATGGTTAGTGGGCATGGTGGGGATGGACTGATGGTTGCACTAGATGATCCTAGTGGTCTTTTCAGCCTTAATAATGCTAGCAATCTATGTTTCCCTGATCAGCTTGTAAAACAAGAGTTCTTCAACACAGTTTAAAAACTAGCAAAGTCAGCATTAAATTGATAGTAACTAGACAGTAACTGAAATCTGGGCTCATGCAAGCCTAGCGAGGTTCAGTAAGGCCAAGTGCAAGGTGCTCCACTTCTATTGAGGCAACCCCACATGTAAGTACAGACTAGAAGAACTCATTGAGAGCAGCCTTGCAAAGATGGACTTGGAGGCCCTGGTGTACAAAAAACATGAGGCAGCAATGAGCACTTGCAGCTCAGAAGGTCAACAGTACCCCATGCCACATCAGGAGATGGGTGGCCAGCTGGTAGAGGGAGGTGACTGTCCCCCTCCACACTGTCTTCATGAGACTCTATTTGGAGTAATGTGTTCAGGTCTGGGGCCCGCAGCACAGGAAAATACAGTTTTTGCAGTGGGTCTAGAGGATCACCTCTCCTATGAAGACAAGCTGAAGGAGCCGGGCTTGTTCAGACTGGAGAAGAGAAGGCAGCAGAGAGACCTCAATGCAGGTTTACCATTTCTAAAGGGAGCTTATAAACAGGAGGGAAATCAACAGGTTGGATGGGACCTTGGGAAGCCTGGTCTAGTATTAAATGTGGAGGTTGGTGGCCCTGCCTGTGGGAGTGGTGGGTTGGAGATTCATGATCCTTGAGGTCCCTCCTTACCTGGGCCATTCTGTGATTCCGTGATTTTTACATAGGAAATAGTGATAGAACAAGGGAGAACGGTTTTAAACTAAAAGAGGGGAGACTTAGATTAGATGTCAGGGGAAGTTTTTCACTGAGGGGGTGGTGAGGCACTGGCACAGGTGCCCAGAGAGGTTGTGGATGCCACATCCTGGGAAGTGCTCAAGGCCAGTTTGAAAGACCCCTGGGCAGCCTTATCTGGTGGGCGGAAACCCTGCCCATGGCAAGAGAGTTGGAACTAGATCATCTTTGAGGTCCATTTCAATCCAAGCCATTCTGTGATTCTAATATCATATACTGAAAAATGGTGAATAATTAACACAAAGGTAGAAATGACCAAAAATGTCATTTTCCAACATTGTGGCTGGTGCTTCAGGAAACACTCTGCTCTCCTTCAGTCAGTTCAAACTAATTCAACCAACAATGAAAATGGCCTAAAAATCTGTGCAAAGGCAGTTTTCTCTGGCATAAATGAAGTTATCCTTCCAGAGGCTTCACTACCACAAGAAACCACTCATCAGTGAGACGACTGCACAACTCAAGCTTTCCTTTGTTGCTGGTTGAAACACGTAAGTTTAGCAACTGTTCCTGTCAAAAAAATTCTTCCTTTGTTACTCACAGAAATATGTGACTTAAAGCACTTAAAGCAGCCCAGTGGTTAGTGCATAATGCAAACCAGTTATTACCCAATTTTCTGTAACTTTTATATTATATTATGCTTGTATTTCCATTTATCTTTGGTAGACCACAACCTTTTCATCATCACTGTTAGTTTTTTCTAAGGTCATATGCTGGTCTAAATTTGGAGGATGCTTTTGTTTGAAATAAAAAGCAATGATTCTTAATAAACAGCCCTAGGAAACAAATACTGTAGAGTATACTGGGGGAAGAGTTCTGAAAAGACAGGAATCTCCTAGAAGGAGTCCAGCAGAGAGCCACAAAGAAGATAAAGGGACTGGAGAAACTCCCATGAGGAAACACTGAGTAAGTGGGTCTGTCAGGCTGGGGAGAAGATATCTGAGAGGGGATCTGAGTAATGTTTATAAATGTCTAAAGGGAGGTGGGAGGCAAATGGATGAGGCCAGGTTCTTCTCAGTGGTGCACAGTGATAGGACAAGGAGGAATGGCCTAAAACTTGAATGTAGGAAGTTCTAGAAAAACATGCAGAAGAAGTTATTTGTGGTAAGGGTGATGGAGCACTGGAACAGGCTGCACAGGAAGGCTGTGGAGTCTCCCTCTATGGAGATGAATATTCAAGACCCATCTAGATACCTAGCTGTGTGACCTATTGAAAAGCAGCTGCTTTAGCAGTGGGAGCGGACTCAGTGATCTCTTGAAGTTCCTTCCAAACCTCACAATTCTGTATTTTCTTAACTTTTTCTATGAAACATATCACTATTTATTCATTTCAGAAGGACAGTAAGATACTTACATAAATGTAAACTGAACTTATCATTTATTGTGGCTGCATCCTGCTTATCTATCTCAAAACAAAACAGTAAGTATATCAGTTTGTTTTATTAAGCAAAATCCCGTCCATTAAAAAAAAAAAAAAACCAACCAAAACACAGCCTCTTACAATGATTACAGCTGAACAAATTGCACTGAAGAAATTGACTAAACCACGAGGCCAATTAACTTAACATTTTAGAAAAACAAGATGTTTTATAGGGGGGTGGAAGCCTAATTTTACAAATAGCACACAGGACTGCAACCTCTAGAATGACTGCAAATTGGATAGGCACATCTGGAGGACAGGGAATCAGGGGGGTACCCCCCGTATCACAGAGCAGTAGCAACTCTACTAGCAGCCAGGATAATTGCCAGAAGTGTTAAGTAAGGTAGCAAACAGGTTATGTTTAGAAGTGACGTGCTCCTTCAGCAAGAAGCTAATCTTTGTCTATGTTTCACTTATCTTCTTCTTACAAGAAGAAGGTCCTATTCCAACCACAAATATTCCCTGCAGTAGCAAGATAAAGAGTGTCACATTCAAGTGGCAATTCTTTTACACAGCCCTCTCTGACTTTGCTGCTCAAAATAGGGCAATTGTACAAGAAGTTCCTGTGTAGAGTCTGTGCTCCTAATTTGCCAGCCGTGTCTTCCTAGAGCTATACTTTAAACCTCTGCTGAGAGCTGAGCTGTAGCATATCAGTATTTATAAATTCTCACTCTTTATAGAGAAAACCAGGCCAATTTACAGCAGCGCCCCTTTCAATCATACAGACTGTGCATAAATAGAATCCAACTTGCTTTCCCCATTTAAAAGAAATTCAATTTTTATTTGCTAATCCAGTCTGTATCACGTGGCAATTTTTGCCTCATTAGCCAAGAAACTTAATAGAGATGTGGCCAAAGAGGAATGGGAGACAGAGAAATAGCTAGTCACTCCAACAGTGTAAGTTTGAGGATAAACTCTCAGTTGCATTCAAATTAAGGAATAATTCAACGTGTTAACCAGCAGCCATCTAGAAGAGACAGATTCTGAAAATACAGGTTATTAAAATACAGAAACAAAGCTTTTTCAATAAAGAAATTCCTTTTGACCATTCTATTTCTACTGTAAGCTGTAAGTATTAAAGCATTTTGAAGTAAATACATTGCCAAGATCAAGAACATCAATTATTTCATTTGTTTTTTTCCCAAAACTGCTTGGCTTCATCTCAGTATTGTTGAAAACAAAGTGCATTTTTATTTGAAAGCTTTTAATACGTAGACATAATATTATATATATTAACTAGCTTTTGCTTCAGAGATCTGATAGTTTGCAAGCCAAGGTTTGTTCTCTGTTATCTCATGTAGCTTGCACAAGTCCTCCAGGAAAGATTCCTTCAGTACAGCATAAGAGCAGCTGCATACTCGATGTCTATTTGTGATTAAAGATTTCATAATTCTTTCTTCTACCAATGTCATCAACTTGGCCTTAGACCTTTCTGATAGAGTATCGAATCACTGATCTTAATTTCTTACTTGAATTATGTATAAGAGCTGAAGGACATACCACAAAGCACCTGGTGAAACACACTTTTAAATATTTAAGACAAATAAAAGTTTCCCACTGAGGTGCCTGCATATTATTTTTTCTATTTGAGCAACCTCTTGAACATAAGTCAAAACAATTTCTTATATTTGGCAGCAGCTTGTTGCTTGTTTTTTTCTCCCCTAACTTGAAATAAAAATGCAACTGGGTTTGTCATTCATTACTATAGGTTCCTTTCAAGGAAAAATCCCAAGTATTGCTTAGGAGAAAATATAAAAGTGCAAATTTAGCCATCATAAAGATAGAAATGCTTTGTCACGAATGGCTCAGAAGAACACAGACCTTTAACTTTGCCACTATCTGAAACTCACTTCAGGTCTGCTCTTCCAGTTTCTTCCAGTGACAGACTGGCAGCATTCACAGGTAATTTAATCTCATACTGACCCTCAAATAAGACAATGTCTTGTTACTTAACCAGGTTTAGATATTGTGCTTACTATTTTATGTATGGAAACATTTTTCATTACTATGACTTGAGATAGCTCCTTCATGGTATCTGTGCTTGGTATATCTACTGGCCAACGCATGGCCAAGAATCCGCAATCACAGCCAATAATTTTAGTGCATTTCTAAGCAATTCAGCAATTGTCCCTACTCTTTCACCAGAATCCTCCTCATGGGTTACACATACAGGAGGGCAGCACCAGCACATCTTCAAAAGCGAGTGAATGAATCCTCAGCCCAACAGGACTTCGGCAGTCTGGAAAGACAAGAGTAGCAAAGAAAACAACAAACTAAACAACAGTATTACTTGCAATTTTGAGAATGGGTGCCTCCTATCACGGCTTTTCAGACCTGGAATCGCCACTCCTCAGAGTCAGTGTGTATCAGACAAAGTGAGAGATGCTCACAATCACTGCAGAATGATTTTTATGTTGAATAATATTTACTGTCATTCTTGTGATTCCTGCAATTAAAACAGGTTTCCTATAGAGCTATCCATACTGCCATCTAGCGCAAAGAGTTGTGGGGCTTTTTTCATTGTTTGTTCATTTTCTAAAAGAAAGATGTAACTGTTAGTTTTAAGGGAGAAGGTTGCCAGTGTTTCTCCCACACATAGCAGTGAAAGGGGATAAGAACTGTACAGCTTTCCTCTTCTTTCTATTCAGTGGCCAACACATATCTCTCCTTTGCTAACTGCAGACCACAGCACTTAAAGGCACAAGGGAGATAAAAACTTGTTTGCAGACAGAAATGAGAGTTTATTACTAAATTGGGTATTGGGAACAGAAGAGGTTTTCTGTTCCCTTTTTAATAAGCACAGCAATTGCATAGAAACCAGGGTGTGTCTGGGAACCTAATGAAATGCATTCAGCAAGTGTCAGCCCAGAGGAAAAACATGCAGCCTCACCCCAAGAGGGTGGCAGATGTTACGACAAAATTACTGTTTGCATGTTACCGTAATCACCATGCTAAGTCTGATGCCAAAGCACCGCTGGCTGTAGTTGCTGCCAGAAGTAATCAACACCAAGAGTTAAACCATATAGTAAATGCTGTAACTTCCCCGCTGCACTCTACCAAATTGCAAAGGAGAAAAACAATTAAACCCATTTCCAAATCAGGTGCCTGATTTGCATGGTGTTAATATCCCTTCTGGTCTGCATCTCACTCTGTGTACAGCAATGCCTCTGTAGAACAACTGAAAGAATTCAGCTCTTAGCAAATTGCTGTCTGTCTCAGTGTTGAACAGCAGGAGTGTTTCTGTACAGAACACAACACCCTCATCCCCGATAATGAGACACCTGGAAAGAGACATCTGTATCAGCAAAAGCTTTATTTAAATCAGCAGCCTGCTCAATGCCTTTGTTTTTATTTTTTATGCCCCAGATCAATCAAAGCACTGAGATTTGGTGCCCACGTAAGCCGGCCCATCAGATGCTTTCAGGCACAGTGCTCATGCAGTTACTTTGCTCGGCACTGTTGGGAGAGCAACCAGAGTGGCTTTCCTGCTGCTGAACAGAAGCTCCTCAGAACCACAGCCTTCTTCCTGGCTTTCCCTGTGGTCCCCCATCTGTCTCTTAGTGGCATCGCAGAACAGAAATGAAAGCTCTTTGGCTCCCTTATAAACAAGTTCCACCAATTTACCAAAAACACATAGGTAGGGAAAGAAGCCTGAAGACCAGGGCCTCTGTATTAACAGGCATCTAAAGCTTTTCTGAAAAGAGAAACAAACAAAAAAAACCAATGGCCTTTGCTGCCAGCACAGTCTGAGTGCATTGTGATCAACTATTACAGGTTTTGGGTAGCACTCTAAAAATCCTTGGAAGAAAAACTGTACAACTGAACAAAGTGGAACATAGTTGCTTTCACTCTGCTTGATCACTAAACAGTCCAATCACTTATCAGACAAGCACCAGTCTGACACTTTCCTTTCCAGCTCTTCTACTTGGTAATAGGATAGAGCTTCCTTCAAGGAAAAAAGTAGCACTACAGAAAGGGAAATGAAGCAGCCCACAGCACTGAAAGCCACTGGAAATATCCAGACACATCCATGACCAGGAGACTAAGCCTTGATTTAGGAGGACAAGGCAGGAGATTTCTGCTTAGAGGAGTCTTTTCCTATAGCAGCAGAAAAGCTTTGTCTAAAATTGAATGGATCCATCACTTATAGTCAAGCCTTCCTTCTTAAAAACTCACCTTTCCCAACTTAGTGAAACATAAGGGAAGGAGGAGCCAACGGGTCCATCTGGAAGACACTATGGTGAGAGGACAGCGTTAGCCCCCTGGAAGTAGTCACAGTCCTGTGAGGCAGCTCTAAGGGCCATCATGGTCATCTCTTACAGCTAAAGTCACAGCACTCAGCTGTCATCATGACTTTAGGAGACATTAACTTCACTTGCAGCTCCACTCTGCTGTACCTGCATCCACACTAGCCAGTCAGTGGCCACTGAGCCGCCACACAAAGGGACACTACTTGGATCTCCTGGCAGCAAGGGCTCTCAGTGGCATTTCTCCCAGCTGACAAGTCCTACTTTAAAGGTGATCAGACAAAGGTGTGGGGAAACAGTTTTGTGGTCTGGTAAGAATAAAGTCTTGGTAGTTCCTAGCCCAGCTCATCACATTGGAAATTCAGGTCTCACCATCTGAAGGCAGAGCTGATGAGTGGTGACACTGATGATATCATAGCAATTAAGAGACCAAGCCTGAGCAGCAAGGAGGGAGAGGAATTTCCTGGCAGACAGTAATGTTTCCTCCTCTCTCACACTTACCAAGCACTATGAAAAGAAAAGCAGCTCTTTGTTAAATATGTAAAATCCCCAGTCTTTCTGCTAATGTATGCACAAAAAGAACAGGATCTCCTTGATCCTTGCTCTCCTCCTCCTTTTTCAGGGCTAGAAACTCTCAAAATGGAATAAAAAACGTATTTAAGAGTTTCTTGATCATGTTTTTACCAGTTTAACAAAAGCCTCTGGCGACAGCAAAGATAACCAGCTATTTTTCCCAGTACTTAGCTGGGAGAGAGAGATGGAAGAATGGGAAGAGGTGATACTTACTATACGGAACTTCAGACACTTTATTTTCAGTATGAATATAGACTTCTAAAATTTACTTTGAAACTTAACTGATTTATATAAATGAAAAGGGATGCTAAGTGTGTGCTTTGGAAAAGATGAACTGGGAATCAGTGTTTCCACATTTCCAAACCTGGGGACGTTCAAGCAGGATGAAGAAAACTGCAAGTGAAGCACATTCACACAGCACATAGATAAACTTATGGATGCCCTTGCTACAAGCTGTTGAGCATGATAAAAAGCCTACGTCTACTTACAAGATGGATAGAAGAAAAAACATAATGTATTTGTACACCAAGGGCTACTGGAAAAGAAAAAAAAATAAAACCACCAATTTTCTCTGGCTTGAGTAAGCTCCAGACCACAAACTGCTGCAGGCTGGAATCTATAGTGGGAATGCAAAATGTGCCTGCCCTGTTCCTGTGTGCCCTGGGCGCTCTGGTCACTGTCAGACAAGACTGAACCTTACGGAGCAAGTATGGCATCACAGGGACAAACAAACACTCTGGTTCGTTTCTTCCACCACCGGCATTAACAGAAGTGGATTAAAGTTACTGTATTATTTTTGAGTACTCAACTTCATCTTTTTATGGCCAAATGCTTAACTTTAGAGGTCTGGAAAGAACCTAAGAATAGTGTGAAGAGATTGTATTTCTCAGGGCTTCCCAGACAGCTAGATTTTTTTATTTTGTTTTTAAACGAGCGCAGCATTTCCATATCATTTGCAACTACATTTCAAAGGAGGCACAATTTTTTTTTATCCTATCTCCACAGACACATGCCAAAACTTATCCAGAATTACTAACTCAATTTCAAAGACATGGAAATACTTGACTAGCTCTGTCAGGTTGTACGAGAGTGCCCACAGATGGAACTTGTCTTGTGGGGCAGGAGATTGTTCATGTATGAATAGGGTATGTCACCTATTCAAAGTTACGTTTTTTGAGAGAAGCTCAGCATAGGGAGTACCACTGATAGTAAATAAATGCCTTTTCTGCACCCACAGGATGTTGTATAGAAAATCTGTTCTTCTTAGACAGATGACAGGAAAATCTGCTCATCTTTCTAATTAGCATGATTTATTTATATACACAGTATGTTATGAAAAAGTGTTTGCAAAGGAGGCCATCCTGTTGAACAGAGAGAACATCCTTCGGGGCAGATTTACAGAGATACTACCTGATAGCTCAGTCCTAATGCAACCTAGCTCTTGAGAAAAACAGAGGCATTTGCTGCCAACTGCAGTTCCTGCTCATGTCACAGCTGTTACAGAGACTGTTGGGAACATCTAACACTTTCTTTTTTTACTTCCCGGCTTTTCTTTCTTACTAAGTAATGTATCTTGATCATTTCTCCATACAATGTTTTGGATTGTGTTTTTTTTTTTTTTTTTCTGTTGAACTACCTACTGCATGAACCAGGACTTTTGGTCTGGGATGGGTAGAACCCTGTGGGAAAGCCAAGCCTCTAGAGCAACATTTTCCTGCACAGAATATTCTAAGATTTTAAAAAGCAAAGCCTTTAACACATTTCTTCTGCCCATATCACCTGCAGGCTACCTGTTCCCTGTGCTCAGGACAGTGCTGCAAGCCCTCTGACCAGCCGCCACATAAAGCCAATCCAGAACTCTTTGGGGATGTAGGGCTGCACTTTTCTGGCCATGGCTCGAAACAGCCAGTTTCAGACCAGCTACTCAGCAGCTCTGCATGCAGAGGGCATCAAACAGCAAGACAGCGCAGCACTGCCCCTCAGACATTAGTTGTGTCCCCATCACAATTCATCACAATATTGCCACAGGGCAATATCCAGATCCAGTAACTATACTCATTGCGCAAACTTATGAAACCCACCTGTATTCACCCTTCAGGCCAGTTTGCCCCTTGTGGCTTTCATGCCAGAAGACAGCAAAGCTAGCAGAACGTGTCACATCCTACTCCTTAGACTAATTCATTCATAAATGGTACTGATGATGTCAAAGGAAAATTATTTATATAGAAGTAATTTTGTGCAGCACTAGCACCACAAGTAATTATTATTACCTTTTACAGCCCAAAGCAGGTTGGTTAAGAGCAGTCGCACTTCCACAGGACCTTGAACTCTGAAAGCTTTGCCTGAGCAGCAGATCACAGGAACCTCAAGAGATCAAGTGCAATCGCCCTGTTAAAAACCAGTCCACATGCAGTATGTTTCTGAGGGATTGCAACTCCTCTCTGGACTTGCTCAGCACATTTTGAGAACACTGACCAAGAGACAGTTGATCCTGCGAAGCAGACATTGCTGGGGGGGTGAAGGAAGCACTGAGGTGGCAGCAGGGTGTAGAGCACCCCAGGCTAACATTGCACTGAGTGGATACTGCTGAGCCAAGCTGAAGAGGCAACACTCCACTAGTACAGCAGAGGCCATGCAGCATGCTAGAAGATGCATGAACACAACTGGAACATTTGTGAATGCAGGCTGCTTAACAGAAAGTATCACACAGACATAAGAAAAGCCAATGCTGCCTCCTGTCAAGTTTGCAGACTTGTTCTGCAGGCAGGCACAGAAGAAGTGATGAACAGTGCCAACCAGTGAATGGCTGTTGTGCCTGTTGGAGCCTTTTGTTCACAGCTCAGGGGAGGCACCAAGAATTAGGAAGAATATTGTAAAAGCATGACGTGGCCATCTTTCCTACAGAGCAAGAAGGTAGAAGGGTTGTAGTAGTCCTATAGGGATGACTGCAGAAGCAGGCTGGGATGCAGTCCACTTGGGTGCTCCCTGGCAGAGATACCACAGCATATCCCTGTCTTTCTTGTATTTCCAGACTGCAGGCATCAACAGAACACATATGAGTGCCAAGGTCTGCCTGCTCCCTGTTTCCCCAGCAATAATGTTTCTGGCAGTGGATATAGAAGGCCCAGAAACCCTAGGATCCTTCCTATCATAAATCTCTGCCTTTAAAGCTTTCATCCATGAAGCAAGCCAAGATTCTGACACCCTGCAGTTTAGTTAGAAAACTTACTATTATTTTGGAAGATGCTTGTGCTTTTATGCGTAAATACTAGGAGACAGTAGAGAGACCAATGGAATTCATCAAGACACCAAAATTCAGGAAGAGCCAACACTAAGATGAAACTTTTAACCTTGCTATTGAAGACATGGATACAAATATATGCAAAGACTAACAGAAAAATTCAGGTACAAGGAGTTCTATTTCTGTCCTTGCTGTTATCTATAATTTAGAACACGTAATCCTCTTCAAAAATAAAAGTCTGCAGTAAACACAATGTTAACAACAACAAAAAAAAGACTTTCAACCCAGCCAAGCACAATATAGCAGCCAAATTATCTTTCCTGTGTAGACAGAGTTTAGACTAATTTTCCCATAATGACTGTGTGCCTAAGGTTTTCTGTTTTTTCATACATCATATACATATACACCTGGTGACAGGCTTATAACAAGATTTATGAAAATACTCTCAAGCATAAACCACAACACTGTTAACACTTTCATAACAAAAAAAAACCCCACCCTTTTGTCCAGTGAAATAGTTGTCAGCTGCTAGTCTGCAATGATTGAAGCTATGCAGCAAACTTACTGCAGTATCAGGTAAGGATCAAGCACACAAACTGCCCTTCAAAAATTATAGCATTCCATCAGTATTAAATACCGTGAACCTGCCTGTACTGCTGCAGAAGACACAAGGGGAATCACGCATATCAGCACCAGTAAAAAATTTATGTCCACTGCAATAAAAGGTTATCTACATACTGTCTGTGAGGCACCGTGGAGGCACCAAAGCCACAAGAAATAGCACTATTCCTTGCAGCATATCTCTGCTTTGCTACCGATAGAAGCTTTTCAAGATCTCAGATTCTCTAGAGCTTATCTCCTCCCTTACAGAAACCTAAGCCAGCAGTCCAACTTTCCTTCAGAATGACATTTGATAGAAGTGGCCAAAGAGACAAGTTCCAGTTTCCTCCAGGACTTCTAATCCTATTAAGTGTGATCTGTGCACAGGCAAGAGCATTGTTAGGCAAAGCAAACTGCCAGACCTGCCATCTAGCCCTCCTTATACTCTCTAGCTGCTGAGAGGACAGTGTGCTACTCCTCCTTTCATTCTTCCAGAAAGTGGAAGTTTGTCTCATGTAATACATGGCCTAGGCAAGCCGATGTTTTTTGTAGGCTCCCACAAAAATCTGATTTAAAAGAGGGATCCATAGCGCCTACAAATAATGCCCAAAGCTGTGTTGTACTGCTGCCTGAGGGGTAAGGCTGGGGAGGAGTACCATGCACAGCTTTAATCTTACTCCTCTCCCAAACCCTTGGAGCGATACCAGTGGCAGTGTCCATGTCCAGCAGCATTCCCTCTGCAGGGAGGACAGTTAGCCTAGTCAGGACAGACAAGGCATATAACAGTCCACCTAATTATTATCAGATATTTGAATTGTAATCACTCTTCAGAGTTGCTCGTGGAATGGGATAGGATAGATTACTCCACTCAGTGGTTGCTCCAGTGTGCCCGCACATTGAGAAGCACATGTATCCAATGCTACTTTGAAAGGGGCTGCCTCATTTCCGTACCAGATTTCAATTTTAAGAGCAAGCACTGAGTTTTAAAGCAGACTTGCTCCATTTAGATAGATATTGTAATCCTCTCTAGTGCTTTCACTACCTTTTCAGCTTCATATGAAAAGGACAGTTTTCATAATGGAACAACATATTCATCTTTCAGTGCCTCCAGAACAGACAATAGTGCTATTTTCTAGATATCTTACAACCTCAGTTGCAGAGATAACAGAAAACAGTTTGTAAACAACAGACAAAAGATGATACAAGGAAGTACTGCAGAGCTGTTCAACAGCCAAAAAAACCTGCTGGTGTTTGATGAAGTCTGAAGTTCTGACCTCTTGTGTTCTCATTTGTGTGACCGGACACAAATACAACCATTGCCTTTTAATCTTAGTCTGCACACAGTTGAAGGCGTATGTACCATAACACAGCCACATAATGGGCACTGCAGGCTACATCCACTGAGCACAAATCCTATCCTTGGAACAGATTTCTTTAAATAGTGGGTATAACAATGGTTTTCTCCTGCAGAGCTGCATGTGATTTTGGGAACTGGACTGCAAAAATCTCCTCCTGATCTGCACAATAATTTGCCACTTCAGAAAAGAAACTCAGTTAAAGCAACAAAAGCACAGTGGTAGTTTGCCGTCAAAAAGCTGACTTCCCTTTTTAAACAAGTACACTTTTATATGAACAATGCTACAGTAAAGAAAAGAACACCTTCCTTCTCAAAAGAAAAACAAAAGCAATCAGATTTCAAGTCTGTTGGTGACTGCTGAAGTAATACCTCCTATTTATTTCCATGGTAAGTTCAACAGGTACAAAGTACACAATAACACTATTTAATAGAGCAAATTCTCAGCTGCAAAACACTCTCCGTGTAGTCAACACCACCAGCCAATTCATGCAGATGAGCTGATCAAGACACTCTTCATTTTGCAGTGTGACAGCTGTGTACGGTCATTTGGAACATGGCTTGTCTTTCACATTGCCGCTGCCACTGCTGAAACATACCACTCACCTCCTCACTGTGCTCACACTCACTGTTTGGTATCCATAGAGTTCAGATGTTGAAGAATGTCAGTGGGTGCTATTTTTTTCTGCATGGAAGAATTCTGTGACACACCTTTGCTTGATTCACACTCCCCTGTCAGACACCAATTTGTCAGTATCCCTCTGCTGCCATCTGCCACATGGCAACAACATGTAATGGAACACTGCGGGGAAGTCTCAGCCTCTATGCCATTCCACCATCTGCCTCTGTTATGGTGGGCCAACATCACAGCACAGGAGGCAACGCTTTTAGATATTTACTTACTAAGGACTGCTCCACCAGTACTCTGTGTACACCAGAAGTGCTTGAAGAGCTTCCTGCAGGGATCCTAACTTCTGCTGTGTGATGAAGAGGTCACAGGAACCCAAGATGAATGGCAGTCAGAAACAGCTTTTGTCACTTACATCAGATAAACGAGAACAAATGCAGGACCTTGGACATGCTTCTCTCTAACAGAATATGCTGATGGACTTGTGCGTGAACAACTACTGCCTCCTAAAATTACTTGTATAATTTCACTGTCTATTGCCTAAGAATTAAAATTGCTTCTGCAGTTGTACACTGAAACCTTAGATGCAACACTTCCCTGTGCAAAGAACAAAACAGTGAGTATCAAAACAAAACAATTAAAATGAACAGCTATTACCACACAGTTCTGTCTGTTCTTTACATAGGTTCTGGCTAAGTCTGGCTCGTCTGATTTGTTTCACCACAGCACAGGTTTGTTCTGGCAGGTCGGTCTCTGCTGCAGCGTGTTGGACTTAGCACAGCTCCCTTTCTGAACTCCTACTGCCCTGCCATGACTACTCCCCATCTCCTAGACAAGGAAACTCCACCAGCTAGAAGTTCACAGTCCCACAACTAGATCTGTTCCCCTTGTAGCTTCCCATGCAAAGGCACAAGCATGGTGCCAGCCAAGAAAACAAGGCTGCGGTGCCTCCTTTGTGACTGCTGCTGCTACCACAGCACTCGGCCTGCATCTTCCACCCACAGCCCGTTCCTCTCCCCCTTGCCCAGACAGCACCTTGACTACTGCCTGTGAGTGGTGTGTTGTACAGAAGTTCTACTTTCACAGGTGTCACTGGCTAACAAAGGAGGCAGTTAACAATCTGTGCCACCAGTGTCACACCAAGCACAGGCCCACACTGTGCTGCTCCTTGCTACAGAAGTGCCTGCAGCACAGCACTCACATAATGGCCCTCTTTTTGTTTTTAAACCTCATGCTAAAGAAAGATTCATGTTTTATAACCCTGTAACCACAGTGCTGTTGGCGTGACAGGACGCCATGGATGTGCTCAAGAACAAAGAACAGTCCAGAAGGAGCCACATACCACAGCACTATCACCCACCACCCGCTGCCAACCCCAAGGCTAGTCCTGAGACCCACAGCCCCGTCCTACCAGCACCCTAACCAAAGCTACCCAGCAAACCCCACGTGTCATCAGCGCAGCAAAGCTGTTGCCGATTGCTCATGACAGGAGATTCCTTAAAAGCCTTCTTCACATCTGCTCTGTGATGTGCTATGTTAGGAGTGATGTGGTAGTAGCAGAGTTCACTTAATTGTTAATCCACTTCATGGACATCCTTCTTTCTGCTCCAAAGGGAACACGGGAAAAAGAAGAGACATTGTGGTAATATCTGTGGATAGAATAGAGTTATTGAATTAAAAGGCCTCTCCAAGGATCCAGTGGAGGAAATACAAGGAAGACAGAAAAAAAACCACAGAAAATAAGAAAAAAATAAGGAATGGGAAAAAAGCAAAGTTTTTTTTTTTTAATATATAAAAATCTAAATTCTCTTATGAGGCAGCAAGCGCCATCCTCAACAAACCAACAACATCTGATGTACATTTCTTGTATTCTCAGTGCAGCTCTTTGTTTTTCCACCATTATTCATTTCTCCAGTCCAACCATTGCATTTATTGAAGTTTACAGAGACAAAAACAGCTGCAGGCTATACAGGTTACCTGTGTATCAACACATTCCCTACATAAACTATTTTAACCACATTATTACTACAGAGAAACTCCCATAACTTATATTTTGGATTTAAAAACTATAACAAATTAAATGCCTTCTATAATTTGAAAACTTTTTTCAATAAATTCCTCCTCGGACTAATTAAAAGACAGCCATTCCTGTCCAAGGATGTATCCTCTCCACTGCTAGTAACTCATAGAAGTTATCCGCGCCTTTGATCAATGCTCCTCTCTATGCAAGGTCTTAAGATTCTCTTTTTATGTGGTCCTCTTGAATATTTATTGTTCATATGGAGAGTACATGCATCTGGAGCTTATGGTTCAGAGTTCTCTGGATTACAACTGCTGTAGTCAGCTTATCTGACTTGTACAAATTATCTGTACCAGTACTCTCTAACAGCCTTTCAGACACGCCAACCCAAGAACAAAAAATCTTGTCATACAGTGCTCTGTGCAGACAGTTTAACATCACAGCTGATGTTGGACTCTCATCAGTAGGTAGATACTCTTCTTGGGGGCAAACCTGATGCAAAAGAGGTGCGTAAGTCTGAGGAGTGAACCAGCAGAAGAAAATGTTTCCTCTCTCAATTTGTTCAGACTACAGTTCATTGCTTACGCACATCCCGTGTTCTTTAGTTTGTGAGGCTGTTTTTGCCATCAAGACTCCCTGAACTTCTGAACACTTCATTTTCGTAACTATCTAAAGAGAAAGCTTATTTCCAGTACCATCCAATTACTCAGCAACCACTGGCAGATCATAATTTGTTTCAGACGCCTTGCAAAGGACACAACCCCTCAGCAATCTCCCCTTTTCAACATGAATGTTGCTGTGCTGTCCAAAGAGAGATTCAACTTGAAGTGACTGATTCATATACCTGTACACTTTCAATTAAAAACCAATCCGATTTAGCCAGCCTTAACCAAGCTACACTATTACACATTTAAATCCACATTACTTGCTTAATCTGATCTCAGCCATGACTAAAAGCTATTTTATAGGCACATTTAATGCACAGCTGAAAGTTAAGTAAATACACACATAGAAAATGAGATGCATACTTCTGCTGCCAAGTTACATCAAACAAGCCAAACTCCTCCCTGACTAGAAATTCTATTAATTACTGCAAGTTTGAAAGGCATTCTCCTGCCTTCTCCATTTCTCTTTAAAGTGCCAAGAACCTTCTTGAAATACATCATTTTCTCCCCCTCTTAAAACAGAGGAAAGCTGGTACTTAATTTTATACTAAAGAATTCAGAACAAAATGAAGGGAGCACTTAACATGAAGTGATGTGACAGGAACAAGTTGAGATACCAGCATTACTCACCAATGAGCAGTAACCCGTCAGAAAACACCTTCCCCTCCTTTCTACAATTTTTAATTTGGCCAGAATGTGCAATAATCCATCCTTCCCCAAAGGCAGATTTAAAATGAGATGTCTTGCCACCCTTCTGCATTTGGCATGAGAACTGTTTTTCCCTTTGGGAGTCATGGCCAGATTCCAGCATCTCTGAAAATATATTTTCCACCCACTCTTTTGAAGGTGTTCAGTAGCTCGAAAATTAGTTTGGGAAAAAAGAAAGTCAGAAAGACAGTATTACCTACTCACTTTTCAGAGAATTAACCCAGAGGTTTTGGAGAATGTTATAAGCCTAGTGGCTATTAGTCACTCCTAATACTGAGCCTTTTGCACACTGTTGTGCAGATGCTCCTCTTCTCTGTCCTCCAAGAGGAACTAGCAGAGCAACACACGCCACTAAGAGAGAAGCTACTGGAGAACACAGCTAGAGCCTCAAGTTCGTGGTAACTTGGCTGCACTCTGCTATGACAACTCTTAAATCCCTGTGCTTAGATCTTTTCTGGCGTGCATGTGGCATTGTTAACATCTGGACTTTCACACAGATATTTGTGAAGCAACAGCATGCATCTGTTCCCTGTGCAGCCTTTGTTATCAAGGAAAACATGTTTTACCACTGCTGATTGCCCAGGTAAATGACTCCACATAAATTGTACTTATTTCAAAATTATTGGGGAAGAACTTCCTTCACAACGCACTAAGCACTGTCATTACTGATGTTCTCTTAACATGGGATTTTTCCAGCCTCAAAAATCTATTCTGTATTTAGCTTTACTTTCCTGTGCCTTTCTTGTAAAGGTACTACAGAAACCTATCAAAAACACAGTTTAACAGAGCAACATAAATAAAAGTCTGCACTGACAGCACAATATTCCAGGTGCACAAAATATCCTGGATTAAACTAGAAACAAGTAAGAAACCTTGAAAAACATCTGAGGATTATGCTAGATCCAGAACTTACTTACTCATCTTCCATTTGAAAGCAAACTGCAGCAACTAAAAAATATAGATCATGCTTTAGATACTTAATTTGCAGTGAGGCAACTCATAACTGCTTATTCAATTATTCTCTAACTAGTTGGAGGTACAGCCATTCTCTCAAACAACACAGCTCAATTTCTATCTACACAGCACTTTTCCTGCTGCTTCTAACCACGTTTGTTTATACCACATACAGCTTAGGCATGTTTGTATTAATGCACACTGGGAAAATCTGTGCAACCATTCTAGCACACCTCATTAAAAGTAGCATGAAAAGGAGGAAAGGTGACGAAAGAGGAGTTAGAGAGAGCACCCAGAGGCTGTATGTACTACTTAGCAGATGGGTAATGCTCCTAGGCATACTAGTGAGTCTCCAGGGCTGAGAACTGCTTTGCTCTCCACAAAAGGAAAGGGTTCGCCAACTTCACTGCACAAAAGTAGCTTCTTGAAGGACAAAGCATGGTTAGTTATAAGGTCATGGGGCAAGGATGTAGCTCCACTTACAGCAAGTTTTGCAGAAAATTCACTGCTCTTACAGCTGAAATATAGTTCGGGCTATGTATTTACTAAGGTTCTTACTAAGAATCAATTTACATTACTGCAGGAGTCCTCTCAGTCGGTAACAGCATTACTGTCATAATAATTCCCTAAAATAAGCAGACAATTCATCATCCCGCAAATTTAGTAGAGAGGAATGCAACATATAAAGAAAAAGACCAGATTCTGCAGGTGTACCTGTGAGACACAAGATACCCTATCACTTGGCAGGAAGAGCTGGGGCTTGGGCTGCAGACAAGAACTGAGCTGCTCTCTGCAACAAGCACAGATCCCACCCAGGCTTCACGTGGTGGTGCAGCAACAAGCTGCCACGCTGCAGGCTTAGAACAGGGAGGCAACCAGTGCACAAGGCGGCTGCATTGCAACCAAGACAGGTTTTGCAGTGCTGATCAAGCCAGAAAGAGACCGCTGAAATTTGTCCCACCCAAACTAGTTCTATGCATCTTTTGTACCCAGAGAAAGGAGGATGGAAAAAGCAGGTGCTTTCCCCCTCGTATTAGAGCATGCAGCAACTTGTCACAGACAGAGCACTTGGTGCTACACCTGGGTAGGGATGGATGCGACCACATAGGTTTTACCCTCCTACCCCATGCTTTTAAAAGTACTTTGATTCAGTGTCTTCCAAAAAAACAAAAAAAATTGAAGAGTGTCTTCAATTCCTATACTAGAGATAAAAAGAAGTCAGTATCCTGTATTTTGATGCAGCTGAAAAGGAACTAGCAATATCACATCAAAAAAGAAAATCAAAAAGTGTTTTAGAAGCATGCGAGTGTCCAATTGCTTGTATTTTCTGTATAATCAAATTAACTTTCTACCAGTATAGAATTTTTAGTTGCCCACACTGTGCGTGAGTTACAGATGTTTACAGATGTTTCATCCACGGGATGCAATAAATGGATTCAATCAGATGATCTACGGAAAACCTGACTCCCCTTCCACAAGAGCCTTCTGCACAAGTCACAAAATTCATTATCTTTGTCATCAAAACTATCTACTTGAAGTTGTTGATGCTTTTGTTTAAATCCTCACAGCCCATGACCTCCTTAAGATAAATGACTGTATTATTACTGAAGGAGTTAGATTTACAAAGTCAATAAGAATTCTGCTTTTTAATTATTTGCATTTTATTTACCCTACAATTTCCATCAGAAAATAAACTTTAAGAATGAATTATTCTTAATGTAAATCCTTAGCAGGACTCTCAAAGTCATGTTAGGCCTTCCCTCTGTTAATTTTTCCTGCCTCCTTTTTGAAGCTACGCAACCAGCCTAATTACTTCATTATTTAAAACTTCTCATCTTTCAAGGCTGTAAAAATAGAGAAAGCTAAAGTAATACATAGCAGTTCCCTTCAGGATAAAGCATTATAAACATCAGTATAGCTTCTGAAGATCATGTATATTTGTGCTTTGCTATCTTAACATTCCATAAAGAAAAAAAAATCTGTACACAGGGGTTTTGAACACTTCTACTGAAGAATATATATTATTCTACTGAAAAATACTGAAGTACTCAGACAAAAAGAGCAAAGTAAGTCACTATTCAAAGTCAGTATTTGTTTGCCACAAATTGTACATTCTTACTGTGATACAGGAATAATAATAATCTGTGAGAAGCTATCATTCCAGAAATTATACCATAAGAAGTTTCAGATTTATTTGCTAGAAAGACTTCGATAGATTTGCCAACAAGTTTTTTTATTTATTTTATCACTACTTTATTTATTTATTAACTTCCAGTCTTTGAGCAGCTCATTTTATGTTTGTTCAACTATAGGGAAAGAACCATTCAGTTTTTAGCACTGCTTTACATGTAAATCAAGTTCTGAGGACACTCTACTGATCTTAGATGTCAACAGGGAAAAATATCTTGAGAAGTTTAAGTCTGTTGGTATTTCTCATAAATTCTGAAGGAACACTGAAATTACAAAGCACACCTGGCTCATGGTAATGCATTTTCTCCAAGCATGTGTCAAATGTATATTAAAGGATTTATTTATTTTGAAATTTACTGTAACACCCTGTGCGCTTCTGAATACTGTGACAATTTTAAGTTCTATCCTCTGCATACAATCAGACTTACTGTCTTCATAGCACTGGAAACAAGCACTGAGCTTGTTTCTTCTCTGTGGATACACTTCTATTGTATTTACTTGCATTGGAGAAAAAGCAAAACTTCCCACCCACACAAATCAAGATTCAAGAGCAAATTCAGAGACATCTTGCAGCCAATGAAGAAGAAAAAAATCTTAAATCAGCCAGCTGTTGCACTAACAACATCAAGTAAAGGAATTGTGGAGCTCATTCTACCCTTTATCAATAATGCATGGCTGCGCACAGACAATTTATAGCTGTTTTCCATAACTAGGTATTGTGTAGTACTAAATTAAGTCTACAAAATTCAAGGACAGTCCACCCACACAGCTACTGTAAGCTAGCCAGGCCACTCTGAATAAACATTTTAAAGGCATAAAGTGAATTTTATTAGCATGCTGAGCCACAGCTCTCAGTGGACAAAGCGTCTCCTTTAGAAAAGTAGAAGTACATTTAGCAGAAGGCGAGATCAGTTGCTCTTATGCCTTACATATCTTATGCCTTACATATATAAATAGCTTTATGTAGCTTAAAAGGTTATATACATGTGACAACTCAAAACCTTGAATTTATTTAGATTAAAACCTGAAGCAAGAGAAGAATTTATTTTCAATACTAGAAATTGATTACCAGTCTCCAGAAATCCTAAGACAGGGCCCGAACTGCTCAAGTCCTGACAACAAAAGAGCTTAGAAAAAAAGATGGTTTTGTTTACATTTAGGTAGCCCTAAAGATTAACAGATTTTTTTTAATCCTTCACACATCATAAATCAGAAAAGCACACAAAGGGCTTTTATCAGCACAAAGAACTTGTTATCATACTGAAGTTTCCTCATTACATTTACAGCAGCTGTAGACAAGCTGGAAGTGCGGTTCCTCAGCAGGCATCTTTAAGCAAAAGATGGTACAGCACAATGCAGTTATGTTCAGTCAGTCCTATGTCTTCGTGCCATAGCAGTCTCAGCACGTAACTGAATTACACTGCATATCTGAAACATGAGCATTAAAGCACTCTGAGCACAAGAGTGGACAACAGCAGCAAAAGGATGCTGCCACCAAGTCCGTGCATCTAGGCTCCACACAGGCTCTGCTACCACAGCCACCAAGAAAGCCTTGAATCTCTTTATCTTGGCTTTCAGTGCCCAGTCAGGTGCACAGCATGGATGGCAGCTTCACCACAAGGTGGGTTTGGGTCACACTGCAAGCTTCTGCAGCCAATTCTGCTACCCATCATCTCTCCAGAAACATCAGCAAGGATATTTGGGATGGTCTTCATACAAGCAATGATTCACTTCAGACAGGAGCCCACAGGTCTCTCCAGATAGCTGGTATGGTAAGATAACATCCCTGCCTGGAAAACTCTGTGTGTGGGAAGGTGAAGAGTAATACAGCAAAGCTGGGCTGTGTAACTGGTTTGTGGCACACTGAGCACAGCCAAAGCTATGAGCAGGAGGGATGCAAAGGACAGTACTTGTGTCACATCTCTTACCAGCTAATCGTGTGGATATGTCTAGCCAAATAAGAGATGTCTTCCTCTTCGTGCCCACAAATTCAGTGACAACTGATCAATGACAGCTAGATTTGCAAAACTGAGTTTTCTAATGCAGTACTGTTATGTAACAAAATCTAACTTCACCTACAATAGGTATGCTTTCTCAAAACTCAAAGACTTCTGGAGATAACCAGAGCTTCATTAATCATTGTGAAAGGGATTTAACTGCTCCAGTGAGCCCAGAAAATTCTGGAAGCAGGGAATCAGGTTTGACTAAACTTCAGTACAACCTGTGCCACAGCAACAAATGACTCCATGTTTGCTGAAGTTGCTCCTCTACTGTACCCCTGTGAAAGCACAATGTCTGCAGGCAGAAATTACCCTGGATTATGTTGTACCAAGATCTAGTCACGTTTGTTATTAAGTCTGTTTTCCCCATGAACAAGTCGAAATGTAAAAACCTACACTAAGGAATGTAATAGCTGCTAGTATTTTTAGTTAAACCTGCCAGGAAAAGAAACCACAAGGTTTTTGTTATTTAGTAGATTGAGATCCTATTGTGAAAAACAAAACTGTTAATCTGAAGTCTGAGGAGACTGGAGTGAAATAAAATACTTGTTTAAATGAAGGCTGCAAGCCATTGAAAAGCCCCAGACAATCCCAGTGAGGTAACCTTGGCTTTATAAAAGTTAATTTTATGAAGCCTGCTGTTTCCCCCCTCATTACCACACATGATCGTGGAATTCAGCACAGTTCAGAGAAGCACCAAATGCCATAATTAAGCACTCTGTAAGGGGGATGCTGACTTTACAACTCTCAGATCCAGCATTACAGCAGCCATGCTAGTATGTCAGAGCAGCAGAGCACCTGTATGGACCTGAGATGAACACTCTGCTGTTGCAGTCCTGTGACAAGAACTGAAATTGGAGGAACACGCTCCTTAGCCATGATGTTGCATCCCATCATTCCCAAGAAGAAGCCAGGCAGTCACTGCTACTTTGGCTCTGTGACAGCTGGCACAATTTCTCCAGCCTTTCTGCACTCACACTCTTCCTTGGTCCGCATACCTCCTTAGAATTTCTTCCTTTCCCACTCTGCACCTCATATACCCTCCCACGTTCCCCCCCACAGCCACGCTGCAGCTACTCATATCATACAGAATCATAGAGTCATTCAGGTTGGAAAAGACCTTAAAGATCATTGAGTACAACCACAGCCTGACCATGCTACCCTAACTCTAACAACCCTCTGCTAAATCATGACCCTGAGCACCACATCCAAACAGTTTTTAAACACAACCAGGTATGGTGACTCAAGCACCTCGCGGGGGAGCCTATTCCAGTGCTTAACAACCCCTTCTGTAAAGAAGTTCCCACTCTGCACAGGGTGTCAGGTCAGGGATGAGCACAGCCATCCAACACATCACCATCCCCTCTGCCCAGAAGGCTGTGTTTGGCTGTGTGCACCTCTCCACAGCCAGGGCATGGCTGTGGCCCACAGCCACACAGGAAATGGGAGAAACCTCAGCGCAGTGACAAGTTTCCTTACTTAGCCTTTTCCAAGGAGTTTCTTCTCCCTGCCAGATACAGCCCCGCCACGGGGCCTAGAAGCAATTGTGGGTGTTCTGACCTAGCAGAAAGCAGTTACTTGATAGCAAAAGAGACTTAAGCACCTTTCCTAAAGAAAAGGAGTAGTGAGAGCCCAGAACTGGTGCAAAAGGAGCTAGCCCGAGGTCTGTCTGCCTGCACAAGACAGCACTTAAGTTGCGTTGAGCTACCTCAAGCAGTGACTAGAGACACATATTTACCCTTCAAGAGGTTAAGTTCTAGATGGTCTTTCACCCAAACCCACAGCACACTACATTGCATGCAACGAAGAGGGAGATAGTAGTTCCTTAAAGTAAATAAGGAGTCAGTGATTACTCTAGAAAACAGCTAAACATGAGGGAACCCAGGGGTTCAGTAGCAAAGAGGCCCTTCATGAAGCAATTAATTCTCTGGACTTGGCTTACCACAAGCTTAATTCAGGCACAGCCCCTGCTTACCCAGATGCCTCTGCAGTGAAAAGATTGTGTTGTGCATATGGTGTGCACAACACAGCTGGTCAAAAAAGCACAGCAGCATTACCATGGAGCAGAAAATACAGATATGAACCTGAACTGACAGGTGCAAAATACAGGCATGTATAAATTAATGAAAGCGATGACAGCAGCACCTCTAGTTAGAGTAGAATGGTCAATTAAGTCAGCTGTAGTTCCATAGTTGCATTTGGTTTTTAGTGTCTTCGGCTTTTCTTGCCTGTATTTTTGTTGGTGAAGAACATGTCTCAACCCAACACTCCACAGAGACAGAAGGCTAGATCTTTTCACTACTAAAACTTTTATTAATATGTAGGTAAAGCATTAAGGCAGTCTAATGGAAGGGTATATGTATAAATAGAACTGGTCATCCAGGGAAAGATAAGTTATTTCTTCACTACATCATTTTTTAGCTCACTGAGGTGATATTTTATCCTTACAGGTGAATACTGACAGTCTGATCCAGTATTACACACAGTACAGACTTACTATGGAGTCAGAGATGGACTGGAACAGTCTATGAGACCATATCTTCATATTTATCTTCCCTCTTTCCCCCAGCAAAAGAAGTCACATCTTACCTTAAAACACTGTAACAAATGCCAGTACTCTGCTTTCTTTTAGGCCTCTCCGAAGATCAGAAATAAGTGCAGAAGATTCATCTAGTTCAATAATTCAGCATCTGACAGCACATTCAGGAACCCGAAAGTCATCCTACAAGAAGAGAAATGAAAAGCAAGTTGTCATTATACATGTTGGGCAATACATCACATGCTTAAAGCTGCAAATGGTTGGTAAAGCCACGCTGCTAAACAATAACAAGATCAACCTTTCATATTTGTGACTGTCCTATCATTTTTGGCTTCCAGGATGTAGCACACACAAGCAGTATTTTGATTACCACACAAGAAAGCACACATCTTGCAAAAGACACCACTCTATAGTGCTTTCCCAGTTTAAATCCTCTTTGTTCAAACAACAGTCCGTGTGAATGCGCAGAAACAAAGCTTGGAGACGACAGGATACACCAGCCATGTCAGTTAGGGAAACACAGCAGTGTACAGAATGGCAACCGAGTTCTGATTTGAACTGGAAATGCAGAAGTCCATGTGAGCTAAGCAGTAAAACCGTATAATTTAGAATGTCTCTGCATATGAAAGACATGGAAGCATTTTATAGACTGCAGTAAAAGAGGAGATGATTGTCTGCTGTCCCATTTCCCTGAGCAGCCTTTATTAGAGTTCTTATCTCACAGGGATTTGCACATACTTCCAATGGTTATAGAGTAAAGACGCTTAGACTGCAGTTAACTTCATGCCTGCACCACTCTCTGGAATGTAGGACAGTTCCTTTCCTTTGCTTCCACAGCAATTCAGATAAGATGTTCTGCCAACAATGTTTAGACAACTTATTTCTGTCTTCCAACTCGCTTGGCCTGTTTTAACTCAAAAAAGCAAACTTCTCAAAACCATGGGTGTACAGAGACACCAAGATCCCTGTTCTGGCACTGATGCATACCACCATGCAATCATTCACAGGTACAGTCCAAGGCAGTTGCACACCAAGGCAGTGCTGGAGACTCACCGTATGCAAATGTTGATATTTACACAACTGGGAGGACATCTGATAGCTACCTAGTGATGAGACAGGAGACCAATCTCTGCTCAGTATGGCTTCAGGAGTTCTGAAGATTCCCCTTCTCCCTGCCCCCATGCAGAAGACACTTATCATCCATGTTTTAACTGCATGTTTCACTAAAGCTTTGGTATGAGAACATAAATTTTTGACCCAACCTGTTAAGTTTGCATTTCTGCAGTTTTATGGAATACAAAATAATTATTTTTACTATAATACACCGGCACTCAAAACAAGTCCTCAAAACATATTAGTGCATCCACATATGGGCTGTTCTAATCCCACACTGTTTACAGAACAGCCTACTAAGGGAAACTGTCTTCACAAGCTAAAATACCACTTATTTTTCTTCAGACACAAAAGTTTGCAATCCCAACTTGCAAGACTCAATCCTATCACGCAAGAAGTTGCACAGGGGTGGCAGAAGATCAACTGGGTTAAGTCAATGCCTTGTCCCCCAACTGAAACAAAACTAAATTGCATAGGTAGTGCTGGCAGGAATATATACCTTGTGAAGATTATAAGGATGTGGTCTGAGAATGCAGGGAGAGAATAAGGAAGGTGCAACTGGGTCTGAACTCTAGTGACTGCAAGAATGAAGAACTTCCCATTGCAAGAAAAGAACAATGTGTACAGGTCCATAGTATCTGATGAGATGCATCTGAGGGTTCTGAGGAAACTGTTGGATTAACTCGTTATGCCACCATCCCTCGTATTTGAAAAGCTGTGGTGGTCTGATGACTGGAAAAGGAAAGTTATAACCCGTTTTTAGTAAGGGAGAAAAAGGTAATGGAGCAGATTTTCCTGGATCACAGAACAAAGCAGCAATCTGTGACTGCCAACATGACTTCACCATGGACAAACAATACCTTAGTTTCATGGCCTCCTGCAACAGGAGCAGCACTGGTGGAGAGTGGATAGAGGAAGAGCAACTGGAATTATCTACCTGGACTTGCACAAAGCCTTTGACACTGTTCTGCATGAGAGGCTGTGGGTGCACCAACCAGAAGTGCTTGAGGCCAGGCTGGACGGAGCTTTGACCTACCTGCTCTATTGGAAGGTGTCTGTCCACAGCAGAGGGTTGGAACTAGATGGGTCTTTAAGGTCCCTTCCAATCCAATCAAATCTATGATTCTATAGTTTTAAATGATGTAGCTTCATTTAGGTCTGCCTGAGGGGGTGGGAGTGTGCAGTAAGTCTGCAGGAAAACTCAAGTAGAAGACCTTCCACATGGGAAACAATCCCTAAATGCAACATCTGCTGAAGAAAAAAAAGACAGGAATCCAAAAGCCCCAAATGTTCCCTTAGATAGACTTTAAAATGGTGTTCAGTGTTCTTAAGTAACCCTCAGGAAGTGAGAGTCCATTTCTTCTTCCCTCCATTTAACACTTCTGCAGTATGTTCAAATACACATTCAACCATTCATGCAAAATATGAATGCTTATATGCATGCTGCCTACTCACTCTAAAAATAGTTGTTACATTTCAATAGGAGTGCAGTCCAAGACTATTTAAAAATATATTCATCCACCTAATATTAAAGAAGTGTAATGCACAAGGAAACTTGACCACAGAACACAGTTACATCCTTGGAACTACATATTCATACGTAACTGGAAGCACCAATCAGTGTGTTTCTGTATAACCTCCTATTCCCCAGTATTGTAGAAAACAATATTACACCACACTCCTGTAAGAGCCTCAAGTTTGATACTTCAAGATTTCCACCTTCATCTTCAAGAAGATTCAGTCACAGTTACACATGCAGGCTGATGTTTCAAGGGTGCAATAAGACTGTCTTTCAAACATCTGTTACCATACCCAGAGTGTTATGTGCCCACAACATGATGTCAAGATTGTTCAGATATTACTCATGAGTCAATTTCACCTCAAAATATTTTCTCTTTGGCTGTCCTCCCACAGCCATCATATCCATATCAGGTCAATCTGTACCAGGTAGTCTGTGTAATTCAGCTGAAGCAAGTTTTTATGTCAGCGTCTGGGGCAGATCAGTTTGACAGCAAAACTACATGACCATAAAAGCCAGGACTCCATAGCTCCAGGTTCAAGATGAACAAGTGACAACTTTAAGAATCACACATCCCCAAAAAGCAGACTGAAAAAGGTAATCAAAAATCCTTTGGAAGATAAGATTTATCACATACTTTGTCATTTTCCATGCCAGATGGGAAAAAAAAGCTTCAGTTTTGCCTTTTAGCCCAAATAATCACAACAAATGCAATCATTTGACTCCTACACATCCAAGCCCCACCAAAACAAAAAACATGCTGCACACCCATTTTCCCTTAAGGAAAGAGTAAACCACACCTAACAGGTGTTAATCAAAACATCAAACATTAGAAAAACATTCTGACACAACGGAGATTTAAAAATATATATGCAACACTGCAAGCACGATTTAAATCTGTATAGAATGGATTTATGTCTCTTGTATCAAAAAGTAATTGTTCTTCTGAACTGCCTTGCAAATGGCAATTTAAATGCAACCCCAGGAAGAAAACTGACTTACTGATTAGCAGAACTGTGTGCTAAGTAGAGGCAAAGAAAAGCAGAAATGAGAACTGACACAGAAAAACAACTAAGAGATATTACATATACCAAGAGGAGCAAATCTGCTGATAAAGTTGTCATCTTTACAGGAAGCTCTACCCTTGAGAATACTTCGCATTTAGACAAATCTGGCTATGTAACAGATTCTGCAAACTTGCACAGATAACTTTTCATGGAAAATCTATGTATTTCACAGGCATATTCCAGCTTGACAGGTTCCCCACAGATCGGTAACACACATGCTCAATCTTCTTTTCCATTTTAATAATGTTCAACACCTCTTCCCACATGCACCTTCCAGAGGTCCACGTTCAGATTCTCCTAACTGAAAAGGAATTTATGCTGGTCTAAAATAACACCAGCCTCCTCAACTGCAGAGACACGCCTGGATAACATATTGAGATATGCCTCAGATATTGTGTCAGACACTTTGAAGTCAGTTAAAGATGCACTGCATAGCACCAAATGGGAAATCACACTCTTGCTGAGGAATAAGCATTTTGAAATCAGTTGATATAATCAGTTCATATTTGAAGGTAGCATTTTCCAAGGTACAGACACTGTCTCCTATTGAATATGTGTGATACTTACAGACAGAAAGCCACCACATATCCAAAAGCAATATTCAATTTTGGTATACTTCACTGGCATAAGACCTCGTAATTGCTAAAGAAAATAACAAAGGCTCTGTCTGCATAGCACAAAGCACCATGCTAATTAATCTTGGAGACACTAATTAATCTGGGCAGGCTGCCATGATAACACGACTACACTGATGCCTTGGGTATCTCCCTTTCCCAATGTATCATGCTATTTGGTCAAACACACCTCCAAGCACTGTCATTCACATGAAAGAGGAGTCTCACACCAAGGATGAGCCGCTACAGAAGGGCATTTCCTCTCAGGAGATGCCACAAAGGTCTCAAATTTAAATAAAATCCATAGTAGACAACACCAAGTTATACATTACATTAATTCTTACCAAATTGCAAAATAATTTGTATCATGGAGGATGTTGGGCAAGTAGGATAAAAGTCATGAGAGAATGTACTTGTGGCCAGTCTCCTCGTCCTCAGCACTGGAGTTTCAGGGCAGCACGTCAGAGGCCAACTTTAACAGTGGTGACAGTCTGCCAATTCTTCAGCTACAGCCATTCGCTCCACGACAATTCAATTCCACATCTCAAGACAGAGCGAGGTAGTATGCTCATACGTGCTCATGTAAATGTTCACAAGCTAGTACATTCCAAATAGCAGATAAAGGAGCCACTGTAGTTGTTAGGGCATTAAAAAAAAACTAATGTTGCCAAACTCCACAGCTTTCCTTTTAACGTTGTGGTGATAAAAGAAGTCTTGGGCTAAAGCCAAAGCTACCTTATCTGTTATAACTGATGCCTCCTATTGGAACAGAGATCAGCTCTTCACATACTGCAAATGGACTTTGAACTTTTTGTAACTTGTTAGAACACACCATAAGGAATAACATGCTTGGTAGCAGCTTGAAGCACTTGCTCCAATAGGAACTAGCCTCTGAACAACCAGAAAGTAAGAGGAAAGAGGAACATTTGGCACATAATACAACCTGCAACAGGACACAGCCAGCCCAATAGCACAGAATGGATATACAAAGGTCATTTAGTGTGGCACAAAGCAAGCATAAGTCAGAGAAAAGTGTTTTACTGCTAATCTGAACAAGCAGTTTCATTGTCTGAACAGCCCCTGACCCGTACCTCACTCCTCAATCCACACCTAAAACCAGACTTTTCCTGGCCAGTCCTAAGTCCAGGACTGGAAGGATGGCCTCTCTCAAAACAAGCATACCTTCTGCAAAGCACAGCCCATGAATTTATGCATGAGTTACTTTAGCAACAGGACTCATATTGCTGGTAAGTGGGATACACAAGCGAGAGCCAGTCCTGCCTGCCAAGTTCTAACATTTCAATTAGTTTGCACAGGTAGAGGTTGCAGTGCCTGAAAGGACAGCTTCATCTTGGTCCTTGGTTTGCACTGCATCCAACTGAAACCTTCTAGACCCATAGAGAAAGTGATCAGTTTGAACAAGCAGGCTGTTCAGGAAAAGCACCGGGAGAACTGTTATTCCCAGAAGCACCCCGCTTTCCTACAGTATGGAGCCACATAAGCCACATCAAACTCTTGAGCTCTTTGCTCTTATCAGATAGGACAAGCACTCAAAACCACCAGGTCTAGCACCATCAAATACCAATCCTACGCTACTGGAAAAATCATCATTGGAAAAAACAATCTTAGTTTACTAGAAATTAAATAACATTTGATAAGTATGTGTTAAAGTAGCAGTTCTAACACTTGGATGCAAAGTGCATCAGCTAATGAAAAATTGAAGGATGTCAAAACACCTCTGCTACATGATCACTCTCAAAAAGTTTTCGCTCCGCAGGCATTTAATGCGTATATATGACAGAGACAACAGAAAAAAAACTGTCTCTTTGAAAAGATCTAGGTTTTTTTTTTTTAAACCAAAGGCTGAAAATTTGCAGATGATACACAATAACACTTTACTAAAGTGTTAGGTCTTCGCTGGTCTCTAGCCAACAAAACTGGTCCAGATTCAGTAGTACAACCCACATGATGAAAAACAGAATTCATCTCAGTCTTTCTGAAGTGTGATCTTCACTTGACAAGAAAAAACTGTTCTGAGACACAACTAGTGCTCTGGGGGAGATTTTAAGCTGGTGAACAGAATCTTCAGCTTTAACCAGAAAAAAGTAACTTCTGGAAAGACTCATCACAAGTATCCACAGGATACTTCAGGAGTGTCACAACTGAAACAATTTGCCCGGAAGTGGTTCAAGAAATAAATTAAACTGAGATGATCTTCACTTAATCTGTCTTCAGCATCTATGCACTAGTTACTTTTCTTTTTTTTAAGAACACCCTTTATCTAGTTATATCCTTTGCTTTGCTGCATTACCATAACACAAAACTCCTCTGACAAACAAGGAAGAACCTAATAAAATCTGATTTTGCTTCCTTGAGGATACCAGAGATTAGGAAAGGGTGTGAAGGTCATACTTTTGTCCATAAGTGAGAAAGAACTGGGAGGGTGGAGAATGAAACTGAAAGGAGCTATAAAACATTATCTTGCTTGGTCAATTACTACATGCAGTTGGGACACAGGTGGAGGGAGACGGGCTGCTCCTGATGAGGGGTTTTGCAGCCCACCTGCATAACCCCTAGTCTCATCAGAGCTGGTCAAACAGGAGAGGAGGGGAAGAATTCTGACAGCTTGCAAGTGTAAAGATGCTTCAGTAAGCAATCTTAACAGTCATAATGAAGAGATGATTGCCATTATCTCCAGAAATAACAGTTTTGAGGCCCATTATGTTTACAAGAGCTTGAACTGTTAATTGTTGGACTTCAAGCAACAGAAATAACCCTATGTAAAAACTTCCTTTGTGCTGTTTCCCGTATCACCACATATATTCATGGGTGTAACACAGCTGCAGCTAAAAACAAAACATACATAAAGCAGTTAATGTGGGTTACCCATTTCAAGCTGTACAGTAGGGAATCCAAGTCTCTTGCATGCATCTCCACATCCAGCTCCCAAAGCTGAAGCTCCCCTTTGCCTTGGGTCTGGCAACATCCTGAGGCTTCAAGCTGGTAGGAAAAGGCAACAGGACTAATGTCTCCCTCTGACATTAAAATAAACCTCAGCCAAGTCACTCTGCTTTTTCACACTTATCTTCCCCAGGTACTTGTGGGATTTTTCCAATAGATCTTACCGCCATCTCCTCAGGATGATATGTTTTGGCATATCACTAACAGGTAGGATTTTTAGAAGGGCCATTGAATGGTCTCAGATCAAGCACTTCTTGGAAAAATCCCTCAGTACCCCATCGTACACACACTTCTGTTACATTTCAAAGAAACATCTCACACCAAACCAAGACGTGAGTGAGTATGTCATATTTGCAGCCTAGTCCTTTGAAGACAGAATTAGTGAACCTCCTGAGCTGCACAGTAACTAATCTGCAGAAGTATGAACAATTATACATCCTGAGGACTCCTGCCATGGTAATGCTGCTTCTCTTGTGCAAAAGGAAAAAAAGAAACAAGACAGCTGTCTCATGAGATGGTCTGAATCAATGGCTTGAGTAAGAAAAGCTAAGACTTCAACTCATTCCACATTTATCATTTGTGGAAAAAACTAATTCAGACTAAGAAATGTGCATGTATCTCATTAGATTAGATAGATAAGCTGAGTTTCCCAATAAGGGGTTGTAGACAAAAAAAGGGGCATTCTTATGTAGTTGGTGACCAGAAGCAGTAAGCAAATAAATGCATGGCCTTTGAAGGAATAGACAGATTATTCTCCAGAGTCTCACCACCAACTCTTAAAAAGTTTTCCCCAATTGCATTTCAAGGGAAATTTGACATTTCAATGAGACATTTGAGTGCATCTTTCAGAAATTGAGCATGAGAGCAAGTAGCTAGTCTTAGTACTAAAAGAAGATGAAAAGAACAGCAACAGGAATACATGCAGCACCAGTCTGGATAACAGTTTCAGTAAGAGCATCATGTCTAGCATGTTCAGCAATGCCACAGATCAGAAACTGTTCAACTGACTCAATACTCCTGTACCATTCATAAAAATATAAAATAGGGAGACAACCACCATAACAACACTACACACTGGATTTGCAGGCTCCAAACATCAGAGGCTGTAGTCTAACACTGCCTAACCTCTTTAACTAGATAGAAGGAGGAAGGGAACATGTACACAAACTGATTTTAAAACACACTTCCCTCAAGCAGCCAGGAGGAGTAATGCAAAACTGCAGAAATCCTCTCTTATGCACACAGTCCACACAATACAGAGGTGACAGAGCAAAGCAGCCCCAACCCACTCTCCCTGGAAAGCTGTAGACTTTCACTGCAGCCAGCAGAGCTGGGGGAGGGAGAGGGCAAGGGAAGAGATAAGGCAGCGTAGAGCTTTGCAGTGTTGCTTACTGTGCCAGAGTGCTGCAGATGGAAAGTAACACACCATGATGGCTGTGCACCGGCTCCTACCCCACAGGCTGCTCTGCACGGGGCTGTGCACAGTCTGGTCCCCACAGAGCACTGCTGAGAGTTTCTCACACACACACAGTTTGCACTACTTCCATTGGTAATGTACAGCCATTCATACACAAGCCACTCCACGCCACAAGCACGTTCACATTTAGGGATAATTAAGACGCCTGTTAGATTGCAACACTTAAACCTACTCAGCAACACAAAATCCACCAGTTCTCACTACTTCACAAGAAAGAAAAACGACTGAACTCACAGGGTCGTTAGTCCACCATTTCCCTTGAGCACACGGTGCATCACTGAAGTGCAACGCCTGAAAACAGTAACTTGACCTCCCCGGGAAGGTGGGCGGTATTATACAAGCTGAAACATTAGAAACATGCATAATTACGCCGGGTATTTGCTACACATTCTTTCATCCTTGAACAGATACGAATGGAAAAGTCACACTGACACTCCAGGCATGATGATGTCCAAACCATCAATTAGGAAGATTTCTCACGAGGCCCTGAGAGAGAACAAAAGTTTTTAGAGCAGAAGTTTTCCCTGGACTTCGCAGTTACAACGCCAGCACCTCCGGCACAGAGCAGGGCTCTGCAGCTCCCCGGCCCAGCGACAGCTCAGCCCACCGCTTTGTTCCTCAGTGACCACAGACACACATGGGTACAGTGCCAGAGGGACGCCTGCCAGCACACCGCCCATCCTGTCGCCAATCATCCACCCCTTCCTGCCATCTCTCCCACACACCTTTACCTTCTCCTCAATGCAGGCAGCCTTCCTCTCCCTTCTAGGAAAGCAGAATTCACTTTCGAGTTTTGGGTGGCAGAACCGGAAGGCTGAGTGCTGCGAACCAGTAGCTCCAGTCAGAGTCCAGGGAAATGCATGCTTTCCCAATTTTTACAGGTGTCTCACAGAACACAACACATTTTTTCCTCAACAGGGAGAACACACAGCTCCCAGTGACAGAGGAAAATTGCACACATTTAACCACAGAGTCCTCCTACCGCATTAAGTCCTCCTACTCCTTCAAATCAAGGCTACGTCATACTCCCGGACTAGGGTGATGTAGCAACACCTACAGCTGCCGTGATCTCAGTTCACCTCTGTTATTTTAGTAACATCCACATATTGTTGATGTGAGCAGCTCGCTCATCCCCTTTCCACAAAGGAGGCTGTGTTCTTAATTCAACCCATCTTGGGAATGAAATACAAGAGTAGGACGCACAGTATTTATTTCAGCTAATTCCCCATACTCTGTGGGCAACATGTCCTTGTGGAGCACCAGTACAGGAGGGAGAGATGAATTATTCTAGAACAATTTGTTTGTATTTCAAACAGCCCAACTCTTTCTTCCATTTCTGTTTGTAGACTTCCAAAGCTTTTGAAGGTCACAGCAATGAACATATTGAATTGCCTCTCAAGGTCTCAGAGTCAGCTCTGGATACAACTCACAGCTTCCAAGATGTGTTTCTCCTGTATGCAGGGTAAGCATCGCTGTCAGGGAACATCAGTTGTCACAGTGATCACATAAAAAGTAAAAACTATTTTTAAAAAAAGCTCATTTCACATGTACCTGAAAATGCAAGACAAGATTGTCAAGCTATTTTAAACTGGGGATTTTTTCTCTTTAGCTTTTGCAAAGAGTGGTTTGTTCAGAGTTTAGATCACGCACACTTTTTTTAGACTTCTGAAAACTATATGGAGCTTTATTTTGTTATTTCTCACCTTCCTTCTTATGACTTAATAAAAAGAGGACTGAGCAGCCTTCCTAAGCCTCACCTAGGTTACCTGCTTAAAGTGACTGAGCCAAACAATGACTTGTAGCCAAGAAACAATTAGCACCTACAGCACAGAAATCCCTACAGAGCAAAGGCCCAAGCTTACAACAAGTCCTGGTTGGAATCATTTCCTTGCTACAACCAACAGGAATTTCTACAGCCTTTTTCAATATTTGCTCTTCAAGTAAATACCGGAGAAGGGAAAGTCAATACTGTAGTTTTAAGATTCCAGTTTAGAAGTGATTTGATAACAACTTCAAGACATCCTGCCTGGAAGGAGTAGTTGGAACACAGAACTAATTTGGGCCTGTCAGTTACACTCCTTCTCCTGCATTGTTCACAAAGCCCAGACAAATACCTTATCCGTGGACAGACCTGGGGGCCTTACACAAATATTTCATATTCCGCTGCAAGCTTAGGCACATTACATAAACATCTGGAGTACCCACTAAAAATGTGAACACCTCCCCTTTAGCCCTGCAGTATGCATCTTCATGACGCTGTTTCATAAACCTCTCCCTGAGAGAAAGAAAACAGTATTACAGAGGGCGTCCATCCAACAGTGCTGTAATCTATAGCCTGTCTGTACATACACCAAGGCTTGGGGAGGAAAGGGGGAGGGGGGCTCTCAGGTGCACAAACTCTTCCAAACCTACTTATCAGTGCTTCACTTCTGAGAGGAAGAAAGAGCCTTACATCATTAGTAAGAGACTGTTTCCAGAACAGTACAGATGACTGCTCTGGGGGAAGCAGCAGCAGCAAGAACCACCTACTTACATCTCCCTAGAGGTACAGTCCTGTTTGGAAGTGTTGTGAGCACGCAAAACCTAAGACAGTGTTGAAGTCATCCTGGTGTACACCTTCACATAGGTTTTCAGGAGCTCTGAAAGCCACAGTATCTGCATGCAACAACTGCAGCTCTGAAGGCCTCTGTGGATGTCAGAGCCCATAATTAATGAGCAAGTTGCTCAAAAGGCAGCAGATACTTTGGTACTACAGTTCTCAGCACATCTGGATTTAAACCAAGAGCTACTTGCCGCATAAACCAAGCTATAAGCAAGGTAAGGCTTACAGCACTCCCTGGAAGACCATCCGAAAGTGCCAGAACAACACCAGCACCTTCAGCCTCATCTGCTACAGTGCCTGCAGAATCACAGCTACTACCCACTGGCTAGGCACAATTCTTTACACTTTCAAACCTGTAGAGAAGCTGTATGTTTCTGCATGCTTTAACAACTGCTTAACAGATGCACTTTGATTACCTCAGAACATACCCTCTACAGAACGAAGGAAAAGAGCTTTCTCTGCAGTGCACTGAACCTGCTGGCGTCACAAAGCAGTACCAAACAGCCAGCTAACATGACAAGCCATCATTCACATTTTACTGCAGTGAGAAATACGTGGTTTAAAAATACATGAAATCAATGCATAGATTAAACATGAAAGAAACTGTCCTCAAAAGCTGGATGCTCTATGATCATGTTTCAAAGCAATGCAGTATCCTTCAGTTAATCTTTTGGGAAAACCATCCTGGATAGCCCGCTGTGATGTGATTAACACAGGAATTCAGGCCTCTCTGTTGTGACCTTACACAGAAACCTCAGGGGTCAAGAGAAGCTTATATCAGCATTGTAGCAAAACACATACATCTGAGCTATCAACGTAAGCCTCCAGTAACAACAGGACCAACAAGTTTCCAGGGGGACCAAGGCAGGGGATGTTCACATACTCTCTCTAAGAGGGCCACAAAACATCTACACAGCTGTTAATGAAAAGCTGTTCTAGAAGACAGTGGTAGAAATCCCATTTTTGCTAGGCAAAAAAGACTTGACTCTAAACTTCCCATATTCTATTCTCAACAAACACCTGTGCCCTATCAGAATAGTAACAAGAAACAAAGGAGTGCTTCCTTAAAGCAACTACTAATGAACAAAACGAAGCAGAGAAGCTATTTCTTGTTCCAACAGTCGAGTGGTAGGGAGAGAGAGGGAGGGTTGGGGGAGATGTGTTTTCATTGTTGTTTTAGGCCCCACTCTCCCCCCCAGCCTTTCTTCTTAGGCACATAAAAGCAAATCCTTGGATATTCCTGATATATGCAAACTGAACTGCCTGGCAGCAGTAATGCTACTTCTTGCCCTTGATACTGAGGTGGCCGTGCCATCCCCAGCAATGACCCACAGGGACTGCACTGGGGAAAGCAGAGAAGTCAGGGTGTGACTGCCACTGCTGTGCTCTGCAAAAGCCTTGGGCCCCAGGAGGACAGCAGGTGAAAATTTAGACTGAATTCCAATCAGCCTGCATGGTATAAATAGCCTCAGGGTGGCTAACATCAGGCCATGAAAAGAGATTATCAGATGAGGTTTTTTCTCCTCATTCTTACTCTTTGCAACTTGAGAAGCGTGAAAGAGGACACCCGCTAGCAAGAAGGCTAATTAATTCCTCCTCACCCCAGTGATGCAAAGTGCAAAGCTTCTGGTTGCAAACTGTGTGCCGATCGATCTAGGAACAAGCACTCAGTAACACTGCAAGTTAAGAGGCTTGACTTATTCAGAAGAACAGCATCAGAGGACAGAAACATTTCACAAGAATCATTCCCACCATCAGCTGCAAGAAGAGATGAGAGAAAAGCAGCATCACGCTTGGCTACATTCATTTTGAAGCAGGTTAATCTAATCTGTCACAGATATTTTGATTAGGGGGTCAGTCAGCACAAACAGAGATGCTTCTAAGAGGATGACTATGTAAGGAAGAGCCCTTGCACTGTCTCTTGGGGGAACAGACTCCCTTGAAATAAGCAGCCTGTAGACAGGTTGCAGGAAGGAGAAAGGCCTTGCTTGTCAAGGGCACAACCCACACAGATTGCAGGTGCACGCCACTGCAAGACACAAGCAGCTAAAGCAGCCAGAAGCAAGGGAGAGATGGCTTTGCAGTCGTAGGTGCTCAGTTAACAAGAGTCCACAAAATCTCTGGAACTAGCAGTATGACAAGAGATGAGAAGAAATAATGGAAGAACACCAGCAGGCTTCACAAAGCTTTCAGCCCACAGCAGCACAGATCCCAAGCTGACTGCAACTGGCAGCAGTCTGCTTGCCCAGCACAGCTGCTCTGCAAGCACAACACCAACAAGAAAAGCCACAGCAGCAGGAGCTAACTCCTGTCTGTCACCAGGCACACACTGCCCTATGCTAAGCAGCACCTGAAAATCCGAAGAACAAATCCACCTGCAAGAACACACACTAAAATCCAAACAACATTCACAGTTCTCATTCTATTTGTGACTGCTGTCCCTCCATTTGGCTAGGACACAATGAAGCATGCAGTTACCCGAATTTGTTCGGGGATTTCCGATGATTTCAACCTACAAACTCAGGGCAACTCTAGTCCCATCATCCTTTTTTGGTTGTTCAAGCACTCTCAGCACAATTTCCCTTTTACTACCTGTTTAGCTCAAAGCAAAGAAGGAGAACAGATATCCCTCTCTTCACACTGCTTGGGTCAAAGCAGTCAGCAGGACAGCTGGACAAACAATCACAATGCAAAGGGCTTTACTACATGGAATCACACTGGGCTTGCAGCAGATGTGCAGCTTGGCCAGCTGTGTTTTCTCGCATCAGCTTTCTATCCTTTTGTGCCCCTCCTCAAATGGCTTTTCTTCCCTCCCACCCAAGCAGTCTCAGATGCATTCTTTCCCTGAGAAAAGGACGGCAGTTTCTGGCCTTACCACCAAACACAAGCATCAATGAAATCAGAGAAGCAAGAATGTTTTACTCTGTTTGAATTTGAAGACACCTGCGGTTCAACCCTCAGGTGTGCTATTCAGAGCTAACAGAAGAAGAATGGAAGTGTCAGGAACAGATGTTCTCTTAATCACACCAGATTTTGCTCTGGGCAAATGAAGGAATTTTTTTTTTTTTTTTTTTGAGCTGAGACCATCTACTGAGGATGCTCTGCTGTAGTATAATCAGTTCCCATGAAAAAGCTCCTCTTGGCAGACTGGCTGCTCACAAGCCCCTCTTCATGCTGGTAACCCAGAAGAGGATGGCCAGAATAGCCAGAGGGACATGAAGACAAGCTGGACTACTGCTGGTGGCTTGGAGGCAGTCTAGGTGAGAAAAAATTATGCAGCTATCCTCATGATTACTGAGCACTTTGCTGCAGTGCTATGAGATCTGAAGCAGGGAGCAGAACAGAAGAGAAGGCATAAAGGTGAAGCCCTTTCTTCACTTCTTGTTCCTCCTCAAGAGCAACAGATGATAAGTCGTCTTTTATTTCCGAGGGTAAGATCAATGGCAAGTCCTTCTCCACTTGGGATAAACACATTCTTTTATACAGCGTACATCACTACGTGGCATCACAAGCTGTTGCAGGACGATTTACTTGTTACTGATTAACAGCTCAGTACCAGCTCCCTGCTCCTATCTTGGGGCATCCTGACACTACCATTTTCTTATAGCTTTGCTCTCAGATGCATCAGACAAAAAACACTTCAGAGCTTACCAGGTACCAGCAATCTTACTGCCCCCACTCTGCAGACCCCACAGCACCAGCCTTCCATACCCTAGAGGCTCTGCAGAGATCAGCCGTGCCAACATCACTGCAACTCATGGGGAAGTCAGAAATCACTCCTTATCAGCAGCACTGGCAACCCCTGTAAGTACCAGACCGCAACAACGTCAAGCCTGTAATTTGGCAAAAAAAAGTTAATTCAGGCCACCAGCGCTTTGATCCTCTGACAAATCATTTCCTGACAGGAGCTGAAACAGCACAAAGGACCTTGGACATCAACCAGCTGTCACAACTGGGTGGGGAGCTGGCACTAAAGCAGCACTGCCAGAGGGAGAAGACTGAGATGGTGGGAGGGGAGCAAACGGCCATTTGCATTCACAGTGTGTTCCTTCTTCAGATGAAGCATCTTGCTAAAAGCTGACAGAAGGGGAGCCCACCAAAACTCACCAACAGCTGCTGCAGGGGATTCTGACATCACCAAAATGCAGCACACACTGCTGGATGTTACAAGCAGGGGGTGAAGGGGAGATGGTTTGCCTTTGTTTTCGCTCTCCAGAGGATGCTTAGGCACCAACAGAGCTCCCAGAACAGTGACCCTGCCGAGACCTTTGGGCCTGAGCTGAGAGAAACAAGTAGAAAGCCGAACAAAGATCTGAGACACCAGATGGGAAAAGCAAAGGCAGAATCGTAGTTTAATAGCCCTCTTCTTTCATCCCACCTAAAAGGGAGCATTCATGGCTACCCACAACTAACCTAAAAAAATGAAAGAAAACTGGTGCTGTTTTTAACATCCTCCCTCAGAAATCATCTTGGTACATATACATTCATATTTTCCTCTGTTTCTAGCAGTATATATGAAACTTGCAATTACAAAGAAATGCAGCTTGAAGAGAAGCAGATTAGAGGTATAGCTTGCTACATAGTTCTGGTATGATGAACCCTTAATTAAAAACACTTAATTGAGGGTGTTGAAAGAAACAGTCCACATGAGATAGTTTCTCCCAGCCTTCACTGTCATTTAACTGAGGCATTTTATCACCAGGCTTCGAGAAATTGATTCTACAATCTTGGATGGAATTAAACACAGCACACAAAACAAAGTGTGACAAAAGGAACCCTTGAGACACACTTGATATTTAACTTTCTTTTCTCCCGAAACTTCTCCTGGTGACAAACCTGTTGCTCTCCTGACCTCTTTAGGACAAGTTCTGGTGGCTGAACAGCTCTCAGATGTGCAGTTTGACCTGCCACTTGTCCAGGTCTGACTGAATGTTGTCTTGAAGCCCCACAGCACAAAGCACAAAACCTTAATAAACCTCTGCCTGCCGCTTTGAACTGACCTCAGCTAGACCAAGGGCTGATACCACAAGTCTCTCAGGGCTCTGTTGTTGTGCAAGTATCATACAAGCCCTGTGCACAGAAGATCACCATGCCAACACAAGGAGCTAGAAGCACACAGACTGGGAAAAGGCAGGTTTAGAAGGATCCCTGAGAAAAGGCATAAAGAGGAGGCTGGAAATGGTTGCCTCACAGCAACTTGAGGACAAGTACACACACAGGCAACATGCACAGCGCAGCCTCCTCCCCTTTTCCCCATGCAGAGCATGCACTGATGGTACTCTCCAGCCTTGTAGCCTCCTGCTCAGCCCAACACTTGGTCACAAGGCAAACAGCAGCAACATGTCACACAGTGTGCAGCCCACAGCCAGTGCCAGCCCAGCTCCCCAGCTGATGGCCAAACAACCGAGCCCAGTAGGAGCAGGGGGATTGCTCATAGGTGCTGAACTGGGAGTTAAAGTACTGCAGCAACCTGTGGATGAACACCAGAGCCATACAAAGAAGCTTATCCCCACAAGGCATTCTGCTCATGGTGTAACTCCTGCCACTGCAGATGGCCTGCAAGGTAGCAGCAAGAAGGGCCATCCTCCACACGGGCAGAAATTAACTTTTAAGAGTCATGGGCTAGGATTTTTAAATGAAGTTTTGAAGAAGCAGCTAAGGAAACAGATGGAGACAATAAGGGCTTCTTACATCAGGGAGAAGTCAGTATCCCAGCTTAACAAGATGACTATTATCCTTTTCTCATGATAACTAGAAGCCTTCTTTTCCTATAGCTTCAGTTTCAACACTAGTGCTGACAGTACCATTACCACCACTCACCTCATCTGACTTCAGTCCCAACTGGCCATCCAAGGTGAATCATGAGGCAGCCATGGAGCACAACAGCTTTTCTTTCCCACAATAAAAAAAAACAACACCATAATTCCTATAGGAATGTAAAGCGAACTGTGACTACACTTCCCCCGGAATGTTAGCAGCCTTGTAGGAATCAGCTCTCAATTAACATGCTAATGAAAGGAACTCAGAAGGTCAGCTCAAAATAATATAAATCAGTATGCACAGCTAAGAAAACACCAGAGTGCAGCATACTAAGGCAGACACAGATGGGACAGCTCACACTGCTCAGCTGCAAACAGCTGAGAGGAGAACTGATGGAAGCACCTGCGACATGTAAGGCATTGACAGGCTGTGATTCCCAGCACCTGCATGATTTTTTTTTTCCCCATTCCCCCCCACTGTCCCTACCAGTCTGAGTTTGCACTATTTCCAAGATGACAACAAATGCAAGTTCTCAGGCACACAGACAAGGCAAAATTCAGGTCAACATTCCTTTCCAGGAAAAGTTTTCTCTCTGTAAATGTCGCCATGCAGTAGCACGTGTCTCTTTTATTAGATACACATAAATTTTCTCTGCAATGCTGAGAGCTGAACTTGGTACCAAGAATAGCTCAGTACATCTTTTTTTCCATAACCAAACCAGAACATCTTTTAGCACTGCATCAGCCTGAGATGCTGTAGCAGTTGCCTCCTGGTGCTGGGACAATAAGGCACCTGTGTCTGCCATGCCCTCACATCCCCCACCTTGCAATGAGGAGAAAAGCACAGTCTAGTCATCACTTCTGCGATATCCCCTTGAGACAAGAGTTCAAGATTAACAGAAATCTGATGACAGACTGAAAATACAAAGAAGAGTTACTCAAGACAAAGCCTTACTTTACTTTCACCTGACAGAGGAACCAGAGTTCAGTCAGAGCCAGCTCTTTTACTTTTCCTCCCTACATCCTCTTCCTCAGGGTCAGATGGAGAGTAGAAGCAACGCAACTTGATGAGGAACAAATAAAATGTGCTAGAGAAGTTATAGGAAGTAGATGGATTAGGAGAACTGAGAGAAGAATAGCAAAGGCATGAGAACAGCAGAGCTGTGAGATATTTCACAGATACTTCTGGGCAAACATTCAAGGCCAAGCAGTAAAGTAACCAAGAGCTGCTCTGTGCTTCATTCTGCAAAGAAACTGCCCTGGGCAGCTCCCAGCAGGCCCCCACATCCGCTGTTCCATCAGAGCTGGGGAACCAGATGTGTGGGCATCCTGCCTCTCCTAATCCTTCTCAGCCAATAGCTGCTGATCAGTATGGCTTAACTGGTCACCATGAGGCAATGGCACAGATGGACCAAAGGAATTCAGGCTTAATCAGGAAGGTGGCCAACTGGCAAGGGCTGCATGCTTCACCCTAAGGATGGATCCCATACTTCCAGTTGCCCTATTATGCACAGTTGCACAGTGCAGGCAAAAGCATCCTGTTGGTACTCCACTATTACCCTCCTAATTCCCCAGAACTAGCAGGAAATTGATTTTTTTTTTTTTTAAAGGACACTGTGCTGAAAATGGCATCTCCACGGGTTGCTCAGTCACTCTGCTGCAGGCAGATGCCTCTCACTGTGTGGCAGGTGAGGGAAGCACTATTTCAGTTATCTGACTTTAATTTACTTCTGCATGCAAGTCCAAACCCATCTCAGATAAGGCCAGTCTCCTCACAGCAGGAGCTAGGATGATGTACTGCACTTAATACCTCACCTGCAAGCCACTATCACTTTAATTAGATTCAGCCAAATCCACGACTCTGCAGTCTAGACATGGTTTAGCGATTGCTTTTATGTGAGTAACTCATTGTGAGGGAACAATTCTTAAAGGAATTAGATAACTCATCACATGTTAAGTTTTATTTGGGTCTTACCTCAGTTTTTGGCAACGAAAGCCTCTCCGGCTTTTGACAGAATGCAGTCAGCCTCGCTTAGGTATTTAAGCACAAGTCCAAATGAAGATCTTGCGGAGGGAAGAAACTGTTAGGGTCACTGGAGGAACACTTTCCACATGTTTAGGAAGAGCATAATACAATTTTGCAATGCAGCATGGGAACACAACTCCCATGGCAATACAAAAATATATAAATACGTATTTATAAAGAGCTGTGGGATGACAGAAAATAGCAAGAGCCAGCACTGTTGTTCTGCTAGCTATACATAAATTAATTGCAATTCTCGCTTCACTCGGCGCCTCCAGCAGTTTGAGCTGGGCACGGGGAACACCAGCTGGTGTTTCGGAGGGGGGACATGCAGGGCAGCACACCCTCCATCCCCGCCCTGCTCCTCCGCAGATGTGAGTCCCACAGGCGCTGTACCACAGTGGCCATAACTGGATGTTTCACTAATACGGCACTGACCGTCTCAGTTAGCAGCTGCTTACAAAGGCAACAGCAGGCATAAAGAAACCCGCAAGTCACCCCATAGCTACTCCAACAGTTGAAATGATCTTTTTTTTCCCGCAGCTCACTAAGGAGACAGCCCCGGTCCGCTTTGTGATGCAAATCAACAAGTTGCTTGGAGGAAAAAGGGGAGGAAAAAAAGGCCTTCAGTGAAATTGCAGGGCAGTTTCCTCCCTGCACAGCAGTCACCGAGACGCCAGCACCCAGCTCGGGCCGCACGTGCCCCCAAACCCAATGCCCTCCTCCAGACCCCGCACAGCCCTTCCTCCTGCTCTCCGCTCACCCCCACGTGCTCCTGCCACACCGCTGACCTGCACGCACCAAGGAGACCCGTGCCAAAATCCGTGACCTGTGCCAAAACGCCAAGCTGCTCCTGAACCCCGGGGGCGGCGGGGGGGGCGACGGGTCGTAAATCACCGCCTCTCCACGGAGACGCGGCCAGAAACGCACCGCTACCGCTCCTCCGAGCAGCCCCGTCAGCCTTCCGAGCGCGAGTAGCCAGGAATGTGAGCAATGCGGGCGGGGGGCTCCGACGGGCACGGGGAGGACGGACACCTCCCACGGCTCCCGCACACGGCAGCGCAGCCCCCGCCGCCCTGAGCCCGCACGCAGGAATGCGAGCAATGCGGAGCGGCGCGGGCTGGGGGCCTGCCGAGGGCGGGCAGGTACCGGGGAACGACGGCACCAGGAGGCAGCTGTGGCTGCTGCGGGGCTCGCTGCGTCCCGGGGGACGGAGGAGTGCCGTCTCGTCCCACCCTGCCCGTGCGTGTGCGTTTCAGCGTGCAGAGCCCGCACGAAGCTCTGACATTGCATCCCTGCTGTCTTCCGGGGCTGCAGGTCCCCCGGCATCTGGCTGGCTGCCGACATCAAAGGCATACCAGCATCAGGAGTAACCGTCGCACACACCTAATACTTTTAAAGCCAGCAAGCCTACGTTCAGCTCTGCAAGCACAATCCCGTCATCCCTTCTCTCCCAGGCTGACAGGAGGAACTGCCACGCGGGGCACTCTCCCAGATTTACTATGGCAAAAACCAGCAACCCCTCATAGCATGACAGTGGCACTCGGTCATCTGCTATTTCATGAAAGAACACATCATTCCCACAGTAACCCCCAGCCCAGCAGCAGGCTTGATGCTGCCATAAGCACTGAGCACATCTCCTCTGCACACCCACCCAGCAACTCATGACAGCTGTAGTGTGTGTGCTGGCACAATGAAAAGCTTGTGTGCCTTGTTTGCCTTGACTTTTCCCAGCTGAGAAGGCTCCTAGCAGCCCTGAGTATTTCTGTGGATGTGACTAACCTCACACACTGCTTAAAAACATGACATGTTCACTAGCAGCAGCAGTGTGTTGGGTGAGGAACTGGCATAGAGAACATACAAATAAATAAATCAGCAATGAGCAATAAATCAGAGGGTATCGGGACAGAGATTGGGAAAGCTTATATCCCACATAGATTAACCCATGTCTAGCTCGAAAAAAAAGCCACCACAACACTAGAACAGTGAAAGAAATGTGCACAAGCTTTGTCAGCCCAGCTAAACCATGCTAATGGGACAAACTAAACTGCAGCTAATTGCACCTCCATCACTTCCAGCAACACCTGCTTTCAGAGATTCACTGCCAGGGCATCCCTGCTGGCGATATCACCCACCTGGCAATTCACCAACTGACCATGCATGGAAGAGAATCCCAACAGACTGCCACCACAATGCATCTGTGGAGAAAACGGCCAGCCCAGCTCACAGGTCAGTGTAAGGCTTGCATTCATCTGAAAAAACAGAAAACTTGTCAAGAGGTTTCCATTAAAAAAAGAAAAAACTGGTTAAAAGTTTAGGAATTGCCCAATACCACCTGTCAGGAGAAGAAATGGAACTTAAATCTCATGTTGCTTTCCGTTAATCTTAGAAATACTTTAATTTTTCCTTTCCAGCCTGTCTGTAAATCTTCCTCTGAGACAGAGAAAGACTGTTGTTCTAAAAGCAAAGTCTAATGAAAAAAATGTTAAGTTTAAAAAATATATATATTTATACACACACACCATGAAGCAGGTTAACTCTAATCCCACTCATGGAAATCCACACTTAAAACCTGCAAACACAATTTTTGATGCCTTTCACAAAAGCCAAGATCCTGACTATTCTACTCAAAACATCAACATTTTACCAAGTTAACACTTAAGAAATATTTTTTAGAAAAAACAACTTGTTCTATGACAGAGCTATGGCTAGAAGGCTAGAATTACAATAAATGACTGACAACTTGGAAGCTTTCTGCCTCCTGGTTTGTGGAAAACAGAAGAACGGAATTTTATCCAGCTTAAAATGCACATTTCTAATAACATCTTCACTGTGGCTTCAGAGCTGAGTGATAGCTGCTCTTCATTCACCAAGCCAACTTTTGGTTACCAAACTCCATCAGAGAGGTCGACAGTGACAGAGGTCAAGGAGCGTACAAAAAATAGAAGAAGGATCCTAGAAAGCATGGGAGCTGTAGGAATCCTTCAACACAGCTGTTAAATTCCACCTTGGAATACCTGTATGATTTCCTCTAACATCCATACGCAGTTTTGAGAACCATCCTGCACTTAAGTTTAAGATTCCTCCTGCTATTCTGAGCTTTTACTTCTGCTCTTTGAAAGGTCTTTGAAAGACCTAAGCCTAGCATGCTAAGTGCCCTCTGCCTCCTGTCCCTGCTCACCCAGTGACACAGCCAACACACACTGATGGAGCCTGAAGGGAAACATTCAGCTGCACAACAAGTTGCAGTGAACTAACAGCCCAGTTTTCACCCTGGTTTGGTAACTGCTACAAGGCGTGCTGAAGCTATCTACCACAGAATACCAGATACAGCTTGTTTTTCTTTCTGTGGTAACTGCAGTTGGAAGTTGGATTCCAATGAGTGAATCACCATCCACCACAGCACACTGATAGGAAAACACAGCGGAGCCAACTCCAGCATCAGCTCCCACTCTGAAGAATGGTTCAGCTAAGCACCTCTCAATGTATTCTGCTGCACCTCTTTGGGCACCACCACCACATGGAAGAAAGCAAGGCTCTGTTCCAATGCAGCCCTCCCACAGCCAGGACCACCGTGGGAAGCAGGCTGAGCCTCAGTGTAATGCATCCAGCTGCCATCGGAGAGACCGGGAGAAGGAGCTGAAAGAGTAGAACCTCACATAATAGCAAAGCACTGCTGAGACAAGGGAAAAGAAAAAATACAAAGAAAGCCCCACGGGCTTAAATTGACTTTGCCAAACTGTAAAACAGAAGAGACCCATCAACTCACATTGTTCCAGGTTTTCTGTTGGAAGCCTGGAAAACCAGAGGCAAAATTCACTATACTGTTCTGTCAGTAATTATGCCTGGGCAACGTCCCCTTACTTTTGTCCAAAATCAACAACTGGGAATATAAAAAGTAACAAAGGACAGCCAACATAAAAGCCAAAAGAGACTACAGTCTGAATGTACTCTCCCCCCTCCCCCCCTTTTCCTCCAGACAGAACACCTCTTGGCAGGTTCTCAGCCGAGCACTGACGAGCTGCAAAAAGCCCCAATGCATCGCTCTTTCTGTCCAAACCGGCTTAGCTGGGAGTAACCCTCAGAGGTCCTCTGCCTTACCATATGCAGAGACAGGGATGAAAAGAAACATTTGCAGAAAGTTTACTTGTCTGCAGTCATTGGGGATACTTAACGCAGCTGCTCCAAAAACGCTCTGGAAAGAGACCCCTCCTTTCCTCATTTAACAGCTCAGAAGTGAATTAGATCCCTGTCAGAAGACCCAAACACATCTCTGACACTGCCTCACTCCAGGGGCAGCTCTCCCAGCCATTGCACTGCAAAAAGAATAATTTGAGAAGTCACTATTTTAAACTTCGCTCTTCTGCCTCTGCATGGCTGCACAATGAAGACAGAACATGAGGGGAGGACAAGACTTTCCAAATCTCACGTGCAGAGCAGGATGCTCTCACTTGTCATGTAAGAGGATGTTCATTTATGGACCAAACCTTGGAAGAAGTAAGGCTGGCTTCCAGGAACCCATCAGTGGGTGCAGAATCATAGCAACAAACCTCAGCAATGCTTACCTGAGTAAAGCAAAGAATTGGAGAGGGATTGGAAACACACAGAAATAACAAAAAAAAGGCTTAAAAAACCCTTCAGCTTTCAATAGACTGAAAAAGCAGTATTCAGGAGAAGCTGGCAAATTGTTTGAGATAAGGAATGGAACGGCTATGAAACATAAAACACAGCTTTGTTCTAATCACAAGGACAAAGTATGATCAAGCTATGCAATGAGGAGGTGAAAATAACAGGATAAGACAACTGTTGGACTGGTCCCACTCTAAGTCTGCACACAGACCGCATGCTACAAAGTCATTATCACTGCAAAGCATCCATGAAGGCTACCAGCTTGGTGAGGCGGAGGACTGGACATATGTGGGTAACAGCACTATCTGGAGCTACACACAGAAATACTAACTGGAGTCTTTAGGAAAAAAAAAAATAAGCCCAGGGAATTAATGCTAAATAAGACCATGCTGGCTAATTACAGACCTATACAAGATATAAGGCAGAGGACAGATTAGCCTTTATCAGTCCAGAGTGTTTAAATGCTGCATATTTCTCAAAGCCTCTGTACAAAATCCCTCCACACTAAGCAGCCTCACTGGGTCTGGAGCCTTACAGTTCAACCAACATCCTGGTTGTTATCCTCCCACTGCCACCCTCCCCCCCTCCCTGGTGTTCCTCAACTGCCTTCTGCTGTGAGGAGCCAGGTTCAGCAGAGGAACCACCAAAGCCATCAGAACAAGCCACACTTGTGGCACGGACCAATAACAGGACAGCAGGAAGCACAGCAACAGCATCACTGCTGCTTCACATGGCTCTGTGGGTCTCCAGACATAGAAGCATGCAGCTCAGAAAGAAAACAAGAGATACCCAGCACTCTCCAGCAGAGCTCAGGTTCTTACAGCCAGGAAAGGTGACCCAATACAGCCAACCACAGCTCCACCTACACCAGAACACTTCCTCAAGAAAACCTGTTTTATTTTGGGAAGTGTTACCACCTCTCAGGTGAGATACCAGGGTTTAGGGTTGGGTTCTGTGTGCCACAGGAAACATGCACGTTAAACAACTAAGGGAACGCTCGACTGGGTTGCAGATGGACCTGACTTGTGCCAGCAGATCTACTTACCCCAACGAAGTTTCAGCTGCTGGTGTCTGACACCTCTGTTCTTAATCTGCTCAAACATCTGAAGAATGAAAGGGGCATCTGAAATACAAACTTATGATTTACGTTTAATTGTCAGGTGTCCTTTTCCAGTACAACTCTAATTAAGAATCAGAAACATTTCTGAATGCAGAAGCTGACAAGGCAAGCCTGCAGGAGCATTTTAAGTCTAACAGGGTGCCTTCTTCTAACTCATACTTTAGCTGTATTACATGCTGTGTTTTATACACAGGTAGGAGCTTCAGGACTGCGGCAGCCTGGTACTGGGTGTGGACTGCAAGAGCATCTGATCTGGACGTCTTTACACTACCAGTGAAGCTCAGAAAGTAATTCCAGTATTCACCACAGCACCCAAGAAATCATTTTCTGTTTTCCTAAGCATGCAAAAGTACAGTTTTAATGGGGAAGAGATGACTATCACCATGTACGTCTTTCTGCTATTTTGCAGAGGTTGCCAAGGATAAGAAGGAATAAGAATATGCTCTAAACCAGTCTTCAGGTTTCTCTTCCAGTCTCAACATCACTGTTACAAACACAGCCTCCCAGAGCAAAATACATGGACAGCATTCAGAGGCAGCAAATGAAATAGGAATGATGACTATAACTCATAATACAAAGCTGCAAGGAGTGAACTGCAAAAAACCTGAATTGCAAGATAATCAATTATTCTATTCCTGACTTGTACTGCTACTTCCCTTTATACCACAGTCTTCTACAAGCTGGGACAACATATATGTACAAGTACATATGCACACACATCACTGCACCTTAATACGTAGCATCTGTAACAGCAGCACAAAATAATGGTGAAATATCAAAGCTGACAAGCCTGAGTGGCTTCCATGATGCTTAAATGAGATGCCTCCTTGAGATGCCTTTTTTAGAGCACTGCCAATTATTCAACCTCAAAACCAGAAACTTTTAAGGTGCTGAAGACAAATAATTTCCCTAACATGTTTTAGATTCGTCTTGACTAGAATTATGATCAAACCGATCCCATTACTCGTAAAAGATACATAAGATTTTAAGTCAGAACACAATGCAAAAAAAGCTTTGAGTAAATCATGAAAAAATATCAAGTTATTCATAAGCTGTACCTTCGGAATGTTAGGGGAACCAGAGCTTTCCTCAAGTTGTCCACTTTGCAATTCCAATTGAACTAATTATTATGAGGCACATTATTAGCTTAACTCTTTTAGCTTAACTCTTGCCATCCAGCTACAACGCACAAAAACCTGGATAAGATTCATACCCACACATGCACACAGACCTTCAAGCCACCCTCGGTGTTCTGCACTTCTTCCTTCTTCAAGGTGTGTGGGCAAGTTCAGATGGATCAAACAGCCCAGTGACGCCTGAAACTCCCACCATGCCCCATTAGCCAATTCCATTAGCTAAACGAGTAGGAAAAAAGCCTCCTTCTCCATGACCTACCACTACAATAGGTGCTGACACCACAAGAAAATTTGCAACTGTCCTCAATTAACTAATGCTTTGGTAACTAAAAGCACAGCCAGCTGCCCATTTCTGACAGCTTTGCGTCATTTACAAGAGAGACTCCTAATTTAGAAGTTTTCATTTCACTGTAAGCATCCATTATTTAGACACAGAGGGCACCACAGCACTATCAGGAGCTCACAAGACCATGAAAACTGCCTAATATGCAATCATCTGAGTGACGTGGAAGGCTCACCCTGCAGAGAAACCATTTACAGTAGGAGAAATACATCCATTGCTAGTCCTGCCCATGGAAGCATCATGTAGAAACCTTCTGAGTGCCACCTACATGACCCATGCTGTTTCAATATAAGGTCCGAGCTTTGCCCTTATATCTCCAGTGAAATTCTTAAGAAAGACATGAAGTCAAAGGAAAGCTGGTGTATGCAACTTTGAGAACTAGTAAGTGGGAGCTCCTCTTTAGGCTGGAATGCTACAGAAGCCATCAACAAATTAGCCACAGCAATCATCAGCAATTTAAAGGCAGTATTGGGTTTGCCACTGGAAAGTCATCCACCCTAATGGTGTTATTTTCCTCTGGTTAGAGCTCCAACAATAGGAAGGGAAAAGCCACCCTGGGAGGGCAGGGGCCATCCTCATTGACCTGTAGTGCCCCTGGAAACCCAGCTCCAGTCTAAAGACATACTGGAACAACACATCAGGGCTTCCTTCTGCAGCCCCAGTTACTGTCCTGGGGTTCAGCCTTTCTGAAATTCACATTACATCCATCAGTCTCCTCTCACCTGACATGCTTTCCCTTCCACGCAGCACACACACATCCCTGGATCAGGTCCAGTCCACCCAACAGAAGACTGGAAATCAGCGAGTACCACATCTGATGTTTTCAATTAGCAAATTGTCACGGTCCCCTTTCTTAGCCAGATAATATTCAAGTTTGTCAACCATGCTGTGGAACTGCTGGAAGGGCCACTGCATTAATTAAATGTTTGAGAGCTCCCTTCAACAAAAAGCACAGTGCCGCTGACCTTAGCGAGAAAACTGAACATCACCTGCTTTATGCAAAGCCCAGGGCCGGAGAAGTCACAGGGCAGTCACTGTATGCACGGAGGCTTGCAATTATGCCTGAATAAGTTTTTAAGCGTACTGCCTATGGAGCTCCAAAAACAGATGCTCTTCGTTATAGAAAGGATAAGACACTTTTCAAACACATCACGATGACTTTGAGCGCTTTCTGAGATCCGCGAAAAGCAGCCCAAAGTTAACGCACGTTCATAAGCCCCCAAGCCTCCCACGTCCACCGCGAGAAAAGTAAAAATCACCGCTTTACGCCCAAAGCGCTCACGGACCGGACCCGACCCGCACCGGAGCGGCCACCGCACCCCACCCCACCCCGCGCCCATACGCGGCCCCTCCGCTCCGCCGCTTGCCGATCCGCCCAGAAGCGATGCACCCACCGCCCGCAGGTCGCCGCGAAACCGCCACCAGCGCGCTCGGCAGAGAGCTCCGAGTTCGAGCACGCAGCGTGCAGAGAGGCGGGGAAGCAGCGCGCGTGGTACCCGACGCAGCAGCAAGGTGCAGCTCCGCACATCACCCGGCCGAAAGCAGCGCGCAGAGGAACCCCGCGGCGCGGGGCAGCACGCCACGTACCGCTGCCCGCGGAGCCGCGCGGAGGGAACCGCCGTGACCCGCGGAACGCGCACCGCCGGACAGCGCCCGCCCCACCTCCCGGCCCTGCCCCGAGGAGTGAAGGGGCGGGGAGGACGGGACACCTCCCGCCTCCCTGCCGCCGCTCACCTGCGGGCTCCGCGCCCGGGTGGCCCCGCCGCGAGGGCGGGCGCTGCCGCCCGGCCCCGCCGCCGGCACGGAGCGCTCCGACCGCCGCTTTGTACCCGCCGGCGGCCGCACTGCGGCTGCGCGCTGCCCAAACGGGCGCCGCGCGGCCGCCTCCCCCCCGGCAGCCCCCGGACGCCGCGGCACCCCCAAGGATCTCCGCCTCGGAGCGGTTCTGCGAGCGCGCTGCTGGGCCGGGGTCAGATGACGGAAAGGGGGTTCCTGCCTCCGTCCTGCAGCCGGGGTCACTCGGCACTGGAATGTGGGCGGTGGGATCGTCGTCGGGGCTGTAGGAGAGCGCGGCGTGTTAGGAAATGACCGTGATAGCCAGTGATAGGGCGAGGAGGAGGCTTTAAACTAAAAGAAGGGAAATTCAGATTAGATGTTAGAGGGAAAGTCTTTACTCACAGGACGGTGAGGCACTGGCACAGGCTGCACAGAGAAGTTGTGGTGCCCCATCCCTGGAGGTGCTCAACGCCAGGTTGGATGGGGCCCTGGGCAGCCTGAGCTGGTGGCAGGGGGTTAGAACTGCGAGATCCTTAATGTCCCTTTCAGCCCAAACCATTCTGTGATTCTATGAAAACCTGCTCAGCAGCTCAGAGTGGTGTTTTTAAGCTGTTGCCTTGATCTGTACTGGCCAGAACAGGCTGTCCCTAGGGCCTTTTCAGCTATGAAAGGGTACAGTCCCAGTTCTACAAGACTCTGATTTTTGGTTTAACTACTTGGGCGTTCAGTATGGATTGGTGCACAGAGGATGCCTACACTCTGCACTTTGTGGTGATGCCATACACTGGTGCTCTCCATGCTCCTTGCAGCCTTCCCTGTGCTATGCTGTTGCATCGCAGTCCTCCCTTCCCACATCCCTCCCTTATCCCTCTGCTTTCCTTCTGCTCTTCTCCAGGTAATTCTCCTTAAAACCTGCCCATTTCTAGATGTTTTTGTTTTTGCAGACGTGATGCCCAAAGCTCATGAATGGAGAACAGCAAGGATGTTTTCCACGAGTACTGATCCCAAGATACAGCAAGTAGGACACTTAGAAAGTTTTGAAATGTCTCTGTTTTTCCCAGTGGAGCAGTAGAAGCAGAACAGACAACAAGTTACGTTTTTTTCTTGTTCCATGAAAAGCTGACACACTCGGTGATATTTCCATCCACATCATTTCCAGTATTTCTTCTGAAACACTCAAAGCCATTAAAACATTTTAGAGATTAAACCATGCCAAATATTTCTGTAAGCAAAGCTGTTATCACATTGCCATGAACTCTTGCTCAGAACCCCCAAGCTTTTATGAAAAGAAAAGAAAAAAAAAAAAAAGGCACTTCAAAATATTAACAGCACATATTTTTAGAAATATTTGCAGCCTGGATCTGTGGCCAGAGCCTGCGGCACCTGAAATGCTAGTAATTATTAATCCTGACAGTGCTAATTTTCTATCCAAAGGCATTTTCTTTATGGCTGAGCTACCAATGAGAATGATGAAAGAAATAGTTAAGACAGCAGTGAGTACCACTCACCATTACATGCAGTGTTGGCCAAAAAGAGATTATACTCAGGCCAGCAAGCAGCTCCTTAGCATCAGCTCATTCGTCCACATAGTTGGGTCAGGACCATGTTGTACCAGAAACTGTACAAACATGGAATGAAAGCACTCAGAGCACGGCAATGAGCAGAGCAAGCAGATAGAGCCCTTTCTACTTCTCTCACTTAATCCTTTCTTTCAGAGGTTGCCAGCTCTTGGCAGTTTAAACAAGTGAATTTAAATAAAGAAGCTAATTGTTGGTTACCTGCGCAAGAATGACAGCAGAACCCTCCGTGCAGTTGTGCAGTAGGTGCTGCTTTTTCCTTTCTCAGTGCAATTAAACCCACCAGGCCTTAGTTCATCCATCAGCACCTGGGGGCTGTCTGGGGCTGTTCAGCCTGGAGAAGGCAATTCTCTGAGAAGACTTGGTAGCGGCCTTTCAGTATATAGAGGGAGGCTATAGGAAGGAGGGGGACAGACTCTATAGCAGGGGCTGTTGTGATAGGACAAGGGAAAGTGGTTTCAAACTAAAAGAGTTTCAGATTGGATGTTAGGAAGAAGGTTTTTTTACACTAAGGGATGCTGGAGGAGGGTGCCCAGAGAGGTGGTGGAAGCCCGCTTCTGGAGACACTCAGGGTCAGGCTGGATGGGACGCTCAGCACCTGATTGAGCTGCAGGTGTCCCTGCTCCTTGCAGGGGTGCTGGACTAGGTGTCCTCTAGGAGTCTCTTCCCACTCAAACAATTTTATGATTCTGTGAAATGTTACATGTGCTTTCACAGACCTCTGTAAGCTATTGGGTTGCTCACTATGCAGGTAAAGTCTACACACATGCATTCAGGAAAGGCTGGAGAGGAATCACCTTGTCCAAGGTAATTTCCAGTGTACTGAGCAGGGGCTGTGGCAAAGTGTGCAAAGCACTGGGATTAGAGTTCCTGTCTGCTGCTGTATGCTGCAGCAGTTTTGTTCAGCCACTGCAGCACAGCAGCACAAGATGCCCCATCCCACAGGTGAGTCACCTGCACCTGCAGTGGGCATCCGTGGCTCCGCAGCAGCAATTGCTTAGCAGGACAGTGATGGAAAAAGCTCTGCTGGGAACATTCTGCACCCCAAAGCTGTGCAGCAGTAGGCAGCACACAAACACTCGGGACTTGCATTGCTCACATCGCTTGCCTGTCAGCCCGAAGTGAGATGAAACACTGCAGCATGTGGCTGCATTTCCATCATCGGCGTTCCCAGCACTGGAGGGTATGCGCTGCCATTTGTCACACGCTGTCTTGGATCTCACCATTAGGCCTGCGGATATCCGAGGCTCAGCAGTGCTCTCGATTTGTGCGTGAATGCACAGGAATGCAACTCCAGAAATCATTTACCAGATGAAATGTAGCACTTGCCTTTCCCCCCTGTCTTTAAAGGAACACTGTCTAACTACTCTGCTCTCCGGGCTTTGACCAGGGCTAGTAAGGTAGAGGAAAAATCACTCATCATTGTGCCTTCTAGATTTAATCTACCTTTTATCCCTGGACTGTTTCAAAGGATGATTGCTTCTCCAGAGCTGCCAGACCTTTGTTTTACTTCTAAGCTGGGTGAAAAGGCTATTGTAGTTTCAGCTGAATCAGTGGCGTTGTGCAACTTTATTACCATGCTTGGTCCCCACCAAGAGCTTTTCTTGGACTTGACATCTGTCAACGAGCTACCTGGCACCTCAAGCAGGCACACAGTGATTTCTGCAACAGGTACATGCATAGAGCAGCTTGGCTCTCAGACTAGACAGAGGAAACACACTACAGAATAAAAGTCACCAAAGGTCTGCTAGGACAGCTGTGCTGAAGGAGATGAGTGGGTCTGTGAGCAGGAGGATTGGGTTGGGTTCCCAGCAGAAGGCATTTCACAGCCCCCAGCAGAGAACTTGAGAACCACAGTGAAAGAGAAAAGCAAGAGCTGTATTGTGCTATAAGAGGAAAGGAGGAGAGAAAAAAATGTCAGCAATTTCTTCCAGAGCCAAGAGTTTGTTGAACAAACTCCCAAAGCTAAACTCAACTAGAGCAATCCCAAATTCGTGCATGTACCCCCCAGGGAATGGCGAGGTCAGGAAACTAATGATCCGAGCATTCTTTTACCTAATGGAGGAGTTCCTCCCCTCTTGGAGTGAAGGCAGATACTCATCTGGGTTTGGCTCGCAGCAGGAGATAGGGCCTGCGGGACACTTTGAAGGATCCCTGCATTTCACATGCAAGGCACATGCAATTTTCTTTATATCTTTGCTCACTGCAAACTCTCAAAATGTGCTTGTTGGCAGATTTGAGTTAGCATGGGCTGCTCTTAGTCACGGACTTCATGTAAACATCACTTTTCAGTGATAGATTTCATTAAGTTCATTAGGTTTTAACTTAGCAGAGTTGTGCTTCAGTTGTATTTCAGGGGCTTTTTGCCTTTTTTTTTTTTTTTAAGGAAACAAACCAGAAGTGTGATTAAGATATTTAGGGGCTCGACTGCAAAAGTTCAAGGAAAGAAAACTTGGTGTACTTGGTTGGCATCGTGATGAGAAGGGCGGTCAGTTGATCTCTTCCCTACTTTTCTCTGATTAATTTAACAACAAGGGGCCCATCTGGTCCCATCTGGTTATTAAGTGATGCCTCTCAAGGTCTCACCTTGACAGATGATCTAGTTGGAGAAGAGAGCGGGTTCTTCCTTCCCATTTTGCATCTGCTGCCCTTGGAACACATGCCTTGAAGATAAGTCTGTGATTTATAGCATTAGATTTGGGTGTGGGATCTCCCTGATAACTCACAGAGGTTCTTGGTTCTGAAGAATCTGAAACTGACCACTGCACAGGGAGGAAACAGGATGAGCTCAACTGCATGCCAGGTCTAATAAAGCTATATTTATGTTCTGAAAAACTCCTGACTATAAGTGGGAGCACCTCCTGGCAACAAAACCTGGTGCAGACAGTGAGTACAGATTCCTCTGTAAACTGAAGTGACCTACTGCTTCATTTTTGACAGCCAGGGGCCTCATTTGGGATGCAGCTGTTATTGTATAGAAACAGACACCCTCTTGCCATGTCAGACCATCCTAAAACAGACAAGGAGTCCCTGTTTTCAACACATTGCATGCTTCTGGTTGCATCTCTGAATGCACTTTGGTGTTTCAATCCATGCCAATGGCAGCTCAGTTAGAAGTGTTCTATGCATACAGAGCCCTGCAGAGGATTCAAAAATCAGTTAGTCCTCAAAGCATTTTTAGATTTGTTGCTTTTCCTGCAGACAGTGCTGTAGTAGTTTCTGGTTCGTTGCTGAAGTGAGGGCAATTTTCCAGTCCTATTTAACATAGTAGTTAATGATCAGGGTAATGGCAGAAGGTACCCTCAGCCTGTTTACAGATGACACAAAACAGGGAGGAAGGGCTGATAGGCCAAAGGCTGTGTAGCTATCCTGAGGGCCCTCAGCTGTCTGCAGAAGTGTGCTGACAGGAATCTTGAGAAGTTCAACCAGAAGTGTGGAGTCCTGCACCTGGCACCAAGACATGCTAGGGGAATCCAGCTGCAGAATAGCTTGGAGGAACAGGGATGGGGGTCCTCGTGGACACCAAGTTAAAGTATGAGCCAGCAATTTTTGCTGCTAAGGAGCATAATGGTATATTGGGCTGCATTCGGCAAAGAATTAGCAGTGAGTTGAGGGAGATGCTCCTTCCACTCTGAGCAGTGCTGGTGAGGTCAAACCTGGAGTGCTGTGTGCAGTTCTGGGCTCCCAGTACAGGGGACAGTTGGACATAGTGGAGAGAGTCCAGTGGAGATGATGAAGGGACTGGAGCATCTCTTTCATAAAGGAGAGGCTGAAAGAGCTGGGACTGTTTAAACTTATAGAAAATTAGGCTCTGGGGATCTTATCAATGACCATCAATGTCTGAGGGGAGGGCGCAAAGTGTTTGGAGGCAGGTTTTGTTCAGTGGTGCCCAGTGCCAGGACAAAAGGGAAAGGGCACAAATTGGAATACAGGAGGTTCCCCCTGGACATCAGGCAGCACTTCTATGCTGTGTGGGTGACTGAACCCTGGCACAGGCTGCCCAGAGGCTGTGGAGTCTCCTTCTTGGAGATCTTCAGAAGCTGCCTGGACGTCGCCCTCAGCACCCTGCTCTGGGTGTCCCTGCTCGAGCAAGGGTTGGGCCAGAAGGACACAGAGGCCTGACAGCCTCAGCCACTCTGGGATTCTCTGATTCCACCTTACTTCCAGCACTGGCATTGCACAGCTTCCTTGGCAGCACGTGTTGGTGTGTCCAGCTCTGCTATGGAGTCTCTTCCATGCTCTCCTGCACACCTGTGAACCTCAGTGAACCTGACTGCAGCTCCTTGCTGCACTTGCCTGTCCTTCCCAACCCTCATGTGGGTTCACGGAGGTCAGATACACCACTGGGCCAAGCGGTCGGCAGCATCATTGCGGGCAGAGATGGGGACTGTTTGAAAACAGGCGGCTGAGGTTAAACAGAGGATTAAATATACACCAGTTCTGCAGCTGCAAATACCGTGCGCTGAATGCTTTCCCTTAGTGGGCTGTGGGAACGCTCAGTGGTGCAGCGAGGTGCAGCTGCTTTTCAGGGAAGATGGCCTCCATGGGTGATGTCCCGTGGTGCCACGTTCAGTCCCTGTGATGGTGCCTGCAGTGGGGGTGGGGTTGTAACCTGCATTGGTCAGGGAGTACAGCAGTACGTCGGTGCTAGAAGAAACAGAAGGACTTTCTGCCTTTGCCCTCTCTTTCTTCTGATTTGTTCGTAAGCTGCTGTGTGTGTGAGAAACAGCGCAACCTGAATTTCCAGGTGGATTTCCCAGCCCCGTGCAGGGAGAGGGGACCCAGCAGCAGTGAAGCACCCACACCTAGCCTGGTGCTGCCGTTTGTGCCAGCAGCAGCACTCAGAGGGGCGGGATGTGAGGGCAGCTGTGAGTGCACTCAGGCTTCCTCATCACTCTGGATGTTATGTCCATGCTGGCACATGCTGCCAGTACGTCCTCTGCTTTAAACATTTCACGGCATAAGTAAGAGTCACCTCAGCCAGTCTCTGACCAGAGCTGAAGCAGATGCTCGGGAGGGGATAAAATTACAGCATGTATAAGAAAATACTGCTGTTATTATACACCCCTAATCTTCTGGGATGCTGCAGTGCAAAGGCTTCCTCAGCTGGGCTGCACCTTCATCACAGAGTTTAACTTCTCTCACTGTACCATTCTTCTGTAGAATTATCCAATTACTTTTTGATCTTATGTTTAAATTTTGGAGTTCAGGCCATGTTGGGATAAGGAGGTCCCAAACCTATTTAGAAGTTGTACTCTGGTGTTGTATGAAAAGAAAAAAAAAAAAAAAAAAAAAAAGGAATATTTTAAAAAAAATCATTTTATCTATTTTCTCCTTTTTTAATCCTCTCTGAATACTTTTTGCCTGACAGCTTCCACGAAAGCACACCAACCATGCATTTGGTGCTGCGTGCTCCAGTCCGGGGAGTGAAGAGCATGCAGCACTCCATCCTGCTCATAACTCCACTTCCATCATGTTCTCTGCGGCGTGCTGGATCTTAGGCTTTTGTTCTCCCATCACTGTATTTCATATGGATGGCTTTCTGTGTAGTCAGTGGTTGAGGCCTGTTACATCAGCAAACCTCTTTGAAATCTCCTAGACCCTGGTGGCCTAATGTTGTACACCCAAATATTAAAACCTGGCAGCATAAATTTGCATTGGAGGCAGCTTCATTCTGGGCTACCCAGAACCTTTGAGGGAAAAACATCAGCTTGATTTTTGTGAAGTTATTCTTGCTACCAACATTCTTTTTTTTCTTTTTAATTGTATTCTCAGTGAGGGAACATGCCACCCAAAGTTTAGCGTCCAGGATTTTGTGTCTTCACTCAAGAAGGAACTTACTCCTCTGGGAATACTTCCAACCATTTTTTGATATCTGAAAACAGGTTGTACATTTCTTTTCAAGTTGACCCACAAACAAAGAAAAGGAGATGGTTTTGTGCCTACTTCATCTCCTCATTGTTTATTATGAACCAAAACACTTGTTCAGTTGGAGTACGAAGATTGCATTCTGGCAATTTCAGGTTTTGATTGTATCAGCAATGCTAAGCAGAATTCATGAAGACCCTTTGGGAACGGGAGTTTGCACAGGCACTCGCATTTGGAAAATCAGAAATGTAGAGTAGGAAATAATCCTCTTGTCCAGCTGTTTCACAGATGTTTGCTAAATAGCACAAAACATGCTTCTCTGCCATCTAGCTGAAATTCCTTCTCTATTTGGTTATTAGAGTTTCACCTGCTTTGTGATCTGGATTTCAACACCAGGCATCCAATGCATGCTTGTATAACACCACACATACAGGCAAATACAGAAAAGCCTTTTTTCAGTAAAAATGAATACTTCCTAAAGAACTACTAGATCCATATTTTCTCTATACAATAAAATTGATTCACAGCATAGAAAAGCAATTTTATAGCCCATACTGAGATCACTTATTTTTGACTACTATGTTTAATACATTTCATATAGTTCATGTCTCAAGAGTAATGTACAAACCATGTTTCGTTTGCAAAGAGAGGACATGAGCTACAAACTGAGGGCTAGAGCGGCCAACTGGCTGAGCTCAGCTCATAAAATGTGAGCAACCAGGCCTTTAGGACTCAGATGATTATCCAGAGAATTGTTACAACTCAAGGAGACCAATGGCACAGGATCACACAACATGGAACATGTCCTTACCATAGGATTTTCTGTGTTTTGTTTTGCTTTGTTTACCTGAGACTTCTGTTATTTAGCTGTTAAAGGTAAGCATCTTGTAAACAATGAGGCTGGGTTGCAGGGCTGATAGGTGACAGTATTCCACCCTTCCAGAATGGAACAGTACTATAAGGACAGTAGGTAAGAGGGTGGGCTTTGACAGGCAGAGATCTTACAGCTTCTAAGCAATTGTTTTAAAATTGTTTCCAAGCAGCTTTAGTGCAGAAAAGCCACTCCACAGAGGCATTTGTTGCTTTGGGCTTTTTATAGCATTTGTCTACATCCTTTGGTTGCTTTCACTTCAGAATCACCAAGTACTTAATCATTACAATTGCAAAACTGTGAGTGAGAAGGAAATTTTTTCCTTGCCCTCTAAGTGCTGTGTATTACAGAGTTTATTTAGCCTGCTTCTACATGAATGTTCTACTTTGCACGTGCAAAACCTGCCTCCCTAGGATGTCAGTGGAGGTGTTGGGGAAGATTCCTGTTGTTAATGAAAAGGTTGCAAATGAAAATAAAATGTCAAAATGTTTCAGCTAAAAGCAGCAGCCTCAGCCTTGTGTTTAGAATTTGGTGGCATGCACTTCAGGAATGTTCGTTGCAATTGTCTAAAACAACATACATCTCAGTTTTACTGTTTCATTGGAAATTTTAACATTGAATTATGCAGTTGGCCAAATGGGGTCGGTCACTCTAATCAGCACTGAACTATCATTTCCAAGCAGTAAAAAAGTAGAGGAAAAGAAGTAATATCGAGGGAATTTTATTTCAAAACATAAGCATTACACAATAAACACAGTGCAAACTGTGACTCTGCCATGGCCTCACTAAATGAGTTCTGAAGTCTTAACAGCTTTTGTTGCGTACCAACATCCTTATCCCCATCTGCAAAATAGCAGTAATATTTCCTTACTTCAGAGAAGTGCTGTAAAGATTATTTAGTAACATATTTGTCCAGGGCTCAGAAAATTCTAAGCATTGGGCATCATAAATTATGTGCTAATTTCTCCAAAGATGCAGTAAAGCCTAAGTAAGTGCATTGTAGGAAATTCTCACTGCATGCTGTAACTTTGAAAAAGGTTATTTACATAATAGCATTACATAATAAAAATCACAAAAATTACATAGCTTAGCGCCTTCTATTTTAAACTATTACTCGCTAGCTTTGCTAAACATGACATTAATTATTAAGAAATCCAACTGTGTGTCAAGTAACTGTCTCTACATTTAAACATTTTTTAAAAATCTGTAAAAATTCCTTGCTGCTACTTCCTACTTTCTGAGCTTTGGTGAGAGAATTTGTGCAGAACTCTCTCTGCAGTCAAAGACTGTGATGGAAACTAGTGACAGAAACTGCCCAAGGGAATTTTTCCTACCTAAAGCTCCAGCTCAGCGGACATTGAGCAGATACCTATGTCCCCTGTCATTAAGAAAGCATTTAAGCATGTGATTAACTTGCAGAATGTGCTCTCCCGCCAAGTGGACAAGGACAAATGCTGTTTTTGGAAAAGGAAAGTAAATAGACATCATTCCTCAGTGCTCAGTAGACATCTTGTCTGGATTCATGTAACACCTCAGCCAACCCTCACAGAATTCTGAGCCTGTCAGTGGTGACCGGTATCATGCCACTGACCCTTCCAATGGCATCCATCCTTGGCATTACATGACTATTGTACAATAAATGCAAAAGCATCTAAAAAGCAACCCCTCCCTTCCAAGCCCTCATGATTTACAGATGGTTTGGAGTCTTCTGAGATCACATGTAAATACTTTTCTGTATGCTGTCCAGAAAGCACACATGCTGTTCTGTATGAGGAGATTTATGATTTCACTGGTGTTGAATACTTCTGGCTTGTGGCACAAAGCTCTTCCTTGGCAGAAGCAGTTAGTCCTTAGGTGCTCTGTGAAGTCTGGGCATCGTACTTCCTGAAACTCTGGTTACGAAATGATTCCCTGCAATTAAATGAATCCACAAATAAAGTCTGCAAATGAAAAAATATCTAGGAAATGCCTGCCCTTGAAAAGGAGCAGCTGACAAATCACTATCTGAAACATGTTATGTGTTGGGAGATCAGAGGCTTATTCCTTCTTCCCCTCTCTCCCCACTCTGGACGCAGTGGCTTTGTGAAAAGGTATATATTCATAAATAAAGAGAAGAATTAAAACTCTTATGTCACAGTTATGGAAAGGATCACTCTTACTTCATGCTGGCTAACATGAGACAGTGCCACATGTTCAAAATAAACACATACATGTTCTGTCTGGCTTCAGATGCCTAAGAAATGGCAAGATAATTCAATTCACTCTTTATTAGGTCAAATGGAAAGTCTACTTGTTTTGTATTATAATGCATAATGGAGCTGCTTGAGAGACAGAATTCAAACTATATTCAGGTCCAGATGAATAAATCCATCAAAGATGAATTTAGCAGTATGTATTATGGCCTGTTTTTTTGCTACATTTCAAAACCTACTGGTAGAACAGCCTTTCTTCCTTTAAAAAGAGGCATATTTTTATATAGCTGCAAAAGGAAGCCCTGCCCTAACCATACCTGGTGCTGTTAACTTTCACTACAGGTTTGTACAGCTCTGGGATCTTTCTCTCAATCATGGGCCTAAGGTTCTCCTTTAGCTTCCCATAGTTCTTTTTGAGTTCTTGCTGATATTCCCGCTGGTCAGCAGTAATAAGGTGCTTGTTTTTATTCACTGCTTCACCACACCTAGACAGAAAGAAAGAAAAGGCACAATATGCATTACCTAATTCTGCTCAACTCATTAACTGTGTGTTAGATAACCTGAATGGACAAGACACCAGCTCCTCTGGGCTCTGGAAACGTGTCAATACCAAAGTCATGGTGAACTAGTAAGAAACCTCCGTGCTGTCCAAGTGCACAAGGTGGTATTTTTAAAGACAACAGAAATTCATGAGGGAGCTAATATATAAAATATATTAATACAGTATATAATATGTAGGTCTCTCAGAAAGTAATGTATACTATTTATTTCCATGGAAACTACAACAGATACAAAGAGCACAATAACACTGGTGGAGCAAGTTCTCAGCTACAAAACACTCTTTTTTAGTACAGTCACCAGCATTAGCTGTGTACTTTCACCAGTGATGAACAAGAGCCTTGCATACCATGCTTGTAAAAACCTGAACCAGTGCAGGTGATCCACTGTCCCTGCCACCACAGCTGAAACGCACTGCCTCACTGTGCTGACATCCACTGTTTGGTCTCCATAAACATTCTGTAAGTGTTGATGAATGTCAGTGGGTTCCATTTTTTTTTTTAGCATGGAAGAATTCAATGCCACACCTTTGCTTCATGTGCATTTCCATGTTGGATATCATTTTGACAGCTGTCATGTGGCAAGAGAGCGTAATGGAATACTGGTGGGAAGGTTCAACCTCTACTGCCATACCACCAACATCTGCCTCTGTTGTGGTGGGCGAACGCCATAACGTAAGCATTAATTTGGAGTAGCCCTCATGCATATTAATATATGAAACAAAAATGCCATGTAATGAAATCAAGGCATTAGTCTCGTGTTAAATCTCTGTGAAATACCAAAAGATAAAATGAATGCTGAATCTTATTTTTCTACATAATTCTTTTGAAGTCTTAAGATTTACTCTCATTTGGGAGGCAAATCCAGCAAAGCACTGTTTACAAAGCAGAGATAGTAAGCCTGGACCAACAACCCTGAAGTACGAGATGCCTAGATTTGTGGTACTAGCTTGTAAAATTAATTACACTGTCATATTACTGTCTCATTATTGCCATTACTGAAATTATCAATGCCATTCCATATTTAAATTTAGTTTTACTAACCTCATTATAAACTCTTTGAAGCACAACCTCAGTTTGTTGTGATGTCGATAAAGTTTGGGGTCTGCTGGAATTTCAGCCAGGAACACTTGCGCTACCTCTAGTGGTCCCTTACAGGAACAACAAAAGAAAACGTCAGAAAAGATTGAAAACAGACCATGTGCTTGGTCATTTCATGCATGAAATTAGAGAAGACATCTATGCACAGTCACCATAACAGGATGTTTTTCGTTTCTTTTCTCTTAATTTACCATTGGCAAACAGTTTTTTGCACATTGTATTTTATCCTTACCTGCTTTTATTTATCCTCCATGCCCACAAAGAAGAGTAAGAACCAATTCCACTCTTCAGAGAAGAGCTAGGCAGATGTATTGCCAAAGCCTATGTGTGGCATTGCTCCATCTCAAGGGAGTTAGATAAAACCAGGGCAGAAAGGGGCCACTCTTTTCGAAGTTTACAATGTGTTACTTCACTCTAGGGGCTTCCACTGACCAAGAATCTGGAGAAACCAAGAGGAATTAGGCTTTCGGCAAAGAATCCAACTCTGTGAAAAGGTGGATAATGCCAAGTTTTCTCTCAGATTTGTCTTCATTTTGTCCTTTTTTGGGGGAAGCCTTTTTAGTTACTGGGCATCTTTATGTTATTTTAAGAGCATCTTTGTGTGGTTGGTTTTTTTTTTGGGGGGGGGGAAGGCACTCATCTCTTTGGCTTCATGAAGTTCTGCAAACCGTGAATTTATAACAATTGCAGGCAGAGTTATTATGCTTGCTCCCTGAGGATGCACCTGGAGTGAACAAAATAGCTGAGATGGCTAGCATGCTAGAAACAGAAAATCCTTGGATGAAATCACAAGGCTTATATGAGTATCCGCATGTACAACCAAGATAGCATTTCATCATGCACTATCACCAAAAGAAACACTCCTATGTCTGCTTGACTTCACCTCTACTTGGCACACCCACATAACAAACTTGATGGAGAAGCTGTGTTAATTGAGAATTACTTCAGCAATAGGAAAAAAAAAAAAAAAAAAAAAAAAAAAAAAGACTACCAAATAGACAAATAAAAGGACTAGGTATCAAAGGATAAAGTTTAAACTGGCATTGTGAATAAATTGTCTGACTGGATGTACTTCTCCCTGTGCAAGAGATAAGTGCAAAAAAAAGCACGAGCAGAAAAGTATGCAGAAAATCATCATCTGGCTTATTTGGATTCCTTACCTGATTTACAGTGGCTCCAACTGAACCCTGCAAAACCATTTGTAGCATTTTAGCATCTGGTGGCTCTTGGTTCGTAGCTGCAGTTAGTTCTTGTGTTTTTTTCCGCATATCTTCAATAGCAACTTCAATTGGTGTTAAAATAAACTATTGGAAGTGGAAGAAGAAACGATTCATTACCTGAACCACATGCATAATTGACCTGTTCTAAATCTGGCATTAAAAATATAACTGTCCCGTGTGATAAGAGTAGATGTGAACCCTGGGAAGACTGTCTTGATAAATGCCACATCTGATTCAGAGCTTATTGGCATCTTATCACTTGCAAGAACAGGATTTGGATGAGATTCTCCATTTGCATATACTCATTATTATTCTAAGTTGCTGTCTTGATGTCTGAAAGAGTTTTTCATTTTCTACTATAATAAAAGTTCTGTGTCTCTATTGCAGCTCTAAGCCCAATTTAGTTCTTTGAGTGTATGTTATCAGCTGGAAGTATAGGCATAAATGGAGCTTGATGTATTCTTCTGCACAGCATATGAGAAGTAAAAAAAAAGAATTTAAATGTTCTGCCTTTTCTTCTTCAAGTAAGTATCCATCTTACAGTTGTCTACCCATTCTATGCCATTCCTATTTATGAGAGTAATATCTGAAAAATTCAGCTTTTTTTTTTTTTTTTCAGTCTAGCACAGAATTTCACAACCTTCCCCCCCAGACTCCTTCAATCACCGAGAAAGTAGATTTGTCCTCAAAACCCAATTACCTCTTCTTTTTGGATGATATTTATTCTAGTTTTGACGTAGGGGAAAGCATGCATTGTGGTCAAAATGGTGTTCCTCTTGTATTGCTCACTAAGTTCTCCTCTAGGGCGCCCATCCATGGTGAAAGGCGTAGTGTACATGAACCGACAGAGGTTGAAGTTCTTTTCAAAGTAAGTTACCCTGTCTTTCATCTCATATTCGTCAAAATATGGCTCCACAAAAGTAATCTGTATGTATGCCTGAGAGAAAAGGGAAGAACCATTACAGTACTTTACAGTGAAAGAAGTGTAAAGGAATGGTACATACAATAATTCTCACTTAGCCAAGCATGGTCTGGAAGTGCACAGAGCTACAAATCCTTCTCTTCTTCAGAGCTGACAAAACTTACCTCTGGAGAGGGCGCAACATAACCCTGGGGTATCAGAGCATCTAATTTCCACCCATGGTGACTACCTCCCATTGCACAGGCTATAACCCACCTTAATGTTTCAGTATAAAAGCTTCAAGGAGATCCCTCTCCTCTGTGATGAAGCACTCAACTCTGTAAGTAGTACTTTCCTTACCTTATTGGGATCCAGCTTTCTTTTGTCGACAGGAGCAGAGTCTTTAATCACTTCCACGCTATCTTCCCCAAAGCATTGGCCATAAAATCCCTGGAAAGGAAACAGAATTATCCCAGAGTGTTTTTAGTCCTTAATACAATGCTAGTGACTTGTATGCCTCTAAAAGAAAGGAGCAACTATGATGATCTCTGAGTTCTGTATGGTAAATACGCTTCATGAAACACAGCTGGCCAGGCTTTATCTTACTGACAAAGCTCAGTTTGAGTTATTCACAAAAAAAAAAAAAAAAAGCAAAGTTCTAGCTAAAGAGAGAAGAAGAAAACATTGCAGTTCCATCAAAAAGCTGAAAAGGTACCAAAGCAAGTATCTGGTCCGCTCAGATCAAATAATTCAATATACTACAAACTGAGGTACTGAGGTCCTCATTTCATCATTCTGCTGTAAGAAAGGGCTACAACTGAAATAGAAAAGACATACACAAAGGAAATAATCTATGGTACAAACTATGATTTGTGATTGGGTTTTATATAGCAGTAATACTATTAGAACTCTGTGCATTCTTTAGAAAGGATGATATAACATAGGAGATAATATTATCCCTCTGAACAAGAAAGAGGGCAGAGGAGGTAGGAAGCCGGCGTGGCTCGGTAAGGACCTGCTGGGAGTGCTGAGGGTGAAGAAAGGTGTGTACAAGCTCTGGAAGCAAGGCTGTGCCACCTGGGAAGAATACAGGGATGCCGTCCAGACTTGCAGACGTGAGACTGGGAAAGCCAAGGTGCAGGCGGAACTGAACTTGGCAAGGGACATGAAAAACAACAGGAAGACTTTCTACAGGTGCATTGGCCAGAAGAGACAGGCCAAAGTGAGTGTACCTCCTTCAGTAAATGTAAAAGGAGAACTGGCTTCAACGGACAAAGAGAAGGCTGAGGTACTGAATGAGTTCTTTGCCTTGGTCTTCACTGGCGTCCAGGATTCCAGTACTTCTCCTGTCCCTGAGCCCTGCATCCCTACACCTCTGGGTGGGGACTGGGGTGGTAAATCTCCCCCTGCTGTGAGGACAGAGCAGGTCTGAGACTGCCTCATGAGACTGAATGTGTACAAGTCTATGGGGCCGGATGGCGTGCATCCCAGGGTTCTGAAGGAGCTGGCTGAGGTGGTTGCCAAGCTGCTCTCCATCATATTTGGAAAGTCGTGGCTGTCAGGTGAGGTCCCGGATGACTGGAAGAAGGGTCATGTCACTCCCATTTACAAGAAAGGGAGCAAGGAGGACCTCGGGAATTACAGGCTGGTGAGTTTCACCTCTGCCTGGGAAGATCATGGAACAGATCATCCTGGATGACATGCTTGATCACATGAGGAATGAGCATGAGATCCGAGACAGCCAGCACAGCTTCACCAGGGGAAGGTCATGCTTGACCAATCTGATGGCCTTTTATGATGGAGTGATGGCATTGGTGGACAAGGGAAAGGCGACCGATGTCATTTAGCTGGACTTGAGCAAGGCCTCTGACATGGTCTCCCACCACATCCTTATCTCCAAACTGGAGGGATGTGGATTTGATGGGTGGACCACTTGATGGATAAGAAACTGGTTGAAAGGCCGCAGACAGAGGGTGGTCATCAATGGCTCTATGTCCAGGTGGAGGCCGGTAACGAGTGGTATTAGGGGTCTATCTTGGGACCGGTGCTCTTTAACATCTTTATCAATGACATCGATGATGGAATTGAGTGCACCCTCAGCAAGTTTGCTGACGACACCAAGCTGAGTGGTGCGGGCGACACGGTTGAAGGAAGGGATGCCATTCACAGGGACCTCGAGAGGCTAGAAAGGTGGGCCTGGGTGAACCTGATGAGGTTCAACATGGCAAAGTACAGTGTTTTGCACTTGGGCCGGAGGAATCCCAGGCATCCATACAGACTGGAAGGAGCGGTCCTTGAGAGCAGCCCTGTGGAGAAGGACCTGAGGGTCTTGACAGATGAAAAACTTAGTATGAGCCAGCAGTGTGCTCTTGCAGCTTGGAAAGCAAATGGTATCCTGGGCTCCATCAGAAGAAGGGTGGCCGGCAGGGACAGGGAGGTGATTGTTCTCTCTACTCTACTCTGCTCTTGTGAGGCCTCATCTGGAGTACTGCGTCCAAGTGTGGAGCCCCCAGTACAAAAAAGACAAGTGCAAAGAGATCTGTTGGAGAGGGTTCAGAGGAGGGCCACGAAGATGATCAGGGGACTGGAACACCTCCCCTCTGAAGACAGGCTGAGGGAGCTGGGCTTGTTCAGCCTGGAGAAAAGAAGGCTGTGGGGTGATCTCACTGCAGCATTTCAATACCTAAAGGGAGCCTACAGAGGGGAGAGGAATCAACTCTTTGAAAGGGTAGATAACTGCAGGACGAGGGGAAATGGTTTTAAGTTGAGAGAGGGGAGATTTAGGTTGGACATCAGGGGGAAATTCTTTACAGAGATAATGGTGAGGTACTGGAACAGGCTGCCCAGAGAGGTTGTGGATGCCCCGTCCCTGGAGGTGTTCAAGGCCAGATTAGATGGGGCCCTGGGCAGCCTAGTCTAGCATTAGATGGGAAGGTTGGTGGCCCTGCATGTGACAGGGGGTTTGGAGATTCATGATCCTTGAGGTCCCTTCCAATCCTGGCCATTCTGTGATTCTGTGATTCTGTGATTATCACTATCTTTTTTTTTCTTTACCTCTAATCTGTGAGAAATCTCAGGAAGTTTGGTAATTGCAGGCTCCTTGTAAACAAATTCCTGTTCATCTAAGTCACCAAATTTGGATCCATAGAAACCAACACGAAAGTAAGTTCCAAACATTCGCTTTTGTCCCTAATAGATACAGAAAAAGAGGAAAATCATAATTACTTGTTTTTCGATGTCAACAGAGTATCATTTGGATGTCCCTTTCCCCCATTTCTATATATAGAAAACCCACCAATTTTACATCTTCCCATGTTTCAGAGGCATATTTAGGTTTATATGTCTTCAGTGCCAGTGAATTAGAAGCATTTATCCATTAAAAAAAAATACAATTGAAGAGGACATTTGACTGCCACCTAACTTAAGATTTAGACTGACCATTACATGACTTTTACAAAACAACACTCATAATTTCTTTTAATTCCATTCTATTTAATAAAATTCAATTCTGCAAGGAGCAAAAGTTGCCAAGAACATGAAACTGACTAGGTTGAGTGTGTAAAACACTTCTGGAGAAAAACAACTACAGGAGCAGCTTGAGAACTGAGAAGTCAGGCAGTCTTTTCTTTCCTCTGTTTTATAACTAAAAATACAAGTTAGTGGACAAGAAAGTTATTTTTCTTAAATACGTGTGGTCAGGTTGAATAAAGTCTTCTTATTCTATATTTGTTCTATTCAGCTGTTTTTTTCATAACTCTGAAACAATTTTATATTTACTTCTTTTTCTGGCATGGAAAACAGAGCTTCACTACAGACCACGCTTTATAGGTAGGACAAAACAGATGGAAGTTTCTGTTAGAAAAAGAAAACTGACCTATTTCTCACCAGTCTTCATTTTACTATCATTAATCATAACCAAATATTGCAGCCTAGCAACATGTCTTGCTAGTGGTGCCTTGCCTCACAAGTACCTTATTAATAATGCTGTCAAAGGCCTTCTGTAGCTTGCTATGTGTCAAGGTAAGCTTCCTGAAGTCTCGATGTGCTTCCAGTATGGGGATGACAATTTTGTACACTTCATTCACAGTTTCATACAACCCTCCCTTGGTGGGGAAAAAAAAAAAAGAGAGAAGAAAAAACATAGAAAACAAGAAATGAATTCTCATGATCTCTGAAAAGAAACTGGATCTCCATTTATAGCCTGTCTGAAAAGGGGATTTATTGGACTCATCTTTCAATCTATTATGTCACTTGTTTTAGCTTCCTAAAATCTGTAAACTGTAAAAGAGTAGTTCTGAAAGTAGCTGTGAACGAAAAGCTATATTTAATTTGGATCTCTGCTCTGTTGGGCTCTCAGTACAAAATTCCCATGTAAAGCACATGGTTTCTGGTTAGGGACCTGCAGAGTTAGAAACCCAGGTGAGAAGAAGGGAATGGATTTGTTCTGCACGTATGATTTTACTGAGACCAAAACAGAACAAAACCTGCATCTGGACAAAAGAAGCCCAAATGATTTCTTCAGAGATGCTAAATATATGTTTTTTAGCACTGCAACAATATGATGAGAAGCTGACTATTAATGTCATGACTATCTGCATAGTAAGTCCAAATTATGAGACCAGTGGTTGTATAGTGTGTGAAAGCACAGGATCAACTCTTACATGCTCCATAAAATCTGCATTTTAAGCATGAGCTTTTTTCTAAAATGTATAATCCCATGAAAATACCAGACAGAAAGATTTGTTGGGACAATCACTTTCTGCTGATGCTGATGCTGCCACTGGTGCTCATAGTAAGAGGTGGATACATGGCGGAGCTAAAGTGTATTTAGTCAACCTGGCTGAGACTGGGTTGGGTCAACCAAAAAATGCATCCCTAAGTCAACCAAAAAATTGCATCTGCTCTCTGCAGTGGGGCAGATCCATGGAGCCTGACTGAGCACTAAACCTTCACTTCCTCCTGTGCAGGAAAACCAACTGGCACAGCTCCTCTACATCTCCCCATGCTTTTGCTTTCACTCACCGTGTTGAAGAGTTCTGCTGCTTGTTCTAGTAACCCTACAAGGCCACTTTCTGAGAAGTATCTCCCAGAACATATACCGTCTTCATCCGGAGACAGAACATCATCTGAAACAGCGGATTCCTCCAGCACATTGGATGAAATGTTCTAAAATACATCAGAGCAGAGAAATCAGGAACCTAGACCAACAGTCTATAGTAAAGATCCAGCCAGAAAAGTTTCGACATACTTAAATGACAGAAAGAAGAATGAGATGGAAGTGCAGCCAGAGGGAACATAGTTAAATATTATTTAGAAGCAAATGTAACATCATAAATCTTTACAGATGGCAGATCAGGAGTTTCATTTCAAGAATCCTGAACTTTTTTTCTTGCCTCAGGATTAAAAGGTGAACTCCTGTAGATCACCAGCTGACCTTCTTCAGGTGGTTAGGTTTCCCTGGAATGCTGGAATGCACTGAATCTCCTATGCCACAAGGATAACTAAAGGCCATATCCTTCAGTTTCTCGTACCTCACAGGTGAAAAATATCAAGCTGCACCTCAGGCCTTCTTTGAGCTTTTAGAAGAACCTGAATTTTCAAGTTGTTAATTCTGTAACTTTTACAAACAAAGAAGTACAACATGGACAGTACTACTCTAAAAATTGAAATAACTGTATGCTAAGGTTTGATTTGCTAGTACTCATAAGCAGTTATCTTAGTGTCATGGTGTCTCTCTTCAGTAGAGCTTACAATAAACGTCTGAGTGCAAGATAGATGCCAGCTGGCTAGATATCTAATTCCTAGAAGACATCTTTATAAAACGGCTGAGAGTCTGAGGGCTGCTACTATTGATCAGATTTCAGATAAAGAATCGGCATCACACATCACTAGCAACACAAAACTTCACCCCATGGCTTTTGTAGATGTATTTATTTTTCCAGGAGCGAAATTTACTGCAGCCACATTACCATCACTGTGTCTGTTCTGAACATCATATCAATTCCTCTGCAATAATCAGCACTAAACTCAGGACAGAATTCACAGGAATGAGAATATGTCTGCATTTCCTCCAAAGAGGAAATGACAGCACCTTTAAGTAGACCCATGGCTGTCATTTTTCATCTACCAGTCCGACTGAAGACAGTAACATTAAACACAGTTTGCATACCTGGCACATACTAGGGCAACTCATACAACCTATGCTACAGCCCAATTTCTGGCTCTCTCCTTCCGTAACAGTACCATTAGGACTGTTTTCACAAAGTGGCACACAGTATTTTATGATTTTTTTGTTTTATTTTCTTTAGCAATGGGAAGAGCGTCCAGAAGATTGATTTATATGTGAGAGGAAACCTAGAAAATCACAGGCATATATTCCCTCTTCTTTGTCTTTAAATCTGTAATAACCAATGTCAGGAATGTATTTTCATGTTTTTTTCAGTCCACGTGCTCTAGTAGGAAAGCATCTCCATGACATATTTCTGGGGCTAGTGTAATCTTTTGCAGCATGGACATATCCCATTCACTTTTTTTCCTTCAACCACCTTCAATATGGAAAAATTTTCAAAGTCTCCTCTATGACAAAAGCAATTTACAAATTACCAAATATATAATCTGTAACTATTTTGAACAACATGGACCTATTTTTCTTTGAGTAAAAGAGACACTTGTGTTAATTTAAGAGACTTGGCCAGTTGTCACCAGATCTCATCATAAAGTTAGATGTAACAAGTAGCCTGCAACTTTGATCCTCAGAACACAATGGCTGATTAGCCTAATGCCAGGCCTAATTAGCCTTGCATCTCAACAGATAGATGCACACATACTAAGACCTTGTCTGTAGTAATGTAAACTGACTTTAAAGCCAGTCCATACTCTCTTTAAGTCATCATTCTCCCTCTCAAAGGGGATTCGGTGTGAACACGAACTGTCAATCTCCAAAGAAAACTTTATGATTGCAGAGATGGGAGCATATACAGTTTTGCTTGGCACAGTGTATGGTAAAGTGTTTCCTTACAGTCAGTTTTGAGGATTCTAATGAAATAACTGCAAAAGACCTAGGTAAACTCATTTAATCTTCTGCTGCTCCGCTTTACTCATTTACAAAAATGAGCTAACGCTTCTGCTCATTCAGAACAGTACTTTACACTAATTACAAAAAAAAACCAAATACACATCACCAATACTAGTTAATTTCATAATGAAGCTAAATGAAATGGACCCAGAAAGAATCAGTGAGTGAGATCTGGAACTCCAGGTAAAGCTGAGACAGTCTGAGTAATGTTCTTTCTTTTTTAAAGAGATCATCTGAACGAGGTGCTACAAAACACAAATCTATTTGTAAAGAATGGGATATCTTTTCTTGAACAGCTTTGTAAAAATGCTAAGTGTTATTACAGTTAAGTGTTGTTACTGAGCAAACTGGAGCTCAAAATTATGCAGTCAGTAAAATGCTCTGTAATTGAGTTTCTACTCCTTAATTAAGGCATCTAGCTACCTCTCTCCTATGGAGCAACTTTTCCTTTATGCTTGCTGAAGTATTTACACAAGCATCTTGACCGGAGAGATTGATTTGTTTAAAATGCTTTTAAACTTCTAAGTTTTAACCTGCTTGGTTTTAACCTGCTTGGTGTCCTGACTTCAGTTCTCTAAAAGAATCATACTCATTTGTGGAAACCTGCTCAATCTGGGAGCAATGAAAGGGGGAACTGAATTAGAATCAAGTGTGTGTGTGTTACAAGTATTTGTGATAATCTAGGAGTATTCCTTTCCTAAGGAATTCCACCCATATCCAGATGATGATTGTACAAAAAAAGCAGGGAGAAAAGAAGAAAACAGAAATAGTGAATTTAAGTTTGAAGTTAGGAAGTATGCAAAACTGGTAAGAGAAAAAAAGAACAAGGAATGCGGAAGTACAAATCCAGGGCCAGAAGGTGAGCCAGTAAAAAAAAAAAAAGTACATACAGCCAGTTTAGCAGTAAAGGAATTATGAAAGAATAATGCTAATCCATGACCTGATTGCTATGGTGGAATTGTGAATACTAAACTCCAAGTTTAGTATTCCTATCTCTATATAGGAAAAAATTCCAAGTGGTTCAATAATATTCACATCCACTATTCTGAAGCGAAAAAACCACACGTGTTGTGGTTATATCAAGGGATGATGAATGTACTACTAGTGTTAGCCTTTTCTGAACCACCTGGACCATAAAATGTGCCCCTCAACACTTTGAATGAGCTAAGCAAAAGGGTATTTTAGCAGCTAATACTGAGTCACTGTATGTTTTGGAAAATTGGGGAAGTACCGGAGCAGGAAAATTCTTTTGGGAACTACATTTTTTAAAAAGTAAGCAAGGTAAGCAGCAAGTAGAAGGTTTATCAGTCACATTCCAGACAAAATAGTGGAAATACTGATACGAAATTTTAATAAAGAAAAAATCAAACACATTGTAATTAATCTGAATCAACATCAGGCTACAGAAACTTGGGTTCTACTTTTAAAAAGACTGCAGTCAGATGACATCAACAGTGCCCAAACAATAAATGTCTATACAGCGTGTAAGTTGGTATTGCACAGTTTCTATTCATTGCTCAGAATGATTCCAAATCATTGCAGCAGACACTATAAATAAAAAATGGTCTTAGAAGGGATCATCATAAGTTTTAGACAACAATCATAAAAGAAGAATCATCAACACATGGGAATATTCCAAGGGTGTAGCCAAATCAATTTTACGTGTGGGGGAAAAAAAAAAGGAATAAAATCACTACATTTGCACATAAAATAAGTTCGGGTAAGAATGACCAAAACTGCATAATCTGGTAAGCTAAGTGTGAACAAATACCTGCTTTTCAAACTATTTCTTAGAGCAGATAATTATATTTTAATCCATAGGGTGTAGAAAACAAAGAGGGGAAACAAACAAACAAACAAAAAATACTCCAAGAAATCTCTCTGGAAAAGGCTGATGTATCACTGAGTATGGAGCTCAACAAGGCCAAAGAAACTAGTGGGGCCTTTGAAGCTATAAACTAAAAGGTACTTCCCAGACTTGAAGTTCTTACAGGACATTTTTATTGTGCATAAACTAATGTGATTGTGTCATTTACTCCTGAGAAAGATGCTGCTTAGTAACTGGAGGACACTCATAGGATTGGAGAATGTGATTAAAAAAATAGATAGCTCCAGTTACTTAGCTTATCGGAAAGAAAGCTGAAAGATGAATCTGTCAGTTATTAAGTAACATCCATAGGAAAAGATACATGATAATAGAGGGTTTTTATTTGGCAGATAAGAGATTACAGCATCCAAAGGCTGCAGATAGAAGCTACAGACAGCTAGATACTAAAGTACCAGTTTTCATCAGTGATTGCAATAAATAATCAGAATGACCTATCAAAAGTGGTGATAGATCCTCTCTCATCATAACTTTTCCTGCCTGGACATTCACTCCTACTCAGCTTGACACAAGAAGAAATACACAAACAATGATAGGTCATCCTAGTCTATCAGAGCTTTGGATTCTCTTCTTACCTGAAAGCTGACGCTGCCCACTGGGAGATAGCTGCGATCTTCAAGCATGCTGAGGTACTCTGCCACCAGTGCAGCAGCATGGATGAGGCACATAGCTGCTTCCGTGTAACACTTCCTTTTGGTGTGCTTCTCTGCCATGTTCTGCAGCCAAGTCAGTCTCAGGTCGGGTGATGTCTGGTATCCTTTGGCAATTCTAATGACATAGGAAAGACAGGAGATGTGAATGACTTCTCAAATAACAGAAAGGATCTCTATAGTTCTCCACATGGGCTGAATGGAAGCAAACGCCTCTGTCTTTATTCTGTAAGTAGGATTCAATAAGCACATGGTAAAAGAAGTAGCTAGAGAAGGGGAGCTAGGAAATAATGGAGTTATGAGGAAGCAAAAATGCTGAAACCAAGACCCCTCAGTGATCATTAGTTCCTGACTTCCATCCTTGCCCAAGCCCATACACACCAGTAACCTCCCAGTGGCTCCACTGGCATGACTCAACATAAGCAGTCCCACCTGGGTCCCCTGTGACAGGTCAGCTAGAGTGTTTGTCCTCAGCTTGTCCCTGACACACAATTCTTGTGCTCACCTCACTGCAGAATTCCCTCACTAGAAGACCTAACTGGATTCACCTGTACATAAGGTCCATGAGCATTTCTGGATCTTCCTGAAATTCCCTCATTTTCACTGTGTCTGACAGGATGCTGTTCAGATTACACAGCAGCTCCTCTACCTGCAGTAATACAAAGATGAACATGCATTTGTCAGGCACTTATTTTATCTCTTCTAGAAAAGTACCAGTCTCTGCAACAGATGATGTTAGTCAAACTTAGTCCCTCTTACTGAAGGAAATTGCAGGATGCTGAATTGCTACTAGGCATGTTTTTCCAATTCTATTCAGTGCAGCAAACACTACTGACATAGCAAATTTTATTCATACATTTTAATGAATCAAAATGAGCTGGACACACCTCTGATCAGCTTACTTCTGAATGAAAAGAAAAAAAACAACCAAAAATCAAAAACAAAAATCAAGAATAAAGCAAACAACAACAACAAAAAAAACAACAAAAAACTCCAAGACTATATGCTTAGTTCTTCCTGTGATCTGATAACAAACCAGATGCTTTTGTAAGTCTTCAGCACAAACTGAATTTCAGCAAAGCACCTGGCAGTTGTCTGAAATGTTTTTCATTACTGCTACTGCTGCCTTATAAATTGAAAAGAAGCGAGATGTTTCCACAGCACTACTTGCTAGAAAACAAACTTAGTCAAATTCCGCCCTAGGAAATTCTTATGGTGTACAGTTCCTGCTGGGGCCTAGGAGAAAGCTGTCTACAAAGCTAAGAGATAACCCTTCTCTAATGTGAATCAAATGATACAGAATTGAGTCTTCCACTTCTGTCCTGCTTATTGTTGCATAAGACATAAGCTCAGACAACAATTCCTGCATCATTATTTTCATTCCTGTGTAAGACTGAGATTCCAGGACTTGCTCCAAGCACATTCCTATGTGAAAGCTCTAATACAAACCACAGATATTACAAAAGATTTGACCTGAAGGGGAAATGGAGTTGCCTGCATATCTGCATCTTCCTCTGCGTAGGCCAGGATAGTTCGTAAAGATCGTCGAAGGAATTCCTCATTAAACTCGGGTGATTTGCCAACCAAAGAAGCTAGTGACATGGTTACCTGCATCTTTACTCTTGAAAAATTCTTTCAAAGGAAGAAAAAGAAACAAAAAAATTAGAGATGATACACCATGCATATCATATCAATTCACATATCTTTGTCTCCTACATAAACCAAACCTACTTTTACCTGCCCACACTGTGTGGGTTAAAGTTGCTGCTTATGTGAGCAAGAATCAGCAGACCTGGACTCTGACATGTCAGTGCTATGAGGCAAGAATATGCTTGCTTGAAACTAGAGGAAGTCAGCTCTCTCTTTTCATAGAATGGCTTGGGTTGAAAAGGACCACAATGATCATCTAGTTTCAACCCTTGCCATGTGCAGTGTTGCCAACCACTAGACCAGGCTGCCCAAAGCCACATCCAGCATTTTCACCTCAGGACAGGTCAGTAGGCATATAGATCAGCCACTCAGAGAGAATGAGAGGCAGCAGGACTATGTAAACATTCGGGAAACAAGTCTGTAAAACAAATGGCCTCCAAGGACTTCATCTGGTGATGCACCATACCTTGACGGGAACAGTCCTGCAGAGGCATCCTACTGTACATCCACCACGTCTTACATATTAAAGGTTCTTAAAGTGAAAACTAAGGAGAAAATGATGCTAATGAATGTCTTTACATGCTAGGACATTAGATCTACACAAATAAAATACATATTTTGCTCTGTATGTGTGGATAAAATCAGGGCCTAGTTTATAGTCCTTGACATGAAAGGGAAAGTGAAAAATTTGCATTAATAACAGTGTACAGTTATTCTACTAAGGTTGTAATTGCATTAGAATAAAACCGGTCAGAAGCCGTTCCGACACAGAAGCAAAAAAAATTATGAGAAAAATAAAGTGTTGCTTATCTCTCGTACAGTCCTTGCTATCAGAGGCCTAATGATGTTCCATTTGAAAATGTATTTACAGATACTGCAGGAAAAAATCACATTTTCCTAAACAAGACATTGAACAATAATTAAAACAATTCCTTCTCTACACTTCTCACACTACTTCCAGTTCAAGTGTGCAAAACAGCACAACATATTGACCTGCAGATGCTTCCTGTCTGTTACCACGGTTTCAGTTTCTGTTTCAACTGGTCATGAAACAGTTGGCATGAAACACTTTGCTGTTGTCAAAATCTTACACTGGTAGAGCTGAAGCTGTATCTCATGAGGAGATAAAGAGTAGCACAGGCTTGAGTCCGTGTAATATCTATGCTGCTGCTGCAGTGATGGAGAACTCTTTGACAGAGGTCAGCACACTGTTCCACCTCCTCTTCAAACAGGAAATCTCCAAACTAAGGGAGACAGAGAAGATACCATTCAGTACTATCATTTCTGGCCATTAAAATACCATGAGCTTAGTGCATGAAAATCACAGGGTTCAGACAAGGACTAAAATCTACACAAAATAACATTTTATACCCTTAATATGAGCATCTGATATCTGTGCCTCTACAGACTCCATTTCCAAGCTATTCTAAAGAGAAGAAAGTTTTGAAAATAGTCTTTCTGTCTAAAAAAAGAGCAATAGAAAGAGAGAACAAAAAATTTCTCAAGGAGTCCCATGGTGCCTTCAGGAGTTTTTGAAAGGATAAAACATTGCAAAATTCTTAAAAAGCAGGGAGAGTTGCTATTTTCAGAATATCTAACAGTTGATGAACCATGCAAATATTTCCTTGTGCATAACGAGTAATTACTGGCTTTTTGCATCAATGCCCTACCCCTGCCCAGCCCTCCAGCATGTTCTTCTTCCTACAGTGTGCCACAAAAATTCTGTTGCCCAGCTTTCATGACAGATCCTCTTTTAAAGAGTGTCTTCATGCATCTAGCAGACAATAAACCCTGGGAGCAAAATTTCTATCCTAAGAGACTGTCACTGTACAAAGAAGTGTTGCACCAGTGTCATACGCATACAGGTTGGACTGATAAAAGGTGTGTGAGAAGAGTACTGGGTTATTTTCTATTTGCAGGCCTATTTCCCAGACCCTAACCTTCTCAATTATCTCACTGTTTTAGGCCTACTTTATTGTACAAACCTGCTGGCGTAGGGTTCTATCATTTTCATTTGTTTGTAAAATAACATGTATATACCTAAGGTGTAATATAAATAATTGCAATGATTGCTTCATAAAACGAAAAACTGAGTCAGCTTAATTGGGAGATCTACTTCAATAAGAGTAACAATTGCTTCACAAAATTCATTATTTTAATTGAAAGTTAGCTCCCAAAGATAAAGTACAATGAAAACATAATTATGAGTTTCATAACTACTCAGATATCTACCCTGTAATTAGGCTTTGTCAGACAATCTGCATTTAACAGCAAACAAGCATTAATTAGACAGGAGTATCCTATTTGTTATTTGCATTTTAGAATAGCTTAAGTGAAAAAAACATGTCACTGATTTTTCTTTTGTGGAAGTAATTTTCTTCATAGGAGAATGGCTCTTTTCCAGATTTTAAATTGGAAACTGGTCTTGATTATATAGTAATTCAGATATTTCTTTACAGTATCTACGCATTCCCTGGAATTAAGACGCCTAATTAAAATCAGAATGTATTTGAAATAATTAGTTGTATTTTTTAACCCTTTTTATTTGAAATTTTTCTGTATTTAAGAGTAAATTGCTCAAACTCACAGCCACGAAGTTGTTCTGATTTATTCATCCCACCTTATGCAGCAATGAGATAATCTTACAACAGCTAGAGAAGTTCCTGAGAGTCCCTCCATCCAGGCGTTAGTATTTACATCTGTTAAACATACTTAACAAATGCCATGGGAAAAATGGTGAATGATTACCTACAGCTCTGCTATAGAAATGCTGCTCTAACAACTTGTCTGGAAGCATGGAAACAGAAGCATGTCAAAAGCATACCTTAGCAATGAGTGCTCTGAGTGTAGCAAAGCAGTGAGTCAGGTAAGTGGTGCTCTGATCGCAGCCAAGAGAATTTACCAGGACCTTCAAAACTCCTCCCAAAAGATTGTCTCTGCACTCTGCTGCAAAGCTTGCCTATACATGAAGGAGAAAAACAATAACTGCATGAGGTAATTCACTAGTGAACTTGCATGTAGGAATTGGTTGTTCTGCTCTCCTGTTCACAAGATGCATCCAACAGTTTGGAAAGCACAGGCTTTTGTTTGTTTTAATTTCTTAACATCTACTGCAAAGGGAACTGAAAACAGTTTTGTAGTGAACAAGATGACGGGGAAAATGTTTTATTTTTCAGTTTTCGTAGGCTCCTAATGCCTGCTTTGTGTCTAATCTTTCATGCATCTTGCATTGGGAAGTGACTCTGTGGTGGCTATGCACCTCATTTTTTCCCTCATCCATTTCTGGGCACACTGGCTAGACGAGCATACTGGTATCTTCAGGACAGAAGGGATACAAGTTGCAATAATGGGTGCCATGTAAAAGTCATGCCCAGTACTACAATGATCTGATAGCTAAATCCTTATCAACTAGTAGGTTTTGAAAAACAAAGTTCTCTCTTAACTATGTATTAATACAGGTTGTTCCAACAGCAGTATTCCAATACCTATGAATTTGGAGTGTCTTTCCTAAGCCAGGAGATCTTGTCTCAGCACAGTCAACTGTTACGGTTGTAGTGATGTCAAAGAGCCTGTGAAATTTTGCTGCATTCAACTCCTGCAAGTTAAATTCTCTACATTGCTATAGGGAGACACATCTCTTTTCAGAAGTTGGAAGATCTTTCCCTGCATTAAGTACTCTGAGAGTCAAGGTTAAATGACTTTTGTCTCACAGGATCAAAGTATGACCTAAGGCTGCCCATCGGCCCAGTTCCAAATTACTACTGTCTTAAGACACATTGCTAATATAAATGAAGACTTTTCTTCCCTTATTCTCTCCAAACTTCACTATCATAGTAAGACACTTGAAATGGCTTTTAAACACATCTATAGAGGACAAGGGGTTAGATTTCCCTTTTATTCACAGTAGCATGCCCTAAAAAGTGCTTGTGACAACAGAGTAAGGTAGTAATTTTGTCTTTAAATTCATTCATCCTTGTCTTCTTCACCACTCCAAGACTTTATACAAGCTTATAGTAGATCTTTAATTAAAACAATTTGCACCACCTAAGATATAAAAGGCTTGCTTCCACTACCTTCTGAGAAAGCAGAAAGTGACACCAAGCCAGCACTGCAGTTTCCCACCTGGATGATGTTCTCTTGCATGTCAAGAATGATCAGGTTAGCTTCAGTTGCCAGGTTTCCACTGATGAGAGCTTCTTGGTCTAGCTCTGCTTTTGTCCTACAGAAGAGAGTTCTAATTAAAGCAGGAAGGGAGTTCCACAGGTGGTGGATGACCTACTATCGAAACAAAAGCAAAATACAAATGTGGAATGATCCTTCAAGAGCAAACAATGACAACAGTGTTTGGAGGCATTTCTTAAGAACTACAGTGTCAAACCAGGAGCGCTGATACTGATCTTTTTCCTAAACCACTCTGAAAAGACCCATTCCATCGCTGAAGCAGCTTTTTAAGGTTTGATTTGAACTGCTCTAAGGCTAAATATAATTTTTCTGTGGCTGGAAGAACACTCTTACAAATACACTTCTGAGCGAGTTCAAAATCTGTAGCTGTTCTGCTGTGTTTGTTTCCCTTCTCAGTGGAATCACACCCAAAAAGAAAACCAGAGAAGTAAAGAGCCATCTTTTTGGGCACAACTGCTTAATTTCGGGGAGGGACAGGAAAGAAAGTAGGAGCAATAGCACAGTTATTAACTACAATAATTCAAAGTAACGAAGAAAAGAAGGGCCTGCCGGAAGGCTGGTGCTGCAATCAAGCCATGGATTGCTAACTATGAGTAGGAGCGGAACAAATCAGGCAAATGACATAGCCTTCTGAACCATTTCCAACAACCACTAGGTTAGCACATAAACCATGCTGAGTGGATTCTTTCTGACACCAATCTTAGCTTGTAACTGCAGCTTGTCACCATTTCATAACATGCTGGCTTCAAGGAGATGCAGTCTAAGTGGCAACATTTGCAAAGTTTTTGTGCCATGTATGTGATCTGCAAACACCTTACTTACAGGACATATGCTGTAGAAATCCATAAAGGATCTCTAAAGGATCTCACATACCAAAGTGATGAACACGGGGTAAAACAGAAAGGCCTTGACAACATGCAGAGTTTTACTAGAAGATTTAATTTAAGTTTTAATTAAATTTATATTTAACAATAATGTAGAACTGCTGCATGAGGGCTGGTTTACTCTGACTTCAGTGAAACTGAGAGGAAGCAAGCTGATTTCTAATTAAAGCAAAGAAAGAACATCCACACAGCATCTGAACCTCTTCCAACCTAGGACACAGGGCAGAAGGATTATTCTTTTAAAGTTCAGATAAATACCAAATTAAAAATCTTTGTTTTCAAAAAATGTATGTGATAATCACAGCTGCATGTTAGGTGGCAACAACACAGTTGCTGAGCTGATCACAAACTGTTCTCAGTTCAAACTCACACATGCTGAAGGACACTGGGGGAACACAGGGACTGATGAGAACACACAGTGGCCTGTGTGTCAGACAGACAAAATTCAAGCAAGTATATTTGGACAACAATCTATGCATGGTCACATTAAGAAAAGCAACAACTTAAATGCTTACAGAAGAGTACCATGTATCATATGAAAATGCTATTAGTAGCACAAATCTTTCTTGAAATTATCATTTCCCATAAATCTAGACATTTACTTGTCTACTACTATGTAGTGCACAACAGGTGAAATGTATTGATATATCATAATTTACAGCCTGCAACAAGAAAAATGTTCACTACAGAATCCCCTTCCCATAGCTAACATCACATGTCAAATCCAGCCAAACATATTTAATGTGGAAAACTTACACCACAGTAGTGTATACAGCAAAGTGTGATAGCAACACCAAAGCAAGTGTCATGGCAAGCCTCACTGGAATATATGATGCATGTACCAATGACTAGTGTTTCTCAGTTTGATAATCAAAAAGAAAAAAAATGTAGATAACTAAGCACATCTCATTCAAGTATTTGTGATCTCTGTTACATCACAGCAACAGTTGGATATTTCTGCTACATACACATTTTCCATTTCTTTTCCATTAACAGAGGAGGAAAAAGATTGATACTGCTGATTTTGTACTAAAACCATCCTAGGAGAAAGATCATAACATTAAAAAAAAAAAAAAAAAAAAAAGAGCAGCTTGGTTCTAATAAAAGCAATAATTTTATTAAATGACTTACTTATCTTGTCTCTCATTTGCCTGCCGCCAGTGAGTCTGCTCCTTTCTCCACCTCAGGTTTTCATTTAGTCCTGCTGACCTGTCATTCCCTGAAAGTGCAACATATATTACTGAGATTAAAGCACAGGGGCACACAAAAGAACAGGACTCCACTATTTTTTCATCTAAGATTTTTTGAACATCAGCTTACTTATTGATTTCTTCTAAGACCAAAGCATAAAAATTCAATTTATTAAATGAAACAAATCTTTTGATATTAACAATTTATCCTTACTGATAATTTTGGCATTGTTTCTTGGCTTTTGATTAGAAACTAACAATAGTTTCTCAGAATTCATTAAAATCTCTTAGTTGGCTTCATATTCTTCATCTCAGTTATACGCCGCAAAATTGAAACATAACAATATTTTTAACACAAGAAAACAGAAAAGGCCTACAAGGGAAAGGACTCTGGGAGAGAAAGATAGAGATGAGAACTGGGAGTATGCATAAAACCCAACAAACACATTTACATCTAAAACCTTTCAATATCCTCTCAAAAATAATGGGGGAAAGGTGCTATGAAGTACCAGCTGGTGTTCTGCAGCGCTTCATCATTTCTCCTCTGGCTCCTTCACCTCTCAGCAAAGCCTCTTCTAATCTGGCTTTAACGTCTCTGGACTTCTGGAGTGCTTGGTTGCTAACTTTATCTGAGCTTTGTTTGCCCTGAAAGTGAAATCAAAGCAATCAACACCAATGCCTCCAGCTTTGAACAAAAGTCCAGATTACACCACCTAAACCTTAGACAATAGGAGAAACTGGGAGAGCAGATAGAAAGCAATAAATATCATTGACTAACATACAAACGCTTCTTAAAGGTTCCAGATGAGGAAAGGTAGTATATGTACTGTTCATAAAAAATAGTGATGTAGCTCAGTGCTGTAGAGAGAGAAATTAAAGTGCACAGAGGTTATTTCAGACAAGCTCTATCAGAGAGAGAGTCCTGATGTCCGGACCTAACCCTTAAATAAAGTGTCACCACCAGGATCTTGCTTTGAAACGAGTAGGGTATAAGGAGAATAGCTCCAGTAAAGACAGCACCGATTATTTATATTCAGTCATAACTGGAAAACATTTCTAAACCGGACTTGAGTATATGTATATATTCCTCATCCAAAATAGCTGTGAAACTCTCGAGACATGGAAAAATAATACATTTCAAACCAACTTCATAAGATGTCCTCAGAAGTTTTGACAGCATTTTATTTGAAGGCTGGTCTCAGTCATTTTGAATTAATATGTCTGTCTGTAGCATAGATTAGACAAGAGCTAATTTAACACTTGTCAATAACAAGGTTCCTCTGGACAGCCAGAAAGAAAAAACAAAACAAAACATGACAACAAAACCAGGACATGTTTCACTTACCTTGTATTCAAAGCACGAAACACAAACAAAAAGAAGGTCTAAGATCCTGTTTAGCTGCATGGATGGAAGGTCTGCAATCCATTTCTGTATTAGATTCTGATCAGCATTTTTCATGATCCAGAGGAAACAGATCAGAAGGTTGCGAGTAGTATCAGGACCTAATGTGGCACTCTGCCTATAGGACTGGAGACAGATAAGGTAAAAGTCAGTTGAAAGATAAAAGAATAGAGAGGACATTCAAGTGAAGTAATGTTACTTAAATTTCAGTGGAGTCAAATCTCATGGTAGAGTTTCTGTAAGTTTAACCTCTTCCAGATTATAGTGATTTTATTTTTGTCACGCTATGTATGTATGTGACAGAGGTACTAGCTATATGTTTATAAAAAAAGAAGGAAGCACAGAACCACTGTTTGTTACTTGCCTGTACTTTAAGTTCATTAGAATAATTTTTTAAAATATTCTATAACTGTTTGCTCCCCTTTTGCCAGTCGTATCAGCCAAATTGCATGGAAAAGTGAAGCCCCATCTGGAGTACTGTGTCCAAGTGTGGAGCCCCCAGTACAAAAAAGACAGGGAACTGTTGGAGAGGGTCCAGAGGAGGGCCACGAAGATGATCAGGGGACTGGAACACCTCCCCTCTGAAGACAGGCTGGAGGAGCTGGGCTTGTTCAGCCTGGAGAAAAGAAGGCTGTGGGGTGACCTCACTGCAGCATTTCAGTACCTAAAGGGAGCCTACAAACAGGAAGGGAATCAACTCTTTGAAAGGGCAGATAACTGCAGGACGAGGGGAAATGGTTTTAAGTTGAGAGAGGGGAGATTTAGGTTGGACATCAGGGGGAAATTCTTTACAGAGATAATGGTGAGGTACTGGAACAGGCTGCCCAGAGAGGTTGTGGATGCCCCGTCCCTGGAGGTGTTCAAGGCCAGATTAGATGGGGCCCTGGGCAGCCTGGTCTAGCATTAGGTGGGATGGTTGGTGGCCCTGCATGTGACAGGGGGTTTGGAGATTCATGATCCTTGAGGTCCCTTCCAACCCTGGCCATTCTGTGATTCTGTGAAAAGAGATATAGGGAGAAGAAGATGAACTTGAGCCCTAAATCCATGGATTTAGGTGTCACTGGCAAAGGTAGATGGTAGGGGAGTTATAGCAGCATTTGCTGATCTGACAGCATATCTAGGTTGGGTGTGCAGACGGCAACAGAAACACTGGAGAAAAAGTGGAATCACTTCTGGTGAGCAGGCAATTGGAAGATTTGAAGATTAAAGTAGAAGATGAAAGTAGGAATATGAGGCATTCTCTGGGGCTAGCAGAAACAAGAAAGCAATTTCTTGTGCACGCAGTTATTAGTCACAAGAAAGGATGTGAAAGAGAAAACAAAGATAAAAATGTATGCAAGAAAGGAGTCTGGCAAAACCCTGGACATACCAAGGACGTCAGAGATGTTCCAGAGTTCCTGAGGTTGAACTGATTCCCTGCAATAGCAAGTGCCACATTTTGACTGATTGCACTTGCAGACTCCTGTTCTTCTTCTGGGTTTCCTGTGCGCCCCTTTCCACTGCGGGCATCTGAAACTAGATTTAAAACATCCCATTGAGACCTCATCAGCAATTGAGTTGTTGCTGCTCACATTTCACAGTCTTTCACTGAGCTGTTATCTAACAAAATGATTGGCACCTCCATTCCTGAGACTTTATTTTTATTGAACAGCAGAAATTATAGCAATGGCAAGACAGTTTGGAATCATCTGTAAAAACTGTCAAATTGTTCAAATAAATATGGAGAAAGGAGCTGTGGCCAGCAACCTCCAGGTACTTATGGAAGCTGAACTAAAAGTAAAAGCAGTAGCAAACATGAGGTTGGCTCTGAAGTTCAAAGCTAAGCCAAAACTTCACAACACTTAGAAAGAAATGTCCACTTTCAGTCAATTTCAGGTGAAAAGATCAACATGAAAGCCATGCATCGGCCTGGGGAAATTTGGCAAGCAATTTAAGTCTGCTAACACCTGACAGAGCCACTACTGCCTTCAAGTTAAAGGATAACTGTAATTTCAGGCATCTGTTTGCTTCTACTCAGTGCTTGAGATCAATTTCAGTGAATCAGCCAGTTTGTAGAAGCTCAGTAAAAATCTCATTAGATTCTGAGCATCCATTTGTGCTTTCCAAGATGTAGTTTTCAGAGAAACTGACTGACGAGCCAATCCCTGAGTGTTCAGAACAAGGTCAACAACCTCAGATACTGCAGATTTAAAAAGAGACTTTAAAAACTAGCCATACTGGTAGACCTGGACTTCTTTAGTCTGTGGCATAAGGATAATACTTACATTAGAAGAATGTGGTGAGATTTACTTATATTACATGCAATAAATGCTTTCATGCTATTAGACTGAAAGAGTTCAATAATACATTCATAATACTAAACTTTTGTCCAGATATCAAAATGAAAAATATTTTCAGAACCAGAGACAAAAGTATATTCTTCAAGGATTACACCTTTTTTCCCATAGCCTTTAATTTTTTTAAATGAAAGTAAAATGCAACTTTCCAAGTAGCAAAGATTTATTATTTCTCATATAGAAGGAATTGCTATTTTCAGCAGTTTCATACGAACACATTTATAGAAAAAAAAATCAAGAAAACAGCTTAGTTTAAAAAGGCTTAGTAACAGAGAACAAAGTTTAAAGTTACAATAGGTGATAGAAATATATTTTCTGAGTGATGATTTACATACACCTGAGATAAATTCTGACAACTTCAGTGTCATCTTAACAGTCCTAAGGAGCAATAGAGAAATATGGAAGGAATACAATCCAATTCCTTTAATTGTAATGTAACACAATGCCATGTCATTCTTGTTTTCTTCCTCACTGTCTGTTAAGCCTATCTGTATCTTAGTTTTTCTTTAGACTGCTTTTTTTGCAAGATCCCATAGATATACCACTGGGTCTATCATTTGTTTGGTAAGTAAGGACACTAGATTTTTTCCCTTCTTTAAAAAATCCAGTTATGTGGAAATAAAGAAATACTGTGCCTTGCTAGACTGTGGCAGAATTTCAGTACTTAAGGCAAATTCTTTAAGTCAGATTGTTTAGACAGGTTACTATAAGGCTGAAAAAGACAAAGCAATAAAGGTCTTACTTGTAAAGTCATGGAGCTGTGGAAGTGAATCCAAAATTATACCAACCAAAGGGAGGTAGAGAGCAGCGATTTTAATCTTCATCTCTTTTTTGGAACAACGTGGGTCTAGGTCATGGGAACTCAGCAAGCTAAGGATAGCACTGACTGCTTTTCTTTGCACCTTACTAATCCTGTTAACACAAAAAATTGCCATGAGCTCCAATAACAGGTCGTGCACAAATAATTTGTAGATCAAAGATTTAAGAAACAAGGTGAACATGGGAGAAGGAAATTAATACACCAATAGTCATTAGACAGTGTCTTCCACTCAAAGCAGAGATCCACGTTCCCTGCAAAAGACAGCTGTCTTACATGGCAATAGTGTGAATCAAGAAGCACCCATGAAAAAATCAGTATGGCAAAGAGAGATGCTTAAAGAAAAGCATCACACTCTGAACAAAGTTAGGCTAAAAGACAGTGGTGATTTAGAAAGAAGAGTGACTAAAATTTTGAGCTGTGATCTCTATTTATCCAACGCTACTGCAGCAAATAGTACTCTTTTACTCAGTAACACCAACATCCTGCAATAAAGTGTTTTAGAGTGACTCATTGAAAAAGACAGTAAAGACCATTCTTTCGCTTCCCTTTTCTTCAGAATCAGTCTACATCACAACTCAGTGTGATTGACTTGTTGATGCTTGCAAGAGTGTCTGTAGTGCATGTCTCAACATCCACTACACTTTCATATGAACTTTCATGAAGGTTCATGCAGAAGTAATTCCTTATGGAGGCAACACCAAAGAAGCTTTGCAGGACTCTTAGACTCTGTGCCAAAGACAGAAAATGTTCTTTCTGATAATTCCAGCCAACACTTAATAATACATTAAGTGATTTTGGTTGCATTTAGGGGAAACAGGATTTACCCTAGAGTTAAACTATGACTATACAACAGTACATTAATATTGACATGGTCTCATTCTAAAATCTGCAGATTTGGATACTCACCCCTCACAATCTGCGTCCAGTGCTGCTGCCAATTCTGTAAAGAGTAATCCAGTCAGAAAGTGCTGCTGACGGTATTCTGATGAGAGGTCAAACATACCAGCAATTTTCTGGTCCTGGAAGCTGGAGCAGGAGCTAGAATTCTGCAGAAGAATAGGATGTAAAAAAAGTAAAAGGATGATCGGTGAAACAAACGTTCTTAAAGATGTCATAAGGACAATCCAAGCAGATAACAAAGTACCCTTACCAGAGGAGACCTTATTTCAGGCATTGAAAGAAGTCTGGAGAAAAACATCAGTGTGTGAAATAAAAAGCAACAATTTTCAAATGAATTGCTTGTTAGGATGCAACCTCATCCTTTCCATTCTGTGCAAACAATTCATTTAATGTTATTTGAGATGTAAAATTCCTACCCTGTATCATCAGTTTGGATAGGAGACAAAGCAGAATTTTCCCCATGTTTAGAATTCTGCGTCATTCTTACTGTTGCAAAGCTGATGAGGTTGCCCCTCGTAGAAGGGGGAATTTGGGCATCAAAAGCACTGCACTACTAAGCTCCTATAATGTCTACCATGGAGGTAAGGTGAGGAAGGCTGTATGAACAGTGTTTCCTTTTGCTTTGGAAAATTTTGGCTGAGCTTGCTGGCAGCTGGCATAATTTAAAGCAGCCTTCAAACTGCTGTAACTTATGGCTATGGCTGATATACAGCTAGTCCAGAAATGGAAAGTTGCTGCTATATGCGTGTTGTGAACTTCTTACCTTCTCCAATCATAGGTGCCATAGGTCATCTGGAATGTTTTTGTACCTTGATCTGGTGAACATAACTCTTAGATTCTACTCCCCAGTGAAGCTACTGGGGTTTATAAGACTGAAATTTGCTTTTAATTTATATTGTTCAATATTCTCTCCCAATATTTGTGTCAGTCACAAAGAAATAGTCCCAAAACCCAAACACATGAAGTAGTAGTATACCATACTGTGAAAGGTGTCTTCCAGCATATTGTTTCAAATGAAGCCCGCATCTCTAAGCTGCCCTATACTTTACACTGACCTAGCTTAACCTGCTCCCATTTAAAAATTGAGCAGAAGGCACTTTGTTTCTGAAAATAACAGTAAGGTGCAGAGCATCCACTTAAGTGAATTTGGCTTCTCTTCACGAATTCCAAAAGATTTATTTGGAAGGCCACATTTCTTATTGAAACTCTAACATTACCTGGGTAGCACTCTTGCAGACAGATCAAAATTACTGCAAGGGTGGTCAGTAACTGTATTAAATCATGCAAGGGCTTCAAAAGCCTTATTTATTTGCCGCAGTTGTACTTCACATGTTACTCCTAAAGAAGAAGAGTTGGTGTTGTTTCAAGGAAGGAATGATCAAAATGGTGCCTGCCCAGCTCTGACCTGCTAGAACCAGTTGGAAGATTTCTGTCTCCCCACATACAAGCAGAGGAGTTCTATCTCTAGCTCTTTGAAATCTAGTGTGAGGGTTAAGCAGAACTACTGTGAAAACCTGATTATGGGACCTTCATGCTTTGCTTTCAAGACCAAGAAAAGTTCTAAGAAAATATTAATTACAATTATTGACCTGTCAGAACCCTTGAGGTATGTGACGTAGCAGATCTTAGCATACAACTAATTCTTTGGCAGTGACACTTGAAAAGGGAACTATGAATCTGAATTGCTCCATTGGAATTTTGGTTCAAAATTCACTTTGAATTTTTAACATTTCAAAGTTCATTTGAAATTCATGGTTCAAAAACCATTGCCTACCTGATTTGAATTGCTCAGAGAAACTACAGGCAAAGTAATAGCATCAGCTGTGCCACTGGGGAGGAGAGGATCCCAAGAAAAGAACATTGATATTTGAAATGGAAAGAATGATACCCCTGCTCTGAAGAACAATACAGAAACACATCATTCAGGATATTGAAAATTCCAGTGATTTTGTCACTAACTCATAGCATTTTCATCTACTTGAGAACTTCAGCTAGAAGGCAAATGCACTGAAGTTTGCTGTGTGCTGCCACATGCCATAGCTCTCCAAAACACACACTGATACTGAAATATATACTAGCAGCTGTGTGTCTATGGCATGCCTGTAAATCAACTCTGTACCTTCAGAGCCATGTTCTTTTTAGATTTTTTATGTCTGCATGAACAACTGTTTTCTTTTTACATGTTTCTAGGGGGGTCTACTAAAGCATTACCACAAACATACTTGTGCTACTTTAAGCTTTAACTTACATAGGTTCAGTTTTGCAGTAGTGGTCCTTTAGTATTTACTGTTTTGCCCCTTTTCTCCCTGATGTAGTGATGGCTCATTAACTCTAACTGAAGCAGCTGAATACAGAGCAACAGAAGTCTTTCTCTACATGCATTCTTCAGGTGAAGACCACCTAATATTGGCTGATGGATGCCTACCTGTGAGGATAAAGAGGGTGAAGGAGATGCTGGAGTAGAGGCCGAGGTCATGAAGAAGAGGTTTAGGTTCAGGTAATGCTCATGGCTGCAGAGAATTCTCAGGAACTCCAGTCTCATGGAAATCAGGGTGGAAAGAGAATTCAGCTTGTTTGAGAGCTAGAGAAACAAATGAAAGTGCCTTGTTACTGGTATTTGCTATTTAAATTATCATGCAGAAATATCCTGTATCATGTTTCCTGATACAGTAAATTCAGTAAATTTCCTGATTCAGTAAATTTAAAAAATATAGCCAAATATCTGAGTGTGCCTTAAAATGCTCCCTGGTTCCCTGTACCTAGCTGTTTTCCATCCATTAGTTGCTCTTTGTTTGGCATTGGTGGTGTCTTTTTTTCCTCTATGGCTCACTTGCCGGCTTCCCAAGAAAGAATCAATATAATACAATAATTTTGCATAACACTAGGATTATAAACAAACAAAACTTTGCTGAGTCTGCGGCAAATTCACTGAAAGTCAGGTTAGTGAACACAGAATCAGTAGTCTTGTGACAATAACACTGACATTAACATTAATAGAGTTTTGCACATACTATAGGAAGTGATGGTAGCTGACAGACTGAATTCTCCTATCTACCATTAGCTGACAGCTTTGCTTGTTTTGGCAGAAAAGCCACAACAGGTATATTGACTCACAAGAAAGAAGGAAAGCTTTCCATCTTGAATACAACAATTATTTCATACTAGCGCCTTGCAAACATAATTTATTTTTAATTTTTGCAGGCTTGTAAAGTAATAAGACAAAGGTGGATCATTTTGATCAAACGCCCCAAATCTAAGTACTGCCTATAACAGCAGTATTTTGGTGAGAGTGCAAAAGCTCTTTAATCTGTGATGTGCAGACTTTGGGAATCCAAAGGCTGATGCTAAGAGACATAAAAAAGAAAGGCAAGAAAAGTGGCTCTACAGATGCTCTGCAGTGCACTGTAAGGTATGGCATTTCTAAAAGAACCCTAACCTCCACTCAAATTATTTTCTGCAGACCACAGATCAAAAGGGGTGTAAAGTCTCTGTAGATGCAGAAAGAAATAGGATATTTACCTTACCCTTTAACACAACTCAGAGGATCTTGATGGATAAATGAATCAAAGAGAACAGAATACAAGACTGGCCATAAGCCCAATACAATCCCAATCATGCACAATGCCTACCTGATTACAGTAATGTTTGATGAGATTAAACACAAATCCTCGGTCCATTAAAGAAAGAAGATCATACAGGAAAAAGGCCAGGCTGATGTTAATTTTTTCTGCTTGTTCACTTTCCTTAAAACAAACAAACAAACAAACAAACAAACAAATAAAACATGGGGAGGGGGGTAAAACTGCACTTACAATTTATAAAACTCATGTAAAGGTGGAGAACTTCTTAGTATCACTTAGGATAAAAAAATAGTGTAGGGGACAGTCTCCAGAAATGTTATGGAACAGAGAGGAGAAGACTGTTTAACTTCTCTAATCTACATGACCTTGTTAAAAATATGTGTATTATTTCAACAGTTACTGCTTTTGGAGAAGAAATGGAACAGGAGAGCGACCAAGCTTATCTTTGCAAATCTTTGTGCAGATAACAACTGAAATCAAATTTGAGAGCTTTTCTGAACTTCCTATGGGCTCCAAACTTTTATATGTGCCTCTCCCCTGCCCTCCATTTGTTTTTTAATTGAACTTCTAACACTACTGAAAATTATTTAGGCGTTCAACATAAAATACTGTTTTCAGATATTAGTAAAAATCTGCCCTAGCTCTGTTGATGGAATGCCAAGTGTTTCATTTACAAATTTCATGTCTAAAACTGATAGGAAAAAATATCAGTACGGCAAATCTGTGAGTTTTACCATCTGGCAACTAAATTCCTTTGTATTTACAAATGGTCTGATTACTAGAGACACACAACGAACTCCAAGTATCCCCTAAAATAAGGCTATTTCAGACATACCGAATCAAATTATAACAGGTTGACAATATTATCTACTTGACCAAGAAGAATGTGTGGAGGTGCCTGAGGGGTCTGCACACCTCTCAGAGCTCCCAGGTGAGTTCGCTCAAGACTGACAAGAGAGAGATGATTGATAAAAATGCTACTGGTGTCTCCGGCAAGTGAGAGCAGGTGTGCAGCACCTCAGGGTATTTATGACTTAATTTTTCATTTTTCAAACTTTTCGTTGCTATTGCCATTCAAGAATATATTTATACACATACAGAATATAGAATTCATATAAAATCTATGATCTAGAATTTACATAGCAAAGTAATTTTCTACTGTGCTGAAAAAAAAAAACCAACCAGCTTTCCAATAGCTTACAGGGCAGTCTACAGTAAGCCAGTAGCTGCAGAACATCATGACAATCTAACATGCTCAACCATGTACTGAAACATACAGAATATTACTTTGTGGATTTAAAACGTAGACAGGTGTCACATACTGCTGTTCTGTACAGCTAATCAATTAGCTTAATTCTGAAAACACTGCAGCAGAATTTTCACACACAGTTAGACTCTACCTACTCAATCCATCAAAATTGAATTGAATTAACAGCCCATAAAAACCTGTGCATTTCTCATGAAGAAAGCATAAAATATTAATCTCTTAGTAGATCTGTTAAAACATTTTAATGTAGCACATTTTTATCACACAATATATTCACTGATGTGAAGATTTCTATGGAAATGTTTTCTGTGCATGTGGATATCACAGAAGCATCTTTTCTTCATCAAAGGATGAAGCTTCAGAAACAACTTTTTGGTTGACAGTAATGGTGATTTCTGCCATTTCTTGTTCTCAGTTGTCTGGTTGTGACTCTTCACCAGTTTCAGTTCCGTAACGCAACAGCTAGCCACAGGTGGAGAATTGGACTAAGACCCATGCTGGCTGAGAACTTATTGGGCAGGTACCAGCTACCTCATGACAGAACACATTGCCCTGCATGTACAGTGCTTCTGGCAGCCCTGGGGTATGGAAATAAGCTGGCTGCAACAGCACAGGTGCAGACACACAAGCGGCCTTTATTTTATGTTCTGGGGAATAGCAAAAGTGACATCAGTTAACTGAATTGATGTTGAAATACAAATTACATTTCATAATATTTTCAGCTTTATAATCAATTATGCCAATGGAACTTGTTAAAATATACCAGGAGAAAGAATTACATGTGGTTTAGGTTTATCTCTTGTTTCTGAGTTTCATGTGGCAAGTGTGTCTTTAGAGAGATCTGGGGTTAAATATCTCATGATTGGGTTTTGCAGGAAGAACACTACCTTCATATTGCAGTCAGGGAAATCAAATGTGGGAGAAATGCTGTGCAGTAGGAATGAGTGCAATAGGAAAAGGAGATTAAAGGAATATGCTACACATGGGTGCAGCTTGATGCCGTAGCCAACCTGGCATAAGGCAGCACAACTACTGAAAGACAGAGTTCAGTCTTTCCTATCTCAGAGAAAGGGAATTCCCTCCCACACATGCCTCCCTCTGAATAAAAACAAACTCTCTGCTAAGAAGGCACAGGACTGTGCCTTGCAGTCACAGCTCTCACTTATGATCTCTGCAACACTACAGCCTCAGTTTTAGCCTAATTCCAGTGATGATCCTGAAAGTACAATGCAATTAAATAAAGCTCAGTGTGATGCGGTGTGAACAGCAAGAATCCACAGTGCGTTTTTTCATGCTTTTACCTTTTGGGGTTTGACTAGAAGTGCAGCAATCTCAGAAGTAACCACGTTAACTATAGTGGTAATATCATCTTTGAAACGGTCAGAGAACCGGCTTCTTCGTACGTTGTCTTGCTTGTCTATACTGTGAATGTACTGAGCCATACTCTTTATCTGCAAAGCAATAAAGAAAAAAAGAGAAAAATATAATGAAGTGGAGATAAAACTCTTCTCTATGTTAGTCCATGGAATAAGAGCTCCCACTTGTTTTTCCCTCAACACAGTCACTCTCACCTTTCTCAATCCTCTCATCTTTATAAATCCTATCTTTATTGGCAAGGAACCAGAGAGCCTAGGGCTTTAACACAGATAGTCCTGTTCATGTTCATACTGTGGCTCAGATCACCCTCACCCTGCCCGTGCTGCTTGTAGCTTCTGTTCTTTGTGATGACAGTCAGGGGAGGACATTTCTGGAATTAATTCCTACTCCTTGATCTCTTGTGTTGCATATCTGCTTCCAGTGGAAACCAGTATGTCAACAAAACTTGCAGTGACATCAGTCACCTCAGGGCTCTGTGACACTGACCTTGGGTAGCCTTGCTACTGCACATGTTATTAACAAAGGGGAAGAAATAGGAGCAGAAAAGAAGGGAAGGGCTCACTTTGATATCTATCACCCAGACTTCTACAAGCTGTAGACAACTGTGCAGATAGTTTGGTGGGTTATAACTGTCACAGGCTCTCATTGGGGGTGAATATAGAGAATTCTTTACTTGTGCTTCCATTATCTGGAACCTATCACAGTGGGGTTATTTAGCTGAAGACATTATAGTCCAGCTATATCTGTGCCTGCATTTCACCATCAACTTGCTACAAAACAGCAGTGATAAATCTTACCAGGAGTTCAAAGAAGAACCAGGCATATTTGAAGACAGCCTCTCTCACCATACCCGTGCTGACCACCATCTGCAGTGCCAACTCCTCATGGAAATGCTAGATAATAAACACAGAGTGTTCAGAAATGGTCTTTCACCCAACTCGTCTTTCACTTCAACCAATTCCTAGCACTTGCACCTTGGACAGCCCCCATAATGAAGAGTGAGCAGCTAGACAGAAACACCTGGACATCTGACAAAAATGACACATAAGGAATAGCACTATGGGCCATTCTGCTGTGGATCCAGAACCCTGGACACTTGAGCTGGAAAATGCCTTTTGTCTATCCTCAGAGTACAGGCTGTGTGCCTGACAGTGAACAGTCACATGCCCCTCCTAAGAGCTTCTGCTTAGCACATTTGTGTTTTTGCGAGAACATACAAGATTATTTGTGTGACGGGATAGTAGGCCACAACAACAATTACAGTGGAGTTTGCACAGAGGTGTGTAGCTAGAGACCACACTCTTTGCAGTGATGTGCAACCATAAGACTCCTAGTCCCAATGACCTAAACTTTGAGAAAACTCAAATCTGGACTAACCACGTATTGTAATATCTATTCTCTGTTCCTGATACAAACAGTATAGCCAGTGAAATCTCTAAGTCTATTCACATTCAATAGAACACATAAATCTAGCCAAGATTTAGATTGGGTATAAACCCTCATGGTTTTTTGGCCTAATTCAAATCAATAAACAGAAATAAAAAAGAAGTGCCTCTTAACAGGAACACAGATTCTAGACTGCCCACTGTAGATTTTCTCCCCCCTTTCTTCATCCAAAGCTTCCTCAATACCAAGCACAAGATACAGCTCTGGAGGAGTTAGCTATTTGCAGTGATACGTTTTATGTTGTTAAAAAGCTATTTGGGAATACAGACTCAGAATAAGGCGGAATTAATTGATTCTACATGCTACAAAAAAGGGAAAAGTAAAATATTCCTTACAGAAGAAAGAAATGGCAAATATATCTGAATGCAATTTACTGCAACATGTAAAGGCAGGTATCCAGAGGGAAACAGCAATGAAAAAACATAGAGGTCTTAGTACCCTGAGAAAGAGAGCAAACGGAGGATACAGGCAGGCTGCTACCTGTCTAAATCTGTTCCAGAAAAAGAATCTAAAGATTCTAGAGCAGAGTCAGAAATGCCTAGGCAATATTTACCCATAGATTTAACTTTCCATCACAAACTCCCTGTTCAATAAAACTGGTTGTTATTTTGTTCTCCCTCTCCTCATTTCATGCTAATTACAAGCACTGCTTGTCGTGGCTCCAGGTTCTATTAATCTGTCACTCTCACACTCAGTAGTAGGCTACCTTTTTACTGGATGGTCTTGGGTTTGCACATACACCTGGCGTGTCATTTGTTCCTTCAATGTAAAACGACATCCGACTGGAGCTGTGATCTGCAGGCTGGAGAGTGGCCAGAAGAAACACACACACACACATTAATGCATAGCCTAAGCTAATTAACAGACTAAAAATCAAATCAGTGTTTTCTTGGAAGGTAAATACAGATGTTCACCTGTATGGGAACTGTTGAATCATGGCCTGAACCTCTGATTGATCACCTGAGGCAAGCAATGAGTCAGCCCTGGGAGCACAGGTGAAGACAATTCACCTGTGCTGGCAGAAGGGGTGGAGCCTGGCTGCACCTCTCCTAGACCCATTTAAGAGCTGACTGCCAGGGGGGAAGGATCTCTTTCTGGAGGTCCCTTCTTTGGAGTTTTACAGCAAGCCCAAGACATGGGTAAGCATTCTATCTATTCTCTTTTGTATAATAACCTGCTTAGCTAAACCCTCTAGCGCATTCCATAATTATTACATCTGTGCATTCATTGATTATACATTACCCAAACATTTTTGTGTGTCTTTCTCTCCCCTCCTCCCCTCTCGGATTCTGTTCATCAGAGGAGGCCGAAGACCACCTGAATTCGGCAGATGCAGGAGACCACAAATATCAACGCTGCCCTCGTGTGCCCAATTTTAGCACCACAGCTGTGTTTTGTGAACTAAAACTCACTCTCTCAAGGAAGCAGTCGTTAGGGTTTATTAGGCAGTTCTATGTCCTAGATTAACTAATATCTGCGATTATTCCTTTCATTAAAAGTGATACCACTTAAAAGGCAGTGAAATGTTAATAGTTACCTAAGCATTATAAATTTTTAATTTATCAGTGTGATAGAGCGGTAATACCAAATGTTCTAATTATGTATTAATTTGAAAAGAAAAAAAAACAAAAACCCATCCTGAGATATTTTCTTTTTCTTTTTTTTAGGACACACTGCATCAGAAATTCATAAAGATACTAAGTTCAAATCTACATTATTAAAAATTGATTTCTTTGTATACATATTCACCCATAACAAATAGACTGACAAATTCTGTGCACCTGACTAGTTCTGGTTTAATTTAGGAAATTAAACCATCTGATTATTCAATGGGGAAAAAAAAAAAACAAAACCAAAACCTCAAAATGTTTCTGAAAATAACTTGCTTGAGAAGCAGTATTCCATGTACATAGCACTCACAGAAAAAGGAAGGAACACCTGGTTCTGAGATGCTGCAGAGATCTGTCTGGGTTGCAGCTCAAAGCAGCCTCCTTGCACAGGGATAAAATCCTGCAGCTGTGAGAGGCAGGGCTTCTGAGCTCCTGCTGATTTTGTTCCTGCTAAGGTTTTGTTCTCCTCAAGGAGTTGAAAACAGCCATCCTCAAAAAGCTCTGAGAAGAACTCGGGGTACTGCAGACCAGCAAGTACCTGTTGCCCCAGCAGGAAACAATCCTGTTTCTCAGTTCCTCCTGTCCTATCCTGCAATTTGTTGGTGACAAATGTGATTCTGGATAACAAAGAGGAAGTTTGTGTTTCACTCTGTGGCTGAATTTATTATCAGGAAAGACTTATACAGAATCTTCAGAGGGCATCTGTACTGTAGACAATATCAAATAACAGGATTGCTGCTACATATGTTGCCTAATTGTTATTTTTTAAAGTTGGAAGTAATTTACCACTAAGCAGCCTCTGTGAATAAAAAAATCTCAGTAAAAAGAATGAGAAGGAACCAGAATAAGCTACCAATGTATTTTAGAAAATCTATTTCCTTTCCAAGGGTTCTTCATCCTTTTTAGAAAGCAAGCCTGTTCCCACTGTAGACAGTGGCAGTCTTTTCTGACACTGATTATGTGATAGCTAGATCAGCTCCCCCTGAATGCTCTAAGAAATAATGTGAAAAGAACCTAAATCTCAGGATGAATGGGAGAGTGGGGCACCTTGAATAAGGAAATCCTTCTGTGGAGTGCCTAAACTTCAAACTCAGAGATGTTACCTCTTATTTTCTTCACCAGAATTTAGCAGAGAGAATGTAACATGTACATGCCAAATTAGACAAACAGTGAATGTTTCTGGTGATACATACAGTGTATTCACAAGAAGCAAGTCCAGCCTTCAAAAAGAAAAACCTGGATTCATAGATTCAGTTCTGGCTCATACACTTCTCAGATACTTGACTTCCTCCTCTTACCTTGGATGACATGATGTTTTTGACCTCTTCATCAGCAGCTGACTGTGTAACAGTGATGTCAGGATTGCTGCAGCTTATCACTCGGCTCTGCAGTAGTTTACTCCCGACGGACACTGCAGAAGTGCGCCCAAATGTGTAGTAACGAGACTCCGTCAGAGCAGCACTGCTCCCTGCACCTGCCCACGGGGAGATGTTTGAACTAAGACTGAAGGACATAGTAATATGAGACAAACATGAGATTCAAGCCAGCTCTGCTCAGTGCTGCACAGCATCAGCAGCATGAAAAGCACAGAGCTTACAAAAATCTCATCAACAACTGCTCTGTTAAATTACATGGGCATTGAATAACAAGGTACAGATGTTTTGAGATTCTGCAGCACGCCAACTGACAATGCATGCAGTAGTGAAAGACTGAGGGCTTTCTCAGCAGTAGCACTGCGCAGTAGCTCTTTCTTTCCTCTATCAACTCTTTTCAATCTGCTGTAGATTAAGACAAGATTCACATGCTGAAGCAGTGCTCTGTTTGAAAACTACGCAGTCTGGGTACAAGAAATTCTGATTTGCTCTTCTGAAGGCCAGTTGTCTCTGTCTCATAAGCACCACGATGAGTAGTGTGTATAAACAGAGAAGATTTTTTTTGCAATTTTTGCAACGATATTACCTAGTTTTGGCACTTCTTTTTGGGGGTCTGGCAGGCGAAATACGTAGTAGACATATGATGCCAGGAGGCAGTTCCTTCCATGCTGATCTTTGCTCAGGTCTTTGCTGTTGTGGAGACTGTTCACTATTGCAACCACAGATTCAAAGGCAAACTGTGAGAAGTTAGCTGTGAAACAAAAGGCAAAAATTAGTCTCAGCCCTGAAGGAAATAACATAATTAGATCATGGCATTCCTTTTAACAATAACTAATTTGTACATGCTTTAAATCACTCCTTAACAGATTAATAGCTGCAGAAAGCAACAGTTACACTGGGCCAGACACTATGTCTACATAAACCAAAAACCTATTGTCAGCAGGCTCACTTTCAACCCAATCACTACTATTTCACCACATGGTGCTATGTAAAAGCAGACCCTTATTGTTCATGACAATTTCTAGCAGCCTTCAGGTACTTCCTAAAAAATATCTGTTTAAAGGGCAATAATATCGATTCTTCTCCAGCTGACAGAAACATACAAGCTACCAGCCTCTTCTTCTAATATTTTAGAACAAATATTGGCTACCAAAATTAATTAGGAAATCAGCTGCACCACTGTCTTCAAGTATGCCTTTCTGCCATATTTAATATAGGTAATGGGCAGCTGACAGCTTCAGTAACAGAAAAACATCAGTGTGCATGCCTACATCCTGTTTTTGTGTCCACCCACTTCTGGCTAAAGATATTTGGGAAGATGTAATGCAATCATCATTATCAGCTGTTGAACAGTTATTTAGCTGCTGCTTTCCTCACAAAGCAGTTAAACAATCATCCTGCTTCTGACTTGTATCTCCAGATAAGTAACTATTAAGATTTAAAGTACTTCTGAAATGGAATCTCAAAGCTTTATTTGTGCAGGGAAGAGAAGCACAAACAATTTCATCAAATCTGATTAAACTTTGCAATGAAACTGTGTCCAGAGAAGCCCAGCTACTTCTGAACTACCGATAGAGTAAATGTGACCCTGGATATCTGGCAAACTTTTCCGCATCTCTAGTTTGCTTGTGGTACCAAGGAAAATAAATAAAGGATCCTTAAATACCTGTCTGGCCAGCTATGACCATAGGCTGTACAGCCAGCTGGAAAAGTTTATCTAGTACCAGATGTAAAAATAAAACAAGAGGTTCCAGTCGTGAAGAATTCAAACAGATAATGCTGAGTTTCAGTTCATGTTCCAGTGTAGCCTCAGTGATCTTCTGGTCCATCAGTCGAATGGGGAAGGTCACTTGACTTTCCAGAGAATGGCAAAGAGTGAAGAACTTCTCCAAGTGATTGTCCTGCAAAGATGGTGCACTCACAGTTAACAAAGCTGATATAATTCAGCCTGCTACTTGATAAGCAAAGCTTGATTCCTATCTGACAGGTGGAGAAAATACTTATACGCTCTTGGCTTACAGAGGCAGATAGCTCTAGAAACCAATTTCTAAGTCAGTTGCCACAGTGTTCTGTTTGTTTATTTTCAGCTGGCTCAGATTCAGAGGTGATTAGATCAGATTAAAAGCAGAAAAGGTAAAGTCTGCAGTAAATTATACAGTTCATTCTTTCTGATAAAACTCTGAGGTCTAGACCTCACATCAGAGGTCTATAGTCTTTTAATTATTATACTTATTAAGGTCTTTTCCAACCTGAGCAATTCTGTGATTCTATAGTCCCTCTGCCACCTGCATCTAAGAATCTCACTTCCAGCTACATGCAAGTTATGTGCCTTATAAATATGTCCTATATGTATGTAAAAAGTATGCTATCAGAGTTAACCAGAACAAGATGATGTAGGAGACGTTGTGAAATACAAAATGAAATAAAGCTGTGGTGCTTCAGACCCCAGTAAAAGTGGAAAGCCTTCAATTTTCTACCACATTTAAGTGATCAGAATCTTAGATCTCAAAGTTCCCATTCAGCATTAAGTTAGCATCCCTACACATGGATGGCTGAGCTGCCATCTGTGTGGAGTGTTTTGGCAGCCTAGCTGGCCCTGGAGAAGGGGAGATGCTGTGCTTTCCTTCAGCTGTTGGACACTGTTTGAACTAGCCCCAGAGAACGGAACATGCACACTGCAGAAACTGGCACTACGCGATACCAGTGTTCTTCACATCAGATCTCTGTTGAGCTGAGAAAAAACCAGGCTCCTTATTGTTTGATTTGACTTGCTGCTCAGAGTGCTTATTTGTGCACTCATATCAGTGGATTTCATTCACTGAAAATAATCAAGTTCTTTCCACAGCTGTAAGATAGCAGGAACTTTTCATTTGCTTTCAAACCTATGGGAACTTAAACATCTCCAGTTCACAAACTTCCTTGATCAGAATGGGCACATGAATCCCCTTTGAAATGAAACTACAGTTGTGTGTTTCTTTTGATGCATTACCTGGGTATGAACAGATGAAACAGCTTGCACTTCAATATTGAAAACACCTTTGTGTCCTTCAACCCATTTGATAGGTGGTGTCTGTGATGGGACTTTCTGTGATAGAAAAGAATTACAGGAATCACTATCTTTTAATGATCTAACAGAAAGCCTGTTTACATGGGTCTCTAAGACCTTAATGCTATTCACTTTACTTTAGGCATCTAATTCAGTGCAGCACAGAGGACCCTAGTTAGGTGTCTTTATTCTCATAGGCCAGATGAAGAGAATTTCATTCCTTAAAGGGGGAAATTTGCAACACTTCAGCTGGATGCCTAGAACAGACAGTGTGAATTTGCATCTTCTGTGATTAGAAGTTCACAGCCAATGCATGCCAAAGGCACTCCTTGGTGACATGGTACAGTTTTAAAGACAGAGGCAGTTTCCTACTCGCCATATTAGCTCAGAGGGCAGCTTCCTGCTCTAGTAGCAGTACCTGAATCCATGTATCCTCCCTCTCCCACAAAAAACAAGCAAATCATCTTGTGAAAGAAAGCAAATTATGAACCTGACAAATTCTAAACAAACGTATCACTGGTTAGACAATTCATAAGGATTTTTGAATTAATAACTTTAAAAAACACAATTTAACAATACATAATAAAACCAATTAAAGTAATAACAACATTTTTCTCTAGAGCTTTACCCTTTTACAGTACAGAAAGGGGCAACTGTTCAAAAACAGACAGCTATGTTGGATTGTGAAATACTCATGATGTTCTACACTGCAAAAACATTGTCTTTTCATAATTTTCTTTGTTACCTCAGGAGAGTGAATTGAATAGTGGAATGGCAGCTTATCCAATGCAACAGGAAGACAATAATGTCCTGTTTGAAGACGATCATTTAACAGAATTGGCAGCCACTGAAACAAATGAAGAGAAAATGCAGCAATATTCATGACTATATATGATTAGAGCTATTTATCTAATCTGTTATGTATAGTCAACAGAACAAGAAATGAGATATTGACCTGAGTTTCTCTGCTCCAATCCATTAAACAGTAATTTCTTTGCATTTTAAATTCACTGATAGCTACTGTAGAAAAATGTACAAGACTGCTTTACAAACAAACTCATCTGAAAACAGAGAGCTTTTCATGTGTGGCATATGTTTTTCTAATAAATCCTATCAGAAGGATTTAATAGGTCCCATGCTTTTATTTGAAAAATAACTTATCCTGAATAGATTGATATTTGGCTTTTTTTTTTTTAATCCCACCTTTAGAGGTGTTCAAGGCCAGGCTGGATGGAGCCATGAAAAGCCTGATCTGGGGCTAGCAACCCATGGTAGGAGGCTGGAACTGGGTGATCTTTAAGATTCCTTCCAACCCAAGTCATTCTACAGTTTTGTGAAGTAAATCAAGCTCAAGTTTTGAACTTGAAGAGTTCAAGTTTTGCTATGGACAAATTGAACATTTTGGTACTGTTACCCTGAGGATTAAGGCCATGACCTATCAGAACTCTGCAATGATATCTGGACATGCTTTGCTTCTGTTTAAATCTGAAAGAGCCTGTGAAGTAGCACAGGACAGAAACACATCATGTTTAGGTAAGTAAGCATTTGTGGCATCTATCCACAAAAGAAAGCCTGCTTGAGAGGACTAACAGTACTGGAATCAAGAGCACCCAAACCTCATAGCACGAACACACAGATAGTATTTGTATGGCTCCATGGTTCAATAGCACTAGAACTTTTTCATATCTGAAGTATTATTATTATCTGTTTTTCTTCTTATTCTAAAATCTCTCCAGTTAAAAATAGTTAAAGAAAAATGACACTGTGCTACAATATGTGTTTCTCAAGCTAAAACATGCTAGTTTCAATGAAGATATGAAGATAAATGAATTTAAGATAATTGAATTTTAGTATCTAAATATTTTCATAGCCTTTGGTTTTAACAAGGGTAAATGACAGTTTTTATATAATCAATATACCATATAAAACTTAATTCAAAATATTATATTAGATGTCACCTCATGTGTGAACATGTTAGATAACAGTAAATAACAGTTAATTGCCTTTTTTCTTTTCTGCAAATAGAATCTAACAATTAAGAGCTCTACAATAGGGCATTGCTGTTGCAAATATGTAGGTGTATACTTAATTTCTGCGCTTTGGGTAAATTCACCAACTTCAAAGATGCTTACCAATGTAAAGTTATAACTAAGATATAACAGCACAAGCTGCATATAAATTTATTATGTCTGTACATTTAATGGATGCATGAGCACACCCTGCAGTATCTGCAGAACAGCCTTCTACTTGTTATGATGTATTACCATAACCAGAAAGGGAATGCATGGCAAAATCCTTGATAAGCAAAGAGTCTTATCTGCATGGGATACATACACACATATCTAGCCTCTCTTCTCCCCCCCCTGTCCCATGCATACACACATTTATATCACTTACTGAATACCCAATGAGAGTTTCCACAGATGCTCCTTGCTTTGGCTGGCAGCTGATATGATAGAAAGTGAACAATAGATGGTGTTTCTCCGTGAGTTTTGCTGGCAGTTTTATTTTCACTTCCTCATAAAAGTCAGGAGACCTGTTTAAAAAAATGCCATGCATATTTCAGAGCAGAAGGCATATTTGTCAGCAGGCTCCCAGATGCTATGGTTATAAGAACTGTATAGATCCTAAAAACAGCCTTGAGATAAGTCATGCAAGTGAAGTATGTATCTCTGTGGACACTGTTATGATCTATCTACAGTTTCGAATCAGGAACAGTTTGATGCAAAGTGTATAAGCCAGAATATTTCAATATCATCCACCTCCTTACTTTTAAAACCATTCAATTTTAATTTGTGGTTTCAGCATAGTTACTGTATAAAACCTACATCTTGAGTTTGCATTCATAGGAGAGAGCCCCTTCACTTCTTTTGGATCTGTGAATAAATTAAGGTGAATGCTTTTACAAAGCTGCTACTTCCTGTTCCTGTTCCTTCATCTTCAGACAGGGAATACTCTTGACTAGTCTTTAAAGAGCTCAAAACAAGAAAAGCAACAGTCACTTATGCAAATGCGTGTAGTAATCCAAATTAGGTATTGACAAATACTCATAAAATGTAGAAGTTTAAAATAGCCTATTACCACCATTTTTTGAGAAACTAATATTGGCTGAGAATTATATAAAAAGGTCATGCTTAATACATCTCAAGTTATAAGAATAACAACAATGCTTACTTGTTATGATATGTGATAGCTGTATACATCTCTTGCACAAATTCTGGACCTGAAGATTTTCCAAAAATTACCTGCATTAATAAATGAAAGTGAATACAGTCAGATCTAAAACATTTAATTGTTATCATTCTGTGTCACTTTAAGACAGCATATAAAGGTGGGATAATGATCCTTCAATTTGATCTTAGTATGATGACACAGAAGTGTCATTAGCTGGCATCTTCCTCGCACAACATGCAACACAAAACACCAGGAAGATGGATCAGAGGCATCTTACATTGCATTCTCCAGTAATGCAAAAGTTAGAAACTTCAGAAATGCAGTTGTGATAAGCCTCCTGTGGATTATCATATTGCTTTTAATTACATTTTAAGTGATTAATTAAATTTTTTTTTGAGAAGTTTATTTTTCAATTCTATCCTGTTTATGTAGGGTGAGATTCACCTCACCTTACCTTACAGATTCTTTACATTCAGTGGTATTTGACTCACTTTAGCCTCCATGAAAGGAACGCTGTAACTTTAAAGGGTCTCAGAGAGATGAACTGAGATAAGGGAATCTGCACAGCAGAAACCAGTATGTACTGAGGTGAAACCCACACTTACAGGGCACAGTGATGCCAGATAAACTGCCTTTACCCCAAGCATTAATCAAAACCTAACAGTGATATGAGCAGAATGTAAAAAAAAAAAAAAAACAACTAAACAGCTGCATAGCATTATATAAAACATAAGTGTTATATTCACATGACACAGTGTCAGCTCTGGAAGAAAATATGACCAAGGAAAACATTGAACTGCATCTGGGGTAAGGAACATGCCACTGTAAAGCACATTCAAAAAGGTTAGCCAGGTGTCAGTCCTCAAGCCAACAAATTCCTGGGGTAAAGTTCTTCAAAGTAGCATTTCAACTCATTATTTTTAACACAACTAAGATCATGAAAGGTGCTATCTCAATCTCATTCTCAAAAATCCACTGACATACTCTGAAAATTTCCCCAAAAATGCAAGTTGAAGCTGATGCCTACAGGGCTAGAACTATAGGGCTGACGTCTGCGGGCTTTCATAAGCTTACTGATGTCAGTCCTCTTAAGGTCCCCCTAGAAACTGTGGCAGTGTGGAGTAAATAGTAAGTTGTCTCTTCAAGAGGTTCCTCAGGATAGCACCTGAGCAACAGTTTCCTACATGTGCTCAGCATTTGTTACCGGCATTGCACAAGACGGGTCTTCACCACACATAAACTGGATCTTGATGGTAATGTTTCTTGCAGAAGCTGGTCGGTTAGCAAAATTCAGCCTTTGGGGGTAAACATAGAGGAGATTTCTGGAAGAAAGAGAAATAAGAAAAAGCAGCTAATTAACAAGCCTTTCAGAATGAAGTGACAACTTAGCGTTTTGCTAATTTCTGTCCCTGCTCTTCAGTATCATCCAGATAGTTGAAGCTTTGGCAAAACTCTTTTACCCAAGACTTCAAGGAAAAAGTAAGTTCTTGTTGTGACATAAAACATCCTGTGTTGAGGGTTTCTCATACGGTAAATGCATATGAGAGGGCAGTCTTCCTAGCTCTCACTTTTTCAGACATATGTAAAATGAAATAATATATTTGCTTGATGTAATGAAAAGCAGAAGCCTCTCAAGAAAGCAGCTCCTTTCTCAGCTACAAAGAAACAGGTTTTGAAAGCACTATGGAATCAGTCAGAGGTGACAAAAACAAGCAAACCAGGAAATGAACCCACCAACATATAATCCTAGGTTATAGCTTGCATTTCTAGATTATGTAAATTGAAAAGCAGTGTTGATGATTAAATGTAAAAAAGAAATTTTAACCTGTAACTCTAGAAGCCAACTAGAAATGAGTCTTTGAACATATTTTTTCAGTAATTCTTTAAAATATACTTTGCCATTTACTAGCTATTTAGTGGCTTCTATACATAGGTAAATGACTAAACTAAAAAACAACTTTTAATTTTTGTGGAGCACAGATGTTCTTCTGAGTTGAAGACTTATTCTGACATAACAATGCAAATGTAAATACAAAGCTTTTTCTACACTGAAGACTGTGGCAGGTCTGAGATTTCAGCTAGATCCAACTTGTACATTTTGGAATTATGATTATGTCTATTTAGTGTGTCTCTTGTTATACTGCTCTAGTATAAGATTCTCATTCTTTGTCTTCATTGCATAAGAAATAAGATGAATGCTGGTGGAACCATGTTGGTTTCCAATGAGAAACAATAACAGGTATTCACAGACTTTCATCTTCGCTTTTTGTCCAACAGTCAGAAACTACACACAAAATTAACCTATCCTTATCACAGCACGTCATCAGCACCATTATGGAGCAGTTTTGGAGAACACTGTCATTAAATCAGATGGGCTGTCTTCCTTTTGTTGCATTCCAAGACACAGAAAACTGCTTGGTATTCGTTAGTGCCATGAGTCAAAAAGTGACAGCGCTCTTCAGTTACACAGTACAAGCCACTCTACCAACCAGCACACGCTATGTGAGGCATGGCAAGTCTTAGCAAACAGATCAGTATGTAACTTGCCTTTCCTTTTGTTCAGCACAGTATTCCTGCCTGCAACACTAATGCACTTTCTTCCCTAACCTTCTTAAATGCACTTTCAGCTCTGCCAAGTTCTCTCCAAGATAATATTAGGAAAAACTAGGTGAAAGTGAGAAATATATTGGTAACCTCCACTGAATTATGTTAGGGGGAATGACATATTAAATGAAGGATATTATCAATATTACATCTGTCAGAGATGAAGAAATACTTATAGGGGACGCTGCATAATCCAGCCATTGCTTCATTAATCTGCAGCCCAGCAGAAGATGTCACAAATCCCCATAATGACCCTGAGCACCGATTTTTACATTTACATGTGACTTGAAATGAAAGATATGCAAAATCACAGAGAGCTCTTTGCTGACTACACAACCAAAGAAGCATTATTTCAGTGAGCCCTGTGCAGAAGAGGTAAAGCTTGTGCCATTTATGCTCAAGCAGTTTTAGGGACCTTGCTTACATGCGTATTAAACCCATCAATGCTGAGGAAGAACAGAAGTAAACTCTGACTCTGAGTATCAGGCAGCGATGAAAGTGATGAAAAGCAGGAAGCTGGGGAGATGATCAAAAGAGTTTCTTCGCGCTGCACCAGGGACTAGGCATACACAGATCTTTTGGTGACTAGAATGTTTCTGCCTGCCAGCAACAGTTCCCTCCAACAGCCTGAGAGCCTGAACATTTCCATGCAGCAGTCAGCACTGCCTTCAGGATGTGGTGAGCCCCAGGAAGCCACATGTTCCTCTTAAGGCTCAGTGCTGAGAGGAAGTCTTCAAGCAACATGCCACAGCAGCTGCTGTCTGTGATTAATGCTGATGTGACTGTACTTCTCCTCTCACTCCCTCTACAGAAAGCACCTCCAGATGCAGGCAGATGTGTTCACAAGAAGCAAAAGAGCCATTCAGGAGTCAGTATGGGTCTAGAAAGGCCATGACAGAACATCCAACATCAATCCAACATGACAGTTCCACACTGTAACAGGGTTCTGGGGGAAGCACTAATTCAGTCTGCTTATCTGGATCTGAGGCTGACCCAGCACAAGGACTGTGAGGTAAAAAGCTATTTCAGCACAGGAAAACCAAGGCTCTGCACAGGACACCATGAAACAGTTCTCATTTTAATGTGCTGATTTTTCTACTCTTTAATAGAGACTTAGCAGTGATGATTTGACCACCTCCCATGGCCAAAGCAACGGAGACCAATATTCTGCCAAAACAAAATCTATGCACAGTCTTCAAGACTGTGATCTTTCTGACTGAACATTGCTGTCTATAATTATTGGCTGTGTAATATGTGTGTAACGTAATGAAATCCTTCTCCTTGCTAAATTACACAATATACAAAGTTTCACAAGCACATCTCAAATTGCTAAACAATATTAGATGTGTCCACTGATGACTGCAATAAGAAAACCATGAATAACAAAAGCCAAAATAGGAGCAATCAGTCATTACTGATAAAAGCTACAAATTGTTTATGAGGATACATATACTGCTTAAGAAACTGGAAACAAAAACTGATACACCTATTAGTCATTACTTTCAATCTTTGATGATTCTTCTGTTTCTACTCTTTTGAGAGAGCGATCTTCAGAAAAATGGTAGATCACAAATACTTTATCAAAGTTGCTGATTTTTCCACGCACTGACTTGACGAGAGAATTTCAATGTTATTTTCAAAAGGATGTGTCTATATCATATATTCTAAAACTTAGTAAAATTTTCTTCTAGTTTGGATAAGTTTGAATGATTTTTCTCATGTGCTAAAATTAAGCATTAAACAGATAGTGGCCAGACTACATTACGTTTTAGGTGAGAGTGATTGTTTAATTTGTCCATTATCATTGACATGAAAACCTTAACAAATATTCTACTAAATTTTTAGTCAGAGCATAAAAATTTTCCCAGATAAACTGAGTGGTAACTTAGCTCTTAAGATCAGATTCTTGAAGACTCAAATCACATCAAATTATTACAGAAAATTAGTTCTTTCTTAATTTAAACATTATCAAGAGCTCGGAGTCAATTCAGACTAAAATTTCAGCACTATTCTCTCCAGAACTCATGTTCAATCTGTATACGTAATTGAAGAGGCTCATCATTACTTCAAACATCAAATATTACAAAAAAGTAGTCAACAACATAATGTATTTGAAAACCAAAACCACAGACAAATAACTGACATGTTACACATCATAAAAAGAACCCACAAAATAATCTAGTACCCATCATAATAGTTTTCTGCTGCATAAACGCAGGAAACCTTTTGACCCACAACTGCCTACTTCACATTATCTTTTTCAGAAGTTAAAACCTAAAAACTTTTCCAATATTAAATTCAGGAGGACTAGACTCCCTTCTGATGACTTTTGCAGCCTTCTGCCGTAACTAAATCCGCTGTGAGGTAATACTCTCAATTCCTTAACTGGTCCTAGTATTACTAAATCCTGAGATGTTATATTGTTAAAGGAGATAAATGAGTGCATATTCATTAGGTATTGCAATAGGACTATTGCAATATTAAGCACAAAAGAGAGAAAAAGAGGGAAAAAGAGAGAAAGAAGGAAACAAAGAAAGAAGGAAAGAAAAGTAAACTACGTTTTTGCATCTCTTTTAAACATCCAGGCAACAAACTAAAAGCAGATGTTTCATTAGTATTTGTCTGGATATGTGCAGAGGTATTATTATGCCAACAAGATCTTATCAGACTGTATCTTTAAAAGTTTTCATTTGTTTTGTTATTCAAATACACTTATATATGTAAATCTCTCCTACATTCAAAGTAACATTTTAATTAAAAAAAAAAAAAAAGTATTGACTTTACTAATTTCAGATTCTTTTAGTATCTAAATCCATAGCACTGGTAAATAGAACTGGTTTGTATACTTACAGTCAAAAATTAGGAAACATTAAACAAACAGCAGCACATTGGCACACTATCACAGTTGCTTAAAAGTCAGCACACAGCTTTACGAAAACAGGATGGTTATATATCCCAGGTTAGACAAAAGGGAATAAAATTACATAAATCACTTTATATCTGGCTGTGTTCAAGTTCAGAGCTACTCTGCAGAAAGGAGCTTCATCTTAGGTTTACAATAATATTCATCATGGAGAGAACTAAGCAAAGAGTCTTGGATGGCAATCAAATTAAGCTGATAATCGGTCCACATTCCCTAACAACACTTTTTCTGGCATGACTGTGTTTATTGGGTGGCAAAACCATCTCAGAAAGAGCTATGTTACTCTAGCTTGTAGGAAAAGGTTTCAGTGCTGCTGCACAAACGCAGTTGCCACTTCCTGGAATCACAAAGTTCTTCTCTCATAAGGTTTGCAAAGCTGACTCATCTGTCTTACTGAGGATCTACTGCTGGATATCAACAATATCTGTTGATGACTCCCCTTTCTAGCGCCAAATATAGCTGTAGTGACAAAGATGTTGAAACAAAATCTAGCACTTCCACACTTATTCATCATTTCCCCACTGTATCTAAAAGGCTGTCTTTGGGGTTGAATGGATTATTAACAAAAAGACTTCACAGTTCACAACACAATACTATTTTTGTCACGTCAACTGTGTTATCATCACTGATTCATTACTTAAGGTGAAGATTAAGGTAAACATGCTATACTGATCTTCAGCTAAATAGGACAGTTCCTCTTTTGTTTCCACAGTTTTCACTGAGAGTGAAATTCAAAAGAGAGCCAAAAACTTTGAAGAGGCTCAGCATGTTCAGTGTGAACTCTTGGAAAAAGAGTGTTGCTGTTGAATTACAGCATGCATTTCTTCTAACATAGGTGTATTTATTCAACACAGACACCTAGCAACTGGAGGATAGTGTGGAGACACACTAACTTGCTTCAGGAGATACAAAGATTAAACATGGTAGCTTTGTTATTCAGGATGTCTAGCTGTAGGACTTCACTCTTGTCAAAATTAAAGACTCAAACACCTTTCTAGATTAGCAATTTAAAGTGGTTGCTAATGCTTTTTGTTTTCAAAAGCAAATCTTATACACTACCAGGCCACCTGGAGTTGACAAGTGCTATACCTTACTGAGTCCTAATAATGAAAATGGTATTTAAAATCTGGCCATTTTTTTTTCCATTAAAAAAAAAATAAATTGTTATTTGACTTCATTTACACTTGTACTTTCAGTTGTATAAAAACTACTACTGCTTTTTTTTCATGCTTTCACTAAGGAAATGGCCACAGTATCCACATGATTTTATATATATTTATGTCAAGCTAACAAGAGCTGCTAGGTTGTGAACATTTTAAAAATATTTAAAAAATTTAAAATTTAAAAATATCCTGTGTGGAACAGGATAACTACATAATTAAATAGAGCATCCGGAGGGTATCTTACCTTCTAACAGTTGACAAGATTAAATCAGTCTAAAACATAGTCTTTAGCAATTTTTCTCAGCTTTTATTTAAAAAAAAAAAAAGCTAAATCATAACCACCTTTGAAAATGGTTCTTAAGCATTAAAAAAAATAATAGTAATCTTACCTATAAATAGTATGGGGAACATACACTTCTCTAATTGGGAATTCCAAAATCTCTTTGTGAGGACGATTACGATTTTCTGGGAAGGGCTTCACTGGTAGCAATTCCGGTGTCAGACAGTAACCAAGGTTTTCAGGAGCTGGAGAGATCTCCAGTTTAAGTGTTCCTTTTAAAAAAAACACAAAATGTTACCAAAGAATACAAAAAATAACTAATGTATAATAAATCAAAACTGAAAACAATATATGAGGTCACTACATAAGTAAGAAATGGATCTTTGGATTGAAAGCTGCATGAGAATAAAACATGCAAGTAGAAGGATATACAAGAACTATTTGGAAACTGAATAAAAGAGAAAAGGGTGGTGCAAAGCAGAGTTGTCTCTCCATCTCCACTCAGATTCTGCTCTATTAATCTGTGACAAAGTAGACATCATCCAACAGGAAATCCAGACTAGTTGTGGACAGCAGTTATACAGTTAATACTGATAACCCTGCCATGAGTATAATCAAACTTTCAATTTTAAGTTTTGGAAAGCAAAAACTATTTTGGAAACCTGCATTTGTCATTTCTGACAATTATCTACAAAGGCAAGAGAAGCTTTACATTGAGTTTGTGTTTTTTGGGGGTTTCTCTACAATCCAGAAGATCTCAAGATGTAATTTATCTGAAAAAGTAAAATGCAGCTTGTCAAGTGTTTGAGCGTAGCCAAACACTGATCCAAATGCAAGGTGAAATACGTAAGCATTTTAATCTCCTTCTGTAACATATGACTCATTGGAAAACACTGCAGAGAAAACCTCTGTCTTCAGACAGCTTGAATGATCATTAAATACATCCAGTAGATACACTATAAGTTAGAAAAAAAAGCAAATCACTGTGGAATATCAAGCTCAATACAAATCTCAGTACTTAACTGGGGATGCTGGGAATCCAGAAGGTTTCACAATAGTTTAAAACACAATTTTATTCTATTTTGGGGTTGAAACTTACAAAACGGTTTAAAGGAGAAAAGTACATATATACTATTCCATTTAAAATGAATTGTGTACCTGGTAAAGTCTTAATTCGTCTCTGCAAGGAAGATGATCTTTTGAAATCAGCTAAGAATTTGAACAGATCTTCATCACTAAGCCTGTCTCCTTCCTACGAGGAGAAAGACAAAAATCATCATCTTTATAGCAATACCGCATAACAAAAGGCTGTCCAAGAAGGCTGTGTGCGCCCCATCCCTGGAGGCATTCAAGGCCAGGCTGGATGTGGCTCTGAGCATCCTGGTCTAGTGGTCGGCCACCCTGCACGTAGCGGGGGGATTGAAAGTAGATGACCTTTGAGATCCCTTTCCACCCAGGCCATTCTATGATTCTGTGATTACCCTGAGACATGCAAAAAAGGTCAACAGCAATTATCCTCTGAACACTAACATCACTGGATAATTTTTCCCAACACAGTTCACACAACACATAGGAAAAATGTCTTAGGCAGTCAGAAACAAAGAGCATCCTATACCTGTTTAAAGAAAGTACTGTGGGTCAGGGAGACGGTTTTGAAGTTTGACGCTGGATAACTGTCCTCAGTGCTGAGACTTCTCTCAGAAAGTCTTCTTGCTTGTAATAGTGTTGCCCTCTTCTCACTAGTTGATCCTTTCCCTTCAAAGAGAAATTAAATAAAATACCAACTTGTTTTGTGCTACTTCAGTACCAAGACTATAAGGATATGCTAGAAATCCACAAGTTCCCAGCTGCATCAGAGGACAGAGACCAGTACCTACAACATTAAGCTTTTATCTGTATTTCCCACTAGCTGTATTTCAGACTATGTGAAAGAATGGAATGCTACAATACGCCTAGTGAGAGTGACATTATTTCTGCTGCAGAGCACAAGCTTATTCGTATTTTTAGTTAATGAGTTACAAAGCACATTGATTAGTGTTGGATGCAGCTTGAAACATCTCTTGTACGCTCCAGAAACTAAGAAGATAAATATTCTGATTCCTCTTTATTGCACAGGGATTCCAGATAGTAAAAGCCAGTTCAACTAAAATAGGGCCTAGAACACTGAAGAACATTTAGAATACATAAAAATACATATGCAGAGGTGAAATGGTGAGAATATTAACTTTTGCTTGTAAGACTAAAAAGGAAAGCTGAGAAGATATGAATTTAAATCTGTCATTTGTTCTTGAGGACAAAAATGAATGATACTGCTTCCTAAGCACAGAACCACCGAAGAGTTGCTTGGTGTTAGTCAGAAAACTTAGACAAGTACCGTTCAAACCTTCAGCCTCAGATACTTCTCGTTCGAGTGTGGAAACGTTGAAGAAATTAGTTAGACTTATGGGAATCCAGGCAAATGGCATTCTGTATTTCCCTAGACGTTGACAAAAGCATTCAGCTTGGGCTTTCAGTTTTTCAATCTTTTCTTTTGTCTAAGACAAAGAAAATAATGAATGTTTTAAAAGTAATCAGTTATTCTAACTTCATTTTAAAGAAAAAAGGGAAATTATTTATTTATTTACAGTTTAGTAAATGATTTGTATTCTTATCTCACATCTTCCTGTTACACCACTGTCAGCACCATAGGTGTTTTGATCTGTAAATTCACTTCCCATTTCAACTAGTTCATTCTTGTTACTGAAAAGGAGAATGCAGATCTTTTTGCAGTGACCCTTGTGCCCAGCATGAGTAATCATCATAAAATAAGCAAGTTCCATCTCCTTCATCAGATACAGAAATAATATTCTGATGAAAGTGAGAAATATGAGATTTGAGGAAACATCATCAGTCTGGTCGAGGGAAGGTAAATGACAATTAATTCCCCAAAGATCATGTTACTTACAGATGTTTGCATTGAACTGGACATAACACACCACAGGTTGCCTAGTCAGATAAGCAGGAAGTCTTTGAAGTACAAATATTTGTGCCAACTCCATGCTGCACTGACATTTCCTTTACTTACCTGTAGATACTTTAAGGCTCAAGACTTCGGAATCAGTACTGATTTCCAAAGTGACTAGGAACAAAAGTGCACCTTGTCTTCTTCTGAATTCTTCATGTCAACTACAGACATCAAATTGCTTGCTCTATGGATTGAACAGTGACCTTCTCCCCATTGTTCTTTGGGTTCTGTCCCATTCCAAAAGATTTGTTCTTTTCCTGTTTCCCTTTGCATGCATGTTTTGATCCAAACACTTTTCATGGTTGTTTACTTACCTTGCCAGTTTCATTTTCTTTAAGAACCATGTAGGGTTCTGCACAATCTCCAATTTCTCCTTGCTGAAGCACTTTTTCTATCTACAAAAAGCAGTAAAATAAGATGCTCATAAATAAAAAATATAACTCCAAACTTAATGCATTACTTCTCTAGCGATATGGAAAAGTCTGCCCAAATCTACCAAAAATAATGCTTAAAACAGTCTTCACAGAGTAATGTACAATAAACTTTTCCCAGTTTCCCCTACTGTTAGTTAGGAAGCAGAAAATACGTATACAACAAAACTACCTATCAGGTACTGCTGCATTTTCACCACAAGCAGAAAAATTAACACATTCCAAATGAAATGGTTCGGGCAAAGTTAGTTTCAGAATTAAATAAACAGACCACTGCAAAACATACTAACCCAAAGCCAAAAAAAACCTCCGCTAAAACACAATTAAAAAAATTTAAAACTGTTTATTTAACTTAATTTTTTTCTTATGAAGAGATAGGAAAACCTAAACACTCAGCTGAGCTAGAACGTAAGATATTAATAAAACTTCTTAGGTTGGGAACAAGATATACCAGTGATGATGATCACAAAGATGATCAAAAATTATCAGAATGCCTCTCAGCTATGGGAAAATCACATCAGTCAACTGCATACATATACTCAGACAATTGGCACAGTTGGGAACAGGAAGAATGGTCTGAAAGTACCACTGTAACATACCTTTATTACCAAGTATATATCTGATGAGGGATAAGTGACAGAAAACACTGCTGATCTTGCCAGAGTAGACAAGTCGGTGGAGGGTGTATGAGAACGCAAGAATCCTCTTAATGAATCAGAGTTCAGGTCACAATGGAAATTTTCAGAGATCTTGAAAAGAAAAAGAAATTAAAATGTACTGCAAAGCAAAAATGAATTGAATGTTATTTTAAAATAAGTCAAAAGGAGTAAGTGGAAATATAAAATAAACAGCTGCAAACACTATAGCACGACTGAAGCAACCTGGATCAGGATGCACGTATGCAAAAGTTGAGATATTTTTTGTAAGCAATTCTAATAATTTTTAGAGTTAAAAGTTTTAAATAAGAGGTAAGTCAATTGAACAAAAGAAACAAAGAAAAGCTAACTATCCTAGAATTTTCACACTATCATGAAATTCAACTGAAAACATGAATGAATGAACAAGTATTATTCCATTTATGCTGTAGTGCACACTTGCCTTTTTTCTTTCTTTTATATCATAGAGAGCTATGCATGCAAACAAAGGCTCAATCTCTATATCAAACCTGTTAAGGAAAGACACACTCATTAATATTTTACTTTTAAAGACCCTGTAAAACAAAAAACAAAAGGGTTTTTAGGCTGTCATTTCCTTAGAAAATGAGGAGAAGTACTTCATTCCAGACCTTGGCTCTCTTAAAGTTTGGAGGATTTTTCTTTTTTTAGCTAGTGCATTTTATTTACTGACTTCAAGTGGAAAAAAAAGGAGGTAAACTGCCAGCAGTGTATTTTCTGAGTTTGTCAGAAAGCTGGTCTCAGATATCAGTTAAAAATGATTCTACCATTCTTAATGTTTTTTCTATTTATCACTATTATGAACAGAGACCGATCAAGTTTGTTTATAATAAATAACTTGGTCTCATCCTCAACTCCTTTTTATTCTGATCTGACAAGATAAAAACTCCCGTAACTATTGATATAAGTGGTTTTCTGCCAAAATTACACTAAAGCAAAAACAAGCAAGCACGTAAATTCTTGTTGAATAAGGAACATACAATGTTAGTGAGTCTGCGGCAAGATGCTCACACGAATTGAGACACTGTAATTGAAAGGTGTCACCAAAGCCTGCCAGACCAGGATATAAGGATACTTACTTCAGAGTCTGCAGCTTTACCAGGATCCTGTTGCCCAGGTGCTCCTTTGGGCGATCTGGCACTGGGCGTATTTCCACTGCATCTTCCTATCATTAAACAGTTCAAATGCAATTAAAATAATTGCAAATTTACATGCTTACATAACAGCTTCAAGTGATGTAACTGAGCCACAGCTACAAAACAACACCTGACTTAGCAGCCACTTCACCTCTTCAGTCAGAAAGAAAACTGATATGAGCTTGCAAATACCTACGTGCCTCACCTGCATCTGGTGTTTCCCAAATGAATGTGGCTTGTTTTGACACAAACATTTTAGCAGAACATGGCCTGACTTACATCAAAAGAAGGCAGAAAGACCTCAGGCAACACCATGAGTTGGATACAACTGCTTGAATGCACGTTCAAGATGGCTGGCAGGCATATGAAGCCCACACCTTCACTGTATTATTATTCAAGGGAAATACACAAAAGCAAAGGAAGCAGGTATACAGTCACATTTTTGATGGTTATGTCGACAATCTCTATCCCCTGAAGTATGGCTTGAGTGCCAGAAGCCCTGTGATCTCACCTCATCCACAGACGGGTAGAGGGCAAGGAGCTCAGCATGCCTGTTGGTTCGTCGGGCTTCCTCATTCTGCCTCTCAAACTCCTCTGCACTGACATGCCGCAGCAGGTTTTCCAGTCGGGGATCCGGCTGCAGGCTGCGCAGGTCAAAGTCCGAGGAGGCTGGGGCAGTCTTGGAGGTGTCCTCGGGGAACACGTGCACAGCCCTGGGCCCTACCTGACAGAAAATGAAGGAACAGCAAAACTTCTTACTGCCTGCTGTAGCTTGAGCATCATGAGGTTTCTCTTGCCTGTCTTTCAGAGGCTGCCTTAATTTCACTGCTGCCAGGAGGCTCACCAAGTGGGAGATGATGGTAAACACTGTCCTCCAGTTTGCACCTCTCTGCATCCATGGGGAACAAAGGGAAAGGGCAGTTTACCTTCAACTTTCAAAGTGGACATGGCGGAAGCTAAAGCATAGCGAGCTGTTGGCAGGGTGACACTGTAATTCGTCAGATCTCTGAGCCTGACTGCATCCACACTGAGGAGCAGGAGGCAGCTGGTGGACCTCCATCAGCCCACGACCTACTTTGTTGCCCACACTTCCCTGAACAGGAGGTGTCAGGGGCACTACACAGCCACACCAGCTCTAGTAACATCCCCAAGCTCTACAAACAATGGTGACAGAAACTCCCTATAAAGAAGGGCTACCTGCTGCAGAGGTCTCTGTACACAGGACTTTTGCCTCCCTTGAGGAATATATTAAATATATTCTATATTTAATGACTTTTACCAAAGATAATGAAGGATACCTGAAAGCTTGCTTCACTAGAGTCTGAAGATTCTGATTCAAATGTTTGTTTCTGCAGATGCTTGTGAAAATCTTTTCGGGATCCCTTATTTTTCAAACTGCAAATGTATGAGTTCCCTTGGTTCCTTTCAGAGACAAAACCAAGCAAATCAGGATGGAACAAAAAAGAATTAGGGGAAAACAAAACAGAAGAAGAAAAACTAAAAATTAGGAACATAATTGCGGAGAAGGACAGCACACCATAACCTTTACACAAAATGCGACATTTTGCGATGTTCAAATGTTTCATCCAACCATTGTAGCTTTACAATGGATATGAAGGATGGTTTGAAAATGAAGAAAATTCACTCACATTGTTATATTCTCACCCTGAGACAGCAGAAAAATCCTGATCTAGGAATAAATTCAGCCCTGAGCTACTCATAAGACAAAGTGATTATTTCAGTGATCTTAGAAATACCGGTCAGAAACACCTCCCTTTTAGCTGGCTCTCTGCTTCTGCACCATGGAGCTCACTGCTTGTCTGAGATGTCATTTGGTCTCTAGCATGCCTAGACCTAGCTACTGCTCTTAAGTCAAGCATTTAGACTATTCTCTCCTTTCAAAAAATTTGCTAAATTCTGTAGTAGCATTTTAATAATCAGTCCCCTTAGTCACACTGTCCAGCTTCATTCATTTTCCTTTCCACAGCACACTCAAAAGCAACATCTAAATACTTCAGTACTTTCATTGCGATGTCACAGTAAGTCATTATTGATCAGGGAGACACCTTTTTATTACATTTTGGGCACAACTGAATTATATGTATTATATGTATTTTAGTGTTAATTATTTGAATTTGAATCATTTACCAGTTCACTGCAAATGAAAACAGAAGGCATTAAAGATACAATATTGACTCTCTTTGGATGTGACATGGCTTTGTAATTGCATTTGCTACTTAGAATGGGAGAGAGGAATTATACACAACCTTCTTTTAAGACACTTCAGCATTTACAAGAGGCTTTGTTGATTTTTTTTTCCACTACCTCCAGTGACAAATCAATGATGAATGCAAAGATTTGCCAACCGGAGCTCACATTTTCCCTGTGAGGTATAAGATACACTCTAAAGTGTTCCTGGAACATCACTTATCTGTTTTTAAAGGGCAGTAGCAATTAAAACAAAACAGGAAGCAAGCCCATTTTTCAGTAGGCATGTCAAATTAATGGTCACACTGAAATCAGTAAGTGGGACAAGGGAAAGAAATGAGGAATGACTGATAGGAGAAACTGACAGACATGGCAACTTGCTTTCCCATGGCCAAAAGCAGAACTATTGAAGTGAATTCACATTGATAACCAGACGAACTTCACCATACCACTTTCTTGATCCTCTTCTTCAAAAGGAGCAGGGGAGAAAATATGATAGGAAAAAAGGTACCTTGAGATAAGGATAATTTAACTAAAGAATAGAGAAATTAAAAACAAACAAAGGCCATGCAGAAGCAAAGAGAGAGAAAATAATTATTCTCTACTTCCCATTAGCAAGCGTTCACATGTTCAGTCATATCTTGGGAAGCAAGGCCTTGATACACATAGAAGTTGGTTGGGAGGACAGATGTTTTAATAACAAGATTGCCCTTTTCCTTCCCCTTTGCCAGTGTCTGACCCCACATGCTACAGAATGTCCCTTTGATCAGTTCAGATCAGCTCCCCTGGTGCTCCCCTCCCACCTCCTGCCCACTCCAGAATACCTGCTTGGATTCTGTGTCAGTGCTGTTCAGCCATAGAAAAAACGCCGGTTTGATGTCAGCACAGTTCTAGCCACAAGTGCAGAGCTCATCACTGTATGGGCTGCTGTGGGTAAAGTGAACTCTGTGCCAGCCAGACTCACTACAACCGCTCAGACCTACTGCTGTGCCCAGACCCTCTTATTCATGTCCCACTTCTCTGAGGCACGAGGACCATAATCTTTTCTCCTCTTCATTGTGCTACTCTCAGCCTTCATATCCAGGAATGGACAAGAGCTACATACACACTCCTCTCACAGCTCTCAGACTATAAGCTGAGATCCCTGCCCTATGAATCTTTGTCTCATAAGCTGGCAACCAGTGACTTTTCAGTCTTTCTTGGCACGATGGAAAACTTTCTATGCGTACTCTTTCTCTCTTTACTCCTTTGCTTCCTCTCAGATTTGTTTTGAGAATAAGGCTCCCAATAGTAACCCCTGATTTACGTGACACTAAAACATCTTTCATGCTTGCTTTCTCTTTGTAATTTTTAGTAACCTGCTCGCACTGTTAGCCATCAAAGATCAGCTTTCTGGGAGGCCTCATACTCAATAAAGTACCTGCAAATTTGCCTCATCTGAATCAGCGAGACATAAAATCACCCTAAAAGCCTTTTGAAGCAAGTGTCTTTCTCTGACTCCATTCACATTTCTACACGCGTACAGGACAGCAAACACAGCCACACGATACCGTCTGCTGCGCCTACTGGGTTGCTCAGTCCTTATCTGTGTGCACAGACAAGGCTGGCTCTCTACAGAGTGCTCAGAGCAGAGCTGAGCTGTGTGACGGAGCGAGCACCGTGCTCTGCGCCGTGTAGGTAGAGAGCCTGCAAAAACCCACCAGCTTCTTCCTGGTGACTCACCACGTGCACTTCTGAGAACTGAACCAATTTCATAAGCCGCTGGAGGAAGTCTCCTCACAGCCCTCAGCAGAGTGCAGAATTAACAACACAACTCCTTTACAGACAGCAAGAGACAATCCCTCACAGATAGAAAATAGTTTTTTGGATGTTATGCACACACAGGGGCCTCAGCTGCCCCTCACACACCTTGCCCCCTAGACTCTTCCCCATCTCTGTAGCCCTCTTTGGACGCTCTCTAATAGTTTTATACCCTTTCCAGATTGTGACACCTCAAAATATACTGAGTAAATAGTGTATAATTGTACAGTGTAGACAGTAAGAAAAGAGTCTGAAAGGATTAAAAAGATTGGACAGCCAACAGCCATATATGAAAATGGACAAAATAAGAACTGACAAAACTCAAACTGTGATTGTCCTTCCACAGAGTTTAAACAAACAAACACAAAATGATTCTTCAAGCATCAGATAAAAGGATAAAAAGAAGGAAGGGATAAGAGATTAAGATGAAGGATCATTGCTACAGACTGAATGTGAATTACATCCTGATTAATTCCTGGGGAACCTGAATAATTAAGAAGCAGGTACAAAAATATTTAGCAAAGCCCACTATCTCAAACAAAACAGTAGAGTAAAACTACTGAGAAGTCCGCTTTTATCTTCAGGTACTGATTCAAATTGTTATTCTTTCAGATTATTTATAACAATGCATCTTCTGCATGTAAAATAGTGTACAAGGTATTTTCTATTTCATTTACTTGTGGGTAGCTTACTTTCTATTCACAATCAGCCAGTCCCGGATATAGGTCTGAACACAGTCTCGTACATGTGAATCCAGCTCAACCCTGGGGAAAAAGCAACATATAGGATATATTTTAGTACCTAGGTCATGCCTTAAGGAAAAAGAAATGTAACTGAACATGCTGTACAGATAAAGGGATCTCTGCTAGTCCACTCCTGTATATGTTTATTGCGTTACTAAGCTACATTTCAGTTTTAAACAATAGGTATATTGAATGAATACACAGACGTGGGTTTGGGTTGTTGGGTTTCTAAATTAACAGACATGCATTTAACAGAGATAACTATTTACCACACCATGCATTTCATGACAGATGTTGCTATAAAGTACTGTAAAACAAAACAAAGTACACCAAGTACCCTTCTTCCGAGTTTTTCCAAAACTTTTTAACAAATAGAGATTTTTTTTTAGAGGCATCAGCTCATGTACTTGTGAAAATACAGATCCTTAGTATGACTTTAGTGTCATTTTCTTTTATACTGAAATGGAGAAAATTCCAAAAGCTCAACAAAATGTTGAGTTCTGAAAATATGATGTAAATTTATGATTTTCAATTAAGCCTCAGTTAATGTAGGGAGCTGGCAGTACTACTTGAGTGAATGGATGCCGATTGGCACTGAAATGTAATAAATTAAGATCAGTTTCCATAAATGTTCTGTCATGATGTTGTAGCACAATTTCCTTACTCCTACTCTGAATTATACTAGTGACCTGTGCAAAAATTGCCTGTTAAGTGAGGACACGCGATGCTGCAGGAATGGAAGAAAGGTGTAACACTTCTCAGCTCTTTCCACCAAGAACTATTAACAGATCTGCAGCCCAGGCTGGCTAACAACCCTTTGGGGTTCAGACAAACAGACCACTGCATGCCAGGGTGGGATAAGGCAGCACATGGTGACTTTCTGCATCAGATGGGACACACTTTTGTCAGCAGGCAGCATATTAACCCTGCCTGGTCAGTGGTATCAACTTCCTGCTTTTGGCAGAGGAAGATACCACAGACTGCACTGCTTGCATGCAAATTTCTGAAGCATGACCTTCCTGAACGCTCTTCTTCCTAACATACTATGCATCCTTTACCTGGATTTGCTGTAATATCAATTTCCATATGAGTGGTTTGAACGCCTAAACAGGGATTTTCTGTATAAAAGAAGTCTACTGAATACACATTAGTTGTTATTGACTCCCCTCTTTTTTTCACAGATTCCTTGAAACATCTTTTAGTACCACTGAGTAGAAACAGAAAAATACTATTTTAAATGACAGGTGTATTACAAAATGATCCTGGAAATATGTGTGCACAGGGGAGAAGTGGTCTCAGTCCACAGAAAAGAGAATAGTCCACAATGAAAATCATCTGAATTGTCATTCCACCTTAGCCTCCATCTCTTTTGGCATGCTGGGAAAAAAACACTGAAGACAAACTGAAGGAGCCAGGCCTCACGCTAAACAAACATGCATCCTTAGCTGCCTTTGCACACAAAGCAGTTTGGGGTTAACTTATGCTGACTTCAAATTTATCTGGTTGTTGCTGTTTGCAAACTTGGCTATGCTTTTGTGGTTTTACTTGAGGGTACTGTTTCTAGCCAAACAATCTCTGGAGACTATTTTGTATACAATGTATAGAACTCTTCTGAACCCCACTAGCAAAATTTCCAAGTCATTATTTTTTCTCATTTAAAATAATTCTGCTGCCTGTATTTTTCCTGTTTATCAAAGTAGCTTAAATATTTTGAGGATGGCTGAGTACCACTATGAAGCATGGAAACTGTTTTAATCTAAAAACTGTTGAAAACAGTGGAAAGCTTCCTAATTATTTCATTAATATCTACCTATATCTACCCGGATGCAGAAATGACTTCTACACTAGAAATCAACAGACATTCCTTCCTCAAAACCTTGTGATTATTAAGCAAGAAAGATACTGAATAAGAGACATTGAGTGATCTGATCAATGCCATGTAATAAACAGCCGAGAGGGAATTAAAAAAAAAAAAGAAAGAAAGAAAGAAAGAAAATTTGGTCTTACAAATCAATGTAAGGAGTCACAGCTATAAAATCATTTTTCATACTAGTTTACTGTCCTTCTCCCCTGTTCTTCCTGGTCTACTACTACCTCATACGTGCTGCTAACAGCTAGGCAGTGAAGTCCTTACTAGACTTCAACTGTCCTAAAGAGAGTAACAGAATCAATGGCAAAGTACAGATGTTTAAAGTAACAGCATGATGGCTGGACAGATGGGAGACTGAGGTTAACTGACATTAACATCTTTCTGTTCAACACTATTTTTAAATCTGTTGCATTTCAGAGAGAGAAAAAGTCTCCTTACCCATCTTCTGGCATAGAAGGCTGCAGAGTCCTGCATTCTTTGGGTGTAAAGACAATGTCCAAGTCATCTTCAGGAAAATCACCAAGTTCATGTGCCATTTCTGAGTCCAAGTTGTTCAGCTGTGTCATCAGGAAGCCTTCGAAATCTACTGGGTCTACTGCATCATAAAAGGAAGGCTAATGAAAGAAATAAAGAGGTGTTTGTTTTAGCAAAAGAAGTGTTTTTTAAAAGTGAGTGGTTTTTTTTTTTTTTAGGCTCATTTCTTTTTCTCATTATCCCTTGTTTATTAAGTACAGGAACAGACTTCTAACCTTATGTATTCTGCCACTGCATTGAATGCAGGGAAAACAAAACAATTAGCTGAAGAAGAAATGATGAAAAAGAAAATTTTAACACGCAAAAGAAGGTATTACAGCTAAAGCTAAGTATGTGCCTATTTTCTTTGCTGAGCTTTCACAGATGCTGGTAATCTGCATGATCCCTGTGAAGCGCACCTAGTCCCTCTCTTCCAATCTGAAAGGGCAGCAGCAAGCAAGAACAAGGCCAAGTTGACCAAGAAGAGAGTGACAGGCAGTGGCCAGCTTGCAGGGAGCTGGCAATAGTCATAGTCATGCAGATGCCTCTCAGTTCTTCTGGATTTTAATTTTACTTCAACAGTTAGAATAGAAACTACACAAAAGATTACATGGAACTACTGAAATTGTTATTGCAAACCGTAGATATTCACCATTTCTATGGCATGTATGTACCCTGACAGAGAGCAAATTTATTTAGCTATATTTTATAAACCATTTTTATACAGAACATTCGATTCACTACAAAGTTTAACAAGTGCAAGCTGTGCCAATCATGAATGCTTCAAAGCCACTTGTCTCTTTTTGTCTGCTCATTTTCAAACACAGAGGCAAAATATCTTGTCTGTTATTGTACCTGTAATTGTTCTACATACACATAAATGTAACTTCACGCGTTGTTTTTATTATATTGTTCCACGTGCAGATAAAAAAAGAAATTCTGCTTTCTATATAGTCAATAAAAATAGCTTATATCAATGCACAAAATAAAACACCTATCCAGCTGTGTACAGAGTTTAGCACTTCATATTATTGATTGTCTTGACATTTAACAAATAGTTCAAGAACTACAGCTTTAGAAGACTCTAATGTTCCGTGAGTTCCAGTAGTACCATGGAAGCCTAAGCGCAGTTCAGAGCAAGGACAAAAGGAGCATTAAAATAACAACCCTGCAATAGTTAATTTACCAGGAGGAAATAATTTAGCCAAAAATATCCGTCAAATCATCCTTAACTGTAAAGAGTAAGGATTGCATTGTAACACATTGACCTAATACATCTCACACAACTGCCTTCTGAAGCTGCCAACAACAGTTTGTCTCAGCCTTGATCAGATAGATAATTTATTTGGTTCTGATGATGGAGTGTGCAGAAAATAAGGCTCCTGATGTCCTTAATAACGATACTGCCTTTATATGCAACACTACTGTGACAACAGTCTCATCCAATATTCTGAAGCTATTCTTCTTATGTTTCTGTGTTCTTGACAATAAATACAGTCTGCAGGCCAAAATCATTAAGTCTTCTCTCATTATCACTGGGTCCTACAAAAGGAAGACTCTCAGGAAAGTTGACAGGATTTTCACCTGAATATGAAGTAAATAACAGTGATGTAGGAAGTAAATAATAATTCTGTAAATAACACTGTTATTTACACAGAAATTTTATCACAAAAGGACAAATGAAGAATTCTACAACTTACGAAAGGTACAAGAGTGCTTAACGGTAGCAATGCTCTGGTAGCTCTGAACTAGCATGGCTCACACACACTTTGCCACATCAGTCATTGTAGATAGGAAGGTTAATTAAAAATCATATATATGGTATAATACAAGTATTGAAAGCTTATTAGTGTTTTGGAAATATAACAGGGGAAGTTATTCGGCTAATAAAAACTCAGAAACATTGAGAAAAGTTAAGTATGTTTAGAAAAAATACACTAGAAACAAAGCATGCTGCATGTTTGAGAAAGAACAGATGTGGCAAATGATGGAGTAGAGACCACTGAGACACATGTCAAATAAACCACAGCTTCTTCTTTTATTGGATCTCCACAGGAGTAAAATGTCAGAGCTTACCCTTAAGGGATCAACAGAATTCTCCAGAACCCGTTTAGGGAAAATCTCCCTCTTTCTTTGCTTTTCTTACTCATAGGTAAAGTCTAAAACTGGGAATCATGAAGCAGTCATCTGAAGAAGTTCACAAAACTATAGGTTAAGCACGATCTGATTTATACCTAGCGGAGAGCTGAACATACAGACTCAGGAGTTCTGAGTAAATAGTGATCTTTATTAGCTTTTAACTTCTCCTTAATATTCACTATAGTCTTCAGACAGTATCCTCGAAGTTGACTTATACTGCTAGTGGGTAAAATATTACATGTTAATGCATGAAAACATATATAGGGCTGTACAAAACAAAATGCAAAAGATTAAAGTAAAACACAGCTTCAATTTAAAAAAAAAAACACCACACATCTTATATCTTGTCAGTTGTTGAAGATGAAATGTTTTGCACGCAAAATACTGTTGCTTAATAAAATCTAATTTTCAATTAAGCATTGCACATCCTTTCAGAAATCACAATTTTCTGTTCCAGCAAGTCAAATACATCACATTTCATTATTCTTGCAACTCTATCTTGTTGAAGTGACAATAATAATCTTTAATCGCTGGAACAGCATGCTTTTGACTACTGCAGATTAGAGACAAGTGGAAAAGATGGTGGAAAAGGTAAATGAGAAGGAGGGCAATGGTCTTTCTAATGTGCAAAGTATAAAGTATACAAAGAGAGATACTGTTTTGGAGTATGGAGGTGTGCAAAGAAATCATGCTACAGAAAACGCCACAAAGCATCACCACAAACATACCTTTTTAAGGAGGGTGGACTAGAGGCATGCGGATTGTGACAGCACACGAAATGGCAACTATGGCGCAATATTCAGGAAATGAAACGTTACCGCGTTTCTCAAGAGCTAAAGCATCTGTACGCCGGCAGAAGAGAACCCAGCCTCCCAAGGCTGAACAACCACAACCAGCAAGCTAGAGCACCGCAGCACTTCAGATTAAGGAAGTGAGCTGTGGCGGGAGGCCCTGACACACAGGAAGTAAACGCTCACAGCTCCTGTTCTCCATTTTTCACAATCACTGGTGCACAAAGACTTCCTCCTCCCACTTTCTGGGTCTTAGCCAAAAAAAGAAAAAAAAAGTATCAAAGTCTCAGACAAGCACGGCTTTTTTTGGAATGGCATAGCACACTTGCAGAATACTCATCCTCTTGAAAGGCAATTAAGAAGACCAGGCAACATTTCCCTTTGTCATAAGGACAATGTCATACGGTCTGATTTCTGCATGACAAGCTGAAGATGATTTGGACCGCATAACCACTGACTCAGTAAAGCTTATATCAATCAAGACATTCTTCAGCATTTTTCACTTAACATGTTTACTCAACAGCGCTGAAAACAAGGTCAGTGCACAGTTTTGGCTGCTGGCTCTGGGAATTGTTTGTTAAGCAAGCAACAGCAATAGAGCCCGAAGGAACAGCATGGAACTGCAACAGAAGAGGGTCAGGCTGCATATCAGGAAAAGGTTCTTCACCAGAGGGTGGCTGGGCCCTGGAACAGGCTTCCCAGGGCAGTGGTCATGGCAGTGAGCTGCTGGAATTCAAGACTAATCTGGACAATGTACTCAGACACAGTGTCTGATTTTTGGTGGTCTTCTGTGTAGCCAGGAGTTGGACTTGGTGATTCTTGTGAGTTCCTTTCAATTTGGGATATTCTATGATTCTAAGCCTTGCTGAGTCTCCACCATACTCTTTCACTCACTGATCTCCTTTTGCAGATCATCTTTGGCCTCACACAACGCATTTACCTGGTGGAGCTGAATGTCTCTGTCAAGGCATGGCTGCAGTATACTCCAGTACTGAACTACCTCTCTTTGGTTTACAGTAGTATGCAGGCTGTCTATTTCAGACTCTGAGGACCACTCCCAGTTCCTTCAAATGTGTAATTTTTCCGCTGATTGAGAAGGATTTTGAACATATTTTGGAAGAAGACAATGGAAAGCAAAATGGACAAAGAAGCTCACTTAACTTAGCCTAAAAATGTTATGTAATGCAAATGGCTGAACCTGTATGGAGAAGACAAATTCAGAACTTACCAGATGAAGAGTAGAAAAGCCAGGAGTACTTAAGCTACGCTGACAGAACTGTGCAAAGCCTGGTTGGAGGGTAAATTGCTTTCTTACTTCTGCAGAGGAGTACCTTTAATTAAGCAGAGAAAAAGTTTATAACTACAATTATTCACATATAAATGTCAAGTCCTAGACATCAGCCAATTCAGAGTACTGTCACAGAGTTTAGAAACATATTTTGACTATATTCTAGAATCCTTTTGCATTTTAGTTCATGCAGACCTTCAAAAATAATTTGCAGCCTGAAGTAATTAACATCCTGACACACTTTCCACAAGTTTCTATTATTATGTTAACCTTGCAACTAGGAAAGGCCATGCAAGAAAGAATAATCTTGCCCTCAAGTCAGATATGGCTGCAAACTGTGCAGCAACACTTGCACCTTTGTTTCTGCAGAACAGAATTACAGAATAATAAACCATAGAAAGATTAATGAACATCACAGAGGAAAATAGTTTAACGAACTGTTAAACCGACCAGCAGATGAAAGCAAGGCAGGACCACTCACTGTACAGCGTGAGCCCAGATTTATGTTAATAGCGTACTCTGCTCTGAACAACACAAGATGAATGAAAGCATGGATTTTAAAATCAGTCTGCACTGTCAGCTGAATGCTTGAGGAAAAATCATCCTAAGAGCTAATTAGCTGACTTCAGTGGGAGCAAAAAGACGCCAGTACTGAGTTTTTCAGAAGTTAGGGTGATGGCACAGTTGTATGTACTTAGTGTGCAAAGCCAGTAGTCAGAGTAGCTTGCTCATTCTTCAATGCACTAAATCAATAAATATTTAATATGATTTAAGAACAGTCAGCCTGAAATAACACCAAAATAAATACAATACATTTCATCATGAATACTCAGGACAAGATTTTCAAAGAACAAGAGCCAGTTAAGCAGATTCTAAGTAAAAAGAAAAACCTTCTGGCGCCAACCCACCAGGGCAGCCAACACAGAGAGAAGAAAGAAGACTTTCTCTTCTGCATGAGATTCTCTTCCAGCTCCAGCAGAAATTAGTGGGTGTCTTAGATCTACCAGGTGCTGCATGGCAGAGTTTGCATGCTTGTTCTGTAGCTTCTCTCCCCTGCAACCTCTTGATTTCCCTGACTATTTGATGTGTTTGGTGACACTGGCTACTGCTGTTCTTCTCTAATATGGCAAAACCCAACATGTGCTGAACCCATTTCTCCTCCTGTTAAGAGATGGGCATCTCATTACAGGCATTAGGTTTGACTCCTAAAATGAAAGCTGCATAAATACGAGCAGCTGTTTGGAGGTTGCACCAGCAGACAACTGCAACTGCAGACAGAGCAAAGCCAGAGTTACAGAGAAAGAAAAGGGATCCACTGTCAGCAGTCAACACTGATATTCCAAATACCAGGCAGGACAAGACTGGAATTTTTTTTAAAGGCAATTCCGTAATTATATAAGCAAGAAGCCATTAAGGAACTATGAAGAAAACTGTGGATTTCCTCATTATTTTTGCCCTATTTTGAAAAGGACAACTGCTTGTATACCACAGTTATTCTTTTCATCTTTCCACTACAGACAGCATATATATGTAACAAGGTATAACATAAAGCTCAGATTATTCAAAATCACGATTTTCTTTTGAACAGAGCAAGTTGTTTTCTACCCTGTACAGAAACACACTGATGAAAGTAAAAGACCTAGCAGCAGACGTGTTCAAAAACCTATGTTACAGTGTATTGCAGAAGTTACTGCCAAAAAAAGAAAAGACATAAATTACACCATGTACGGGGTCATCTTTGAACAGGAAATGGTATGAATGTTTATTCACAAAAGAGGAAGCATACATGTACATGTAGACAAGGGGCCAGACCTGCAGCCTGGTAAAAACCTGTACAAGTTAAACCAACTGGAGGAAAAAAAGTTTTTCAAGATTAGTTCCAGATTAGTTCCAGGCTCCACAATACTCAGAAGTAAGAATTTGCAAAATAAATCACTCCAGTCAAAGAATACTCAGCTGGAGTACAGCATCCACGTGTGGAGTCCTCAGTACAGGAGAGACACAGACCAAAGAAGGGCCACAGAAATGACCCAAGGGATGGAACACCTCTCCTTTGTGGACAGGCTGAGAGAGCAGGTGCTGTTCATCCTGGAGAAGAGGAGGCTCCAAGGAGACCTGAGAGTGGCCTTTCAATACCTAAAGGGAATCTACAGGAAAGAAGGGGACAGACTCTCTAGCAGAGTCTGTTAGAACAAGGGAAAATGGTTTCAAGCTTAAATAGAGTAGATTTAGGTTAGACATAAGGAAAATATCTTTTAGATGAAGAACAGCCAGTGTGGACTCATAGAATCATAGAATCACCAAGGTTGGAAAAGATTTTCAAGATCATCCAATCCAATTGCCCATCTATCACCAACAGTTCTCCCTAAATCATGTCCCTCATCACAGCATCTAAACATTTCTTGAACACCTCCACAGACAATGACTCCACCACCTCCCTGAGCAGTCCATTCCAGTGCCTGACCTTTTGGAGAAGTAGAATTTCCTAACATCCAAACAGAATCTCCCCTGGCACAACTTGAAGCCATAATGATTTATCAAAGGGTATGATTTATCAAAGGGTAGTCGAATGAAACCTTTTACTACTTTTCTGTGATAATTCTACTGGCCTCAGTAAGGCTTTTGATAGTATGCTTCACAGCATTCCGATAAGCAAAATAAAAAGATAATGTCTTGATGGAGTCATCATAGCTAGCTGCTTACCTTCTTAAAAAAAAAAAAACAACCCTTATTCAAGATGTGGTCATTCATAGTTTAGAAGAAGATTGTGAAGAGATTTCAAACAATGTACTGCTGTAAATGAGCAAAGTAATTTGTTTTCATCCTAGTTCCAGTCTACTATCTTATTTACAGCACTGATGATGGTAATAATGAATACGATGCTTAAATCTGTGTTCACATCAGACTGGAATAAATTGTGAAAAACAAGACTAGCACTTAACATGATCTCATAAACAGTCTGAAATCAGCACAGTTACACTCAATAAAAAGAAATGCAAAACTCTGAACTTGGGAATTAAACACATCAAACATAGAAATGCAAAAAGGGAAATGAACTGTATAAATAAACAACCCCACTGCAGAAGACACTCTGAGAAAGAAGACCAAGACACTTACTAACAGAATACCCTAAGTGCAGAAAAAGGGAAGTTATTTCTATTTATTTAAGCCAATGACAGTGCTAAAGCAGAGTATACTGTAAGAATGCAGCAGAGGAAGAAGCAATTACACTGAAAAACCTGCCAAAGAAAACAGTGAGAATGTTAAATAGTTTGTGAAGGATGATGAGAAAAAATTGAAAGAAGAGGATGTGTTCAGTTTACAAAAGAGTTGTCTGTGGAGTGAGACAGCAGATGTCCTCAACTATGTAAAAAGTGGCATAAAGAAAACAGTGAGCAACTTATATCCATAAAGGGGAGAAGCAATCTTCTTATAGTAAAAAAATATTTAATAAGCAATTGGGAAAAATGTTCTCACTTAAAAGGGAGTGGGACACTTATAGACAGTGTGGTCTACAACCCTGAACAACCAGCAGAGTTGCATCTGTGCAATTCTTTTCCTTCACAGATTAGAGGTGGGATCCAGAAGTGCTAACATCTCTATAGACAGCTCACTTTGGTATCTGTCCTTTTTTTTTTTTTCTTTTTTTTTTTTTTTTTAGGACAGAAAGGAATCATCAACTGAAAAGTGAAAGGTACAGATTTTGGGGAGTTTTTTTTCACAGAAGTCACTGCTGAATTCACAGTTGGTCAGTACTGCTATGGTGTGTTGTAACATAGCGTAAACCCAGGAAAAACAGAAGACTACAAACTAAGGCTCTCCAAGACTCTTTACATCATTGGTCGCTCCATGGCACTGAAGCACAATAACATCAACTGGACTTCATTGCTTCACTACATATTGATGTGACCAGCCTGAATGATGATGCAGAACTCCTCTGGTGTAAATCCTGAAGAAGCTGAAGCTCACCAGAGTTCCTGACCCATCCAAACAGGACAGCAGGGTAGCAAAAAAAAAAAAAAGCCAACACTGGTGCTGCTTGTTTAAGAATCCTGTCCCACCAACAGATATGATCCTCCAAGTTCTCCTGAACTTCTGGCAGAAAGCTGGGACCTGCATTTCACAAATACTCTCCAATATAAAGTATACAATTTGCATAACGTATTAAATCAAGATTGCAATTGAAGTGACCACAGATCAGATCTGTAGGTTTTTTAAATTGAATTTAATTTGTAGGTCAAATTCTGAGATGCATTGCAAGGCAGAGCTCATTGCAGGCTTGGAGACATGACAATCTGGGTTACAGTTTGGGCTCAACAAGGTGTAGGGAAAGGAAGATAAAAAAAGCCATCTATTCTGTCTCTCTAATGTATGTTACATCCATGGTTGAGCACCACTACGTTCAGTAATTAAAATGGTATGAATGTACATAATGCAAGGAGCTAGTTCTATAGTTTCACTTCAAATTCTGCTCAACCGTGTAGTTCTTTGAAATCTGATTAAAAGCAAGGACAATGGAAAATTCTGTAGTATGGGTATCATGAAAACTTAAACACAACTAGAGATTTATAGAGAAAACAGAAAGAGAATAACTTTGAAGATCATCTACTAATTGAAAAGCAGAAGCTTCATAGAAAGAAAAAAAGATCTTAAAGGTATGCTTCACACATCTACTGATCCAGTTATCCAAATGAAATTAAAAGTTATGCAGTAGATGCAGGTATCAAGAGTAAATTTTAACACCTAGACAATCTTTTCCAGCAGACTCTGAGGAACAGTGAGTTGTCTTCAAGAGACAGCTACATAGTATGACAGCAAGAAAAGACAAAAATGAAATGGAAAGAAATCATAAGAACCACCTCCAAGGATGGTGAAACTCTCAGATTTAAATGTATATAGATAAGAAAATCTTGTAGTGAAATAGTGAAAACTTAGGCTTGACAGGTACAATATTCAGTCTTGGTTACCCTGAGGAATAATCCCTTCCAGCTGACACTGATGCAGAACATTCTCCAGTAGCTTGTGTTCTTTTTCTGAGTTCTTAATCATAGAATCATCAACTCATCAAGGTTGGAAAAGACCTCTAAGATCATCTAGTCCAACTACCTACCTATCACCAATAGTTCCCACTATACCATATCCCTCCGCACAATATCTAAACATTTATTGAACACCACCAGGGATGGTGACTCCACGACCTCCCTGGGCAGCCCGTTCCAGCACCCAACAACTCCCTTAGAGAATTATTTCCTAATGTCCAACCTGCACAGTACTTGAGGTGCTGAGTACAGAGGGATGAGCACTTCTTTACTCCTGCTGGCAATGCTATTTCTGATTCCCGGATGCCATTGGCCTTCTTGGCCACCTGGGCACACTGCTGTCTCATGTTTAGTCGAGCATCAACAAACACACCCCAGTTCATTTCCTCTACAGTCTTCCAGCCACTCTGCCCCAAGCCTGGGATTGTTGTGGCCAAAGTGCAGGACCCGGCACTTGTTCTTGTTGAACTTCATCCCACTGGCCTCAACCTCATGATTCAGCCTGTTCAGATCCCTCTGTAGAGCCTTCCTACCCCCAGGCAGATCAACACTTCCTCCCAACTTGGTGTAATCTGCAAACTTACTGAGGTGCACTCAGCGCCGTTATCCAGGTCATCAATAAAGGTATTACACAGGACAGGTACCAGTACTGATCCCTGGGGAACACCACTCATGTCTGGTTGCCAGATGAATTTAACTCTATTCACTACCACCCTCTGGGCCTGGCCAACCAGCCAGTTCTTTACCCAGCAAACAGTGTACCTGTCGAAGCCAAAGGCTGACAGCTTCTCCAGGAGAACACTGTGAGCAACAGTGTCAAAGACTTTGCTGAAGTCTAAGTAGACTATGTCAACAGCATTTCCCTTATCCACCAGGCAGGTCACTTGATCATAGAAGGAGATCAGGTTGGTCAAGCAGGACTTGTCTTTCACCTGACTTCTCTAGTTACTACTGAAAAAGAACCAAAAATTCTGGAAGAGAAAAAGCTGTAACTACCTACACCCAACCTCCACTCCCACACAGCTTTGGGCAACAGTCCAGATACTTAGCAAGTATGGGAATATTGCTAAGAAGTTCTTCTCTTGCCGTCAGTGGAACTGCCTGTTTTTCTTCTAAGCTTCTAATTAGTCCTCAAGGCAGCAGAACTCAGCCTTGTTGCTGTTCACAGCAGTGGTTGATCTGAACTAGCAGCTATTTCCCTGGCAGCTCAGGGGCAGCTCCCTGTACATCCTCCCGCACACATCTGCCTAGGGGGTCTACCACATTAAGAGTCTGTATCAGCTGAGGCAGTAATGATCCTATTCAAGACAGCCAAAACGTAATCACAGTCTTCTCTCAAGGAGATGGTGCAGGAGTAAAGAAAGACGTCTAGGAAGAGTTATATTCTCAGCTTGTTACATATAAAAACAGGCAAGAGGTTAATTTTTATTTTTGTCTCAGGTCACGTGTGCCATTTACTCAGCAAAGATTTTTCACTGCAGCTCAGTTTTGCTGCTTCTGACTCAGGAAGAAACATAAGCATACAAAAACTAACTAACTAAAACTCTAATTCTAGCAGTGGAAGAAAAGGACAACCATATTTTTTGTCCGTGTAAAGAAACAGAAGGTTTAGGATTTGGTACTGACGATCCATGGTTTAATGTGCTTTTTAGTCACTGTTCTCCACAGATAACATGCATACAAGAAGAGTGTGCATTGCTTGCTGGTTGGTTCTCATAATAGAAGTGTTAGCAGGTGTAATGATTCTTGCATATTGGTACTTACAGCAAAGAAACTATCAAATTGATCACAAAACATTAATGAAAAGTCTATGGGAGCATGACACTGGAGTTTATATATCAATACAAAGATTCTAATGAATATTTCAGATGCTAACAGAAGACAAATCTGTGTGAAAACAATATATTTTTTAAATTGTTCTGCCCAGTAAGTTAAAATCAAACAGCATTCAACATTGTGTATATAGATCTTTCATACAGATTGATCTCTGTTTATCTAAGGATAATGCTATGCATTTGCTGTGTGTTCACACCGAGTCCTCATTATACATTCATTTCAGCTCAGAAGAAAAGGCATCTAAAAAACATGCCCTGAGCTCTGCAGAAGATTCTGTACTCTGCAGTTAGGGCTGAACTCTTTATTAATTTGTTTATTGCTTGCTATACAGTTTAAAATGCTTCCAAAACCTTGGATTATTTATCACAGTAAGAGCAATTTCAAAACCATTAGTGATCATACACGCCTGCTTTTACACTGTGACTGAAATGTCATAGAATGGCTTCAGTGTGTCCTCTGGATTTTTATTTGTTCTGCACTGTTCTACCACATCAAACAAAATGAATATGGCACAAATGCAAGGATTTATCTTTCAGCTCACACTTTTCACCTGAGCTTCACAAGGACTTCATTACAAAATGCTACTGTAATGCTGATCATTTGTAAAATTCATATCAAGTTTAACAGTGAACAAGCTTTGTTTCCACTTTCTTCCTAATCAACAATTATTAACAGTAAGTGAAAAAAGGTCAGATGTTAAGGATAATAAAAAAGAATAAGTAAGTGTTATCATGGGGAATTTTTCATTTTGCTATGAGAGGATTGGTTACTTTATGGATTTTTTTTAATCAAGGTCAAGGTTTTTATTTTTAGCAAGAAGAAGAAATTGTTTATTTTGTGTATTTCATGACTAACTCCAATGAAATCCATAATATATTTATAGATGGGTCTTTAGCACTGTAATAACGTCAACATTTCATAAGTAAGAAGAGGAGATAATTAAATGACACAGTACTGGAAAAAAAAAAGCATCTGAGTTAATACTTTGCCCCCCCACTTCCTAAGCACACAGACTTACAGAGTTTGTGTGATATTTCTGTGGGTGACCTTTAATCTGTTTCATACTGGAAACAGTAAAGCCCTGCTGTGATGCTACTGAAGGCATCGTGTAAGACTTAAGTTAATATGGGTAGACTGGTATTTTCAACTTCTGCCCTTGTGACCAGACACTTGGAATATGATGCTAGGTTTTGTTGTAGCTGGAAGCTTTTTATGACTCAGAGCAGATGGGTTGCCCATAACACTGTAGATTATCTAATTTCTGCCTCACAATTATGTCTGAAAAACAGTGACTGATACATGAGCTGGCTGTTGGGAAAACACATGTAAATCTACAAACCTTGCCCCCCCAAAGCTTGCGCACCAGACCAATCACAAAAAGAAGACGTTTGTTTTTTCCTGGTTATATCTCAGAATAATATTTTTTCTTTACAGCTTTAAATTTATAGTTAAAACAAAAAATTGATTTCTTACTAGGATAGTATACCTAAAAAATACTGGCACAATTTCAAGTATATGAAGAGGTCATTTTCTGTCACTTTCAGAACAGAGAAGTGGGACTTCAGAGGGATCCAGAACAATGACTAAGATAGACACAAAAGATCTTCCACTCACGCTGATATAAATGAAAAAGTCCAAAGAATAAAGTTAGAATAGACAACTTTGTTGGACTATGCTCATAAATAATGATTTTTAATGACCATGAAACAGAAGAGGGTATAACATATAACATTAAATATTTCTTCCTTTCTGGGTTTTACCTCCTATCTGAAAATGAAAAATACCTGGAAGGATAAAACAAGGAATGTATATGTGGGACCTGGTGGACATAAATAACTTTCTCAACCCCACATTTTTCTTGTGTAAGCTTATCATTCCCTATGTTATAAAAGCAGAACCTCATCACAGTTTGCACAGTCTGCAGCGCAGAGCTCCCAGTGCTTCCAATTTTAAGTCTGAAAGGGACATACGATTTTAGAAATGGATTTTAAAATGCATCCTAAAGTCTATTTCCTGCTCACCAGTCATCTTCCAGAGATAAACCACAACCCACAGTATTCTAATCATGCAGCAGGGATTATCATGTCTGGCTCTGGTGACTGCACAAATTTAAGCACAGTCTTCAACAACTACTATAGAAAATAGATGGCTATATTTTAAACATAATTTAAGTACCCAGTCAGATGTAAAGATTAGCTTCCTGCCAACAACAGTTGTCTGTAACATCTGTCTCAACAGTAAGACTATTCTGCTGGTTTCTACAAAGGCTGTTTATCAATAAAGAGCACATTTACATTATGGAGCTCACTTTTCCCATACTTGTAATCCAAACCCTTGTCTGGATGGGCCTGTATTTGGTATCAGCCCCTTACTGAAGTGCCTTCTGTCACCTTGGTTGTAAAACAGGGGACATCCAAAAAAGGCAACCATAAAACATAGGATAAACAATGCAAACCAAAAGTAAATCACTATAAATATCCAAAGACATCGGCATTGTCAAAAAGTAGTAAGAGGATATTTTACTACTCTTTCTTTTCCTCTTCCTAAAAGTTAATTTTAGGCAAAAAAAATGTAACAGTATTTTGCAGTTTTCTGTAAGAAAGGTCTGTGCATTTGATTTTTGTGATAGGCAGTAGGATGTCACATGTAGTAAAGAGACCTGAACAATCTCACCTTTGAAATATAAATAGATACTTAGAGAGATCTAGCTCAACACTATGAATGAATATCGTATGGCATACCCTTGATGTATAAAGTTGCTTGCTTCCTAAACTCACTCTTGTAATTGATTTACAATCCACCTCTAGAGGAATGAGGATTCACACGGTTTTACATGGATACACAGTTTTGCACATTGATTGCTTTTCATTAAATCTTTGCTTGCACAAAATACAATAGCATGCAATCTAAGTCTGGTCCATGAAAAGACCAGTTTATAGGAATTTGAGAAAAAAAATACTTATAGCAATGTTTCTCTTTCCATGAAGTTGTTTCTCTCATGGCATAGCTTACTCCCAGGCCTAATGTGATGGACACAGAAGGTTTTGATACAGTTGGACTGAAATGCAACAGCTATCAGTGCCAGAATGAGCTGCAAATCAGCTGATGCTAGTTTATATCATACATAGTGACCAGCCAAACTGTGCATTACCCACATCTGCCATCTGCTCAAGCGTGGCTGTAAACTGCACTAGCATAGACTTAGTCTGGTCTAACTTCTCACAGGAAACACCCTAGCAAAGGCAAATGAATTATCTCTAGGGCTGATAAAAAGATAATTTCACAGGCATTAAGAAGTTCCCTCCATTAACTGCAGAGCTACTTACAACAGACAGGAGCCCTCCCAAGCCTACTTCAATATTCTTGACCTTGAGGTAGATTTACATTACTTTTCTGCAGGTTATGTCTCTCCCTTGGAGTAGAGAAGTACAATAAAAATGTCCCAAAGGAGAGAGAGAGGTTGTTATACCCATAGAAAAAACTGCCTGAGACCTGTAACAGAAGTTGCTTAGCCTTTCACATGCAGTCAGCAGTCATGACTGACACAACAGGGATGAAATCACTGCATCAACTCAATTTCTTCACAGTTTTTCTGCTCACTCAGACTGTCTTGAACTCAGACAGTAGCAGGATAGGAGGTAAAATGCAGATTCTGTAGTAGAAACTGACCTTTATAAAGTAGCATAAAAGCATCTTTCTCTTCTTCACATCTGCTTCAGAAGTACATACAGTCTATTCTGTGTAATGAATACAAATCCAGGTGACATAAGTACAATGATGCTACAAAAAGAACGAGGACAAACCAGTTTGCAGTAAGCCAGGAAGAGAAGGGTAACTTTTCTTGGAATGAAGTAACACATAAGAATTAGGGTTTTCAAACATCCTTTAAGTCTAATGCTAATGAAGTATGTGTTGGATGAGCAGATAGGGAGCTGGATTGAAAACTGGCTGGACAGCCAGACCCAGAGAATGTAGGCTAACAGGAGGCTAGTTAACAGCAGTGTACCCCAATGATCAGTGCCAGATCCAATCCCGTTTACTGTCCTCATTAGTGACCTATGCAATGGGCAGAATGTACCCTCAGCAAGTTTGCAGAAGACACAAAACTGAGAGGAGTGGCTTGCTCTGGCATACTATAGACTCTGTGTCTTGCTGCTATCCATCTGAAGAGACCAGGATGGGTGGCAGAAGTGGGCTAACAGGAATCCCTCTAAGTTTAACAAGGAGAACTCCAGAGTCCTGTATATGGGGAGGATCAGCTCCAGGCACCAGGACGGGCTGAGGGGAATCAAGCTGGAAAGCTGCTCTGTGGAACAGGGCCTGAGGATCCCAGTGGAAAGCAAACTGAACACGAGTTAGCAATATGCCCTTGCACCAAAGAAGACTAGTGGTATGATGAGCCACATTAGACAAAGTATCTCCATCAGGTCAGGAGAAGTGCTCCTTCTCACTGTATCAAGTGCTGTGCTCCCCTGTACAAGGGAGATATGGGCACTCTGAAGAGCATACAACAAAGGGCTGCCAAGACGAGGAAAGGACTGGAGCATCTCTTCTGTGAGGAAAGGCTGAGAGAGCTGGGACTGTTCAGCTTACAGAAGAGGAGGCTCCAGGGATCTTACCAATGTCCATAAATGCCTGAGGGGACGGTGCAGAGAGGTCAGAGCCAGGCTCTATTCGCTGGTACCCAGGACGAGAGGCAGAGGGTACGTGCTGGAACACGGAGTTCCCATGTAAACATCAGAAATGTTTTTTTACTTTAAAAGGTGACTGAGCACTGGCACAGGTTTTCCAGAGAGATCATGGAGTTTCTCCCCTTGGAAATACACACTGTCCTGGACATGGCCCTGGGCACCCTGCTCTGGGTGTCCCTGCCTGAGGTGGGGGTTGGACCAGATGGACACAGAGGTCCCTGCCAACCTCAGCTCTGCGGCTCTGAGAAAGAATTAAGAAGATACTTTGACCAGCTCATGCACAATCTTTGTAAGCTGGAAACAGGATAAACTGACTCTGGCAATCGGGAAAAAAGAGAACATAGGTTGAATTCAGCTGAAAAACTGGATATAATACCTAATGAAAGGTATAATTATATCTCTGAAAGACAACTGCCCAAATATTTTTGACAGCCAAATTAAAAGGTTCTTAAATGAAACTGCATGCAGGAATAAGATGCTAACTTGTTCTTTATGCTCTCTTCCCATGCAAGTCACAGTAATTTTTTCTGAGGGATACAAAAAAATCAGCTTCACATATAACTTTAAAGAAGTCTAAGAAAACTGGCCATTGAATATAAACTAACAAGTTGATACGCGTAAATCACAGAACTTTTAGACATCCCATTTTTTTTACCCTTAATTTGCTATTAGTAGTTAACGTTCTCTGCACAAAACACAAAAACACACCTATTTCACATATACAGTATATAAAAAGCCATTTGTTGCTGCAGCAATTACCAATCAGAATTTTCTAGCCTCTCTTAAAAGCTATACTGCACTGTATATCTATGGTATAGATCTAGCCCAATCCAGACAGACTACTATTTGATTGTTTCAACATACTGTTTTGCATGTAATTTTGAAAAGTCTTATTAACTTCAGTTATACCCACTCAGATTCCCAGGGTGCAACTCATTTAACTAAAAGAGGATTCAGCCCTTTCATCAAGTGTGTCTTCCCTTGTAATCTTTCTTCCTGAATTAGACTGGCTCAACAAAAATGATTTTTAATACTACCAATGTCTTGACAGTACATAGACTTACATGGTGTCTCAGTAGTCATATTTGATTCAATATACCAATTAGCATTTAAAAGCTGGCAGTAGTTACAGCAAACACTCTAATAGACAGTTATTTTTATTAAGATTTCTATCATGACTTGCTTATGCAAAGAACTAGCACGGAGAATTTACCACATCTTTTAAAAAGCATGTCTTTATACATACCACATAAACCTGTTGTAGATGCAAAACAGAAAAGGACTGAGGTTCTCTCTGCAGCTGGTTTAATACATTTAAAGCAAAACAAACAAGAAGCATCTTGGCATACGTAATGAAGTTTGGAAAACCACTCCAAGTAATTAGCATTTCATTATATCTATTTAATAAGAGTTTATTTAAATTCAATCAAGTGATATATGCCTCATCTCCATAAAGGAATTGCACTGAAAATAGATCTGTTATAAGAGGAGGTTGGAAACGGCCTCTTCTTCCACAGAGACCAGGATGAGCTTCCCCACGTCCCCTGGTGGTTCCTCAGCACAATGGACACTTATAGCATTCTGAGAGCATCATAAAAGCCTCCTAACACTGCATGCTAAGGAGAGTTTTCTTCCCCTTCCTTTGTCCTGCTCAGGAATCCATTTGGAAAGACAGTATAGCTTAGTGAAGTCTTAGGCTTGATTTCAAATACAGCTGTACAGGAATTTATTTTCATATGTAATAGAAATAAATGTTAATGCACTGGATGCTTTCTGAAGTCCTGCTCAGTATTTAGCCACTTACTCCAGGTAATACACAGGTCACTTGTCAGCATGCTGCCTAGAATCAGGGACACTAATTTAAATGCTTGCTCCTTAATTTCTACATAAAAGATGAACATCATTATATGTAAAAGTTATCCCATTAAAACAGCAGGAACTACTCACACATACATGCATTAAAAACATATGTGCAAGTCCTTGCAGGATTAAAAAAGGCAGGAAGCAACAGGTTGGGGCAGCAAACATGGGTGGAAGGGCAAATAAAGTGACAGAAAGACATGGTTATGTGGGCAGGCTGCATACACAGCTCACAAATCTGATCATATTTTAAGACCTGATTTTAAAGTTTGCCCTTGCTTTAAACAAATACGATGCTTGTCATAGCTCATTCCTGAAGCATTTGCAGCCCCAGTGCACATCATCAAGAACTCACTAACTTTAAATCATGACGCCTGAGCACTAATACAACATTCTAGATTATGTCACTGCTCCTTAATTTTTTACTGCTTAATTTTGTACTGAACAATGGTTAGCACAGTTTGTCATGCTTTTATGAGTAAACCATGTTCACCTTATGTGAGGAGCACAGAGGCAGTGAAGTACCAGTATCAAGCCTAAAACTCAACTGGTCCTCGTCAAAAGCAGCATATAGTCAATCCACCAGCAAGAGAAATGAGTGAAAGAGAGTACAGCTTGAATGTGTATTTATAGTGGAGAATGTAATGCAGAGTAATTACTCAGTCAGTGTAACAACTCCTGTAAATGATGCTTTGTCAGTAATGACCAACTTTCATTAAGAACTCTATTTTGAAGAAGTAAGTTCAGGAACTGAAGAAAGAGGAAGAAAAATTCATAGCTGCAGAGCAGCCTTTTGTGTACAGTTAAATAAATTAAGACATTGACCTAATATTACCTAATATTTAGTTAAAAAAAATGAAGAAGAACAAAAGTATATTACTCTACTGGTCACAGAACAAACTGTGCATGGATTGCGCAGAAACAACATGGTCCTTCTGAAGAAAAAGAGATGATGCTCTGCTAGCAAATATGTATCATCCCTCACAAAGTATAAAAGAGAATATTCTTACTTGCAAAATAAATACGCAGGTTGTTCAGCCACAACCACATCCAGAACATGAAAAATATAATACCCAAATATTTGGTTTACTACAAAAAATATGGAATGTTCCACTATCCGATCAGAAGAAATAAAAATAAAACTGTAACGGTCCAATTTCAAAACAGTTCTTAATAGTAAATCTCTGTGAGCCAGATTAATTGGCACTGTTGCACTAGTTTGTAAGGCTTCAGTTGTACAGACGAACAGCAACCATCACCACAGATGGGAGAAGCTGCCAGAGAGCTGACCCTAAAAATAGGAAGATAAAAAATAACCCAAACTCTCTGAATATCAGCCAGTTATGCACTTTATTCAAACAAGGCCTCAATTTACGGGGAATCACAGGGGGACCCAGCAGCAAACTGCTCATCTCATGGCTTCTCAGTATGATATCTCACTCTTGTGAACATTCACCACAAATTTAAAATGAATTCTCAGGGGAAATGGAAAGGTATGCTGATGTGCGCTCTGCCATGGGAAAGGCGTATGGTAGTGGAGCTAATTTTATCCTCTGCAGTTGAAAACCCCATGTCTCCCAACAGATTGCTGGGAGGTGGAGTTTCTGTGCATACTTTTCTCTCTGAGGTTGGCCTCTTCCTCAGTTTGTATTACCATTTTGCTATTTGCTTTCTTACGTGTCAGCAAACTCAGTCACCTCACACACCAGCCTCTCTGGAAACACGGTTTTAGCTGCTGATGACAAGACTATGGAAAAGCAGCCTCGTGTTTCCCTTCGGCACACCGGTATGGAAATAACTGTCTTGGTTTCTTACAGCCACCGCAGAGCAGGGAGCAGCTGAGGGTCAGCACTTCCCTGGGACGGGACGCGCGAGTTCACGGCCAGGAGCGACCCTGCGACGGCCAGTCACTGAACGCTCATTTCATTGCGAGGGGCACAGGGGAACAAACTTCTTTTACATCAAAGCGGTTATTTTTTTTCTTTCCATAGATGAAAAGGTAAAACTGAAAAAAGCAAAGCGAGGGATGCCTCTGCCGTGCCGATACTCCACGTAAGCCCCTCTTTCCCAAGCGCGGCAATCCGTCCCTCGGACCCTCGTGCCGCTTCGTGCGCAGGAGGAGCCCCAACACCATCACAGCTCCGCCGCGGACACGGACTCGGCCGGCGGGGCACCGCTCCGCGCCGGCGTACCTCCGCGGGGGAGCCGCGCCCCGCTGCGCCGTGCCGCCCTCCCGGCGGCCCCACCGAGCAGCTGCCCCGCGCAGCACGGCGGACGCCTCTCACCTGTTGATTTTCAGGGCGAACGCCCTCCGGTCAGCGGTGGGTAACGTCGCCATGCGGAGGGCGCAGGAGTCGACTGCACGCACGGCAGGGCGCCTGCCTCGGTGCTTTTATCGGTGCTGCATGCTGCAGGCTGGAAAGCCGGAGGCCGTCTGACAGCTTCGGCTGGCAACTTCCGCGTTTCACCTTCCTCGCCGAAATCGAGCGAGGTGGGAGGGCTCAGCCGCCCGCGCCGCCGGCTCCGACCCGCCGCGCCCCGCTCCGCGCCCGGCATCCCCTGCCCGATCCCGGACCCTTTGGAGGATTCCGAGGGAAAGCGCGGATCTGAGCGAGCGCACCAAGGAGGGAAGGCACCTGCGGAGGGAGGCGGCTACAGATCCCATCGCGCATCCCCGGACCGACCCCGTCTGGGTACCGCGGTGTTGGTGTCACGCACCCACACACTCATCTGCCCTTCACGGTCGTGGAAGTAACCGAGATCGCTTCTCCATCGCATGGCACGTGGGTGTAAGGTTTGGGCAGGCAGTCGTAGCGAGGTACGTTAAGAGTGCGTTTAGAGTCGGTACCTGGTTAGTGGGCACGTGCGTGCTGCCTGCAGCAGGTGTAGCCCCTCCTGCAAGGACCGACTGCCTCATGTACGGCGTGAATTTGTAGGCTTGCAGCCTGCGACGCTAAGACTTATGATGTAAATAGATGCCAGTTCTTTATCTGGGACGTATTTTGCCAATACGCACATGCACCACGAATATGACCTCTTACCATTAAAGTAATTGATTGCAGAAGGAAAACCCACACATACCAACACCACATACCAGTCAAGTTTGGCACTATGCAGGCTGCGCTACTGTGTGCTTCAACTTCACTTGCAGCTCAGCTTTTAAAGGGCTTTTAAAGTAAGTATCTTGTGGTTGTGTTGCAAAGTGATGTTTCCTCGCTGGTGTGTTCCTCCCAGCCTTGGTGCAAAAAAGCCCTCGCCGCTTTTGCAAAACAAGCAGAACTCAGGATTAATTGAAAGGGAAAACAGAAACCAAAAAAAGGTCCTACAGATGGATTCTGAGATAGCAGAGGCAATTCGGTTCTAGGCTGTCCTATTTTCATGAAATACCTGCTGTGGTACAACCACCTGTTGGAAGGCAGCACTGCTTGCCTGTCCATTCCCAGTGTGCTGAGGAGGTTATCTAGAGAACAGAGTGACATACGGCAAGGAATGTTAGATTATCATACAGTGAAGATCTGAAATTTTATCAGTGACAATTATTTTTTACTCTTCAGGATTCACCGACTCTTAGAGCACTGTTGGTACAAATGTATGTAAATATGAACGTCAACCCACATGGTCTTCAAAGAGCACTGGCTGCATGTCCTTGCAGAAGCAGAGAAACACAGAAGAGCTGAAAGATTTAACAGAAGTAAATGTTAAAAATTGAGAATGGAAACAAATATAGATACCTTTGTAGGAAAAAACAGAAAAGGATATACAGAAGAATGAGATCTCAGAGACAGGTCTGAAAACTGAGAAAGAAAATACTGAAATGCACTATTACTAGGCTGGTACTAACTGGAAAAGGATTGCAGTGGGAAGAATAAATTAGCAACCTTTTTGGACAGAACTTACTTACCACACCCATCCTTTATTTACGTCACCAAGATAAAGCTAACAGCACTTACTGTTAATTTGAACTTAGTTATCACTTGTTTATAAATCACTCATAGCTATGATCTGGCGTATGTGTTGGTCTCAAGAAACCTTGGGCTCCAGAGATACTGGACGTGGCAAGATAGTGTTTTGTACTGCCTTACTTCTTTGCACTTCCATGTGTCTGTTGGAACTTGATCCCCACCTTCAGAATTCTTCTCAGTGCACAGCCCAGCTGCAGCTTTAGTAGATGTATTACTGACACGCAAAGAACATCCAAATGTGCAGTCTGCTCTTGGACAGGCCAGGGCAATCTGGCTGTGGAAAAACAAGAACAGTGAAACATTTTTTAATAAACCCTTGCCATTTTAATGGATGCATTCATTTTTGAAAGCCTAATTTGATGCAAACTGGCACACACAGTTGAAACAAAACACACAATGTTTGATGTTTCCTGGAGCACTTGGTATGCATTTCTTACCTACGGTAGTTGGAGTCACGGGCCTCAGCACTGCTGAAAGCGACACATCTGAAATCAATTGAAACACTTAGTTCAGCACTGTGGCCTCTCCTGAAGACTTTCTTTGATCGTACGTGAAATCGGTGTACGGAAGGCCGACGTTCTTTCCTCCTGTTTACTTTTTAGAATTTTAGCTTAGAGAGTAATATAAACCACTCTCTCCTTAGGATGACAGGAAATAAACACCAGTTTGTTGTTTTTCTTTGCTGTCCCAGTTTGCAGACCCACTGCATGACAGGCAAGAGACATTTCTTATGTACACACAGGTTGAGAAGGTCTCTCTCAGGTCAGCATCATTCTATCTCCTGTGTAAAAGAAGGAACAACAGAAGAAAAACTTCACTGTGCAGTTTTTCACTAGTGCAAGGTCATTGCTATCATATGCAATTACTTTCTGGTAGCATTATAGATAACCTGTCATTAGAAGAGCTTCTCCTCCACAGAAACCAGGTTTCCTGTTTCTCAAAATATTGCTTCTGAAAAAACATGATCATCTTTATAATTGTTTAATTTCAAAAGCTTCCATGAAACTACACATTTTCTAACCATGCCTCTGTTTCTAGCAGCTCACAAATGAAGGAGGAGGATAGGAATGAAAAATAAGCAGGTAGCTCCTTTAACCATTTCATGCCTTGTCTGGCTCTAGACAGTAAGACCACAGTCTGGGCATTAAATAGGTATGTTTCACATCTGTCTTTCTGTTTACCGTAGACCAAAATGGAAGGGATTGGACTTTCCCGTTCTTTCTTTACTGAGGCCTGTGGTTAATTGGGTTTGGGGTGTTGCATTTGTTTTTTTGAAAATACGAAGATGTTTCTGTTTCTAGCTGCATCTCCAGAACTGCTAACTGCTCAGGAAGAAATCACTACCTCAATTTTGATGCTTCATCGTAACAGCTCATGTGGTACCTGCTAAATTTGGCAACAGAAAATGAGGTAGCCTCAATAAACATATCAATCTCACAAATACACCTATTTATGAATTATGCAACTATTTATTTTGCAGTTTCCCACATTTTTGATAAAGAAAGACAAAAAGATAATTCAAAAATGTTTTGTCTAATGCAGAAAAAAGAACACCTGAGGAGACACATAAAACTAGGGCTTCCAGGACTGCTATCAGCAGCTGTAGACCAAATACTTAGATTATCAAAAGTTTTCGTGATGAACTGAATTACCAGCAGCCTACTTCAGCATTTTGAGCAGCAAAAGTCATAAAGTATTCTTTTTCATCTATTATTTTAGCATGCTATTGCTTTTTTTTGGGGGGGGAGGAGGAGGGAAGAAGGAAATTCCATCAGGAAAGTTTACATGTTTTTAACTCATTGAGTTACTATCATATGAAATAGACTTTTTTTTTTTTAAAGCATCAGATCCAATCTTGTCAATATTACTGCTTCAGCTTAGTAACAACTACTGTTGTTTGAATTCCTGCAACTAAGGGGTTCTCCAGGGGTCTGCACTGGGACCAGTGGCCCTCACATCTTTATAAATGACTTGGGCTGAGTGGTGCAATTAATACAACAGAAGGAAGGGATGCCATCCAAAGAGACCTGAACAAGCTTGAAAAGTGGGTCCACATGTACTGAACTGAGATTCAATAAGGCTAATCACGCGTGGGACAATCCCAGGTACCTATACTGACTGGTAGAAGAATTCACTGAGAACACCCCTGCAGAGAAGTTGGGGGTTCCAGTGGAATGAACAGCTGAATATGAGTCAGCAATGTGCACCTGCAGCCCAGAGGCCAACAGTGTCCTGGGTTCTACCAGAAGAGGGTGGCCAGCAGGGACAGGGAAGGAATGTCTGCCTCTGCTCTGCCCTCATGAGTCCACATCCAGAGTAATGCATCCAGGTCGGGGACCCCCAGCACAGAAAGGATGTGGAACTTTTCAAATGGGTGCAGAGGAGAACCACAAAGATGATCAGAGGGATGGAGCACCTCTCCTACGAAGACAGGATAAGGAAGGTGGGCTAGTTCAGTCTGGAGGAAATAAGGAGGCGGGGAGATCTCAATGCAGCCTTTTGGTACTTAAAAGGGAGATTATAAACAAGAGGGAGACCGACTTTTTACACATGCAGATAACGACAGGACAAGGAGAAATGGTTTTAAACTTAGAGGGGAAATTTAGGTTAGTTATGACAAGGGTCAGAGTGATGAATCACATGAACAGATTGCCCAGAGAAGCTGTGGATGTCCAGTCCGTGGTGGTGCTCAAGGCCAAGTTGGATGGACCCTTGGGCATCTACATCTGGAGAATGGCAACACTGCCCATGGCTGGGGATTGTAATTAGATGATCTTTGAGATCCCTTCCAACACAAGCCATTCTGTGATTCTATGAACTAACAAACTTCTTGTATATAATTTTCCAATCTTTCCAATTAAGAGATGAAAAAAAGGGTCTTCAAACCAAGTGCCAGTGAAAGCAACAAACAAACAAACAACAAAAACCCAAACAATCAATCAATCAAACAAACAGAAGCACACAATCAAAATAAAGCAAAGAAAAGAATTTATCTTGGAACACATCACAATTTCCCAGACCTGCCTTGCTTGGATGGTAGCAGCTCTTGGGGGTCTTGCATACAGTGCATAGAAACCATGCTTTCATTCCCTATTTCCTATTCTCCACCTTCCATAGGCGTCCCAAACTGTGATCCTAATGATCGCTTTCTCCCACATGCACATTTCAGCCCTCCAAAAAGACATAAAGGCATTAATTCCTCTGATCCCACTGCATTTTCAAATGTTCTCTCTGTGTTTTCTTTTTATTGCCGCAGCCTGACCTGAAGGTGGGGCAGTGCTGCCGGTTGGTTGATGTGGCTGGGCAGGGTGAGGAGCTGCAGGCTCAGCCTCATAGAATGGAAGGGTGGCTTGGGTATGTGCTGCCAGGCAGGACTGCTACTGCTGTGTATCATTTTGAGAGTTGGCAAACCGGGGTATGGGAAATGCTGGAACAGACAACAATCAACACGTCTATACACTATCTTCTGGGGGCTTTTTTTCTGTAATTGTGCACATTTCCAAGCATCTTTTTCCCTAAAACTTGTACTAGCAGTCAAATGTCTGTTGGCAGTCGTATCCCAGCAAAGCATGCTATTGCATGATAGAGTATTACAGTGCCATGCGTACCATTAAACATAACTTTGTGGCCCAGGATAGTCAGGAATGATGAAGCCCTGCTGAACCTCTAAGCACGCCCTGCTATCTGCAGAGCATACACCTTTGATGCCCTGTTTTCTCAGTATCCTGTATAAGTCTGCATTCTCAACAAAAAACACCAGCAGTATACATCAGTAATGAGCAACTGTTAGCCGATTAGCTTATGAGTATATGGAAGTTTGCACCAACAGGAAAACTGCTATTACCTCAGTATGTGCCAGCAGAAGACAATGCCTGATAATGTTTGCTAATATAACACTTCCTACGGCACCGTTGGCTAATGAAGCCAGTGCAACTAGATGCTTTCCTGCTAAGGAAAGCTGCGATGTAGTCATGTGTACTGCTCACAGTGACACAAATCTCAATTGCATCCAATAATGTTTAGCAGGATAAAATGCAGAAAATATATGAACTTGCCTTCTACTGATGTCTGCAATAGATTGGCAAAGAAATTCTGAACCTTAAAAAAAAAAAAAAAGTTGTTTCATTTCTGTGTTGGTGAAACAAGACAGAGGGAACTTAGATCATCCTGCAGCTGGTTTTTTGTTTGTTTGTTTGTTTTTTCTTCCTCATGAAACAGCTGATTCTAGAAAGAAAGCAAAAAGCTGTGTGAAAGCATGCCTTCTTTTTCCATCTGTTTGGGCAAATAATCCAGAGAAATAAAAATATTCCTGACCGAATTCTCAGTACAAAGTTTCTCAAAAGAGACAATTTTCTTTGCTCACATTCAGAACAAAACCTCAATGGAAGCAACACTGATAGGTAATTTTTTCCTTTTTAACCATGATCCACTTATATGAAATTAGGCAATTTGCTAGGTTGTGTATGTTGATATTTTAATTTGGGCTATAATCTGTACTTTTATTCAAATGTTCTCAGTTTCATTAAAACACGTTACAACCTAAGAGCATACTGTGCACAAGTCATAAAAAACAGGAATGTTAAGAAGCAGAGGTACTGACTAAAGGAATGCTGGTGTTTTTAAAACTTTTGTTTTCATGCACAGTATGTGAATAATGTATTCTTCACACACACCAAAAAAATCCAACAGTTTCATTTTTTTAAGGCAGTTTATATTCAAAAACCAAAGCCCTCTTTGCAGCACCATGTGGGCAGAACTGTACCTCAGTACAGAACCTTGCTGAAAAGCAGCAGCTAAAGGCTGACAAGATCACATCTGGGTCAGATCAGGCTTCTGCAAGCACGTGCTGGTGACACTGACTATCCATGTTTTATGTCAGAAATCTATCACAGTATTTGCAAGATTGGGCCAGTATTGCTCAAACACAGATGTATTCCCATAAGGCTTTCAAATCCTGTTTATCTGTTTATTTTCTGTGTGTCCACACTGGATGTGATAGAAACATCCAGCAGTACATATGTACCAGTTGTCATGAGAAGATGTCAATCTGAATACAGGGAAGAAAATAAGAGAGAGTCGAACAGAAATACCTGAACACTGACCACAGGTAAGAAAGAAGTAAGTGTATCCAGGGGAGTATGCAAGTCACACTGAAGTTATGTCCCTGCTCACCACTGTATATTTTGAGATATGCATGGGACTGTTCAGCAGCTACCGAACTGATCACAAAATTGATTTAATTTCTATTTCTTTGTGGTTTTGCAGATTGATGTCCATCCACAGGCCTGGCATCAGATTTCATCTGGGACTCACTCCTCTGGAACGCTGAACTACACTGTACTATACAGACTATCAATACCTTGAGAAGATCTCCTTCTACAGAAAGTTATATTCTATGTAGTAATGAAATGCCAGTGATCTTCTTTCCCTGTTGTTTCAATCACATCAGACTCCCATTGCTACTGTATCACATATCAATAACTCGCAATCTTTCACAACACTCCTCAGTGCATACTCTTCCTCATTCTCATGGCTCTTACAGTCCTGTTCCCTAATTCTCCTCAAAGAGTAACAGCCTGAACAAACACTTTTTACCACTGTCTAAACCAGTCTGAAACAAACTGCTCTGCTTTTGCTGAGATCGTCAGTACTTGCGAAGGCACTACCTTATTTCAGTTGCAGCCAAAACCATTTAAATAAATGTTAACAGTTAAATATGACTTCCTGGAATCTATCAACACTATACTGCTTTCTGATAGTGTTTATTTGGTCTACAAGTGTCTTAGAATAAAACACTCCAACAAGCAAAAACCAACATGTTTTTGGTTTACTACATTCATTTTAGCTGCCACCACAACAAAACCTTTATAAGGTTTTGCATTTAGCTTCATAAGTAGCTTTATGACACAGTTCAACAGAAATTCAAGGACAGCTAATACAACAAAATTCTAGTGTTTAAATATAAACTTTGAAGAAACCAAAAGGAAACTCTAAATCCACATTATTTATTTTGCGTGATTTTGTTCAAAAGAAACGTAATGAGCTGTGTCATGTGAACTAATGAAAAGCAGAACTGCCCAAAGAGCCAGGACATACATGTCTCATCACCTCTTTTTTTCCCCAGAGCCAGATGTCTCACTGACATGTAAATGAAATGTCAGTACTGCTACTAGCTTGATTTTTGAAAGGCGATTTACAGCCTTTTATATGCTCTGTCATGCTACCGCGTCAGTTCCCAACCTCTGACTGTTCTTCCTTTCCACAGCTTTCTCACAGCAAATATTTTTCTTAATCAGTTCCTTTACAACAGAGCTGAGAAACAGAGCAGATTCAGGCGAGAAGAAACATACTTTGGAATTTACTTTAAGAGTTCCAACTACAGTTTTGAAAAAGATTGAGTCTTTCCTTTAAAACATAGTATGTCAAGTGAGAGTAAAATGCAGAAAGATGCATCACACCATGTATTGGTCCCAACTCTACAAACTGCTCACCTACCCTGATAGTGAATGGATCCTCCATGGGTAAGGCAAGAGAAACTCCACAACTGACTCCCATCAGCTATGCTTCTTCATCAAAAACATCATCCTGACAAGTGTTTTAACCTATACAAATATTAGAGGATTCAAAGATGAATACTAAGCGCATTTACTCTTGTACAAAGACACGGACGAGGTTGAGAGAAACATGCTTCTTTAGTCTGTGCTCAGAGCCGTGTTACTTCACATACAGACTGGAGCACCACACCTGAGGTTTTAATATCAGGCAAATCACTTTTGTGCCTCACCTTCCCCCAGCATCACTATATTTAAATCTTCTGACATTAAGTGACGGAGAAGGCTGTTTTACCCATTTACTAAACCCGTGGTCTATAAAAAGCTGTGGAGCTTCCAGCAGCTAAAGCAGCCGTAAGTATCACATACGTGTACACTGCCTCAGAATACCGAATGGAAGACAGAATAAGCTTACACTCAGATTTTAGCTTAATTTTATCTGATGACGACACACAGCCACTCCACGTGAGACTTTCCACGGAAAAGTCAGACATGAAATAAAGCCCCTCACAAAAGCTGTGCAGCATTGCCTTCCACCTCCCAAGGCAGCCCTCACGCCGCAGCTCCCGCCAGCAGTGCGGGTCAGGAGCAGATCCGGCACTCTTCTTCTCGAGGCAGCCGAGGAGCTAGCAGCATCATAAAGACGCTACCACCAGCTCCCGGACTCCCCCGAGCGAGACGAAGCGCTCCGTTAGCGGCCGGCTGCCCGCGCAGCACCCACCCGCACGCAGCCGGGAAGAGCGCAACCCCGGCCGCGGCTCCACTGTTACGCACGCGCGGCAGCGCAGAAGCGACGGCCCTGAGGACGACGCGCATGCGCGGAAGCGCACAACGCGTGGAGGGGGGCGCTGCCGCGCATGCCCGCAGCGGGACGCAGGCGCGTGACGCGCCGTTTGCGCGCCGTCTGTCCCCGGTCCCATATGGAGGATGAAGACTGCCCCGAGCTGGTGCCGATAGACCTCGGCGTCGTGCACGACAGCGAGCCTGGCTCCGGCAGGAGGATCCCCGTGACCATCATCACGGGCTACCTAGGTGAGGAGCGGGCGGCTTCCGGTGCGGGAGCTTGCTGTGTGCTTGGGATGGCACGGCTGATGGCTGCGTGCCGCGATGGCGAAACGGAGAATCCGGGCTCGTTCTGTTAATTAAAGTGAATTGCCTGGGAAAGACTGCCCGCTGAGGGACATCGCAGCTGAGCAGTTAGTGAGCGGGACGGTCTGTTGTGGGTGGGCTTTTTTTGGTCGGTATTTTATTTTTGTTTTCCAAAGTGAGATTTAACGTGCCAATAGCTCTGTGAACTCTCCTTCAAATGTATGTACGAACTAGTACATAAATATATATATTTCGTAGTATTAGTTCTCATTCTTTTGCATTCCATCTGACTCCTCTAAAATATGTGTGTCCGCAATAGTATGTACTTCTAATCTGAAAATTCAGCCGTTTTTTAACAGTTTAATGGCAGTGCTGCCTGTGTTTCAGGTGCTGGGAAAACAACGCTTCTGAATTACATTCTGACTGAGCAGCACAGTAAGAGAATCGCAGTGATACTGAATGAGTTTGGAGAAGGTCTGTAAACCTGTAGGAGCATTTTTGTTATTTATCTTGAGCTGCAAAAGACGTGTAAAGCTTCTGGGAATCGAGAACATTGATGTTTTCAGTTTGTTGCTGGAATTAGTGTCATACCTCAGCCTTGAGAAAGGCAGGAAGACTTTTGGCTGAACTTTGTGGTATTATGTGTTACACGGTTCTGTACATAAATTCAAGTCAAGCAAATGAGGCTACTGTACTGCTAGAAGTACGGTATGTCTGCTTGGCCTGCTCATTCTGAAGCAGATGAAAATTAAAATGGAATGTTAGTGGATAATGTCTTCTTTGCATTCTACCCAGCCAGTTAAAGAACACAAATTATCTTAGATCAAGAAAATGAGGAGGTGCTTGCGTGGTCTCTATGATTGACTTTTTTGCTTCCTTGCTTGTGGGACTTTTGGCTGCTAGGGCTGTCACTTCCTGTTTGCACCATACGGTTTGCACTCTGATGATGATGTGTGTTGTTTGTATATGGTTTTTTTTTTTTTCATATGCACATCACTTCTGGTCACGGAGCCTTAAGCTACAGAAGCAGGGCCTGTATGTGATATAGGGATAGAAGCTGACTTCTTCATTCTAACAGAATTGTTACATCTTGCTTGTCAGTTGGGTTTTCACCTTTGTAGAACCACTTTATAATCCCAGAACAAAACATACGCCAGTATGAATCCTTCATGTCTCCTTTGCAGGTATCCTTTCACAAACTGTTAGATTCAAATTATATTTGTTCTCTTTTCAGGGAGTGCACTGGAGAAATCCTTGGCAATCAGTCAGGGAGGAGAACTCTATGAAGAATGGCTGGAGCTAAGGAATGGCTGTTTGTGCTGTTCAGTAAAGTAAGGAAGGATTAATATGCAAGTTCTCCATAATGGGTTTTGGGGAAGTTGAGGAAAGGAGAGGAGATAAAGGACAAATTCATAAAGCTGATGACAGTGTTGATAGTGACTTATTTTTTAGAAGAAATGAATTGGAGTTTGCTAAATAGACATTTGTTTCCCTCTGATGCCTTACTGGATTTGGACTTAACATCTTTCATAAAAATGTTGTTCCATGCAGTAGTTGGGTATTACCGGGTAAGGAGCTCTGCCTTCTGTTACTACTACATACTCTTATACTGAGTGCTAAATATTCAAGAATGCTGGATGTAGGACTCAAATGAAATACTTAAGCTATATTTCTTACTCTGTTGGTTAATATTTGAGTATTTTGTAGCTCAGAAGGGAGACAGAGAGCGCCTCTGTAAGGAAACAACATTCCTAATTGTAAACAGGTGGTTATGTTAAAACATAGCACTGTATTCATGTTTGTTGTTTTTTGTTGTTGTTGGATTGTCTGTGTTAAATTTCTAAGAAAGTTGGTGATCTGTTGGCACTGAAAATTTGAAAGAAGTAGTTGTATACCTTACAATGGGACAGTAAGACAAAAACAGAAGGTCTTATTGCACTGTGTTGTGTACTGGTAGATAAAGAACGCGGCTGTTACTGCTTTTTTTATATACATATGTATGCCATTTTACATACGATACCTTTTTACTTAAGCAGCTGGGATTTAAGTAAATAACACATCTCGATCCCTCCCAAACCAAAAAGTTACGCATTAGCATAACCTTGCTTTGCTGCGATTTCAGTGTTTGAAAATTAATATTTATTTAAATTGATGTTGTTATAGCCTTGGGGAGGGCACAAATGCTTTTCAGACCAAAATAAAACTGATGGCTGTTGTTTGCCTCTGTTTGCGTAATACTAGAATGGCAGCTTGGTGACTGAATTTTAAGTGTAGTGTGTGTAGGTCCTGACTCAGACCTTTTCCTTTGATGATACTGTCATTGGGTTCTGCATCAGCACATGGATAAGTTTGTTCATATAAAACATGTGTAAGCATGTTTTACTTGTTTTTTCTATTCTCAGGTTTAATTGTTTCTTTTTGCAGGGACAATGGTGTGAAGGCTATTGAGAACCTCATGCAAAAGAGAGGAAAATTTGACTATATTTTGTTAGAAACAACTGGTTTGGCAGATCCAGGTAGTTTACATTGTGTATGTTTTTTTGTAACCATTATAATTCACCTGTTTTTATGAAGTGTTTATTTGCACAGCAGTCACTTCACCATTCAAGACGTATTGTGAAGTAGTAAGTTTTCAACCACCTGTGGAGGTTGCTGTATAGAGTAAAACTGGTCAAGGGAATGGGTGCACAGACAAAATTGTGGTTGTTGTAGTTAAACTTTTAGCTTTTAGGTTTAACGCTTAAAAGAAATCCGGTTAAAATAAATCTGTGTTGAAAAAGTATCTGATAAGTCTTGGAGAAGAACATGTTAAAACTAGCAGCTGTCAGTAAGTTTTATTTCTGTTCCACATTGCTCTTTCCAAAGTTATATGTTGTTTGTCATAGCCTTTGTGAAGTCTAAAAATGTGCTGCCAAACAGACTAATGCATTGTTTTGGTAGATACAGCACATAATTCCTCATGTGCTGGTCAGTGATTTTTGTTATTAAAAAGTAATAGCAACCTCAACAGTTTTCTCTGAACCAGATCAATTAAAAGCATGTTATTGTTTTAGAGTGAAGGAAATTCTTACTGACATTTAGGCTGTTTCCCATTTGGTAGACTAACACTTTCCAGCTCAAGCCTGAATAGTTGTCACAGTAATTTTATTTAAAAGAAAGGACATTGATATGGCCTCTATTACGTACAAATCCTATGTACAAAGGATTTTGAGGGGTCTAGTCCAACTTCTAAAAGCAGATAAGTAAATGATAAGGCCAGATTTCTCAGGATATTCAGTCAGGTATCCCATCCTCTGAGAACTGGGAAGACTGTGTTTCTAGTCAGCTGGTTGTGTGCTTGTCTTTTCATGTTGAAAAAGCATTTTTGTGATACATGTGATCTGAACCCCTCAGCTTAATGCTGTTATCTCTAATCTTTCTGCCATGTAACACTATGAAAAACTTCACTTAGTCTCCTGAGTGACTTATCTTTGATGTTCAAGATGGCTGCTGTTAGCTCCCATGGAAAATTTTCTGTGTAGGCAGAGCAACCTCTGTTGCCCACCTCTTTCAGGGCCTGCAATCCCTACTGTCTTAGTGATTCTGTGCTGAACTTGCATCAGTTTAGTTACATCTTTCTTGCATAGCTATCCCGATGCTGGAAGTACTATCCACATGCAATCTTAAAAGTGCTGGATAAAGGAGAATAGCCTCCCTCAGCCATGCTCCTGTTCTCAACCCCATTTTTCTTTCAGTGTTTTGTATGAAGGAGTCCTGCAGTGAGTACAGTAATGACACTCTATAGATACTACTGAGTGAAGTTAATTCAGAAGACTTACATTCATCTGGAATTGTGAGATTTTTAAAGCTTTTCTAGTCTCGTCTTACATATTACATAAGTGTAATGCTTTGGCAGCTGCTGGATAAAATGTGTGGTCAAGTACTTGACACTGATGATGCTCTCTGAATTTGTAAGAGAGGAGTTTTAAATACAGAATACTAGTATCAGTTTTGCAGCTAAACTTACTGTACTTCCTAGGAGCTGTGGCCTCCGTGTTCTGGGTTGATTCTGAGCTGGGAAGCGACATATATCTTGATGGTAAGCAGTGCAAGTTTGTTTTGCAACATGATCGTATTGTGTATCTGTGTGTAGTGCAGTGTAGTATATTACAATTTAATGTAAGCTTTCAAAAATTGTTTGAAAGACATAATCTTGGTTTTCATATCCTCAAATTTCTTGCCAGAGATTTAGTTACTTGTTTTGATGCTTCTGTACAGGAAGAACTTTATCAGTTGACTGAAACAAGCAAAAATTGTGTATGTTTTGCTGACAGATCAGTTAAGGAGATATTTTGACTGTGGATTAAGGAGAAAAAACCTCATTAGTCCTCATTAGTTGGGTATTACCAAATGTTATTTAGGTTTTATTATTTTTATTCATTGTTTTGTTGATCATTTTTATTTCTTCTGAACTCTTATCTTATTAGTATTCAGACTCCCCTGCCGTCTGTTTTCTTCTTTTGTCTTTTCTACTTGTTTGTTCTAGCACTTTATCTGTTCCATTAAAATTTTAATTTTACTGTAACTTCCATTAATTAAAGAGCATGTTGAGTGTTGACTTCTGTATTTTTTTTTTTTTTCCAATGTGGAAAAATCATAATTTTTCTTTGCTTAAAAATACCCTACTATGTTTTTGGTTAGGCTGTGAAATGCCCTTCTAGCTAGTAATGCATTCAGTTACATTACAAACAGCTTCATCAGTTTCTGCTAGACAGTTGTAGAATGCTGGTCACCTAAAATCAGAATAACTATATAGCTTGATCAGTCCCCTTAGTTTTGCTTTGATTGCTTGTGGGAATGTATGTCTGCCCACTTATTTTTGTTTGGAAGGAGGCAGAGTGGCATCTGCCACTCAGAGGTAAGAGTTTTTCTAGCCTGGTTTGATGGACATTTTTTACCTACAGGTATGTGTTAATAAAGCAAACTAATCAGGCAACAAGTGTTATGTTGAGATATACTGGAAATTTTGAAAATATTATAAGCAGTTTCAAATGTGATGATACTGTCATTTTACTCGCTGTATGGAAAGCTAAAAAGTTGTTGAAGTGTGCTTAAAGTAGCTAACTCTACTTTAATGTTCTCCTTCAGGCATTGTATCTGTTGTTGATGCAAAGCATGGATTGCAGGTAAGGTACTGGGTTTCTTATATGTTTTAGATGAACTGCTACCCGGAACAGCTGTTGCAGTGATGTTCTTTTTTTTTTTTTTTTTCACAATTGTTTTAATTCTTACAATGCATAAAGATACATTTCAGTTACTAGTGATGCATTTTGAATGGGAACAAAGAAGAACTGATACACATGTAATTTTCAGCTTCTTATCAATGCAGCAGCATGTCTGCAAAGAGTTGTCAGGTTGCTTGATATTTGATTCACGGAATCTCAGAATTGTGGGGGTTGGAATGGACAACTGGGGATCATCAAGTCCAACCCTCCTGCTAAAGCGGGTTCCCTACAATAGGTTGCTTCTAGGTTCTATCATTTCACTCAAGAATCTTATTTGTATTCCAAATAGACTTTTGCTATAAAAACAGTGGGAGAATTTTGTCTTCAAGACTGAATACTTGATCCGTATTACTAGCGGTGGGAGCAGTAAGAACAGACCTCTGACACCAGGGTGATAACAAGTGACTTAAGGCTGCAAATTGGGAAATGATGCTAGTGTAAGGGCAGTGTATGGGGAGGAGAGGTTAGAGAGTTGGACTACTAGATACCATATCAGATGAACGGATGATTTAGTTACCTGGAAGTAGATTAAAACAGCAGGTAATAGAGTAATCTATGTGAAGTGTACTGAAAGAACAGACCTACAGAATAGTGAGGTAGGTAAGTGCAGAAATTGTGATTAAATCCAAGTAATTTAACTTTTTCATTTATAGTTGACCGTAAAAACAATTCTTTACAGTGTTGTAACCTAAGCAGTAGTTACTCTGATTAGGTATTCCTTTTGTAGAATTCAGAAAAAGAGAATATCCCTGTGGTTAATATCACAAGAAACTGCAATGTTTTAAACCACCTTTTCAGTTTAGTGCCCTCATGGTAATTCAGATGTTTTATTACTTTCAAAAGTACTGTTCTGCTCAACTTTTTCCACATGCAGTGCTTACTTATTGGCTTGAATCAAATAGAAATGTCATGTAGGGCAGTACTTAGCTGTTGTTTAGAAAAAATCAAACTTTTCATGTTTGAACTTGCAAATAATATGTCAGAAAACACACAAAAATGTTTTGAAACATTGAACTTTTCTATTCATTGTTATCTTCACAAGCTCAATGAAAACTGTTAGGTTGTTTAATTGGTCAATATGCAAAACTGACTTAAAGTATTAGAAACTTCAGACTTTCTGAATTATATGCCAGGCAGAAAACATTTGCTGTGTTACAAAGTTTGATCTCAAAAGCTGCTTGTGATTCAGATAATTCTGTAAACAATACAAGTTTATAAAATACACACTTAATTTGATAGAAGCTTAGAAATAAAAAGCCGGCAGCTTCTCTTCCAGCCATCCTTTTGTTACCTTCTCTTTAGGCTGTGCACAATCAGGAAATAGTCTTGATTTGGTTTTTAATTTTTTTTTTAAAGGCAACATTGGTGGTACATGATATAGTTTTGTTTTAGAATCTGATAGTTCCACTTAAACAGTCATTTTCTACTTTTATTTAATTGATGCATTTCCCATGAAAATTAACACTATGTTCATTTTGTGTCTTAATAAATCCAATTTGAAAGTAATACTCCTCATACATTTAGAGCTGATTAAGTAATGCACGGAACTATGTGATCTTCCCATACGAGGTGCACTTCTGATATTAAGATGTCAATTCAAAGTTTTACATTTTCCAGATGTCTATGATGCTTTTGTCTGCCTCAGCATCAGGACTGAGCAGAAAATGCCTTGTAGTAGTGCCTCTGCTCTTTACTACTGATGTATGTTGTTCTGAATTCCTGATAGAACAGAGCTTTAACTTACTATGGTTAGTGCTGCTGACTGAGAATTGGGTGTTTCTTCTCTTTCACATATTCTCTGGGGGATGTTAGCTTGGGTACACAAATGTCGGACAAGGCTGCAGGTGGTAAGATACCGCACTCCTGCAGCATAATGATGTGATGGTCTTTTTGTTGGTGCTGTCTCTTCTGCCCAGTTTCTGCTTGATGAACAGCAAACACTGAGGAGAGGCAGACTCACTAATGAGTAGCAGTTTGTTCATAGGAACTCAGAACAAGATTATGGGTTTTTTACTGTAGATAATGTAGTTTTGTAAATCTTTCAGAGAGAAGAAATATTCTTACATAATAATGAAATCTTGTACTGCAAGCCTAATGCATCTTTAACAATAGACATAAGTCATTAGAAAAAAAATATATTTTTATTCAAATATGTTTTTCCGTGGTTACTGAATATCATGGTGACTTTAGTTTTGAGATTCATGATGAATTAAACATTATAACACATCTTTCCAACTCTTTGGCATTCTATGCAAATGATGTACTGAAAGAAAACAGTTTCCATTAAAGAAATGTTAAGCTTCTGTAATGGTGAATGTATAAACTTTTTCATCCTAATGGGAAAAAAAAATCACAAAGATAAGATACAATCTTCCTTTAATACTTTCTTGAAAGTTATACCTTGTGTAAAATGATTTTGGCATTCTTTAACTGTAAATTAATTTGAACATTATTTAAACATGCTTAATCCACTTGTTTTAATTATTATCTAGCACTTGACAGAGGAGAAGCCAGAAGGCCTTGTCAACGAAGCGTCACGGTATGGATATAAAAACCTCATTTTTTTAATTTTTATTTTTTAATTGTAGTCAGTGACTGCGCTGTGTGGAAGATCATTCAAAATTGATTATTTTTCTTTTATAAGGTTTTCCCCACCTTTGCTTTTAAACAAAGGTAGAAAACAAAAATTATTCAGTACTTCATTTGATCTTTCTGCTAAGATATGAATTTTCTAATAAGTAGGAAATAATCTTTATTTTCCTCCTCTTTATTTTCATGGAAACTACAACAGATAGAGTACAAATAATGGTGTTTGATAGAACTAAAGCTCAACTTTCAGCTACAAAATCAATTCTCAGTATGGTCGCCTCAGCATTAGCTATGCGTTTTTGCTAGTGATGAAGAAGCCCTGCATGCTGCACTTGTAAACATTTGCATGGCCATCTGGAACATAGGTTGTCTTTCACGTTAGTGTTTGTTGCCACTGTTGTCTACTTAAACACACAAGACACTGCTTCACTGTGCTTACATCCACTGTTTGGCTCCGTAAATGTTAAAGTGTCGATGAATGTCACTGGGTGCCATTTTTTTCCACAAGGGGAAATTCAGTTCTACATCCATGCTTCATATGCACTTCCAAGTGAAACATCAGACTGCTGCTTTGCTGCCATCTGTTGGACAGCAGTAACATTCAATATAATGTTGGTGGGGAGGTTCAACTTCTACTGTCAAACAAGGCATTACTTTTAGAGCAACTCTCATACATTTTTAAGATAAATGGAATTTTACATTAAAATAAATATTCAGGAGAGGGGGAGGGTTGGGAAACACCTAGTAGGGGCAAGGAAGGTTTACAAGCTAGGCTCTGTCAGATTATATAAATATTAATTTAATATAATTAAATAATATATATATATATATTTAATGCGGAGCCACGGTAATTAAAGATAATTGTAGTGATGAAGTCCTTGTGAAGAATGCATGCAAGAGAATTTGAGGTTTCTGGAGTTAATAAATTGTAAGAGAATTTGGAGTAGATGACCTCTTTTTTAAGTGGAGTGGGAGAGAATGGAGAAGGAGAAGCAAGCAAGCAACCAAAACAAGCAGCAAGGAATAATCTCAAGAAGTGCTGTAATCATTCGTGATGTTTTAGTTTGGTTAATGATTTGGTTAATGTTTGTCTTTCTGTATTGTATATGTATTGTTAGTAATTTTACATTGCTATGAGAGACATACTGTTTTTGCCTTGCAAAAAACTGTTTGTTCAAGCTGTCCTTTTTTCTTTTTCCAAATGTATAGGCAGGTTGCATTAGCTGATCTTATAATCATCAATAAAACAGATTTGGTTTCGGGGGAAGAATTGAATAAAGTCAGAACCTCTGTCAGGTATGAAACTTCTGGTATAACTGTAACATTGTACATGCTCAAGTGTTATTAGAAATTAGATCTCATGATTACTCTAACACATTGTGTAGTCAGCAGTGAAAAAGAGTCTGCCCCTTTCTGGAGACATTTCCAGTGCGTTTATGTGCTTCCACAGTCTTAACAGCTTCCTAAGTAAGATTTTACATTACCGGCTAAGAAGCATGGAGTTATAGAATAACATCACAGAATACTCTTACGTTGGAAGGAACCTTCAAGGACCATTGAGTCCAATCCCTGGCTCTACTCAGGATCATCCGAAATTATAACTGTGTGTCTGAGAGCATTAGCCAAATGTTGCTTGAACTCTGGCAGCTTGGGGCTGTGACCACAGCCCTGGGCAGTCTGTTCTGTGCCCACCACCCTCTGGTGAAGAACCTTTTCCTAACACCGAACCTGACCCCCTTCTGGTGTAACTCCACACCATTTCCTTGGCTAAATTAGGCCTTAAACAGGCCTTATGGATAGACCTTGTCTTAAGTGTCCACATTCTTATACTACTGGTCAGCCGTTGCAATTTTTCTGAATTAACCAGAGGGGGAAATGTCTGCTGGTACTACATGTTTATTAGCAAATATAAAGGGGTATGGAAGATATTCTAAATGATTGTTTTGGATGTAAAAGAATCAGTGGTCTGAATCAAACCAGTATTCAGTGGCATGTTCCATCTTTCTCAGTACTCTGACAGACAAAATAGAATATTGAGAAATACTTTGCAACTTTATTTGTGGTTCAATCTCAAAGAATTCTTAATCATGCAGCTTGTATGAGGAGGATTCTTGTGAGGAAAAACACTATATTCAGTAGTAATATTTTGTTGTCAGAAGTTGTGAATTTTGACCTTTGTTCAGATACAAAAAGTCACAAAAACAAACACTTTCTGGATGCCTCTTGTACAGTTCAACATTTAATAACAGTGTGGGAGGTGTTGTTATATTTCTTGTGTTGCTTTACATAGTTAAATTGTTCAATCAATATATTACAGTTGCATTTGCACCTCACTTTTGCTTTTTTCTATTTTATTTTAGGTCAATAAATGGACTCGTCAAAATTTTGGAGACACAAAGGTCAAGGTATTAGATTGGCCAGTATTAGTAGTTCCAAATCCTGTTCCACAGACATTATTTTTACAAAACCTACATTATGATCTTTAGCTGTGCACGTGCGTAGCTACCTGTATTACGTTTTAGTGTGTACGTGTGTTCAAAGAGGTACAGAATCATTGCTCCCAACAGAGAATTAGATATTATTCAGCCATCCAGTGCAAAGGATTTCATCTTTCTGAAAATAGATTCTTGGTTTTTTTTTAATTTTTACTTTTTCTAGACTATATTCTCTAAAATCCTCTTTTTATGCTTCTGTATTACTGTGCAACTGAAAGCTGCTTTATTCCATAGTAGATAATACTGACTGTCAACATCTGAAGATAGGACCAGCTTCTGGTGCTTGATAGCACTGGAATAAAAGGCTAGAAAAAACCCAATTATTTATATATATAAAAGTGAGTAATTGAAGCTTCAGTATGCATAATCTTTACATGCAGTAAAAAATAGCATTAAAAAAAAGCTTTCTTTCTCTCCCTATCCATGCAGAGTTGATCTTTCCAATGTGCTGGACTTGCATGCTTTTGACAGTCTATCTGGAATAAGGTATGGCAATAATTTCACTTTTATTAGAAGTAATGTTTGTTGCATGAATATGTGCATGAAGTAGATTACACTTACATGCAGGCAGACTCTATATCTGTATTTCTGTTCCAGATTCTAGTTCAGACACTTGTTTAAAATTCTCAGTAAGAAATAATCAGAAACGGATGTTTTTCTACTTGAGATACATGCAGCAAAAGATTTTAGGGTTTGTAAAATGAAATGAGAGCCAAAGTGCCTGTGGTTGTTTGGCATTTTTTCCCCATTTCCCTTGTTAAGTTATTAAGTTGTTAAGTTGTTCTTTATTACTAATACTAATAAATAAGATCTTGACACTTTTTCCTGGTTCTCTTAAGACTTAGAGGATTTAGTTTTTTTTCTCACTTTGCATCGTGATGAATTGGAGACCTTTAGTTTTAACAGAAAACTCTGAGTTACACAGCAACCTATGTTTCTGGAAATGCTGTTCAGTGTGTTCCTGGATCCATGAAGTCCTCAAGTTCTTTAATGACTAAGAGGCCTAGCTTTAAATTAGCAAACACTGCACTGTATGCAGTGGGAATTAGCTGTGGGAGTGACTTAAGTAGAAAGTGGCATATAGTATTTCACTTGATGTTACACTGCAGATTTCACTATCACAAGCAATGGCTTTTTACTTTTTTTTACTTCCTAATATAATTTCAAAAAATCATGTTCAACAAATGGCACATTATAGTTAGTTATTTTTTCCTGCTTGCAGCAGTGTTGGAATTTACCTTTTGTTTCTGTAGAGGAGTATCAATACTTGCAGTATAAATATTTTAAATACCAAAGATACTGCCATTCATTACAATAATCTAACTGTATTTAAGAACAACAGCAAAATATAGCCAAGGAATATTTATCTGTGTTTCAGATTAGTGCATGGCTTGAGTAATAATTTAGTGCTACAGTTTATTTTTAGAATTGATTCTGTATTACTGACAGTAGTAAAAATCCCACAGATATCAGAAGTTGTTTTTTAGCTTTATAAAGATGTAAAAGTATAAAATGTGTGCTGGTGTATTAGAGAGCACAATCTAAGTTGTTTTTTTGATCATTTTTTATGAACTTTATTTTCTAAAGAATGGAGGTAGAAATTAGTGAGGAACAAAACATTAAATTCCATACTTTCACTTTCAAGACTAGGATGAATTGACCCTTTTTAAGCTCCCTCTTACCAGTTAAAATTTTCATGTTTCCTATCTCTGCTTTCATATTTTCAAGATTGTTGTCCTCTTGCTGTGGCTGACACCCCAGCGCCAATACTATAGTTCTTTCTTCATGTAAAGTAGAATCTGACTTTCTGAGGTTGTATTTTCTTCCTCTGTTTGGACTTCAGCACATCTGTACATGTTTCACGCTGGCTCCATAATATTGGATCAATATATATGAGTCAATTTGAAAATTAGACCGAATGTATTTCTGTAAGTGAATACTGTCTAGTATTCCAAGTACTCTGATCGGAATATGTTTATACATCTTAATAAGGTTTTAATACAATTTTGTTTCACAGTAGTATTTTAAATTCAAACTATTACCTATTTCATTGTCTTCTATAAAAGTCCATGGTGACTTACTCTATGATTGTTAAAAGTTTGTTGGAGGACCAAACTATTAGCCTTCTTGTGAAAAAGAATCTCTAAGCCTTTCCTTTAAGTTAATCTGACAGTTGAGTTAGTCTGTTATGATTAGAGATGCTTTGTTGTCTCTTTAGCCCAAGGACAGCTTTAATCCTACCAGAAATGATTGTCTGATAGGTCACTCCTTGCTCTATCATACATATGAGTTAGAATTTTTTTCTGATCTCAAAAGGAAATCTGTAATTGTTTTGTACATTATTATAGTCAAATTAGATGATTACAGTGGTATATAGTGGAATTCCAGCAGCTAAGCAATGGCAAACTTTTTAACACAGATCATTTGAAAGATCAAACAAATGTAATTAAACATAACTATTCTGAGATTAAAGCTGAATTAACAGTTGAAACCTATTTTGATAATGATACTTTAGTTTTGGTCTGCAGTACTGAAGAGTTTGTGTAAGTCTTGTTTGAAATAATGACACTGCATCTATCCAATGCAAATGCCACATTTACTTATTTTCAGCTTGCAGAAAAAAATTGAGAATATGAAGACAACACATGCACATCTAGATAAGGTAATTACAAAAAGCACCACTTCTGTCTTGTTGTAAGAAGATAGTTCAGGATATTTGCAACCATGGCATACTAATCATCTTACTTTTTCAGAAGGTTTCACTTAGGGAATAATATGTTTAAGATCTCTGGAATATTACACTGAATGCCCACAGCCATGTACTTTGACGTAGATAGATTCTAAATGTATATACTAAGTTCTACTTTCAGATATGACTTAGGAGTTCCACTGTTGGAAACAGTTACATTGTTCATGTACATGGAGAACACTACTAGAACCAACAAATAATACTGTTCTTTTCAATATTTCCAGAATTGAATTCTGTACTTACAGCTGATAGTTATCCTGTAGGTCCAAATGGTGTCAATGTTTGTAGATATCAGGGAGTTGTTGTTCATGATGTGACATTAACTAAGATGTTAGGCAGCCACAGATTCTCATTCTGTGAGTGCTTCCCATCGTTTTTACATAGAAAATCAACAGATCAACTCGTAACAGTGAATTAGATTTTCCTCTAAACTTGATATCAACCCTATATGTTCTTATGTGCTAGAAAGTTAGAAATACTTCTGTTGATATTGCTATTGTATGTCAAAGTCTAAAATGCTTTGTTTTTTCGGATATGTAACCCAGTGTGTATTTATGTTAGGGTAGAATCTCTCCCTCTGTGCAATAAAACGATCTTTGCACATTGCAGTTGTAAAATGCATTTTTGCCTTCATGATTTTGTTTTATATAGAGAGCAAATACAGTATTTTGTCTGTTTTGCCCTTCTAATTTTTAATACTTATTTAAGGGGAGAGGACCTGGTCTGTCACTCCTACAAAGTATAAGCAGTTCTGTGCTAGATCAGAATCATAGAATGTCCTGGGTTGAAAAGGACCATGATGATCATCTAGTTTCAACACCATGCTGCTTTTAAGCCTCTATCTTGTCTGTGATGCACAGGTTTTACTAGTAAGGTCCTTCCCCTCCCCTCTTTTTTTTATTAACAAATAAGGCAAACAAAGAATAATGTCTCTATTAGATATCTAGTTTATCTGAATCCAACAGCTACAGCAGCATTGTCCAACGCTCAAATATGTGGTGAGCAAAGTTCATTTTAAATAGCATGGGCATTTCCCTAGTTGGGGAGTAAAATGTTGTACTGGATAATTTAGACTTTCCAGACCTTGCTTCACATCTTATTACTGTGTTTACTGAGCTGAAATTTTTCTCCAGAACTTTTAGTCCCCTACCTTGTAGATACAGATCCTTGAAGGACTTTATGTTCATCTCTTAAGTTCCAGTTTGGAGGGTGGGAACAGGAAGATATTTCATCTCTTCCTGTCCCTTCTATTATTGCAGTTTTGTCATGCTTTGCCATGGGACTGATCTCAGACCTACTTCCAACATACTTGCTTAAGTATGATGGAAGTTACTCCAGGATCAGGGGCATATCCTGCCAGGTTATCCGGTTTTAATACTAGCGGACCAAGAACGACAGTGTCCAGCTGTCAGGGCTTTTGAGCAAGGGCTTCAGTAGTAAAACCTTTTCAGTGACTCTTGTCCTTTGCCTGTAAAGGTAAGAGATAACCTTTAACTGTAGTCAAGTTGCCACTTACTCCCAGTCTTGAAGACAGGGTTTTGCTTGTGCGACCATATGGATTGAACTCAGTGTACCACTTCATCAGTCGCAGAGTCAGAGTGGTTTAGGTTGGAAGAGACCTTAAAGACCCTCCAATTCCAACTGCCCTGCCATGAGCAGTGTTGCAGCTCACTAGATCAGTCTTGAATGCCTCCAGGGATGGGTCATCCACAGCTTCTCTGGGCAGCCTGTTTCAGTGCCTCACCACCCCCATAGTGAATAATTTCTTCCTAACATCTAAACCTGAATCTCCCTTATTTTAGTTTTAAACCCACCTCTGTTGTCTTATCACTACATTCCCTAAAAAAGAATCCTTCTCCAGTTTTCTTGTCCTTTTAAATACTGGAATGCTTCTACAAGGTATCTTCAGAGTCTTCTCCAGGCTTAACAACCTTGGCAATCTTTTCAACCTGTCTTCATAGGAGAGATGCTCTAGCTGTCTGATTGTGATTATTCTTGTGGCTCTCCTCTGGACTTGGTACAAGAAGTCTGTATCTTGCGTATGTTGGAGGCCCTAGAGCTGGGTCAGTCAGTTCCAGAAGTCTCTTCTTTTGCTCAGGGCAGAGTTTTCAAGTTCCCTTGAGCATTCTGGTGGGAGTGACTAGTGGGGCAGCAGCTGCAGTTGTCCTACACTGCTTTCCTTTCTGAGTGGCTGCACCCTGAGGAGCAGTGCTGCAATTTCTGCAACACCTTAATTTGGGCTTCCTGATAGGACTCATAAATATTAATCTTGCTTGCTGTTCCATAGTAAATCAGATGGCTTGTCACATACATTTCCCTGAGGCCAGTTCTGTGCTTCTGTGTTTTAAGCGACTATTGGCTAGATTGCTGGAACTGCGTTTTGAGAATTTCCAATCTCTTGGCCTCCATTTGAAGCGTATGATAAATGCTGGCATATCTCTACAGCAAGCCAGCACACGTAGAAGTGTTGTACAAATGGTAGCTATATTCATTTTGAAACCACTGAGCTAATTTTCTTGGATACTGCCCTAGAAGACTGCCCAAGGATATGTGAGTTTGAAGCTGTCGGTGTCCTGTGCCTTCCCAGCCATCTTACTGTTCCTTCAGGATTTTGAGAGGTCTCTGCTTTTCCCAACACTTTATACATTGTCTGTGTAGATCCACACATGTGTAGCAAGTGCACTGCTCACACCAGGACATGTAATGACTGATTTTCTATACCAGAACCAAGGTGCCTTCCAGATGCACCAAATCATTGTAGGCATTTCAGTTCTGAGCAATGACAAGTCATTGTGTTCCAACTACTGTTAATGCCAGTCAGTAAAAACTTGCTGATACTGAGTTCTGAGAAAAAGAAACACATGATGGATGATAAAGTGTGTTTATCCACTTCATGTGGAAGGTCAGCAGAAGCAATACTGCTTTATGCATGAAGCATATCTCTTGTTTTGAAGCTACTTAAGATATTAGTGCTAGGTTGTTTTGGTGAGTATACTTGAGTGTTGGATAAACATAGATCTGCTGCTTTTTGCTTGTGCTTTTAATTAGACTGGCAATCTTCTGCAAGTAGTAATCTTTAAGATTACTTGAAAAAGTCATTTTCTTTGTGTACTTTTGTGCCACTGAGAGGCTGTATTGACAAAAATAAGTTCAGATGCATTACTTCCTTCATTTTCTTTTAAGAAACCATGGATTTCAAACTACACATTTATTACCACCTTTTGTTTTGAGAATTGTTGATTTGGAGCTGTTGCTAGTGGTTTTCTGGAATAAAACTTAATACATCTTCATTTCTGAAATCTATTCTTACATAGCTTATTTGTAAACAAAACAAAACAAAACAAAAAAAACTTTTCATAGAAGGAGAGCACTGATAGGTTGGAAGTATATTGATTATTTTTTGTCTGATAAAGTTGTGTTGAAGAGCAGAAATGATGACAAAGATCAGTAGATACGAAATTTTAAAGCATTTTAAAACTTACATAAAGCTTAAGCTTACTTAAGCTTATTAGGCTATAAAAATTAAAATTGTTAGGCTTTGAAAACAAGCATCACCTACAGCAAAGAGTTTTGCTTTATAAGCAGGTGGTAATAGACTATTCAAGGTGTTGACTATGCCTCTCCCAAAACAGAACCAAACAAATGGTGTAATAAAGTGGACAGAACAGAAATGGAGATTTTTAAAAATTTCTTGTTTGTATTTTAAAGTGGACTAATAGATAGCTTTTTTTTTTAATGAGGGCAAGACGTAAAGAACACTTTTTATAATATATGAAAATATGAAAATATTTATTCAGTTAAGTAATTATAAGTGCGTCTTTCCATTTACAGGGTATAATGACAGTAACATTTGAAGTCCTAGGAAATATTAAGGAAGAAAACCTCAATCTCTTTATACAGGTAAATACTAACACAACATAGTCAACTGCAAAATTATTATGCCTTTTTGTAGAAAATCATCCCATGCTGTTCTGTTTCTGAAAATGTTTTTCCTCTTCATAGAATCTTCTGTGGGAAAAGAATGTGAAAGATAAGACTGGACGTACCATGGATGTCATAAGACTGAAGGTTTGCCTGAAACTACTAGCTTATTTATTTTGTGCTTTCCCTCTTTTAAACTGGAAGGAACTGCAGTGTATTGTCAATTACATATAGAGCAATGAGCAGACAAAAGAGAGAACACCAGTTTGTCATTGATCTATTTAAAGACACTTAAATGTCTGCTGGGAACGAGACAACTCAAGATAGCTGACAGAGAAGCAAACAGTGGTACTACTTGCTGTGTAGTGAAAGGGAGACTTGTAGTCCCAAACATGAATGGGACAGGATTAATGATAAGGATATAAATGAAAGGATGTGATGCTGTTTTCACCTCCTTTGCTCTGAAAGGTCCCGTCCATTTCAATGACTCCTTATCTAGGGATGTAGTTACAGATTTCTGTCCATGATTACAGTTATTGGCATAATAAACAGAAGTTTATTTCAGTGTAACAAAGCAGCACAATGCTAGTTATCGTCTACATCAGACTTCAGTTTTAAAAATGTGATTCAAACATAAGTGTATTCATCTCCATGTGCAATTCATTGCATGGTTTTGAGGTGAATGTAGGTGATGCTTGAGGATATACTTTTCATTTTCCCTAAACTAGAAAGCTAAGTAAATGATAAAAAAAACTCAATTGTAAAAGTTGATAAGGTCTAAGAAATACAATGAAATGTACTCTGATTAGTTTCTTGAGAATGTGTGTGTCATAGGGAGCAACGTAATTATTTCTACTTCACTGGTACAAAGGTTGTATTTCTTGATCTTTCAGCAGCAAAAAACAAAGGTTCTCATCTTCCCCCTCTTAACAAGTAGAGCAACAACAACAAAAAACAATGCTGATGTACTTTAAGCTCTCTGCTGTACTAATTAGCTGTACTGCTAATTAGAAGTATGCTTCTGTTGTACTGAGCTTTGGAATCAAACTTACTAATCAGAATTTCTGAGGCAAATAATTCAGTGTGTGCTGAACAACATTTGTTGCAGACAAATACACCAACGCAAATTAGTCCCAGGTAATTATTGAATGGATTCCAAAGTTTGTTGCTTTTATATTCATATTTTACCAGCAACTACAATATTTTTTGGCAGTGGCTGCAGAATTCCTACTACTATGTCAAATACAGACTTTTTGTCATGAAATACTTTTAACTGTTTTTTTTTTTTTTATTTCTTTAAGGAAGTATAAGAGGTGTTTGACAGGATGTGTGCGACTAGAATATTTTAGAAAGTTTTCAAGTGATGAAAACTCTTAATGCAACTTTTGGAATGTGAGTTAATGGACTTAGTTTTGAAAGTATTCCATTGTAATTTCATTGCTAGTCATTTCACACAAATATTTGTTCTTTCTCTACTATTCAGAGATTCTGTTTCAAGACAGTGTAAATGTTAAGCATGAGAACTCAGTGGGAATAGACTCAACATTTTTGCTCATTTTACATCATCTTTGATAGGTGATAAGGCTTTCATAGAAACATACATCATACATATAATTAAAGTGGCATGGTAGGAGATGACGTTTTAATTTGCACAAACATTCTAGGTAACTGTCCAAATGAGAAACTGAGAGCATGGCAAAGTATAATTATTGTATGTGAGAACGGATGTTACAAGAGATGATTCTGTTGCATTGTTACTTTGATCAACTGCTGCATATTTATCGGAGATTTTCCCTGTTCTGTCCACTTTTAAAGTTGTTTCTTTCCCCCACAAGTATTTTGTTTTTGAAGGTTTGTTTATATGCTCTAACAGTTATTTTTCTGATAAGGGACTCGTATCTATTCAAGGCAAATCTCATCAAGTGATAGTCCAAGGTGTCCATGAGCTCTATGATCTGGAAGAGACTGCAGTAGCATGGAAGGAAGATGAAAAAAGAACAAATAGACTCGTTTTAATTGGTACGAGTAACTTTATGTCTTTTTCTGTAACTTTAAGGAGCTTTTTCTTTCAGCAGCAGTCCAGTGAAACCTGTCCAGTGAAAAGCAGCCAGCCTGTACTATCCAGAGTAACAGCAATTATGATGTTCTCTGTAACCTTCAGTCCAAGCTCTATCCATGAAAATCCCCCTGCGCCTTCTTAAAGCAGCTGAGAGCAGCTGTGCTTGCTGTCCTTTGTAGTTAAATAAAATAAAAGGTATTCAGAAATTATGTAAGCATATTGAGGATTATTTAAAAAATAAATAATTATATGTTCATGGGAATGCTTTGAGTATTTGATCACATAATCAATAACGGTGAAGAATATAAATCTTACAGCGCTGAGGTTGCATATTTCTTGAAATGTTTTTGCCTGTAGAACATAAAATTAATATTGTTACCTGCAGCTTAGTTTTGATAAAGTACTATTTTCACTCATTGACAGAGTAAGTATCTTCTCTGGTGAGAAGTCTTACAGGCTTCTCCTTATAGGAATGGATTTTTTTAATGCGCTCTAATAAAATACAGTTAACTAATCTTTTTTCTCTTTGCAGGTAGAAACTTGGATAAGGAGATCATCAAAGAAGTATTCATAGAAACTGTGACAGAGAAGCATGAAATCAGTTGACATTGGACTACAAACAAGATTAAAAGTCTTGTGTAACTCTGCAAGCTTTTTATGACAAGAAGGACTGAATGACACACAATGTAGTAGTCCCTTTTTCCTCTTCCAACCTACTGGACAGTTAAACTCTAAAGCCCTGCTAAGAATCCCAGCTCACCTATTGTTAAAAGAATAGCTCTTATGGTCTTATGGTCTAGTATCAAACACAAAAAAATTCTAGAATTTTGAGTTAGGCTTAATTTATGCTGGTGAATTCATTTAGCTTTGCAGAAGTGCAGATAGGGAAAAGACTTTGTTTCTTTTGTATGTGAAAAAAGGCCATAAACTGCAGTAGGTGTATGTGGTAAAGATGTTGAAAAACTAGTGCTTTTTTGCTGTAATGCTCTTTTAATAATAAATTAGTATTGATTTTTGCCAGTCATGTAATCAAAGTAAAAAGTATTTAGTATTTCTTATTGAACTTTCTTACTTAGCTTTCAACTTATTCTTTGATTTTTTTTTTTTTTTTTTAAATGCATCCATCCGTCCCAGCTAACAACCTGTTGTGTAAATGAAAGTAAAATGTGCAGCCAGTCTCCACACAGCAGCTGTCCTTCCAGCCCTCTCAGCTCAGTTCTACTGTTTTGGTTTTGTTTTGGTTTGGTTTTGGTTTTCACTCGATGTCTCATAGAATGTCCTTCTGGCCAGTTTAGGTCAGTGGTTCTGGTTCTGTTCCCTCCCAGCTCTTTGTGCCTCTGCATTAGCCCCCTGCTGGCAGGACAGTATGAGGCACTGTAAAACATCCTTGGCTCTGTGCAGCACTGCTCAGCAACAGCAACATACTGGTGTGTTACCAACATGGTTTTTCTCCTAAAGCCAAAACAGCATTGTACCAGACACTAGGAGGAAAATCAGCTCTGTCCAGCTGAAACCCAGAACACTAGCAGACATGAATTGATTCATCATGTCATAAGTATTAGGTAGCTTGAAGAAGTTTCCACAAATCAGAAACTAATGCAAGTTAAAAAGAACAACTTTGTGGTAACCGTTGCTGTTTAGAATCAAATAATCACAGAATATTCTAAGGTGGAAGGGATCAACACCCTACTCCACACAGGAACACTCAAAAATTGAAACCCTAGGGTTGAGAGCATTGTCCAGATCCTTCTTAACTTCAGCAGCTTGGGGCAGTGACCAGTGACCCAGGCACCCTCTGCAGAAAAACCTTTTTCCGGATACTCAGCCTGCCCTCCCCTGCCACAGCAATGCTGTTCCTTGGGCCTTCAGCACTGGTGGCGTTTGAGTTAAATAGAGATTTTGTCAGTTTCTCTTAGCTGTCGTGTCCCTTCAGTTTGAAAGTTAGCATGTATGCTCACAACTCTGCAGATTCTAGACTGTGTAAATGACACTTTCCTGTATAGAAGACAAATGATTGCTGTCAATTAAGGGTTGAGTTATAAACATCACGTAAATGCAAAATCATAAATTATGCATTTTTACTTAGTACACTTTATATTTCATTACATATAGAGAAAGCAATCGGATACCTTTTATCACAGAAATACTTAATTAAGAAGTCTGTTATCTTTGGAAAGATAATTAATTTTCTGTAAAGTGCCTAGCTGATCATTCACTGTTGGTTTGAAAGAAGTGTACAGAGATTTAATAAGAACAACTTCCATGAGTCATAAGAGAACAAACCATGGATGCCTTACACATTTACTATCAGATTTTAAAGACATACTTTTTATATTTGGAAATGAACTACATATTTTGAAAATACCAGTAGGATGTTGTACTACTGTATGGGTGCCCAACCTCTTGGCTTGCCTGCGCTGCATTCAGTGGATAGAAATTGTCTTGGGGCCACGTATACATACATCACTCCAAAAGCAATGCTTTCTATTTATTTCCATGGAAATTACAGCTGCTGCAAAGAGTGCAGTAACAGTGATAGAGCAAATCTCAGCTACAAAACACTATTTTTCAATGCAGTCACCACCATTATCCGTGCATGTTCACCCACAGTGAACCAGAGCCTGTATGCTGTGCACATAAATATCTGTACCCCCTATCACCGCAGCTGAAACGCACCACCTACTGCCTCGCTGTGCTTACATCTACTGTTTGGTTTTCAGAAACATGCAGCAAGTGCTGGTGAATGTCAATGAGTGCAGTCTTTTCTGCATGGAGGACTTCAGTGATGCACATATGCACTGCTATGCCAGCCACCGTACTGTCAGAGTGCTCGTCTGCTGCCATCTGTCACATGGTAGCAAAACGTAATGGAATATTGGTGGGAAGGTTCAGCCTCTGCTGACAAACCACCAACACCTGCCTCTGATGTTGTGAGCCAGCGTAATAAAACAGGAGGCACTGCTTTCAGAGCAGCCCTTGCACAACATACCATATTGTTAAGATATAAGTAACAAAACATTTTAATTTTAAATATTTTTTCCTTAAAACAATAAAAAAAAGAACAAAAACTTAAAAACTAGTGAGACACCTGACTTTGTATTTGTGAAAGTGGTGCATCAGTCTAGTCTGATGTGTGTGGCTGCAAAGCTTAGTGAGTTTTCAAGGTGTTCATCAGAGATTTTTGATGAAATTTTACTTTTCCTGTACTTCATCCTTGACAGTAATTGTTCAAAATGTGTGAGCTGCCAAAAAGTGATGACATGAATAAGGATAATCTTGAAGCAAAGAGTATTTTTCTATGCTCAAACAGGGATCATGAAAGTCCAGTAAAGAGACATGATCTGATTTTTGAGTTGAATATCTATTTGCGACTTCATACATTCCATTTGAAAATGTGTGGCTCATTTTTATCAACTGAAAATGGCTTCACAAATATAAGATATATGATTTATTTTTGCGGTCTTGAAACCCAAAGCTGTGTGGTGTAGTCAACATGCTCAGGGGACGGGATGCTGTACAGAGTGCCCTGAACTGGCCCGAGCAGTGGGGTCAGAAAAACCTCCTGAGGTTCAACAAAGTCAAGTGGAATGTCTTGCACCCGGGTTGAGGTAACCCCCACTACAAGTATAAGCTGCGCAGAGGTGGTACAGGAGGCCAGAGGACTGCAGTGGGGATGGCATGAGTGCATGGAGCAGATGCAACTGGAGGCTGTGAGAAAAGGCATTGGCATTTCTCCTGCATGGGTCCCAAGACGGGAGTAGCAGGGAGTGACCTTGATTTCTCAGTAGGGAACTGCTCCTCCTCAACGTGGAGCCATGCACAGCTGGGCACATTTCCTAAGTCCCTCTCTCCCTCGGTGGAAGCTGAGATACTTTTTCAGAGGCAAATCACAGTGATTTGATCACCTCCACACCCTCACCAGCATTTCCTATTTGAAATCACCTTTTCAAAGCATCGTTTTCTCCACTGCCCTTTACTTACTGCCTTTTTTTTTTGGCCTTTTAAAACCCAAAAATAAACATAGTGCCATTGGATCTTATCTCCTATCAGTTTTCAGGAATTAGTCAGTATGTGTGGATTCCAGCCAGATGGATGAGGTGTGCATTTTTTTTGCTTTATGACATTCTTTAAAATTTAAACAGTTTTGAATTTGTTGGATTTTCTCTAGTTCCACACTGTCTAAAATCATTAAATACAACAAAAATAATCAGTGATTAACAAAAATCACAGAATTTTAATGCAAAGATGTACACAAATTTAACACAATGCGTTTCTAGCTGCTCTGCTGTGATACTGAAATGGCACTCTTCGGTTGCTTGGATAGGACTGAAACTTAGCTATTCTGTTCATGGAAACATTAGCAAAAATAAAATAGAGAAAATGAGATGGCTCCTCTTTTCTCTCTTGGGAACCTGTGTGCAGTAGCAAGCAAAACAAGTGCAAAGGCACAGCCCTGCTGAGATCCTGCTTGCCTGCTTTCGGTGAAGATGCTGCCTACACCTGCATCACTGTCCCTGCCCCTTTGTCACCTGCAGCAGAGGCATGGTTCAATTAGTGTCTGAGTCTGGTCATGCGGTCTGCATGCGGAAGGTTCCTCCTCCCTCTCAGATGGGTCATTTTTGTTTGCACAGTAAGACAGAGCTGGAGGAGGCCAAAGCCCTGTTGGGACCAGCAGCTGCACAAGGGCAGCCCATGTAGCAAGTGTGTCGCTCCAATTTAATAGGAGGGAGAGGAGGTTTTTGATACATGTATACCCGACGTGAGATTAAGAAACAACGGTTCAAATGTTGGTCCAACGAGTTTATTACAAATCCTAGTCGTTCAGGGAGATGGGGAAGTGAAGAAGGGCGATAGAAAAGATAGGAAATAGAAGCAAGGAGTCTTTGTAGGAAGCGAGAGGGAAACAGTCACCACCATGGGTCCAGTGTGGTTCATAGTTCAGTCACTGATGTTCAGTAGTGGTAGGTTGTTGGGTGTTGTTTCTCCATTGATGACGACTGTGACCACAGTGACAACAGCGATGCTTTCCAATGGCAGTACAAACTTATTTATAAGTCCAAAGTAGTCGAGTCAGCTCTCTTTGGAGTGATAGCTCAAATCCAAAGTGGTTGAGTCAGCTCTCTTTAGAGTGGCAGCTCCTGGCTCTGGGTTCTCAGCAGAAACTGCTTTTGTTCCCATCTTCCGGGCCTTGCCAGCAGATAAGAGGGAGCAGGGTTGCCCACCTGCATCCTGTTTTTCACAAGACACCATGGTATCATTCCCCAGCTTTCCCATACCAAGCTGGAGCTGTTTAATCACAGTCCAGATCTTCCACCTGAACATTCCTGAGCACTCTCTTCCAGAGGCAAACAGCTATGAAGGAAGGTGCTCTCAAATTTCCACAAAGTGATATTGATTGTCACACGGTAGAACCAATCACTTGCCTCCTCAATAAATCAGTTAGAGTCTTATCACAAGAAATACCTCGGGAAGCAAGCTTTGAGCCAGAAGACAAAGAAAGGTTCTCGCGCCAAGAGAGATCTGCACATGCTGACATTCACAGATGTCTTGGGAGAAGACCTGAGATGTGAAAAACTGAGCACTGAGCAGTCTAGGGCATATATTTCTTGTTAAGAGATGAGTAAAAGACTTGTGACTTGTATTAATTTAAGTATGCTGCACTATAGTGCAGCTTCACTGAACTGTTTCCAACTTTTGAGCACTTGGACATGCCAATGATTTCACAGTCCTTGATGAGGCAGTTTAAAGTATCTCAGCTTCATGTTGCTTTTTACTAGGACACAGAAACAAATCAAAGGATCTTATTTTTAAATACCTGGCTTTGCGGCTGATGCTGTCACCATAACTTTGATTTTTTTGACAACCAATTAACCTACATGGTACCGGGTTTGAGGGCACCACATGAAGTTCGCCTTTCTCAAAGGGGTAGGAGAATCCTTGGGGAAAAGATAGTGGGGCTCATTGGGAGGGTTGTAAACTAGGTGTGAGGGGGGTGGGGGAATAGTGAGCCTTCCCTTGGTGAGGTGTAGGATGGCATAACTATATTAGAGGAATAGTGTGCTAGCAGGGGCCTTGAAGGACCTGTTGCCTTGAGAGGTGCTGGCAATACTGCAGCACATACAAACATCTATGATGGTGAGGCAGTGACTGCTGGGGCAACAGGAAAAGGCAATGGGGAAAATCAAGGGAAATATCTAAAATGAGTTATGGAGACCAGCTATTCAGCTGAAGTGCTTCCACACCTACACACACAGCTTGGGAACAAACAGGAGGAGCTGGAAGCTACTGTGCTCCTGTAAAACCATCATATAGTTGCTGTCATCAAAACCTGGTAGGATGATTCCCATGACTAGAGTGTGCATATTTATGGCTACAAGCTGTTCAGAAGGCAGGTGAGGAAGGAGGGAGCGGGTGTTGCTACCTACATCAGGAAAGGAATAGAATGTGAAGAGCTGTCCCTAAAGAACAGTCATATGGGTAACAGCTAGAAACCAAGGCCTTTTGGCCTTTCCCAAGAAAAGGGAGTCTTGTAATCTGTGTCTACTACAGGCCACCCAATCAGTCAAGCCTGTTGATTCTATCTCCAACTACAGGAGGTGTTGCAATTGCAAGCGTTCATCCTGCTGGGGGACTTCAACTACCCGGACATCTACTAGAAAAACTGCACGGCGAGTTGTGGGAAATCCAGGAGGCTCCTGGAAGGCACTGAGGATAACTTTCTGAGGCAAATAATAGACAGCTCTACCAGGAGAGTTCAGTACTGGACCTGTGTCTCATCAATGTAAAAGAACTGGTTGGTGACATAAGGATTGGAGGCTACCTTGGCTGTAGTGACCATGAGTTGAATTCACGCTGGCAAATCGTTAATGAGAGTTTCCTCTGGATGCAATAGCTTTCTATTCCCAAGTGTAGCAAGTTGGGAAAGGAAGGCAAGAGACTGGCATGGCTGAACTGACACCTGCTGGTCAAACTGAAGACCAATACACTGGCACCTGTAGAAACAGGTACATGTACTGTGGGAAGAGGACAAGGAAGTTGCTAGGTTGCATCTGGATGGGATCAGGAAAGCCATGGCCCAGCTTGAAATGAACTTCACAAGGGATGCCATAAAGAACAAGTAAGGCTTCTACAGGTACCTCACTCAGAAAAAGAAATTCCAGGAGAACGTGCAGAACATTTAGGCACTGGGAGATGTATTTGGCAGAAGCCATCTGGTTGGTCAACACCAGAGGATCGGTCAGTCGAGATGGTCCTACCCAGTGCAGCTCCCTACATACTGCAGAAGGAGATAAGGTGCCTGTGGTATATGTAAAAATCATGTTGGGAAAAGCAGTTTGGTTCCTTCCAGCTTCTGGGAAGGGCAAACGTCTCCGTGGAACTGTTTTTTTGCACAGGGTCGTGGGTCCACTTGGTGGGTAATGGAGAAAAATGGAGACGCCCAGTGTGTACCACAAGTGAATTTGATGCTGTGCACTTAGTGATTCCATGCATATATATATATATAGATATGCCTATGATTTGCGGAATCAAACTCTCTAACCCACGTAAGGTTATAAGAGCAGGTACGTCTTTATTTCAGTGCTGCGCCACACGCCGGGTGCAAGGGGGATCGCTCCTCCTAGCTTGCACACCGGAAAGTGAGATCCCGTTACATTTATAAGTCAATCCATACATATTCAGGAGTGTTACCCAAGACCCACTAGCATATTCATCACCTTTCCGGGAGTCCATTTACATACTGTCCCCCTCCCCAGTGCATGCGCAGTAGTATCTATTGGATGAAGGCCCGACGTCTTCCTCCCCCTCTGGTGGTCGTTCCGGGATGAAGTCAGACGTCTTCCTCGCCATGTCCTTTCGACCTTTGTCCCAGTTTCGGGCTCTTCTCCCGTCCTGCATACCTCAGCAATCTCTAATTCTGCCTATCCTTTCCTCCCCCTCACGTTCTCAGGGGCCCTTTCTGCTGACTGGAGACGGCTGTCTGTTGGGAGCGTATTTTGGGCTAGCAAAGGTTAAGCGATAAGTTTCCCTTGAGCTAACAAGAGGTTAAACTAAGCAATAAATTCCCTAAACTAAGCAATAAATTCCCCCTGAGTTAGCAAGAAGGGTTAAATTACGTGATGCTTATTTCTTTTGAGTTAGTAAAACCATGTGATGTTACAGACTCCTTTCATCTTTCCCACTTTACTGTCTCACCTATATGTAATGCATGTTAATTGTTGTTTGTTCGTATGTAGATATATGTTAAGCATGATGTGGTGATGTCGAATAAGGAGTGGAATGTTGTGGTTTGGTGATTTTTTGTTGTCAGAATTCCACATCAGAACACCAAGTGGACCAGTGGGAGTTAACGAGTTCCGTTCTGGTTCCGTTTACAGCCTTTTATGGGCACTTTGAGTACCTGGCGGGCAGCGGCAGAGCTCCGGACGGGCCCGGTCGTCTGCCTGTCTCCCCCTGGCCCCGGCTCAGCCGTCTCAGCTCGCCGCGGAGCAAAGCACGTGCTTTCCCTCGCGCTGCCGTGCTTTGACTCGCATTTTGGGTGCTCTCGTCTCCCTCGTTTTGTTTGATTTAGTTACAGTCGGTAAATTACCGTTCCTCCTCAGATCGCTGCCGTTGTGTTTTCTCTTCGTTAAAACTATCTGCCAGCTCTCTGCCCTTCCCCCTCTCCCGGAGCGCACGCGGCCCAGGGCAGGCTGGCTTGCGGCAAACCGTTCGTGCTCCTTCTTTTTTTTTCTTCTTCCCGGGGCCTGTGCCCCCCTGTCACCTAAGGATAACCCCGTGACAGTGGCGTGATGTATTTCCTTAGGAGATATAGCAAAAACACCCATTCCAGAATCAGGAGGGGGTCCTGGTCTGCCACAACCCGTTGCATCAGCATTGCGAATTACAGTCCCTGTAGTTAATGATCGCCACCTGCACCGGCTCCTTGTCTGCTCTGTGACAGGCGTGAGATGTGGCAATTTTCAAAATGTCTGTGAGCGCCTTTATGGCAGTGTGACTCAACTCTCTGGGGGCAGCAATGTCAGCACTCCCGGTCAATTAAGTGAAACAAAGCGTGCATGTCCTCATTTATTATGCCACAAAAATTCCAGACCCAATTAATATCTCCTACTAACTGCTCTACATCGTTCAGGGTTTCAAATATTCTGAAGATCCTCCCTCCAGGCCACGACCCCCACCTGCACCATGTGCCAAGTGCCAGCCCAGGGGAAAGCCCCCGGATTGTCTGCAGATTGATTCTACCGGCTGAAGTTTACAACTTGGTTCTTTTTTGTTTGTGCAGCTGATACATACACAGCCATCAGTCTCTGTTCTGCAGTGAGGAACAGCGCGAGGGCCTGCAGCTGCACAGGAAGCTGCAGCGCCTCTGGAATAGCCTCATCTCAGGCAGTTCAGGGTTGAAACAAGATGATCTTTGACATCTTTTTTGGCCCAGACCAGTCTATGATTCTACGGTTCTATGCTTTCATGATTCCAAGGACCGTTTTCTGATTTCCTGGCGCACTCAATGCAGACCAGTTGGTCGCTCTGCTTCCTCACCAAAAAAAGGAGCTACGCCCCATCTCTGAAGGTGTTCAAGATGTGTCATGTGGGGACATGGCTTATTGCACTGCGTGGTGATGAAGTAGCAGCTGGCCGGTTGGGTGTAGAGAGACATAAGATATGAAGGCGAAATCCTTGGGAAACGTGGATATCAAATGGAAGAGATTAGGTTACAAGGAAGACAAATCAGTGGCATACGGACAGTTATATTAGGAATTAATCAAGATGGTTTGCTTCTGGCGACGCGCTCGGCTTCCGGGTGGACGCCTTCTGCACCAAAGCAGGGAATTGCCTTGGCGGGATGAGGCAGCAGCTGCCGGGAGTCACCATCCTCCGTGTGGCAGCAGAGCTATGACACGGCAGGGGCAGAGCCAGGAGCAGAGGGGTCATCCCCTACACATGCAAAGGCAGCCCACAGGGAGCACGTGGCGTGGCAGGCAGGCAGAGACAGAAGCGCAGACCTGAGGCCCACAATCCCTCTGGGCTGATGCGCGCATCCGGAGTGAGAAGGCTGCCCAGGCTTTTGGCTCTGGGGACCTCCGGAACCTAGGGGTTCCCCATAGGACCAAGGTAGGGGAGGGGTGTCATGGCCACAGATGTGCCCAACTGCTTGAGCAGCTGCCCAGGCTGAGAGAGGAGGTTGCCAGTCTGAGACGCGTTCAGGCGTCTGAGAGGGAGATCGATGCCTGGTATCACAGGGTGGCGCGGACAGACAGACAGCCCTGTCTTGGGGCCCAGCCAGGGAAGGTGGCAAGCAGTCTCCTGACCAGACAGAGGGCAAACATGTGCAGGGTGAGAGGCTCTGGACCCTTGTCTCTGTTCGGGGTCTTTCAAGCCAGGCTGCAACCAGGCAATTAAAAAACATCAAAAAGGACCTTGCGTCCAGGCAATTAAAAAACATCAAAAAGGACCTTGCGTCCCTTGGGAAGGTGTTGAAGGGGTCAGCAGTGCAGGCAATGTTCTCCTCGGTGCCCCTGGCTGGACCCGGGGATTGGGCAGCAGGAGGAGAACTGACCAGTTGAATGACTGATTGTATGAGTGGCGAAGTCATGCCGAAGGCTATGGCTTCTATGCAGGAGAGTAGGACTAGATGGCTGTCAGAGGAAAAGAGAACCACAGAATCACAGAACTGTAGGAGTTGGAAGGGACCTCTAAAGATCATCAAGTCCACTGTAGCCGGTCTTGTTTCATACCTTTATTGGTGATCTGGATGATTGAATGCACCCTCAGTAAGTTTTCAGATGATGCTGGATCAGTGGGCTGAGGCCAGCTCTATGAGGCTCAGCAAGATTCAAGTGCACTTGAGTCACAACAGCCCCATGCAGCGCTACAAGCTTGGGGCAGCGTGGATGGCGTACGTGGAGGAAAAAGATCTTGGGGGATTAGACAACAGCCACCTGAACATGTGCCAGCAGCGTGCCCAGAGAGCCAAGAGAGCCAGCGGCATCCTGGCTTGTATCAGTAATAGCGTCGCCAGCAGGACCGGGGATGCAATTGTTCCTCTGTACCTGGCAACAGTGAGGCTGCACCTGGAGTAGCGTGTTCAGACTGGGGTCCTTCTCTACAGGGAAGACACTGAGGTGAGGCAGCTGGCCGGCTGGGTGCAGGGAGACATAAGATATGCAGGTGGAGATCAAATGGAAGAGATTACGTTATTGGGAAGACAAATCAGTGGGATATGGGCCTGAAATGCCTCCACCTCAGAGCGGCCACGGTAACAAGACAGCGGCCAGCACAAGGCGAGTGCAGGCATGGGGTGGGCAGGCGGAGGCAGAGTGCCCACGCTCATGCTCCGCCCCGCAGCGTGTCATGGTTCCGAGGACGAGTGGGCAGCATTGTGATGTCAGCATGCTCGAGCTGTGAGTTCAGAGGGGTGGTCCCACCTCTGCCATTGCGGTCGTGACCGGCGTTTAGCGATGGTTGACGACAGCTCTCTCTTTGTCCCTGTAACCCTTGTCCTTCTCCATGGCCTCCTGTTCCTGGTGGCCAGAGTCCTCCTGCTCACCGTGATCCAACGCCTGCAGGTAGGGGAGATTTGAGGGTGGGGGTGACTTCTGGCTGGGGGACTTGGGGCTGTGGGAGTCGGGAGTCGGGAGCAGTTCTGCGGGACCACCCAGGAGTGTGACTGAGTCATGTCCATGTGTCCGCAGGCCGGCATACAGCACCTGTGGCGGAGGAAATGGTGGCAGCGAGCAGTGGCGCCGGAGCCAGGTAGGTCCTCTGACAGTCAGGCCGTGCCCCAGACTTGCCCGGGAGCATCCATCCCCAGGCCGGGCTGAGCCCCAGGGAGCAGCCGAGCCCTGGCCCAGAACCTGGTCCAATATATCCTGGCCAGATGGGCCCAGGGCACGGACGTCCAAACTTTTTGGCTCGTCTGGGCTGCATTGAGTGAGTAGGAATTGTCTTGGGCTGCCTATACATGAGTTGCCCTGAAAGTAATGCCTCCTATTTATTTCCATGTGCGGGCTCAAACTCTACAGCCCACGTGAGGTTATAAAGCAGGTATGTTTGCTACAGCGCCGGGTGCGAGGGCGTATCTCCTTCTAACTCGCACACCGAGAAAAGCAGTGGTTACGTACTTAAAGGCACAACACATACGTATTCTCTACAGTCCAAGGAAATGGGCCGTCACTCTGAGAAATTACAACTTGTGGTCTCACCTCCTAGAGCACGCGCCCTAAAAAGGTGGTGGCGGTCTCTGGCGGTTGTTGGATGAAAGCTAACAGTCTTCTATTAAAAAAGGACGTACCTGGCCCAGAGCATCTCTGGAGACCCTGTCCCGCTGTGGCTCATGGACCTTCCCTGTTTTACAGGTGCCGAGAGTCAGTTGGCTGGGCACAGGTGCCCCCAGTGCGAGCCACGGTGCCCCTGCAGTGAGGCCGACCAGGAGCTCCAGCAGCTGGTTCTGTCAGGGCTGCCTGAGCGCAGGCCTGTGCTGGGTTCTGGCTTCCTGCAGGCGGCCTGGACGGACCTGGAGGAGCTGGTGGAGCGGAACAGCCTGTCATGCCAGTGCTGCAGCTCCCCTGAGGTCCAGAGCTGTCCCGGGAAAGGCAAGGTCGAGTCCTTGAACGTGCCCAGCACAGTCTGCTCCCCTGGAGCCGCACGGAGCGCTGAAACCCACACAGACCTCAAGATGCATGTGGCCCGGAAAAGCCTGGAAGTGCAACTGGGGAGCCTGCCCCAAAAGCTCTTGCTCTCCCAGCAGCAGGCTTGGGGAAGACAATGCCGCCGCATCCTGCCCAAGCTTATCAAGCCAGGGCAGACCCAGCCTCTGCTGCGGCGAAGCCTGTGCCCCTCGCTGCAGGCCAAGGCTGACTGCATCGCAGACAACATTCTCAAGAAGCAAGAGATAAGACAGTGGGGTGAACCCAACCCTACGGAGATCTCCATGTACCGGCTGGTGCCATGTCCCCCTGGTCTTCTGCTTCCCCGGAATGTGGGTCTAACCGGGAAGGTCATCCGGCGGAAAGCTCATTTCCAGGGCCAGGCTGAGCAACAGGGGCATCCCAGGAAGGAGCAGCAGTGCCGCCCCAAGGAGTCGGCAAAGATTCCTTTGCCTCCGAGCCACAAGCAAGAACGTCCCACGGCTACCGCAGCGCTTCCTAGCCCGGCCAGCACATCGCTGCAAAAGGACGTCAGCTGTCAAACCGACTCTACAGGCCTGCGTGTGACTGACATCAAAGCCAGCAGCCAGCGCCTCAGGGCAGCACTTGCCATCATCTCAAAGCTGCAGCTCAGTCAGGCGACTGTCGGGAAGCTCTCCATGCACACGGCCAGAAAATGCCTGGAGGTAAAGCTTAAGTGCTTCCCTGTGGCAGTGCGGAAGTCCATGCAGCAACAGCGTGAGGCTCTCCTCACCCACCCAGCTGGCAAAAGGGCAGTAAGATCCCAGCTGGCTCGCAGATACTTCCACAGCCGTCCAGCTCTGTTCCTGAACGAGGAGAAGCGCGAGGGCCTGGAGCTGCACATCCGCTCCATGAAGCTGGAGCGCCTTGGGAACCGCCTCATCTCAGGCAGTCCAGCTGTGTCCCAGGAGGAAGAATCTGCCAGCACATACGTGACTGCACCATCCGAGGCACCTTGGGCTGAGGCAGGCCCCAAAGGAGATGAGAAGTGCCCTAGCAGAGGCGAGAGCACCTGCAGTGCCAGAGCGGAATGCAACGGCTTTCGGCCTGTCAGGCGAACATTCCGTGGAGTGCAACAGACCACCACCACCTACCGCAGCTCATTGTTCAATGCCTGCGGTGACCGTGACTGCGACCCTGTGGCAGCACCAACCAGCAAGACGGTCTGGGGAAAGATATTCCCGATTCCTGCAATGCCGCGGATCTCTGTCTCTAAGCACGTCCATCTTGCCTGCAAGGGGTGAATCAGAGAATGATAGAGTCAGTCATTTGTGGCCAAACTCAAGCAAGGAAATTTAAAGTCACGCCAGCCCCTACATTCTGTCACTATGTTTGGGCGTTTATAACCAGAGGAGCATGGACTCAAGTCAAGCTCAGGTCTATGCCGCTCTCTAGAGTTGACAGGAGAGAGGAGCACCTCTCACAGAGACTGCTAACAGCAGAGTCTACGACAGAAGCCCAGTCTGGCAAGAACCATCAGCTCAAGCTACTCAGACTGGCTCACTGGGCAATTTACTCTTAATATTTGGCAGATCTACCCAGCCCGATAGGTATTAACAGGCACTGAAACTTATTTTCCCATCACTACCACCTAACTCTCAAGTTTTAGCCGCTATCTTATAGTTATCTCAAGCACAAGCAACAGCTTAGCAGTGTCTCCAAGGAGATACGCTGCACTTGTCACGGAAAAGCTAAAGGCAGAAGCTCGGGAAGATCGAAGAATAGAGCAAACGTGCCAAGACAGCTTTGCAAGGCACATACGAGAGGAAGGGCCGTGCTCAGTAGCACGCTTTCTGTACAAAAAGCCTGTTTTCCCCCCTAAATAAATACATAAATATCTACTTGTGCCAAAGAGCTTTTTCCTATGGGGGCCTCCCTGGGGATTGAGGGGGGAGATGGGCTCAGGAGTACCAGGGAAGGTGTGCTGTCCCACAGGAGGACATGCAGATGAGGATAAGCCCCGGCAAGTTGGCTGGAGCTTCTCCTTCCCCCTGGCCTGTCCCCTAGAGAGTCTCTGTGACTCATCTGGAGGCACAGCACCAAGTCCTGCACTGTCTGATGCTGTGAGGGGTCTGCAGGCTCCCACAGCTGTTGGCTCCTTCTGCAGGCAGGCAGGCTTGTGGTGGTTCAGGGCAAGTCCTTTGGCTCACCCTGGCCTGTGATCCTGGAGTCAGCCCTGCCTGGTCTGTGGGACTGGGGAAGGCAGCATGAAGCAGGGAACAAGGCTGCACGCAGAGTAGCATCTATTGCCCTCCCAGGATGGGCAGCTGCCAGGTCCTCCCTCGCACTGGCCACACAGTGCATATGGAAAGAATTGGGTTCTCACATTGCTGAAGTGGCTTCCGGTCACTCCCAGTTATCTGACAGTTCTCTTAGGCAGCCCAGAAGGTCAGCTATATCCTGGGCTGCATTAAAGAAGGGGTGGCCAGCAGGGGGAGGGAGGTGATTGTCCCCCTCTACTCGGCTCCTGTGAGGCCCTGTCTGGAGTACTGCGTCCAGGCCTGGGATCTTCAGCACAAGAAGAAGGACGTGGAACTCTTGGAGCGGGTCCCGAGGAGGGCCACTAAGATGACCAGAGGGCTGGAGCACCTCTCCTACGAAGAAAGGTTGAGGGAACTGGGCTTGTTTAGCTTGGAGAAGGCTGCAGAGAGACCTCATTGTGGCCTTCCAGAACTTGAAGGGAGCGTATAAACAGGACGGGGAACAACTGTTTCCATGAGTTGATAGTGATAGGACAAGGGGGAATGGTTTTAAACTAAGACAAGGGGAGGCTTAGATTAGATATTAGGAGGAAGATGGGTGATTCTGTGAGGGTGATGACGCACTGGAACGTGTTGCCCAGTGAGACTGTGTATGCCTCATCCCTGGAAGCATTTATGGCCAGGCTGGATGTAGCTCTGGGCAGCCTGGTCTGGAGGTTGGCGGCCCTGCACATAGCAGGGTGGTTGAAACTAGACGATCTTTGAGGTCCCTTTCAACCCGGGACATTCTACGATTCTACAGTTCTATGCTCCTATGATTCCATGGACTGTTTTCTGACTCCCTGGCGTGCACAGGTACAGACCAGTTGGTCACTCTGCTTCCCCACCAAAAAAAGGGAGCTATGCCCTTTTTACCTGCCAATGTGAGATGCCCACGTTCCTCCTGGGAACTGCTCTGGGGGCCCAGCCAGACGGCTGCTGTCTTGGGGGCTGAGCGACGCTGAGACAAGTTTGCTGGAAGGAGCTCCCAGCCCTGTCTGTATGACACACGTCACCCCTCTGGCCTCATGTCTCCCACAAGGCACGCAAGAGTGTTTGCCCAAAGGCATGAGCTCACACTCAGGAAGACTTTGGGGCTTGGAGAAACTCCAGGCTCAAGGAAGACTAAGCAGGACGCAGCGAATGCCCCTCTGAACGACAGAGGGCACCCCAGGAGTTCTGGCTCACAGCAGCCATTCTACTAAGCAGTGGCAGGACGCAGGCCAGGGTCACCTGCTCCTCCCAGTCTCCAGATGCTCCATTTCTCACTGCTGTCCACAGCCAGGCCTCCTTTTGCAAGGGCATACACTCCCACCACCTACGCTCTGTAGGAGCGATGTTCCTCCAACAGCTGGGGGCAGCAGGGGGTGCTGTGCCCCAGCCATTGGGTAGGGGTGTGCCTAGCGGTGCCTGGGGGGGTGCGCGAGGAGCGGGGCCGTGGTGGTGCCAGGCTAGGAGCACCTATAGGGACCCTCGCTGAAGGAGTCGGTGTTGCAGGTCTGTGCAGCCAGCATCCCTCCGAGTCCCCTCTCCCCAGTCCTTGTTGACTCAGTGCCACCGCCCAGGACCTCAGCTGCAGAGTGTCCCGGCATTAAATCAAGCCTGCCTGCCCCAAGGAGCGCGGCTGTGGTGTAGACACCATGGAGGGGAAGCCAGCTGGAGCCCAGGTTGCATCAGGGCTCTTCCCATTGGTGCCTTGTCTGGGATCTGCAGCAGCAGAAGCTGTGGCGTGGCACACCGCGTCTCATCGCTGCAGCACTCAGATGTGGCTCTCAGACGATCATAGCAGCATCGAATCACAAGGTTGGAAACAACCTATAAGATCATCTAGTCCAACCGTCTTCACACTACCACTGCTACCACAAGCTACTAAACCATATCTCGCAGCTCCTCGTCCAGACGCCTCTTGAACACTGCCAGAGATGGCGACTCCACCACCTCCCTTGGCAGGCCATTCCAGTGCCTGACCACTCTCTGAGAGAAGAAGTTCTTCCTTAAGCCTAACCTAAACCTCTTCTGGCACAACTTGCGGCCATTTCCCCGGGTCCTGTTCGTTGCCTGGGAGAAGAGGCCAAACCCCTCTTCACCACAACCTCCCTTCAGGAAGTTGTAGAGTGCGATGAGGTCTCCCTTGAGCCTCCTCTTCTCCAGACTGAACAATCCCAGCTCCCTCAGCCGCTCCTCATAAGACTTGTGCTCCAGACCCCTCACCAGTTCAGTTGCCCTTCTCTGGACACGCTCCAGGGCCTCAATGTCTTTCCTGTAGTGAGGGGCCCAAAACTGAACACAGTACTCGAGGTGCGGCCTCACCAGAGCTCAGTACAGGGGGATGATCACCTCCCTGCTCCTGCTGGCCGCACTATTTCTAATGCAGGCCAGGATGCCGTTGGCCCTCCTGGCCACCTGGGCACACTGTGGGCTCGGCTCATGTTCAGCCGAGCATCAACCAACGCCCCCAGGTCCCTTTCCTCTCCACAATCATCCAGCCACTCGTCCCCAAGCCTATAGCGCTGCATGGGGTTGTTGTGGCCAAAGTGCAGGACCCGGCACTTGGCCTTGTTGAACCTCATCCCATTCACCCCAGCCCAGCCATCCAGCTTATCTAAGTCCCTCTGAAGGGCCTCCCTACCCTCAGGCAGATCCACACCACCTCCCAGCTTGGTGTCATCTGCAAACTTACTGAGGGTACACTCAATCCCCTCATCTAGGTCATCAATAAAGACATCAAACAAGATAGGCCCCAGTACCGACCCCCGGGGGACACCAATTGAAACAGATCGCCAGCTGGACTTCACTCCATTAACCACCACCCGTTGAGCACGGCCCTCTAGCCAGTTTCTTACCCAAAGGAGTGTGTACCTGTCCAGGCCACGGGCAGCCAGTTTCCCCAGAAGAAGCCTGTGAGAGACCATGTCAAAGGCTTTGGTGAAGTCCAGTCCAGGTAGACTACATCAACAGCCTTTCCCTCATCTACCAGTCTGGTCACCCAGTCGTAGAAGGAGATGACGTTGGTCAAGCACGACCTGCCTTTCATGAACCCGTGCTGGCTGGGCCTGATGCCCTGGACACCACGCACATGCCGTGCGATCTCACCCAAGATGATTTGCTCCATTACTTTCCCCGGTACCGAGGTCAGGCTGACAGGCCTATAGTTCCCCGGATCCTCCTTACGGCCCTTCTTGAAGATGGGAGTCACATCAGCAAGCCTCCAATCCTCTGGGAGCTCTCCAGTTAACCAGGAGCGCTGATAGATGGCCGAGAGCGGCTCGGCAATCACCCCCGCCAGCTCCCTCAGCACCCGAGGGTGCAGGCCATCCGGTCCCATGGACTTGTGACAGTCCAGATGGAGGAGGAGCTCCCTGACTGTCTCCACCTGAATCGCTGGGGGTGCTTTCTGAGTAGCGTCCCAGACTTCCAGATCAGGGCATAAAATGCCCAAAGGATAACTGGTCTGGCTATTAAAGGCAGATGTAAAGAAGGCATTGAGGACCTCAGCCTTCTCCTTGTCCTCAGTGGCCACATTCCCTGCTGCATCAAGTAAAGGATGAGAATTGTCCTTGGTTCTTCTTTTGCCAGTGATATATATATTTATAAAAGGATTGTTTACTGTCTTTTACTGCAGTGGCCAATCTGAGGTCAAGTTGGGCTTTTGCCTTCCTAACTTCCTCCCTGCATACCTTAGCTACTTCCTTGTAATCTCCCCAACTAGCCTGCCCCTTCTTCCAGAGGACGTAGACTCTCTTTTTCTCCCTGAGTCTCAACAGTAGTTCCCGGCTCATCCACACCGGTTGTCTACCCCTGCGGCTCGCCTTACGGCACTCAGGGACAGCCTGTTCTTGCGCCTGTAAGATTTCCGTCTTGAGGAGCGTCCAGGCTTCCTGGACCCCTTTACCCTTAAGAAGCGACTCCCAAGGGACCTGTGCTTCAAACGCCCTGAACAGATCAAAGTCCGCCCTCTGGAAGTTCAAGAAAGTAGTTTTGCTGGTCACTCTTTTGACACCCCCAAGAATAGAGAATTGTACAGTTCCATGGTTGCTCTGCCCACGACGGTCCCCAACCTTCACTTCTCCCACCAGTCCTTCTCTGTTAGCGAAGATCAGGTCTAGCAGGGCACCACCCCTGGCAGGCTCTCCTACCAGTTGCATAAGGAAGCTATCTTCCACGCACTCTAGAAACCTCCTGGACTGCTTCCTCTGTGCTGTATAATACTTCCAACGTACGTCAGGGAAGTTGAAGTCTCCCATGAGAACAAGTGCTGGCGATCGCGTGACTTCCGCGAGCTGCTCATAGAAAGCTTCATCCAACTCTTCATCCTGGTTAGGCGGTCTATAGCAGACCCCCGCCAAGATGTTGCCACTACAGGCCTTCCCCCGATCCTTACCCACAGACACTCAACTCTGTCATTACAAAGCCCAAGCTCTTCAACATCAAAACAGTCTTTGATATAAAGGGCCACGCCACCACCCTTCTTTCCTCGTCTATCCCTTCTGAAGAGCTTGCAACCATCTATCACAGCACTCCAGTCATGGGAGTGGTCCCACCATGTTTCAGTAATAGCAACAACAAGGTCATAATTAGCCTGACACAAGGTCATAATTAGCCAGCTATTCCAAAGAGTTGAGTTATATTAGGAATTAATCAAGATGGTTTGCTTCTGGCGACGCGCTCGGCTTCCGGGTGGACGCCTTCTGCACCAAAGCAGGGAATTGCCTTGGCGGGATGAGGCAGCAGCTGCCGGGAGTCACCATCCTCCGTGTGGCAGCAGAGCTATGACACGGCAGGGGCAGAGCCAGGAGCAGAGGGGTCATCCCCTACACATGCAAAGGCAGCCCACAGGGAGCACGTGGCGTGGCAGGCAGGCAGAGACAGAAGCGCAGACCTGAGGCCCACAATCCCTCTGGGCTGATGCGCGCATCCGGAGTGAGAAGGCTGCCCAGGCTTTTGGCTCTGGGGACCTCCGGAACCTAGGGGTTCCCCATAGGACCAAGGTAGGGGAGGGGTGTCATGGCCACAGATGTGCCCAACTGCTTGAGCAGCTGCCCAGGCTGAGAGAGGAGGTTGCCAGTCTGAGACGCGTTCAGGCGTCTGAGAGGGAGATCGATGCCTGGTATCACAGGGTGGCGCGGACAGACAGACAGCCCTGTCTTGGGGCCCAGCCAGGGAAGGTGGCAAGCAGTCTCCTGACCAGACAGAGGGCAAACATGTGCAGGGTGAGAGGCTCTGGACCCTTGTCTCTGTTCGGGGTCTTTCAAGCCAGGCTGCAACCAGGCAATTAAAAAACATCAAAAAGGACCTTGCGTCCCTTGGGAAGGTGTTGAAGGGGTCAGCAGTGCAGGCAATGTTCTCCTCGGTGCCCCTGGCTGGACCCGGGGATTGGGCAGCAGGAGGAGAACTGACCAGTTGAATGACTGATTGTATGAGTGGCGAAGTCATGCCGAAGGCTATGGCTTCTATGCAGGAGAGTAGGACTAGATGGCTGTCAGAGGAAAAGAGAACCACAGAATCACAGAACTGTAGGAGTTGGAAGGGACCTCTAAAGATCATCAAGTCCACTGTAGCCGGTCTTGTTTCATACCTTTATTGGTGATCTGGATGATTGAATGCACCCTCAGTAAGTTTTCAGATGATGCTGGATCAGTGGGCTGAGGCCAGCTCTATGAGGCTCAGCAAGATTCAAGTGCACTTGAGTCACAACAGCCCCATGCAGCGCTACAAGCTTGGGGCAGCGTGGATGGCGTACGTGGAGGAAAAAGATCTTGGGGGATTAGACAACAGCCACCTGAACATGTGCCAGCAGCGTGCCCAGAGAGCCAAGAGAGCCAGCGGCATCCTGGCTTGTATCAGTAATAGCGTCGCCAGCAGGACCGGGGATGCAATTGTTCCTCTGTACCTGGCAACAGTGAGGCTGCACCTGGAGTAGCGTGTTCAGACTGGGGTCCTTCTCTACAGGGAAGACACTGAGGTGAGGCAGCTGGCCGACTGGGTGCAGGGAGACATAAGATATGCAGGTGGAGATCAAATGGAAGAGATTACGTTATTGGGAAGACAAATCAGTGGGATATGGGCCTGAAATGCCTCCACCTCAGAGCGGCCACGGTAACAAGACAGCGGCCAGCACAAGGCGAGTGCAGGCATGGGGTGGGCAGGCGGAGGCAGAGTGCCCACGCTCATGCTCCGCCCCGCAGCGTGTCATGGTTCCGAGGACGAGTGGGCAGCATTGTGATGTCAGCATGCTCGAGCTGTGAGTTCAGAGGGGTGGTCCCACCTCTGCCATTGCGGTCGTGACCGGCGTTTAGCGATGGTTGACGACAGCTCTCTCTTTGTCCCTGTAACCCTTGTCCTTCTCCATGGCCTCCTGTTCCTGGTGGCCAGAGTCCTCCTGCTCACCGTGATCCAACGCCTGCAGGTAGGGGAGATTTGAGGGTGGGGGTGACTTCTGGCTGGGGGACTTGGGGCTGTGGGAGTCGGGAGTCGGGAGCAGTTCTGCGGGACCACCCAGGAGTGTGACTGAGTCATGTCCATGTGTCCGCAGGCCGGCATACAGCACCTGTGGCGGAGGAAATGGTGGCAGCGAGCAGTGGCGCCGGAGCCAGGTAGGTCCTCTGACAGTCAGGCCGTGCCCCAGACTTGCCCGGGAGCATCCATCCCCAGGCCGGGCTGAGCCCCAGGGAGCAGCCGAGCCCTGGCCCAGAACCTGGTCCAATATATCCTGGCCAGATGGGCCCAGGGCACGGACGTCCAAACTTTTTGGCTCGTCTGGGCTGCATTGAGTGAGTAGGAATTGTCTTGGGCTGCCTATACATGAGTTGCCCTGAAAGTAATGCCTCCTATTTATTTCCATGTGCGGGCTCAAACTCTACAGCCCACGTGAGGTTATAAAGCAGGTATGTTTGCTACAGCGCCGGGTGCGAGGGCGTATCTCCTTCTAACTCGCACACCGAGAAAAGCAGTGGTTACGTACTTAAAGGCACAACACATACGTATTCTCTACAGTCCAAGGAAATGGGCCGTCACTCTGAGAAATTACAACTTGTGGTCTCACCTCCTAGAGCACGCGCCCTAAAAAGGTGGTGGCGGTCTCTGGCGGTTGTTGGATGAAAGCTAACAGTCTTCTATTAAAAAAGGACGTACCTGGCCCAGAGCATCTCTGGAGACCCTGTCCCGCTGTGGCTCATGGACCTTCCCTGTTTTACAGGTGCCGAGAGTCAGTTGGCTGGGCACAGGTGCCCCCAGTGCGAGCCACGGTGCCCCTGCAGTGAGGCCGACCAGGAGCTCCAGCAGCTGGTTCTGTCAGGGCTGCCTGAGCGCAGGCCTGTGCTGGGTTCTGGCTTCCTGCAGGCGGCCTGGACGGACCTGGAGGAGCTGGTGGAGCGGAACAGCCTGTCATGCCAGTGCTGCAGCTCCCCTGAGGTCCAGAGCTGTCCCGGGAAAGGCAAGGTCGAGTCCTTGAACGTGCCCAGCACAGTCTGCTCCCCTGGAGCCGCACGGAGCGCTGAAACCCACACAGACCTCAAGATGCATGTGGCCCGGAAAAGCCTGGAAGTGCAACTGGGGAGCCTGCCCCAAAAGCTCTTGCTCTCCCAGCAGCAGGCTTGGGGAAGACAATGCCGCCGCATCCTGCCCAAGCTTATCAAGCCAGGGCAGACCCAGCCTCTGCTGCGGCGAAGCCTGTGCCCCTCGCTGCAGGCCAAGGCTGACTGCATCGCAGACAACATTCTCAAGAAGCAAGAGATAAGACAGTGGGGTGAACCCAACCCTACGGAGATCTCCATGTACCGGCTGGTGCCATGTCCCCCTGGTCTTCTGCTTCCCCGGAATGTGGGTCTAACCGGGAAGGTCATCCGGCGGAAAGCTCATTTCCAGGGCCAGGCTGAGCAACAGGGGCATCCCAGGAAGGAGCAGCAGTGCCGCCCCAAGGAGTCGGCAAAGATTCCTTTGCCTCCGAGCCACAAGCAAGAACGTCCCACGGCTACCGCAGCGCTTCCTAGCCCGGCCAGCACATCGCTGCAAAAGGACGTCAGCTGTCAAACCGACTCTACAGGCCTGCGTGTGACTGACATCAAAGCCAGCAGCCAGCGCCTCAGGGCAGCACTTGCCATCATCTCAAAGCTGCAGCTCAGTCAGGCGACTGTCGGGAAGCTCTCCATGCACACGGCCAGAAAATGCCTGGAGGTAAAGCTTAAGTGCTTCCCTGTGGCAGTGCGGAAGTCCATGCAGCAACAGCGTGAGGCTCTCCTCACCCACCCAGCTGGCAAAAGGGCAGTAAGATCCCAGCTGGCTCGCAGATACTTCCACAGCCGTCCAGCTCTGTTCCTGAACGAGGAGAAGCGCGAGGGCCTGGAGCTGCACATCCGCTCCATGAAGCTGGAGCGCCTTGGGAACCGCCTCATCTCAGGCAGTCCAGCTGTGTCCCAGGAGGAAGAATCTGCCAGCACATACGTGACTGCACCATCCGAGGCACCTTGGGCTGAGGCAGGCCCCAAAGGAGATGAGAAGTGCCCTAGCAGAGGCGAGAGCACCTGCAGTGCCAGAGCGGAATGCAACGGCTTTCGGCCTGTCAGGCGAACATTCCGTGGAGTGCAACAGACCACCACCACCTACCGCAGCTCATTGTTCAATGCCTGCGGTGACCGTGACTGCGACCCTGTGGCAGCACCAACCAGCAAGACGGTCTGGGGAAAGATATTCCCGATTCCTGCAATGCCGCGGATCTCTGTCTCTAAGCACGTCCATCTTGCCTGCAAGGGGTGAATCAGAGAATGATAGAGTCAGTCATTTGTGGCCAAACTCAAGCAAGGAAATTTAAAGTCACGCCAGCCCCTACATTCTGTCACTATGTTTGGGCGTTTATAACCAGAGGAGCATGGACTCAAGTCAAGCTCAGGTCTATGCCGCTCTCTAGAGTTGACAGGAGAGAGGAGCACCTCTCACAGAGACTGCTAACAGCAGAGTCTACGACAGAAGCCCAGTCTGGCAAGAACCATCAGCTCAAGCTACTCAGACTGGCTCACTGGGCAATTTACTCTTAATATTTGGCAGATCTACCCAGCCCGATAGGTATTAACAGGCACTGAAACTTATTTTCCCATCACTACCACCTAACTCTCAAGTTTTAGCCGCTATCTTATAGTTATCTCAAGCACAAGCAACAGCTTAGCAGTGTCTCCAAGGAGATACGCTGCACTTGTCACGGAAAAGCTAAAGGCAGAAGCTCGGGAAGATCGAAGAATAGAGCAAACGTGCCAAGACAGCTTTGCAAGGCACATACGAGAGGAAGGGCCGTGCTCAGTAGCACGCTTTCTGTACAAAAAGCCTGTTTTCCCCCCTAAATAAATACATAAATATCTACTTGTGCCAAAGAGCTTTTTCCTATGGGGGCCTCCCTGGGGATTGAGGGGGGAGATGGGCTCAGGAGTACCAGGGAAGGTGTGCTGTCCCACAGGAGGACATGCAGATGAGGATAAGCCCCGGCAAGTTGGCTGGAGCTTCTCCTTCCCCCTGGCCTGTCCCCTAGAGAGTCTCTGTGACTCATCTGGAGGCACAGCACCAAGTCCTGCACTGTCTGATGCTGTGAGGGGTCTGCAGGCTCCCACAGCTGTTGGCTCCTTCTGCAGGCAGGCAGGCTTGTGGTGGTTCAGGGCAAGTCCTTTGGCTCACCCTGGCCTGTGATCCTGGAGTCAGCCCTGCCTGGTCTGTGGGACTGGGGAAGGCAGCATGAAGCAGGGAACAAGGCTGCACGCAGAGTAGCATCTATTGCCCTCCCAGGATGGGCAGCTGCCAGGTCCTCCCTCGCACTGGCCACACAGTGCATATGGAAAGAATTGGGTTCTCACATTGCTGAAGTGGCTTCCGGTCACTCCCAGTTATCTGACAGTTCTCTTAGGCAGCCCAGAAGGTCAGCTATATCCTGGGCTGCATTAAAGAAGGGGTGGCCAGCAGGGGGAGGGAGGTGATTGTCCCCCTCTACTCGGCTCCTGTGAGGCCCCGTCTGGAGTACTGCGTCCAGGCCTGGGATCTTCAGCACAAGAAGAAGGACGTGGAACTCTTGGAGCGGGTCCCGAGGAGGGCCACTAAGATGACCAGAGGGCTGGAGCACCTCTCCTACGAAGAAAGGTTGAGGGAACTGGGCTTGTTTAGCTTGGAGAAGGCTGCAGAGAGACCTCATTGTGGCCTTCCAGAACTTGAAGGGAGCGTATAAACAGGACGGGGAACAACTGTTTCCATGAGTTGATAGTGATAGGACAAGGGGGAATGGTTTTAAACTAAGACAAGGGGAGGCTTAGATTAGATATTAGGAGGAAGATGGGTGATTCTGTGAGGGTGATGACGCACTGGAACGTGTTGCCCAGTGAGACTGTGTATGCCTCATCCCTGGAAGCATTTATGGCCAGGCTGGATGTAGCTCTGGGCAGCCTGGTCTGGAGGTTGGCGGCCCTGCACATAGCAGGGTGGTTGAAACTAGACGATCTTTGAGGGCCCTTTCAACCCGGGACATTCTACGATTCTACAGTTCTATGCTCCTATGATTCCATGGACTGTTTTCTGACTCCCTGGCGTGCACAGGTACAGACCAGTTGGTCACTCTGCTTCCCCACCAAAAAAAGGGAGCTATGCCCTTTTTACCTGCCAATGTGAGATGCCCACGTTCCTCCTGGGAACTGCTCTGGGGGCCCAGCCAGACGGCTGCTGTCTTGGGGGCTGAGCGACGCTGAGACAAGTTTGCTGGAAGGAGCTCCCAGCCCTGTCTGTATGACACACGTCACCCCTCTGGCCTCATGTCTCCCACAAGGCATGCAAGAGTGTTTGCCCAAAGGCATGAGCTCACACTCAGGAAGACTTTGGGGCTTGGAGAAACTCCAGGCTCAAGGAAGACTAAGCAGGACGCAGCGAATGCCCCTCTGAACGACAGAGGGCACCCCAGGAGTTCTGGCTCACAGCAGCCATTCTACTAAGCAGTGGCAGGACGCAGGCCAGGGTCACCTGCTCCTCCCAGTCTCCAGATGCTCCATTTCTCACTGCTGTCCACAGCCAGGCCTCCTTTTGCAAGGGCATACACTCCCACCACCTACGCTCTGTAGGAGCGATGTTCCTCCAACAGCTGGGGGCAGCAGGGGGTGCTGTGCCCCAGCCATTGGGTAGGGGTGTGCCTAGCGGTGCCTGGGGGGGTGCGCGAGGAGCGGGGCCGTGGTGGTGCCAGGCTAGGAGCACCCATAGGGACCCTCGCTGAAGGAGTCGGTGTTGCAGGTCTGTGCAGCCAGCATCCCTCCGAGTCCCCTCTCCCCAGTCCTTGTTGACTCAGTGCCACCGCCCAGGACCTCAGCTGCAGAGTGTCCCGGCATTAAATCAAGCCTGCCTGCCCCAAGGAGCGCGGCTGTGGTGTAGACACCATGGAGGGGAAGCCAGCTGGAGCCCAGGTTGCATCAGGGCTCTTCCCATTGGTGCCTTGTCTGGGATCTGCAGCAGCAGAAGCTGTGGCGTGGCACACCGCGTCTCATCGCTGCAGCACTCAGATGTGGCTCTCAGACGATCATAGCAGCATCGAATCACAAGGTTGGAAACAACCTATAAGATCATCTAGTCCAACCGTCTTCACACTACCACTGCTACCACAAGCTACTAAACCATATCTCGCAGCTCCTCGTCCAGACGCCTCTTGAACACTGCCAGAGATGGCGACTCCACCACCTCCCTTGGCAGGCCATTCCAGTGCCTGACCACTCTCTGAGAGAAGAAGTTCTTCCTTAAGCCTAACCTAAACCTCTTCTGGCACAACTTGCGGCCATTTCCCCGGGTCCTGTTCGTTGCCTGGGAGAAGAGGCCAAACCCCTCTTCACCACAACCTCCCTTCAGGAAGTTGTAGAGTGCGATGAGGTCTCCCTTGAGCCTCCTCTTCTCCAGACTGAACAATCCCAGCTCCCTCAGCCGCTCCTCATAAGACTTGTGCTCCAGACCCCTCACCAGTTCAGTTGCCCTTCTCTGGACACGCTCCAGGGCCTCAATGTCTTTCCTGTAGTGAGGGGCCCAAAACTGAACACAGTACTCGAGGTGCGGCCTCACCAGAGCTCAGTACAGGGGGATGATCACCTCCCTGCTCCTGCTGGCCGCACTATTTCTAATGCAGGCCAGGATGCCGTTGGCCCTCCTGGCCACCTGGGCACACTGTGGGCTCGGCTCATGTTCAGCCGAGCATCAACCAACGCCCCCAGGTCCCTTTCCTCTCCACAATCATCCAGCCACTCGTCCCCAAGCCTATAGCGCTGCATGGGGTTGTTGTGGCCAAAGTGCAGGACCCGGCACTTGGCCTTGTTGAACCTCATCCCATTCACCCCAGCCCAGCCATCCAGCTTATCTAAGTCCCTCTGAAGGGCCTCCCTACCCTCAGGCAGATCCACACCACCTCCCAGCTTGGTGTCATCTGCAAACTTACTGAGGGTACACTCAATCCCCTCATCTAGGTCATCAATAAAGACATCAAACAAGATAGGCCCCAGTACCGACCCCCGGGGGACACCAATTGAAACAGATCGCCAGCTGGACTTCACTCCATTAACCACCACCCGTTGAGCACGGCCCTCTAGCCAGTTTCTTACCCAAAGGAGTGTGTACCTGTCCAGGCCACGGGCAGCCAGTTTCCCCAGAAGAAGCCTGTGAGAGACCATGTCAAAGGCTTTGGTGAAGTCCAGTCCAGGTAGACTACATCAACAGCCTTTCCCTCATCTACCAGTCTGGTCACCCAGTCGTAGAAGGAGATGACGTTGGTCAAGCACGACCTGCCTTTCATGAACCCGTGCTGGCTGGGCCTGATGCCCTGGACACCACGCACATGCCGTGCGATCTCACCCAAGATGATTTGCTCCATTACTTTCCCCGGTACCGAGGTCAGGCTGACAGGCCTATAGTTCCCCGGATCCTCCTTACGGCCCTTCTTGAAGATGGGAGTCACATCAGCAAGCCTCCAATCCTCTGGGAGCTCTCCAGTTAACCAGGAGCGCTGATAGATGGCCGAGAGCGGCTCGGCAATCACCCCCGCCAGCTCCCTCAGCACCCGAGGGTGCAGGCCATCCGGTCCCATGGACTTGTGACAGTCCAGATGGAGGAGGAGCTCCCTGACTGTCTCCACCTGAATCGCTGGGGGTGCTTTCTGAGTAGCGTCCCAGACTTCCAGATCAGGGCATAAAATGCCCAAAGGATAACTGGTCTGGCTATTAAAGGCAGATGTAAAGAAGGCATTGAGGACCTCAGCCTTCTCCTTGTCCTCAGTGGCCACATTCCCTGCTGCATCAAGTAAAGGATGAGAATTGTCCTTGGTTCTTCTTTTGCCAGTGATATATATATTTATAAAAGGATTGTTTACTGTCTTTTACTGCAGTGGCCAATCTGAGGTCAAGTTGGGCTTTTGCCTTCCTAACTTCCTCCCTGCATACCTTAGCTACTTCCTTGTAATCTCCCCAACTAGCCTGCCCCTTCTTCCAGAGGACGTAGACTCTCTTTTTCTCCCTGAGTCTCAACAGTAGTTCCCGGCTCATCCACACCGGTTGTCTACCCCTGCGGCTCGCCTTACGGCACTCAGGGACAGCCTGTTCTTGCGCCTGTAAGATTTCCGTCTTGAGGAGCGTCCAGGCTTCCTGGACCCCTTTACCCTTAAGAAGCGACTCCCAAGGGACCTGTGCTTCAAACGCCCTGAACAGATCAAAGTCCGCCCTCTGGAAGTTCAAGAAAGTAGTTTTGCTGGTCACTCTTTTGACACCCCCAAGAATAGAGAATTGTACAGTTCCATGGTTGCTCTGCCCACGACGGTCCCCAACCTTCACTTCTCCCACCAGTCCTTCTCTGTTAGCGAAGATCAGGTCTAGCAGGGCACCACCCCTGGCAGGCTCTCCTACCAGTTGCATAAGGAAGCTATCTTCCACGCACTCTAGAAACCTCCTGGACTGCTTCCTCTGTGCTGTATAATACTTCCAACGTACGTCAGGGAAGTTGAAGTCTCCCATGAGAACAAGTGCTGGCGATCGCGTGACTTCCGCGAGCTGCTCATAGAAAGCTTCATCCAACTCTTCATCCTGGTTAGGCGGTCTATAGCAGACCCCCGCCAAGATGTTGCCACTACAGGCCTTCCCCCGATCCTTACCCACAGACACTCAACTCTGTCATTACAAAGCCCAAGCTCTTCAACATCAAAACAGTCTTTGATATAAAGGGCCACGCCACCACCCTTCTTTCCTCGTCTATCCCTTCTGAAGAGCTTGCAACCATCTATCACAGCACTCCAGTCATGGGAGTGGTCCCACCATGTTTCAGTAATAGCAACAACAAGGTCATAATTAGCCTGACACAAGGTCATAATTAGCCAGCTATTCCAAAGAGTTGAGTTATATTAGGAATTAATCAAGATGGTTTGCTTCTGGCGACGCGCTCGGCTTCCGGGTGGACGCCTTCTGCACCAAAGCAGGGAATTGCCTTGGCGGGATGAGGCAGCAGCTGCCGGGAGTCACCATCCTCCGTGTGGCAGCAGAGCTATGACACGGCAGGGGCAGAGCCAGGAGCAGAGGGGTCATCCCCTACACATGCAAAGGCAGCCCACAGGGAGCACGTGGCGTGGCAGGCAGGCAGAGACAGAAGCGCAGACCTGAGGCCCACAATCCCTCTGGGCTGATGCGCGCATCCGGAGTGAGAAGGCTGCCCAGGCTTTTGGCTCTGGGGACCTCCGGAACCTAGGGGTTCCCCATAGGACCAAGGTAGGGGAGGGGTGTCATGGCCACAGATGTGCCCAACTGCTTGAGCAGCTGCCCAGGCTGAGAGAGGAGGTTGCCAGTCTGAGACGCGTTCAGGCGTCTGAGAGGGAGATCGATGCCTGGTATCACAGGGTGGCGCGGACAGACAGACAGCCCTGTCTTGGGGCCCAGCCAGGGAAGGTGGCAAGCAGTCTCCTGACCAGACAGAGGGCAAACATGTGCAGGGTGAGAGGCTCTGGACCCTTGTCTCTGTTCGGGGTCTTTCAAGCCAGGCTGCAACCAGGCAATTAAAAAACATCAAAAAGGACCTTGCGTCCAGGCAATTAAAAAACATCAAAAAGGACCTTGCGTCCCTTGGGAAGGTGTTGAAGGGGTCAGCAGTGCAGGCAATGTTCTCCTCGGTGCCCCTGGCTGGACCCGGGGATTGGGCAGCAGGAGGAGAACTGACCAGTTGAATGACTGATTGTATGAGTGGCGAAGTCATGCCGAAGGCTATGGCTTCTATGCAGGAGAGTAGGACTAGATGGCTGTCAGAGGAAAAGAGAACCACAGAATCACAGAACTGTAGGAGTTGGAAGGGACCTCTAAAGATCATCAAGTCCACTGTAGCCGGTCTTGTTTCATACCTTTATTGGTGATCTGGATGATTGAATGCACCCTCAGTAAGTTTTCAGATGATGCTGGATCAGTGGGCTGAGGCCAGCTCTATGAGGCTCAGCAAGATTCAAGTGCACTTGAGTCACAACAGCCCCATGCAGCGCTACAAGCTTGGGGCAGCGTGGATGGCGTACGTGGAGGAAAAAGATCTTGGGGGATTAGACAACAGCCACCTGAACATGTGCCAGCAGCGTGCCCAGAGAGCCAAGAGAGCCAGCGGCATCCTGGCTTGTATCAGTAATAGCGTCGCCAGCAGGACCGGGGATGCAATTGTTCCTCTGTACCTGGCAACAGTGAGGCTGCACCTGGAGTAGCGTGTTCAGACTGGGGTCCTTCTCTACAGGGAAGACACTGAGGTGAGGCAGCTGGCCGGCTGGGTGCAGGGAGACATAAGATATGCAGGTGGAGATCAAATGGAAGAGATTACGTTATTGGGAAGACAAATCAGTGGGATATGGGCCTGAAATGCCTCCACCTCAGAGCGGCCACGGTAACAAGACAGCGGCCAGCACAAGGCGAGTGCAGGCATGGGGTGGGCAGGCGGAGGCAGAGTGCCCACGCTCATGCTCCGCCCCGCAGCGTGTCATGGTTCCGAGGACGAGTGGGCAGCATTGTGATGTCAGCATGCTCGAGCTGTGAGTTCAGAGGGGTGGTCCCACCTCTGCCATTGCGGTCGTGACCGGCGTTTAGCGATGGTTGACGACAGCTCTCTCTTTGTCCCTGTAACCCTTGTCCTTCTCCATGGCCTCCTGTTCCTGGTGGCCAGAGTCCTCCTGCTCACCGTGATCCAACGCCTGCAGGTAGGGGAGATTTGAGGGTGGGGGTGACTTCTGGCTGGGGGACTTGGGGCTGTGGGAGTCGGGAGTCGGGAGCAGTTCTGCGGGACCACCCAGGAGTGTGACTGAGTCATGTCCATGTGTCCGCAGGCCGGCATACAGCACCTGTGGCGGAGGAAATGGTGGCAGCGAGCAGTGGCGCCGGAGCCAGGTAGGTCCTCTGACAGTCAGGCCGTGCCCCAGACTTGCCCGGGAGCATCCATCCCCAGGCCGGGCTGAGCCCCAGGGAGCAGCCGAGCCCTGGCCCAGAACCTGGTCCAATATATCCTGGCCAGATGGGCCCAGGGCACGGACGTCCAAACTTTTTGGCTCGTCTGGGCTGCATTGAGTGAGTAGGAATTGTCTTGGGCTGCCTATACATGAGTTGCCCTGAAAGTAATGCCTCCTATTTATTTCCATGTGCGGGCTCAAACTCTACAGCCCACGTGAGATTATAAAGCAGGTATGTTTGCTACAGCGCCGGGTGCGAGGGCGTATCTCCTTCTAACTCGCACACCGAGAAAAGCAGTGGTTACGTACTTAAAGGCACAACACATACGTATTCTCTACAGTCCAAGGAAATGGGCCGTCACTCTGAGAAATTACAACTTGTGGTCTCACCTCCTAGAGCACGCGCCCTAAAAAGGTGGTGGCGGTCTCTGGCGGTTGTTGGATGAAAGCTAACAGTCTTCTATTAAAAAAGGACGTACCTGGCCCAGAGCATCTCTGGAGACCCTGTCCCGCTGTGGCTCATGGACCTTCCCTGTTTTACAGGTGCCGAGAGTCAGTTGGCTGGGCACAGGTGCCCCCAGTGCGAGCCACGGTGCCCCTGCAGTGAGGCCGACCAGGAGCTCCAGCAGCTGGTTCTGTCAGGGCTGCCTGAGCGCAGGCCTGTGCTGGGTTCTGGCTTCCTGCAGGCGGCCTGGACGGACCTGGAGGAGCTGGTGGAGCGGAACAGCCTGTCATGCCAGTGCTGCAGCTCCCCTGAGGTCCAGAGCTGTCCCGGGAAAGGCAAGGTCGAGTCCTTGAACGTGCCCAGCACAGTCTGCTCCCCTGGAGCCGCACGGAGCGCTGAAACCCACACAGACCTCAAGATGCATGTGGCCCGGAAAAGCCTGGAAGTGCAACTGGGGAGCCTGCCCCAAAAGCTCTTGCTCTCCCAGCAGCAGGCTTGGGGAAGACAATGCCGCCGCATCCTGCCCAAGCTTATCAAGCCAGGGCAGACCCAGCCTCTGCTGCGGCGAAGCCTGTGCCCCTCGCTGCAGGCCAAGGCTGACTGCATCGCAGACAACATTCTCAAGAAGCAAGAGATAAGACAGTGGGGTGAACCCAACCCTACGGAGATCTCCATGTACCGGCTGGTGCCATGTCCCCCTGGTCTTCTGCTTCCCCGGAATGTGGGTCTAACCGGGAAGGTCATCCGGCGGAAAGCTCATTTCCAGGGCCAGGCTGAGCAACAGGGGCATCCCAGGAAGGAGCAGCAGTGCCGCCCCAAGGAGTCGGCAAAGATTCCTTTGCCTCCGAGCCACAAGCAAGAACGTCCCACGGCTACCGCAGCGCTTCCTAGCCCGGCCAGCACATCGCTGCAAAAGGACGTCAGCTGTCAAACCGACTCTACAGGCCTGCGTGTGACTGACATCAAAGCCAGCAGCCAGCGCCTCAGGGCAGCACTTGCCATCATCTCAAAGCTGCAGCTCAGTCAGGCGACTGTCGGGAAGCTCTCCATGCACACGGCCAGAAAATGCCTGGAGGTAAAGCTTAAGTGCTTCCCTGTGGCAGTGCGGAAGTCCATGCAGCAACAGCGTGAGGCTCTCCTCACCCACCCAGCTGGCAAAAGGGCAGTAAGATCCCAGCTGGCTCGCAGATACTTCCACAGCCGTCCAGCTCTGTTCCTGAACGAGGAGAAGCGCGAGGGCCTGGAGCTGCACATCCGCTCCATGAAGCTGGAGCGCCTTGGGAACCGCCTCATCTCAGGCAGTCCAGCTGTGTCCCAGGAGGAAGAATCTGCCAGCACATACGTGACTGCACCATCCGAGGCACCTTGGGCTGAGGCAGGCCCCAAAGGAGATGAGAAGTGCCCTAGCAGAGGCAAGAGCACCTGCAGTGCCAGAGCGGAATGCAACGGCTTTCGGCCTGTCAGGCGAACATTCCGTGGAGTGCAACAGACCACCACCACCTACCGCAGCTCATTGTTCAATGCCTGCGGTGACCGTGACTGCGACCCTGTGGCAGCACCAACCAGCAAGACGGTCTGGGGAAAGATATTCCCGATTCCTGCAATGCCGCGGATCTCTGTCTCTAAGCACGTCCATCTTGCCTGCAAGGGGTGAATCAGAGAATGATAGAGTCAGTCATTTGTGGCCAAACTCAAGCAAGGAAATTTAAAGTCACGCCAGCCCCTACATTCTGTCACTATGTTTGGGCGTTTATAACCAGAGGAGCATGGACTCAAGTCAAGCTCAGGTCTATGCCGCTCTCTAGAGTTGACAGGAGAGAGGAGCACCTCTCACAGAGACTGCTAACAGCAGAGTCTACGACAGAAGCCCAGTCTGGCAAGAACCATCAGCTCAAGCTACTCAGACTGGCTCACTGGGCAATTTACTCTTAATATTTGGCAGATCTACCCAGCCCGATAGGTATTAACAGGCACTGAAACTTATTTTCCCATCACTACCACCTAACTCTCAAGTTTTAGCCGCTATCTTATAGTTATCTCAAGCACAAGCAACAGCTTAGCAGTGTCTCCAAGGAGATACGCTGCACTTGTCACGGAAAAGCTAAAGGCAGAAGCTCGGGAAGATCGAAGAATAGAGCAAACGTGCCAAGACAGCTTTGCAAGGCACATACGAGAGGAAGGGCCGTGCTCAGTAGCACGCTTTCTGTACAAAAAGCCTGTTTTCCCCCCTAAATAAATACATAAATATCTACTTGTGCCAAAGAGCTTTTTTCTATGGGGGCCTCCCTGGGGATTGAGGGGGGAGATGGGCTCAGGAGTACCAGGGAAGGTGTGCTGTCCCACAGGAGGACATGCAGATGAGGATAAGCCCCGGCAAGTTGGCTGGAGCTTCTCCTTCCCCCTGGCCTGTCCCCTAGAGAGTCTCTGTGACTCATCTGGAGGCACAGCACCAAGTCCTGCACTGTCTGATGCTGTGAGGGGTCTGCAGGCTCCCACAGCTGTTGGCTCCTTCTGCAGGCAGGCAGGCTTGTGGTGGTTCAGGGCAAGTCCTTTGGCTCACCCTGGCCTGTGATCCTGGAGTCAGCCCTGCCTGGTCTGTGGGACTGGGGAAGGCAGCATGAAGCAGGGAACAAGGCTGCACGCAGAGTAGCATCTATTGCCCTCCCAGGATGGGCAGCTGCCAGGTCCTCCCTCGCACTGGCCACACAGTGCATATGGAAAGAATTGGGTTCTCACATTGCTGAAGTGGCTTCCGGTCACTCCCAGTTATCTGACAGTTCTCTTAGGCAGCCCAGAAGGTCAGCTATATCCTGGGCTGCATTAAAGAAGGGGTGGCCAGCAGGGGGAGGGAGGTGATTGTCCCCCTCTACTCGGCTCCTGTGAGGCCCTGTCTGGAGTACTGCGTCCAGGCCTGGGATCTTCAGCACAAGAAGAAGGACGTGGAACTCTTGGAGCGGGTCCCGAGGAGGGCCACTAAGATGACCAGAGGGCTGGAGCACCTCTCCTACGAAGAAAGGTTGAGGGAACTGGGCTTGTTTAGCTTGGAGAAGGCTGCAGAGAGACCTCATTGTGGCCTTCCAGAACTTGAAGGGAGCGTATAAACAGGACGGGGAACAACTGTTTCCATGAGTTGATAGTGATAGGACAAGGGGGAATGGTTTTAAACTAAGACAAGGGGAGGCTTAGATTAGATATTAGGAGGAAGATGGGTGATTCTGTGAGGGTGATGACGCACTGGAACGTGTTGCCCAGTGAGACTGTGTATGCCTCATCCCTGGAAGCATTTATGGCCAGGCTGGATGTAGCTCTGGGCAGCCTGGTCTGGAGGTTGGCGGCCCTGCACATAGCAGGGTGGTTGAAACTAGACGATCTTTGAGGTCCCTTTCAACCCGGGACATTCTACGATTCTACAGTTCTATGCTCCTATGATTCCATGGACTGTTTTCTGACTCCCTGGCGTGCACAGGTACAGACCAGTTGGTCACTCTGCTTCCCCACCAAAAAAAGGGAGCTATGCCCTTTTTACCTGCCAATGTGAGATGCCCACGTTCCTCCTGGGAACTGCTCTGGGGGCCCAGCCAGACGGCTGCTGTCTTGGGGGCTGAGCGACGCTGAGACAAGTTTGCTGGAAGGAGCTCCCAGCCCTGTCTGTATGACACACGTCACCCCTCTGGCCTCATGTCTCCCACAAGGCACGCAAGAGTGTTTGCCCAAAGGCATGAGCTCACACTCAGGAAGACTTTGGGGCTTGGAGAAACTCCAGGCTCAAGGAAGACTAAGCAGGACGCAGCGAATGCCCCTCTGAACGACAGAGGGCACCCCAGGAGTTCTGGCTCACAGCAGCCATTCTACTAAGCAGTGGCAGGACGCAGGCCAGGGTCACCTGCTCCTCCCAGTCTCCAGATGCTCCATTTCTCACTGCTGTCCACAGCCAGGCCTCCTTTTGCAAGGGCATACACTCCCACCACCTACGCTCTGTAGGAGCGATGTTCCTCCAACAGCTGGGGGCAGCAGGGGGTGCTGTGCCCCAGCCATTGGGTAGGGGTGTGCCTAGCGGTGCCTGGGGGGGTGCGCGAGGAGCGGGGCCGTGGTGGTGCCAGGCTAGGAGCACCCATAGGGACCCTCGCTGAAGGAGTCGGTGTTGCAGGTCTGTGCAGCCAGCATCCCTCCGAGTCCCCTCTCCCCAGTCCTTGTTGACTCAGTGCCACCGCCCAGGACCTCAGCTGCAGAGTGTCCCGGCATTAAATCAAGCCTGCCTGCCCCAAGGAGCGCGGCTGTGGTGTAGACACCATGGAGGGGAAGCCAGCTGGAGCCCAGGTTGCATCAGGGCTCTTCCCATTGGTGCCTTGTCTGGGATCTGCAGCAGCAGAAGCTGTGGCGTGGCACACCGCGTCTCATCGCTGCAGCACTCAGATGTGGCTCTCAGACGATCATAGCAGCATCGAATCACAAGGTTGGAAACAACCTATAAGATCATCTAGTCCAACCGTCTTCACACTACCACTGCTACCACAAGCTACTAAACCATATCTCGCAGCTCCTCGTCCAGACGCCTCTTGAACACTGCCAGAGATGGCGACTCCACCACCTCCCTTGGCAGGCCATTCCAGTGCCTGACCACTCTCTGAGAGAAGAAGTTCTTCCTTAAGCCTAACCTAAACCTCTTCTGGCACAACTTGCGGCCATTTCCCCGGGTCCTGTTCGTTGCCTGGGAGAAGAGGCCAAACCCCTCTTCACCACAACCTCCCTTCAGGAAGTTGTAGAGTGCGATGAGGTCTCCCTTGAGCCTCCTCTTCTCCAGACTGAACAATCCCAGCTCCCTCAGCCGCTCCTCATAAGACTTGTGCTCCAGACCCCTCACCAGTTCAGTTGCCCTTCTCTGGACACGCTCCAGGGCCTCAATGTCTTTCCTGTAGTGAGGGGCCCAAAACTGAACACAGTACTCGAGGTGCGGCCTCACCAGAGCTCAGTACAGGGGGATGATCACCTCCCTGCTCCTGCTGGCCGCACTATTTCTAATGCAGGCCAGGATGCCGTTGGCCCTCTTGGCCACCTGGGCACACTGTGGGCTCGGCTCATGTTCAGCCGAGCATCAACCAACACCCCCAGGTCCCTTTCCTCTCCACAATCATCCAGCCACTCGTCCCCAAGCCTATAGCGCTGCATGGGGTTGTTGTGGCCAAAGTGCAGGACCCGGCACTTGGCCTTGTTGAACCTCATCCCATTCACCCCAGCCCAGCCATCCAGCTTATCTAAGTCCCTCTGAAGGGCCTCCCTACCCTCAGGCAGATCCACACCACCTCCCAGCTTGGTGTCATCTGCAAACTTACTGAGGGTACACTCAATCCCCTCATCTAGGTCATCAATAAAGACATCAAACAAGATAGGCCCCAGTACCGACCCCCGGGGGACACCAATTGAAACAGATCGCCAGCTGGACTTCACTCCATTAACCACCACCCGTTGAGCACGGCCCTCTAGCCAGTTTCTTACCCAAAGGAGTGTGTACCTGTCCAGGCCACGGGCAGCCAGTTTCCCCAGAAGAAGCCTGTGAGAGACCATGTCAAAGGCTTTGGTGAAGTCCAGTCCAGGTAGACTACATCAACAGCCTTTCCCTCATCTACCAGTCTGGTCACCCAGTCGTAGAAGGAGATGACGTTGGTCAAGCACGACCTGCCTTTCATGAACCCGTGCTGGCTGGGCCTGATGCCCTGGACACCACGCACATGCCGTGCGATCTCACCCAAGATGATTTGCTCCATTACTTTCCCCGGTACCGAGGTCAGGCTGACAGGCCTATAGTTCCCCGGATCCTCCTTACGGCCCTTCTTGAAGATGGGAGTCACATCAGCAAGCCTCCAATCCTCTGGGAGCTCTCCAGTTAACCAGGAGCGCTGATAGATGGCCGAGAGCGGCTCGGCAATCACCCCCGCCAGCTCCCTCAGCACCCGAGGGTGCAGGCCATCTGGTCCCATGGACTTGTGACAGTCCAGATGGAGGAGGAGCTCCCTGACTGTCTCCACCTGAATCGCTGGGCGTGCTTTCTGAGTAGCGTCCCAGACTTCCAGATCAGGGCATAAAATGCCCAAAGGATAACTGGTCTGGCTATTAAAGGCAGATGTAAAGAAGGCATTGAGGACCTCAGCCTTCTCCTTGTCCTCAGTGGCCACATTCCCTGCTGCATCAAGTAAAGGATGAGAATTGTCCTTGGTTCTTCTTTTGCCAGTGATATATATATTTATAAAAGGATTGTTTACTGTCTTTTACTGCAGTGGCCAATCTGAGGTCAAGTTGGGCTTTTGCCTTCCTAACTTCCTCCCTGCATACCTTAGCTACTTCCTTGTAATCTCCCCAACTAGCCTGCCCCTTCTTCCAGAGGACGTAGACTCTCTTTTTCTCCCTGAGTCTCAACAGTAGTTCCCGGCTCATCCACACCGGTTGTCTACCCCTGCGGCTCGCCTTACGGCACTCAGGGACAGCCTGTTCTTGCGCCTGTAAGATTTCCGTCTTGAGGAGCGTCCAGGCTTCCTGGACCCCTTTACCCTTAAGAAGCGACTCCCAAGGGACCTGTGCTTCAAACGCCCTGAACAGATCAAAGTCCGCCCTCTGGAAGTTCAAGAAAGTAGCTTTGCTGGTCACTCTTTTGACACCCCCAAGAATAGAGAATTGTACAGTTCCATGGTTGCTCTGCCCACGACGGTCCCCAACCTTCACTTCTCCCACCAGTCCTTCTCTGTTAGCGAAGATCAGGTCTAGCAGGGCACCACCCCTGGCAGGCTCTCCTACCAGTTGCATAAGGAAGCTATCTTCCACGCACTCTAGAAACCTCCTGGACTGCTTCCTCTGTGCTGTATAATACTTCCAACGTACGTCAGGGAAGTTGAAGTCTCCCATGAGAACAAGTGCTGGCGATCGCGTGACTTCCGCGAGCTGCTCATAGAAAGCTTCATCCAACTCTTCATCCTGGTTAGGCGGTCTATAGCAGACCCCCGCCAAGATGTTGCCACTACAGGCCTTCCCCCGATCCTTACCCACAGACACTCAACTCTGTCATTACAAAGCCCAAGCTCTTCAACATCAAAACAGTCTTTGATATAAAGGGCCATGCCACCACCCTTCTTTCCTCGTCTATCCCTTCTGAAGAGCTTGCAACCATCTATCACAGCACTCCAGTCATGGGAGTGGTCCCACCATGTTTCAGTAATAGCAACAACAAGGTCATAATTAGCCTGACACAAGGTCATAATTAGCCAGCTATTCCAAAGAGTTGAGTTATATTAGGAATTAATCAAGATGGTTTGCTTCTGGCGACGCGCTCGGCTTCCGGGTGGACGCCTTCTGCACCAAAGCAGGGAATTGCCTTGGCGGGATGAGGCAGCAGCTGCCGGGAGTCACCATCCTCCGTGTGGCAGCAGAGCTATGACACGGCAGGGGCAGAGCCAGGAGCAGAGGGGTCATCCCCTACACATGCAAAGGCAGCCCACAGGGAGCACGTGGCGTGGCAGGCAGGCAGAGACAGAAGCGCAGACCTGAGGCCCACAATCCCTCTGGGCTGATGCGCGCATCCGGAGTGAGAAGGCTGCCCAGGCTTTTGGCTCTGGGGACCTCCGGAACCTAGGGGTTCCCCATAGGACCAAGGTAGGGGAGGGGTGTCATGGCCACAGATGTGCCCAACTGCTTGAGCAGCTGCCCAGGCTGAGAGAGGAGGTTGCCAGTCTGAGACGCGTTCAGGCGTCTGAGAGGGAGATCGATGCCTGGTATCACAGGGTGGCGCGGACAGACAGACAGCCCTGTCTTGGGGCCCAGCCAGGGAAGGTGGCAAGCAGTCTCCTGACCAGACAGAGGGCAAACATGTGCAGGGTGAGAGGCTCTGGACCCTTGTCTCTGTTCGGGGTCTTTCAAGCCAGGCTGCAACCAGGCAATTAAAAAACATCAAAAAGGACCTTGCGTCCAGGCAATTAAAAAACATCAAAAAGGACCTTGCGTCCCTTGGGAAGGTGTTGAAGGGGTCAGCAGTGCAGGCAATGTTCTCCTCGGTGCCCCTGGCTGGACCCGGGGATTGGGCAGCAGGAGGAGAACTGACCAGTTGAATGACTGATTGTATGAGTGGCGAAGTCATGCCGAAGGCTATGGCTTCTATGCAGGAGAGTAGGACTAGATGGCTGTCAGAGGAAAAGAGAACCACAGAATCACAGAACTGTAGGAGTTGGAAGGGACCTCTAAAGATCATCAAGTCCACTGTAGCCGGTCTTGTTTCATACCTTTATTGGTGATCTGGATGATTGAATGCACCCTCAGTAAGTTTTCAGATGATGCTGGATCAGTGGGCTGAGGCCAGCTCTATGAGGCTCAGCAAGATTCAAGTGCACTTGAGTCACAACAGCCCCATGCAGCGCTACAAGCTTGGGGCAGCGTGGATGGCGTACGTGGAGGAAAAAGATCTTGGGGGATTAGACAACAGCCACCTGAACATGTGCCAGCAGCGTGCCCAGAGAGCCAAGAGAGCCAGCGGCATCCTGGCTTGTATCAGTAATAGCGTCGCCAGCAGGACCGGGGATGCAATTGTTCCTCTGTACCTGGCAACAGTGAGGCTGCACCTGGAGTAGCGTGTTCAGACTGGGGTCCTTCTCTACAGGGAAGACACTGAGGTGAGGCAGCTGGCCGGCTGGGTGCAGGGAGACATAAGATATGCAGGTGGAGATCAAATGGAAGAGATTACGTTATTGGGAAGACAAATCAGTGGGATATGGGCCTGAAATGCCTCCACCTCAGAGCGGCCACGGTAACAAGACAGCGGCCAGCACAAGGCGAGTGCAGGCATGGGGTGGGCAGGCGGAGGCAGAGTGCCCACGCTCATGCTCCGCCCCGCAGCGTGTCATGGTTCCGAGGACGAGTGGGCAGCATTGTGATGTCAGCATGCTCGAGCTGTGAGTTCAGAGGGGTGGTCCCACCTCTGCCATTGCGGTCGTGACCGGCGTTTAGCGATGGTTGACGACAGCTCTCTCTTTGTCCCTGTAACCCTTGTCCTTCTCCATGGCCTCCTGTTCCTGGTGGCCAGAGTCCTCCTGCTCACCGTGATCCAACGCCTGCAGGTAGGGGAGATTTGAGGGTGGGGGTGACTTCTGGCTGGGGGACTTGGGGCTGTGGGAGTCGGGAGTCGGGAGCAGTTCTGCGGGACCACCCAGGAGTGTGACTGAGTCATGTCCATGTGTCCGCAGGCCGGCATACAGCACCTGTGGCGGAGGAAATGGTGGCAGCGAGCAGTGGCGCCGGAGCCAGGTAGGTCCTCTGACAGTCAGGCCGTGCCCCAGACTTGCCCGGGAGCATCCATCCCCAGGCCGGGCTGAGCCCCAGGGAGCAGCCGAGCCCTGGCCCAGAACCTGGTCCAATATATCCTGGCCAGATGGGCCCAGGGCACGGACGTCCAAACTTTTTGGCTCGTCTGGGCTGCATTGAGTGAGTAGGAATTGTCTTGGGCTGCCTATACATGAGTTGCCCTGAAAGTAATGCCTCCTATTTATTTCCATGTGCGGGCTCAAACTCTACAGCCCACGTGAGGTTATAAAGCAGGTATGTTTGCTACAGCGCCGGGTGCGAGGGCGTATCTCCTTCTAACTCGCACACCGAGAAAAGCAGTGGTTACGTACTTAAAGGCACAACACATACGTATTCTCTACAGTCCAAGGAAATGGGCCGTCACTCTGAGAAATTACAACTTGTGGTCTCACCTCCTAGAGCACGCGCCCTAAAAAGGTGGTGGCGGTCTCTGGCGGTTGTTGGATGAAAGCTAACAGTCTTCTATTAAAAAAGGACGTACCTGGCCCAGAGCATCTCTGGAGACCCTGTCCCGCTGTGGCTCATGGACCTTCCCTGTTTTACAGGTGCCGAGAGTCAGTTGGCTGGGCACAGGTGCCCCCAGTGCGAGCCACGGTGCCCCTGCAGTGAGGCCGACCAGGAGCTCCAGCAGCTGGTTCTGTCAGGGCTGCCTGAGCGCAGGCCTGTGCTGGGTTCTGGCTTCCTGCAGGCGGCCTGGACGGACCTGGAGGAGCTGGTGGAGCGGAACAGCCTGTCATGCCAGTGCTGCAGCTCCCCTGAGGTCCAGAGCTGTCCCGGGAAAGGCAAGGTCGAGTCCTTGAACGTGCCCAGCACAGTCTGCTCCCCTGGAGCCGCACGGAGCGCTGAAACCCACACAGACCTCAAGATGCATGTGGCCCGGAAAAGCCTGGAAGTGCAACTGGGGAGCCTGCCCCAAAAGCTCTTGCTCTCCCAGCAGCAGGCTTGGGGAAGACAATGCCGCCGCATCCTGCCCAAGCTTATCAAGCCAGGGCAGACCCAGCCTCTGCTGCGGCGAAGCCTGTGCCCCTCGCTGCAGGCCAAGGCTGACTGCATCGCAGACAACATTCTCAAGAAGCAAGAGATAAGACAGTGGGGTGAACCCAACCCTACGGAGATCTCCATGTACCGGCTGGTGCCATGTCCCCCTGGTCTTCTGCTTCCCCGGAATGTGGGTCTAACCGGGAAGGTCATCCGGCGGAAAGCTCATTTCCAGGGCCAGGCTGAGCAACAGGGGCATCCCAGGAAGGAGCAGCAGTGCCGCCCCAAGGAGTCGGCAAAGATTCCTTTGCCTCCGAGCCACAAGCAAGAACGTCCCACGGCTACCGCAGCGCTTCCTAGCCCGGCCAGCACATCGCTGCAAAAGGACGTCAGCTGTCAAACCAACTCTACAGGCCTGCGTGTGACTGACATCAAAGCCAGCAGCCAGCGCCTCAGGGCAGCACTTGCCATCATCTCAAAGCTGCAGCTCAGTCAGGCGACTGTCGGGAAGCTCTCCATGCACACGGCCAGAAAATGCCTGGAGGTAAAGCTTAAGTGCTTCCCTGTGGCAGTGCGGAAGTCCATGCAGCAACAGCGTGAGGCTCTCCTCACCCACCCAGCTGGCAAAAGGGCAGTAAGATCCCAGCTGGCTCGCAGATACTTCCACAGCCGTCCAGCTCTGTTCCTGAACGAGGAGAAGCGCGAGGGCCTGGAGCTGCACATCCGCTCCATGAAGCTGGAGCGCCTTGGGAACCGCCTCATCTCAGGCAGTCCAGCTGTGTCCCAGGAGGAAGAATCTGCCAGCACATACGTGACTGCACCATCCGAGGCACCTTGGGCTGAGGCAGGCCCCAAAGGAGATGAGAAGTGCCCTAGCAGAGGCGAGAGCACCTGCAGTGCCAGAGCGGAATGCAACGGCTTTCGGCCTGTCAGGCGAACATTCCGTGGAGTGCAACAGACCACCACCACCTACCGCAGCTCATTGTTCAATGCCTGCGGTGACCGTGACTGCGACCCTGTGGCAGCACCAACCAGCAAGACGGTCTGGGGAAAGATATTCCCGATTCCTGCAATGCCGCGGATCTCTGTCTCTAAGCACGTCCATCTTGCCTGCAAGGGGTGAATCAGAGAATGATAGAGTCAGTCATTTGTGGCCAAACTCAAGCAAGGAAATTTAAAGTCACGCCAGCCCCTACATTCTGTCACTATGTTTGGGCGTTTATAACCAGAGGAGCATGGACTCAAGTCAAGCTCAGGTCTATGCCGCTCTCTAGAGTTGACAGGAGAGAGGAGCACCTCTCACAGAGACTGCTAACAGCAGAGTCTACGACAGAAGCCCAGTCTGGCAAGAACCATCAGCTCAAGCTACTCAGACTGGCTCACTGGGCAATTTACTCTTAATATTTGGCAGATCTACCCAGCCCGATAGGTATTAACAGGCACTGAAACTTATTTTCCCATCACTACCACCTAACTCTCAAGTTTTAGCCGCTATCTTATAGTTATCTCAAGCACAAGCAACAGCTTAGCAGTGTCTCCAAGGAGATACGCTGCACTTGTCACGGAAAAGCTAAAGGCAGAAGCTCGGGAAGATCGAAGAATAGAGCAAACGTGCCAGGACAGCTTTGCAAGGCACATACGAGAGGAAGGGCCGTGCTCAGTAGCACGCTTTCTGTACAAAAAGCCTGTTTTCCCCCCTAAATAAATACATAAATATCTACTTGTGCCAAAGAGCTTTTTTCTATGGGGGCCTCCCTGGGGATTGAGGGGGGAGATGGGCTCAGGAGTACCAGGGAAGGTGTGCTGTCCCACAGGAGGACATGCAGATGAGGATAAGCCCCGGCAAGTTGGCTGGAGCTTCTCCTTCCCCCTGGCCTGTCCCCTAGAGAGTCTCTGTGACTCATCTGGAGGCACAGCACCAAGTCCTGCACTGTCTGATGCTGTGAGGGGTCTGCAGGCTCCCACAGCTGTTGGCTCCTTCTGCAGGCAGGCAGGCTTGTGGTGGTTCAGGGCAAGTCCTTTGGCTCACCCTGGCCTGTGATCCTGGAGTCAGCCCTGCCTGGTCTGTGGGACTGGGGAAGGCAGCATGAAGCAGGGAACAAGGCTGCACGCAGAGTAGCATCTATTGCCCTCCCAGGATGGGCAGCTGCCAGGTCCTCCCTCGCACTGGCCACACAGTGCATATGGAAAGAATTGGGTTCTCACATTGCTGAAGTGGCTTCCGGTCACTCCCAGTTATCTGACAGTTCTCTTAGGCAGCCCAGAAGGTCAGCTATATCCTGGGCTGCATTAAAGAAGGGGTGGCCAGCAGGGGGAGGGAGGTGATTGTCCCCCTCTACTCGGCTCCTGTGAGGCCCTGTCTGGAGTACTGCGTCCAGGCCTGGGATCTTCAGCACAAGAAGAAGGACGTGGAACTCTTGGAGCGGGTCCCGAGGAGGGCCACTAAGATGACCAGAGGGCTGGAGCACCTCTCCTACGAAGAAAGGTTGAGGGAACTGGGCTTGTTTAGCTTGGAGAAGGCTGCAGAGAGACCTCATTGTGGCCTTCCAGAACTTGAAGGGAGCGTATAAACAGGACGGGGAACAACTGTTTCCATGAGTTGATAGTGATAGGACAAGGGGGAATGGTTTTAAACTAAGACAAGGGGAGGCTTAGATTAGATATTAGGAGGAAGATGGGTGATTCTGTGAGGGTGATGACGCACTGGAACGTGTTGCCCAGTGAGACTGTGTATGCCTCATCCCTGGAAGCATTTATGGCCAGGCTGGATGTAGCTCTGGGCAGCCTGGTCTGGAGGTTGGCGGCCCTGCACATAGCAGGGTGGTTGAAACTAGACGATCTTTGAGGTCCCTTTCAACCCGGGACATTCTACGATTCTACAGTTCTATGCTCCTATGATTCCATGGACTGTTTTCTGACTCCCTGGCGTGCACAGGTACAGACCAGTTGGTCACTCTGCTTCCCCACCAAAAAAAGGGAGCTATGCCCTTTTTACCTGCCAATGTGAGATGCCCACGTTCCTCCTGGGAACTGCTCTGGGGGCCCAGCCAGACGGCTGCTGTCTTGGGGGCTGAGCGACGCTGAGACAAGTTTGCTGGAAGGAGCTCCCAGCCCTGTCTGTATGACACACGTCACCCCTCTGGCCTCATGTCTCCCACAAGGCACGCAAGAGTGTTTGCCCAAAGGCATGAGCTCACACTCAGGAAGACTTTGGGGCTTGGAGAAACTCCAGGCTCAAGGAAGACTAAGCAGGACGCAGCGAATGCCCCTCTGAACGACAGAGGGCACCCCAGGAGTTCTGGCTCACAGCAGCCATTCTACTAAGCAGTGGCAGGACGCAGGCCAGGGTCACCTGCTCCTCCCAGTCTCCAGATGCTCCATTTCTCACTGCTGTCCACAGCCAGGCCTCCTTTTGCAAGGGCATACACTCCCACCACCTACGCTCTGTAGGAGCGATGTTCCTCCAACAGCTGGGGGCAGCAGGGGGTGCTGTGCCCCAGCCATTGGGTAGGGGTGTGCCTAGCGGTGCCTGGGGGGGTGCGCGAGGAGCGGGGCCGTGGTGGTGCCAGGCTAGGAGCACCCATAGGGACCCTCGCTGAAGGAGTCGGTGTTGCAGGTCTGTGCAGCCAGCATCCCTCCGAGTCCCCTCTCCCCAGTCCTTGTTGACTCAGTGCCACCGCCCAGGACCTCAGCTGCAGAGTGTCCCGGCATTAAATCAAGCCTGCCTGCCCCAAGGAGCGCGGCTGTGGTGTAGACACCATGGAGGGGAAGCCAGCTGGAGCCCAGGTTGCATCAGGGCTCTTCCCATTGGTGCCTTGTCTGGGATCTGCAGCAGCAGAAGCTGTGGCGTGGCACACCGCGTCTCATCGCTGCAGCACTCAGATGTGGCTCTCAGACGATCATAGCAGCATCGAATCACAAGGTTGGAAACAACCTATAAGATCATCTAGTCCAACCGTCTTCACACTACCACTGCTACCACAAGCTACTAAACCATATCTCGCAGCTCCTCGTCCAGACGCCTCTTGAACACTGCCAGAGATGGCGACTCCACCACCTCCCTTGGCAGGCCATTCCAGTGCCTGACCACTCTCTGAGAGAAGAAGTTCTTCCTTAAGCCTAACCTAAACCTCTTCTGGCACAACTTGCGGCCATTTCCCCGGGTCCTGTTCGTTGCCTGGGAGAAGAGGCCAAACCCCTCTTCACCACAACCTCCCTTCAGGAAGTTGTAGAGTGCGATGAGGTCTCCCTTGAGCCTCCTCTTCTCCAGACTGAACAATCCCAGCTCCCTCAGCCGCTCCTCATAAGACTTGTGCTCCAGACCCCTCACCAGTTCAGTTGCCCTTCTCTGGACACGCTCCAGGGCCTCAATGTCTTTCCTGTAGTGAGGGGCCCAAAACTGAACACAGTACTCGAGGTGCGGCCTCACCAGAGCTCAGTACAGGGGGATGATCACCTCCCTGCTCCTGCTGGCCGCACTATTTCTAATGCAGGCCAGGATGCCGTTGGCCCTCCTGGCCACCTGGGCACACTGTGGGCTCGGCTCATGTTCAGCCGAGCATCAACCAACGCCCCCAGGTCCCTTTCCTCTCCACAATCATCCAGCCACTCGTCCCCAAGCCTATAGCGCTGCATGGGGTTGTTGTGGCCAAAGTGCAGGACCCGGCACTTGGCCTTGTTGAACCTCATCCCATTCACCCCAGCCCAGCCATCCAGCTTATCTAAGTCCCTCTGAAGGGCCTCCCTACCCTCAGGCAGATCCACACCACCTCCCAGCTTGGTGTCATCTGCAAACTTACTGAGGGTACACTCAATCCCCTCATCTAGGTCATCAATAAAGACATCAAACAAGATAGGCCCCAGTACCGACCCCCGGGGGACACCAATTGAAACAGATCGCCAGCTGGACTTCACTCCATTAACCACCACCCGTTGAGCACGGCCCTCTAGCCAGTTTCTTACCCAAAGGAGTGTGTACCTGTCCAGGCCACGGGCAGCCAGTTTCCCCAGAAGAAGCCTGTGAGAGACCATGTCAAAGGCTTTGGTGAAGTCCAGTCCAGGTAGACTACATCAACAGCCTTTCCCTCATCTACCAGTCTGGTCACCCAGTCGTAGAAGGAGATGACGTTGGTCAAGCACGACCTGCCTTTCATGAACCCGTGCTGGCTGGGCCTGATGCCCTGGACACCACGCACATGCCGTGCGATCTCACCCAAGATGATTTGCTCCATTACTTTCCCCGGTACCGAGGTCAGGCTGACAGGCCTATAGTTCCCCGGATCCTCCTTACGGCCCTTCTTGAAGATGGGAGTCACATCAGCAAGCCTCCAATCCTCTGGGAGCTCTCCAGTTAACCAGGAGCGCTGATAGATGGCCGAGAGCGGCTCGGCAATCACCCCCGCCAGCTCCCTCAGCACCCGAGGGTGTTGGCCATCCGGTCCCATGGACTTGTGACAGTCCAGATGGAGGAGGAGCTCCCTGACTGTCTCCACCTGAATCGCTGGGGGTGCTTTCTGAGTAGCGTCCCAGACTTCCAGATCAGGGCATAAAATGCCCAAAGGATAACTGGTCTGGCTATTAAAGGCAGATGTAAAGAAGGCATTGAGGACCTCAGCCTTCTCCTTGTCCTCAGTGGCCACATTCCCTGCTGCATCAAGTAAAGGATGAGAATTGTCCTTGGTTCTTCTTTTGCCAGTGATATATATATTTATAAAAGGATTGTTTACTGTCTTTTACTGCAGTGGCCAATCTGAGGTCAAGTTGGGCTTTTGCCTTCCTAACTTCCTCCCTGCATACCTTAGCTACTTCCTTGTAATCTCCCCAACTAGCCTGCCCCTTCTTCCAGAGGACGTAGACTCTCTTTTTCTCCCTGAGTCTCAACAGTAGTTCCCGGCTCATCCACACCGGTTGTCTACCCCTGCGGCTCGCCTTACGGCACTCAGGGACAGCCTGTTCTTGCGCCTGTAAGATTTCCGTCTTGAGGAGCGTCCAGGCTTCCTGGACCCCTTTACACTTAAGAAGCGACTCCCAAGGGACCTGTGCTTCAAACGCCCTGAACAGATCAAAGTCCGCCCTCTGGAAGTTCAAGAAAGTAGTTTTGCTGGTCACTCTTTTGACACCCCCAAGAATAGAGAATTGTACAGTTCCATGGTTGCTCTGCCCACGACGGTCCCCAACCTTCACTTCTCCCACCAGTCCTTCTCTGTTAGCGAAGATCAGGTCTAGCAGGGCACCACCCCTGGCAGGCTCTCCTACCAGTTGCATAAGGAAGCTATCTTCCACGCACTCTAGAAACCTCCTGGACTGCTTCCTCTGTGCTGTATAATACTTCCAACGTACGTCAGGGAAGTTGAAGTCTCCCATGAGAACAAGTGCTGGCGATCGCGTGACTTCCGCGAGCTGCTCATAGAAAGCTTCATCCAACTCTTCATCCTGGTTAGGCGGTCTATAGCAGACCCCCGCCAAGATGTTGCCACTACAGGCCTTCCCCCGATCCTTACCCACAGACACTCAACTCTGTCATTACAAAGCCCAAGCTCTTCAACATCAAAACAGTCTTTGATATAAAGGGCCACGCCACCACCCTTCTTTCCTCGTCTATCCCTTCTGAAGAGCTTGCAACCATCTATCACAGCACTCCAGTCATGGGAGTGGTCCCACCATGTTTCAGTAATAGCAACAACAAGGTCATAATTAGCCTGACACAAGGTCATAATTAGCCAGCTATTCCAAAGAGTTGAGTTATATTAGGAATTAATCAAGATGGTTTGCTTCTGGCGACGCGCTCGGCTTCCGGGTGGACGCCTTCTGCACCAAAGCAGGGAATTGCCTTGGCGGGATGAGGCAGCAGCTGCCGGGAGTCACCATCCTCCGTGTGGCAGCAGAGCTATGACACGGCAGGGGCAGAGCCAGGAGCAGAGGGGTCATCCCCTACACATGCAAAGGCAGCCCACAGGGAGCACGTGGCGTGGCAGGCAGGCAGAGACAGAAGCGCAGACCTGAGGCCCACAATCCCTCTGGGCTGATGCGCGCATCCGGAGTGAGAAGGCTGCCCAGGCTTTTGGCTCTGGGGACCTCCGGAACCTAGGGGTTCCCCATAGGACCAAGGTAGGGGAGGGGTGTCATGGCCACAGATGTGCCCAACTGCTTGAGCAGCTGCCCAGGCTGAGAGAGGAGGTTGCCAGTCTGAGACGCGTTCAGGCGTCTGAGAGGGAGATCGATGCCTGGTATCACAGGGTGGCGCGGACAGACAGACAGCCCTGTCTTGGGGCCCAGCCAGGGAAGGTGGCAAGCAGTCTCCTGACCAGACAGAGGGCAAACATGTGCAGGGTGAGAGGCTCTGGACCCTTGTCTCTGTTCGGGGTCTTTCAAGCCAGGCTGCAACCAGGCAATTAAAAAACATCAAAAAGGACCTTGCGTCCAGGCAATTAAAAAACATCAAAAAGGACCTTGCGTCCCTTGGGAAGGTGTTGAAGGGGTCAGCAGTGCAGGCAATGTTCTCCTCGGTGCCCCTGGCTGGACCCGGGGATTGGGCAGCAGGAGGAGAACTGACCAGTTGAATGACTGATTGTATGAGTGGCGAAGTCATGCCGAAGGCTATGGCTTCTATGCAGGAGAGTAGGACTAGATGGCTGTCAGAGGAAAAGAGAACCACAGAATCACAGAACTGTAGGAGTTGGAAGGGACCTCTAAAGATCATCAAGTCCACTGTAGCCGGTCTTGTTTCATACCTTTATTGGTGATCTGGATGATTGAATGCACCCTCAGTAAGTTTTCAGATGATGCTGGATCAGTGGGCTGAGGCCAGCTCTATGAGGCTCAGCAAGATTCAAGTGCACTTGAGTCACAACAGCCCCATGCAGCGCTACAAGCTTGGGGCAGCGTGGATGGCGTACGTGGAGGAAAAAGATCTTGGGGGATTAGACAACAGCCACCTGAACATGTGCCAGCAGCGTGCCCAGAGAGCCAAGAGAGCCAGCGGCATCCTGGCTTGTATCAGTAATAGCGTCGCCAGCAGGACCGGGGATGCAATTGTTCCTCTGTACCTGGCAACAGTGAGGCTGCACCTGGAGTAGCGTGTTCAGACTGGGGTCCTTCTCTACAGGGAAGACACTGAGGTGAGGCAGCTGGCCGGCTGGGTGCAGGGAGACATAAGATATGCAGGTGGAGATCAAATGGAAGAGATTACGTTATTGGGAAGACAAATCAGTGGGATATGGGCCTGAAATGCCTCCACCTCAGAGCGGCCACGGTAACAAGACAGCGGCCAGCACAAGGCGAGTGCAGGCATGGGGTGGGCAGGCGGAGGCAGAGTGCCCACGCTCATGCTCCGCCCCGCAGCGTGTCATGGTTCCGAGGACGAGTGGGCAGCATTGTGATGTCAGCATGCTCGAGCTGTGAGTTCAGAGGGGTGGTCCCACCTCTGCCATTGCGGTCGTGACCGGCGTTTAGCGATGGTTGACGACAGCTCTCTCTTTGTCCCTGTAACCCTTGTCCTTCTCCATGGCCTCCTGTTCCTGGTGGCCAGAGTCCTCCTGCTCACCGTGATCCAACGCCTGCAGGTAGGGGAGATTTGAGGGTGGGGGTGACTTCTGGCTGGGGGACTTGGGGCTGTGGGAGTCGGGAGTCGGGAGCAGTTCTGCGGGACCACCCAGGAGTGTGACTGAGTCATGTCCATGTGTCCGCAGGCCGGCATACAGCACCTGTGGCGGAGGAAATGGTGGCAGCGAGCAGTGGCGCCGGAGCCAGGTAGGTCCTCTGACAGTCAGGCCGTGCCCCAGACTTGCCCGGGAGCATCCATCCCCAGGCCGGGCTGAGCCCCAGGGAGCAGCCGAGCCCTGGCCCAGAACCTGGTCCAATATATCCTGGCCAGATGGGCCCAGGGCACGGACGTCCAAACTTTTTGGCTCGTCTGGGCTGCATTGAGTGAGTAGGAATTGTCTTGGGCTGCCTATACATGAGTTGCCCTGAAAGTAATGCCTCCTATTTATTTCCATGTGCGGGCTCAAACTCTACAGCCCACGTGAGGTTATAAAGCAGGTATGTTTGCTACAGCGCCGGGTGCGAGGGCGTATCTCCTTCTAACTCGCACACCGAGAAAAGCAGTGGTTACGTACTTAAAGGCACAACACATACGTATTCTCTACAGTCCAAGGAAATGGGCCGTCACTCTGAGAAATTACAACTTGTGGTCTCACCTCCTAGAGCACGCGCCCTAAAAAGGTGGTGGCGGTCTCTGGCGGTTGTTGGATGAAAGCTAACAGTCTTCTATTAAAAAAGGACGTACCTGGCCCAGAGCATCTCTGGAGACCCTGTCCCGCTGTGGCTCATGGACCTTCCCTGTTTTACAGGTGCCGAGAGTCAGTTGGCTGGGCACAGGTGCCCCCAGTGCGAGCCACGGTGCCCCTGCAGTGAGGCCGACCAGGAGCTCCAGCAGCTGGTTCTGTCAGGGCTGCCTGAGCGCAGGCCTGTGCTGGGTTCTGGCTTCCTGCAGGCGGCCTGGACGGACCTGGAGGAGCTGGTGGAGCGGAACAGCCTGTCATGCCAGTGCTGCAGCTCCCCTGAGGTCCAGAGCTGTCCCGGGAAAGGCAAGGTCGAGTCCTTGAACGTGCCCAGCACAGTCTGCTCCCCTGGAGCCGCACGGAGCGCTGAAACCCACACAGACCTCAAGATGCATGTGGCCCGGAAAAGCCTGGAAGTGCAACTGGGGAGCCTGCCCCAAAAGCTCTTGCTCTCCCAGCAGCAGGCTTGGGGAAGACAATGCCGCCGCATCCTGCCCAAGCTTATCAAGCCAGGGCAGACCCAGCCTCTGCTGCGGCGAAGCCTGTGCCCCTCGCTGCAGGCCAAGGCTGACTGCATCGCAGACAACATTCTCAAGAAGCAAGAGATAAGACAGTGGGGTGAACCCAACCCTACGGAGATCTCCATGTACCGGCTGGTGCCATGTCCCCCTGGTCTTCTGCTTCCCCGGAATGTGGGTCTAACCGGGAAGGTCATCCGGCGGAAAGCTCATTTCCAGGGCCAGGCTGAGCAACAGGGGCATCCCAGGAAGGAGCAGCAGTGCCGCCCCAAGGAGTCGGCAAAGATTCCTTTGCCTCCGAGCCACAAGCAAGAACGTCCCACGGCTACCGCAGCGCTTCCTAGCCCGGCCAGCACATCGCTGCAAAAGGACGTCAGCTGTCAAACCGACTCTACAGGCCTGCGTGTGACTGACATCAAAGCCAGCAGCCAGCGCCTCAGGGCAGCACTTGCCATCATCTCAAAGCTGCAGCTCAGTCAGGCGACTGTCGGGAAGCTCTCCATGCACACGGCCAGAAAATGCCTGGAGGTAAAGCTTAAGTGCTTCCCTGTGGCAGTGCGGAAGTCCATGCAGCAACAGCGTGAGGCTCTCCTCACCCACCCAGCTGGCAAAAGGGCAGTAAGATCCCAGCTGGCTCGCAGATACTTCCACAGCCGTCCAGCTCTGTTCCTGAACGAGGAGAAGCGCGAGGGCCTGGAGCTGCACATCCGCTCCATGAAGCTGGAGCGCCTTGGGAACCGCCTCATCTCAGGCAGTCCAGCTGTGTCCCAGGAGGAAGAATCTGCCAGCACATACGTGACTGCACCATCCGAGGCACCTTGGGCTGAGGCAGGCCCCAAAGGAGATGAGAAGTGCCCTAGCAGAGGCGAGAGCACCTGCAGTGCCAGAGCGGAATGCAACGGCTTTCGGCCTGTCAGGCGAACATTCCGTGGAGTGCAACAGACCACCACCACCTACCGCAGCTCATTGTTCAATGCCTGCGGTGACCGTGACTGCGACCCTGTGGCAGCACCAACCAGCAAGACGGTCTGGGGAAAGATATTCCCGATTCCTGCAATGCCGCGGATCTCTGTCTCTAAGCACGTCCATCTTGCCTGCAAGGGGTGAATCAGAGAATGATAGAGTCAGTCATTTGTGGCCAAACTCAAGCAAGGAAATTTAAAGTCACGCCAGCCCCTACATTCTGTCACTATGTTTGGGCGTTTATAACCAGAGGAGCATGGACTCAAGTCAAGCTCAGGTCTATGCCGCTCTCTAGAGTTGACAGGAGAGAGGAGCACCTCTCACAGAGACTGCTAACAGCAGAGTCTACGACAGAAGCCCAGTCTGGCAAGAACCATCAGCTCAAGCTACTCAGACTGGCTCACTGGGCAATTTACTCTTAATATTTGGCAGATCTACCCAGCCCGATAGGTATTAACAGGCACTGAAACTTATTTTCCCATCACTACCACCTAACTCTCAAGTTTTAGCCGCTATCTTATAGTTATCTCAAGCACAAGCAACAGCTTAGCAGTGTCTCCAAGGAGATACGCTGCACTTGTCACGGAAAAGCTAAAGGCAGAAGCTCGGGAAGATCGAAGAATAGAGCAAACGTGCCAAGACAGCTTTGCAAGGCACATACGAGAGGAAGGGCCGTGCTCAGTAGCACGCTTTCTGTACAAAAAGCCTGTTTTCCCCCCTAAATAAATACATAAATATCTACTTGTGCCAAAGAGCTTTTTCCTATGGGGGCCTCCCTGGGGATTGAGGGGGGAGATGGGCTCAGGAGTACCAGGGAAGGTGTGCTGTCCCACAGGAGGACATGCAGATGAGGATAAGCCCCGGCAAGTTGGCTGGAGCTTCTCCTTCCCCCTGGCCTGTCCCCTAGGGGGCAGCCTGGGGTCTCTGTGACTCATCTGGAGGCACAGCACCAAGTCCTGCACTGTCTGATGCTGTGAGGGGTCTGCAGGCTCCCACAGCTGTTGGCTCCTTCTGCAGGCAGGCAGGCTTGTGGTGGTTCAGGGCAAGTCCTTTGGCTCACCCTGGCCTGTGATCCTGGAGTCAGCCCTGCCTGGTCTGTGGGACTGGGGAAGGCAGCATGAAGCAGGGAACAAGGCTGCACGCAGAGTAGCATCTATTGCCCTCCCAGGATGGGCAGCTGCCAGGTCCTCCCTCGCACTGGCCACACAGTGCATATGGAAAGAATTGGGTTCTCACATTGCTGAAGTGGCTTCCGGTCACTCCCAGTTATCTGACAGTTCTCTTAGGCAGCCCAGAAGGTCAGCTATATCCTGGGCTGCATTAAAGAAGGGGTGGCCAGCAGGGGGAGGGAGGTGATTGTCCCCCTCTACTCGGCTCCTGTGAGGCCCTGTCTGGAGTACTGCGTCCAGGCCTGGGATCTTCAGCACAAGAAGAAGGACGTGGAACTCTTGGAGCGGGTCCCGAGGAGGGCCACTAAGATGACCAGAGGGCTGGAGCACCTCTCCTACGAAGAAAGGTTGAGGGAACTGGGCTTGTTTAGCTTGGAGAAGGCTGCAGAGAGACCTCATTGTGGCCTTCCAGAACTTGAAGGGAGCGTATAAACAGGACGGGGAACAACTGTTTCCATGAGTTGATAGTGATAGGACAAGGGGGAATGGTTTTAAACTAAGACAAGGGGAGGCTTAGATTAGATATTAGGAGGAAGATGGGTGATTCTGTGAGGGTGATGACGCACTGGAACGTGTTGCCCAGTGAGACTGTGTATGCCTCATCCCTGGAAGCATTTATGGCCAGGCTGGATGTAGCTCTGGGCAGCCTGGTCTGGAGGTTGGCGGCCCTGCACATAGCAGGGTGGTTGAAACTAGACGATCTTTGAGGTCCCTTTCAACCCGGGACATTCTACGATTCTACAGTTCTATGCTCCTATGATTCCATGGACTGTTTTCTGACTCCCTGGCGTGCACAGGTACAGACCAGTTGGTCACTCTGCTTCCCCACCAAAAAAAGGGAGCTATGCCCTTTTTACCTGCCAATGTGAGATGCCCACGTTCCTCCTGGGAACTGCTCTGGGGGCCCAGCCAGACGGCTGCTGTCTTGGGGGCTGAGCGACGCTGAGACAAGTTTGCTGGAAGGAGCTCCCAGCCCTGTCTGTATGACACACGTCACCCCTCTGGCCTCATGTCTCCCACAAGGCACGCAAGAGTGTTTGCCCAAAGGCATGAGCTCACACTCAGGAAGACTTTGGGGCTTGGAGAAACTCCAGGCTCAAGGAAGACTAAGCAGGACGCAGCGAATGCCCCTCTGAACGACAGAGGGCACCCCAGGAGTTCTGGCTCACAGCAGCCATTCTACTAAGCAGTGGCAGGACGCAGGCCAGGGTCACCTGCTCCTCCCAGTCTCCAGATGCTCCATTTCTCACTGCTGTCCACAGCCAGGCCTCCTTTTGCAAGGGCATACACTCCCACCACCTACGCTCTGTAGGAGCGATGTTCCTCCAACAGCTGGGGGCAGCAGGGGGTGCTGTGCCCCAGCCATTGGGTAGGGGTGTGCCTAGCGGTGCCTGGGGGGGTGCGCGAGGAGCGGGGCCGTGGTGGTGCCAGGCTAGGAGCACCCATAGGGACCCTCGCTGAAGGAGTCGGTGTTGCAGGTCTGTGCAGCCAGCATCCCTCCGAGTCCCCTCTCCCCAGTCCTTGTTGACTCAGTGCCACCGCCCAGGACCTCAGCTGCAGAGTGTCCCGGCATTAAATCAAGCCTGCCTGCCCCAAGGAGCGCGGCTGTGGTGTAGACACCATGGAGGGGAAGCCAGCTGGAGCCCAGGTTGCATCAGGGCTCTTCCCATTGGTGCCTTGTCTGGGATCTGCAGCAGCAGAAGCTGTGGCGTGGCACACCGCGTCTCATCGCTGCAGCACTCAGATGTGGCTCTCAGACGATCATAGCAGCATCAAATCACAAGGTTGGAAACAACCTATAAGATCATCTAGTCCAACCGTCTTCACACTACCACTGCTACCACAAGCTACTAAACCATATCTCGCAGCTCCTCGTCCAGACGCCTCTTGAACACTGCCAGAGATGGCGACTCCACCACCTCCCTTGGCAGGCCATTCCAGTGCCTGACCACTCTCTGAGAGAAGAAGTTCTTCCTTAAGCCTAACCTAAACCTCTTCTGGCACAACTTGCGGCCATTTCCCCGGGTCCTGTTCGTTGCCTGGGAGAAGAGGCCAAACCCCTCTTCACCACAACCTCCCTTCAGGAAGTTGTAGAGTGCGATGAGGTCTCCCTTGAGCCTCCTCTTCTCCAGACTGAACAATCCCAGCTCCCTCAGCCGCTCCTCATAAGACTTGTGCTCCAGACCCCTCACCAGTTCAGTTGCCCTTCTCTGGACACGCTCCAGGGCCTCAATGTCTTTCCTGTAGTGAGGGGCCCAAAACTGAACACAGTACTCGAGGTGCGGCCTCACCAGAGCTCAGTACAGGGGGATGATCACCTCCCTGCTCCTGCTGGCTGCACTATTTCTAATGCAGGCCAGGATGCCGTTGGCCCTCTTGGCCACCTGGGCACACTGTGGGCTCGGCTCATGTTCAGCCGAGCATCAACCAACACCCCCAGGTCCCTTTCCTCTCCACAATCGTCCAGCCACTCGTCCCCAAGCCTATAGCGCTGCATGGGGTTGTTGTGGCCAAAGTGCAGGACCCGGCACTTGGCCTTGTTGAACCTCATCCCATTCACCCCAGCCCAGCCATCCAGCTTATCTAAGTCCCTCTGAAGGGCCTCCCTACCCTCAGGCAGATCCACACCACCTCCCAGCTTGGTGTCATCTGCAAACTTACTGAGGGTACACTCAATCCCCTCATCTAGGTCATCAATAAAGACATCAAACAAGATAGGCCCCAGTACCGACCCCCGGGGGACACCAATTGAAACAGATCGCCAGCTGGACTTCACTCCATTAACCACCACCCGTTGAGCACGGCCCTCTAGCCAGTTTCTTACCCAAAGGAGTGTGTACCTGTCCAGGCCACGGGCAGCCAGTTTCCCCAGAAGAAGCCTGTGAGAGACCATGTCAAAGGCTTTGGTGAAGTCCAGTCCAGGTAGACTACATCAACAGCCTTTCCCTCATCTACCAGTCTGGTCACCCAGTCGTAGAAGGAGATGACGTTGGTCAAGCACGACCTGCCTTTCATGAACCCGTGCTGGCTGGGCCTGATGCCCTGGACACCACGCACATGCCGTGCGATCTCACCCAAGATGATTTGCTCCATTACTTTCCCCGGTACCGAGGTCAGGCTGACAGGCCTATAGTTCCCCGGATCCTCCTTACGGCCCTTCTTGAAGATGGGAGTCACATCAGCAAGCCTCCAATCCTCTGGGAGCTCTCCAGTTAACCAGGAGCGCTGATAGATGGCCGAGAGCGGCTCGGCAATCACCCCCGCCAGCTCCCTCAGCACCCGAGGGTGTTGGCCATCCGGTCCCATGGACTTGTGACAGTCCAGATGGAGGAGGAGCTCCCTGACTGTCTCCACCTGAATCGCTGGGGGTGCTTTCTGAGTAGCGTCCCAGACTTCCAGATCAGGGCATAAAATGCCCAAAGGATAACTGGTCTGGCTATTAAAGGCAGATGTAAAGAAGGCATTGAGGACCTCAGCCTTCTCCTTGTCCTCAGTGGCCACATTCCCTGCTGCATCAAGTAAAGGATGAGAATTGTCCTTGGTTCTTCTTTTGCCAGTGATATATATATTTATAAAAGGATTGTTTACTGTCTTTTACTGCAGTGGCCAATCTGAGGTCAAGTTGGGCTTTTGCCTTCCTAACTTCCTCCCTGCATACCTTAGCTACTTCCTTGTAATCTCCCCAACTAGCCTGCCCCTTCTTCCAGAGGACGTAGACTCTCTTTTTCTCCCTGAGTCTCAACAGTAGTTCCCGGCTCATCCACACCGGTTGTCTACCCCTGCGGCTCGCCTTACGGCACTCAGGGACAGCCTGTTCTTGCGCCTGTAAGATTTCCGTCTTGAGGAGCGTCCAGGCTTCCTGGACCCCTTTACCCTTAAGAAGCGACTCCCAAGGGACCTGTGCTTCAAACGCCCTGAACAGATCAAAGTCCGCCCTCTGGAAGTTCAAGAAAGTAGCTTTGCTGGTCACTCTTTTGACACCCCCAAGAATAGAGAATTGTACAGTTCCATGGTTGCTCTGCCCACGACGGTCCCCAACCTTCACTTCTCCCACCAGTCCTTCTCTGTTAGCGAAGATCAGGTCTAGCAGGGCACCACCCCTGGCAGGCTCTCCTACCAGTTGCATAAGGAAGCTATCTTCCACGCACTCTAGAAACCTCCTGGACTGCTTCCTCTGTGCTGTATAATACTTCCAACGTACGTCAGGGAAGTTGAAGTCTCCCATGAGAACAAGTGCTGGCGATCGCGTGACTTCCGCGAGCTGCTCATAGAAAGCTTCATCCAACTCTTCATCCTGGTTAGGCGGTCTATAGCAGACCCCCGCCAAGATGTTGCCACTACAGGCCTTCCCCCGATCCTTACCCACAGACACTCAACTCTGTCATTACAAAGCCCAAGCTCTTCAACATCAAAACAGTCTTTGATATAAAGGGCCACGCCACCACCCTTCTTTCCTCGTCTATCCCTTCTGAAGAGCTTGCAACCATCTATCACAGCACTCCAGTCATGGGAGTGGTCCCACCATGTTTCAGTAATAGCAACAACAAGGTCATAATTAGCCTGACACAAGGTCATAATTAGCCAGCTATTCCAAAGAGTTGAGTTATATTAGGAATTAATCAAGATGGTTTGCTTCTGGCGACGCGCTCGGCTTCCGGGTGGACGCCTTCTGCACCAAAGCAGGGAATTGCCTTGGCGGGATGAGGCAGCAGCTGCCGGGAGTCACCATCCTCCGTGTGGCAGCAGAGCTATGACACGGCAGGGGCAGAGCCAGGAGCAGAGGGGTCATCCCCTACACATGCAAAGGCAGCCCACAGGGAGCACGTGGCGTGGCAGGCAGGCAGAGACAGAAGCGCAGACCTGAGGCCCACAATCCCTCTGGGCTGATGCGCGCATCCGGAGTGAGAAGGCTGCCCAGGCTTTTGGCTCTGGGGACCTCCGGAACCTAGGGGTTCCCCATAGGACCAAGGTAGGGGAGGGGTGTCATGGCCACAGATGTGCCCAACTGCTTGAGCAGCTGCCCAGGCTGAGAGAGGAGGTTGCCAGTCTGAGACGCGTTCAGGCGTCTGAGAGGGAGATCGATGCCTGGTATCACAGGGTGGCGCGGACAGACAGACAGCCCTGTCTTGGGGCCCAGCCAGGGAAGGTGGCAAGCAGTCTCCTGACCAGACAGAGGGCAAACATGTGCAGGGTGAGAGGCTCTGGACCCTTGTCTCTGTTCGGGGTCTTTCAAGCCAGGCTGCAACCAGGCAATTAAAAAACATCAAAAAGGACCTTGCGTCCCTTGGGAAGGTGTTGAAGGGGTCAGCAGTGCAGGCAATGTTCTCCTCGGTGCCCCTGGCTGGACCCGGGGATTGGGCAGCAGGAGGAGAACTGACCAGTTGAATGACTGATTGTATGAGTGGCGAAGTCATGCCGAAGGCTATGGCTTCTATGCAGGAGAGTAGGACTAGATGGCTGTCAGAGGAAAAGAGAACCACAGAATCACAGAACTGTAGGAGTTGGAAGGGACCTCTAAAGATCATCAAGTCCACTGTAGCCGGTCTTGTTTCATACCTTTATTGGTGATCTGGATGATTGAATGCACCCTCAGTAAGTTTTCAGATGATGCTGGATCAGTGGGCTGAGGCCAGCTCTATGAGGCTCAGCAAGATTCAAGTGCACTTGAGTCACAACAGCCCCATGCAGCGCTACAAGCTTGGGGCAGCGTGGATGGCGTACGTGGAGGAAAAAGATCTTGGGGGATTAGACAACAGCCACCTGAACATGTGCCAGCAGCGTGCCCAGAGAGCCAAGAGAGCCAGCGGCATCCTGGCTTGTATCAGTAATAGCGTCGCCAGCAGGACTGGGGATGCAATTGTTCCTCTGTACCTGGCAACAGTGAGGCTGCACCTGGAGTAGCGTGTTCAGACTGGGGTCCTTCTCTACAGGGAAGACACTGAGGTGAGGCAGCTGGCCGGCTGGGTGCAGGGAGACATAAGATATGCAGGTGGAGATCAAATGGAAGAGATTACGTTATTGGGAAGACAAATCAGTGGGATATGGGCCTGAAATGCCTCCACCTCAGAGCGGCCACGGTAACAAGACAGCGGCCAGCACAAGGCGAGTGCAGGCATGGGGTGGGCAGGCGGAGGCAGAGTGCCCACGCTCATGCTCCGCCCTGCAGCGTGTCATGGTTCCGAGGACGAGTGGGCAGCATTGTGATGTCAGCATGCTCGAGCTGTGAGTTCAGAGGGGTGGTCCCACCTCTGCCATTGCGGTCGTGACCGGCGTTTAGCGATGGTTGACGACAGCTCTCTCTTTGTCCCTGTAACCCTTGTCCTTCTCCATGGCCTCCTGTTCCTGGTGGCCAGAGTCCTCCTGCTCACCGTGATCCAACGCCTGCAGGTAGGGGAGATTTGAGGGTGGGGGTGACTTCTGGCTGGGGGACTTGGGGCTGTGGGAGTCGGGAGTCGGGAGCAGTTCTGCGGGACCACCCAGGAGTGTGACTGAGTCATGTCCATGTGTCCGCAGGCCGGCATACAGCACCTGTGGCGGAGGAAATGGTGGCAGCGAGCAGTGGCGCCGGAGCCAGGTAGGTCCTCTGACAGTCAGGCCGTGCCCCAGACTTGCCCGGGAGCATCCATCCCCAGGCCGGGCTGAGCCCCAGGGAGCAGCCGAGCCCTGGCCCAGAACCTGGTCCAATATATCCTGGCCAGATGGGCCCAGGGCACGGACGTCCAAACTTTTTGGCTCGTCTGGGCTGCATTGAGTGAGTAGGAATTGTCTTGGGCTGCCTATACATGAGTTGCCCTGAAAGTAATGCCTCCTATTTATTTCCATGTGCGGGCTCAAACTCTACAGCCCACGTGAGGTTATAAAGCAGGTATGTTTGCTACAGCGCCGGGTGCGAGGGCGTATCTCCTTCTAACTCGCACACCGAGAAAAGCAGTGGTTACGTACTTAAAGGCACAACACATACGTATTCTCTACAGTCCAAGGAAATGGGCCGTCACTCTGAGAAATTACAACTTGTGGTCTCACCTCCTAGAGCACGCGCCCTAAAAAGGTGGTGGCGGTCTCTGGCGGTTGTTGGATGAAAGCTAACAGTCTTCTATTAAAAAAGGACGTACCTGGCCCAGAGCATCTCTGGAGACCCTGTCCCGCTGTGGCTCATGGACCTTCCCTGTTTTACAGGTGCCGAGAGTCAGTTGGCTGGGCACAGGTGCCCCCAGTGCGAGCCACGGTGCCCCTGCAGTGAGGCCGACCAGGAGCTCCAGCAGCTGGTTCTGTCAGGGCTGCCTGAGCGCAGGCCTGTGCTGGGTTCTGGCTTCCTGCAGGCGGCCTGGACGGACCTGGAGGAGCTGGTGGAGCGGAACAGCCTGTCATGCCAGTGCTGCAGCTCCCCTGAGGTCCAGAGCTGTCCCGGGAAAGGCAAGGTCGAGTCCTTGAACGTGCCCAGCACAGTCTGCTCCCCTGGAGCCGCACGGAGCGCTGAAACCCACACAGACCTCAAGATGCATGTGGCCCGGAAAAGCCTGGAAGTGCAACTGGGGAGCCTGCCCCAAAAGCTCTTGCTCTCCCAGCAGCAGGCTTGGGGAAGACAATGCCGCCGCATCCTGCCCAAGCTTATCAAGCCAGGGCAGACCCAGCCTCTGCTGCGGCGAAGCCTGTGCCCCTTGCTGCAGGCCAAGGCTGACTGCATCGCAGACAACATTCTCAAGAAGCAAGAGATAAGACAGTGGGGTGAACCCAACCCTACGGAGATCTCCATGTACCGGCTGGTGCCATGTCCCCCTGGTCTTCTGCTTCCCCGGAATGTGGGTCTAACCGGGAAGGTCATCCGGCGGAAAGCTCATTTCCAGGGCCAGGCTGAGCAACAGGGGCATCCCAGGAAGGAGCAGCAGTGCCGCCCCAAGGAGTCGGCAAAGATTCCTTTGCCTCCGAGCCACAAGCAAGAACGTCCCACGGCTACCGCAGCGCTTCCTAGCCCGGCCAGCACATCGCTGCAAAAGGACGTCAGCTGTCAAACCAACTCTACAGGCCTGCGTGTGACTGACATCAAAGCCAGCAGCCAGCGCCTCAGGGCAGCACTTGCCATCATCTCAAAGCTGCAGCTCAGTCAGGCGACTGTCGGGAAGCTCTCCATGCACACGGCCAGAAAATGCCTGGAGGTAAAGCTTAAGTGCTTCCCTGTGGCAGTGCGGAAGTCCATGCAGCAACAGCGTGAGGCTCTCCTCACCCACCCAGCTGGCAAAAGGGCAGTAAGATCCCAGCTGGCTCGCAGATACTTCCACAGCCGTCCAGCTCTGTTCCTGAACGAGGAGAAGCGCGAGGGCCTGGAGCTGCACATCCGCTCCATGAAGCTGGAGCGCCTTGGGAACCGCCTCATCTCAGGCAGTCCAGCTGTGTCCCAGGAGGAAGAATCTGCCAGCACATACGTGACTGCACCATCCGAGGCACCTTGGGCTGAGGCAGGCCCCAAAGGAGATGAGAAGTGCCCTAGCAGAGGCAAGAGCACCTGCAGTGCCAGAGCGGAATGCAACGGCTTTCGGCCTGTCAGGCGAACATTCCGTGGAGTGCAACAGACCACCACCACCTACCGCAGCTCATTGTTCAATGCCTGCGGTGACCGTGACTGCGACCCTGTGGCAGCACCAACCAGCAAGACGGTCTGGGGAAAGATATTCCCGATTCCTGCAATGCCGCGGATCTCTGTCTCTAAGCACGTCCATCTTGCCTGCAAGGGGTGAATCAGAGAATGATAGAGTCAGTCATTTGTGGCCAAACTCAAGCAAGGAAATTTAAAGTCACGCCAGCCCCTACATTCTGTCACTATGTTTGGGCGTTTATAACCAGAGGAGCATGGACTCAAGTCAAGCTCAGGTCTATGCCGCTCTCTAGAGTTGACAGGAGAGAGGAGCACCTCTCACAGAGACTGCTAACAGCAGAGTCTACGACAGAAGCCCAGTCTGGCAAGAACCATCAGCTCAAGCTACTCAGACTGGCTCACTGGGCAATTTACTCTTAATATTTGGCAGATCTACCCAGCCCGATAGGTATTAACAGGCACTGAAACTTATTTTCCCATCACTACCACCTAACTCTCAAGTTTTAGCCGCTATCTTATAGTTATCTCAAGCACAAGCAACAGCTTAGCAGTGTCTCCAAGGAGATACGCTGCACTTGTCACGGAAAAGCTAAAGGCAGAAGCTCGGGAAGATCGAAGAATAGAGCAAACGTGCCAGGACAGCTTTGCAAGGCACATACGAGAGGAAGGGCCGTGCTCAGTAGCACGCTTTCTGTACAAAAAGCCTGTTTTCCCCCCTAAATAAATACATAAATATCTACTTGTGCCAAAGAGCTTTTTTCTATGGGGGCCTCCCTGGGGATTGAGGGGGGAGATGGGCTCAGGAGTACCAGGGAAGGTGTGCTGTCCCACAGGAGGACATGCAGATGAGGATAAGCCCCGGCAAGTTGGCTGGAGCTTCTCCTTCCCCCTGGCCTGTCCCCTAGAGAGTCTCTGTGACTCATCTGGAGGCACAGCACCAAGTCCTGCACTGTCTGATGCTGTGAGGGGTCTGCAGGCTCCCACAGCTGTTGGCTCCTTCTGCAGGCAGGCAGGCTTGTGGTGGTTCAGGGCAAGTCCTTTGGCTCACCCTGGCCTGTGATCCTGGAGTCAGCCCTGCCTGGTCTGTGGGACTGGGGAAGGCAGCATGAAGCAGGGAACAAGGCTGCACGCAGAGTAGCATCTATTGCCCTCCCAGGATGGGCAGCTGCCAGGTCCTCCCTCGCACTGGCCACACAGTGCATATGGAAAGAATTGGGTTCTCACATTGCTGAAGTGGCTTCCGGTCACTCCCAGTTATCTGACAGTTCTCTTAGGCAGCCCAGAAGGTCAGCTATATCCTGGGCTGCATTAAAGAAGGGGTGGCCAGCAGGGGGAGGGAGGTGATTGTCCCCCTCTACTCGGCTCCTGTGAGGCCCCGTCTGGAGTACTGCGTCCAGGCCTGGGATCTTCAGCACAAGAAGAAGGACGTGGAACTCTTGGAGCGGGTCCCGAGGAGGGCCACTAAGATGACCAGAGGGCTGGAGCACCTCTCCTACGAAGAAAGGTTGAGGGAACTGGGCTTGTTTAGCTTGGAGAAGGCTGCAGAGAGACCTCATTGTGGCCTTCCAGAACTTGAAGGGAGCGTATAAACAGGACGGGGAACAACTGTTTCCATGAGTTGATAGTGATAGGACAAGGGGGAATGGTTTTAAACTAAGACAAGGGGAGGCTTAGATTAGATATTAGGAGGAAGATGGGTGATTCTGTGAGGGTGATGACGCACTGGAACGTGTTGCCCAGTGAGACTGTGTATGCCTCATCCCTGGAAGCATTTATGGCCAGGCTGGATGTAGCTCTGGGCAGCCTGGTCTGGAGGTTGGCGGCCCTGCACATAGCAGGGTGGTTGAAACTAGACGATCTTTGAGGTCCCTTTCAACCCGGGACATTCTACGATTCTACAGTTCTATGCTCCTATGATTCCATGGACTGTTTTCTGACTCCCTGGCGTGCACAGGTACAGACCAGTTGGTCACTCTGCTTCCCCACCAAAAAAAGGGAGCTATGCCCTTTTTACCTGCCAATGTGAGATGCCCACGTTCCTCCTGGGAACTGCTCTGGGGGCCCAGCCAGACGGCTGCTGTCTTGGGGGCTGAGCGACGCTGAGACAAGTTTGCTGGAAGGAGCTCCCAGCCCTGTCTGTATGACACACGTCACCCCTCTGGCCTCATGTCTCCCACAAGGCACGCAAGAGTGTTTGCCCAAAGGCATGAGCTCACACTCAGGAAGACTTTGGGGCTTGGAGAAACTCCAGGCTCAAGGAAGACTAAGCAGGACGCAGCGAATGCCCCTCTGAACGACAGAGGGCACCCCAGGAGTTCTGGCTCACAGTAGCCATTCTACTAAGCAGTGGCAGGACGCAGGCCAGGGTCACCTGCTCCTCCCAGTCTCCAGATGCTCCATTTCTCACTGCTGTCCACAGCCAGGCCTCCTTTTGCAAGGGCATACACTCCCACCACCTACGCTCTGTAGGAGCGATGTTCCTCCAACAGCTGGGGGCAGCAGGGGGTGCTGTGCCCCAGCCATTGGGTAGGGGTGTGCCTAGCGGTGCCTGGGGGGGTGCGCGAGGAGCGGGGCCGTGGTGGTGCCAGGCTAGGAGCACCCATAGGGACCCTCGCTGAAGGAGTCGGTGTTGCAGGTCTGTGCAGCCAGCATCCCTCCGAGTCCCCTCTCCCCAGTCCTTGTTGACTCAGTGCCACCGCCCAGGACCTCAGCTGCAGAGTGTCCCGGCATTAAATCAAGCCTGCCTGCCCCAAGGAGCGCGGCTGTGGTGTAGACACCATGGAGGGGAAGCCAGCTGGAGCCCAGGTTGCATCAGGGCTCTTCCCATTGGTGCCTTGTCTGGGATCTGCAGCAGCAGAAGCTGTGGCGTGGCACACCGCGTCTCATCGCTGCAGCACTCAGATGTGGCTCTCAGACGATCATAGCAGCATCGAATCACAAGGTTGGAAACAACCTATAAGATCATCTAGTCCAACCGTCTTCACACTACCACTGCTACCACAAGCTACTAAACCATATCTCGCAGCTCCTCGTCCAGACGCCTCTTGAACACTGCCAGAGATGGCGACTCCACCACCTCCCTTGGCAGGCCATTCCAGTGCCTGACCACTCTCTGAGAGAAGAAGTTCTTCCTTAAGCCTAACCTAAACCTCTTCTGGCACAACTTGCGGCCATTTCCCCGGGTCCTGTTCGTTGCCTGGGAGAAGAGGCCAAACCCCTCTTCACCACAACCTCCCTTCAGGAAGTTGTAGAGTGCGATGAGGTCTCCCTTGAGCCTCCTCTTCTCCAGACTGAACAATCCCAGCTCCCTCAGCCGCTCCTCATAAGACTTGTGCTCCAGACCCCTCACCAGTTCAGTTGCCCTTCTCTGGACACGCTCCAGGGCCTCAATGTCTTTCCTGTAGTGAGGGGCCCAAAACTGAACACAGTACTCGAGGTGCGGCCTCACCAGAGCTCAGTACAGGGGGATGATCACCTCCCTGCTCCTGCTGGCCGCACTATTTCTAATGCAGGCCAGGATGCCGTTGGCCCTCTTGGCCACCTGGGCACACTGTGGGCTCGGCTCATGTTCAGCCGAGCATCAACCAACACCCCCAGGTCCCTTTCCTCTCCACAATCATCCAGCCACTCGTCCCCAAGCCTATAGCGCTGCATGGGGTTGTTGTGGCCAAAGTGCAGGACCCGGCACTTGGCCTTGTTGAACCTCATCCCATTCACCCCAGCCCAGCCATCCAGCTTATCTAAGTCCCTCTGAAGGGCCTCCCTACCCTCAGGCAGATCCACACCACCTCCCAGCTTGGTGTCATCTGCAAACTTACTGAGGGTACACTCAATCCCCTCATCTAGGTCATCAATAAAGACATCAAACAAGATAGGCCCCAGTACCGACCCCCGGGGGACACCAATTGAAACAGATCGCCAGCTGGACTTCACTCCATTAACCACCACCCGTTGAGCACGGCCCTCTAGCCAGTTTCTTACCCAAAGGAGTGTGTACCTGTCCAGGCCACGGGCAGCCAGTTTCCCCAGAAGAAGCCTGTGAGAGACCATGTCAAAGGCTTTGGTGAAGTCCAGTCCAGGTAGACTACATCAACAGCCTTTCCCTCATCTACCAGTCTGGTCACCCAGTCGTAGAAGGAGATGACGTTGGTCAAGCACGACCTGCCTTTCATGAACCCGTGCTGGCTGGGCCTGATGCCCTGGACACCACGCACATGCCGTGCGATCTCACCCAAGATGATTTGCTCCATTACTTTCCCCGGTACCGAGGTCAGGCTGACAGGCCTATAGTTCCCCGGATCCTCCTTACGGCCCTTCTTGAAGATGGGAGTCACATCAGCAAGCCTCCAATCCTCTGGGAGCTCTCCAGTTAACCAGGAGCGCTGATAGATGGCCGAGAGCGGCTCGGCAATCACCCCCGCCAGCTCCCTCAGCACCCGAGGGTGTTGGCCATCCGGTCCCATGGACTTGTGACAGTCCAGATGGAGGAGGAGCTCCCTGACTGTCTCCACCTGAATCGCTGGGGGTGCTTTCTGAGTAGCGTCCCAGACTTCCAGATCAGGGCATAAAATGCCCAAAGGATAACTGGTCTGGCTATTAAAGGCAGATGTAAAGAAGGCATTGAGGACCTCAGCCTTCTCCTTGTCCTCAGTGGCCACATTCCCTGCTGCATCAAGTAAAGGATGAGAATTGTCCTTGGTTCTTCTTTTGCCAGTGATATATATATTTATAAAAGGATTGTTTACTGTCTTTTACTGCAGTGGCCAATCTGAGGTCAAGTTGGGCTTTTGCCTTCCTAACTTCCTCCCTGCATACCTTAGCTACTTCCTTGTAATCTCCCCAACTAGCCTGCCCCTTCTTCCAGAGGACGTAGACTCTCTTTTTCTCCCTGAGTCTCAACAGTAGTTCCCGGCTCATCCACACCGGTTGTCTACCCCTGCGGCTCGCCTTACGGCACTCAGGGACAGCCTGTTCTTGCGCCTGTAAGATTTCCGTCTTGAGGAGCGTCCAGGCTTCCTGGACCCCTTTACCCTTAAGAAGCGACTCCCAAGGGACCTGTGCTTCAAACGCCCTGAACAGATCAAAGTCCGCCCTCTGGAAGTTCAAGAAAGTAGTTTTGCTGGTCACTCTTTTGACACCCCCAAGAATAGAGAATTGTACAGTTCCATGGTTGCTCTGCCCACGACGGTCCCCAACCTTCACTTCTCCCACCAGTCCTTCTCTGTTAGCGAAGATCAGGTCTAGCAGGGCACCACCCCTGGCAGGCTCTCCTACCAGTTGCATAAGGAAGCTATCTTCCACGCACTCTAGAAACCTCCTGGACTGCTTCCTCTGTGCTGTATAATACTTCCAACGTACGTCAGGGAAGTTGAAGTCTCCCATGAGAACAAGTGCTGGCGATCGCGTGACTTCCGCGAGCTGCTCATAGAAAGCTTCATCCAACTCTTCATCCTGGTTAGGCGGTCTATAGCAGACCCCCGCCAAGATGTTGCCACTACAGGCCTTCCCCCGATCCTTACCCACAGACACTCAACTCTGTCATTACAAAGCCCAAGCTCTTCAACATCAAAACAGTCTTTGATATAAAGGGCCACGCCACCACCCTTCTTTCCTCGTCTATCCCTTCTGAAGAGCTTGCAACCATCTATCACAGCACTCCAGTCATGGGAGTGGTCCCACCATGTTTCAGTAATAGCAACAACAAGGTCATAATTAGCCTGACACAAGGTCATAATTAGCCAGCTATTCCAAAGAGTTGAGTTATATTAGGAATTAATCAAGATGGTTTGCTTCTGGCGACGCGCTCGGCTTCCGGGTGGACGCCTTCTGCACCAAAGCAGGGAATTGCCTTGGCGGGATGAGGCAGCAGCTGCCGGGAGTCACCATCCTCCGTGTGGCAGCAGAGCTATGACACGGCAGGGGCAGAGCCAGGAGCAGAGGGGTCATCCCCTACACATGCAAAGGCAGCCCACAGGGAGCACGTGGCGTGGCAGGCAGGCAGAGACAGAAGCGCAGACCTGAGGCCCACAATCCCTCTGGGCTGATGCGCGCATCCGGAGTGAGAAGGCTGCCCAGGCTTTTGGCTCTGGGGACCTCCGGAACCTAGGGGTTCCCCATAGGACCAAGGTAGGGGAGGGGTGTCATGGCCACAGATGTGCCCAACTGCTTGAGCAGCTGCCCAGGCTGAGAGAGGAGGTTGCCAGTCTGAGACGCGTTCAGGCGTCTGAGAGGGAGATCGATGCCTGGTATCACAGGGTGGCGCGGACAGACAGACAGCCCTGTCTTGGGGCCCAGCCAGGGAAGGTGGCAAGCAGTCTCCTGACCAGACAGAGGGCAAACATGTGCAGGGTGAGAGGCTCTGGACCCTTGTCTCTGTTCGGGGTCTTTCAAGCCAGGCTGCAACCAGGCAATTAAAAAACATCAAAAAGGACCTTGCGTCCCTTGGGAAGGTGTTGAAGGGGTCAGCAGTGCAGGCAATGTTCTCCTCGGTGCCCCTGGCTGGACCCGGGGATTGGGCAGCAGGAGGAGAACTGACCAGTTGAATGACTGATTGTATGAGTGGCGAAGTCATGCCGAAGGCTATGGCTTCTATGGAGAGTAGGACTAGATGGCTGTCAGAGGAAAAGAGAACCACAGAATCACAGAACTGTAGGAGTTGGAAGGGACCTCTAAAGATCATCAAGTCCACTGTAGCCGGTCTTGTTTCATACCTTTATTGGTGATCTGGATGATTGAATGCACCCTCAGTAAGTTTTCAGATGATGCTGGATCAGTGGGCTGAGGCCAGCTCTATGAGGCTCAGCAAGATTCAAGTGCACTTGAGTCACAACAGCCCCATGCAGCGCTACAAGCTTGGGGCAGCGTGGATGGCGTACGTGGAGGAAAAAGATCTTGGGGGATTAGACAACAGCCACCTGAACATGTGCCAGCAGCGTGCCCAGAGAGCCAAGAGAGCCAGCGGCATCCTGGCTTGTATCAGTAATAGCGTCGCCAGCAGGACCGGGGATGCAATTGTTCCTCTGTACCTGGCAACAGTGAGGCTGCACCTGGAGTAGCGTGTTCAGACTGGGGTCCTTCTCTACAGGGAAGACACTGAGGTGAGGCAGCTGGCCGGCTGGGTGCAGGGAGACATAAGATATGCAGGTGGAGATCAAATGGAAGAGATTACGTTATTGGGAAGACAAATCAGTGGGATATGGGCCTGAAATGCCTCCACCTCAGAGCGGCCACGGTAACAAGACAGCGGCCAGCACAAGGCGAGTGCAGGCATGGGGTGGGCAGGCGGAGGCAGAGTGCCCACGCTCATGCTCCGCCCCGCAGCGTGTCATGGTTCCGAGGACGAGTGGGCAGCATTGTGATGTCAGCATGCTCGAGCTGTGAGTTCAGAGGGGTGGTCCCACCTCTGCCATTGCGGTCGTGACCGGCGTTTAGCGATGGTTGACGACAGCTCTCTCTTTGTCCCTGTAACCCTTGTCCTTCTCCATGGCCTCCTGTTCCTGGTGGCCAGAGTCCTCCTGCTCACCGTGATCCAACGCCTGCAGGTAGGGGAGATTTGAGGGTGGGGGTGACTTCTGGCTGGGGGACTTGGGGCTGTGGGAGTCGGGAGTCGGGAGCAGTTCTGCGGGACCACCCAGGAGTGTGACTGAGTCATGTCCATGTGTCCGCAGGCCGGCATACAGCACCTGTGGCGGAGGAAATGGTGGCAGCGAGCAGTGGCGCCGGAGCCAGGTAGGTCCTCTGACAGTCAGGCCGTGCCCCAGACTTGCCCGGGAGCATCCATCCCCAGGCCGGGCTGAGCCCCAGGGAGCAGCCGAGCCCTGGCCCAGAACCTGGTCCAATATATCCTGGCCAGATGGGCCCAGGGCACGGACGTCCAAACTTTTTGGCTCGTCTGGGCTGCATTGAGTGAGTAGGAATTGTCTTGGGCTGCCTATACATGAGTTGCCCTGAAAGTAATGCCTCCTATTTATTTCCATGTGCGGGCTCAAACTCTACAGCCCACGTGAGGTTATAAAGCAGGTATGTTTGCTACAGCGCCGGGTGCGAGGGCGTATCTCCTTCTAACTCGCACACCGAGAAAAGCAGTGGTTACGTACTTAAAGGCACAACACATACGTATTCTCTACAGTCCAAGGAAATGGGCCGTCACTCTGAGAAATTACAACTTGTGGTCTCACCTCCTAGAGCACGCGCCCTAAAAAGGTGGTGGCGGTCTCTGGCGGTTGTTGGATGAAAGCTAACAGTCTTCTATTAAAAAAGGACGTACCTGGCCCAGAGCATCTCTGGAGACCCTGTCCCGCTGTGGCTCATGGACCTTCCCTGTTTTACAGGTGCCGAGAGTCAGTTGGCTGGGCACAGGTGCCCCCAGTGCGAGCCACGGTGCCCCTGCAGTGAGGCCGACCAGGAGCTCCAGCAGCTGGTTCTGTCAGGGCTGCCTGAGCGCAGGCCTGTGCTGGGTTCTGGCTTCCTGCAGGCGGCCTGGACGGACCTGGAGGAGCTGGTGGAGCGGAACAGCCTGTCATGCCAGTGCTGCAGCTCCCCTGAGGTCCAGAGCTGTCCCGGGAAAGGCAAGGTCGAGTCCTTGAACGTGCCCAGCACAGTCTGCTCCCCTGGAGCCGCACGGAGCGCTGAAACCCACACAGACCTCAAGATGCATGTGGCCCGGAAAAGCCTGGAAGTGCAACTGGGGAGCCTGCCCCAAAAGCTCTTGCTCTCCCAGCAGCAGGCTTGGGGAAGACAATGCCGCCGCATCCTGCCCAAGCTTATCAAGCCAGGGCAGACCCAGCCTCTGCTGCGGCGAAGCCTGTGCCCCTCGCTGCAGGCCAAGGCTGACTGCATCGCAGACAACATTCTCAAGAAGCAAGAGATAAGACAGTGGGGTGAACCCAACCCTACGGAGATCTCCATGTACCGGCTGGTGCCATGTCCCCCTGGTCTTCTGCTTCCCCGGAATGTGGGTCTAACCGGGAAGGTCATCCGGCGGAAAGCTCATTTCCAGGGCCAGGCTGAGCAACAGGGGCATCCCAGGAAGGAGCAGCAGTGCCGCCCCAAGGAGTCGGCAAAGATTCCTTTGCCTCCGAGCCACAAGCAAGAACGTCCCACGGCTACCGCAGCGCTTCCTAGCCCGGCCAGCACATCGCTGCAAAAGGACGTCAGCTGTCAAACCAACTCTACAGGCCTGCGTGTGACTGACATCAAAGCCAGCAGCCAGCGCCTCAGGGCAGCACTTGCCATCATCTCAAAGCTGCAGCTCAGTCAGGCGACTGTCGGGAAGCTCTCCATGCACACGGCCAGAAAATGCCTGGAGGTAAAGCTTAAGTGCTTCCCTGTGGCAGTGCGGAAGTCCATGCAGCAACAGCGTGAGGCTCTCCTCACCCACCCAGCTGGCAAAAGGGCAGTAAGATCCCAGCTGGCTCGCAGATACTTCCACAGCCGTCCAGCTCTGTTCCTGAACGAGGAGAAGCGCGAGGGCCTGGAGCTGCACATCCGCTCCATGAAGCTGGAGCGCCTTGGGAACCGCCTCATCTCAGGCAGTCCAGCTGTGTCCCAGGAGGAAGAATCTGCCAGCACATACGTGACTGCACCATCCGAGGCACCTTGGGCTGAGGCAGGCCCCAAAGGAGATGAGAAGTGCCCTAGCAGAGGCAAGAGCACCTGCAGTGCCAGAGCGGAATGCAACGGCTTTCGGCCTGTCAGGCGAACATTCCGTGGAGTGCAACAGACCACCACCACCTACCGCAGCTCATTGTTCAATGCCTGCGGTGACCGTGACTGCGACCCTGTGGCAGCACCAACCAGCAAGACGGTCTGGGGAAAGATATTCCCGATTCCTGCAATGCCGCGGATCTCTGTCTCTAAGCACGTCCATCTTGCCTGCAAGGGGTGAATCAGAGAATGATAGAGTCAGTCATTTGTGGCCAAACTCAAGCAAGGAAATTTAAAGTCACGCCAGCCCCTACATTCTGTCACTATGTTTGGGCGTTTATAACCAGAGGAGCATGGACTCAAGTCAAGCTCAGGTCTAGGCCGCTCTCTAGAGTTGACAGGAGAGAGGAGCACCTCTCACAGAGACTGCTAACAGCAGAGTGTACGACAGAAGCCCAGTCTGGCAAGAACCATCAGCTCAAGCTACTCAGACTGGCTCACTGGGCAATTTACTCTTAATATTTGGCAGATCTACCCAGCCCGATAGGTATTAACAGGCACTGAAACTTATTTTCCCATCACTACCACCTAACTCTCAAGTTTTAGCCGCTATCTTATAGTTATCTCAAGCACAAGCAACAGCTTAGCAGTGTCTCCAAGGAGATACGCTGCACTTGTCACGGAAAAGCTAAAGGCAGAAGCTCGGGAAGATCGAAGAATAGAGCAAACGTGCCAGGACAGCTTTGCAAGGCACATACGAGAGGAAGGGCCGTGCTCAGTAGCACGCTTTCTGTACAAAAAGCCTGTTTTTCCCCCTAAATAAATACATAAATATCTACTTGTGCCAAAGAGCTTTTTTCTATGGGGGCCTCCCTGGGGATTGAGGGGGGAGATGGGCTCAGGAGTACCAGGGAAGGTGTGCTGTCCCACAGGAGGACATGCAGATGAGGATAAGCCCCGGCAAGTTGGCTGGAGCTTCTCCTTCCCCCTGGCCTGTCCCCTAGGGGGCAGCCTGGGGTCTCTGTGACTCATCTGGAGGCACAGCACCAAGTCCTGCACTATCTGATGCTGTGAGGGGTCTGCAGGCTCCCACAGCTGTTGGCTCCTTCTGCAGGCAGGCAGGCTTGTGGTGGTTCAGGGCAAGTCCTTTGGCTCACCCTGGCCTGTGATCCTGGAGTCAGCCCTGCCTGGTCTGTGGGACTGGGGAAGGCAGCATGAAGCAGGGAACAAGGCTGCACGCAGAGTAGCATCTATTGCCCTCCCAGGATGGGCAGCTGCCAGGTCCTCCCTCGCACTGGCCACACAGTGCATATGGAAAGAATTGGGTTCTCACATTGCTGAAGTGGCTTCCGGTCACTCCCAGTTATCTGACAGTTCTCTTAGGCAGCCCAGAAGGTCAGCTATATCCTGGGCTGCATTAAAGAAGGGGTGGCCAGCAGGGGGAGGGAGGTGATTGTCCCCCTCTACTCGGCTCCTGTGAGGCCCCGTCTGGAGTACTGCGTCCAGGCCTGGGATCTTCAGCACAAGAAGAAGGACGTGGAACTCTTGGAGCGGGTCCCGAGGAGGGCCACTAAGATGACCAGAGGGCTGGAGCACCTCTCCTACGAAGAAAGGTTGAGGGAACTGGGCTTGTTTAGCTTGGAGAAGGCTGCAGAGAGACCTCATTGTGGCCTTCCAGAACTTGAAGGGAGCGTATAAACAGGACGGGGAACAACTGTTTCCATGAGTTGATAGTGATAGGACAAGGGGGAATGGTTTTAAACTAAGACAAGGGGAGGCTTAGATTAGATATTAGGAGGAAGATGGGTGATTCTGTGAGGGTGATGACGCACTGGAACGTGTTGCCCAGTGAGACTGTGTATGCCTCATCCCTGGAAGCATTTATGGCCAGGCTGGATGTAGCTCTGGGCAGCCTGGTCTGGAGGTTGGCGGCCCTGCACATAGCAGGGTGGTTGAAACTAGACGATCTTTGAGGGCCCTTTCAACCCGGGACATTCTACGATTCTACAGTTCTATGCTCCTATGATTCCATGGACTGTTTTCTGACTCCCTGGCGTGCACAGGTACAGACCAGTTGGTCACTCTGCTTCCCCACCAAAAAAAGGGAGCTATGCCCTTTTTACCTGCCAATGTGAGATGCCCACGTTCCTCCTGGGAACTGCTCTGGGGGCCCAGCCAGACGGCTGCTGTCTTGGGGGCTGAGCGACGCTGAGACAAGTTTGCTGGAAGGAGCTCCCAGCCCTGTCTGTATGACACACGTCACCCCTCTGGCCTCATGTCTCCCACAAGGCACGCAAGAGTGTTTGCCCAAAGGCATGAGCTCACACTCAGGAAGACTTTGGGGCTTGGAGAAACTCCAGGCTCAAGGAAGACTAAGCAGGACGCAGCGAATGCCCCTCTGAACGACAGAGGGCACCCCAGGAGTTCTGGCTCACAGCAGCCATTCTACTAAGCAGTGGCAGGACGCAGGCCAGGGTCACCTGCTCCTCCCAGTCTCCAGATGCTCCATTTCTCACTGCTGTCCACAGCCAGGCCTCCTTTTGCAAGGGCATACACTCCCACCACCTACGCTCTGTAGGAGCGATGTTCCTCCAACAGCTGGGGGCAACAGGGGGTGCTGTGCCCCAGCCATTGGGTAGGGGTGTGCCTAGCGGTGCCTGGGGGGGTGCGCGAGGAGCGGGGCCGTGGTGGTGCCAGGCTAGGAGCACCCATAGGGACCCTCGCTGAAGGAGTCGGTGTTGCAGGTCTGTGCAGCCAGCATCCCTCCGAGTCCCCTCTCCCCAGTCCTTGTTGACTCAGTGCCACCGCCCAGGACCTCAGCTGCAGAGTGTCCCGGCATTAAATCAAGCCTGCCTGCCCCAAGGAGCGCGGCTGTGGTGTAGACACCATGGAGGGGAAGCCAGCTGGAGCCCAGGTTGCATCAGGGCTCTTCCCATTGGTGCCTTGTCTGGGATCTGCAGCAGCAGAAGCTGTGGCGTGGCACACCGCGTCTCATCGCTGCAGCACTCAGATGTGGCTCTCAGACGATCATAGCAGCATCGAATCACAAGGTTGGAAACAACCTATAAGATCATCTAGTCCAACCGTCTTCACACTACCACTGCTACCACAAGCTACTAAACCATATCTCGCAGCTCCTCGTCCAGACGCCTCTTGAACACTGCCAGAGATGGCGACTCCACCACCTCCCTTGGCAGGCCATTCCAGTGCCTGACCACTCTCTGAGAGAAGAAGTTCTTCCTTAAGCCTAACCTAAACCTCTTCTGGCACAACTTGCGGCCATTTCCCCGGGTCCTGTTCGTTGCCTGGGAGAAGAGGCCAAACCCCTCTTCACCACAACCTCCCTTCAGGAAGTTGTAGAGTGCGATGAGGTCTCCCTTGAGCCTCCTCTTCTCCAGACTGAACAATCCCAGCTCCCTCAGCCGCTCCTCATAAGACTTGTGCTCCAGACCCCTCACCAGTTCAGTTGCCCTTCTCTGGACACGCTCCAGGGCCTCAATGTCTTTCCTGTAGTGAGGGGCCCAAAACTGAACACAGTACTCGAGGTGCGGCCTCACCAGAGCTCAGTACAGGGGGATGATCACCTCCCTGCTCCTGCTGGCCGCACTATTTCTAATGCAGGCCAGGATGCCGTTGGCCCTCTTGGCCACCTGGGCACACTGTGGGCTCGGCTCATGTTCAGCCGAGCATCAACCAACACCCCCAGGTCCCTTTCCTCTCCACAATCATCCAGCCACTCGTCCCCAAGCCTATAGCGCTGCATGGGGTTGTTGTGGCCAAAGTGCTGGACCCGGCACTTGGCCTTGTTGAACCTCATCCCATTCACCCCAGCCCAGCCATCCAGCTTATCTAAGTCCCTCTGAAGGGCCTCCCTACCCTCAGGCAGATCCACACCACCTCCCAGCTTGGTGTCATCTGCAAACTTACTGAGGGTACACTCAATCCCCTCATCTAGGTCATCAATAAAGACATCAAACAAGATAGGCCCCAGTACCGACCCCCGGGGGACACCAATTGAAACAGATCGCCAGCTGGACTTCACTCCATTAACCACCACCCGTTGAGCACGGCCCTCTAGCCAGTTTCTTACCCAAAGGAGTGTGTACCTGTCCAGGCCACGGGCAGCCAGTTTCCCCAGAAGAAGCCTGTGAGAGACCATGTCAAAGGCTTTGGTGAAGTCCAGTCCAGGTAGACTACATCAACAGCCTTTCCCTCATCTACCAGTCTGGTCACCCAGTCGTAGAAGGAGATGACGTTGGTCAAGCACGACCTGCCTTTCATGAACCCGTGCTGGCTGGGCCTGATGCCCTGGACACCACGCACATGCCGTGCGATCTCACCCAAGATGATTTGCTCCATTACTTTCCCCGGTACCGAGGTCAGGCTGACAGGCCTATAGTTCCCCGGATCCTCCTTACGGCCCTTCTTGAAGATGGGAGTCACATCAGCAAGCCTCCAATCCTCTGGGAGCTCTCCAGTTAACCAGGAGCGCTGATAGATGGCCGAGAGCGGCTCGGCAATCACCCCCGCCAGCTCCCTCAGCACCCGAGGGTGTTGGCCATCCGGTCCCATGGACTTGTGACAGTCCAGATGGAGGAGGAGCTCCCTGACTGTCTCCACCTGAATCGCTGGGGGTGCTTTCTGAGTAGCGTCCCAGACTTCCAGATCAGGGCATAAAATGCCCAAAGGATAACTGGTCTGGCTATTAAAGGCAGATGTAAAGAAGGCATTGAGGACCTCAGCCTTCTCCTTGTCCTCAGTGGCCACATTCCCTGCTGCATCAAGTAAAGGATGAGAATTGTCCTTGGTTCTTCTTTTGCCAGTGATATATATATTTATAAAAGGATTGTTTACTGTCTTTTACTGCAGTGGCCAATCTGAGGTCAAGTTGGGCTTTTGCCTTCCTAACTTCCTCCCTGCATACCTTAGCTACTTCCTTGTAATCTCCCCAACTAGCCTGCCCCTTCTTCCAGAGGACGTAGACTCTCTTTTTCTCCCTGAGTCTCAACAGTAGTTCCCGGCTCATCCACACCGGTTGTCTACCCCTGCGGCTCGCCTTACGGCACTCAGGGACAGCCTGTTCTTGCGCCTGTAAGATTTCCGTCTTGAGGAGCGTCCAGGCTTCCTGGACCCCTTTACCCTTAAGAAGCGACTCCCAAGGGACCTGTGCTTCAAACGCCCTGAACAGATCAAAGTCCGCCCTCTGGAAGTTCAAGAAAGTAGTTTTGCTGGTCACTCTTTTGACACCCCCAAGAATAGAGAATTGTACAGTTCCATGGTTGCTCTGCCCACGACGGTCCCCAACCTTCACTTCTCCCACCAGTCCTTCTCTGTTAGCAAAGATCAGGTCTAGCAGGGCACCACCCCTGGCAGGCTCTCCTACCAGTTGCATAAGGAAGCTATCTTCCACGCACTCTAGAAACCTCCTGGACTGCTTCCTCTGTGCTGTATAATACTTCCAACGTACGTCAGGGAAGTTGAAGTCTCCCATGAGAACAAGTGCTGGCGATCGCGTGACTTCCGCGAGCTGCTCATAGAAAGCTTCATCCAACTCTTCATCCTGGTTAGGCGGTCTATAGCAGACCCCCGCCAAGATGTTGCCACTACAGGCCTTCCCCCGATCCTTACCCACAGACACTCAACTCTGTCATTACAAAGCCCAAGCTCTTCAACATCAAAACAGTCTTTGATATAAAGGGCCACGCCACCACCCTTCTTTCCTCGTCTATCCCTTCTGAAGAGCTTGCAACCATCTATCACAGCACTCCAGTCATGGGAGTGGTCCCACCATGTTTCAGTAATAGCAACAACAAGGTCATAATTAGCCTGACACAAGGTCATAATTAGCCAGCTATTCCAAAGAGTTGAGTTATATTAGGAATTAATCAAGATGGTTTGCTTCTGGCGACGCGCTCGGCTTCCGGGTGGACGCCTTCTGCACCAAAGCAGGGAATTGCCTTGGCGGGATGAGGCAGCAGCTGCCGGGAGTCACCATCCTCCGTGTGGCAGCAGAGCTATGACACGGCAGGGGCAGAGCCAGGAGCAGAGGGGTCATCCCCTACACATGCAAAGGCAGCCCACAGGGAGCACGTGGTGTGGCAGGCAGGCAGAGACAGAAGCGCAGACCTGAGGCCCACAATCCCTCTGGGCTGATGCGCGCATCCGGAGTGAGAAGGCTGCCCAGGCTTTTGGCTCTGGGGACCTCCGGAACCTAGGGGTTCCCCATAGGACCAAGGTAGGGGAGGGGTGTCATGGCCACAGATGTGCCCAACTGCTTGAGCAGCTGCCCAGGCTGAGAGAGGAGGTTGCCAGTCTGAGACGCGTTCAGGCGTCTGAGAGGGAGATCGATGCCTGGTATCACAGGGTGGCGCGGACAGACAGACAGCCCTGTCTTGGGGCCCAGCCAGGGAAGGTGGCAAGCAGTCTCCTGACCAGACAGAGGGCAAACATGTGCAGGGTGAGAGGCTCTGGACCCTTGTCTCTGTTCGGGGTCTTTCAAGCCAGGCTGCAACCAGGCAATTAAAAAACATCAAAAAGGACCTTGCGTCCCTTGGGAAGGTGTTGAAGGGGTCAGCAGTGCAGGCAATGTTCTCCTCGGTGCCCCTGGCTGGACCCGGGGATTGGGCAGCAGGAGGAGAACTGACCAGTTGAATGACTGATTGTATGAGTGGCGAAGTCATGCCGAAGGCTATGGCTTCTATGCAGGAGAGTAGGACTAGATGGCTGTCAGAGGAAAAGAGAACCACAGAATCACAGAACTGTAGGAGTTGGAAGGGACCTCTAAAGATCATCAAGTCCACTGTAGCCGGTCTTGTTTCATACCTTTATTGGTGATCTGGATGATTGAATGCACCCTCAGTAAGTTTTCAGATGATGCTGGATCAGTGGGCTGAGGCCAGCTCTATGAGGCTCAGCAAGATTCAAGTGCACTTGAGTCACAACAGCCCCATGCAGCGCTACAAGCTTGGGGCAGCGTGGATGGCGTACGTGGAGGAAAAAGATCTTGGGGGATTAGACAACAGCCACCTGAACATGTGCCAGCAGCGTGCCCAGAGAGCCAAGAGAGCCAGCGGCATCCTGGCTTGTATCAGTAATAGCGTCGCCAGCAGGACCGGGGATGCAATTGTTCCTCTGTACCTGGCAACAGTGAGGCTGCACCTGGAGTAGCGTGTTCAGACTGGGGTCCTTCTCTACAGGGAAGACACTGAGGTGAGGCAGCTGGCCGGCTGGGTGCAGGGAGACATAAGATATGCAGGTGGAGATCAAATGGAAGAGATTACGTTATTGGGAAGACAAATCAGTGGGATATGGGCCTGAAATGCCTCCACCTCAGAGCGGCCACGGTAACAAGACAGCGGCCAGCACAAGGCGAGTGCAGGCATGGGGTGGGCAGGCGGAGGCAGAGTGCCCACGCTCATGCTCCGCCCCGCAGCGTGTCATGGTTCCGAGGACGAGTGGGCAGCATTGTGATGTCAGCATGCTCGAGCTGTGAGTTCAGAGGGGTGGTCCCACCTCTGCCATTGCGGTCGTGACCGGCGTTTAGCGATGGTTGACGACAGCTCTCTCTTTGTCCCTGTAACCCTTGTCCTTCTCCATGGCCTCCTGTTCCTGGTGGCCAGAGTCCTCCTGCTCACCGTGATCCAACGCCTGCAGGTAGGGGAGATTTGAGGGTGGGGGTGACTTCTGGCTGGGGGACTTGGGGCTGTGGGAGTCGGGAGTCGGGAGCAGTTCTGCGGGACCACCCAGGAGTGTGACTGAGTCATGTCCATGTGTCCGCAGGCCGGCATACAGCACCTGTGGCGGAGGAAATGGTGGCAGCGAGCAGTGGCGCCGGAGCCAGGTAGGTCCTCTGACAGTCAGGCCGTGCCCCAGACTTGCCCGGGAGCATCCATCCCCAGGCCGGGCTGAGCCCCAGGGAGCAGCCGAGCCCTGGCCCAGAACCTGGTCCAATATATCCTGGCCAGATGGGCCCAGGGCACGGACGTCCAAACTTTTTGGCTCGTCTGGGCTGCATTGAGTGAGTAGGAATTGTCTTGGGCTGCCTATACATGAGTTGCCCTGAAAGTAATGCCTCCTATTTATTTCCATGTGCGGGCTCAAACTCTACAGCCCACGTGAGGTTATAAAGCAGGTATGTTTGCTACAGCGCCGGGTGCGAGGGCGTATCTCCTTCTAACTCGCACACCGAGAAAAGCAGTGGTTACGTACTTAAAGGCACAACACATACGTATTCTCTACAGTCCAAGGAAATGGGCCGTCACTCTGAGAAATTACAACTTGTGGTCTCACCTCCTAGAGCACGCGCCCTAAAAAGGTGGTGGCGGTCTCTGGCGGTTGTTGGATGAAAGCTAACAGTCTTCTATTAAAAAAGGACGTACCTGGCCCAGAGCATCTCTGGAGACCCTGTCCCGCTGTGGCTCATGGACCTTCCCTGTTTTACAGGTGCCGAGAGTCAGTTGGCTGGGCACAGGTGCCCCCAGTGCGAGCCACGGTGCCCCTGCAGTGAGGCCGACCAGGAGCTCCAGCAGCTGGTTCTGTCAGGGCTGCCTGAGCGCAGGCCTGTGCTGGGTTCTGGCTTCCTGCAGGCGGCCTGGACGGACCTGGAGGAGCTGGTGGAGCGGAACAGCCTGTCATGCCAGTGCTGCAGCTCCCCTGAGGTCCAGAGCTGTCCCGGGAAAGGCAAGGTCGAGTCCTTGAACGTGCCCAGCACAGTCTGCTCCCCTGGAGCCGCACGGAGCGCTGAAACCCACACAGACCTCAAGATGCATGTGGCCCGGAAAAGCCTGGAAGTGCAACTGGGGAGCCTGCCCCAAAAGCTCTTGCTCTCCCAGCAGCAGGCTTGGGGAAGACAATGCCGCCGCATCCTGCCCAAGCTTATCAAGCCAGGGCAGACCCAGCCTCTGCTGCGGCGAAGCCTGTGCCCCTCGCTGCAGGCCAAGGCTGACTGCATCGCAGACAACATTCTCAAGAAGCAAGAGATAAGACAGTGGGGTGAACCCAACCCTACGGAGATCTCCATGTACCGGCTGGTGCCATGTCCCCCTGGTCTTCTGCTTCCCCGGAATGTGGGTCTAACCGGGAAGGTCATCCGGCGGAAAGCTCATTTCCAGGGCCAGGCTGAGCAACAGGGGCATCCCAGGAAGGAGCAGCAGTGCCGCCCCAAGGAGTCGGCAAAGATTCCTTTGCCTCCGAGCCACAAGCAAGAACGTCCCACGGCTACCGCAGCGCTTCCTAGCCCGGCCAGCACATCGCTGCAAAAGGACGTCAGCTGTCAAACCGACTCTACAGGCCTGCGTGTGACTGACATCAAAGCCAGCAGCCAGCGCCTCAGGGCAGCACTTGCCATCATCTCAAAGCTGCAGCTCAGTCAGGCGACTGTCGGGAAGCTCTCCATGCACACGGCCAGAAAATGCCTGGAGGTAAAGCTTAAGTGCTTCCCTGTGGCAGTGCGGAAGTCCATGCAGCAACAGCGTGAGGCTCTCCTCACCCACCCAGCTGGCAAAAGGGCAGTAAGATCCCAGCTGGCTCGCAGATACTTCCACAGCCGTCCAGCTCTGTTCCTGAACGAGGAGAAGCGCGAGGGCCTGGAGCTGCACATCCGCTCCATGAAGCTGGAGCGCCTTGGGAACCGCCTCATCTCAGGCAGTCCAGCTGTGTCCCAGGAGGAAGAATCTGCCAGCACATACGTGACTGCACCATCCGAGGCACCTTGGGCTGAGGCAGGCCCCAAAGGAGATGAGAAGTGCCCTAGCAGAGGCAAGAGCACCTGCAGTGCCAGAGCGGAATGCAACGGCTTTCGGCCTGTCAGGCGAACATTCCGTGGAGTGCAACAGACCACCACCACCTACCGCAGCTCATTGTTCAATGCCTGCGGTGACCGTGACTGCGACCCTGTGGCAGCACCAACCAGCAAGACGGTCTGGGGAAAGATATTCCCGATTCCTGCAATGCCGCGGATCTCTGTCTCTAAGCACGTCCATCTTGCCTGCAAGGGGTGAATCAGAGAATGATAGAGTCAGTCATTTGTGGCCAAACTCAAGCAAGGAAATTTAAAGTCACGCCAGCCCCTACATTCTGTCACTATGTTTGGGCGTTTATAACCAGAGGAGCATGGACTCAAGTCAAGCTCAGGTCTAGGCCGCTCTCTAGAGTTGACAGGAGAGAGGAGCACCTCTCACAGAGACTGCTAACAGCAGAGTGTACGACAGAAGCCCAGTCTGGCAAGAACCATCAGCTCAAGCTACTCAGACTGGCTCACTGGGCAATTTACTCTTAATATTTGGCAGATCTACCCAGCCCGATAGGTATTAACAGGCACTGAAACTTATTTTCCCATCACTACCACCTAACTCTCAAGTTTTAGCCGCTATCTTATAGTTATCTCAAGCACAAGCAACAGCTTAGCAGTGTCTCCAAGGAGATACGCTGCACTTGTCACGGAAAAGCTAAAGGCAGAAGCTCGGGAAGATCGAAGAATAGAGCAAACGTGCCAGGACAGCTTTGCAAGGCACATACGAGAGGAAGGGCCGTGCTCAGTAGCACGCTTTCTGTACAAAAAGCCTGTTTTCCCCCCTAAATAAATACATAAATATCTACTTGTGCCAAAGAGCTTTTTTCTATGGGGGCCTCCCTGGGGATTGAGGGGGGAGATGGGCTCAGGAGTACCAGGGAAGGTGTGCTGTCCCACAGGAGGACATGCAGATGAGGATAAGCCCCGGCAAGTTGGCTGGAGCTTCTCCTTCCCCCTGGCCTGTCCCCTAGGGGGCAGCCTGGGGTCTCTGTGACTCATCTGGAGGCACAGCACCAAGTCCTGCACTGTCTGATGCTGTGAGGGGTCTGCAGGCTCCCACAGCTGTTGGCTCCTTCTGCAGGCAGGCAGGCTTGTGGTGGTTCAGGGCAAGTCCTTTGGCTCACCCTGGCCTGTGATCCTGGAGTCAGCCCTGCCTGGTCTGTGGGACTGGGGAAGGCAGCATGAAGCAGGGAACAAGGCTGCACGCAGAGTAGCATCTATTGCCCTCCCAGGATGGGCAGCTGCCAGGTCCTCCCTCGCACTGGCCACACAGTGCATATGGAAAGAATTGGGTTCTCACATTGCTGAAGTGGCTTCCGGTCACTCCCAGTTATCTGACAGTTCTCTTAGGCAGCCCAGAAGGTCAGCTATATCCTGGGCTGCATTAAAGAAGGGGTGGCCAGCAGGGGGAGGGAGGTGATTGTCCCCCTCTACTCGGCTCCTGTGAGGCCCCGTCTGGAGTACTGCGTCCAGGCCTGGGATCTTCAGCACAAGAAGAAGGACGTGGAACTCTTGGAGCGGGTCCCGAGGAGGGCCACTAAGATGACCAGAGGGCTGGAGCACCTCTCCTACGAAGAAAGGTTGAGGGAACTGGGCTTGTTTAGCTTGGAGAAGGCTGCAGAGAGACCTCATTGTGGCCTTCCAGAACTTGAAGGGAGCGTATAAACAGGACGGGGAACAACTGTTTCCATGAGTTGATAGTGATAGGACAAGGGGGAATGGTTTTAAACTAAGACAAGGGGAGGCTTAGATTAGATATTAGGAGGAAGATGGGTGATTCTGTGAGGGTGATGACGCACTGGAACGTGTTGCCCAGTGAGACTGTGTATGCCTCATCCCTGGAAGCATTTATGGCCAGGCTGGATGTAGCTCTGGGCAGCCTGGTCTGGAGGTTGGCGGCCCTGCACATAGCAGGGTGGTTGAAACTAGACGATCTTTGAGGTCCCTTTCAACCCGGGACATTCTACGATTCTACAGTTCTATGCTCCTATGATTCCATGGACTGTTTTCTGACTCCCTGGCGTGCACAGGTACAGACCAGTTGGTCACTCTGCTTCCCCACCAAAAAAAGGGAGCTATGCCCTTTTTACCTGCCAATGTGAGATGCCCACGTTCCTCCTGGGAACTGCTCTGGGGGCCCAGCCAGACGGCTGCTGTCTTGGGGGCTGAGCGACGCTGAGACAAGTTTGCTGGAAGGAGCTCCCAGCCCTGTCTGTATGACACACGTCACCCCTCTGGCCTCATGTCTCCCACAAGGCACGCAAGAGTGTTTGCCCAAAGGCATGAGCTCACACTCAGGAAGACTTTGGGGCTTGGAGAAACTCCAGGCTCAAGGAAGACTAAGCAGGACGCAGCGAATGCCCCTCTGAACGACAGAGGGCACCCCAGGAGTTCTGGCTCACAGCAGCCATTCTACTAAGCAGTGGCAGGACGCAGGCCAGGGTCACCTGCTCCTCCCAGTCTCCAGATGCTCCATTTCTCACTGCTGTCCACAGCCAGGCCTCCTTTTGCAAGGGCATACACTCCCACCACCTACGCTCTGTAGGAGCGATGTTCCTCCAACAGCTGGGGGCAGCAGGGGGTGCTGTGCCCCAGCCATTGGGTAGGGGTGTGCCTAGCGGTGCCTGGGGGGGTGCGCGAGGAGCGGGGCCGTGGTGGTGCCAGGCTAGGAGCACCCATAGGGACCCTCGCTGAAGGAGTCGGTGTTGCAGGTCTGTGCAGCCAGCATCCCTCCGAGTCCCCTCTCCCCAGTCCTTGTTGACTCAGTGCCACCGCCCAGGACCTCAGCTGCAGAGTGTCCCGGCATTAAATCAAGCCTGCCTGCCCCAAGGAGCGCAGCTGTGGTGTAGACACCATGGAGGGGAAGCCAGCTGGAGCCCAGGTTGCATCAGGGCTCTTCCCATTGGTGCCTTGTCTGGGATCTGCAGCAGCAGAAGCTGTGGCGTGGCACACCGCGTCTCATCGCTGCAGCACTCAGATGTGGCTCTCAGACGATCATAGCAGCATCGAATCACAAGGTTGGAAACAACCTATAAGATCATCTAGTCCAACCGTCTTCACACTACCACTGCTACCACAAGCTACTAAACCATATCTCGCAGCTCCTCGTCCAGACGCCTCTTGAACACTGCCAGAGATGGCGACTCCACCACCTCCCTTGGCAGGCCATTCCAGTGCCTGACCACTCTCTGAGAGAAGAAGTTCTTCCTTAAGCCTAACCTAAACCTCTTCTGGCACAACTTGCGGCCATTTCCCTGGGTCCTGTTCGTTGCCTGGGAGAAGAGGCCAAACCCCTCTTCACCACAACCTCCCTTCAGGAAGTTGTAGAGTGCGATGAGGTCTCCCTTGAGCCTCCTCTTCTCCAGACTGAACAATCCCAGCTCCCTCAGCCGCTCCTCATAAGACTTGTGCTCCAGACCCCTCACCAGTTCAGTTGCCCTTCTCTGGACACGCTCCAGGGCCTCAATGTCTTTCCTGTAGTGAGGGGCCCAAAACTGAACACAGTACTCGAGGTGCGGCCTCACCAGAGCTCAGTACAGGGGGATGATCACCTCCCTGCTCCTGCTGGCCGCACTATTTCTAATGCAGGCCAGGATGCCGTTGGCCCTCTTGGCCACCTGGGCACACTGTGGGCTCGGCTCATGTTCAGCCGAGCATCAACCAACACCCCCAGGTCCCTTTCCTCTCCACAATCATCCAGCCACTCGTCCCCAAGCCTATAGCGCTGCATGGGGTTGTTGTGGCCAAAGTGCAGGACCCGGCACTTGGCCTTGTTGAACCTCATCCCATTCACCCCAGCCCAGCCATCCAGCTTATCTAAGTCCCTCTGAAGGGCCTCCCTACCCTCAGGCAGATCCACACCACCTCCCAGCTTGGTGTCATCTGCAAACTTACTGAGGGTACACTCAATCCCCTCATCTAGGTCATCAATAAAGACATCAAACAAGATAGGCCCCAGTACCGACCCCCGGGGGACACCAATTGAAACAGATCGCCAGCTGGACTTCACTCCATTAACCACCACCCGTTGAGCACGGCCCTCTAGCCAGTTTCTTACCCAAAGGAGTGTGTACCTGTCCAGGCCACGGGCAGCCAGTTTCCCCAGAAGAAGCCTGTGAGAGACCATGTCAAAGGCTTTGGTGAAGTCCAGTCCAGGTAGACTACATCAACAGCCTTTCCCTCATCTACCAGTCTGGTCACCCAGTCGTAGAAGGAGATGACGTTGGTCAAGCACGACCTGCCTTTCATGAACCCGTGCTGGCTGGGCCTGATGCCCTGGACACCACGCACATGCCGTGCGATCTCACCCAAGATGATTTGCTCCATTACTTTCCCCGGTACCGAGGTCAGGCTGACAGGCCTATAGTTCCCCGGATCCTCCTTACGGCCCTTCTTGAAGATGGGAGTCACATCAGCAAGCCTCCAATCCTCTGGGAGCTCTCCAGTTAACCAGGAGCGCTGATAGATGGCCGAGAGCGGCTCGGCAATCACCCCCGCCAGCTCCCTCAGCACCCGAGGGTGTAGGCCATCCGGTCCCATGGACTTGTGACAGTCCAGATGGAGGAGGAGCTCCCTGACTGTCTCCACCTGAATCGCTGGGGGTGCTTTCTGAGTAGCGTCCCAGACTTCCAGATCAGGGCATAAAATGCTCAAAGGATAACTGGTCTGGCTATTAAAGGCAGATGTAAAGAAGGCATTGAGGACCTCAGCCTTCTCCTTGTCCTCAGTGGCCACATTCCCTGCTGCATCAAGTAAAGGATGAGAATTGTCCTTGGTTCTTCTTTTGCCAGTGATATATATATTTATAAAAGGATTGTTTACTGTCTTTTACTGCAGTGGCCAATCTGAGGTCAAGTTGGGCTTTTGCCTTCCTAACTTCCTCCCTGCATACCTTAGCTACTTCCTTGTAATCTCCCCAACTAGCCTGCCCCTTCTTCCAGAGGACGTAGACTCTCTTTTTCTCCCTGAGTCTCAACAGTAGTTCCCGGCTCATCCACACCGGTTGTCTACCCCTGCGGCTCGCCTTACGGCACTCAGGGACAGCCTGTTCTTGCGCCTGTAAGATTTCCGTCTTGAGGAGCGTCCAGGCTTCCTGGACCCCTTTACCCTTAAGAAGCGACTCCCAAGGGACCTGTGCTTCAAACGCCCTGAACAGATCAAAGTCCGCCCTCTGGAAGTTCAAGAAAGTAGTTTTGCTGGTCACTCTTTTGACACCCCCAAGAATAGAGAATTGTACAGTTCCATGGTTGCTCTGCCCACGACGGTCCCCAACCTTCACTTCTCCCACCAGTCCTTCTCTGTTAGCGAAGATCAGGTCTAGCAGGGCACCACCCCTGGCAGGCTCTCCTACCAGTTGCATAAGGAAGCTATCTTCCACGCACTCTAGAAACCTCCTGGACTGCTTCCTCTGTGCTGTATAATACTTCCAACGTACGTCAGGGAAGTTGAAGTCTCCCATGAGAACAAGTGCTGGCGATCGCGTGACTTCCGCGAGCTGCTCATAGAAAGCTTCATCCAACTCTTCATCCTGGTTAGGCGGTCTATAGCAGACCCCCGCCAAGATGTTGCCACTACAGGCCTTCCCCCGATCCTTACCCACAGACACTCAACTCTGTCATTACAAAGCCCAAGCTCTTCAACATCAAAACAGTCTTTGATATAAAGGGCCACGCCACCACCCTTCTTTCCTCGTCTATCCCTTCTGAAGAGCTTGCAACCATCTATCACAGCACTCCAGTCATGGGAGTGGTCCCACCATGTTTCAGTAATAGCAACAACAAGGTCATAATTAGCCTGACACAAGGTCATAATTAGCCAGCTATTCCAAAGAGTTGAGTTATATTAGGAATTAATCAAGATGGTTTGCTTCTGGCGACGCGCTCGGCTTCCGGGTGGACGCCTTCTGCACCAAAGCAGGGAATTGCCTTGGCGGGATGAGGCAGCAGCTGCCGGGAGTCACCATCCTCCGTGTGGCAGCAGAGCTATGACACGGCAGGGGCAGAGCCAGGAGCAGAGGGGTCATCCCCTACACATGCAAAGGCAGCCCACAGGGAGCACGTGGCGTGGCAGGCAGGCAGAGACAGAAGCGCAGACCTGAGGCCCACAATCCCTCTGGGCTGATGCGCGCATCCGGAGTGAGAAGGCTGCCCAGGCTTTTGGCTCTGGGGACCTCCGGAACCTAGGGGTTCCCCATAGGACCAAGGTAGGGGAGGGGTGTCATGGCCACAGATGTGCCCAACTGCTTGAGCAGCTGCCCAGGCTGAGAGAGGAGGTTGCCAGTCTGAGACGCGTTCAGGCGTCTGAGAGGGAGATCGATGCCTGGTATCACAGGGTGGCGCGGACAGACAGACAGCCCTGTCTTGGGGCCCAGCCAGGGAAGGTGGCAAGCAGTCTCCTGACCAGACAGAGGGCAAACATGTGCAGGGTGAGAGGCTCTGGACCCTTGTCTCTGTTCGGGGTCTTTCAAGCCAGGCTGCAACCAGGCAATTAAAAAACATCAAAAAGGACCTTGCGTCCCTTGGGAAGGTGTTGAAGGGGTCAGCAGTGCAGGCAATGTTCTCCTCGGTGCCCCTGGCTGGACCCGGGAATTGGGCAGCAGGAGGAGAACTGACCAGTTGAATGACTGATTGTATGAGTGGCGAAGTCATGCCGAAGGCTATGGCTTCTATGCAGGAGAGTAGGACTAGATGGCTGTCAGAGGAAAAGAGAACCACAGAATCACAGAACTGTAGGAGTTGGAAGGGACCTCTAAAGATCATCAAGTCCACTGTAGCCGGTCTTGTTTCATACCTTTATTGGTGATCTGGATGATTGAATGCACCCTCAGTAAGTTTTCAGATGATGCTGGATCAGTGGGCTGAGGCCAGCTCTATGAGGCTCAGCAAGATTCAAGTGCACTTGAGTCACAACAGCCCCATGCAGCGCTACAAGCTTGGGGCAGCGTGGACGGCGTACGTGGAGGAAAAAGATCTTGGGGGATTAGACAACAGCCACCTGAACATGTGCCAGCAGCGTGCCCAGAGAGCCAAGAGAGCCAGCGGCATCCTGGCTTGTATCAGTAATAGCGTCGCCAGCAGGACCGGGGATGCAATTGTTCCTCTGTACCTGGCAACAGTGAGGCTGCACCTGGAGTAGCGTGTTCAGACTGGGGTCCTTCTCTACAGGGAAGACACTGAGGTGAGGCAGCTGGCCGGCTGGGTGCAGGGAGACATAAGATATGCAGGTGGAGATCAAATGGAAGAGATTACGTTATTGGGAAGACAAATCAGTGGGATATGGGCCTGAAATGCCTCCACCTCAGAGCGGCCACGGTAACAAGACAGCGGCCAGCACAAGGCGAGTGCAGGCATGGGGTGGGCAGGCGGAGGCAGAGTGCCCACGCTCATGCTCCGCCCCGCAGCGTGTCATGGTTCCGAGGACGAGTGGGCAGCATTGTGATGTCAGCATGCTCGAGCTGTGAGTTCAGAGGGGTGGTCCCACCTCTGCCATTGCGGTCGTGACCGGCGTTTAGCGATGGTTGACGACAGCTCTCTCTTTGTCCCTGTAACCCTTGTCCTTCTCCATGGCCTCCTGTTCCTGGTGGCCAGAGTCCTCCTGCTCACCGTGATCCAACGCCTGCAGGTAGGGGAGATTTGAGGGTGGGGGTGACTTCTGGCTGGGGGACTTGGGGCTGTGGGAGTCGGGAGTCGGGAGCAGTTCTGCGGGACCACCCAGGAGTGTGACTGAGTCATGTCCATGTGTCCGCAGGCCGGCATACAGCACCTGTGGCGGAGGAAATGGTGGCAGCGAGCAGTGGCGCCGGAGCCAGGTAGGTCCTCTGACAGTCAGGCCGTGCCCCAGACTTGCCCGGGAGCATCCATCCCCAGGCCGGGCTGAGCCCCAGGGAGCAGCCGAGCCCTGGCCCAGAACCTGGTCCAATATATCCTGGCCAGATGGGCCCAGGGCACGGACGTCCAAACTTTTTGGCTCGTCTGGGCTGCATTGAGTGAGTAGGAATTGTCTTGGGCTGCCTATACATGAGTTGCCCTGAAAGTAATGCCTCCTATTTATTTCCATGTGCGGGCTCAAACTCTACAGCCCACGTGAGGTTATAAAGCAGGTATGTTTGCTACAGCGCCGGGTGCGAGGGCGTATCTCCTTCTAACTCGCACACCGAGAAAAGCAGTGGTTACGTACTTAAAGGCACAACACATACGTATTCTCTACAGTCCAAGGAAATGGGCCGTCACTCTGAGAAATTACAACTTGTGGTCTCACCTCCTAGAGCACGCGCCCTAAAAAGGTGGTGGCGGTCTCTGGCGGTTGTTGGATGAAAGCTAACAGTCTTCTATTAAAAAAGGACGTACCTGGCCCAGAGCATCTCTGGAGACCCTGTCCCGCTGTGGCTCATGGACCTTCCCTGTTTTACAGGTGCCGAGAGTCAGTTGGCTGGGCACAGGTGCCCCCAGTGCGAGCCACGGTGCCCCTGCAGTGAGGCCGACCAGGAGCTCCAGCAGCTGGTTCTGTCAGGGCTGCCTGAGCGTAGGCCTGTGCTGGGTTCTGGCTTCCTGCAGGCGGCCTGGACGGACCTGGAGGAGCTGGTGGAGCGGAACAGCCTGTCATGCCAGTGCTGCAGCTCCCCTGAGGTCCAGAGCTGTCCCGGGAAAGGCAAGGTCGAGTCCTTGAACGTGCCCAGCACAGTCTGCTCCCCTGGAGCCGCACGGAGCGCTGAAACCCACACAGACCTCAAGATGCATGTGGCCCGGAAAAGCCTGGAAGTGCAACTGGGGAGCCTGCCCCAAAAGCTCTTGCTCTCCCAGCAGCAGGCTTGGGGAAGACAATGCCGCCGCATCCTGCCCAAGCTTATCAAGCCAGGGCAGACCCAGCCTCTGCTGCGGCGAAGCCTGTGCCCCTCGCTGCAGGCCAAGGCTGACTGCATCGCAGACAACATTCTCAAGAAGCAAGAGATAAGACAGTGGGGTGAACCCAACCCTACGGAGATCTCCATGTACCGGCTGGTGCCATGTCCCCCTGGTCTTCTGCTTCCCCGGAATGTGGGTCTAACCGGGAAGGTCATCCGGCGGAAAGCTCATTTCCAGGGCCAGGCTGAGCAACAGGGGCATCCCAGGAAGGAGCAGCAGTGCCGCCCCAAGGAGTCGGCAAAGATTCCTTTGCCTCCGAGCCACAAGCAAGAACGTCCCACGGCTACCGCAGCGCTTCCTAGCCTGGCCAGCACATCGCTGCAAAAGGACGTCAGCTGTCAAACCAACTCTACAGGCCTGCGTGTGACTGACATCAAAGCCAGCAGCCAGCGCCTCAGGGCAGCACTTGCCATCATCTCAAAGCTGCAGCTCAGTCAGGCGACTGTCGGGAAGCTCTCCATGCACACGGCCAGAAAATGCCTGGAGGTAAAGCTTAAGTGCTTCCCTGTGGCAGTGCGGAAGTCCATGCAGCAACAGCGTGAGGCTCTCCTCACCCACCCAGCTGGCAAAAGGGCAGTAAGATCCCAGCTGGCTCGCAGATACTTCCACAGCCGTCCAGCTCTGTTCCTGAACGAGGAGAAGCGCGAGGGCCTGGAGCTGCACATCCGCTCCATGAAGCTGGAGCGCCTTGGGAACCGCCTCATCTCAGGCAGTCCAGCTGTGTCCCAGGAGGAAGAATCTGCCAGCACATACGTGACTGCACCATCCGAGGCACCTTGGGCTGAGGCAGGCCCCAAAGGAGATGAGAAGTGCCCTAGCAGAGGCGAGAGCACCTGCAGTGCCAGAGCGGAATGCAACGGCTTTCGGCCTGTCAGGCGAACATTCCGTGGAGTGCAACAGACCACCACCACCTACCGCAGCTCATTGTTCAATGCCTGCGGTGACCGTGACTGCGACCCTGTGGCAGCACCAACCAGCAAGACGGTCTGGGGAAAGATATTCCCGATTCCTGCAATGCCGCGGATCTCTGTCTCTAAGCACGTCCATCTTGCCTGCAAGGGGTGAATCAGAGAATGATAGAGTCAGTCATTTGTGGCCAAACTCAAGCAAGGAAATTTAAAGTCACGCCAGCCCCTACATTCTGTCACTATGTTTGGGCGTTTATAACCAGAGGAGCATGGACTCAAGTCAAGCTCAGGTCTATGCCGCTCTCTAGAGTTGACAGGAGAGAGGAGCACCTCTCACAGAGACTGCTAACAGCAGAGTCTACGACAGAAGCCCAGTCTGGCAAGAACCATCAGCTCAAGCTACTCAGACTGGCTCACTGGGCAATTTACTCTTAATATTTGGCAGATCTACCCAGCCCGATAGGTATTAACAGGCACTGAAACTTATTTTCCCATCACTACCACCTAACTCTCAAGTTTTAGCCGCTATCTTATAGTTATCTCAAGCACAAGCAACAGCTTAGCAGTGTCTCCAAGGAGATACGCTGCACTTGTCACGGAAAAGCTAAAGGCAGAAGCTCGGGAAGATCGAAGAATAGAGCAAACGTGCCAGGACAGCTTTGCAAGGCACATACGAGAGGAAGGGCCGTGCTCAGTAGCACGCTTTCTGTACAAAAAGCCTGTTTTTCCCCCTAAATAAATACATAAATATCTACTTGTGCCAAAGAGCTTTTTTCTATGGGGGCCTCCCTGGGGATTGAGGGGGGAGATGGGCTCAGGAGTACCAGGGAAGGTGTGCTGTCCCACAGGAGGACATGCAGATGAGGATAAGCCCCGGCAAGTTGGCTGGAGCTTCTCCTTCCCCCTGGCCTGTCCCCTAGGGGGCAGCCTGGGGTCTCTGTGACTCATCTGGAGGCACAGCACCAAGTCCTGCACTGTCTGATGCTGTGAGGGGTCTGCAGGCTCCCACAGCTGTTGGCTCCTTCTGCAGGCAGGCAGGCTTGTGGTGGTTCAGGGCAAGTCCTTTGGCTCACCCTGGCCTGTGATCCTGGAGTCAGCCCTGCCTGGTCTGTGGGACTGGGGAAGGCAGCATGAAGCAGGGAACAAGGCTGCACGCAGAGTAGCATCTATTGCCCTCCCAGGATGGGCAGCTGCCAGGTCCTCCCTCGCACTGGCCACACAGTGCATATGGAAAGAATTGGGTTCTCACATTGCTGAAGTGGCTTCCGGTCACTCCCAGTTATCTGACAGTTCTCTTAGGCAGCCCAGAAGGTCAGCTATATCCTGGGCTGCATTAAAGAAGGGGTGGCCAGCAGGGGGAGGGAGGTGATTGTCCCCCTCTACTCGGCTCCTGTGAGGCCCCGTCTGGAGTACTGCGTCCAGGCCTGGGATCTTCAGCACAAGAAGAAGGACGTGGAACTCTTGGAGCGGGTCCCGAGGAGGGCCACTAAGATGACCAGAGGGCTGGAGCACCTCTCCTACGAAGAAAGGTTGAGGGAACTGGGCTTGTTTAGCTTGGAGAAGGCTGCAGAGAGACCTCATTGTGGCCTTCCAGAACTTGAAGGGAGCGTATAAACAGGACGGGGAACAACTGTTTCCATGAGTTGATAGTGATAGGACAAGGGGGAATGGTTTTAAACTAAGACAAGGGGAGGCTTAGATTAGATATTAGGAGGAAGATGGGTGATTCTGTGAGGGTGATGACGCACTGGAACGTGTTGCCCAGTGAGACTGTGTATGCCTCATCCCTGGAAGCATTTATGGCCAGGCTGGATGTAGCTCTGGGCAGCCTGGTCTGGAGGTTGGCGGCCCTGCACATAGCAGGGTGGTTGAAACTAGACGATCTTTGAGGTCCCTTTCAACCCGGGACATTCTACGATTCTACAGTTCTATGCTCCTATGATTCCATGGACTGTTTTCTGACTCCCTGGCGTGCACAGGTACAGACCAGTTGGTCACTCTGCTTCCCCACCAAAAAAAGGGAGCTATGCCCTTTTTACCTGCCAATGTGAGATGCCCACGTTCCTCCTGGGAACTGCTCTGGGGGCCCAGCCAGACGGCTGCTGTCTTGGGGGCTGAGCGACGCTGAGACAAGTTTGCTGGAAGGAGCTCCCAGCCCTGTCTGTATGACACACGTCACCCCTCTGGCCTCATGTCTCCCACAAGGCACGCAAGAGTGTTTGCCCAAAGGCATGAGCTCACACTCAGGAAGACTTTGGGGCTTGGAGAAACTCCAGGCTCAAGGAAGACTAAGCAGGACGCAGCGAATGCCCCTCTGAACGACAGAGGGCACCCCAGGAGTTCTGGCTCACAGCAGCCATTCTACTAAGCAGTGGCAGGACGCAGGCCAGGGTCACCTGCTCCTCCCAGTCTCCAGATGCTCCATTTCTCACTGCTGTCCACAGCCAGGCCTCCTTTTGCAAGGGCATACACTCCCACCACCTACGCTCTGTAGGAGCGATGTTCCTCCAACAGCTGGGGGCAGCAGGGGGTGCTGTGCCCCAGCCATTGGGTAGGGGTGTGCCTAGCGGTGCCTGGGGGGGTGCGCGAGGAGCGGGGCCGTGGTGGTGCCAGGCTAGGAGCACCCATAGGGACCCTCGCTGAAGGAGTCGGTGTTGCAGGTCTGTGCAGCCAGCATCCCTCCGAGTCCCCTCTCCCCAGTCCTTGTTGACTCAGTGCCACCGCCCAGGACCTCAGCTGCAGAGTGTCCCGGCATTAAATCAAGCCTGCCTGCCCCAAGGAGCGCGGCTGTGGTGTAGACACCATGGAGGGGAAGCCAGCTGGAGCCCAGGTTGCATCAGGGCTCTTCCCATTGGTGCCTTGTCTGGGATCTGCAGCAGCAGAAGCTGTGGCGTGGCACACCGCGTCTCATCGCTGCAGCACTCAGATGTGGCTCTCAGACGATCATAGCAGCATCGAATCACAAGGTTGGAAACAACCTATAAGATCATCTAGTCCAACCGTCTTCACACTACCACTGCTACCACAAGCTACTAAACCATATCTCGCAGCTCCTCGTCCAGACGCCTCTTGAACACTGCCAGAGATGGCGACTCCACCACCTCCCTTGGCAGGCCATTCCAGTGCCTGACCACTCTCTGAGAGAAGAAGTTCTTCCTTAAGCCTAACCTAAACCTCTTCTGGCACAACTTGCGGCCATTTCCCCGGGTCCTGTTCGTTGCCTGGGAGAAGAGGCCAAACCCCTCTTCACCACAACCTCCCTTCAGGAAGTTGTAGAGTGCGATGAGGTCTCCCTTGAGCCTCCTCTTCTCCAGACTGAACAATCCCAGCTCCCTCAGCCGCTCCTCATAAGACTTGTGCTCCAGACCCCTCACCAGTTCAGTTGCCCTTCTCTGGACACGCTCCAGGGCCTCAATGTCTTTCCTGTAGTGAGGGGCCCAAAACTGAGCACAGTACTCGAGGTGCGGCCTCACCAGAGCTCAGTACAGGGGGATGATCACCTCCCTGCTCCTGCTGGCCGCACTATTTCTAATGCAGGCCAGGATGCCGTTGGCCCTCTTGGCCACCTGGGCACACTGTGGGCTCGGCTCATGTTCAGCCGAGCATCAACCAACACCCCCAGGTCCCTTTCCTCTCCACAATCATCCAGCCACTCGTCCCCAAGCCTATAGCGCTGCATGGGGTTGTTGTGGCCAAAGTGCAGGACCCGGCACTTGGCCTTGTTGAACCTCATCCCATTCACCCCAGCCCAGCCATCCAGCTTATCTAAGTCCCTCTGAAGGGCCTCCCTACCCTCAGGCAGATCCACACCACCTCCCAGCTTGGTGTCATCTGCAAACTTACTGAGGGTACACTCAATCCCCTCATCTAGGTCATCAATAAAGACATCAAACAAGATAGGCCCCAGTACCGACCCCCGGGGGACACCAATTGAAACAGATCGCCAGCTGGACTTCACTCCATTAACCACCACCCGTTGAGCACGGCCCTCTAGCCAGTTTCTTACCCAAAGGAGTGTGTACCTGTCCAGGCCACGGGCAGCCAGTTTCCCCAGAAGAAGCCTGTGAGAGACCATGTCAAAGGCTTTGGTGAAGTCCAGTCCAGGTAGACTACATCAACAGCCTTTCCCTCATCTACCAGTCTGGTCACCCAGTCGTAGAAGGAGATGACGTTGGTCAAGCACGACCTGCCTTTCATGAACCCGTGCTGGCTGGGCCTGATGCCCTGGACACCACGCACATGCCGTGCGATCTCACCCAAGATGATTTGCTCCATTACTTTCCCCGGTACCGAGGTCAGGCTGACAGGCCTATAGTTCCCCGGATCCTCCTTACGGCCCTTCTTGAAGATGGGAGTCACATCAGCAAGCCTCCAATCCTCTGGGAGCTCTCCAGTTAACCAGGAGCGCTGATAGATGGCCGAGAGCGGCTCGGCAATCACCCCCGCCAGCTCCCTCAGCACCCGAGGGTGCAGGCCATCCGGTCCCATGGACTTGTGACAGTCCAGATGGAGGAGGAGCTCCCTGACTGTCTCCACCTGAATCGCTGGGGGTGCTTTCTGAGTAGCGTCCCAGACTTCCAGATCAGGGCATAAAATGCTCAAAGGATAACTGGTCTGACTATTAAAGGCAGATGTAAAGAAGGCATTGAGGACCTCAGCCTTCTCCTTGTCCTCAGTGGCCACATTCCCTGCTGCATCAAGTAAAGGATGAGAATTGTCCTTGGTTCTTCTTTTGCCAGTGATATATATATTTATAAAAGGATTGTTTACTGTCTTTTACTGCAGTGGCCAATCTGAGGTCAAGTTGGGCTTTTGCCTTCCTAACTTCCTCCCTGCATACCTTAGCTACTTCCTTGTAATCTCCCCAACTAGCCTGCCCCTTCTTCCAGAGGACGTAGACTCTCTTTTTCTCCCTGAGTCTCAACAGTAGTTCCCGGCTCATCCACACCGGTTGTCTACCCCTGCGGCTCGCCTTACGGCACTCAGGGACAGCCTGTTCTTGCGCCTGTAAGATTTCCGTCTTGAGGAGCGTCCAGGCTTCCTGGACCCCTTTACCCTTAAGAAGCGACTCCCAAGGGACCTGTGCTTCAAACGCCCTGAACAGATCAAAGTCCGCCCTCTGGAAGTTCAAGAAAGTAGTTTTGCTGGTCACTCTTTTGACACCCCCAAGAATAGAGAATTGTACAGTTCCATGGTTGCTCTGCCCACGACGGTCCCCAACCTTCACTTCTCCCACCAGTCCTTCTCTGTTAGCGAAGATCAGGTCTAGCAGGGCACCACCCCTGGCAGGCTCTCCTACCAGTTGCATAAGGAAGCTATCTTCCACGCACTCTAGAAACCTCCTGGACTGCTTCCTCTGTGCTGTATAATACTTCCAACGTACGTCAGGGAAGTTGAAGTCTCCCATGAGAACAAGTGCTGGCGATCGCGTGACTTCCGCGAGCTGCTCATAGAAAGCTTCATCCAACTCTTCATCCTGGTTAGGCGGTCTATAGCAGACCCCCGCCAAGATGTTGCCACTACAGGCCTTCCCCCGATCCTTACCCACAGACACTCAACTCTGTCATTACAAAGCCCAAGCTCTTCAACATCAAAACAGTCTTTGATATAAAGGGCCACGCCACCACCCTTCTTTCCTCGTCTATCCCTTCTGAAGAGCTTGCAACCATCTATCACAGCACTCCAGTCATGGGAGTGGTCCCACCATGTTTCAGTAATAGCAACAACAAGGTCATAATTAGCCTGACACAAGGTCATAATTAGCCAGCTATTCCAAAGAGTTGAGTTATATTAGGAATTAATCAAGATGGTTTGCTTCTGGCGACGCGCTCGGCTTCCGGGTGGACGCCTTCTGCACCAAAGCAGGGAATTGCCTTGGCGGGATGAGGCAGCAGCTGCCGGGAGTCACCATCCTCCGTGTGGCAGCAGAGCTATGACACGGCAGGGGCAGAGCCAGGAGCAGAGGGGTCATCCCCTACACATGCAAAGGCAGCCCACAGGGAGCACGTGGCGTGGCAGGCAGGCAGAGACAGAAGCGCAGACCTGAGGCCCACAATCCCTCTGGGCTGATGCGCGCATCCGGAGTGAGAAGGCTGCCCAGGCTTTTGGCTCTGGGGACCTCCGGAACCTAGGGGTTCCCCATAGGACCAAGGTAGGGGAGGGGTGTCATGGCCACAGATGTGCCCAACTGCTTGAGCAGCTGCCCAGGCTGAGAGAGGAGGTTGCCAGTCTGAGACGCGTTCAGGCGTCTGAGAGGGAGATCGATGCCTGGTATCACAGGGTGGCGCGGACAGACAGACAGCCCTGTCTTGGGGCCCAGCCAGGGAAGGTGGCAAGCAGTCTCCTGACCAGACAGAGGGCAAACATGTGCAGGGTGAGAGGCTCTGGACCCTTGTCTCTGTTCGGGGTCTTTCAAGCCAGGCTGCAACCAGGCAATTAAAAAACATCAAAAAGGACCTTGCGTCCCTTGGGAAGGTGTTGAAGGGGTCAGCAGTGCAGGCAATGTTCTCCTCGGTGCCCCTGGCTGGACCCGGGGATTGGGCAGCAGGAGGAGAACTGACCAGTTGAATGACTGATTGTATGAGTGGCGAAGTCATGCCGAAGGCTATGGCTTCTATGCAGGAGAGTAGGACTAGATGGCTGTCAGAGGAAAAGAGAACCACAGAATCACAGAACTGTAGGAGTTGGAAGGGACCTCTAAAGATCATCAAGTCCACTGTAGCCGGTCTTGTTTCATACCTTTATTGGTGATCTGGATGATTGAATGCACCCTCAGTAAGTTTTCAGATGATGCTGGATCAGTGGGCTGAGGCCAGCTCTATGAGGCTCAGCAAGATTCAAGTGCACTTGAGTCACAACAGCCCCATGCAGCGCTACAAGCTTGGGGCAGCGTGGACGGCGTACGTGGAGGAAAAAGATCTTGGGGGATTAGACAACAGCCACCTGAACATGTGCCAGCAGCGTGCCCAGAGAGCCAAGAGAGCCAGCGGCATCCTGGCTTGTATCAGTAATAGCGTCGCCAGCAGGACCGGGGATGCAATTGTTCCTCTGTACCTGGCAACAGTGAGGCTGCACCTGGAGTAGCGTGTTCAGACTGGGGTCCTTCTCTACAGGGAAGACACTGAGGTGAGGCAGCTGGCCGGCTGGGTGCAGGGAGACATAAGATATGCAGGTGGAGATCAAATGGAAGAGATTACGTTATTGGGAAGACAAATCAGTGGGATATGGGCCTGAAATGCCTCCACCTCAGAGCGGCCACGGTAACAAGACAGCGGCCAGCACAAGGCGAGTGCAGGCATGGGGTGGGCAGGCGGAGGCAGAGTGCCCACGCTCATGCTCCGCCCCGCAGCGTGTCATGGTTCCGAGGACGAGTGGGCAGCATTGTGATGTCAGCATGCTCGAGCTGTGAGTTCAGAGGGGTGGTCCCACCTCTGCCATTGCGGTCGTGACCGGCGTTTAGCGATGGTTGACGACAGCTCTCTCTTTGTCCCTGTAACCCTTGTCCTTCTCCATGGCCTCCTGTTCCTGGTGGCCAGAGTCCTCCTGCTCACCGTGATCCAACGCCTGCAGGTAGGGGAGATTTGAGGGTGGGGGTGACTTCTGGCTGGGGGACTTGGGGCTGTGGGAGTCGGGAGTCGGGAGCAGTTCTGCGGGACCACCCAGGAGTGTGACTGAGTCATGTCCATGTGTCCGCAGGCCGGCATACAGCACCTGTGGCGGAGGAAATGGTGGCAGCGAGCAGTGGCGCCGGAGCCAGGTAGGTCCTCTGACAGTCAGGCCGTGCCCCAGACTTGCCCGGGAGCATCCATCCCCAGGCCGGGCTGAGCCCCAGGGAGCAGCCGAGCCCTGGCCCAGAACCTGGTCCAATATATCCTGGCCAGATGGGCCCAGGGCACGGACGTCCAAACTTTTTGGCTCGTCTGGGCTGCATTGAGTGAGTAGGAATTGTCTTGGGCTGCCTATACATGAGTTGCCCTGAAAGTAATGCCTCCTATTTATTTCCATGTGCGGGCTCAAACTCTACAGCCCACGTGAGGTTATAAAGCAGGTATGTTTGCTACAGCGCCGGGTGCGAGGGCGTATCTCCTTCTAACTCGCACACCGAGAAAAGCAGTGGTTACGTACTTAAAGGCACAACACATACGTATTCTCTACAGTCCAAGGAAATGGGCCGTCACTCTGAGAAATTACAACTTGTGGTCTCACCTCCTAGAGCACGCGCCCTAAAAAGGTGGTGGCGGTCTCTGGCGGTTGTTGGATGAAAGCTAACAGTCTTCTATTAAAAAAGGACGTACCTGGCCCAGAGCATCTCTGGAGACCCTGTCCCGCTGTGGCTCATGGACCTTCCCTGTTTTACAGGTGCCGAGAGTCAGTTGGCTGGGCACAGGTGCCCCCAGTGCGAGCCACGGTGCCCCTGCAGTGAGGCCGACCAGGAGCTCCAGCAGCTGGTTCTGTCAGGGCTGCCTGAGCGCAGGCCTGTGCTGGGTTCTGGCTTCCTGCAGGCGGCCTGGACGGACCTGGAGGAGCTGGTGGAGCGGAACAGCCTGTCATGCCAGTGCTGCAGCTCCCCTGAGGTCCAGAGCTGTCCCGGGAAAGGCAAGGTCGAGTCCTTGAACGTGCCCAGCACAGTCTGCTCCCCTGGAGCCGCACGGAGCGCTGAAACCCACACAGACCTCAAGATGCATGTGGCCCGGAAAAGCCTGGAAGTGCAACTGGGGAGCCTGCCCCAAAAGCTCTTGCTCTCCCAGCAGCAGGCTTGGGGAAGACAATGCCGCCGCATCCTGCCCAAGCTTATCAAGCCAGGGCAGACCCAGCCTCTGCTGCGGCGAAGCCTGTGCCCCTCGCTGCAGGCCAAGGCTGACTGCATCGCAGACAACATTCTCAAGAAGCAAGAGATAAGACAGTGGGGTGAACCCAACCCTACGGAGATCTCCATGTACCGGCTGGTGCCATGTCCCCCTGGTCTTCTGCTTCCCCAGAATGTGGGTCTAACCGGGAAGGTCATCCGGCAGAAAGCTCATTTCCAGGGCCAGGCTGAGCAACAGGGGCATCCCAGGAAGGAGCAGCAGTGCCGCCCCAAGGAGTCGGCAAAGATTCCTTTGCCTCCGAGCCACAAGCAAGAACGTCCCACGGCTACCGCAGCGCTTCCTAGCCCGGCCAGCACATCGCTGCAAAAGGACGTCAGCTGTCAAACCGACTCTACAGGCCTGCGTGTGACTGACATCAAAGCCAGCAGCCAGCGCCTCAGGGCAGCACTTGCCATCATCTCAAAGCTGCAGCTCAGTCAGGCAACTGTCGGGAAGCTCTCCATGCACACGGCCAGAAAATGCCTGGAGGTAAAGCTTAAGTGCTTCCCTGTGGCAGTGCGGAAGTCCATGCAGCAACAGCGTGAGGCTCTCCTCACCCACCCAGCTGGCAAAAGGGCAGTAAGATCCCAGCTGGCTCGCAGATACTTCCACAGCCGTCCAGCTCTGTTCCTGAACGAGGAGAAGCGCGAGGGCCTGGAGCTGCACATCCGCTCCATGAAGCTGGAGCGCCTTGGGAACCGCCTCATCTCAGGCAGTCCAGCTGTGTCCCAGGAGGAAGAATCTGCCAGCACATACGTGACTGCACCATCCGAGGCACCTTGGGCTGAGGCAGGCCCCAAAGGAGATGAGAAGTGCCCTAGCAGAGGCGAGAGCACCTGCAGTGCCAGAGCGGAATGCAACGGCTTTCGGCCTGTCAGGCGAACATTCCGTGGAGTGCAACAGACCACCACCACCTACCGCAGCTCATTGTTCAATGCCTGCGGTGACCGTGACTGCGACCCTGTGGCAGCACCAACCAGCAAGACGGTCTGGGGAAAGATATTCCCGATTCCTGCAATGCCGCGGATCTCTGTCTCTAAGCACGTCCATCTTGCCTGCAAGGGGTGAATCAGAGAATGATAGAGTCAGTCATTTGTGGCCAAACTCAAGCAAGGAAATTTAAAGTCACGCCAGCCCCTACATTCTGTCACTATGTTTGGGCGTTTATAACCAGAGGAGCATGGACTCAAGTCAAGCTCAGGTCTATGCCGCTCTCTAGAGTTGACAGGAGAGAGGAGCACCTCTCACAGAGACTGCTAACAGCAGAGTGTACGACAGAAGCCCAGTCTGGCAAGAACCATCAGCTCAAGCTACTCAGACTGGCTCACTGGGCAATTTACTCTTAATATTTGGCAGATCTACCCAGCCCGATAGGTATTAACAGGCACTGAAACTTATTTTCCCATCACTACCACCTAACTCTCAAGTTTTAGCCGCTATCTTATAGTTATCTCAAGCACAAGCAACAGCTTAGCAGTGTCTCCAAGGAGATACGCTGCACTTGTCACGGAAAAGCTAAAGGCAGAAGCTCGGGAAGATCGAAGAATAGAGCAAACGTGCCAGGACAGCTTTGCAAGGCACATACGAGAGGAAGGGCCGTGCTCAGTAGCACGCTTTCTGTACAAAAAGCCTGTTTTTCCCCCTAAATAAATACATAAATATCTACTTGTGCCAAAGAGCTTTTTTCTATGGGGGCCTCCCTGGGGATTGAGGGGGGAGATGGGCTCAGGAGTACCAGGGAAGGTGTGCTGTCCCACAGGAGGACATGCAGATGAGGATAAGCCCCGGCAAGTTGGCTGGAGCTTCTCCTTCCCCCTGGCCTGTCCCCTAGGGAGCAGCCTGGGGTCTCTGTGACTCATCTGGAGGCACAGCACCAAGTCCTGCACTGTCTGATGCTGTGAGGGGTCTGCAGGCTCCCACAGCTGTTGGCTCCTTCTGCAGGCAGGCAGGCTTGTGGTGGTTCAGGGCAAGTCCTTTGGCTCACCCTGGCCTGTGATCCTGGAGTCAGCCCTGCCTGGTCTGTGGGACTGGGGAAGGCAGCATGAAGCAGGGAACAAGGCTGCACGCAGAGTAGCATCTATTGCCCTCCCAGGATGGGCAGCTGCCAGGTCCTCCCTTGCACTGGCCACACAGTGCATATGGAAAGAATTGGGTTCTCACATTGCTGAAGTGGCTTCCGGTCACTCCCAGTTATCTGACAGTTCTCTTAGGCAGCCCAGAAGGTCAGCTATATCCTGGGCTGCATTAAAGAAGGGGTGGCCAGCAGGGGGAGGGAGGTGATTGTCCCCCTCTACTCGGCTCCTGTGAGGCCCCGTCTGGAGTACTGCGTCCAGGCCTGGGATCTTCAGCACAAGAAGAAGGACGTGGAACTCTTGGAGCGGGTCCCGAGGAGGGCCACTAAGATGACCAGAGGGCTGGAGCACCTCTCCTACGAAGAAAGGTTGAGGGAACTGGGCTTGTTTAGCTTGGAGAAGGCTGCAGAGAGACCTCATTGTGGCCTTCCAGAACTTGAAGGGAGCGTATAAACAGGACGGGGAACAACTGTTTCCATGAGTTGATAGTGATAGGACAAGGGGGAATGGTTTTAAACTAAGACAAGGGGAGGCTTAGATTAGATATTAGGAGGAAGATGGGTGATTCTGTGAGGGTGATGACGCACTGGAACGTGTTGCCCAGTGAGACTGTGTATGCCTCATCCCTGGAAGCATTTATGGCCAGGCTGGATGTAGCTCTGGGCAGCCTGGTCTGGAGGTTGGCGGCCCTGCACATAGCAGGGTGGTTGAAACTAGACGATCTTTGAGGTCCCTTTCAACCCGGGACATTCTACGATTCTACAGTTCTATGCTCCTATGATTCCATGGACTGTTTTCTGACTCCCTGGCGTGCACAGGTACAGACCAGTTGGTCACTCTGCTTCCCCACCAAAAAAAGGGAGCTATGCCCTTTTTACCTGCCAATGTGAGATGCCCACGTTCCTCCTGGGAACTGCTCTGGGGGCCCAGCCAGACGGCTGCTGTCTTGGGGGCTGAGCGACGCTGAGACAAGTTTGCTGGAAGGAGCTCCCAGCCCTGTCTGTATGACACACGTCACCCCTCTGGCCTCATGTCTCCCACAAGGCACGCAAGAGTGTTTGCCCAAAGGCATGAGCTCACACTCAGGAAGACTTTGGGGCTTGGAGAAACTCCAGGCTCAAGGAAGACTAAGCAGGACGCAGCGAATGCCCCTCTGAACGACAGAGGGCACCCCAGGAGTTCTGGCTCACAGCAGCCATTCTACTAAGCAGTGGCAGGACGCAGGCCAGGGTCACCTGCTCCTCCCAGTCTCCAGATGCTCCATTTCTCACTGCTGTCCACAGCCAGGCCTCCTTTTGCAAGGGCATACACTCCCACCACCTACGCTCTGTAGGAGCGATGTTCCTCCAACAGCTGGGGGCAGCAGGGGGTGCTGTGCCCCAGCCATTGGGTAGGGGTGTGCCTAGCGGTGCCTGGGGGGGTGCGCGAGGAGCGGGGCCGTGGTGGTGCCAGGCTAGGAGCACCCATAGGGACCCTCGCTGAAGGAGTCGGTGTTGCAGGTCTGTGCAGCCAGCATCCCTCCGAGTCCCCTCTCCCCAGTCCTTGTTGACTCAGTGCCACCGCCCAGGACCTCAGCTGCAGAGTGTCCCGGCATTAAATCAAGCCTGCCTGCCCCAAGGAGCGCGGCTGTGGTGTAGACACCATGGAGGGGAAGCCAGCTGGAGCCCAGGTTGCATCAGGGCTCTTCCCATTGGTGCCTTGTCTGGGATCTGCAGCAGCAGAAGCTGTGGCGTGGCACACCGCGTCTCATCGCTGCAGCACTCAGATGTGGCTCTCAGACGATCATAGCAGCATCGAATCACAAGGTTGGAAACAACCTATAAGATCATCTAGTCCAACCGTCTTCACACTACCACTGCTACCACAAGCTACTAAACCATATCTCGCAGCTCCTCGTCCAGACGCCTCTTGAACACTGCCAGAGATGGCGACTCCACCACCTCCCTTGGCAGGCCATTCCAGTGCCTGACCACTCTCTGAGAGAAGAAGTTCTTCCTTAAGCCTAACCTAAACCTCTTCTGGCACAACTTGCGGCCATTTCCCCGGGTCCTGTTCGTTGCCTGGGAGAAGAGGCCAAACCCCTCTTCACCACAACCTCCCTTCAGGAAGTTGTAGAGTGCGATGAGGTCTCCCTTGAGCCTCCTCTTCTCCAGACTGAACAATCCCAGCTCCCTCAGCCGCTCCTCATAAGACTTGTGCTCCAGACCCCTCACCAGTTCAGTTGCCCTTCTCTGGACACGCTCCAGGGCCTCAATGTCTTTCCTGTAGTGAGGGGCCCAAAACTGAACACAGTACTCGAGGTGCGGCCTCACCAGAGCTCAGTACAGGGGGATGATCACCTCCCTGCTCCTGCTGGCCGCACTATTTCTAATGCAGGCCAGGATGCCGTTGGCCCTCTTGGCCACCTGGGCACACTGTGGGCTCGGCTCATGTTCAGCCGAGCATCAACCAACACCCCCAGGTCCCTTTCCTCTCCACAATCATCCAGCCACTCGTCCCCAAGCCTATAGCGCTGCATAGGGTTGTTGTGGCCAAAGTGCAGGACCCGGCACTTGGCCTTGTTGAACCTCATCCCATTCACCCCAGCCCAGCCATCCAGCTTATCTAAGTCCCTCTGAAGGGCCTCCCTACCCTCAGGCAGATCCACACCACCTCCCAGCTTGGTGTCATCTGCAAACTTACTGAGGGTACACTCAATCCCCTCATCTAGGTCATCAATAAAGACATCAAACAAGATAGGCCCCAGTACCAACCCCCGGGGGACACCAATTGAAACAGATCGCCAGCTGGACTTCACTCCATTAACCACCACCCGTTGAGCACGGCCCTCTAGCCAGTTTCTTACCCAAAGGAGTGTGTACCTGTCCAGGCCACGGGCAGCCAGTTTCCCCAGAAGAAGCCTGTGAGAGACCATGTCAAAGGCTTTGGTGAAGTCCAGTCCAGGTAGACTACATCAACAGCCTTTCCCTCATCTACCAGTCTGGTCACCCAGTCGTAGAAGGAGATGACGTTGGTCAAGCACGACCTGCCTTTCATGAACCCGTGCTGGCTGGGCCTGATGCCCTGGACACCACGCACATGCCGTGCGATCTCACCCAAGATGATTTGCTCCATTACTTTCCCCGGTACCGAGGTCAGGCTGACAGGCCTATAGTTCCCCGGATCCTCCTTACGGCCCTTCTTGAAGATGGGAGTCACATCAGCAAGCCTCCAATCCTCTGGGAGCTCTCCAGTTAACCAGGAGCGCTGATAGATGGCCGAGAGCGGCTCGGCAATCACCCCCGCCAGCTCCCTCAGCACCCGAGGGTGTTGGCCATCCGGTCCCATGGACTTGTGACAGTCCAGATGGAGGAGGAGCTCCCTGACTGTCTCCACCTGAATCGCTGGGGGTGCTTTCTGAGTAGCGTCCCAGACTTCCAGATCAGGGCATAAAATGCCCAAAGGATAACTGGTCTGGCTATTAAAGGCAGATGTAAAGAAGGCATTGAGGACCTCAGCCTTCTCCTTGTCCTCAGTGGCCACATTCCCTGCTGCATCAAGTAAAGGATGAGAATTGTCCTTGGTTCTTCTTTTGCCAGTGATATATATATTTATAAAAGGATTGTTTACTGTCTTTTACTGCAGTGGCCAATCTGAGGTCAAGTTGGGCTTTTGCCTTCCTAACTTCCTCCCTGCATACCTTAGCTACTTCCTTGTAATCTCCCCAACTAGCCTGCCCCTTCTTCCAGAGGACGTAGACTCTCTTTTTCTCCCTGAGTCTCAACAGTAGTTCCCGGCTCATCCACACCGGTTGTCTACCCCTGCGGCTCGCCTTACGGCACTCAGGGACAGCCTGTTCTTGCGCCTGTAAGATTTCCGTCTTGAGGAGCGTCCAGGCTTCCTGGACCCCTTTACCCTTAAGAAGCGACTCCCAAGGGACCTGTGCTTCAAACGCCCTGAACAGATCAAAGTCCGCCCTCTGGAAGTTCAAGAAAGTAGTTTTGCTGGTCACTCTTTTGACACCCCCAAGAATAGAGAATTGTACAGTTCCATGGTTGCTCTGCCCACGACGGTCCCCAACCTTCACTTCTCCCACCAGTCCTTCTCTGTTAGCGAAGATCAGGTCTAGCAGGGCACCACCCCTGGCAGGCTCTCCTACCAGTTGCATAAGGAAGCTATCTTCCACGCACTCTAGAAACCTCCTGGACTGCTTCCTCTGTGCTGTATAATACTTCCAACGTACGTCAGGGAAGTTGAAGTCTCCCATGAGAACAAGTGCTGGCGATCGCGTGACTTCCGCGAGCTGCTCATAGAAAGCTTCATCCAACTCTTCATCCTGGTTAGGCGGTCTATAGCAGACCCCCGCCAAGATGTTGCCACTACAGGCCTTCCCCCGATCCTTACCCACAGACACTCAACTCTGTCATTACAAAGCCCAAGCTCTTCAACATCAAAACAGTCTTTGATATAAAGGGCCACGCCACCACCCTTCTTTCCTCGTCTATCCCTTCTGAAGAGCTTGCAACCATCTATCACAGCACTCCAGTCATGGGAGTGGTCCCACCATGTTTCAGTAATAGCAACAACAAGGTCATAATTAGCCTGACACAAGGTCATAATTAGCCAGCTATTCCAAAGAGTTGAGTTATATTAGGAATTAATCAAGATGGTTTGCTTCTGGCGACGCGCTCGGCTTCTGGGTGGACGCCTTCTGCACCAAAGCAGGGAATTGCCTTGGCGGGATGAGGCAGCAGCTGCCGGGAGTCACCATCCTCCGTGTGGCAGCAGAGCTATGACACGGCAGGGGCAGAGCCAGGAGCAGAGGGGTCATCCCCTACACATGCAAAGGCAGCCCACAGGGAGCACGTGGCGTGGCAGGCAGGCAGAGACAGAAGCGCAGACCTGAGGCCCACAATCCCTCTGGGCTGATGCGCGCATCCGGAGTGAGAAGGCTGCCCAGGCTTTTGGCTCTGGGGACCTCCGGAACCTAGGGGTTCCCCATAGGACCAAGGTAGGGGAGGGGTGTCATGGCCACAGATGTGCCCAACTGCTTGAGCAGCTGCCCAGGCTGAGAGAGGAGGTTGCCAGTCTGAGACGCGTTCAGGCGTCTGAGAGGGAGATCGATGCCTGGTATCACAGGGTGGCGCGGACAGACAGACAGCCCTGTCTTGGGGCCCAGCCAGGGAAGGTGGCAAGCAGTCTCCTGACCAGACAGAGGGCAAACATGTGCAGGGTGAGAGGCTCTGGACCCTTGTCTCTGTTCGGGGTCTTTCAAGCCAGGCTGCAACCAGGCAATTAAAAAACATCAAAAAGGACCTTGCGTCCCTTGGGAAGGTGTTGAAGGGGTCAGCAGTGCAGGCAATGTTCTCCTCGGTGCCCCTGGCTGGACCCGGGGATTGGGCAGCAGGAGGAGAACTGACCAGTTGAATGACTGATTGTATGAGTGGCGAAGTCATGCCGAAGGCTATGGCTTCTATGCAGGAGAGTAGGACTAGATGGCTGTCAGAGGAAAAGAGAACCACAGAATCACAGAACTGTAGGAGTTGGAAGGGACCTCTAAAGATCATCAAGTCCACTGTAGCCGGTCTTGTTTCATACCTTTATTGGTGATCTGGATGATTGAATGCACCCTCAGTAAGTTTTCAGATGATGCTGGATCAGTGGGCTGAGGCCAGCTCTATGAGGCTCAGCAAGATTCAAGTGCACTTGAGTCACAACAGCCCCATGCAGCGCTACAAGCTTGGGGCAGCGTGGATGGCGTACGTGGAGGAAAAAGATCTTGGGGGATTAGACAACAGCCACCTGAACATGTGCCAGCAGCGTGCCCAGAGAGCCAAGAGAGCCAGCGGCATCCTGGCTTGTATCAGTAATAGCGTCGCCAGCAGGACCGGGGATGCAATTGTTCCTCTGTACCTGGCAACAGTGAGGCTGCACCTGGAGTAGCGTGTTCAGACTGGGGTCCTTCTCTACAGGGAAGACACTGAGGTGAGGCAGCTGGCCGGCTGGGTGCAGGGAGACATAAGATATGCAGGTGGAGATCAAATGGAAGAGATTACGTTATTGGGAAGACAAATCAGTGGGATATGGGCCTGAAATGCCTCCACCTCAGAGCGGCCACGGTAACAAGACAGCGGCCAGCACAAGGCGAGTGCAGGCATGGGGTGGGCAGGCGGAGGCAGAGTGCCCACGCTCATGCTCCGCCCCGCAGCGTGTCATGGTTCCGAGGACGAGTGGGCAGCATTGTGATGTCAGCATGCTCGAGCTGTGAGTTCAGAGGGGTGGTCCCACCTCTGCCATTGCGGTCGTGACCGGCGTTTAGCGATGGTTGACGACAGCTCTCTCTTTGTCCCTGTAACCCTTGTCCTTCTCCATGGCCTCCTGTTCCTGGTGGCCAGAGTCCTCCTGCTCACCGTGATCCAACGCCTGCAGGTAGGGGAGATTTGAGGGTGGGGGTGACTTCTGGCTGGGGGACTTGGGGCTGTGGGAGTCGGGAGTCGGGAGCAGTTCTGCGGGACCACCCAGGAGTGTGACTGAGTCATGTCCATGTGTCCGCAGGCCGGCATACAGCACCTGTGGCGGAGGAAATGGTGGCAGCGAGCAGTGGCGCCGGAGCCAGGTAGGTCCTCTGACAGTCAGGCCGTGCCCCAGACTTGCCCGGGAGCATCCATCCCCAGGCCGGGCTGAGCCCCAGGGAGCAGCCGAGCCCTGGCCCAGAACCTGGTCCAATATATCCTGGCCAGATGGGCCCAGGGCACGGACGTCCAAACTTTTTGGCTCGTCTGGGCTGCATTGAGTGAGTAGGAATTGTCTTGGGCTGCCTATACATGAGTTGCCCTGAAAGTAATGCCTCCTATTTATTTCCATGTGCGGGCTCAAACTCTACAGCCCACGTGAGGTTATAAAGCAGGTATGTTTGCTACAGCGCCGGGTGCGAGGGCGTATCTCCTTCTAACTCGCACACCGAGAAAAGCAGTGGTTACGTACTTAAAGGCACAACACATACGTATTCTCTACAGTCCAAGGAAATGGGCCGTCACTCTGAGAAATTACAACTTGTGGTCTCACCTCCTAGAGCACGCGCCCTAAAAAGGTGGTGGCGGTCTCTGGCGGTTGTTGGATGAAAGCTAACAGTCTTCTATTAAAAAAGGACGTACCTGGCCCAGAGCATCTCTGGAGACCCTGTCCCGCTGTGGCTCATGGACCTTCCCTGTTTTACAGGTGCCGAGAGTCAGTTGGCTGGGCACAGGTGCCCCCAGTGCGAGCCACGGTGCCCCTGCAGTGAGGCCGACCAGGAGCTCCAGCAGCTGGTTCTGTCAGGGCTGCCTGAGCGCAGGCCTGTGCTGGGTTCTGGCTTCCTGCAGGCGGCCTGGACGGACCTGGAGGAGCTGGTGGAGCGGAACAGCCTGTCATGCCAGTGCTGCAGCTCCCCTGAGGTCCAGAGCTGTCCCGGGAAAGGCAAGGTCGAGTCCTTGAACGTGCCCAGCACAGTCTGCTCCCCTGGAGCCGCACGGAGCGCTGAAACCCACACAGACCTCAAGATGCATGTGGCCCGGAAAAGCCTGGAAGTGCAACTGGGGAGCCTGCCCCAAAAGCTCTTGCTCTCCCAGCAGCAGGCTTGGGGAAGACAATGCCGCCGCATCCTGCCCAAGCTTATCAAGCCAGGGCAGACCCAGCCTCTGCTGCGGCGAAGCCTGTGCCCCTCGCTGCAGGCCAAGGCTGACTGCATCGCAGACAACATTCTCAAGAAGCAAGAGATAAGACAGTGGGGTGAACCCAACCCTACGGAGATCTCCATGTACCGGCTGGTGCCATGTCCCCCTGGTCTTCTGCTTCCCCGGAATGTGGGTCTAACCGGGAAGGTCATCCGGCGGAAAGCTCATTTCCAGGGCCAGGCTGAGCAACAGGGGCATCCCAGGAAGGAGCAGCAGTGCCGCCCCAAGGAGTCGGCAAAGATTCCTTTGCCTCCGAGCCACAAGCAAGAACGTCCCACGGCTACCGCAGCGCTTCCTAGCCCGGCCAGCACATCGCTGCAAAAGGACGTCAGCTGTCAAACCGACTCTACAGGCCTGCGTGTGACTGACATCAAAGCCAGCAGCCAGCGCCTCAGGGCAGCACTTGCCATCATCTCAAAGCTGCAGCTCAGTCAGGCGACTGTCGGGAAGCTCTCCATGCACACGGCCAGAAAATGCCTGGAGGTAAAGCTTAAGTGCTTCCCTGTGGCAGTGCGGAAGTCCATGCAGCAACAGCGTGAGGCTCTCCTCACCCACCCAGCTGGCAAAAGGGCAGTAAGATCCCAGCTGGCTCGCAGATACTTCCACAGCCGTCCAGCTCTGTTCCTGAACGAGGAGAAGCGCGAGGGCCTGGAGCTGCACATCCGCTCCATGAAGCTGGAGCGCCTTGGGAACCGCCTCATCTCAGGCAGTCCAGCTGTGTCCCAGGAGGAAGAATCTGCCAGCACATACGTGACTGCACCATCCGAGGCACCTTGGGCTGAGGCAGGCCCCAAAGGAGATGAGAAGTGCCCTAGCAGAGGCGAGAGCACCTGCAGTGCCAGAGCGGAATGCAACGGCTTTCGGCCTGTCAGGCGAACATTCCGTGGAGTGCAACAGACCACCACCACCTACCGCAGCTCATTGTTCAATGCCTGCGGTGACCGTGACTGCGACCCTGTGGCAGCACCAACCAGCAAGACGGTCTGGGGAAAGATATTCCCGATTCCTGCAATGCCGCGGATCTCTGTCTCTAAGCACGTCCATCTTGCCTGCAAGGGGTGAATCAGAGAATGATAGAGTCAGTCATTTGTGGCCAAACTCAAGCAAGGAAATTTAAAGTCACGCCAGCCCCTACATTCTGTCACTATGTTTGGGCGTTTATAACCAGAGGAGCATGGACTCAAGTCAAGCTCAGGTCTAGGCCGCTCTCTAGAGTTGACAGGAGAGAGGAGCACCTCTCACAGAGACTGCTAACAGCAGAGTCTACGACAGAAGCCCAGTCTGGCAAGAACCATCAGCTCAAGCTACTCAGACTGGCTCACTGGGCAATTTACTCTTAATATTTGGCAGATCTACCCAGCCCGATAGGTATTAACAGGCACTGAAACTTATTTTCCCATCACTACCACCTAACTCTCAAGTTTTAGCCGCTATCTTATAGTTATCTCAAGCACAAGCAACAGCTTAGCAGTGTCTCCAAGGAGATACGCTGCACTTGTCACGGAAAAGCTAAAGGCAGAAGCTCGGGAAGATCGAAGAATAGAGCAAACGTGCCAGGACAGCTTTGCAAGGCACATACGAGAGGAAGGGCCGTGCTCAGTAGCACGCTTTCTGTACAAAAAGCCTGTTTTTCCCCCTAAATAAATACATAAATATCTACTTGTGCCAAAGAGCTTTTTTCTATGGGGGCCTCCCTGGGGATTGAGGGGGGAGATGGGCTCAGGAGTACCAGGGAAGGTGTGCTGTCCCACAGGAGGACATGCAGATGAGGATAAGCCCCGGCAAGTTGGCTGGAGCTTCTCCTTCCCCCTGGCCTGTCCCCTAGGGGGCAGCCTGGGGTCTCTGTGACTCATCTGGAGGCACAGCACCAAGTCCTGCACTGTCTGATGCTGTGAGGGGTCTGCAGGCTCCCACAGCTGTTGGCTCCTTCTGCAGGCAGGCAGGCTTGTGGTGGTTCAGGGCAAGTCCTTTGGCTCACCCTGGCCTGTGATCCTGGAGTCAGCCCTGCCTGGTCTGTGGGACTGGGGAAGGCAGCATGAAGCAGGGAACAAGGCTGCACGCAGAGTAGCATCTATTGCCCTCCCAGGATGGGCAGCTGCCAGGTCCTCCCTCGCACTGGCCACACAGTGCATATGGAAAGAATTGGGTTCTCACATTGCTGAAGTGGCTTCCGGTCACTCCCAGTTATCTGACAGTTCTCTTAGGCAGCCCAGAAGGTCAGCTATATCCTGGGCTGCATTAAAGAAGGGGTGGCCAGCAGGGGGAGGGAGGTGATTGTCCCCCTCTACTCGGCTCCTGTGAGGCCCTGTCTGGAGTACTGCGTCCAGGCCTGGGATCTTCAGCACAAGAAGAAGGACGTGGAACTCTTGGAGCGGGTCCCGAGGAGGGCCACTAAGATGACCAGAGGGCTGGAGCACCTCTCCTACGAAGAAAGGTTGAGGGAACTGGGCTTGTTTAGCTTGGAGAAGGCTGCAGAGAGACCTCATTGTGGCCTTCCAGAACTTGAAGGGAGCGTATAAACAGGACGGGGAACAACTGTTTCCATGAGTTGATAGTGATAGGACAAGGGGGAATGGTTTTAAACTAAGACAAGGGGAGGCTTAGATTAGATATTAGGAGGAAGATGGGTGATTCTGTGAGGGTGATGACGCACTGGAACGTGTTGCCCAGTGAGACTGTGTATGCCTCATCCCTGGAAGCATTTATGGCCAGGCTGGATGTAGCTCTGGGCAGCCTGGTCTGGAGGTTGGCGGCCCTGCACATAGCAGGGTGGTTGAAACTAGACGATCTTTGAGGTCCCTTTCAACCCGGGACATTCTACGATTCTACAGTTCTATGCTCCTATGATTCCATGGACTGTTTTCTGACTCCCTGGCGTGCACAGGTACAGACCAGTTGGTCACTCTGCTTCCCCACCAAAAAAAGGGAGCTATGCCCTTTTTACCTGCCAATGCGAGATGCCCACGTTCCTCCTGGGAACTGCTCTGGGGGCCCAGCCAGACGGCTGCTGTCTTGGGGGCTGAGCGACGCTGAGACAAGTTTGCTGGAAGGAGCTCCCAGCCCTGTCTGTATGACACACGTCACCCCTCTGGCCTCATGTCTCCCACAAGGCACGCAAGAGTGTTTGCCCAAAGGCATGAGCTCACACTCAGGAAGACTTTGGGGCTTGGAGAAACTCCAGGCTCAAGGAAGACTAAGCAGGACGCAGCGAATGCCCCTCTGAACGACAGAGGGCACCCCAGGAGTTCTGGCTCACAGCAGCCATTCTACTAAGCAGTGGCAGGACGCAGGCCAGGGTCACCTGCTCCTCCCAGTCTCCAGATGCTCCATTTCTCACTGCTGTCCACAGCCAGGCCTCCTTTTGCAAGGGCATACACTCCCACCACCTACGCTCTGTAGGAGCGATGTTCCTCCAACAGCTGGGGGCAGCAGGGGGTGCTGTGCCCCAGCCATTGGGTAGAGGTGTGCCTAGCGGTGCCTGGGGGGGTGCGCGAGGAGCGGGGCTGTGGTGGTGCCAGGCTAGGAGCACCCATAGGAACCCTCGCTGAAGGAGTCGGTGTTGCAGGTCTGTGCAGCCAGCATCCCTCCGAGTCCCCTCTCCCCAGTCCTTGTTGACTCAGTGCCACCGCCCAGGACCTCAGCTGCAGAGTGTCCCGGCATTAAATCAAGCCTGCCTGCCCCAAGGAGCGCGGCTGTGGTGTAGACACCATGGAGGGGAAGCCAGCTGGAGCCCAGGTTGCATCAGGGCTCTTCCCATTGGTGCCTTGTCTGGGATCTGCAGCAGCAGAAGCTGTGGCGTGGCACACCGCGTCTCATCGCTGCAGCACTCAGATGTGGCTCTCAGACGATCATAGCAGCATCGAATCACAAGGTTGGAAACAACCTATAAGATCATCTAGTCCAACCGTCTTCACACTACCACTGCTACCACAAGCTACTAAACCATATCTCGCAGCTCCTCGTCCAGACGCCTCTTGAACACTGCCAGAGATGGCGACTCCACCACCTCCCTTGGCAGGCCATTCCAGTGCCTGACCACTCTCTGAGAGAAGAAGTTCTTCCTTAAGCCTAACCTAAACCTCTTCTGGCACAACTTGCGGCCATTTCCCCGGGTCCTGTTCGTTGCCTGGGAGAAGAGGCCAAACCCCTCTTCACCACAACCTCCCTTCAGGAAGTTGTAGAGTGCGATGAGGTCTCCCTTGAGCCTCCTCTTCTCCAGACTGAACAATCCCAGCTCCCTCAGCCGCTCCTCATAAGACTTGTGCTCCAGACCCCTCACCAGTTCAGTTGCCCTTCTCTGGACACGCTCCAGGGCCTCAATGTCTTTCCTGTAGTGAGGGGCCCAAAACTGAACACAGTACTCGAGGTGCGGCCTCACCAGAGCTCAGTACAGGGGGATGATCACCTCCCTGCTCCTGCTGGCCGCACTATTTCTAATGCAGGCCAGGATGCCGTTGGCCCTCCTGGCCACCTGGGCACACTGTGGGCTCGGCTCATGTTCAGCCGAGCATCAACCAACACCCCCAGGTCCCTTTCCTCTCCACAATCATCCAGCCACTCGTCCCCAAGCCTATAGCGCTGCATGGGGTTGTTGTGGCCAAAGTGCAGGACCCGGCACTTGGCCTTGTTGAACCTCATCCCATTCACCCCAGCCCAGCCATCCAGCTTATCTAAGTCCCTCTGAAGGGCCTCCCTACCCTCAGGCAGATCCACACCACCTCCCAGCTTGGTGTCATCTGCAAACTTACTGAGGGTACACTCAATCCCCTCATCTAGGTCATCAATAAAGACATCAAACAAGATAGGCCCCAGTACCGACCCCCGGGGGACACCAATTGAAACAGATCGCCAGCTGGACTTCACTCCATTAACCACCACCCGTTGAGCACGGCCCTCTAGCCAGTTTCTTACCCAAAGGAGTGTGTACCTGTCCAGGCCACGGGCAGCCAGTTTCCCCAGAAGAAGCCTGTGAGAGACCATGTCAAAGGCTTTGGTGAAGTCCAGTCCAGGTAGACTACATCAACAGCCTTTCCCTCATCTACCAGTCTGGTCACCCAGTCGTAGAAGGAGATGACGTTGGTCAAGCACGACCTGCCTTTCATGAACCCGTGCTGGCTGGGCCTGATGCCCTGGACACCACGCACATGCCGTGCGATCTCACCCAAGATGATTTGCTCCATTACTTTCCCCGGTACCGAGGTCAGGCTGACAGGCCTATAGTTCCCCGGATCCTCCTTACGGCCCTTCTTGAAGATGGGAGTCACATCAGCAAGCCTCCAATCCTCTGGGAGCTCTCCAGTTAACCAGGAGCGCTGATAGATGGCCGAGAGCGGCTCGGCAATCACCCCCGCCAGCTCCCTCAGCACCCGAGGGTGTTGGCCATCCGGTCCCATGGACTTGTGACAGTCCAGATGGAGGAGGAGCTCCCTGACTGTCTCCACCTGAATCGCTGGGGGTGCTTTCTGAGTAGCGTCCCAGACTTCCAGATCAGGGCATAAAATGCCCAAAGGATAACTGGTCTGGCTATTAAAGGCAGATGTAAAGAAGGCATTGAGGACCTCAGCCTTCTCCTTGCCCTCAGTGGCCACATTCCCTGCTGCATCAAGTAAAGGATGAGAATTGTCCTTGGTTCTTCTTTTGCCAGTGATATATATATTTATAAAAGGATTGTTTACTGTCTTTTACTGCAGTGGCCAATCTGAGGTCAAGTTGGGCTTTTGCCTTCCTAACTTCCTCCCTGCATACCTTAGCTACTTCCTTGTAATCTCCCCAACTAGCCTGCCCCTTCTTCCAGAGGACGTAGACTCTCTTTTTCTCCCTGAGTCTCAACAGTAGTTCCCGGCTCATCCACACCGGTTGTCTACCCCTGCGGCTCGCCTTACGGCACTCAGGGACAGCCTGTTCTTGCGCCTGTAAGATTTCCGTCTTGAGGAGCGTCCAGGCTTCCTGGACCCCTTTACCCTTAAGAAGCGACTCCCAAGGGACCTGTGCTTCAAACGCCCTGAACAGATCAAAGTCCGCCCTCTGGAAGTTCAAGAAAGTAGTTTTGCTGGTCACTCTTTTGACACCCCCAAGAATAGAGAATTGTACAGTTCCATGGTTGCTCTGCCCACGACGGTCCCCAACCTTCACTTCTCCCACCAGTCCTTCTCTGTTAGCGAAGATCAGGTCTAGCAGGGCACCACCCCTGGCAGGCTCTCCTACCAGTTGCATAAGGAAGCTATCTTCCACGCACTCTAGAAACCTCCTGGACTGCTTCCTCTGTGCTGTATAATACTTCCAACGTACGTCAGGGAAGTTGAAGTCTCCCATGAGAACAAGTGCTGGCGATCGCGTGACTTCCGCGAGCTGCTCATAGAAAGCTTCATCCAACTCTTCATCCTGGTTAGGCGGTCTATAGCAGACCCCCGCCAAGATGTTGCCACTACAGGCCTTCCCCCGATCCTTACCCACAGACACTCAACTCTGTCATTACAAAGCCCAAGCTCTTCAACATCAAAACAGTCTTTGATATAAAGGGCCACGCCACCACCCTTCTTTCCTCGTCTATCCCTTCTGAAGAGCTTGCAACCATCTATCACAGCACTCCAGTCATGGGAGTGGTCCCACCATGTTTCAGTAATAGCAACAACAAGGTCATAATTAGCCTGACACAAGGTCATAATTAGCCAGCTATTCCAAAGAGTTGAGTTATATTAGGAATTAATCAAGATGGTTTGCTTCTGGCGACGCGCTCGGCTTCCGGGTGGACGCCTTCTGCACCAAAGCAGGGAATTGCCTTGGCGGGATGAGGCAGCAGCTGCCGGGAGTCACCATCCTCCGTGTGGCAGCAGAGCTATGACACGGCAGGGGCAGAGCCAGGAGCAGAGGGGTCATCCCCTACACATGCAAAGGCAGCCCACAGGGAGCACGTGGCGTGGCAGGCAGGCAGAGACAGAAGCGCAGACCTGAGGCCCACAATCCCTCTGGGCTGATGCGCGCATCCGGAGTGAGAAGGCTGCCCAGGCTTTTGGCTCTGGGGACCTCCGGAACCTAGGGGTTCCCCATAGGACCAAGGTAGGGGAGGGGTGTCATGGCCACAGATGTGCCCAACTGCTTGAGCAGCTGCCCAGGCTGAGAGAGGAGGTTGCCAGTCTGAGACGCGTTCAGGCGTCTGAGAGGGAGATCGATGCCTGGTATCACAGGGTGGCGCGGACAGACAGACAGCCCTGTCTTGGGGCCCAGCCAGGGAAGGTGGCAAGCAGTCTCCTGACCAGACAGAGGGCAAACATGTGCAGGGTGAGAGGCTCTGGACCCTTGTCTCTGTTCGGGGTCTTTCAAGCCAGGCTGCAACCAGGCAATTAAAAAACATCAAAAAGGACCTTGCGTCCCTTGGGAAGGTGTTGAAGGGGTCAGCAGTGCAGGCAATGTTCTCCTCGGTGCCCCTGGCTGGACCCGGGGATTGGGCAGCAGGAGGAGAACTGACCAGTTGAATGACTGATTGTATGAGTGGCGAAGTCATGCCGAAGGCTATGGCTTCTATGCAGGAGAGTAGGACTAGATGGCTGTCAGAGGAAAAGAGAACCACAGAATCACAGAACTGTAGGAGTTGGAAGGGACCTCTAAAGATCATCAAGTCCACTGTAGCCGGTCTTGTTTCATACCTTTATTGGTGATCTGGATGATTGAATGCACCCTCAGTAAGTTTTCAGATGATGCTGGATCAGTGGGCTGAGGCCAGCTCTATGAGGCTCAGCAAGATTCAAGTGCACTTGAGTCACAACAGCCCCATGCAGCGCTACAAGCTTGGGGCAGCGTGGATGGCGTACGTGGAGGAAAAAGATCTTGGGGGATTAGACAACAGCCACCTGAACATGTGCCAGCAGCGTGCCCAGAGAGCCAAGAGAGCCAGCGGCATCCTGGCTTGTATCAGTAATAGCGTCGCCAGCAGGACCGGGGATGCAATTGTTCCTCTGTACCTGGCAACAGTGAGGCTGCACCTGGAGTAGCGTGTTCAGACTGGGGTCCTTCTCTACAGGGAAGACACTGAGGTGAGGCAGCTGGCCGGCTGGGTGCAGGGAGACATAAGATATGCAGGTGGAGATCAAATGGAAGAGATTACGTTATTGGGAAGACAAATCAGTGGGATATGGGCCTGAAATGCCTCCACCTCAGAGCGGCCACGGTAACAAGACAGCGGCCAGCACAAGGCGAGTGCAGGCATGGGGTGGGCAGGCGGAGGCAGAGTGCCCACGCTCATGCTCCGCCCCGCAGCGTGTCATGGTTCCGAGGACGAGTGGGCAGCATTGTGATGTCAGCATGCTCGAGCTGTGAGTTCAGAGGGGTGGTCCCACCTCTGCCATTGCGGTCGTGACCGGCGTTTAGCGATGGTTGACGACAGCTCTCTCTTTGTCCCTGTAACCCTTGTCCTTCTCCATGGCCTCCTGTTCCTGGTGGCCAGAGTCCTCCTGCTCACCGTGATCCAACGCCTGCAGGTAGGGGAGATTTGAGGGTGGGGGTGACTTCTGGCTGGGGGACTTGGGGCTGTGGGAGTCGGGAGTCGGGAGCAGTTCTGCGGGACCACCCAGGAGTGTGACTGAGTCATGTCCATGTGTCCGCAGGCCGGCATACAGCACCTGTGGCGGAGGAAATGGTGGCAGCGAGCAGTGGCGCCGGAGCCAGGTAGGTCCTCTGACAGTCAGGCCGTGCCCCAGACTTGCCCGGGAGCATCCATCCCCAGGCCGGGCTGAGCCCCAGGGAGCAGCCGAGCCCTGGCCCAGAACCTGGTCCAATATATCCTGGCCAGATGGGCCCAGGGCACGGACGTCCAAACTTTTTGGCTCGTCTGGGCTGCATTGAGTGAGTAGGAATTGTCTTGGGCTGCCTATACATGAGTTGCCCTGAAAGTAATGCCTCCTATTTATTTCCATGTGCGGGCTCAAACTCTACAGCCCACGTGAGGTTATAAAGCAGGTATGTTTGCTACAGCGCCGGGTGCGAGGGCGTATCTCCTTCTAACTCGCACACCGAGAAAAGCAGTGGTTACGTACTTAAAGGCACAACACATACGTATTCTCTACAGTCCAAGGAAATGGGCCGTCACTCTGAGAAATTACAACTTGTGGTCTCACCTCCTAGAGCACGCGCCCTAAAAAGGTGGTGGCGGTCTCTGGCGGTTGTTGGATGAAAGCTAACAGTCTTCTATTAAAAAAGGACGTACCTGGCCCAGAGCATCTCTGGAGACCCTGTCCCGCTGTGGCTCATGGACCTTCCCTGTTTTACAGGTGCCGAGAGTCAGTTGGCTGGGCACAGGTGCCCCCAGTGCGAGCCACGGTGCCCCTGCAGTGAGGCCGACCAGGAGCTCCAGCAGCTGGTTCTGTCAGGGCTGCCTGAGCGCAGGCCTGTGCTGGGTTCTGGCTTCCTGCAGGCGGCCTGGACGGACCTGGAGGAGCTGGTGGAGCGGAACAGCCTGTCATGCCAGTGCTGCAGCTCCCCTGAGGTCCAGAGCTGTCCCGGGAAAGGCAAGGTCGAGTCCTTGAACGTGCCCAGCACAGTCTGCTCCCCTGGAGCCGCACGGAGCGCTGAAACCCACACAGACCTCAAGATGCATGTGGCCCGGAAAAGCCTGGAAGTGCAACTGGGGAGCCTGCCCCAAAAGCTCTTGCTCTCCCAGCAGCAGGCTTGGGGAAGACAATGCCGCCGCATCCTGCCCAAGCTTATCAAGCCAGGGCAGACCCAGCCTCTGCTGCGGCGAAGCCTGTGCCCCTCGCTGCAGGCCAAGGCTGACTGCATCGCAGACAACATTCTCAAGAAGCAAGAGATAAGACAGTGGGGTGAACCCAACCCTACGGAGATCTCCATGTACCGGCTGGTGCCATGTCCCCCTGGTCTTCTGCTTCCCCGGAATGTGGGTCTAACCGGGAAGGTCATCCGGCGGAAAGCTCATTTCCAGGGCCAGGCTGAGCAACAGGGGCATCCCAGGAAGGAGCAGCAGTGCCGCCCCAAGGAGTCGGCAAAGATTCCTTTGCCTCCGAGCCACAAGCAAGAACGTCCCACGGCTACCGCAGCGCTTCCTAGCCCGGCCAGCACATCGCTGCAAAAGGACGTCAGCTGTCAAACCGACTCTACAGGCCTGCGTGTGACTGACATCAAAGCCAGCAGCCAGCGCCTCAGGGCAGCACTTGCCATCATCTCAAAGCTGCAGCTCAGTCAGGCGACTGTCGGGAAGCTCTCCATGCACACGGCCAGAAAATGCCTGGAGGTAAAGCTTAAGTGCTTCCCTGTGGCAGTGCGGAAGTCCATGCAGCAACAGCGTGAGGCTCTCCTCACCCACCCAGCTGGCAAAAGGGCAGTAAGATCCCAGCTGGCTCGCAGATACTTCCACAGCCGTCCAGCTCTGTTCCTGAACGAGGAGAAGCGCGAGGGCCTGGAGCTGCACATCCGCTCCATGAAGCTGGAGCGCCTTGGGAACCGCCTCATCTCAGGCAGTCCAGCTGTGTCCCAGGAGGAAGAATCTGCCAGCACATACGTGACTGCACCATCCGAGGCACCTTGGGCTGAGGCAGGCCCCAAAGGAGATGAGAAGTGCCCTAGCAGAGGCGAGAGCACCTGCAGTGCCAGAGCGGAATGCAACGGCTTTCGGCCTGTCAGGCGAACATTCCGTGGAGTGCAACAGACCACCACCACCTACCGCAGCTCATTGTTCAATGCCTGCGGTGACCGTGACTGCGACCCTGTGGCAGCACCAACCAGCAAGACGGTCTGGGGAAAGATATTCCCGATTCCTGCAATGCCGCGGATCTCTGTCTCTAAGCACGTCCATCTTGCCTGCAAGGGGTGAATCAGAGAATGATAGAGTCAGTCATTTGTGGCCAAACTCAAGCAAGGAAATTTAAAGTCACGCCAGCCCCTACATTCTGTCACTATGTTTGGGCGTTTATAACCAGAGGAGCATGGACTCAAGTCAAGCTCAGGTCTAGGCCGCTCTCTAGAGTTGACAGGAGAGAGGAGCACCTCTCACAGAGACTGCTAACAGCAGAGTCTACGACAGAAGCCCAGTCTGGCAAGAACCATCAGCTCAAGCTACTCAGACTGGCTCACTGGGCAATTTACTCTTAATATTTGGCAGATCTACCCAGCCCGATAGGTATTAACAGGCACTGAAACTTATTTTCCCATCACTACCACCTAACTCTCAAGTTTTAGCCGCTATCTTATAGTTATCTCAAGCACAAGCAACAGCTTAGCAGTGTCTCCAAGGAGATACGCTGCACTTGTCACGGAAAAGCTAAAGGCAGAAGCTCGGGAAGATCGAAGAATAGAGCAAACGTGCCAGGACAGCTTTGCAAGGCACATACGAGAGGAAGGGCCGTGCTCAGTAGCACGCTTTCTGTACAAAAAGCCTGTTTTTCCCCCTAAATAAATACATAAATATCTACTTGTGCCAAAGAGCTTTTTTCTATGGGGGCCTCCCTGGGGATTGAGGGGGGAGATGGGCTCAGGAGTACCAGGGAAGGTGTGCTGTCCCACAGGAGGACATGCAGATGAGGATAAGCCCCGGCAAGTTGGCTGGAGCTTCTCCTTCCCCCTGGCCTGTCCCCTAGGGGGCAGCCTGGGGTCTCTGTGACTCATCTGGAGGCACAGCACCAAGTCCTGCACTGTCTGATGCTGTGAGGGGTCTGCAGGCTCCCACAGCTGTTGGCTCCTTCTGCAGGCAGGCAGGCTTGTGGTGGTTCAGGGCAAGTCCTTTGGCTCACCCTGGCCTGTGATCCTGGAGTCAGCCCTGCCTGGTCTGTGGGACTGGGGAAGGCAGCATGAAGCAGGGAACAAGGCTGCACGCAGAGTAGCATCTATTGCCCTCCCAGGATGGGCAGCTGCCAGGTCCTCCCTCGCACTGGCCACACAGTGCATATGGAAAGAATTGGGTTCTCACATTGCTGAAGTGGCTTCCGGTCACTCCCAGTTATCTGACAGTTCTCTTAGGCAGCCCAGAAGGTCAGCTATATCCTGGGCTGCATTAAAGAAGGGGTGGCCAGCAGGGGGAGGGAGGTGATTGTCCCCCTCTACTCGGCTCCTGTGAGGCCCTGTCTGGAGTACTGCGTCCAGGCCTGGGATCTTCAGCACAAGAAGAAGGACGTGGAACTCTTGGAGCGGGTCCCGAGGAGGGCCACTAAGATGACCAGAGGGCTGGAGCACCTCTCCTACGAAGAAAGGTTGAGGGAACTGGGCTTGTTTAGCTTGGAGAAGGCTGCAGAGAGACCTCATTGTGGCCTTCCAGAACTTGAAGGGAGCGTATAAACAGGACGGGGAACAACTGTTTCCATGAGTTGATAGTGATAGGACAAGGGGGAATGGTTTTAAACTAAGACAAGGGGAGGCTTAGATTAGATATTAGGAGGAAGATGGGTGATTCTGTGAGGGTGATGACGCACTGGAACGTGTTGCCCAGTGAGACTGTGTATGCCTCATCCCTGGAAGCATTTATGGCCAGGCTGGATGTAGCTCTGGGCAGCCTGGTCTGGAGGTTGGCGGCCCTGCACATAGCAGGGTGGTTGAAACTAGACGATCTTTGAGGTCCCTTTCAACCCGGGACATTCTACGATTCTACAGTTCTATGCTCCTATGATTCCATGGACTGTTTTCTGACTCCCTGGCGTGCACAGGTACAGACCAGTTGGTCACTCTGCTTCCCCACCAAAAAAAGGGAGCTATGCCCTTTTTACCTGCCAATGCGAGATGCCCACGTTCCTCCTGGGAACTGCTCTGGGGGCCCAGCCAGACGGCTGCTGTCTTGGGGGCTGAGCGACGCTGAGACAAGTTTGCTGGAAGGAGCTCCCAGCCCTGTCTGTATGACACACGTCACCCCTCTGGCCTCATGTCTCCCACAAGGCACGCAAGAGTGTTTGCCCAAAGGCATGAGCTCACACTCAGGAAGACTTTGGGGCTTGGAGAAACTCCAGGCTCAAGGAAGACTAAGCAGGACGCAGCGAATGCCCCTCTGAACGACAGAGGGCACCCCAGGAGTTCTGGCTCACAGCAGCCATTCTACTAAGCAGTGGCAGGACGCAGGCCAGGGTCACCTGCTCCTCCCAGTCTCCAGATGCTCCATTTCTCACTGCTGTCCACAGCCAGGCCTCCTTTTGCAAGGGCATACACTCCCACCACCTACGCTCTGTAGGAGCGATGTTCCTCCAACAGCTGGGGGCAGCAGGGGGTGCTGTGCCCCAGCCATTGGGTAGGGGTGTGCCTAGCGGTGCCTGGGGGGGTGCGCGAGGAGCGGGGCCGTGGTGGTGCCAGGCTAGGAGCACCCATAGGGACCCTCGCTGAAGGAGTCAGTGTTGCAGGTCTGTGCAGCCAGCATCCCTCCGAGTCCCCTCTCCCCAGTCCTTGTTGACTCAGTGCCACCGCCCAGGACCTCAGCTGCAGAGTGTCCCGGCATTAAATCAAGCCTGCCTGCCCCAAGGAGCGCGGCTGTGGTGTAGACACCATGGAGGGGAAGCCAGCTGGAGCCCAGGTTGCATCAGGGCTCTTCCCATTGGTGCCTTGTCTGGGATCTGCAGCAGCAGAAGCTGTGGCGTGGCACACCGCGTCTCATCGCTGCAGCACTCAGATGTGGCTCTCAGACGATCATAGCAGCATCGAATCACAAGGTTGGAAACAACCTATAAGATCATCTAGTCCAACCGTCTTCACACTACCACTGCTACCACAAGCTACTAAACCATATCTCGCAGCTCCTCGTCCAGACGCCTCTTGAACACTGCCAGAGATGGCGACTCCACCACCTCCCTTGGCAGGCCATTCCAGTGCCTGACCACTCTCTGAGAGAAGAAGTTCTTCCTTAAGCCTAACCTAAACCTCTTCTGGCACAACTTGCGGCCATTTCCCCGGGTCCTGTTCGTTGCCTGGGAGAAGAGGCCAAACCCCTCTTCACCACAACCTCCCTTCAGGAAGTTGTAGAGTGCGATGAGGTCTCCCTTGAGCCTCCTCTTCTCCAGACTGAACAATCCCAGCTCCCTCAGCCGCTCCTCATAAGACTTGTGCTCCAGACCCCTCACCAGTTCAGTTGCCCTTCTCTGGACACGCTCCAGGGCCTCAATGTCTTTCCTGTAGTGAGGGGCCCAAAACTGAACACAGTACTCGAGGTGCGGCCTCACCAGAGCTCAGTACAGGGGGATGATCACCTCCCTGCTCCTGCTGGCCGCACTATTTCTAATGCAGGCCAGGATGCCGTTGGCCCTCCTGGCCACCTGGGCACACTGTGGGCTCGGCTCATGTTCAGCCGAGCATCAACCAACACCCCCAGGTCCCTTTCCTCTCCACAATCATCCAGCCACTCGTCCCCAAGCCTATAGCGCTGCATAGGGTTGTTGTGGCCAAAGTGCAGGACCCGGCACTTGGCCTTGTTGAACCTCATCCCATTCACCCCAGCCCAGCCATCCAGCTTATCTAAGTCCCTCTGAAGGGCCTCCCTACCCTCAGGCAGATCCACACCACCTCCCAGCTTGGTGTCATCTGCAAACTTACTGAGGGTACACTCAATCCCCTCATCTAGGTCATCAATAAAGACATCAAACAAGATAGGCCCCAGTACCGACCCCCGGGGGACACCAATTGAAACAGATCGCCAGCTGGACTTCACTCCATTAACCACCACCCGTTGAGCACGGCCCTCTAGCCAGTTTCTTACCCAAAGGAGTGTGTACCTGTCCAGGCCACGGGCAGCCAGTTTCCCCAGAAGAAGCCTGTGAGAGACCATGTCAAAGGCTTTGGTGAAGTCCAGTCCAGGTAGACTACATCAACAGCCTTTCCCTCATCTACCAGTCTGGTCACCCAGTCGTAGAAGGAGATGACGTTGGTCAAGCACGACCTGCCTTTCATGAACCCGTGCTGGCTGGGCCTGATGCCCTGGACACCACGCACATGCCGTGCGATCTCACCCAAGATGATTTGCTCCATTACTTTCCCCGGTACCGAGGTCAGGCTGACAGGCCTATAGTTCCCCGGATCCTCCTTACGGCCCTTCTTGAAGATGGGAGTCACATCAGCAAGCCTCCAATCCTCTGGGAGCTCTCCAGTTAACCAGGAGCGCTGATAGATGGCCGAGAGCGGCTCGGCAATCACCCCCGCCAGCTCCCTCAGCACCCGAGGGTGTTGGCCATCCGGTCCCATGGACTTGTGACAGTCCAGATGGAGGAGGAGCTCCCTGACTGTCTCCACCTGAATCGCTGGGGGTGCTTTCTGAGTAGCGTCCCAGACTTCCAGATCAGGGCATAAAATGCCCAAAGGATAACTGGTCTGGCTATTAAAGGCAGATGTAAAGAAGGCATTGAGGACCTCAGCCTTCTCCTTGTCCTCAGTGGCCACATTCCCTGCTGCATCAAGTAAAGGATGAGAATTGTCCTTGGTTCTTCTTTTGCCAGTGATATATATATTTATAAAAGGATTGTTTACTGTCTTTTACTGCAGTGGCCAATCTGAGGTCAAGTTGGGCTTTTGCCTTCCTAACTTCCTCCCTGCATACCTTAGCTACTTCCTTGTAATCTCCCCAACTAGCCTGCCCCTTCTTCCAGAGGACGTAGACTCTCTTTTTCTCCCTGAGTCTCAACAGTAGTTCCCGGCTCATCCACACCGGTTGTCTACCCCTGCGGCTCGCCTTACGGCACTCAGGGACAGCCTGTTCTTGCGCCTGTAAGATTTCCGTCTTGAGGAGCGTCCAGGCTTCCTGGACCCCTTTACCCTTAAGAAGCGACTCCCAAGGGACCTGTGCTTCAAACGCCCTGAACAGATCAAAGTCCGCCCTCTGGAAGTTCAAGAAAGTAGTTTTGCTGGTCACTCTTTTGACACCCCCAAGAATAGAGAATTGTACAGTTCCATGGTTGCTCTGCCCACGACGGTCCCCAACCTTCACTTCTCCCACCAGTCCTTCTCTGTTAGCAAAGATCAGGTCTAGCAGGGCACCACCCCTGGCAGGCTCTCCTACCAGTTGCATAAGGAAGCTATCTTCCACGCACTCTAGAAACCTCCTGGACTGCTTCCTCTGTGCTGTATAATACTTCCAACGTACGTCAGGGAAGTTGAAGTCTCCCATGAGAACAAGTGCTGGCGATCGCGTGACTTCCGCGAGCTGCTCATAGAAAGCTTCATCCAACTCTTCATCCTGGTTAGGCGGTCTATAGCAGACCCCCGCCAAGATGTTGCCACTACAGGCCTTCCCCCGATCCTTACCCACAGACACTCAACTCTGTCATTACAAAGCCCAAGCTCTTCAACATCAAAACAGTCTTTGATATAAAGGGCCACGCCACCACCCTTCTTTCCTCGTCTATCCCTTCTGAAGAGCTTGCAACCATCTATCACAGCACTCCAGTCATGGGAGTGGTCCCACCATGTTTCAGTAATAGCAACAACAAGGTCATAATTAGCCTGACACAAGGTCATAATTAGCCAGCTATTCCAAAGAGTTGAGTTATATTAGGAATTAATCAAGATGGTTTGCTTCTGGCGACGCGCTCGGCTTCCGGGTGGACGCCTTCTGCACCAAAGCAGGGAATTGCCTTGGCGGGATGAGGCAGCAGCTGCCGGGAGTCACCATCCTCCGTGTGGCAGCAGAGCTATGACACGGCAGGGGCAGAGCCAGGAGCAGAGGGGTCATCCCCTACACATGCAAAGGCAGCCCACAGGGAGCACGTGGCGTGGCAGGCAGGCAGAGACAGAAGCGCAGACCTGAGGCCCACAATCCCTCTGGGCTGATGCGCGCATCCGGAGTGAGAAGGCTGCCCAGGCTTTTGGCTCTGGGGACCTCCGGAACCTAGGGGTTCCCCATAGGACCAAGGTAGGGGAGGGGTGTCATGGCCACAGATGTGCCCAACTGCTTGAGCAGCTGCCCAGGCTGAGAGAGGAGGTTGCCAGTCTGAAACGCGTTCAGGCGTCTGAGAGGGAGATCGATGCCTGGTATCACAGGGTGGCGCGGACAGACAGACAGCCCTGTCTTGGGGCCCAGCCAGGGAAGGTGGCAAGCAGTTTCCTGACCAGACAGAGGGCAAACATGTGCAGGGTGAGAGGCTCTGGACCCTTGTCTCTGTTCGGGGTCTTTCAAGCCAGGCTGCAACCAGGCAATTAAAAAACATCAAAAAGGACCTTGCGTCCCTTGGGAAGGTGTTGAAGGGGTCAGCAGTGCAGGCAATGTTCTCCTCGGTGCCCCTGGCTGGACCCGGGGATTGGGCAGCAGGAGGAGAACTGACCAGTTGAATGACTGATTGTATGAGTGGCGAAGTCATGCCGAAGGCTATGGCTTCTATGCAGGAGAGTAGGACTAGATGGCTGTCAGAGGAAAAGAGAACCACAGAATCACAGAACTGTAGGAGTTGGAAGGGACCTCTAAAGATCATCAAGTCCACTGTAGCCGGTCTTGTTTCATACCTTTATTGGTGATCTGGATGATTGAATGCACCCTCAGTAAGTTTTCAGATGATGCTGGATCAGTGGGCTGAGGCCAGCTCTATGAGGCTCAGCAAGATTCAAGTGCACTTGAGTCACAACAGCCCCATGCAGCGCTACAAGCTTGGGGCAGCGTGGATGGCGTACGTGGAGGAAAAAGATCTTGGGGGATTAGACAACAGCCACCTGAACATGTGCCAGCAGCGTGCCCAGAGAGCCAAGAGAGCCAGCGGCATCCTGGCTTGTATCAGTAATAGCGTCGCCAGCAGGACCAGGGATGCAATTGTTCCTCTGTACCTGGCAACAGTGAGGCTGCACCTGGAGTAGCGTGTTCAGACTGGGGTCCTTCTCTACAGGGAAGACACTGAGGTGAGGCAGCTGGCCGGCTGGGTGCAGGGAGACATAAGATATGCAGGTGGAGATCAAATGGAAGAGATTACGTTATTGGGAAGACAAATCAGTGGGATATGGGCCTGAAATGCCTCCACCTCAGAGCGGCCACGGTAACAAGACAGCGGCCAGCACAAGGCGAGTGCAGGCATGGGGTGGGCAGGCGGAGGCAGAGTGCCCACGCTCATGCTCCGCCCCGCAGCGTGTCATGGTTCCGAGGACGAGTGGGCAGCATTGTGATGTCAGCATGCTCGAGCTGTGAGTTCAGAGGGGTGGTCCCACCTCTGCCATTGCGGTCGTGACCGGCGTTTAGCGATGGTTGACGACAGCTCTCTCTTTGTCCCTGTAACCCTTGTCCTTCTCCATGGCCTCCTGTTCCTGGTGGCCAGAGTCCTCCTGCTCACCGTGATCCAACGCCTGCAGGTAGGGGAGATTTGAGGGTGGGGGTGACTTCTGGCTGGGGGACTTGGGGCTGTGGGAGTCGGGAGTCGGGAGCAGTTCTGCGGGACCACCCAGGAGTGTGACTGAGTCATGTCCATGTGTCCGCAGGCCGGCATACAGCACCTGTGGCGGAGGAAATGGTGGCAGCGAGCAGTGGCGCCGGAGCCAGGTAGGTCCTCTGACAGTCAGGCCGTGCCCCAGACTTGCCCGGGAGCATCCATCCCCAGGCCGGGCTGAGCCCCAGGGAGCAGCCGAGCCCTGGCCCAGAACCTGGTCCAATATATCCTGGCCAGATGGGCCCAGGGCACGGACGTCCAAACTTTTTGGCTCGTCTGGGCTGCATTGAGTGAGTAGGAATTGTCTTGGGCTGCCTATACATGAGTTGCCCTGAAAGTAATGCCTCCTATTTATTTCCATGTGCGGGCTCAAACTCTACAGCCCACGTGAGGTTATAAAGCAGGTATGTTTGCTACAGCGCCGGGTGCGAGGGCGTATCTCCTTCTAACTCGCACACCGAGAAAAGCAGTGGTTACGTACTTAAAGGCACAACACATACGTATTCTCTACAGTCCAAGGAAATGGGCCGTCACTCTGAGAAATTACAACTTGTGGTCTCACCTCCTAGAGCACGCGCCCTAAAAAGGTGGTGGCGGTCTCTGGCGGTTGTTGGATGAAAGCTAACAGTCTTCTATTAAAAAAGGACGTACCTGGCCCAGAGCATCTCTGGAGACCCTGTCCCGCTGTGGCTCATGGACCTTCCCTGTTTTACAGGTGCCGAGAGTCAGTTGGCTGGGCACAGGTGCCCCCAGTGCGAGCCACGGTGCCCCTGCAGTGAGGCCGACCAGGAGCTCCAGCAGCTGGTTCTGTCAGGGCTGCCTGAGCGCAGGCCTGTGCTGGGTTCTGGCTTCCTGCAGGCGGCCTGGACGGACCTGGAGGAGCTGGTGGAGCGGAACAGCCTGTCATGCCAGTGCTGCAGCTCCCCTGAGGTCCAGAGCTGTCCCGGGAAAGGCAAGGTCGAGTCCTTGAACGTGCCCAGCACAGTCTGCTCCCCTGGAGCCGCACGGAGCGCTGAAACCCACACAGACCTCAAGATGCATGTGGCCCGGAAAAGCCTGGAAGTGCAACTGGGGAGCCTGCCCCAAAAGCTCTTGCTCTCCCAGCAGCAGGCTTGGGGAAGACAATGCCGCCGCATCCTGCCCAAGCTTATCAAGCCAGGGCAGACCCAGCCTCTGCTGCGGCGAAGCCTGTGCCCCTCGCTGCAGGCCAAGGCTGACTGCATCGCAGACAACATTCTCAAGAAGCAAGAGATAAGACAGTGGGGTGAACCCAACCCTACGGAGATCTCCATGAACCGGCTGGTGCCATGTCCCCCTGGTCTTCTGCTTCCCCGGAATGTGGGTCTAACCGGGAAGGTCATCCGGCGGAAAGCTCATTTCCAGGGCCAGGCTGAGCAACAGGGGCATCCCAGGAAGGAGCAGCAGTGCCGCCCCAAGGAGTCGGCAAAGATTCCTTTGCCTCCGAGCCACAAGCAAGAACGTCCCACGGCTACCGCAGCGCTTCCTAGCCCGGCCAGCACATCGCTGCAAAAGGACGTCAGCTGTCAAACCGACTCTACAGGCCTGCGTGTGACTGACATCAAAGCCAGCAGCCAGCGCCTCAGGGCAGCACTTGCCATCATCTCAAAGCTGCAGCTCAGTCAGGCGACTGTCGGGAAGCTCTCCATGCACACGGCCAGAAAATGCCTGGAGGTAAAGCTTAAGTGCTTCCCTGTGGCAGTGCGGAAGTCCATGCAGCAACAGCGTGAGGCTCTCCTCACCCACCCAGCTGGCAAAAGGGCAGTAAGATCCCAGCTGGCTCGCAGATACTTCCACAGCCGTCCAGCTCTGTTCCTGAACGAGGAGAAGCGCGAGGGCCTGGAGCTGCACATCCGCTCCATGAAGCTGGAGCGCCTTGGGAACCGCCTCATCTCAGGCAGTCCAGCTGTGTCCCAGGAGGAAGAATCTGCCAGCACATATGTGACTGCACCATCCGAGGCACCTTGGGCTGAGGCAGGCCCCAAAGGAGATGAGAAGTGCCCTAGCAGAGGCGAGAGCACCTGCAGTGCCAGAGCGGAATGCAACGGCTTTCGGCCTGTCAGGCGAACATTCCGTGGAGTGCAACAGACCACCACCACCTACCGCAGCTCACTGTTCAATGCCTGCGGTGACCGTGACTGCGACCCTGTGGCAGCACCAACCAGCAAGACGGTCTGGGGAAAGATATTCCCGATTCCTGCAATGCTGCGGATCTCTGTCTCTAAGCACGTCCATCTTGCCTGCAAGGGGTGAATCAGAGAATGATAGAGTCAGTCATTTGTGGCCAAACTCAAGCAAGGAAATTTAAAGTCACGCCAGCCCCTACATTCTGTCACTATGTTTGGGCGTTTATAACCAGAGGAGCATGGACTCAAGTCAAGCTCAGGTCTATGCCGCTCTCTAGAGTTGACAGGAGAGAGGAGCACCTCTCACAGAGACTGCTAACAGCAGAGTTTACGACAGAAGCCCAGTCTGGCAAGAACCATCAGCTCAAGCTACTCAGACTGGCTCACTGGGCAATTTACTCTTAATATTTGGCAGATCTACCCAGCCCAATAGGTAGAAATAAACTCCTGTTTATTTCCCATGCTACACTCATTGAGGTACTTCATCTTAGCTAATGGCCTCATTGCCTTCTCAGAGGAGCCCTCCCTAGTACCTCTAGGACAAGTCTGGAGTTTTGCCTTACCACCTCCCAGGCACTGAAACTTATTTTCCCATCACTACCACCTAACTCTCAAGTTTTAGCCGCTATCTTATAGTTATCTCAAGCACAAGCAACAGCTTAGCAGTGTCTCCAAGGAGATACGCTGCACTTGTCACGGAAAAGCTAAAGGCAGAAGCTCGGGAAGATCGAAGAATAGAGCAAACGTGCCAGGACAGCTTTGCAAGGCACATACGAGAGGAAGGGCCGTGCTCAGTAGCACGCTTTCTGTACAAAAAGCCTGTTTTTCCCCCTAAATAAATACATAAATATCTACTTGTGCCAAAGAGCTTTTTTCTATGGGGGCCTCCCTGGGGATTGAGGGGGGAGATGGGCTCAGGAGTACCAGGGAAGGTGTGCTGTCCCACAGGAGGACATGCAGATGAGGATAAGCCCCGGCAAGTTGGCTGGAGCTTCTCCTTCCCCCTGGCCTGTCCCCTAGACATCTACTAGAAAAACTGCACGGCGAGTTGTGGGAAATGCAGGAGGCTCCTGGAAGGTTCTGAGGATATCTTTTTGAGGCAAGTTCTAGACAGCCCTACCAGGAGAGATGCAATACTGGACCTGTATCTTAGCGATGTAAAAGAACTGGTTGGTGACCTCAGGATTGGAGGCTACCTTGGCTGTAGTGACCATGAGTTGAATTCACGCTGGCAAATCTTTAATGAGGGTTTCCTCAGGATGCAATAGGTTTCTATTCCCAAGTGTAGCAAGTTGGGAAAGGAAGGCAAGAGAGTAGCATGGCTGAACTGACACCTGCTGGTCAAACTGAAGACCAAGAAGTAAATTCACTGGCGGTTGAAACAGGGACATGTACCATGGGAAGCTGCTAGGTTGCATCTGGATGGGCTCAGGAAAGCCATGGTCCAGCTTGAATTGAACTTCAGAAGGGATGCCATAAAGAACAAGTAAGGCTTCTACAGGTACCTCACTCAGAAAAAGAAATTCCAAGAGGGTGTATCCCCCTAGTGAGTGTCACAGGCAGGCTGGTAACAACAGACAAGGGGAACGCTGAGGTACTCAACACTTCTTCTACCTCAGTCTTGTCTGACAACTGCTTGCCCACAGCCTTCAAACTTTTGGTTTGGTAGGAGGGGATTTCGGAAGCTACATCCCCACTGTAAGCGAAGATGAGGTTCATAAGCACCTGAGGAACAGGAACATCCACAAGTCTATATGTCCTAGTGAGATATATCCCAGAGACTAGAGAGAACTGGCTGATGTAGTCGCCAAGCCACTCTCTATGACATTTGAAAAGTCGTGGCAATCAGTCGCAGTCGTGGCAATGAAGTCCCTGGTAATTGGAAAAAAAAGGCAACATGCTCACTTTTAAAAAGGATTAAAAGGATGACCCTGGGTACTACTGACCTGTCAGTTTCACCTCTGTACTGGGGAAGATCACGGAGCTTCTTCCTGGAAGCTATGCTAAGGCACATGGAAAGCAGGAAGGTGATATGGAAGAATCAACCTGGCTTCACCAAGGGAAATCCTGCTTGACCAATCTTAGCGGCCTTCTATGATTGTGTCACTGCATCCATGGGCAAGGGAAGAGCCACTGATGTTATCTATCTTGACTTCAGTAAGGCCTTTGACACGGTACCCCACAACATCCTTCTCTCCAAATTGGCAAGATATGGATTTGATGGGTGGACTGTTCAATGGATGAAGAATTGGCTGCTGGATTGGGACCAGAGAGTGTTGGTCAATGGCTAATGTCTGGATAGAGATTGGTAATGAGTGGTGTCCTCCAGGGCTTGTTACTGGGTCTGATAATTTTTAATACCTTCATTCACGATATTGACAATGGGGTTGAGTGCACCCTCAGCAAGTCTGTGGACGGCACTAAGCTGTGGGGTGCAGCTGACACATTAGAAGAATGGGATGCCATTTCAAAGGACCTAGACAGCATTGAGCAGTGGGCCCAGGTGAACTTTATGAGGTTCATCTAATCCAAGTACAAGGTTCCTCAGACACAGCTCTTCACAATCTATCTTCTTCCTAACATGGAGGGTAACTCTGCCATCCCTCCTGTCCTGTCTATCCCTTCTGAAAAACCTGTAGTCCTCAATCAGTGTGTTCCAATCATGGGATTCAACCCGCCATGTTTCCGTGATAGCAGTTAGATCATACAATTGCACCATGGTTTCTAACTCCTGTTTATTTCCCATGCTACACTCATTGAGGTACTTCATCTTAGCTAATGGCCTCATTGCCTTCTCAGAGGAGCCCTCCCTAGTACCTCTAGGACAAGTCTGGAGTTTTGCCTTACCACCTCCCAAGGTGACATGCTTCTCTGTCACCCAGCACACTGCCTTTCCCCATCATACCTAGTTTAAAGCACCGCTAACCAGCCCAACCACCTTGTTTCCAAGAATATTTGTGGCCCTTATAGGCAGTCCATCTGCTGTCAGCATTCCCCCTTTCTCAAGGCTGCATCCCAAGCCATAGTACCCAAAGCCCTGAGTACAGCACCATTCCAAAGCCATTCATTCAGCATGTCCATCCTCCTCCTCCTCCTTTTCTGTGGATCTCAGTCACCAACTGAGAGGAAGAGGTGAACACAGCCTGTACTCCCGATCCCTTCAGAAATCTTCCCAAAGCCTTGAAGTCCCTTTTGATCGGCTGAGAACTTCTTTTGCCTACCCCTTCATTTCCAATGTGGAAAACCAGTAATGGATAATAATTGGAGGGCTTAACCAGGTGAGTGATGTTCCTGGCTACACCTCTCACTTGGACACCAAGCAGGCTTCCATGTGGGATGGATCTGAGCAGCATATTGGGCTCTCAGTTCCCTTCAGAAGGAAGTCCCCCATGACAACAGCCCTTCTTTTTTTCCTGATGTTGCAGCAAAACAGGCAGCAGACTGACTAGGCTTGGGCAACCTCTCCTGCATGGATGGACTTTCATGGACATCAACATCCCCCAGTCCTTCAAGCTCCAGAGCCACATACCTATTACGTAAGGGCCTGGAAAGGTGGGACAGGCTGTCAGAAGTGGTGTTGATATTCAGCGTCGATGAATGGCAGGATATTGGGTACCGCATGTGGGACTCAGTCATTAGTGGTGGAAAGGAAGAAAAACTATTGCAGACCCTAGGCCCCTTGTGGAGGTCTATTATTAATTCTTTGAAAGCTATGCAAGCCGAGTGACAGGTAGCTGTGCAGTTATGCAGGCACTTGCCAGTACAACAATTAATTCAGGCGTCGAAGTTCGACAAGCCTGTTTGGGGGTATCACACACCCTGTGTGTTCCTCGGCAGGTCAGGTAAAAGCATCGGTAGAGGCAGCAGCTCCCGGTCTTTCAAATGACACTGCTACTGAGTCATCCGCAGTATTGCAGCAGGAAAAAGGGGCTGTATCTGGCATCACCCCTGATGGACACTGCCAGGAGATTCCTGCAGAATCAGAGAGCGGCGATGGGAGTGAGGGGTTGGAAAAACTGGATTGCGGGGTTAAAATATTAATAGAGCGATTACGTCATCTGCAAATCTGTATGCGGCAAACAAGGGGTGCAGGGCCTGACTGAGGCTCTCAACTAGTGCCTTCTGCGGGTCCTGACCTACTGATAGTGACTGTTGCTCCATCGACTCATCCAGCAGCGCCACCCGACTGAACTACGGAGAGATTGTTCCGTGCACGCCTGCAGCGTTCTGCAGGACAGAAGGTGAGCGGTTGGGAACTATGGGGAGTTCACTAACAAAGAAGCAGCAAGTAAATCTTGCAGCATTACAGTTAGTTTTAAAGTTTCAGAATCAGCCTGTATTCACCTTAGCATTAGTTACTTTTCTCAAAAGGATAAGCAAAAATGTCCCTGAATTTCCGAAAACTGGATTCTCTTTTTATGGAGAGCTTTGGGACAAAACTGGCGCAAAACTCCAGGAGGCTTCTATTACTAAAAACAGAACGGCTGCTAAACTTTTGCCTCTTTGGCACCATATAATGGAAGGACTTAAACAAATTCGACAAGGAAGAATTTCTTCCGACTACTCCCCATCGCTCTCCTTCCCCCCCCCCCGCCACCACGTCGGTGCAGAAAGCAGCACTGGTCCGGATTCGATCCGCGGCTCCAACCCCACTCCTGACTGTGGAGAAGAGAAATCGCGACCACCCCCTCGCTCCCGCCTTTGGCTCCGCCCACGACGCTCGCCGCGCCGCTCCCGCCCTCCGCCCAGCCGCCGTTGCTCGCCGTGCCGCTGCCTTCCTCCGCCCCGCCTGCGTCCCCTGCTGCTGCGTGTCTGCAGCCTTCGTGTGACTTGGTTAAAGCCAATAACGGACCTGCTTATACTTCTAAAGCCATTCGAACTTTCCTCCAAAAATGGGGTGTTAGACATATTACAGGTATTCCTCTTTCTCCCACTGGATAAGCTAACATTGAGCATACTCATCTAACATTGAAATCCATTCTTAATAAAACAAAAAGGGGGAATATGGGAGACACACCACAAGAACGACTGTAAGCGTTTTACTTTCTCTGTGCCATCTGTCAATAAAGCGGAGCCAGCCTCTCGGTATGAATGGGTTGTACTGCCTCAAGGCATGAAGAATTCTCCTGCTATGTGTCAGCTATTCGTAGCCACAGCCTCGCAACCTATTCATAAAGCAAAACCTCTTATGATCATTTATCATTACATGGATGACCTACTGTGCTGGCAGGAACAGCCTTTTGATAATAGCTGGGAAATTCAATAAATCTCCCATCTCTCTCAATTTGGCCTTATGGTGGCACCGGAGAAAGTGCAACGTACCCTTCCTGCGCTATATTTGGGTTGGAAATCGTCAGATGCTATGATATACCCTCAGACAGCAGAATTGAAAATTGACATTTCCACACTCACCAACTTACAACCTCTTTTAAGTCACTTACAATGGCTATGGCCATCAATTGGCATTTCTAACACTCACCTAGAACCGTTGATAAAGTAGTTAAGGGGGAGATGTGCTAATGATGCGATTGTACTGACCCCGAGGCTAAGCAGGCTTTAGTTCAGATTACCACGCAAATTCAGTCGGCAGCTAGCCATCATCAATCCTTACTTCACAACATTTCCCTTGTCATAATGTCCAGGAGAATCATGCTTTTGCAGTCATTTGTCAATGGGGGAAAAAAAAAAAGGCATGCTTCTCCTCAAAACAGGCCTACTAAACAATCTTGTACTTCTCCTGTGTTTTTTTTTGCTAGAATGGTTGTTTCCTCCTGCTCAGCCTCAGTCGTCCTTGATGACTCATATCAGTACAGTAGCTGAACTGATTCATATGGGCAGAGACAGAGTTCTGTGCATAGCGGGTTGAGAACCTGACAATATTAGTTTATCCTTTACCTCGCTGTGGGCAGAGTGGGTGTACCGTCATTCCCTCTCCTTACAGTTGGCTTTAGAAGGGTATCCTGGCCATCTGCATACAGAATGCCCAGATCAGTGAGTAGTGCAGTTCCTGGTAAAAACTGGCTGGATTGGAATACCTCGGTATTCAAAACGACCAGTGGATGGTAGCACAGTATATACTGACGCTGGATGCCAGAGCCACAAAGCTGTCTGTGTGTGGTGGGACAATAGCTGGAAGCATCAGTGCCAACAGAGCTGTGAGACAGCTTACAAACTATGGAACTAAAATCGATTTTATGGGCCTTTATTGCGTGGCCACATGAACCTCTAAATGTTGTAACTGATTCCCTCTATGTGGCTGGCGTACGTCAAAGAATTGAGGATGCCCACATTAGAGACAACAAGAATATGTGGCTTATCTCTCTGTTTTTACATCTTAAACACACTTTACGGCAAAGAAAGGAACCATATTGTGTCATCCACATTCGTAGCCACCTAAACACCCTTGGTTTAGGGGAGGGTAATGCTGTAGCTGATAAATTGGTTATGGTGACCCCTGTTAATCTGTTTGATGCTGCTCGTAGCTCTCATGAGATGTTTCATCAAAATGCCTCTGGTTTACATAGACAGTTTAATATTGGCATAAATGATGCAAGGTTAATAGTACAAACATGTCCACAGTGCAGTCACCATAACAGTGGCCTTGGGCTGGGGACTAATCCCTGAGGCTTGCAAGCACTGGAAGTGTGGCAAACAGATGTCACGCATATTGCAGAATTTGGTCGATTGCGATGTGTTCATGTCGCTATCGACACTTACTCTGGGTTTATATGGGCTTCTTCTTTAGTGGGTGAATCTGCTAAATGTGTCATTAAACATGGGATTGCATGTTGTGCTATCTTGGGAGTTCCAAAACAAATTAAAACAGATAATGGGCCGGCCTATAAGTCGCAGTCAGTACAGTCTTTTTTGCAAAAGTCGGGAGTTCAACATAAGTTCGGGATGCCACATACTCCTACAGGTCAGGCTATTATAGAGCACGCACATGCTACGCTCAAAGCACAACTAAACTGAATGAGCGATATACATGATATGCCAGATCTCCTCATGAGTGCTCTTTTCTCCCTTAACTTCCTTTCTGTACAAGGAGGCTCATCGGTACCTGCTATAACCTTGCATCATTCAGGCACTAGTATGAGAGTACTATCTGAGTCTGCAAAAGTATCTTACAGAGGTCCTTTAACTGGAGATTGGAAGGGCCCAAGTACTGTCGTATTTGTAGGAAGAGGTTATTTTTGTCTTTATACAGATGATGGCCCTATTTGGATTCCTGCTCGCAGTGTTTGCCCTTGGCGCAGAAGCACTACCTGAACCCCACCAAATTAACCCGTGGCAAAACATGTGGGTCACCTGGGCTAAATCAACAGGCCAGACCGACTTCTGCTTAGCACTTGCTTCTGCCACTGATCCTTTTCAAACTTGTTTTATAGGGATGCTGTTTCTAAATGATTCTAACTTTTCTGCTTACTCCACAGGTAGTTGCAATGTATTGGATACTTCAGGTGATTGTTCTTTCAAGCTTCTTAGAAGTCTCAATACCACTATACCCTGGGACCCACAGGAGTTAAATCTTCTTGGAACTCAACAGATCGGTAACACATCTAAGGGATGGAAGAAAACGTGTTTTATGTTTGGAAATACCAGGAAATGCTTTTGGGGGTCCGTGTTACATTGGTAAACTCACTATATTTTCTCGCACTTTCCAGGACATATGTGACATCCACTATACATGTAGCGCATGGGTAACTTTAGCTGTCCTTATATCAGGAGCTGTTGCTGGGAATAGGTATTATAACTATTAGTATAGTTATTGGTATTGTAAAATGCTTACTCAACAAAATGTCCACTACTGTCTTGCTTGCGCAAAAAGAAAAACGGGGAATGGTTGTGTGTACCCCCCATTGCAGCACCCCGTTGCAGCTCACGGAACCCATGAAAAGAACAGCATCAGGATGTGAAACGATGAGGAAGACTGATACCAGGCTTGAAACAACCCTGAGCTCATGATGATTGGGACTGTGTGCTTCTTATTGTTTGGTATTGCATTGTAACTTGTTGTATTGTAAATAGCAACAATAGTAATGGTGGTTGTGTGCTTCTTTTGTTTTAGCAATAGATTGAATGTGAATTAACAGGATTTAATGTTACCAATGCTGGAATCTATGGGAATAGCTATTTTAATGTATTAGTGTGTTAAGACAAAACTTGGAAAGGAATCCCAGGCAAAGGGATGACCCAATATTATAGAATGATTAACTTTCTTTCATCCCACTAATCAGGAATTTAAAATATGACCATGCAGCACCTGAGACAAAGGCGCACACTAAGAGATAGTTTATTTTGTTTTGCAAGCAGGTGTTCCATTTGGCCTCTGTATCACACACTGGCCATGCAGATGCAGTGCGCAATGGAAAATACCCTTCGGACCCTGAGAAGAATAAAAGCAAGAGAGAATCTGTGGTGGGTGAGAGAGGAAAAGTGCAGCTTGAAACAGGGGACGCCCTACTGGTACTGCCTGTTGCATTCACCACCACCACGTTTTTTCTCTCTCTTTTTCTGCAGGTTGTTGTTTCTTGAGGGTCAGTAAGTAACAGTGCTCCTAGTTCTATCTGGCATGCAAACCTTGTCCGACTATTATTAATTCTCTATTAGCCCAAAGGCATAATCATGAGCACTCTAAAAGCATCTGTTGTACAAATTTTAGTGATAGTTCAAAATCAATGTATCAGAATATACAAAAATTGAAGACCTCTTTCTAATCAGTCAGAGATCAGGCTGAGAGAGCTGGGACTGTTCAGTTTGGAGAAGAGAAGGCTCCAAGGTGACCTGACAGCAGCCTTTCAGTACCTCAGTGGGAGCTCCAGGAAAGAAGGGGTCAGATTCCTTAGCAAGGTCCGTAGTGATAGAACAAGGGGAAATGGTTTCAAGCTCAGAGAGGCTAGATATAGGTTAGTTATATGGGAGAAGTCTTTCACAGAGAGGGTAGTGAGACACTGCAACAGGTTGCCCAGAGGGGTGGTGGATGTTCCGTCCCTGGAGACCTTCAAGGTGAGGCTGGATCAGGCCTGGAGCAACCTGATCTAGTCCCTGTTCATTGTGAGAGAGTTGGACTAGATGGCTTTCAGAGGTCCCTCCCAACTCTAAGGTTTCTATGATTTTATGATTCTGTGAAAGCTTAGTGCCTCAGAAGACAAGTCTTAAACATTACAACTATAATGCAAGCCCGGTACTTGCCTGAAAAACAGAATTTTGAACCTAATAAGTGAATTATACTAAATGAGAAATTATGTTAGTGTCTCCAGAGAGAACAAAATTTGTTTCCAGTCGGGCAATTATCCCATGTATTCCTTTCATGCAGGACTTCACTGCTTTCCTTTTCTTTTTCTTTTAACGTTCAAAGACTTTGTTGCCCTAAGTACAATAAATTAGTATGTGCTACCATCTAGTGGTAGCATTTATTTTATCGTCTCTATGAGCTTAGTTCTGCAATAACGTTCTTGTTTTCTTCTCAGAAATTCTCAAGCTATTCTTGGCTTTATGTTCCTTTGCAGATAGTAAAAGCAAGGAAGGAAAAGCCTGCATCCTTTTAGTGATGGTTCTGTTTACAGTCATGGTGATATTTTTCTTTTACTTTCCAAATATTTTCTTCAGTAAAACTAAGATAATTTTGTCTTCAGCTTTCTGTTGAAGGATTTTACTGGCATCACTGGAATGTGGAATTATGACATCAAAGGTACCTTAGAAGCTAAACTTTCATTGTCACCCATCAGTGAAGGTGGGTTAACTTTAATTAGCTAAGTGAAAAGATCACTTCAATATTTAAAGAATGTAAAAGCAGTATTTTCTCAGTACAGCTGGACACATTTCCAAAATAAGAAAAAAATAAATAGAGAAAGAGATTCAACCAAAACAATCCCATTTAAATCCAAGAAATTGCATGGGTTTTACTAATATTAGAATATGGCAAAAATAAAATTATTCAAAAATATGATTCCCAGGGATGCTGCAGGAGGATGCTGGTGTATGAAATCCTGAGGATTCACTCACTTCTGTTATAGACCATACATGCTGTGCTCCTCTGTTTAGCTCTGTAGGTATCAGAAGCAATTTATGTGCTTTGAAGAACCGTCGAACCAGACATCTCTTCTTTGCAACATTAAAAGATAGTTACGTTGATGGCTGTTGGAGTACACAAGCTCTAGATAAGACGATACATTAAGGCAGCAGAAAAAAAAAAAGGAAAACCAGGAACATTCAATGTGGGAGGCTGTATTGTGCCCAAGAATCAGTGTGCAGGAAATGTTGCCTGCAGCGCTCCTGGAAAAGGATAGATGGAGGATAAAGAAGGCTGTATCATAATATATCTTTGATTAAGAGAAACACTGGGAAAAACAGATGTAGTATCCCTGAAGTCACCACTCTTCAGCTTGTCTGAAGCTCTTTATAACATCTGTATCATAGCAATGCATATAAAGGAGAGGGATAATTTGCTGTGTTTTCAAACGTGTTTCTAGTCCTTTCCACTTGAATGTGATTTTATGAATAAAAGACATTACCATGGGATTAGTGCTGAAAGACTAACGTCAACATCAACATCAACATCAACGTTTGTGAATGTTGGATGAAGATCACCTCTCAAGAAATACTGTTGTATTAGAACAAAGTAGACAGAAGGAGAAAATACAGAGTCAGAAATTCCAGGAAACCACCATGTTGGCAGGGCATTTGCTGGTTGATTTTCTGCCTCTGGAGAGGCTGGAAAGGAAACGGCATAAGAGACAATTTGATTTAAAGTGAAACCTGATGGGAGCAAGTCAGCTAAACTTAAAAACAGCTTAGCATGCACATGCAGACCTTCACTTCTGCACAAGATGAGCCTCCTGAGAGAGTGAGTTTGTAACTCTCATGTGAAGAAATTGAGCGGCATCTTAGTTCTCTAAAAAGCCTTGTGGTCTAAATAAGACAAACATGCCCAAGCATTTACCTGCTAGATTCACTTCTGAAGCTGTACGTTCTGAAGACCTCAATACAAACCTAAAGTGATGGTATAAAATAAATTGGTTTATTTATAGCAGGAATTAAAGGACGATCAACTTTATCATCCTACTTGTGTTTTGATCTAATAATTTACTGTCCATTGCTTTAGTATGTAGCAACAAGTTACTTTCTGTTCTTCCAAGCGTTTAGAGATCCTCCAACAGAAACGGAACTCTTTGAACAGTCCATAGCCAAATAAAAACAGCAATTTGACCCACAGTTCTACAGAAAGATACTTTTTATTATTTTATTCTTTGTGTGCCTTTACAGTTATAGAAATAGTAGATAGATTAACTCAGTGATCTGAAAATCTGAAGCAAAAAGCCATGTTTAACACCTGCAATCTATCCTTTATTCAAATTATTTTACTTAACTTCATATTGCAATTGCCAGGCACAGCAACACATCAAATTTTAGTTTTACTTATGCTTGCAAAACATCAAAATAAGAAAATATGAAGTTAAATTGTATTCATCTGAGGCCAAATGAAAGGATAGGAAGGATGTGGTCAGAGGGTACACTGAGTTTGTCTGACATAAATGCCCGAAGTGCACATCTAAACGATGAATCCTGTGCAAGTTTGCAGAGACACCAAGCTGAGTGGTGCAGTTGACATGCTAAAGGGAAGGGATGCCATCCAGGGGGACCTGAACAGACTTGAGAGGTGGGCCCACGCCAACCTTATGAAGTTCAGCAAGGCCAAGAGCCAGGTCCTGCACCTGGGACAATCCCAAGCACAGATACAGGTTGGGTGGAGAATGGCTTGAGAGCAGCTCTGAGGAGAAGGATTTTGGAGTGTTGGTTGAGGAAAGATTCAATATGAGCTGGTAATGTCCACTTGCAGCCCAGAAGGCCAATAGTATCCTGGATTGTCTCAAGAGAAGTGTGACCAGGCTTTGAGCAGCCTGGTCTAGAGGGAGGTGTCCCCTACAGCAGGGGAGATGGAACTAGATGATCTTAAAGGACCCTTCCAACACAAACTGTTCTATGATTCTATGATTCTGTGTTTCTAATAAAGAACCCTGTAGGCCTGCAGGTGGTGGGAACAGGCTGCTGCTCAGAGATGAGCAACAGGACATGGGAGAGAGGGTAAGGGTTAAGAGAAGCACAACTCTTTTCCTGCGGGCGGGCTCCCTGAGATCAGACATGGGCATCCTGCAGACAGTGGCGCTGCGCCATCACTTTCGCATTCTTGCTGTGAGCGGCAGAGGGCTGCTATCCCTGCTGTACGAATGGGATGCACCTGGAAATTTTACAACTGACTCATTTTGTCTGATTTTTCTGCAGCATGCAGTCAAATGAGAACTCAGACTTAATGTTTCTGGATTATTTTAGTCCATCCAAAGAACTGCTTCTATCTGACCTCATTAACAGCCAAAGAAACAATCAGAGCTACCCGAATATGGAAAGTTTGTTTATCAGATACAACTGCATTACTGCAAGAAATTTAACTTCAAATCCATTCCCATTGCTGAAAACTTACTTGACCTTTGACAAAAAAGATAGGGAACCAGAGAGAAAAATCCCAAGTGATTTAACCAACAGCACTCCTGAAATGGCAGTCAGAAACAGTAGACTGCGAGCAGTGAAATTAACGATATATTTTTCACCAGGTGCAAAAACAAACAGTGAACATCTTTAAGCAGCTATACAAGTGAATAAAACCATGGCATCGATACTAATTATAGAATTGCTGAAATTCTGCTAGAAGCGTTCCTGAAAATGTGCTTAGGGTGCTTTTTAAACCCTTGGTCCTGAAGAGCTTTGTTACACATGAACTGGGGGACTTAAATACATGCAACTTCACTAAAAACTCGGAAAGTAAAACAGAATTTGAATCTATTTTTGTTTTTCCCCAACATTACAAAAAGCTGGTTTTCCATGTTCCATTCTTAGGTTTTGCTGTATTTAAATTTTGAATCTTTGTCAGAGAAACCTTGACTCAGGGTAAGGGTGACAGCCATTTGCTTTTCCTACCTTGATATACTGCTGTAGAAGCCATTATGTACAAGACTACAACCCATGCACCATACAATCACTCAGATATCTTTATTTCCAGAATGAGTGAGGGAGACTGTTTCCTGCTCCGCATTTTTAAACTTTATATATGCTCTGATTTCATGTGAAAACTTTTAAACTGGATAAGCAGTAGATCTGTACTGTAACTTGTATCCCTGTTTGGTATATCAGTCTGCTAGTTCAGGAAGAAAACCAGAGTTTTCTCTGTTACCATTACTAACTAGCACCCATAGGGCTGGCAGCTCAAATAGATAGCCAGGATGTATTTGAGAACTATGTTTCCCTTCTACATTATCACTGCCCATCTCCCAAGATCAAATATTGAACCTCATCTGAGATTTCGATTGATTTTACTTTTCTTAGCAACTCCATTGAAAAACATCAACATAGGGATATGCCAGCTTGTAACAAGCACACACTAAAATTACTTACCTGCAGAGTTTCTGCAGTGGGGGATTGTGGGGGAGAGGCCATTAGGTGAGCAGTATCTGTAAGGGGCATTTTGTAACATATCTGAGCAAAACAGCCCAGAGGGCCTCCTTCTGCATCATTCTCACTTACTGTACCTCTGAAAATCAGGCCTGAAATGTGGAGGTATTTTGCAGTGGGAGCAGTTTGTAGGTTGTACTTCCTTCTTTGCATATCATGTGCCAGAATGCCAATCATATGCATGAAGTTTTCACTCTTGTGACACAAATTGTAAAAAGCCATAAAAGGAAGTGGAAGACTCCACAGTTAAAGGGAGTAAGCTTTTCCTAAATTTAGGACTTAAAGGCATGTAGCTCTCCTGGCAGCACAAACAACTTCCTAAACAGAATATACTGATCATCATCACATAGGCTAACATGACCATGACAACTGCACAGAAGGATTAATTAACTTACTTGTTTTAGAAAGAGTGTGAATTTCTAAAAAGTGGGCAAAACTAAAGGTATGAAGCATCTCTCCATATTAAGCACTCACAGAGGGAAAGGTCATATTTATACAGAAGCAAATACAGGAAGAGTTTCTGTTGGACTCACAGTACCTGTTACCTCCCAAAGAAGAATTTAGTAAGTTAAATTAGTTAATTATGAAATGTTAATATTTGAAAATGTTAGTATTTTATTTTTAGAGTATTTTAGAAATATAAATTTCCAGATTTTGTGAATAACTTGCAGGGCATTCAGGTTGGACTTTAAAAAAAAATAAATTGATTAAATACGTGCTTTGTTCATCCTGGGCATTCAGTTCATTGAATCATATTTATGGGATAGCAAGAGGGACTCATACTGCTGTGTCTTCTCCAGGTGCCTTCTCTCTCCAGTAAGCTGACCATTGCACTGCAGAAATCTTTTTCTCCTAGGTTTTTCTTTCTCCATCCCCATCAGAGCTCTCTACAACTTTGGATCATGAGACTTCCCAATCTGTACTTCATTAATGGACAGCAACAAACAATGTATGTGTTGATGGTTCTTCATGCCATGTTAAATCTTTAGCGTTCATCCATTTTTAATTCCCACACAGACAAGAATAATCTCACATCTATATGTAAACCCCAAAATTAATTGAAGTTAAAAATACTGAATATTTCCCCAGAAGGCATTCTCTGAATTAGTCTGGACTCCTAATGTTGATGGCCAGCATGTGACAAAGGGCTGAACACATTTTACAGCCCACCTGATTAGTCAAATCTAGCAGATGTCAAATGGGTCACTGAACAACACGGGGATAAACCTGAATCATACACTACTTAACAGTATTATCACTATAGCATTTATTCCACCCCATTTTTTTTTTTCCTTTGGACCTGTGAATCCAGACAGGCTGCGCAGTGAGAAGCTGTGGTTTGTGAAGAAACACATCCACTAGATCCACTGAATTTCAGATAACTAGAAGAACCATTCTGGTCTAGCACACAGACTAAGACTTTAATAGCTTAAAATATTTCTTTTAAATGTACATGGAGTGCCTAATAGGCAGTCACTTAAGAAAGCTGTGTAAATAGTGTTTTTCAGTAAAGTTTTGCTACAAGGGAACTCATTTTCCTATACACATATAAGAATACACATTTTCTGCCTTTTCTAAATGGCTTATAGGAGACTTTACATAGAAAATCTTTTATTTGGGAACTCATTTTTATCTTTCATTGTGAGGGAAAACACAGCTCAAGTCAGTCAAACTACCAAAAAATCTTTCATTTTCATTTTATCTTTTAATTTATTTTTAAACTTATATGTGAATTACATTTTGAAACAAGGTCATTGCAAGCCAAAGAAAACAAAGTACTCACAGGTAGGAAACACCTCAGCTGGAAGCACTGTTTCACACTGTTAAAATTTGCTTTTATTTGAAAAGCAATGCAGAAATTGAAATTAGCTGGTTTTTTTTTCAGTGTTTTGATTTTGATAGGCCAACTTTTCATGGTGAATTATCTGCAAATTCCTTTTTTTAATAGTTCAGACAAAGAATTTTATCTAATGAGGCAACTGCATACCATTCTGCAAATGGTGAGTACACTTTAAAAGCAACTGAAAAATCCATCCAGCTGAGGGTCAGGATGAGGATTTTCACTGTTATATATGGCACTGTCATGCATAGCTTAATTAATTTTGAGTTTCTCCATTTCTATCCCAAACATTTACTGCATGGAACTGTTCTAAAATACATTGCTATCTAACACTAAGGTATTACGCTGAATTATAATTAGTAACACCACTGAAGAAGCTGAACTTGCTGCTGGTATGCTGGTACACTTCTGCTGCAAGCCAATACTAAAGAATATTTTTCTTTAGCAGGAAAAAAGGCTTCAGGTCCCTAACAATTCCTTGTGTATTAATATCAAATCACAGCTTGGCTGAGCTTCTGTGATCTACCTTGAAGTAGATTCCTTAGCATTTTCTGTTGTCTTGCAGAAGGGACACTTACAGTCACCAGGTTCACTGAAGCAGAAGTAATTGTAAGGCTATAGAGGGCTTCTGTAGGACTGATTTCTTTCCTGAAGTCAGGAAATGAGGCAACCCAGAAAAGAACCCACGTTCCAGATCAGTGGATGAAAAGAGAAAGGATCTGAACGGACAAGAAATTGCACCAGAACCATGCTGGGAAAAGAAAAAGCCAAGGAAACACAAAAATTATGTGTCTTAAAGTAAGTAACGCTGATTCAATCAATCACACAACACAAGTCAGACATCATAAACATTTAAGGGTCAGAAACTAACATGCTTTAAGAATTAAAGTAAAGGTGGAAAATGCTCTTGAGATGTAAAAACATGTCAAGTCGACCTTGCTAATTGAGTAATTATACTGTAGATTTTTTTCTTTTGCCAACTAACATGCATTCTGAACCAGTATAGGCAGTCACAAACATGACTACTTTCTGCAAAATTAATATTTCCAAGAAATACTGACTTTATTCAATTGATATCTGAATTAAAAGAACAACCAAAACAACCAAAAAACAACCAAGCCAAACCTAGTTCACAGGATTAAACAGCTAGATCACCCTTCAGAAATATTATAGCATATTACTGCCTGCCTTCTACAACTGTCCCAAGGCGTGGGTGCACTAGATTTCACCAAACACTGGTAACAGGACTTTTCTGAAGAAAACAGAACACATTTTCTCTCTCTTCCGTTGCAGAAACAAATAATTTCTATTAAATCATCCACTGTCACAAAAGATGAGCATGAGGGCTCATCTGCAACAAAGAACAGCTGCAAACACAGCTTTACTCCTACAGCTCAGCTGTAGGCCAAGATATTATATGCTCTAGAAGGTTTAACAGAAGAGAATAAAGAGATCACTGCTTCTTTGTAGCTGTTCTGTTGTTCCGACTGTCCACTAGCATGTAAGTCCCTCCAATAGAGCTAAAACTCCTGCCTGCTTTAGTGGTTTATATGCTAAGTTTAAGTGGTTTAAACTGCTAAGTTTATTTGAACTGCTTGGCATAGCCTACAGTGGCATGGATGGTGTTCTGTTGTGAGGGCATCGGCCGCTGGTGAAGGTGTGGATGAACAGCAGAGCATCTTGAGTAAGAGACAGTCATAAATTGTCATACACTACCTGCTGACCACTAAAAGGTTGTAGAGGCCCAATAGCACGGCTGAGTTACTCTGGTTTCTTCTCATCAGCAGAGCTTCACTGAGGATCTCAGTCTCATGACTCTCACCTCATGAACACTTAAAGTATAAAGAGATGAAGGCACTTTTCTGCTCACCTCTGGTTATCCAGCTAACAACTGTTTTTGAGCCAGGACACTCAGTCAAGTCTCTGAGCAGTTTATAAGCAGACTCTTTAGCAGAGACCTGGAGAACTTTCCCACGAAAATGAACACTGAGAGCTACAGCATCATTTTTGTCAGCTCAGGTGCACTTCTGCACTAGTTTTCATGACCTCAAGAATGACATTCAGGTTACACGTTTATGTTTTTTCCAGTTCTCCGGCCAACAGAAAGCTATCCTGGCAAAACTAAACCAAACCACAACTGGTGTGTGGACCCATCGTGAAGCAAGCATTTGGATGGAAAATTTCAGCTGACGTTTGACAGCCATAAGCATCTATAAACACAGCCTTAACTCTGGGAAATGTCAGGCACCTCTGCAGAGGTGAGCAATAGCGGAAAGAAAACCACCCCGCTCACTTCAGCGTTGCAGCGAAACAACGTTCTCGTTCGTTAACTGCCCGTTTCTTCCTCCCGCGGCGCGGCACGGTACCGCCTCCCGCTCTTCCCGCAGCGAGCGGCCGCCCGGCACGCCGTCCCGAGGCGCGCGGCTCCCGCAGGCGGCGGGGCGGCCGGGGCCGGCTGCGGCGCTGACAGAGCGTGATCCCCCCGAGCAAGTGTGCGGCGCTGGCTCTCCCTCGCCGCCAGCCTCCGGTTACATCTCTGGCAGGAGACCGCGATTCTCGGCGTTGCTTTCCAGGGTTATTTTTGGCCGCGGCCGCCGCACGTTAACGGCGCGGCTCCGGCAAATTCCGCGGGTCCCTGCGCGCAGCGCGGCGCCGGCGGAGCTCCGCCGGGCGGGGAAGGGGCGGCGCGACCCCGCTCCCCCCGCTGCGCCGTTCTCCCACCGCCCCCCGGGCCTCCGAGGGGCGAGCCGGCCCGCCTCCGTCCCACGAGGGCCGGCCGTCGGGGAGCCCGACCCCGCGCCGCTGGGGCGGACGGATCCGCCTCTCTTCGCCCCGCCGCCGGCCGGGAGCCTGTGTGAGGCCGCCGCTCCGCAGCGGAGCCGCGGCCGGGCGGGCGGCACCGAGCGTCGCTATGGAGAGGAACCCCATCCCGGTGCTGACGGTGCAGACGACGCCGTACGAGGACCAGCGGCCGACGGGCGGCGGAGGGCTGCGGCGGCCCACGGGGCTCTTCGAGAGCCAGCGCAACTACCTGCCCAACTTCGTGCAGAGCCTGCTCTCCTCCGTCGACCTCCGCGACCGCCAGGGCTGCACCATGGTGGTGGGCAGCGACGGCCGCTACTTCAGCAAGACGGCCATCGAGATCGTCGTCCAGATGGCCGCGGCCAACGGGGTAAGCCCGGCGCTCCGGCTCCGCCTGCGCTCTGCGCGCGTCGCTCGGGCTGCTCCGCTAGCTTCGGGCGGGGATGGCGATGCCTGCGGGAAAGACAGGTGCTCCTGGCAGCCCGGGTACTGCGGGCCGACCGCGGTGCTGCACAGCGCGTGTGGGACGGAGTCAGGAGTGAAGCTGAAAAACCACACCTGACTCTGCGGAGAAGGTTTAGCGGAGTCAAACATAAGTGCGTGGAAAGCGAGGGCATTAGATGTGCGCTCGGTGCTTACAGTCTTTTAGGGATGCTCGAGGAAAATGATGTAAAGGAAGAGGAATTCAGCAGTTTGGCTGAATTCTTAAGAAAATAAGTGTTCTCTGTTCATTTAGTGAATGAGATAATGGTGACAACCCATCTAATCAGATGGGTTGCAGCGTATTTTGCTCATATTTGAAAATGTGAAAAATCTAAAGAGGGGAATTGATGTTTTCTGATAGAGGTAGTGTGCAAACACCTTTGTCTGTTTGTACATGCAGAAAGCTGGGAAGTACCAGCCAGTACGGGCTTGAAGTCTCCGCTCCAAAGCAGAGTTGAAGCTACTGTCTCGCCTAACTGCTGAGTCGACCCACCAGCGAGCGCACACTGCAGGGAGCAGTGGGAGGCCACTGCTCATAGCTGAGAGCTGCGAGTTCCACAGGACTACTTTGCCTCAGCTCCTCTCACTGCTGGCTCTGCGAGGGAAGCTCTGTCACTGTAGGGTGGGCAGGAGGAAGCACAGCAAGGGCTGCTCTGCTGAGCCTGCAGTCGCCCACTGCTCTTGTATGCACAGAGTGAGTTGCAGTTGTAAGGTGACCACAGAGAGTGAGACCGGGGGTAGACCAGAAATGTAAGGCTCAGAGATTGTAAGCTGGGCTAAGCTGCAGTCAGGGCTCTGTCCTCGCTAATGTTGCTGTCAGCTTGCTTCCTTCCAGCGTCCCATGTCACGTTTCCCGTTTTCTTCTGCTCACCCTGCAGATTAAGTCTTTTTGACCTCAGGAGGTTTCCAGTTTAACATGTTTCTGGCACTTTGCTCTAACTGGGCTTCCCCTTCCTTAAGTTATTGTGGCCTTCTTGGAAGCACAGTTTTTCCTTACTGTTTTCTGAAGCCAAGAAACAAGAGTGTCTGCTGGCAGTTCCCACAGATTCCTGAGTTCAAGCACCATACTCTGGCTGGGGACACAGTCCTGACAAATTCAAGAGGGTGGTGGTTGGGGGTGACATTGATCCTGCTCCCACGTGCTCCTACTCTATTCCCCTCAGGCCTGCCGGCCACTTCTCTGTATCTGTGCAACACACTGTAAGTGCATAAGCCTCACTTTTTTTGCCTCCAAGGAATACTCATTACATGTATTAGTCTTTGATTGCTGATATATGACAACTGAGAAATTATCTAAGCCTCCCCAAAGGCACTGTTTAGTGCTGTGCTGTATTGTTCGGGTGGAGAGCATGAATACTGCTGAGGGCAAATACCTCTCCCTTTGGCCAAGGCGAATATCTCTACAAGGAGCCTGGCCAGCATCAAAAGGAGAAAAAAAAAAAAAAAAGCAAGCTGGCAAAGGCAGAGTGAGATGAAACATGTAGGAACTTGAAGCTGCCCTGAAAACTTTCAACCTCAGTGGAGTTCCAGGAGAGTGATGGCCAAGTAGTGCTGACAAACTGAGCCAGAGTCTCCTTCCAGGAAGGCACATACTGAGCTCTTCAGTTAATTGTGCCTACCGAGTATAAAAATAAAGGGGATTTTCTGTTATCAACTGTAAACGTATTGCCCTTTAGAGTCGCTAGGTTCCCCTTGTTCTAATTTGGTGAATCACCCTGCATTCTCCCTGCCTTAGCAGCCTAGCACAGTTGGCACAGGCCCCGGGACAAGGAATGAGCCGAGGCCCCCTGCCTGGTCAGCTGCTGCTGCTTGCCCTGTCTTGCTGTCATCATCGAGCCCTCCGTTCACCCTATGGGCTGGAACTGCAGTTACACCATGGCCGCAGCTTCTGGGCTTCCACTGCTGGCAGTGGCTATGGGGTAGTGCATGCTATGCAGTGGCCATCAGCACATGATTCATCATGTCTTTCTGTTGGGAGAGATACTGTAGGTTAGATGGAAGCAGCTAACTAGTGGTTATTCTTTGAAAGAGTGCACAAATGGGATTGAGGCAAACACATTTTGTTAAGAGACTGCATGTCATGGGAGTGCAGGGTCCTGTCTCATTCCAGCTTGCAACAGGCATTTCTGAGAAGTGAGATGTTAGGAGAATATCTGAAGCTGCATCTCCCATTTCACCTGCCACTTGTCAGCAGTTTTTGCTTCTTAATGCCAGGAAGAACTGAGGTAAAAGGCTCCATCATGTGTGACAAAGTCTCACTACAAGTTAAATGCAAGTATTCCATTAGAGGCATAAGCTAGGTGTGGTGCTTTATTTTTGAGGCAAAGTTCAGAATAAGTTTAAATTAAAAACTCTGCTGTCTGGATCTGATCAGAAACGGATAAGTTGATGATCATACTTGGCGTATGGAGAGTCATAGCAACACTGTAGACGTCATGAAGTATTGCTAATAATGCTGTAAAAGTTTGAGATGGCAAAGAATTTTGCAGCAGTTTTTGCAATGCCGTGGTTTTTTTTTTTGTTTCCCATGAAAATCTTATCTTTCCTCCTTACACCTGTATGGCTGACTTATTTGCTTCTATGTTAGGCATAACACTAAGTCATCATTAGGATACAGCAGTGAAAGAAGATATATCCCTGTGCTGTCCAGGATATAATCCACGTGCTTTATGTTATTTCAGGTTCAACTGACTGAGACATGTGAGAGAAAAATTACTGGGAAAATCAATTTAAAAATGTTAAGTGACTCCATTTTGATCCTCTGTATTTTCTGAAAATATGCAGCTGCGTGCGGTAATATTGCATGAAAATGTTGTTGTAAAATACTTGTTAGGGTGACTATACTCTCAGCCCTAAGAGTTTGCTGAGGACCATGGTCTCTTTTGCTGCTGTTGCTACTAAAAGCAGAGTGACAAAATAGGATGTGGCGGGAGTGACAAAATAGGACATGGTGCTGGGCACAGTATTAGAAGAGACATTACAAGCCTGTGATTTCGTAGCCATGCAAGTTTTTGAATTCCAAAGATAATCTTTCCATGCTATGAAACTGTCCAACATTTTCAGAAGGATAATACTGGAACGTTAATTGTGAGTGAGCACGTAGACACTATCTGGTTGCTGATTTAGCCCAGAGAAGTCTGTAAATCTGAGAGTTCATTTCTTAAAATTAATTAGATATCAGTTTAATACTTGATTCAGAGACATAATGAACAGCAGCTGGGCTGAGAGTGGACGAGATTGCATTCCTGCCATCAAAACGAAGAGAGAAAGATGTTTACATTTCTAAGGAGTGCCTGAACTTTGAGTTTAGAATAGAAGCACTGAAGAGCTATATGTAAAGTACTCTATTTTGCAAACAAAATGGAGTATCGTAAGACATAATTTCACTTTCTTAGTTAATTTAGAATACAAAACATTACAGTATTTTTACAGGATAGGAATTAGTTTAAACAATTCTTATACTGTTTCTGCACTAATTCTAATTAGTGTAGAAATAACCATCCGAACAAATAACCTGTCCCAAATACTGAAAGCAGTGCAAAATAGTCCTATTCATATAAATGCTGGGTGACCAGGAAAATGGGAGAACTGCTTTGTGTTGACAGGAGAAAAGTGAAGATGCAGTAAAGAGACAGTGCCAGATAATTTGTGCATTGTGAATAATCTGTGTTTTGGCTACTTCAGAGCAGTGATTTCTGTGCGCTTACAAAAAACCTAAACCTCACGTAGAAGTATAGAAGAATTCATGATGTACCCTGCATGCAAATATAAATGTATTGATACTTTAATACCTCACAATACATCAGCAAAACATAATTTCTGTCATCTTCCTTTTGCCTACCCATCCACAATAACATTTTAAAAGAGACCACCCTTTTCTGACAGCTGTATTTGGAAGACTGAGTCTTCACTTGCCTTAGTATTCTATATGCATAATAGTTTAGAAAAGGGAGAGAAAGTGCTCAAAGCGAGTGTTCTCATTACTTATTTTCATTTTATTTCCCATAAATATGGGGGTTCAAAGGATAGACTGGAAGAAAGTTTGCTAAAGCCCGTTTCCCAGTGGTCTGTGTTTCTTCTAGTGCTTTGGTACAGCGAGCAGTGATAATTACACGATGGCACTTGTACAGCAGTCTTGGAAGAAATCTCATGTTGTCCTAAAGCTGCGCATAGGCTGAAAAGAAGCCTTAAAAGGACACACTCAAATTCAAAACAATTTGAAAACATTAGTATTTCTATTTCAAATTACTACCTGCATAAAAAAGCGCTGATATAAATAAAACAGTAAGTAATACAGCTAATGGAAATCCTTTTTTCTTGAACTTGGTTCTTAAGGTGCCTCAAGGCATATGCTTGAACTGCTAGCAATATCATTGTCTCTCCTTGAGGAGTTTGGATGGAGTTCTATCCTGGGTATTTTCTGAGGCAAAGGTATGTCTGTGGAAATACAGCCCAGAACAACTCGAAACACTTTTGCTTATTTATACTAAAAAGTCTTCCTTATTCCGTAACATAGGAATTGCATTTCTGCAGTCGTAAGTAAGGTTATGCATAAACTGTTTTTGGAGCAGTTTCTATTCAAAACAGTTGACTTAAAAAAATGCAAATTCTGGAGATTTTAAAATCTCCATTTGGAGAGTTTTGGAGCATTTGGAGAGTTTTAAAAGATGGTAAGAACATTACATAAATGCAAAGTGCTCTAGTCAGCAAGAGATACCATTTCAGTTCTGTATTGGAGAAATACCAGCCCGCTCACTAAGATTTGGAGACTAAGTGGAAGAAACGTATCTTCATTGTTGCTCCTGAGACCTGCAAAATATGATAAATTGGGAGATTTACAAATACTTGTACTGTAAATTACTGCTTAATTATACCTTTAGAGAGGACCAAGAGCAGGAAGGGAAGTGAGGCAAAGTGCCAGAAAGCAGTAAAAGAAGTCTGACAGGAGCAAATCTGCCACAGTGTGCCTGCATAACATTTAATCTGCTCTTCAGGGAAATCCGTATTCACTAGCTTGGTTTCCTCCACAAATAATTAAGGTTCTTCAGTAAGTAAGGTGGTGTTCTAATTGTTTTATCGCAAGTTAATGGATCTGTATTATTAGACATGAATAATAAATAAAATTGCTCAGTACCTCTGAACTGAGCAGAAATGAGGCTCGGCTGCCTGGTACCGAAGGTAACCAGGTATGCACTCTACCCTCACCAGTTGACCATGTCAGTGGAACGGCAACTTAAACAAAATGGATTCTGCTGACTTACATATCCCCTGAATACTTGTTTTTCCTGGAAAGTATTATAATTACAGTGGAAAAACAAGAAACTACCATTTTGGGTTTCTTGGGTTTTATGTCTTATCATTTCCTTCAAATTTATCCATACCTGGCAGAAAAAGGCAGTGCAACAAAATGTGTTTACATTAGTTACCATGAGCAAATCAAACGAACCTTGAATGTTTTCTGTGAACTTCATTTATGATTTTGATAGCTTTTCCTATTTTCCAGCAGAAAGATCCTTATGCATCAAAATTATTATGTCTGGTTAGTGCCTCGGTTATTCATGTTGAGCTGAATCTGTGTAAGTAACCAAGGCAGAGGCTTTGAAATTGGAATCATGCAGTGGAACTGTGCATAACACCAAAAACACTGAAGCAGTGTTTAATAACACCACCTGAAAGCTTTTTTTACTTTAAGACTGGTGGGAACTTCCCTTGCTCAGCTGTGTCCCGGAAACACTCCCTGTTCATCTGAAATAGCCAAAGAGTAAATAATGACTGAAGGGGGACTGGTATTTTCTGCAGGGCAGGATGTCCAAGGATATCTGTGTTACAGAGATGTGACTCAGAGATCACACGTTTTAGAAATATATTGTGGTTATATTTGCAATTGCTCTGAAAAGCCCCTCCATGGAAGCCAAGTTGCTTGCTGTTCTCTTTTATGCTGATTGAAACTCTGACCTTGCTTGCTTCCACACACTCAACGCTAAAACATACTGTTATTAGAGGAGCTTTGGTGATTGATGGGGATACCTGGAAAGGCCTGATAGCAGGATCATACCCCATTCCAGTGATGGGAGCTTGCAGTTTGCTGTTGTGTCTGTGCTCCTTGCTGCCCTGGATATACATAATACAACATTTGTTAACGGCACTCCAATGTAGCAAGTAACCAGCTCCTGTTTGTGTGTTTCTCTGCAACAGATAGGTTCCATGGTATGAGATTAAAATTTCTGTTAGCCACCGTATACACATATATATTGGTGTGTATGTTTCTTCATGAACATTAAAAATAATACCTTTTTTCACCTAGATCGGCAGATTGGTTATTGGGCAGAACGGTATCTTATCCACACCTGCTGTTTCATGTATTATTCGAAAGATAAAAGCAGCTGGTGGGATTATTCTAACAGCCAGCCACAGTCCTGGGGGACCTGGAGGAGAGTTTGGAGTCAAGTTTGAGGTTGCAAATGGAGGTAGGTGTTTTTTTTTTTTTTAACTAACACATTTATGGCATTGCATCTCAGTATGATTAAAATTCAGGGTTAGCCAACTGACATTAACTGTGAGTGATTTTGGTTATTCTTTCACAGACTATTCTTTAACAACTTTGCAGAAAATAAGCATATTTGTTCTTTATTTTTATTTATTTTATTTACTTATTTACTTATTCTATATTATACTTTATTATACTTACTGTTCTAACAGTAGGACTGTTTTTGTTTACATGGCATATGTTCTGTAAGTATTAAACATTTATTAAAGCCCTTGCCATGTCAGTAAGAGTTCTGTGAGGTTTACTGTCCGATTTTTACTTTATTTTACTTACTCTGCCGGATCATTGTAACAGTTTTCATCCTTCTATGAAGTTGCCTGTGAGGGATTTCTGTTTCTTTCGCGTTTCTGTCTTGGTTGTCTTGGCACTTAATTTCAAGCATTTGATTTCAGAAGTGCTGTAAGCACTGTAACTCATAACCCAGTATATGTTTCATGTGTGGAAAAAAGCATTCTTCATGTTGACCAGGAAGAACAATTGCACTTATCCAAGGAGAACTGTATTACTTCAATTGCCTCAGTTCAGCTCCTGAGTTATGCAGTTTGTGTGTACAGTAATGATGTCTTGTTTTCTGAAATTTTTAAGTTGGCATATGTAGTTATGTAGCACTTTATACATTTTATGTTACTGATCTGTGCAAACCCAATGATTTTTACAAATGCTGAAGCCTTGTACACTTCATAAATGTAGGATGCTTTCCTTTTGAAAATCTCAGAGTACCTTTGAAATTATCCTATCAAGGCTGATGTAGTGTGAATGAAGCCTGTCCTTACCCTGTGAGTGGGTTTGGAATAAAACAGTAAGAAGTCATTTGCAAAGCCAAATAGAGTTAAGTGACTACTGTGTGTTGTATTTATTACCTTGGACCATCAGGTAGGCTGTGTCTGAGATGTCAGACACTGATTCATGTGGCAAGGCTACACTGGGTACAGCAGCATTGTTGCAGGAGGCAAGCATCCAGTGGTGAAAAGAAGGAGGCATTCAAGTAGGAGAGAGAGAAAATAAAAAGAACACAGGAATTCATTTTTCCAAGTTGGGAGTGTGGCTTTAGTATAAGTAAAGAAGAATTAGATAAGACAGAATGGTCTTCTGGTCATTTTGCATCAGTCTGCAACTCTTAATAGAACGACAGTAATTTTTTAAAAACATAGCCAATCTTCAGGATTTGCTAATAACAATACACATTTAGATGTGATTTCTCTTTTGCAGTGACCTAAGCTGTTGCAGATCACAACTGCTTGTTAAGTGAATAAATTATTTCGATTCTTATGAATGTGTCATTAGGGCATTGGTGGCTTAATGGCTGTCAAACTGCTAAGTGGTTTTGAATGATAACCTGTGTCCAAGGAAATCAAGTGAGATGCCAAACAATTTCAACTTCATAGTTGTGCATTTGCAGAAAGACCCATGAGACACCAGAAGCTGCTTCTGAAAGGCAGTTTTTCCATCGGTACATATGTTGAGGTTCACTGTAGAAGAAAAAATGGCAATGTTTTTGTGTCATAAACATGAAGAAAAATGATTGAATTATTTTCTCTAGGCTAGTGATTGCCATAAATACTTTCTATGAAACAAAATGGTATGAGAACGCACTGTATTCCCAAGTTCTGTTTTTTTTTTTTCCTTCCAAAAATGTGCTACAATGTAAAAAATACACCAGTGCACTTTTTGAGGCTTATTCTTCAATATATAAATTCTTTTTTTTTTTTTTTAACCAGCAAACTTTTTTTTTGTATGGAATCTTCATATAAAAATATGAGCTGACAAGTTCTCTTCTCTTACAGGACCTGCTCCAGATGTAGTTTCAGATAAAATTTATCAAATCAGCAAAACCTTGGAGGAATATGCCATTTGTCCTGATCTGAGAGTTGATTTATCTCGCTTAGGAAGACAAGAGTTTGACCTGGAGAACAAATTCAAACCCTTCCGAGGTATAAATGAAGGCTTTTATGCATGCTACTTACACGTGTTGATTCTAGGTAGTAGAATTGCCACGGAATGATAAACAGTAGTTATTTAGTCAGAGCATTATTTCTTCAGAATTCCTTACTGTTAATAGATCTCAAAATGCTCAGCGGTACAGGTAAGTGTTATATTCACTTTGCACACAGGAAAACAACAAAAAAACATCAGGTAGCATAAAAATAGACTAAAAACAATCCCTTTTTTGTTGTTGTTTTCTAATTTGAGGAAGAATTATTTCCCAGTCATCTCTGGAAAGATGCACTATTCTGGGACAATATAGTTGCCAGGGACTCTAGGAAAGCATTGCAATTGGTCAAAAAGTGCAACTGAAAGTAAGTTAATTGGATTTGGCAGGAGCTAGAATAATTTTTAGACTTCAATTTTCGTGTACTTTATCTTAACATAGATGAGCAGTTCCGTGGATGTTGTGGCGTTTGTTCATTTGTGTGAAAATTGGAGCTATAAACTTTAACAATAAATGTAAACTTTATTGTGATCAGGGCTGACAAGTTATGCTGAAATATCATTTTAGCAAATCTTTGAGAATTTTACCATGTGCCAGATAATTGACTCATTTTCCAGTAGGTTTTACTGATTACTTTTCAACTATGGGAATTATTTTTTTGTTGTTGTTTCTAGTTCAAGTATATTTTATTCTAAGCTTTTTTCTTAGGCACTGTGTTTACATTTTACCCTGAAGAAGAACATTGGGGTGAGGTCAGCATTTCTGAGGAAAATAGTTTAACTTGTAACTAAAATATTTCAAGATATTCATTAAACCAGATAAAAAGGTGTTTGTGTAACATTCTTCTAAATTTAATCAGAAAAATAACTTGTTCCAAGTTGACTGAAAAGGATGGCTTTACTATGGTAGCTGCTTTGATTCCAGCAAATTTACTTTCAGTATTTAATTTTAGTTTGATCTGTTTAATACCTTCAAGAACTAGAGAAGCTGTAGCTTTATACCTTTGTGGCATCACAATTCATATTAACAGGACTGTAACAAAAAAAAACCAGATGTTGTATTTGAGCCAGACTTTCTGAAGTCAGTAATATATAAAATACAAAAATATGGTGTTAGAATGACAATAAACTAGAGACAGATCTTGTAAGTACCAAAAATGAAAAGGATAGGCTGTGTCTCTCCTGATGAAGTGATGCAAATAGATACTGCTTTCAGATAATAGAAATTGCAAATTTTTATCAACATGGATGTCTTCCATTCTCTGCAGTGCTGTAGCAAGCAATACTGATGATGCATGCAAGGCTTAAGGTTGATGAAGGAGCCTTTTACTTTGTCTCTTTGGCATCAGCGCCAATCCATGTTACACAGAGGTTGTGTGCTCTTATTTTAATTCAGGTACATGAGTTGTGAAAGTGTGCTGGGAGACATATGTCCCCACATGTAAGCTGTATTTCTATTTTGTTATGTTGTTGATTGTTTTTTGCATTAATTTTTTTTCTAGTGGAAATTGTTGATTCTGTGGATATCTACCTCAATCTCCTTCGAAATATCTTTGACTTCAATGCAATCAGAAATTTGCTGACTGGACCCAACCAGATCAAAATAAGGATTGATGCCATGAATGGAGGTATGAACTTAAGATATTATCAAGAACAAAATATGAGTTCTCTGTAATAGTTTTACAATAAAGGTAAGTATATATACGGTATATAAATGTCAGGATTTTTAGAAATGCTAAAGGGTTTGCACATCAAACTATTAATAAAGGCAGTCTTATTAATGGGCCTAACCCACTGTTAGTCCTTTCTTGATAAGGAATTGAGTACATCTATATGCAATAAAAGTGTTCTTTCTATGTTTGAAAGCAAGCAGGATGAGCTGATCTTGCCATGACTGGATGCTATGTTGCAGTGTCTCATAACCAAGGAGGTTACATGACAGTCTCTGCTAAGGAAAAATGGTTTCCATTTTTGTCCTGGACTGCATCAAAATGGGGATGGCCAGCAGAGCAGGGAGTGATTGTCCCTCCTCTGCTCTGTCCTTGTGAGGCCCCACCTGGTGGGCTTCTTCCAGTTCAGGGGCCTCAAGAACAAGAAAGATATAGAGCTTTTGAAGCAGGTCTGGAGGAGAGCCATAAAGATACTCAGAGATGTGGAGCACCTCTGTTATAAAGAAAGGCTCATTTTATTTGGCCTGAAGAAGAAAAGGCTCCAGGGAGATCTTGATGCAGCCTTGCTGTACTCATAGGGAACTTAGATGCAGGAGGAGGACTGTCTTTCTACACAGGCAGATAGTAAGGAGTCAAGGGGAATGGTTTTAAACAGAAAAGAGGGTATTTAGGTTAGATATTAGGAAGACATGCTTTGCATGGAGAGTGGTGAGGCACTAGCACAGGCTGTCCAGAGAAGCTGTGGATGCCCCATCCCTGGAGGTGCTCAAGGCCAGGTTGGATGGGCCCCTGGCAGCCTTATCTTGTGGGGGGCAGTCCTGCCTGTGGCAAGGGGATTAGAACTTGATGATCTTTAAGGTCCCTTCAAACCCAAACCATTCTGTGATTCAATGAAAATTAGTTGAATCTGAATAAATTGCTACTAGGAATCCTTGGTGAGCTGGCCGAGCAATGAGGAATGGAATGCCTTTCATCACATAAACTTCTGGAGGGAATGTTATTGAAATAATGTATAGATCTCTGATGTCCTCATCCATTACAAGAGACTAAAAAATGCTACTCAGCCACCAAATGCACAAGCATAGATTTCAGATGCAACTAACATTACAGTTTTCTCCATAAGATCAAAATATTTAATTGTGAAATTGAAAAATCTTTGGTACAGTTTGATAGTGACATCATTTGCAGATGCGTGTGTATTTAGGATCCTCTTATTTCTGAAGTGATAGAAAATACTCCTTACAATTATTGAAAACGTAGATTAATTGGTTAATGTAGATTAATTGGTTAAAATGATGGAAATGTATATGCATTTGTTCAGCAGATAAGGTTAGAATTGGTGAGTCTTACCAGGAAGTTAAGAGAAGGCATGGCATGGTAATCTGGGTGGTAGGTGAAATAAAAAGGTGCTTCAAAATAAATCTGTGTGATATTTTCAGATGCCCCACAACGCTGCATATACTAGTTATGATATGGTAGCATGAACCATAATCTTCCTTGGCTGTATGATTAAAGAAAAAAAAATGTTATTTTGTAATTAGTTGTAGGAAAGTTTTTATTTATTATCCATGTGACAATAGGAAAAATGCAGCAAACTTTTCAGTAGGGAAACCTGTTTATTTCAGTGTGAGAAATCTGAAAGAAGTGTGTTCCCTATTTCCATTCTATTACTGCTTACTTTCTTTGCTAGTGCGTTTGCTAAACTGTTGCTTGCAGTCCAGGACATGTAAAATATTATATTATAATAGCATATTATTTTTATTCCAGTAAGGAATACCCTATGTTTGTACATTAATTACTTTCTCCTAATAGTTGCTAAATAAAACTTCTTCTATCTTTCAGTATTCGGTGGTTACTTTCTCACTTCTGCTAGTGAAGAAGCATGTTTTTAATGTTTTATGAACAACTGATCTTTGTGGAGTGACCATATTCTCTTCTGAGAAATGATGATTTCCCTTTTGTCAATAGGACAGATGTATAGAATTGCTGGAAGTATGTTTTGTATCAAGTCTCTGAAGTACAGTGAAAAATTCGAATATCAAGCATATGTTTTTGTGATTGCATGGCAGATTTATGTTTTTGCAGTTATGGGACCTTATGTGAGAAGAATCCTCTGTGATGAATTAGGAGCTCCTGCAAATTCTGCTATAAACTGTATTCCTCTGGAGGATTTTGGTGGACAGCGTCCTGATCCCAATTTAACATATGCAACTGCCTTGCTGGAGGCTATGAGAGGTGGAGAGTATGGCTTTGGAGCTGCTTTTGATGCTGATGGAGTAAGTATTCTGACTGGTGTGGAAGTTACACCTTAGTTATTGTTTTGTCTGCTGTCAGGAATTGGACATGTAAGTATAATTAATTTGCTTTTCAGACAGTTCTTGAAAATGAATAACATTACTTTCAAGCATAGATGATAGAATTTGTACCTGTAAATCAGTCACGTGGAATACTTTTTTCCTACAGATGTTTGCAAGTGGAGCAGGATTTGAATCCAGAATGAGTTCTCCCCTCCCTTTCCCTCCCCTCCTTTTTTGTCTGTATTTGTTTTCTTCTGGTGTAACATTTCTCTGTGTGGGAAAGGACAACATATACAGATAGCATTAACTTGTCACTAAGTAGTAACTAACTAGTAATTAGTAGTAACTAAAGAAAGTCAGTTTTGGTTAACATCATAAATTGAGGAAATTTTAGCTGAATAAAACACTGAATTATAATCTCTGCTTGTTTTAGTTTTTGTGACGTGTTATCAACATATCAGTAAAGTATTGCAAAAACAACTTTCTGTCTTGTCAAGATTTGAGAATGATGAAAAGGTTCTGAAGAACAGAAGCTGTTTTCTGTGGTCTCTAAACACAGAATACCCTCCTACTCACTGTACAGTGCGTGCGATTAGCAGAAAGATTCTCCTACACAAGCATTCCCTGGCAGAAGCAGACCTACTGAAGTACAATGTAGGAGGCTCAGGCTAGGGTCTGATTTGGAGCTTTTGTTTGTTGGAGGGAGTGAGAGTACGATAGCAAGGTTATAAATCTGTCAGGACAATGCCAATAAATTTACTCTGCCTTAAGAGGGATACAAGTAGCCCAAAGCCTGTTTTAAAAAACAAACAAACAAAAACAAAAAACAACAACAACAACAACAACAAAACAGCAAAAAAAAACCTCTTTCTACTGTTCACCTAAGAGAAGAAACCAAAACACAGGATTTGAGACACATTTCTGTATTTCTTGTCTTTTCCAGGACCGCTATATGATCCTTGGCCAAAATGGTTTCTTTGTTAATGCGTCTGATTCATTGGCAATTATTGCTGCCAATCTGTCTTGCATTCCATACTTCTGTCAGATGGGTGTCCGAGGATTTGGTAGAAGCATGCCCACCAGTACAGCCCTGGACAAGTAAGATGGAACATCTTTATCATGTTGGTTGTTATATTATCTCCCTGCTTTGTATTATAAAGCAACTGCAAAATCGTTAAGTCATTTGATTATGTGCTCATGTGTTTCATTGTTTTAATTTGTTTTAAGGATGCTTTGATCTTAGCCAGATGAATATTACTAACCTTTACTTGGATTAAAATATTTTAATTCACCCTGAGAAAGAAATAAATAGGTCAGATCTTTCTGATATTATGAAAAGTAAGGTGTAATTCCTTTTCCAAGTAATTTCATCCTTCTTCTGATTAAATAATAGTCTCATCTGGTAGCCTTCCTTCTTCAAATAATGAAATTTTAAAACAGTTAAAATGCAAGTGCTGTACTAAGCAAGTGTTTAAGAAAAAAAAACTCCACAAAACTGGTTGTTTTAATCAGGTTAATTATGACTTTTATTATGATATAAAATGTTCTGGAAAGGGTATTTAGTAGTCCTGAAATCCATTTCCAGTTCCAAGACAGGTTGAAATGATATCTGTGATAAGGCTATCTGTGACAAGGCCAATTTGTTTCTAACCAATTTACTGAAAAAGTGCGTCCTATGTTAGCAGCTGGATTTTGAAGAAGTTTCATCCAGGCCTAAATTTTCTGTAAATCTCCTCATAAGAGGATTAAGCTAAATGATATTGCCTTAGATTCTCTATGTGGAAGGAGTGATCACAGAGATAATTGTGTCTCAGTGTTAATCTGGCTGCATAGCTTCACTAGTACAAGAGTGATTGGTTGTGCCTGCTAAATGTGTCTAATCAAGAAACATAAGCATTTCATTTTAAAATGAAATGTAGATTTTATGAAAAGGTTGATTACACTCATTGAGAAGCAAGAATATCAGGGTGCATCTCTATTTGGGAGGTTTCAGAAATTTACTAACTTACTCAGCTAGCAGTTTCATTTAATGATTGACGGAATCTTCAGGAAAATATTGCTTACTTGTGGGTGAATAGTCTGTTGTAAGAAAATGCAGGTTAGATTACAAGTTTTTTTTTTTATTTTATCCTGTCTGTTTAGTGATCCAAATATCTCACTGTTGAAGTGAAAGCTACTGTTATATTGAGATATTACTTAAAATAAATAGCAGTTTGTTTTGGAAGTATGACCTGGGATATATGCATTCCTGTAAGACTCAAAGACACAATGGCCTTTAAATATGTTTGTTTTTCTACTTTTCTTAAAGCTGGGTAAATATGCCAGGAAGTATGAATGTGCTGAAATCCCCATTATGACCAAGTGGCTACCTGATTGATGTCTTTGACAGTGTTTATTTGACCTTCTGGTGCACAAGTTATTTTAGGGTGATTACTGCCTTAGTCAGTGCTGTGGAGCTAAGTCTAATTATTAAATAAATTATTATTATAATATATAATATTATAACATAATTATTCTAAGTCTAATTATTAAATAAAAACGATGGAAGAATATAAATGTTTTCCTTGTCATCTGTCAAATAATTATTGTTATGAAGTTTGTTGCTTTGCTCCAGGACACCTCAATATTTTTTTTTCTTTTGTTTCAAGATTGTTTTTGTTTTCCAGAATATTTAAAAGTTATATCTTTTCAAAGGTGATCACTTTTCTTTTGGGACTCTTATTTAGACTCTTGAAAATTCAAAATAACTGAATTCTAAACTTTTTGTAACAGTGCAGTAATGATGTCCAGATATTCTGATGCTGTGGTGGCAGAATTCTCTTTACTTGCTTCACTTACATGTGCCAGTGCTGAACTCAGACCTCAAAAAGCCCAGCTTAGACTTGAAGTCGTATGTGGTATTTCATTTTAAGGAAGTAGCTTTTGTGTGTATGCACTGGGTACATGCCTTGGCACACAGTAAACAGTCATAAACACCTTCCTCAAAGGTTGAGTGGAGGAATTATTGAGACATCATGTCTTCCAGGATTACGGCAGTGATTAACTTCCAGGAAAGACAGTTGTCTGTAAGAGGTATTTTTTAAAAAAATTGTAGAATATTATAGTCGGAAATGTAGTATATTGTTGAAGGAGTTTCAGTTGAAATAGAATCTGAAAGTAATGGAGCAAATCATCTTGGGTGAGATCGCACGGCATGTGCGTGGTGTCCAGGGCATCAGGCCCAGCCAGCACGGGTTCATGAAAGGCAGGTCGTGCTTGACCAACGTCATCTCCTTCTACGACTGGGTGACCAGACTGGTAGATGAGGGAAAGGCTGTTGATGTAGTCTACCTGGACTGGACTTCACCAAAGCCTTTGACATGGTCTCTCACAGGCTTCTTCTGGGGAAACTGGCTGCCCGTGGCCTGGACAGGTACACACTCCTTTGGGTAAGAAACTGGCTAGAGGGCCGTGCTCAACGGGTGGTGGTTAATGGAGTGAAGTCCAGCTGGCGATCTGTTTCAATTGGTGTCCCCCGGGGGTCGGTACTGGGGCCTATCTTGTTTGATGTCTTTATTGATGACCTAGATGAGGGGATTGAGTGTACCCTCAGTAAGTTTGCAGATGACACCAAGCTGGGAGGTGGTGTGGATCTGCCTGAGGGTAGGGAGGCCCTTCAGAGGGACTTAGATAAGCTGGATGGCTGGGCTGGGGTGAATGGGATGAGGTTCAACAAGGCCAAGTGCCGGGTCCTGCACTTTGGCCACAACAATCCCATGCAGCGCGATAGGCTTGGGGACGAGTGGCTGGATGATTGTGGAGAGGAAAGGGACCTGGGGGTGTTGGTTGATGCTCGGCTGAACATGAGCCGACAGTGTGCCCAGGTGGCCAAGAGGGCCAACGGCATCCTGGCCTGCATTAGAAATAGTGCGGCCAGCAGGAGCAGGGAGGTGATCATCCCCCTGTACTGAGCTCTGGTGAGGCCGCACCTCGAGTACTGTGTTCAGTTTTGGGCCCCTCACTACAGGAAAGACATTGAGGCCCTGGAGCGTGTCCAGAGAAGGGCAACTGAACTGGCGAGGGGTCTGGAGCACAAGTCTTATGAGGAGCGGCTGAGGGAGCTGGGATTGTTCAGTCTGGAGAAGAGGAGGCTCAAGGGAGACCTCATCGCACTCTACAACTTCCTGAAGGGAGGTTGTGGTGAAGAGGGGTTTGGCCTCTTCTCCCAGGCAACGAACAGGACCCGGGGAAATGGCCGCAAGTTGTGCCAGAAGAGGTTTAGGTTAGGCTTAAGGAAGAACTTCTTCTCTCAGAGAGTGGTCAGGCACTGGAATGGCCTGCCAAGGGAGGTGGTGGAGTCGCCATCTCTGGCAGTGTTCAAGAGGCGTCTGGACGAGGAGCTGCGAGATATGGTTTAGTAGCTTGTGGTAGCAGTGGTAGTGTGAAGACGGTTGGACTAGATGATCTTATAGGTTGTTTCCAACCTTGTGATTCGATGATGCTATGATTCTATGCAATTCTGCAATAGGCTTCAGGCTACTGCTCACTAATGTATGCTTTTAATTTATAAGCTTTTTTGTTTCTTGATCCCTTTTTTCATTTCTGATGGATTGTGTTCGGTATACTCTAGAACTCTCAGAGTTCTAGAGTATACATTGTATATCTACCGATATAGTTCATTCTCCAAGTTCATACACTGGAAATAAAATATTAAAAGTTAAATTACAAAGTATATTGTGAATATTAACTCTGACATAAAAGAAGGAAGAAATCATGTAGTAGTTGAAATTGGAAAGGATGTCTGGACATCATTTAGCTTAACGACTGCTCAGAGCATTCTCTCAAGTCCGCTTGGGCTTGGAGTGTCCTCAAGAATGAAGACTCCACAGAGATTTTGATTAGACCTGTTCCACTGTTCGGCCACTTTCACGATAAACAAGGTGTTATTCATTTATTTATTTATTTTAAGTTATCCTGAAGCAGAATTTCCTGTTTTTCAGTTTGTGCCCATTGGTTCTTGTCATGTCACTAGACACCACTAAAAGAGTCTGGCTCCATCTTTTTTTATTCCTCCCTCCAATCAGATTTTTATATGCACTGCTAATACGCCCTCCTCAGCCTTCTTTCCTCTAGGTTCAACAGCCCCTTCTCTCTCATCCTCTCCCAGTATGTAATAGGCTCCAATCTCTTAGTCATTTTAGTGACTTTTTACTAGAACTGCTCCACTAAGTCCATGTATATCTTATGCCGGAGAGCCCAGCACTAGACATAGGATCCCAGATCCCACCTCACCAGTACTGCACAGTGAGGAAGGCTCACCTCCCTTGACCTGCTGGCACTGCTTTTCCTAGTGCTGACCAGGATGTTGTTGGCCTTCTTTGCCTCAAAGCTTATTGTTGGCTTATGGTCAAGTTATCATCTATCAGGACCCCAGATTCTCTTTTGTAGAGCTATTTTCCAGCTTTTTGACTCCAGTGTATATATGGGGTGCCTAGGATTATTCTTGCCACGTGCAGGGTTTGGCATTGCTCCTTGTTGACTTTGATGAGGTTTACTGTTGGCCAGTTTCTCCAGCCTGTTAAGGTCTCTGAGTAGCTGCAAAACTGCCCAGTGTATCAGCTACTCTTTCTTACAAGCTATCAGCTACAGACTTGCTGAGAATATGCTCTTATCCAATCCTCCAGGTTATTAATAATAACATTCAGCTGTGTTGGCTGTGGTATACACCCTTGTGGGACACTTGTTGTAGACTGTCTTCCAGCAGGAATTTGTGCTGTTGATGGCAACAATTTGAGCTTTGAAATTCAGCTGATTTTCAATCCTCTTATGTATAAATTTATCTACTGTGTATTTCATCATTATGTCATTACTGTGGGAGAGAGAGTTGAAAGCCTTGTTAAAGTCAGTGCAGACAATATCCACTTCTCTCTCCTTGTCTACCTAGCTAGTCACCTCATTGTAGAAAGCTAACAGGTTGGATGTGCAGGATTTCCTTTTCATAAATCCATGTTGATTACTTGCAGTTGCGCTCTTGTCCTCAGTACTGATTTCCCGACAAGTCACTCCACCACCTCACCTTAGAAAATAAAGTGAGGTTGACAGGTCTGTAGTCTTCTAGACCTTGCTCCTCTTGAAGGCAGTATTGGTATTTGCTCGCTATCTTTAGAAGGCTCTTTCAGTTTGCCTTTTGAATATATCAGAGTGGCCTGCCAACGACTTTGGCCAAATCCTTTAGGACCTGAGGTCTTATGGACTTACTGTGTTTGTATAAATGTTCCCTGTTCTGTTTATCCTTGATCAAAGTTTTCCTTGCTAGAGAATTTTTGAGTCCTTCATCTCACACTTGTGCTTAGGAAAAAGCATGTTATATTGTGCATAGAAAGCATGAATTGTTAAGGAGGGTGAAATGTCTAACAGTCATTTCTACTGCACTGTTGAATGTTGGTGTTCTTATTTTTAGTGCTTTGATGTTCCAACAGTGGAAAATGAGAAACTATATTAAAATAAACATGACTGAAAAGGGAAATGGAAACATTTGTAATATAATATATATAACATATGACATCTGTGCAGTAGGTTAGAAAAATTGTACCTAGACAAGAAAGAAAACTTGTTTCTACTTGTTAGGTCTCTGTTTTCCAGAAGAGGTAAGGAAATGCTAACTGCAAGCATGTCCGTCTAGGATTTAAAAACTGTCACTACTCTATAAAACACTAAAATGCATGGAAGCATTTTCCTGGTTGAGATTACCAAAGTTAAAAAATGAGCCAAAGTTAAAAAATTGGCTCAGTACTACTGCTGTCTTCTGAGGTCAGGGGACCTTTTTCATCTGAAAAATAAAATAAAAGAAAAAAAAAAAAACAACAAAGAAAATCCTCCTCTTCTTATGATACATCCATTCTGTATGGCCACAGTTTAGCCTAAATCTAAACCTACTAAAGCTTTTCTTTCAGTTAATAAAAAAAAAATCATGTGTAATATTCAAGGAGGGGATTTAGAAAGTCTAGTGCTTTGTTCATGTATGTGCAGGATAATGTGTTACTTAACAATTTTTCAGTGTGCGCTGTTAAACAGCAGGAAGCAATAATCTAGAGGACTTAAATATTGATTAGAAATACACTAACAGAGCAGTGGTTTACAAGAGAATTCACTTAAACTGTTCAACATTTACATATGTTTGCTTGAAGTGACTGCTGAAGTACACTTGTGTGTACTGTAGCTAGAGTATAACATCTGACAGGAAACATCTGCTTTAATTTGGTCCAACATCAACAGGATTGTGGTGGTAAGTCTCCAGACTTCAATTCTCTGGTGGTATATAACCTTAGATTGGTGCTCTTTTTCTTGCTGTGAATGTGTAGCTGTGTACACTGTTCAACAAACTATTCTTTTTCATATCTTTGTATTCTGGTTTATCTGATTTCTGCTTTACAGAAAAGGAAATGGAATTCAGAGTTGTTAGCTCATGGTCTACAAAATCAGAATCAGAAGAGTGAGCAAAAGTTGTTTACGTAGGAGAAGTTGAGTGAGTGTGGAAAATAGTAGTCAGCTTGGTACAGGAAAAGAGGATTGTTTAGAGAATTCTCTTATGGCTAGCATTATCAGATACCTTGTTTTTACAGCCAGGTCATTACAACAGCATTTGTATGCTCTAACTAGACAGCCTGAGCAGAGCTGGTTACCTCACTACTCAGCACCCTGTGACTTTACACCTGGTTGCCCCCCTTTTAATGCAGCTTTTAGACATCAGTGTCTGCTGCCTATCCATTTACTGTCCGGTTGGCAAGAGTCAGGTTTTGAGAGGGCATGCTGTGATGGTGTCTATCCTGACTTGCTTAATGAAGTGTCTTCATGCAGTGAAAGGTAGAGATGTGATGGCTTTGAATATGCTGTGCTGAATGCAGAAAGAATGTTATCCCTTCAGTCTGCAAGAAACTTAAATTCACAGGATAAAAATTTGGAGTCGGGTTGTTTTTTTCTGCAGCACAGTAGGAAAGTTTGCTTAAGTGGCTTTGCCTATTCTGTAGGACAGAAGCCCCAGACATTATAAGCAGCAAACACAAAGACAGAATGAAAGATAATAATTCAGAGAAGTGTCTTCAAGTTGTTTTGGCCAATTGCATGGGGAAGGCTGTATTCGTGCTTAATCATTATTACCAGCTGAGTTCCCCTTGATTACTGCCCAAAGAAGGGCAACACTACTCCAGAAGACTGGGTTTTTGGTTTTGTTTGTTTGTTTGTTTTTGTTTTTTAATTGTGAGAATTAGGAATCAACGAAAGCATTGACTTGTAGAACTTGCCCAAGAAGAGAACCTCACCATTCTTGGATTAGGTTGGTTTGCTTTTGTCTCTGACTTCTACCTGAAAACACCAGGGAAGCAAATACTACCTCCACAAACAAATAATGAATGTCTCTCTTTGGCATTTACCACTGTCATAGTAGAGAGAAAGCACAAGGATGTAATGAAGCTTTAATGATGATTTAGTGCTTACTGTATATCAAAGTCAAACTGTGCTCAAAGATTTAATAGATTGATAGGAAGGCAAAGAAAGAAGGTCTGAATGTTCCTCTGAAAGCAGTTCCAAAGCCTGTTACCAATTAGGATAGAACTGCTGGGAGTTAATGCTTTAAACTCAAGACTCAACAGAGGGATACAGCCCCAAGCAGGCCTGCTTTCCTCCATGAAGCACTGGACCCTCTTTATATGATTTTTGTTGGACAATGTATTGTCCTGATTAAGTGTTTCTGCTGCTAGTTCTTGTCATCTGCTTCCCATAACCCAGTCCCCTGGCACAGCAGGAGACAGTGAGGGTAGCATATAAGAGAAAATTTTAAATAGCGTCTTCCCTGGAAATCTATGTTGCATGTGTATTGTTTACATATTTAAATGTAATTTAAATACAGCAGGAAATGTAATTTCCTGCTTTCATCATTCTGCTTAGGGTTTAGTTCAGGATTCCATACTTCTCAGGTCAGTTAGTGTAAGTGTGCAACACAGTGATGCATTGTTAAATCCTGAATCCTCAAGAGCAGGTATGAGAACAGGAGGTAATAGGCTGCTGAAAGGAATGTTACTCCAGCTCAAGACAAATCCAGATAGTTACATAAATCGTTGGCAAATTTAAGGTAATGATAGTAGCAAATTTAAGGTCCTGACAGTGGTACTGCTGCTTGTAACAGCCCTGCTGCTAGGTTTAGGACTGACTGGACAGTACCTAGTGACACAGTCATTAAGTATGTGCCTTCATAGAACAGCGTAAATATAGTTACATGCATTTGGATGAAGTGAATATGGAGCACAACCAATTGAGACGTCACAGACTGAACAGATGAAAATACTGTATTCTATAAGAATTATTTTGAAGGAGTAAGGGGCCCAAGCCTTCAACTTACGCAGTTCACAAGCCTTAATTAGGCTGAGGTGAGGAATGCCTAAGTGTTGTAGCTTGTCCTGAATCTATTTTGATTCATTTGAAAGGGTAGATGTTTACATTCAGTCAGACTTGGGTTCAAACTGTATTATTGCAACTACTCGTAATACCTGATTATGGCATTTTCTTGACTCTGTTAAAACATGGTTACAGTCTGAAGCTTTTTTTTTTTTTTGATTGAAGGTTTTCTGCAAAACCTAATATAGAAAATGTATTCCAATATGTTTGTTATTCAAGGAGTTATTGTGAAATCTCTGTTGATAAGCAGCTAGGTTTAACTCAGTCAGGTCTGGTATTACAATTCACATCTTCTGTGTGAAGATCTTGAGTATTTTATAGGCACAAAGGCATTAGACATACTCAGCACTTCTTGAATAATAATGTAGATACGAACTTTCTTAGAATAAAGCAAGTAAGTATAGGAATTGCATCAACTTATATAAGCAGGAATTGTGGCTCCCAAAGAGTTCATTCTAAGTAAGATATTTGTAGACCAGGAAATTAATTGTTGCTTTCAAAAGTGACCTAATTTGGAGATTATCAATCAACTCTCCCTAGTCTTATCTTACTTTCAAAGGATTTTGAGCATCAGTAGTTCCATTGGCATCCTTCGTATCTGTGCACCTATGAAAAGTTTTACCTTGATCATTGACTGTTATTCTTTTTTCAAACACCATGTTTGAAAAATGAAGTCTAAGTGATGGATATAAAGTGAAAAAGATCTACAGTGAAGCAGAAACATAAGATTTCAAAGGAAAAGCTTAGAGCTTAATCTTCCAATTGTAAACACTGATCAAAAAAAAAAAAAAAAAGTTTTTTTGGATCATTTAATGAATGGGACCTTTTATTTTTGTTTAAGAAACAGTAGCAACTAAAGAAATATGCAACTCTGATTAGCCATGGAGAGTAGCATATCACATTCCGCATGTGTCTTTGTGACTATTTCCTTGAATTTTTAGTTTACAAATACTGTATGGATTTCTTTGTCCCTCTTGTAACTCAGTGGCTTGCAACTGTTTGCTTTTCTTCAATATTCTTAATCCACCTGTTTTAATGCCAGAGTGTATGCAAGAAGCTGGATATTCATGGCCCTTGCCTGGCATGGATGCCCTTTATTGTTGTAAGGGATATTCCAAAATAAAGACTTCTCCAATTTAAGTGGAAAAGTCTTTAATATTTAATATTTAATTAACCAATTTAATATTTAAACTGGTTTACTGTCAGCTAGGTAAAAGCGTTCACTGCTGTGACTGTGATTTGTTCAAGCTCTGCCAGTTCTGACATTGCTCTTGTTATCTTCCTTAGTCAGATAAGTCAGTCTCACTTTCTCTTATCTGTAAGAGGCTTGTTGTGGATTTTTAAGACACCTCTGTCAAATCAATTCCATGTCACGTACAAGCCATTTTTAAATTAAATGAAATAGAACAAGTGGAAGGTCTGTCCTAGAACGCTGTAAAAGACAACTGCATTAAACTTTCATGAATATAATTTAATGTGTTGGGAGTATAATAAAAAGTTATTTAGCACTGTATGATTGCAAATTTGTTCAGGAAGTGTAACTTTTAAAATGACACTGCAATATTAATAAATGTTAAAAGATAGGTGCTTTATTTACTCATATATTACATGTTTCAAAAGCTTTGTGGAGGAAGAAGTGTCTTTATAGAACACTGACATCCATTCATTAGCTGTGCCTTAGTTTCATTTCTACAGCGTGCTTGTAATTTAGCAGTTATCATCAATGTATTGTGTATTCCTGAACTTTCTGTAAGAATGAATTGTTTGTTTATGTTTCTCAGTGCTTGTATTTCATTCCTTGGGAAGAAAAGGACAGCAGGTGTGTCCTACATCAGTAGGAAAACTGAGTTGTCCTCTATGGCAGGATGGTCCTGTGACTTACTTGGCACACAGCTTAGTTTTTGGGCCTGAAAGGGATTCACTGGTCAGTTGTGATCCTGAGGGCAACTAAAAAAGGCAGGCTGCAGGGCAGCCTTACTCTCATTTACAGTTACTGGATTGCAGCCAGTGCATAAAGTGGGCAGGTACAGTGCTGTAGCCTGGAGTGAGCAGGTTCATTGGTTGTGCAGTGAGCCGTTTAAAGGATTGAGTGCAGAAAATTGTACTGAAAGCTCTCATCTTTTGAAGGATGAGCTGAAAGATGTACAGTGCTTTCTTTCCAGCTTGACTGTGACTTTTACTTATACAATTTGTCCACCAAGGTTAAAACAATATTCTATTTTTGGTGAGATGTAAACATACACTACAGACATGGCTGACTTATTAAGAAGTAAGTTTACTTGCAGTCTTAACAAACAAACATATGTCTGGGCTTAACATGCAGCATGTGAAAACCACCTAAGAAAAATAAATGTTTTACCGGTCTTTCTGAGTAAGTCTTGCACTGTGCAGTAGACAGATGTTGGGAAACAGAAGGCCAGCAGTTCTCTCAGTGCTGCATCTGTCTTATATCTCAAAGTGTATACAAATATGAATAAGCATTAGGAATTTCTACAAATATCCTGATTAAAAAAAAATTCCGAAAGCATTTTAATTTAAACATTTGGAGAAATTTTTCAGTAAGACAGTTGAAGAAGACACTACAACTACTAAAGGAATGTTTAAAATAAACGCCCCTTTTTTTTCACGGGCTTATTTTGGGCTACAGCCTCCAAAGGCTCCCACATGGATTAATGTGTCTGAACATGTTTCATCTGTGCCAGACAGCACAGCTGGTACTAGCCCAAAACTGACCTCTCCCATCAAAGGATTTCTGTAAACGGATGACCTTCATGGGTAAATTTCCTGCTGATGTCAAAGAAAACCTTTCTGGCACAGAATGTCAAAGCAGCGTGTTTAAAATTCTACTTCTTATGTATGTTTCTTAAGCATGTTCTGCTAAGTTATGTATACTGTTTACAAATAAGAAGACAGGAAATTATTCTCCACATTCTGGGGGTCTTGAACAAGGTCTGTGTAGGACTGTGACAGAGCCAGGCTACGTAGCATGATTTGAAGACATTTGGGAGCCCTGTTAGAACAGATCTTTAAGACTTAGTCAATTGAATTGTCAGTTTAATTTTGTAGGAGCAGAAACATTTTTGTCTGTTTCCTTCTGTGCAGAAGTAAAAGACGACTAAGATATTTCCAAAATCAGAATAGAGTTCTGAAAAGGGTTATGAATACTTGTGTGTGTTAGAGAGAGTGCTTGTAGGAGAACCTAATATTAAAGGAGAATGGAATTTTCCTTTCTTAATTTTAATAGTCTTGTAATTTATCATTGAAGCTTTGTGTTTACTGTATGAGAAATCACTTTTGCTTTCAAATAATACACTGTAGTCAAAACAGAATGAAATTATTTAAATAATTTCTACAGATAGAATATATGAAAAGTACTGAAATATATATTTCATGTTCTGGTAATTTCCAGTATAAGAATATGCCAGGTATAAAGAATATCCGGTGCCCAAAATCTAGTATTCTAAGCTAAAAGAAGGTAGAACCACGTTGCTTCCAGTGGTGGACAGTGAGCATAGTCTGATACATAGAAGGTTCCATCCAAACATCAAGAGCTACTTTTTAACTGCACTGGCACAGGCTGCCCAGAGATGTTGTGCTTTCCTCCTGGAAGACCTTCAAAAGCTGCGTGAGCATGGTCTTGGGCACCCTGCTTTGTGTGTCCCTGCTTGGGATCCTGTGGCCCTTGCCAACATCAGCCATGTTGTAGTAAATCTGTTTCTATGGCATATTATAGTTTCTTCTTCTAAATTTTCTTTTACTCTAGCTATGAACACTGCCTTGAAACTGTAAAAGCACTTTTCTTCTTTGTGAAAACTGCATAGAAAAATTAGTAATTCTAAGTCTCTAAAACACACAGAGTGTTTTGTACAAGAGATAAAGCAATGATAGTGTAAGGAAGTCCAAATCCTGGTGACATCATTAGGAAGCAACCAAAATAGATCTAGTCTGACCGGTGTGATTGTCTAGGTGATAAAATGAGTAAGTCTGTTGTTGGGAGAAGGGCTGCAGATGCTATTTACTTCCATTTTAAGAAGATTTTTAACACCATGTTTTCAATATTGTTTTTACCCCGAGCCCCAAGAGGAGTGGAGCACTGGATTTGTTAGTATGGAGGGAGCACTGGATTTGTTAGTATGGTGGGAGCACTGGATTTGTTAGTATGGAGAAGGGATGTCATTGTCAGGACCTAATATAAGCCACTAGTACTTACATAGAGGTTGTCAAGATGGAACCAGGCACTTCACAGATTTGTATGGTGAGAGGACAGGAGTCTGTGCATAGTTTGGAACAAGGGAGTTTTACAGTGCTTGTCTCGAAAACACCGTAACACGGTCTTATCTTATAGCTGCCCTTGCTTTGGTTTAGAGATTTTCTGTGGTGCCTTCCAATCTTTTTTTTTTTTTTTTTTTGTAGTGCTGCTATGCCCCTATGCTTTGTCCCCCTCCAGCAAGACTAGGACTTGTTGCAGTACCGCAGGAGTATGCCAGCACTATTGCAGTCCTATAGTTAGCGTGATTAACAAAAAAGTGATGTGTAATAATCTTATGATTAGTTCATTTTTTCTTTCTCTTACAATCCAAGAGATTATCCAACTGGAGAAACTGCACTGTTTTTTTTTCTTGGTCATTTTCTGAGCTATCCTGCTGACAGGTCTGAGTGAGAGGATGGGTGCAGTATTGCAGCGCTAATGAGGTGAAGAAGAGACTGTGGAATCAGCCAGTGACATACCTAATGCCATTGTTTTCTTTATTGGACTAATCAGATTACAGAAACTCCAATTTTAATTGCTGTCATAACAGAGTTTGGTGTCATGTTCTGGCTGTCTTCACATCTGTGTTGTGTTTTGGTTGAATTCGTGGAGAGTCTTTTCACTATAGTTGGTTCATAAGGTTTTTGTATTTTTTGTACAAAGCCACAGGTCTTGCCCCTAATTAGGGATGACCTTACTGGGACTTCCTTGAGTATCCTTAGAGGCAAGTGAGGCAAACACCAGATCACCCTTTATTTTTTCTCCACTTACCACATCTCTTTTCTGTTAAAATAAATTCTCCCTGACAGTTTCTACTGAATAAGAGAATTTATTTCCTTCTATTCGTCCCACTCTTTATTTTCTATTTCCCTATCTGACTTCATAGATCACTTTTATTGCTGGAAACTTCGGTTTTCTCTGTTGCAGTGCCCATGTGGGGCTCTAGGCTGGAACAGGAAATGTCCCTTTTTGAAGGTGGGAGGGTGGAAACTTCCAGCGCTCTTTGTTCCTTGTTCAAGCTTTGTTTTGTTTCCCTGCCACATGCATGCCCTGTGGCTCCTTCTGACGTTTCTTTGTTGCACTTGAAATTCTTGCCAAAGTCTACTACTGAAATTCATTTCTGCCATTTTGTGCTCTGTTGTGTCTGGTATTCAAAGGTAAATCCTCTTCTCCAGGGAAAAGCTTGCTTTATAAAACCAAGTCTTTATTTAATCAGTTCATATACTGAGAAGACTCTGTGAGGAATTTAGTAACACAGCAGGCTATTATTACAATATACTAAAGTGTAACAGTAACACCATTCTTATGGATATGCAGCAAAATCACTGTCTTTATTGGTGGAGCTTAATAGGCAGGGAATGGGACACAATCTAATATACTCTGCTGTGATATTAAAAACAAACAAATATATAAACATGGGGACGCTGTCTTTCCTAGAACAAGGCATGGTCTCTCTCTTCCTAAGCCAGGGCAAAATTTGGAGGCTAAAATAAGCTTGTAACCTTTAAAAGTTTTGTATTTGTTATATATAGGTTCATTGAAAATGCCAGGAGTTCCTGATTGTCATCCTTTCCCTTCCTCCTTTATTCATAAGGAGGAGTTAACTATGTATATGCATATGAGTGCTAGTAAAAATAGTAGTAATGAAATAGTAATGAAAAGATTTTTTTGTGTCTTAGCCAGGAAGGGCATGAATAACCTTAGGGATTACTGCAGTGCATCTGGAGACCATGGCTACGTGCTTAGCAGATGGTTAGACTTTTCTTTATCAGTGTTCTGTACTATCTGCAACCAAACCCCAGATTCTGTGTGGATCTGCAGTATGTGTGTGAGAATTTCACCTCGCAGGGACTCTGAGCACTGTGCTGACCGGTTTTATTATGTGAAAGACATAATTGTGTTAGCTGCTGCCAAAGCACATCTCTTGTACCTGCATTTGCTAGCTGACTTTACCAAAGAAACGTTCACCTTTTGCCTTATTCTCACTTTTATCACCACTTTATTTAGATACTGTACATGTCAACAGCTGTTTTTAGTGATTCTGTTAGGTCTGGTATGAAGGAGAAAATGAAGTTTTCACACAGTGTGGAGTCGCAGACTCTCTGTCCTGAAGATTTTACTTCCTCTGGGAGTTGACTCTTAAAACATTTATGAAAGAGGGTGCGAAATTACATGTTTTGGATTTGAATCTCAAACAGATGACTGAAGCAACATGAGAATAGCATTTGGTATGGAACGTTGTATTGAGAATGCCAGTTAGCATCCCACACACTGAGGAAAACAAACCCTTAGTAACAAAGAATTACACAGATTGCATGGAGTGCAGATTTTTCCAATACATTTCTAACCCAGAGAAACAGATAAAGGCAACATTAGTTACTGTGATGCTGTGGATCAGAAATTCTCAAACTCAGAAATTTGGATTCCTGGAAATAACTTCAAAGGCAAAGTGATGATGTTTTCATGTGTGTGCATGTAATACACATATATGTGTATATAATATTTTCCCATATATATAGCTTACTGGTATAATATATAAACAATTTTTACTCTAGCATATTTGCCTGTGAGACTAGTAATAGTTTTCATGTTTTCATCGCTACAGCAGTTAATATCGCTCAGTTGTGTTTTTGAGAAGTGTGGGCTTTGTTGTTGATGAACCTGCACTAGTATTAGAGTTTTTATTAGAGTTTTGGTGTCCAAATTGTGTTTATTACCATTAAAACCATTAAAGTGAGGTTGCCAAAATGTTACAGTGGTAGGATTTAAGGATTGCTCCTTTCTGTTTCTTTTGCTTGGTATTGTGGATCTCAAAGATGGCATATATAGAACTTCAGCATCATGGGATCCTGCTGATTTGTCTGTGCTCTTGAAGGCATTTATTACAAATTGGCATTTATTTCCATCTGCAACTAACAAAGTTCATCATTATCTTCCTGCTACTCCAGTATGACTTTTAACTGAAATGTCTTAAACATTACTGATCATTATAGCTTATACAGATTAAAGGACATCCATAACCACTGTAATTAATATATTCCTTATGGGATTTTCAGGGATTATTGTTTGCTCCTTCTTTACATTTTCTTCAAGTTTTTCATATTTTCTTTAACTTTTTACAATGTGCTTTCCATCTAGGTGGAGTGAGAGCAGCCCCATGCTTTGGATAATTTTTGCCTCCAACACAACTACAAATATTGTGATTGTAGGTAGTAAAATTTGCCTGTCAAGCCTGCCCTGAAACTGACAGAACACTGTCTGTGGGTAGACTCCTCAGTGCAAGGTGGCATGATTAAGATATCATTACCAGTCATTTTTTTCTTTTATAACTCATCTGGTTCCTCAGATGGGTAGACTCAGATGCTACATGTTTCCTGTAGCATGTGTGATCACTTCCTTGCTTTGTATGGGTGGTTTCAGTGTCCTGCAGAATCTGGAAAGTAACTATAAAATACATATAACAAGTTTCTCCTGATAGGAAATGAGCTGGGTCATAGATTATCTTTAGGATCCTTTGAACATCGCCCTTTGAATTGGGAGACTGCTGGCATTTTGCAGTGAGATGAGTCTGAGTGGATAGAGACAGAGGGGACAAATATAACCTCTTAACACTCATTAAATGTTCATTCTGAAAGGTTTTCTTTCACCATGTGGACCTGAAAAGGTGCCCTCCCTTTCTCAAGCTTTGGAATCTGTCTCAGCTATGATTTTTTTGTTAGTGATTACTGATACCTGGTGAAACTATTGTAGCTGATGGACCTTGAGTATAAGGTTAAATAAGGTCACATCTAATTGGTACCTCTGGTTAAAGAAAATGGAAGGGACTGCAGGCTTTAGGTCAGGGGAACACATGCAGTATCTACTTTCAGCGCACACAAACATCTCAGTTTTTTTAGTCAACCTAAATAATCGTTGTGGTTTCTTATAGGGTGTGTTCACAGCATCCTGTTTTTCTCTATAAATGTACACAGTGAGGAGAAGTGAGGAGCAAGAGGATGAATGCAGCCATTTTTGCGCATTGAAAGTACTTAAAATAATAAACATTTGAACTTATCTTTATTTACACAGACCTATCCACCTTGGCATCATTTTTTTTTTCTCTTCTTAAGGAGCAGTATTTCTGTCTGCAAGATGTTGGATTTGTTAGCAGATTTGGAAAAAGGTCTTGCAGAACAAGTACCTAGTCTTGCTTTTTAAAGGGTGCTTGAAACTCAATAAAGAAAAGTAGTTGACCTTTACCTTTTGGCATCAATCCAACAGAATACTAGAGTACACACTTAACTTTCAGGTTTGCATGAAACCCCAGAGATTTAAATGGAAACATGAAAAGTTATTACAGTATATATATTAAAATAATAGAGAAGAAAGAAAAATTTCACGAAGTACTAGCTTTTCCATTACTTCAGTGTTTTATCTTTTCCCCCATTTTATTATGTGCTGTCCTCATTACTTTTTGGCTCTGAGCCTTTGTATAAAACACTTGTCCTGTAAAGGAGAAATTTAAGTTGTAGTGTGACTGGGTCAGCATTCTCTCAGCAAAAGCCTCCCAGGTTCCTTCTCTTCATAAATCTCAGCATGGGTGGTATGCTTGAACAGGGCTGAGAAAATTTGGAAGGAGGATGAGAAACACAGCTCAGTAAACTGGTTGTTCTTCCACAGACAGTATTGTAGTTTGAAATCATGTAAGGCCCTGTAAAGTTTCTGGACAGTGCTCCATCTCAGAATATTCAGAAAAGCCTGTACCATGCTGACATCACACAACATTTTCTATGGAAGCTTGAGTAAGCCTATATGCCCATACGGTATAACACAGAGCAGTGCATATATTCTATCTAGAGTCCCACTGCCTGTGTGTTTGTGCTAGTGAAGCACCAAATCTGTGCTGTGAAGGAGACCAAAGAACATTGGTGCTACACTGATAGGACCAGTCTGCTTCCTACATAACAGATAAGCTTCTTCACTGTGAGGCTAGAGATCTCTGAATAGTGCTGTGTGCACAGTAGGCTTTATTATCACTTGAGCCTTCAGTGCTGCCTATGGTTGGTGAGGTTCAGCAAAACTTAAATCACTTTAGTCCTCTCCACTCAGTAAAACTTGGACTGTGAGTTTTCTGGAGCTGTATCTGAGAAATACTGCAGATTTGTTTCTGGTCTTCTTCCTTGTTTCTTGTCCTGTCGGGACTGCTTTCCCTCATGCATAACAGGAAAGGACATTAGTACAAACTCTAAGAATAAAATCTTGCTGTTAGCAAACTCAGTCCAGATACAGACATTCAGACTGATAGTATGGATTTAATTTTAAACACCACACATTCAATCTGACTTTTAACATTCAGAATGGAAGAAAGGAAAGGAAGGTGTTGGCCATGTAAGGAGTTCAAGATAGGTGAAATTATGAATAGCTTGAAAACAGATTTTTTCAGCTAACTAATTCTTAGTAAAGAGTGACTGAGGATTGCTTCTAGCGGTTAGATGTGAATTCACATTTGGCCCTATTCCAATGCCTGCAGGAACAGTACAAATACTTATTTTATAGTAGAAATGTTTCTCACTGTGATTAAATTAATTTTTCTTTTGAAAAAAGGCAGGCATTTTTTTTTTCTCTTGACCTGCACTTATTACTGTAGAATTCCACATTTGAAAGCAGTTTCAAGTGGCTGTGCTCACAGCAAGCACCACCACGTCAGCATTTATTTGTTCTTATTTTATTCGGATTATACAAATGTCTGGATTTGAGCAATTCAAAAAAAAAGTATTAATTTCTGATTTTTTTATGAACATTTGCTCTGTGCTGAAATCTGTCAAAGGCTGAGATTTTTTTAAAAGCTGACAGAGGAGATTTTTGGAGGGTGTCTGGAGACTGCAGAGAATGGTGTGTTTCTGAGTACAGTGATTTTCTGCTGATAGTGCTGTCCTTAGCATGATAGCTAAGCTGAGCAGGAACAGATGTTACAGGTTCATTGGCCAGTTTCCTGCCTGAAGGAGGAATTTCTGAGAAAGTACAGTGTTTCTTGGTAGAATTTCTTTCATGTTGTATGTCCTCGAAAAGATGGAAACATAGGCAGTTTATGTACAAACATTGGTTAAATTGAATTAAGCACATAGCTGTTCAGAGAGCTTTTGTCTCCTCTGGAATCTCATTGCTAGGACTCTGTGCTGTCATCCATACTTGGCAAAGGAACTTAGAACCAAAGCTGATCTAAAGACCTTATTAGCTAAACCAATCAGGCCTCCTTCAGCAGAACTTCTTAAAATTGAATTAACTTCTCAGAAAAAGATACTTCGGTTCCTCATAGTCCCCTGAACCACAAGCTGGGAGTGGTGACAGTCTCACTGTGACAATATATATATGTAAGCTGGCACTACTGGTAGTTTTAATGTTGACAGCAGTTTCTTACCATGGTTGCTACAACAAAAACCTACTTGCAGCACTTGTGAACGTGAGGTGAAAAGATTGAGCTTTGCATGCTGTCTCCTTATTTTATACATTAAAGGTGCACTTACTGTGCCTTGCCATCAGTTAATTCTACGTCAGTCATATTTCACTCCAGAGCAAATTAGGACTGAAGGACAGTGTCCATAAAAACTGTCCGTAAACACACTGCCCAGGCTGGACAGGATTATCGCATCAGTTCTGAAGGTAAAGTAATGAGCTGAGCTGGCTGTTTGCTTTGACCTTTTTCTCCCTGAACAGCAGGGAAAAAGCAGAGGCTTTCTGCATCACTTTTGTAGAATTCTGAGGTAGAGCTGTGCAGCAGTTGCTGGCCTGTGTGAAAATGCATTTAGCTTCAGCAGTGCGTAGTTAAACAAGAGTGAACTTTTAGCACCTGTGATTGCATCACAAAATAGCCTGTTGGCTTTGGGGCATAAATTGGGGCAATACCATTGTTTTCTGAAGGGTCTCGTGCTTCAAAAACTGCTGTGTTTTTGCCTTTGTTTTGTTTGTTGCGCAAGGGCCTTGTAATATTGTCTTAGGTGTTACAAAATGTCTGTGCAAGAAGATTGCGTTGTCACTGGAAATATTAAACTGTGAGTTCATACCGTGGCCTATAGGTGGCAACAAGGAATGTTAATGACTTCGGGGCCCAACTGTGCACTTCGGAGTCTGAGTGTTTCTTAACTCTTCTATAGCTGTTGCAAGTCTTCTCAAGTCTGCTTATACAGAGGTCAGTAAAATCCAGTGAACTTGAGTGATCCAAAGGGAGACAATTTTTAATTTGTTTGGTTTTTAGGAATTTAAAGCCAAGAGGCTGACTTTTTCCATGCAGTAGTTCATGTCTGTGGAGTATAATGGTGATTGTGCTGAAAATGAATGTGTTCTGTGTAGCTCAAATAAGTTTCTGGTGTGTGTGGTTGCTGTGTTACAAGGCATGAGAAAGGTAGGTAGTGTTTATATGATTTGGTCTTTCTGCTGGGGTAATTTTTAGTTTGCTCTGTTGAAAGCATTTAAACAGGGAAAGGCCATTGTGAGTTTAAGAGGCAGGAGAGAATATTGGAACAGTGAGCTGGCACTGTGCTTGGTGTTGAATGAATTCCATGAAGCTCCATTGATAGAAAGGGAATTCAAATTGTCCCAAATAAATTCAATAAGGATGCGATTTCTGCACTTATTAGCAATCTGTAACCATCCTCAGAACTATTGTCAGGCAAGAAAATCCACTGAAATTGCCTATTGTCATGACGGAAGCAATTCCAGACACTAGAGCTTAGTTCAGTGTATTTTTAGTCCACTTGCAGCAGCATTTTACAGCTAAAACTTTGCAGAGGTGGGGAGGCCCTTTGTAGCTAAGGCGTTTGCACATGCTTTTTATTTGTCATTTTCTATTATGGTAATCCTCTGCGAGAAAGAAAATAGCTCTCTTCTAAATATCTTTTTTTTTTTTCTGCCTTGTTCTCCTGATAACCCCTCTGCCAACCATCATATCTTAGTGGGATGTCCTGGTTATCTGTGTTATGTTGAAGCACTTAGCATTCCTCTGCTTTTTACTTAATAAATTAAAGACTGTGAGAGGGTAACGCTGTAATACTTGACCATAAAAGGGGGATGGCTGTTGTTTTAGCTCTGCTCCTTGCACAATATGCAGTTGAAGCCTTTTATGGGAAGGTGGTGCAGACAGAATGAAAACATCCAGAAGCAGAACATCTATTTCGTATTATAGCTGGTGCCAGTGCTGGTGCTGTCATTGCTACTGCTGTGAATTTCTCACAGACTGCTAGGAGTTTCACCATTATAAAGAAAAATGGGTGACTTATTGGTCAGACTGAAGAAGGTTAAGTCTGTTTAGTTTGCAACTCCTGCACCTTGAGAAATCATGAGAATAGGAGAGAAGTCACCAAAGGTGACCAATTATTAAATTTCTAAAGATGAGAAATGAAGTTGCAAGGAGACTTCCAGCATTACTGTGCTGAGAACACAGAATAAGTGGAAACATCATGCACTGAGAATGGAACAGGGACCTTGTAGTAGATAAAGCAATGAATATTTTGTCTGTATTTTCAAAAAGGATAAAAAAAAATCTCAACTCAGGATAAAAAAAATCTTCAAGTATGATGAATTATGAATGTTGGAGAGAAAATGAAGTGATTAATGCAAGTGATTGAATGGAGAAGAAAATGTGGTGATGTGATAGGCATTCAGTTTGTATGTCATCTCAGTACTCCAAAAGAATCAAATTTGGGGTCTGATTACAAGTACACTTAAGTTCATTACAACAAAGGCTGTACAATACAGTATGAGAAGAGAAGAAGCAGAATCTGTAATTGAAGGAAAGAAAAACTGATGTAGGAAAGCGTAAGGCATGTTATTTTGATCTCATGATTGAAGAGTGTTACAGACATTTTGAATCATTTCACTTCATAAAATATCAAATAAAGACTGCATTTTTTGCCAAGGCTAGACCGTACCAAGACTGTTATTTTCAACTAGAGAAAATATTTTATTGATAAGCCAGGTACAGATCCTTACCTCAAATATTTTATGAAGGAAGACTACAGAATTTGGAAAAAAAATTGGTTTTCTTAGTTTCAGTCAAACCATAGACTTTAAAATAAAATATGCCTTAAATTGAAATTATGTATTAAGTATGCTTTAAATTGAATCAAGTTTTTAGTTAGCTGGAGATTACGTAACATGGTCTACTTCATTGGCTGAAGGAGAGTTTAGAAGATCCAGTGTGAAACCCTTTTCTTTTATAGCCAGTACCTCTGAAAGAAGCAGTTACAGTGATATTCTGAGGATCTGCACTACTACATACTTTCCTACAATGACCCATACTTCTGTCTCTCAGATTCCTTTGATTTCTGTTGACTTAGTGCTCAGAGCGCTTAACCTCCTGCAGAATTGGACTCTTTGCTGCCTAAGGTTAAGCACCTTGTCTACTTTTGCACCTGCTGCACAGAGAGGAGTGGGCTGGAAAAAAATGTGTCCGTGAAATACCAGCCTATATTTTGTGATCTGCTCACTCAGGTGTCTATGAGCATGTTTCATGTGTGCAGTTGATGCGTGCAGGTGGCGGAAGATGAGAGGAAGACACTCAATAGCCACTTCTTTCATGTTTCTTTCATTACAATCTTCCTCTCTTTTTTCCCCACTAAGACTCCAGTGGGTGCAGTGCTGCAGTTTACCCTAGCCAGCATTTCACCAACAGTGCAAAACTCTAGCCAGTCATTTACTGCTCATGAGACCTGTGAAAGAAAGCCTTTCCCTCATTGTTTGACCTTTATCTTTGCAGTGAATGGGTGTCATGATTCTGGCAGGGCAGTTTTGTTTGATTGACTGATCTATTCTCAGAAGTTATAAAAGTTTCACTGAGCACAAGAAAGTCAGCTTGCCCCAGACCATTTGTTGTATCTCAATGACAGGTATTCATCAGGTCCTTTTGTGGCAATGTAGTTAACAGGCTGAAGCAAACCCTTCTTTGGCTTTTGTGAACATAACAATTATTCCACTGCAATCAGTGGTATATTTTTATTACAAAACTGCAGTGACTCGCAGATGTACAGAGACTGATAGATACTGTTGAAGTCCACTTCAATTATTAGTCCATTTATGAAAAATAATCTTTTGTCTACTGTGGATGGAAGACTGAAAGAACAGTTTCACAAGGATGTTCCTTTAACCCTTTTAAATATATATGTTTTTCAATTAGAAGTTACTTTTTTACACAGTTTAAGCAGGATAATATTTTCCTTGACAAAACAGAATCCATAGTCCTGTACCCTGTATTTTCCTAATCAGGTGATCTGTGTATGGCTGTCTACTCTGCATCTATAAGGTAAGTTGTGCAGTTGTATGCTTCAGAATAGGTAGATTTTCCACATCAGTCTCTTATGGCTTTCAGAAACAGTTTCAGAATTAACTGTTCTTTTTTTTTTTTTTTTTTTTCCTGACAGGAAATTTTCATAAGTCCTGATCTTCATTGTGAATTTTGCCATTATTTTCATTTTTAACCCCCGCTTACGCTTTGGTGAGCCTTATTGCAGAGCCTAAGAATCAACTGAACTGTTCTACTTAACAATGCTATTTTCTGGTGTTGCTTTTTATAGTTGCATTGTGTGTGTTCTAATGCTTTAATAAAAACTGGACGACAAGTATAGATAGTGAGCGACTAGCTCTTCAAAATAAAAGTGAGAGTGGAAGGGTAAATGTAACTACGTAACCATACAGTTATTTTAACTCACTTTATTATCTCCCCATGTAAGAACAGCTGTTGCTGTCTTTTTTTTTTAATTCACAAAGCATGGTTTTAAATAGTATGTGTAACTACTCTTTGAAGTTTTTTTCCTTTATTTTTCTACATACTGGGAACATGAATGCCCTTAGCTCTGCTGTGGACAGAATAACTGAAATGAAGTGAATGCCCTGCAGTTTAGGCCCGAGTGTAAATACCTTGTGTCTTCTCCAGCAAGAGCTACTAAGTGCAGCAGAAGGCACGAGAAACTCTACCATGTATTCTCATTGACGTAGTGAGCGCTTACGCTGAGAGAAGGCAAGCAGGAATACTGTTTGAAGTTAGTCCCATTAATGTCTGAGGTGATAAGAGCCAGAATGCCCATGGATTGCTCTATTCCTTCGGCATTGTTCATACTCACAGAACATATAAACACAGGTATATTGACTGCGTGGTTAGACATAAATAGAACGCCTTGCTCAAACAGTCCAGGAAAATGGGCCTACTCATGTGGCATATTTTCTACCAGTCATCTTGAGTTGCTCTGGAGGTATTCTTACCAGACCTTTTGACAACTGACACCTACACCCAGAGAACTCAGAGGCTTAGGTATTGTCCCTAAAGGAGCGCTGCTGCATCAGTACCTTGACGATGAGACATGGTACATATAAGGATATAAAAAACTCCCTCAGATGAGACAGGCAATATGTACACAACCTCTTCAAGTTATAATTTCTTTATGGAACCAGTTCCAAAACTCACTTTCTGAGAGAAATGATATCCTACCTGACCAAGAGATCTCATATAGAAAAAAAAAAAAAAAAACTTCATTGTAACCCCTTGACTTTCCATTTCTAAGCCCCAGAATTTAGGGATCATAGAACTCAGTCTCCCACTTTTAACATGGATAAATTAAAGAGAAAATTTAATAACTGTGTATATGCAAACTTGTTTGAGCTATCCTGTGAAGCTGCATTGCTAAAAACTGCATCGATTGTAATTTAAGGATCTGTGTTCCAGAACAAGAACATACAGCATGACTTGTCAGCAGTTGTTCTTGCAGAATTAAATATTCCAGAAGCCTTCACCATAGTCTTTTCTTTGCTTACTAGAATATGAAATTTACACCCCCCCCCATGCCTTTAATTTGTGCGTACCATCCATGTCTTTGAAGATGTAGTAATTTCCCAGCTCCTTCCTCTCAGAGTGTTTTCCTGTAGCTTGCATTGTTGTTTGTTTGAACTGAGGTAGCATATTTTTGCTTTTCAGTCTAATACCTTGAGAATTTTGGGAACCCTCATTTGCCATGTCTATAGGCTGCATGGTAAAGGTACATGTATTTGCGGGGACTTCCACGGTGATTCTTTGTTTCAGCAAAATGACAGCAAGGAAGAGGGTGCTTATTTTTCAGTGTGCTACAGGAAAATAGCTCTCATCTTCAGTGCCAGTGATGTCACATTTATTGTAGGAATCTGAAGTATTATGTGCAGATATGAAGCGAGTACAGTGTCTCTAAAATTATCAGTTGAATGCTAGGATGGGTTTACGTGTTTCTGAGATTCAGCTAAATGCAGAAGACTTTTTTGAATTGATTCATGCATTGGAACTGTGTCTTTGTTTACCAAAATTTATTCAGTGATGCCAGTAATAGTTACTAGCAGACAGTGATTCTTTAAAACTGTCACATTTAAAATGCACGTTCTCCTCAGATTACTGAAACTGTAGGTACAGATATGGGCAGGACAGGGATAAACCTATTGGCTAAGGGGTTCGGGAGGAGCCATGTGTTTTCTAACTAGCGTGCTGCTTGGATGAGATGATAAGCCAGGCCTGTTAGATATCATAATATTTGAATGTCAGTTCAGACAGTCAGTTTATTGCCTTTCTGTAGCTTTGTGGTGAAGAAAAATTGTTGTGTGGTTTGCATTACTCAACTGGGATAGAACCCTTTTGTTTTTCACAGCCTTGAAAACAGAACTACTCCTTGCTCAAAGAAGTGACAGTTCAAAGGGGGAAAACAAGCATAGAGAGGAAAGTGAACTTTCTCTGGGCACAACCCAGAGCAGAAGTTGTTCTTGCTCAGAATATGGTGTACTGTCAAGTCCCTTATTTAATTGAACTTGGCCCTTCTTGCATAATACGATGTAACTGTCTTTTTCTGCAGCGCTGCTGATAAGTAGTTAAAGTTGACCTGAATTTGCTGCCTATACTAATTTACTCTGTTAAGAGTCAAGAACAAAAACAACAAAAGAATTGCAAGAAATGATTTTGTATTTCAGTGTAAGCTTTATGTGTTTATATGTATATTATGTTTGTTTGCTTGAAAGGCTTACTCTAAAATAAACCCAATACCAACAGGATCATAATATGTATTTTCAGTGCTGGCCTAATAGCCAGAAAACTTTGAACAAGCTTAACAAAAAGCCTTGAAAGCCTTTTGTGCAAGGTCCACCTGAGTCTATTTGTTCCCAAAGTAGAGAAATTCAGAAAAGTGAAAGGGAAGGGATTTCCTTCTCCTAAAACCAGGATATTGGAACATTTCTGCAAACAGAGACATTTGTGGTTTATTGTTAGGCTACCTCAAGAGAATTGTGTTTGTTCTTCCAGCATGCTAACCATTGTTTTCTTTTGGATTGTTTTCTACTTTTTGGCAGGATGGTCCCATTCCCAGCCTGCACTTACTACCACATATAGATTAAAATGCTTTTATGTTTTTGCTTTTTTTGCAGAGCCAACTATAAACCTGTTAAGCTCTGCACTGTATGACTTCTGTTATGCAGAGGTATATGTAAGGCCCAAAAATACAGCTGGTGCTGTATGAACACACAAAGTTATACACTTGACTCTACCTCACATTAGAGACATGAAACACAAGTTTAAGATTAAACACATTAATATGTTTTTACTGTATGTATTTCTTTCTAACTCTTTTCAAATAAGTATCAACAATTCTTATTTGATTTCATTTATAAAATACCCTTTTTAGATAAAACGTATAATACAAAAATGAACACCTAGGCTGAATAGGAGACTTAGATAGCAACAGATCTTTATTACATGGAAAAAAAAAAGTGGATTTGTAGACGGCACTGATTAACTAAAGATTCTGTAGATAATTCTGAAAGACTGAACTTTCATTCAGATTTCAAAAGGGTCAGTATTTGCACATTTGGAGCCTGTCTACCTCAATATAAAAATACCTCAAAATAAAGCACCTGCTTTATGGAAGAGCAGCGGCCTGCCTGAAAATAGGTCTCTCTGTTGATCAGAGAGGTGATTGCTTTAGCCTTGATTCATAAGCTCTAGGTGGATTGTGTTAAGGTTGTGTTAAGGCACGTTGAATTCCACCTGGTCTACTTTGTCTGGGCTTGACTGTAGTTAAAATTAAGTATGAGGGCTCTGAAAGTAATGTCTCCTGTATTATTATTACGTTGGCCCATGATGTCAGAGGCGGATATTGGTGGTATGACAGTAGAGGTTGAAACTTCCCACCAGTATGCTGTTACATATATACTGTGTGACAGGTGGCAGCAGTGGGGCAGTTTGATGAAATGATGTCTGACATGGAAGTGCGTATGAAACAGAGGTGTGGAATTGTATTCCTCTGTGTGGAAAAAATTGCGCCCACTGACATTCATCAGTGCTTGTTGAATATTTCTGGAGATCAAACAAAGAATGTGAGCACAGTGAGATGGTGGGTGGTGTATTTCAGCAAAGGTGACACTGACAGCGAGGCAGATTTTTACCAGTGTGCCATGCAGGATATTGTTCATTGCTGGTGAAAATGCATAGCTAATGATGGTGACTGTGTTGAGAAACAGTGTTTTGTGGCTGGAAATTTACTCTATCAAATAGTGTTCTTGTGCTTTTTATGTCTGTTGTAGTTTCCATGAGAATAAATAGGAGGCATTACTTTAGGAGCAACCTACGTAAATCATCTCGATTATTCTTCTGTGAAAGGTCCTTGTCAATCAGATTGACTATTCCTCAAGTCTTATTTTTCATATTAAAAAGCAGTTGACTGGAAATGCAGTGAGAGCAAGAATCAAGAGGAATGGTAATACTCAGTCTGTGTAAATCCTTAGCTTTGTAGAGGGCTCCTTAAAGGGGACTGCAAATCCAGCTTATCACAGAATCACATAAATGCTTTTTTAGAGTAGATGTTATGCTTTGAAAACTCTCCTGTACTGGCTTGGCTTTGAACACATAAACAGAAGTGTCTTCCTAGTGTGTAGTTGTTGGCCTCCTGTGTTTTGTAAAAGAAAGTACTTCAACATAGTGATCAAACTTTAAGGAAAGTATTAATATAACAAAACTGTACATATAACTCGGTCTGGCTCAGTAACAAGAGAAATAGTAAACTGGTAACGCCTGTTTAGCTGAGGTTCCTACCTTTTCTAAAGTACTGCAGTGTATAAACTTATCTGGGTTCTTGCTGACATCAAGTTCTGAGGAATCAATTTTGAATGGTGCTGTACATCTGTTTTGTTTTGTTTTATTGTTCACCTGTTTGGAGATACAGCAAAACCTAGAATATTCCTTGACTAACCTCAAGCTATGTGAAAAACAAACAAACAAACAAACAACAGCAACAACAAAAAAAACCCACTTTCTTAAATGTGTGGTGTTTTATTGTTTTATTATGCCTTCTGCAGAGTGGCAAAAGTAATGAAGGTTCCTGTGTATGAAACACCAACAGGATGGAGATATTTTTCCAATCTCATGGATTCTGGACGTTGCTCACTCTGTGGGGAGGAAAGCTTTGGCACTGGTAAGTAGTACACAATCAGACATTTCCAGAGACTTTCAATGACAGTAATTTTCCTAGGTACATCAAGTCAAAGCCAAAAAATAATAAAAAATTCAGTGAATTATCTTGTGCTTGAACAAAGGACTGTCAGCTTTTCGTATTTTAAGCGTCTAGTAGTCACTGCTGTCCATATACCTTGAAATGTGAAAGATGGATATTGCCATGTGAAAGGTGGCAATCTTATCGCTGTTCTGACCGCCTTCAAAGGCATCTGTCACCATATTCTGACTTGAATGTTATGTGGAAGGATGTCTCTAGTAATAGTATTTTTTACAGACCGCGATGGCATTTTGAGGGATTTTGTCTGTATTTGCATGATTCTCACAGCGGACTGTTGTTTTTCCTAACATGATTCAGTGTACAGAGTGAGGATTGTTATGTCTAATCAAACCTGTTTACGTGCATCCCTGTTTTAGAACATTACAAATACTGGAAAGCCAGATAGTGATAAAGTCATCACTAGAATAAATTCAGCTGCATATCAACACCTGTTCTCCCCTAAGTATTTCTCCCTTATCTGTCGCAAGGACCAGTCAAACAACAGAATGCAGAAAGATAAATCTGAGCTGCCCTTATTCAGAGCAAACCAGTATCTTATGCTCTACAAAACTGAACAAATGTGGTAGAATGAGAAAAACTGAACGCATTTTACAGTGCTTCTTTTTTTCTTTCCTGGATTCTGGAACATAATTTATTTATTCTTTCTGTTTTTTATTACTGTGGTTGTAATATAAGTGTTTTTGAATAATTGCATATCAGAATAACTTAACATATTGCATAGTTAATAATGCATTGTATATTTTGATGCAAATTCCATGAAGTTTGATTTTTTTTGTGTGTGTGTGTATAATTCCTTGATTACAGCTTTTCATAGAAAATATATTTATTGTGCAGTGAAATCTGATTAGAAATTTCATATTGCTTTGATTTAGTTAACTCTGGAACTAAGCTACTGTTAAGTCAATCAGGCCAGAATGCTGCTTGTTTAAAAATGAGGATATCTTTAAGCCATACACATACCACTTTATGCAATAGCCTCTCATTAACTTTCTTCTAAGTATCTGGGCTGTGATGAAAAACCCAAGAAAAAAACATTAGTTTTCTTTGGGTGTCTGTACTGATGAGTAAAGAATGTGTATTTTGCTTTCTGTTCTGATTGTGAAACACAATCCCATTACTAGCACCCTGGTTGCCTTGGCTTGACTGCTGTGTCTGGCACAGTATGAGACTGCATCGGATAGGTTTTTTTCTAAGGGTTTTCTGCAAGGTCATAGAATGACAGTTTTAGCTTGGGAAGGGGGACATTTTCAGAAGATCTTGTACCTTTCAGAATATACTGTAATTTGCTTTTACATGTGTTAGATTGCATCTCTGTTAGAGTGGTCTGAACCAGAGGGGGGGGTTTTGATGCTTTTTCACTATGTCAATTCTTCACTTCTCTCTGGATTTTAAAGTTTCTCTTGCATGTATATCCAAAGACAGTTATTTCCATGAAAGTTAGGTGGCTCTTGAGACATCAACAGTATGTCACTAGAACCTAAATTATTTGAAAATGAGCAACCCTGTTTTCACTGTCACGCTGTAGGAAGAGAAAAATGTGATTTGTGATTGGAATTAGCCTGTGGGAGTTTGATGGTGAGCTCCCACAGACTGAAGTACATCTGGATGCCATAGCCAAATGAGTGTAGTGTGTCCTACTGCATGAAAAAGACCAAATAATGAATTTCCCTAGCACCTTGAAAAGACATGACCTGTATCCATGTGCATGCTCAGGTCTTCCTCAGTATCAGTTATACTGATCTTCTGCAGATGAGCCATATAGAGATCAAGAGAAATGGTTTCTGAGCTTGACTTACTGAAACCCTGAAGATGCTGTGATTTATGTTGACCTTATTTCTTTATTAACGAATGTAGCAGATGCTTGTTGGAGTGGGGGAAGACAGAGTATCAGAGATAAAGGAAGAGCCTATGGAGTTTGCCTGTTCTTGAGAATAGGCAACTGTAACTCCTCCCTCCAGGTGCCCTAAACTTTTTCCCTATACTTCCATCTTTCTGTAAAGCCCTAAACCAATAGTATTTTTTACTGTAGCCTCTATTCTGATTTTGTAGCTCTCATCTCCTGACTTCATACCCATCTCTGCATTCCTAGCACTTTCTGTATTCCTGTTTTAATCTGATTCTCCTATCCTATTATTAATTCTTCATATTTCCAGTAAATTCTGTCTCTTGTGAGTTATAATGGTGCTTGAACAACATGTTTGTGGATGATGTGGAGAGCTGTTCTACAGGAACACAGGACCTGTGCATCTTGGTCCACTCTGATCAGCTTCCTAGTACCTTGAGAACTTCATTGACAGTTCAGAAAGCCACCTGGCCTCCCATTTTTGACAATGCCATCTGAACAGTAGTATAAACTGTTGAGATTCCAACCTTTGGCATGCAGACCACTTGTAGCATTGTCCCAGTGTGTAGTTTTTGTGTATATTAATAGTGGCAGAGCCTAGAGGGCAATTGCAGTGATATCCAAAGTTTGTTTTTCTCTTTGCCTCAATTTTCTAATCATCTTTCAGTTCTGTGCAGCTGTCTGGAAAAACCATTTATGCCAAGAGGTTTATTAGTAAAATATAGGCTGGTGTGTAGATGACTAATACTTTAGCAATGTGAGCTGTTTTTAGCAATAAATATTTACCTTATTTATTAACCTTTTGGTAATGTCCTAAGAGCTGCATGACCTTCACAAGTTTTTGCCACTATTGGGCATTTGGGTAAATTTTACATCTTTTCCCTCTGTCACAGCTATTTAGGGAACTGAAAGGACACATCTTAGTTTTCAGTGCAGAAGTTTTCAAGAAATATACTATATAGCAGATCAGTGTGTGAAAATTATTATTCTGTGCAAGAGAATGGGGATTTACATATCCACATTCTACTGTCAAACTAACCATGCAGCACAGGAGACTGATTGGTTGTATACCTAGGTAATCCAGCCCCGCTGGAATTTCCAAACAGTACAGAGCCTTAGTTTTATAATATAAGGGATTTTGCACTGGCAAATAAATAAAAGCAAATTTTCTGCTATAAAAGGACAAAAGATTTTGAAAACATCCCCAGTGTTGTGTTTCCCAGACTTGTTTTCTGGCAGCTGATCTTGGAGCTCAACCAGAACTTTAAAATCTTCTTCCATTTTTGTAGTCGTGTGGGGAGCTTGTCAGATGAGGTTAGTAGCTTTCTGGTTCTATGACTAATGCTTAGGACACAGTTCAGAGAAGGGCATCTGCAGCAGCAATTAGTTTCTAAATTTCATCAGCAAAGAATTAATCAGGATTCAGAGAAGTGTGGTTGATTTATCTTTCTGCAGTTTGAGCCACTTCAGTAATTGATGCATCTTTCATAAACTTGCATGCTCCATCTCCAAATTTCCAGATGCCATTAACACCAAATGCTTTTTCCTGCAAGATTATGTGGAAGAAAAACTAGTGGAGAATATAAAGATGGTCTGGTACTGAAAATAATGAAAGCCTTTAAAGAGCTGTATGGTCTTATCTGTTACAGTAATGCAAGACTCCATTTGCCCAAAATATCACCAAGATTCAAATCACTGGAGGATAATTTTGTAAGGCTCAAACTGTATGCAGACAAAATGTTCTACTGTGAGTTTATATACATGCTTCAGTCTCACATTTGTTTTAAAATTTCATTTACAGAGTGCAATATGCTAGACAGAATTGGCTAATTTAGGGAAAAGTAATTACATTTTCTTCTTGTATATGATCTTCCAGGCTTACTGTCTATCAAAATTGGAACTCTTCTCAGATAAAGAATAAATGAGACATATAAAAGAAAGCCTGGATGCCCAACAGCTTGACTGTATCAGAAAAAAATAATCATGCAAACATTTTTTCGTGATTTTACTTGTTTCTCAGGCTACTGACTCTCAAGACTACTTCAGTTTAAGCCTGTCTGTGTACTTTCTTGTGAATGGGAATGTGCTCTAGCAGTTTTTCCCAGATTGTTTACTCTGAGTCTGCCCACAGCAATTAACTGCTGCAGTAGTATAAAATAACTTTTGTTGTTATTATTATATTGAGAAATACGTGGCAAATTAACTTAAAAATAAGCTGTCAGAGTACTTGCTGTAATTGTAATTTTCCTTACCAGTGGCAAATTAAATACAGTGACATAATTAGAAAAATGTTTGTTGACTCCACTGTTATTTCTGTTTTGTCTCCTTACTGGCTGGAATTTATCAATGCTATGTTATTTTTCAATCGGAAGTATCAGTGAGAATTATCTGCCCTCAGCAAGACAGAATGACTGGTAGTATGACAGTCTCAGGAATTGTGAAGCACCTTTTATTTGATCACTTTGCACAAACTGACTGCCTCTGCAGACTCTCAACAACAGATACTAGGTATACGAACTGGAGGAAGATACTGTTAACTGAACAGAGCTGGCAGAACTAGCTTCCTGCCTTGTGTTTCTAACATGTGAGCTGGACAGTAAGTGTGAGAGAGGAATTGAAGACAAATACGAAGATAAAACAAGTGAAAACCAGTGTTCACTAACAGAGTTGTAGTAGTGAATTTTAACTTACTAAAAGAAATGAAAGCAATAAATTTGCACGTGTGCAAATAGTAGCCCAACTAGTAGATCAGCTGGTAAAATAAGAGGTGCAGTGAAAAAGTTCTGAGAAATCCCCGTTGTCATTTTTCCTTCTAATAAGAATAATGAATCAAGTCATTTCTTGGGAACACAGGGTTACTGTTATTGTTAGGCTACTGTTTTTAATCACTGATTTTTTTTATTCTGAAATGGTTGGATTGTTTACAGGTTTTTCCATACAGACTTTTGCCTCTGGATTGCTTTCTTCCTATGCTTTTTCTTTCCAGAGGAACAACAATCTGTATGTCATCATGAAGGACACACAAGGACACAACACACGCCAAAGCTGCTAAATGGATCAGAAGAGCGATACGTGTGTACACTCATCCCTCTTCACAGAGATTTATAAGCTTAAGCCATGCCAAAACAAGGCTCAGAGACCTTTCCAAAAATTCTTATGTCCATGTTTCACTGGACCAATTTGGTTCAGTGAAACATACTCAAACTGTTTGTGAAATCAAAATGCTTATTTTCTTCAGTGCTAAGTTTAGACCTTTGCACACATGTCAAGATGTATTGACTATTTTGCTGACACTGTGGTGTGCCGTTCACTGTGTGATTTGATGGCTTGCAGTCTGCAGTGTGTTGCACAATGGGAGAGTAAATGATCACTTACTTTGAAACAAGTCACTTGAGTGTTTATCTCTACTACATCTCCACTTGCTGCTAGTGTCTGTTGAGCAGATTAAGCAATGTAAGCTGTGGGTAATATCATCAATAGAGATGACTTTTAGGCAGAATTAACTTTTCCTGTGCTAAGAATGAATGGCTAAAAGAAGAATCAGAAAGGTTAAGAAAAAAGGAACAGCAATGTTGGGGCAAGTTTGCAGTTACCAAGACCATGCATAGCATTCCCAGTCGCCTCTATCCCGCCTGGGACTCCCCACCAGCTCCTGCTCCCAAAACAACTCAGCAGGGCCAGGCTGCAGTTGCACACCCTTTTGTCCTGCCCAGCCATGGGCAGTAGCCAAGCTGCTTCTGACACTCGGAAAGCCCCCTGCAGCTGTGCTGGCCTAACAACTTTTCCTGCTGTTACCAGAGGAATGACAGGTGCTGGTGGGAGGTGGCAGTTCTCTTCTACATCCTCCTTTTAGTGGCAGTGGCAGAAAGCTGCGCTGGCAGCATTTCTAGGAACAAACTCTTGTCTACAATAGAAGATAGAATCATGCCATCTGCTTCACATATGAGCAAAGCTGATTTTGTTATCTGTCGACCAGATTGTTGGTATTTCTGTGGAAGGAATCCTTCAGCTGATCTACTGTGTTATTGCAAAGAGGGAGTAGAAGAGGTGAGGATCTGATTATCTGAAGGGCTGAGTTCCTGTCTGGGGACATTTGTTTTCTATTTTTTTTATCTAAAGCTATTCGCAAAGCTCCAAGGGCTCATAAATAACCCTGCCCTTTTTCTTCTGATCAAGCAGCACCACATGCTTTGATAGCATCTGGAGGCTCTGAACCAGGGAACAAAGTAAGCTCTTGCAGTTCTTATAGCAGCTGCTAGGGGACCAGGCTATAGCTTTAGGCACTGTATTAGCAGACTGTCCTTGTTGGGAACAGTTCACAGACTACAGGTCAAGGCAGATCAAAAGTGGCAGAAAGGAAGTGTTCTCAGTATCATGACAGTTACTTTGCAAACATGAAGGAACATGGCTGTCTGTCTCAGTTCTTAAATCCATTTGAGCTATTCAGTGTCCTAGTTTTCTACATAACCCAACTCACAGACTCAAGTATAATCTTCATATATCTTTTTTTCTTGTGCTTTCTAGAAACATTTTTCCTTTTACAACTTTTTAGTAATCATTTTTATGCAGTTCTGGTATTGTACTGGATTAGTAATTTACACATAATTAACTCTGTAGTAATTTTTAAAAAATGTTAGATTCAAGGGGGATGGGAGTCTGTACTTCTAGGGCTGAATGAAAGCCAAAGAGCCCAAGTTACAGGTAGAGCTGTGGAAATCCCAGGTCAATGGGCACTTAGCAAATTTGTGTGAATAGCAGCTGCTACCTTGACTTGCTGCTCTCTGTCAAAAAGATGGACTGAAAGTCAAAGGCAGCAGTGGTAACTGAAGGATGGATGTCAGGAGTTAACCCCAGAAATCACTGTTGCTCCAGGCATATCTTCGTGTTTTCCTTATGTCTTTAATTTTCTCTTCACAACTTTTCACAGGATTAACAACTTCAATTTATATAACAAGAACCAGATCCTTTGCCAGTAGGAAAACATAGCCATTTTTGACAATGTGTGTACAGAACTTGCAGGCTATCATATAAAACTACAGAACTGCAAAGCAGACTTGATGCAGCAGAATTTTTATATTTGATGAGGGAGAATATATCATGCAACAGATTTTGAAACAAAAGCCTTTCTCATTTCTCTGTGGAGAATTTTTTGCTAAGTAATTTCTAGGGGCACAGATAGTTAAACTATTGATCAGTAATTCATGAGGGAAAAAAAATATTGTGACTTAATGCACCTTGTACCCAGGTTTTCGACAGTGTGTGAACAGAAAATGATAACTAAAAACTTGAATCAAATCTGGTGTTAATATGCCAGAGCAATGGCCACAGATTTGACATATCAAGTTTCTTGAGTCTATTAGTTGAAGTAGTCATCTTCCAGTATCTGCTAAGTCGAGCATCCTGGATCTTACTTTCTATTAATTTTCAGAAATGTTCACCTAGATTAGGTGCGGATTGCCACAGGAACTTGTTGTAAATTATCCAAAAGGAGAGGGTGCTTGCTGACATGACTAAGACCTTTCCTATGTAATACTCTTTGGTTACGAAATGATAATTTTATTGAAACTTTTTGCTTTCTGATACATTACTGTTTTAACAGACAGAGTTTACTTTCATAGAAATGTTTCTGGTCAAGATAAGTGATATATCTATTGCAAAGCAGCTCGATACTCCAAGTTGTCCTTTTTTGTGTGTGGAAACTGGCAGTTCAAGTCCATGCTCATTTGAATTCAAATAGTAAATTTGTGCCGCCTGTATCCCTGAATGTGTCCTAAATACCATGGGATTTTCAAAAATTATTCTTGGTTTCCTTTGTATCAATTTGTGTCATAATAAATATGAAACTGGAAGGAAGGAATTTAGATCTGAGCATTCAAACATTTTTATCTCTGAAAGGTAAGGAGGAAGTCAGAAAGGGAAAAAAGGTTTTTTTTCTGCTTTTTTTTTCCTCCAGAAGCTATTTATCATGCTTTTATATATATATATATATAATTTTTTTTTTTTTTAATTTGTCCTGATGGAAGGTTATAAATATTCTGGAAATTTATGTTTTTCATGGAATGGGAAAACTGTTTCTCCACAGCTTGACAGATGAACATCTGTGCAGATAGGGAGATGCTCTTGAACTTGACTTACATAACACAGAACACTGGCCAGAAGTCTGGGTGTCTTGCCCAGTTTGGGGAAACAGTACCAGAAGCGTGGAAATACCCTGCATGTATAATGATTAAAAATGTGTTTCGACTGCTACCACTTCTATCCAAGTACTCATGTACATGTTTTATTTAACGTTAGGAGTATAGACTTTGTCATATGTAAAAATGAATTGTCACTCTGGGAGCTACCATAGTTGTGGAAGCTGGTATCTTCCTGGTTACTGTTATGTGATCTACAAGTTAAATGAGACATTACCCAGCCTCCTTAGCTTGTTTTCTTATACGCAGTGATATCAAATAATGCGCTTTACATATCTCTCTTTAGGGTCTGATCACCTTCGAGAGAAAGATGGACTATGGGCTGTTCTAGTTTGGCTTTCAATCCTAGCAGCTCGAAAGCAGAGCGTAGAAGAAATTGTCAGAGATCACTGGGCAAAGTTTGGTCGACACTACTACTGCAGGTGAGAAAAATGAAGAAAAGGCACAGGAACTTATGCAGTCAGTGGGTCAATTCTGCTGCAAATAAAGCTTGATTATGTGTGTTTCATATGTCCATGTAATGAAAATCTGCTACAGATTGCCACTGTAATGGGCAGTTTTCTATCAGTTGAGTAAGCAGACTTTACTCACTGAAGGAGCTGTGCATATATGTCACTTCCAGTATATTACGTGTGGAATCTCTGGGTGTAGCTGGTTACACAGTGTTGAAAAATGTCAAAATCTCAGCACGTTTATTCACACATTTGTTTCTCCATGCTTCTTCATGAGAATACTTTTGTGAAAACTGATTTTATGCTTGCTTTGAACTCAAGAGAATTCGTCCAAAGATCCATACATTTAATTGTTTTTATTAATGTCTCAAAAGGGTGAATTCTAATTGGCATTCACATAACACAGATCTTACCTTAGCCTCTCTCTCTCTCTCTTTCTTTCAGAATAGATTTAATTCAGATGAGTAAGTATAATCATGGAGGAACACAGCTGTTCCTCAAAACTTGCAGCAAAATTTCTTCTATTTTATTTTCTTCAGAGCACTGCACTGATTGTATCCTTGATTTCAGAATGCTGTCTATGCTGGGTTTAGTCTTCTGAAGAAAAGGCTCAGGGGGACCTCACTGCCCTGTACAACTAACTACCTGAAAGGAGGTTGTGGTGAGATGGGAGACAGCCTCATCTCCCGGGTAACTAGTGATAGGACTAGAGGTAATGACCTCAAGTTGCGCCAGGGAAAGTTCAGGTTGGATATTAGGAAAAACTTTTCCTGAGGAGTGGTCAGGCACTGGCGTGGGCTGCCAATGGAGATGTCACTGTCACTGTCCCTATAGGTGTTCAAGAAGTGTTTACATGTTGCACTAAGGGACATGGTTTAGTGGGGAAATATTGGTGGTGGGTGAATGTTTGGACAGATGATCTGAGAGGTCTGTTCCAACCTTAGTAATTCTATGGTTCTGTGATTTTGTGATGTTTTCTGTAAGATAATTTTCTGTGATGTTTTCTACTTAAGATAGAATGTGTTTTCCAAATGGTTTCTATTCCCTTGAGAATTAGGTGGCCAAATTAGAACTGTGGTGCATATACAAAATGGGCAGATTGCACAGGACTGCATGCATGCACTGATTTAATTTGCAGTCAGTACTTCAGTAGTCTACTGTCAATTTTTGAAGTAGGCAACAAATGGCTAATTGTGTATATATTGAGAACTGTGAAAAAAGAATTGTCTTCTAAGCTGTGGTGGGCTTACTTTTTACTTCTACTTTTTTATATACATGCAAGGTTTGATTATGAAGCATTGGAACCCAGAACAGCGTATTTCATAATGAGAGACCTGGAAGCTTTGATCACTGACAAGTCATTCAGCCACCAGCAGTTTGCTGTGGGCAGCAGTATCTACAGTGTGGAAAGAACAGACAGCTTTGAGTACATAGATCCTGTGGATGGTACTGTGACCAAAAGACAGGTAAGGCTGTGGTGGTGAAGTAGCAAAATTTTGCAGCTTTCAACATGTCTTTTAAAACATTTCTGACATTCAGCTGAAAGCCTTACCATTTATTTATAGGACATTTTTTTAATTTGCACTGATGGATACCACATTTCCTACTTAAGATTAGCTCAGACTGGATAAGATAATCCACCTCTAGTTTGGCTTGCACTTGCTATGCATAAATGGAGACTGTAGTGTTATGGAGAATGTAGGCGGAGACGGAGTCCCTGCTGCCAGCAATGCAAATATAGAGAGAGACCCATTTCCTGAATAATGGAAGGTGTCAGGTAGAAAGGCACTGTTTGCTTTTTCTATTTGCTATCTGAAATCTACAATTGCTATACATTGCAAAAAAAGGCAAATTTTCTTGCTTTTGGAATTCACATAATGAAGGCATGTTATTCCCTTGTTGCCAACAGCATGCAGAAGACTTAAGCAGATTGTTCCATATCGGGGCATGTTTGGCTTCTCTAGCCAAAATAACTGCTTTGTGTTCCTTTTGGGCTGACTGTAGGCTATGTCAATATTAAGATCTTTTAGATATCAAGTTCTGCAACTCAAATTGAGCCTTTGATGTTCCATGACAAGCACAAAAGCAGACATGTGCTTTTGCCTGGTGTAGATGTATATCAGAACATTTTGAATATGAGCTGTGACTCATATTTAAATGTATTCTGATTTTATGCTGCTTATTTTTGTTGTCCTTGTTTGTGAAGTCTGTAAACTGCTTGACCTGATCAGACTCTATCAAATGATATTATGAGCTGTTAAAACAATTATCATTCCGTTCCGCTCATTGTCTTTGTAGTGTCCATTCATCACTGCATCCAGATGATATAAGCAGTCCAGTTGCGACTGAATTACTGTCTTTGTACATATTCCTGCTGAAACAAGGTACAAGGATATTGTCATATCCGAATCCACTGGAAAATTACAGGCATGGAATGCTTGTGACTCTTGTCCCTTAAAAAAAAAAAAAATTGTAAATTTTTAGTGTATTTTCCCTTTCTTTTCATCCAAAGCTGTTTCCTAAATTGGAGTACAACTGCTAATTACGTCACCACATAATACAGAGAAGAATGACTTGCCCTGTTTTTAAATGGACTTTGAAATGGAGAGCATATCTTTTCATAGGCAAAAGCACTCATTTGATGAGAGTACAATTCAATCTGTCTTCTGACAAGCTTACATTCCTGGCTCTGTGTGTTTGCAGCCTTGGTGGAATTCTCCAAGCATAATAAAATAAGAAATGACATTAATCCATGGAAATAAGCAACTGTTCACTGCTGCCATTTTCCTCATGTACTATGCTCTTTGTGCAAATGCAGGTGCCTCTTTGTGACTGTCATGAGTTTCATGTAGATTTTCCAGCTAGGTTGTCAGGAACCTTTTATTCCTCAGTAGAAAGTGGAAAGAAATTTGTACTCAATGTATCTGAACTGCTTCTACTGAACTACAACTAAATCAATGTTAATAAACTGCAGAAAACAAACAGCATTAACAAAATAGATATATAGCAGTACAAGCAGGCTGTACTCTAATTTATTCTGAAACAAACACATGAATATTGTTTATCATCACAGTTCAGTAATAAGATATAAAGTTAAATGAAACATGTTGTTGTTCCTGAAAATTGTGCTGGCCTTTTCACAAATATTAGCACATGACATATTGAACAAGTTACCAATTAAAATGATGGACTCTTTCATGATGATTTATCATATTCAGAGATCTACAGAATAAAATTCCCAGTGTTTGTCATTTAAACTTTCTTAATGTTGTCTTGCTCCTTTGTTAGATTTAGGATGTAAAGTTCTCTGTGTGTAGTCTCATGTTTTTGGGGAGGCTGTTCTGAAAGTTATTTCATATGACCCTCCAGAGATAAGGAAAAAATTATTCTCTGTTCAGAATGATATTTTAGTCCCATGTCAACAATAGCATATTTCTTGTCAGAGTAGCCAGAATGGCCTCCTATGTCCTGGTGGTGTTCAAGGGTCCAGAGATGAGCAAATAAAAATTATGATAACTGCAGTATTTTGAAGAAAGATAGCTATTCTGCGTGCTTCTAATTTATGTATGTGTCTGTTGGATATACTGCTACTAAGCTAGATTTTCTGCTGGTGTTATACTATACCATTTAATAATGGTTTTCAAAATCTGAAGTAATTTTTTTTTAAATTTGCTACTTAGTCTTGTTCATCCTAACTTACTATGCTAATTCTCACTTGTTTATTCATAAAATTGCTGACTGAAAAAATAGTCAAACCTCTGGAAGTGAAATTATACACTACAATGAATATTAAGTTTTGTTCTCTGAACACTTCAGAGATCTTTGTATATCAGTAAACTGTTTAACTGGATTATAGTGCAAAAGTAGAGAAATCCTTGTGAAGCTTTCTCTTTGTCACACTGACCTCAAAGCCAGCGGGTTAACAAGTGACAAGGTCATTTTGTTTCAAAATTTCCACATGGCTAATTAATGTCCATCAGCAGGCCTGATTTGCCTGACATAAGTATCTGCAGATATCCATTGTGAGAGCTGTACTGAAAGTTTTCATTTGCTTCCTTTTGGAAAAAAGAATGACCAGTTTCCGTAATAAAACATGTTTGTGACAAATAGTGTGCCCACTTTATTAAAAATGGAACTTTTTCTGTACTGTGGACTTTCCAGTTTGTTGTTCTTCTTTATTTTTTCCTTAAGTCAGTTTACTAATTCTGCATATAAAATTCTGTTCTGTGTACTTTCATGGAGCTGACATTTTTAATATTAAAAATAGCAAGTATGTGGCTTTAAATTAATCGAGCTTATCTCAGGTGAGAAAATGCCATCATGTCAAACAGTAAGTAGGCTGCTTTCAGTTTCACCAACTTGGTTTGACAGCGTTGATCGCAAAAGCTAAAAAATGCTAAAAAGGAATATTTAATATATTAAACTGTATAGTGGTGAGCAGGATAAACTCTTTGACTTTGTCTTCACCTAAGTACGGACCTGTAGGTTATTTGACAGGTAATGTTTCTTCATAGTTATTTGGGAACAGTGTTTTTGGCTGTTTTTCCTCTAGTTCTAACAAGTGTAACCTATGGCTCTGTGGTATAAGTTTCAGAAAAAATTAAGAAATGTAAATACATAATAGTTCTTATTAAATTCTGTTGCCTTCCAGAGTAAAAAGTGTTGCTAGTTTTGAAATGGCTGTTTTCAGTGGAGAGTCAAAAGACAGGTTTTTGCTGTTAAGCTCTGTGCCAAAAATGACTTATGCTGCAGCTCCAGGTGCAGGAGTGACAGAAAGTTGATTTTTGACAGTCCAGCACTGAAGGCCGCTGTTTCCTTAGCACATAATTTCTCCCTGGAACTCCAGAGATAGTTGTTCTTAATGAGTACAGTCACTGCATCTCTATAATGCCCTTTTGAAAAATATCTTTGTCTGTATGGCAGAAATTCTAGTCTTACAGACTATTATCAGCTGACATCTCTCTTGTCTAAAAACCAATACTGTCAATCATTTACTCCTGAGAAATGTGAAAATAAGCTCAGAAATAGTAAACTGAATGCAGGTTGAGCGTGTGTATGCTATGTAAAAATCTCAAGTACTATACAGCGTAGCATCAAAGTGGCTACAGATGCTTTAGTTTGGTGGAAAAAATCAGTGTCATGAAGGATAGAGTTACGGGGAGTGTTTGTAAACCTTTTTTGTTCCAAAGACCATAATTTAATGAGTGGTGAGACAGTACTGAGGTTGAGAGAAGAAACAATGTACAGTTGTTATTCTTGCCAGATAAACAGAATATGTAGAAGAGTGTTCAAGTGGTTTTGCTAGTTTTATCATTTGGAGGTAGCTTGACCTAGCAGGGACATGCAGAATGTCTGTGTAGCCATTGGGTAGGAAGACATTCACATGCTTTTTATTTTTGTGGTTTAATTTTGTGCAAATATATTAGGCTTCCTTCCTTCCCACTTCGAGCTGCTTGACATGAATGTTACATATTTTGAGCTCCTGGTTGTAGGTTTGACAACTATTCAAAACGAACTATACTTAGAACTATCTTTTTTTCATTTTGCTGTCGTAAAGTTAGAAGTAATTAGCAATCAGCAAGAGACAACTCCTTGTTCAGAGGATAAGATCATAACAAACTGACTATATACTTCTTGCTGTCCAAGCTGAAGTTCCATTGATTGCAGAACTCCCACTAACATCATACGAACCAACCCATTAATAAGTTGGCTTAATAGCAAACATTAGAAAAAAAGGCTCTGAAGCTCATCCTGCTGAATATAAACTATTTCTGATTATTACATATGCTTTTCATGTTGGAAATACTAGATGAATTTATGCTACCATTGTGTGTGTGTTAAAATTAATGTGCAGGAAAATAATGCCTCCTATTTATTTCCATGGAAGCTACAACAAATACAAAGTACATAATAACACTATTTGATAGAGCAAATTCTCAGTTATAAAACACTATTTTTAAACACAGTCACCACCATTAGCTATGCATTTCTGCCAGTGATGAGCAGGAGGCTGCATGCTGTGCTTGTAAAAATCTGCGTGGCCATTTAAATGTGGCCTGTATTTCATGTCATGGTCACCATTGCTGAAATGCACCACCCGCTGCCTCTCTCTGCTCACATCCACTGTTTGGCTTCCATAAATATTTGGCAAGCATTGCTGAATGTCAATAGATGCCATTTTTTCCTCATGGAGGAATTCAGTGAGACACATTTGCGTCACACACTCTTCCATGTCCAACCAAAGCAATAGATGGATAATATCTCTTAGGCCATCTGTCTCAGCCTTTTACCTATATGCTATATTTTCCTATTGCATATGTCTTCGTGTTGATGGACAGTATCATCCAGACACTGTTGAAGATACTTTGACATGTACCTGAGCAAACAAAGGCTTTTTGCACTTTTATTTTATTATGGGGGAGCACCGTGTTCCTAACAGCAGTGTCTTCTCAGGCTGCTGCTAAAGATGAAAGAATAAAATACTTCTCTCTTTAATTCTCCTGTTTTTAAATGCTTTACTGCAACTTCAACAAAATTAGCAATGATCTCAGTTCATGCACTTATCTGCCAATAGCAGAACTAAAATGGAAAATAGAAGTTCACTGGCAGAACAAAGGTAACATTTAGCCTAGGGGTACCATTTACAGAAAGGAAACAAGTTAGTTAGTGCAAAACTAGTAGATAATGAAAACACTGCAACTATTTAACTGTTCAGTTTAGTTGTTTGTTTTAATGGGAACAAATTTACCTGTCTGCCCTTCTTGCTTACCTTATGTCATCCCTGTACAGAGAGACTGTTGACTATGGATCCAGTACATGGCCTGTGGAAGAACGTGTTCGTATGTACAGTATGAAAGCAGGAGGGGTAATAAAAAGAGATGGAAGCTGTAGAAATTCCTACTTAATTAATAATAAATCTTTTTAAATCTTCACACAATTAGTGCACATTAAGTACATACTTGAAATTAACAATACATGTTGCGTTCCTGGACTGTACTACAGACTTTTGTTGAAATCCTTGTAATCAAGTCTTGATGCATGGTCTGTGAGGGAACTGATGCTGACTTTTATATTCAGTACTGACAACTGCCTTTTGCTTCTGCAGCTGTTACCCATACTTTGTTGATCATATAAATATTTCACAGACTAGTGATTTTTTGCTCTGCCTCACAGACCAAGAACAAATCAGTGAAAGAAACTAAAAACAGAAGTAAAAAAGCCCTTGGTTGGAGGAGTGGGAGTGAAAACACAGATTGTTTCTGGTTATGAGATGGAAAAAAGTAATAAATGAGTTGTCCAGAGTTAAAGTGAGATTGTATCCTTATGGTTCTTCCTTTCTTGTTTTATTTTAGAGCGGTGAAAACTGTGATGTATAAGAGGTATTGCCACCTTAATGTATGACGCTCCTTCTTCTCCCATAGGGGCTGCGGATTGTTTTTTCAGATGCTTCCAGGCTCATCTTTAGAATGAGTGCTTCTAGCCACGTGAGAGCTACTCTCCGGATCTATGCAGAGAGTTATGAGAAGGATCCTAGCCAACACAATAAGGAACCACAGGTAATGTAATAACATTGTAAGAAAACCTGCGAGAATAGACTGTTTGCAATTGTATTAAAATCAGACTCCAGTAGATGCCTGTAGAAGCCTGAACAGCACATTTGTTGTTGGTTTTTTTTTTTTAATCAAGTGCAAAAGGTAGAATGTTCTGAGTATTATACCAAAACTGCTAAGTGATCAGGAAGCATTAGCAGGCCTACTATGTTTGGTTTGGGAAAGCTGCTTCTTGATCACGGAAAGGAAATATCAGGGATACAGTGAGAAATTGAAGAGTTTCCAATAGTTGTAGTGATGCATTTTCAGACTGTAAGTGGATATTTTGGAAATCTGTATCATCAGTTCAATGAAGATCATCAATGAGGAGCACTGAAACGGAAGGTCGAAGGATAAAGAGAAAAGAAATACGTGTGTATTCATACATTCATTCAGTCAGCCAGTCTAGGCAGCTGAAGAAAACCACCCCACTCTGAGAAAGCCAATTTTTTGTTTAAATTACAGATACTAGTGGTTAAGTCAAACGCCAGAAAGACAGTGTCATCTATCGTATCAGGTGTTGCCTTAAATTTGGTGGATATATTGGCTTTATTTGTTATTATGTATTTATTATTATTGGCCTCAACCCTGCCTGGTCACTGTGGACCTGCTTGCCACTCACTGGACCCAAATTGTGCACTGACTCCCCTGTTTGACCTTGGGCCTGCTCCATTGCCATGAGCTTGCCTGTTGATCTCAACTGTTCACTGAATCTGGGTGCAATTTCTGGGTCTTTTATGCTTGCCTCTTTACAGTATCATGGGGCTGGGCCCTGAATGGCAAGACCCCTGTCCTGTCAGTTATATTACTATTCCTGGCACAAGGAGAATAGCTCTGGGAGAATAGCCATGCACTGAGGGAAGAGCCAGCCAGCTCTCGCTGACTCTTGACAGTCTCTGCTCAGTCAGTGATACTTTTGTTCTGTTCCCCTTTCTGCCAACCAGACTCTTCCACAGACTTCTTTCATCTCTGCAGTGTGGGTAACTAACGTAAGTCTCAGTTCTTCCTTAGGTGCTGCTGTGTGAATCTTCGACTCTTGGGACAGTAGGGGAATTTCTTTTGCAGTAGAAGCTGAAGGTTAATTTTATTATTTCCTTCACACAATGCTTTGACCTCTGTTTACTGTGGATGTTTTTTTGTGGGACTGTTGACTTTTTGAGGTAGGATTAGCAGTTTTACTGTATTTGTGTAATACAAAACAGGAATGTCAAGGCCTGAGATGCCTGAATGCTGGGAAAAGATTTATCTTTTCTTTTTCCCACTCAGTTTTTTTATAGAACAATATTTTAAAAATTAATTAATTTTGGGGGCAGATTTTCTGGGGATCATTTAGTGAAGGCTTCTCAGAGTAGCCTTGCAGTGCAAGTGCAGATAGGAATTAGGGATGCTTGAGTCTGAACAGTGTAGGGATTCCTTGTAAGGGAAAGACTTGCAGCTATCTGAGAATTATCTCATATCATAACCAGACTGCTTCCTAGGAAAATAAAAGTTTGAGAGCAGATTTCAGTGAAATCCAGCAGACACCTAAAACAATTCATAATACAAATTGTAGTTCCACCTCTCAGATTAGTTCCACTGAAACACTGTCATGTTGTGAAATAACAAAAGAGGATTAAGTATTTCTCATGGAAGAGTGGATAAGCATTTAGCTTGCAAGAATTTAAAACTCTGTTTTTGAAGTCTCATGTATTTATGACTGCAGTGCAAATGCAAAGTTTCTCCGAACATGAAATCCTTTTGAACCATGTATTGTTTTTTTGCTAGATTTCTACCATAGATTTAATGAGTTTGTTTTATGCACTAAACAACTGTCTATCAGACATTCCAGAAATTTTGCTATCTGATTTCCTACAGATATAATATATTCATTTTCTTCACTCTTTCTTGAAGTATCATAGAATCACTAAGGTTGGAAAGACCTCTAAGATCATCTAGTCCAACCATCCAGCTATCACCAGTATTTCCCCATTAAACCATGTCCCTCTGTATAACATTCTAAATGTTTCTTGAACACCTCTGGGGGCAGTGACTCCACCACCTTCCTGAGCAGCCCATTCCAGTGCCTGACCACTCTTTTAGAGAAGATATTTTTCCTAATATTTAACCTGAACCTCCCCTGGAACAACTTGAGGTCATTTCCTCTAGTCCTATTACTAGTTACATGAGAGAAGAGGCTGACCCCCACCTCACCACAGCCTCCTTTCAGGTAGCTGTAGAGAGCAGTAAGGTCTCCTCTGAGCCTTCTCTTCTCCAGACTAAACAATCCCAGTTCCCTCATAAGGCTTGTGCTCACCAGCATTCAGGTGGGAACAGTTAGAGACCTACTACTCCACCTGGACTGTCACAAGTCCATGGAGCCAGGTGGGTATCCCATGTTTATGGTATACTTTCTGTATCGTAAAACAGAAGAAAATTATTTGATCTAAGACGCTCAACACTTAGTTCCTTCTGCATACTGGACCACTTTTTTAAGTACCTTCTTTCGATTGTTTACATTGACAGTTAGGAGTTGAGTGCTTTTGCATTGCCCTGTTTCTGCCTGATGACAATACCATTTCATTCTACTTCTGCGGATAAGCATAACTATTCAGTTTTTGTTTTACTACAAAAAACAAGCAAATTGATCAAAATCTTCAAAAATCTGTAAAGGAATGAAGAAATTCTTAAAATGAAAGATCAGGGATAGAAATCAAGCTTTGTGTTCCATCAGTCATTTTCAGGTTTGTGTTAACGTTCTGGGCTGTATCCATAGTCACTGTATTTAGAATCAGCTGTATCTGTTGAATGGAAGGTAGAGTTAGGAAGTTTTTCAAACTGAAACCTCTGTTATTTGTTTTGTGATTTGCCTTTATGTGATTCTAATGTTTGAGTCTCAGTTTGTCTTGGTTCTCTGATCTTACCACCAGCCAATTATCTGTCAAGCTCAAGCACAAGTCTTTTCTTCTTGTTTTTGTAAATTGATCTTCACAGATGCCCTTCAGGTGCAGAGCTGGCTGTCCACAGAGTGTGGCTGAAACTATTTCCATACGGAGCATAAGTTGTTCTCTGAATAGGGATGAAATCACCTATGTTCAGTAGAGCTGCACCATCCTGATTGAGTTTGTTTTTCTTATTACTTTAAAAATCAAATATTGGGAGTTTGGGAAAACTTCCAAAAAGAAAGAAACCTCTTCTGTTAACTTTTCATCAATTCTTATTATGAAGTGGAATATGAATTCTGCCATAAAATCAACCAAGTATTTGCTTAATTTCTAGAACAACTTGATATTGTTACTACTTCAGCCAAGTGTAATGATTGTATATGTGAAATGTCAGAAGGCTGTTCTTAAAAAACTTTTATGTTCTTTTCTCTGTGTTTATTCTTCTAGTAAAGGGAAGGGCTATACTAACTACCTTACATTTTATATGAATTGCTGGAATTTGGATTTGGAATTGGAACAGATATGGTTATTCTACTCTGTGTATAGAATCAGTAGCAATAAACAGAAACGCTTGTCATGTTACAGCATTTCCTTGTAGTTACATATACATTATATATTACCTAAGTCAGTCTTAGCACTGCTTACTTGCCTTTGTTTTTCCTTCACTGTGGCTGTTCATCATTTGCAGTATCTGTCATCCAGGTGCACAGTGAAGCAGTGATTCTTGCTTAAGAAACTGGAGTGGATTATAAGCAATACTTGTCCAGAAAACAATCTAAACAAAGATACGTAACTATTCTCTGTATCATCAAGGATCAACTACTTGGAGAGTGCTAGTTGTAGGACCAATTTTGATTTGATAGCCAACAGAAAATCTAATGCACTTCTAAGTACTATGGGGTTCCTCAGACTTGTGCCCTTAGTTTTGTCACAAGGAGCCTTTGAAATCAGTGGTGCTTGAGTGAGGCTCTCTTCGTACCTTATTGTACATCAGTTCTGTGTTTATCTGTATGGATCATAGAGGAGAAGCTGATTTTCAGGTTTGTAACTGTTTATTTTCCATCCTAAGTCTTTCTGTAAAAGTAGTCTTATAAGTAGAGAGAAAAAAAGACTCTTAAGGAACTTTTCTTCCAATTTGTACGTGGGCCAGACAGTAGCTATTAATGAATAGAAGGGTCTCTCAAATCTTAGTTACTGTCTTATTGCAGTAGCATCTTCATATAATTAATCAGTTAATACTTTCCAGCTAGAACAAATAATTTATAGCCAACTGGCTAATTGGTCAACAACAGTAAATCCAAGAGAAAGTAGTAAAATATGCTAATAACTAGAAGTTCAAGGCCACTGATAAATGTGAATAGCAGTGACTACTAACTACTCTGTAGTCAACTGGAAGAAATGGGAAGAAGCAGCTTCATGATAACCTGGGAGTTTAAGGATGTTTACTGTCTTTCCATGACTAATTCATTTCTTCCTAATGAGGAGCGATTAATGATAAATGACTGTCATGTCCTATGCCAAGTACGTTATTGCTGTAAGCAATTTTAAATCACAGTGTATAGTGGTGTTGCTATCTGGTTCTATGCAGGCTTAAACAAAGTATTTGAAGCAATGCCCAGCTCTTTCCTAAAACTGGCACATTCCTCTTAAAAAGGGAGTAGCAAACTGTTGCTGCTTCTTATTGTTGGCGGCGTACCTCATACCTCATCACTGTGTATTACTGAGAAAGTTGCTTTCTAGAGAGTTTGGAAGACATTCTTAAAAAATGATTTATTTGATTTCTAACATCCAAGCATGCATCTGGTGAGCAATTTCAGGAAGTTTATTGTTTTATAACAAACAACAAACTTCTGTGTAAAGTCTTAGACTTTATGCTTAGAAATTGATAAATTTGTATAAATTTAATAGAATTATTGGCTGTGCTAAATCAAAACACAGATTGAAAATCTAGAGATGATAGGTTGAATAGGCCCAAAGTAATAAAACAAGAATTTTTTGACCTTTCAATTCTTTTACAGCTTCGTTTTATAGATCAATTTATTCCCTACTTATGGACTGCAGCAGATGGTTCCTGTCTGCTTGTCCCTTGTCTAGCCACCTAGACATATTAATGAACTTGGATAAGATTCAAGCACGAAGATTCATATACAAAGACCAAAAATGAAATGATTCATTATGCAGAGTTGTTCTGAATTGTTTCGTTTACAAAAATGGTGTTCCCTTCAATCACATGGTTTTACTGCTGTTGCACGCTAAATACTCTGGGAGTAGTGTAGTGCATAATCTCAATTATTCTGCACTTGAACTAACTAGCTCTGTTTACAATATTTTATTATTCATTACCTGAATTGCACTAGAGATGAATAGGTGTTGTTGTAGACCCTTCAATCTGAATGATACAGTGAATCACAAATGAAGCAACGTCTTTTGCTGAAGATTGCTAGGTGTTTGTTAGCTAAAGAATCATTATAGTAGCAGCAACTACACAAGAATTGTTTCATTATGCTTTTGTCCAAAAAAGCAAACCAATTAAAAAATGTAATTGGAATCAGAAGCATCTTCCTCATCCAGAACTGAATATCTGAAAGAACTTTTGAATGTCAGTAGAGAAAATTTTTTGGGGGTGGACCATGGAATGTATATAAAAGGATTAAGATGATATAATTATATATATGTAAAGATTGTATGAAGGGATTGTTTCTCTCTCGTGAGCATGGCTTTGTGCAAAAGCAGGGAACTGGAATCAATAGCATTTAAATCCTTTTCCCCAGTATCATATAATAGTGATAAAATTAAAAGTTTCTATATGGTTCTGTCAAAATACTGTTAGCTACCTCTAACCACAAGTGCAGTTAGAGTTACGGTTTCTCTGTTATTTTTTGAAACACTGGATCTTTTAATATGGCTCTTGCTGGGTATTAATATGTGATTTGAAGAGTTTATATTAAGTCTTACCTTTACTACTTTAATTTGTGAGTTTTTCTGTGAAGGCTTGTGGAATACGGATATTTATATCTATTTGACTGCACTATGGTACAGTACATTATATGCATGCTACTCAGATAATTTGGCTTCCAGATCTGCCAAAAGCCTTCCAGTGAACAGATTTCAAATCACTTGGAACTAGAAGGAGTGGGTTTTCTTTGTGTAATGTTGGAAAAATATATAATGTGGCAGTAATTCTGAAATATTCTATGAGTCAAGAAAATGAGTTAACTTAAGTTTCAGTCTGTACTATTCTATATACTAGGAAAGAATTAATCTTTTGACAAGAGATATTTCCTAACACCACCCAATTTTCATTTTCCTCTTGTATTTTCCACCCCTTGTACAGGTTGTCTTCCACTGCCGGGGCAGAACAGCTGTCCTCCAGACTCTTACTATCATTTTATTTGAGTTTGCAAACAGCAGTTAATAGTTAGACATAGATAGTGAGGAAGCAGAGATATCAATCCCTTTTCACTTCAGCAAATGTGTTGCATCACTGTAGTGAAGTCAACATGACCAGTTCTGTAAGTGTTACAGACCCAGACAGGTTGTTCCACTATTAACCAGGTTATCCACATGGCTTAAAATTTTCTAGGACCAATGACTGCAGCATAAACTTTTCCAGAGACTTCTGCTTTTTTGGGATGCAGGACCTGACAGTCGTATATCCACTGGGCAGGCACACTGAGCTGAGCTGTGTGTTTAGCTCTTTATATATCAGCCCTGCAGAAGATTTGGTGTAGTGCTGTCTGCTTGTTAATTCAGGCGAAGTCATGCCTGAATCTTCAAGGCTTATCATTATTTATAAAACAGTAATAACACCACCTAGCAAGTATAGCTTTTGGTGACTTCAATCTACAAGCATGTTTTTCTCAAAGCTACCTCAAGAAACTGGAAAACTACTTTAATTGACACTAAATATGAAGGACCAAGAACTGAAGAGGTAGAATTTTGGATTTGACTGCAGCTTTTCGAAAGGGAAAATGCAAAAATGGAAAACACTTGGCATATCTCCTGTCATGGCAGAGTTCCAAATATTGAACTGTATGTAGTCCTTCTTTGACAGCTTCATGCTGTGCTGAGTTGTTTATCTCTCTTTAATTTGAACAATTGTTCTAGGAAAGTGAATTGCGCTGAAATATGTACTATGCCAGCTCTGCTTAGAAATCAGTAGCATTATAATTTCAGAATATTTATTCTGAAATAATTATTGTCCAAAGGGTGATCTTTGTTGTTAGTAATTCAGGTTCCTATATGCCCATATACCATAAATCACATAAAGGCTTAGTTGATGGATGGTGCCCCGGCAGTACATTCTTTCAATGACTAATTCAGATGGCTTTCCGTTGCCCCTTCCTGTGGTTCCAGAACATAAGGAACAAATGGGTTAGTGCTTAGTGTTTTACAAATAATGATATGTACATGAATAACTCACCCCGTGTTTTGAGTGTTACACCTTGTTCATTCACTTGTACATTTACAGCTGAGAGAGACCAAAATTATGCTGGTGAATTTCTTGTTGTATGCAAAATGCAGATAAATATAGTAAGAGAAGACGGAGCAAAAATGTGAGAACGCTGAAAGAGAATAGTAGCTACTTGTGTTCACTAGAATGCTTTGTGTCTTGTTGATATTACTGCTATTCTCAGAGTGTTTTTGGATTTGTCTGTCCTAGATAAGTTCTGCAAATTTCTTTCCACTGATAAAACTGATGGGGCAGCTTGTTTTTGAGACTTAGAGTGGACTGAGAAATGTGAACTTAACACCTATGGAAAATGAGTGTGCCCAAATTATGTAAAACTTACCTACATTTCATTTGGCACATTCAGCTCTTCATTTCTTCATCCTTGTTGTTCTGCTTTGCTTTTGCCATTTTGAAAATAATGCTCTTTTTAACATCTGCAAGATGAAGAAAGTGTAGTTGAGGCAAATGAGAGGACAGAACTAAAATAAGTTTTTATCTGTTAACAAGTATGATTGTAAGCAGCAGAATATTTTAATGGTAATTGGAACCATTTGGCTGAAGAGCAGCAGCTAAGATATTTTTGTAAATGAGTGTCACATGATTTGATTTTGTTTTTTTTGTTGAAAGTAATGAGTGCTTTGTTTGCTTTGGTGGTTTTTTTTTCCCTCAGTGCGCATTTGTTTAAGAAATGAATCACAGAATGTCTTGGGTTGGTAGGGACTTCAAGGATCATGAATCTCCAGCCCCCCCTGCCACATGCAGGGCCACCAACCTCCCCATTTAATACCAGACCAGGCTGCCCAGGGCCCCATCCAACCTAAATCTTCCCTCCCTCAACTTAAAACCATTTCCCCTTGTCCTGCTGTTATCTACCTCTGGGGGATGCCTCTCATTACCAGTCTCCACCTGGATATAGAACCATTGATGACCACCCTCTGTCTGTGGCCTTTCAAGCAATTTCTTATCCATCAAGTGTCCACCCATCAAATCCACATCCCTCCATTTCGATATAAGGATGTGGTGGGGGACCATGTCAAAGGAGTTTGTTCAAATCCAGGTAAATGATATCAGTCGCCTTTCCCTTGTCCACCAATGCCATCACTCCATCATAGAAGGCCACCAGATTGGTTAAGCATGACCTTCCTCTGGTGAAGCCATGCTGGCTGTCTTGGATCTCATGCTCATTCCTCATATGATCAAGCATGTCGTCCAGGAGGATCTGTTCCATGATCTTCCCAGGTACTGAGGTGAGACTCACCAGCCTGTAGTTCCCCAGATCCTCCTTGCTCCCTTTCTTGTAAATGGGAGTGACATGACCCTTCCTCCAGTCATCTGGGACCTCACCTGACAGACTTTCCAAATATGATGGAGATCGGCTCGGCAACCACCTCAGCCAGCTCCTTTAGAACCCATGGGTGCACGCCATCTGGCCCCATAGACTTGTACACATTCAGTCTCGTGAGGCAGTCTCAGACCTGCTCTGTCCTCACAGCGGGTTGGGATTTACCACCCCGGTCCCCACCCAGAGGTGTAGGGATGCAGGGCTCAGGGACGGGAAAAGTACTGGAATCCTGGCCGCCAGTGAAGACCGAGGCAAAGAACTCATTCAGTACCTCAGCCTTTTCTTTGTCCACTGAAGCCAGTTCTCCTTTTACATTTACTGAAGGAGGTACACTCGCTTTGGCCTGTCTCTTCTGGCCAGTGTACCTGTAGAAAGTCTTCCTGTTGTTTTTTATGTCCCTCGCCAAGTTCAGTTCTGCCTGCGCCTTGGCTTTCCCACATCTGCAAGTCCGGACGGCATCCCTGTATTCTTCCCACGTGACACAGCCTTGTTTCCAGAGCTTGTACACACCTTTCTTTGCCCTCAGTGTGCCCAGCAGGTCCTTGCTGAGTCTTGCTGGTCTCCTACCTCCTCTGGCTGCTTTCTTATTCAGAGGGACGGAGAGCTCCTATGCTCTCAGGAAGGCATTCTTGAAGAGTAGCCAGCTCTCCTCAACATCTTTGTCTTTAAGGACAGCATCCCAGGGGATCTTGGCCAGCAATTCTTTGAACAGCTTAAAGTTCGCTCTTCCAAAGTTCAGGGTCCTGATGCCACTCTTCGCCAGGCCCACACTCCTTGAGATCACGAACTGACCAGGACATGGTCACTGCAACCCAGACTGCCTCCACCCTTAACACCTTTAATGATTTCCTCCGCATTGGTGAGCAGGAGGTCCAGCAACGCTTCACCTCTGGTCAGTCTGTCCAATACCTGGACCAGAAAGTTATCATCAATGGATTCCAGGAGCCTCCTGGACCTCTTGCAGCTCGCCATGTGGCCTTTCCAACAGAGTAAAGCTAGATCAGTAAGGTTTTTTTGGTTAAATTTTCCTGTATTTTTTAGAATAAATAGGTCAGAGTATTCTCAGGGGAGTGACAGAGGAAGTTCAGATGTTTTGCTCTTCCTTCAGTTCTCCTTAATCCATGGCGTGGGATGGAAGGAATGATACGATCCTTGTAAATTGGCACATTTTACTACTTACTTCAGCAAGATTTGCTCACAACATGAATCCATACTCCATATATTAATTTCCTCTAAGCAGATTTTACTTCAGTTTCAATCATTATTCAGTTCATTGGTATCTGCAAATCTGGAGCTTTTTGAACAGTGATGTATCAGACCGCTTACACTTGTACATAACTTAGTTTAATCACCAACCCATTTGTTGCCAATGACATGCAAAGTTGTTTTGTCTCCTCACACTTCTGTTTAACAGTGTGACCATTTGTACAGGTAAAACAAATACCACATACTGTCAGAAACTGCATTGTGACAAATGGACTTAAAGAACTGGTTACATTAAGCTTCTGAAAAGAAATCTGTAAAGTTAAGCTGTTTAGAGTCACTGTTTGATTTGCTTTTCAAACTTGACAGATTTAAAGCTGGAATATAGTTTGAGACGAAAGAATAACTTTTGAGAATCAGAAAATTAGAATATTACTTTGGCAGTGAAATATATAGTTTTCTGAAAATAAAGTTTTTAGCACTAAACTCATCTTCTGTCAGTTCATCTTTCCATATAATATAATCAACTGAGGGAAGATTAGGTTATTAATTGAAAAATCATCTTTTACTTTGTTTTCATATGGTTCTATCTTAGCAGTTATCTGCACTTGCCAATCTGAACAGTTTCATATGTAAAGCCACTTAGTACAGTCATTAGTCCTGAATTTGAGACTTCTTGTTGTTTTGCTTTTATCCTAGTCAGTACATCATTCATCAGAATAGAAATAATTATACTTAGGTGATTTCTAAACTATTTCATTCAGCAGATTTCACAAGAGCTGCTCTATTTCTGTTGCACTGAGACGTTGTTACTGTGGTGTATTTACTGGTTTCTCTTTTAAGCATAGTGTAGGTATAATCAGTGTGAAACTTCACAAGACTTGCTTGGCATGACACTGCTGTCAAGTACACAACATGGTATAAGCACATCAACTCTTTAATGATTATTTAATGATTTACTACTATTACACTGAATCACAGAATCACTACTATTGTAGAAGGGGAATTTAAATAATGTGTCTTTTGATATTTCTTCTGTATGTAATTCATTTCATTTCTTCCCTTTCAGGCTGTGCTTAGTCCTCTTATAGCGATTGCACTGAAAATATCTCAGATCCATGAGAGGACGGGGAGAAAGGGACCCACTGTCATCACCTGAAGCTGTGGAGGATTGCTAAACCAGGGCCAAAAGAGAAACAGCAAGGAAGAGACAGGACTTTGCTGAAACGTGTTAGCTGTTTGTGCCTTGTATGGTTTAAAAACTTTTCTTGGGGATAGAGGGAGGTGGAATGAAAAATTCGATGTCATGTCAAGCATATTCAGTTACATTAATCTCCAAAGACAGTAGTGTATCGACTTCTTTGTTTTACCTGTAATATCTTTATTTCAGATAGCAATATAACCACAGAAAAAGGCCTTAACTCCTAAATGTTGCCAGCAATATGACAGAAAAGGCAAACTGCTTATTTTTGAATACTACGATAATAGTTGAGAAATTTTGGTTATGGTGAGGGGGGGAGAAGCTGCAAAGCAAAGACATGTTTGGGATCCTTGTATCCTTACTGTTGGTTTACAGAGACGTATGCAGAACATGTCTGGGGCCTAAGGGCTCTGTGCTAAGCTTTATGAAGTGTGCATTTTCTCATCTGACATCACTTCTCCAGTCTCTCATGTTGCTCACAAATACACGCTGGCAGCAGTGTTGTATACACACTTGCACATGCTCCCAAAGAAAGTGTCATCCCATATTTTTTTACCCCTGCTTTTAAAGCATATCAGTCCTACTTGTGCCTTTGCATTTTCTGATTTTTGACTCTTTTGAGGCAGTTGTGCTGTAGAAGCTGATTATGTCCTTGCAGCAATATGTTGGGTATAGAATCTTGGCTGTCTTTTGCAATATTCCTTATGCCAGAAGATGATGCTGGTGCTTATTATGTTTGAAAGGCAATTGCTTCAAGTTCAGCAATTTTACAGAAAGAAGTTATGATGGAAGTTCTTGAAGTCTTTGCAATAATCATGTTCCACTTACCACAAAGTGGCTGCTGAGGTGTGTAGAGAAGAGGAAGTGTAAACAAACACTAATGAATTACATAGAAATAACTTGTATCATTTAGCAGCTGGACTCAACTTTGTTAGTTCTTTTCTTACAGTGGATTATGAAGTAAAAAGTTAGGGAGTGCCAAGAGTGAAGAGATGACCTGGTATAAATCTGAGAAGGACATCTGGGGATATAGACATCAGCATTTTTCTGCTTGTGAAATGATTCTGCAGTTCTAGCTACAGTACTGTGCTCTGCATAAGAACTCAAAGACTTTATGCATGTGACTTGTTTGAAAGCTTTGCTTCCTTGGGAACAGTGTGGTCACTTGTATGATTTCTTAAGGTGGCTTTGTTCCACCTGTCTTTTCGCAGTGTGTTTCATTTCATTGTGGCTGTCAAATTCAATGCAATTTATATAACATTGCAGCAAAAGAAATTGGTTTTGATTTCTTTCAACACTTCTGTCAAATAAATTCTATGACACTGAGTACACAATAAAGAGAAATGCTATATTTCTGTCTTGTTGGCAAGACACACTGCACTTTCAAGCTTCCTAATAAAACTGCTTTTCATACAGTTATACTGTCTTCTTGATTGACTGTAAACAGATGAGGCACTCAGAGATGGGACCCCTCTGCTGCTATTGTTGGTTCACAGTTTTATCAAGTCTGGAAATTGTAAGGTTCCTGTGTTGTTCAGCCGTGATTGTGCTAGCATTTATTTGTAATTTTCTCTCTTAGAACATGGTATTTTTCAGTATCCGTCACTAATTAGCAAACATGTTTGCGAAATGCAAAGAGAGAGATAAAGGAAATAAAGGGAGCATAGTCTAAAAAGGATAGATGCACTTATATACTGTATTAAAGAAAACTGTCTATAGTCTCATCTGCTTATTGAGAATAGATTAACTGTAGTGATGATTTAAGAAGAATTATAGTCTATACTAGAGGCTATAAGGCCCATTTTGGAGCAGTAAGGAATGATGACTGACAACTCACTTAAGCAGTTTACAAAAGCACAATAATTGAGACTGAATTATTGAAAACAATAAGGGCATAATGCCCATGTGATTAGAAGCAGCAGATTGTTTTGAGTAGTCTCAAGGAGGGAGCATGGTTTTTACTATGCAAACTACTTGCATCTGCTCTCCAGCATCATGTGGTTTGAGCTAAATCATAAAATAGGAGGAAATTGCCTCCTAGCACAGCCATATGGTTACTACATTTTCCCTTTGGAGCAGTGTCCTTCTGAAAGAGAGTTAGTGGCAGCATGAGAAGCTCACTGTGTTCACAGACAGCGTGGATGGCAGCAGTGCTCACAAGAATGACAGGATCACATACCACTGGGGCTGAGAGAGACAGTCTAGCTCATCAGGACAATGGTCAAAGAAACATAAAATCACAGAATTGTTAAAGTTGGAAGGGACCATTAAAAGTTACCTAGACTCCTCTGCAATGAACAGGGACATCCACAGCCAGATCAGGTGCTTAGAGTCCCGACCAGTCTGACCTTCAGTGTCGCCAGGGACAGGGTATCCACCACCTCTCTGAGCAACCTGTTCCAATGCCTCATCATATTTATTGAAAAAAAAAAAACCACAAACTTCTTCCTTATATCCAATCTAAATCTTTTAGTTTGAAACTATTTTCCCTTATCACCACAGACCCTAATAGAGAGTCTGTCCCCTTCTTTCCTGCAGTACTCTTTAGATACTTGAAAGGCAGCTCTCAGATCTCCCCAGAGCCTTCACTTCTCCAGGCTGAACAGCCTCAACTCTCTCAGCCTGTCCTCACAGGAAGAGCGTTCCATCCCTTGAATCATTTTTGTCACCATTCTCGGACATTCTCTAACAGGTCTATGCCTCTTCTATCCTGAGGACTCTACATCTCTCAACAGTGCAGAGTAGAGAGACAGGATCACCTTCCTTGAGTTACTGGCCATGCTTCTTTTGATGAGGCCCAGGATGCAGTTGTCTTTCTGGGCTGCGAGGGCACAGTGCTGGCTGTTCAGTTCTGTTCTCCCTAGTTCAAGAAAGACTGAGGACTACTGGAGAGTCTAGCTGAGGTCTCTAGATGTGATTAGGGACCTGGATAATCTCCCTTACAAGGAGAGGCTGAGGGTGTGGAGTGTTCAGCCTGGGGAAGGGAAGAGTTAGAAGGGATCTTATCAATGCTTTCAAATATCTAGAGGGTGGATGCCAAGTGGATGGGGCCATGGTCTTTTGAGCAATGCCCAGTGACAGAACGAGGGGCAACAGGCACAAGCTGGAGCACAGGAAGTTCCATCTGAAAACAAGAAAGAACTTTACTTCGATAGTGACAGAGCACTGGAAGCAGGTGCCCGGATAGGTTGTGGAGTCTCTCTGGAGATACTCAAAACCCTCTTGAATGCCGCCTTGTCCAACCTACTGTAGGGAAGCTGCCTTAGCATGGCGTTGCACTAGGTGATCTCCAGAGGTCCCTTCCAATCCCTGCCCTTTTAATCATGGATCCTGTGATTCTGTGACATATTTCTTGTTATCTGAAGTTATTGACTACAGTGGCCTGGATGCAAGTTTTCTTCTGTGATTTTACAGAAGGAATGAAAGAAGCAAGTAACAAAGGATGAGTCCAAGCTTGTCCTCTTTCCAGTACTTTAAGTCCCATTTTTATTCCTCACAGCTCTTAAATAAGAGCAATTCAAAAAGCAGCTACTTAAATAAGAGCAGATCTAAAAGCTCTGCTTTTAGAGAGCATGGAGAGGGGCCTGAGCAGGTTGTACACCTAACAGGATTGTCTGATAGTTAGGAAGTGTAGTAACTACTGAGGTTTTGTACTGTGTACTTTCCTTTAACCGTGGGCACCTTGTATCATACAAGCGAATACATGGCATTGGTTTTAAATACGAAATTTATTCACAAATTCAGTAGTAAATTACAAAGTGCCAGTACTTCAAAATAGAATAAGTAGTTTCAACCATATAGGCTACAAAAATACTCAGTTTCTACAAATGTTACAAACTCTAGACAAAAGCTGGTGAATTAGTAGGTTTCCCAAGTCAGCTATTAAGTGTTAAAAAACCACAAATGAGGACTTTCAGCCAAAACTCCCTGTGAGACACAAGACATTTAGGACTGGTAACAGCATGAAGCTTCTTAAAATCATAGAATGGTTTGGGTTGTAAGGGACTTAATGGATCATCAAGTTCCAAGCCTCCTGCCACAGGCAGGGCTGCCATCCACTCGATCAAGTACCAGCTCAGGCTGCCCAGGGCCCCATCCAGCCTGGCCTTAAACACCTCCAGGGATGGGGCATCCACAGCCTCTCTGGGCAGCCTGTACCAGCACCTCATCACTCTCTCAGTGAAAAACTTCCCCCTTACATCTAATCCAAATCTCCTTTCCTTTTGTTTAAAACCATTCCCCCTTGTCCTATCATTGTAAAATGTTAAACAGGATTTCCCTCCTGTTTATTATCTTTCTTTAAATACTGAAATATCATAAGGAGGTATCCCCACAGCCTTCTTTTCTCCAGACTGAACAAGCACAGTTCTCCCAGCCTGTCTCTATAGGAGAGCTGCTCCTGCCCTCAGGTCATTTTTGTGGCCCTCCTCTGGACCCTCTCCAACAGTTCCACATCTTTCCTATACTGGGTGCCTCAGGCCTGGACACAGTACTCCAGATGGGGCCTCACATTGGCAGAGCAGAGAGGGACAATCACCTCCCTCTCCCTGCTGGCCCAGGATGCAGCCCAGGATACCACTGGCCTTCTGGGCTGCAAACGCTCACTGCTGTCTCATTTTTTTCATCTACCAGAACTCCCAAGTTCTTCTCAGCAGGGCTGCTCTAAGGAAATTCTCCCATCATTAGCATCTTTCTCATAGCATAAGATACGACTCCTCTTGTCAGTGACATCGACTTTTCTGAGATACAACATTTGTTTGCATGTCAAGAGTATTTCTGTGGTACAGGAAGTAGAAAAAAGAAGTAGTACTTTTTATGAAAAAAAATAGCTTGTTAGGTTTTTAAATGTCCAATTCAAAAGACACGATATTAAGCAGTAGGATTTTTTTTTTTTTCCCCTATTTCGTGCGAATCTTAATGGATCTGATTTTGTAAGATAACTTTCTTGCATGCATATTTCCTTACCTGACTGAAGATATCAGACAACAGTGATTAAGTAACAAAGCCCCTGGTGCCTTTTGGGTAGAATTGTTTTAGCACTGAGTTTTAAAGCTGTAGTTGCAATGAAGCTGGCAGATGATTTCCCACTGATTTTTGTTTCCTCAGAGCTGCTTACTGTTACATTTCTTTCAGGCGGGTTTGCAGTTACACCCAACACTGTAATGGACAGGCTGTCAGAGCATCAGTGCTTACACCTAGTGGGAGGGGCAGGGGTTGTCTCTTACCCACTGCGTAAGCACCAGCCTCCAGCGAGAGCCTCCCGCAGGCTGCGCAGTAACAGCAGGGTGCATCTCTCGATGCACCCTACTTATGCTCTCCTGACACAGCCAACAGCTTGTTTGCTCTAAGTCCCTTGGTAGTGTTACACAGAAGTGAATATTTCCATGTGAATAAGCACTGTGATCACATTAGGTGGCATTTCCTTAAGCAAACCCTGTAGACCTGAGAGCCTCCTTCTTCTTTGAAATGCTGAGCGCCTTTCTGCATTCCCCCTCCAGCTCCACTCAAACATGAAAACAAAAAAGACAGTGCTTTTGCCGGGTGGCTCTGCCCTGGGTGATGCAGGACCAGGCAGCATTGACATGCATCCCTGCCTGGCTGTCCAGTGCTCTGTCTGAGGTCCCTTGTCTGTCTGTCTGCTATCAGCAAACACTGTCCTGTGAGGGTGCACAAGCATCTGACTCTCTCACGGGGCTCAATACCTAGCAAGGTAGTTCATATGGTGGGGGCTGCTCTGGCTCGTTAGTCTCACTGACAGACTCTGTGCTGCTCTCGCTGTACAGCGGTGGTGGAATATTGATGACTTCTTGCTCTTTTGGTGCAGAGGCCACAGGTAGTGGGAAGGTCTGCTTCTCAGGATCAGTGCTGTCTTCATAGGATGGTGGGTAGAAATCAGGCCTGAAAGAAAAGCAGCAAACCAAAATGAAGTGCATCATGGTGAAACGTGAATTGTCTCTGAGAGCTTGGTGAGGAGCTATCTGCTGTGTTTCCAAAGTTTAGTTGAGGCATAAGCTTTACATGAAACCCAGGCAAGGTTCAAGACGTGCAATATGTAAGTGCAAAGGAACTGGCATAGCTGGGCTCACTACCTGTGTCTTTCTTCACAAGCTTTTTAGTTAAAATAAGAAATTCAGACATGAGAGAGTTCCCATGTAAGGCATGCAAGCACACATGGGTATATTTCAGCAAGTGCAAGAGATAAGTTCAATTTGGAAAAACAGAGAGATCGCTGCCTGAAGTAGCTTATTTATTTAGTACTACAATAATCATTATTTTCCACAGTTTTAAATTACACATAGCATATTCCTGCTTATCTAACCAAAATTTGCTGAATGTTGTACGCAGAGTGTTTTCAGAATACTCATTGCCAGTGTTTCTGGTGTGGTTTCCATAACAGTCTGTGAAAAGTAATCTGTATCCAGTGACCCTGTAAAAAACACTGCCAGGCCCTGCACCAGTCAGTGTAAGAAAACGTCTCTCTGAGCATCAGACTTTGCTCCTAAATAGTGGGGACAATTATGCAATAATACTTTAGCTAGGACCATATAGGGAGCTGTAGCTTGCTGCATACTTCCTTGAGCAGAGTGGCTAGAATAGTGATATGGGAGCACAGCCTGCAGGGCACAACCTGTGCTGTCCATTGCAGTGCAACTAGTGAATGATGCTTTGGCAGGATCTCCATTACTGTCAGTGCGGCTGTACCTGCTCCCTCTATGAATGGATTTGGAGCTTTCTGTGCAAGCTGCCTTGTTTTCAAGGATATACCTTACCTTACTTGCTGTTCTGTATTGCTTTTGGCTTTTGCATTGCATTTCTATTCTCACAGTATGTTTAAAACTAAGCATATCTCCCCTGACATTCGTCGGCAGCAGTTCTGTAGCACGTACCTGTCTATGGTGCTGACACGGAGCTCTGTAAGGCCAGGGTTTCTCGTGAAGATGTTGCTGAGGCCCCCGTATTTCATGGCTTCGTGGACCATGCTCCAGAAAACGCCAGTCACAAGGAGCAGGAGTCCGAGAGCTAACAGGCAGTAAGCAACCAACATGCTATTCCCGCATCTGCATGCAGAAGAACCTGTGTAGATGCAAAGGATTCCCAGGCAAATGATGGAGAAACTGAGTAAGAGCACAGAAAGACGAATGAGGGAAAAAACAACTTTTTTCATGTTTCCCAGCAGACACAGCACAAAGCTCCCACCCGCTGTTTGTTTGCTGACTGTCTCGGCTGTGCTTCTCATCTTCGTGCAGCAGTATTTTATACACCTCAGCACTGACTGGCCTTTGGACAATTAAGAGAAACAGACAATTTTAAGATACTCATTAACTCTGCAAGATACTCATAATCTCTCTCGAGATTAATTTGTAATCTGAAACTTACTGATGGGAAGCAAACAAACTTCCTGCACCAGTTTTTTGCCACTGCTACCTCTGGAGTTCTTACTGAACTGCTGCATTCATCACAATGAACAGTGGCTACACACTTTGCTGGTTGGTGAACAACAACTTCTGTATCTATCTGTCTTAAAAAGAACAACAACAACAAAAAAAGAAACACAAAGCACTATTCAGATGCAGATAAGGTCAGAGAGAGTGCCAGGTAGCCTACAGCTGATACGATAAATCATGTGAATTAAGCCAATTGCTTCCCGCCCTTCAGTGCCTTCTCAAAATCCCAGCAGGTCATATTTCCTGTCACCTGGTTATATTTTCTGATATGGGTATTTAGAATTCATGTTCACACATAGTTTCCTGAAACTCATGCTTGCATGTGGTTTCTCTTACTATATGCTCTCAGCTCAGTTATTCTGACAAGGAAATAACCTTCCCACTGATTATTACGCTCTTGTCAGCATCTGGTATGAGGACATCACAGATTAATATCTCAGGATCATTGTGCACAACAGCAATTCACAGAAGTACTTGAATACACCGAATCTCCAGAATGCCTCGGATGCAGAAATCTGCCATTTACATTCCACTGAGGTGCCTTGAGCCTCTGATATCTTTCCATATATCTTCATATGATGTAACTTGGAAGGCAGGTGTTAACTACCTGCTTATCTCTATGGTGCTCTGCCAGGTGTGTCTGGCCTGTACCACCATGTGGTCAAAGGCCCTCAGTACTCACCCCAGGCAGGAGGTGGGTTAGTTCAAAGTATTCCTGGGCTTGTCACCATCTTTGCCTGCAGACACCAGAGGACAGATGTCCACAGTTCACATCCAGGCTGCTCAGCATTTCAGTGTGTGGATACATAGAGAACACTGTTTACAAGTGTTTATCTAAGGGATTCAGCACTGTGTGCTAGTTGCTAAGCTATTTCCTACTGAATAATAATAATAATAATAATAATAATAATAATAATAGTAAAGTTTACCCAGAAATTAGAAATAAGAATGCACCCTAACCTAATGTCAAGTTAATTTTCCAGTCTTCATTACAAGAAAAACTCCTCCACATGTACCTCTGAATTGCATATATTTTATAATGAGCAGTAATGTTTTGCCTTTGTGGTCCTGTCCTAAACTGATCCTAAAACTGTCTCAAAGCCAGAATGGACATAGAGTCATAGAATCATAGAGTCACAGAATCATAGAACGGCTTGGGTTAGAACAGACCTCAGGGATCATCCCGTTCCAATCTCCTGCTATGGACTGGGCTGCCACCCTCCAGCTCAGGCAGCCCAGGGCCGCATCCAACCTGGCCTTGAGTGCCTGCAGGAACGGGACACCCACAACCTCTTTGGGCAGCCTGTGCAAGTGCCTTGCCACTCTTTCAGTGAAAAATTTCCCGTAACATCTAACCTAAATCTCCTCTCTTTTAGTTTAAAACTATTCTGCCTTGTCTTGTCAACACACTTAGACAGTGTGGATGGTAAATCTGTATTTAGATATGTAGATACATTCTGTACCTATACAGACATCGATAAAGAGGGAAATGTTCCTTCTGAGGTAATACCTGCTGCAGTGTGTGCTAAGCAGCTCTCTGAGCAGCAAAATTGTCTCCTCAGTCCTGTCAAGATAGAGCCACACTCAACAGTGTCAGAGAGTTGCAGTTTGCCAACCTGACACCCCACAGGAATGGAGAAGCCAACAGAGAGCCCAAACGCTGTCTCCATTGTGGTTCTGAGCACCTGCCGGAGATGGTGCACAGTCAAAGTTACCACACAAGAGCTCCTCTACAGCAGTGCAAGTTACTTCACACTCAGGCAACAGATTCTTCTCTGAGAGGATCCCAGTGCAAGAAGGTAGAAAGATCACCAAACTCCATTGTCTTTGGGATGCCGCACCTTATACCGACAGCGAGATAGAAGCCATTGCTCTTACAGTCCGTGTTGTTACTGGACCCAGGAAAGGAACCATCCCATGGCAATTTCTAGAAATCTGGCCGTTTTGTTGAATGGGCATCTGAAAGGCTGAAAAATTAAAATGTTACATAATTTCAGTCTCAGCTAAAGTTATTTTCTCTCTGCGTGGCCTGATCCACAATGACATTAGAGATTAGAATCCTAGACACCTGTCACTACAAAAATGAGACTAAGCTATTTTTCATTGCAGGGTTAGTTAAACAATCTACTTGTTTAATCAAACACTTCTATTTAATTAATTAAACATCTTAGGCTGGCAATTGAACACCTTGAAAATGACCGATGAGTCATGATGCTTTGCTGTGCTCCACTGGTGAAACTACTGAGGTAATGCTTCTTCCTAATGGAGGCAGAAATAGGGCTCAGCATTACTGCAGCTTCTCATTTGTATTCTTCTTGCAGAGAATGCTGTAAGACAGCAGATCCCTGCCCTGGCAGATACGGACAGCTGAGTCACTTGGTGAAGATCAGGAACTGGCCCTAAGGGATTTGCAGTCCTCCTGGTGGGAAGGGACACAGGCAGACAGGGTGGAGCAAGTACTTTTGGTCCGCTGCCACTTTTGTCATATAAAGTTTGCAAGGTTTCATCTCACTTCCTACTCCTTGTCTTTATGGAGATTTAAACCTTTCTGAAGATTTTAAGGAGACCAGGCTCCAAGCAGATTTTGCTCTGAATCTCTTTTTAGTAGTAATTCTCTTGCAGAGAAGAAGGGGAATTGTATCTGCTGCCTTTGGGGAAGATGCTGCAGGAGGTTGCTGAAAGCTGGCCGTGTCCGTGGGGGTGGCAGGAGCCGAGGATGTGCAGGGGAACTGACAGCGGGCTGCAGGCACCCACAGGAACGTGAGGCTGGGCAGGTTCACAATGGCCCTGCTCAGTGTACAGACCCCAGCCCGTCGTTCTACTGGCGTGTGGCTGTCTCTGAGTGCCCCTCAGCTCTGTGCTTCCTTGTTCCATACAGTCAGGTACATTCTTCTTGCAGTTCATTCTGCCCTGTAAGCTAGCAGATCCAGCTGAGCTACCATGGCATTTTTTCCCATATATTTTGCACTTTATCCTTACCTGCTAAACATACATAACTTTACAAAATCATTCTCCTTACTTCTGTGGGCTTTTGATGCTTTCAAACTATGCAACTAGAAACACTGAGCTGTTCAGGACTTCATTCCTGAAGTTCACGTCATTGCTGTAATTCATATCTTCTGTGATGCTTCAGCTTCCACATAACACTCACTGAAATAACTGTGTTGATGAACAGGCAATGAGCAGGTAACATGGGGTTTGTCTTTCGTGGTGCAGTGAGGAAGGAGGAACGGAGCTCTTGGCCTGGGGAATCTGCAGGCTTGACAGCTGTTCTGTGTTTGTGGGTCTTTCCATTTTTGCAAGCTGTAGGAGTCTGCTGGTTTTGGCATAGTTAAGTCAATGTCCACAAGCTATTTGTACCTCGAGCTGAACACAGCACTTCATTTTGAACCACGTCTTTGAATGGCTCTTACGGAGTCAGCCAAGATGAAGGATGAGAGGCCTAGAATAGCCCCACAATATAATTTTCAGGGTTCTGTTATTTTTCTTATTTTCTGTTGCTTTATTTTCTTCAGTGTTGTTCGTTCCTGGCCTTTTTCAACTCCTCTGTTGCATGTCAGCTAGGCTGTTTTATTGGCAATGAGTACCACAGGCTGCATCAGACTGGATGAGCAGATTTCCTTTTTCTCTTACAAAACAGGAAGAAACTTGCTGCTAATGAGGGTCAGGTGGGAAAAGGGAGTAGCTAGCACAGTGTAAAGGTTGTGGAGCAGAACTGGCTGAAGACCAAGGTCAAAAGGTAGCAGTCCAGACGCACAAAAAGCAATTCTTAGGAAGTCCGACTAGAGATGAACTTAATGGATGTTCCACCGTACGATTTGACCGCGGTGACCATTTTGCAATCAGCATTTCACTTGAAAAGGTCATTGCTCACCATGTATCCTGTTGAAACCTGTAATGCAGTTTTCACACAAACTGGTTTTTAGAATTATGCTGTGAAATCATACACATGTTAATGAAAGTTGTGTGACATACAAACACAGTCTCCATTAGTATCTTTTAAGTGCAACATTTTAAAATAATTTAAAAAAAAAGTTAAAAAGGAAATTTGAAAATAAACTTTAATGGAAATATGTGGAATGTAACAGAAGCAGTTGGTAACCCATAGTAGTATATAAGATACTATCACATTACAAATCACAGGTACTGATGCTACTAAGAAGTGAAATTTTACCAGAAATTTGAATTTGTCTTCTAGTTGGAAATGTGTTACCTTTAATGAAGTGAAAACTCAGAATTCAAACAAGGTTTGTTCCTCTGTTCTGTCTCCTTCTGTCACCCCTGACAGACAAGATTTATTGAAAAGAAGTAGTTAAAGGCTATTGCACAGCATTATCAGTAATTCAATACAGCAGTGGGCTTCTCTTGGGAATTCTAGCTTTCATTAAAAAAAATGCATCTCAGGACATGGGAATTGATGTTAACCTCTGCAGATGTAGCCTTTTCTCCATACCATACCTGCATTATTTAAATGGTTTTGAGAGATTTTGAGAGTTTAAGAACCAATGAGAGAAGAAGCAATATGAAAATTAAAATTGTATTTCACAGGCCAATCCCCAGCTTGAGAAATGCAAACCTAGGAGGGTGAACTCCATCAGTACTACCTTTTGTATTTGAAGATGTTGTGACATTATGAGGTCCAGCTGTGAATCATGAATGCATGATTGACCTGCATAAAAGCAATTGAGTTTAATGTATTCTAGAAATGCTCAAAAGGGGCATGAAATGATTTGATTGAGAATATTAAGCTGTAGGATTTTGAGAATTTTTCCTGACTGTTAAAGATAGTATACAACAATGTACAAGGCAGAACAAATGAGCAATAAATTCTAATACTTACAATAAGGAGAAGTTAGACACAAAGTTTTAAAATCACTGAGAAAATCTTGAGTTTTAACAAATGTTTTAATTTTTTTTTTTTTTGGTGTATTTTCTGGTTCTTGTTCTGTATTTTAAAGTTAGAAGCTGTGTTTTGTTTGTTTACTAAACAAATGAAAGTTCGGATTGCTCACCTACTTACCTGCTTACTGTTACTCTCATGCAGTGTAAGAAAAGTCAAGAAATATAGCAGCTGTGATAACATTTTAATAGGTTACAGTGATGTTACACTGGAAACATGGTCAGAAAAATCAGACGTGATGGGACAAATTCCTATGTAATGTCAAATTATCTTTGCCTTAAAAGACTGTCAATGGATCTACCAGAATTTGCTAAGGAAAAAGAAAAGAAGAAAAGAAGGAAAACAAAATGAAGGTTTCCTCAGCAGATGTTATTTTTTCCTTTTCCAACTTTTTCAGTCAAAAAACTGCTATATACATAGAACCATAGAATGGCCTGGGTTGAAAAGGACCTTAAAGATTATCTAGTTTCAACCCCTGTGCTGCGGGCAGAGTTGCCAGCCTCTAGGCCAGGCTGCCCAGAGCTACATCTAGATTCCTAGATAGATATGAAGATAATATGTAGTTTATGCTCTTCTATAAGGATCAAATTAGAAAAGAAGGATCTACAAGAGGAAATTCAAGCATGCTGTATTTGTCTCATACTCAAAGCTACCACATCTTACATGACACCTAAGAGGCTGGGAAAAGCTGTGAGCAGCATCTGCATTACTATCAAATGACAAAGTACCATCTGTAAAAAATCTCAAGAGAAAATGTGCTGAAGGAGAAAAAGTACAAGCATTATTTTTCATTTCAAAGTTTATATGCCAACTTCTCAAAAATCTTTCCATTTTTTCTCTTTCTGCTCATACATTCTTCATTCACAAAGAAGCCAATTATCCTAAGGTTTCTTTGCTTCTTAAATTGAGATTTAAGGGTAAAATATGTTTTTATGTAAGGAAATAAACCAAGACATATATGTTAGTAGCCTATTAGCTACTGACAGCAGGAGCAAAGTGAGATCTTCAGAATTGGCTGTAAGACTTCATCAGTTTTGTCAAAAGCAAATTAAAAGTGAACTTTAGAGAAACAGCTGAGAGCTCTTCTTCTAACAAAGCACAGAAAGATTACAAACAGCTGTTTGGCTGTGCTGGATGGTTTAATATTAAAGCAAGAGTTCCCAATTGCTTTCAAATAAGGTTAAATATTACACTGTGATTAGCGTGAACCTTCTGAAACCCTTCTCTTTTGATGTCATTTAAACAGATTGTCTAGACTCTACAATCATATGTCAGATAATATTAGATAGTTAAATTGCTATAGCTGCAACTTTTCAGAATGTTATGTAATCAAAATTTGCCCTGGGAAAGATGAAAAATTCTTCCTTTAGGTAGATGCAATATCCTGTGACAGAGTTATAGAAAAACAACATATTTTCCAGGGTAACAAAGTCTTCAAATATTTTTTTACCAATAATTTTCAAGCGTGAATCAGATGCCAGAGATGAGAAATATCTTTATCTGTTTCTGTAACTACAATGCATGCTTTGATGTGTAATTTGTTGGAAATGGTTTACCCATCTCAGTGTAGAATCAAATGGGCATTTGAGGAAGCTCCAACAGTTCAGCCTGACTCCTCTGGTTGTTATCAGGAAGGACTAGTATCAGGTTAGTGGAAAATTGACAGGATAATCATGAACTCACATATAATTCACAATGGATAAACTGGTGTTAATGGAGGAGAGGTATCTCTTGATGCCTTCTACAGTCTTAATTGTCTATATTATGACTGCACCACCCTGCCATCCATGACTGTCATCACCAGTCTTCCTTTTCCCTTTTTTCTCCCCTTCTTTTCATGCTTACTGAAAACAACATAGAGCAAACTCTTACTCTGACTTTTGACAGTATTTGTATGATTAATTGCAAATGCCAAGACACAGTTCATTCATTGTTAAATGTATGTGCTAGGGCAAGAGGTCATGAATGGGAACACAGGAGATTCCCTGAGAACACTGGGCAGCACTTGTATGCTGTGTGGTTGACTATACTCTGGCACAGGCTGCCCAGAGGCTGTGGAATCTCCTCCTTGGAGAATTTCCCCTGGACATGGGCTTGGGCACCCTGCTGTGGATGTCCCTTCTTGGGCAGGGATTTGGCCAGAGATATCCCTGCCATCTTCAACCGTCTTGAGTGATTCTGTGATTCAGCCTCTGGATTTGGCAGGGTTGGGTATCCTTTAGAGCCATCAGTGCTATGATCTTGAATGAGAAGCAGAGTTGAAATCCTGCACATTTACTCATTAGCTCCTATTTAATATTGTGTAGAAATAATTTTGCTCCCAGGATAATCCTATAGCTCTTCAATCTGCACAAAATGCTACAGAAGGGGTTATGTCCATAACTCCCAGCTCCCAGTCACTGGTCCTGGGTTCTTCTTAGCTCCTTCCTCCTTCCATTTCATGAAGCACTCATGTCCAAAGGACCAGAGCGTGAAGTAAATTTTTTTTTTCTCTTTATCTCTCTGATTTGTTTCACATTTCTGCTGCTCAGCTCTTGGACTCGAGCAAAGGAGCAGCTAACAATGGGCAGACGAGGCAGAAAATAGGGCTGAACTTGACTTTTTGATTGTTGGGTATTTGTGGTTTATAAGCCCACAGGAGAAAATGTGTACTTATATCCTGGATAAGCTTTTTCTTTTTTTTTTAAAGTTGTATTTCTCAGACAGAACTGCTATTCTCATACCTCTCACTCTCATTATTCCGCTGTTCTTTGTCATACCTTCAGATGAAAAACAAGGGGAGGAGGCATTGCCCTCTCTATCAAGTAAGGAGCAGAGTTGGCAGATCTTTAAGGAAGCTTTCCTTAGGGCATGGGAGCTCTCCGTCTCAGGTGGACAAAGTCAGAAAAGGAAAGCAAGAGATTGTCATGGCTGAACCAGGGCATGTTGGTCAAACTGGAAAGCACAAAGAAAAAGCACTGGCAGTGGAAGCAGGGGCAGTTAACCTGGGAGGAGAATAGAGATGCTGCTAGGCTGTGTAGGGATTGGGTAAGGAAGGACAAGACCCAGCCTGGTACTGTATTTGGCAAAGGGCATAAAGAAGAATAAAAAGGGCTTCCATAGGTACATCAACCAGAAAAGGAAAGTCTAGAAGGGCATACCTTCCCTAATGAACAACACAGGCAGGCTAGTAACAATAAACAAGGAGAAGGCTGAGGTATTTAACAACTTTTTGCCTCAGTCTTCACTAGTGACTCTCTGCTCTACCTACAGCCTTCAAGCTGATGGTTCTGAAGGTGGCAGCTGAGGGAATGATGTCCCTTTTGCTGTAAGTGAAGATCAGGTTCACAACCTCTTGAGAAATGTAAACATCCATAGGTCTATGGGTCCCAGTGAGACACACCTCAGAGTCCTGAGAAAATTGGCTCATGTAGTCACCACACCAGTCTCAATGATATTTGAAATGTCATGGTCAGATGAAGTCCCTGGTGACTGGAAAAAAGGCAACAGATCACCCATTTTTAAGGATAGAATGGATGACCCAGGGAACTGCTGACCTGTTAGCCTTGCCTCTCTCCCAGAGAAAATCATGGAGCAGATCCTCCAGGAAACTATGCTAAGGAACAAGAGAGAGGGTTAATATGGGATAGCCGGCATAGTTTCACCAAGGGCAAGTCTTGCCTGATTAACTTTTTCACTTTTTATGATGGTGCAACTGCATCAGTGGACAAGGGAAGAACCATTAGTGTCATCTATCTGGACTTCAGTAAGGCATGTGACATGGTTTCCTGTCACATCCTTGTCTTCAAACTGGAAGGATACAGATTTGATGGGTGGATTGATAGACAAGGAATTGTTCGCAAGATCACAACCAGAGAGTGGTGCTTAGTGGTTCAATGTCTGGATGGAGATCAGTGACAATTGGCGTTCCTCAGGGCTTAGTACTGGGACTGGTGCTCTTTACCATCTCCATCAATCACACTGACAGAATGAAGCCTCAGCAAGTTTGTGGATGATATCAGGCCGTGGAGTGTAGCATTGATGTGCCCAAGGGATGGGATGCCATCCAGAGAGACTTAGACAGTCTTGAGCCATGGGCCAAGGAGAACCTTATGAGGTTTAACAAAGTCAAGCGCAAGGTATTACACCTGGATCATGACATCTCCCACTATCAGTACAAGCTGGGGTATGTAGCAATGGAGCACAGCCCTGCTGAAAAAGACCTGGAAGTACTAGTGGACAGGGAGCTGGAAATGAGCCAGCAATGCACCCTCACAGCCCAGGAAGACAACTGCATCCTGGGCTATATCACAAGAAGTGTGGTGAACAGTTCAAGGGAGGTGATCCTGCTCCTCTGCTCTGCACTGTTAAGCCCTCACCTGGAGTATTCTGTCCAGATGTGGAGTCCTCACTACAGGAGAGACACAGACCTGTTGGAGTGCATCCAAAGGCCAGAAAAAAGATTCAAGAGATAGAACATCTCCCCTCTGTGGACAGGCTGAGAGAGTCTGTTCAGCCTGGGGAAGAGAAGGCTCCAAGGAGACCTGAGAGAGGCCTTTCAGTATGTAAAGGAGTGCTATAAAGGGGCAATAGTTTCAAACTAAAAGAGGGAAGATTTAGATTGGATATAAGGAAAAAGATTTTTCCAATAAAGGTGGTGAGGTACTGGAACCGGTTGCGCAAAAAGGTTGTGGATGCCCCATCCCTGGAGACTTCCAAGGTCAGGCTAGACAGGGCTCTGAGCACCTGATCTAGCTGTAGATGTCTCTATGCAGGGGATTTGGACTAGATGACTTTTAACTTTCCTTTCAACTCAAAAGATTCTGTGATTCTATATTTTTTTTCCCTATTACTCAATTCTCCTTGCATGCCAACTTCTATCTGATGCATTGCAATTGCATTGCACCAGCAATTTCACATCTGATGGCAACGAAATGTCCAATTTTGACCTTACCATTATAATGCTAAGTGATAAAGTTGGATGAGTCTAGTCAAAATAGTTGCAGTTAGAGCACTGATGCATGAGAAAAACCTAGGGGTTTGCTTGGCCTAGTGAGAGCGCAACGGGTTGGGAATCCTAAAGCAATCTTCTGTCGTGTGACGGGAGATCATGGAGAAGACAAAGCAAACTTTCCTTGAAAGTGGAATTAAAAAAGAGCCAATTGTTACAGTAAGGAACCTATATAGAGTAATGCAATTCTAGGGAAAAGAACCATAGAGATTCTCCAGCATCCACCCTTCCTGATTTTCAAAATTTGTCAACTTTGTCTCTTTTGAATTTATCCCTACTAAAGCAGAATGTTGGATTAGGTGACTTTCACAGGTGCCTTCTGATCCAAGTCTTTCCATTCCTTCACATTGTCTGGAAGGCAGAAATCTAGCACTTGGGGTATAATTGCAATTATTTATCATGGCAACTATGAACTATACCAAGAAATTCAACTCCTAATACTCTCCTTTCTATCAGCAAGCTTTCTTCTAATAACACACATTCATTTACTATAGAGATACTTGAAGACTGATGCTTATTGGTGCAGAAAAGTAGAAGGCAATATTTTCTCAGATTTATGAGCCTGCAGAGTGCCACCTTTTATTTATTTAAATTCACATGATGCAATAGACTGTTATCCATGTTCATCAGGTGAATTATTTAAATAAACCTTAGGCGTTTTGCAATATGTTGTCTAACATTTACATTATCATCAAGAACTATTTGCAAGTAGGTTTGTTATTTCTAACCTGAACATCTAATATAAAAAAATTATATACAAATATGACATTTTCTTAATGAAGACAGCTACATTTTAGAAGAAAGTATCCAGCTTGGAAATTTTTCCCGATTATTTTGTCTGTTTTTCTTGTCTTTCAGTTGACTTCATCCTTTCTGCCAGGAGCTTGATTTCCTGAATTTTACGGATAATGTGCATGTTTCTTGAAAAAAAGCATGCTTCTTCCCGTTATTCCCACACATTCACTGCACATATCCTGTGTGAGCAACCAGCACAGGTGTCTCTGCCTGAGCAGAGTTCTTTGACCATAGGGCCTCCAGAGGTCCCTTCCAACCCCAACTATTTGGTGATTCTGTGATTCTGCATATTGCAAGAAACTGGTACAGTCTCTTGACCTCAATTTATTCTCCAGTACCACTTCCTTTGCAATTTTCTTTGCCTCCAGCTACAATTCAATCTCATGTTATGAATTTATTCTCAACCATTTCCTCTGAAAATACTGAGGCTAACAAAGACAATCTACAAATCATCAGTAAAATGAAAAATATGACAAAAAGTACTCACAAGAAAGTACACCTAAGAAATCTGTTGTTTTGGATATTGGAAACTACTCTTTTCTTTGAATTTTCATGTACAGAACACCTCAACATGTAAAGAGGTCTGTACTAATGAGCAACACTTTAAATGTTTATTCTTCAGACTTCTGGTATTCAGCAAATTCTAGAGCTTTGCTTAAAACAAACACCACTGTTCTGAAGATGGAAATGAGATTTGCTTTTTTTTTTTTGCAATTACTTGCTATCCTTCAATGCAGAATGTGAGTACATAAGTTGACACTTATATAGATCCTACATGTTATGGGGGACACAAAATTGAATTAAAAATCAGCTTTTCAATAATATTTCACTTTCCCAAATATTTTGATGGGTTAATATTTTTGTTTATTGCAGAAGACAAGTTGAGTATCTATCCTTAGTATCTAAAACATACCTCCAGAGGATTGCTATAATTCAGTAATTGCTTAAATTGCCATAAGATGGCATTCTCTCAAATCCTTTTCTGATGTCAGGCCAAGCTTGACAGCAAAGACATGAACACAGGTCTAGGCCAATGAAAGGAAATCAGGCAATGCCAATATACAACATCTTGAATCATAGAATCATAGAATGGCTTGGGTTGGAAGGGTCCCCAAGGATCATCATGTTCCAACCCATCTGCCACAGGCAGGGCCATCAACCTCCAGATCTGGTACTAGACCAGGTTGCCCAGAGCTCCATCCAACCTGGTCTTGAACACCTCCAGGAATATATATTGCTATCATATAAAACTTAAACATAAAAAGTATTAAATAAAGAAAGTCATGTAGCAAATTATTTTTTAAAACTAATCCCAGCAGATAAACCTGTCTTCATTACAGCTAATTGTACGAAACAACTGCTAATTTATCATTACAAAATAAGAGTGAAGAAGCAAAGCTCACCAAGACACAAGGAAGACTTTTCTCTTCAGATTCTTCACAGCTGGCCAGCTTTTAGTCTTTGATGCAGTAGTTAAGTCCCACATGTGTGGTTGTTCAGTATATTCTCAAAAAAAAAAAAAAAAAAAAAAAGCCTTTCAAATTTATGTTCTACTCTCATTTTGGAAAGTGGAAGTATTGATTATTTTTCTTTAGGGAACATTTTATGACAATTATTTGTTCCACTGATAAGAACATGTCCTTTGTTTCTCAATACTATTTCTCTATTTCCACTTTCAGTCTTTTGACTTGTTGGTTTTTCTTCTGCAATTAGTTCTCACATACAGAGTCATAATGACTCGACATTTTTGCTTTTACCTCTTTCTCCTTAATTTTCAAAACAAAAGTTCCTCTTATATTTTGGTAGAATTAATTTTGAAATTGAAAAGTGAACTGAAACTGAATCACTGCACTGTCTGAGTAAAATGGAAAGCCATGAAATCCTTGTTTAGGAGGTGGTTCTTCCAAACTCATCACAAACTACTTGCATCCTCTAAACAGAAAGGATGAGTGTTGTTTTCTGTGTTATTACCTGTAGCTCCTTCTTTGCAGAACTGCAGAGACAGTTGTAATTTGAAGATGAGATTATTACCTGTGGGTAAGGAACTTTTAAATAAGTAGCTGCATAATGAGGCTAGATTTGGATCCTCCAAGTCATTTCACAGGGACTGCTTGTTCATACGGATTTTAACAAACAGGAAAATGGACTAAGGTCTGATTGTCATACAGCTGTCCATGAATGTTACTTATCTAGAACTCTCACTGTGATTCAAAGTGCTGTACAGGTTAGCACTGTGACAGCTCTTGGTAGCTGCCCTTTTTGTAAGGTTGCTCCTTGGAACAAAATATTCAAACACAAGCGTGGGTGTAAGTTCCAAAAGCCACAGACATGATCAGGCTGAGCTGAATGAGGAAGGAGAGGAGGAAAGCAGGGAACTCAGAGTACTGCCTTTTCACCACCAATACAGTATCACATTCTGCCAATAACAGAATAGGAATAGTGGGATCACTGTGGTACAAAGACAGTGTGTGTTCCCTCTGCCCAATCAGTCATCTTTTTCACACCTTGATTTTAATTCTGATATATCCTATTATTCACACATTAACTCTGGAAGCAAAAGGATGAGAGTATGGTTGAGGATGACAGGGATTTCTTTGTATCCTCTGGACCAATCCCTGCCCAGGCAGGATGCCCCAGCCCATGTCCACATGGCTTCTGAACATCTCCATGGAAAAGATTCTACAGCCTTTGGGCAGCCACTGCTCCGTCACCAGCACGGTTCCAAATATAGCACACATATACAAACATTCAAAGAACAGTTGCTGTAGTTTATGTCATTTTCCAGGAGAGGTGCCAGACTAGATGAACAAAAATTAAATTGTGTGTTGCTACCTTCTTACAATGCAACTTTAAGGACTTACTATTACTATTATTATTATTATTATTATTATTATTATTATTTTAGTTTTTTACTTTTTTCTGCAACTCTGTACTGACAAATTTAATCTTTGGACTGTGTCTCACCATGGAAGCCATTTCCTTTCTTATAACTCAAACACTTGAGATGCTTATGACAACCTTAGAGGCTTCATTATGCTGTGTCTGCATATTTATCTCATGGAAATTATCTTACCTTGATAGAGGCAAACCATCATATCTAGTGCAGTCTAATTACTCATCCATATGGAGGATATGGCCTTGTAAAAAAGCTTCCTCCTCAATCTCCTTATATGTATTGTTTTAATTAGGATTTTGTTCTTAACAAGATGGAAATTAAACAAAATGCTCCAGGTCAAGATAATACAAACAAAGACTGCTTTGATATGATTTGAGCTTTGGAAAAACCTGATCATGAGAGTGTTTTATCTTCTGCAGTGAGCAAAACAAATTGAGAATGAATTACTTTTTATGGAAATGAATGTCCATTTCAAGGGTTTAATTTTACTTTCCTTTCACAGTATTTTTAACAATAATAAAAATAACCTTACACATTTTCAGTCTCTTTATATCCAGTAATCCAAATTCATCTATTCTCAACCCATATTTCCATACAGAACTGGTCTCTTTTCACTCTATATAGTTTCCCATCTGATAACTCTGGTCTCAAGTGAATACTACAAGGCAGTGTACAGACATGAGGTTAAAAATACCCTTGAACTGCTGAAATATCCATCTAAACAGAGGACAAAAGACCTTTGCTGCATGCAGCATGAAATTGAGATTGACCCATTCACAATCAGAGAGTTACGTTTGTAAGCAAAAGCCCTAAAATACAGGTTAGCTAACTGCAATTCTTTTCCACTCTTTTAATCTTTTGGGATTTCTGAAAAGTCAGTGGCGTGCACAAAAAGGACAGCTTCCACTGTGACATGCTGACCTCTAAGAGGAAGTATTTTATCTGATGTGGAATCCCTTATACTGGATTACTGGCAGATGCAATGCACAAGAAAATATGCATACTCCTTTGCTGCAAAGGAAAATGTATATTTCAATCATACAGCAAGGAGATAGATATGAAGAAGGATGAAGTAAGGCAAAGGTGAGCATTACGGTTGGTTTGAAACTAAGATATAAAATGGGCAGAAAAACAGGCAACAGAGATAAATTCCATATGCTATTACATAAAATGCAAAAGAATAAAGTTAGTTTACAAAGAGTCTGAATTTTGCTTTTCCTTCACATCACAACAATTAGGCAGATGATGTTTGGACATGTAAATTGTATATGATTGCCTAAGAAATATCTTTATTTGTATGTAATTTATAAATGACCGCTAAAAATGCTGGTGTCCAAGCTTTTGGGCTACAAGGAAAAAGTATTATATCCCCTTGTGGATGAGTTCTTGCATATTTTAGCTAGCAAGGATCCTGCCTGTGCTCTGTTGGCCAAGTTCCTTAGTATGAAATGAGGCAGATGTTAGCAGTACACAAAAGAGTGCATGATTTGTGTTAGCAGGGTTGATCAGAATGTGTGTGAAGATGCTGTTTTTTAAATCTCTGAAATGCATGAAGAAACTATTGTAAGATAAGCAGGTATTGGAATGGGCCCTGTACAGTAACCTCAAAAATATCCCTATAGTGTAACCTCAAGGTCATGTAGGATCCAATCTCTGCTTACATCAGAAACAGTATAAAGTTCACTTGCACTATTCACTTGTGCGTGTTTGTACACCACAGAGTCTTGGAACTGGAGCTGACCAACCCTGAAACTGAAACCTGTCAGTTTATATCTTACCCACTTCTCACAGGCGGGGTCTGACATATAAGGGAGATTCATTAGCAGGTAGTTTTCACTTGGAATTCTGGAATAAAAACATGTGAGTTAAGCTGCATTACTTTGTCTTACTGGTTTAGCGTCGACCCAATTTGAACTATTGAATAAGAAAAAGACCACACTTTTTTTTTTTTTCCTGAAAATGATCACCTGAATAGAGGAACCAGCCAACGCACCAATGAACCGCAAATTGCATCCCAGAGTAAGTGGCAGAGAGGGAGGGAGACTGAAGCGGAGCTCCCCTTCCCCATGCACTGCTGGTGTGGAGCTCATGGGCATGAGAGCACTGAGCACACCACCTGGCAGTCGTGTCAGAAGCCAGTGAACATCTGAGTCTGGGAGAGCTGACAGGGCTTGTTGGTAAATAACAGAACTTTTAGCAGCTGTTGTGGAGAGAATCCATCCCAGGACGTGACAGAAATCTGGGGGATGTGTGTTCTGTGAGTACAAACAGCTCATTCAGATGATCTGCAGCCCTGTGAAGAACCAAGCCTTATCGCTAAACCTGTGCGAGTGCGGAGATGGAAGAGGTTAATGCAACTCCTCTGGTTTTGCTATGATGGTGGTATGGATTGCTTAGATTTCTGTCCACATTTTCCCCATAGAAAATTTTAAAACTTTGCCATTTGTCAACGTTTTTATTAATATACTCAGGTCACAACATGATGTTTTCTTTCTGCTTGTAATCTTCTACATATTTCTTTTTTTTTTTTTTTTGTCTTCATCTGTGCAGCAGGCTGGATAGTCTGATGCTTCCAGCTTCTGGTAGAGTTGTAATTCAGAAAAAAGCTGTTACCTACTACTGTTTGCAAAGTACCAAACTTCACAGATTTGAGAGACTGTGTGGCCTTCCTGTGGAGATTAGTTTGGTTTCCAGGAACAGGTGACCAACAAGGGCGCTTTCTTCATCACTGTGGGTGCAGGGGGCATCACAGAAGCAGCTTGCTACAGACCCTCAGGGGACATGAAAGCCCATAGTGTGGCACACAATTATTATTTTCTTTTCTTTGCCGTTATGAAACAGGCCATCAGGGAACCAAAATTCTTGAAAACAACTTCACGGCATACAAGAATGCATTTTTTATGCTTTGTACATGAGGGGGGACAGAGTCTAGTAAAATTATAGTAATTTGTCTTATCCTTGATGCTACTTTCCAACACAGAGAAAATGCCATCTGGAGGGAGGAGTGTTGCCATTAGGTTTGAAGAACAGAACGAAAACATGGGTGTAGAGTGTAGTACACTGACAGGAGCCTGTACAGAAATAATCCTTCACTGTTTCATCACCCTCTTTCTCACAGAGTGTGTGATGATGGGTCATTACTATAATTCCTGTGTGTTCCCAAATCTCCCTCAAAGTTTTTACATCGTGTTGGCAAGAATACTGCAGTTGCTTTTACAAGTAAAAAATCTCCCGTGTAACTATGTGCAATGCAAAGAACATCTTTTTCTCTTCAAGCACAAGATTATACTCCATAATATTCTAATAGTGAAAACAGTTCATGACATAACTTTGATTTTTAGCAGTACTGAAGAAATAGGCAACTCTGGATACTCAAAGCTTGGGGGAAGGTGTAGTAAAAAAACTAAAGAGTCAATAAAATGTATACTTGTGCTGTGTACCTTTATGTGCATGAATTTACCACCTTGGGTGAATTGCACTTGAAACTCATTTCCTTCAGAAGTTGACCAACAATGAAGTAGCTTTCATAACTTTAGCATTATGTACTAGGAAAGCGTAGACCTGAAACTTTGTTCCCATAAACAACTGAATAAAAGCCACCGGACATACGCTTCATTTAAGCTCCCATTTTGATTCAGTTTTCTTTTTTTGCCTCTTCTGCTCCCACAAGGCATCTGGTACGAATTCCATGGCAAAACTGTAATTTGGGATATGTGTTCTGTTTTCCTGCATACCTTCCACACCACAGATAATACACTCCTGCTCTGCCTCTGGGTTGCTCATCATGGGATTAGTTTACAGTACAGACAGGTTGACAGCACAACTCACACTTCCAGATTTTATGTTGGTGATGTTTTTCTACACAACTATACTTTTCACAGAAAACCATAATCGCTCTGTAAAATCTGTAAGATTGCCCAAACTTCACAGCAACTTGCAGCTTGGGCACCTTATCCCTTTATGTAGGTTAAACACACAGTCACGAGAGAAGTAGAGTCAGCAATAATATTTACAACATTGTTCACTGTTAGACAGTCTATGACAAAGCTCACAATAGTTTCTCACCTCAAACACCTGCCTAGCATCCTTATTGCTGTGAAAATGTTCATCATGTGAGAGGAGGTAATGGGTCTTGGTGGGAACAACATGGTGGAAACGGCTTGGAACCCAGTGCAGTTGTTGGAAGGGGACTGCCTGCCCCAACAACCTCTTGGGCTGGACAGAGCCCCAAAGGCACTGTGGTGTTCAGGGTGGTGTGATGGCTCTGCCAGGTGCCTCTGTCCTGGTGCACAGTATCACTTATGGGCAGGTCCAGTGGAGGGTCTTCATCCATGATACAGCTGGAAAACAAAATGGGTAATTCAGTCCATGTAATGGTGTGCAGGCTGTGTGGCTGTGTTTTAATCCTTGTGAACAGCAAAAATAAAGGAACCATATCTCTACATCTGTATTGCCGCAGAAGTATGCAGCAATGAATTGCAAGGGGGGGTTAGGAATGGGTTCTTCACCAGAGGACAGAACCAGATGGGGCCTGGAACAGGATGCCCAGGGACCCAAGTACCTGAGTTCATTTGGATACTGCTCTCAGATATAGGGTTTGGATTTTGGGTGGTCCTGTGTGGAGCCAGTGGTTGAATTTGTTGTTCTCTGTGGGTCCTTTCCAACTTGGGATATTCTGTGATTCTATGATTCTGTGAAGTCAGTACATGACTCAGGAACAACTTTAAACAGGCAGATGAGAGCTACCATTGCCTACACCATGGTTTAGGTCATACAGAACATACCTATTCAAGGACTTGCAGAAGTTTGCCTTGGGCACAGAACAGAAGTAAGAAAGTTTGGATGATGATGATTTCTCCTCTCCCTCTCCCGCCTCAACTTCCATCAGTTATAACATTACAGAAAAGATTTTTCACTGTCTTCAGTGCCAATCTGAGCGCTAAATATCCCTTTCCACATACTAGGTCTGGAAGATTAACAAGGATTATACCAGATTTAATGAAAACTAAAGAAAGGTTGAGGGAACTGGGCTTGTTTAGCTTGGAGAAGGCTGCAGGGAGACCTGATTGTGGCCTTCTTGAAGGGAAGAACTTGATGGGAACGTATAAACAGGATGGGGAACAACTGTTTCCATGAGTTGATAGTGACAGGACAAGGGGGAATTAAAACTGAGATAGGGGAGGTTTAGGTTAGATATTAAAAGGAAGATTTTCACTCATAGAGTGGTGATGCACTGGAACAGGTTGCCCAAGGAGGTTGTGGATGCCCCATCCCTGGAGGCATTCAAAGCCAAAGATGTGGTTTGGGCAGCCTGGTCTGGTAGTTGGTGACCCTGCACATAGCAGGGGGGTTGAACTCGATGATCACTGTGGTCCTTTTCAACCCAGCCCATTCTATGATTCTATGATTTTTTCCTCCAAATAATGGTTCTATGAAATCATCAAAAAACAAGTCAACTCAGTGGAATAGGCCAACATAATAATTGTAGCTTTTGTCAGCTTCAGAAACCTTGATTACTGTGTAGATTACAATGCTTGCTATGGATGATGGTGGAGACTATGGATGATGGTGGAGACTAGCAACTGGAGAGACTTTCTGTAACCAGTATATTGCAAAGCGTGACACTGATTCAGTTATAATAAACTAGTGCAAACCTGTACAGACTGTAATGCTAATCGAGTCTCTGGTTGCTCTTCCAGAGACTTCCGAAGTATTTCTGAGCAGCTGGAAGTAATGAGAAGTTTTGAAAAGATGCAGCAGTTAGCATAACATTGTTCTTCACTTGCTTACATTCGATGGAAAATAGAACTATTTAAAAAATGTTAATTTTCTTTGGAAAATTTTAATATTTTTCAGCATGGATTGCACCCTGTCTTGCTGTGCATCAGTTCACATGAGCAGCAGCCCATATGCTTGTCTCACCTCCAACTGCACCCTATTCTTTTCCTCTGCATAGCTCCAGGGTAAATCATGCCAGGCCACAGCACATCACTGCAGTCCTCTGACAGCAACATGGAGACATTGAGGGCAGACAGAGCCTTCTGTCCTTTCCCCAGTTGTTCTGGTTACAGAGTAGAAGCCTGATGGGTATGTGTAGAAAAGCACAGACAAGGCAAGAATTATCATCACAGGTGGAGGAGGTGAGCTTGGAGGAGGAAAGTCCCCTGCATGCCCAGTGGAGAGAAAAGAAAACACACAGAGGGTTTAACACCTAAAAGAAGCTGCAGGATGGGGAAACAGGAGGAATCTCTCCAGAGGAAGAAAGAGAAATCAGATCAGGTTTTGTGGCAGCAGAGTTGGTATAGAAGAGAACTGCTTTACTGACGTGTGCAGGCCTGCGCATAACAGGAGCGGCCTCTTCTGAGCTTGCCAGTAAGCTGTGCCTTTGGACATTGTGTTTTATCCTGCCATGGTGGGACTGCAGCCTGGGAACAGAGCTACTCAGTTCTGTGATCTTTTGCTACAGACCACTCAGAAGTGCTTCTAGTCCTTCACTGACACCTGTGGATGTAAGACAGAATTACACACGGGCCCTCCCCAAATCTTCTGTGTAAGAACATCCTGCCTCCCAAAGACCTTGGCCTGAAGAGGAATGGTTCTTCACACGGTTCATGATATGGCACATATTATACATGTTAAACTGCAAGATTAATGTTTGTCATCCTGTCACTCTATCCTGATGGACAGTTCTCCATGATGTGATTTATGGCTTTTGCTTTTTCTGAGCACACACCTAGTTGTGTGTTTTGCAAGAGCAAAAACAAGGCAAAGAGGTGTGCCTTTCAGGGAGAGCAGAAAGGCATGAAGCATTGCTGCCCACAGTTCTCTTTGGCTTCACTTGGACAGGAGAATGGAGGCAGGGGACAGAAGCTGGTTTCCTAAGTTCCTGATTTATAGAAGTGAAGTTACTGATTATGAGAAATCTTTACTTAAGAACTAAGTTAAGGTGGTCTAAAACTAGGATGATTTCAGTGTTAAATATTTTAATAAGAAGTATCATGCAATACCTGTGTACTTACGTAGGATTTAATGTTCAGGTAGCGTAACATTATAAAAGACTTAAAAAGAACAGAGAAGAGCCAATTGCCACTATTTTGTCTCTTCCACCATTGAGGACCATCCCTTAAGCATGTACTTGTTGGATTCAAAAGGGTGATTGGATGCATTAATCACCAATGAAGTATCACCACTTATATCTTTCTGTGTTTTGCTGTAGTTATATATAATATATGTTAATTGGGAAACATTTCTAGTTTCTTTGTCTATGACCTCTACAGGCATCTTGATCATCTCTACATAACAGCAACTCAGAAAAAGATCATCTTGCCACTGATACAGAGATCTGAGCTAAGATTAGCTCCAGAAGCTGTCCCCTCTAAGATTATGGCAATCATTTGGGTGTCATTTGGGGTCACAGTGACCTGCCTTGTTAAAGGCAGCAGTGCTATCTCCCTCTCCTTGTGCAACAGTGACTGATGTGCTTTGTTGAAGACTTGATTTGTAAACTCTTCATTGCAAAATTTCTTAGTGCAATAGGCATTTGAACAAGCTGATTTCTACCTCTGTGGCATATGGTGAGGCTTCTACTCCATGTCTGGAATAACTGAATTTCCCTAACTATTTTATTATGTGTTGAGCTGAGCTCTGTGATCTTTTTGCAAATGAGTTGTATCTGATCTCCAGCACTGCTGAGAATAATAGAAGAAGAAAGCAACAACTTTTTTGCCATTTAGGGTAATTTTCTTGGGCCTACTGGAAATGGAGAAGTCTGTTAAACAGCAGGGCCTTGGCACTTTACCAGCAAAGAACTCTGCAGCCTCCTGGCCTTCAGCAGTTGAGGGGCTGTGAGCTCAGACAATCTTCAGGCTCTGGCAGGAAAGGCTTGGGAGAGGGAAAATCTCTTTGTGGTAAGACCTACTTTTTGCCTGCCATCACCTGCAAGAGTGGGGCTTGACATGGAAGATCCTGATCACACACTTTGTTATATTTATTTTTTAACCTTGTTTAAGGCTTTAAAATAGATGCAGCCATCTCTTATGGGAACTCATCTTACTTGACAGTGTTGTCATTCTTTTCTTTATGCTGCTCAGTGATCTCTTTTCGTCTGCCATGATGTCATTTCCATGGAAATTCAATTTCTATTCAACAATTAAATTAAGGAGTAGTTCAAAACATGCTGTCTGCAAATGTTTGAGGTGAAGTTTCTTCTGGATGAGTACCAGGAAAGCAAATGGACAGGAACCGGCTGAAACAAGACTGTTTAAGATGCCCCTGGATACAGTTCCCCCAGCTGGCCACGTAGCAATGGTCAGTAAAGAGCTGCAGTAAAACTGGAGAACTCCCAGACTCATAGCTAGGTGCCTTGTGTCTTGGGATAATAATTCAGCATGCATTTTCTGCTTCATCCCACTGATGTCTCAGAGATGGGACTTGTACCCATGTCTGTCCGTGGTTTCCCTGCTCTTGTGCCAGACCTTCCCTCTGGGCACCTCTTTTTGTCACATGTTCCTTGCCTCACCTCCGTGTTCTCAGTAAGTTTCCTAGGACTTGTTTCCATTGAGCTGATCCCTTTGAGCTGATCTCAGCTGGCTCTCTGCACCTCTTCCATTGGGCTCTGTACTCCCATCCAGCCAGGGCACAGTGTTTGCAGCACAGGCAGAGTTGTGAGGGACAGGGCAGGTCCTTGCCATCAAGGAGGCAGCATTAAACAAGCAGATTGGAGCACCCCCTGCCCCAGGAGCCAAGCTGTTTAGGGCCTCTGAAGAATGAAGTATTTTTCTCTTTTACATGTGCTGCAGAAAAGGAGGTTAATAATGAAAAACAAACAAACAAACAAAACAAAACAACAACAACATTAAATAAATAAATAAATAAATAAATAAATAAATAAATAAATAAATAAATAAATAAACCTTTCCCACCTTAGGGCTTAGCTGTTTTTTCTTTTGATGTATTTGTATCCATATGTAATCTCCTAGTTTATAGGGGTGCATTTTCCTTCCCAAAGGCACTGGTTGTTGTAATTGAGCTTGGTACTGGAAGGATTTTATGTACTTTCCAATACATATTGAGTTAATCTGAAATAACCATTCCCAGGTGGCATCCAGCCACTTCAGACTATTTTCTGCACAAATTTTGGACCTACCTTTTTTGATGCTTTTACTCATTTTTTCAGTTTTCTCTGATGGCTGTGGGTGATAGGCTCATGCAGTTGTTGGGTGATGCCAACATGTAACATTTTTAAAACCTGGGCAGAGAGATGGTTCCCCTGATCCAAATAAACCTTTTCAGGAATTCCAAAAAATCATCATGCTGATCTGTTCTGGGACACTGGTAGCTTCTAACCAATTCTTGTTCTGTTGAGCATTTGCCATCTGGCCACCACTGCAGGTCTAGACATCACAAAACCATTTGTTTCCACAACTTTCCTTTAGCATGGCAGATACCAAAAGTGTATTTCAGATCCATAGAGGTGTTCACTTTCTTTTCTTGTGTCTCCCTGCAGGCTTCTGCCAGGGCTACCAGCTCTTATGTCATCAGTAACTCTCACTGAAGGGCAACCGTAGCTGACTCAAATAATTTTACCATCGCTGTTTAAAATACCAGATCATAAAACAATTGTTTAAAATAAAGCCATCCAAATATTGCACTGCTCCTAGGTAATTTGGATACCTCTCCAGTAAATATGTACTGTGTTTACACTTCTGTTATTACACTGTGCTTTTTTTCATGATAGTAAGCACCCTGACTACTGAATATGTTAGAAAAAAAAAACAAAAAAAACCAGAAGGCACAGAGACAGCTGTAACAGCTTTCACCTTAAATGAAGGCTCTGTCTGCAGGTCTGTGATGTGGAAACCAGAATTAATCTTTTTTTTCCAGTCCCTCTGGTTTATATACAGGATTTTTGTACATGAGTGGTATAGTCCTTGTATGTTTTTCTAAGGTACAGTTCTCAACAGACACTTCTATTTTGGAAAGACAAAATAATCCATAATCAAAGGGGTAGGAAATGCAATGGTAATACTCCTCAGTTAAGATCTCGAAAGACTTGGTACTTTTTTGCAATAATTGCATGCACAGAATTGATGAAACTGGAACTTATTATCTTCTGCTCCTGTCATCATTTGCTGTATATATGGAAAAAATTAGCTGAAGAATTTTTGACCACTATCCCCTGATGTCACCAATTACATCCCACTGGAGAAACTTATTATCTGGCTTGTGTAATATTGTGAGGTAGTGTAGCTTTGCACCAAGATACCTCTGCTCAGACTGTGATATTGAGATGTACTTTCTCTCCAGCTGCATCCAATTTATTTAACAGAGCTGTCTCAACTGCTGCTCCAGCAGTTCTGAAGCCTTATTTGGATTCAGTTATTGATGAGATTTCAAGCAGTAAATAGAATTAATTCTATACATTATAGATTTTAGCTCTGAAGCCAAACAATCAAAGAAGTCAAGGGGAGCCATAAGTTTAGTTTCTGTGTAAAAACATCCCTCCCATAAGATGCCTAAATAAGCAGCATGGGAAGGATTCAACAGCCATTTTATTAGCAGCTAGTGTTCATGTTAGAGGACATTTTTAACATGACTGCTGCTGGTCTCACGTTATACTACTCAACAATAACTCTTCATTTTAAAATATATCTTAACAATTGGCCATTGTAAGCCACTTTAAAATGCCTTCTGATGTTACAACTATCAAAATATGTTTTCTCAGATAGTAACTGCAAACTGAATAACTGCTACAAGCATATAAAAATAGCATCAGTATTATGCGTCTGATCCATACCAGGACAAAACAGATCTGCAGACATTTATGTTGCCCCTAAATATATAAAAACCTCCAACAAATAATACACATTTCTGGAACTACTCAAACTCCTTTTCCAAGTCTAGTGCCTGGGATATTCATTCTCATTTTGTGCTTTTAAAGCTTGAGAAAGTTAAGAAATGCATTTTTCATGCTGATTGTTTATTAAATCCTGCATAGAAAATGAACTGGATGTTTTAAAGCAAGCTGATTTTTCCTCTTACTCACGACTTGACTGACAGTTTAGGAAAACTAAGCAAACATCATAATAAGCCTCAATTACTTTCATCCACACAGTGCTGTCATAGTTAATTGCTAGGCGTTTTTCATGCAGCTGGAATATAATTACTGTTTTCTGAGTTAAGCATCACTGTGGGCAGCTTGCTGGAACATCTGCTCCATAGCTTTCAGTGGTCCCAAGGGTATAGCAGATAGTAAGGTGATCTGGAAGATCATTTTTGAAAATGCCTCAGTTCAGTAACAGCATTGAGTGGCACAGCTTCACCTCAAGCACTATCTGCACTTTTGGTCACAGTGACTTTGTAAAAGGGACTGAGGAAGTTTATGGAAAGCAAAGGCAAAGAGGAATAACCAGAAATATTGGCTAAAAAGAAAAGGTCTTGAAGCTCTGCAAAGTAAAGCATACCATGTAGCAACATTTCAGGTGGTAGACGTGGTGGTGAGGTCATGGAGAATGGGGAAGCGGAGGATTCTGGGGGGAGGTGGAGATCAGGGGAGAAGTTAAGAGAAAACAGACTGTTGGAAAGAAAAGGGCATTTCAGCTTCCATCAGCTTCCACAGTTTCAGGGGTGAGTGTGCAAAAGCACTTGAAGTTTAACAAAGGAGAGGAATGAGCACAAGAGATTTGTGGCCCTTGGCCTCCCCAGTATGTGGCTCCCTGCCCTTGGCCCCGGCTTGGGCTTTGACCAAGAAAAGAGCAAGGAGTAAGCTCAGTTCCCGGACCATTAAGCCTGAGATTATATTTTCTTCTTTGGAATTTAGGAGCTCCAAATCCAGTGAGTAAGATGTTTGTTCTTAAAAAAAACAAAACAAACAACCTCTCCCAAAATTCAGAAAAGAAATTGTGTTTTTTCTTGTCTCTGTCCACCAGTCCTGAAGTTTGTCTTGTTGGTATTGATTGAAGAACTGACAACAGGGGGACTTCAGTGTGCCTTTGCCATGAAATGATTGAGCACGTGCTAATGGGACATCCTCCCAGGCACATTGGGAATACCAGGGATGCTCATTTCAGTTAGTGTCATGGGACACAACGGAAGGAAGCTTAATAATCAAGTCAGAAAAATGGCCTGGAGAAATGTGGGGAAGTTAAAGGAGGAGCTGGAGCTACAGCATACTTCAGACTGATGATCCAAAGGGGTCTGCAACCCAACCCCTGTGCAAGGCACATCCATGGAGAATGGGTTGCTCCAGACCTCTCCATCTCACAGCCTCTATGGGCAATCTGTCCAGTACTATTTGACCAAATCTGATACGGAAAAATTTCTGCTATGAAGGCCAGCCAGAAGAGAAGCAGATCTTTTGGTTAGAGGTCAGTCTCAAGTGCAAACCGAGATCAAACCCCAAAGCAAATTATCTCTGTGGGTTTTTAGTGCAGTGTTCTGAATTTAACCTTTTTTTTATCTTCTTCAAGATCTCTGCATACCTTGAGAAAAAAAGGCTGAGCCACTGGCACATCTGTTTGTTGTTTAACAAGACATCTGTACTGCAAAATATTAGTAAAAGGAAATGTGAAAAAACCACCTCTTTTGAAATGTTGCTTATCTTGCTGTCTATGCTGCATTGTCATGTAGTGGTTACCTTTGATATTCATCTATGATGCCTTTAATGAAGCTTAATTAAAAGAAGGAGCTAAAAAAGAAACTGTGATGAAATAGTGCCCATTTTAAGAGAACCGTTAGCACTTACATTTGTCTACTGTGTGTATCTAAGGGCATGGGTGTGTATATCACTGTCATTTCCAAGACACATCAGGCTTTTGCAAGGAGAAGTACAACCTCAGCACAGCAATGGCTGCTAGCAATATTGTCAGTGTTTATTTCCTTTTAATTTTTTTTTCTTTCTTTTTTGTAGATATCCAAGGAAAAGTAGGGAATTTGAATTTACGTTTGTGGTATTTACAGCCCTGTCAGCACCAGTTACAGCTCCAGCTCTCATCTGTTCTAAGTGAAGCGTGGGAAGAAGCCCACGCTAATAACCAATGTTAAAATTACAGGGATTTCTTTTGAATGAAGAATGGGTCTGAGTGCAAGGCAAAAGAGCTTTCTTATATGTGCCTAGAAATACAACTGCCACTTGTGTAGAAGCTGACAGCCTACCTAGTGCTGTATGGGAAGTACGAGAAAGGCAGTCCTTTCTTCAAAAGGCTTATAAATTAAAGATTTTTCCCCTAATATATTTCCCCTGAGGCATGCAGAAGCTGACTAGAATCAGTATATATATAAAGAAAGCACAAGCTGCACTGAAAAAAATCCCTGAACATGGAAGAATCCTGTTTTTTCCCAATGCAACCACATCTCCTCGGCGTGGCAACCTCACAAACTCTATCTGCAGAGAAAATCAGTTTGGTGTCTGACTGAGACAGAAGTGGCACAAATCACAGAGTTTCACTCCCTACGGAGTGATATTGATATTCCTGATTTGCATCCAGAATTGGAATGGTGGCTATAGATGAATGTAATTGATTTTTGAAATCAAATTTCCCATAAGAGTAATCAGAACATGAAGCTGAAAATGCATCCTTAGACAAATGAAAAGGTGTTTCCTCTCAAGCATTTCACTTAGGTAATCCCTCCCTATGTAAAAGAGTGGGATAGTATGTTCAAATTTACCGGCTACTGAGTCAGAATTGTATTCGGCAGGATTGATGAGAGACCTCCACATGCTTCTTCCAGTCTAAAACTCTAATAAATAAGTCAGTGAAGTAGATTGTTAGATGATGATACATTTTTCTATGAGACCTTTAGATTACCAGTGGTGATTTTGGTTTGCTAAGATTAAACATATTACGAAATATGGGAGAACTTTGTCTTCTTGGGTAAAGTCATAAAGGAAGTCTGTTTTATCTCTACCATCCCCTCTCCCAAATTATTATTCTTATGTCAAGCTCTTGAAAATAAAGCAGTATATGCGTTTGTGAGGCATTGCTACAGACACGTTCATAAATACACAGCTTATGTACTTCACTGTGCACAATAGCATGTAGACACCTATTCTGAACAAGAATCTGAGCTAATTGATAGTTTTTGTTGTTTGATTTTATCATTTTTTATATAAACTTTCTTAATGAGACGAGTAAGAAGCCAAGAAATTTTGTCTAATATTGGCTACTACGAGCAAGTCCCTTCCTGCAGAGCTCCTATGCCACTTCTGACAATAGTGCCCATGATACCATAGGTAGATTCTATTATTATAGCTGGTCCCTTCCCAATGGGACTTTCAGTGGCATTGCAGTGTCTCATTGTAATGGTGAACTGTTCACTTAGATTTCACTGTATGTGCCAAATGAAGCTATCATCACAGTGTACAATTCTCTTGAATGTAACTCAGTGATCTAGCATAAATATGTATGTATGCTTTGCAGTCTCTAAGGGCTGGGAATCAGCATTAGTTTTTCCTCTGGGCTATGATAAATCTGCAAGAATACGAGTTGAAGTTGTCTGCTCTCTTTGTGTTAGTCATGCTGGATGTTTCTTGTCTACGCAGGATGAATAGGACAGGGCCCCAGGCTGTCTATCAGCAGCCCCAGCTGCCCCAGGATGCAGAGGGGAAGAAAGGAAGGATGTGAAGACATTAGTATACCCTCTTAAAATCCTTCTAGAGACTCACCTTTGGGCAGTAGATGGTGTTTTCTCTGGGTAGACAAAGGTGAGTCTTGGGAAAGCCACTGCTGCCTGGCGCGCTGCTTTGACTCTTGCTAGGCACTAGCAGGAAAGCAAACAAGGGGTCAGCCTAAATGCGTCAACTTAAAATCTTAACTTCTGCATTTAATAAACATTTTCCAAACTTCATGGACCCTTGCAAGACTTCTGCCTTTCTGTTGACCATCAGCCAGTATTGTTATTGGGTAGATGCCAGAATCCTTGGCTTTGAGTTTGAACCACAGCAGCTTTATTTCACATTGATTGTATGTCTCAGTCCCTGATAAGAAATATCTTATGCACATGTGAGGTGGAAATAGCAAGCCTGCATACAACTCCTCAAATTTTAGCCATGCAAGTGTGCTGTCTATGAGCACTGCCTGTATACCCTGTAGCCAGTTTGCTTGGAATGGAATGAAGGAAAGGTTTCATCTCTGTGCCTGAAACAATTATTTTAGCTAATAAGAATATATGAGATAACCCATGTATGTCTGACTGTTGGGAAGGTAACTTACAAGTGTGACAAACTTGGGAAAAAGCTAGAAAGAAAATTGTAGTGTGAAGTAGAATGAAGGGATCCTCTACAAAAGAGGATGTTGTCTACAGGCAGTGAGACTTCAGAAAGGCTTGATATTAATTACACTAAAAATCTTCATAGTGAACACAGTACCAGGGTCTGGATAGAAAAAGCTAGAGAAAAGAAAGCCAGAAAGAGCGTGTGGAAGGGCTGTATAGGTGGTGCAGTGGTATGTCTGGTATAAGGCAAGCCAGAGTCATGCATTCCTGGTTAGCAGAATGAAAAATGCTTGGGAGATAACACACTTGCTTGGAGATCCTTGCCTTAAGAAAACTGTTGAAGGAAGAAGCCTTTTGTTACATGTATGATTTCATAGCCTCGTCTGGTTTATTTTGGGACAAAATACTTGATAGAATTATGATTTGGGGAGGACAACTGTCTGAAGGAACAGTGATGAAATCCAGACATTTCACGAAGTTCAAATTTTTTATAGAAAAGTTTCCTTTATTCAAAAACAGTAACAAGGAAATCTTTTTAAAAATCAGTACATTCCTGCTGCAGCCTTGTCAGATGTCTTTTACAGGCTCACTGAAAGCCTACCTTTAAGAAACAAAAGAAACCAGTCAACCAACCCTTTCCTAAATGAGAAACAATTTTAAAAAGCAGACACAATTCAGCTAGCCCCAGAGCCTTCATGAAGTGTTTCAAGTGCATCAACAGAGGGCAGGATTCACATAAAAATCACCCTGACTCATAATTTAAATGAGGCCTGAGCGATTCATTGTTGTTAATGCTCTGAGACTTCAATTTTTGAGGAAAAAAGCATCTGCTGAGCTTGGGAGTACAGGCATGTCTTTAGTGAGGGATTTTGTGCATCTATGCTAATAAGTGGCCATTATCATAGAATCATAGAATGGCTTGAGTTGGAAGGGACCTTAAAGATCAATGAGATTCAATAACCTTGCTAAGGACAGGGTTACCAGCCACTGGATCATGCTGCCCAGGATGCCATCCAAGCTGGACTCAGGGATGGGGCATTCACAGCCCCTCTGGGCTGCCTGTTCCAGTAAACTCAGCACTCTCTCCCTAAATTGTTTTCCCCTGAAATCTAATCTAAATCTCCCCTTTTAGTTTAAAGCCATTGCCCCTTGTCCTATCATTACCCATCTGTGCAAAACGTTGTTTTCCCTCTTGTTTTTAAACTCCCTTTAAATACTGGAAAGCTGCAATGAGGTTTTACTTGGAGCTTTCTCTTCTCCAGATTGAACAAGTGCAATTCTCTCACCTTGTCTTTATAAAAGAGGTGCTCCAGCTTTCTGATCATCTTCAAGATGCTCCTCTAGATCCATTCCAACAGCTCCTCATCTTTCTTGTGCTGAAGGCCTCAGGCCTGGATGCAGTACTCTCAGTCCTAATGAGAGCAGAGCAGAAGGGTACAATCACCTTCTTCTTCTGGCTGGCCACCTCTTTTTTGATGCAGCCCAAGAAACAGTTGGCCTTCCAGGCTGCAAGAGCACCCTGCTGGCTCATGTTAAGCTTTTCATCTACCAGGAACACTAAGTCATTCTCTGTAGGACTGCTCTCAAACACTTCTTCTCCCAGTCTGTATGTGTATCTGTATCTGGGATTGCCCCAGCATGTGTGACATCTTGCACTTGGCCTTGTAGAACCTCATTCAGTTCTTATGGACCCACTTTTCTAGCCTGTCCAGGTCCCTCTTGGATGGTGTCACTCCCTTCTAATGTATCAACTGCATCGCTCAGCTTGGTGTCATCAACAAACTGCTGAGGATACTATCAATTCCACTGTCTATATCACTGATAAAGATGTTGAAGAGTGCCAGTCCCAAGACAGTAGACAACATTCATGACTGGCCTCCGCCTAGCCACAGAGCTGCTGACCACAACCTTTTAGCTGTGAACTAATTCCAACTAATTCTTTATCCATTGAATAGTCCACCTTTCAAATCTGTATCTTTCCAATTTAGAGATAAGGATGGGATACAGATCACCTTCATATCTCACATGTGCCTTAACATCTCTTTCAGAGGGTTCTGCTCTATGATATTCCCAGGCACAATTTGAGACTCACTGGTTTGAAGTTGTCAGGTATCCCTTTCTCCCTTTCTTGAAAATGGGAGTGATGTTTCCCTTTTTCCAGTCACCAGAGACATTGTCTGGTAGGCATGAATTTTCAAATGATAAAAAATGGCTTGGCAACCACATCAGCCGCTTCTTTCAGGACCCTTGGATGCATGTCATCAGGCTTCCATAGATTTGAGCACATTCAGTTAGATGAGGTGGTCTCAAACTTACTCTGCTCTTACAATGGGAGGGATTTTGCTCACCCAACTGCTGCCTGGAGGTCCAGGGATACAGGAGGTGTGAGAAGCCTGACTGCCAGGGAAAACTGAAGCAAAGAGGTTGTTGAGTACCTTAGACTTCTCCGTGTCTGTTGAAATGAGATTTACCTTCTCATTTATCAGAGAGGCCACACTCCTTTTGTCTTGTCTCTGAAGAACCCATTCTTGTTATTTTTCAGTCCCTCGCCAAATTCAGTTCCATCTGTCTCTTCAGATCCCAGATAACTTCCCACAGTAGTGAAGAAATAAATTTACTCTTTTCTGAAAACTAACTCCACAAATTCTTTTAAATGGAGGCTATCAAAAGCACCTATTTTCTTTCTGGATGGTCTCCATCTCTGTGTTTCATATGAAAGTGTCAACAAGGCACTGCTTTTAGAGACCTCAGCCTTAATCAGTATGTCACTGGTTTTAGACCAGCCCTTCTGCTTCAGTAGTTATCTGATAGTAGCCAGGCTCTTGGTTTGCTGTTGCAGTCCTTGTGATTATCTCTATCTTCCACCCCTCCAGATCTCACCATCTGTTTTAATTTTTCTGCCGAGGGCACTCGAGATCTTTTCCCCTCTATCTTTCACTTATTTTCTTTGTTGCATCTTTTCCTTCACTTCTCTGGTCCATGAAGAGACTGTCATACCTGCAAAAGCAACTGATCACAACCAGGATGGAACTTGTCAACCTCTGCAGTTTTAGCTTGCAGCAGAGCACCGTCAGCCTTGTGGTATCACAGCACAAAGCCTCCACGTACCATCATGTTCCAAACTTTGGGGGAGATTCAGTTCTATTTCTGGGCCCTTTGATTTAGTTTTGTCTCTCATTGTAAAGTGAAAGCCACACTGTGGACACATCAGGCAGCCACTGAGCAGCACACCAGGGATCTAGTGCAGATATGGAAGAGAGAAGCAGCTTTCTTTTCTCCTCTCTCCATTCTATCACTTGGAGTGGGTGATGAGCAGAGAAGGATGCAGGGACAACTCAGCTCTGCTGCCTGCCTTTTGGAGAAACTGTGAAGAAACTACGGCACTGCTTTGCAGCTAGAAGTATGTGAGATGCTACAGTAAGAGTATGATTGCTTACACCACCTCCTGGCAAGGAGAGGACTGCAGCAACAGGGTCCTTTTTTAATACTTCTGAGCACAACTCAGGGGGGGGTCATGGCTACACACATTGGCAGCAGTGAAATACAATGGGTTGGCCAATTCTGAGGAGCTGTTATCCAAAGAGACACAGCTGGCAAGCAGAGACTGAAGCTAGGCAGTGGAATTTCTGTTGGCTTGGGTCTCTAGCTACATCCACTGGTAATGTGAATGGAGGCCTGTACAAGCCATGGGACACCATGATGTGGCATCTGGGATGTCTGAGATAAGACTCTTATCCTGAAAATTAAGTTCTAAAAATAAAAAAAAAAGTAATAAAAAAAGTAGATTTTGTAAATGTTGTGTTCATGCCTTAGTTTTCTTTTGCCCTTTTTGGCTAGCCTACATGGTTTCTCTCATCTTGGAGTTTATTGCTCAGAACTCTAAACAAAACTAATTGCTCAAAACAAAGTGAGCAAAAGCAAGAGTAATGTGCTCAGCATTACAGGCAGCCCTATACTGAGGTGGGAAACAATATTGACATGCTGTGGGTTCCCTGTTTCTGACTTGTGTACTGGTGAAAGAGAAATATCACAATGTATAACGCTTAGACATTGCTGTACCTCATGTTTTTAACTTAGTGCTAACATCCCCGTTCACCCCTTACCATACGGTTACCCTTGAATAGGCAGCTGTGATGGAGGAGGTCATATGCTAATCCAATTAACGTTCCCCTAAGAGCCTTTAGAAGGCAGATCCTTGGTTGATATCGGTCAGCGTGGCTTGCAGAAGATGACATTTTAAGATTCACTCTCCTCTCAGACTAATTAGATGCTGCATGGGAGTAAGTTCACTTGTTTTGCTATGTGAGGTGAAGTCTGTGTACCTATGGATCTTGGCAGGAGGAAGCAGGATGATGGCTGGGGACAGCAAGCTGGCCTGGCCAGGCACCCTCCCAGTGTGGTTGGAAATCCTCTTGTCTTCTGTGGGTCCTCAAGCTCCTAAATATCATAAACATTTCTACTTTGCTGCCTCCAAGGCCCATGTGCGTGCAGAACATGGTGTTAACTCACCTGTGAGAGGAAGGACGAACACGCTCACCGTCATTCCCTTCTCCTTCCTTGGTAAGCTGGCCCAAAATGGGAAGGCTGAAATTTTCATGCTGCCTAGAAGTGATCCAATTCAGGAGTTAGCTGAAGCCTGATCTGGTGATTTCAGAGGGAAGCTGGCAATCTAGCCAAAGCCAAGCTCATGTAAAGCCTGGGCACTAAAAAACATTTAGGGAGACAGATGTGAGGCTGGCAGGAATAATACAGTGCAAGACCAAGTGTTAATGCTGCTGTTATCCTTTTTAAATTTGTTGTGCAAGTAGCAAGAAAGAAATAAACAGTAACCTCTCAGACAGTGATGTGTTGATAACTTCTTATTTTCACTGCTTTAACAGCTGATGGTGAATTATGCCATTTTAATGAAGAATATCCCTCTGCAGAAAGGTGGTGGCTTTCTTGGATGCTTATTGTCTTGGCTTTGAGTTTGCTTGAGGTTTACTCTTTGCTTTGCTCTCATATACCCTTATGGCTTGATTAATGTTTTGCTGAGTCACAGCCTTGTCTTTAATTTCCCGGTTGGCTGGATGCTGGCAGCAATTGTGTGGGCACATGTGCTGCAGTGCTGGGCAGTAGCACAGCTCCAAACATCAGGGGCACAGTGACAACAGAGGGACAGCTTGTGCTTGGCTGTAGGATTTGCATTTGGCTGCAGTCACAGGGAATAACAGCAGAGGAGAATAGTCACTAGCACCAAAAGCCCTTGACCAGAAAGATATTTTATCCATAAAAATCCTATTTTTAATTGAGTATAAAGCAATCTGTGTGGAGAAGAAATTGGCCTGTTGATATGTTGTGCTTCTGCCAGAGAATGAAAATCTTTTCTGAAGTGCTACTATATCTAATGCCAAAAAATAAAAAAGGCCTAAATTACTGTTTCAACTCTAGAGAAAGGAAGTAAGGCAACTGCTAGATCAGCTGTGGTCCTTTTGAATGATAGCTGAAGAGAGACGTTCTAATGTCATGATTAAGTAACTCAAGCATCATGCTGCCAATGATGTTGCTTAAAGCAAAGAAGTCAGTGGGAACATGGTCATTGCAGACTTGCTGACTCAAATTTTCCTTGTTCCAGGGTCAAAAAGTGAGTTGCTAAATTCAAGCCTGACTAAGCTGTTTGAAGCTCATCTCCTTCAGGGACATACTTTGAAAGATAAGTCTGGGGAAACATGACTGACTGTGGCTGTGATTGCTGTGTCAGTGAGCATCCCTGCTGGCCCACTGGAAGCCAGCGCATGAGAGTGGGAGGATAAAGCCTGTCATACGCAGGCTTCCTTGCACAGGAAGATGCAAAACTCTGTTATACCCCTCAGTTATTATGGTCCTACTCAGTTTTTCTGTCAAAAAGGAAAATTGTTCAACTCATTTTGGCTTTAAATTTTATCAGTAGTGTACTATATGTTATAAAGGCATATATAATCAACTCAATGGTTGGATCAGAGATTTTGGAAAGTAATAGAACTCAAATAATTATGGATTAATACAATAATAACATTCCTAAAGACAGCATCTTGCCTACTCATTTTCTCTGTGGGAAGGGTTTTTCAAAAATATATTTCATTGTTCATATTACCTTTTACAAATACTTGGTATGTTAGAAGGCAAGGAAGATGTTATTTTATAGTGTTAGATTCCTGCATATGTTATTTTTTCACTGGCTAAGCTGATGTAATGCAGAATGTAGTCACAACTGCACTGGCAAAGATGTCAGGATATAAAACAATCCATGATTTCGATAAATACAAGATATTAAAAAAAGGGTGGCTGGGAAAGAAAAAAAACAAAACAATTTAGAATCAATTCTTAAGAAGAGTAGAAAGGATGAGCCTGGGAACTACTGGCCTATCAGCCTCACCTCCATGTCAGGGAAGATTCTGGAGCAGATACTGCTAAAAGCTATGCTAAGGCACATGGAAGATTTAGATTGGATGTAAGGAGAAAGTCTTTTACAGTGCTGAGACACTTGCACAGGTTGCCCAGAGAGGTGGTGGATGCCCCTTCCCTGGAGGCATTCAAGGTCAGGCTAGATGGGGCTCTGAGCAACCTGGTCTAGCTGTGGGCGTCCCTCTTCATTGTCCAGGGGAAATGGACTAGATGACCTTTAAAGGTCCCTTACAACTCAAATGGTTCAATGATTCTATGATTCTAGTATGTCCATGTGTCTACAAAGTAATAAATTAACTATGACTACTGGCAGCAAGTATTGTACCAGAGAGAGTATAGCACTTGGTGTCCTGTCCAGCACACCTGGAGTGCTGCATTCTCCTCTTGGCAAGTTTCTGCCTGACTTTGATCATGGGCGTACAGTTTTACATTTTTAAAGATAAGAGCTAAAACAAAATTTGTGGTGGCAGTGAATGAGTATTTACCTTGTGTAAAATCCTATTGATTCTTCCAGTTTGGAGAAAGATCAAGGTGCTGGCTGACCGGTCCAAAGCCCTTAAGTCTTGACATTAGTCTGCTGAGCTCCCTTTAAGGTAAACACACAAGACATTGTTTTTTAAGGGCTCTCATTCTCAGGACCCAGCTACTGCCCAGTACAATGTCTTTACCTTCTTGGCTGTGAAACTGCAGCATCATCTTCTGTGTCAAAGGGAGGTATTTATTCCATGGGGTTTAGGAAGAAAATTTGAACATAATAGTTGAGCACATCCAGTGGAGGCCTGTACAGACCTGGAGACACTCCAAAGAAACAGCTGGCATCCACCCACCCCAGGCTTCCCAGCAGGATGTGGCTGGGAGAAATGGGAAACATGAATGGCCAGGAAGTGTACTGATGGTGGGGCCTGTAGGGCCACAATCTGCTTTCAGGAGAAAGAACTGTGTTCCCAGTTACAGAAGAGGGTTCCTGATGCTCCTAGGATCATGTTCTGGCTCCTTCTGCTTAGAGAGGGCATTCCATGTTTCTGCTGTGAACTGACAGAAATCAGACTACTTCTCTTTTGGGTGGTCTGTAAGATCTCCCCCATGCTGAAGCATGCAACATATATTTTATCTGCATTGATTGTAAGGTGATTTCTACATTTTTTATTTGCCCAGAGACATGACTTAGCAGAGGGTTATAGAGTAAGAGTAGTATGGTTAGATAGCAATTGGACTTGATGATTTTTAAAGTCTTTTCCAACCTGAATGATTCTATGATTCTATGATTCTGCCTTGCTCTCTGTTCCAGTATATCTTAACAAATTATATGTTCTGCTTTCTAAAATGGAAGTTCAATCATTGCGATTTTTACATTCTTAGTTAAAATGGTACTTTAATGAAGTAAAAGTCACACAAAAATCTTAAGTGATACATGCACAAATATTTCTGTGTATGCCAGTCTACAATAATCTTCGTATAAACAAATTCTGCCTTGTCATCAAGCTTGAGACCTTGAATTAGCAGCATGATTTTCTGCTAAGTAAAAAACAGAAGAGAATAGAGCAAAATTAGCCTGTTTCAACTGCTTATTCACTTTTGTAATGTGCAGTCATGCCCAAGATCAAATACATGATGTGCCTAAATCACGTTCCATTTATTTGCTTGATTACAATTTAGTTCCAGACAAGGACTTTCTCGACCATAGAATAAACAGTACAACTTTCCAAAGAACAGATTTTCTTCAAGGTATGTATTGTTTTTGTACATTAGAAAATAAAAAGAATTTTTTTCCAACTGGTCTGATAATCAGAAACAATTTGGAGTAACTTTTTGCCTTCCAGCAGAGGATGCAGGCTTTTGAGTGCATGCTTTGGCATTTGTGGAAGTTCACATTTGACAGAATGAGTTTTTATCATTCTGAAATTCTTTTGGTAGATAAAGAAAAATGATTTAGAATTTGTTACACTCTTTAGGATTGGATTTTGACAATCTAGAAGGTATTTTTCTGCATAATATAGTATATGAGATGAACAATTACTTGGAAGTGAATATTCATCCCACATCACTACTATCTGTAAATGGACAGTTAGTTCAGGCTATGCTCCAGAACCATCTGCAAAAGACAGTATGTTGTGTGGGTTCAAACTGTTTGGCTGTAGTATACATTTTGGCAACACAGAAGTTCTCCTTGCTGGAAACAAAAGCAAAAACAAAAAAACAATTATTTATGTTTTATTTCTGTAATAAGAAACAGGAAGGAAAAATACTTGCTTTTTTCCAGGGCTTCAGACAGCTGTGCCCACTGAGAAAATTATCTGCACCAGAGTCAATTATTATTATTATTATTTTTTTTTTTTGCTTCAGGTGAAAGAATGAACACTGTTACTATGTTGGGCAACACATGATTTCTTTTTGCATTATCAAGACATACCATATAGCTACGTGCAGATCTAGAAAAAAAAGTCTGTCACCAAGGGAATGGCTATGAGTAGTGTTATAATACAGTTACTAATGTCTTTTGCCATCCCATGTATTTTCTCCCTTCTTGGCAAGAACAAGCTTAGATTCATAAGCTTTGCTGGAAGCTAGGCTAAAATGTCTTTTATGATCTGCTCCATTTGCATGGTACCTTACAGTTGACAAGTTACTGTGAAGCCTTATGGCATTTATTGTTATCTTCCCAGATCTGTGCAAATTGCTTCTCTGCTCTTTCCAAGAAATTTAGTACTTCCATTAAAAGGGTTTATTTGAACTGTTACGGCTTGTTAGTGACTGTCACACTCAGGATGTGTACATGGATTAGCTTGATCACTTTAAAATATATAAATAGGACTTATATTTAACCTTAGGTCATTGTCACTCTGCCTGCTCTCCAGATTCAGAGTAAACAGTGTTTAATTCAGGATAAATTTGTCTGATATAAGTAGCCTGAGATGCCAAAAGTTGGAACTATATAGGCTAGTCCTCATAGGTTTATTTCAAACAGACAGGAACTATTTGGAAAACACTTAACAGATGTATATGGAATCATAAAATTATAGAATGGCCTGGGTTGAAAAGGACTACAATGATCATTGAGTTTCAATCCCCCTGCTATATGCAAGGTCACCAACCACCAGACCAGGCTGCCCAGAGCCACATCCAGCCTGGCCTTGAATGCCTCCAGGGATGAGGCATCCACAACCTCCTTGGGCAACCTGTTCCAGTGCGTCACCATCCTCTGTGTGATAAACTTCCTCTTAATACCTAACTGAAACCTCCCCTGTCTCAGTTTAAAACCATTCCTCCTTGTCCTATCACTATCAACCCTCATAAATAGCTGTTCCCTGTCCTGTTTATACGCTCCCTTCAAGTTCTGGAAGGCCACAATGAGGTCTCCCCCTCTTGGAGCCTTCTCTTCTCCAAGTTAAACAAGCCCAGTTCCCTCAGCCTTTCTTCATAGGAGAGGTGCTCCAGCCCTCTGATCATCTCAGTGGCCCTCCTCTGGACCCGCTCCAAGAGCTCCATGTCCTTGTTGTGCTGGGGGCCCCAGGCCTGGATGCAGTACTCCAGATGGGGCCTCACAGGAGCCGAGTAGAGGGGGACCATCACCTCCCTCTCTCTGCTGGCCACCCCTTTTTTAATGCAGCCCAGAACACAGTTGGCCTTCTGGGCTGCAAGCACACACTGCTGGCTCATGTCCAGCTTCTCATCCACCAAGGACACCCAAGTCCTTCTCCGCAGGGCTGCTCTCCAGGAAATCTTCCCCAGTTTGTATAAATACCTGGGATTGCCCCGACCCAAGTGTAGCACCCTGCACTTGGCCTTATTGAACCTCAAATTAAAAATAACCCTCATATTTTTGGAGACTGAAATTATTTCTGTTGAAATTCTTCCCTCGGTGTGACCCCAGCACCACCTTCATGAGAGTTTCTTACTCTACTCCAGGCCCAAGAGAAAGACAGAAAGCCATCTCTTCCAAGTTTGTTTTTGTCCAGAAATATGCAGCAGTGTAACAGGTAAGCAGTGCAAAATACTGAGCGCATGTGGCTCCAGCTCTCCTCTCCTCTTTGGTATTGCACTTAGGCAAAATTTTACACCTCAAAAGTTTGCAAGCCTGTAGGAAGCATCTGGCTGCTGCAGTGTTCAGAGTCCTGCACAGCATCCTTATTTCCCAGGCATTTCAGTAAAGTATGTGGAAGCTCCATAATGGTACTCACGCTGTCACCATGATCCATCCCAGAAGTCCTCCCTCCTCACCACCTCCTCAGTGACCATTGTGGGGTGTTTTAAAAATAAAATTAGTGACTTTTTAGTATTTTATAGTGCTGACTTTAAAACCAAGTATGTTACTCACATGGAAAAATCAGAAAGTAATATTTTGTGTGTTGATTGTGCCTGAACACATACAGCATTTTGCAAGAGTTAAAAGGTCTTCTAAATATTTGGCAAATACAAGAACACTAATTAACACTTCATAGTTATAAGAAGTATTGATAGAAGCTCTGCGAACTGTTTACAAAGTTTTTGTGATATATTAGAGTATATTAGGAATTTCTGTTTGATTGGGTACATTAATTAAGGCATTCAGTTCTGGATGAATGAATCTAATTGTTATCTACTTTTCCAAGTAGGATTTCATGGGTTCACTGTTAAATTCTCAAGTGTCAAAGAAAGTGAGATTTTTGTTATAGTCTATTTTTGAAATTCCTGCAAATCTCAAGATTAGCACTTGGGTCGGAGGAATCCCAGGCATCCATACAGACTGGAAGGAGCGGTCCTTGAGAGCAGCCCTGCAGAGAAGGACTTGGGGGTCTTGATAGATGAAAAACTTAATATGAGCCAGCAGTGTGCCCTTGCGGCTCGGAAGGCAGATGGTATCCTGGGCTCCATCAGAAGAGGAGTGGCCAGCAGGGACAGGGATATGATTGTCCCCCTCTACTCTGCTCTTGTGAGGCCCCATCTGAGTACTGTGTCCAAGTGTGGAGCCCCCTGTACAAGAAAGACAGAGAGCTGTTGGAGAGGGTCCAGAGGAGGGCCACAACGATGATCAGGGGACTGGAGCACCTCCCCTATGAAGACAGGCTGAGGGAGCTGGGCTTGTTCAGCCTGGAGAAAAGAAGGCTGCGGGATGACCTCATTGCAGCCCTTCAGTGCCTGAAGGGAGCCTATAAACAGGAGTGGAGTGAACTCTTTCAAAGGATAGATAACAGCAGGATGAGGGGAAATGGATTTGAGTTGAGGGAGGGGAGATTTAGGTTGGACGTCAGAGGGAAATTTTTTACAGAGAGTGGTAAGGTGCTGGAACAGGCTGCCCAGAGAGGTTGTGGATGCCCCGTCCCTGGAGGTGTTCAAGGCCAGATTGGATGGGGCCCTGGGCAGCCTGCTCTAGCATTAAATGAGGAGGTTGGTGGCCCTGCATGTGGCAGGGGGATTGGAGTTTCCTGATCTTTGAGGTCCCTTCCAACCCTGGCCATTCTGTGATTCTGTGATTCTGTGATTGAAGAACAAGTGCTCTCACACATTCCCTGTCATCTACACGGCCAAGGCAAATACTGATGTCACAGTGACATCACTAATACATTAGTTGCCATATGATTAGTAAAGTGGTTCTAGTAGAAATGGGCATCTCTGTATTGACAAGTATCTTGTGAATATCCTCCTTGTTAGGGAATCACATTCTGAGGTAGACAAACTTTCAGGACAAAGGAAGGAGCATTTATTTGTTGGCTGTATGGTTACAAATCAGAACATTTAAATGTGTAAAACCAAAACAAAACAGTTAATGCAAGCAAAATCTAAGTAATTTTTGTATTGCTTTTAAGGTATTTGCTTGGTATAGGAGCCTGTGTATTGCCTCATTGGATGAGTGGTTAACCTAATCTAGAATCACTAATTACTGAAACAGCATTGAAACGTGGAAGAAAACGTATGAAAGTGGGTGATAATTAATTAACCAGTACAGAAGAAAACAATCTTATTTGATGAGAAAATGCTGTATGCAGCGAATGATGGAAGCTTAATAGTATTACCAAAACATATGGATGTTTAAATTAAAGTTTTTACTGCAACTGCAGTATTTGCCTTTCTTTACAATGTGATTCAGTTACTGTTTTGAATCCTGCAAAATTCTTTAATGATGAAGGAATGTAGCTCTTGAATAATACCTTTAATAATACCAGAGATGGGGCATCCACAGCTTCTCAGGGTAACCTGTTCCAGTGCCTCATCACCCTCGCAGTGAAAAATTTCCTTCTAATATCTAACATAGGTCTCCCCTTGTTTTAGTTTAAAGCCAATCCCTCTTGTCCTATCACCATCAGACTGATAAAAATTTAGAAGGCTCCAAGGAACCTTCTCTTCTCCAGGCTGAGCAAGACCAAAGGGCTCAGTCTTTCTTCATAGGAGAGCTGTCTGATCATCCTGAGGATATCCTCTGCACCTGCCCCAACAGCTTCATGTCTTTCTTGTGTTTGCAGTCCTAGAGCTGAACACAGCACTGCAGGTAGCATCTCATGATGGAGGAGTAGAAGGGCAGAATCACCTCTTTAATCCTCTTGGTCCTGCTTTTTTTGATGCAGTGCAGGGCACAGTTGGTTTTCTGGGCTGTGAGGGCACACTGCTGGCTCATGTTGAGCTCTCATTGATCAACACTCTGAAGTCCTTCTCCTCAGGGCTGCATTCATCCCATTTTCTGTCCAGGCTGTATTTGTGCTTAGGATTGCCCTGACCCAGATGCAGAACCTTGCATTTGCTCTTGTTGAAGTTCATGAAATTTGTGCAGGCCCATCTCTCAAGCATCTCAGGGTCTCTCTGAATGGTATGTCTTCTCACCAGCATGTTGACTGTACCATTCGGCCAGTATTTTCCTCTCTTTAGACTTAACACTGTGGAATAAATTTCATGAGTTAAACGGTGTTTGAGAAATGACTTTACAATTTGAAGTGCACCATTCTTCATGTGAACACATGGGAGAATAGGTAGAAATTCTTATCCTGCTCTTTTTTAGCCTCCCTATGATTCTTTCTTATGATTCATTATTTATTTTCAGTTATTTGTCTGTGATTTCTCATCATAATCCTATATAAATTGAAAAGACTGAGTTTATTGCCAAAGTCACATGATATTTTTAGAGTCCATGTATAACTGGCATCTTCAGGCATCTCAGGTAGATGACCCTGCTCTGTATTTGGCTCTCTGATGGTCTGAGGCTGGGTGGATCTGGGCAGTCTCTGGTCAGTGTGTCTCAGCTTGGTCTTGATATATCCTACAATTGTGAAACACTGATCCAGCAAGCACCTATGAAGCTGGATTTCCACACCTTGCATTTCTCTTTGTTTGGTAATAGCTGGTTACTAGTCATGCTAAGCAGCCCTGTTCAGGTCTGAAGAGAAAAGTGATACTCTGTATTGCAAATGTTTGGGGAACTCTACCAATGCATTGGAACAGAACGGGGGAATGGTTTTTGAAATGAGTATACAAATGAATTTATTCCAGCAATCCATGTTCAAACCTCGCTATAACAAAAGTTGTTGTTTAGATTCATTAGCCAGATGAAATAGAGTGAAACAATTTTGAGTGCCAAATATTTGACACAAACTCCTTGTGAGAACAAAGATCATTGCAGAAATTACTTAACGAATTATCTGTGAATAACATATATTTTACATGAGTCCTTGACTGCTTGTTGACAGCACAGAAGAAGGGTGTTATTTGCGAGCCGTGTGATTTAGGTATTTCCAAACTGAATCTGTCCTGTGATATGTTCTTCTTTCTTTCATTTTTCAAAAATAATAAAACTTTGGTAATATCTGTCAAGCAATTTTATGTTCCCATCAAATATTGCTTTTTATTTCTTAATTTTTATGTTACTCAAATTTTTATTCCTTTTTTCAATATCTTCCTCACTCTCAGTGGAAGTCTGAGCTTTCACCTTATATTTTAAAGTAGATCTGCAACAGTTTGCAGGAGTTAGAATCTGGTGCACTGCTGTGATGAGATGCAGACTGCAAAGCGTATGTGTCCAACCTGGTAGTTTCATGTTTTTGTTACCCTCCTTTTTATGTTTTAATAAAAAATATAGAATAAATAAATACATTTTGTTACTTACAAACATTAACTATATTATATATTTTATATGTGGCCCAAGACAATTCCTCTTCACTCAATTTTGCCCAGGCAATGCTGTACATGATTGCATTTATCACAGGCATATGGTTCTGTTGAAGTGTTTAAAGCTGTGTGATACTTTGAACATGCTTAAAGTCCTTTGCTGAGCCAGGCTGTGGGACCCTGGCGAGGGGTGCTGCTGCTGGACAGTAAGTGCACATGCCTATGGAGGGAATTCTGCCACATGCAGCTGGAGAGAAGCCTTGCGTTGCCCACGCTGGGAAGGCAACAGTGATGGCACCTGGCACAGCTCGTCCCATCCCCAGACATTTAGTGTGAGTGCTGCTTCTCTGACAGCACTTGCCCTCAGGATTGGAAGGTGCTATGGAGGAGGTGTGAGCTATGAGCAGTGAGAAGGACTGATGGGGCCGCACATCATCCGTGCTGCCCAGAGGCACCATGCCTGGCTTTGCAGATGAATGTTTGTTCGCTTATGGCCTCAAACCTTTGCCAGATATGTGCAAGCCTGTGTGTGAAAACAGTGATAATGAGAGTATGAGACCCTTTTGTCGTTGATAAAAAAGTGCTGAATTAGGCAACACATGTATGAAAGGGACAGTGATTCAGAGAGAAATCTTAGGAAGAATCAATGCACTGCCCTGATGGCAATCAGGTTGTTGACTTGTATTATATTTCGTTATCCAGTCAGCTCTGTTCTGACTCTGTAATTCTGACTTTCATTTAGAGGGTTTTTTTTTCATTTGCTTCAGTGCAAATGACCAACTACTACTGAGAAAAATTATAAATGTCTTTTTGTTGCCTCGTGCATTTTATTAATTTTCTCCCTGCTCTCTGACATTTCTGTCTCCAAAAAATTTTTTTCTGAAGCTTTATTTGCCTTTTCCTTTTCTGGAGACACAAACATATTTAAAATATGACACTCCCAAAGTATGTGTACTCAAGCATGTCCAGCCAACAGATGCTAAGCACTGTGACCCCATGGCATGATGTAGTCTGGGAGATCATTAAGAAGTAGTAGCCAAGCTTAAAACCAGCAACAGCAATTGTAGTCTTGGGTATGAGTATCAGAAATTATTTCCACGTCTGAGCTTAAACATAAAAGCTTTGCAATGGGTCAGATTTCAGGAAGACCATCCTCTTCTTCCCTCCATCTCCTTTCCCTTTATCTTTGAGAAAGGCAATCCTTAAGCACGGGGATAAAGGGAAGGAAAGTGGGCCAAATACTGTAGTGTCCTCTGAATTGAAGACCTAACCATATGATTTCTGAGACTTTAACTGCCCTCTAAATCTGTTGTTGAAGGCAGAGCATGTGGAGGGAAATAAGTAGATGATTGATTTGCATGGAGAAGGTTAACATGGGTCACCACACTTGACAGGATGAAAATACAGTAACCTGAGATCTGTGAAAGCAACAATAACCACACAAAGCAAACAAAAAAGATGAAAACATCTGCTCCTGTGCACTCTGGGAAACCGGTTTGTTGCTGCTCTGCGATGTTTGTCCAAAACACAGAGGAGTGCATGAGGGCCTGTTGTTCTGGAGAGAAGACCTATGGAAGAAGGCAGGCAACAGGCCTTCCTGTTAGCTAGGACAAGGATAGCATTTGTCATTTATGTGGTGATAAGGAGCTGTAAGTGTCTATAGGGAGTGAATGTTGTGAGCACACCAGTGGAAGAAGTTTTTTTCTCAGAATTTTGAGACTCAAGCAGCTCCAGAGGGAACTCATACTCTTACAGCAAAACTGCTGTTGAAAAGCATAGAGATTTGGATGAAGGTATTATTTTTGCAGGTAAAGGTAGTGCGTTCCCTTTCCCCATGAGCCTCTGCCCAGCATCCAGGCTGAAATGAAAGCCTAGCTATGTGGGTTCATACCATGTCTTCTGTGGTTTTCTCTCCTCTCATCCACTTCAGCCAGGACAAGGAAGAGATGGAAGTCTCCATGCTGGAGAAATCCTTCACACAACCACAGTCCCATCCCAAACTCAGTGCTCATTCCGTGCAAGAAAAAAAATTAAAATTGCACAGAGTAGAAAAATAACACTTCTTTTGAGATGTCTCTTTGGCAACAGTTAGCTCACTCTTCCTCCCAGTAGTCGCTTGAAGAAAGCCTCCAAGAAGCATTCTTTAAATGCCACTTCTGGTTGTCCTCTCTCCATCACCCAGCAGTTAATTTTCCTTCATTTCACTTTCCACTACCACCTGCCAAAGGGCATTTCGCAGCGTTACAACCATGGAGAAACTTTTGCTGGGACTGGACATAGATGTCAGGATGCAGTGATATTTTAAGGAAGCAGGAGATTACACAGGCAAACAGCAATCACACACTAGCCTCCAACTCTAGACAGAGGGTGCCTTTATTCATTTGTACATAATTCCTCTTGGCTGCCAATAATGAAAGGGATGTAAATTTTACTTTTGCAGCAGTTGCAGAGCATGAGGCATCACTGCTGCTGTGCCATAGAGTAAGGTATCACGAGCTTGTCTCCTGCGAAGTACTGAATCATAATGCAGGGACACAGAATCTCATAGAATCACAGAATCACACAGAATGGCCCGGGTTGGAAGGGACCCCAAGGATCACGAATCTCCAACCCCCCTGCCACAGGCAGGGCCACCAACCCTCCCCATTTAATACTAGACCAGGTATCTGAAATGATATGTAGCTCAGTTTTCCTGAATGTTTCTGTGCCATCTTTTGTCCAGTGCCATTTCCTTCCTCAAACAGGCAACCTGCTTAATACAGGTTGGATCATTGCTAAATATGTAAAAGAAGAGATGCTGATCCAAAATGCTATGGGGAAATGCATCTAATCCATAACAGATTTGCCCATCACCCTAATGTGTTCCAAATTCACAGTTCCATGTTGATCAAGCTTTATGTCTGAAGCAGGGGAGATCTTTCATTTCATATAATCATAGAGTCATTAAGTTGGAAAAGACCTCTAAGATCATTTAGTCCAACCATCCAGATATTACCAGTATTGCCCACTAAACTATGCCCCTCAGTGCCATATCTCTATGGTTCTTGAATACCTCCACGGATGGTGACTCCACCACCTCTGTGAGGAGCCTGTTTCGTCATCTGACCACTATTTCTGATAATTTTTTCCCAGCATCCAATGTGAACCTCCCCTGGTACAACTTGAAGCCGTTCTCTCTTGTCCCTTCACTGTTACCTGGAATTTTATTAAATCCGTCTGAAAAAGAATTGCTGCTTATTGTGTTCTCTTTTCTGGTTTGTTTTTTGCTGCTGCTCAATTCAGCAATCCTCTGCTCTTGTCAGCCCCTGGGACTTTTACCTTCAGCATGAAGCACAAAGACACTGGTGCCCATCGTGAGTTAACATCCCAATGTTAGGAGCAGCTGAAATATTTGACACATGTGGGACTACAGCCATTCTGTGAGGCCTTAGGACTGTGTAAGAAAAGACAACACTGGAAACCTGAGTGAATAACTTTTAGTGAGGAATTACTGGTTTTGTGAAAGTGAGTTGCAGTGTCACCGTGACATACAAATACACGGTTCCTTCACTAGGGAAATACATTCTGTCTCTCAGTAATTTTCTGTTTCTGAACAGGTGGAACCACTTACCAGTAGTAAGTATGAGGGTTAAGTTGAAGTGTGATTGAGAAAGAGGTCAGGCAGTGTGTGGCATATGAGAAGCTGGAGACACCCTCCAGTGTATTTTTGGACTGCAGGGTGTTTTGGAAGAGCACTGGCAATAAGGCTGTTTTTGTCACTGTGTAAGCTGACTTTTACAGGATTTCTTTCCCAGGGCTGAGTCTGAGATAGAGGGATGCTCTGGGACTGTCCTTGGCGGGGAGCTGATGGTATTCCACAGTCCCCTAGTGCTTCTTCTGGTCTCCAGCATGAATTTGAATTTTGCTTTTCCAGCATTCATAACGTGGGTATTACATGTACACACAGCCTGTCCTCACACATCAAAGGTGACATGGAACAAATCTGCCAGTACTTGAACAAGCTCCAAGGTCAGCAGGTTTGTTAAAAAAAAAACAGCTCTCAAACTGCCATGTGTACCTACAGTGAGCCTAATTACAGATGAAATTCGCCTTTCTCACCACAGACAATCTTTAGCATTCCTTCTTTAACATACATATTTCTGTAAGGGAAATAATGCCTTAACAGCTCTGGAGCAATTTTGGAAGGCTTAACCTAAACAAAAATAAATATTTTATATTTCAGGTTTTACCCTAGTATGCTATTCTTTCATAATAATTATTTTTTCAATCTTTGGCTGTATTTTCCCCAGGGCAACATATTTGTTTTGTTTGTTTCTTTCTTCCAGTAGCTGACTTATTTGTGCTTCTGTTTTTAATTGCAAAAGTCAATATAGCAGGCCAAATTCAGATGTGGTGGAGTTGTATTGAATAAAATGTGTTTATTTATGTGCAGCATTGCCACATTTTAATATTGCTTTTCAATATTAAATATTAATGCATGTACCTAGTGCATTGATTTAAGGAGCACTGCAGCACTTAAGTGCTTGCCTATGAGATTAAAACTATTGCTGGCCACACTAGGTGACATTGCAGAAGCACTGCTATTCTCACCAGAATACTTGGCAATTGCAACGCTCTTTGTCAGACCCTGGGATAAAAATATCACCTAACAAACAAACCAAACTCTGCAAATAGCAGCGCAAATAAAGGCAACTTTCCTCACTCTCTGGTGATCAGTATGTATGTGTGGCTGCTGATGGCAATGGTGAAGGAAATCAAAACCATGAGACACATATGCACAGAAATGTATTTTCATACATATAATGCACACATAAACTTCTTCAAAATAGTTTTTATTTCTGTGGTACTACTCAGTGGCTATACTTAGTTCTAGAATGTAGGGAAAAAAAGGTTTTATTGATGCACTTTGATGATCTGTGTAAGTCTCAGCTTTCCTGGGAGGAAAGGTTGGAATGGGCTGCCAAGGGAAGTGGTGGAGTCACTGTCTCTGGAGGTATTTAGGGAAGGTGTTGATACAGTACTTAGGGACATGGTTTAGTGGGCAGTATTGGTTGTAGGTGAATGGTGGGTGGATGGTTGATCTTAGAGGTCTTTTCCAACCTTTATGGTTCCCTGATTCTATGATTCTATGACTTTTCCACTCTCTGTGTTTTAGGAAAGGCTGTTTGTTTGCTGCTGGAGACAGGACCTTTGCTTCTCTGCAGGTTGGTTGGGTGTACACCAAGAGCTGCTCTACAGGGCTTTGTTGCTGTTATCTCCATGTGGGAGGCAGACCCTGAGAACTGATCTTTGCACTGTCTGGAAGGGTAAAAGGTGTTAATCCTACCGAGAAGTGTTGAAGTGTTGTTGGCAGCTCTGGGCACAGCCAACATGGGGCACCCTGTAAAATGTCCCCATCGCTAGTGCGAGCTCCAGGCTCCTTCAACATTCCCTCTTCAGATAGCAGCTAGCAAATTGTGTTCATCATGAATTATTTCTGAGATGCTCAGCAACTTCCTGAAACTGGTACTTCTATTAGTAATAGTCATGTTGTTGTTAGCACTAGAAATTTATATTATTATCAACTTGTTTTATTCAGTGAAATGCCTGGATGCTTCTCAAGTTCTAAGGCTTAGTGCAGCTATTGACACAGTGCTGCTCAGGGCTGTTGGACTGAAGCTATGAGCTACCAGCACAATAAACATGGAGGTGTATTTTTCAGAGTCAAGGCCTAGCAATACTGTAGGATAAACAGTTTGTTTAAAGAAGTCCACTAAAAGTGCTGTCAAAACATTATTTAGCACTTTTCAGTATCTGTTCTGCAAGAGGAATGATTGCATTTGTCAATAAAAGATCAGTTTTCTACTGGGTTGCCCAAGGTGTAGGGGTTGATTATGAAGTACATCTGTATGGAAGTAAGTTGCCTGTGCTGTACCAACCACAGTGCACAAATCCTGCTCTCAGAGGTGCCAGCAGCTGAGGCCATTAAACGTGTCTGATGGCTCCTGATAGGTGATGCTGGGAAAAAATACTTCTGCAGCTCAAAAAGCCATGTAGTAGGCTGGCATGCAATTCTATGGAGTCTTTCTCTGGTCATTTCTGTCCCAGGGTTCTGTAATTTAACTATATTCATGCTGTTGAGAGGATATGAAGATGTGAAATGGCCTTTGGTGGTATACTTCTTGAGGTAGTATGCAAATTGCTTTCTTTCTCTTTCATATATAGTTAGTTTTAATGTTGGTCTTTTCTGTTCTCTGTGTTGCCATTATTTTATCTATGTCCAGTTTTCAAAGAAAAAGAATATATTTGAAAGTTATTATGCGATGAATGAAAAGAAAAACAACAGAAGTCAAAACTTCCCTTCACAGATTCACTAGTTTATCACAGACGGATAAATTTACAGGAAGGCTGGAAATTTACTACGCATGAAATTAGGACTGTCAGAGCTTGTACTCCACCAGAAAGGAATGGGTCTATAGATGAGATGGTAGCTAATGTAGTTAAATAACAGAGAATGTTTTTAAAGTTTTGAGTAAATATCCAACCAATTTCAATCCAAGTAAACCAATTCTGTTGCTGTCTGAAAGGCTGCCAAGGACACCACAGCATGTTTTATTGACCAAATTGCATGGAATTCTGTTATGGCAGAATTTTCTGTTTCCCTTTTTTTCACGCTATGCCTGCATATTGTGGCATAGTTATGTATATGATATTTTTCAACTGCTACTGCAGACGGATACATAAATAAAAAGACTTAAAATTGATGAAGATAAATAAGAATTTATTTATTGCACAGATGCATGGGAAAAGCTTGGCATCCAGCCTGTGCTGAGTGCTGTGCATTCATTTGCCTTATTGCACGCATGTGTTTTCATGTGCATGTTCAGAAACATGCACAACACACATGTACATGCTTCTCCATTGATATAGGGTTCTGTCCACTCTACACTGCCAATACAGCCCCAACATACTCACCAGAGTAAACTTCATAATTTTTTTAGGGTATTCTTTCTAAGTAGGAGCATATAAAAGGAAACAAACTCTGGTTAGTTTGTTAGTTAGAATGTTGAACTTTTTAGCATTATTTCAGTTTCAGCAGTTTTAGAATGGCAATAGCAGCTTTTCTTGCTATTAATGGCTTAACTGGAGGGACTCTGAGCTCTTTAAAATCAATTACATGTATAAACAATGCATCAATTACAATACTGGCTTTTCACTACAGGGCATAAGACAGATCGGAGAGGTCAGGTTCTTGCCTGCAGTCTTGAATCAATGCAGTGACCCAGCACTGAACCATGCTGAAGATTTCTGACCCGCAGGCCATTTTTTCAGCCATTAAACCTCTTAATAACTGTAAACTGAGGCTTCAGAAAATGGTAATACTTGGTAAATGGCAGCATTTTGAAAATAAAAGAAGACAAATCATGGAGTAAAGGAATATCCTGCACCTTGAGACACCTGCAGGTTCAGCTGCTTATTTCACAACCATTTTTCTACATCACAGTGAGTGAGAACTGATAGTGATATTTTCTAAAGCACCTGCATCTCCATTTTCCAAACAGTTGACTTCCAATGAGTTTTTTTAATGAAAAAAAAGTAAATCTTTGGATTGAAATTTGGCATGTACAATTCCAGCTTTCTGTGTGACATTCCCTTGTACATGGCTTTTGATTGCCTTGGTATCTCTGGTTGCAGAAAACGAATAAGCAATGCTGGATATTCAAGTGTTATCAGATGTATGCATACTAGGCAGAAAAGAGAGCATCATGTAGTCTTTTGGAGATGAGTAGCTGGCTATTCTTCATTTCATACTGGCTGTGATGAGCACAAGAGAGCTATGTTGTCTTGCAGATGACATAAGGTGAACTGGTACAGTTTGAGCATTGTAGTTTCCCATACACTAGTCTAATAAGCAGAGAATTTGTCAGAAAACTAGTTTTATTCAAAGAAAATATTCTCAAATGTGCCCCCATTGGCAAATGTGTGACTTGATTTTCCGCATTCCCCACTGCAGCAGGCAGAAGCTACTGATTTTCATTTGCTTTTGTCCCTGCTTTAGCCTTCATCTTCACCTCAAAGGCATAAAAGTTTGAAAGAGTTTTCTGTCATGTGTTTTGTTCTATGCCTTGTTTTGTACCTCCAGTCTGATAGCATAACAAAACCAGGAAAATCCAGCAATTGTTCTCCACGCTCCACTTCAGCTTTTCCTGAAGCACCCCAAAAAACAGAGCCATTCTTCTGTTGTCTGCTGCTTCAGCATTGCGCAATACAACTCCTTCAGGACATAAGAGTTCCTGAGAGATGCAAAGTGATTTCTAAAATACTGCATTTCTGAAGCATGTGCATGATCTGTGTTTTCTGATGTTCTTTGGCACCTCTATTTCCAGTACAGAATTCCATCTGCATTTAGAATGGAAGAATCCTACATGCACTTAAGGACAGAGGAGGTTTTCGCTCAGCTTCCAGCTGTCCCAGAAGATCAATTTGTTGGTTAATTGGGAGAAAGTCATATACGCTTAGCAAACTTCTGTGAGCTGAAGTCCCACATTTTACAGGACATCTTTGTTTATATGCACTGGCATGTGCTTGAGGTGAGGAATGCTGGGCCTAAACCTCGTATGCTTTCTCTTTTCCAAGAGCAAATCCCTTCTTTTGCAGTACTTTTCATATCTTGCAGAAGAGCAATACAGTGATAATGATGTCTCTGTGATACCATCCTAGCAAAATATGCAGATCTGTGCAGCCACTTTGACTGAGCTCATTCCTGTTGAGCCTGTGAAAGACTTGCCATGGATGGGGATGAGGAGCTCAGTTTCTGCTGCTACTTGGCAGGAGTTTTGTTGCCCCATGTGCAGTGCTGTCCCCATCTCCCTGAGGAGCCATCGCCTTTCTGAGTGCTGGGGCTGTGATGGTCACAGCAGTGCCTGTAGCTGTTTGCCTGTTGAAGTTCTTACTGTGAACCAGGTGGTTTTTCCATCAGACACATAAGAGAGAGGATTTTCCTAATTTCCAAAGGCTCTTTATCACTTTTGCTTTACCAGAACTTAAGAAAATGGCAGTGACTGGTCTGGAGTGCTGTAGGGCAGATTCAGCTCCTGCGTCCCATCCTGTGCCCTTCTTTGGGACTGGTAGTCCCAGTGTCAGGAAACCCAGACAGCTTCCTTGGAGAGTTAAGTTTTTAGCAGCAACATAAGGCATGCCATTGTCTCTCTGTAAATAATTCACAAAATGTCAGCTGGTGTTAAGAAAGGAAACCTGAACACAGCTGAGATGATCAGCTGTGTGCTTGCTTGCAAAGCAAGAATGGAGTCATACAGGAACAAGGTGCATTAGATATGTAGACCTTATAAACTGCTCACTATCAGGTATAAAATTAAAGAACGCTATTCTCCTTTCCTTTCAAGAAGATCCTCTGCCAGAGCTTCAGGCTTTGGTACCACACATTGTTGGGTGAAATCCTGGGGCTGTAGAAATCCCACTGTGCAGAAAGGATCATAGAACCATAGAATCATAGAATGGCTTGGGTTGTAAAGGACCTTAAACTCCCCTGCCAAGGGCAGAGTTGCCACCCACCTGATCAGGCTGTCCAGGATCCCATCCAACCTGGCCTTGAACACCTCCAGGAATGGAGCATCCACAGATTCTCTGAACTGCCTGTGCCAGTGCCTCACCACCCTCAGAGTGAAGAATTTCTTCATAACATACAGTCTAAATCAAAAAGAAGCACCAAAGGTTGTAAAAACACATAGCACTGACTTTAAACCTTCTGCCTGATGTCTACAGCAGTGTTGCCAGGGACTTGCTTTCCTCCTCCCCCTGCCACCCTTGTGCACATCTATTTTTCTGAGAAGAAACCAGCTCCTTGCCCTCAGGCACATGCTCATTCTCTGGGTGCCATGTAGGCGGATGCTCTCACTGACCTGGGGCTATGGTAGCAAGTGGCAGGGCAGTATGTTTCCCATAGCCAGGGCTCAGCTGCTGAAAAGCAAAACAATAGCCTCTGCAATCAGTGTAAAAGCAGAAATTATCTGCTTTGCAGTAATGCTGCTGAGACTGTCAGCATATTTCACCAACCCTGCCCACATCAGCTACTAATACCTGTGCTGCTTCCCCGTGCTTTTCTGCTCCTGAGAACTGGCAGTCCCTAAATGTCTAATGCTGTAGAGACTGGAGGCTGCGCAGCACATTTCATTCTGTCTTTGATGCCAAATATATACCTTTAAAAATGTATATATCATTTTCTCTTCAGTAATAGAGGACAGAGGCAACCACATGAAGCAAGGACATAAGGGAACTTTGAAATAGTGTAGGAAGAAAGAATATTTTCATTGAAGCCCCAGTGATCCTAAGGCAGAAGTGGGTACTGTCAGATCTTTATTATGTGTCTGCCACCTGGCCTAATACATTATTTATGCATTTAATTTCTGAGAATTCTTCAGGAGGCTTTCCTATAACCACAACTGAGCATACTGCCCAGAAGGACGGAACTGCAATCTGCTCTGGGGCTGAGCTGTTTCTGTTCCTGCAACCCACCCTGCACCAGCCACCACCAGACCAGCCCAAGACCACACCAATGCTGCCCCTAGTCCTGCGGTGGCTGCCCTCACTCTCACTGCCATTGCTTTCCTCTGCTTGAGAGAGTGGTGTGTGGGTCAGAACAGCTGGGAATCTGTCCCCCACCTTGGCCCTTGTACAACAACAGTGTTTGTAAATAAGCTGCTGGAAGAAAAGAGCGTAACAGACACACTGACCCAGTCATGTGGTACTAGTGAACATTCATCATATGGACGTTGCTTTGTGCTCAGAAAATGGGCTGATTTTGCTCATCTGAAAGTACAAAATACATTTGACAAGATTGTCCCCTCTCTAGGCTTTCCCATTAGTACTCCTGCAGCTTAGAAGGGCTGCCGTTCCCTCGTGCTGGTGGGGTGGAGATGCTGAAGGAAGCACCCATAGTGGCACAGGTAGCCCCACAGTCTTGCCCAGGGGCCCTGGTGCAATTGGTGAGCAAGTGAGGCAGAAACACAATTCTTCTGGTAGTTGCTAATGTGACTTGAAAGGTGTTACTTCTTTGGTAGAGGTGATTTCCAGTGCTCCTGGAAGACTTGTAGCACCTCTGTGTGGAGAGAGAGAGAGGGGGGAAGGTGGCAGCAGCAGCCTCAGGAGAAGTCAAGAGGCCAAAGAGAGTGTTCAGGACAGGAAGCATTGCTGCCCTGCTCCAGGCAGGGCTTGGAGCCACACCACCCCCACGTGCACTCACAGATGTTTGAGAAGGTATTCACTGGTGTGAGTCTGTGCACTGCAACTGCGGCGGTATCTACAGAGCTTACGGTGTGGTTGCACCCTAGTGATTGCTCAACAGCCCACATTACTTGTCTTGGGTTTTTTTATTTATTTGGTAGAGTCCCTTATCACTCTGATGAGTGGGTATCAAGCAAAATTGCAAGTTCAGGCGAAAAAAAGAATTTACATAGAAGCATAGAGGTGAGAATGATGGAGCTGTCAGTAATTTTGGTGGAGCTTCTAAGAAAATAAATTTTATGGAATTGAACTCTTATTCCAATTAAATATCTGATAGGAACTGCCAGAGTCAAAGCAGATTTCAAAGAAAAACCGTAGTGGTAAATTCTAGTATGGATTTTACACTGAAGAAAGAGTAGGGAGATGATAGCTTTTTATTGTGCCTTTTGTTTCTAGCTATCAGAAAGGCACCAAATCCCCCAATACAGCAGTCTGTGTAAAATCATTCGCATTTCTGTATCTGTGTGATACATAATTGCCCATTTGGAACAGAAATTACCTTCTATGCAGGCACTGTCACGGCAACTGAACAAAAAATAGACATGTAATTGTGTGGTTTTTTTGCAAATGACCTTTTGATTTCACTTGAAATTTGCTCTCATTGTGATTAAAATGGAAAATACAGAATGATAAAATGTTTGAGTGCTTGGTTTAGTAGAACAAAGTAATGGGTGCAAGAATCTATATGGACTCGCATTACAGAAGATTTCCTTTGTGCTTCAGAAATGCAACAGAAGATTTGCTGTAAAGCTTTGAATTTGACACCTTGCTATTTTCTTGCACTTGAGCATGATAGTCTTCCATTTACAAGTAAGTGTTAGAGCAGAGCAGAATCTAGGTCATATTGCACTTTTTCTTAGTTTGAGAGGCCAAGTGTATTTTGTGATTTGACATTTGCTCCTATAACTACCTGCTCTAATTTACTCTTACGTCAGGCTCTACCTGTTAGTCTTTTCACAAACTATCAAGTGATTTGTAATCTCCAGGCATTGTCGGTCAGATACTAAATACATTACCCATTGTCTCTCCTTTTCTAGTTTTTAGATGTATATTTGCTAATAAAAGTAGTTCTACACTGGAGATGACTGCAGTGCAAAGCCATATTCTCTGTCTCACAGAATCACAGAATCACAGAATAGCCAGGGTTGGAAGGGACCTCAAGGATCATGAATCTCCAAACCACCTCCCACAGGCAGGGCCACCACCCTCCCCATTTAATACTAGACCAGGCTGCCCAGGGCCCCATCCAACCTGGCCTCGAACACCTGCAGGGATGGGGCACAACCTCTCTGGGCAGCCTGTTCCAGCACCTCACCACTCTCTCTGTAAAGAAATTCCCCCTGACATCCAACCTAAATCTTCCCTCCCTAAACTTAAAACCATTTCCCCTTGTCCTGCAGTTATCTACACTTTAAAAGAGTTGATTCCCCTCCTGTTTGTAGGCTCCCTTTAGGTACTGAAGGGCTGCAATGAGGTCACCCCGCAGCCTTCTTTTCTCCAGGCTGAACAAGCCCAGCTCCCTCAACCTGTCTTCATAGGGGAGGTGCTCCAGTCTCCTGATCATCGTTGTGGCTCTCCTCTGGATTCTCTCCAACAGCTCTCTGTCTTTCTTGTACTGGGGGCTCCACACTTGGACACAGTACTCCAGATGGGGCCTCACAAGAGCAGAGTAGAGGGGAACAATCACCTCCCTGTCCCTGCTGGCCACCCTTCTTCTGATGGAGCTCAGGACACCATTTGCCTTCCGAGCCGCAAGAGCATACTGCTGGCTCATGTTAAGTTTTTCATCTATCAAGACCCCTAGGTCCTTCTCTGCAGGGCTGCTCTAAAGGACTGCTTCTTCCAGTCTGTATGGATGCCTGGGATTCCTCCTGTCCAAGTGGAAAACCTTGCACTTTGCTGTGTAGAACCTCATCAGGTTCACCCGGGCCCACCTTTCAGGTCTGTTAAGGTCCTCTGGCATCCCTTCCTTCCATTGTGCCAACTGCACCACTCAGCTTGATATTATCAACAAACTTGCTGAGGTGCACTCGATTCTGTTGTCGATGTCATTGATAAAGATGTTAAAGACCACTGGTCCCAAGACAGATCGCTAGGGGACACTGCTTGTTAACGGCCTCCATCTGGACATAGAACCATTAATCACTACCCTCTATTTGCAGTCTTTTAACCAATTTTTTATCCATCGAGTGGTCCACCCATCCCTCCAATTTGGAGATAAGGATGTAGTGGAGGACCATGTCAAAGGCATTGCTCAAATCCATGTAAACGACATCAGTCGCCTTCCCCTTGTCCACCAATGCTGTCACTCCATCATAGAAGGTCACCAGATTGGTTAAGCATGACCTTCCCCTGGTGAAGCCATGCTGGCTGTCTCGGATCCCGTGCTCATTCCTCATATGATCAGGCATGTTGTCCAGGAGGATCTGTTCCATGATCTTCTCAGGTACAGAGGTGAAACTCACCAGCCTGTAGTTTCCCAGGTCCTCCTTGCTCCCTTTCTTGTAAATGGGAGTGACATGACCCTTCCTCCAGTCATCCGGGACCTCACCTGGCAGCCACGACTTTGCAAATATGATGGAGGGTGGCTCGGCAACCACCTCAGCCAGCTCCTTCAGAACCCTGGGATGCACGCCATCTGGCCCCATAGACTTGTACACAGTCAGTCTCATGAGACGGTCTCAGACTTGCTCTGCCCTTACAATGGGGGGGATTTACTGCCCCAATCCCTACCTAGAGGTTTAGGGATGCAGGGCTCAGGGACGTGAGAAATATTAGAATCCTGGCCACCAGTGAAAACCGAGGCAAAGATCTCATTCAGTACCTCAGCTTTCTTTTTGTCTGTTGAAGCCAGTTCTCCTTTTACATTTACTGAAGGAGGTACACTCGCTTTGGCCTGTCTCTTCTGGCCAGTGTACCTGTAGAAAATCTTCCTGTTGTTTTTCATGTCCCTCACCAAGTTCAGTTCTGCCTGCGCCTCGGCTTTCCCACATCTGCAAGTCCGGACAACATCCCTGTGTTCTTCCCACGTGACACAGCCTTGTTTCCAGAGCTTGTACACACCTTTCTTTACCCTCAGTATGGCCATCAGGGCCTTGCTGAGTCTTGCTGAGTCCTACCTCCTCTGCCTGCTTTTTTATTCAGAGGAACGGAGAGCTCTTGAGCTCTCAGGAAGGCATCCTTGAAGAGTAGCCAGCTCTCCTCAACATCTTTGTTTTTAAAGACAGCATCCCAGGGGATCTCGGCCAACAGTCCACTGAACAGCTTAAAGTTTGCTCTTCCAAAGTTCAGGGTCCTGATGCCACTCCTATCCAGACCCACATTCCTCAAGATCATGAACTCAACCAGGACATGGTCACTGCAACCCAGACTGCCTCCAACCTTAACACCTTTAATGATTTCCTCCGCATTGGTGAGCAGGAGATCCAGCAACGCTTCACCTCTGGTTGGTCTGTTCAATACCTGGACCAGAAAGTTATCATCAATGGATTCCAGGAGCCTCCTGGACCTCTTGCAACTCGCCGTGTGGTCTTTTCAAGAGATATCCAGAAGGTCAAAGTCCCCCACCAGGACAAGAGCCCGTGAGCATGAAGCCTCCCACATCTGAAGCCTCCCACATGAAGCCTTGTCAACAATCTCCCCTTGATGAGGTGGCCTGTAGTATACTCCTATCACCAGCTGGCCTTTATTAGTCCTGTCCCTAATTCTAACCCACAGGCTCTCAACCTGTTCCGCCTTGCCACAGTACATTTGGATTTAGCACTGAGCGCTTAGTAACTTATTGTCTCATCTATATAAAAATATAATCTAATCATTGAACCATAGAATCAGAGAATGACAGAACTGTTTGTGTTGGAAAGGACCTTAAAGATGATCCAGTTCCAACTCTCTGCCATGGGCAGGCCACCACCAGCTCAGGCTGCCTGGGACCCCATCCAACCTGGCCTTGAGCATCTCAAGGGATGGGGCACCCACAGCTTCTCTGGGCAGCAGTGCCAGTGCTTAACCACCCTCAGAGTGGAGAGTTTCTTCCTAATATCTAACCTAAATCTACCTTCTTCTGGCTTAAATTCACTACCTCCTGTCCTATAACCACACTCCTTAATAAAGAATCCCTTCTCAGCTTTCCTGTATACCCCTTTAGATATCAGAAGGCCGCAATGAAGTCTCCCCAGAACCTTCTTCGAGCTGGACAAGTCCAGTGCCCTCATCTTTTCTTAGGTGCTCCAGTCCTCCATTCATTACTGTGGGCCTCCTCTGTCCGTGCTCCAGCAGCTCCACGACTTTCTTATGCTGGGGGGCCCCAGGACACGGTACTCCAGAGCTGAATGCAGAACTCCACTTGTCTCAAAGGTTGGAAACAAAAGAGAATGTATGCTGCTGAGAATATAACAATGCACTGTAAAATTCCTCTTGTGCTTCAGTCTCCTTCCCCTTTACACTTTCCCAACCCTCCTCTTTTTCTCCTGCCCAAACTGGTTCCTTACTCTTCCTTTATACACTACCATCTCACATTTTTACCCTATTGCTCCAACTCCACTAATCACACTTCCTTTGCTGTCCCAGCACTGCTTGTTATATTTCCTTCATCCAAAATACCTCTTGCTTTTTTCTTGCCATTGTTCTGCTGGGGATGTACTGTGCTTTTCATCCCCCTTCTCTATTTGTGTGCTGCTTTCACCCTGATGCAGCTGGAGAGCTGGAGTACGCTGTGGGATGCTTAATTATTTCTTAAAAACACTGCAAGTTGAAGTGAAGTTGAATCCCAGGATGCACTGAATGATGGCTGTATGTGATGCATGGATGCATACATGCTTAACTTCTGGAGAATGGTATGAGTGGGGAGCAGTGGAAAATTTTCATGAATAAATGAGAGTGACCTGTGTTCATAGAGTACATACTTCTTTCTGTGGATTGTCTATGTATGTTTTACTTTTTCCATTTGTAGCCTGCTCGTTTACTCCAACCCAATTCTGTTCATTATGTTCATTGGCAACAGCAGCAACAATAATAAACACTGATCTATGGGTTAACTTATCTCCCTGCTTTTTGTACGCTTTTGCCTGATTTTCCACTCCTTTGCTCAGACCGTCTCACTAATTAATATCTGTATTCCCTGTAACATGCTGGAGAGTTATGGATTACTGAACAGAATAGGACACAATTGTTGCCAACACCAACACAGATGATCAAAGATAATCTCACAGGAATCACCGCAGCAGGGAGCTGCAAGGAGTGACAAAGGTGTGACAGGGTGTTATGGATCTTCTAAAGACTGGTAGACAATTTAGCAGCCAAAAGTCAAACACTCACCTACAACCAATTGGTAAAACATGGCAGACCTATTGTGATGGAGATGGTCATAAATAAAAGTCAGAGGTATTGTCCTTCTTCCCCCAGCATTTTATTGATAGACATAGGACAGAGAATCCACAAACAAATCTAAGGGATATCTAAAATCTTTTCTATCATAGGTTATCCAAAATTAGCCTTAGAACTGAGAATCCTTGGCTTTGTTTTCTGTACATTTATGTATGGCTTCCAGTCTTGGGCCTTGATCCAAGAGCTAATGCTGTATCAATATTAGACAACAAAAAGTATCTAGAAGGAACAGTATGCATTTGCTTACTTGATACATATATTCTTCCAATGCAAGCATCTGACAGATTATGATCATCTATCTGCTTCTTTACTGATTTGATATGCCAATGTTTGATATACTAAGCACACCAATCTTCTATTACTTTTTCCAGTAAGTGTCACTGTTTCAAATCCATTTCAGTATAGATTGCAGCTGGCTGACCTTTGGAGATTTGTTCTTTCAGTTAAACACAGAATTTTGAGGTCACAATCAGTTTTTGTGCACAGAAAAAAGCAGTGAAGATGAGGAAGATGTAAATCTACATCTGAAATCTTTTTCCAATATATACAATAGATCTTTAATATAAGATTTATAGTATAGCTCCTTGTGTAACCAATATTGTTCTAGAAACAGAGGAATTTCTAAAGACTTCAGTTTAAAGAAAATCTTGAAGCTTGGGTTCAGAGACAAAAAAAACACTCCATTGTGACAGTCACTAATTGACATTCTGCAAAGCTTGAGTAAGGGCATGGTTAGAAATTTTCACCCTAGAATTAAATTTTGTCTTAATAGAGCTGGGATAAAATATTTTTTCAAGGGGAAGTGATATTTTCAGGCAACAAAAGAAAGTAAAAATGGATTGCACTGGATCATCTGTCTTCCTTTATAGTTTTTGAATCAGTTGAATGTTTTGACATTAAAGTATATTCATAAAGTTTTAGAATTACAGGAAATGTAGAGGAAGTTTCAGACTCTGTTTCTAACTTGCATGGGGATGGAATGTGCTAGTGATTGATTTCATGTCTTTAGAAATCTTAACCTGAGTTCATTATTTATGTACATATCCAAGTTAGAAATGTGAATAACTCAGCTTATAGGAGTACTCATGTTATTGTGCCAAGCAATCACACTGACGTGTGACATAAATATAAAATCATGACCTACCATATTTTCACATTAAAAAAGTATTTTCAAAGAAGCATTGTACTGTTTTTATTTATGAAGACTATTTCCAAGATTTGTGCTATCTTATCTTATTAGAATGTGAAGGTGATAGAATATATAAAGGATATGAAACATCAGTATTTTAAGAAATGTTCAGATGCAGTAAGGGATACAATTTAGTGGGGAAATACTGGTGGTGGGTGGACAGTTGGACTACGCGATCTTGAAGGTCTTTTCCAACTTCAGTGATTCTGTGATTCTATGATTCTGTGATTCTATTTCTGCACTGCCAGAAGTGAAGAAAATGAGATATTTGATTAGAATAAAAGCAATTTTGTTGAGCAGCGGTAGATAGAAAAAGATTTACATAAGCATTCAAACTGACTATACAAAGTTGCTGAGATGTGCGTTTACTATAACACATCAAAGTGTCATTGTACTCATGCAAAGCTGTCGTTTTCTTTTTTCTCATTTCTAAGGGTGCAGTAATGAAGAATCCCAAATCTATGTCCATAGTATGCAGTTCCATTCACTTCCTGAAATACATCCATAATAAATTAAATAATGGTGATGTCAGGTTTTGTTAGATGTGTTTTTTAGAATGCAAGCATCAAAAGAGTAAAAATTAACATTTTGATCATATATTCCAGTAGTGTGTTCAGCAGTGATACCCACACATATCCTTATGAGATTTAAAAGTCACATTCTTCTGCAGCCTGCTTAGTTTGCTTAGAAAGACCTTCTGTACTTGTAATGCAGATATTGTTATACTCAGGCAGAAGGACGACAGTACTCTGATAATTCATTACTTCAATAATGTGATATATTATTCTAATTTACCACATGACTGTGGATTCACAGTTCTGGTATTTATTTATTTATTTTTTAATTCAAATAATAGCTACTGCTAATAAAATCTGTTCGCTTTTTTAAAAAATTAAATATTTCTTCATTCTTTTCAGTGGCTCACAGCTATTTTCAGACTGACCTTGAAGTGTTCTTTTAAGCTCATAGCGATTGAGAAAGTATGTGGAATTGGCTACAATCAGATGTGTCAAAGACCTGAAATTTCAAAGGTGATTGAGTGACCACCCTTTTATAGCATCAAAAGGACTACAGAAGTACAAACTACTGTTAAGTGACTGCATTATTATAAAACCTCTGTTTAACAAGAGCTCACTGTTTCCTTCATTTTATTCCCAAGATAATATAGCTTGTATGTGTAGCCTGGTCATTAAATGAAATTAAATGCTATCAGATGCTATGATGCTGCCCTCATTTTAAACGCTGCCTGAGGTTCCTCCTTGCTCAGTTTGTTTTGCTTTGTCTGCTTTCACATTTTCAAACAATTGTTTTCTGCTTTATCCCTCTCAGCTCATGTTTGCAGAAAATTATATGGTACATTGATTTATCCTACCTCGCCGGCATTAACAAATGAACTTTCAAATATCATTCCTTTGTGTTTCGGAAATAAGATTTCAGTCGCTTTAGTTGCAGGCAGAAGAATAAACTCAGGACTCTCCTGCAGCTGTGGCTCCTCCTGGTGTTGTATCCTCCTGGACAGTGTCCCCCAGCGCATGTCTGAGCAGGGATGGCTGCAGGTGTTGAGCACTGCCTTACTACGCAGGGTTGGCTGCAAGGAGGTGCTGGGTTTCAGGAGCAGCCCAGCAGCATTCGGGGACATCTGGCACGCAGAGGTCTGCAGAGCCCAGCAGCCTTCAGGCACATTGACTGACGGTGCCTCTGCAGCCACAGTGCCATTAGTAGTTAGCACTTCTGATGAAATTCTTTCCATTAATTCTTCCTAATCTTTGTGCCAAGCTTGGGATGTCTTGTGCAGCAGCATTTATTGGCTGAGTGGGAAAGACTGAAAAAGGAGTGGCTGACTGAATTTACTGCTACATTGGCAGGATGTGGCAAACTAAATGTGTCTGGGCTGTGCAAAACTTTGTGATGGTTTCTGCTGAAAATCAGACTAAGCACGAGATGTTTCACACACATCCAGACAGAGGTGAACCAATAGCCAGAGTCCAGAGCCAAACAGATTCAAGAAGTTAGACAAAGTTCAGGCAGAGAGATCTACAACTGCAAGTTCAGAAGGGGGTAAGCAGGTTAAAAAAAGCCCAGCACAGCAATTCCTGGGAATTGTTGAGGTTCAGGTGAGAACTGTGTAACTAAAACAAGCTTGAGTTTCTGGTAATGCTGTTCATTTCACAGCAGTATTTAAACTACATGTACTCTGATGCCAATGGTGGGCTCTCCTGCTGCTGGGTACATCTGTGATTGGTATCAGAAGGCAAACAAAAAGTACTGAAAAGCCACAATGATGTCTCCTTAGAGCTTTCTCTTCTCCAAGCTAAACAAGCACAGCTCCCTCAACCTTTCTTCATAGGAGGGGTGCTCCAGCCCTCAGGTTATCTTCAGCTCTCCTCTGGACCCACTCCAACAGCTCTGCTCCACGTGCCTTCTTGTGCTGGAGGCCCCAGGCCTAGATTAAAGCTCCACTCTTATAAAAATTACATTCAGTTTGTATTTATTGGAGTTTTGCATTTTGCATGGTGGTCCATTTGTCTCCTATTAAAGCTCCAGAATGAAGCACTCACTTTAAACAGTCTCATCTGTTATCATCCATGCACCAGGCTTTCTTGATTTACAACTTAAATTGACAACTTCTAGTGACATAGTGAAAATCAGTTCTTAGTTTTATAACTGTTGGGAATTGTGCCAATCTTACATGTGAAAGAAATCTAAGTTGGAGAAATAAAGACCACAGATATTTAGCAATGCAGTTGTTAACACTGACTAATATTTGAACAAATAAATGAGGAAATACTAGGAAACTTTGTAAGGAGTTGAAGAATCAAGGTACCTTATTTGTAAATGGCAGCATTGGAGCTGTATAAACTTCTGAAAAGTGCATTCTGCAAAGGTGAACACAGTAAATACTGTCTGGGAATGGCTGAGGTTCTGCCCACATCTCTTCTTTCCAAATACTGTGATGAGATCCACCAACATCACTGCTGTGGAGGTTCAACCAGCTTTGCGCACAGGGTCTTGCTACCCTGCCAGGTAGCACAGTGTGATAGATACTGCAGGGCAAAGTGGTGATGGAAAGACCACTACAGCACACATTCTCCTGTTGAATCACAATGTGTATACTCATAGTCTTATCCTGGGAACTGCACGTACCCCCCATAGCAGGGTATTGCAGCTATCATGCAGATCACATGCTCATTCCTTAAGCATTGCCATGTAAGATGCATAGTGGAAGGTCTTTGGCAGTGTTTGACCTGACACTTTGCAAGCTGCTGAGCCTGACTGCCCTTGGCCATGCTGGTTATGCCCAGCCAATGACAGGCAGGAGTGTACAGCAGGGCTGCTGATTTTCCTGCGAAGGTCAGAGATGCCTGCCATTTCATAGCATTGCATCTTTTTAGCCCAAGCTATATACATAAACATATATATCTTGAGAACACCACTTAAAAATGTACTACCTGCAGTAGCTTATGGTCAGTCTGTTTAGAGAATGAAAAATTCCCAGTTACAGAAAAGTTGGTGTGATTAGCATCTTCCAGTACAGCTCAGTTTTGTCTGTTGAAATGTGACTGACAGGCCAGTCCATTAGAGTACTTGACTTGAGTGAATGAAACACAATGGTGTGGCATTGCTGCTTAATTCCTTGCTAGGGATAGTTGCATTTGACTGTGTTCAAGCTAGTCAGAGGATGTCTAATAATCTACAAACTTAGGCATGGAAATAAAGATAGAATCATAGGATCATATAATCTTCATGTTCAGAAGGGACCTTTAAGGGTCACCTAGTACAACTCCTCTGCAATGAACAGGGACATCCACAGCTAAGCAAGGTTGCTCAAAGCCCTGTCCAGCCTGAACTTGAAAATTTCCAGGCAGGGGCACTCACCACCTCTCTGAGCAACCTGCTCCAGTGTCTCATCACCTTTACTGGAAAAATCTTTTTCCTTATACCCAATCTAAATCTCCCCTCTTTCATTTGAAGCCATTTCCCCTTGTCCTAACACCGCAGACTCTGCTGAAGCGTCTGTCCCCTTCATTCTGTAGTCTCCCTTTAGATGCTGAAAGGCTGCTCTCAGGTCTCCTCAGACCCTTTTTTCCCCAGGCTGAACAGCCCCAGCTCTCTCAGCTTGTCCTCATATGAGGTGTTCCGTCCCTTGGATCATTTTCATGGCCCTCCTCTGGACATGCTCCAACAGGTCCATGTCTCTCCTGTTCTGAGGACTCCACATCTGGACACAGTACTCCAGGTGGTGAGGCCTCACCAGTGTGGACCAGAGAGGCAAAATCACATCACTTGCCCTACTGGCCACACTTTTGATGCAGCCCAGGATGCAGTTGTCTCTCTGGGCTGTGAGGGCACATTGCTGGCTCATATCCAGCTTACCACCTACCAGTACACCCAGGAGTTTTTGACAGGGCTGCACTCAATCATTTCATCCTTCAGCTTGTATTGGTGGCAGGGGTAGCCTCAACCCAGGTGCAAGACCTTGCACTTGCCTTTGTTGAACCTCATGACGTTCTCCTGAGCCTACTCAAGCCTGCCTCAGTCCCTCTGGATGGCATGTCCTCCTTTGGGCACATCAACACTGCACTGCACAGCTTGATGTCATCCACAAGCTTGTTGAGGGTGCACACAACCCCACTGGCTCAAATCAAAGCAAGACTATGAAGAGCCTGTATATCCTCAGGTGAGAGTCTTGGTCTCCTTTGCTTCAATGATCTGTTTGCAAGTGATCTCTAATATTTTTCTATGCCCCAAGAGGACTGCGAAGGTTCTTGAAGAGGCAGTTGGAAGCTATTGCCTTTGGACCAGCTGAAGAAACCTTCCCACAGCACATTTACAACCCATATGCAATTAGTCTGGTCTCTCAGAGGCATGGGGATGCACTAAGGGTGTACTGAATGCCTTGTGGAGATAGACCAGTAGCCTCTCTGCCTGGCAGTCTGTTTTTCATCACATCAGTGGGAGTTTGGGGGGCAAAAATATAAGCACCTGTCCTCCCTGGGACCCTATTTCCTCCTATGGCACTGCAGCCATAGCTCTTGTGTGAGGTATGTTGGAGAAATCTCTGGCCAGTCCTGCCAGATCCCTTTTCTAGATCTATTGTCTATGAGTTTGTCTAAGGTATGACATTAGGCCCTGCTCTTTGCTTTGAAGGCTCAGGAGAACATTTCCTCCCATTCCTGGCAGTGCAGCATCTATAATAACAATTACTGTAGAATCCTGTCAGAGGCTTTATGATGACACCAGCACACAGCATCTGCAAGTGAAACCTGTCTGATGTGCTGATATCACAATGCCAAGAAGTTCTACTGACTCCAGAATCTTAGTGGCACAGGTAGTTTATTACCACAGTATAGTCCTTCTGTTATCACTTTGTTTTATGTTCGTCTCACTTAAAACATGTACTTATTTGAAACAGCTGCTTTTATTTTGCTTCACAAAGTGCTCATAGCTGGGCTGGTGGCTTTTGAACTCATATGTACAGTTACAGGCGCCTTGACTGCTTGTGGTGCATTCACCAAATGGGATCAGCATGTTCTTAGCATGTAAACTGTAATCATATGCCAGCTTCACTGAGCCTGCAGAGCAAAGCTTTCTTCACCATAACTACTTATGACCACTTCATTTTTGGCAGTGAAAAGCTACACTTTATGTACAAAAAATGAATGTATACTCATTACAGGTCTGGAGATAGGCCTTTCTACCCTTGTTTCAAAATCAGGTATATACATTTGCAGATATGACATGTTGAGTTACTTGCCAATTCCTAGGAAAGATTTTATGACAATGTCTGGAGTTACCAAGAGAATTTGGCTCTTTGTCGTGGGCAGGTGATGATGTAAAGTCACTGCAGAGCCAATTCATACTGGATCTGGACCTGAGAAAAAGGGTTTTTTTGCAGATAGAGGGTACAAGCATGGTTCTGAGCAGTGCTGTCTGGATGTCTGTTGTGTGCTGTGCTATGAGTAGGGGCAGACAGGACACAAGATAGAGGCTTTCCATTGCTAGGGCACCAGCAACTGCAGCCACAGCAAGAGGGAGCGTCTGCAACCCGAGGGAGAGATGGTGATAGACCTAACCTCTCTGTAATACACTATTGCAATGAGCTCTGCTGCCTGCTAAGAGGTGAGAGTGAGGAAGCAGCAATTGCTGAAGAGTTTGTTGCGCACTACCAAACTGCACTTGAAATCTTGTATTTTCCCATCTTCCAGCTCTGACTGGGTCTTGACTTCACTTTTTTTGGTTTGGGAATTTTGGTTTTCTTAGATACAGTTTACAAGCATGTTGAAGCATTTTGTTAGCAGTGTTTAGTCTCTGGCTGTCCTTGGGGCTAAGACTGCCTGTACACCCACTGTGTAGGTTTAAGGGAAATCCCTCTCTGCTGCACCAGACACACTCGGTCTAAGAGCTAATGTTTCAGTTATCTGCTTCAGTGTGCAATTATTTCTACATGTGCAAATTCCTTTCTACTTCAGCTCAGAAGCAGATCCTGTATCACAACATCTCTGTCTGTGGTGACATGAGGAGAAGCCAAGTCAGGACTCCTGATTTCTGTCTCTTTGGATACCCTGATGCTATGCCTGGACCATAGACATAGATTTTTCCATGTTAAAAGTTGCCAGTGGCCCATTCTCCCTCTTCAGAAACTTAAGCAATAAAAAGCAATTCAAGCTTGGATCTGTAGATGTCAGGTGAGATTTGGAAAATAAAAGCTGTCTGTCATCAGTCTAAAAAATCATATCTGAGGCAGGGCTACAAATATTAAAATTATTGGGAAAATATATCTGCAAAGTCTTTTGGCAGATGAGAATGACAATTTGGCTCAACTGTTTCTTGCATGATTACAATAAGCACAGTTATCTGTGATGACGAAGTCATGAGCATGTCTGCAGAACTGAGAAGTTTGACAAGGCCAAGCACAGACGACACCTGCTTGAAAATTCGTGCCCAAATGTTCCCTATTTCCAGTTCTAGGCTCATGATTATTTAATGACCTGCTTTGAAGTCTGATGTTTGGATAGGGGGATGAAGCTAGACACTGTGACTACGGTGATCAATCACAACTTGGGAAATGAACAGCTTGATGAAGACTGATGTTGAAACTTTGCCGTGTGGTAGAATCCCTGTAGAACAGAGATATGGTGGCAGCCCTGCTCCTGCAGAGTTGCAGAGCCTGCAAGAACAGTCCTGCAGGACTGGTAACCGCTGCTGCTGTGTTGGAGATGGAGCAAAGGAGAGAGACCTTTAGGTTGCTGTCTCCTACGAAACAGTGCCTTGTTGCTCCTCACACTCATACTGTGAAATTTCCTATACCAGCATTAAAAGCTCTTCAGAAAATTGTGGACTAAAAATTTTTCATTGAATTTCACTATTTTTTTTTTCTCTCTGATTGAAAAAATGCTGGTTTTGTTGATATTTTCACCTAATACTTTACTTTGGCAGCTGCAAGTGAAAAAGAATGTATTCTCTGCTTGTTTTGAAATGACTTCTCATTTACAGAATAATGATAATGAATATCTGAAATACAAATAGAAACAATGTTCACTTTTTGAAATGGAAAATGTTTTAGTTTACCTTGATTGTTCTGGAGTTCCAGTTTGTGGTAATATGAAAAGTTTTAATTTTTGGCAGGGAAAACTGTTTGGCATCTTGAAAGGTGAATGGGAGAATTACTCCCTGTCTGATAGTCCTAGCATCTAATCCACCTACAAGCAGTAGTGGTGCCACGATCACTGATGTAACATGTCTAGATACTTCCCATCCAACAAACAGGAGAGAGAAACAGTGCAAGCCCTGCAAGCATTCCCCTGGTTCCTGCAGTGATCTGCTCAGTAGCCAAGTACAATGTCCAAGCACAGGTAGGGTGGAGAATGGCTTGAGAGCAGCCCTGAGGAGAATGATTTGGCAGTATCAGCTGATGAAAGACTCAACATGAGCTGGCAATGTGTGCTTGCAGCCCAGAAGGCCACCATATCCTGAACTGCATCAAGAGAAGAATGACCAACAGGTCAAGGGAGGTGATTCTGCCTCTCTACTCTGCACTCTTGAGAACCCACCTGGGGTACTGTGTTCAGTTCTGGAGCCCACAACACAAAAACAACATCAAGCTGTTGGAGCAGGTCCAGAGAAAGACCACAGAGATTATCAGAGGGCTGGAGCACTTCCCCTATGAGGACAGGCTGAGAGATCTGGGGCTCTTCAGCCTGGAGAAGAGAGGGCTCCAAGGAGACCTTGTAGTGGCCTTCCAGTATCTGAAGGAGACCGACAGGAAAGCTGGGGAGGGACTTTTAATAAGTGTACGTAGCAACAGGATGAGGGGAAATGGCTTTAAAGTGGAAGAGGTTAGATTTAGACTAGATATCAGGGAGGAATTCTTTACTGTGTGGGTGGTGAAACACTGGAACAGGTTGCCCAGTAAGGTTGTGAATGTCCCCTCCCTGGAACCATTCAAGGCTAGGCTGGATAGGGCTTTGAGCAACCTGGTCTAGTGGGAGATCTAGTGCCTACAGCAGCCGGGTTGGAACTCGATGATCTTAAAGGTTTTCCAACCCAAATCAGTCTATAATTTTATGATTCTATGAAAGCCAGCTTGCAGAAAGGGAACAGGTGCCATGTTGTCCTTACCTACAACCACACCACCTCAGAGCAGAGTGTTACTAGTATGATACTCCTTGTGTTTTGATAACCTAAAACTACATTTGATAGGAAATATTTCCTTTTTACTCCCTAACTTACAGGAAACAGGAGAAACTGATTGTGATTCTGCCTTTGTATTTCTGGTTTGCCACAGGTGCCAAGATTTGTGTTACTCAGAAGTGATGCAAACTGCAGCTTACGCCTGTGTTTTGTAAACTGACTTCCTGTGTGAAATGGATTTTGTCTGCACCCCATCTGACACTAGCAAAACAAGAAGATGTTAAACAAACATATGTTTCCCTATCCTAGAACATCTCTTGCTACTTATTTTATCTCTGGGGCCAGCCTTAAATATGTGCCCCTCAGCAGTGTGAGCATACTGGGGAAAGGCAAGCAGGAGCTTTGCATTTATTCCCTGGGTTCCAGTCAGGCTCCCTGTGGTCCCCATGGCAAGATGCATATTGTATGTCCCCTGACTCCATGGTGGAATTCTGTACTGTTATTTTCCCAAGGATGCACTTTGTTTTAAACTTCACTTGCACTGACTTCAATCAAAAACAAATAGAGGAAGTCTCTAACTCTCACTTGTTAAGAATACCATGTAGCACAAGTATTCTATGCACAGGGAAATGAGGCATTAGCACAATGCCTGCTTTAACTGATCACATTAAAGGATTCTCATATTTGAATTTGAACACTTGTGGTTTTTATTTTGTTGTTTGCTTGTTTTTACAGCTTTGATGAATAGCAAATAGCTTTTGATTACATAGTGTCAAAAAGTAGAAATACAGTTTCCTTTTTAACTAGTTGCCCAAACAGAGGACACCTGGAGATCAAGCTTCTCTAATTAAGAATATAATAAGAAAAAAAAAATTGCTTCACTGAGCTATGGAAGTAATGGCAATTGTACAGTTTTGCAGACCTTACAGCCCAAATGGAGTTTTTTTCATGCTGAAATAGCAATAGCACTGTAGGATAGTCAGTAGATAGAAATATGATAAAAGAGATCATATTGTAGGTCACTGTAGTATGCTTTTCTTAACTGCATGAAGTTTGAAAGCTTACTTAGTATTGTAAGTAACTTAGAATAGCACTGTAGACTGTTGCAAGCCTGCAGATAGCCTGAAAGACTACTGAAATTTTGGGTCTCTGTGCATTTCTTATTCTTAGTGCCATATCACACAGAGGGTGGCACATTGGAACAGGTTGCCCAGAGAGGTTGCAGGCTGAATGTGGCTCTGGGCAGCTTGGTCTAGTGATTGGCGACCCTGCCCATGGCAGGGGGATTGAAACTAGATGATCATTATGATCCTTTTCAATCCAGGGCCATCCTGTGATTCTATGATTCTATTATCAATATGATTCTATTATTCAGTAGTGATCATGCATTTATTTGCAGTGCTTCTGAGATAGTCACCAAATACATTGTCTCATATGCTCTAGTTGACTATACATTTTCACTGTAATCTGGAGTCCACAATGGAGAAAAGATATCTTGCAGGTGGATCAATTAACAGGAGGAGATCTTTCCTGTAAAAAGGAGCTGAGACTTCCCCTAAGCAAGCTCTATCTTGGCATGCAGCATGAAGGTGGTGGCTGGAGAGATTGTCATCTCAATAATTAGCATTTTCTTGTTGCATCTGGACATAAAACAGTAGCAATAGAGATGCTCTAATGTATCTTATCTCCTCTCCTCATCTACTTTGGCATATAATTAAATGGCAGCTGTGTTTTGCTCACTGAGAAGAGAATATGACCGTGATCTACAATTGGCACAAATTGAAAGGGTTTCCTTGACTCTCACAGGGGTACAGTGAGGATGCAGTCCTTGGAATTGAACTGCAGCTTGGGTAAAAGATTTCACATTGTCTGAAACGCAGGTACAGTGCTGTGCTGTCTTGGGTTCTCAATATCAAAAACTGCCTGGTAGTTCCTATTAATAGCATAAATTCTAACCTTCTGCTAGCTAGCACAACATGTTCATGCAATATGTTTATGAAAAAGTATGAATTAGATTGGTGCAGCCTCTGATGTCTTAATTCTTTTTATTTTATCGTACTTTCTGGGACAATGCAGTTGCTCCAAAAGGGGCGAGGCTACTCCTGGGACTTAAAGAGACATCTGGAGCTCAGGTCAGTCCCTTTCATCTCAGAAAGAAGCATATTTTGATTTTTCTTAAGTGATTTCAACCTGCTTTTGCGACCAATATTTCCTTTGTGCAGCAGCTGTTGAACAAGCGACTTAATTCTGCAGAAGATGAATGCTGCTCTAAGACTACTTTAAAAGCTCTCATCCAGAATTTGCTCCAAAAATACTGTTGAAAATTACATGAAGGCCTCTGGTTTGGTCCCTCATTTTTTAATGGATCAGAAATAATCAGCAGTGCATGTTCTAGCAGCTGGAAGGGAACATTTCAAACCTTTCTCATTACCATTCAGAGAGAATTTGAAAATAGCAGTACTTTGTGGCATCCTGTCCAGAAGGGCACCTGCCCTTATCTTTCTTGAATATTTCAGGGAGCATTTCACAGGACACCAACCTGAATTACACCGCTTCTGAGAGTGGTGTGATAATAAGCAAGTTCTGAGGTCATCCACAAGGAACGCTGCCAGCATGTTGCAGCAGTCCCCACTTTGTGGGCAGCTGCTCTCCCTGTTGTAATCAAGGCTCAGCCAGCAGTGCAGTTTCTGCTTCAAGCCATGTTACGCAGTGTGTGGTGAAGGTGGAGATCTGCTGGCATGAAATGCAATGTCCAATGGCTGCCTTTTACGCAGGGCTTGCCTCCTAGGAAAGGGTGTGCTGATATTACTGTTGTATTATTTTTACTTAATTTATCATCCCAGAAAGGAGAGGAATTTTTGTCCTAACTGTAAAGCTAAACTCTGCTGGTGAAACAGAGAATGGAGAATCAGCTTTAGTGAGAAGCGGATGGTAAATCCCTCTAGCAGACACGAACTGCAATGAAAGTGCTCAGCACTGCCAACTGCATTGCTTTGCATGTCTCAGGTTATGTTCCCCAAAACCTGAGGCATGGAAATTTCAGCCCAGATACACCGCTGCCGATGTTTATTCAGAGCTATTTTTTACATTGCTGAGTTTTTGTTCTCCTGCACTTATTTTTTCTTTCTAGCCCCTCAGCATTTTCCTTCTGTTTCCATTCTACCAGGGCTGAATTAATCCCCACTGACCTGATGCAAAGTAGTCCCTGAGCATCCCTGTGTCAGTCCCTGCTTTGCTGCAGAGCTGTGGGTCACAGCAAGATGCTGGTACCAGGTGCAGAGGGGTGTCGGAGGCTTTGGCCTCCCTGGTGGGCCCAGCCTTCCCTGTCGCAAGTTTGAGGCCTACCCAGGCTGCTGTGAAGACATGGCTCCTCATGCATGGCGTTTACAAGTGATAAAAACATACTTTTAGAGAAAATAATTGTTAAAACAGTGAAAGAAATGAGCATGGATGTTACTCAAGGTTTGTGCACAGTGCTGTCTGAGGTGTGAGAGCAGCACAGAGATGTGGAGCAAAGCCCTCTGACCTGGTACTGCTGCATATCTGTAAGAAAAAAGAGCGGTAGCAATTAGTTCAGGATGTGCTGTCCGCATGACCTTGTGCTGCAGCAGTTTCCCTCCTTACCAAGGAGCACAGTGCTGTGACCACTGCTGGAAATACATTAGCTATGTGCCTGTGTGTCTTCACGGGAGCACTCGCAGTGCAGGGGCTGGCTTTTCTGGGGCTGCTGCACTGGTGCCTTCAGCCTGAGAAGGGCTAACAGGCATGGGGATGGTAACATCCCACTTTAAGTGAGGAACTTGTGTTGTGGCTCTCAACAAGGCAATAATACTGGCACAGTATTAAATACTCTCTCCAAATTCAGTACGAGGACTTGGAGTACTAGTGCATTGCAGGTCTCTAAACTCAGACAACTCGTATAACAGAGGATTCATGCCAAACTGAAGCTGTTGAGTCAGAAGAGTTGAGTATAACAAATACCTCCATTCCTAGTTAGTGTCTTCTATTCTCTGTCTTAGAAGTAAATGCAGTAATTAAGACAGAAGCATGCTGTCCACATGCATATCTGACATGCAGTTTTGAATGCGCTGCTTTGAATGCTTACATGTAGAAGTGTGCCTATGAGATGACAAGGACACCGTTTTTCTTCATGAGATGCACCTTGCAGTTCCTTGCTAGTTTCAGCACAGTGGGTCACCTGTAATCTCCAGCCAGAGTCAGGCTCTCTGCTACCTGCTGTACAAACACACTCTGGATCATAGTGTCTGGTATGATAAATTTACCCTGTAAGCAACAAGGTCAATACAGGATTTAGAAAGAGAGTGCAATTTTACGCCAGGGACTTGAGACACAGAGGAATTAAGTTACTCGCCAAACTTAAAACAAAACTTAAGTTACTTGCCAAACTTGTAATGTTAGATGCTCTTAGGCACAAGTCTTGGCCTGGAGCATGCCCATGGGGCACCTGGCCCTTCACCTCGCTTGCAGCCCTGCTGCACTCCTTGTTGGTCTGCATGAAATCGCCTCTCACATGCATCATTTTAAAAGTCCTGTGAACAGAATAGGACTGTGATTCTGTTTTCTTTTTTCAATTGTATTCTAACTGCCATTTGTGGTTATTGATTTTCCTATGAAGGCCCAGAGACTACTAGCAATATAAAGTCAGATTTAAGTTCTGTGGAGTGTTTGATGTTATTGCTGAAGCTTGAGATCTCTGCATGGCCACCAGGCTGCAGACAGGGCCTCACAGGCTGGCAGAGGTCTGCCGTCTCGGTGGCTTAGGGACAAACAGGAAAAAAAAATAGCTGAGCTTACTGCCTTCTACCAAGAAGCATCAAAATGCATGCTGGCAATCACAGGGACATGTATGGGAGCAGGATGCTTCCATAGGACTACTCTTGCCAAGACAGATTTCCCCACTGCCCATCTGCAGATGGCTGGCCATTGAGGAAATCCCATGGGCTGGCATACCTGGAGATATCACTGTAAACCTTCCCCCCTTTGTGTAATGGAGCTACTCATTCCCATTTTCCTTCCTACTGGCATCATTTTTGCTTCATGCTATTAGGCTTATTTTATGAAGATATCTATTGCTTTGCTAATATCTCTTACTCCTCCCTGGCTTTTCTCACGCCTTTTTAATGATAACACTTTCTGTTATTGTTTAACACTTTCTTTCACAAACTCCATAGGATTCATTCTGACACAACCTTAATGCAGATATAATGTGAAATAACTGGCAGTAGGTTTGGCAACTGCTATATGTCTAGTGCTTGTTTTATGTGGGACTTCTTCAGGGATCCTGCTGCAGTACCCTGACTAAACACGGTAGCAAACTTTTTGTGGAACCATTTCTGTTTGATGTGTGAAGCTATTCCTGAAGCATCTCATAAACAACTTGACTGCAAACTCTAGCAGCCATGAGGCTAATACCCCTCTATTACCGAGCTTTGGACCTTCTGCCAGAGATGACTCTGAATGTCAACAGAACAGCAAAGCTTAGACTGATGAAAGCACACTTTAGTAATCTTCCCCAGAATAGCATAAACTCTAAATCAACGTTATTAGGTAGCCTCTAATGACCTTAATATTCTGGAGAGAGGCCTGTTTTTTTAGCACAATAGCTTTCTCTTTCTCTCCTCTTTATGATTTCTCTTCAAAATTATCTGCTATATTCTGGTGTTCAATAGGTGAGGCTGATAGCAATCTTTCTTGCTCATGTTATGCTACCAGTCAATGTAATTGTCTACAAAAGAAACAAAATCAATAACTTCTCTCCCCTCCTCCATGTGATGCTCAGAGAAAGGAGATAAACTATCTGACTCTATCAGATGTGGACATTGCTTCCCTTTTTTAAGATAGGATCGTGGTGGATGTATGACTAAAAGAGATCTTTCAGGTGATAAGTGCAAGAAAAAAAAAGGGGGGGGGGGACTATTTCAAAGCCCTTCTTGCTGTTTATCTTGACTCTATAGAGTATTATACAATGTGTGAGCAAGCTCTTCTGTGTCCAAGATGAAGCTCCCTTTTATGAAAGTGTCTAAGTTGCAGGTCCTGCTTCAGTGTTGACATGTATTGATTTTCTTCACTGTTATTTGTTCCCTATTACTTCTTCAGCATATCTGATTTTTTTAGTAATGATACATGTCAAAGAGTATTTTAATTAGTGATATTGGCAATATTCATTTATAGTGGTGTTGTGGTTTAACCTGGCAGGCAGATAAATATCAGGACAAATGGTATTCCAGGAACAGCAGGAGTTACCAGACGTGTAACAGAGGTAATCTCTGATCTAGATAAGTAGCCAGATAAAGGGAAGAAAATTTAGCCCGTGACATCAGCCAGAATCCAAATGCACACTAGCTGATATGCTCTCTAGAACAGAGGAAGCTATGATCAGGGAAGGAGTACAGAACCAATTGACTAAGAAGCAGTCAGCTAGGACACTAAGAGTGAAAAATGAACAAAGCGGACTGGACAGAGACTTGAAAGCTCAGTAGAGGAGTTCAGAGGGAACTGGGGAAAGCCTTTAGCCAGCATCAAGGTTGCAGTCTCTGGTGCAGTCATGTTTCTCCACAATGACCAGCAATCCACAGTGGACATCCTCACAGGTTTGCAGTTTGATCTGCTGTTAGTGCCTGAAGAGAGAGCGGTCTGTGGTATCCAGCTGCACTGACTGAAGCTTAACTAGAAACTACCCAATTAATGAGAACTGCTAGAACCTTGTCAGTCTCCATGAGAGGCATGCACTTAGTTGAGCATATTTTAATGTCTAAACTGGCACGTTTCATAAGGCATATGGAAGTACCTGTGTGTGCTGAATAATGCATACCTCCAGACAGAGGCAAAGCAGCCTCTGTTACAAATGTCTGCATTTCAAAATTTCTTAAAATCCATAATCAGAGAAATCTTACGGAAAACCAATCTTGCATTTCAGTCCAGATTTAGTTAAATTAAAAAACACCAAAACCCATCAATCTGGGATTAATTTTATAGTGGTAAGTAGACTTCCTGTCCTACCCATAAAAATGGGTGAAGTATATATCAAGCATTCATGTTTATGGCATGAATATTGAAATATTGATCTTTTTGACTCCACAAAGCTCATGAAAGAAATATATTGCTGTCTGCTTCTGTAGATTGGCTTGGACAAATCAGAAAAAATGTATGTGCAAGAAAAAATACTATCGATCGATAAGAGTCAATGGATCTTTAACACTGTCTATGTGATACCTACTGAACAAACCATCCGCTTCAAATCTGATGTGACATGTTGGAGGAATGCGTTAAAATGTGTTAAAGTACATATACATACTGCATCATAGTCATACACATCTATGTATACTCATATGGCTAGGTGGAGGTTTAATATATCAGAATGACTACAATAGCAAAATACTGCAGAAATAACCAATGTTATATAATAACCAACAATATGAAACTAAATCAAAATGTAAATGAGACATCTTAGGAAAATTATTAATGCTTGTATTTCTGCCTTTGGAAGCTGAGCCCTTGCTCTGGGTTTGTTTTTCCCACAGGTTTGCAAATGGCTAATTAGAAAGTGTGATGAACAATCATTTGTCTGGTAGAATACACTCTGAAGGTGTTTAGACTGAATTTCTTACATCCTCTGCTTCCATAATTTATTTTTCTCAATATTTCTCCTTCAAGATTGCTGGAAAACAGTCTTTAATAACTAGAAAATTCTCAGCAAAATAAACCCATTCACTAAACAGGCATTGCTGAAATACCAAGGCAGTGTAACACTGCTATACAAAGGAACCCACAGCTGATTCAACCAGTGGCAGATAAAAAATTGACAAAAATAGCCTGGAAAGAAAAAGCTTTATAATAAAATTCCACAGATTTAGTCCATTCTTCTTCACTGGAACAACAGATTCTGGTGACTGAAATGGGAGTGGAGCAGGCCCTGTAGATCAAGTGATGATGGCTGAACAAGGGACACATCTACATATATAGACCACAAGTGAATAAATTTTCTAGCTTGGAAAAGCTATCTCATAAAATGTGTAAGTTTTTTAAAAAATGAAAAGATTTTGTAAGCAGACCAATAAGCCTTCTAAAAAGGGTTTTAATAGGCTGTAAAACAGTAAGGTTAGTGAATCGGGGCCAGCCAGGCCTAATGGGTCAGATGTCACCTGAACATCAGGGTTGTGACACTCTCTGGCATCTGGGTGGGTGGGTTGAATTCTCAAGGGACAACATTCAGTAATAAAAAAGAAGAAACTGGAAGTCTAAAATCCTAATCCCAATTAAAACAGAATATCCTACAGTCACGTTACCTATTATTGCTAGCAGTTGTTGTTGGAGGCAGTAGATGTGGTGAATCAAATGAGATGTGGAAAATTATGAGCATGAGAAAGGAGAATTCCCACAGCATCAAGACAAGAACACATCAGGGAATAAGCATGTATGAAGCAGATTGTGGGTTAACAAACCAAAGGTAAATAAGTAAAACTGTGGAAATAACAGAAGATAGGGAGCAAGACACTTTTGAGTTACAAATGAATTAATTACTGAAGATATGCAAAAAGAAGACAGGGTAATATCAAAAAGCTTTCAATTATTTACACTTTGCTGTGTTGAATCTATAAGTGCACTATTCTGAACTGAAACTATAACTGACATGTCATGCTTTGTCTCATACTGGGGCCATGCGGAGAGAGCAACCACAGGAATAACACCACCAGCAATTTGTCCCCCATCAAATTTATAGTCATACTGATCCTCTTCCTCATTTACAAGTGAGATTTCACACAGGGAGGACTTACTGAAAAGTCACCTGCTGGGAAAATAGCTTCCTGATCACTGGTCTGAGCATGTGTGGGTACAGCAAGCGGCTAACAGGGTGTTACTCAGAAATGCCCTTTTAATAAAAAGAAAACAAGGTTTACAAAATCTTTGTCCCTTTTTTATTTGGTGTTTTATTTTGAAGTACTGTGATATTTTTGGGCCATTAAATTGGGATATGACTTCTTGTTCTGTGACAAAGCGTCTGACTTTTTTCATGGATTGCTCTCATATGCTCTGTTTTTCTCTCATTCTACATAACTGCACTGTACTAGTGACGTTTGGCACTGTCCGGAGAAGGGCATATCTCATTTGTGTTAAGTAGATCATATTCACTTTACTGATCTGTGTTTTACTGATACGCATATTTAGACTAGTCCACGGAGAATATTTTATTTGTTATAGAGGCAAAAGAGCCCAGACATAATGTTTCACCTCTTGTCTGGGATCACTGTGTATCTCTTGGCCATTTCCTTCTAGCAAGGTAAAAGCTTGTCAGGGGACAATCAGCATCTGCAGCAGCACCACTTCAGTCCTTTTACTTCAGGTCCCAACACTTGCATCAACAACAGTAGTTCAGGAACCACACGGCTTCACTGTCCTCACAGAGGCATCTTTTCTTCACTTCTATTCATCCATGAATATAAAGACATTGCAAATGCTATTAATGCTTGGCAAAGCGTGGAGGAGGCTATGTGAGATGTTACACACCATTGATTTACAAGTGCATCAGCAAGCTGCTCCCTGGTCTGACAACATACATGCCATAGGACCTAAAAGATCATGATAACCCATACATACCGGTAAAACCATGATTTCTGAGAGGTAATAAACTTGCTATGGAGTACCCAGCTGATGAAGATGATGGCAGAATGAATAAAAACTTCCTCTGCACTACTAGCACATTGCCTCTTCTCACTGGAAAATCTTGTGGATTCAAGATGAAGGGTAAGTTTTTACAAAGATATAGAGTGCTTATGTAGAGATCATACACACATCAGCCTAAAACCATTTTTAAGAGCCCATGACATTTTATTCTACATTAAATGAGTACTTCGTTCAAGCAAGTGATCCCTTTCTTCCATGCAGCAGAGAATGGATATTCAGCCTGCTGCTCTTGCCACATGTCATGAGCCCTAGAATATGCCCAAGGTGCATTTTAGAAGGGAATTCATAGTACAAATTTAGTCAAAATCAATAAGAGAAGTCCTTTGCTTGTGCAAACTAATTTTATGAATTGTGTGAAATCACTGAGATGAAACTGAACATGAAACATTTGTCTTGAATATTAAATTTAATTCAGAAAGTTGAAAATGCTTGGAAGATGACAGTTATAAATGAAAACACCTTTTTATCTGCCCTGAAAACATTTCTGTGAACAGATAAACTCCACATATGCACACATCTATTGTATATTTGTAAACACACATACATGCACACGCTCACTCAAAGAATTACACAACAGCTTTCATTTCAGACTGGCAATATCAAAATAAGTACACAGTAATTGTGACATGCCACATTTGGCATCTGGATTCAGATAGCTGACATCACATCCAGACTCTGCTATGAATAATGAAATGATGTCTTTTGTCTTTATACACTGATTTTTGATGAGAAGATGCATATCCAGTGGGCTTTTGCACACAGTACACAGCATCTTGCATCAGTACACTCCTGAGAAGTACTGAGTGTCATATAACTTGCTGTTGGTGCTGAGGTCTTTTATACACACAAATACTGTGATTAAATCTCTTCTGAACAACACCTGTACATCAGTCATTGCTTCTATTGTTCCTATTTTTCAGCCACAAAAACCAATGAGTAACACAACAAGATTTCACAATTATCATAGGCATCTTCGAAAGCTCTTCCTGGTGATAACAAAATACCTTGAGCTTTTGCTATCAGATGTACCATATTATGAGAGGCATTGCTTTTGGAGCAACCTACACCATTGGAGAGATGCTGAGATTTTGTGAAATTCTTTCACTGAGGTTTTTCTAGTTCTACCACAGTAAAATACATAATTTAACTGACACTTCTAGATCCTCTCTACAAAACTGAAGTGGTAAGCCTGTTCAATGCCGATGCATGCATGAGATAGCCTAGCTCTGCCTTTGACCTGGGCAGCATCTTTCATCCACAGAGCTTTCCAACATGTGGCGAGGCAAAGCCCCATCAACCTACCAGATAATTGGAGGAGGTCCTGCTTTGGTGAGAGAGGAGAGATCTCCAGGGAGCCATCTCAGACAATACTTCTGTGATTCACTGGTGCTTGAACCACTAACCCTGTCCTTGAGCTTCAGACCTTAAATGCACAAAATGTTTCCCCTCCTTGTTTAGAAATCAAATGAACATGTGTTTTCTTTTTGTTGCTCTGCAGTTCTCAGTTCAGGAAGTTTACAACATAGTGATCCTTCTGCCCTTCTTCAATCCAGCTCATACTGATGTCCATGACAGAGACACTTCCTAGAGGACTGGTTTGATGTGTCTCTGATCTACAGGTTGTAGCTGTGGAGTGGGATTTAACACTTAGGGAGAAAATGAAAACAAATTACTGTTGCAGAGTGGGTGCAGTCCCTTGGTGGGGTGCCTCCACAGCAGAATTTACGTTTTAATCCCAGAGTTCCTGCCGCTGTGAAACAAGGGCAAGAGGATAGAGTTTCTCAAGCAGGGCTGAATTTTTCATGTGTACTAGCAAAGAGGATTTCCCACAGAGAGCAGGGAAGGAGGATAATATGAAACAGTGGAGAAGCATTTAGTGTACTTTTCTCTCTTTGACTTTGCAAAACTCGTTTCCTCAAGCTTTCTGAGAGGCAGAAATTCATCAACAGTAAAGGGACATCTTGATAAATCAAGATCACACCAACCACCCACATACTGAAATACCTCAAGTCTGTGCACAGAAGAAGTATATTTTTGTTTACTTATATCTATTGATATATCTGTTAATATAATAATCATACTCCACAGAACATCTGAATTACATCTGAAATCAGTCCACCTAATTAATACCTACCCTTTGGCTGCCATAACTGCTCTCATTCCAGCCAATCTGCTTTAGCAGCTACCACTGACATGAGCATTTTAATGAAATGGCAATTATTTGTGTGTGATCACCTCCTCTCAAGCATTTCATTTACTTTCATAATTTTTATGGCTTTTTTGTCATGAAAAAAATCCCTTATGAAGATGTGTTAGTAATACTTACAGTGAGAGAGGAAAAGCAAAAGTAATCTCCAGTGGCCAATATTTCATCTCCCATTGTAAAAAGGGATTAATTCAATTATATTAAATATATGGCATCCAGCAACAGGGGTCAGGGTCAGTGACAGGAACTAAGAAATGGGAGCTAATCTCTTATTAGCACAGCACCAATGTGAGAGAAGGGAAAAACCTAAGGTAAAGGCACAGGAAGTAAGAAGTGTCACTTCAGACAAGTATTTGTCTGAAGCCTTAGCTTTAAGACTGGTATAACTTGAAGTCATTTATAAGCACCTAAGAATTTCCCATCTTAAATTCTATTTTTGGTGTTGCATTCCAGTTACCTCCTAAACAGATATGATTGTTTGCTACATGTTGTGCTTGCCAGTATTTCCAGCCTCTCTCTTCCTCATTGTACTTTTTGAGATGATTGTTAGTATATATGTATGTATGTATATATAATATACAAATATTTCAAATTAGATCTGAGTAATCTCTTTACTTTCATCCTTTTTAGTAGGAGTCAATTCAAATCCAGTAATCTTTCTCCAAGATTTAATTTTAACACATACAGTACCTCACAATGAAATGCAACAACATCCCATCGTGATTAAAATCTGGCAAAGATTTTTTCTATGCAGAATGCATATGGACTTCTGCATTGAAGCACCTAATTATCATTGCAAATCTTAGCCAATTCTGCAGGAAATTCCTGCAGAAATGAAATGAAACCTTTTCTCCCCATTTTAGGTCTCACTGATATTATCATACATTTCTCTTTTTTGTTATTGTTGTTTTTGTTTTTATTACACAGTCTAATGCATTAGAAAATCTAGACTTCTGCTGAGAACTTACACTTTGATTGGAAAAATTGTCCCATTACTTTCGGTGAATTAACACGTACAGAATCACAGAATCAGACTTTTCCTACAAAATTTGCTGTAGCATCACATTAGAAAGAGAAAAGTAATCCACATGACCATGAGGATACCTCATGCTTACTCTTGTTTTTACCCTAAGTTACTCCTTACTCAACAGACATCTTTATCTGCAGCTTCTGATGACACTTCATGTCCACAGCTACCTTCAGAGCAAGAGCTGGCACACTCTTTGCAGAGATGTGATTGAAATGAGACACCTGCAGTTCCTGCATAGCGTATGCTCTAGAGATGGAATTTCAATATGTGCAAGGAATACTGCCTCAGTTGAGGGGTATGGAAAAAACTCCGTATTTTTAAGTAGATGGTTATTTTAGTTCTGACTGCTGTCACTAAAAGGGCTCAGCAAATGCATCTCTAAAAATACGGAGATTATTTTTCAGCTATAAATAGATGCTTTGAGAAATGAATACAGAGAGATTTTAGCAGTTGCAGACACATGTAATGGCTTGCCCTATGGTAGATGTAAGACACCTTTCACTTACAGCAATAGGTAAGAATGTATAGCTGGGTGATAGATGGCCGCTGATGAGTCACACGTTCAGCCCTTTGCTCCAATTTGTCTCTCGGAGTAGCTGGCCAGAGCTGTTTGAACAAAGTACAGCTGCAAGCTCCCAGTCAAAGATGGCATGAAGGCAGCGGCAGATCTGTCGTGTCCTCCCAGCTGACAAGAACAACCTTGGTCAGCCCACCCTTGCAGAAACTGCAGGAAAGCCTGGGGGATTCACAAGAGCAGTGTTTGAATCCCCAGCCTGCAACATCTCCATTTCAGCAGAGGTCAAATGAAAGGGCCTGAACAATATTTGTAATCTCTACAGTTGGACTTGATGTTTTTTGCAGACCTCTTCTGACTGAAACTGTTTTATCCTATCCTATCCCATCCTATTCTACTCTAACTTTGCTGCAGTTTAAGAAGATGCTCAAAAGATGCACAAATTTTCACAAGTATGTGTCTGGCAAGGTAATGAGTAATGTCACCTCGAGTATGATATTCCCTCAAATGACAGCTCACTTTTCATTTCTTTAATGGTAAAAACCAAACAAACAAAAAACAGCAAAGAAACTAAGATTGTTTATCCTTACAAAAAATGGAATGAAGACAAAACCCCCAAATGCTCTTTGAATCAGTATGCTATTTTTACATTAAATGATGATGTGCCAGAAGTTCCTGAAAGTGCACTAGAGACTTTGCTATATATCCTGATTTATGTGGAAAACACTGAAGTGACAGACTTACAAATGCCTCAGACTGATACCAAGCTTGGTTAGTGAAGCCACAAAGGATGCTGAGGCTGGAAATGAGGAGCCACTAACTCCCCTGTCTGTTTCTAAACTGCTAGCTCATGTCTTTCTATTAATGTTGCTTGTATTTTTAGAAATGCTCCATGTTACTCTTTTTGCTAAACTATTCAAACATAAATTTCTTTTCTCTTGACCTATTGGCTGAACTGTACTTACTGTTTTCATCTTTTATAGAAAAAGTGGCTGATTTCTATTGATACTACAACATTCCTGTTGATGCCTCCTGGCTCTAAACTAAAGGCAGGCTACCATAAAAACAGCACCAGCTTTCCTTGCTTTTGTTTATCACTGCTTTTAATCCTTAACTTTTACAAGGCAAAATAGTTTTCTGTGTCTTTTCTATTGCGGTCTGGAGTGAGAGGATATTTCATACTTATAGAGATTTTAATTATAGACTAACTCAAACATCAGAGTTTACCAGCCTCTAGACCTCAATTTTGCAATATGCTGATACATCTGACCTGGCTAATCATGCTGATGTGCCTGGGAGCTTGATAGTCTTTGCAACTGTGCTTCTCTGTCTCAAAGGGAATAGAGCAGAAATCAGAAAAGACCAGCAAAAGGCAGGGATGACCGGAGGCAAGGTACAGCCTCCTCTTGAGGAACTGGGTTTGGAGAAGTGCTGACCAAGGGTGGAAGTGTGGCGATCCTGAGAAATCTGAGAGCTGGAGCACATGGGGAGAGCTGGGGCACAGGCTGGATGCCCACTGCAGTACATGCCCTGCCCCCAGGCACAGGTCTTCACACGACTGTGTCTGAGCTGGCAAAGACTTCAACACAGAGTATGGAGGTGTTAAAGTCCTACTGTTGTGCAAAGGACACTGAAGTTCACTATAGAAAAAATCAGAAAGATATCAAATACAGACCCAGCTCCCTGAATGATGGGGCAGTACACAGGCCAGCTTTGCTGCATTCTTGCTTTGCCCAACCCTGAGCACTGGCTCTTATAACTGCCATTGGTGGCACAGAAGGTGAAGATTTAGTCTGATCTGGTAAAGTAAAGTGGTATGCATTACCTTCTCAAAATTTCTTACTTGCTTTATCTTGATGCTTTCACAGCATAAAGGCATGTTGCCAAAGAGAATTTTTTTATTTCAAAGTTCAAAGTCAAAAAAATGAAGAAAAAAAACCCCAATATTTGAATGCATTAATGTGCTAATATCTGTACATGGTGCTGTGGGAACAGGTTCAGAAGATGGTCATGAGGATGATCAGAAGGCTGGAGCACCTTGTTGTTGAAAGAAAGGTTGAGAGAGCTGGGCTTGATGAGACTGGAGAAGTCTGTGGTGAGACCTCATTGCAGCTCATGGGTGTCAACCCTACCCATGGTAGGGAGGGGCAGATGGAAGGTCTTTCACACTTTCCTGTTGAATCTCACTCTAGGGAACCTGCTTTAGCAAGAGGTTGGAGTAGATGATCTCCAGAGAACCCTCCCAATATCTATGATTCTGTGATTGTGTGATTATCTGGCATTATTTGCATCTTTTGAATGGGGGAAAATTGCTGGACCTAATTGTTGACGTTTTCCCTCAATTTCAGGGAGATATGCTGTAATCCAGCTAAGCATTGCTGGGCAAGATGGCTTAGTCAATTATATTGTAGGTTATATCTAGAAAGCCTATCAAAAATTGTTTCTTAGTAAAAAAAAAAGTCTTCTGCACAAAGAACTGTTAACTTGCTTCAATGGGAAAAAATAAGAAAAAAAAATCACCGACTGGAAAACAAACAAAACCAAAGAAATTCTACAATTCTTTTTTCTTACAATGTTTTTAAACAACCCTGCTTTTACAATGCACAGACTCTTTGCTACTTGTATAGTACCAGGAACAGAACTAGCTGAACTGCCTTCTAGAAATATGAATATAAAACACAGCAAGCATTAAAACAAGACTTATCTAAACTGGATAATACAAAGTTTATATTCTTTTCAAAAGACTAAGCATACAGGATACCCAGGCAAGATTTCTGTGCTGAATGACTGTAGAATGGAAAAGTTGCAAATCTGCCAAAACATGGAATTCTGTGTTCCCATCAGAATGAAATTTTTTTCTTGAAACCAGAAGAAAGGAAGCAAGGCTCTAACTGCTGTTAGAGTGAGGTGAAGGGAGTTTATTTCAGATAACATTAATGAATCTACAAAATGTGCAGCCATGTAAATCCATACTGGGTTACGTTTTCAACAGTGGGCATGGCTTGAGATTCAGCATAAACTGCAGCTAAGAAAAGCCATTCAGAAACAGTTCCCATTTGCTGGATATGGTTAAAGCATTTTCAAACTGAAAAGAGACAAGACAGATACAGGATCACACACTCGCGTGCTCATCAATGTACTTTCTACTGGCCTTACTCAACTGAAGCTGCTATGGAGCTATTTTGCTTTAGGAAAAATTCTGAGAGAGGGTTCTCATTCTAAAGACCACCTCTCCCCCAGGTCCACCTGTCCATTCCCATAGAATGCAGCCTGCATTTACAATCCTCTGTGGCTTCTGAAAAGTTTGTGCTGCAAACTGCCTTCTGCCATCCATCTATAGAGACCATCTTTCTTTCAGAGGCTACAACAAAAATGGTCTTCCATGTTTCAGCTGCTGCAGAAACTCCTCATGGAATCTAATGCAATGAGGTTGTCCATGGATCAGTCCTCTGCAAACATCATGCTGATTTAAATAAGAGGGTCAGTGAAATCCTGGAGAAGACAGACAAGATTCACAGCTGCTGTGAGGGCTCTTGGCCATCTGTCCAGAGAAGCACGAGGCTGTTGTCTGGTCATGGACACTGATGGTCTTTCATGATGCACTCCTTAACAGATATCTCCCAAAGGAAGGCAAGATGTCTTCCTTTCCGGTGAAGATGAAATTTTATTCTCATGACATCCCACAAGAAAAAACGAAGCATGATAAACTCTCTGAAGTGTTTACCTGAAGTGTTCTTTCAGGAGCTGTGCAGGGTATTTTGTTACTTGGTTAATTATTGAGTTCCCAAAGTGTTTCATACAAGCAGTCTTTGGTCTGAAGGGCTGGTGGGTTGATTCATGGACAGAGCATGCACTTAGAGCAGTGTTCAGATCTCTGTGTTGCTTTCACTGCAATGGGACACTCAGCTGTCATGTTTCCTGTTTGAGACCAGGTCCTTAGTTCTTAGTAATTGCTAGTGTTGGTACACCCTTCTGCATATTTACAACGCTCATTTTTTTTTTATGTCACCATTACCCTCTTTTTTGTTAAACCATCCTTTTTTTTCTCACATGACCACTTGCTTTGAAACTCAGGCTTTTATTTCTGTGCCTTTTTTTTTTTTTAATGGCTCTTGTTAATTTCTGTTTCTTAAGCCAGTCATTGGCTTTATTTTTTTAAGTGTTTGTGCTATGTTTGTTACATTAGGTTTTAGCTTTGTGCTAAACTCCAGCTTCGATAGTTCTATTCAAAACAGCTCCTTGAAGGAACATGGCTTCATTCAGGTATATACCAACTGCTGGTGGCCATGTAGGAGAAACAGGCACTCAGGGACTTGCATACTAGAGTTTTCATCACACTGCACCCCTCTAAGAGGTGTGGCAAACAGAAGATCAAGAAAGAATAGGCAAACTGAGAACATGAAAGACAGTATATGAAGCAGATGGAGGCCAGATGGTGATTTGTAGCATAGAATCATAGAATCATTAAGGTTAGAAAAGGCCACTAAGATCATCCAGCCCGACCACTGACCATAGAATCCACTGAATCATAGAATCACACAGAATTGCAGGGGTTGGAAAGGACCTCAAAAGATCACCAAGTCCACTCCCATGAACCACCACCACCATGCTCACTAACCATGTCCCTTAGTGTCACATCGACACATTCTTGAAAACCTTCAGGAATGGTGACTCCATCACTTCTGTGGGCAAAAGAGAGCATGAGCATGGAATGTGGTCTGCCAGGAGATGGCCTGATGTCTTTGCAGCAACCAGGCATCCAGAGCATGGTAAGTGCTGCCAGGGGGCAACAGGTCCTAAGGGACAGTGACATGGAGGGCAAGTGCCTCAGGCGAGAAGGAATGTGGCTGAGCTGTTTGATACCCTGGGACCCCTCTCTGCATACTGGTCTTGCAGTTGCAAATCAGAGGGGCCAGGGATCATGTACTGTGGAGCACTGTGCTAGGACTGGCCTCTCACAGCTCTACCTAGCCACCTGTTTGTGCCTCTCTTTGAGACAGTTGGATTACTTGGACCAGTAAATCACACCTGGAGCAGCTGCTGTTAAGATTTTGTAACTGGCTAGAGGAATCAGTGGAACCATTCCTACCTTAAGATCTTAACTCCTGACACATCTTTAGAGAAAGACTGGGAATTTTGAATTAAAACATTCAGGTGAAAGAATTGGCCTAGAAAACTGCTCTATTGGTTAATTACATTTACCAATTTTTTTAGTACTTTTTTTTTTTTTTTTTTTTTGACTGTGAATTTATCTGGCTTCTGCTTCCAGCCATTTGATCTCATTAAGTCTCTGTCTGCTAAAGAGCTCTCTGCTAGCAGTATAGCCTCTGCAGGCAGCTGCTTCTAAACAGGGAGCAAGTCACCTCTTAACCTTTTCTTGGCTGACTAGACTGTGCTTCTTTGGTAAATTGCTTTTCCTGGTCCTCTCATCGCTCTTGTTGTTTTCTTCTGAGCTGTTTTCAGTGCTGCAATGTGACTGTCCTGTAGGCTCCAAATGGAGGCGTGGGATTCTGTGGTGGCTGAACAGATACCAGAAGCAGCTGCAGGATAACACCTTCCTGCTTTTCTGTTTGTTATTTACATTGTGAGGCACACTTGAAGGACAGAGTACATGGCCTAATCTGCTTTACCATGAAATTTTCTTAATCTTTTATTTCCGAATTATATTTATGTGTCCTGTAGTCCTTACTGCTACATAAATATCTATAGAAATAATTAGAATAAAATAATAATAATAACTCAATAATAATTCAACAAATTGTCAGTAAGAAATAGTCTTACTGTTGTGACACAATTCTGAAAGTAACTGTGATCTATTCACCATTCCATCAATTTTGTCTCATCTTCCAAATTCTCCAGCTATATGTTTATCAGTATCTAAAGGAAAATATACCAAATGGCACTGGCTTGTGAACAGACTCTTATGACCCAGAGAAATGCCTCCATTTATCATCTATCCTTGTAACTTTGAGCTCTAATAGCAGGCAGACATCTGAACGCAGGTCTGCCAAGCTGATGCATGAAGGATCTTCGTCCAGATTTACACTGGCAGGTAGGGTTCATCCAATGTCTGACTCAACAATGGACTGAAAACTCTGCTGAAGTAATGCTTGGTAGTGATCCAGGATCTGTGTGCTTCATAATTCATTCCAGTCTTCAGACTACGGCCAGTCCCCTGTGGCTTATTAACAGTGATTTTCCAGGAGTTAAGCTACAAAGTATGTCCTGTGTGTGAAGTAAAGCTTAAAAAAAAAAATAACAACAACAAAAAACAAACAAACAACAAAAAAAAAAAGAAAAAAAAAAAGAAAGAAAGAAAGAAAAGGAAGCAAACAACAAAAACAACAAGACCCCAGCAAGAAACTCCCCTTCTGCCTCCCCTCAAAAAAAAAAAAAAAAAAAAAAAAAAAAAGTGCTTACTGGATTCAGTAACAGCAGAGCGAGAGCTGTGCTGGTTTTAAGAGATTCACATGGATGTGCAGGCTTGCTAGGCTGTGGTTCAGGACAGAGACAAGAATCAGCTCACGTTCTGTTGGACCAGTAGTTGCCATCTGTGCTGGGCTTGCTTGCTTGTTTTTAGACCTACTGCTCTGAAACCTTTGCCCAGATTCTGGGACTGTTGCCAGCTATATCAGTTCAGTCCCCCAGCCCCCACAGAGTGGATGCAAAGTGCTCATCCTGACCTCCTGGGAGCTTCTGCTCCATACACAGAGGGTGTGTGGGGCATAGGGCAGACCCAAACTTCTGATGAAAACAGCACTGGTACTAGAGGCAAGGAGGGCACACAGTATGTTGGAGAGTTTCAAGGTAGAGAGAGACAGAGGAAGACAAACATGAGTGACACGGATGGGGAGAATGGTATTTAAGGATGATTTAGGCTCCTTGGAACAGGAGAACGTGAGGTGGAGGGAACAGGCTCAGGGACTGGTGGAAGAGACTGTATGGAGCAGGAGGCTGTGCTGGAGGAGAGGAGAACATTCAGAGTCTTCTATGAAGGATTCCTGCCCTTCTGAATACACAATGCTTTTATGCATGCAGATAGGAAATATTTGATGGGAAAAAAAAGCATTAACTGTGGGGGAAAAAAGAAGTCCCAGCAACATATACTTCAGCCAAAAATCCTCCATCTCCTCAGGTGGGGGAAGGGGAAGTGAAAGAAAAGCTAGACCTGGTTACTAGGAGGTGAGCATCTGAACAAAAGGAAAGTTTAATGGGATTGTGGTCATCAGCCCTGCAAGCAACTGTGCAAATGATTTATGGCTTCTCAGCTTTTTTTGTGGTGAAGACAGTAAAATAGAAATAGGGCACCACAGTTCAAAGGTGAAGAGCACTTGCAGGCTGCATCCACTCTGTTTTTCTTAATGTGTTTACTGTGAACTTCACTGACTGCAGGTATTGTTCTTTTTAGACGTCTTTTATGTGACAGTTCCATTATCTATAAAGTCAATGCAGTTGTGGCTTCGTCCTCTGCAGACACTTAATTTCAGACTACTGGTCATCAAGGTGGGAGTTGCTAGATTTCTGTGCATGTGACATCTTTATCTCTCCTCAATGGAATGTGGACTGAGTGTTTAAGTATAGCTATTTCTGTATACATATATTTTTAATATCTAGTCTCTAATTAGAGAGAAGAACTAGTGTTGGTGAGAAAATGAAGCTTGAATAGTCTGATATGATTGTTCATTTATCACCTACTGTAGTAGGATGTAGTAAAAGAAAAAAAAGACCATTTTCCAAATAAAGCCTTGCATATTGTTTCCCGTTTGGTGGCAGAGAAGCCTGTCTGAATAAATAATAATAATTAAAACAAAGCAAACAAACAAACAAACAAAAATCCTCATCTGCTTGCTGTGGAAAAACAAAACAAAAGCCCATCTACTTACTGTGGATTGTTTCCTAAAGGCTGCAGAAAATACAAATGTTCATTAAAAATATATTCCATATCTCAGAGGCAGCATCAATAGCTGTGTGATGTGGCAGTTTCTATAGTGACTGTTTGCTTTCATTTGAAAGCTCGCTAAGCAGTCAGACAAAACCAGAGCAACTGGCTGAGGTATAGCGTGCCTTCCCCCCTCCTCCAAATACTGAATACAGATTTTCTGCTGTGAATCGGGAATGCCCCTCCCTGTGAAAGAGCCTTTGTTGCACGCTGGAAAGGAGTGGGAAGGCTGCAGAAACAGCCGAGCAGAAAATTATTCATCTTCCCAGTGGCACGTGGCTGGCTCCCACAGGACCCTTATTGGGGCTGCTGTCCCCTGAGCCATCTCGGTCTCCCTGTCCTCGGAAGTAAAGCACAAAGCAGAATATTGTTAAGAAAGGCACCCGAAGCAAGGAGTTGTATTCAGGGCATCCCGAAAACATCGGGACAGTGCCGTGGAGTCACAGAGCATGGTTACAGTCCTTGGGAGAGAGATACTGGTCATTTTGAGGAAAGGGAAAAGTAGAGCTGGTTTTATTTTTTTTTCCTCTGGGAAGCCTTTGTTCTTCTCTGGCATCTTTGCCCTACTTTTATTTGATAGGGGGTTAACACTTTTTTGCCTTGCGATATGAGAACTTCATGTCAGTGCACTGAGGAATACCATGTGCCTGATTCCTGCTGTAAATTTTCAGCTGATTTTCAGAAATGCCTTGCTAATTCCCAGAGAATGGAGAACAAGAGGCAAGCTGAACAAAAGTTTAATTTTTTTTTCCCTTGCGGCTGCTTCTACTCTATTAGTAGGATCATCCCCCTCACTCAGGGCTTCAGGAGCTGCCAGACAGTCCCCGGTGGCTGACTGACGACAAGAGGGTGTAAGCACTTCAGTCACATGGAAAAGGGAAAAAAAGAAAAAAGAAAAAAACCTACCACCGCTCAGTGTCCAAAGAAATATGACTCACTTGGCAGTGCAAGCTGCAGTAACATTGAGTTTACCCTCACCTCTAACACCACGCTCTAACTGCGCCCTGGCTATTTCTGAGTAAATAATTCAGTGGAGCAAGATTTACTTGATTCATCTCAGCTCTCTGCTTACAGAAACAATCCTAATTTCCTAACTTCTGTTGAGCTTCTGAGTTGAATTTCCCCTTTCCTTCTGAACTTTGGATTCATTGCAAATACTTTGCTGTGAGAATTCAGTGCTTAAAGCAGAAGGCACGCTGGCCAGAAGCATCAATCACATGGTGTTGCTTTGTTGTGTTTCTTCCATTTTCGGAAGTGTGGGGATGCTCCTGTTCAGAGAGGGGTGTTTTGGGCATCAAAATATTGAATTCAAAACAGGCTTTTAGCAGGTGCCACGAGAACAAAATGAACATTTACCAATAATCATAAAAACATGATAGCATAACATAACATAAACACACACAGAGATACAAAAATATATATATATATATATTATTTCAAGGAATAGCCAGAGAAGAATACCTGTATATCTTCACTAAAGACACTTTAAAAGATAAGCTGGCACAGTGATCATGAGCTGTTCTTATGGTAATTAGCATTTTAGTGAGGGAAAACATAATCAGAATTGTTTCTGCTCTTAACATGCAATGCATATAGATAATGCTTTAGTTAAAGAAAAAAAAAAAGCGTGCAAGTGTGCAAGCTAAGTAGACCTTAATGCTCTATAAGTTGACCAGACTTAGTTGACTGAGATTGTGTCGTGGATGAGGAAATGATCTCAGTAATTCATCTTCAGTCTGATGTATTGTGGTGTTTCAGCACCTGTGACAAATCCAGATGTAGTAGGTGCACTTCAGAAAGAAGCATGATAAATTAATGCAGTGTCCATACACAAACACTGATAAAAGGGTGACAAGCTGGTCGCTATGGCAGTTGCAGCAGTGCTGCAGAAATTAGAAGAGCTGATTTTGATACCCAATTATGCCACAAAATTCTGAGACCTCACACAAGCCATTGACATTGGATCCATATGTGGCATGAGAGCATGTTCTGAGCTGCAGTACTGCATGGAGTTAGCAGCCGTGCGCTACAGCCGTGCACTGTGCTGCTGGGATGGTTTATCACTTGCCTAGAGGCACGTGTTCTTCATTGATATGAGCCATAGAGATCACAACTGTGATTTTCAGTAGTTCCTAGGGCTGACCTAGTTTTCTTCAAGAGAGTTCAGCAGGATCAGAGCAGAGGTAATGCAAGGTGGCTTTGAAAAAAGGGCCCTACAATGTTCTTTCTGCATTACTTCTAGTTCTGGTCACAAAAGGAACAGAAAATAGCATCCACATCATTTCTGTGATTTCTATACCATTCTTTTATATAAATGGTGTTCAGAGAATTTGAGTAAATTGCTTTGTACTGAAATCTGTTGGTTCACTACCTGTCAGGGACTGTTTACAAATTGCAAATAGGAGTGCTACAGGAGAAATCAGCCATGTCATTTGCCAAAGCATTTATCACCTCAGCTGAGTTTACTGAGCACAGGCATATTTGTGCAATTTGCACGCAGGATGGAGAAGAGTTTGGAAAGGCCTTGCTTTTTTATAAGATGCACAGGCAGGCTTTTGTGTAAAACAGTGTGTTTGTGTTGGAAATCACCTTTCTGACGCATATCGAGTCTCCACAGGAGACAAAAGCAGTGACAGACCTTGCTGCTGTGACTCTCCTGACTGCTCTGTGACCCTGTATTCCCTGCCACCTGGGAGCAAGCTGTCGCTGCAGTGTTTTTTATGTCGGCAGAGTTGGGTTTCCTGGCTGGTTCCCTGCCGAGTGCCTCCCCGCACAGCACTGAGCTCTGTCACCCACTGGTGCTCAGGTGAGTAGTGGGCTGGGCTAGTTTTTCTTGCTATTTGAGCCTGAGCTGTGCTAATGACAAATGGATGCACACATTTCCAATGCAAAGAGGAGGAGTGCTGCTATCTTCAGATCCTTACATCTTTCTGGTCTGAGATTTGCTTCTTTACACTCCTGATAATACCCCATGAGTTGCATTTCCAGATAATACCCCACTTCCTGCATTTCCACATCTTTTGTTCTTCATTTGAATGTTTGAAAGTCCAAACATTTATTTTCAGTGAAATCTCATCTGTTCCCGTGCTGCATGGCTCCTCTGCACTACCCAGCCTCCACCTGCCCCTCGAGAGCAATGCTGGAGGCCTCCCATATGGCACACCTGCTTCTTGCTGCAGGATCTTCTCCTCCAGCTGCAGGCCAGTCCACCATGCTGCTTGGAGCTCACCTGGTGCCTGTGAGCACCAGGAGAATGTGGGATCTGTCACTTTTGTTGTGTTAAGAATAAAAGACAAGTGGCTTTGACTGTCTTGACTAAAATCTTACCTAAAATCCTAGTGAGAAAATATACTTCAGGTATTTACATCGGCACTTTCATCCCAACCAATCTTTCTGTAAGGTCATCCATTCCTTTATCATGTCTCAGCTACCCAGCACATGTTGGTTACGATGGCAACATAAGAAATGCGTTTGCATGAATCCTCTGCATGGTGAAAGGCAGCAGAACAGCAGTTGCTGTGGTACCTGTAGCAGAACTTCACCTCCACATGTTGGGAACAGCTCCATCCTTGCGATAACTGATGCACTGGATAAGATCTCTATGATCAGCTGTTCATGGCAAAACAGTCTGCAACAAGTCTGATGCAGCAATGTGTTTTGCAATGAGATTTTCTGACCAGATGACCACGCTGCCCATTTTGTAATGAAAAACATGCAGGAGGATGACAAAAAGTAAAACGATACTCAGTTATTCTTGTTGTCTGAAGGATATTGGAAAGGAAAAAAAAATCCTTTGTTGAAATTAAATTAGAAAACATTGAAATGCATCATTAAATTTTAACACTTGACCGTAATAAAAAGGGGAATGCAGAAGGAAATTGGACAAATGATTGATGTAGGCTTGGCACATCTCAATTCCATTAAGGCAGCGAGATGCCTGGTAAGCCTGAAGCGTTCTGCATTAACTTGCCAACCCCACCCATTCTGCTCCTGCACTGTGCCTGGGTGCTAATGTGCAAAGAACCAGGGCTGATGCAGCTCTCAGCTTGCTACCACTCCTGCACTGTGAGATCTGCTGCTTCCTCTGAGCAGGGGTTGAGAGAGGGCAGCAATGAAACTCCTCTTCAGTTTCGAACGGAAGATTTATTGATTCTTGAGAATATTGCGTTTTACAGTGATCTGCCTTTTCCAGTTAATGCAACTTGAATCTGAACCTGGAAAATTTATGATGGCTTTTTAGATCAATACAAGCCTGCACAGAAGCACACTGCTTATGCAGTGACCAAAAAAAGAGGGAGACGACAAGGTTAGATATTTCAGCTGCAGACCAAGGAACAATAAATATTCTTTGGGGATGAATTTCCCTATGAGGTGATCCAGCTGTTTGAGCCTCCAAAAGATCACAAAATAAGCCATAGCCATAGCGGACAATTAATTTTGTTTAATTGAAAACAGAGATTTTGGGTAAGGATAGCCTTGAAATAGTGCACTCAAATAAAAATAAAATAAAGCTTAAAGAAAGCAATCATCTCTTCTTTTTCATGGACTGCCAGAAAAAAAAAAAAAAAAAGAAAAAAAGAAAAAAGAAAGAAAAGAAAAAAAAAAAGCAGTTTTCTAATGGATGACTGTCACTAGCCCTAACAGCACAGCTGAGTTCTGCAGTGAGTCTTCTGCATCAACATGCAGCTTGCACATTTCAGAAATCCTGTCCACCGAGATCTCAGCTCTTCTTTGCAGTGAGCCAGCCTGGGTGATTTGTCTTAGTCTCTACCAGACCTCCCTTTCCCTTGAGGGATCTGAGAGGTAAGAACACATGTTCTTAAGAGAGAATGCATTTTAATTTTTTATTATGAAGCTTTAGAGTTCTTTTGTCTGTGCGTGCTGTTTTTGTTTTTGTTTTTAATAATTACTATTTTCTTTTAGGTGTGGCCTTTATCTGTGATAACCTGCTGAGGCAAATCAATACTCATGTGAATAGTTAGGAGAGTCTTAAGAGCTTCATACATTTGTGAGTGGAGTTCCTTTGTTTCAACAGAGAGACATATTGGCGTCATAGAAATAAATGCACCACAAGGAGGGAATACACAAGTACAGGGTACTAATTGTGATTAAACATGGTAGCCCTCCATGATATCTTATAACAGATATCATTGCCTGAGCAGTGGTATATGTAGCCAACAGATGGTTGAGCAGTGTTCTTTTAATTTTTAATCTTTTTGTCTGTATTTCATAACTGCAACAATTGTCATCCAAGCTTTGTACATCTCTTATCCTGTGTGTGAAATCAAGCGACACCCCTTCCCTGTTCCTCCTCACCCCAGCTTTACTTTGATGAAATGGTGTTCCCCTGATTCCCTATTAAACTCTAATAAATATGAATTACCTGCCTTACTGAGATGTAGCCTTAACTCTCTCCGTATGGGCCACATGTAAACAGCACTGAAAACTTCTTCACTCTGGTTGTTTATTACTGTTATTTTTTGAGAAACATGTCCCAGATACATCAATCTCAAAATCGCGAAGTCCTTCAACTCCAGACCTTCAGTTTGATGAAGACGCTGTTGTTGTTTTGGACAGTGCCAAGTCCATTAAAACTTTCTTGAGTTGTCAGTACTTGGCATTCAGCTAACAGGAGTGCACAAGCACCAGCTCAGTACCTAGATAAATAGGAGAAGGCCTGTTCCACTGACCTTGTTGTCTGTTTTTATGTTTCAGCGGTTGCCATGCTGAAGGCTGTGCCCATCTTGGGGAAGTTACCAAGGGGTTTCTATTCTGTGGCACCCAGAGACTGAAGAGTCGAGGAGGGAAGACAGCCAGACGTGGGCCATAGTGACAGCAGATGGCCTGACCACCACCTATTTCCAGTACATTATCAGGGTGGTGGAAGACAACAGTTAGAAGACTGGCTTTACCTATGGTTGATCTCAATAAATTAGGTAATCCAGCATTGGCTTCCACCTGGAAAACCATATAGTGTCCTAAATTGTGCTCCCAGATAGAATCTGGGAATGCAGAAACGTCTGTGAGGAGACAGTGAACATGGCCATAAGACTGGCTGGGAATAAGAACAGCATGCATACACCAGCACTCCCATGCTTATTCCGTTGTCCTCCTGGCAGGCATGCTATACCTTTCTCCTTGTCTGGGGCACTCTTGCATAGCTCACCCTGCTCTTCAAGGAACAAATGCAGAAAATGCTTTTTTTTTAAAGGAAGGGTGTTCTTTATGTTGTTGGGAAACAATGCTGATGTTGTAAGAACCTGAGTGATTAGGCTTGAATGAGTCGGTGAAACAAAAGCAAAATAGTTTCTTGCCTCTGTTTTGTAGAAATTGCCCAAGCACTGCAGTCAGATCCCTGCTGCCAAATGCTGCTGAATTCTGGAATTCACCCAGTCCACTTGTAGTTTCTGAAATGCTTCATGCAAGAACCTAGGATTCACTAAGAGAGACTGAGTTTCATAAACAATAATAGTATGAAAAAAATGAGAGAAATGCTTTTAAAAGAATGAAAAGTCAACAAAGAAATGTGTTAGAAAAGAATAAAAATGCCCATTCCCAGCAGGCCTTTGTTTTTATTTTGGTGAGGGCTTGCAGTGTTCTTTGCCTTCTGAAGGAAGTGTGGGGTACTCCAGAATAAACTTCTAATCTCAAGCAGTTTATGGTTTTCTATCACTGCTCTCCCAGTACAGCTGCAGTAGATTGCAAAGACCCCGTGATTCAAACCTTTTGCTGACAGTCTGCAGACAAATGCATTCATTTTCAATAAAGGTCATAAGTTAAAGGGAAGCAGGAGAGCTATAAAATGAAAACGTATGCTATCTGAAACTCTGTGACAGAAACAATATAGAACAGATATTGGTAATGCAGTGTAAACATTGGATGCAAGCCCAGCAACAAAGCTGGAAAAGCAGCATTTCAACCAGTACAACTCAGAAAGAAGAACTGGATCTATGGGAAAGAGTTCTAAGCCTGTCAGCTTCTATTTTGCTCCAATGGTTTGAAATTGTAGCAGCAGGGGTTCTTGCTTAGAAAGGCCATCTTTCATCTCCATGCTGCCAGGGACAGTGAAAGGCATCACACGCTTATTTTTCCCCAGACGCTTGGAACAATGAGGCAAATCAGAAGGGAAGGTGTAGCAAGGACTTTTGTGAAAGTAAGGAGTGAAATGATGTGGGATAATAGGTAGTGAGCTTGAAACCTGCTCTGTGCAGAAGCAGACCTACTTTCATTTGCTGCAGCTTTCTGCTGGAGGTGTATTTTCCCTGAGTTAATGGCCCAGATTAGACTGAGGATGCTCACTTGCCATGTTGAAGCTTTATTTGAAGTTTGATCTTTAGGTTACTTATTGCTTCAGTAGAATCTCTTCCTGGCCTTATTTTGGATCAATTCCAAGCCTCCAACTTTTCTCATTTTTGCACATTTCTCTGGATCTCGGTTGGTCAGTGGTAAAGGTCAAAACAGCAGTGAGATTCAAACTGCTAAATGAGTTCTCATGTATGTATGCTGAACTTACATTTATTTCTGCTTTCAGTATTAGCATTTGCATATGTATGCAAAGGCCAAGTAATAAGAACCTAGCAATGAATGCATGAATTTGAATGAATGAATATCCACTTGCGTGTAAAAAGGCATGCCTTGCATCCGTTTCACTCATGGTTTTAGAGGCATGAATTTTAAAAATAGTACTGAAAATAGAAACTTAAAATAGGCAGAACTGGCTAAAGGCTGGAGAAAACTTGATATGACAGCCCTAAGGAACTCCAGAGCTGCCAAGAAATGTCTACAGTACCAAAGTTGACTTGCATAAGGGTAATCAATAGCAACATTGCTATGGGTGGTTCAGTGACTAATGAATTTCGAGTTTTTAATACTGCATCTGTCATGGAATATATTATTACACATCCAAAGGGGACCAATATGAGCAGTGATTAAATCTTGTGACTCTTAAAGAAGATTCTATGTTAGAAATGCAACATGCCAAATCTGTCACCAAGTGTTATGCTAATCTCCCATTCACTTTTCTGGCAGTTCCCCTTTCAGCATGGTGGCAAATGCCCAAGGGCTCTGTGACAGGTGGCCCTGACCCAAAGAATAGTAAAAATGAATAACTAGATAATTTTTTTATCAAGCAAAAATAGGCATGTAGGGATTCAAACCATCCTGCTATCATTTAATAGGCCTTTGTGAGAGATACTGTAGGAAGGACTTCATCTTCAGTACTAAGATTCCCCACAACACAGAGTGAACAAATCAAAGAAATCTCCAAAGATTGAACATTGGTAGATGATGGTAAATATACTTGTACAGAAAGACCTGAGGACATTGACATCTACGTACAATGCTTTAAAATGATAGGGCAAGAATGTGAGAAACTATCACATGTCACTGCAGGAAGTAGGACTCATCTTACCACTGCATCCAGAGCGTGCAGGAGCTGCAGGGGCAGGGCATTCTCCAAAGCCCTGTCATACAGAAGTCCTTACCAAAGAAAAGGCTGCATGTCAGGCTAAAGATCTTTCCTTTTCATTAATTTGTTTTTCCATCTTGTACACAGAATCTCTTCATTTGTTGATTTTTATTTCATGTGAGCAGAGCATCCATTGCCATGATTTTGCATTACTTAGGTTCTTCTCTTACATGAGCTTAGGTTTCATTACAAATTCACCATGACTTGCAGTTTCCTGTTTTCTTGCATTGCTCCTAAGGGCTGTGTTGCTGATTATTTAAATGTTCTCTTACTAGCAAATGGCCTTCTGAGTTGAGCAAATAAACATCAGCTTTTTAAAATAAAATTTCCTCTACAAATGTTGACAATTAGAAAGTAATTAGAAAGCATATACAGGGGAAAAAAAAAAAAAAAGTGAGTTTAAAAGCTCACTTAGCAGCATGGAAATATGAATGTAAAGGAATAAAACATTAAATAACAGTGGGAAAGAGGTTTGGTCAATTTTCTAAGATCCTGCTTTTTCACACAAATATTTTTGTGTTCACATTCTCCTTTCAGTAAACATGTAAAGTAAAGGACAGTATCCAAAACCATTAAAATCTGCCTTTTGTACATACTGAGTCGAGGAGAAAGGAGGAAGGGAAGAAAACAGCAGTGAGAGGAAAGATGGATTCAACAAAGCAAAAATAAACACAGCAAGACAGAAGAAAGCAGTGGAGGTGGGGAAGACTGCACGTAAAACAGAGGCTTTGTTGCAGGCAGAGAGCTTCCAGGAGGCTGCTGGAGCAGGGGAGGGTCCTTGCTGTGTGTCACAGAGCTCATCTGCATACTTTCATGCAAGCAACAGACGCTGCTCTGCTCCTGCTGTTGAGTGATGAGCAGGGCCCAGCTCCCTCTGCTTGCTTGAAATTCTTTCAGGCTTGTGAGGCTGTTCTGTCCCCTGTAGAATTTCAGACTTTGGTGTTTTTTTCCACTCCACTTTTTAAAGAAGATGAATATTATAGACATGTATATCTGCTTTTCATTGCTTTATTTATTAGCTTACTTATCTGTTTGCTTGTTTGTACTTCAAAGTGCCAGGAGGAGGACATCCTAAATTGTCTGTAGGTAATTGAGAGGCTGCCTGCATGTGGCCTCATGTCTTCTGGGATCCTTGTGAAGCCAAAAGGATGCTGCTGTCACAAAGTGACCCGCGGCATTCCTCAGATTTGAAGGATGCAGGACCCAGGGGCAGATGTACAAGGTTTTTACTGAAGTTTAGCCGTGACCACAGGACCCCTGCTCCATCAGGAAATGAGAGGCAAAGCCCCATTGCAACCTGCAGTGGCTCCCACCCCCCAGCCAGACGCGGTGCACACACCTGGTCCCACCTCTGCCCAGCCCCAACCCCACAGACCGTCTCTCCTGGGCCACGCACAGCACAGCTCCCGGCGTGGGTGGGTGCAGCCCTGGGCAGGCTCCGGCCCTGTCTGTGCTCCTGCACACCTTGCTCTTCTGCAGAGCTGAATTTTTCTCAAAACAATACTGCAGGTGTTGCATGAATAGCATGTTGTTCTTTGTATATCCTGTGAAAGTGCTCAGGCCTGAGATTACAGCTCCTGCAGACACAAAGCAATCTGAAGGGTAGCGGTAAACATGTGGTGCCTGAGTTACTCAGCTGTATGTTTTGTCTGGAAAATTGATAGCAGAGCGTTGTGTCTGCTCAGATATTGAAAGCAATTGGTCAGTGTGTTTGTTTCCTTCTGATACAAAGCTGAACAAGCAATTCATGCAAAAAATATATTGAGACTTGTTAATTTTCCACTGATTCTTAAAAAGGAGAATTTTCTCTAAAGACAAGATGCTTGTTACAGTATTTAATAACAAATATGCTGAAACCTGGGTTTGGATTTCTGCCACCAGCTTTCTGACATTAATGCACTTCTGATATTCCTTTACAAAACTGTTCATCCTATCACGCTAGTGTGTAGATTGCATGTATACAGAAGCATGTTGTGATATTTGTCTCTGAATGTAGAGACAGCAGGTGCATACAGACATACAGATCAGTCTCTCTTCATGGCTTTTACTTTATGCATATTTAAAGAACCACAGTGCAGGGACACAGTGCATATTTTTAGCATGGCTGAAATGCAGCCGCATTATGGGTCAAAACGAGGAAGACCATTAGCAAACCATTGTGCAGGAAACATCCACTGCAGTCAAATGCATCGGGCAAATCCTCACTCCTTTGTGAAACCCAGTGCTATCTTGAGCATGCAGGTAGCAAGGAGGCAGGTGGTGGGTTAAATTGTGTCGATATCTAATCTGTGCCAGCACATGCTCATCTTACCCTGCTTTATCGTCCTTCTTGTGAATCCGTTCGCTTCAGGCAATTGTTTAGTTCTGTTGTTGGTGGAAAAACACTGTCCTTGAGCACTGTAAAGCTGGTGCTCTTACAGAGCCAGCCAAGGCTGAGCCAGAGAGGGATGTTCCCATCAGTCTGGAGCAGTCACTGTTCTTTTCTTTCAGACACCTGCAGCACTCAGCACCAAATCACTCAGGCAGGATTTGGGTTACTGGGTAATGATGTGAAACAAATTAATAATGATAAGGTACTGCTGTATGTAGATGAAGAAAAACTAAATAATTCATCTTAAAAAAAAAAAAAAATAGAAAAAGAGAGGATTTTCCATGAAAAAACTTATACTTCTAATGAGGCGCAGTAAGGGCCTGTGATCTCTGTGTGTATCTTTGCTCTGCACAGCAACAGTATGCAGTTGTTTCTCATGTTAGAAATCTGTGTCTTCTTTATCCTGGCAGACTTCTTTGAAAGCTGGGAGCATTTCCCTCATGCATATGTGGGCCTGGAGCAGGCCTAGGCCCAGCTTCATTGAAGCAAACAACAGCAACAAAGCAAGAAAGCACTGCCAGGAGCTGTTCTTTAATCTTCCAAACTTCCTCTGCCCCCAGTATGTCTCCCTGTGACCCCCAGAACACCCCATGCATCAGGCACCATTGGGGCTCCCCCTGACACTTCTGTTGCTGCTGGTGGATTTTCATTGGGGATGGTGGATGATAGGCTGTGCTCAGCCTGGCTGCCATTGAGGGATGCTGTAAGAATCATAAAATTGTTTGAGTTGGATGGGACCCTTAAAGGCCATCTACTCCAGCTCCCCTGCAATGAACATGGACATCTACAGATAGATTGGGTTGCTCAGAGCCTTGTCCAGTCTGACCTCGAGTGTCTCCAAAAATGGGGGCATTCACCACCTCTCTGAGCAGTCTGTAAGGGGATGTTTGGAGGACCACCTGCTCCCGGAGATGTGCAGGGCAGTTTGTGTGTGTGTGTTGACACAGGACATGCTCCCATGGGTCTCTCTCCTCCTGGAAAAGAAAAGACGCATCCAGTCCCAGGCATGCAGCCACCCGTGGGTGGGGAGCATCATATGTCCCTGTTGCGGGGTAAAATGTGTTTACTGCAGAAATCAGCGTGCACTGGGAAAAAGGTGTGCATAAGATTGCCATTTCTTTTATCTTTAGAACTGTACTGTGACTGTTTTAAGTTAGTATACTCCACACAAGATCCAGAGTCAAAATGAGCTCACTTCTGGTGGGTTTTTTTTGGTGTTTTTTTTTTTTTTTTTTTCTTGTAAATGAGATGATGTCTGTGCTATAGAAGTCTTTGAAGTTAATCAAACTGTATATAAAAGGGTGGCACACATTTCATTTCAACAAGCCATCCTGTTCTTTTTTTTTGCTATAGCTTCACGTTCAGCAGGCAGGATGCTGATCTCATTTCTGCCCTTATGAATCCAGAATAACTTCACCAGCTTTGATGTCAACTGGTGACAGCAAGAACCTGGCAGCACGTTGCTCTCACTCACTTACTACACAAACTATTAATATATCTCACTCACTCACAAACTATTAATTGTTGCTTCCATGCCCCTAACACGCAGTTAAGCCTGAGCAGCAGCAGGGCCATCTAACCAACCTTGTGGCCTTAGACTAAGGCTTGGCTGGTGTGAGATGTTGTCTATATGCGCTGTGAGTTTCCTGATTGAAAGCCATGTGGCACATGAGGATGAGTAGTTCTGCCTGTATCAGGCTCCCTAGATAAGTCAGAACAGTTCTGCCCACGGATGTGCAGCCAGAATCAGACCAAAAGTTGTAGGGCAGCATTCAGACTGCTGGCACTGAGCAGGGAGACAGGATGGCACTGAGAGGAGATTTTAACACAGCAGACAGCTAAATGTGGGTTATTTTGCCTGATCATTCAAAAGGGCCTTCTTGTCTGCAACCTTTGCATTCAGAAGAACAGGGATGAGTCATCACTGAAAATTTCTAAGTCACTTCAGAGCCCTTGGGACCCCTTTCCAAAATTTCTGGCAGCTGGATTTTCTCTGTCTTTAATACCAAACCTTGCTGAACCAGCTCTGGCAGCTCAATATAGTCTCAAAATAGTACTGCAAAGTGGAAACTCTGTGCTGTTTCTTATTTCTTGAACAAGAATTTGACAAGAGGTGTAAATATTAGGATCAAATCCAGCCATCATGATTCCTCCACAAATTTTCTGTCCCATCTATTAGTAAACTTTGTCTATGTGTGCAATTAAATAATGTCTGCTCAAGGGATGAGATTAATAAATTAGTATAAATCAATACAATGCCTCTTGAAACCAGTGCCCAGTCTCACACTAATGTGATTGGCTCTGGACAATAAGACAGAGGCAGTGTTTTTTTTTCTGATAGAAGAAAGGCTGCTCTGTGATTCTGCTCCTGGTGTTTCATTCTGGTGCATGCAAATGCCCACCAGCCTCCTCCTGCATCCTCTGTAAAGCAAGTTTTGTACATAAATGAATGAATAGAATATCTGGCAAGTATTTTGGAACTGCATCATTTAATTTATTTTCTAATGCTGTAGTCCATAAGTGTGGCACAGAAGTTGTAGCTGATGCGAATCGCTGTCTCACTACTGTGATACAAAGCATATGTGCCTGTGCTTTGAAAGAAAGCACCGCTCCTTTGTAGTCTTTTTTACTTTTGCCAGCTGTAGCATAATATATGTGTATATGCATATGTATAAAAAATATCCCGTGCATTAAATATGAAAAGCAACATCATTTATCAGTTAAGCACAATATAATTTTTCATCTTGGCAGTCAAAGGTTATCTCTTATTCTAAAAAAATTTCTGTGTGTGTCTAACATTTTTACTGCTGCATTCCCAGTCTTTCCAGATGGGAAAGGAGTGTGAACCCCAGTGAAAGGACGATGTCTTGGTTTTGCCAAATCAAGTGAAAGACTTTGCTACACTGGTACTTAACAAGGAATTAGAGAATCTGTGCTAATGGGCTACTTCTGAGTGAGGGAAAACAGAATTCATAAGGTAATGTTTAAAAAAATTAGGGAAAAAACAAAACCAGAGTCTCATCATCGTTCAAAGTTATCATTAGAAATGAATAGCCAGCCTTCACCACATCTGTCAGTTATTTGTTGTATGAATTGACAAGCACTACATATACATATTGGATAGTTGAACTGGATGATCTTGTAAGTCTTTTCCAACCTTGGTGTTTCTGTGATTCTGTGATTCTGTGATACTAATTCCAGTACACGCATGCAAGAAACTTAAATGACATGCAAAAAATGCATGTAAAATGACAACGTAAAGACTCTGCAATTCTGTCATAAGAGGAAAAAAAGCAAGCCTATAAAGACAGGAGTATGGTAGCGTTCCTTTACAGGACCTTACATTATAAGCTTATAACTGCAGGGTATGAAATTCAAAATTGCAGGGAATGACATGCCGCAATGGTAAGAAATCCCATCATAAGCCTCATGGGATATCATTAAACTGATTGAAGATAAGATCAAAATGGTCTAGGAGTCATTTCCGGAGTCATACTGATGACATCTATCCAACAACCCCAGTATCACTCAGGTTGCAAATTAAAGGGTAACTGTCAAAAAAGCATCATATGAAACCACACACCATTGTTTTATGGTGAAGGCCTATCTTTGCACAAAGAAAATGTTATGTCTCTTTATTTTTTTCAAATGTTGAGTGCTGGTATGCATGTATATCCATTGTGCAGACAGCCTTAAGGCATATTTTGACTCAGCTATCACTGGAATATCCCATTAATATTTTGTTCATATTAGAGGGAGGAAGAATGAATAAGATAAGCTTAAGTGAGGGCAAAATGTTACCTGTAGCATATTCCTCTTGTTTAGCAAATGCAGTGTTGACAGAAGAAGGAATTGAATATTTCTTCCATATTTGTACTGCTACAGTATTTTCCATTTCCTGATGCCAGAAGTGAGAAATACACTACTGAATCAGTGTTTTAGATATCAGGTGTCCTGGTTACCTGGTTACTTGCTCAGACAAGTGATTAGGAAATATCTACTGGGTATCACACTAGAATATAAAAGTGAAGAAATATGCATTTAAAGCAATGAAGAAACCATTCTAACCTAGTAGAATGTCTCCCTTGACATCCTCGTGGTTAAGCTCAGGAAATGTGTGCTTCACAAGTGGACAGTGAGGTGGATTGAGACCTGGCTGGTTGACAGAGCTCAGAGGGTTGTGATCTATGATGCAGGAGGAAGTCTGTAGTTGGAGGCCTGTAACTAGCAGTGCTCCCCAGGGATTGGTGCTCAGTCTGTCTTGCTCAACATCTTCATTAATAACTTGGATGAAGAGATAGAGTGCAGCCTCAGCAAGTTTGCTGATGATAGAAAGTTGGGAGGAGTGGCTGACACACCAGAAGGCTGTGCTACCATTCACCAAGACTTGGACAGGCTGGTGAGCTGTGCAGAAAGGAATCTAAGGGAGTTCCACCAGGGGAAGTGTACAGTTGGGGAGGAATAACTGCACGCATCAGTACAGATTAGGGGATGACTTGTTGGAATGAAGCTCTGCAGAGAAAGACATGGGTGTCTTCATGGACAGCAGGTTGACCATAAACCAGCAGTGTGCCCTTGAGGCCATGAAAGCCAATGGTAACCTACAAAGAGCATGACCAGGAAGTAAGGGAGGTGATCCTCCTCATCTATGCTACCCTGGTGAGGTCACATCTGGAATACTGTGCCCAGGTCTGGGCTGCCCAGTGCAAGAAAGAAAGAAACTACTGGAGAGAGTCCAGCTGAGGGCCACAAAGATGGTTGAGGCCTGTTGAGCATCTCTCACATGAGGGGTAATCTGGGGGTGTTCAGCTTGGAAAAGGGAAGACAGAGGGAATCTTATCAATGCGTAATAAATATCTAATCTGCATGAGTCAAGCAGATGGAGCCAGGCTCTTTTCACTGGTGCGCAGCAGCAGGACAAGAGGCATGAGCACAAGCTGGAGCACATCGGGACACCTGGATTCATTCTTGTGCAACCTTCTGTAGGGAATTTGCTTTAGCAGGAGGATGGACCGGGTGATTTCCAGAGGTCCCTTCCAACTGCTACAATTCTGTGATTATGTAGTTGTTTATCTCCTATGAAACATCTAAGTTAATGTCACTTTGCAATGTCCCTGCCAAGCCACTGTCATTTGAATCAGAATAATTTCATTAATCACCACGGCATTGTTCCTGTTTTCTGTAATGAACTTGGGGATAGGCCTGGTCTTCACCTGGAGTTGCTCTTACCTACGCCTGCAGGAATCCATGTTTCAGAAACTCAAGGCTGTTCTTTGACTGAAGCTGATTCTTAGTCAAATGTTCATAGTTTCATCAAAGCAGTTCCTGAGCTTTAATTGGAATAAATAAGACCCACGTATTGAAATAATCCAGGATTGGATATCAGAGTTAAATTGGGAATGGAATTGCCTAAGAGGAATAAAAGAGGTTATATGACTGTTTACTTATGTCTGCTGTAACTCTCTTGTTCAGTTTGGCAACGTTTAGCCACACCTTATTCACAAAATTCAGGATGCTATGAGTGCTTTATCAAAGGCAGATATTTGTCCCAAACAGATAGGATATTCCTAAGGAATTTGGAACTTATGAATTTATTTACTTTGAGGGTCTGTACATTTGGCCTGTTTGAGTAATGCATGAATTTGGCTAGAATATTATTTATTGCTATTTAATAGCCTGTGAAGTTGTGGAATTTCAAAGCTGTGTGCTGCCTTCATATATAAAGGAGTTTTGCATCCCATCTTTGGGGTATTGCATTGCTTTAACAGTTCAAGAGACATGATACTGCTCTCTGAGCTGTAGATGCTGTGTGCTTTGTCAAGAAGATGTAATAATGATTCTTTCTTCCTGTGCTAGCTGCAGTAATCTAAATAAAGCCATTCAGACTAAAAGCATGCGTGAGCTGATAAGATGCATAATATTGTGTTTCATGGAAAAACATAACAGTGTTGGATGTGAATTTATAATGCAACTGTGTGTGGACTTTTTAAATTTAGAAAGTAAACTGTTTTCAGTGAAGGAGTACAATAAACCATGAAAATTGTTCTTGCTGTAGAGCAAATGAGGAACAAACTTTACTATCAGGCTCTGTGAATGCTCTTTGTCAGAAAATGCATAGATTGAACTACCAGACAAGCCTCTTTTTACAGAGACTCTGATGTCAGGACTGCTTTCATTTTTCTCCTGTGTTGAAATAAATGGACAATATTCCTATCTGCTAGTGGCTACGAGGGAGCTACGAGCTTCATGAATAAGCCTTCTCAAAAGCCTCCTTTGGCCCAATTCTGCTTTAGACAGCTAAGTGAATTAAAAAATTGGAAACAAACAAAACAAAACAAAACCCCAACTGATCTAGGAATCTTCAGTCTTTCCTCAGAATTTCAGCTAATTAATTGGCTTCTCAGATCTCTGCATTGCTCCAAATGTGGTGTTTCTGTTCTCACACTTACTGGTTGTTGTGGTTTAACCCAGCAGGCAGCTCAGCACCACACAGCTGTGAGTTCACTCCCCCCCAAGTGGGATGTGGGAAAGAATCAAAAAAGGTAGAAGTGTGAGAACCTGTGGGCTGAGGTACAGACAGTTTAATAAGGAAGAGGGGAAAAAAAAAAAATACACAAAACAACCAATTCACAACAAAATTGCTTGCAACCAGCCAACTGATGTCCAGCCAGACCCTGAGCATAAGGAGCCCCCCGGATGACTCCCGTCAGTTTATTATTTTTCAGCATGATTTCCTAGGGTACGAGATGTTCTTGTGGTCAGCTATCCTGCTCTTCTCCTCTCACCTCCTTGTGCAGCCCCTCGCTGGCATAGCAGTGTGGGAAGCTGAAACATCCTTGGATCTGTGCAGCCCTGCTTTGCAATAACTGAAACATTGGTGTGTGATCAGCACTGTTGTTTCTCCTACAGCCAAAACACAGCACCGTATCAGCTGCTGGAAGAAAACTATCCCAGCTGAAACCAGGGCACTGGTGACCTTACCCTTACAGCTACCTTAGCTGTTTTGTTAGCTTGGCACTGCAGTGTGCAGAGGCTACTTATCCACCCACCCTCAGATTTCTATAACGCTGTGGTGGAGGTGATAAAGTTTACCACTGTTGTAACACTTTTCAGAGATCTTAATGACAGTGAATTAAACTACTTGCACTGAACATGATGACACTTGACAAAGGAGATGGGAGAAAGGGCTGAAGAAATTGGTTATTGCATGAGAAAATAAGTTTTCATTCAAAGTACAGGATATTAGGAACTTAGTTATCAACCAGAACTCACCCAAATGCATTAACACTAACTCCCTTCACAAAGGCAGCTGAGTTATCTTTGTATGGAGGAGGAATTAGTTCCTGCAAGATGAATATTGTGTGGGCAAAAAGGCAGGAGACAATGCCAGTCTGCAGTTTATCAACTATTTATATTTTTCAAAACTACAAAAACAGTGATTCACTCTGCTGTATCTCAGAGAAAGGCTGAAGCCTGACTTCTTATTTCGCCTTTCAGGCCATAAATGGAGGAGTAATTAGCCAACAGTGAGTTTCTTCTGAGCATGCCTACTGGGGAAATGCCTACTTGGAAAATGTGCTTTTTTCCAAAGCACATTTTCTATCTTAAGGAGAGAAAGATAGAACTGAGTTGTGCTGTATCACTCTCCTTGCAATCTGTTCTGGCATGGCTCCCTGTGCAATGTGAGGGAGTTCAGCCATCCTGCAGCCTTGCCTTCGGGTAGCAGTGAGGCTAATGAAGATGAGAGGCACCACAGCAGAAAGAGATGAAAATACTGTCATATTTTAGGAGGTGAAGGATGAAAATACTGTAGCATAAAGCCCCTTGCTATTATGAAGCTGATGCTGGAGTGAAATACTAACCTATTTTCATAGATATGTGTGAGAAGCCTTAGGGGCCCCCATTTAGCTGGTCTGGATAAAATGTGAGAAAGGCAAAAAAACACAGAGGAATTCTTAAGTGTTATTGGTTGAGAGAAACAACCTTCCTTGCCTGCTTTTAAAAGATTGCTCTCTGTGTAGCTCAGCTGACTGTAGGCTTTGCTTTATCATCACTGCTGAGCCTCCAGTTGGACAGGATCCTAGAGCTAAAAGCCTGAAGCTTCCAGAGAAGGAGCACACTTGGCAGCAGTTACTGATGGTGTAGCACCTTTTGGGTCAGCTTGCTTTGGAGAAATCAAACTGGAAAATTTCTTCAGCTTAGTGGTACAGACACTTGTCTTCTGTAGCCACCTGCAGATCTTAACTAGTTTTGGAGCTTCAAGGAGAGAGGCACAGTGTGAAAAATCTTCATTTGCATACCTTTATTTCACTCCTTTTACTGTACTGTACGGAAAACTTCATAGATGGCACTTCTCACTGGGCTTGCAACAGCAAATTAAATATAATGACAGGACTTGCTGTGCTGTGCTCTCCAGTGTTAGAGGACATGCAGAATGTTTTGGTATTGGGCTGTGGAGGTCGTGCTGGGCTAGGTGTCTTCTCAGCTGCCAGAAAAGCAAGAGGCAGTGGGGCCACACTAAGCATGGCCAGTGAACACTGTGGCATCTCATTTATCTGATGCAGCTTGGCTCTTGGAAACACAGAGCAGACCCTCTGATGGCCTTGTTACTATAGAGACAGTGTCCAGTGACACTTGTCTTTTTACTGCAGTCAGCACCTTGCACAAACTCTGCCAGAAGACTTCTGTTTAGTGTTTTCTCCAAGATGGAAGTCTTCCACAATGTGCAAATATGCAGTCACTCTCCTTGTTAATCTACATGAAATCTTGCAGATTCTTGACTTCTCAAATCTGAATGTCAGTTCTGCTTGATTTTTTTGCCTTGATAAGATTGATTTAAACAATAGGTTAACACTGTGCTCCCCCAACCTATGTTTGGGTATACAACTCTCTGCCTGCAGCACTCATCTCTTTTAGCCCCTATCTACAGCTACATTAAGTACATGCACACTACCAGACCAGCTGGTGACAGGCGAGAAATCAAATCACAGAATCATGCAATTGTTTGAGTTGGAAGGGACCCTTAAAGGCCATCTAGTCCAACTCTCCTGCAGTGAAGAGGGACACCCACAGCTAGATCAGGTTGCTCAGAGCCCCATCCAGCCTGACCTTGAGTGACTCCAGGTATGGGGCATCCACCATCTCTCTGGGCAATCTGTTCCAGTGCCTCACCACCCTTGGCATAAAAAACTTCTTCCTTATATACAGTCTAAAACTCCACTCCTTTAGTTTGAAACCATTTCCCCTTGTTCTATCACAACTGCTAAAGAGCCTGTCCCCTTCTGTCTTATAGCCTGTCTTTAGATAGTGGAAGGCCACTACCAGGTCACCTTGGAATCTTCTCTTCTCCAGACTGAACAGCCTCAGCTATCTCAGCCTGTCCTCATAGGAGAGGTGTTCCATGCCTTGGATTATTTTTGACACCCTTCTGTGGATGCAATCCAATAGGTCCATGTCTCTCCTGTATTGAGGACTCCACATCTGTATGCATACTCCAGGTGAGGTCTCACTAGCACGAAGTAGAGGTGCAGGATAATCTCTCTCGCCCCGCTGGCCATGCTTCTTTCGATGCAGCACAGGATTTGGTTGGCTTTTAGGGCTGTGAAGGCACATTGCTGGCTCATGTCCAGCTTCCCATCCACCAGTACACCCAAGCCCTTTCCAGCAGGGCTGTGCTCTATCCTTACACCCCCTAGATTGTACTGATAATGGGGTTGCTGTGGCCCAGGTGCAAGACCTTGCACTTAGCTTTGTTGAACCTCAAGAGGATCTCCTGGGCCCACTGCTCGAGCTGTCTAGGTCCAATGGCTTCCTCTGTCTCCATTCATTCCTTCTGACCAAGCCATGTATAGGAACAAGTCATCATTAGATGGCCACTTAAAATGTTCAGCTGCTGAAATCGGCAATCAGAATTACCAGTGTACATTATGAATTCCTTTCTCTTTCACAGTGAATTGCAGAGATTTGGGGAATTTAATCTGTATTTTCCAGCTAGGTTTCAAAGGGCATGGGACTAGCATGATCATACCATTTGTTGGCTTCTCTCCTTGCCACTGCCTGTGATTTCTGGATTTAGGGAGAAGTTTCAATCAAGTTTGAAAAAGTGAACAACATCTTAAACGCAGTTAGGTTCTTGCATGTATTATTAGCACTAGTGGCAAGCACACTAGAGGCAATTGGCACCCCTCTTTCAGAGAAGGCGGTAAGAATGTGGTTACCACCCACTGCTTGGCAGTAATCCCCGGCTAGCAGCAGCGGTGTCCTCCTCAGCTGTCTGTGGGGTGCTTCAATAGGCTTTATGCACACGTAGGTGGTGGTACCACAGAAAACAAAGCAAGGAAAGCTGGGCTTCTTGTAGCAGAATCTACAAAGAATAGCAAAAGGGGATGAAATCACCCTTCTTGTAGTATTTAGCATTTTTTAAAGGAAAGTGCCTCTTCTTGGAATCCCATTAATGTAAGATTCTGCTTTCATTTAACAACAGTATCTAGCTTGCAGTATTTTGAGGAAAAATTGGAAATAAGATTTCTAGGTTTCAAAAGGCAAATTTTAAACAAAACCTTCAAAACAATTTTTTTGAAATCTGATATTTAAACATAAAAAACACATAAACTGAGAGGACAGAATCTATTCTTAATGCCACAAATACACTTGTTTTAACTCCATAAGAAAGAACCTTCATCAAATGTTCTGCAGTACAGTAATGTATCTGCAATCAGACTGTTTGCCCTGTCACTTCCTTGAGATGAATTCTGCTACAAGTAGAATAATCGATAACCCAGAGGTAGATTCTATGGAAGTGAAAATCTAAAGCAAGAGTGAACTTGTTTGCAGACATTGTTGCTGTGCCCCAGCGAAAATCAGTCTAATGAGTTGGTGGAAAATCAAGTCAATAAACCTTTTACATAAAATACTGGTATAATGTTTATGGTTTCCATGTGTGTATAGATGTAGTAATTAACTAAATGATAAACAGTTTGGGCTCTAAGGTTAGAAAATATGTTCTCCTGTATTTAAGCTTCTTTTAGCTTCATGTTTGACATCAATATTTTTCTTGTATCTATGCTGTTTTTAAGTTACAAATTTTAAGTTTTTACAGGTTTCATAGTATGTTGAAAAGGGTATGCCTTAAATAGAGTTTGTAGCTAAGCTTAGAACTAGAAAAACACCACTGAAAAAAGCAACAAAAAACATACATAGAAACAATTTTAAAAAAAAGTTTAACACTGGTATTTAAAATATTCTCTCTCTCTTTTTTTTTTTTCTGTGATATTTCCTACAGATTTTGCTAGTTAATTTCTATTTTACTAAAAAAAGAAAATTATAATGAAATTCTGGTTCAGACAACCACATCAAACTATGCAATAAAATGGTAAGGAGAACACTCCTGAGAACAGAAACCGAACACGCTACTCATTATTTCTGCTAACAGTGCAGTTGAACTGTGAAGTTCTTATTAGTATCTCGAAAGCAGTTGAATCAAATTCACAGAACTCTGCTGGTGCACAAAAGACATAGACACAAACATGTTTCTTCACTGCTCACTGATGCTTCTTTCACAACTATAGTCCTGCAGAGGTTTGCCAGTGTCTGTCCATAATGTGTGTCAAGGGCTTTCCCCCTGAGCTTCATTTTCTGTGTAGAGTTAAGCAAACAGAGAATGCATGAGAAAACTTCATGGGCTTCAGTAGTGAACTGTACAGTTCGGTATGTTATTAGATCATGACTTTAACACCAAACTGAGGACAGTTTGTTCCGGTTCTTGGGCTGCGTATCTGAACCAGAAAGTTTTGGGACTTAAAATGATTGAAAAGTTATTCTGCATCCCAATTACATTGTAGTGTAAAATTAGTGGGGATTTGTGTTTCTTTACATTTTACTTGGGAATTATCTTGATTTATTAAATATTTCTCTGTGGATGGCATACCTCTTATCAATCAATTAGTTAGAGCTATGTTAATTTAAACCTGAATAACAGGTTTACAAGTCTCCAGGGACACAGAAGATTGGAGACTAGAATGCAGGGAGACAACTGCGTTGGCACAGAGACATGCTATATATTTTGTTTTCCTTTGCAGGTGTCTAGAATAAAATTCCTTGTCTATAGAAAGCTGGTATGGAAATTCCTTGTCAGAATTAGATTTTGCTTTAAGTACAGATAAGGGTTTCTAGTTTCAGGAGCCTTTTGAAATGTCTCTTCTCGTGCCTCCGGACTTTGATGACAAAATGATTTGCATCAGTTTGTGACAACACTTTCAGAAAACACTGTCCAATTTACACTGATATGAAAAAATCTCTTGGCTAGGCAGGGCAGCCCCATCTAGCATTGGGGTCTCCAAACCTTACAATGAACATGTGAAACAGGGTCTTTATGTCTCAGAACATAGCAGGACTCTCAGGAAAAAGAATGAAGCAAAATGATGCCATTGGGGTGAAAGACCTTCCTGCCTATTCTTGGGTATTTGTTCAAAGCTGATTTCTTGAACAGCTAATCCAAAGGGTTTGGCCTAACCTCCTGTGAAGCTCAGCAAATAGGTGGTGAAAAGTACGGTAAGGAGCCAAGGCAAAGGCTTGCTGGGTAGAAAGTGACAGATTTGCAAGCTGCTTCAGGAATTAGACAGCTTGTCTAGAAGAGCTGCCCTTCTCTTACGTCCTGCTCCGTTCCTATCACCAGGTTGATCAATACATTGTTTTAAAGAACTGACCATATTCACCATCCGCCACAGACTCACAAAGGGACTAACGTCAATAGTGTACCCAGTCAGGCCTCTTGGGTAAGAATGATCAGTGCTCTCGTTTAGCACTTAGAATAAAAATAGGAAAACAACCTGATGGTTTTTTTGAAGGGATAAAATTGTAGATGGGAAAAGAAGCTGAGTTGCAGCTATTTGCCTCACCACGAACACTGTTAATTTATAAAATATCTCCACTTCAATTTTAGTTGGAATATTTTTAAAGAAAATAAACACAAATTGTAATTGATGGTAGTTTGTAGCTGGCCCATAGAATTTTGTGTTAATGCATTTACCCACCTTGCATTCTGAGGTATAGAGAAAGCAGTATAAAATGATGCTCCAGAGGCAACACTCAAGGCAAAACTGCTTGTAGGCCCTTGACGTATTTAAGAGCAAGGAAATCAATTTTCCTCTCAAACACCATATTGGACAGTACTTGTAAGCATCTGAATAATGGCATGTATTAATGATTTTCTACAGTGATTAACTGGTTTATTATGCAGATCCAGAGAGAGCTGAATGCTTAGTAAAGTCCCACCAACCTTTTCTCATTGAAAAAGTAAGAACATGTGGCTCAATCCATGAGCCAAGACAAGGATTTTAGAAATGCAGCACAAATGCATACTGCTTAGTATGTATCTACGGGCATTTACACCAGTCACCTCAGTTGGAAGGCTTCTTTTTTTCGTTTTCTATTACTGTCAACAGAGTGGAAGATAGGGAAATGCTTGCACTAATTGGAACATTGCTTGCACATTTGGAGTACCTTCCATTATTTCATTACATTTAGGTTTTGAAAACAAAACTTTCCCAAAGTGATCTGCATTGCAAAATGGTTGTGACTTGTGTGTGTTGCTAGAGAAGCAGATGATACATTGAAAACAAATGCAAATCAATATTATAAGATGAGGTTATGGGTCAGCATCTACCCATATGACATGGAAGCAGAGGGACAAAAGGCGAAGTAAATGAGCTCTCTTTCATCTAAAGTATACATCAATGTTTTTTCCCTCTAGGGATCCTGATAGCCAATGAATGTTTCAAGAAGCAAAATCAGGGAGTTTATCTCCAGTTGTACCTTTAGCTATCATTTTATTGGACATTTGAGATTAGTTAAAGCGCAGCAATGAGTCTACTGAACAAGCAACAGCATGTTCATTCACTTCAGTAGAATTTCATATTCCACCTGTACATGCCAACAACAGAGGACTTGTGTCTTCTAAGAACCTTGCAACTTGCCATCAGCTGAGCATCCATAACTACTTCAGCCTTCATTCAAAACTCTGTTACTTTCCATACACAATACAAAACATCACAGTTTTAAGCTCTAGTTACCACAGGGGTATTTTTTAGGCATTTAAACTAGTGGCCCAAATTGAGAGGTTTGTTTTCCTCATTGAATGCATGGAGGAAAAGAAGCACTGTCACTGGGTACCAGTCACAGTTCTGAACACCCTCTCATACTGTCCTGGTGACGAATGGAACATTTCCTACCCAACTTGCGACACCCAATTTTGTCATATTGCTTAGAGAGCTGGGAGTTCCAAATGCTCATGAAACATTTTCCAAACATAACTTGAAATTGCTGTTATTGGGAAATGCTAACATAATCATTACCTTATGCATGTATATATAACATAAGCAGTAACACACAAAGACAGACCATTACATCATTATGGCTGCTATAAAGACAAGAGATGCAGCTATAGTGGGTTCAACTACAGAAGTGCTGAAGCTGCAAAACAACGAGGCTTCAATTCGCTTCACATTTAAAACACGAGAGATTTTTGCAGTGAGTTCATTATGCCCCAGATTTGACACAGTGTGAGATAAGGCCTGGAGAGATGCACAAGCAAATCTGAAAAGCAAGGCAATAATTGATTAAACTGGATGTAAGAGGAAGAGGACGAAGTGCCCATGTTAAGAATATTCCAATTTCTGCAAATCTAACCTTCTAGGACAGAGTAAGCCAAATGCATGAAAATATGTAAAGTATTTCAAAAAGGAAGACTAAAAGCTTTCTAGGAGCACTTACATATTATTACAATCCCTATGAAGCATTGAATATGCATATTAATCATGTGGCTTATGCGCACCTTTTTCCATTGGCATAGCCCATGCTTACCCACGGATGCCCATACACATCATCCAAACTTGAAGTACTTTCTGTCAGTCTCAGCTTATAATAACACCCACAGCTGCATTTCAGGGCTTTGCTTGGGGACTAATTGCAATGCCTTGGGCCATGTGTTTATACCTGTCAGTCATTAAACCAGAAGCAATGCTCATCCCTGATCATTAGTACTTAGTTCAATATCAGTCTAGTTACAAAGCAGATGAGCTTTTACTGAGGTGGTTAGGTTGTGAAAATTGCATAGCTGTGAGCAAATCAGATACTTCCCAACCACTATCCATGTTAAGTATAAAAATAATTCTTCCAGGTGGTTTAAAGCAATTGGCTGTGTGCCTAACAACTCACCTAAGCATTCTGGGGTTGCATAATGAAATAATACTTCCTGTACCTTATTGCTTAATTATTGCTATCAGCTTCCAGAATTTCAGTAAACTAAACGCACTGCACAATGAGGATGAGCCAGAGGCATTGTGTCATGGGTACAAACAGAATTGCAGTACTTTATTGTAATATACTATTACCCCAACATAGTAAACTTTTCAGTCTCTTCTATTTTGACTAGAACTAAAATGCGTTTATAGCGTGCTTTTTTTCCAGTGTGCCTGGATTTTAAATTCTCTGAGATACAATGAACTTCCTTTGCTAATAGTACCACAGAAAGCAAAAGCGCATCTGGAGAGTAGGTGAGCAAACTCCTCAGGCTGAGACGGCAAAAGAGAAAGCAAAAGGAGAACAATCATTTTCTCATGCTGTGAAATCTCAACTTCACTCTTTTGCACAGTGACAGGATCTCCCCTTTTTAAAATCAGTGTTGCAGAATCACAGAATCATAAAATGGTTTGGGTTGGAGGAGACCTTAAAGATCATCCAGTTCCAACCTCCTACGATGGGCAGGGCTGCCATCTACCAGACTGGGCTGCCCAGGGTCCCATTGAACCCGGCCTTGATCACTTCTACGGATGGGGGATTCTCTCTGGGCAGTTTGTTCCAGTGCTTCACCACCCTGTGAGTGAAAAGTTTCTTTCTAACATCTAGACGAAATCTCCCACCTTTTAGTTTAAAGCCATTCCCCTTTGTCCTATCAATATCAGACTGTGTCTGGAGGTCTCCCTCCTGTTTGTAAGATCCCCTCAAGTACTGAAAGGCCATAATGAAGAGAGAAACACTTAGTAAAGAAATCAGTAGAGTAAAAATTAGAGAAGAAAATAACCTTGGAAGTAAAATATACAAGGAGGAAATTGATCAGAAGATACCAAATGTAACACAAAAATTGAGAAGAAATAGCTTTGGTTTTGCTGTTCTCCAAGAATTGAGTATCTTCTGGCAAAATGCAACTAAATGTGGCCTAAAATTTGAAAAATGATTGAACTCTGCTTCTTCTCCTTTTTTTCCCATGTATTTCAAGCAGCTTTCCAACGCTAGGCAAGTGCAGCTTATAAATGAGAGAAGAGGAGACTAATGAAGGTCAAAGATGTAATTTACAATAAATGCATTTATGTGACAAATATAAAATATATTGTTTCACTTGTCTGAGTGGCTCCTCTCATTCATTCATAATTACCTAAGTTTACTTTCCTCACTAAAACAAGATTTTAATAATTTTTACTGCTATTAGCAGTGGAGAACAAATTCAGCTCTTGGAAGATGAGCTGGATTTTATTTGGTTTATTTACCATCAGAAGAAATGTTAATTAAATCCTCAGTGCAAAATATCACTATAGTTGCATCAACCCAAAATAACTCAGCTTGACTTTCAGTGTTTATTAGATTCTAGATTGTGTGATCCTCCTCAGGCACAGGGAAAAACTCAAAAACAAAACAAAACAAAACAAAAAAACAATACAAACAGAACCAAGCTCTAAAAAAAGCTTTAAAATGGAAATGTGTCTTGGAAATCACTGGAAAATAACCCTTATGAAAGCTTTAGTGGCTACTCCAAGTCAGACAGGAAGGCAGTGCCAGGCTGGAGACACATGGGATGCCTCAGATTAGTTCCCCTGCACTTGTTGCTGGTGCCATATGTAGTTTGTAAACAGCCATCAGTGGCACAGTGGAGAGGTAAGGGAGTCAGGCAAGCAGCCTTGGGAAATGTTTCCCCCTAAAAAGAGCAGTTCAAAGAGATCACAACACACTCAGTCTGGAAAATGCTTACTCACAAGAGCATCCCATTAGCATTCGGACCTGGAGCCAGAGCACATTGGCATTGCTTGAAAAGCAGCTGACAAGCAGCATGCTGTATAGCAACCCCACGGCGTGATGCTGTCTGTGCTCCTGCTTTGGACAGACAGCCATGTTAAAGGCAGCAGGGTTTGTTACTGTGAGCTGGAGGTTGATAGGACTCTGCAGGTGCCTTTTCAGGGGTTGTGGAAAGCAAATCAGGAAATCTAGTCTGTTGTCAAAGATCTAAATTCTCTCTGGTAATCAGCATCTCCAAGGGACAGTCTGCACACATGATAAAGGCTGGAATTGGATTAAAATCATACGGATGGAAAAATGGGTGCCACAGGAATCCTGACAGCAGATTGCAGGGTGCTGCTGCCCTGGCCAGTGTTCTTCATGGGAAAGGCAGAGGACCACAGCTGTGAGCTGTTGTTCTTCCATCCTTAGGGGATGAGGTGACTGCTTCAGCCTGTGCTCGCCTTGGCATACCTCTGTGCAGCTGCTTGGACTTTGCAGGGTTGAGGCAGAAAGGAAATAGTGCTATAATCAACACTCTCTCCCTCGCTTTTTCCCAAATTATGAATTGCCATCCCACTGACTCTCTTGAGGAGAGAGGCTATTGACTAAACTCTGCAGAATGATCCTTGCTAAGCAAATCCTGGCCTCCTGCAGAACACGGATGGCTAGGAATAACTTATCAAACTAAAGGGAAAATAAAGCAGAGAGAAAGGAAATATCAGAGGAAAAACATCCCTATATCATCTTCACTTTGTATCACTACTGCGAGTGCATGGAACAGACAGATAAATGGTAGACAAAATATGAAGGGACATCAAAAACAAGACAAAATGATGCTGAAAAACTGAGTGATAACAATCTTGCTATTAAGCCTAGACAGAAAGGGCAAGAAGATAGAAAGGAAGCAGATGGTCAGTCTTGCAGGTGGTACAAATAAACAACTCCGGTGTTTTGTTTTCAGGTAGATAAAAAGAAGCTAACCATTCCTCATGTTGTGCTGTACCACACCAAGTTCTACTGAAAATGAGCATGTTTTGTTGTAAGTGCAATAGCTTAAGATTATTATGAAAGTACAACTAAAGGGGACCTTAGTATTAGGGCTGCTCTGAAAGTAATGCTTCTTATTTTATTATGTTGGCTCACAACAACAGAGGTAAATGTTAATAGTATGGCAGTAGAGGTTGACCTATGTAGAAAGACTAAAGCCTACTTAGGCAGAGCTATACAGTATTCTCATAAGAATAGGCTGCATTTCATTGCAACTTACTACATCTCTTCAGGTAAAATCCAGAATGAACAGCCACAACAGAACCCTTGTAGGAATGTGGTCTGCATGCACATTAAAAGTCCTGCACCAGCATGCAGAACAGTGCAGTGCCCTGGTTAGAGCTGCTAATTACATGAAATTGCCTGTGCCTTGAAGTGCTAGCAGTGCAGGACTGTGATCTGCTGGACCTGTGCAATGTGCTGATGAAATAACGTTCACCTAGAATTCTTGCTTCCTGTTCCTTTTTATACAGTAGTAATATGGCATTTCTGCTATGGCATGTTCAAAAGAATATGCAGATTGTTACCTTCCTGCCCATGCTTGCAGTAACTAACAAGGCTGACACTGAAGAAGACTCACAACCCCCTGAAGGGCCCCTGAAGGGTCGCAGCATAGGCAGGTAGTTACAGTACTGCATGCATGTAGGCAGCACGGTGCCCAGCACCAGCTCATGGGAGTCCTCAGCTTCCAGCTGGTCCCAAAATTGAGCGGATGACAGTGCAGATGTTGTCATTCAAAACCTGAGCCTTGTTTTTCTTCTCCCTCCCCAGTCAAGAGAGAGCTCTAAAGCAGACTTGGAAGGAAGCACATGCTAGGTCTCTAGGCTGCGGTGCTCCTCAGAATGGTGTCCACTTTGCCCTTAGAAGGCAAAGGATGTCCTTCAACAAGTATTAAAAAAACGCAGCAGAACTCACTCCTGTAAATTGGAGCCACTTCCTGTACCAACAGATCATTTTCCTCTCTCTTGTTCTTCAGGGCTTAGAGCTGCTTAAATAGAACTAAAAATCTACTGCATGATGCTGATTTACATTCTCTTGCCATTAATTTTGTTGGTGATATTTTAATTATACATCCAGCTATGTAGTACAGTGGATATCATCACTTTTAATGTTCTTATCAACTATTACTGAATTTTAAGTGTCACCCTTACCAGTGAACAGGGTCTAATTACTTAAGATTGTCTTATTTCCCCTCATTGCAGAAGAAATGTTTTTTCAATGCAAAACTATGAGTTTTTTGTAATGTACGAGGATAATTTTATTCAAAATAATTAATTTCTGATTTGTTCTTTTTAACAGTCAGGAAGAAATTCCTTTTCTCACATTTTTTTCTCATTAGTGAAATAAAATATATTTCCATTTCCCTCCTTTCCTTACTCTTATCCTTTTCCTTTTCCACAGAACAAATAGGGGAAAATTACTCTGAACATACATACACGCACACACACATATATCACATATATATATTGCATTTGGAATCTACAGCAAAATGTTACTTGGTGTTATTTTTCTCTCACTTCAGGAGAGAGAGTCGAAAGTGAGATAAAATGTTATTTTTAAAAGCAGCAGTGTTGCTTTCCTCACTTTTTTTTCTTCTGCAATGTTTTTTTTCTTCTTCCTTCACTTTTTTTCTTCAGGGAAAGTGGGAGGAATGGGAAACAGCAGAAATACCATCTGAAATGGGTATTTCACCACAAGCATATGAAAACTTCTTGCTTTTGCTGTGTAGAAAATAGTAATTAAAATGGAAGAATATACTTTAAATTACTTGAAATAAATGTCAGCCAAGTAGTTTTTATTTACAATGTAGTTAAGCGCAAGGCTCACCGTATTAAGAAGTCAATGTCTCCTCTTAATATGTCTTTCCCAGAGTTGGAATCCTTCGATGCTCTCCCAGCTCTCTCTGCTGCCACTGCCCCTGATTCCTTCTATTCCTGACTGACAGATGGGGGAAGCAAGGGCTACGCACCTGCTTCCTGCAGACTGCTCTGCTGGGCTAGGGTCAGTGCCACTAAGGCCATCACTGCTGAGATGTGGTGGGGAGCAGCACTCCGAGGAGGCTGGGACACGAAGGCTGGGCAGAGTGGGTGCAATGCACCACACAGCCCTTGCTGCTGTGGGGGCATGAGGGGTGTAGAGTCACACACGGGGGAGCACTGGGAGTAGGTAAACTGGGGAAGGCATTGGCTACTCTGCTGTGGGTGTCCCTGCTGGAGCAGGGGTTGGGCCGGAGGAGCACAGGTCTATGTTCTGGTTCTGCAGTCTCTGCTGTAGGCTGGCAAAACTTAATTTCCAAAATAAACAGTATTGCCTCTTCTTATGAAAAACCATCCACTTCACGAACCCATTTCATAACATGTTTTGCAGTCTTCAGCTTAATGTTTTACTTAGTGAAGAGAGACTACGTGAAGAGCCTTCTGAACTATTCTGTTAAGTTCTTAAACTGGTCTGAAGCAGCTTATATGGACATGTATTTATTTTCTGCTGGTGGTGACATCTGACCTTGGTCAGAGGGACAGCCTGAGGGCTTGGGCATCACTGAGATCTCATTTAAAGCCTGAAGATATGACTTGAACAAAACCTGAATGTTAGTGGGTAACAAATGATGAGCACCACCAAGAAGTGTCTACTAGTTTTAGACTTCAAGTGCTTTATTTAAAACTATATCTGTTTACTTTAGAAAACACCATATCCACAAGAAAAATACAGCTTTATGTGCAATGTCTGACTATGTTCAGCTGTGGGATACCAACCTGGTATTAGATGCCCTGGAGAAACAAAACTGAACCAAAGCAAACAAGAAGACAGAGAACATTGGATATCAATCATTGTCCCTTTAAAACAGCAAGACATCCTCCATAGTCCTCCTTCCACCACTGAAGTGGCATACTTACGTGATTTAGCTGCAGCCAGAAAGCTGACATCACTTCAAACACGGAAGGTCACATGACACTGAGTCAGCTTTACACAGCACATCTCCACATTTCACCCAGCAGCGGATCTGTTGATGCACTCCATACTGCAGAATACAAATGGGTTTCCAGATACATAAAAACAGACACGGGAGTGGCCAGCAGGGCCAGTCGCAGTGTGCCCACTGGCCATGGAGCTGGGAACCTGCAGGTTTCTCGGAGGCATACTCATGGGGTTAAAGCATCTTCTCTTGTCTGACTTCCATCTCAGATGAAGTGATGTAAGCTGGTGAAAACATGAGGGCAGAGGTCTACATCTCTTGTAGCACAAGGTCGTTTTCTCCCAAAGGCAGCACTGGTGCTCAGAGTTTAATATGTGAAACATCTCCATCATCACAGGGACTGGCTGTAACCCTCCACCTGTTGTCACACAATGCGCTTACTGCACATTCTTTACCATGCAATATCCTCATAGAACAGAGGATACCTCAGCAGGCTATTTCAGGTACGACTGTATCATCTACCTGTACATCAGCATATTCTTTTTTGATTCAGTACATTCATTGAGCCTTTTACTCTGTGTATCTACATGTATTTTTCCACAGATGTGTATGTCTTCACTTTTTCTTAAAAAAAAAAAAAAAAAAAAAAGGAAGTGCTAAAAAGCAAATATAATGCATTTTGCATACTGGCTTGTATTTCCAAAAATAATGTTCACTGTGCTTGTAAGACAGGTCGTCGTTTTACCATTATGTCTGGGAATGACTACCCACATTTTGCAAGCAGTGAGCAGATCCCTGAAGAACCTTCCACACACCAGGGATCAGATGCTCATGTTAGTGACTGGCCCAGACATATGCCCCAAAGCCACATATTGCACTGGGAGAAGCAAGGAGCTGGCACTAGTGGGCACCGTGTGGCAAAATGCTGGGGATACCTGTATGCAGAATACAAACTATCAGGGTGGGAGCATCATTGCTAAGCAGGTATGCACTCATCTTAAACTGCACCTGTGTTCTTTGTCTAATGGAAGCTGCCAGGCTCAGCAGGGAAGCACCACAGAACAGAGGTGCCAGCTTTAGGAGAAATGCTACTGGTCTTTGGGCATCTGCATGACTTCATTTGTTCTATGACAAGTGTCAGCCCTAACTCAGGAGGAGTGCTGCTCTTACCACCATCTCAGCCACCTGATGTGGCTGTAAAAGTGTCTGCAGCCCTTGGTGTACAGTAGCGCAGCAAAAGTCTCTCCTGGATGCAGCTTGTAAGACAGCTTGTAATCCAACCACATTGTGTTGTACTAGCCTCAGTGCTGAATACAAGCAGAACTACTTATTTTAAAGCTTCTAGGTATAGTGGGCATAGATGATGCTATGGACCAGCATCCGGAATAACAGAGTTTCAGTCTGAGATCTGGGCAGAGACAATCTGGGATTGTCAATTAAATGACAAGTGCATGTCAACTAGAATGACTGCACTGTGCCCCAAAACAAAGTACTTACTCTAAGAAAGCAGAGCTGGGGTTTCTCCAAGCAAAGACAGAGTGTAACCAGGGTGCACCAGGGTGTGGGAGCAGTGAGTGCTGCAAGGAGCTGCACGTTGACATCTCCTCAGCCAGCAACCAGAGCTTGTGTTCCAAACCAGGCTATCAACATTTACATCCTCTCCCTGGTCCCATATCACTTCAGCCACAAGTGATGCTCAGTGTAACCCAGCACCTGGCTTCTGTCAGTAAGTGAGAGGAACATCTTCAGGAAGCTGATTTATCCCAGAGCACTCCATCCGGTTTTAGGGGAGGATCAAACACTATTAGATGGTAACTGAATTTACCTCTTGAGGGGTTTTGGTGAACACGGGAGAGCAGATGTCTGGCTTTTACATGGCTTTCCTGAGGAACCCGCCCTTTCCTTTTGTGATGGAAGGTGTTTTCCAGCACCACTGGTGCTGCCTGAGCATGGTAAAAAGGAGCCAACCGAAGCCCTTTGAAATTCCAAGGCCTTAGCACTACGGTTTCTCAGTGCTTGTCCACTGCCAGAAGCACCCTATCCAGAACCCTTGGGGCGAGTCGCAAACCCACGCACCTTGAAGGTACGCAGGAGCCATACGTTTGAAGCATCTTTTTAAGCAAGCTGTAAGAATATCACTTAGCTTGCTGGCCGCAAGGGTTACGGAGCTGCGCTGCAGCACCGCAGGGCGTTGCAGAAAGCCGGGTCCCGGAGCCGCATCCCGCGCGACCGGGCGCAGCCGGAGCCCCGCAGTGGCCTCAACCACCGAGGGCCGCGGGCTGCGAGACCGCGGGGCTTTGGGGTCCGCCGGCGACCCTCGGGCGTTGTTCGCACCCCGCGTCCTTCCTGCTTCCGGGGGCCGCCGCGGGGAGGATTTGCTGCAGATGACATCAGCCGTGGATGCTGGAAAAGCGGCGGCGGGGATGCGCCGGCTCCCCCCCTTCCTCCTCCTCCTCCTCCTCCTCCTCGGCAGGTCCCTGCCCTGCCCCGTCTCCGTATAAAAGCGCGGCGCCTCCCCGCCCACCCTCACTCCCTGCCGCCTGCGGAGCCGCCGCCGAGCGGCCCTTCCTTCTCCCCTCAGCGCCCCGGAGCCGCGGGGCGGAGCGGGGGGCGCGATGGCCACCGTGGTGGTGGAAGCGGACTCGGAGCCCTCCTGCAGCCTCCCGAACCCCGCCGCCCCCTCGCCCAGCCTGTCGCACCGCTTTCTGGACAGCAAGTTCTACCTGCTGGTGGTCATCGGCGAGCTGGTGACCGAGGAGCACCTGCGCCGGGCGATCGCCAACATCGAACGAGGTGAGACGGCGTCGCAGAGCGCGCGGAGCGCACGGAGCGCGGCGCCCCCTCCCACCCGCACGGCCCCGGCGGCCGCTCCCCCCCCGCTGCCCGCGGCGCCCCGGCGGGGGGCTCCGTGCTGCCGCGCCCGCTGCCCCCTGCGGGGCGGGGGAGCGCCCAGCCCGGCTCCGAGCGCCGGCGCTTCTCTTTCTTTAACCGCGGATCCCGGCCCCGCCCGCACCCCGGGCGCCCCGCGGGGTCCCCCCGCCCCGCGCCCGCAGCCCCTGCCCCGCGCTCCCGCCCCGCGCCATTGTCGGGGCTGCGGCGGACGCCCAGCCCGTCTGCCCGGAGACACCGGCGGGTGGGCGTGGCGCAGTCCGCACTGCGGTCCCTATGGCAGCCCGGAGCGGACAAAGGGCGCCCGCGCCGCCGCCGCCGCCGCCGCCGGGGAAGGGGCTGGGTGGGGGCTGCAGCCCATCCCCGTCCCCGTCCCCATCGCCGTCCCCGTCTCACCGCCGCAAACCCCGGCGGCGATGGGGCGTTTTCCCAGCGACCGCAGGGCTGCGGCTCCATCCCTGCGCATTGTGCCCAAGTTTCGGCAGCGCGATGCAGAATCCGTCGGGACCCGAGCATGACACACGCCCACCCCTGTGTTGAAAGAAATAAAAAGATGCGGTAACTAGGCTGCAGTCTGAGTGCCCAGCCCCGTTATTGTCCAGCTCGGGCTGCTGCGGCTCGCTGCTCGTTCGTCCTTTCCCAAAAGCGGCTTTAGGTGAAGGTACCACACGTGAAATGACTGAGTTCTGTAAGTTCTTGATGCTGTTTCTAATAAAGGATATTGCGGTGTACATGGGAAGGCAAAAAGCCCTGTTGCCTTAACAGTGGTATGAAGCACAAAGGAAATGATTGGTGGACCCCATAGTTCAGCCAAACTAGCTTGAGATGTGATTTTTTCAGTGTATACCTTGTTCTGGGCTGATGAAAGTGCAAAAATCAGAAATACGCTATTGTTAGAAAGGAGAGAGGGAGCCTGCAAGGGGGATTTGGTAGCAGCCTTGCATGTAGGTGTGGTTCAGCACTCCAGCTAGGACTTCGCTTGTCTCTATTGTTGTGTTCTCAACCCTTGTTGCTGCAGTTGGTGATTTTTCATGGTTCTTTTTTGTGGCTGTTCATGGTAAAGAGCTGCCTCATCCCAGCTTACCAGCTTCACCAAGACCCGTTGATCTTTATCGCAACCATTGTCTCCTAGGGAGAACTACTGATGCAGATGCTTTGTCATTCAGAGCCTCTTCAGCACTGCGCTTCTCTCTTTTTAACTAATTGTTGATTGTGTTGGAAGTGAATTGGCTGAATTTCAATTAAATTGATGCAATTTATAGAGCAAATGGATAAAACTTCTGTAAAGACATCTGATGTCGTCCTTTCTCAGAAGAAATGTTCTTCAGTCGCTTCTTGAAGCTTCTATTGTACAGCTCCTGCTGCATAGCTCTGTTGCTGCTACTGTCGGCCAATAAGCGTAACACCTGCTTACAGTTTTAGATATTCAAAGGAAACGGTTTGGCATTTTTATTCATCATTTTGGATGGGAGAGTCACCTCACTCTTCCTGGTGTCAGATGATCTGTCTGGGATCTTGCCTGCTAGGAAAAAAACCTTGGTCAGATTTTGGGGTGCATTGTTCTGGATCAGTGCACTCTGAGTCTGAAGGTCTGTCTGTTTGAGGGCTTGACTAATCTTTCTCTTTGGGAAGTGCAGTGTAGTTGGGAAAAACTGGCTTCTTTCAACCTTTGTCCTCAGCAAAGCCATAAATGGTTTTAGGGTTCTTGATAACTCTGTCTCAAGGTCTTCTCTGGTGCATCTCCTAAGTACCACCAGAGAAAAGTGTGGATTCATGCACTGAACTGCAGAGCAATACGCCAGCGAAAACATCTCCTGATAGGACACCAGTGGCGTGATGCTACGTAACCTGGTGGAATGCAGAGTCATTTCTTAATATATCATGAAGTGGGAATTGCTTGGCAAGCTGCATTTTCAGTAATTACATTTGGGATGCCATTTTGCTGAGGGGGCAGTCCTCCAACCCAGTCAAGAAGAAGAGGGGAGTGAGGAGGAAGCTTCAGGATCTTTCCACTGATTTGGCAGATGCTGCTGGGTGTGCCCTGTCTGCCGTCTGATTAGCCCTGTGTCTAGTGGCGCTGTGCTCCAGAGACTGCAGAAAGAAGGAAATAGCTACAGCTCAGTCATCCTCCCAGTGGTTTCTTCCATGCTGATAATAATACACATCATTGGATTGACCTTGGATTTTTGTTCCAGATTTACTTCCATTGTATCCAAACTTGATTTGGTGGTATAACATTCTTGTTACATTCATGCTACATTTTAAGGTATTTGTATAACTTTTGCATCCAAAATGCTGATTCATGCATCTGCAAATCCGGCCTATTTTACCAAAATCTCATTCTCAGACTCTCTGTGGATAGCATGTCTAGGCATTTCTTTTTAGTCATTTTGCACCAACTACTGCATTTTGGACTCTGATGGGCTCAGTGGTATGACTATACCTAATCAGAATCATAGCCCACTGCAAATCTTGATTCACAAAAAAAAAAAAAAAAGGTTTGGGATGGTGGGCAGGCTCTGTCATTAGCAGCAGTGCTGAATCATAGTCCATATTGTTTAACTGACCTCCAGAAAGCTTTGCAGCCTTCCCACGCAGTCTTGCTGTTGAAGGCCAGTGAGCTGCTGTCTTCTTGCTTCTTCAGGTTCAACACTCAGTGCACTCCGACTTCGTGATTGGCATCAGTTCACTACTCATATATTTCATCTGTGCTGTACATGTGCAGCAATATATCATATTCACTTTCTTGCTCTCAAATATTCCAACACCTGGAAGATATTAAAGCTTGCTGAGCTGTGTCTGCCTGCCAAAACTACGCCCCGAAAATGCACCATATGGCCAAGAGATTTTTGAGAAATGAAAAAAAGGAGACTTGCAGAAGAGTCACTGCTCATGCCTCTGAATGATGATGTATAAGTCAGGAAGCAGAAGTGATTGATGATAGTTCCATTATTTTACTTCAGAGTGGTAGTGAACATAGACGATACTGTGTTTTCAAATCTCTTTAGAGCTTAATATTGCATCTACCTAACTGGGAGAATATCCCAGAGACACTTTGACTGGATTGCTGACAAGGAACAAGTGCTTGGTGAATTCTCTCTGAAAAAGCTCTTGAAATGCAGATACCTGTATTTGCATGGAGAACCTTCTCAGAGCTGCAATGGGAGACCAGCAGAGCAGATCTGGTTTCTCTGTTCTTTCTCCTCCTCATCCTTCAGCTCTGCAACATGGGATCTGCCAGAGGGAGCCTTGATGTTTCTGCTGCCTTAAAAGAAGATAAAGCATAGGAGACAGTGCTGGCAGGAAAGTTAGCAGCATTAAACCCAGATCAAGTTACCAGCAGAAGTGCTAGTACTGGTCGCACAGTGGAAGGAGTTGGCCACATGCCTTTTCAGGGCCTCTCCTGTCCAGAAGTACCAATGCCCTAAGTGGTTTCTCCCAAAGCCTTTGGGCACATATGTGGCCAACCTTCTGGGAAGGGGCCAACAGATGCTTCCTCATCCACAGTTCCTTTGGCATTTGCTACCTAATTTGTATAAGTCTCAAGACAATCCCTTAGGGAAAAAAAACGCAAAAATCACAGCAGTGTTGGTGTTCAAAACTACAACAGTGTCTGGACCTACCTGAAGTGCAACTGTCTGCTCATTGTTTTTGACAGGAAAACTATGGAAAAGTATTAAAATGTATTCTGTTAATTTGACCTTTTCTTTTTTTTTTTTTTAAATAGCCATCAAAATCGTACAGTAGGAAAATAAATTTATCTTTTGGTTGCAGTGATTCCTCCTTCCTCCCTCATCAAATGTCAATCCTTAAAATGTGTGATTCCAAAATGTATTTTTATGATCACGTGTCAAATGTCTCATTTTCTTTGTAGCTGAGGAGAAAACAGAGATGTGATGTTTATCTTTTCTAAAAGAAAAAAGATCAAGGGTAGCATTTCTAAATATCAAAACTAGAGTTTTGATACTTCATAAATAAAAGATCACTTACATTTTAACTTGAAATATTGGATGCTTCAAAGCTTTTTGAATAAAGAAGTCAAAGAATCATAGAATGACTTAGATTAGAAAGGACCTCAAAAATCATCTAGTTCCACTCCCCGGATGTGGGCAGAGCTGTCAACCACCAGATCAGGTTGCCCAGAGTTCCATCCAGCCTGACACTGAGCACCTCCAGGGATGACACATCTACAGCTTCTCTGGGCAGCTGTGCCAGCACCTCACTGCCCCCTGTGTAAAGAATTTCCTACTAACATCTAACCTGAATCTCCCCTCTTTTAGTTTGAAGCCATTCCCCCTTATCCTATTATTATCTGACTGCATAAAAAGTTGGTCTTCATCCTGTTACTAAGTTCCCCTCTAGTAATAGTAGGCTGCAATGGAATCTCCCCAGAGTTTTCTCTTCTCCAAACCAAACGAGCCCAGCACTCTTCGCCTGTCCTTGTAGGAGAGGTGCTCCACCCCACATGCTAGGTAATGCTGTCCTTCTTTCAGGGGGACAAATACAGTGTTGCCTGAGCGATTCACATTTTCACTTTTGTAAATCAGTCCTTTGCTATTTTTAAGTCAATTCAGGGACATCAGTGACTTCTCACCTTGTGGCCACTAGGACATGTGACAAACAGTCATTTAAGCAGGGGCTTGAAAGGAAAAGGAAAGGAATCTGCCATTTGGAAAGGTAGATTTCTTCTTGCCTCTGACTGATCCCTCTTCAGAATGCTTCTTTTGGGCACTCAGCACTTTGCAAAACATGGCTGTGAGGTGTGACAGAAAGACTGGTTTGGGAATTTAGAAATATGCAAATAAGTTGGATGTAAACTGAGAAATTTTCCACTGCTGATATATCAAGCTAGATGTGTTTTTGTATTTTGAATTTTAGGAATCCGATCATGGGACACAAACCTGATTGAATGCAACTTGGATCAAGAATTGAAACTTTTTGTTTCTCGCCATTCAGCTCGATTCTCTCCTGAAGTTCGAGGTGAGCTTTTAGGCATGTTTGACAAAGTGTTACATGGCCCATTTTCCTTTGTGGATCTTTACAATGAATACGTTGCTCTGTTTTGTTTTTAATATTGCTTGAAAGTTACATATGTTTTTTAACTGTTAGGGCAAAAGGAAACGTCTGAAACATTAAACTAATCAGACTTTTAGGATAACTTGATATGTATCATCGTGATTAATTTTGGTACCCCATTAAAATCAAATGAATCTCAGTTTTTGACTGGACCGTTTGTGTATATTGTACTAATCTATGTAGCTAATCCCAGAGAATGATTACCCACGGTAGGCAGAGCACGTACATAAAATAACCTGGAAGGTTAGCTCTACAGTTTGACAGAGCCAGAATTGGTATCACAGCTGCTATGCAAGTGTGGCTTAAGAGCTTGGTACCTTTTCTTGTAATGAAAACCTAAGGGGTGGAGGCTCTGCCTTATTCACAGGAACTTTCATAGACTTTTATGAGGAAACTGGCACTCTACAGTGCTTATGAAACTCAGTCAATTCTTCTGCTGCCTTTTCTTCAAGCCTGTCCTTTCTTTAGGAGATTCACACAGGTTTAAAAAAAACAACCAAACAACCAAATGAAACAAACACCACCAACTTGCCTCCCCTTCCCCCCAATAATTTTGTGAAGTGTAAAATTCAATTTTGTTCTGGTTACGTGGGAATCCAGTTTGGTAAGTTTTTCTTTATCTCTTCTTTTTAACCATCTCCTTACTTTAACAGAAATGCTAATTGTGCATGTGTGAAATTAATCTTGGCCTCCATATATAAAAAATTATATACACTTCTCAAAGAAGTATAGCTTGCTTTCATCGGTGAAAACGCTGTGATCTTGAGCACATTGACAAATACAACATAGAAGTGAGAAATGTTCTAAACTGTGGCTTCAGGATCATGGTGAAAAGGGCTCTGAAATGCTGTGTCATACTGTCACTTCACATGCATAGGGTCTTCTGCTGTGCACAGTTGATGAAGAGATCCTGATAACTTGCTAACATGATTGCACTGACTTGATGGTTTTAAATAAAATACCAAAACGTCTCATGTAATGAATTCTTCCTCTTGCAGCATTGGATATAGCAAATGTTGCCATTATTTCTCCGTATCTATTGAGCCAGATTCAAGACAAAGATGTACCTCTATAGCTTTTCACCTGGTTCAAAAAACAACCGGTAAAGCAATACTCAGGACTGAATTACTCCAGTGTACTGAATGTTTTTTACCATCTCATTAAGGTGTTACTTCTTGATAGCATTGAATGAATTAAAATAAAGCTAGTTTCACATGGTTAAATTCACATGGTTTCATATAATAAATGAAAGAACATTATGAACTTCTTTTTTTTCAATTCAAATTTTAATTCAATTTCAACCAATACTATAGAATCTAGGAATTTTTCTCCAAGAATTATATATTTCATTGTGTTTTTTTTCTTGTTTGTCTAGACTTGTCTGTTTTGTCTGTCATTGTGTTGAATTACAGCTTAATTGCGTGTGACTGGAATTCATCAACAACTCTATGACAAGCAGTAATGAATGTGTTTTTCAGCACTGCACAATCTTTAAACAATAAGGTTCCAAAATCTACATTGACAGACTACTGAGAGAGCTTTAAACCTGGAAAAAAGAGAAACATCCAGGAATAAAACTAACCCTCTTTACCAGCTTGTTCTCTCAAACTGTGTGGAAGCCCACTGGCACTTTTTGAGTCCCATGGCACAGATTAGAGGACACGATTTGAATCTCTCTCTCTGGTTCTTTGATGTTGAATCTGCCTTGAGGGTCCTTTGAGTTCTCATGACTGATAGATAGCAAGGAGGATGGGATTTTTTTAGTTGCTCTATGTTGATAAAATTTCAAAATATTTTCTGTTACAGTGCCCGGTTGTTGAATTTTGGTGAGTGCTCAACCTGTGAAACTGGCAACACATACTAAACATGTTAAAGAGATTATCGTGGGTGAATATCACATTGTGGTCTCAAGCTCAGAAATTCAGTGGGCTCTGGGTAACTAGGTGACCTCTTGTCCAAGGAAAGTATTCATCCCAGGTGATGGGATAGTGTGCGGCATGTCAAATGGGGTGTAATTAAACAGCCCTTTTTTTCAGTCTTCTGAGACTGAATTCGTTTGTATGACTCAAACATAGGGACAGTTTACTCTCGAGGAGTGGTAGAGTCATTTAGTGAGTCTGCACAGCTCTTCGTACAGAGAGGTCTGAATACTGACTTGAAGCCTGTTTGATTATCATGTTTAATTATGATAATTGCTGGCTCAGTGCATTCTTGTATGCTTCTCAAATCAGCTCAAGGATACACACAGCAGAAATATGAACAGTGTGACTTGTTCTCCAAGACAACGCTTGGAGGAAATGGGGCCAACCCTGCCATATGCCTGCAGTGTTGAAAGAAGGACATGTGAGAGAAGATGTTAGTCAGAACAATAATTCATGTATTTTCTCTTGAGGAATTTGAGGGGTAATCCTTGTTTCCAGTGAAAGCCATGTACATAGTGATATAGAATTGAGCATGACTGAATCTGAACACTGTTTTGTGCTCTTACCAAGGAAATGGATCGTCACAGTGGTATTCAAGTATCCTATATTCAGCTTCTGAACAATCTATGGATGATTTATGATTCCCTGAAAAATCAAATTCAGAATGGAAATGCTAGCAAGATCTTCTCTGATACCTTGTAAAGGGGCTGAGTTTGCACTCTCCTTAATAATATCAAATCTGCAGAGATGTTGTCAGGTGCTGGTGAAAAATGAGTAACGGCACTTATTAACTGGTTGCCAAGACAACGAGCAACATGACTTAAAATGGGCGTTTGCCTCGGTTTTCTCTGTCATGTACTGGCAATGACTTCCATCTTATGTTGACTTCACAAAGACAAAAAATTCAAATTCAAATGTGTTGCAACATGTATGTGCTGGAAAAGGAACCATGTATCTGGTAAGGAGGCAGAGCAAATGGAGATTGTTCAAACTGCAGCTGTTACTAACAATCCTTTCTCAATTAATGGATGTATGTATGTTTCAGTGGCATAAAGCTGTATGTCCTGCCTCACAAAAGACTGAGTAAGTGGATTTTGCTTAGAGGTGAAATCATTGAGGGCTTTCCACAAGACATGCACACCTGCCATTTTGTCCCACTTTTTCCATCTGGGAGCTTAGCTTAGTTGCATCTGGCAGTTGCATTAGTTGCATTGGTGTGTATGCAAGCCCTTGTCTAGATAAAATAATTTTTATTTACATAGGTAATCAGTACCTAGCCACTCTTAACCTTGTTCTCTGCAAAGAACTATTGCTCAAGCAGTGCTCTGTGGCTATTTTATACTTCAAACATTTCATGAAGAACAGGCATCTATGGAAAGCAGAGTCCAAGCAGCATCAGGTCTCCTGTTACCCACAGGTCAGCAGCTGGTCACTGCACTGATTTAAGTGAGTCCTTCCGTACCTTCCTTATCTTGATTTTCTGCAGCTTTCCTGTGGCCATGGAGGAACCTGTCTAAGTGAAAGAGGTGTTTGGTGTCCCTGCAGCATCTTCCTTCTTCAGCTGTGTCTGTGGGCTTATCTCTTCTCAGCTTCTTGAGGAAGGCCCTTGTTCTCTGAGACTGTCATTGATCTCAAAAGCCTAACACCCTTCATTCTGCAAGTTACCATTTCAGAAGTTACAATTAAGGATTATTAGTGTCCTGTAGTTTTGGATCAGGAGAGTTTCAGTCATTGAAATCCACAGTTCTATTGTTTGCCAAAACAGTCTGTAGTCCCGTTAGTGTTACCAAAGCAGTTAATATATGCCCAGTAGATTGTGTGGACTCATGGAGTTGCTGATGAAATCCTAAATTGCAGTGTTCTTGTGCTTAAAAAAAAAAAAATAAAGGAAATCAAAATTCATCAAGTCAGATAATGTAGATTCTTAAGCAAAACCTATCAATTACAATGAAACAAACCGAAAAAAAGAGCCAGGATGACAAGATCAGATCTCTGTTTTGCTTAACTCATCTGAGACGGAGGGACAGAGATCATCAGTCTGACTCTTTGCCCATCACTGCTGTGAGGTCTGTCCCATCAATGTCCATCTGTGCAGATGAGAGGAAGAGGTGAACTCAGCCGGTGTCTGAGCCTCACTGCTGAGAGCCTGGGAGTTAATTCAGACCAGGAACTCAAGTAGTCAAGTAGGGGCAGTCTATAAATATGATACCACAGCTATTAAAGGCTGTGATAGCTGGAATAGCTATCGAGTGGAGTCATTTGAGCTCATTGTATGTTCAGAGAGGTTAATTTTAGCTGGCTACCAGACTTGTTTTGTATTTTAGAGTATTTATGTCTTAGATGAAAGAAAATGGAGGTGAAATAGGACTTGAATAGGGAGTCAATCTGACTCACACTGCTTCAGCAGTGGCTGGTGTCCCCACAGGGTTTTGCTGCCAGTGGCACAAGGGTGCAGGGCAACGCTGGGAGAACAGGGGAACCAATGGAGTGGCATGAGCTCTTTTGTGTGTGATGCTGGGGTTTGTTAGCTCAGAAGAGGGCTTACAGCACAACTGTTTCTGTGCTTGGGTACATCAATCGACAAAGCCTTCCTTTTTTAGTTCTAATCAGAATGCCTGGGATGCGCTAATAAGTAATTCTGTCTTTTTCTTTACTCCTCCCCTCCCGCCCCCCCAGTGAATTAATTCTTGCACTTCTGCAACAATCATTCTGACACTGAATTCCATCTCTGTTTTTTTAAGGAATGATCTCAAAGAAAATTAGCATGAATTTACATTAGTGCCACAACACTAGTACCTGCTGATGCTAAGCTGCTAACATGAATCAGCAAAATGACTGAGAATTTATTTTTAACTGTCTTGTATCACAAGTACTTACAATGTGTTAGCCTAGCCCATATTTTGTGGAAATATGTTTTTAACCTGTGTGAGGTGGCTAGCAGAGGCACAGGATTAAGTTATTGGTGAACGATGTTTGAATTGAAATGCTATTGTGAAATTTGTGTTCCCATTCCTATTTTTTAAGTGGATAATTCAGCACACCTAATGGTATACTCAAGGGTTATTTTCTTACAGGTTATTTAACAAATACCTACAGAAATATACTTTATTTATCCCTTAAAACTCCCCAGTCTTCCTTTGCTAACATTATGTTTGTGTTGGATATCTGAAACTGAAGACTTAAACAATTATTTTTTTTTACCCTTGCTAAGTATTATTTACAGATGAACTACTTTTCATCCCTTCCATCATGGATTTAAAATAAATATGTAACCAAAACATCACTGCATTTTTTTTCATCTGTTTTCTGGTTGTCACAGGTAACTATTTTTTCACAATATCTGTTTCTCTTAATTCTCAATTGCCTGCATTTTCTATTAGTTTTTGGGAACTGCTTATCTATCACTTGAGAGAATTAGGAAATGTTTCTAATTGGACTTTATCGTATGGGGAAAATTTTGATCCATACTACCTGGTATTTTTTTAGGTCAAACAACAACCAAATTGTGTGTCACAAAAATGGAGAAAAGGCATATTTTAACTTCTGCTTATTGTCAGATTAAAGCAGTCCCTTATTTTCTGTGAGTTGCTTACCGCTGTGTTCCTCAGTAAGACCAAACCCATCCTGCGTTGGGAAGAAGAGTTTAGAGACTTCGTGTCTCCATGCTTGGTGGAATGGGGAGCACGTTTTCAGTCCCTCTTGCCCATTCTTGCATGAGAAGTACCACAGTGGGGTACCACATGAAGAGCTCCAGCCCTAACTCACCCTGTAGAGGCAAAGGCAGAAATCATGGCAAGAGATGCCTTACTGCTGACCACAGGTCCAGATGCTCCTCCTGTCTGTAGTTGGTTAGGAGCAGTCCTTAGTACCTCACAGTCCGTGTGATTAAGTGGAGGTAATACATGTGTTAGAAGGTAAAAGTCATAAATAGGAAGATGGGTATTTCTGTAGCAGACAGCCATGTATATGCACTGTATATGCCATGTATATGCCTTCTATGTTTCCATCAAAGACATGGTGGGTACTGGTTGCAAACTGCTTTTAGAATCAAGCAGAGAAGTCCGTATTTCTGATGTTCTGTGCTTGCAGGCTGTGTGTGGGTTCCGTCCATGCAACATAGACTGACATGTAAGTAAGGACGTGATTCTTCTGATTCCTGAATGTTTTGCTGGTTGGAGTATGTCTTTTATAATTCAAATCTAGTTGCTGATGTAAGGCAAATTAAGTTAAAAAATAATAAACCTAATAACCAAGCACTGCTTGTAGAAGTGAATTTATGTGAATTTCAGTATTCTTTTGATGTAGCAACTTTATATGCTTTGGTAGTTGAGAGTTTCTCTGTAATGGTCAGCTGAATCATTCTCCTGTGTCTGTGAGTCTGTCTCCCCTGTAAGTGGGAAGCATAGGGTATTATTTAATAACAAAATAAACAAAAAAAACCAACAAAGCAAAAATCCTTCCAAGGAGGCAGACCATATTCTTAGTGGTATAATCTCCGGCTTTGTGATCTCTGAGTGACACTAACGTGCTATAAGACTTCCAGCTGGAAGTTAAGTCCTCTCTGGAAGTTGTTCCAATGTTATGACAAAGAAGATTGGTCTCAGCTTTGGCTCCTCTGTCTGGGGGCATAAAAAAAGCTCTGCTAGCTCTTATGAGCTGTTTGTGGTGGGTTGATCTGGCCAGCAGCCAAGCACCCACAGCTGCTCACTTGCCCTCTCCATCCCTACTCCTCCCAGGAGAGACTAGAAAGAGCAAAAGCAATGGATTTGGATAAAGACAGCTTAATAGGTAGGTAGCGGGTGGTGAGGGGAAAAAAGGCGAAGCAAAGGAAGTCACTCACTATCAAATAGGCATACACACAAGCACATCACATAGGCCAGCCAGTCTTTAAGAAATGGGCCACCTCAATCTATACCTCTTTCTTGACCCCAACTTTTATTGCAGAGCATGAGTTATATAGTATGTGTTTGCTCAATAAGAGTCAGCAGTTCCAGCCTTGTTTCCAAAGTTCTTGCCACCCCCCAGCCACTGTTGGGAACAGTGGGAAAAAGAAAGCTTTGACACTGTGCAAGTACTTTCCAGCCACAGTCAAATCATTTGTGTGTTATCAGCAGTGCTCAAGGCACAATTCCAAAACACATACAGGTTACTATGAAGAAAGTTAAGTCCATCTCAACTAGATGGACTAGTTAGAGTCCATCCTATTTTTCCAAAAATGGGTTGTCTTTTAATATTTGTTAGTGTATGAATCTTTTCAAAAGACCATCATGAAAGGACTGACATTTCCTGGATTTCTTCAAGTGTGAGGAAATCAGCATCATGAAAACTGACCTGGCAACACTGGACAGACAAGATGGACTAGAAAATCATTAAGACAGGAAAAAAATTACAAACACTGCTTCTATGTTTTCATGTTCAAGTCATGTTTTTTGATGGCACTGTTGTTGGACTTCTGGAAAACAAATATGGGGTGCCATCTGACACAGTCTTAAAAGAGTCCCCACTAAGAGATCCCTACTGGGGCACCTCCTGACTTGGGTGTTATGGCCATTCAGATTTCATAACCTCTTGCAGTTTTCTCCATCTTCCAGGATGTGCATGGGGTTTAGGCAAGCAGAAAAAGTGCAAAATGCAGAATTATTTTGTGTGTGAACAGGACTTCAAATGGATACAGAAAGCAGTACTCCCAAGAATATCTTTGGTAGGATTTAATGCTTGCAACAGGCTATTAATTTAATGTCATTAATCAGAATTGTCTCGTGTTGTTGGATTTTTTAAACTTAACATTACTAGCTTCAAAGCTTAGATTCTGAAAGCTCCTTAGGCTTGGAAGATTTAAATCTTTTTCAGTGCTAGTTAGATTTTTGTACACTTAACATTTCCTATCAACTTAGTTAGCTTTTAATTTTTCTACATTTCAGTAATTACACTACAGAATGTCTTTTGTACATTTCAATCCATTATCCATATAAAAGCTTGAAATTTTTGCTTATTTTTTATTGTGTCCTACAATGTGATCTGCTGGATCAAATGAAAAAACAGGTCATCCTTCCAGAGAACACACGGAAACACAGATGTCACCAAAAAGAAATCCAAATGGGGCTAGTGTATTTGACTCTTAAAAAGTAAGGATGGGCTCCTTTGATCACAGCACTGTCTCAGCTGCATAGTTTAGGTGCACTAATGGTATTCCTGAAGAGTCCCTGGGAGTCTCAACGATTTCTGGTGGGAACAGTTGCTCTGCACCTAACAACCCTGTATACCTACTAAAGCCTATAATTACAGCAGGAATTACAATTTGTCCCTGGTTTCTGTGGGATAATGTCACTGTATGTCAAGTAGGGGATTACCATGTGAAGGGAGCTCTTTGTGACATTCTTCCTTCATGTTGAACAGGAGAATCAGATTGTATTAATTTGTTGGGAGGAGCTATTGCCTTTCTACACTGGGGAATAAACCTATTTTACAGGGCTTTGTTAATGGATGTGGGTTCTCCACTACCATTTATTGATGGTAATCGTGAGAAGGAGGAGATGCAAAGCCTTCTGATTTTCTTGAACTGTAGGCTTACTCTTTGGGCCACAGAACAGTATAATGCAATCATATATTAGAGACATATATACCAAAAATGGTGTAGTTTCAGCCTCTGAATTGTTTCTTAGCCTGTGCATCCACTTGGTAATTAAATTGACCTAAACTGAAAGCAGATTCCAAACTAAGAAACCAGTTTCGTGCATAGAATCTGGAGGAGACATTATATAGAGATTTATTTTCTAGGTCACTGCTATTTTTCAGCTTTGCATGTTATTGATTTGCAGAACTGATGCTTTTCTAACTTTCTATCTCTTCCAAACTTGAGTGCTTTCTCCTGCTGCTGTTGGAGACAGCTGGTCATCTGTGAAATTGCCTCCTCCAATACTTTTCAGGCCATTCTAGGTACTCTGAGAGACAAACAGTGCTGGCTGTATCCAGGGAGGTCATAACCTGGTGTTTTCAGCCTCGAGCAGTGTTTGTTTTGGCATGATAACTCTTTCTCCCTTCCTGTCTCAACTTGTGGTCAGAAAAAAAGTAGAGATGACTTTAAAAGAAGTGACCACTCCAAAATATTTTTTTCACTATCAGAAGTGAAAGTGTGGTGTGGTTCAAGAGCTACTTTACCTGGTCCTAGTGAGCTATTGCCTCCAGCCAGGAAAGGGCAGTGCTGTGTGGGCACAGCCCCAGACTCCACTCTCTGGGAACTGAGTGATTACATCAGCGATGGAGGAGACTCTCAGAAGATCTGCAGGAGGGATCATTCTCCTCATCACATCGCTATTCAATTTTGCTACAGCACTGTGTTGGCAGAGCCCTACTGCTGTGTTTTAAAGACAGTTTTTCGTCTGCAATGGCAGTTTTTCCATAGACAGAATATAGATCAGAGACATATTTGATGACATTTGCATCCAAAGCTTTTTTCCAATTTCCTGTCTCATTTTGTTATTTCTTCAGCTTGTTCTAAAAATTGCATCCTATGCCCTTCTTCTTTCCCTGAATGGAACGCTGAGTTTGAAGATTTGTGGATGTTTTCAAGGTGACAGAGAAGCTAGCGTTTACCCTAGATGACACTCACTCTTCTTCCTTTCCCCACTACTGTTTCTCCTCCATTCTTTCTGTGTGTCACAGTAAGTCAAGGTGATATGGTGGTAAAATGCAAATTGCACATAACTAGTACTAGTACTAGGACTTCCAAGCTTGCTCTCTCCTTGAAGCCACATTTTAGATAGCAACAAATTCTTTTTTTCTTTCTTTTTTTTTTTTTTTTTAGAGTTTAGTAGAAACTGTGATCAGAAATCTCTCTGCTCACAATGATGCTTTGTAATTTTTCAATTTTTCATCCTTCTGCTTTTGCCTCCTTCTGGCAGTTCCAGCTTCTTTGATTTTCCCTTTGAGCAGATTGCCATATCTGTCAGGGATTCTTAGTCTGGGCAGAATAATCTAATAAATTGATCAGATTAGATTTAGGCCAAAGTACTTTTTAAACTTCTTCAAATTTTACTTCCCATACTATTCCAGATCTGCTGCTTATTTGCAGAGAAGGGACACTCTCAGAGAATAGCATCTTGATGTGAGACCAGCTGTTTGTCATTGGATGTTCTAGGTAAGTTGGCTGTTGGCTAGGCACGGACTGAACATAACAGACATCTCATCTGGAATGATGGAAGGAAAATGGATAATACAGAGGTGTAGATTAAGTGGATCTGCCTTGCCATAGTACTATGACAATAGTTGCTGCTTTGTAAGTGGAGTTAATAGAGCAGATATTCTCCACTGGGATGTTTGCTATCAAATCATGCTTTGGCTGCGTAAAGCTTGGAATTAGTGTTGCTAGAGCTGGCAGCCTAATGACAAAGAGATTCACTGCTGAGTTTGACACTGTTACAGATTTTAAAATGAAAAGCTTAAACTCAATATTCCAACTAAATATTTGAAGAACTCTTGAGACTCATTTTTGAGATCCTATGAAATAAGAGGAATCACAGGAAAGTAAAAGACATGTCACCCTATTTTATCATACTCTCGTATCTTTTAAATTGCTGTTTTCAAACATTACTTTTCTTCTGTAATAATGCTTCTTGTAATAATAGCCTTCAGGTGCGGAACTCATTTCAACCAGATTTTCTACACAGAAGTCAGCATTGTATAATGCAGTTAAAATTATGGAATTAAAACAAACAAACAAACAAACAAAAACAACCCATTCATGAACAATTAATAAAAAAACATACCAGCAACCTGCATCGTGTTTTCTTACCCTTTCCCTTTTTTGAAAATTGCCCGTTGTGGAATTAATGCTCAGTCATGCCTTTTTGCCAGTAGATGGCATTCTCAATGCCCATACTTGTTGCAGCGCTGCAGGCGTGTTCTAACCTCAGTAGGAATACTTCTCTACAGTTTTTAGGTCATTGTACCTAATATGATACATATGTTTCTGTTTTCTCTGAGATTTTGCTTGGAGTTCCAGTTTCATACAACTGAGATCTGTTAACTGTGAAGGACACGACCCTCATTGCCAAACAAGCTCAGCAAACTTGAGGTCTCTCGTAGTCAGCACGGTAGCTCTCACAGTATAAAGATCGCAGGTAGTGATCTTTTATGAAAATGCTTAACATTGCAGTAACTATAGAACCAGTAAGGAAAAAAGCAAGACCACAGTACGTGTGGTAGTATTTGTGCATGAATTAGTACATGCTGTAAATATATCTGAGGAAATACTCATTAAATTAGCCTTACAGATGATGCATTCCGTGTACTGTCAAGTTGCTTCCAGAGGACCTGAGCTTCCTTTCTTTTGAAACTGGAATACAATAATCACACCAAGACATGGTAATACCTCCTCTCAGGTGTTGAGTTTAGAGCGTGACATGAAATAACAGACCTGAGACCTGGGCAAGTAGACTCTGACTCACCTGTCAAGTTCAGTACATCTCAGTTTTTTTCCCCTGTCTCAGTCTGCGGTGTGACTGTCTGTTGGGAACAGAGAAATACAGTAGCATGTAGTTTGACAAAGCACTTCAGTATTGTCTGTCCAAAAATACTCATTCGTACAAGTTAAATCCCAGTGGGGGATTTTTGCATTTCTCAGGAATGGCGGAAAAGAAATGTCACTATATGACTGCAGAACACTGTATTTCCTGAATTAAGAGATACAGAACTTAGTTCTTAACTTTGTCCCTCCACAGCAAAAAGTCTGTGATACTCAATTGTTGCAGAAAAGCCTTGATCTGGATTATTCAGTTGCAGAAATTTAATGATGTTTAATTCTTTTTGTCTTGCTTCAGTTTCCCATCAAGGACTGCTCTGCCAAGTGTGCCAGCAGGGAATCTCATGTCAGTGATTTATGTGGCATGGTCTTCATTAGAATTCAAAATGAGGCCACAGCCTCTCTTCAAATAAGCCACCAGCCAGATGTTAGAAAGTAATCACTACAGGGATCACTCAACTTGCCTTGAAAATAACACAAAAGATGAAAAGCTGAGATTAGCCATTCACCAATTTAACTCCTTCAGCTTTCAGTCCTGTATTGTCTTGTAAAGGAGCAATAAAAAAAAAAGACCATTTAATGAAATTGAACACCTGCATCCATCTGCATGAGCAAAACCTTCCGTTATATGCAAATACTGATGGACATCCTATACATGTTCCTTCAGCTGATTTAGCTGTGGGCAACACAGCAGGGCTTTGAATGCTTTCAGGGAGCAGGTGTCTGTTACCACTTACAAAACAAACACAGCCATCACTTAGTCTTGAATTGCAATTACTACATCAATTTGGCAAATCCTGCTCCTAGTAAGTGTAAATTCTTTGTAATTTTACTGACAACCAAAGAATCCCTCTACATTTACCCAGCTATTTATTAGGGTATCATTGGAGTTCTTTTGAATAATTGCAGCATGTAAGGCCTATCAGTAGATGGTTTGAAGGAATTGAAAGTAGAGAGCTGATCTGTATTTTATCACAGGGTTACACGCAGAATGAAAGGCAGTACTGCTGAGTTGCTGTGGCACCACTTGAAGTAAAATACTTGCTAGTTTTGGCATTGCTGGAGCTAGCAATAAATCACCTGAATTTCATTAAAACTAAACTCCTGTAGGAAGCTGGATGCTTGTGCAAAGTGTAATCTGAGATGGTGAAATACTGTCTGCCATCGCTAACAAAGCTTCATGTCAAGTGGAAGTGAAATGCTTTTAAGTGGTGCCACGTGTCCGTGGCAATGTGCGCTCTTTGATTACTGAAACGTTCTTGCCACTCCCAAATCCAGAAATGCTTACTGGGTAAGGTTAAAATGCCATGGGAGGATGAAATAAATGACATTTTGATTACCTCTCAGAGCTTGGCTTAATGACTGGCACTGCCTTCAAATCCTGGAGGAAGAGAAGTGGCAAGCAGGGGTCCTTGCCTTTTGTCACCTCTGCAGTGCCATCCCCGCCTCCTCGCGGCTGCTTATCTCATGGCAGAGGGTTAATGAGAAGACTGTAGGGCTGGAGTTGTGGAAGGCAATTTGAATTCCATCTGTGTGGATTATGATCTGGTGGAGTTCATTAGCATGCAGGCAGGCTCGAGCGCATATCTTCCAAGAGGCCCATGACTTCCAGGCATTTTCACACTCCGGCAGATCTGTTGTGCCGGATGGGCTTGGCCCACATTTTTGTATTAGCACAGTTTAATTAGGCAAGGAGAGATGGCTGCATTTCCAGAACGATCTACTGATACGATAGATCAATATTTATTACAAGGACTCTTTCAAACAAATGTCTGCTCTGTTACACAGGTTTGCTCATTCGAGGGCCCTAGAGCCATTTATGAAACAATTAAATTCTCTCTGGTGTGAAGAAGAATACTAAAAAGGATTAACACTGGCAGGCTGAGGATTCCCACTAGTTTCTGCTGTGTTCCCATGTCTTGTTCTCATAATCTGATATTTAGGTTTGATGAAAGGGGCTGTGTTCAGAGTCTGCTTCCTGTTTCTTGCAGCAGTGTAATGGGAAAAAAATGGGTCAAGAGATTGGCTAAAAATGATCAATCCCAAAGTTGTTGAGGGATATGCAACTGCTCTGATGAGAGGAATGTTGGATAGCTCAATTCCGTACATTTACTGTGGTTATTCAAATAGGAAATGAAAGGCAGATATGAAATCATCCAGTCTTCTGAATATTTACATGAGAGCCAGCATTTCAGTAGCCATCCAGTGAATGTTACTTGAGGAGAGGTTGCATATTCAAGTCATTCTTGATTTTTTGCCACAGATTCCCACAAAGGCAAGACTTCCCCCAACATAATTAATTATTCTTGTTTTCCATAGGTAAGTACTTTTTCTTCTCAAATTAGGAAAGAAAGTTCCTTTGTATTTATTCTGCTTAGAGCTATCAGGGAGGTGTAGGTGAGTTGGTTAAATCTAAGAGTTCTTACTGTGTAACTTAGACAATTCCCTTAGACAGTGAAGTGTGTTGGGCTTAATGTGAATTGCACTTCATAAAAAAAAAGTATAAAATTCTGCCTGTGGTACAAGACAGTGAAGCTTCTGATGGAGATCTAATGTCAACCTTAATATTTCTCTGTCAAGAGAAAATGTGAAAACGTTACAGGATGTCTTCTCTCAGAATCAAGGAAATAGATTAAATACTGAGTTATTTTAATTAATCATTTCTGAACTGATTATGGTCCTAAAAGTGTACTTGCGTAATGTTCATTTAATATTAAGTGTGTTAAATGTCTCATCAATGCTGACACTTTGTCGTTCTAATGAAGTATAGTTCATGAATGTCTGTAATTACACAGTCTGTGTGTAATTAGCAAGATTTCTAAAGGGAGTGTATCACATCTAAAATAATGTTTTCTGCTTTGCACAGACTTACTTCACCTGACATTTTGCCAGTCAGGGCAGTTTTCTGCAGGCAGTATCTCTGGTCTCCCTTGTAAATATAAGATGGAAAATTGTCTTCTTCTAATTATGTTCATTGAATATGAAATCATGTAGATAGACCTGCTATAGATCATAGATACTTCTATTGTTTTAGTAATTTGCTGTATTTGTTATGCATGAAAAATGCTTTTGATAACCCATGTTGATCACAGTTGCTAATGAACCAGTGCCTGCAATTATTGTACTTAACTTAAATAAATCTTCAGAAGATACGATGTTAGAGGGTTGATAATGAGCACACACAGCAGCTGAAAACACTGATTAATCTAATCAGGATTATTTTCTTGCTGCCAAAGTAAGGGTGAGTATGGGTGATGCCACTGGAAACTGCGTAAGTATTTAACCCAGGGCTTTATATCTAGAGAAAAAATCTGTTCCTGTTTCAGAAACATTGGTAATGCAAAGTATTTTCTCTATTATAAAAGCAATAGGCATTTACTAACTTGTTCAGATTGATTATTTATGAAGCAGCATGACAGTTAATACTATGAATCTTAATAATGCCCAGAGGCATCCACGTGAAATGGTGTTCACATTTAATTTTCTCACTTAAACAACAGTAATAGTGTAAAGCTATGCACAGCGATCTGGTGGTTTACAAATGTCCTTCACCTGATTCTGAAAGATTCACCTTTTAATTTACTGCTTCAACTTTCAAAATTAGATCAATATTTAAAAGTCATACTTAAACACCGGTTGTTGTTTTGTTTGTTTTGGTTTGGGGCTTTTTAGCTTTTATTTGATTTGATTTGATTTTAGCTGAATGTGAAAAACTGAGTATTTCTGACTTTTCTCCTGAGTCAAAGGAGGGTACTCGTCACCAAAGGCTACAGGACTTGCTTTGGGGAAAACTTCCCTCTGTCAACCCAGCTGATTGAAAGAAAAGGGGTGATAAACACAACTTCTGTGAAAAAGGAAGGGCTCAGCACAACACTTTCTGCTGTGGGAAATCAGACATGCAAGAGATGCAGTTGTCTTTGAGATGGGTGTGTATACTGGTAATGGAGTTGCCCATCAGAGCATTCTCAGTCAGCTGCTTGATTGGCACATTACAGCTTCTGAAAGGCTGCTGGTAGCAGAAGGATATGTTACTGACGGCAGCCTCCAGAGGCAGCGAGAAGTACATCAAGGGGAGAATTGGTGGTGAGCAGGCAGACTGGATGGCTTTTGCTTGTGGAATCTCTAGATGTCCCTGGTGACTATAAGATTCAAGTGGCAGAAATTCACTGTACTTGCATCCTTTCAGCATCCATGGGCTGAAAGAAGGTCTTTCAATTCTGTTAGTTTTATTTTGCCCATTTTTACAGTATTTTCATGTCAGAACACTGTCAAGAACAGTATGTTTTGTCGCTGCTGCTCGCTGAAGCTCTGCAGGGGGTGGGGGAGTACTTCTTTTTCTGCTCTCCGCAATGTTTGACCACCACCCCTGAGGCAGGTGGTGCCTGCAGCCAGCTCCCCATCTCTTTGCTCTCTGTTCCTGGCAGGCTCAGGTTCTTAGTGGGAATCCCAAGACACGGCTGGCCTGAGACCCCTCAGTTTCCACAGCTACTACCAGCTCTCTTTGTCATAGGATCATAGGAAGCTGCAGTGACCATGGCACTAAAATGGCATATGTGTTTATTCACTTCTTTTCTGATTGAGAGCGGTCTAGGTAAAGCTGAAAGAAAAGAGCCACTCTGGATTTTATAGAGAAGAGCCAGATTTATTTCTTGTGTCAGCTTTATTTTGAGAGATTTTCAAACAAGGCTTCTGCAAACCAGTAAACTTGGCACATCCCTCCATCCTGCACCAGCCCTAAAAGTAAATTAGACCAATGATGAGAAGCATGGAAGAAGCTGATGAGAAGACAGACTAGAAGTAACCTTATTTTATTCGATGTTGATCAGAGGTGCATAGAGAGGGATTTGTTCCTTACTAGGGAAAGTGCTTGTTGACTATATCAGGCTGCCATGTAACTAATATTGGCTTCATCTAAATGTTATGTGAAAAAAACAATGAAGAAAGTGTGCTGAACTATTAAAAAGAAAAAAAGAAATAGCCTATTTCCTTTATACTCTATATAGCCCAAGGGTAATCTTGATATTTTTGAAGTAATATAGATTTTTCCCAAGGGGTAATGCTTATTAATAGCCTCATAGTGGGATTCAAACCTGGAAAGTGCTTTTGTGTTCTCGTGAAAAATAATGCAGTACGCATTGCATGTTTTGTGTACTATATAAACACATTTTTCAGGTTAATAATTACTAAAAGAGAATTCTTAGAAAGTTTACACCTTTCAAAATGTTACTAGATGAGTGGCTCCTCAGTAGATAGACGACCTGCTTCAGACCTTTCTCTGTGTAATAACATTCAAATGTAGAGACAATGCATGATGGTGTTTTTCCTCACAGGTGTTTTTTCCTCTTTTTTTCATTATCCCATTCATTTGCTAGAAGTACCTTTCCAGTGTACTAATCTGGTAATCAGGGAGGAATTGCAGCAAATCTTGACATGGTGAAATACTTTAGAAATTAAATGGTTAATTTAATTATGAAGAAATCAGCATTTGTTAACAAAGTAATAAAATGCAGAAAGAGGGAATAAGTCCCCAAGTGGGAGATCATACATGCTGCTACTAATCTTGAAAGGAATGCTTATTCTGCATAAATCGTTAGCTATTTTTATGTGTTTGTATAATTTGCATAAACAGTGTAAATGCCAAAGCTGACACAAGGCACTCAGAGAAATGATTTTAGTATCAAGTGAAGCCAAGACTTCCCTTTGTACTTTGTTTTAAATCAACTTCCATTCTGAAGTTGTGGAAAAAAAAAGAAAATTGTCATTAATACCAGAGGAATTTAGTATAGTTCTTCTGTTATCAAGCATTAGATATTAGATATTATCAAGCATTAGATCATTGTGTGCTAGAACAAACTATTGTATCTATGGAAGTTCTGCAGACATCACCTTGGTCTTATGGCCCATATGGCTACGGGGACCACAGGATGGTGCAGGCTAGAAATGAGGGTATGCAGAAGAGTTGATTCCCCCACTGAGAATCTGTGTAGTAGAGATGTTCTGAATGTAGAAGTCTGGGACCACATGGCATCATGCTGTGCTTGTGCTTTTGGAAATCCTTTATATTCCACAACCTGCCAGGTCCTTTTCCTGGCAGCTGACAGACCAGCTCCTTTTCAGTGAATGATCCTCCTCATTCAGCTGTACTCTTTGCATTACCATTTTTCAGCGCTTCTTTGGATTCTCTCATATATTCCTTATTCTGCTCCAGTTCTTTTGTGGGTTTCCCATCAAGTTAGACTCTAAAGCTGCCAGCATAGGAAATAAGTAATTTTCATAAAAGAGAAGACCACCAAAGGCAGAAACTAGAGATTCAGAGTGAAAATTTAAGCTAAGGGAGATAATTTTAAATGAGAGTTTGTTGTCTTTGTCTGTAGAAGAAATAAAAACAGTTTTGGCACTGGAAATGTAATGAAAACCCAATGTTTTTGTGAACTCTCATTACTCATTTAAGAATAGAACAATAGATCTTCTGCCCATGCATTTTTCTGAGGAAAGCAATTTACAACAGTCAAATTCTAAAACTTTCATGGTGAGCAGTTTGTGAAAAAAGTGCTGACAGTGTCTTATTTGTAGACAAACTGCAGAGCAAATCCTGTTTGGAGATTACAGTTTAGCTTTGATAGGTGTACAACAAAGGATCTTATACTGTCAGATGTCTTCTGAGTAGAAATATACCTGCATCTCAGGAGGAAATGCAATAAAACAGATTTTTGTCAAGAAATTACATTATGGTTATATCTGGCTCTGTGAACTTCCTTTGCCAGATTAGATGACTTCACGGAGACTGTTATGGATCCAGACACTGTCATACGTTTATTCTGTACTCCACACAGAAATAGGGAGAGCAGCTAAATGGTCTGTGTGTAAATCTTACTATCTGATGTATTATTATAAAAGGTAGCCAGGATTTTAGAAAATAATCATGTAATAATATGATGCAAAACAAACACAAGAAAATAGTACAGGAAATTCAAGCCTTTACCAAGAGAACGCTTAAAAATTCTTAAATCTGTCTTTAGACTAGGAAAATGATGAAGTATGAATCTTAGTTTTAGGCCTTAAGTCATAATGCTCAAAAGCATAAAGAACTGTGGGAAGATCTGTTTGCCTACATCAGGTCCTTGAGCTGCGAAGAATAGAATTTTAATGTTTTCTCCATTTTTGTCCACACAATTCATGAACATAAGTGTCATTTCAATTGTCTCACTGTCTTCTGAGCGATCAATTTGAAGTTAATAGCCATACTATTGTGATTTTGCACTGCTTATTAATTCCTACTGAATTATTACTGTCCTGAACTAGTGAAATTAGCTAGCTTCACAGTACAGAATTCTGTAACCTTAGCTGAAGAGATCAGTGTAGGTTTGATGATCTGCAAGTAGAGACTGAGCTGAGTTTGCTAAAACCAAATGCCAGTACTAGTTTGAACAGATAGAAAAAACTGCCTTGTTTGTTAATTAATAGGGAAACTTTTGCAGTGTAATATGTTTCAGATCTTCCAATTTAAAAATTCACAGCCTGTAATTTTGGGTGGGGAGAGTATTTTTTGATATCTTCAAACAGGACAGAAGGTCAAGTATCTTTTCCTTTTCGAAGTACCTGCACTGATTGCACTAAAATGTTAATCCCTTATAACTTAAAAATCCCTTTCAGAGGTAGTGAGGGATCCATGGACAAGCACTCAGAACTTTGGAAGTCTTGTTGTCTCACTAATTTTAAGGTCCTTTCTGCTCCTTCTCAGATGCCCAAACAGGGGTGGTGTTAAGTAGAGTGGTCATTCTTGATCTTCTGCTGACAGCTACCCATCCAAAGCACACTCTAGTTGGAGGCTCTGTTGCCTCTTTCTCTAGAGGCAATGTGTTCTCCCACATCCCTGAACCCATCCAGAACTATGCATGATCTCAAATGATGGCAGACAGTAATCTAGAGAAAGGTAAGCAGTACTCTCTTCTCTACTGGGAGGTACTTCACGCCCCAGGGGTTTCTTTTCTTCTGTCTTGTCACACTCGTTGAACTGTAGAAAAATAAAGTTTGTGTCAGTGTAACACAAGCTAATGATAAAAATATATTTTAATATCAAACTCTTTTTTGGAAAATGATGTCTTTGAACTTAGCCCAGTAATGTAACTGATATCTGTCCAAGAATTTGAATAATTGTGTGCTCCATTGCAAGGTACAAATGCAACAACTAATAGGAACATTTAATCTATTAGGAAGATATTTTATGATTTTTTTGTTTGTTTCAGCCATGTGCAAAATATACTGAATGTGCTTGTTTATCAAAATCAGATTTCACCTATTAGTAACAGTCAGAGAGAAGACAGCCTTTTCTCTTCACATTTCTTAAGGCCACATGGAAAAAGTAAGGACGAAATAGGAAAGCCTACAAAAGTGAAAGGAGAAAATGTTTCAAGTTCTGTAACTGAAGCTTTTTTCCTTCTATTGTTTCTCCCATGCCAAAGGGCAAAGACAGGCTGTTAGGGCAAGACAAAAACACTTTAAAAAGGTTTAAACTGGGCACTTGAACTTTTCAGGCAGTGTTCACTGACCCTTTTAACAAGACAAATAAGGAAACAAGAATATTAATATCCATTAATATCCAATGATATTTTTCCTTTTTTTATTTTTCCACTGGAATTGGACAACTCCCCTCCCAGACATCACTGTTCTAATCTGGACCTCATGCCTCCAATTTGGACTAATACTGCATATCAGATGCTTGTGGGTTTTGCCAAGCCAGCTCTCTTTCATGCCTGGAGCAATTGGTTATTAAAAATATTACAAATATATGAAGCGTATTAAAACATTGCAAACAATTCATTAAATACAAGAATTGAAGTTGCTGATTTTAAAATAGCTCTTTATGGGCAATATTGCCATCTTTTTTTTCTTAAACCTTAGAGATCACCCAGAAGTTTCTCAGGGTGCCTGAGAAATAAACTAATTACTCATTGCTAGTAGCATTTGAGATGGCACTGCAATTTGAGCGATGTGAGAAGACAACTGTACCTACCCTTAGGGAAAAGGGTAGAAGTCTGACCCGGCAGTTTATTTATGTTTATATTTAGCAAAGCTCTCCTGCTGTTGTAGAATATTTATTATGCATTCATCTTTGTGTCAGTTGATAAGCTGTGTGCAGTACAGCAGGCGATCACAAAGACAAGCATAAATAAAATTAGACATGCTAGCTGATAAGAGAGTGAAGGGAAATAACTTCTTTCTAACTTTCTGTTGCCCTTAAATTGTCACGGGCAAGTATCTAATATGATAGGACTTGTTCTCATCAGCAAAAGAGAACATAAATTAGAAGGTATTTTATGTTTTCTTTATGGACTTTATCATACTTGAGATTTCTTAATGGACCAAAGAAGGGTAGCAGTTTGGCTGGTGACTTCCACACACACCTAAAAACATAACAGCCTGTGAATGTTAAAAGGTGAAGATTTAAAACAGCTGATTCTCAAATATCTTTATTTAAAATATATTTTAAACATATTAAGATGCAATAAAAAGTATAGGATTAATATTAAGAAAGCAAGAGATTGTCCTCAGAAATTTTTAGAACAGCTTAGGCATTCCAGTAGCAATTCTGTGGTTATTCAGAACATTATTCTGAACATAGGTGACTCATTCAGGGGACTTCTGGATTTGTCTGGATTGTATCTTAATGATCATTTTACAGATCAAGGAAAATGGCACTTTGAAGTGCGGAGTTTTTTAAACTTCGTCTTTGTGTTCTTATCTGTCTCTTTGGTCTGATTTCTTTGAGAAGAGCTTGAATGAAAGGATAGAAAGGACACACATTTCTGCAGATGCTTGGAATGCTTGGACCTAAATGACTGGAATAAAAACAATAGCTTTAATAAAAAATAAAAAATGGTAAAGGACATTTTTTTTCTTACGTGTTGCACTGGAGTACTCATTTTTCTCTATGCTATTCGGTACAGCACTTTCTCTTCTGATAGATGAGAGTTTATTCTGGTTTTGCTGTTACATACATGTATCAAAATGCAGTCCACAGAATCTGCTCAGTTATTAAAGATATTAAGTAGAATTTCTTCAGCCTACTGCTAAGTGCATATTAAAGACAGAATAACTGAATTCACTGTTGCTATGCCAGTTTATATTAAGTGGAATCTGAGCCAGGGGGTAATTTACATATAACTTGCAGATGGGGTGTAGAGCTATATGAGAAAGGATGAATAATTTATGGCTGAGTTCACAATATTATAGAATCAATCTACAATTAACTTATTCTTGAAGCCATGGGAAAACTCAGATTGTGGTGCATGGTGAATGTATTAATTCATTGAAAATCTGTCACCACTGAGGTTTCTTGGGATTACTAATTAGCAAGTTAAAATATTTTTGGCAGTGTTTTTATCTTGTAAAACATATTTTCTAGGCAGTTATTTTTAGTGATTCTATCTCTAACGGTTTTGCCCAACTCCCGCTGAAGTCAATGGAGAATGTTCTATTGTCTGAAGGCCGGACGGATTGGCCCTTATTCTGTGTAACATAGGCTGTTTTTTAATAATTATCACCCAAACTGTCAAGTATATTAGCCAGGGAGATACTAGCATTTGTATTGTAGATGAAGCAATTAGCAAAGAGCTCTCATATAGTGAGTACTTTGAATACTTTGCTCCAGTATTATATATCCACTACTTATATGTGGGAATTGTGCTGTGAGATGCAAACTATACTGCAAGATGCCAGGAGATTCTTCACGGACGGGATCTTGGTGTTATGTCTAGATGAGTCACCACTGCTGCAAGTGTGTCCTGATAACTTGATGGGATGATATGACTCCCTGCAAAATGCTTTGAACATTTCCCATCCTGAGATGGAAGGCAGAATTGTAACCCTGAACCCTGATTCTGCCACTGCTTTTCCAAGATGATTTATTTAGGCTTAGTTAGAAGAGGGAATTAAAAAAAAAAAAAGGGAGGAGGGGGAGAAGAACGTGGGAAGACTAATGCCTACCTATTCACACTGAGGGTACGCTGAGGATCCCAGAGGTCCATTAAGAAACAAAGTGCTCTTGTTATTAGCATCCCAGCCATCAGTTTAAGAGGCCTGATGTCACAGCCAGGGGCTCTGCTGCCATTTCCAATCCCAGGGCTCCCCTCCTGCCCTGTCTCCTAGGGAATATGGTGTTTTTGCCAGAAGCATTCATGGATATTGGAGGCAATGATGTATATATATCCTTTGAAGGTACAGTGGGTCATGGATGACAGCGCTATTTGGAAGCAGAGGGAAACAAACATGATTGAATTGCACTCATGTCGTTTATGAGAAGCATGTCTGGAAGTTGTCTTTGCAGCAGGAGTGAGAAGTTAGTTGTCATAAGGATGTGCACCTTCATCTGCTCCTCACAGGAGATCTGCCTGCGTGCGTCTGTGCAGCAACACCTCGAGCACGTTCTGCCATGTAACAGTGCAGTGTATAAACTGGAGTTGTGTTCAATCGTTGCAGAAAACTTCCATGGATTTTGCATAGGGATGTTATGGCTCCTCTCTGGCTTTTCTTTATTTATTTTCCCCTAAAATCTTGACTTACAACGCTGTCTGCAGTTCTCTGATTGTATCTGGCACTAGCCTCCAAAAGAAGTCTCCAAATCTGTATCAGTCAAAGTGAGAAATCACCTAAAGGTTGTGAGAATAGGCCTAGAATAGGTAATGATCTCTACAAGAGATAAGAAATAGGAACTGTTACAGTTAAGTTACTTGAGGGAAAAAGAAAAGAGAAAGAATCATCAAACATCAGTTTCTACTTTTTCTATTTTTCTATTGCACTGTTTTTGGAATCCTGCTGTGATGTGTTTAAACCGAGCAATAGAAGCGATTGCCTATTGAAACTAGGTTATCATCAGCTGAAGAAAATGTTCCCACTTTAAATTACAGCTTTAGACATATAGATAGACTGGATCTCACCTGAATTAGGGACTTTGCAATTTTACCAAGTTTTCCATGTTCCAGTGCTTCAGTAGCTGAGTCATATTAATAAAGAGTGTTTGTTTTCTAGGCAGAATTTCAATTTATTTTGAAGTTTATTGCTCCTACTGTTTGAAATGCAAATAATGGCAAAAACAAAACAAAACAAAAAAATGGTTGGCCAACAACTGCAGCAATGAAATAGTGCTCTCTCCCAGTAAATGTAGCACACAGGGATGAGCCACCAGCCCTGGGGGTTGTCTAGAATAAAGCAGGCAAGTGGCGGGGAAGTGAGCTGGAAGGAGAACAGAAGAGAAACCAGAAGGAGAATTTCTACCTCTATCTCACACACACACACACACACACACAGAAGAAGATTATGGAGCTGGTCAAAGAGTCAGCTAAGTATTTTTTAGCAGAAAATTTCCCTTAAATAAAATTCATGCTAGGTTAAAAAATGCCTTTTTAAAAAATTATTTGTTAAATAAAGGCTTTTTCAGATAGAAGCAAAACATGCCACATCTTCACTTCCTTCTACTGCCCTCACAGTCTCCAAGATAACATGGTGCAGAAGTTCAGCCCCCCCAAAAACCACTGTGTTGGTTCATATAGTCCTCAAGAGAGCTTTCATCCTGAACATTGCAAAGCATGTGGAAAAAGGGTCAGACCAGGGAAACCAGGGCTTTGTGGGCTGCTGGCTCTGCCTCAATGACTGCAGTTCCTCTGATGGATCTGTAGACCTCGGGGGTGTGTTTGCAAACAGGGAAGAGCAGATCTATGGAATACATTGTTGAGAGCCAGAATTAAGATCTTTCATGATTCAGGAAGTGTAAAATTTACAGGCTGTATAAACTGAAAAGGTTCTTCTGTTCGTTAGGCTTAAGTCACTGAATTAAACATATTGTTTGATGTATTATCTAATGCTAATTAGAAAATACTGTAGGCATAGCCCATATTTCAGCAAAGTGAGAATAAAGCACCAATTTATAGGTATGGCAATATACAGGAGAAGCCATGTGGGCAAAAAAAGTTCTTATTTGGAATGCACAGAATTGTAATAGTGTCATTAAACTTTAATTCAAATATCCTAACTGATTTTATGCTTGTGAATATATCCTTCCCCTAGAAATAGCCTGCACACCCTACTTGTGGCTTGAAAAGTGACCCATACTCTGGTGATAGAAATGAGTCTTTAAGCTTTTTAAGGACTGTATGATATGACTGTTGAATGTTATAAAGTGTTTCTGAGTGTTTCATGCAATAAATGAAATATTACAGTGCCAACTGAATTCTCACTGTCCCTGAGCAAATCATGAAAACAATTTGTAGCGTTCAAAAGAGAGTGGCAGGGGACATTTTATAAATAAATTAAAATAACAGCAGACATGCTGTGGTTTGGTGATACATCTATAAAATGTAAGTCCACATGCGGTGACCTGAGGGAACAGCAGAGATGTGTTTACAGATGCATATCATGATTTAATATTCACTAACAGCAAATGGATTAAATCAGTATACAGTGAGAGCTGTGCCAAAGAACTTGTGTTTTTGTGTTACAGCAACCAAGCCAAGGACAGTTTGCAAATAAATTTGCCAATTCACTTTGGATTCTTTGATTTTATTTTACTTTTTTATTCTCTGGAATATGAGGGAGAAAATATTTCCCTAGTTATAAATATAATTATGGAAGGTTTACTGTCGAACATAGAAATATTGTCATGGTCTAATGTTCATACCAGACCTTATCTCTGCTTGGAATTTGAGTGGATAGTAGCCTATGCTTCATTGTCTTCTAAATTAGAAACAAAAGCAGATATACTTGTCTCATGGTATTTGGGAAAAACAGAACAAGGGAAAGTTATTGGAAATCCTGGAATCTTGCTGAAGAGTGGGCAGTGAGGGATGCAAGGGATATTAGGGAAAGGAGACAGGTATTATTTTGAAATCTCAGTCTGTTTTATACCTACACTTTTGATCACTGCTTAAAGCATTGGAAAGCATAGCTCTTATTCACGAGCCTTTCCCTGGAGGTGATGGGCACACAGATTTACTCACTCTCTGATACCTGCATACAGCTGTACTCATCATTGCAGCTCTCAGGGTGCTCTAATTGGTATTAAGATAGGGGAGGTTGTGGGAAGCACTCTGTGTCCAGGTGATACTTGTTCTTTTCAACAGGGACCTTCATTTATTTCTTAAGTCCCCACTCCTGGCTGACCAAAACGTAGGTTTTCTTCTGGTTCTTTCCTGTAACAGTATTCTGAGCAACTTCAGGGTAAGAACCAAGTGTTCTCAGCAGCACAGTCCCAGTATCTGGTGAGGATAATTGTAAACGTTTACCTTTTTCTTTTTCTTAGGCATGTAAAGAAAATAAATAATCTATGTATTTAAAGAAACTATTACTTATCCCTTGTTCACCAAGAGTTGTATAGGAATATTAGCTAATACTCAACAAATTTTTTCCTATGGAATGATCTATTAAAAGTTGAGTAACAGTCTATGGTATCTAGCCCATTCTATTTGGCTTGTGTGGAGAAGCCATGGTACTCAACAGGGTATTTTATCGTCGTGGGGTACTTCTTTTTTTCCAGGTACTTATAAAACAGGGGCTGAGGGACTATTTCAGCAGAGAGCTATAACAGTTCAGACAAGAACAGTAGACACCAATCAGGACTGAGTGGTTTTCTTCAGTTAAACTTGGACTCTGTGGTAACAAGGAGTGTGAGTTATAGAGCATATCTTGCGTCACTGTGTGGGCAGAATATTGCAGAAGAGACTCATTTTATGTATCAGATGAAAACAGGTTAAGAAATGCTCTTAAGAGAACAAAGTAAAGTCCTACCTTGTGTGCAAAGGTGATGTTGCTTTGCCTCATGCCACATGTGAAGTCTTAATGCATGCTATTGGCCTTAAGGCAGATGTGGCATAAAAATCACATTCAGTTTGAGTTGGTACAACACCTGTCTGACTTAAAGCTACTGAACTTTTGGACTTGACTGTCTTTGTTTACTCCATAGATATCCATTCCTAGGTGGTACAGCATTGCACCATCATAGTTGAATAAGGAAAATGTTTTTTTCTTGATTGTCCCAGTGGTTTTCTTGAAGACATCTTGCAATAGGTCTCCTTTTGATTCTGCCTGTCAAGGACACCCTATTAATGCTTGTGAATATCCTCATGGAGTCTTGCCAAATTCCCACTTTTTGCATCTGTAGGTTCTGCAGAATTTTGGGGCAGGAATTCCCTGCAAGAATTTCTAAGACTAGATATATCAAAATGAAGATGTTGTTTATCGTTAATCTACTTATACTCAGAAAATTTCAGTAAAACTGTTCTTACTCTCTCTACCAAATTTACTACTCCCTCATTTTCACCCACATGAAAACTGAGGTTTTTTGTCATGTTTTCTGGATTGTCTGCACATTATCTTCTGTTGTTATCAAACTCCCAAGATCTGTTTTATTTTCTTCTGCCTCTCATACTCCCCAATTACTTTATCTGCTTTAGACTCAGCATGAAAATAATTCAACAGTATGACCTACAGGGCTACAGTTGAGGTCCTCCAGAAGTGAGGAATGCTAGAGAATGTTTCCAGGGGCAGTTTGTGCAAGGTGATGGCAATGCCTGCAGCCTGTCAGAGAGACGAGCAAAAGGAGTAGAAGGACGATCTTTATGACAAAAAAAGTGGGCAGTCTCTCTTTTAAATTCTATGTTTTTTCTAAATCAATTAGTTTTAATACAACCTTTACATCTCTAGGATTTGCCAAAGATTGTTCAAGAGCTGTGACTTTAGATAAGTTATCGATGTGAATCATGAGATCCCCATATGGAACATATAAATACAAAACACCTACAAAAGCATATAAAATGAAAATACAGAACATTTATTTCTTCACTGTTTTCTTCACTTTCTCATTTCTCTATCTCCATATCAACAGATGAGCTATTTTAATAATCTTCTGCCAAGACATCTAGATTTCAGTTTTGATACATTTGTAAATTCACATTCTTCTCTAGTTATCTTTGAAGTCTCATCTTGGCAGTTCATTGCTGGAGGCTAGTTGGTGTCAATTGCCAAGAGTAATTAGAAAGACGAAATTTGTTTAAAAAGTTGGTAATCGCTGCTCGTCCTGCTTGTTATCCTAAATCATTGCAACTGGATGCAAGCCAGATAAATTAATTCTTATCTTGTGCCTAGTGCAAATGTCTTTCACTAAAGTTTGATTTTTCTGGATTTCTTGATTTCAAATAGAGAGCAAGGATTGCCAACATTATATATATATTATTTTTTCATGGCATTGTGGAATTTGGATGATAAAACCTGCTTTAATTACTTAGTTGGTGCCTACAAATGATTGCATAATTATTGTTGTCCTTTCTGTTTTAATCTGTAGGAAAACTAATTTGTGTGCTAGGACACTAGCTGATGTAAGTCAGCATGACCCTGTTGATTTAATCAGTACATATAAATCAGTACATATAAAAAATTTTCCAAGCTAATTTAAAAATATTGTGGATAGCCTCTGTAGAAAAGACAGTGATGACCAATGAAAGAGATGTCTCGTACGATTTTCAGTGTACTCATTTCTCTTGTACGGATGCTTTTATTTTCTCTCATTGCTGTATTTGAGAGTATTTAAAATCAGCCTTGCAGCAACTGTGCTTTTGGAAAGTACTAGGTGAGTCTGATCAAGAAGTCCATTCTGTGTGAAGACTGCACTGAAAAGCATCACAATATGCTCATTCCCAACTTAGCATCTCTGTATTTGAATCCATGCTTCTCCATCTCACCTCAACAGAATAATAGTGTTTTAAGTATCTACAACTAAACATAATTTAAAATGCTCCATACTTCAGTTTCAAATATTCAAACTGAAAATAAAACACATGTTGTTCTCAGTGGGGGAGAAAGTGTCAGGAGAATGGAGTTGCAGCAGCTTACAGATTAATCTTCCCGGCAGAGGCCGGTTGGTCCATGGAGCAGCCTTCCAGTTACAAGGCACCAGGTGGTCACCTATGGTTGATTTAAGAAGCAAACACTGCCACAAATGCTATTAGTAGTGTGTAATGAGATTTACTCTGCATAGTACTTGCAATATCCTTGAGGTTTTTCCTAAAGCAGCACTGTGCTTGATCACCACATCTTAAACAATGAAGAGTTTAATCTTTCATTGTTGTATGCACATAATTCTCATGGCCATTAATAGGTGTTAAGCATGCCATAAAGGGAAGAACAGACCTTAAAGTTGAATGAGTCATGATATGCTAAAGATTTCTAACAATTCCACAAAGAACCAGACTGAAATTGGATGACTATTCCCAGTGGGTGAAATTATTAAGTATTTTCAGAGATCTGTATTTTTGAGGCATAAAGGGTGATCAGAGGTTCCTAAATAACAATGAAGATTTAGGAAAAGGCAGGAAGACTTAGCTGCAAGGGTCGGAACCTAGGGTAGAGCTTATATTTAATTAATTTTCTTTGTTTTACCCCACAGGGTGAGCCTTTGCTTGCTTGAAAATTGAAGTATGTATTTTCAGAAGCAGGGCTATTCTTCACTTTTATTTTTTCCTTTTTTATTTAATTAATTTATTTATTTATTGTATTTTTTTCTTCCATACTTAATGGTGCAGAGAGAATAAACAGAGAGAGAAAAGAAAAATGAAACAAAAGCTAAAATTCAAGCTGGACTTCTTACTGGCCTCTGGCATCTGCCCCTTTTGTCATAGAAGTGGCCAGCTTTTACTGTCACACTTACTGGTTCATTGATTTCTGATTTCCAAGCCCTTCTGATAAGAATTATTTTTATTTTGTACCGTGCCAGCGGATATGAGCTATCTCCAATTGTTCATGTATTGCTTATGATACTGCAGTTTACAGCAATAATTAGTGTAATTGTGTTATGAATTTTTTAATTTTAGGTATTAAAAAGCACAGGTTTTTCAAGATAATAGGGGTTCATATTTCCTGAAAATATTGCTTTTTTTCCCTCCCTACTTGTTTTTGATATTCCAATCACAGGATAGCATTGTTGGATTTTTTTTTTGTTGTATTATATTTCAACTGGTTGAATCATTGCACATCATTGGCTAATGTAAGGACAAATACTGGAGGGACTATTTTATGCCTTGTTTTAATTACAGAAAAGAAAGCAAAAAGAATTTTTCACATTATGTTGAAACACATTGCTAGCAGGTGTGCTTTCTCATTTCCTTCTTTATGAAAATTTGTAATTAATTAATAGTTCTTGACTGTGTTGTATGCAGCGGTAATTTATTTCATATTACATTTGCAATTTGTATAAGACTGTCATGCTGATGAACTGGATGCACACATCCAGTAAAGAATCAGAGGATTAAGGTGTTTTGAGGCTTTCAACTGAGCCTCCCATTTGGAAGAACAAGATCTCCAGTTGCCTTCCACTTTCAAACCAGAAAACCTTTTGCTACTAGAATATGATGGTGAATTTGAACTCAGAAACTGATTAGTAACACAGTTTATCTCCATGGTGGTTTGATTATTTGTGTGTTTTGTTTTTCTTTCTGTCTTTCTTTCCTTCTTTCTTTTCCTGCTGACTACGTGCAAAGCAAAATAAAAGCTTTGGGCAAGTTTTCCCATGGAGCTGGGAAGCTGGATGGTTGCCGAGGGAAAAGCTTAAACCCAGTTCTCATTAAGGGCTTAGAAATGGGGCATTTTGTTAGGTTTTACGGTGTTTGCAGAGGCTCAGGTATATTCCACAGCTGGTAAATTAGTGGATAGTAACAATGTATGTTTGACAGACTTAGAAATTCTATAGTTCATAAAAGTAAAATCAAGCATTCAAAAATACAACTTTTCTTCTGTAACAAAGCTATTACAATTCTGTGATTTGTTCTGGAAACAGCAATCAATAACATTACTTGTAAAAGAGGAACTTCACCAGAACATAATATCCTTTCAAAGAGCATAATTAGGTAAATTATGTTTAGGGAATTATTTTGGCAAACAATGTATAATTACTATTTTATGTAATAAATATTGCAGCAAAAGTATCAAGAGTAGGTTGCAAACTGGTATTTGTTTTCCAAAAAAATATTATTGATTGGCAGGCTCGAGGTAGATTCAACCATAAGTAATATTTTTTTAGAAATATTTAGAAATTAAGCGTCTGGTTTGGAGTGCCAAGCTTGCTTCAACAGCCCTTAGTACTTGCAAACAGATCTGTCGTTCATTATTCATGGACTGACATACCAATGAAATTCTCTCAACTGAAACAGGAGGAAGGATGGAAATTATATACAGACTGAGAAACTTTAATTCTGTAATAAATACACATCAAAGAAAACCTCCTTGAGGGAAGAAATGGATTTCCCACATGAAAAACCCCTATACCTTGTCTTAAGAATTGTCTGACTTTTCACGGAGACAGCTGATAAACTTAAAACTAAGTTGCATTTGCAGTAATGACCCCAAGACCAGAAATATTCCCTAGAGGATTTGAACTGCAGTGATGTGGCTTCAGCTGCCATAGTGACTAACGCCCATTAGAATGTAATTAATATGTAAGCTAAAGCAATTTGGTAACGTTAACAGAGACCTTCTGAAATGATCAAACTGCAGAAAGGAGAAAGACTGAAAATGCATTCAGGTAGATATGTCTGGGAAGAGGAAAGACAGATTACTGAAATGATTTCATTTTCTGAAATACTCATTTTTATGTGCATCCTTTTGCTGCACGTTTCGCATGTACAAGCTTTTCCCAAATGCTACTGTGCTCCATTTTCCACGTGAAGCTGGGAGTTGTGGAGAAGTTCAAGCAAGCTTCTACACATAGTGCTGCACAGAAGAGGAAGAAACTCCTGAAAAATTTCCCTTCTTTAGTAGTCAGGATGATGTGAGCAGAAAGGCACAGAGCAGCACTGCAGGACAAGGAAGTAAAACTGAAAGAATGTTAGAAAGAGGCTTTAGCAGCGATGATACTAGAAGGGCAGTAGAGTACATTTTACAGTTTTTCATTTTTTTTTTAATACAAGAATCTTGGCTACTTTCTTAAATTCCATTAAGGAGAAACGTAATGCTGACTTCTCCTATCTTGTTTCCAGCAGTATGCATTTATAATTAGAGAAATTCCTCCAGTTTTCATTCAGTTCACTGGCAATTTTCCTATTGATTTCATTTGGATTTGTGTTAGACGCCATGTTGTTTAATAAAAGATCGGCACAATCATGCTTTATTTTAAGAAGCTGTTAAAATTAATCTAATGCTTTTTTTTTTTTTTTTTTCCTTAAAGGCATTCATTGGAAATAGTTGCAATCAGTTTCCATTTGATGCACAAATTTGCTTAGCATTCTTAACAGCCTAGCATGTGGTTTTGTTTGTAATGCTGTGTGTATACTGGGTGCTCATTATAGCAAAAGAGTACATATGCTTCTAACTGCTCCCATGAATTATGATACATGGTGCTGCTTGGTAAACTCTGGAGAGTGAGGTAATGAGCCACAGAGGTATTGAGAAAGAAGTTGTATTTTTTTCCAAATAAGATTCTCTCTGGCTGTTTGACAGTTACTCCAACCTCGGATGTGAAGGAGAGGTTCTTTTTCTGAGTATCTCAGCAAAGTTAAAAATCACATTGTCGCAATTATTGCAGAAGCAATTACACTGGGAAATCAACTATTCTGCTCATGGTTATTTTAGTTTTTGGGTCCAGAGTATTTTCTGGTAGTAGAAGAAGAAATGTCCTTCACTGTAGATAGAAAAAATTGTTTCTGGAATAGATCTGATGTACAGTTCTCTTTTCTTTTCTCTGGTTAGTAGTGCTCCCAAAGGCAAGCTTGAATGCGGACTTTTTTGACCTTCAGGATGATGAGTCAGCTCTCTGCACCACTGCAGTCTCCAGTCGGCGTGTGTTGCTGCCAATTGCTATGCAGTACCAGAGCAATGTGCTGTGCAGCTGAAAACTAAAGCTCCAGATCTGCTCATCAGTTCTGCAGCATATCTTACAGCTGCCCTTGCCGTTTTCTCTGCATTTAAAATTTAAGGGCAGGAGAGAAACTAGTATGAGTCAATGAAAAGATTGCTGACTACATTGTTGTATAGGGTTGACCATAGCATGCATGTCATTAACTTTCTAACCAGCTGCTGACAGCTTTTTAAGATTACTACTTGTAATGGAAATATGTAACTCAAGACCACTGCTTACATTTTGCCAGCCTGCTTGTATCAAGTTTATGAGGTACAAATTCAAAGAGATGAAAAGATTAAATTCATATGGTTTTGCTAGATAGTCCCTGCCAAATCTCTCGCTAACTTCAGGGGATGCTGTTTTCTCTTTTCTGCTGCCATTTGTAGCTAGAGTTCCAATGTCTGGAGTGATAAAGCTATTATTTGTCAAATAATATCTTAATAGCCAGGAAAATGGCTTATGGAAGAATTTCAGCTGTGGAAAGTAGTTAACGGCGACTTAAGGGATCTTCTAAAAAATAATCCATTATGCATAGCTTTTTAAGTATTCGGTATTTTATAAAGCATAACAAGACACTGATGTACCCAGCAGAACCAAACGGATTGTGTAGCCAAGACATTCTGCCTGGCTTCTAAAGATTCGGGTTCCTGTTTCTGTATTAATTTGAAAAATGTTTCCTTATCTCTATTTAATGGAGTTAAAATGATTTCATAACTATCAGATGTTCAAAAGATAAAGTTAATTTCTAATCTATGAAGCCAATTACGGAAATATTCCAAAATAGGATTCAAATGTGCATTTCAGGAAGCCACTCAGGAAGTGAATCACAAATGCTTTGTGTTTTATTTATATGAAGCATTAGTAAGTGCTACTTATTGAAATGAAAATGAAATAATATATGATTTATATAAAAAGGCATAAGGGCAAAACAATTTAAGAATAAGACAGAAAGCTTCCTATGCATATTTCTATGTTGATGAGTGCTGGTCTTCCAGTTGTTACCAAAACCTCTCATGAGTTTGCAAGTGCAATCCTTGAGGAAGATGATGACTTCAATGGAATGCCATTTGCTATCAAAACCTTCAGATGGAATGACATGGCATGGCATGAGGTGCCTTCTCAAAAGCACAGAGTACAGCCGCACTATTGAACAAGGCAGTTCACATGATCAGAGACATTGCTTGGCCATCTGGCCATTCATAGGGTCATAGAATCATGAAAATCGGAGAAGACCAATAAGATCATCAAGTTCAACTGTCAACCCATTCCCACATGACCACTAACCACGTCCCTCTTTACCACATTCTCACAGTTCTTGGACACCTCCAGGAACAATGACTCCATTTCCATGGGCAGGCTGTTCCCATGCCTCACCACTCTTTCAGAGAATTTTTTTCCTAAAATATATATTCCTCTATATTGAAGAAGCTGGATTTCTACAGCCTGGCTACAATAGGCACCAGTGCCTCACAGTGCCATAGCACAGACTGCAAGCTCAAGCCCCAGAGGGACTCTGGTTCCACACACTGGGCTGTGTGTTTTCAGGGCTAATGCAATTTGTAGTAGCCAGACCAATGTTTGCAAATGCCCTCACGCCTTCCTTTGTCCTGCAGCCATGCCCTCTCAGTAGTGCCCCATTGCTCTTTCCTTTCTTTTTGCCCAAATACAAAATTGCAGTGCTCTTTAAACACCTCTTTTGTTCCTGCAATTATAGGGCACCATTTCTTGCAGTAGAGTCACAAAGCTGCACTCGCTTGTCTACAAAGCGTAATTCTATAGCATGCCAGTTTGGATTTATGACCTTTGCTTGCAATCCTCTCACTGAATTTACACACTGAATGTGTCCGAATAGTGTTGGACAGGGCTTCTGGGATTTGAGCTTTACCCACCTACGGGACGGTAAATGGTCCTGATCCACGAAAGAATAGAATTGCCAGAGTTCAGGAACAGCCATGTCTGCCTGTAGCAACAGCTGAGCATCAAAAGAGAAAGCAAAGACTGCTCTCAGAAGCCTGGTATCCCTGCAGCAATTGGTTGGGATACTAGGTAGTTCCTCTGGAAGTATGGAATCTTAGTCTCTGGCAATATTTTGTTATCCTAGAGTGGATAAGGAATATTTGGTCTTGTAATGAAAGAAGGATTCCAGTGATTAAAGGCAGACACTCACATCTCAGCTCAGAACGTCTCAGCTCATAAGTCTACAAGTATTAGAGACTGAAGTTTGAGGCAAAAGAACATCTTTGCAACTACTTCTTAAAATATTTCAGTGTTCTTTAACTGTTAATTAGAATTGGCAAGGATAAGCTGCTTTCTTCACAAAATGGCTGGTCTTTTTCCCTGTTGCTAGCAGATTTTAGTGCTAGAAGACTAACTTTCAGGTGAATTCATTGAACAGATTGGTACTGCTGCTGACTGACTACTGGTTATACTCTTCCTTAAACAAAGTCAAGGATGAACTCATTTATCAGGAGCATGGGGCTCCACTATTGTTGCAAAGTGTGGTATATAAACAGGAGGTGTATTCTTATTCTCTTTGGCTCTGATTTTATTGAGCTATCTTTGATTCTAGTTTCACTCACAGCCTCAGTGAAATGAGTAATGAAAACCATATGTGACTTAGTTACATTTCTGTGATATGTCCTCTTTTTGTCAAGTAAACTTATTTATGTAGGCATTAAAAATGTAATACATAAACTTTTACTTGTTGTGCTCTAGGATGATTTGCTTCAACTTGTCTCACAGTACTTATTTTAATACCTCCATGTTCAGAAGAGATTTTTAGCACATTAGCAGTCATCATTAGAGCCCTGAAATTATAAAACATGAAGAATTACAAGAAAAATCCTGTTTCTGAAGGTGAGTGATGACAGCTGAGGGTAGTAGTTTGCTCCTGACAGTACCAGAGGGGAGTGAAAGGCCAGCAGTTTGTTTCTGCTTGATGAATGACTGTACTTTGACAGCAAATTAGATGTCTCATAAAGTTAGGACAGAGTGCAGGAAATCAATATGTGGTGTGTAGAGTTGATACAATTAGTCTACTGATCAATGAGGTGCGTGAAGATGTGACTTAAGGCACTGAATTCACTCCAGGAGATTTCAGTGGGAGCAGTGGAGTTCCCTGTGCTCTTCGATGCGGGGCAACACTTCACAGCAGCTCCAAGAACATCTCAGCTCATAATTCTACTAGTAGTAGAGACTGAAGTTTGAGGCGAAAGTTGAGAACCTGGCCATTAATGTTCATGCAGAGGCGTTGGCTCTTTCTCTGACTGCTGATGAGAATCTTGGGCAAGGATTGGTGGGCTGGCTTCATGTACATTTACTGAGAACTACTTGTCTTCTGTCTAGCCTTCTATGTTCAGAACACTATTATTACCTAGAAGTATAAACTCAAATGAAATCTGATGGATGAAGACTCATCCAAGAACTAAGGTGAAATTATATCTAACTAGTCTTATTTCATCACATAGAAGTGATCATAAAGATCCTAAAAACAGCATGCAAGATGTTGCCTCTCAGGACTTGTACTTAATAAATTGTTGCAAGTTAGAGCTGAGTAGGAAAAGCACTTAGCCATCACCAAATTGGCACTGAACCATATGAAACCTGAAAATTAATTCCATTTATATTCAGAAGGAGAAAGTAAAGCAGGGATTCACGCTTCTTGCAGAGTTCAGAGTCCAGCAGATCAGCAAGAGCCTAACTGCAGAGATTATACGCAATTTTCTATTAAAAAGTACATCATGTTATTTACATTTCAGTCTGAGCCTAACCTAACATAATAGGTTTAAATAATTACATGGAAAATAGTAACACTTTACAGTCAGTGTCACTCTTCTAAATCTTTGTCACTGTCAGAAGGCTCAGCAATGTTAGTAGAACTGACTTTTTGTTCACAGCTGTCATGCCAGTTCAGCATCCTAGCTAGAATGCTTTTTATTTTCATGCAGAAATGTGTAAAGTACTCTGATATTCCTACAAATCTATGAGAGTTCTTGCTGATAAAAATGATTGTTCCTTCTTTGCACCTCTTAAATGAAAGAAGTCATTAGGTTACATTGAGCATGGGTGGCAATGAAAATATCTTCTTTGACGTAAATGGAGTTATGCCTGTATTGGCTCACCCCATCCTGTCAGCTAGTTGTGAGACAGACTGGTCAGTGCTCCCACACCCTGCATTACCTGCAGGGCTCTTAGAATGTGCCTGGAAGGAACTTTCTGAAGTTCTGCTCCCATAGTCCAGTGCCTCAACTTCATGCAACCATTTCTCTATCAAGTCTATGAATCCTATCCTTGCAGATAGAGAACTCCAAATTTTTACATCAGAATTTGTTTTGGCAGCTCTGCAAAACTCTCTGTTTAGTACCTGTTTGAGTAGCTTGCAGTTCAGGTCAGCAGTAAAGTACGCTGGTGACCCCAACTCAACTGAGAAGGTGGGTGGAATGTTGCATGTCATTTATGCAAGATTTCTTCAGATAACTGCTACTCTGCTGTAAAGGAGGTCCTTCTTCTTTTTTCCTTGATTTGGAATTCTTGCAACATCATGCATTCATGTTGACAGCTAGAAGGTTTAGGGGTTGGTCACAATTACAGAGCTATGTTGATCTCTGTATTGAAAACAAGAAAAATGGATTTATTCAATTAGTATAAGAAATAGCAGCCACAAGTTGACCAGCCATTTGGAACTCAGAATACCCTGTTAATAACACAAAGCAACCATGCTGACCACAAGGTTATCATGACCTTTTTGAAATCCCACTGGAAAATAAGTGAAACAACTAGCTGTTACTGAAAAGGTAAGTGCTATTGCACTATTGTTTGCTAGGCAAAAAGCTCAAAAGTAATTTATTACCTTAAACGGATCACGTACAAAGGATACGATAACCTCCCAGTACCCTTCATCAAGTGTGGTAAATCTGAACAGAGATGGCTGAGATGACTCTTTAACATCAGTTACTGCTTTCCAGAAAAGTGACTGGCATACTCCGATACTCTATCAGAATCTTAGCAGCTCAAATACTGTGCACTGACATCTTGTATTATGCCTCAGGCTTTTTGTTACTTCAGTTTTTAAATGTTTTACACGTTTTGTTTTATTTTCCCTGTATATTTTCTTCTATGAAAATAAATATAAAAAAGTGTCTGACTTGCCCATGCTTTGACCTTAATGCTTCAGACAAGCCTGCCTTGAAGCTCTATACATTCACATATATAGAATCCTCACCTAGTAATATTTTTCAGTCATCAGCTCTTGCTTAACATGGACATAAAGCCATTGGGTAAAGCTTTTAAGAAGCAAGTATGTCCCTAATAACAATAAACAGGATTTTGTCCTGAATAGGAACTAAAATATACCAACCTGTCCTGCCATCTGTACTCAGAAGCGTTGAGGAAAAATGTTACACATTGCTGCTCCTCAAACGCAATATTGCCTGGTTGGGAAAATGTCTCTTCCTCAGAATTTTTCTGTTAAGATGTCTTCTCAAGAACTTTAGAAATGAGTGTGTCATGGTTCGTTCCAAAGGATTTTTCCTCCCATTGATATACGGAAGTTATTCCACAAGAGGCAAGCAGCTAGGGAGTTGTGGGCTTTGCTGCTATTTGCAATCACAAAGCACTAAACATTTCCAGCTGCAAAGAGTTCAGTGTCTATTTAAGACTTGTGAGAAATTTCACTGGGAATCCTTGCAAGCTGTGCCATCTGCTAATGCCACCAGGATAGTAACTGGCATAATATACTGTTAATACGAAAGACAAACAATACGTTGAAGTTTTTTACAATGAAATAGAGAAGACATTAAGGTTGCTGAAGAGTTGCACCTGAATGTCTGTTCAGGCACGAAATGATTATCTGCAGAGAGAAGGTGTTCTCCCATAGCGCTTTCTCCAAGAATCATCACAGAAAAGATTTTCATGCTTTCTCTATGGATGAGTTGTTCTGAATTTTACTTGATTTGACAGCAAGGGAATAGCCGTGGTAGGAGTGAGGGAGTGCTTGCATCCGTCCTCATTGGTGGGAAGGGCTGATGGGAACTATTCTGTTGAGTAGCATGTTGCCTAAAGTATGCATCCCGTTGGGCTGGTGTTGCACAGTGAAAGCCAGAGAAGAGAAGACTGTCAGTAGCAGTCCTTGCTTCAAAGGGACTTGAAGCCACACTTACTTGCTTTCCCTGACTGTGCACTCACATGCTGTGTTTGCACAAAATTAACTGCAGTATAGTCCCTGTTAAAAGTGGGTCCCATGAGCATGCTGCTTGACTGGCCTGAAAAGACCGAGCTAGAAGCCTGTTGAGTCACTTCCCTAGGAGCAATACTGATGTCAATAATCCTAGTATACATATCATCAATATTTGGTCAAGCAATGATCTGTGAGATCCTATGGCCATAGGAACTGGGCTGATTCTGGGATGAAGTAACTGTCATGTTCTGTTTACTTCTCTACTCTATTGGACTGATTCTGAATCAAACAGCTTCCATGACTCTATTCATATCTATTTTTAATGTGAAGCTTAAATTACTAAAATTAATGATGAACAGAAACTTAAATTTCTTCCAAAGACAACTAATGTTTATTTCCTGAATCTTTAGATAGGATTTTGTCTTGCCTTCCAGAAACTAAAGTTGGATAAAATCCAACCACTACTGTGCAATCTAGAAACTTCTTCCCTTCTCTATTGTGTCACAAAATCATTCCAACATAGGGGTAGAGATAGGCTGTAAAAATCAGGTAGAGTTAATTTAGAGCAACCCCAGATCTTCTGCACACATCCCTAGTTCTCCCACTTCACCTATAACTTAGTAAGTTGCAGTAAGTAACCACCATCAGCGGTGGTCAGCAAGCATTTTGGCTCCTCAGGTCAGTTTTGTCCCATCAACAGAGGTAGCTTGGAGCCACATCAGTGAAGCCCCAAGTCATCATGTTGAGTGTGGTGGACACTATCTTTGTCTAACTTTGCATGTGGCTGAATGCATTTCTTTTCCAGCTACATTTAATGTGTTAACATCTAATCATATATGAGACTTAGTTTGGCCTGAAGCAAAGTGTGTGTTCTGTGTCATCTATCTGTCAGCTATAACATGAGAAATTTCTGTGGCAGCTAGAGGGTGACAGTTTCTTTTGTTTCCTTCCCTATGTTAAGTTCAACAAACTCTTTAATCTCTCCATTTCACAGAAGCCTGTATAGTAACTAAAATATCTGATCGTAGGGCGTGTTCTGAAGGAGTCTGTGGTCACAGAGCCAGCTGGATGTTTTATTGAATGTAACCTTATGTATGCATTCCTGTAAGGCAAGGAAGCAGACCTATTAAAATAAATTGAATTACAAGGGCTAATGCTAGAACGGGATGTTGCAGAGGAAGACCTGAACTCCTCCCCTTCCATAATATGTCTGTCTCCTTTGTTCAAATAAGTACATGCAAAGGCCACAGGTCCTAAGAAAAGTAGGTTTCTTTAAACGGATTTGATTTTTATCCACAAGTCTTTTGGCACTGTCAAGCAAAAGAAAATAAGCAGTAACCCCATTTCACATTTTTATCGAGAACATTCTTTTTTTTCTTTTCTTTTCCTTCTCTTTCTGTTGTTAGATTGCAAGCTGTTATGCTTATAAATGCAGAGCTTCACCAAAGTAACAGCAGAAGATGCAGTGAATAGAGACCTTGTTGAGCTCAGGGTGAGGAGGAGGAGGGTGCAGGACGAGCAAAGGCAGGGCCAGACTGTGTGGGAAAGGCTGGTGACCCACCCTCTCAGACTGCCTTGATGCTGCTCTTGTGCTTGCAGGAATGAAGAGCCCTTTTCACCATTACTGTTCTTGCACTTGTTATTTTAAATCTCTTTACAGGGGAGCTGTTCTAAGTTGGCAAATAGGTGACTTGTTCTGTTCCCCCCCTACTTCCTTCTAAGCACAATTAATTATTTTAATTAATTAATATTATGCTGAGTGGTTTGCTTGGAAGGGAAAGCTATTCTGGTTTTGAACTAATTACTAGTCTGGATTTCTGAATGACAAAACAGCTGCTAATTAATCTCACTACAGTTCTCACAGAAAGAGATGCTGATAAGGGTTTGCCAATTACCATAAGAAAAAAGATGTCAAGAGTCCTGTTGTGTTTCTTTGGCATCCACTCACAGTCAGATGAATATCACTATTAAACACACAGACAAACTAACTACTAAGTATGAACGCCAGCAGGCTGTGCGATGCACCAAGACTGCCCAGACATTATTCATCGTGGAGCTAGCTGTTATTTTGCACGTCTGTTCACCCTTGTTGCCTAACATTGCTTGTTAAAGTTTTTGCAAGTAGGGAGATGAAGCACTGCGGCAGGGCAGCAAGTGTCAGACCATCCTGTCAAGGATTTTTTTTTGGTGTCCCAGTGTTAGAGAACATTAGGGAAAAGGCTGAAAGGGGAGTTTTGTCGGGCTGGTTTCCAGTTTTAATGAACCTGGTTAGTTTGGTGCAGCTGGGGAGGCTGGGGTCTGCTTGATGTGCTGCTGGCAGAGTGGAATGGGGACAGCCCCTGGACTGCTCTGCTCATGTCACCTTACCAACTGTGCTTGGTGAGTAGTACTGATGTGTGGCACAAATGTTCACTTTCCTCCTCGCAAGGGAAGTTTGCAGCCTGTGCGGACTTCTCTGCTGCTGCAACTGAGCTACACATAGTTCCTGGGAAAGCTCGTTTAAATCCACTTGGGACTGTGTAGTCTCAGCTGTATTGTGGTGCAGTTATGTCCTTGAAAATATGGGCTCAGGTGGTCTGCTGGTGATAGTTACCCCAGTCCCTGATCACACCATCTCAGTGGCACCAGGATGAGTAATAGGGTAAAGGCACAACACCCACTTTTGCCAATGTATTCCCATTACCTCGAATTTCTGGAGATTCTGGCCCATGGAACCCCATGCCATTAATGTTTCTGAAAACATGAGCCTGTGCAGTGTCTGTGGCTGTGGGGAACCAGGGAGCTGTCACAAAGAACATGTAAAGAACTGGTTTGAACCCTGGTTCATGGCTCACTTAATTTAGTTTCTTTTTTTTTTTTTATTTATTTCTGTGCTTGCAGGTCAGAAAATTCTTCACCACAGAAGTGATGTCTTAGAAACCGTAGTCCTGATCAATCCCTCGGATGAAGCAGTTAGTACCGAGGTAAGTCACTCAGAAATATTTCACTAGGTGGGTCGTAAAAGCTCTGTTGAGTTGGCAGGGTGAGAGCAGGTCCTAGCTATAGATGAAAACACTTTAGGAGTAAATACCATAAACATTATCAGCCTTCCCTTGATTTTCTCTCTAGTTTCCTAGGCTACTGGTAAGACGTCAAAGATGTAAGACAAAAGCAGATCTCTGATCCTAGCACTCCTTTCCTCATAATGCACCAACTTCCCTTCCTGATGAAGTGGAAGCACCAGTGATAACTACATCTGTTTTTCTTCTGTTCTTCTACTGTTGATAGCTCTAGACATCTACTTTACTTAAAAAAAAAAAAAAAAAATGCCTGAAAAGAAACCAGGCGCCCTGAGACAAAATTAAGTCTCAGAAGACCTGCATCCTGTGTGGTGGTGACTCTATTATGATCCATATGATCTGTCCTTCAAAGAGCATGTGACGTGATCTATGGACTCTTGATAGTGCCAGTTCCTCATAAACTTACTAGAGCTGAAGAACTAAGCAGGGAGTTTGAAGACAAAATTGAGAAATTTGTGTAGTGAGACTGAAGGTTGGAAAAACAGGGATAATTGTAGTGCTTGCTGGTGCTGGGAAACACTGACATAGTATGATTCCTTTGGAGAAATGAAGTGGCTCTACTTTCAGTACTTTGTAAAAAAAGTCTGTTTTTATACCAACAGGAAGAAACACACTGAAGCAAATGAAATTTATCAAGTTTTAAAAGTTTTTAAAAATAGCTAATCAACCTTAGTTAATGGCAGCTTAATTGACTTCAAGATTATGTGTGAAAATACCTTACATTGCATTAGAGGAAGGGCAACTGGGTAGCAGCTCTTTTAAGATTGTCTTTAATACATTCAGGCTTTCAGAGTAAAAAGCTTTAAAGTGTGTGCAGAAGGAACTGCCAACAGCAGGGAAATGCCGTTTCTGTTGCTGTTGCTTGTCTTCTTTTGTTGGGTGACCACATGGAAGAACATGATCTGAGGCCAATTAATGACTTCTGAACTCTGGCTTTACTCCTTTGGCTCAGGAATATATTTGGCTGGGTTACCATTAATTTCCTCTCACTAGACTGTGGGAGGCAATCTTTGCTTTGCTTTCATCATGCCAAGCTGGTCACAGCCAGAAGTTAGAAGCTGAGATTTACCTTGGCTGGCTAAACAACAGTCTCACTGGACAAAAGCCAGAAGAGACGATAAGAAAGAGTTAGGAGAATTGCAGTGAAGATTGAAAGAGACATTCTTTGCCCACTGTGGAAAATTAGAAAACTGAGTTTCACGCATCAAAAGTTTTCCAGCTTGTAGTTCAGGAGACAGCGATATACCATGGAGGTCTGACTTCATCAGAAGAGGAAATTGAATCTATCAATTCAAGAAAAATAAAGGCAAAAGATGTTAGAACAAACTTCTGCTAATTAGGCTGGTGACAGGCATATTGGTTGTAGTTCAAGCATGGTTCTGCCTGCAGCTCCTATCATGTTGTGTCAGCTGCCAAGTACCTCACAAAAGAGAGAAGCCCAAAAGGAGAGAATTGCCCTAAGAAAACAAATTTCTGAAAACTATTAACAGTTCCCTCATTTTTTAAAACCCTGTCCCATTACCATAATACTCCCACAACTGTACCATAAGTAATCTGCTTTTGGCTGAGGGTATGTTTTGCCATTCACTTTCTTTAAACAATCTGAGACTTCAGCCAAGGGTAAAGTTGAACTGAATCATCACCTTGCAATATTTTTTTTTCAAGGTCTTGAAATAGGCAGACAAAATTCTGGTAGTCCCTCAGAATGCCCTGATTATAGCCAGACACAGAATTAATGTGTCTCTGGAAGTTCTTTTGTGTGTATAATATGTTATGCTCTGCAATCTGCAAGCATTTATTTGCCTTTCTGTCCTGCCATAGTTTTTTATCTCTGCAGAACCAATTTATTCTGCAGAACCATCAATTAATAGAATAGGTTGAAGGGGACTTATGTGACAGTCACATATTACTGGTTCAGGAAATAATTTTGCTGTTGGAAAATTGGTGAGTTTATACATAAGACGGCAAACTGCCTAGAGCTCCTGCCAGCAATGAGAGAAAAGACAGCAGAGGAAAACAGTTCTTCTATAGTTTTAATACAACTGAAACTGATAGGGTTTCAGGATGCATATACACCCCACTGCACTTATCTGTATTCTTTTCTGAAATAGAAATAGATAGACTTGATCCAGATGGACACTGTTGAATTTATAATCATCTGGTGGAATTACTGATCAACCAGCATTAGTCCTGTGTTTGACTAAAGAAACTTCCTGCTGCATAAAGTCAAGGTCACTTATTTAATGAAATAACAGTGAAGATGCGGTAATCATCCTCTTTCAGACAGAAACTCTTCAGTGTCTCTTCTCTACTGAGAACATGAGCTGTTCAGCAGAGATTTAAATCAAGACTTCCTGGCTCAGCCTCCCTGGTGAGAGAGGGAATTATTCAGAACAACTGATTGCTTAACAGTCAATATACGAATTTGAAAGAATGGCTTGCTAGGAATGCTGAGGTGATTATGTCATCTCCATGGTGATGGAGTTTGGATGCAATATCTACATGCGTAATTGTTTCAGATGGACAATTCTCATTTGGTTTAATATCTGAATAGCCTTATTCTGGAATTGCTACTCTGTTTTATATTAATTCTCCTTGAACAGAGGAATTACCAAACTTGAAATTCATGCCTTACTTTATGCTGAATCTATTATTCAGAGCTGGGCAAAACTTCTGATATATTTGCAAACAGTTTACTCAATGGTATGGGATCTTACAAAGGTGTTATTTACTTTTATTCTTCAATTTAAGTTGATTTTAGCCAATAGAACTACAGTGAGCATGTGGATTTTTCTTAGCTTGCAGTTAAATAGGCAGAAACAGGAGTTACTATTTGCTGTACTGTGAGTCAAGCAAAGTAATAAAAATCTATTCTAAAGAAATTAAGAGTTATTTCAAAATGGAGAAGGCTACTTCTCAACAGTAAGTTCCTTTGAGCCATCAAGCACCCACATAATATACTAAGTGTGTATTAAATAAGATCTTTGGCTAGCACACTACAGAAAGACCATAGTTTTTGGCATCAAGGTATGTGAATGGTGCACATGACTGTATCTGTTACTTTTCAGGGACGTTTTTGCACATGAATGACAAGAAATGCTGTATAGAGGGTTAAAAAGAATGACCTTCCAAACAAAGTGTAGTTGTCCCTCATTAGAAAATGGAGACAGTTATCAAAGACTATCCCAATACTGTGCTATTAAAATTTACCAAGAGTCATATGAAGAATGTTAATTGAAAATATTACTTATAATTTGGATTTTATTCTTGTCTGCTCCCTGCTTTTTTTCTCAAGTCTTTAGTTTGGTTCTGCCTAATCACTTCTTATGCCTTCTTTTGCTCCTCTCTCATTGTCTTAGCAGGTCTGTAACGATAATGTTTCAGCAGTCCTGGAATACTGCTGTGAAACATGTTTTAAACTAAGTGAAGTAAATGGAACTTTCTCAGAGGAATGGAGAAACACATGGTAGCTCCCATTGTTGATCTGTTTCTTTCCTTCACTCTAGGTGCGTTTGATGATTACAGATGCTGCAAGACACAAGCTCCTTGTACTAACTGGACAGTGTTTTGAGAACACAGGAGAGCTCATCCTTCAATCAGGATCCTTCTCCTTCCAGAACTTCATTGAGATTTTCACGGATCAAGAGGTATGTTTAGAAAAGTATCTTCCTTTCATGGTCATGTGATGGCACAGGGTTCAAGAATATAAAAAATGGCATTATGGATTAAGTTAGTGTTAGTGTTGACAGCTTCATGTTGATTTTTTTATTCTTCACGATGAGCTTTTTTCCAATATATCTATTTCATTTGCTTTAATTTTTATGTGGATTGTTTAACTGAAGAATTGCATTGTGATTCAGAGAACTAAGTTTTAACTTTGAGAAACAGAAAACCAATGCACTTTTTACAATAAGAGGAAATAGAGTTTTTCCTGAAATGTACAGGTGATTTATCTAAGCTGCAGACAGAGATGTAAAATTGAATTTGACAGAGGTTCTTGCCTGTTGGCAGCTGAGCCATAGGTGACATTAAATAAAACAGAGGCAGTCTGTATAGCTGTAGTATTTTGTACACCTATCTGCTTAGCTTCTTTACTGCAATGTTTAAAATTTGGCCAGTGAAATCTGCAAATGTTGCAATTATTATTAACCAAAAATATAAAGTATACCAGTATTTAATGCTGTTTGTTTCATGGCTTGTTAGTTTGATGTCCTGCTTAATGTGCTGTGTCTAAAAGCTCCCATAGGGCAGGAACCCACAGTAAACAAGCTGTCACACTTAATTTGGCTATTGTGTAAGTCATATATTTAAATAAACTATATGGCTGCATTCATAGAATTTTAGTTTCCAAAATTAATTAGGAGAATTTCAGTGGAGAAAGTTCAGAACTGAAAAAGTAAAGTTTGCACAAGTGTGACTTTATTGTATCCATTTGATAGCGTTCGCAAAATGAAGTTGTTCAGCATATGGTTATAAGGCTTGGTGAAGAACTGGATTCCTGCTCTTTGAAATGCATTTGATCCCTAGAAGTCACTGTTAATTTGCAGTTCCTTTTTTTGAATAGCCACCCTGAACTCCATACACCTCTGGCTAAGAGGGAACACATGGGACTTCATGCAAAACTAGGGGCAGATTGTAAATTGGATTGGAAAGGGCCTTAAAGATCATCTAGTTCCAACCCTCCTGTAAGAAGGGGTGCCATTCACTACATCAGGGTGCCATGGCCTCATCCAACCTGGCCTTGAATATCCTAAGGGATGGGATATCCATAGCTTCTCTTGGCAACCTGTTCCTGTGCCTCGCTACCCTCTAGTGAAAATATCCCCCCCTCAAATCTAATCTAAATTTCTCCTCTTTTAGTTTAAAGCCATTCTCCCTTGTCTTACCACTATCTGACCATGAAAAAGTCAGTCTCTCTTCTACTTATAAGCTCTCCTCAAGTACTGGAAAGCCACAATGATGTTTCCCTGGAGTCTTCTCTTCTTGAAACTAAACAAACCCAGCTACTTCCACCTTTTTTCATAGGAGAGATACTTCAGCCCTTTGATCATCTTTGTGGCCCTCCTCTGGACTTGTTCCAACAGCTCCACATTTTGCGCTGGGGGCTCAATGCCTGGACACAGTACTCCAGATAGGGCCCTGTAAGGGCAGAATAGAGTGGGACAATCACCCTGCTGGCCACCCCTGTCTTGATGCAGCCCAGGATACAATTGATTTCTGAGCTGCAACTGCACAGTGCTGGCTCATATCCAGCTTTTCGTCCATTAGGACTCTCAAGTCCTTCTTATCAGGGCTGATTTCAATGAGTTCTTCTCTCAGGCTGTATGCATATCTGGGATTGCACCAACTCAAGTGCAGCATTGCCCCATCCCTGGAGGTGTTCAAGGCCAGATTGGATGGGGCCCTGGGCAGCCTGGTCTCGCATTAAATGAGAAGGTTGGTGGCCCTGCATGTGGCAGGGGGGTTGGAGATTCATGATCCTTGAGGTCCCTTCCAACCCTAGCCATTCTGTGATTCTGTGAACATCTTGCACTTGGCCTTGCTTGGCTTTGATGAACTTCATTCCGTTCACATAGTCCCACTTCTTGAGCCTGTCCAGGTCCATCTGAATGGCATTCCTTCCTTCTGTTGTGTTAACTGCACCACTCAGCTTGGTGTCGTCTTCAAACTTACTGTGGATACGCTCAATCAATTGGTAAGGATGTGAAAGAGGTCCCAAGATGGGACCCTGGAAGGCACAACTTGTGATCGGCCTCCATCTGACCTATGTTCTATGTTCAGCAACCCTCTAGCTGTGACTATCCAAACAGTTCCTCATCCACTGAATAGTCCACACTGCAAACTCATATCTCTCCATCTCACCTGTCAGTCATGATTTTTCAATTATGATGGAGAGCAGTATGTCAACCACATCAGCCAGCTCCTTCAGGACTCTCAAATGCATGTCATCCAGCCCCATAGACTTATATACGTTCAGTCTCCTGAGGTGGTCTCAAATTTGCTCTTCTCTTAGAGTGTGAGATTTTGCTCACCCAGTATTCACCTAGAGGTTCAGGGATGTGAGGTTTGGGAACATGAGCGACACAAGAAGCCTGACTGCCAGTGCAGAGACAGAATTTACTGGGTACTTCAGCCTTCTCCATGTATGTTGTACCCAGTCTTCCCTTCTCATTTATCTGAGGGGGATACACTCTTTTTGGCCTGTCTTTTCTGACCAGTGTGTCTGTAGAATCTGTTCTTATTTTTAACATCCCTCACCAAGAGTAGTTCCATCTGTGCCTTAGCTTTCCTGATCCCATTTCTGCTTGATTCTTCTGGAATCCTACCATTAGTTAGGAATCCAAACATCTGGCTTGAGAGTGGTATGGTGATGGCTGGCAACATGTTAGAGCCACATGGGGTCTTCTGTGTGGCAAGTCGGTTACATTCCCATAGGCTCCAAAGAGGATTCCATGGCTCCTGCTAGTGACATGCTTGCCAACTAGCACAGCCCTTTGAGAGTGTGGTGTCCAGCTTGTTGTCACTGAGCCTTGACTTCTCACTGCTTCTACATATTTCAGAAATCTAAAGAAAAATCCTGCTTGACATATTGCAGTTTGTGGGTGTGACATTTTTTACATACTTCCATTAATGGGAAATTTTCAAGGCATCTGCAAACTGGAAGAACTATTAGAAAGAAAAGCTAGAAAAGAATTGGTTAGTGTTTTTCCAAATGGTAGATAGAAAATTTCTGTTCTGTCCTGACCTATAGGCATGTAAGGTTTGATGAGTTTAGTATGAAGTTTTTGTTTCTGTTTCTGTTCATTATCTGAACTATGGTCATGGAGTGAAATTACAAAGGAAAAAAAATGTCTTTTGAAGCCCAATTCAGAAATCTATCTCTAGCTTGCAGATCTTCCTGCACACGATACTTAATAATGTTTTCAACTTTTCTTGTGCCAGAATGTTGAAGATGCCCTATTCTTCTGCCTTTTCAACAGAATCTAGTGGAGGAAAACCATTCTTTTTCCCTCTGTGGTCCAGGATACGAAGCAATCTTGTATTCTTTCAGAGCAGAGGCCTTGCTCTTTACCTGCAACGGATGTACTACAGTGCTTGAAAAGATGTCCGGGTTCATAAATGTAGTTCTTTGCTCCTGGACTGAGTTTTTATCCAGGGAAGAGAACGAGCAGTTATTATCTTCTTGTTATTAAATAGAGTAAGTGATGGAACTGCTTACTGAGCAGTTACTGAAGCCTACAAAGATGATCAAAGGGCTGGAACACCTTTCCTATGAAGAAAGGCTGAGGTTGTTGGACTTGTTCAGTGTGGAGAAGAGAAGGCTCTGGGGAGACCTCACTGCAGCCTTCCAGTGCTTGAAGAGGGCTTACAAGCAGGAGGGAGAGTGACTTTTTACATGGTCTGATAGTGATAGGAAAAGGGGGAATGGCTTTAAACTAGAGGAGAGGAGAATTAGGTTTAGAAGTTAGGAAGAAATTTTTACTCAAAGGACAGTGAGGCACTGAAACAGATTGCCCAGAGAGGTTGTGGATGCCCTGTCTCTGGAAGGATTCAAGGCCAGGTTGGCTGGGGTCCTGGGCAGCTTGATCTAGTAGAGATCTTTAAGATCTTCTCCAACCTAAGCCATTCTATGAATCCATGAAACTGTCATTGCATTTGTGTCGCTGTTAGACATGCAAATCCATTAAGGCTTCTTCAGGGCAAGTACTGAGTTTGCTGTTTCTAGAAGATAGGATCTATGTTGGGAATAATTTTTTACTAACTCTTCATTGGCTTGCACTACCAGTAGCTTAACAATATTGGTGTTATGTGTGCCAATTCTTAGGAGCAAACAAAGTTTGAATCTAGAAGTATGAAGCAGAAATCCAAATACGGTGCAATACAAACTAGACTGGACTAACCCCAGACCTTGACCTGACATATACATTAGCTTACTGAATTATTGCACAATTTTTTATCTAGACAGAAAATTGGCCCACATGACAAACATTCTGTACACAAATTATCACCTTATGTATGTAACATACTTTGACTTATTTTTCCAAAGGAATGGGTTTTTTACTCCCTTACAATGTGTTTTCAGCCCTGATCAGAGAGACAGCATGACTATCCTCAAGAACCATTTCAGAGTTGTGATTTCTGCTGTGCCTCTTATTTTTGTGACAAACAACTGGAATAAGTCTCCCATTTTCCTTATCTTTTATCCTTTTCTGTACACACTGCTTTCATTTCTTTTCTTTTGCATTTTCATTTGCTCTTTTTCAGACAAAGCTGTGTCTGACATATGAGTGAAATGTCTTTATACTCCTATCAGTTTGAATACTATGTAAGGTTGACAAAGGAAGATAGATAGAAAAATATTTATGTTCTGCTTTATTTAGATATTGATTGGATTATTTTTGTGTTTATAGCAGACGCTGCATCTTTATGCATCTTTATGCTGAGTTTTATTTTTAGTAGATGCTGAAAATAAATAATGTAGCATGAGGAAAGGAAGCAAGGCACACACAGAGGCGCACAGAGGTGTACTGAAATCAAACATCGTTCGTTTATATATATACATTTTTTCCGCTGATTCAGTTTGTGGTCCAAGACTTTCAAATTATTCAGCTGTAGCATAATGTATAACATCTTTGCGGAAACTGTGCTTATAGCTAAACTGACACTTGTGTTTCTATAAAGAAGACTGTGATATCTTATGTCTGAATTACTCTTTAAAGAATTTTATATTTGGTGTTCTCTTTATTAAGAACAAACACAATAGAGATGGGCTATGTTTCCCCACCTTTAGGAGAAGGTTTGAAATATGTCATTCTTTCTCATGTTTGCTTATGTAGTAACCTGGAACTATTCAGTGCTGGGTTTTAGTTCAGATTGGAACAGAAAAAAAGCTTTTCACACTAGGGCATGTGGTAGTTCACACTCACAGGCAGCTCAGCACCACCATGCTGACTTCTCACTCTTCTCACCTCTCAGCAGATCAGAGAGTGAAAATATGATGGAAACAATGCATGGCTTTAGATAAGGACAGGGAGATCACAAATGAGTGGGCAAACAAACTCAGTGAAAGCAAGGTTAGTGTAATGTATTGGCTGTTGCTGACAGACTAACGCAGTGAGAACAATCTACAAACACCTTCCTCCCGTTCATCTTCTTTTACCACTCCTGGAGCAACTTCTGCCTTTCTTCTGCACTGAACCCTGCTGGCTCCAGGGCTGCTTCTCTCACATTTCTTACTCCTCTCTCCCAGCTGCCGTTGGCAGTTTTCCCCTTTCTTAATCGTGCTCTCCCAGAGCACACCCATTGTCACTCATGGCTCAGCTCTGGCAGTGGTGAGTCCTTGTTGGAGCAGCTAGGGCTGGCTGAGATCTGACATGGGGCAGCTGCTGGGCTTTGCTCACAGAGGCCACCACTGCAGCCCCCTTGCTGCTAAAACTTTGCTGCCTATGTGTAATACAGCCTGTTAAGGGAATGTGCTGCTTCTCATAGATATTTGCATGGATCTCCTGGATTTATTGGAGCATTGTAGAGACTCATCAGTTAGTGGCAGAAAGTGGCAGTGCTGACACTGGTAGATCTCATCCTCTCTGAATATGAAAGAGTGTACTATCCTCCTATAAGGGAGAAGAAAGAAAGGGGAAACCTTGTGACTATTTCCTCCTTTAAGCAGTGAGGAAGGGACCAGGAGTAAACTGTTCCTTTGCACTTAACAAAAAATAGTGGTAAAAAAACTAATTTTGGTAGCAAGGTCCTCTCACTTCTAGCATCAGGGAATATTATGTTCTGACATACATTAACATTAAAAAAAATTTATATGCATTTTCTTGTTTTTGTCTTACAACCCTAGATTGGTGAATTACTGAGCACTACACATCCTGCCAACAAAGCCAGCTTAACTCTTTTCTGCCCCGAGGAAGGGGACTGGAAAAATTCCAACCTTGACAGACACAACCTTCAAGATTTCATTAACATTAAGCTCAATTCATCTTCCATATTGCCTGAAATGGAAGGACTTTCTGAATTTACAGAATACCTGTCAGAATCAGTAGAAGTGCCATCGCCCTTCGACATTTTAGAGCCTCCAACATCTGGAGGCTTCTTGAAACTCTCCAAACCCTGCTGTTATATTTTCCCAGGTGGAAGAGGGGACTCTGCATTATTTGCAGTGAATGGATTCAATATGCTTATCAATGGAGGATCTGAAAGAAAATCCTGCTTTTGGAAACTTATTCGACATTTGGACAGGGTAGATTCCATTCTGCTCACTCATATTGGGGATGATAACCTGCCAGGAATCAATAGCATGCTTCAGAGAAAGATAGCTGAATTAGAAGAGGAACAATCTCAAGGGTCTACTACCAACAGTGACTGGATGAAAAATCTGATCTCACCTGATTTAGGAGTTGTATTCCTTAATGTACCTGAGAACTTGAAGAACATGGATCCAAGCTTCAGAGTTAAAAGAAGCGTGGAAGAAGCTTGTTTCACTCTCCAGTACTTAAATAAATTGTCTATGAAACCAGAACCTCTCTTCAGAAATGTAGGAAATACAATTGACCCAATCATTTTATTTCAGAAGATGGGAGTTGGCAAACTTGAGATGTATGTGCTCAATCCTGTCAAAAGCAGCAAAGAGATGCAATATTTTATGCATCAGTGGAGCGGTACTAGCAAAGACAAAGCTGAATTTCTGCTACCAAATGGCCAAGAACTAGACATTCCATTATCCTATTTCACTTCTGTCTCATCCCTGATTGTGTGGCATCCAGCTAATCCTGCAGAAAAAATAATCCGAGTTCTCTTTCCTGGGAACAGCACCCAATATAATATTTTAGAAGGACTAGAAAAACTCAAACACTTAGACTTCCTTAAACAGCCAATGGTTACACAAAAAGACCTGACTGGAAACATCGCTAGTGTTTCACCTGCTGTGAAACAAGCAAAGCTGAAACAACGAACAGACAGCAAGGAGAGTCTGAAGCCAGCTGCAAAGACACCACCAAGCAAGACTGTCAGAAAAGAATCTAAAGAAGAAACACTGGAGCCTGCAAAGCCTAGTCCAGCACTGGAAAAGCCACAGAAATTAGAAAGCAAAGAAAAAACTCCAGTTAAAAAAGAGAAACCAGCAAAACCAGAAACCAAAACTATTGTGGCAGAAAAAGATGTAACCAGTAAGGAAGAGCAATTAGGGAAATCTGAAACTTCTGAAAAACAAGCTACAGATGTAAAACCAAAAGTAACAAAGGAAAAGTCAGTGAAAAAGGAAGTCAAAACAAAACCTGAAGAAAAGAAAGAGGAAAAAGAAAAACCAAAGAAAGAAGTTACTAAAAAAGAGGAGAAAACACCCATCAAAAAAGAGGAAAAACCCAAAAAAGAAGATATCAAGAAAGAAGTTAAAAAAGAGGTGAAAAAGGAAGAAAAAAAGGAAGCTAAGAAGGAAGTAAAGAAAGAAGCTTCACCAAAGGAAGCTAAAAAAGAAGTTAAAAAGGAAGAGAAGAAAGAAATTAAGAAGGAAGAAAAGGAAGCTAAAAAGGATATCAAAAAGGTTCCTAAAGAAACAAAGAAGATACCTGCTCCTTCAGCTGAAGCCAAAAAGCCAGCAGCAAAACCTAAACCACAAAAGAAGGAGGAACCTGCTAAAAAAGAAGCAGTACCTGCTGGAAAAGCAAAGGAAAAAGGAAAAATTAAGACTGTGAAGAAGGAGAGCAAAGTCAGTGGAGCACAAACTGCCCTTGCAGCAGTTGGAGCTGCTGTGACAACTGTAGCAGCTGCAGAAATTACAGCTAGTGGAAAAGAACTTGAAGCAGAAAGATCCCTTATGTCTTCACCAGAAGATTTAACAAAAGATTTTGAAGAATTAAAAGCTGAAGAAGTGGAAACAATAAAAGCAACAAGACCTCAGGTTGCACTCATAGAGGATGAACTAAAACTCACTGGCAAAGAACATAAAGAGGCCTTTGAAGTACAGAAGGAAAAATTAGATAACGAAGGACCTGCAGAATCCTCTGATGAAGGCATAACAACCACAGAGGCTGAGGGTGAGTGTGAACAGACACCTGAAGAATTGGAACCTGTAGAAAAGCACAGAGTTGATGACATTGAGAAGTTTGAAGATGAGGGAACTGGCTTGGAAGAATCATCTGAAGCAGGAGATTATGAGGAAAAGGCAGAGACAGAAGAAGCTGAAGAACGAGGTGAAGATGAGGAAGAAAAGACATCACTTGACACCACAATACCGTACATGGAAGAAGCAAGAAGAATTCACGACTATTCAGAAGAAATAATGGCTGAAGCAGATGCTAAAATGAAAGACGAAAAATATATTGAAAAGGCAGATTATGAGACATCAGATGAACGGGCTGAGGAAGATAGGGAAGAAGCAGTAGAAAAGGCAGAAACTGAAGAGACTGAAGAAGAGGAGGAAGACAAAGCAGAAGACGTCAGAGATGAAGAGGAGACTGAAAAAATAGAAGCTGAAGAAGATTATGTGATGGCTGTGGTAGACAAAGCTGCAGAAGCTGGTGACGTTGAAGATAAATATGGCCTGCTCATAATTACACCAACAAAACGCTCAGAGCCTCAGTCTCCAGCAGTTGAACCAGCCTCTTCTATCCATGATGAAACATTACCCGGTGGTTCAGAAAGTGAAGCCACTGTTTCTGATGAAGAAAATAGAGAAGATCAACCTGAAGAATTCACAGCTACTTCAGGTTATACACAGTCTACCATTGAAATATCTAGTGAACCAACTCCTATGGATGAAATGTCTACACCCCGGGATGTCATGAGTGATGAAACTAACAATGAGGAAAGTGAATCACCTTCTCAGGAGTATGTGAACATTACCAAGTATGAAACGTCACTGTATTCTCAAGAGTTTGGTAGACCTAAACTTTCTCCACTTCCAGATGCTTTTAATGGATTATCTGAAGGATCCAAAACAGAGGCCACAGAAGGTAAAGACTACAATGCCTCAGCTTCTACCATCTCCCCACCTTCTTCATTAGAAGAAGACAAGTTCTGCAAATCTGCATTCCAGGATGTGTACCGGCAAAAAGAAAGTGAAACTGCCAAGTTAGAAATCAAAGAAACCCATCCAGAAGATGTTGATGTTACTGGAAAACTTAGTCCAGACAAGAGTCCAGCTGATAGTTTGTCACCTCCATCACCAGTTGCCAAAACACCACTGAGTGAACGTAGTGTGAACTTCTCTCTTACTCCCAATGAGATCAAGGTCTCAGCTGAGACTGCCTCCATTACTGCACTACCCAGTGTTCACCAAGAAATTGCTGAAGAGCACTGTGCAAGTCCTGAAGATAAAACATTAGAAGTAGCATCTCCTTCACAATCTGCTGCTGGTAGTGCTGGCCACACACCTTACTATCAGTCTCCCACTGATGAAAAATCCAGTCAACTTCCCTCTGAAACAAGTGAAAAGTCATCAGAAGCTCCTGTTAGCGTTGAATTCAGTGAAGTCAAAGATGAGTCCACAAAACCTAGAATAAGCCCTATGGATGAGCCTGTGCCAGATTCAGAATCTCCTATTGAAAAGGTTCTCTCACCTCTACGGAGTCCCCCACTGATAGGTTCAGAGACTTCTTATGATACATTTTTGAGTGCTGACATAAAATCTCCTACCAGAGATTATGGAAGTCCTTCTGAAGAGAAACCTGAAAAGGAAAAATCACCTGTTCAGATGAGCCCATCTTCTGAAGCCAGTTCAGTGGGCCTTTACCAAGAAAAACAAGATGAGAAAAGCATGGAGTTTATGGTAATTAAGGAAGGCTTCAGCCTAGAAAGAAAAATGGAGGATACAGAACCCAGCAGCTCTCAGTCTTCACTAGTCTTGGATGAACGGAAGTTGACTGGTGATCTCTCACCTACTCAAATAGATATCAGTCAATTTGGTTCCCTAAAAGAAGACACCAAAATGTCAATATCTGAAGGTACTGTTTCTGACAAGTCTGCAACTCCTGTTGATGAGGTTGTAGCAGAAGATACCTATTCACACATTGAAGGAGTAGCTTCTGTCTCCACAGCATCTGTTGCTACTAGTTCATTTCCAGAACCGACCACTGATGATGTATCCCCTTCTTTGCATGCTGAGGTTGGATCCCCTCACTCAACTGAAGTTGATGATTCCCTTTCAGTCTCTGTTGTACAAACACCAACAACATTTCAGGAAACAGAAATGTCTCCATCTAAGGAGGAATGCCCAAGGCCTATGTCCATTTCTCCACCAGATTTCTCTCCTAGGACAGCAAAATCAAGAACCCCAGTGCATGATCACAGATCTCCTGAACAGTCAACTATGTCAGTAGAATTTGGCCAGGAATCCCCTGAGCAGTCTTTAGCAATGGATTTCAGTAGGCAGTCTCCTGAATATCCTACTGCAGGCACTGGTATACACCATATATCTGAAAATGGACCGACTGAAGTAGATTATAGTCCTTCAGATATACAGGAGCCCACTTTTGCAAGGAAGATTTCCCCTCTGGAGCATACATCTTACTCTCAGGAGAAGGATATTTCAGAAATTATTTCAGTTTCTCAAATTGAAGCTTCATCTTCAAGCTCATCAGCTCATACACCTTCCCAGGTAACTTCACCACTGCCAGAGGAAACCTTTTCAGGTGCTGTTCCACCCAGAGATATCTCACTTCATTCTTTTACCTCAGAAAAGGTTCACAGCCTAGGAGAAAAGCTGTCACCAAAGTCTGACTTATCTCCATTAACTCCAAGAGAATCTTCTCCTCTATACTCTCCTACTTTTCCAGATTCACCTCCTGCAGTCACAGAAGCAGTGTCAGCTAGTCACGCCTCTCCACTGTCGCTGCAAGTGTCCTCTGATAAAGTGTTTGGTTACCAGGCTGTCACATTACAAGAAACCCTTACAAAGCACAGCCCAGAACCTTTATTCAGCCCAGAAAAAGAAGATTCAGAGAAGAGCAGCAGATCACCAGAGGAGCTTAGTTATTCTTACGAGGCCACAGAGAAAACCACTAGGTCACCAGAGGATATTAGCTACTCCTATGAGGCAGTTGGACGATCTACTAGATCACCTCAGGCCACAGATTATTCATATGAGACAACAGGAAAAATTACAAGGTCACCTGAGGCCACAGATTATTCCTATGAGATGAGAGGGAAAATCACCAGGTCACCAGAGGCCACAGATTATTCCTACGACTTGACACAAAAGACCACTGTGTCATCTGGGGATACAGATTACTCCTATGAGATGACACAAAAGACCACCAGGTCACCTGGAGATACAGAGTTTTCCTACGAGATGACAAGGAAAGCAACCAGGTCACCTGATAATACAGATTATTCCCATGACATAATTGGGAAGACTACCAAATCACTCGATGTCACAGATTATTCATATGAGAGAATTGGGAAAGGTACCCAATCACTTGATGCTATGGATAGTTCATATGAGACAATGGGGAAAACCACTGAGTCACCAGAAGCCATTAGCTACTGCTATGATACAAGTGGGAGAACCACCAGGTCACCTGAAGCCACAGATTATTCATTTGAGACCACTGAGAAAGCCACTAGATCACCTGAAGCCACTAGCTATTCATATGAGGCAAGTGCACATTTTACTCCAGGAAAATCATTAGCAGAATCCCGTCAAGATGTTGATTTATGCCTTGTGTCATCCTGCGAATATAAGCATCCTAAAACTGAACTTTCACCTTCATTTATCAACCCTAATCCCCTTGAGTGGTTTGCAAGTGAAGAACAATCTCAAGACCAAGAAAAGCTGCTAACTCAGTCTGGGGGAGCCCAGCCACCCTCTGGGGGAAAGCAGCAAGGGCGGCAGTGTGATGAAACCCCTCCAACTTCAGTGAGCGAGTCCGCCCCTTCTCAGACTGATTCGGATGTTCCTCCTGAGACTGAGGAATGCCCTTCCATCACTGCAGATGCTAACATCGACTCGGAAGATGAGTCAGAAACCATTCCAACAGACAAGACAATTACATACAGACACATTGATCCACCACCTGTCCCAATGCAGGATCGCAGTCCTTCCCCGAGGCATCCGGATGTCTCCATGGTTGATCCAGAGGCTTTGCCTATCGATCAGAATTTGGGTAAACCTTTGAAGAAAGATCTTAAAGAAAAGACTAAAACAAAGAAAACAGGTACTAAGACCAAGTCATCTTCTCCTGTCAAAAAAAGTGATGGTAAATCAAAACAAGTGGCTTCCCCAAAGCCAGCTGCAAAAGATTCTTTGGAAAAAAGTTCCAAAACAGCTTCTCCAAAAAAGAAGGAGTCCATGGAGAAGGCAAGCAAAAATATCTCTACTCCAGAAGTGAAGACCCGAGTGGAAGAGAAAGATAAAGACACCAAGAATGCCGTAAATACAACAGCATCCAAGTCAGCAAAGACTGCCACCACAGGTAAAAGCAAATAGGTGCTCTCTAGTATTAAGATTTTTCTAGCTGCTGCAATAAAGGTTGCCTTTATAAATGCTGAGAATGTGGTTTACAGCATACTCTCAAAGTCCATGTTTTAGACATAAATCCAGGGTGTATAAGACACATTCAAATGAATGAAATTCACTGAATTAACTCTTGTAATCTGAGAAACTTGATGTCTCTGTTTGCTGGGATGTAAAGAATTAAGAGTAAGTACATCAATATAAAAAGCTTAATACCAGCTGTCTAAATTGTTAACCAATAGAATTAAAAGTACTACTCTTCTAGGTAAAACGAATTTAGTAATGAAGTGGCCCACTTTATTCATTGTCAGAATCATGTGGGCACAATGCTCTTAACTAATGCAATTTAATTTTGTGAGAGGCAAAGATACTCTAGGACATTGGATGCTTTTATTACTTTGCTGGATTATTTTTAAAAAGAGAATTTTAGAATATGATAACAGTAGTAAGAGCACTTACAGTGGGCTAAGCGTGTATATCACATAATCCGGTTAAAGTCTTATGCCATCAGCAGTGACTAAACACATGGAAAGTTAATGTCATTTTGAATGACTGTTGTGTTTTCTAAGCAGTAATGAAATACAAATTAGATTACTTAAGAAGGCATTGTGCTAATAAGTTGTTTCCGGCAGATCTTGTTACAGTGAATTTTGAAAATACTTTGTTTTTGAAGTTGTCATCAGGCTTGATGTTCTGTTGAAATCTTTTTGCTAGCTGCAGATCTGGGATTCAGTGCAAGTGGCCCAGCATTCAGCTGTCCATAGCTTCTCTATTTGAATCATCCGTTAATTCTTTTTTAAACCACCATTTGCATGTCTCTCCTAGTGGATGCTTTTCAAAGCGGTAGTATCGTTCCCCATGCTGTACATTTCTCCAGCACTTCACCTCTATATTGGATTCTTCCTCCTTGAGTCATACGTTCAGGCATACACTTAGAGCTTAAGACAAGGCTCTGTGTGATATTGATGTTTGGTAGTAGAATCTCGTGCCTAATATTTTGTTCAATGTTGGTATCCACAACTCAAGATGTCACAGATTTTTTTGTGATAAAAGATGATAAAAGATTTTGTCACAAACCAAATAGATAAAAATGCTGTAATTCAGAATATCTTTAGGCATTATGAAGCTTTTTTGACATACAACCCTCTGATGAAAGTTAGATCATGCTAGACAATTGTAATGGGTTTCCATGGCCCTTCAGCATGTGACCAGAAATAAAATATACTACTTAGATAATTTAGTGTACCAGACATCACTCTCTATTACACCATGAGGAGGCTAATAAAATATAAATGGTCCTCATCTGAATACAATTGTTTATTGAATCCTGACTGGCTGTTCACACGTGAACAAGTGTAAGTATGTGAATGTTTGAAATTTTAACTCCCTTTTGATTGAAGCATTTCTTAGATAATGCATTAGCTATTGCAGCTTCTCCCAACTTTTTGTGGAAAGTGGCTGATTTATGTATGTAAATAAAGATTGATTCCAATCTGCATGGCCCCCTGTGTAACTCTAGGTTTCATAATGATGCAGATCTGAGACATTTAAAAAACTGAACTGCTTAACTTAGAAATTAATACTGCCATTTACTGAATGTGATTCAGTACTCTCAGATCTTTGTAATAAATTTTGGAGAATAGAAGCATTTTACTAGGAAAGGTACAGTCGATATCTGGTTATGTGGCAGTGAGCTTTTGTTGTATTATACAGTTAGTTAGGTCCTCCCAGGTTTTTTCCTCCCATTACAGCAACTGGGATGCAATAAAAATGGAACATGTCATTAGGTATAGAAGGGTACTGCTGTAATTGTTTCAGAAGACACAGAATATTCTATACTTAACCAGTAGTATCTCTCTTAAGAAATATCACCTCAGCAATTATAAAGTCATTAATAAATGCCTGTTCTTAACCAACCTGGGGTGTATTCTTTTGTTGTTTCATTTCAAAGGACCTGGGACTACTAAGTCAGCAAAATCTACGGCAGTGCCACCAGGACCTCCAGTGTATTTGGATCTGGTGTACATTCCCAACCACAGCAATAGCAAGAATGTTGATGTTGAGTTTTTCAAGAGGGTGCGATCATCCTACTATGTGGTGAGCGGGAATGATGCTGCAGCTGAGGAGCCAAGCAGGGCTGTTCTGGACTCCCTGCTGGAGGGCAAGGCTCAGTGGGAGAGCAACATGCAGGTAGGCTCTTCGCTCATATTTCTGCCTGGAAATAAAAACTTCTCTGGGAAGCAACTATGCAAAGCCAGAGCAGTTCTGGAGTGGATGGCGGATGCTCAGGATGTGAGGTTCTTTTGCCAGGGCACCTGGTTTCACTAGTGATGGGATCAGAAACTCAAGTGAAGCACAGAGCTGCAACATTCTCAGCCACTCCCCTATTCTCAACCCTTCTGATCTATCTCTGGAGAATAAAACAGATTGAAACTCTTGGTTTACTAGGCTATTTGGCTATTTATTACTATCCCACATAGAACCTAAGCTTGGAAATCTTGCAAAGGAAAAAAAAAGTGAACATTCCATAGTTTGAATAGCAATCGTGCAATTGGATACTTTTCATGCATTTAAGTAATTAAAATATTTGGCCATTACCTAAAGGACTATCAAAGCAGACTACACTTTTCTGCGACTCTGGAAAGCTGCATCTCAACACCTTACAGAGCAGAGACAAGGTTTTACTTCAATAAACTGCCTCTTTACAGTCATTTTATCTTATCTACATTATTTCTTTTTATCCGTCCATTTACCTTACTACTTATGGCAATAAGATGCACTCTTTATAAAAGGAAAGCATACTTATCAGTTGAGAATTTAACAGAGTTACTTTCTTTTAGTTGTTTCTGTTGTCCGTGTCTGAAGAGCTCTCCTTATTTGTTGTTGCAGGTGACCTTAATCCCAACCCATGACTCAGAAGTGATGAGGGAATGGTACCAAGAGACCCATGAGAAACAGCAAGACCTCAACATCATGGTTTTGGCAAGCAGCAGCACTGTTGTTATGCAAGATGAATCTTTTCCCGCATGCAAGATAGAACTGTAAGAACGGGCCGTGCATCCCAACACTAAACTTCGTTTCCAGAAATTCTTCCATTTGAAAACACTTTTTCTAAAAGTTCGACCCATCTATTTCGACTGCTGAACTATATACTTGCCAAATACTATACTGTGTCATGGTGATGCAAGTCACTAATATTTTTCAGTCTTTGCTGATTGCTAAGGGAAATAACAGCATTCCCATAGTAGGGTTCAGATTACTGCGAAAATACAGATCCAGTTTCATCTCCGCTGAACTTTTGGAAACCATGCACTAGCAACCCTAACTGACTTCTGCCAGGTATAGGCATTTGCCCTCTAAAGAGAGGGCAAAGAGAGAGAAAGAGAGGGGTAGGAGGAGAAAGTAATAACTACTTAGATCTGCATTAGTCTCATGGCAATAGATGTACCGCTTACTGCAGTCTGCTTATGCTCTCGTATGAAAAGAAATTTTAAACTTTTTATCTATCTGAGCTATCACAATGGGGATACTTACTTTACAAAGTCAAATTACCTAGAAAATAAGAAGAAACAGAATGTGTCTAGGAAGGGATGTTCAACCTAAACTCTCATTAGCAGTTTTTCACTTTAATTTGCATACTGACATGCCATAACAGTCATAGGCCAAATATGCACATCATCTAAATCCCATCCAGAACTCTAAAACTTTCCTTTCAACATGCAGAATTGTTGGTCTAAGGCATGCTCCCAGTGAAAGTCCATTTACTCCACTCAGAATTGACCAGTCCATGTGCTTAAACACCCATGTCAAGTGTTGATTGACTGAAGCAAAATACCAAAGCAGTTGGGAGTACAGTAGACAATTTGCCTTAGAAAGTGACTTGAATGTACAAAGAAACTTGATGCACTTATTTTTTAATGTTGAGACAGCAAATTTATAAAACAACCATTTAGGATCATAGTTACACCAATAAAGAAGTGTGAGTGTGGTATTAGAAACCTATCCGACTGGTCAAACAGTTTGGTGCTATGAATCACGTATGTTAGTCATGTGAACACTTCATTGTTGCACCTGGACAGCTCAACAATGCAAGATGACCTTTTTTTTTTTTTTTTGAAAGTTTCTTTTGTACTGTGAAAGCAAGATTGAAGGGGTATCAGAGTTGCAGAACTTAGTGAAATGTTCAGAATGATGAAAAGGTTGCCTGCAAGGCTGTACAGTATTCAACCTTCCTTTGTCTTACCTTATTTTATTTGTTTAATTTAAGAGTGAATATGGGAACAAATGTACAGAAACCTTTTTTAGCATTGCGTGAACTTTTAATAGATGAATTTTTAACAAGAAGCTTTCATTTACAGGAAAATGCAAAGAAAAATTTTCAGGTGAAGGCAATTTTTTAGTAGTTTTGTAAGGTAAATGAATAATGTTGCTTAAGGTTCTAGTGAGAATGGATATTGAGGTAAAATTAGTTGAAAATCATTAACTGCCAAAACTTTTTTTGAGGTGGGTGAGGGGGCATTTTGATGGTAAAATTAATCTATTGACAATATCAGAAGATAAGATTTGCAATGATGATTGCCTAGTATTTACAGAGATGTAGGCTACATTTTCAACCCTCAGAAAATCTTGCAAGATGATAGAACAAGCAATAAGCTAAAGTAGGTCCTTTTCCTTTCCTTCTCCTTTTGGTTCTGCCTTTCTCTTTTCCCCTTTCCCATTCCTTTTTCCTCTTTCCCTTTACCTTTTTCCTTTACTTCTTCCCTTTCCCTCTTTCTTTCTTTTTTTTTCCTTTCCTTCTTTCTTTTCTTTTCTCCTTCTTTCCTTCTTTCCTTTCCCCCTTGTCTTCCCCTCCCATTTCCTTCTCTAGACTGCCTGCAGAGGAACAGCATGTAGAATAGTTCCATGATTCAAGATAGTCTGGATTTTTAGTCTCAGAAATGTTACCCTAATAATAAAAGAAATATATTGCATTTAAGAAAATTTGTGAATTGGAAGTTAAAGAAGGTGTTAAGGCCTCCAAAATGGGGATATGTGCTGGTCTGTATGATTCGCTGTTATGGCTGGTATTACATTTCAAAATGTAGTGAACTGTGACCTTATTTTATTTTCTTTACTTCTAATTTATTTCAGATACATTGTTAGGATATTTTTGTTTATAGGTATGTGTTTGCACTCCTAATTTTTATGAATTTTTCTTTATTACACTTTGGGGCCCTTTAATTGTGGGTTCTTAAGGCCCATTCAATGCTGTGAATTACTGTTTGTCAGTTGTTGGGGTTTTTGATTTATTTTTAATGTCTTCCTTTTTTTCATAGGTATCTCTAGCAACACTCTTTTATTTATTCCTATACCATTTAAGTTTTTAAGAATAAGTCAGAATGACTATAGCACAAAAGGCAGTTAGAAATGAGTTGTGAAAGCAAACATACTTGCTGGGCTCATAATCATTTACCTTAAATTGCTTTAGTAATACATAATCTTCAAAGTTTTAGGCAACATGTTTGACAGAATAGTTGTACTGGTACTGTTTCTGCAATTCTTTCTGCTTTGTCTACTTTCATATGTAGGTAAGATTTCAAATTTTTTGAGAGGATGGGAACAGATCTTCTGGTTTTCTGGCAAAATCTGAAACAGTTTGTACCTTTGCTTTGGTAGAAAATCTGTTTTAGGCACAGCAGTGGTCCTGAGACACATCTCACACCAGTGTGAATCAGGAGCAATTTTGCTACAATCAGGGAAGTTACAGTCACTTGATCCTACTGTAAATTAGAATCAAGCCTTAAATCTCTCAAAGTAAGTTTGTGATGGCTCAAGCATTTGTTTTACTTATTAAAAAAAAAAAAGAAAAAAAAAAAAGAAAAAAAAAAAAAGGCAGTTAAAGCCAATCTTAAAATGTACATTCATTTTCTGCTGCTACAATAATATTAAAAGCCCAGCCTGGCTCCTCTGAGGTATTGTAATGCCCGTTCCATCCATTTCCTTTTAAATGGTAACCACGCCTGGGTGCAACATAGTGATGAACTCCCTCCTCTTGCCCTTAATGTCTTTCCTGTCTGTGGAACTAATCTAACTGTGCTAGTCGTCATACTACACAATTAGCTTAGTAACAGTCATCAAAATGTACCATGTACATTAATGATGAGTGCTGTTGATCGGCATAGATTTCTAGGAGCATGGTTTGTTATTGATTACTCTAATTATAAAGATTCAATATTTCAGTGTAAAGGACACTCCATTTAAGTGATGGTGTTATCCATAATAGCATCCCAGTCATGATCGTTATGCTACTAACTATTCTACTTAATAAAATTCAATGGAGAATTACCTTTAGAGATCATCCCCCACTCCTGAACTTGGACAGGGCCTCTCATGCATGCCTTTTCAAAGTCCTGTGGTGGGCCCAATGTCATTGACCTCTACTTTTTATCCCATCTTTCATAGAATTCACTTTTGTTTTTTTAAAATTACCTTACATGCAGTGGTTAATGGAGATAACTGTGTATATGAATGTTTTTTTAAAAATTGTCTATGATAGCTTACTCTATTTAGGAGAGTTCCAGTACTCATTTTACTAAGATTTAATTGATTTGTTAATTGAATTTTGAATTCCTCCCACTACAAGCAAGTCAGCTCCAAAGAGCGCTTACTGTACATCTGGGACATTTCTGTCATATGCTTCTCTTTGTTCATCTGTCACCAGAGGTTCTTGCTCAGTAATGATGTTTTGAGAGAAATAGTAATATTGTTGGTCTGGATTTATTAGAAAAGGAGAAGTATAATCTTTACATTTGAAAGAAACCGTAAGCTTTCATCTTTTCACATAATAATTGAATAAAACACTAAAAGCAATTAGGGGTAAGCATTTCTTAGAATGCAGTTATATGGTCCACCTGGTTTAAAAATGTTTGGTACTTAAAAGAAAAACAAAAAAGTCTGATTGTTGTGACTTCACAAAAAAAAAAAATCTAAAAAATTAAACAACTGAATAAAACAATGGCATACAAAATATCAAAAGGTTAAAAAAAAAAAAAGAAAAAAAAAGAAAAAAAAGAAAAAATAATACAAAGCTTCTCTGTGCTAGACTTGCTAGGAGCTCCAGATGGCAGGAGCTACCTCTTCAAGACTGGGCTGTAATCACAACTTTAAAAGAACAAATCTGAAATATGCTTTCACGCATTTGCATGCAGCCATTTTCTTCCCAACTATGGAAAGAAACAGTCTTGTTGCTACTGAGAAGCACCTCACACACCTCCTCTCTCTTGTTCTGAATGGTGTTTGTGTCAGTCTGCAGCTGTGTATGGTATTATGTCTTATAATCCTGCATCACTTCTATTCTATCCAGTCATATCTAATGTAGAAAATTAGTTTCCAGTGAAAGTAATATGTAGTGCTTTTATGATATTTGTGTGCAATATCCCCTCTTCCATTGAGGATATTTGATGTAAAAGAAACAAACTCAGTTCCACAATAAAATACAAAAGTGGTAAAGTGGTGTTGGCATGTTTCTTGTCTTTGTACATACTTGTAAGTTTCCCCTTCCTTTCAGTCACGATTACCTATTACTTGGGGTTTTGCTCGAAGTATCCATGACTAGATATCATATAGGAACCAATCTCCATTTAGAAATTTGAAAATAAACAAAGATTACTTTTATCTCTTTAGGTGTAGGACATTACCATGGTCTTACCAGGTATACCATGATGTGACTTCTTTCCGTTCTCACTTCTATATTCCTCAGCAGCATAACACCTCATTTTCAGTAACTACATGTTCAGCTGGCTGTGTCAAGAGATGGTACCCAATAAAGCCACATCAAACCAAGCCCAGCCTGGTTAGAAAATATTTTTTTTCCAAACCAGGGAGTTGCTTGCAAGTGCATTGCTTGTTTCCAGTGGACATAACCTCCATTACCTATTGATCTTGGTGATCAGAACAGAGCTGGTCAGCACAAAGGATGTGAAAAAGGCTGGGAGTCAAGCCTTTGTAGTTTTGCTTTATGGCAGCCATAGCAAGGTGCGGCAGTGATCATGTATGTCTTTCTCCTCAGTGAGCTGCAAGCCAGTGGGTGATGGTAACCAACAGCATGCAGCAAGGGGAGCTGGCTGTGTCAGTGAGGGGTTTCCCTCCTCCTCGGCCATTCTTTTTGTGAAACCTCTTTCTCCAATTTCTAAAAGGTTGCATTTCTAACTTCCAACAGTATCAATAAGAAATATTGTTCTTGGCTTGGATTGGGCTGAGCGTGGTAAAGAAGAGAGAAATGAAGACCAGATGAGGGGAGTAAATGCTATGAATCCTATACCTCAAGTATATGTTTGTGCCAAAGCTTTTTGAGCTTTGTGGTAGAATAGCCCAATCCTTCTTAAAATATATTAAAATGAAAGATTTAGACAGGCCAGGTCAGGTTGCCATCCCAATTATCCATCTGTAATTGAAAGGTATGCCTCTAGATTTACATTGTTGGAACCACCCCTGGAGCCCCTGAAAAAGGGTACAGCTCAGTTTCTGATGTTGGCTTTCTGGTTCCAGGGCCAAATTAAATCCTTTCTTCAATGCAGCTTATGAGGAGGAGAATTTTTGTTTCCATTAGTGTTGCTAATGAACAAGTTCAATCAGCTTGTAAAGCATTTCAGAAGACAGGAAAATCATAATCCCTCATGATAGGCCTCTTGGGTCTCTCAAAATGATGGATCTGCTTTGTAGCATCCCAGGCCTGGAGGCTGTTCAATACCAATTTTTAGTGCTTTATGTCTGGGAGGAACCACGTCTCCTAGAAGAGAGGCACACAGAGTTCACTTGAGTAATGTCTATGGTGACGCATCATAGATCCAGCACATCCCCAGGGCTACAGCAGTCTTTCACTGCTGACTGCTCCCATGGTCCTTACCTCTCCTACAGGCTGGCATAAAGCCCACAGGGCACTGTCATCTTTGTATATAGCCCAAACCAGTAGAGGATAAGGTCTCCTGAGCAAAGCTGAATATCCTCAGCTTCTAGGAGATTTACTGGCTTTTGACTGCATGCACAGCACCATTTCCACCAGAAATGAAATCATTTACATTTTCTGAAATATTGAGAACTAAGGAACCAAATCAGTGGGTTCTGCATGCTTCCTGAGCACCTGTCTGCTGGTTTCTATGGATCCCTGCCACTTGATGTAGCTGCTTCTCCACTTTCCAGCAGATCCAGCGTAACTTCCCATTGTGAGGAGGTGTCAGGAAGAGGAGTGTGGCTGCGTCTGCTGCCAGCTCCACTGCCAGAGTGACTACATGTTCCATACATTGCACACTGTGCATGACAGACAGGATATGTGAAATAGAGGGTCTCTATACCTCTATATATACAAACAAAGCTAACAATTTTTGTTAGTTACATTCTGTAGTTACGTTCAGTATACCTGTGAAGGTCCAGAAACCTGCTGTGAATGGATCTCATCATATCTCAACCCAGCTGTGTCGCTGAACTTGAACAGCTGATAGTAAGCTGAAACGCTGAGCCACTTAAATGCTTAATATGAACCCCCTGGACAGTGAGCCAGGGTTTCCAGCAAGGGTTTACAGTTTCCAAAGATAAAATTACAGCAGCAACAACCCTGTGTGTTAGAGCAGAATAGGCTTGAAAGTTTCGTTCCCAATTAATTCTGGTGAAGAATTGTCAGGATTTGTAATAAGCAAGATATATTTATAATTCTGATAACTGAATGGGCTCCAATGCTCTTTCTGCGCCTTGGGCATTTGCAATTCAGAATATGTTGGGAGCACTTGAGTGTATCAGACTGTTTTAGAGCAGCAGCAGAGATGGTATTGTGTTGGTTGCTCATAGTTCAATGACAGCTTTGTGACTGCTGAAGCACAGAATCACAGAATCATCAAGGCTGGAAAGACCAGCAAGAACATCCAGTCCAACCACCAACACATGTCAAGACTGCTCTATAGATATGTAGATTTATCTACCCCACCACTCCCTGGGCAGCCCGTTCCAATGCCTCACACTCTTTCTGAGAAGAAATGTCTCCTACTTGAACAATGCCTGGTGCAACTTAAGGCCTTTGCCACTTGTTCTATTGAAAAGCTGAAGGCCTACATGAAGGCTGTGTATGTTTCTGTGCAGAGCATGGTCTATGGTGGAGAGCACAGTTTCTGTTACTTTTACTAAATTTACTCTTGAACTGATGTTTCATGACTAATTTTTGGCCAACATTTCATTCACAACAGTTATAATCCATTGGAGCCTCTGTCCTGAGGTCAAGCTGTTCCTGACTTGTATCAGGAGTAGGTTTCCTTCTGCAGCAAAAGTGCCATGTCTCGGTATGAACATTTCCTACAATTACTCTTCTAGAACGTGAAATTTCACTTTACTTTCCACAGATGTACTCCGTTATTCTCTAGACCCTTTTGCAAAGTTAACCCACACTTTCCCCCAAAAGAGCCATAGCAAGATCAATGGCACAACCTGCAGGGTTGGATGGTGCTCTGTGAGCCAGGTCTGAAGCCAGCAGCAGTGTGCTTTTACAAATACGATCACTCCTTTTTGAGGAGTGTGTGGCACAGTGTGTGCCAACCCCACATGCACCAGATCTGGTGTTACTGCAAATAGGGCCCATCTGCGCCAGGCTCCGGGCAACACTGATTTGAGCTGCAAGAGAATAAATATGTAATTTTCCCCTTGTGAATAATGCATACGATTTTCAGAGCTCTGCTGGGAGTGTTCTGCCAGTGACACTTGTGGAAGAGTTACGTATTTGCGTACCTAATCAGAAGCATATTTGGTGTCTGCAGAGGATTTGAACTGGGAAGCTGCAGACTTCCCATTTCAGTTAAGTTGATAGTAGAAAGCTGAACTTAAACTCCTGAAGTGCTGGTCCTTCTCCCAGCAGTAGCAAAGCTTGTGCAGACGTACTGAAGAAGCTCTGCTCCTCAAGGATTGGTTTCCCTTGCAGTGGTGCAGGGCACTGGGCTTCTGGTCACTGAGCATGCATGCAGCACTGTGACCAAGTAACAAGTAGATAACAAGTAGAGAAATAATTCAAAAACTATTATGAAGAAAGACATACTCCAGTGGTTTACAAATACACTGTTAAGAGAGAAACTGAAATATCTTTAATTCAAATCACAGCTGTGGTCATGAAAGAAAGCGGGATGTGAAAGAACATTTCTGGGAGAGGCAGTCCACAGAGAGATTGTGCTACCAAGAGAGATTCCTGCAGGGAGCACTGCGACAGCCCTGTCTGCATGCAGCACTGTCTGGGAGCTGTCTGACATGCAGCAAGGGGCAGTCACATTGCAGAGAGCCCGACCATGGCCTTGTGAGGAGGGCTTGCTGGGCAGTGAGCTTGCATCTAACATGCACCAGGGTGCAGAACTAGAGGAACTCCGATCCTTTTTGTGTTTGTAGAGAACATAAGAGTAGAGGTTTTAAATGTTTATATGCACATATATAAATACTTCCTTTGGCATCAAAGCTTGTGTTTAAGCAGCACTGGATCAAATACTACTGTACGGCCTTTGCTCAGGCCTTCTAGATGAAGTCAGCTCTAATACAGCAGGTGATGGCTGCCACAGTGACACAGGCATCTGGTTAGAAGGGCTCTGGGCTATCTGGGACCCAGACTCATTCCTGGGAGCTGCTGAAAGAATTTTGGACAAATTCTATCACAAAGTGACCTCTGACATTCCTCCATCTTGAAGGATGCAGGACCCAGGGGCAGATGTACAAAGTTTTTACTGAAGTTTAGCCGTGACCACAGGACCCCTGCTCCATCAGGAAATGAGAGGCAGAGCCCCATTGCAACTTGCAGTGGCTCCCACCCCCCAGCCAGATGTGGTGCACACACCTGGTCCTACTCCTGCCCAGCCTCAACCCCACAGACCGTCTCCCCTGGGCCACGCACAGCGCAGCTCCCGGCGTGGGTGGGTGCAGCCCTGGGCAGGCTCCGGCCCTGTCTGTGCTCCTGCACACCTTGCTCTTCTGCAGAAAGAGCAAAAGCAGGATAACGATTGGGCTAAGTAACAAACAAATACTGTTCTATAATGAAGAGCTGACAAAGCAGCACATGATGTGCTGTTTGAAGATGGGAAATTCAATTCAAAATTGCTCATTAATCAAGCAATTTTTACCAAGCCTCGCTGTTATGATATCTTTAGGAAATACTCATCCAAGGCCACCATAATGTTAATTTGCATGGAGGGACTGGGAAAACCATTACAGGCATGGGGCAGGTATGAGTGCAGTGCATCTGCAAATTGGGGCTCACAATCTCCTGACTGTGAGCAAGGCCTGAAGTTTTGGGTACCAGGAGTTGAGTGCATTGGTGCCCTGCTGCCTGATACACTGGGGGTGTGAAGACAGAGCAAGTGGGAAGGAAATGGATGTGACTGGATGTACACGAGGATTGATGGGGAGATCAGAGGGGACCCTGTGCAGCAGAGAAAGCTGACAAGAGGAGCTGCTGGCAAATTCAAGAGTGTACAGGCAGGCTTGTGGGAAATCTGGTTCATGAGAAGACACTGGTTTGGCAGAAACTTGCTGCTACTGAGATGGTGGTGAGACCAAGGGTGGGGGAGCAGAGAAGATGGGAGACCAACGCGCTGTGGAGAAATACATACCAATGGCACTGCAGGGAGGGAAAAGGGGTCCATGTGTGGGACTGGTGGAAGCATCAGAAGAGGTTTCTTGCTCAGAGTGATGCTGAGCTGAGAGATACATGACAAGACTTGCCAGGATTTCTTGCTCCTTAAGCTACATATGATCTGAACCCACTGCCATGGGTACTGGGTTTAGTGCCTCTTGTCTGGCCACCACAATCTGTTCTGATGCCTGCAAAGCACTTCACAGGGAAACTCCCTTCTCCTGGGGTTAGGGGAGAAGTGGGAGCAGATTCAAGTCCAGTGCAGAGTATCTGTTTTATCCATGGTGAGGAAAATCTCTCCTGGAGGACAACATCATACAACACTTGTTCTCCAGTTTATTTAAAGCTCATGCCTGGATGACAGGCTGTATCTAGTCAGAGTTCTGGCTACAGGCTGAGCCAAAAGCGTTCAAACCCAGTGCTTAAGAGTTAAAAAAAGGAGGCAGCCTGCAATATTAACAGGTTGGTCAGTACTTAGAGGAAGATTTTTTTCTGTTGCTATAGCAGTTAAATCTAAATAAATAGTAAGGGGGCTTAGCTGTGTGGGAAGTGATGCATGCTCTGTGAGATAGCAGGGATGTGGCAGCTGGCTGCTTGCCGGAGCCTGATGAGCATTAGCAGCCTGGCATGTCCACCCAGCAGGGTGAGCAAGCAGAGATGGGGCCAGAAACAGGCTGTGCATGCTGCCAATGAACAGATGCTAGCAAGCAGTTAGAAGGATGGAACTATCCACTATGGCCTATCCAGATAGTATCTCATAGGCATGGGAGCAACAGCTGAGATGGCTGAAGCCATACAGCAGACCCTCCATGTCCACGTACAGAATATCCCTGGAAGAAGAGTTGGTTATTTTATCAAGAAGCTGAGAACAAAACTGGATGATGCAGGATCAATTGTGAATCTTTGGAAGTACAACCCATGTTCTCATGCCAAAAAGCTGAACACAGGCACAGGAAGGACACTTCAGTCTCTTGTGGCCAGCTAGGAATGCTGTCTTCAAGACACCGGTTTTAAGGAAACTGTTCTCAGAAGTGTATTTGGCCTCCCGTCTCTCTTAAGGCTAGAAAGCATTAGGAGCAGTTAAGAGGAAAAAAACTTCAGGAGAACTGATAAGAGAAAAGTTGCCTGTAAAGGCTACTGCTGGATTAGTCAGGCCAAAACACAGAATCATCCCCTCACCTGGAGACTGCACTCCCACTGCACTATGGGAGACTACAGGAATTGCTGACAAGAAGGGTAAAGAACCTTACTGTCACGTTCTCAGATATAAAAGCAATCAAGTTGTGAGTATACTCACTGGGAATAGGCAAAGCAGTTGGTGAATGCCAGTAAGATACCTAACTACAAATAAGTTCAGAGAATTGCAGCATGTTCTGTTCTCAAAGGATTGAGTAAGCGTGTGATGTGAGATTTAGAGCTCTAAGGCTAGACAGGTGCATGATAAAACTGGAAATACTCCTCAGATACTGTGGCAGAACACACTGAGGCACCACTGTTAACACAACAAGGTGCCATACAGAAAGGCTGTTGTCAGGATCTCCCTCTTTTTAAGGAGCTTGCCCTGCAAGAAGCTGCAGAAAATTGTCTCTTGATCAGCTTCTGTGGCAACAGGGAATGTAAGCATGATGCAATCCACAACCTTTTCTCCCTTGCCATCTTCTTTTGCTCTGTATGAATAGCTACATCATTTTCAAAATCTATAGAATAGGGCATGGGATTATGTATGCAGCTGAGGCAAAAATGGGATTAGGTCAAAAAAGAACCATGAAACAATGCCCAGAACTTAAAAGGAAATGCAGTGCAGAATGAGGCCTCTTTGCTGAGGTGACTGCATCTGTTTCTCTACTGACCTTAAACGTGGAGCAGAGAAGTGCTAATGAAGTCGGAAATTTCTCAATTCCTTACAGGGAAGCATTTTTATAGGCACATCTAAGTGCCTTTGCAAGTGCTAACTCCCTGTTTCAAAAACAGTCTAAAGTAGGCTTCCAGCTCTGTGTAGACTAGCCTGAATTTTCCAAGTGGGCAGGAAAAAAAAGCAGTCAACATACGTTAATCCTCTTAGTGGCTAAGTTCAGAGTGGCCCAGGCACTCTTTTCTGTGAGAAACTCACATTGAAACAACTTGTGTTTGAAATTTTCCCCTCTTCTTTTGTTTCTTTCAACCTCTACAACTTCTACCACAGGCAATGCCTTTGTTTCTTTGTGTTGTCTCCATACCACCCCCTGCCTGGCTGCTAACAGGAGGAAAATATATTATAAACATGATGATTTCTAAACTACACATGCTTTTGCTTCAGGAAGCAGGCAAAATGGAAATAGATTTATTTGCATATAGTAAATAGTCACATACAGTCATATTTGCACAAGTAATTAAGTGAAATATTAATAGTGAACAGTTCATGTACAGAGGAATGCATACCGTAACGGCTGTTTGAATTTCAGTATTAAGCGGACGCCTTAGCTAGCTTCCTAGCTTCCAGTTCCTGCTTAGCTTTTTCTCTCATTTCTCTTTCTCTCTCAATGAGAAGTGCTTGTTCTTGTTCCCACTCCTTTAGCTTCTGCTCATGCTTTGCGATGTCCTCCACTTCACATGCTGGCAGCTTCTCCTTGACGAGTTGGGTGGTCAGGGTTAACAGGCTTTCAGATTCAACCTTGCCAAGTGAATGCAGCTTAGAGTACAGCTCCTGTCACAAAAAGGAGGATTTGATGGGAGAAAGAAGGAGACAGTCACAAAATAATCAATGACCAAGCACTTCCCTGTAACAACCAATATATAGTTGTTTGAATCTAATGATTAGAGGTGCTGATCCAGGCTGGCCATTTTGTCCTAGCTAAAGATTTTGACTGTGGTAGCAGGTATCACTCCTTCCCCTTGGAATGCTAACCTTCAGAATAAGTTTTTCTGAACAATAAAACTGAAACAAGAAAGTTCCGTTACCTACTGAAATTCTCTTTATTTTTCCAAGTGTAGTCACCTGGTATAAACAAAGATTAGCTGACCAGTCAATAGTGAAAATACAATTTAAGCACCTTTTTTTGTGTCTTAAATCAAAGCAGACTGACTGCTGTGTTCTCTAATGCCTGCCTTAGCATCACTCTCCACATATGCAAATCACTTTAAACGCCTGCTTACTAATAGCAAACTTCCAAGTTTTCTGCCAACAGTTACTTTGATCTGAGGTTTGATTGTATTTACACATACACAACAGAGCTAAAGCAAGTAATATTTATTCAGGTATATTCTAAAATGTAACTAAAGATACAGCTTCAGTAACAAACTGCAATACTTCTTTCTTGAGCTTTACTTACCAGAGCTCATGCAGCATAAATATATTAATTCACTTAAGATGATGAGTCATTGACTGATACTATTTCTAGCTTTATGGAATATTTGGCCTGATGGCTCTCTAACAAGCTGATTAATTGCCTTAGAAGTGCAGATATACAGACAGCCAGGAAAGAGTTTCCTGAGGGAGGAAGACGACATGGCACTGGCACATTCCTTAACCCTTGCTCATTCATTAGATAGGAACACATTTTTCTGATTGTTCTTTGAAATAAAATATTTTACTGAAACAGGCACTTGCAGAAATGTTTGAAGTAGGTAGGTACACCCATGTGCTTCTTTCATGTGTTCTTTGAATAAACCCTACTAATTTGCACTGCAAGATAACTGAAAGAAGATGGGATAATTAATCATCACACAGTGACTCTGAGAACATGATGACATTCGATCTTCCACTCCCAGTTATCACTGGGAGCTTGCACACTATGCAGCTGGCCCACAGTGTTCCTCTTACCCAGCACCCACTGCAATAATCTGCAAAGGCACTACAGCTCAACTCTAGGCTCGAGGTTATGCCTTCTTCTGAAAAAGGAAATTGGAGCACCTCTTCTGATACCTTTTTACCTCTTCCCGCCTCAGACAACACAACTACAACAGGTCTGCTCTTTTGTCAGGCCCAGGGAAGCAGATAAAAAGCTCTTTTAACACTATGTATGCAGGACTGAGGTGCTTGGGAATTTGGCTCTGTCGCCTTTGATTTTATGACAAAGTTTATAAACTGAAACAATGTGACATTACCAAATTAAAACCAAAATTAGTAATATCTGTGTATTTATCTCTCTTCTGTTTGAGATATGAGTGAATTTACAGTACATCCAGAATAAATATGAAGACAGTATGGTTTGGGTTTAACAAAGGAACACAATTCCTGATAACTGATGCAGAGTCTCCCTACTACCTACTACTGAGGACGTGCCGGAAAGAGAGTTTGGATGCTAAAACTAAGCAGCATGAAATTGAAGAAGATGAAATGCAATGAATTGGAAACTAGCTGGGCCTCTCTCCTAACCCATTACTGGTATTACTGAACTCTGGAATCTTCTCTACTCTGCTGTAATACATTAATGAAACTCATTTAGGAAAGTAGCTATATCCTGCAGGTATCAGAAGGGCACATTCTTAAATGGCAAACTCATTGATTTTTATGAGCAGTCTCCAGGGCTCTGCACACAGACAGAGAAGGTACATTGCTTTTAAAGAGGGTGCTCTCAGCATTTATATGATGTAATGCTTGCCCACCGATCACTGACACAGATGGATTGAATTGCCTAAGGAACACTGCACTGAGTAGTATGCCTAAGAATACGATATCTGGAAACAGGTAATTACAGTATGAATGAGAGCATCAGACACAAGATTCTAAATTACTGCTCTGAAGGCTTTATCTGGAAATAGCCAAAGGCTTTCAAGTCCTGCTTGCTAGAGGCGAAGGACATTTTGCCTCTCACATATATGATTTCCTAGACAGGCTGCCACAGCTTTTTCAGGTACTTCTACAAATGGCTGTTTCAGAGGTTTGTACTAGACATAAAGTCCAAGAAAGTGTAGAAAATCATGTAGAACATGGTACAGGAACCATATGTCTGGACAAAGTCCAGGTGCTCTTCCTTGCATGCCTGGGTATATCACTCGTGAAAGAGAACTGGACAAGCATGAGACTGAAGTGATTCATTTTGAGCACCAGGAGAAAGACTGGTAGTAGAGCTAATGCAGAGCTGGACAAAGTGCAACAGTCTTTTCAGCAGCAGAAGTGCAATTACTGTGTTGGGATTAAACAGCGTGTGCCAGGACACTGGCAGTGAATGCCAATATCAACAGGTTTTTTCAGAGCAGCCAGACCCATAACTTCCCCTAGATCTGTATGTATTTCTAGTGTACTTTCACTTCTGTCCTGCCACTGTCCAGGGGTTCAGCTCAGAAAACTGACTGCTGCTGGCTTAATGGATTTCAAAGAGGAGTATAATAGCTCTTCCAGACTTAGCAGAAGTGGCATTCTGTCTTGAAAGCCCTTTTTTTCTCATCAAGATAACTGGAAATTATGACTTCTTCATATGTAACTTACTCTTGGATACCTACATTTCACGTAAGTGCTATTTTTCCTTAAAATTCTCAGAGACCTTAAAGATAGAGATGGACAAAGTAGTTTGATGGATCATTACTACATCAGGGAATGCCTGAAATGGGGTCAATCATGGAAGAAAGGTTGAAGCAATGAGAAAAATATCCTCTTGGCACCACTCTTCCCCACTGTTTCACATTTAGACCTTGTTTTGAGCATTTATCATTATTTTGTTCAAGGGCAGACAATGGATGGACAATGACAGACACAAAAAAATGCCTCATTCTCTCCTTCAAAGGGCGTATGTATTTACCTAACTCACTGTAATTCATCCAAGCATGAATTATCACATGCTGTCCACTCATTCATTCCCAAACACTCCAAATACAAAGTCCTAAGTGCTTAAGTGTAATATTCAAAGGTTAGTGGTAAATAGTTTATATAAATATAAACCAAAGAAGGGAAAAGCAAGTGTTGGTAATGTGAAACCACAGGGTAACAGTCATCTAATTTCTGGAATTTCTTTAGAGCAACTGTCTGTATTCAGAGCTGTTCAAGGTCATGACAGCAACAGTGGAAACTGATGGTCTAAGGAGAGAGCATTACTCCTGGAATTATAAGCCAGACTAGCTTTAGCCTAGGGTATTTGATTTTTACCACAACTCAAATGAGAAATGATCAAATAAAATGGGATTGTTATATAGCTATGAGATGCTTAAAAAAAGTACCATGTAGCTATGCTGTAATGTTTGAATTTTATTTTGTTATCAATAGTGTGACAAACTAAAGATAAGAAGGAAGAGATATATCCTTACTTATTATCCAGATTGAAAGTATAGATGCAACTTTTGTACTTAACGTACATAAATGGACAATAAATTTAGGATGGTCTCATCTCTAGTACAATTTATTTTAATGAGCAAGAACCCACACAAGGTCAGATAATGGATCTCTAATGACATACCACTTTTGCAAACAGCATTTGGATTTATCATTCTGATGTATGAAAAGTGAAGATAAAATCCCAGCAGACAGACAAAAGACAAGTGGCCTTGAGCACTTATTTGTTTGAAGCCTGCTTCCTCTTTGAGTAAGTGAAAATGTAAGGTGACATCAGTTTCAAAAATGCCAGGTAGCCTCCTGGTGCACTGAAAGAATGTCAGTCTACTAGCCATAATCTGTAAACTTATTTATCTTCTAGTATGTACTAAGGAGATCTATAGCTTAGAATATTTAGATGAAAGGAAGTTTCCTACCTTGAATCGGCTGTAGTACGCAGGTATTTTCAATTGCTCCATTTCTTCCGATTCTGCATATTCTGATTTCTGTTCTACTTCTTTGGCTTCTTCAGATGGTTCTGGACCAGGTTTTGCTTCAAGGACGGACCGTAGAACGGTCTCCAGAACATCAACCTGGGCAATCACATTTGTCATTGTTAGCATAAACTGTTTGAAACTACAATCTGACTAATACCACCGTCAGCTTTATAAACAGCTTTGTAAGTTACCATGTAGTTCTGAAGACTACTTTAAATGATAAATTCTAAAAGCAAACAGACTCATTCTTGGAAGAATTCCATACTGCATTTTGGACTTTTGAGGTTGGACATTTTGAAGTCCCTGCAGCAGAACAACTCTGTCAGTCTCTGTCAACAGGTCTCTGTCTACTCCCTGTGAGTCAGGTGCTGACTGGTATTTGAGAAAGTGTCAGGCACTAGACTAATGTCTTTTCTAGGTCTGATACTTAGCCATAAATACTAATGTTAAACAGTAGCCCCTGTGATAGTGTGATACAGAGTCACAGATACATCTAAATAAGATGTTACTGTGTTATATTCTTGAATATAGTATTTAATAGATCATCCTGGTTCCTCTTTAGTGAAAATAAGGGGGAAATCACTTATTCAGCAGCAACAACATTCATTCCTGTCGTGGGCTGGATAATGGAAATGGGAAAAATGGTAATACAACATATTGGTAAAGGTATATTTTTAATCTCTATGACTCTTGTTTTTTTCATGATCTCCACCTGAGAGTTATCAACAAAACCACCATCTCTTAACTGAAGCTGTATCAAAAAAACTCATTAGTGTCCTGTGGGACTTACTAAATTATTTCCTTATCTATTATTGATACAAAATATGAAATTGCTATATGGATGTTGCTGCTGTTCTGGAAATAACATGATTGTCGTAACTTAAATTACTGAATGCAGATTGACTGCATTTTAAAGTTCAGCCTTTATAAATATAAAGAGCTGTTACCCTTCTGTGAATCTTTATTCTGAATCTTTATCAGTTGGAAGAAATAACTGTATAACCTTGGAATCTATGAAACTTGCCACAAGCAAAAGGTCTCTTGATATCTATATGGTTTCATTTTTGTAGCATAAGTATATAATGCTAAAGAATAAAAATGAAGCATACTTGAAATAACATTCTTGCACTAAAATGTAATTCAAAACTACCAATACTGAAACAGGATTAAAAAAAAAAAAAAAAATCAATGAAATTCTGACTATGTGCTTGGAAATACATAAATTCTCATCTGGAGAGTTTCTCAAACAATCCCACATACCAAAATTTGCTTGTTCACACTTAAACAATATAGCACAACACTAACTCCTGGTCTGTTGTTCTGATAGTAATAGAAACTCTTTCTGCCAATAGTAATGGTAGAAAGAAAAGAGACCTTGCTAGTGAGAAACAGAGAAAAGCTTAAATCCTGAAAAATAAGCAATTGATAACGATTGACCAAATCACAGAAAATGTTTACATCAAAACTGTGCAACTAAAATAGTTGTCATTTGAAGACTTTTTGTTTAGATACAAAATTTATTCAGCTAGAAGATAATATTACATTTTAGAAAAGAACTACGTTTGAAAAAACAGGACTATATCTTTCTCAAGTGTTTGCTATTGTGCAGGTTTATCAGGACAGTGATGTACAACATGGCCCGTACATACTAGTGCTATGACCTGATATACCAGATGCAATCTTGTTTCAGCACTAGGATGTTTGCAGATTGCCCGGAAAAGTCAGAGGAGTTCCTTACTTTGTCTAGTGTTTATAAGTGGAAAGAATCATAAATCTATTAGGCTGAATTCTTCAGGCTTGGATTAAGAAAGAAAACTGCTGAATCACACCCCAAAAAATAAAATGGTGGGAGTTTCAGATGTAATACTTCCTTCCTTGTCTTATCCAGTATTATGCAGACCTGCTTCTCCATATGGAACATCAGGAAAACCTGCTCATCAGTGACCTGGCCTTTGTACATCAAGGGAAATGCAGAGCCTAGTAGCGGTGCAAGCAAAAGGGAGACTCCCATCATCAGGCAGCCCTTCAGGAAAGAGCACCAAGAATAGATGTTGAGAGCCTCAATGCTTTTTCTATGTAGCATCTTATGTGGTTTATTCCACCTAAAATGGCTGGCCCAGGAGCAGCCTAAAGCATCACAATGATTGAAACCCCAGCATCCCTTAGTCAGACCTAACCTCACAAAAAGACCAAATCCACCCATCCTCTCCATAAGAGCACACTACAACCCTTCTAGAAACCACTCTGAACTCTGGAGCAGTACTATTTAGGACATAAAACCACCTGAAAAGACACACAGAATTAGCCATGAGCAGCACAAGGCACAACACTTCATCTTCAAGTATGTCTCTGAGTGGACTGGGAAGTACCTCAATAGGAACATAAATGGCATGTGGCAATGCAGATAACTCACTCCACAAAGACAAAGCGATAGACATAATTGCTGGCTTGCCAACAACAGCAGTATCTCTGTTCTAAATCACCTCTCCTGGACTCCAAAGAGCTCTGAAAAATTGCTGGGCCTGGAAAGGTCTGATACTTTCTCATTAGCAAGACAAGTAATTTACAAATTTTACTGGAGTATGGCTTGTATGTAATTTCTTATTTTATGCAGGTTACATGAAGTTTTCATACTTACAGCTTCTTGGCAGATTTTGCTGTCTCCTGGCAAAGAAGCTACATTCTCCATCACCTGCAAGGCTCTATTTAAGTATCCAGGTGTCCACATCAATGGCATTAGGTTGTATACAGCTCTTAGACCTTTATTCAACTCCACTTTCCCTGTGATAAGACAGTACCTTCAGATTATTACTTGAAAACTCAAGTCCTAAGGAAATCTATAAGAGTTGACATAGTTCTCTGTGAAAAAGCAAGTTTCTAGGTTTGTCTGGTAAGAACAACATTCTTTTCTATGAAGCTGCTTTGACAGAATTGTTATTATTGTACTTGAATGAAGTGCCTTCTGTTTGCCCAGTTTCAAAACTATCATGTTTGTTACTTGTTCCTCTCTACTTATTTTTTCCATCACCTGGAAATTTTATTCACATGGAAAAGACGAAAAGTGGAGAAGTTTCCTAATTGTCTGGCAATTATAACAGCACTTCTAAGCAGGATTTCTGAACATCTTCGACAAACAGTTCCAGAGACTTCATGGACTCACTGTGCAACATGTGTCCGCCAAATAGGAGAGACTAGACTCACACAAGTTTTGAGGTTCTACTCACACATGTATCAAGGCCAGATTGTATGAGATTAATAGTACATGCTCTGGATAACCCTACAGCTCAGTATTCTTATTTCTGGTTGGAACTTCCTGAGAGAAAATATAGGAGACCTGCCAAAATGAAATCTTGGTTCTTGATTTATGGTACTGTGCACCAAGGTCTTCATGACTTTCGCAGGACTTATGATGTGCAGCACTGTGGACAACATGGTGTTTCTTCTGAGGTGAACATGAGTAGAAAACATGAAATTCCCATTCAACACTGCAGAGAAAATCTACATGACATTCCAGTTTGTGAGTACTAACTGGCAATGAACATCACCCTACGCTCTTGATTTTGTCATTATCAATGAAAAAAAAATACTATGACTTCGGTGCACCTTACCAGAGCTATGCATCCAAGTTCTCCATTGAATTTAAACTCTGATTGCAATAACATGATTGTGAAAACACAACTTACTCTTCTTCATACAAAATAAGGTAATTTGTGCACAAAGCTTATAGACTACAGATAAATTAAAACAGCTAAGGTGCTTTAGGCCACCCTGTGCCTGAAGACATCTTTCACTCTTTCAGAGGTTAGTTCCATTAGTGCTGGCAAGACTGTGGAATATGTGACATAACAGTAAATAGCTTTTGATCTACTGAATGTCAATGTCATGGAACAAGTACTACTGCTCACAAACACCGAAATTCACATCTACAGACACTACTCAATCAATCTATATGGCACAAAACTGAATGCCAGTTAACAGCAGCTCCATGGAATATCAGATTTCAGATTAATTTTCATATTTATCCCCCTTTTTGACTAAAAATGAGGTTTTCATTTTACAGTCATGATAAGTCATAATCAGCAACCTAACTTTGTCATTATGTATTGTATTTTGAGGTCATATTTTAAGAACAGTACACTTGTTATCATCCTGAATGAATTCTACAATAAAATGTAATACTATAACGGAACAAATGCATAATCACACATTCTAAACTAATTTACTACTTTCAATCAAATAATCATTTTGCAGAGGACAAACACTGTCTGGACTATACTCCTGTGAAGGAAATTCAATAATCACTTATTTCTTCTTTTCCATCCTGCATCCTCCTTCCCTTCTATCCTGGATGTATCCAGCTGTTCTTCAAATAGTACTACATATCATTAGCAGTGAAGGCTCCTTAAAAGATACAGGATAAAGGTGGTACTATCTGCTATTCACAACAGAAACATTAATGTCATGGTGAGTACTAATACTTTATTTAAATATTCTAAACATAGTGTTTTTCAGGTTGTGGCCTCCAAACACCTTCGGGTTTAAGCATTATTTTGAGCTCCATAATTTGAAGTAGAAAAAAAGCTGATTCTTTATAACTGTCAATTTGTTTTTTGGGGGGGTGTATTTGGAAAATATGTTGTTCCCTAAGCAAACTAACCTTACTCCTCTCTAAGATTACCTTCCTTCATTTGGTCTGAACTCTGAAATTGCTCTTCCCATGATTTCTACTTTTTTTTTCCTCAATCTTTTCATCAATTACATTTTAGTTAAGCACAGACACCAGTTTAGTTCATCCAATGAACAAAAGGATAAATCCGATTGCAAAGGAGGTAAAACTTACCAAGAAATGCATAACCATACAGCTGGGAGCTAAATCCCACAGTACTTGTTTGCTTTAGACCCGTCAGCACTAGTGATGCACCGAGATTTCTCTCCTCTTCCCACTGCAAATAGTAAACTAAGATGTAAACTAAGCATGTGTTCCTTGACAAACACAAACAAAAAAGTTGCAGCAGCTAAAGAAACCACTTGGCTTAATTATGTCTTACTAATAAAGTACAGAATCACGCAACAAATTCAGTGTTCAGTTACAGTACACATATCCAGAACAATAGTATATTTATGCAAAGGAACATCTTCTAAACAAAAATTAAATGCGAGGAGCCAACATTCTGAAGGGAAGTAAGTCAGTGTGTTTACATAAGGTTAAGAATTGTATTGATTTACATTAGTCAAACTCTGTCCTGTATGTTCTCACATTTGCTTCAGTCTGATACTGCTTAAAACAAAAATTACATGCCTTCTATATTGGAAAAGTCCTTTCTTTTAAGTGTGTGATAAGATTCATCCTCCACTATATTCTGCTAGAATAGAAAATACTGAGAGAATAATATGCTGCTAGCAGCTGCTTCAAATCCTAGTGACTGATCAGACCAAATATGGCTAGAGCCCTAATCAGTAAGTATATTAAAACCACAACAGAGGTGTGAATTTTATTCTGAAAAATTCCCTGCACTCCACTTACTCTTAAAAAGCACAGGGGTTTGACCTGGCTTAATGCAAGGAGGTATATTTTTGAGATGTGGCATTTTTTGTGTCTCCATTCAGGTGCACATGAACTTACATATATATATCCAACAAAAAATACCATTATCTGACAACCAGGAAATGTATTTGTCTAACCTAGGAAAGAGATACAAGGGGATAGTTCTGTTTCCTGCTGAATTCAGTGTTCCTGGTGAATGTTACAAGAAAAGCAGAAGAGAACTTTAAGGGTACAGATTCTTTTGGGAGTTAGCGTGTTTGGCTTCAAGAGCTGGAGAAACTGGGAGAACTTAATACCTTTGCAACTGAACATGGCAATCATACTAATTGTTTTCAGCAATCAAGCATGAAATTTTCCAGTGAGAGCTAAGACCAGTGTTTCAGCAGCGCTTACAGCAGCAATAAAATGGAAGCTCTTTACCACAAATACTAAGGACTAACATAGTCAGATTGCTTATGATACAGTACAAGTTAAAAAAAAACATTTTGTCAGTCTGCTGGCCCCTAAACTACAGCCAATGCTCTGTCTGCAACAGGACACCGGCTGACCTTTCTTGCACCTTGGAAAGAAGGAATGGGGATTTTCACAAGCAGCTGACTTTCTACTCTCTGCACACTCTTTCCTAAATTAGCCACAGAAAACTGGTGCTGAGCATTATGAAGTCTTGACTGGTACTCCCTATGTTATATACCTACAAAAATATGACTTATAATGCTGTCCTTGGATGGAGTTATTTCAAAATACATACTAAATAGGTCATAGCTGTAAAAATAAGCTTGCTTTTTAAAGTGTTACATGTCCACACCACCTCTGCTTGCAAGTTCAGCTTTCAAGAAATACCACATGTATTGACTAGTGCCTCTCTTTGCAGTGAGGATACACAAACACAAACATAATAGGAAAATGCTTCTCACATACAAGTGATCGAGTATACTTGTCTTCTAGGGAATTGAGGAGAGAAGAGTGAATAGGGCAAACACATACCTCTTTTCATCAGTGAAAACTGAAATTACAACCCAACTGATTAAAATCTTATAAATACATTTTAACAAGACATATAGAGGCTTCAAGTACTTTTCTTATGGATGGCAATAGGCTTTTGAAGACTTATGCCAAACTACAGGAGAAGTAGCTGCCTAAAATGATAGGAGAGCCCTTTGTAGTAAAGTCCTAGTGAAATGTTTTGTTACCAAGCTCCAATGGTGAGTGATACTCACCTTCACAGTGTCCTAAATAACAGGTTTCTGTTAACTGCACTCCACTGACTCTTAAAAAGCACAAGAGTTTGACCTGCTTAATGCAAGGAGGTGTCTCTTTGAACTGAAGTGAAATGTCACTTCATAACCTTACAATGATCATATACCACCTCTGAAAATCCTGACATGTCTTCAGAGAAAGGAACAACAAAAAGGGATGATGTGATTTGCTGGTTTTCCTCTTCCTTTTTTTTCCTTTCTTTTATAGTTGTCAAAATGATAAAGAAAACTTGCAAGCATTTTATTTTTTACAAAAACTTAATGGAAAGTTTTTATTCAGAACAGACGCCCAGCTGACTACAACACAACATGTAGAAACAGAAGCTCCATGTATCATTTTGAGTGTGGTCAGCTTACCGTATGTTCAGACTTGGTTGCTAGGTACTGGTATAAAACATAGAGAGAAAGAAGCTGTGTTGAGAACTCATCAAAACTTTCTTGCAGCATGATCTCTGTAACTATTGATACAGCATCTGTGGAGGAAATAAACACACGTTAAGTGGAAAATTACACAGCTCCTTCTGCATCCATTAATGTTCCCCAATGTTTTACTGCTGTAGTGTTTTTGAAATCTTTAGGAAGAAAGCTAAAGATTTCCTATGACTAACAGTAGAGAATTAGTCTTATCCACTTGGGTTGTTCTAACATGTCATGAGAAGGAGAATGCACAATCAACTGGATTACGTGTAAGACAACAAGACAACAAGACAACTTTCTAAACACATCTTAACTCATTGCTCTCAGACTTTTGATTGCTTCTTTGCTCAGCCCTTCAATCATTAACTTTAAAAAAAAAAATCTTCAAAATAACTTATTTCTTCTTGTATTTAAATTAAAAACAAAAGACCAGCTTAAATTCATTGCCTTCAAGGTGACTGGAGTGCATAGCAGAGAAGAAACTCTGTCACAGACCACCCATAGCATTCACTGTATTCAGCAAACAGTGCTCTTGAGGAGCTCCTCAGGGAGTTCCAGTGACACTCCCTCTCATGAAGGTCAGTTTTTTAAACTGAAAGCCTTGAGCCTGTCAGAGAAAAAAATATGGATAGAAAAAGGGCCTCTCAAAATAAAATATGTATTAACTTCTCACTAAGCAAAACCCTCAAGACAGAAACTTCAGACAAGTCTTTCAACAATTCTATTTTCCCTCTCAGTTGTTTAGTTTGCAAAAGGTTTATGCAAAGAAAGATCACTGCAAGTCTGTAGTGCAAAAAAATCTGCAGTGCAATGAAAACCTTAAATATTTGTCATCAAACATGAGAGGATTATTCTTCTCAGCACTTTCTCCAGTAACAAACAGGTCTAGATAAATAGCTCAGTTTAGATGCATAGCTTTTTGAATAGCTTACAAGTGGACAACATTGTTGAATTTTCACTAGCATCTTCTAACATAATATTAACATGTTAATTGGAATTCTACAAGTTGAAGAAGATGGCTTACATTTTGAATAGCATTAATGATCATAGAAACACTGAATTGCATGTTTCAAAATCATACAATGAAAGAGATCCAACCTAAGTGATATATAAATATGCAGAAAAGTAGTTTAGATAAGGAAAGTGTGTTTTCAAGGTGAATTTAGAGAAAATATGGCTGTAATATGTTAATACATAGGAAGGCTCTGCATATTTAAGAGCATACAACTGAGGATGAAGAGCTGGTATCTATTTTCTTACCCTCATATTTCTTCTGTTTTATAAAACAATCCAACAAAATATTGAATGTAAAATTATCTGGGAAAATTCCATATTGGACCTGAAGAGAAGAAGGAAAAAAATGAGTGAGAAAATCTGCTGTTCAAATCTTTCAAAGCAGAGCAGGTATCAGAAGGATCAAAACCATGGTGTTGCACACTGATGCAGTATGACAGTCAGGCAATATAAGAAGCTTATTAACATGGCTCCTGTGATGTGCGCCTACTACCTTTCAGTTACTGGGTTTGTTTTAGCATTATGTCAAGGCCTTTGAGACTAAGAAAGACACTGCCTACCAAGATTTTTATGTTTCATTTGTATTAAGTGTGCTCTAAACACCATAAAACCAAAAAGCTCAAAGAGAAAAAAGAGGACAAAAAAACTGTATAGAGTTTTTGCTGAAACTAAAGTTTGACTAGAGTTTCAGCAATCAAGTCAAACTTTACTTTTTGTTTTGACAATTACATATCTGAATTTAAAACCACAGTATTCATAACAGGCTGTAATAGGAATTCCAGGTAGGGCACAATTGTCTCAAAATGTTAATCAAATATAGTTATGGTTTTTCCTTGTAAAATCTTACCTTGTTTTTTAATGTGTATAAGGCTTTGTCTTGCGCACCATGTTTTAAGCATTGTCTGATCCAACTGTGAATGGTCCAATCTCTCAAGTACCAGCAATTCGGACTATGCCGAAACCTAAAGAGTGATAAACAGTCCAGCTGACAATCGATTCGCTGAATCAGAATCACAGAAAAAAAACATCTGTAATCACAGAATCGCAAGGGTTGGAAGGGACCTCAAAAGATCACTGAGCCAAACCGCATCACTAAAATAAGTACCCTACAATAGGTCGCACAGGTAGGAGTCCAGATAGGTCTTGAATATCTCCATAGAAGTAGACTCCACAACATCTCTGGGCAACCTGTTCCAGTGCTCCATCACCCTTACCTTAAAGTAGTTCTTCTTCCACATGTTAGTACGGAACTACCTGTGTTCAAGATTTAGGCCATTACTCCTCGTTCTATCGCTATGCATTACTGAGAAGAGCATGGGCTCATCCATTTGCCTCCCACCTCCCTTTAGATGTTTATAAACATTTATCTGATCCCCTCTCAGATTTTGTTTCCCCAGGCTGACAAACCAGGTTACTCAGTGTTTCCTCATATGAGAGATGTCTCAGGCCCTTTCACATGTTTGTTGATGGACTCCTAGGAGATCCCTATCTTTTTTGAACTGGGTCATCCAGAACAGTAGATTAAATGTGGCCTCATCAGGGCAGAGTATGAGGGAGGATCACCTGCCTCGACCTGCTGGCCACGCTCTTTCTAATGCACTCCAGGATACCACTGGTCTTCTTGGCCTCAAGGGAACACTGCTGGCTCGTGGCCAATCAGTTGTTCACTAATCAATAATCAATAGATTATGTTTTAATATTTCTGCCCTTCATGGTCTCAAATATTAATCTTCCTTTATCTTTGCAGCCAAACACTGCTCTTCAAAGAGTTCTAGTTAGTCTTTTAAGTAAAAGAAACAATACGCTGATACACTTTAGTAGTTTGTTTGAATGGAGAATCTGATCTTTTCACAAATGCAAAATACTTCCAATTTCTCACTTTCCAGAAAGTCTAATTCTTTTCCTCTGAGAAGAGGAATACCACAAAATAATAGCTTAGTATATTTATGATGGCAACTGAAATTGCTATCAACACTGTGGTACTTTTTAGCATTGTCCTTCTAATTGTAAAACACTGTATTATTAGTCTCTTCAAAATTCAGTGCTGCTCCACAACTGACAACATTAGCAAGTACCAGAATTACATCAAAATACTGCTGCCTTTGAACCTCCAGAATTTGTATCTGGTATCTCCAAACACTTAACTCATACCTCATTCCAGTCACTTAAGAATTCACTGCACCTCTGCCTCCTAGACTTCATTTGTGTTTAGAAAAGCTTCATCAGAGATGCATGCCTCAAGCACAAGGAAATTACTGGACATTCTTCCCCTACGCCTCTGCATCAGCTGCGCTAGCATTGCTCCTCATGGACTTGTTTTAATCAGTTCTGAGACACCTTTGTGCCATTCAGCAGTGTTCCCACTCCAATCTTTAAACTTAAGTTCAGCCTCTTTTGTTTCATCCTTACTTAGCAATATATATGACTTACTTCGTGACTGGAAATGTATCAACTAAAAACATATAGAGCTTTATCTCTGATGAAGTCTCAAAAACCAATTACAAATCCAATGGTAGGAGCTGCTGCCTTGATCCCGTGCTGAATCACGCTGACTTCGGTGTCAAGAGGTACACATAACTTTTCTCAATTCAAACTGAATGCATGAAAATCACACTTGGTCCCCAGCGCGGAAGTGAGTGCCACTTTCTGTAGTAAACATCAGTGAATCAGTGACTGAGCTAGGCTTATGTGCAGATGCTTGCAGCCTCAAGCCAAGCTGCAGCACCATTTAGAGGCAGGGTTGGCTCTTCCATCTGAGTGAGCATCCTTTCCAGATCATTTATCAGATTAACGTGGCCACCAACTCTCTTTTTCCCCCCCACTGAATCTCTGCATATTGTATCCCATGGCTAAGGGCTACGCAGATTGCCAAGTCTGGAAAAGCATTCCTGTTATAGAGTCTACAGCATCCAAAAGACTTCAGTGCCAAAAGCAGAGCTAAACAAAGTCTAAATTTACTACTTCTTCAGTGGTACATGAAACCTCTCTCGTCAATATGAATTTAATAGAAAAAGAAAAGTCTGCTTTGAATATTAAATTATGAACATCCATTTTGTTGCTCTAATTGCTTTCCTTTTTCTTCCCTCTGGAATTCAAACACTGGGCAAGCAAGAATATGTATTTAATTTCATTGAAGATCTGTTTCAATAATGCTTACAGGAAGCATCAATTACAGGAATTCGGATTTAATCATACGTTGATGAAACAATTATCTAATTGCTACACTGTTCCACAAGCCATTTAAGATTGGTCAAAGCACAACACTAGCACCCAGTAACAAAGCTGTCTGAAACTTCTGAAGCTGCTTTATTAAATGGTTAATATTGTTTCAAAAGTGGAAACAACAATCATATAAATATATATAACACTGATGCTCTCAAAAACTTAGGCCTTTCCTTTGATATAAACTTTATCATCCTTCCTACAAATTTGTTACAGAGGGAAGTAAACATTAAAAGAAAATGGAGATTTTAAAAGGTTTGAGTGTTCACCTTTAAGCCAGTGCAATTTACTCTCAAGTATATTTATATTTATACTCAAGCATCCCACACTGAGAAAGAGCACTCCAGGACCTCATACATCTTGGGAATGCTATAGCCTACTGTAATGCGGAAAGGCTTGTAGGTTCCCAATCACACTTGGACAGTAAAAGGTCAAGAATATGGTGAGATCTATGCAACGTGATGAAACTGACCACAGAATCATAGAAAGGCCTGGGTTGGAAGGGATCCAAAGGATCATCAATTCCCAACTCTCCAAGAGATCCTCAGTCACGACATGTTTCTGGAATCAATATGCACAAAATTCAGGCACACACTGCAAGAACTCTCTAAAAAAGCCTCCATATAGGCTTTGAAGGCCTGGGAGCACGTGTGTGGACACATGGTTATATGTATGCACACAATCACAGGCCCTATAAGCCATAACTTTCATTTGTTACTTTTAATATCCATAATTTTGGACTCTGTCTCCACTGTGTTGGGTACTACTCAAACAGAAAACTCAAGGAGATTCCAAGACAAAGAATTTTCTAGTTAATCCTAACAATTCATTACAAAACAGTTGCGTGGGAATGAAAAAAGGGAAATGGTGCTAAAAAAATGTCAACAAGTATCCATATGCATGTATACAAAATCACTCAGCATTACACACTTTCATTAACCTAAGATGTAGTAGAAGGAGAACTGGAAGTTAAAGAGAAATAAGCATGGTGAAATCTTTAATTGTTTCAAAACATATAATGCTGAGATAAGTTCTGTCTGTGTCCTGTAAGATGAGAAGAGAAACCAAGAGTATCAGTTTTCACATCCGACTGAGGCAAACTAAACAAATGTAGCAGACATTTTTATTTCAAATGGAACAGTGAAAGAATGGGATTGCTGGTCATTTTGAATCTTCCTCCTTCTCCACAAGACACAGAACAGGATATAATTACACAAGGAAATGTGTTTGGAGACAGATGAAAGGACAAAAGGAAGTTAAAACTACAGAAAGCAGAGGATTCAGAGTGAATTAAATAAAGGAAGCCTCCAGCAATTGCTGTGTGTTTAATGGATAGACCAGGTTATCTTGCCAATGTCTGCTGCTGAAACTCATTTTTCTAAGAACTAATAAAAACATGGGAAGAACAAGGTTCTTATAATGTATTCAGAAAAGGCAAGGAGAAACATCCATAAAGCTATTAGGGGAGCTCATTGTTGGCACACCCTCATGTGAACAGCTGAAGAATCAATATGATGATCCTCCTCATCAGTGACCTGAGAACATCTTGTCCCACAGAGAATGGGAAGTGTCAAAATCACTGCAAATTTAATAGCACATGATGCAATGGTACTAGAATTCTCCTTTTATTTGAAAATAGTTCAAGTGATCCAGTACAGAAACTTGATTTTCACGAAAACATTACTTTTTATTGCGTGATGATGATTATTATGTAGAAAAGATACTGTGAGTATACAGTACAAGGCAACCAGAGTACTTTTAGCCAACCAAGTGCACATTCTCTTGCTCACAAACTGACCTATCAGGCTAAGAATGCATTCCTAGTTTAGTAATTCCCTGCACAAAGTCCCAGTGCTAATTATTTACAATGGTGCTGAAGTGCTCGTGCTATGTTAAAGAAACTGAACAGTGGTAAAGTTTATCAGGTGCTGAGAGTGTCTTACGAAGTACTTTTAACTCAGCAAACATTGGTGTTCTCCCAAAACACAGAAATGCTTCCTACCACAGTTCTTTCTTTCTTCTAAATGGTCTTTCAGATTTGTTTGGTGCCATCAAGTGGTCATACAGTCTAGTGCTGCTTTCACATACCTTCCATTTTCAAGAGAAATAATACAGCAAAAATGAAAGTAAAGAGAAGGACTAAGATGCCACACTGCACCCTTTTCCCTACATTTGTTGCAAGAGTGTTTGTTGTTTTGGGACAGCCACAAATGAGGAAGATTGTGAAGGAAAATCTGGGCTACAGGGCAGCTTCTGCAGAAGTATACCATCAGGAACAGCTCGACTGTATGAAGATAAAGCTAGCTCAGCAGATTCTTTGCTAAACGGACTCCTTTTTGCACTCTATGGTTTCCCTGAGGGTGTATCCAACTGCTGGTACTGCCAGAGGCTGTCCTTGTGCAAATTGTAACGTTTCTTTTTCTCCCATCTGTGAAACAGAGCTTCTATTTGTCTAACATGTCTGACCTAACAAGAAAGTATTTTGTTGTGATCTAAACTTGCTGTGCACTCAACAATATAATCTCTGAGGCCTGCAGATCTCTTACAGACTTTCTAAACTTCACCTGCATTTTGCTGTGCTGATTTTTAGTTTCCATGTATACAATTGCTCCAAAATCAATACCTCGTATTTGTTTTCATGGAAACTACAATCGATACAAGAGCACAGAACACTGTTTGACAGACCAAATCCTCAGCTACAAAATGCTATTTTTCAACATAGGCATCGCCTCTAGCTATGCATTTTCAATACTGATGAACAAGAGCCTACATGCTGAGCTCATCAAAAATATGCACCAGTGGAGGTGGTGACCCTCTGGCGCCAGCACTGAAATGCACCACACTCTGCCTCACTGAGCTCCCATCCACTGGTCTTCTGAACAGCAGTGGGTGCCATTTTTTCCACATGGAGAAATTCAATGGCACATCTTTTCTTCACATGCACCCCTACGTCAAAAACCATTTTGTTATACTGCCCCTCTGCTGCTATCCGTCACAGAGCAACAAAATGTAACAGAATATTTCAGGGAAGGTTCAACCTCTACTGCCGTACTAGGAACAGCCGTCTATAACACCGTTGGCCAACACAGGAGCCATTACTTTTGGAGCAGCCCTTATATAAAACACCTTCCCTAAATAAAATCTCCTGTATAATAATGCTTTCTTATGTGTTAGAGATTCCTAAACTGTCTTCTGCCATATTGCAAAGTACAGAAATTAAAACAAAAGGACACTAAGTACTCTCCATTCTTTTATTATTTCTAATATAGACCACTGAAATGCATTCATCTGCTTTCCTCAGAGTTTAAACCCCGAAGTTTCATATACTGTTAGTACACTAGTACGTTCTGCTCCTATTTCTAGGAAGGAGCCCAGCTTGTGACTGCAGTAAATCTGTTCCATCTAGTTTTCAGATCTCTCATATTTCTTTAAGAATTAGAGAGAAGTAGTTTGCATGTCCACTTGCTTTAACTGGGAGAGTGCAGATTTTTTCTCATTCTCTTATAATTCTAAAAAGTCTGAAAGTAAAATGTAAGGAGTTTTGAAATGAAAAAAATATCCTAAGAAATATCTCTGAGAGTCAGGACAAAGCTCTCTCAGTGGAATGATTCCAAAGACACTTCACATTTTACACAAGTCATACGATGCTGTGAAGTTCCTTGGTAATGCCATGGTTTTTACTTCACAGGCACATTTTTTAAGCTACAATGCATAATGATCAAACAGATTCCATGCAGGCTTAGCTTGGAAACTGGAAGGCTAAGGAAACATCACCCAGAAGTCTCCCTTTGTTTGTGATTTCAAGCCATGGGCCCTGGGAACAATCCTCTGCATTTTAAATACAGAGGCATTACTCACGTGTCAGTGTAAAAGAAAAAAAAATTACTGATTGTAATTTCCACCCATACATGAAAGAAACTACTTTTCTATTTCTTTTTTGCCCGCTTCTGGGTCTAAAATTTTCTTTGCATCATTTTAAAAATTTCACATATAATCATGTAAGTCCTTTAGGAAACACCTCGTACATTAACTGCTAACTCAAGTGAAAGCTGAGGGAACACTTCTGTGGTGAAATTAAAAAAACTCAAATAATATACATAGTAAATTTATTTTTAGCTGATGATGTCTGTATATTTTCAGAAAGCATATGCATGCTTTCTAACAAAAGAAGAGGAGAGGTTAAAAAAAGTAAATAAGACAGCTATAATAGAGGATAGTCTAATGCTCTGTATTCTTATACAGGAACCAGCATGCAAATTCCCTAAAAAAAACCCCAGCATTTGTTTCAATTTCTATTGACTGTCTACAGACTTGATTGCCTCAACAAGAAAAAATAATTCCTCTAAATTAGGCTCACTCTACCTACATATGAATGCATATTTCTTGCATAGTATTTTTTTATTCAGGAGATACACAGAGCTCTAACATTACCGATGAATGCAACCTCAAAACAGGCCTCATTTCAGACACTGAGAAGTGACAGTACAGAAGCATGTTCTAAAATTAAATCTGAACAGGAGACCTCCAAGAATGTTAGCAACATGCAGTCTTGCTTTCCAGCTATACACGTTCATCTTTTATTTCTATTTATCCCAGTGATTCAGTCTCGTTTTTTTCTTAACCTTACACTTGATAAACCACATGAACTGAGATGTGGCAGTACATACTGGACAGTCCCTCAGGCATTTTCAGGACCTTGCTGTGGTAATCAACCTTTCCTAACAACTGAAGGGACTGAATTCATCTCTCAGTAATGTCAATGTACCTCTTTATAACACTGCACAACACCACTACTTTGCAAAGAAAGCTCAGCTTTTCTTTCTCAGCTCTGCAGTCTTTTTAATATCATACACAGCAATCAACTACATGTTGGTCAGGATTTTGTTCTTCCTTTACCAACCTAACTACTTTTTCTGACAGTCAATTCTTGGAGTCGCTTAATGAAATGGCAAGCTCACTTTCTGACAGAAAAGGCATTTCTGCCTATTGATATCAATCTCCGTCAGTACATCACTAAAAAATCATCTTCATCTTGATAGATTGAAGGCACTCTTGCAAGTAAAGTAAACAACAATGAACAACATTAATAACTAAAAACAAAAAAAAATCAAATAGTCACGAACCCTAGTTATATATTATAAATTTCATTAAAATGTTTGAATGGAGGAGCAGCCTTCTGCAGCACAAAAGAAAGGCTCAACTCTCTTTTAGTCTTAGAGAGTAAAGAGATCCAAGATGGCTGGTCGCTCTTCAAGAAGGAATCTTAAAGGCTGTCCCCCCGAGCCACAAAATGAGCTGGCGTGGAAGAAGACCAGTGGATGAATAGGGAGCTATTCTTGAGGCTCTGAGAAAAAAAGAGAATCTAACTCCTGTGGAAGAAGGGACAGGCAACTCAGAAAGATACACACCTGTTAAGATGTGTAGAGAGAAAATCAGAAAGGCAAAAGCCCAGCTTGAACTTAACATGGCTGCTGGAGTAAAAAGGTGCAAGAAACTCTTTTACAAATACATCAGCAGTAAGAGGAGGACTAAAGAGGATCTTCATTCTTTACTGGATAAGGCTAAGAATGTGACTACTGAGGATAAGGAAAAGGCAGAGGTTCTGAATGCCTTCTTTACGTCTGTCTTTAAAGGTCAGACCAGATATCCTCAGGGTACTTCACTCTCTGACCTGGTAGTCTTGGCTGGGGAGCAGATTAAACCCCCATGACTCATGAGGACGCAGACAGAGACCTACTACTCCAACTGGACTGCCATAAGTCCATGGGGCTGGATGAGATTCACCCAAGAGCGCTGAGGGAACTGGCAGAGGTGATAGCCGAGACGCTTGCCATTATCTATCAGCGCTCCTTGTTGACTGGTGAGGTCCCAGAAGTCTGGAGGCTTGCCAATGTGACTCCCATCTACAAGAAGGGTTGTAAGGAGGATCCGGGGAACTACAGGCCTCTTAGCCTGACTCAGTGCCAGGGAAGATTATGGAGCAGATTGTCTTGAGGGAGATCACATGGCATGTGCAGGATAACCGGGGGATCAGGCCTAGCCATCATTGGGTTCCCAAAGGGCAGGTCCTCCTTGACCAACCTGATCTCCTTCTATGATCTAGTGACCCGCCTGGTGGACGAGGAAAAGGCTGCTGACGTAGTCTACTTAGACTTCAGCAAAGCCTTTGACACTGTCTCCCACAGTATTCTCCTGCAGAAGCTGGCAGTCTGTGGCTTGGACAGGTACACTCTTGGCTGGGTAAGGAACTGGCTGAAGGAATGGGCCCAGAGAGTGGTACTGAATAGAGCTAAATCCAGCTGGTGAGCAGTCGGTCACAAGCGATGTTCCCTAGGGTCGGTGCTGGGGCCTGTCCTCTTCAATATCTTTATTGATGACCTGGATGACAGCACTGACTGCACCCTCAGTAAATTTGTAGATGACATCAAGCTGGCTGGAATTATTGATCTGCCTGTGGGTAGTGAGGCCCTACAAAGGGATCTGGACAGGCTGGATAGCTGGGCTGATGCCAATGGGATGAGGTTCAACAAGGCCAAGTGCTGGGTCCTGCACTTTGGCCACAACAACCCTGGAGGTGTTCAAGGAATGCTTGGATATTGTGTTGAGGGATATGGTTTAGTGAAAACTACTGGTGATAGGTGGATGGTTGGACTGGATGATCTTGTAGGTCTTTTCCAACCTTGATGTTTCTGTGATTCTGGGATACTTGTATATAAATTTAGAGAAGAACCACTCAAAATGCAACAGATCCGGAGCCTGCAGCAATGTCTAAAGCTACTTATTGAGATTCCTGCCTCTGAAACGTACCTGAATTTATTGTCCTGCCCTCCACTGACAGTCAATGTAACAACTGCTGTAACAACTCTTCTAGCAGGCCACAACAGGCAGTCATGAACCCCTCTAAAGCAGAGAAGACTCCTTCAGACATCTTTATCAACGTCAGTATCCTACAGGCTTGCACTGAATTCCTCTAAGCTTCATACTAAATTCCTAGCCAGAGTGGAAAAAGTGCAGTACAGATCCTGTGCTAAAACAACATACCACTTCTTAGAACACCATTTATTTAGGAAAATCATTCTAGACTGTAAGATACATTTGCTAAAAGCTCTGGAAATATCCAGCTTCATTCAAAATACTTCAAAACTACACACTCCCCAGAAGAACAGCAGTGGAAGTTCACTTCTGCAAAAATACATTTGCTTCCAGTACGAGCAAGGTTTTCTTAGGTAGGCTTGGATGAAGGTTCTCTCTATAGTACAACTTAATAAAACATGTGATTAGTTACAGGCTTTTTCTAGCTCAAAACTGAAGGTGCTAACATCTGAAATTCTGGTACAAACATATTTTCTACATTTAGAACATAATGCTTAAGAAAGTTAAGTTAAAGGGAAGGTTGGGGGAAGACTCAGGCAAAGAACACACGAAGTACCTCAGCCTTCTCCATAGCTGTTGTAGCCAGTTCTCCTTTCTCATTTAGCAGAAAGGGTATACTCTTTGGGCTGTCTCTTCTAACCTGTGTACGTGTAGAATTCCCTCCTGTTGTTTTTAATATCAATCGACAAGTTCAGTTCCATCAGTGCCTTGGCTTTCCTAATCTCATCTCTGCATGTCCAGGCAACATCCCTGTGTTCTTTCCAGGTGACACACCTGCAGCCAAGTTATCAGTAGCCAGAACTAGTGTTTAAGCACCAGATGAGAAGGTGTGGCTAATATAGGGAGCTCAGGCACAAGCAGTGCACCTGAGAAGAATGGGTGGAGCTCTACCCCTCTTCAATCTCATTTAAGGGTTACCAATCAGGGGAGCAGCATCTCTTTGGATAGAGATAATATTCTTTTTGAGCTGTCACTGGTTATTGGAAGGGGGTGAGCCAGTTTTTCTTCTTTATTATATGTATAGCTCCATAGTGCTTGTATCCCCATTAGAAGGCACTGTCATCACCTTGTTTCACAGAATCACAGAATCGTAGCGGTTGGAAGGGACCTCCAGAGATCATCAAGTCCAACCCCCCTCCCAAAGCAGATTCCCTACACCAGGTCACACAAGTAGGTGTCCAGGCAAGTCTTGAATATCTCCAGAGAAGGAGACTCCACAGCCTCCCTGGGCAGCCCGTTCCAGTGCTCCGTCACCCTCACCGTAAAGAAGTTCTTGCGCACATTTGTGCGGAACTTCCTATGCTGCAGTTTCTGGCTATTTCCTCTTGTCCTGTCTCCACACACTGCTGAAAAGAGTCTGGTCTCATCCACTCCGCTCCCCAACACCTTAAATATTTATATATCTGGATCACGTCCCCTCTGTCTTCTTTTCTCAAGGCTAAACAGACCCAGTTCACTTAGCCTTTTTTCACAGGAAAAATGCTTCAGGCCCTTCACCATCTTTGTGGCCCTCCGCTGGACTCTTTCCAAGAGATTCCTGTCCTTTTTGTACTGGGGAGTCCAGTACTCCAAATGAGGCCTTATCAGGACAGAGTAGAGGGGGAGGATCACCTCCCTCAACCTGCTGGCCACACTCTTTTTAATGCACCCCAGAATGCCATTGGCCTTTTTGGCCACTAGGGCACACTGCTAGCTCATGGCAACCTGTTGTCCACCAGGACACCCAGGTCCCTCTCTGCAGAGCTCCACTCCAGCAGGTCATCCCCCAACCTGTACCAGTGCATGCAGTTATTCCTCTCCAGATGCAAGACTTTACACTTGCTTTTGTTAAACCTCATCTGGTTCCTTACTGCCCAGCTCTCCAGCCTGTCCAAGTCTCACTGCATGGCAGCACAGCCTTGAAGTGTGTCAGCCAATTCTCCCAACTTTGTATCATCAGCAAACTTGCTGAGGGTGGCCATTATCCCCTCATCAAGGTCATTGATGAAGATGTTGAACAAGACCAGACCCAGCACCGACCCCTGAGGAACACCACTAGTTAGAGGTCTCCAACCCGAACTCCGCACCGCCAATGACGACTCTCTGTGCTCTGTCAGTCAGCCAGTTCTTTACTCACCTCACTGCCCACTCATCTATCCCACACTTCCTCAGCTTTGTTATAAGGATGTCGTGGGAGACAGTATCAAATGCCTTGCTGAAATCAAGGTACACTACATCCACTGCTCTCCCCCAATTCACCCAGCCAGTGTCAACATCATAGAAGGCTACCAGGTTGGTCAAGCATGACCTCCCCCTGGTGAACCCATGCTGACTACTCCTGATAACCTCCTTTTCTTCCAGTTGTCTGGAGATGGCATCCAGCACAAGCTGTTCCATCACCTTTCCAGGAACAGAGGTGAGGCTGACTGGCCTGTGATTACCTGGATCTTCCTTCTTACCCTTTTTGAAGACCGGAGTGACATTGGCTATCATCCAGTCTTCAGGCACCTCCCCCATTCCCCAAGACCTCTCAAAGATGACAGAGAGGGGTTCAGCAATCACCTCCGCCAGCTCCCTCAGCACCCGTGGATGCATCCCATCGGGTCCCATTTGTGGATTTGTGAACACTGGTGTTGCCTAGGCCTCTTTCCTGACTAAAGGGAAGTCTTCCATTCCCCAGACCCTCTCACTAACCTCCAGGGTCTGGGATTCCTGAGGGAGAGCTTTTTCAGTGAAGAAGAAGCAAAGAAGTCATTCAGTATCTCTGCCTTCTCAGCATCCCCCGTTACCAGAACACTCACCTCACTTAGTAGGGAAGCCACATTCTCCCTAGTCTTCCTTTTACTGTTAACATACTTTAAAAAGCCTTTTTTATTATCCTTTATCACCATCAGATTCAATTCCATGCGGGCTTTAGCCTTCCTCGCGGCATCCCTGCAGGCCCTGACAACGTTTCCATATTCTTCCCAAGTGGTCAGACTCTTTTTCCACATTTCATGGACCTTCTTCTTCCCTTTGAGTTTGTGCATGAGCTCCTTGCTCATCCACACAGGTCTCCTGCCACCCTTTCCTGATTTCTTGCTCACAGGGATGCACTGATCCTGAGCTTGGAAGAAGAGCTGTTTTAAATGCCAACTAACTCTCACAGGCACCCTCACCTTCTAACACCCTAGCCCATGGGATAGCTACAAGTAGGTCCCAGAAGAGATCAAAGTTGGCTCTCCTAAAGTCCAGGGTAGCAATCCTACTTTTTGCTTTGCTTCTTCCACTCAAGACCTTGAACTCCACCATCTCGTGGTCACTACAACCCAAGCTGCCCCTGACCTTTACTTCCTTAACAAGCCCTACACATGCCTTTTCTCCCATTGCCTGCATGTGCCCTTTTCTTCTCTCAGTCTGACCAGAAGGTCCTTGCCAAGCCATGCTAGTTTCCTGCTGAAGATTAAGAGATCATCTCCTTTTCTTCCTTTATGATCAAGAGAGAAGAATGAGGTGGACAGCATTCAAAATTTACTTCTTGTTGCTTAGAGACACAGCTGCAACAACAAAAAAAAAACAATTAGATGCTGTATTTTCCTCTCTCTCTCACGACAATAGAGGGTCTTTGGCAATTATGAGCTCATCACTCTCCATCTCTACCAGTCTTCCGGGAAAAGACAGCAAGAGAACAAGATTTTCTCCTCCAGCTCATGGAGAATCCATACTACTTTCATTACAAAGCTGAAATTCATTTAAAGAGTTAATAAGAAACTGGAAAGTCTTCTTTTAATAGTAAGAACAATTAAAAATGAACAACTTTTCCCCTAACTATTGACTATAAAGGATATCGCTTCTAGGATATATTTCTGCTTAAAATATTCTTGGGCTTTTACAGTTAAAGATCTTGTTTTGAATATAAATTCCATTGATAAGCTAGTGGCTGAGTAGCAAGTATTGCAGGGTGAGGAAAACAGAGAGTGATGGGATGAGCTGTTGCTATAGTGATTCTGATAAGATACTCTCTAGTGCTTTTCCTTGTCTCCATGCAACTATAATAAAATCCACTTTAAAACCAACACTTGAATTAATTGTATGTTCTCCTGGTATCCTGGCATAGAAAAATACAGAGTTTAAGAACTCTAAAGCACAGCAGATCTATTACTTTGTGGAAAAATTTGAATCTTGGCAATTTAACTGTGTCACTGTAAAACTTGCTGTATTAAAACTCAATGGAAAGTCAGTTCTTCTGGAATCATTACTCATCTATCTGAAAATTTCTTAGTACAATAGCTGTAAAAAAAATGGAATAAAGTACTATTCAGTTTGTTATCACTTTACTAGCTCAGTTTCACCTGTCATTATTTCAACTAACTCTCTGCATGCCTGAAAGCAAGTACAGAAGTTATCAACTACATACATTTTTTCAAAATGAAATGTCTGTGAAAGCCTGTTTCTAATTTGTTGATTGCTGAAATCTCCTTTGTAACTGGTTCAAGACTGACAGCAAGTTACTTCTTACCATAGAGCTAGTGTTTGCTAGATACATAATGGTAGCAGGTCTAAAACTTTCTATGTACTAAAATATTACTTTGTTACAGGCATTCTTCAGCCAAGCCTATCTAAAAGATTATATGATTTTAGGGAATAGTTAGTGTATTCAACTTCTTCAAAGCCCAGTGGCACAAGAATGCCCTTTATCTCACTGTATATGATATCAAGCACATCAAACAGTACGCAAGGTAAGGATAAACAGAGTGAATCTGAGTCAAGCAATCACGAAAATACTATGTTACCATGCCCACTACCTGTAGAAACCGTAGGTTCTTCACCTCAAGTACTGCACATGCTATAGGACAAATGTTCCTCTATGTAGGTGTAGGTACAAGATGCACACTGAATGAGCCTGTGAGACTCAAAACAAGCAAAGGATTTCAAAATACAACAGCATATGTTATAGCACTTTCCCTTTTGGAATGGGAACACAGCAAAGACTGATAGTTACAAATAAAGTCCACTACTAGCTTTGCTACTGTGGATGAGCACCAGCCTGTTATGAAAACCAATGTACACCCTGCCAATTTGCCATGTTGCAGTGGCCCATTCAGATCTTCTATTCAGGCTCCAAACAGACATTTATAAGAATCCAACTCTCTGAGGCGCTCACATTATAGGAGGCTTATGAATGTAAGGTTATCCACTGCTCAGGAGAACTGAGAACATAGAAAACACAGGAAAATACTGCAACTCAGTGCAATTATGTACCTGATGTGTTCCATTTTTTTCTAAAAACTATTTTTATTCCTCAAAAGAATAATGACTTTCGAGAGAAAACAACAGTGTCTTTCATGAGATGAAATTGCTGCTTTAAAATTTGACCTGGATTAGGTAAACCTGTGAAAAGTGGTCATCACTGCAGGGTAGTTAATTTCAATGGAAAACAAAGAAAGCTGGGTTTGCTGCTCCTCCATCATTCCTCACTACTGCTGTACCTTGTCCATTCCATCAGTCAGTACCGAATCTGCTTTTTCCAGAGCTTTGGCACAGACAACATATGCAACAGGGGACCTCCATTTTACTATCTGCTGTCTACACCCAAGGATTATCTGTTTCACTTCTGGCTAGATTTAGTCCTGCTCTGCTCATTCACTAACAGAACTAAGTTGAAAGCAGTTAATTAGAAGCACAGAATCACAGGATGGCTTGGGTTGGAAGGGACCTTAAAGACTGTCACGTTCCAACAAACAAGCAAACTCTGCTGAGGATATGCTCAATCTGATCTTCTATATCACTGATGGATATGTTAAAGAGTACCAGTCCTAAGACAAATCCCTGGGGTACACTGCTCGTTAATAACCACCATCTGGACGTAGAGTCATTGCCCAAAACCCTCTGGCTGCAACCGTGCAACCATTTCCTTACCCACCAAATAGTCTACTCGTCAAATCCACCTCTCTCCAATTTAGAGATAAAGATGTGGTGGGGGACCATGTCAAAAGTCTTGCAGACGTCCAGATAGATAACATCATTGCCTTCCCTTTGTCCACCAGTGCCATCCCTCCATCACAGAAGACCACCATATTGACGAGGCATAACCTTACCTTGATGAAGTCATACTGGCTGTCTCAGACCATCTGCTCATGCACCTTAATATGTCTTCCAAGAAGACCTACGATCTTCCCAGACACAAAGGTGTAGTTCCTCCCAGACAAGAGGATCCTGTAGTTCCTCAGATCCTCTTTCCACCCATTCTTATAAATGGGAGAAACATTTCCATTTTTCCAGTCTCTGGGGACTTCAGCTGGTAGACATAATTTTTCAAATATGATGGAAAACAGTTCAGTTCTGCTAGGACCCTGGGATGCATGTCATCCAGCCCCATAGACATGTACACATTCAGTCTCATGAGTTGGTCTCAGATTTGCTCCACAGTAGGTTGGAGTTTGCTCCCCCAGTTCCCACCTAGCAGTTCAGATGCAGAGATGTGAAGTTCATAGATATGAGAATCCTGGCTGCCAGTTCAGATTGAAGCAAAGAAGATAGAGTACCTCAGCCTTCTCCATAGCTGTTGTAGCCAGTTCTCCTTTCTCATTTACCAAAGAGGGTACACTCTCACTGGCCTGTCTCTTCTAACCTGTGTACCTGTAGAATTCCTTCCGGTTGTTTTAAACATCAATTGCCAAGTTCTGTTCCATCAGTGCCTTGGCTTTTCTAATCCCATCTCTGCATGTCCAGGCAACATACTTGTGTTCTTTCCAGGTGACACATCCTTTTTTCCATTGCCGGTACACACCCTTCTTTTCCCTCAGTTTGCCTAGTCAGGCTGAAGAAAGGGATCATTTTCCCCATTGTAAAATGAACACAGCAGTTAAAGCAGAGAGATCAGAATTGGATAGACATCATTTAAAGAGGATGACCAAAAAGTTGACTCTGGGATTAAAGACAGCTTTATACACACACTCAGTCTTGGAAAAAGATATTATTCAGGAAGATGTAAACTTGCTTGCAAATCCGTGCACTTTCAGCTTGTCAAGCTGCACAGAAATGACCCCAAAATAAAAAATAGAATAAAAAAATCCTTGTTCATTTTTCAGCAAGAGAAATTGTATTTGTCATATCTATGTTTACAGCTGATACAACAGGAATTTCTATCACCTGCTTTTCTGTATATCCTCCAATTCTGAAGACAAACCAAAGAATGCTTTCATTGTTGACTGCTTAACATTCCTTGAACTACATTCTGGGACAAATCCTTACCTGATCCAAAGAGACAAATTGCTCCCCCAGCTGATATAAGCCTCAGTCAGCTGGGTACCCAGCACACAAAGCATATGCACAGGAATCATGAACAAGGCTAAAGCTGGGAGGCAAGGACCACAGCTCTATCACATTTCAATAATGTGTATCACAGCGCACCAAAAGACTTGTTAGTGGATGAAAAAGGAAAATAAATGCTGGAAAGAAAGCACCCGTGCAGCTATTCCTGAAGTGACCAACATCATTTTTAAGAGAGTTCCTCAAGCTTTCAAACTAGCATAGATAGTGAGACAGCTGAAAAACCTGGAGATATGCCAGAGTTTTAGCAAATAAGGTATAATGATAAGGAGGTAAAATGAGCTGAAAGGACGGCTTGGGACTTCTATCTAAGCATTAACATCCCCACCTCACCAGTCACTCTCTCTCCCAAAAAAAAGAGTACAGAACGGATTATTCTGTCCATGAACTTAAGATTCACCAAGTAAAGGACAGAGATGTAAACCAGGGTAGCCAGGATCCTGCCAGAAGGAAAACTGAAGGTAGCTGAGCAGAGTGATGGGAGCCCTTGGTACAGAAATGCAACAGTCCTCATTCCAGCAAGCAGTATAGATATATTACTTGGAGCATGAATCTTTAAAAATAGCTCACTATTAAAGTAGCCTTTTTTTTTCTCTTTTTAAAGAAGACCCCAAATTCTGTTTTTTCACCTGGCTAGTAGGCATGTTACATTCAGAAATTTGCAAGAGACAGAGGGAGAGACAGAGAGAGAGGGAGAGACTATCTCAGAAATCACCCCCAGAAAATGTTAAGCTACAACCTTTGCTTATCAGTACCTCTATTCAATTACAGCAAAGAATTGCTGTGCAGTTCTGTTTGCAACAAGCTTCTTCCCCCCTCAGCAAGTAAAACAGTTTTGCACAGCAGGACTGTATGTGCTCCAGAGCAAGCGGTAATGCAAGATGGATAAATGTACCTACTTCTCTTTTTTTTTTCTCCTGCACATTTTGGACATTCTGAATAAGATGAAAGTATTAAGAAAAAAAAAGATTCATCAAAATCAAGCAATATTAAGTTAGCTTGTGAAAATTCTTTATTACTGTGGCCAACAAGAAATCTACAACCTGATGGATATAATCAGGTAATTTTTAAAACAGCTTAGTAATTGATTGTTCACCAAACATCTTCAGACATACCAAATCACAAACATCCATTTGAATAAATTAAAACAGTCACAGTCCCAACTACTCTGCACCAAAGAAAAAGGCATGCTTGAAATAGGTATGCCTTTGACAAGTGATTTTGATTTTGTTACTATCATTTTGTCCATGATTGCATGTAACAGAACAACAAAACATCATATCAATGTGTGATGCACTATTTATCAAGGTCCTTTTCAGAAATTTTTCCAGTTTCTAAAAGCATTCACATTCCAGAACCTGCTTCACTTCTACTATCGTTTGCTACATACTGTGCAACATGCAGAAATACACAGAAGTTAAGAGAGCACAACACAATACATATTCTTTTAGAGCATTCAATTCATCCAACTGTCCAGGAAAGTACAGAACACTCTTTTTTACCACTAGGAAGTCTAATAAGATGCTTGATCAGAATGTGTTCATCTCAAATTCTATTTGGAACCTAACAAGCTTGTAGACAATGATTCATTTAAAATTCAGATCACGTGGATTTTTCCTTCTACTGAACTAAAAAGAAGGGAAGCTCTCATTGAAAAGTGCATGCAAACCTCCTATTTCAACTGTGACATAAAATTATCGTCCCTTTGTCCTTCTCTCCACTAGTTTACACCACAAAACCTCTATATGATTTGTAACCATTCAATAGCACTGAAAATCTTCTTAAAAAAAGATGGTGCAGAGGGAAATTCTCATACAGAAGAATATCAGAGATGTTTTGGTTCCATCTCTGCTTCCCTGCATCCTGCAAAACTTGGTACGAAATCAACAGTGTCACAAATAGCTTGTATGTTTGTTATCAGCACGTACATGAGACTGCTGGAGAATTTTTCTTCAGAGATTGAAATATTGCAAGGTAAAGAAAAATAAATAAATAAATAAATAAATCCATTTCCCTGCTAATCTACACTGTAACATGATCCGGATATTTCACATCAGTTCCACCTCTTACAAGCACTTATTTTAGTTAAAATAAGAGAAAAACAAAACAGAAAATCCTGTGACAACCCAGGTAAGAGGACCAGCTTTGTAACATGAACATTAAATCCAACATATATTTTAACAGCTTTGATAAGCTACACAACTCTTTTCATCACAACTACATTTCATCTTTGGCTTCTAGTTTAAATTTCTCCAGAATAAAATTTACGAAGTCAAAATACTCTTGGTTTTAAAAACCCACTTCCAATAAAATCCTTGTTCTTATCTCAAGAAAGCTCATCCACAGCTGCTTATGCATTTCACCTAAGCCATGAACATCCTGATTCACTCGAGAGAAAACCATCACTAATGGTAACCATAACTTATCTCATAAATTTCTTTCACTCATTTACTGCTAAACACAGTAAGGTATTCACAAGCATTCCCAAGAAATACTTCACCTGATTTGGAAAACTTCTGAATTTTCATGCATTTCTACATTTTTAAATTGAGACATTTAATGTACTCAGCATTCTCATTATTTACAGTGGCACAAAACTATATATTTTCCAATGAATAACTGTGCTACTTTCCTTAACTTTCCTCATTATTTTATACATTACACATGCAGACAGATGAAGTTCAAATGGCTTGACCTTTTCATTTTCATTTGAATGGCTACCTTCATTGCTGCTTACACCACTCGTGGAGCAGTGAGACTCAGTAAGTGAAAGCTGATAAAAATGTTGTTTAGTTCAGCTTGACAATGAGTAATTTGTGACTGAAAGCAGCAAGAAACAATACTTCACTGTTCTAGAAAAAGGATGAATGAAGACAAATACTAAAAATATATACAGATACTAAAATTTTGATATAGTGTGAATCTGTTCATTTCACCAAACAGAAACAAGACTTTCTCTACTGATAATGAAGTATTAAATGCAAAAGATATTCCAATACATACTTTCCATATTGTATCTAATTTAATTAATATTTACATAATCATTAAAACATGTATGTTTGCAGAAATGTAATACTTTCTTTCAAACTTACTTCTTATGAAAATTATGTAGACAAAACATGTAGACAAAAACAGCACTCTGATATACACTTCTTTTTAAAGATTACCAATCATGAAATTTAATCCCGCAAATGAATATCTATTAACCTTATAAGTAAAAATACAATGGTGTTCTTGGTCAGTGAAAAAACAGTTCCAAATTTTGTATAATAATTCCAGAGAAAATCAAAGTAGCTTCAAGAGTTATCAGAAAACAACAGTATGGCTTTCCTTCAAAAGATAAAAAAAATTATAAACATAAAACTTTAATATAATCTTTATTTGAATTCATGTTTCTTGTTTGCTGATTTACACTGAAATCAAATTCAACATTTCAAATGGCTCTAATTCAAGTCAGTCTCCCTGCAGTAAAACAATTCTGGTCTACAGCACATCAAGACTATTCTTTAATGCTGTAGTTCACTATTTTTTTTTCCTGCTGTATTTATTTTTATTGGGGAAAAAAAAAAAAAAAAAAGGAATAAGTGCTTGCAACTTAAAGGAATAATTCAGGTTGACAAGCACAATAATCACCAAGTTAGCAGTTTCCAACAAAGGGATCATCGTAGTCCTGCGTACAGTTGTAAGCCTAACAAAAATTCAGTATTTTATAACTGCAGTGGCAATCCTCTACTCACCTGTAAAAGATTACTTTACTACCTAACACTACTTAAAGTTATAACAGGAGGAATTCAAAAGCAACAGTTCTTCTGTTCACACAGGTTTGGATCTGCTGTCTGGCACTGGCTGCCAATATTATTCAAGAGCTGTAAACAAATCTGAAGTTCCTTTCAGGAGAAGCTGGATGGGGTTAACTCTCAAGTGAATCTTTACAATTATTAGTCATCAAAGCCAGCCAATGAATAATCTCTGCATGTGTTTGTGTTTTAAATTCTAAAGTTATAAAAGGCCTTACTCTGTTCTGCTCATCTGTATTCATATGAACTACTCACTCTTTACATTTTTGGCTGCAACATAACCTCTGTCTAGACTTTCAATATTTCTAAAATATAATACACAATCTGTCTCCAGCTGGGCTTCTTGCTGGTGCAGGAACTTATGAAAAACAAACTTTAGAATGCCCCTTAATACAGCAAACATTAGCTTTATGGTGAGAATGAATCAAACCCTCACACAGTGCTGCCTTTTCTCCTTCAGCATGTAATGAGCACAACATTCAGCCAAGATCTAAATACTTACTACGCATATTATACTTTACATTATTTCCAATACTATCTACTATACAGGATGCTCTGAGCTGCTGGCAAGAAAGATGCTTGCCGAAAGATTTGCAAATTCTTCTGAGAATAGTAATGAAAGCTTTTCTCCTAGTACTAAGTGCAAAATGCATCTAGAACCACAGAATTATAGAATTGTTTGAGTTGGAAGAGACCCTCAAAGACCATCTAGTCTAACTCACCTGCAATGAACACGGGCACCCACAGCTAGGTAAGGCTGTTCAGAGCCCTGCCCAGCCTTACCTGGTGTCTTCAGGGATGGGGCATCTACCACTCCTCTGGACAGTGTGTTTTACTGCCTCACCACCCTTACTGTAAACAATTTATTCCTCAGATTCAATCTAAATATCCTCTCTTTTAACTTGAAACAACTTCCCCTTATCCTATCACAACGGAACCTGGTCTGTTCCCTTTACACACTGAAAGGCTACTACCAGATCTTCCCAATGCCTTGTCTTTTCTAGGCTGAATCTCCAGTTTTCTTAGCCTGCCCTTGTAAGGAAGGTGCTCCATCCCTTGAATAGTTTATGTGGCCTTCCTCTGGATGTGCTCCAACAGGTCCATGCCTCTCCTGTACTGAGGACCCCACATCTGGATGAAGCGAGACCTCATCAGTGCAGTGTAGAGGTGCAGGATCATCTCCCTCATCCTGCTGGCCACACTTCTTTTGACTCAGCCCAGGATACAGTTGGCTTTCTGAGCTGTGAGGGCACAGTACTGGCTCATGTCCAGCTTCCCTTCCACCAGTACCCCCAAGTCCTTTTTGGCTAAGCTGTGATCCAATCTGACTTCCCCTAGATTGTACTGACAGTAGGGGCTGCCACAACCCAGGTGCAAGATTGCTGTCTAGATCTCTCTGGAAGGCATCCCATCCCTCAGGCACATCAACCACACCACATAGCTTGGTATCATCTGCAAACTTGCTGAAGGCACACTTACTCCCAGTGTCAATATCACTGATGAAGTGACCATGTCAGTTCTCTCTATGCTGCAATTTGACCAACTTTATCATGCTATTTATTCCAGAATTACTGTGGATTTTTTTCCTCTGATATTAATACATAAATGTACTTTGTAGAGTAATCTTACTTTCCCCTGGTTTTAAATATAAAGAGCTTTTAAAATCCAAATTCTTATCCCTCTTCAATTTATGCAACGCAGTAAAAAAAGATTACTACTGAATGCAAGTCTTTCAACTTTTTCTCTCTTTTTATGCAGTGCCTTGAAAATTTTGTCTAGTTTCTGCAAAGCTTAAAGGACAGCTTTTATAAAAGGCCATACTAGCTACAAAAAGAAGATGACTGAAAAGATCTGTGTTACAGGAAGAGATCCTTCTGAATACTTCCCAGTGTTATACCTTTATTGACTGTTCTAACACTTTCCAATGCAACTCCATTGAGTCCATCTACCTGAATGAGATAGGGTTACAGGACTCAGCTTGCTAAAATTTCGCTCTGGTTTCCCAAATGTAGCTGCTAGTTATTTTCTCCAAAGCTTTCTATGGTTCAAACTCTGATAAAACTATGGACACAATAACAGTGGACAAACTCTGAAAGATGGGAAGGATAGTAAGCATGTATTGCAGAAACGACTTGAATGCTGGGACCAGAAGAGCTGTGAAGTCTACATGAGTAGCACTCTTCCATCCGCAGCACTTACCTGGATAGTGATCAACAGTTCCTCCTATGAAGCAGCAACAAACATTGACCACCACGTGCAATTACATTAGAAAAAAGAAAATCAGTATTTCTGTCAGTCATTTATCGCAAATCACTGGACCATTCTAATTTGGTAAACCTCTTTGGTACTTCCTTTCACTGCAACTCCAATGCAGCCAAAGAGTAATTCAAGTCTTTTGCAAATGAAGTTATTTTGGCTTGTTCAGGTTAGACAGTTATCCAAATCAGTGAAACATATCATTCTGGTTATAGAATGTTTTCTTCTTCTCAGAAACTTCCATCACTTCTCAGCATCACTTCAAAATGTAATGATTGCATGACCTGAATACCAGGCAGATATTTCTGACTCATGTACTTATATATCTATGTATTTCTTTAACACATTTCTGTGAAGGGACCTAAAGTCAAGCCTATGTCAGTTACAGTTTCATGACAAAGAAGACAACTCAAAGAAAGAATTAAGTATCTTGTAGGATTTTGTTATGCTTATTCTCCTTTTTCTACTTGTGCTGGAACAGTTTAATGGGACTCATTACATTTTACAGATGTATCAAGTCAGGTTTCAATTTAGTGGAAATGAACAGCATGCACAGTGTATGCCAAAAGACAACCTCTTTTGTGGGTGCACTGTGATCTTTTATTATAAGCAGTAGTTAGAGTAACTAAATGTTTTCAGAATGTTAAATCAGTTGATTGCCACTGAAGTATCAAACACTGCAACTTTCACATCCAAAAATCAGATATGCAGATAAAGATAATACAGGTGAAACTTACTTTACACTCATCACTGGAGTAACTGATATACTAGCACTGCAAGGAATAAGCACATTTTCATACATATGGAAACTGCCACTCTCCTAAAATCAATAAATTGCTGCAATTAAGCTTCAGAAATGCCACTTTCTGCAATAAAAGATATAATGGCATGCCTAAGAAGAACTTCCAGTAGTTTGATACAGTAACTTTATTATAATCCAATACTGCTTCCAGGTAGTAAGCACTAAACTCTGTAGAACTAACTTAATTTCCAATGAGCAAGTATCAGTCAAGGAAGTAAAAAACTCTGGTGAGACTGTACAAGAATTTGGAGAGTACATCCACAGACGAACATCTGCACTTTACTGACAATGTATATATTTTTTTCCTACACCAATGTCACCAGTTCAATGCAATTAAAAAACCTATCAAGGAATCCCAACATAAAATTTCCACAATAGCTTTCAAACACATTGAAAATCATTGTTGGCACAAAACCTATATACTCAATCAGCCATAAAACCGCCATTATGCTAATGTTTTGATCATCTGAAAACCACCCTAATGTGAGAAATAGTGATATTTCAGTGAGACAGGACGTAAGGCAAACTGCAGGTCTTTGATCTAGCAGAAAGTGCATTCTGATTAGTATTTCTACTGAGATCCTAGGAGATGAAAGTGTTTTTAAGTCTGACAGTTAGGGTGGAGAGATATTCAAAAGAGAACAAAAAGAGGAGTACTGAAAGCAGGTGATGTCATGCCTTTACCATTTTACTGACATGCTCCACAATGTTGCATAGCAGTCTCCACATAACTATTTCTGAGAGCTCAAGATCCTCTATGGAGACTGTGTGACTAGATATTCACTATTTTAAATGCACAAAAAGTTGAAAAAGGACTAAATATTACATGTACATTGTGTTTTGTGGTCCTGAACACGTTATAGTGATACTCCAAAATACTACTTTTCAAAACTATGTCCTGCCAGACATAATAGAAGCCCACTCTACAAAGCTTACAAGCTCTAGCACTCCTGTCTTCAGGAAAAAAAACTCACAGTGAAAATGGAAACGCCACTTTTCTTCTCCTAAATCCTCCCACTGGCACAGCTTGCCCTTTAATACCACAAATATTTTCCAAACTTTTACGGGCTCTGAAAGTGACTATCCTTTAACTCAGATTGCCGGAAACATGCAACACTGAGGATAAACATTAAAATCTCTCCTTTACACTCTACAAGTAGTTATGAGGAAAAACACAGGACTCTGGGGGCATCTTGCATAGCTACATTCAGGCAAATGCACATATAGGCAGTTTACCAGGAAACATACATGCCACTTGTTCACAATGGATTTGTATGCTTTAGAAGATACAAAAAAACTTTTTCAGCTTTTCTCTTTTTTCAAAAAGCTCACTGTCATCGCAGAACAAAAAAATGTGCTTTGAACTGTTTTTCATTAATGAAGTAACAAGCTAGAAAAAGATTTCTTGACAAAGCTTCTCTATTTCTTAACTCTGTCTCTCTTCCACCTCCTTAATTCTCACAGTGTGGCCACTTTTGCAGGACTCCGTGACAACATCCTCCCAGCTGCCAAGAGATATCTTTATAAACGTGTCCTTCATTTGAACTCTAGCCTAAGCACAAAATGTAAAGAATAATAAAAGGGACCTTGTGGGTACCAACCACATCTTGTATTTCCTGAAGCTAGCAAACTTATTTTCATTTGAAAGGGAAGCTTACGTTATAATTGGGATTTTTACATTTTCACATGAATTACAGACCTCTTTATACTGTGCTTCACTACCTGCATGCTAACGCGTTTTGAGAATAGTTTCATGTAACATGCTAGAATGAAGTCTCCTGGAAAACTTACACTAACATCACCAAAAGATTAAACATTTTACAATGGCAGAACCAAGCAACATTATCAGGAAACATACAAGAAAAATTCCAACTATACACATTGGTATCCTTCTATTTTCTCCTTATCAGCTACTAAAATTTGTATCAATTACAAATGATCATACTTGATGCACACATAACTAATCTTACTAACTGCAGGAGAATTATATCCTAGAGCAGTTGTAAATAACTGCAATTATTTTTGAACTGCAAACCTCTACTTTACCCAGTGCTCTTAAAGAAAAAAAAAACCCTGTATTTTAAGCTAAGGTACTAACCAGCCATAGATGGAGAAAGAGGAAGATATTTACGTTAGAGTTCCCCACTCTATTTTCTTTCTTCTACTACAGAAGATTTTTGGTATTTCTAAGTTTTTGCCACTCTCTCACCTTCCTGTTTTCAAGAAGAAGGAAAGAGCTGTTAAGATACATTATATAGGAACATCTAGTTCTACTATCAGAATTTTACTTTCTGCATTTTGAGGCTTAGAAATTAAACTATCAAACTTTCCTCTTGGCTGTCCTGATGCCCCAACTCAACCAGTGAGAACTGGAGTCTCTGTGGCACATTACATGTAATAAACTTCAAGAATGCTAAAACAAGATATTAACAGTGCATCTGTAAAATAATAATAATTTAAAAAAAGAGTAGTCTTAAAAAGACTTGACTTCCCTATTTTCTTCTCTCCAGGGCTTGCTGAAGAATCCCAGAATGACTTCTAAATTTCATATGACAGGACAAATGAAATTTGGTCCAGAAGTAACTGAAGCTTCGCTAACTGCACTTTTATAAAAGATTCTTCCTCCTGCTTTTATTTTTTCATTGTAAGATATCACTTGTAATAGCACACTTGAAGCTGAGGTTCAGTTATTGCTCAGAAATACCAGAAGATCACAGAGATCTTAAGTACCATGCACTCATGCACTTACAACTATTAGTCTACTTAAAGCATCCATGCCAAGAACTTCTTCATTAAAGTAACAACAATTGTTATTTACATATAACCACATGACATTGTCTGTAAACATACTTTCTCATCCACTTTGACAATACTGGTTACTTTCTCCATGAGGAACACCATGTCTCAAAATGTGTATGTAATCATCCATGAAAGTACTAATCTATTTTAGGGATCAGTGAGATTTACTGCTCTCTCAAAATCAATATTGAGGTGTATTGACCTGAAGCAAGGAAGCATTCAATCTGATACTAGCAGCAACACAAACTAGTTGCAGAAAACCCTAACAATGCCCACAGTAAAGTTAACATAGCTTATCTGGGACAGAGAGAACAAAGGAGATTTTTTTTTTTTAAAGCAACAAAACCATATTCTGTTTAGCCTTGCTGTCTTGATCATTACCACAGCAATCCAGTTTACAGTTATGTTCATTCTGAGAAAACAAGCTAGTTTCCCTGCACTTACAGAACGTATATAGCCATTTTAATTAAATTATTACTTGAAAGACAAAAAAAGATTGAGAAGGAAACAAAGTAAACAGATGTAATTCCTTTGTAACACCAGCAACCATAATTTAAATCGTCGCTGGAAGTAGTTTTAGCTGTTCAACAGCTCAGACTAACATGCCTGGCAGAATTTAACGGCAGAGGTCTGGAAAGAAAATAGTCAAAACACAGGGGAAGTTATCAAAAAGGCCCTTGGGTGTGAGTTGAAAGATAGCAGACACATGTATTTTTACAGCACACAAAAGAGTCCCAGTCTTAAAAGGGCAAGACTTTATGATATGTATTTGTATTTCTCAAGGTTTATGTTGTTAGTAAAGACACTTACTTGTAAAGGTAATATTCAGCTTGATCCACTTCCTCTCGTGAAGAAATGTTGTCAACAAACTGGTTAAAAAATAAGAAATAAAAGCTTAAGAGGGAGCACTTATCTAGCATATTGGAAGAAAATGTCACTTGGATACATACAACACATTTGTTCTGCATATTTAGGTATCTGACAATAATGGAGGTCTTCAAGTCTTCAGTTCCTCCCAGCCAGGTTTCTTCTAGGCTGCAGAAAGTAAAATCTTTCTAAACTCAGCCAACTTTCCCCAAGCTATAAGCAATGCTATGTATTGCACATGGGGACAATCTGAGAACCATGTCCCTACAGCACAATACACACTATTTTGCTTGCTTTTTTTCTATTTTCTTAGCTTAAAATATATCCCCTGAGCATGCATTCAATTTCTAACTTTTTTCCAATTTTCAGTAAGTCTCAATATTTGTTTGTTCTCATTCTAAAAAGCTTTCTTTTCCCCTTTGCCTTTTTTGTGCATTGATATTATAAATTCTGAAGGATGATGGCATCTTGTATTTTACCATACATACAAATAACAGTAAAAAAAATAAATTAACCTCCAAGCTGCAAAGTACAACTTTCCTCCCACTTAAAACCTCACAAAATTCCCAGTGCTATCAACTACAAAAGCAAGGTTTTCGATCAGACTTCTTCCTATGCTAACAGTGAATCTTCTTTTCTGATACGTTCAATGTGAGCATAAAGTTACACAATGTCTTTAGCTCAGAATACTTAAAAAACACGTTAGGAAGGTCAGAGCTTCTCTTTAACCTAAGAATAAGCTAAAAATTACAGTTTAAGATGACTGGTACTTGTTCTTTAGTTTCTTAACTTTCCTTGTATATGTGCATATATAGATCTCATCTCTAAGTGTGGCAACAGCATGCCTGTGTACTTCATGTTCGTTTTAGAAAATCTGAATTTTATGTGAGATCCAGGTATTAGAAAGGGAGGCTGTCTGAAAATCTGAAAATGTCACTTAACCAGTCCAGAGGTCAGCCCAAAGCAGAAACATGAGGAGTGTACAAAGTAAATCTGATTAAGGAATAAAAAGGAGAACATCCATTTCTCCTATGGATATTTTCAGAGCCAATAATCAAGAACGTTCAGTAACTACACAGATTGTTCTGTGACTCTACAGATAATAGTGCTAACGATTCTAATTAGCATTAGTGTACCAGTATACTGTTACCACAGTGGTGATTCAGAATGTAGGCAGTATGCTAACACACTGCATTTCCTTCCTAGCCTGGGTTCTTATGAAGTACCTAAGAGGACGTCATAAGCTCTCACTAATAAAGACAGAAAACACAGAAAGGGAGGAAATGTATATTATGAAAAAAGTGTAGCCCACTAACAAAGTCAAGCACAGTTTTTCTGAGAAAAAGTTCTATTTCTGCTTTGAAGACTCAACAGTCCAGGTGCTAACTAATGAGCTCAAAGAAACAATAAAACAGTTTTATACAGCAATTGAACAGTATAACAAGACATTTATGATCCCACAGCTCACAGCAGAGGTGATATCATTTACATCCTCTGACCTCCCTTGATTTCATAAGCATTCCATTGTCATTTCCATCACTTCATGATCGGAAATAATTTTCTTACCCGGGCTATTGTCAAAGAGCTGACAGGCAGCTTTCTTTCATAGGTTCTGTCCATTAAGTTGGCTAATTCAGCTAGAGGAAAAAGAAGAATAGTATGTTTAATCAGCCAATATTACAGAAAAACTTCCAGAGTTATCACAACTTGGAACAGCTGGGGCTGTTCAGCATGGAGAAAAGAAGGCTCCAAGGTGACCTGATAACAACCCTTCAATATCTGGAGGGGAGCTACAGGAAAGAAGGGGACAGACTCTTTAGTACCATCTGTTCTGACACAACAAGGGGAAATGGTTTCAAGCTTAAGGGGGCTGGAGATTTATGCTAGATATAAGGAAAAAGTCTTTTACAGTGAGGGTGATGAGGCACCTAGAACAGGTTGCTGAGAGATGAGATTGATGCCCTGTCCCTGGAGGCTTTCAAGGCAAGGCTGGATAAGGTCTTAGGCAACCTGATTGAGCTGTGCACGTCCCTGTTCATTGCAGCAGAACTGGACTAGAAGATCCCTTCCAACTCTAAGGATTCTATGATTCTATGAATATAACCTGAGTCCATGAAATTAAATTGATTCCTTATCAATATCTCATTTTGAAGTTGTATGAAAATAATATTTTCAATTATTTTTAAATACTCCAACAGGAAATAATTTAAGGAAAGGTTCTCAACCTTAGAATGTCTTGGATGAGGTAACGAATATAACTCATCTAAAAAGCCTAAGCAGATGTCCTGATAATTCATGTTTGCTTTCAAGCTTCACACATGCTGGACAGTGCCTTTGGTGTTCGTCCTTTCTTCTTTGATAAAACAAAGAAACACAGAAACAAGCCATACCATACTCATATACCCTACAGCAACAAACAGCAGGTCAGAAGAAATTCTGTTAATCAAACTGGGCCCCGTGCCAGTGCCTTATTAACTTAACAGCATTTTGCTTCAGCAGTCATCTATCAATATTAAATTGACCATACAGGAATTTTAAGCTTTCGACTGCTGAACAGGTAGATTAACACTGAAGTTCATGAATTTAATCTATAGTTTTAGTTTTGTACTATTACCAGAAATTGGTGACTCAGAGACTAAGCTGTTTAGCATCAGCTGTTAGACAAGAACTGATGACCTTCAATCTATTATATTTAGAGACTCCAACCATACTCTCTTCTTTCAGTTTTCCATGCACAGGAATCCAATGTATTATCTCTATCATTTGCACCTCCTTTTCTTTTTTGTGTTCCACAGCTCCTAGATCAGTTCTATTGGCTGCAGTGCAAGAGCTGATGGCTTGGCTTGTTACAATTCATTTTCCATAAAGGTCATCTGACCTCAACCCCTGAAGTGAGCACCACATCAGAAATGACTAAACCATTTATTCTGGCAATACTGGAAAGGACAGAAAGCAGAACTGTACTAGTAACCATAGAAAAAGTGATTTAAAATTGTTCTTGTACCACCAGTTAACACTGAGAGGTATACAGTTCTAACGCTACAAATTGTATTCAGTGCTACCCTAATCTTACATCTACTCTCTAAAATTACAAGGCACATGCAAATACTTTTTGCTACCATAAAATGAGAAGTCTTGCTTGACTCTTCAGTTTGGATAATGCTGCAGTCTGCTGCATAACAGTATTTTGTATTTACGTAACACCTTCCCTCTTAAGACACTTGAAAGTATTCTTAGGAACACCAAAAGATCATCTCTGACAAGCAGCTTATCTCCAACTGAGTATTTCATCACCATGAAATGAAAGGGAAATTCAGAGCAAAGGTGCCAAGGCAAGGACCAGCTCTTGCAAAATACAACATAGGATGCTCAAATGATGTAGGCCACCAAAACCATGTAACACTACAAAGCCACTAAGAGAGCAGATCAACCTTTAGATGGTAAAGCATTTTCTGTGGAAATATCCTTACAGAAAGTATCTGTATTTCACTTTGCATTTCCTCTCTCCAGCACTCAGGAAGGAGCACACAGGTGAAGACTACAAGGGCATTTTCAGCAGTGATAAAAATAAGAGAAGAGGAAATGCTACCTCCAGGTCAATGGCTAGGTCCTCACCTAAACGTACCAAGTCAACTATCAGCCAACACTCATCTTCTGTGTTTTCAGAAAAATATTTACTCAGAAATCTCCTGCATTTGCTACAGGGATCTGACAGATGCACAGGTTGGGGCATAAGTATCTACTCCAGAACAACTTCTGTTAAACACCTCACTGAAAACTGGGAGGTGATACCTAAAACCACTATAGGCCATACTCAACTCCCAAGTCTAGCATTTCTTTTATCTAGGTGCTCACAAAGATGAAAAGTCTACCTTAGGAAACAGTAAGTATGTAAGGAGAATGTAATTCCAATAAATAAAAAGCTTTAATTCCAAGACTGTTACACACATATCTACACTGGGAGAGTTCACATGCAGAATTTTAATGATTTTAATATGTAAGGTCACAGAACATGAGCTAACCTTAACTCCTTGAAGTGGTCCAGGACAGGTCAGAAACCCAGAGATGGGACAGCAACTTAAAAGCTCATAAAACTGAGGCCCAGATTTTTCCAGAAAGAAAAACATGAAGGAAGGCTGAAGTGAGTACAAGCTTATGTTTAACTCTGTTTATCCACATCCCTGGCAGCTTCTGGAAAGAACTACAGCCTTGTACCAAAGAATGCTTCAATTGGAAATGACGGGACTTAGCAACGGAAGCACTGCCACCTGGTGTTTCAGATAAGCCATTTCAGGTACCGGGATACTTTTTTTAAACAAAAAAAACCATTATCTATCTCACTTGAATTTTGCCGACCTCTTAGGTTTGGATAATTGCAATCTTTCTCATCAAGATACCTGCTATCACTTAATTTTACCCTTGTTTAGCAACAAATCAACTGAAACACTATGCAATCAAAGTCCAGTAATGCTTCCTGTTCTGTTGCTATCTATTTTTCAGTAAGTACAGCTCAAATTTCTTCCAAACCCACATCTTCCTATCACCACACGGTTTGTAAATTCCAAAATAAGACATTTATAGTACTTACATTTAAAAAAAAATATTCTGTGTACACAAAATACAATCTTGTTCTTTCCCGCATTTTTTTCTGTGCTGGAGTTGGCTGCTAATGCTTGTATTGCTAAACTGATACTACAGAGAAGTGACTAGAATATATCTTATATAGATGCAGTAAGTGAGTTCAACATGGCAGCACACCACTGCATCAGAGAACTGGCTTTATATGTATTTAAATAATACCTTCCTCTTTAAATCAAAAATACCTGTTTCTTTCCATTAGTACATTCTCATGCCATATTTCTGCAGAATAACAGTTCTGAAACTGCGTGGAATAAAAACAAAGCATCTCCTCAACGCAAAGAATTCACACCAGCAACAACCACCATTTACTACACAGAAGATTGTATGCACAACCATGCAACTGAGATCAACAGAGCCAACATCTCTAGTGTTGCCTAGTCTTGGAAAATGCTAACACAGCTAACACTGAATTAACAGAATGAAAATGGAAAGTAGTTCTTCATAGTCCACATTGCAAATATCTGCTTTGGATCAAGATTTTTGGCAGAGCAGCAGTAAAAACTTGCCAGGTCTTGCTAGGCCTGGTGATAGCCAAACAAGGACTGTACAAGAAGCTATACAACGTTTTCCTCTACAATAGATTAGTATTGTCTATAAAGTTGGTCAAAATATTAATTGTATTCTATCTGCAAGTGACAGGCTCAAATCCAACTGGGCGTCAACATCTGCAACTACAGACTGAACACCACCTGTTGGTTGACAGTAAAAAGTCTCAAGGCACTACTGGATCCAAGCTATATTAATCAACCCCTACCAGCTGTTCTGGTCCATGTACTGTAAAACACTGACAAATCAGTTTTCCTCTTTACAGGCAAATAACAAATAAATTAGTGCACTAAAAATATTATGATTCGTCTGTCCTCCTGTTGAGAAAAGCCCTCAAATTTCACCTCTTGATTCTTCTTTCAGATTCATAATTTAAGTGCCAAGAAACGGAAAATAGAAGACAAAGATTATGCACCAGGGAGGTCTCCAAAACTGTTTCACTTATGGTACAAAAATTCTACCCCTATTAAACAATGCCTATGTATCTGTAGAATAGACAAACATTTTCCATAAAGCTCACTATGCAGCATAGTCACCAATAAGATGTTGGTATGTCATCTAAAATTTACCTCAAAAGAAAAATCTAAAATTTCATCAGGATGTACTTTTGCCTCTCGCAAAATTATGAAGAAAATATTAATTAAATAAGCATTTTAGAGAGTTTTTGAGTCCTTTAATACTCATAGAATGATCCTCTTTTGCAATGCATTACAGCTAAAACAGTAGCTGTAATCAGAACCAGTTGTTACAGATTTCACGCACAAAAACGTGACATTCATATAAGGTCTAGATTTTGTGGGAAAAAAAAATTAAAAAGCTTGTAGAAACCAAACATTGTGTAAATGGATAAATTCTTTCTTTCAGAATTATAGCATTGAATATATAAGACTTTTTTAGTGTTAGGCAGATTTTCACACAGAACCACAGAAGCATTTTGGCCCCCTTTTTTTTTTGGGGATTTATAACTGATGAGGTAGTGTAAAATTATTTCAGGTGCAATTAACTAGTCAAAGTGGTGGAAAAATAAAGACTCACCCAGGTTATGCTCCTCTTTTTGTCTGTTTTCCCATTTTGAGCTGTCCACATACACTGCAGAAAGAAGAGATCTTCTACCTAAAAAAAAAAAAAAGCCAGGTTGACTATCTAAGTAAGCATATAAACTTTCTATCAAGTATCTTTATCCTATTATTATCTATTATCTATTTCATTCTACATTTACTGACTCAAATGCATTAAACTGTACGATAGAAGCAGTAGCTATCTAAACAGCTTGGATTCCCTGTACCTGGAAATGCCATTACCTTGTTATTTTTCAAACTGAAGAGCTTCCCCCTAAAAGACTTCTCCAGCATACACTACTTTTTTTCCAAAACTGAACAGCACATTTAAGAAAATAAGAGATGTTTTTTAAGGTGGGAAATTATAAACAATAAAAGACATCTTCCATGTGCTCACGGGCCCTTTCATCAGATGTTAGAGCTTAACTAGATGTAGGCATAAGTGGTGAATGTGCACAGAAAGGCTTTTCTGTTATTGGCTGATGTTTTTCTCCACCCTTACAGATTTCTCACTGGAAATGAAAGTTGAACATTCATCAGTGAAATATTACACATTTAATCAACTCTTTGCTTGAACTCCTGTGATCCACAGGGTTCACAAACATTTTTCCAGATACTGTTCATATCTTAAATTTTCTGAAGACTGTCTTTCTTTCTGAAGCAAAATAAATGCTTCCACTGGAGGAGCACGGGCCACGTTTGTGCATCACTGACAGACGATAAGGTCCTGAAGATGCATGATGGATGGACAGAACTGGCTGAAGGAAGACATAATTTACAGGAAGTAGCCCATAGAATTACCCAACCTTGTGAAGCTCAGTTCCTTCACACGGTGGTTTTTTTTTTTGTTTTTTATTTTATTTTATTTTATTTTTTAAGCAAAGACAGCCTTTCAAAACCATCGGCCTGGACTACACTTCTGTCCCTTCACTCGCCAGATCCTGCACAGGCTCGGTGGGCTGCCCTCCGCCCCACACAGACCCCCGTGTCCCAGACAGGCAGACAGGCTGGGAGCCGCACATCCGAACGGAGAACGCGTCTCTGTCCCTCGCGTTCTGAAAGCTGCCCCAGTCCCGGCGTCAGAGCGAGTGCCTCCGCGCATGGCCCGTCCCTGCACCGTACCCCACAGCCCCCTCAGCCATCGGCTCCCACGAAGGCCCGGCCCAACAGAGCTCGGCCCCGCGCCGCGCCGCGCCGCGCCGCACACCACCGACCTGCCGCCACGCCGAGGACCTTCCCGCCCCGCAGCGCGCCTCGCACGAGCACGGCGGCAGCCATGGCGCCCAGGGAGGAGGCGGTGGGGAGGGGGCCGGCCCGCCAACGCTCCGCCCCCGTCAGGCCGGGGCACAAGATGGCGGCGGTGCTCTCCGGCGGGTCGCGGCGGGTGATGCGGGCGGTGGTGCGGCGCTCGGCGGTTCGCCTGTCCCCCTCAGGCTGCTGGGGCTGCGTGGCCGCAGGTAAATACGGGCGACGCGGCGCCGGTCACGGGGGGGGGCGGGGGGGAAGGACTGGATACTACAATTCCCGGCATGCATGGCGGGCGCTGCCAGCCGTCTGCATGTCGGGAGTTGTAGTCCCGGTACGCCTGGCGGTGGACTGGGGGGGAGGGTGAATTCAGGGGGATGAGTTGAATGGAAGTACAGCTCCGCTGCCCAGAGCTCCCCGCCAGCACCTGTCCGCTCCTTGAGATGCACGGGCTGTCTGCGAAGGCCCCGTCGGGCTTCCCACGGGGCGGGGCAAATTAGGGTGACTCCTGTTTTACCCACTGGTAATCCTCCTGTTAAATTTAAGAGATAAGCGTGCTGCTTTGTGGATTCTTACCCGCGTGTCGATAACACTTCTCACGCAGAAAACAAACCTTGGTTGTGTGGCTTGTTGCATCTTCTTGGGCAGATACGAAGTTGATGTGTAACCTCCCTGGGTCACTACTTCCTCCTACCCTCTCTCGTTCTTCTCACAAGCAGAAGACTTGGAGAGTAGTAGATTTAGAGGTTTGGGTTAGATATTGGGAAGTTTTTCACACAGAGAGTGGCGATGTGCTGGAACAGGTTGCCCGAGGAGGCTGTGGATGCCCCATCCCTGGAGGCATTCAAGGCCAGGCTGGATGTGGCTCTGGGCAGCCTGGTCTGGTGGTTGGCGACCCTGCACATAGCAGGGGGGTTGAAACTCAATGATCATTGTAGTCCTTTTCAACCCAGCCCATTCTATGATTCTACTGTGACAATGAGAACTGCTGCAAAGATTCTTTGTTAACAGATTGTTTGCTACAAATAAGAATCTGCTGCTGGAGAACTGGCGTTGTGGCAGCAAGATCTTGACAAATGACATTTGCGTGACACCTTTCTCAGGCACCTCACAGAACCCTTTGGCTGAGATTGACATCCAGAATTAACTTTCTGATTCTGGACCCGTGTTTGTCTTCCTCTGGTGTCTGCCCGCACCGCAGCTTCACTGGGTCTCTTGAGCATTACTACATAGCAAAACTACATAGCAAATTATAATCTTTGCGTGTTCCTTTTTTGTCTTCTCACAGCAACGGGGGCAGCCAGCATCAGGCATACTGCAGTGATGATGGCAGCTGTGCTGCCAAGGTGTTCTTAGCAGCAGAGAGACGACAAGGCAGACCCTTACAAAAGCAGGCAAGCAGGATTCTTGTGCAGAATCCACTTGTATCTTAGCTAGGCAAGAGGGGAACATCTCTAGTATTTAAGCTTTTATTTTGCACATCCAATGAACACATGCCTTTTTAACCTTGTTGATATTAATATGGAAAAGCTATGATGTTGTGGTTGGTGGGTTTTTTGTTTGTTTTCTCAGTGATGTGAGCAATTGCAATTCTTGCAGTCTTTTAGTGTTGTGCTACCAATAATTTGGTATCACACAATAGTTAAAAGCTGTAAGTTATAATTGGAAAATTCTGCACTATCAAAGCAGTTGGTAGAATGTGAAACTTAAACTTCTTTATTTTTCTTATGGCAGGGAAACGATATCTGCTAACAGAAGATAATATAAAGTTACCAGAATTTCAGCAGGCAAAATTGGCAATTAGAAATGAATTTCATGGCAATAAAGGTATTTATATTTCCTTGATAAGAACCTTTATATTTTTAATGTGAGTACTGGAGAGAAGATGGTCAAAGCCATTATATACAGAAAATTGCCTCAGTGAAAGAAACAGCTTGCATCTTCCTCTTGCAAGTTGTTTGCAGCTTAAAGTATCAGATCTGAAGCTTTGAAGAATGGCATGAGTTATGTCATCTTGAAAAATGTAGAGGAACATTCAGGTGTGCAAGGACATTAGAAAAGGACCTGAAATGTGTGTGCCCTTGCACTTCCAATTTTATCTTGTAGTCTAATGTAAAGTACTGCTTAGTCTACAAATTGTGCTTCAAATACGTCTTCAGCAGAGACGGTTAATACAAATCCTGATACCTTCTTAACAGTCCAGAACAGGCCTATGCCAGTAATTGATTTAATCTGCTCTGTAAAGTTATTTAGTTCCTTCTCTTAGCTTTTTTTGTTTGTTTTACATCATATAACCTCTCAGTTTTACGCCCGATTCTAGATTATGTCTCTAAACTCTGAATATGAAAAATGAGTTCAGGTTCCTTCAACTGATCAAAGAGGAAGAATGGTGGATTTTCCTTGATAGAGACTTTGTCATGCCAGTTTAAAGTGTGTATAAATTCTATACATTAAAGAGGAGAAATATAAACATAAATCCATCCTTAAAATCTACTGCTTGCACCTTTTTCATCATGTGTAGGTATTTGGTGATAGCAAACTTTTGGCAGTTCTTCCAAATGATATAGTTGAGGTTTTTTTCAGTGCCAAGGAAAGGACAGATATCAAATTTAGTTCTACATAAACCTGTCATCTGAAATAGAGTTAAGCAAAATTGAAATAATCATTTATCTATACCTAGTAATAGCAGAGTTTGAATCAGGCATTGATAAGTCATAATTCTATTATTTTGCTGTGATAATGACATACTCATATTGGACATGCTTCATATTATACCTAAGCAGAAGCCAAATATTTGGGTTTCCAGTTCACCTTTTTGTTGTTGTATAATCAGTAGCTGGAGATAACTAATGAAAACAGAGTGCTAACCATGTATTTGCATGTATGTGCACATGGTTTCTATACTTGGTATTTAGGCTAGCAACTGAAATATGAAAAGAAGTAAATAAGACTTGTAATAAACTTTGGATTAGAAGTGAAAAAATGCAGTAATAACTAATCTGTTACACAAAATACGTGAGATATCTATTTATTTATTATAGCTATAATATTGTAGTTATAACAGTATAATAGTTATTCTGAAAAACCGGGCTTTTTGCTGCACTGAATCTCTGTGTTTCAAGTAGCAGGTATGCAACACAAATAATGGAATTATCTATAGATTGCTTTTATAATGTGCTTCATTTTCAGATCCATATTTTAAAAATATTAAAGAAAAATTAAAGGAAAATAGAATTATTCTCAAAAATGAATTAAAAATTTTACTGCACTTATGTCAGACTTCATCTGATGTGGAGCTAGCCAAAAAAGTTATTTACAGGTACTTGTAACAATCCAGGTAACATTGTTTTCTCTCTTTATTTTACACTTCTGTTATTAGATCATTTTAAGTTGTGTCTGCAGGTGAGGGTCTATCCTAATTCAGGGACAATTTGCATAGTTAGTCCACCAGGCTAAGACTGCATTTTCATTTACTTGAGATCTTCCAGCCCTTCAGAGATTCTCAATCAAAGAAAAGTCAAGCTATGGGAATGAACTGGTGTCCTGCTGTATATAGAAAAGTGAGCCACACAGAAACCTCACTTGTAAGCTGGGAGGTACTGGTGTGCTCAGAGGCATCTTCCAGCTATGATGTTTCTGCTTATAAACTAGTCTGGAAACATCAGTGGCAGGTCAGGAGGATTTATGAATGAAAGCCTTCCCAGCAATTCCACGCAGAAGTTTTGGGAAGAAAAAAAAAAAAGCAAAAAAAAAATTATTTTTTAATGAGTGTGGCTTAGAAAAAGTTGAAATGTTTTAGCAGGCATCACTGCTAAAATGGACCACTGCAACTTCCTGTGCAATTGCTCTGTGAATAGACAGTAAAGTAGTTGGCAATTCTGGTGAAGAGGATGCATTCTATAACTAATCTGATATGAATGTCTTCACTATAAGTAGAATAGTTTGCATATTGCTACTTCACTTTATTAGTTGAGTCAAAATTACATTTTTTTTCCAGAAAATGTCTTTCTATTTATCTAAATGCCATTTACTGAAGATAGAAAAGCAATGTGTCTGTCACTGCACATGCAGATTGTGCTGCCTATTTAAAGCTGTTTTCCCTTGGCAAATTCTGTGCGTTGTGTGATTAACTCTTTTGAGTCTTTCTAATAGGTACCATGAACAGAGTGGAATCGCAGACTTGCATGGTTTTAAATTTGGGCCCCTCTTTATGAGGCTATGTTTTGATCTAGACCTTGAAACACCTGCAGTAGAACTTATCAAAGATCAGGTAATTTCCTCTATATATTTCACTAATATCACTGTTACCTACTACTTCAACATAAGTAATTGGTGTGCTTTGCATGACCTCAGAAACTTAAAGTACACTGTGTATCTGTTGCAACAGCAAAGATATCTATCACATTAATCTAACAGTGCTGTTTATATAGCTTTTGTTTAAAAAAAATAATAATTTGAAAGTTAAATAGTAATTAAAAGTAAAGTGCATGTTAATTTGACTAAACTAACTTTTGTATTATCGCACTTCTGTGTAATTGCATCATTTCAATAAAGAATACAGATTCAAGGATAATTCCTCAAAAAAGCTCTGATGCATATTTTCCTGCATTCTCTGTTTCATATATCCATCCTGTATAAATAATGCTTGGAAGTGATCACTTCTGAATTCTTATGTAACAGTTCGCTTAAATTCCTCAGATTGTTTACACCAGCAGATTTACCTTATTAGTCTGTACTTCAGACTCCCTCTGAAGTGCTGAAGAAACTTAAGGACTTGGTTTTGAATATCTCTGAAATGCTGTGTGCACTGTTATGACAAAATATTGTTTGTACATATGTAGATGTAGATGATTCTGTGCAAGAATGTTCTATTTTCAAAACTGGGGCTAGTGGTAAGTCAGTAAGTAATCAAGGTATGGGATATACCTACTGAAAATGGGAAAAGTATTGCTTGGCCTCCTGTTCCTAGAGTAGGTATGTGTTAAGTATATGAAGGTGTTATTTGGTTATAGTTGAGATCAGTCACTAAGATGAGTCCTATAGTACTTACAGGACTTGGTAACTGATGGATGATAATGTACTGTATCACTTCTTAAGACCCTGCTTCAGAAAATTATCTTAATGTCTTTGACATTTCATCTGGCTATTTGTATTGCCATACCATGCAATGAATGCTGTGGAATGTAAAATATACTTGCTCTTTGTTCTGCTACTATGCTTGTCATGACCTAAGCCCTAGTGTGGATCTACTCACCATTTGATATTGTGATTAGCTGAAATTTATTATGTATGAGTGGTACCACAAAAATACTGTTATTCAGCTGCAGCTGCATATCTGCTAAGCTTCTGGAGTGGCAATTAGTCAGACTTCTGCTTGCATTAACTTAAAGGTCACAATCTGTCACTGAAAAAAGCATAGAAGTAGGAATCTCTTGTAAATATCTGTTTAAGTTTGCTTTTGAGTATAGTGAGACACTACTAGTTTAGAGGTTACATGACAGAGGAGTCAGGGAACTAAAATAATTAAATACTGAACTCGTAAAGATGCAGCTCATTCCAATGGGAAGACTTGATAAATGCTGTGCACCATAATAATGCTCACTTACTTTATCCTAACTTTCTTCAAAACTCACTCTGTTTGTATGTTTTTTTCTACAGAATTTGCATGGTTTTTTCTCAGAGAATACATCCTTCCATATTTTGATGACTATGTTGTTTAAAAAGGGTCTTTACAAAAGTAAGTACTGAGTTTTCTAGTGCAAATGCATTTAGAAGAGCGTACTTCTCTCTATGAGTGTGTGTATAAATATTGATTAGCTTTATCAGTATGAAGTACTGAGAATATTTTAGAAGACCAAACATCATATAAATCAGTATAGATGCAAAATATCTGTACTGTATTGTGTAATAAAGGTGGAAGGCTTTATCTGTTTCATACTTGGAATGGCATTCTTACCATCTTGCAGTCATATGGAATTATGATTGGAACATTCTTCTTTAATGTTCTCTAAAAGCTTAACTCCTCTCTGGATTCTAATTTCCTGTAGTTTTGGGGTTGTTTTTTTTTTGTGTGTGTGTGTGTGTGTGTGTGTGCGCGCGCATGTGCGTCTCCCTATTCTAAGTTTGTTTTATACGGTTTTCAGAACAGTAAGTTCTCCAACACATTTTTCTCGCAGTTGTGTTTTTCATAGAATCATGGAATCATAAAATCACCAAGATTGGAAGAGACCTCCGAGGTCATCCAGTCCAGCCATCCACCTCTCACCAGTATTTCCTGCTAAACCATGTCCCTCAGTACAACAGCTAAGTGTTTCTTGAACACAATCAGGGATGGTGATTTCAGCACCTCCCTAGGCAGCCCATTCCAGTGCCTGTGCTGTCCAGTGTTCATGCTTTCAGAGAAGTAGTCTTTCTAATGTTCAACTTGAATGTCCCCTGGTGCAACTTGATGCTGTTCGCTCTATTCCTATTGCTGGTTACACAAGAGAAGAGGCTGACCCTCCACCTCACCGCAATCTCCCTTCAGGTAGTTGTAGAATTATGAGGTCTCTGCTGAGCCTCTTCTTCTCTGGAGGAAATAATCCCAGCTTCCTCAGCTACTTCTCATAAGGCTTAAGCTCCAGACTCCTCACCATCTTCACTATCCTTCTCTGAATGTGCTCTATGGCCTCAGTGTCTTTCTTAGAGACTGAGAGGCCCATAACTGAACGTGGTACTCATGGTGTGGCCTCACCAGGCCTGAGTAGGATCGTTACTTACTTGCAGCGCTATTTTTGATTTCCAGGATGCCATTGTCCTTGGTTACCTGAGCACACTGCTGGCTCATGTTCAGTCAAATGTTGACCAAAACCCCCAGGTCCATTTCTTCTGCAAAGTCTTCCAGCCACTCTGCCTTAAGGCTGTAGTGTTGCTTGTGATTGTTGTGGCTGAAGTGCAAGACCTGGCACTTGGTGTTGTTGAACTTCATCCCACTGGCCTCAACTCAGTTATCCAGCTTGTCCAGATCCTTCTGTAGGTCCTTTCTATCCCCAGGCAAATCACTGCTTCTTGTCAACTTGGAATCGTCTGCAGGCTTCCTGAGGGTGCATTCAATGCCTGCATCCAGGTTGCCAATAAAGATAATGAACAGGACAGCCCCATTACTGACCCTTGGGCAACACCATGTGGATGTTGCCATCTGGATGTGAGTCCATTTACCACCACATTCTGGGCCTAGCCAACCAGCTGGTTCCTTACCAGCAAAGAGTGTACCTGTCCAAGCCATGGGTTGCCAGCTTCTCCATGCAGGATACTATGGAAGACAATGTCAAAGGCTTTGGTGAAGTCCAGGTAGACTATGGTAACAGCATTTCCCTCATAGACTGCACAGGTCACTCAATCATAGAAAAAAAATCAAGCAGGACCTGCCTTTCATGAGCCCGTGTTGGCTGGGTGTGATTCCCCAGTTCTCTGCACATGCTGTGTGATCTCCCTCAAGATTATTTGTTCCATAACCTTTCATGTCACTGACGTAGGGCTGACAGGCCTGTAGTTCCCCAAATCCTCCGTACAACCCTTCTTGTATATGGGAGTTACAGTGGCAAGTCTCTAGTCCTCTGGGACCTCTGGTTGACCACAAGTGCTGATAGATGATAGAAAGCAGCTTGCTAATCACCTCCACCAGCTCCCTCCCACCTTCAGGTGGACCCCATCCAAGCTCCCTGTTCATCCATGCCAGTCTTCTTTCCTACGGACTCGCTCATCTTGTGGCACAAGGGGACAGCCTGCTCCTGTACCTTTAAGACTTCCTTCTTCAGGAGTGAGCAACCTGAACCCGTTTCCCCTTCAGGACTGAATCCTAAGAGACCCTTCTTACCAGTGTCCTGGACAGTTTGAAGTCCACCCTCCAGAAGTCCAGCAGTTTTGCTGCCCCCTCTCCTGACTTCACCAAGAATCAAGAATTCTACCATTTTATGGTCACTTTGTCCAAGACAGCTCATGACCTCATCTCCCACAAGACCTTCTCTGTTTGTGAACAGCAGGTCTACCAGGGCACCTCCTCTGCTAGTCTCTCTTACCACTGCATCAGGAATTTATCTTCCTACATACTAGAAACTTCCTACACTGCTTCTGCACTGTATTGCATTTCCAGCATATATCAGGAAAGTTGAAGTCCTCCGTGAGAACAAGGGTTGGCAATCACGCATCTGCCAGCTGCTTATAGAAAGCCCCATCCATCTCTTCATCCTGGTTAGCTGGTCTGTAACAGAACTCCCACCAGCATGCCACCCATGTTAGCTCTTCCTTGACCCTTACCTGTAGAGATTCAGCCCTCTCATTTGCAGCCCTGAGCTCAGCAACACTGAAATACTCTCTGACACAGAGAGCTTCACTATCATCCCTCCTTCACTACCTATCCCTTCTGAACAGCCTAAAGCCATCTATTGCAGCACTCCATTCGTAGAAGCGATCCCACCATGTTTCCATAATGGCAACTAAGTCATAGTTTGCCTGCTACACAATGGCTTCTAGGCCCTCCTGTTTGTTGCCCATGCTGCATACATTGGTGTAGATGCACTTCAGCTGAGCCCCTTGCCTTATCCCCATATCTCATCATCATTCTTCTGTGCTCATCTCTGGCAGGTCTGGTTTTATCCCCTTCTTCTTCATACCTAGTTTAAAGCCCTCTCAATGAGCACTGCCAGCTCCTGGGCTGGGATCCATTTCCCTCCTTTGAGACAGGTGAGACCCGTCAGCAGCCATTACGCCAGGCACCGAGTAAACCTTCTCATAGTCAAAAAAAATACCCAAAATTCTTGACTCTAGTCTATCACCGACGTATTTATGAGAAGGGTTTTCCTGCTCCTCTCAGTATTGTTCCCTGCTACTGAAGGGAAAATATGTATACCCACTGTATGCACCAACTGCCCCAGTCCTTTGAAGTCCTTTTTTACAGTCCTCGGGCTTCTCTCAGTGATTTAATCACTGCCAGCCTGAGCTGTCAAGAAAGGATAATAATCAGAGGGGTAAATCAGACTAGCAAGTTTTCCTAGAAATATCCCTGACCCAAGTCCCAGAGAGGCAGCACAGCTCCCTGTGGGTATGGTTTGGCCAACATATAGGGCCCTTCATTCCTCTCAGGAGGGAGTTGCTTATGAAAGTCCCCTTTCCTTCTTGGTGGTGGCTGTCTTGAGGTACAAAATTGACTGCTTCACCCTAGACAACTTCGTGGGTGGACCTCCCTTCAGAACAGTGAATAGTACCCTTTTTCCTTTGGTAAGAAAACAGGCTGGAGTCTTGGTTTGTCTTACCTAGCTTCCATGCGCAGAGTGGCTACTGCAGTATTTAAGGCAAGTGCATAAAATCACAGTTTGGTCTTTTCTGATAATATGACAGGGAATCAACTGATTTGACTGAAAAGAATATGGAATAAGTTTTCCAAGCAAATCACTCTCTTTGGAATTTTTTGGATGTGCGGCACTTAGTCTTACAGTGCTTGGCAGATCAGTTCAATAGTTGTCCTAAAGGCTGAGATTGGATCATCCTTAAAGGAACTAGATCTGAAGCAGAATGCAATGTTACAGTGTAATGAAGGTTATGCTTTAGTGAGGAGCATTAGTTTGAAAATGGTTGAAGCTTTTGTTGTGTGACTTGTCTTTGTTCTGGACTGCTAGGAGGAAAAAAAAAATGGCTTTGTCAATTTTCCTGATGTTTGCTTTTGAACTGTGTGAAGATAATAGAACAGTAAAGTCAGGTGCTAGTGTAGACTGAAAGCTTCCTTTCTCTGAAGCAGTGTCTCATCCAATTGATGATCTGTTAAGGTTCTTAAAATATATTATTTTGTAAAAAGTTAACAGATGTCAGATTGCATTCTGATTTTGAAGTGAAGTTCCTGAGCACACACAATGCTGAGATTTTTTCAAGTCATTAAACATATAGCATTGAGTTTCTGAATTGAGTAACACGACTATGTTTTTGGCAGGTGCCTTGGAAGTCCTAGCAGAAATGAAAACACAAGGAATACCTTTCAACAAAGAAACCTATTTACTGGCATTTGCAGTATGCTACAAATTGGTAAATATTCTCAGTTAACATGATGAAGTACTTGAAATGCCTTCTCTGTGTCTTCCTTTTTGGAATTTTGACATTTTCATATGTTCCCAGTCATGATTTTATAACTAATGCAAATATTTTAGACATAATTAAGTCATAAATCACTTCACTGTTCATGATCTTTTGTACATATATGGCTTCCGATACCAGCTAATATCACAAAGCATATCTCCAAAAGAATTACAAGGACATTAACATTAAGAAACAAATCTGATACAGCCTTCAATTAACTGCTTGCATTCTTTCTCTGTGGACTGTGCCAAAGTGTACAGCCACAATATTAGATTTATAGTCTGGTTTCTTTGGGAGACAGGATATATATGATACATTCTTTTTGACAGATAAACTCCCTCCCATTCCTCTTCCAAGTAAATCTTGGAACATTTTTACAATTGCACCCAAATTTGACAGGGATTAAAGTTCTCAAAGGTGATCTGTTATTACATGCTAGCTGAGTTGACAAAAGAAAGATAAATGAATGCTTCAGCGAGAGACAGGTTTCCCCTAAACCTTAATAGTACATTTAGAAAAATTGTGAGTACAATAAGGAATTAGGCTACATAGGTTCTATAACAGTTCTTAGAGTAGCTTCCCTACTCACCCATCTATAGCAAAGAGAGTCCGCCAAACATTTTTCTTTATATATCTCTCCAGATTTTAATCAATTCTGTAATTTGAAGTATTAACAGGCCCTTCCCAAACAAAGTAGAAAACTCTTTTTCAATTTAACCATGCTTTTTGGAATAGACACTGGCTGAAGAAAAATGATCCCACAAGGCTAAGTTTCCTCATATTTCTCAGTTAACCATACAGTGAGTCTGAGCACATGTGTGATAAAAATGAGTCAGCCAGAAATGGTAACTCTTAAGTACTTTCTGAGGTGTTTCTAGAAGTCTCAGTCCTGATGAATTGCAGCTGCTTTTAGGTCAAGGAAACAGAGATAGCCATATGGCTTTTATGTTTGTAGACTGGGGCAGTAGGTGGATCTCAAAAAGAGCTGTGGAAAAAATTTGCACTTAAAACTAGCTAGTGATTCATGACTGCAGTTCGTTTAGGGGTGCTACCAGTTCTATCCAGAGAGTGCTGTTTTTAGGAAATACTGAATGTAGAAATACAGTGACAGTGTGCTACAACACTAGTTTATAAGCTTGTGTTTGCTCCTGGCATCTACCTAGACAATATCTGTAACATTACAGTAACTGTAACATTACTTTGTGATCTGCGCTCCGTCCCTTCCACTCTGTGAAAAGTAATGACTTTCACTGAATCCCATTGTGTTTCTCTGAGGTCTACTCAGTCTATGGTAACTTTACATAATCTCTAAAATTCTAACATGTTACTTTCCATGGTCTGTTGCATGAGGGCTTGGATCCCTACCATATAGAAGAAGAGGTTCCTGAGACTTTTGCTTTCTACTACTGTCTCTGCGTCTGTTTTCAGCAGTGAATCTGGCACATTGTTATTTAGAATCACAGAATCATTTAGGCTGAAAAAGACTTCTAAGATCATGTAGTCCAACCATCAGCCCACTAAACCATTTCCCTCAGTGCCACATCTACACTTTTCTTGAATACCTCGAAGGATGCTGCCCTTACCAATCCTCTAGGGAGCTTGTTCCAATCGTTGACCACTCTTTCATAGAAGAAATTTTTCTTCATATCCAACCTGATCCTCCCCTGGTGTGTAGCTTGGGACCATTAGTTAGTTGTCCTATCACTAGATGGATGGGAGAAGAGACCAACCCTAACCTTGCTGTAGCCTAGTTGCTGAGAGTGATAAGGGCTCCCCTGAGCCTTCTTTTCTCAGCCCCTTGTTACAGGACCTGTGCTCCAGACCCTTCACTAGCTTTGTTGCCCTGCTTTGGATATGCTTTGATATCTTTCTTTTAACCCAAAATCAGACATAGCACTCAAGATGGGCCCTTACCAGTGCCAGAGGACAATCACTCTCCTAGTCCTGTTGGCTGCGCCATTTCTGATACAAGCTGATACAATGCCATTGAGTGTCTTGGCCACCTAAGCACACTGCTGAATCATGTTCAGCTGGCTATCAACTAGAAGCCTCATATCTTTTTCTGCCATGCAGCTTTCCAGCGTTCTGCCCGAGGTCTGTAGCGCTGCCTGGGGTTATGGTGACTTAAGTGCAGAACCTGGCACTTGTTTTTTTTTAAATGCCGTGCAGTTAGCTTCAGCTCACTGATCCAGCCTGTCAGCCCATCAATACAACCTAAATTTCTTTAACAAATTCATAAAAATCAAGGGAAAATGATCGTAAGCTGACATTCAGTTGTTTTAACAGACACAATAAAATAACTCCTCATCTGCTAAAGAGTATTAGGCAGAGCTCCTTCAAAAGCTTAATCTGTTCTTTCAACTGTTAATGCTGAATGCTAAGACTCCAAGTAAGGAGGAGAACCATGAAGCTCCAAAGTGCTTTTGCTTTGCTAACATGAGAAAATTGAGGAAAAATCTAAAAGGGAAATGTCCTTGAGATATATGATTTGAATACTGAAAACAATGGCACTGGTACCATTAACAATACTGCTGGATTTTTACCTGGTTAATTCTTGATTTCTTTTAAGGAACTGTGCCAGAGACCAGTATTGGAGAATGTACAAGCCTTAAAGCTTTGATTATTGCTAGTGGATAAACAAAGAAATTAGTGTAGAGAAGTATTTCTGAGGACAGCCAATAGGAAGTTTTAAATATTTGTAGGATCTACTATTACCCAAGGTAAACAAGAGGTCCTTCTTTTAGTGCAGGAAAGTGCTATGAGTCTTTTGATAATAATGACATGTGTATGTGTAATAGTTATCTTTTTTTGTGGTCAGAATGTTTCGAAATTTTTAAAGAACGTGACATTTATTATGTCATTCAAAAGGTGTTTTCACAAGCTGTGCAAACCATTGAACAGTAAAATGGAGAAGTATCCCTTAAAACCCAAAAGATGACCCAATCTTAGATCACAGCTGCTGTTTTACATGAATGGCACTTTGAACAGTACGAATAGAGATCAGTGCCTGATACTAGGAAGGAACATGAAGGATGTTATCCAAGACACTGGTACAAGCTGTTAGAAAACTGCTACTGCCAACTCAAAGTTTGACAGGTTTTAAATTTTTGGGGTCCATTTAGCATTCTTTACCATTTCCATTGTGAAGAGCATTATTTTTGATAGTGGTGGTTTTTGAAATGATGCACAGGTGAACACATTTTACTTTAGACTTCTTTTGAAAATAATGACATTAATGTTATTACCATACATCATTCATTACAGTAAGATGCAAATTATGTATGCCTGTAAAGTAAACTGTGCTGGTAATTCTTGACCTTTGGAGTACTTAATTGCTAACTGAATGTGGAGATGAAGCACTGATGCAATTTATTGCTTCTCATGAATAATGCAAGATTTCTATGTTGGAAAAGGCAAATATGTAAACTATTATCACAGAATGGCCGCAGTTGGAAGGTACGTCAAGGATCATGAATCTCCAAACCCCCTGTCACATGCAGGGCCACCAACCATCCCACCTAATGCTAGACCAGGCTGCCCAGGGCCCCATCTAATCTGGCCTTGAACACCTCCAGGGACGGGGCATCCACAACCTCTCTGGGCAGCCTGTTCCAGTACCTCACCATTATCTCTGTAAAGAATTTCCCCCTGACGTCCAACCTAAATCTTCCCTCCCTCAACTTAAAACCATTTCCCCTTGTGCTGTCATTATCTACCCTTTCAAAGAGTTGATTCCCCTCCTGTTTATAGGCTCCCTTTAGATACTGAAAGGCTGCAATGAGGTCACCCTACAGCCTTCTTTTCTCCAGGCTGAACAAGCCCAGCTCCCTCAGTCTGTCCTCACAGGGGAGGTGCTCCAGTCCCTTGATCATCTCTGTGGCTCTCCTCTGGACCCTCTCCAACAGCTCTGTGTCTTTCTTGTACTGGGGGCTCCAGACATGGACACAGTGCTCTGGATGGAGCCTCATGAGGGCAGAGTAGAGGGGGGCAATCACCTCCCTGTCCCTGCTGGCCACTGCTCTTCTGAGATTACATTACAGAGTGTCTACTTTGGAAACATCTTGCCAAATATAATCCTTAAGAGAGAGGCTCAAAATTGCTGAATATTCAAATTTACTTGTGTGCATATTTCTGTAATACAACTGTGCTGATTAATTTAATGTTTGGGAAACACTGATTTTCATTAACTACCCTTTTAGAATAGCTTAGAACTAGAATTAGAAAAAGTCAGCCTTTTTCCTAATTTGGGAATGGTAGGAAAATTGAAAATGTTGCTTTTAGCTGACTGCCAGGGGTCATTGTCTCTTTTGTAGAAGCCAAAACAATTAAAGGAATGAAATGGTGGTTATTTTTACCCTCTTCTGAGCACTGTAGCACTAAATATCATCTTTTGGTGTTGTGTATCTCAGGAAATACAGAATCTCCTTGGTTCAGACATAGATTGCCTTGCTGGCCTTACGGTACATTTACTTCTGAATGCCTTCTGAATGTCACTGCAGTTGCCTACAGTAATTTCAGATCACATGATTGACAAAGGCAACTTATGTATGAAATTTCTACATAGGGCAGCCTGGAGTCTTGCAAAATCTCTGCAAAACTGCTTGAAGAAGCACAGTTAAAAGGTGACACATTACCACCGCGAGCATTCTACTTTGCTGTGGCATCTGCTCTGAAGCAGGTATAGTGCCTTTTTCTTTTGATTTATATCTCAAGGTTATTTTGTTTTACAACAGTCAGCTGAAGAAAGCTAACAAAGATGAAGCATAACTGATCTAGGCAATTATTTTAAGTACTATAACTTTTATGGCCCTGAAGAAAGGGTTATAGGTAACTCCCACACAAACTGAATGTCAAAATTCTGAAGCCTGTGTCTTGAGTCTAATACACAGATGGATTTTTCTGCTGACAATTAGACGTAGAATTTTCTTACAAAATTGAGGAAAGTTGGGCTCGTGGTTTTTGATATACCCATGACCCAGTCCTGCAGATGTTGATGCTTAGTAATGATTTCCTTCAAATAGGATAAAAATAATTTTAAATACTTGTGCAGTAAGCTCTTCAAAATGTTTGTCTGTAGAGGCAAATTCAAGGACTGCAATAAGTACTGCCCTTTTGTTTCAGAATGGCCTGTCCTTAGTAGCATGTTGCTTCAAGGTGGGATTTTCCATATATCTCAAGTGCCTAAGTATTGACTTGAAGCAGATCAGAGCGAAAGACTGAATAGGAGAATAAGAGTTAGGAAATCCTTATGTATACTGTTTCTTCTGCCATTAACCTGTGTGTACATTTTGAGGAAATTATGAACATTCTCTCTTGCATATCTACAGAGAGATCAGACTGTGAGTGTCTTAAAGAATTAGAGATTTGATATTGGTAACTGTTTTGGATGAATGAAATAAGAGGTTAAAGCTTTGTTGTGCATTCTTTGATTTTTTTGCATAATCTCTGTATGAACAGCACAGCTGAACAGTAGCATCATTGAAATTTATCTTTTCATTTGCATGGTGGTATGATTTGGTCTTCTCATTAACATTAACAAAAATCTGTCTCTGAAACATCATGAAATATCCTTGGTACTTTGTTATATATAAAACTTAGCTAAAATTACTGTTTTGTAAACAGATTAATGATCCAGATTACACTTAACTATTCCTAAAACTGCATGTTCATTGGCATCTTTGATCTTTCTTTGAATAAGATGTCTCTTGATCCCTTGTAAATGTCAGTGTTATGTGTAAATGTCCTTACAAATCAGTTGGTGTTATAGATGTGGTACTTTAATGTGCATATCCTAAAAGTTAAAAATGCTGGGCAGAATAAGATATCTAGTAATCATGTCCTGCACTTCATTTAAGTATTCTGACATGTGCCGAAATCCAAGCTTGGATGTAATTCTTCTATTTTTAAGGTGCACTTGTGCTTGGTGTTGGTTACATGAATTCATGTGCCTGCTGATCTAAGAACTAAAATTTGAAAATACTGTTTGCTATGCTGGAGAGCTAGCTAACATGCAGACTCCGGTGTGGAGTATTTCTTTCACAGGCTGGATGCTACAATGGGCTGTGGGACCTGGAGAAAGCGTTGTAGATGCTTTTGTGTTTCAGTGAGAAGTTGTAAGAGCTTCTTGTTTTAGGCTTTTATGGTGGGAATGTGTCACATATTTAGCTGTATTTTTTTTAAATTATTTTTAATTCCTTTTCAGGATGATATAGCACAAGCCCAATTTTATTGTTCTCAGATAAGGAAAACAGAGAATAAACTATACAGTAACCTTAAAGTAAGTATGCTTGCTTTGTATTAGAGTTTTACAATATAAATATGCTCTAATAGGCAAACAATTCTTATGTGCAGAGCAGCTGAAGGCTCCAGGTTCTCTATTCCTTTCCAAGTTTCAGCTGCAAAACAAAACAAAACGAAACAAAAAATTGTGTGGAAATTGATCATTCTGTCTGCCTTCACAATTAATGGATTTTATCAGCTCAGCATCTAGAAAAGTATTTTGGTCATTCTTTCATTCATTATGTTTTCCTCAAATATTTTCTTTTAAGGCTTTCTTTCTAATGATTACTTTGTGGATATTTTAATTTTACTTTTAAGGTTCTTGTCCAGCTCAGATCTGGTTTGCTGGAAGAAGTAATAAAGACTTTAGAGGCAGCAATGGATGTAGATACTCCTCCCTTTGTGAAAAAAATCGAATTTTCTGAGCAAGTGGTAAGTATACAATAATGAACTGAATCAGGCAAGTATGTCATCACAGATGTGTGCTGGTTGGGGATGCAGGCCTGGGGGTGGTAAGGCAAGTCTGAGAGGAGGTCTTGGGTGTTTAACTAAGCTACGATTTTCAGTTACAGAGCTTCAAGTTTCTGAGTACATCCTACTAAAACTGCTTTGTTTCTGATACATTCAGATGCCAAAGCAGCTGACTGGTTTATTGTGCTGCTGGGCGAAGTACTTAGCTGTCTACTTCCCTTTTTATTGAGAATCTAGCTTTTAGAAGCTTGAATTTCAACTGAGAGAAGATGAAGAGTTCCCTAGAGGCCTTAAATAATTTATTCTCTTGCTTTATATGCTGGAATCATGTGATGTAAAAATGAGAATAAAGTCCTGATCACACTCATATTGTATTACTTAGTAGTATTTGCAAACATCTGTGATGCTATGCAGAGAAGTGTGATATAGGAGATGATAGCTTCCTTTACAGTACTGGTCATTGAGAAGGAAATGTGTGTATGAATGAAACCCTTTCAGCTTGGCAGCACTGCTTCTTCTTTTCCTGAAATTTATTAGTGTGCTTATTTTGAACGTGTATGGAACAATGTATTTTAAGATTTTGCTAATAATTAAATAATTACCCTTTCAGTGCTGTTTCGCAGCAGAATAATTGATACATTAGCAGTAGGTAAAAAGGAGGTATGCTTTTCAAAGCATAGTTAATGGATATTTGTGGCAATAAAAACTGCATGTGTCAGTGTTGTATTTTTATTTTTATTCTGTAAATTTGTAACAGTTGCTAGGAAGACCAAGCATTTGTCCTAGCCCATTCCTTTTACTACTGAGTTTACTAACCTTTTTTTACAGATTCATTCGTTCTTTAGCTCATACTCCATCTATGGCATAGTTTACTGAAATTTCCATTGTTCTTTTGTATGACTTCCCGATTTGAACTCTACATTTAGCTATGGAATAATAATTGTGTTTATTTGGAAAATAGATTTCGGGAAGCACTTGTGTTGCTTGGGTTTAAATATAAAACAATTGCGCTAGTCTGCTCTAGGACTGCAAATAAGACTGTACTTCTTTGAGAAAGTTTTTAATGTAATAAACTTTCTCTAATAGGTATCTAGTGCATTTCCAACGTTGCCTGCTCATGTATGTGTGTACTGCTTGAATTCCTTTTCTTATAAGCCACTGTACTAGCTGTGTATGTTGATGGGTTATGGGTTTTTTCCTTTGTCTTCAGTACGGTTTTTGATTGAGATCTTTGCTGGCTGAATTGTAACAGTGTATTATTTTCCCCTCCTCAGCTGGCCACAGCCAGGGAAAAGATGGAAAAAAACCCTGACTTTTCTGCCAAATTAAGAGATATTTATACCAAACTACAAGCTTCAGGACGGATAACCACATGCACGCTGGAAGACATGCTTTTCCAGATTCCTAGTTCAAAGAAGATTCCAACAAAATTTTTAAATAAAAAACAATTAAGTTATCAGGTTGCTAAACTGCTTCGGTCAAATCTACTGTTGGAATAGCTCAATATTTATTGCTAAACTGAACTAATGTCACCTAGAAGCATGTTTGAATAAAATGTCTTCTTTCCTTCTCCACTGTGGGAAATTGTTTAAGTTTCTTGTCTGAAACTGAATTACAAATGTAGATCATATAGATTTTTTATTTGAATTTTGATCCTAAAATATGCCCTTACGCTGGGTTTTATTCAGAAAATGAGTGATCAGAATAATTTGAAGTTTTTCCTCAAAGACTTAAATCATGGTCACAGCCAGAGGGTTGTGCTCAACAGCTCTGTGTCCAGATAGAGGCCAATGAAAAGTGCTGTCTATCCTGGGACTAGTGCTCTTCTCAACATCTTTATCGGTGATCTGGATAGTGGGACTGAGTGCTCCCTTAGCAAGTTTGCTGATGATATGAAGTACTGAGTCCATGTCTGGGGATTCCAGAACAAGAAGGATGTGGAGTTTTTGGAATGGGTCCAGATGAGGGCCACAGAGATGCTCTGAGGGCTGAAGCACCTCTCCCACAAAGAGAGGCTGAGGGAGATGGGTTTGTTCAGCCTGGAGAAGAAAAGACTCAGGGGAGTCCTGATAGCAGTATTCTGATACTTAAATAGAACTTACAGGCAGGAGGGAAACTTCACATAGAGAGTTATACAAAGAGGAATGATTTTAAACCAAAACTTGAGAGTTAAATTAGATGTCAGGGAAAAGTTTTTTTTACTCAGAGGATGGTGAGGCACTGGCACAAGCTACACAGAGAAGCTGTGGATGCCCCATCCCTGGAGGCACTCAAGGCCAGGTTGGATGGGGCCCTGGGAGGGCTGAGCTGGTGCCTGATGTAATGTTTTGCAACCTTCCCCACAGCCAAAGCCTTGATGAGGGAATATCAAAGTACATTAAGTGTTTTTTTCAAATTCTGTGCATCACAAAAAAAATCATAGAGGAAAGCAAGCATCTTTGGTGTACCTTAATGTCTTTTTTTTTCTTTCCCAAGAAGCAATATGTCAGCATATTTCATTTTGTTTGTTTGTTTATTAAATGGTTTCATGGGACGTTGCATGGTAACTATATGCTGTTTTGTCACTTGAAGGAGATTCCTCAATAGAAGTCTTTTCAGAGGAAGTGCTTCCTTCAAATTTGCTGATATTAGGTTTATCAAGATAATCATATCTTGATACACATTTGCAGTTAAGTCCTTCAAGTTGCTTAGAACAAGTATAATCACTTTTTTGTTTAGAATTATTTCTCATCTGTGTAAGTCACTCAGAGCAAGTGATCATAAAAGCAGTACAATGAAGATTCATGTTCACTCAGCATTAATAACTAAGTCATATGTACTTAGGTCTAGAAACTTGTAAAAAGCTGTTTTGAATCTGAATCCTGTACCTAAAGGTCTCTTCTCATTCACCTTCCAAAACAGAAGAAGTTGAAAACAGCAGTAGCCTATCTGGTGCCTGGGTGCTTTTAGAATATCTGTGTACAGGGCAACTAACCTGTTGATACAGAACATGGCAGATATGTGAACCTGAGGAGGAGTGGAACCCTGCTTTTATGTTTTGGGTAGAGAGCTGGTGTACCTCACTGTCAGTCAGGCCTCTGCAGTGAGCAGCATGGAAAACCTTGATATTTAAAGTACAGCAGAACTTCGAAGAAAAAAGAAGGTGGGCAGCCACACGGGACTAAAGGGTAAGTTCAAAGGAACACAGACAAAATTAAGACAGAGGTAAGCATTTGAATATTGAAGGTTGATCCAGAAGTGCTTTGGATCACTGATAATATCCTCCTTTAGGTAAAAATTCAGAGAAGACCACATCATCTAATATTTATGCAGCTGATTTAAACAAAATCTTGTTTGTTCCATGCAAACTGCCCAGTGTCTCGTTGAACCAGACTGCCTGGATTTGTATGTATTTGTGCATAAATTTAGCTTTTTTGTGTCAGGTTGTTGAGCATTCTGGCTTTTGTGCAGAGGAGTCTTCAACTGTGTGCTTAATTTGGTGTGTTAAGGTGTAGTAGGCTTCTAGCTTCCAGTTTCCAGTGCCAAAGCTCAGGAAACCAAACTTGTCTAATGATAGGCAAACACTTCAAAGATTGTGGGGATCAGAGTTTTTGGAATGTCAAGGACTCAGTTACCACTGAACACTTCTTGGAGTCAGCCTCAGAGAATAGGCTAATAGTAATAATAGACTAATAATAGTATAATATTGTAGCCAGCGGAATAATTATACTTTGCATATACAGAGTATTCATCAAGATGAACCTTGGAATTAAAGAGAAGTCAACGCTGGAATTTAATTAATATAAGTTTTTGGTTAGCAATCTGGAAAATAATAAGACATACTTTTCAATCATTCTGTATTTCTCTGTTTTTCTAATTTTCAGTGCGAGAGACTTCTTTATGAAATGTTGCTTAAAACTTTCTATGGTACATAGCTGCAGTGAGGATCTGAGGGCTCTTTTGGTTACCGTTATTTAAGGAAGGATTTATATTTACTGTGTTCAAATGCTCTTTCTCATTTGAAACATGAGTTTTGTGCACATCCTTATACTCCAGCAGCTTTTTGGAATAGTAGTCCAGGAGACAGCAGGTGGCGTTTCTTGATCATGCATTCTTACCAACTTGGTTTCCAGGGTTAGTTTTTACCTGCGGTTCCAGTTATGTAAAGGCAGGAGAGAATGAATTGCCCATATTTAATGCATGCCATCTTTAAATGCAGGCATTGGTCAACAGTCTGAAGTGGTTGGAAGTCAGCATAGACTAGAGACTAGAGATTTATAGTGTTTAATTTAAAATATTACATTTGTTGAAAAAAATCTCTGTCAGTGATCACACTGCAGTTTTTATGATATTCTACAGAAATATTTATTAAAGACCCAAGAGGAAGGTTGCTGCTATTAATTACAGTACATGACTGTCATATAATGTTATACTTCGCATCGTCTGCTTTATGTTTAAGAGAAGGCTGGGAACCTTTTCCAACTTGAATTTGAAAAGTGCTCATTTTTACATTCACATAGGATTTGGATTGTGCAGTCTTAAAAGTACTGATGTTATTCTGGTATAGATGCTTCTGTTTTTCTCCAAGAATTAATACTTATGTCTTTTTCATATTCTTCTCCAAAAGCATCTTCCTTCTCCAACTTAATTTTCTGCTTCAGAACAATGCAAATGAAAGTGAAAGGCTTAATCATTGCATGGGAGCTCAGAAATGCTTCCAGATCTCGGGAGGCATATGACTTATTTTAATGAACCTTGTAAGCAAGTTTAAGTTTTGAAAAAAAAGGCTTGTTGTATCTTTGCAGCACTACAGAATGTAGACAGATCTATAGTGCATAGGTCTACATCTATTCAAGTTTATTATTATTATACTTTTTTTCAATATTATTTCAGATTAAGTCCTTTTAAAAATGTTTTATTGCAAAATAAGCACAGACTGGTTTGTTTGTTTTAAAGCTATGCCTGCTGAGACTTTTTACATGCCTTTGTGCTTCTGCATATTCCTTAATAAGGACTTAATAAAGACTGTGTGAGCACCCATGGTGCTGCCGGGAGTAACCTGCAGCAAATTAAAGCAGCCCTGTGAGTGACAGCAGAGGGGATGAGGTGATGTCTCCTCAATCCAGTGCAGAAGTGCACTCATTTGGTATATCAAGGCTTGGAAGTATGGCTTATATCAAAGGAGTCTGCAAACACAGAGTCCTCTGAGGAATGAGGGCTACTGAGCTGGTATGGGATATGCTTGACAAAACATGACTTTCCATGTCTTTTCCAACAGGTTTGCTAACTTACTGAGGAAAGCTTTGCAATAAATGTGCCAGGAAGCATCACCATAACCTAGAGAAAAGTGTGAGCACAAATGACGGATCAATTCTGAGAGGCAGCATGACAGGGGAGATTCTCACTCTTCACCCAGTAAAAAAACATAGATTGGGACTCAACCCAATGATCTGTTCAGAAATGCATGTAGTATGAGGAACAAGCAGACTGGCAAGCCATGCACAGCTGCAGAGCTCAGACCTCGTAGAGATTGTGGAGACGTGGTAGGACAGCTCTTATGACTAGAGTGATGCAATAGAAGGATGGAAAAAAGACATGATGGACAGCAATGACACAGAGATTGGGCTCTGTATAAGGGGGTTTTGTGTATGGAGTTTTGCCTCAGAACAGGTGATTACCCAGTAGAAAGCTTGTGGGTAAGAGTGGGAGGACACAGTGCAAGTGATGTTGTAGTGGGCATCTGCTGCTGACCATTTGATCACAAAAAGGAGCCAGGTGAAAACATCTTTAAGCAGCTTTAGGGAATGTCAGTCACAAGCCCTGTCATCTGGGACTGGAGCCATCCAGATATCTATTGGAAGGGCAGTATGACTGGGCACAACCAATTCAGGTGGTTTCTGAAATATATTAAAGATAGTCCCTTGCTGCAGGTGACTGATGATGCAGGGCACTGCAGGTGAGGGTAGGTGCTCTGCTGGATGTGCTGCTCTGCTGCAGTGACAATGAGACTCGTGGAGTTTAGTATCTTGAGAGGAGTGAACAAGACCCTGGACTGCATAAGAGCAGGCATTTGTTTATTCAGGGATCTTCTTGTAGGATCTTGTAGGAAATTGTCCTGGAAGGAAGAAGCCTGAGCTTCTGGCTGATCATCAAGGAGAGCTTCCTCAGACAACAGGAATGATCCATATCAATGTGTAGAAAGTCAGGCAAGCTGGCCAAAGGCCAGTGTGGGTGGACACACATGTCCTGACTGAGCTCAGATACAAAAAAGGGTGCAATCAGAAGGTGGAAGTAGAAATAGTGTACCTGGGAGGGATGAAAAGACATTTCCCGTATGCGTAGAAATGGGTCGGAAAAGCCAAAGCTTCGATGGGGTTGAAGCTATTGAGGAGATAGAGCATGACAAAAATGTACACTGAGTACACTGGTATCAAAAGAAAGATTTGGGAGAATGTGGGCCTATTGATCAATAGGGCAGAGGAGCTAGTGACAGGGAAGAGACTGAGGTACTCTGAATTTCTGCCATCCAGCTTATCAGGGGCAGAAGAATACGACAAACAAAGAGATACTGAAAGATCTGGAATTGTTCCATCTCAAGAAGAGAAGGCTCTGGGGAAGGCTTTATTTCTGTCTACAGTAGCCTGATCAGAGGACATTGAGAAAGTGCAACTAGAGCCCTCTCAGAGGGGCAAAACAATTGAACGGGAGGCAGTGGGCATAACCTGAGTACTTCTGATCAGATATTAGGAAAAGAAAGGGGGATGATCAAACACTGAAGCAAGTTGCCCTGAGAAACATCTGTTCTTTGAGGTTTTCTAGACTGGATTGGACACAAGCTAACTAACCTGATTAGAACTGCTCTGAGCAAGTGTTTGGACAAGGTGACCACTGAAATTTTATTCCAAACTGAGTTATTCTGTTTTGCATCAGAGTGGGTTATAGCCATACATGACAGTATGGGAATGCAACCTCGAAGAGTGAAAAAAAACCATACAAGCAAAAATCCTCACATACATACACGGAAAAACAAACAAACAAACAAACCAACCTCTCAACAACTACAATGTAGCAGACTTAGTAGCTGACTTCTACACATTTCCATAGAAATGAAATAGTGAAACAGAAACAGTTCTCTTTACGGTCTCTTTCAAACTGAAGATGATGACCGTCCAGATGGGGAGTTGTTTGGTCCTGATTCTTACTTGGGGAGTCAGAGCTACATGTTACAAAGAAGGTTCTGGAATCAGACCCCTCTCATGGCCTCTCTGATGTCCTTTTGCCATCCAGACCACAACAGTGCAAGTTTTCAGATCATGCAGCGATCATGGACTGTACACATAAGCAAAGTGATAGAATCTGGTTAGTTCCACCCTTCAATCTGGAGATCACTAAACATAGCTAGACTTGATATAATAAAAATGAGGTGGCCTTGGAACCTAATAGTCAGCAAAAATCTGCTAGCTTTCCTGAGCAGGCATGAATAGTCATTTCACCCATTCTTTACAGGACTTCTGCTGTATTATCCAACATTTCTGAGTTTTGATCCTAAGATCAAACTTCCAAAATTTGGAGATTTGAAATGAGTTCAAGAACACTATCAGATACTTTCTTCCACAGTGGAACTGTGGCACTTTTTGTTCCTCTTCCACCATGTGTCTAACTTATATACTAAAATCCAAGACTGAGAGGGGTAAGATCAACTTTGCATTGCTTCTTGGATTGTTTTAGACAAGACTTTAGTCCTCATCCTCTGATTCATTTACCAAATTGCTCATTTAGACCCAGAATTACTGCTACTTCTCTGGTCTGTTTGAATGTGACATCTCCTAATGCTTTGGCTTAAGTTGCTGGTACAAATTTTTCACAGACAGCTCGTGCATCATGTATTTCACACGTTATCAGCTTTACTTGTCTTCTAAAGTGCCAGAATTTGCCAGCAGAAAATATACATTTCCAGCAAGCACTGTTTTACTGTATCAATTAAAACAGGTCATTAGAGTAACAGTTTTAATATTTCCTGCCATATTGGAGCAATTTAAGGGGAAGACCACTTTTCAGAGAGTGTTGAAGCAGATAACAATATGAACTAGTACCATGTCACTAGCACTCTGTGTTTAGTTCTAACTAACTAGACACAGCTCTGTGTGCAAGTCACGCTCTCTGCTTCAGGAATGAGGCAGAATAAATGCACTCACTTCTGTTGAGAAAAAAGCTTTGCCTTAGCTGCTTGGTGTGACAGCATGCTTGGACAGCAACACAACCGCTGCTTGTCTATGTCAGCTGGAGCTCTTTATTCCTGGAATCCCAAGAGGAGTGCTTGCAGTGAGCCCCTGCATCTACTCCGACATCTTCTCCGAAAATGTCCTTTTAGTTCCCATTAAGGGTTCTTTTTCAAGGCTTTGTACTCAGGGTAGATTGTAGAAGATTCCCTTCATGTCCAATTTCCTAAGTCCTGAACTATTTTGTTTTCAATTTCTATGCACTTAGGTGAAGTCTGAGTTCTCAGCCCTACTGGCCTTTATGAGATGCTTGAAGAGAGATTAGGACTTTAGCCACATCCAAACTGCAACATCAAAATAGAGTAGAAAATTGCCCACCTTCACTCTTGCCAGTGCTAAGTAATTCAGACTGTCTACCACAGAAGAAATTACCACATTTACTTCAGGAACAGGAAATGTCTTGTAGCAGGATACTTGGCAGCACCACTCTCAATGGAAAATTTAAGAAAAGAATAATGGAAAAGGTAACTTAATAATAACATTTGGAACAGCTGTGAATGCACTGTGAATTCCCAGGTAGCAACTCATTGGAAATTACTCCCTACATAACTACTAACCAGGGCTGTAGCACTTTTTAATCTTTACGGCAATAAATGGCTCTTGCTCTGGATGGCAGGATTTTAATGATTACTCTTTTTATGTCTCTGACTTAACTGTTAGAGAATGGTCCTTTTCTCCTTACAAGCACCAAGTGCTGCAGAACAGGAATGAGAGTTCTGTTCAGCAAAGAATAGGAAATGGAATCAGTTCACAGTTTTATCTTGCCTGATTAAGCTGTACTGTCAAACATAAGCAAAAATGTTTAAGAAATTTCTCCTCATTTCTGTACCATTAATTGGTGAGGGGTAAGAGGAAGGGAGGAAAAGAAAGGAGAAACAGAAGGCAGAGGCATTGTAGAGAACTTCTTCTTTATGTTTGAAGTTTTATCAGTTCTCACATCAGAATGATAGAAAAACAGAACTGTGATGGAGAAAGGATGATACATCTACAAAATTGCCCTAGTGGTTAAGTACTTTCAGGGGAAATTCAGACCACAGAATCTTCTCTGCTGCACTTTTACTACCCCTTGGAAGGGTTCAATATTTGTAAGCACTAGCAAATGAAAGCTTCAAAAATGTATGCTTCACAAAATGCTAAAGCAAGTACATTTTAGAAAAGGACTTGTAATGTCTATGACCCTCTTACAGCTCTCTGTGGCCAGTTACACAGACTAAAAGGTTAGCTTGACTAATTTCAGGCCTGAAAGTTCTCATGCACCTACACATGGGCAGAACTGATGAGACTGCAAGGCATTTCTCCCTCTAGCTGAAGTGTACCTATCTCTTTTGTGAGTATGCAGAAAGAGTAGTTTGCCACCTGGAAGAATATGATGAAAGAAGCATGGTGTCTTGTCATATTGACATTACCAAAATTACTAGATAATTCTTTTTTGCCTCACATGTATTTGTAACCACGTAAGTAGTTCTGAGATTCTTCTTTTCTTTTCCATGAGGACAAATCTGAGAACCATAGAATAACTGTCATTGGAAGGGGTTTCTGAAGGTCATCTTGTCCTACTTCTATTTCATATAATCAAAGACAAACATTAAAATGTTAAGTCAGAGACAGGAAATTAAAATCATTGCCTATGCAACTGTAGAAGTATGAGGGAAGCTCCCTTTTTCTCCAATGAAACCAAGCCTATTATTTCACTTTTTATTCATTTTCAGGAACTACAGATTTTCGGTTAAATCCTGGCTTCATAACTGTTTATAGTTAGATCTTGTTCCTGTTTACTCATAACACGACTGTGCTTCATGTTCACCGAAGTGTTTTAAGCACAGGTTGAGAACCCCCTTGAACCTGTATCACTAACTAGCTTTTTTTACTTTCTTCCAAAGCAGTGGAGCATAGAAACGTCCTCTGGCCTCCAAGGAACAAGACAAAGAAATGTTTTTCCATTGGGAGATTATGTAAAATATATCTGCCATAGCATTGCTTTATTCTGCCCCATTCATTTCTCACCTACTGGCTAAATATCATCTGTCACCCTCTAACAGTGGATCTCTCCTACCCATTAACATTCAATCTGAAGACCCATTTATTTCACTAACATTCTGTTTGTATTCACAGTGTTCTTTTAAATACTTCTTCCTTAGGGTTGTACAACTTCCTGAACTAAATCAGCACTTCCCATGTCACTTGTTTAATGGAGCACCTATATAGTTACCTTAAGAATGATGCTGGTAGCAAAATTTTTCCCAAGCACAGTTGCCTAAAGATTTTTTGCCAAATCCTGCTGACAAAATAAAAAATGTCAGTTTCCACGAAATGAAAACATTGAAGGAGTTTGCACAGTGCCAAAACAGCAGCAATAACAAGCTGTGTCCCAGCATGACTCTGATTATTCCTGAGTAAGGTGTATGTTGAGCACAAGGCCAGTGAGTGATATGGCTTGCTGTTCTATCTTCTCAGACTTCTCAGACTATGTTCTCCCTTGCTCAGACTTGGATGTCTCACCCAACAAGCAAGCTGTTTTCTTCCAAAAGTGATCTTGAGAGGTGAGAAGTTTTTCATGGTCCTGAGATGACATGATTCCATATATTTCTTCTCCTTTGCTGTGCAGCCATTTAGAGTCAGATGTAGTGGTGGGATCTTTTCCATTGTGTTCTGCTGCTTCTGTTCCTTCCCTCTCATTCAGTGAGAACTATAACATCTTGTGCTCAATTTGCCGATGAGAATATCATACATGTTCTTAGGTCATTTTGCTTGCATAAATGCACAGTCTTCCTGCTAGCTGAAGGGAATAATTTGCACATATGGTTTTCGTCTTATAAATATTCAAGGTCAGAATTATAAATAGTGAGTGAGGCCATCAGTGTGTGTTTTGAGCAAGTCTGCTCATTTAAGTAGTCTGGGTTTTTACGCAGACACCCTGAAAGCTACCACTGTAGTGTTGTGCTGGTGTTCTGTACTGTTTCTTGATACTTCTTTCCTTAAACTTCCACACTCAGAAAAGAGATACATGAAAATGGAGTGATGGGGAAGAGGAAGTGAGAACTGCCTCCCACTGTGTTAGAAAAAAATGACATCAGCGAGCGTTCACTTCATCAGAGCTGTTCTATCCTGCTCATGGTCATAATTCTTGATGTGAATTAGGGCAAATCAGAGAAATGAGTGTATATATAAAAGGAAACTACCTAGTAGGCAGGTAGGTCAACTGTTACCCAACTATTTCAATACCTGTGATGTCCTATTAAATAGCTCGGTATGCTTGTGATTAATATATTTTTAAAGGAAAACTCAGAAAATTAGTGTTGGATAATTGAATCAGTTTCATTATGCACTGTGATAACTTAGAACATTTCTTGGCGTGAGGGAGTCGCACCTTTCTCCAATTCTGGGTACAATAAAGATGTATCATTTGTATGCCACCATAATAATACCCATTAACCATAGTGAGGACTGAAATCTATCCCTTCTGGAGTCTATGAAGTAGGTTGGTGTTTTTCATGACTTGCTGGCCATTTTCTTTATAGACAATTATTCCATTTGCTTTATAGACAAATTTGTATTTACAACCAACTTTCGATCCTGCCTCAGACTTGGAGAGATCATGTCTTTGTAAAAATAGGGACAGACCTTTCAGATGCTGATCCACCTGGATTTTCTGTGCTATTTGTCAGCTCTTAAAATCAGGTACAAGGTAATGGGGGCCTCCTGGCTGCTAATTGCCCACTGGAAGTGTTCTTTACCCAGCTGGTTTACTTCCAAAGCCTTTCCTGATGCCAGGAATAGAAGTGCATGAAGACACAGGGAATGGACATGGCCATGTAATTTTCTTACAGACAATGAAACCTAAAAATCCTGAAATATTTACAGTTCTTAAATTCCAGCCAGTTAACCTTCAGCAGACTTCATAAAACATAGAGCATTGGATTTTGACTGTCTTTCAGTATAAGTATTTTCATATTACAGCATCTCGTTAGGCTTCATTGAGATATGTGAAGCTCCCGAGCTTCTTTAGAAACGCAAGGAGATATAGAAGGGAGACTTTTGCTAATATTAATTGTTGTATCTCACTTTGTTTTCGTTAAGCTCTTTGTATTTCTGCTACTAGAGAATTTTCTTTTAGGTTCCAACACCAGATATCCAGTCTGTAGACTTCATAAATGTGGTTAAAAGGGCAGCTCAGAGAATGCTGTTTAAACAATGAGCAGAAACATAATGAGAGTGCTTCCTGTTTCTGTAAATGACCTCAAGGGAAAAAATGAAGGTATACATATGAAAATATCAGACATTTCAAGAACATACTGTTTTTAGTAATGCAACCATTTTCAATCTAGAATTTTAGAAAAAATCATGGTATATTCAAAATCTATTGCACAAATCCAATTTTGACCTTGTCTAATGGAATGGTTTTTCTTTTTTTCATTCTGTGAGGGACTAAACCCCAGATTTTTTGTATGACTGATATCTCATTATTGGCAAGGTTATTTCAATTTTCTCTGATCTGCAAGCAAGCTATTTTCCTTTATTGATGTTTATCCGTGTAAGTAGTTTTCCTCTGGTGGGGCAGTGTTGGAGCTGAGCAGTGGAGCATGTATCTTGCCTTCAGGCAGGCAGAGGCCCTGTTTTATCTTTGTTATAAACAGATCATTCTTTGTATGCCTCATCACTGCTACTGCTGCCTGTTTCTGCAGCCCTTCTTTACGACAGCTGTTCAGGCTCTAAAATCATAATTCCTCAGCAAAATGGTTGCAAAAATGTTTTGCTGGATCTGGATCCACCTATGCTGTGTTTGTGAAGCTTGAATGGAATTGTGAATTTTTACTGATGAACTCAAATACTCAAAAAATATCAACTTGTAAGTAAGGCCAAAGGGCTTTGTGAGAAAAGAAAATGTTCCTTTCAGACTCCATCAAAAGCCAGCTGGTGTTTTGTGTACTTCCTCCTGCTAATGATAAATGTGATACTGCACTTCTGGCATAGAAAAACTACTTGTGTGCGTAAGCTGTATATTATAGTTGTATGCTGTAAATTTTAGAAGCATGGACAGAAATAATGGGCAAATACCCAGAACAGTGTTTTGCTGTTTCAGATATTCACACGTGCACTTTGAAGCATGGGAGACAAAATAATAAGAGATTGGCTCACAATATTACAAAGCATTTGCTGCTGGAATCAGACCTGGTTTATAGATACCATCACGCTGAATCAGCTACAGCCAGCAGCAAAGGAATGCAAGATAATGTGAGAAGTGTTGAAGCATAAAAAAAACAGTACCTCTAGTTCCCATGTGTCAAATATAGAGCCAAAAGTTCAAGCAAACTCTAGGTATACAGGAGAGATGTGCACCTGGGGATCTAAAGAGCAAATGTGAGTTTTTCTGGTTATTCTAAAAAAAATATATCAAAACACTGTAGAAGAATTCTATATATTGCTAGAATACTGTGTTCTATTTGAGCAAGTTACTATAATACTTGCTAATTTTACAGTAATAGTGTATGACACATAAACAAAGAAAAAATTCCTTCCATGCTGAGCATGCGAAGAATTATACAGTAATGCTTCTGATGCACTGGGAGGATAGCTGCAGTTTCCTCACTGACTCTGTAGGAATCGTTGCCTAAGTCCAACTACTTGCCCGTATTTTCAACATAGTTCTGTTTTGTGTTTGATATATATATGATACAAATTTTCACAGAGATTCCTTGCAAGCATATCTGATTTTTGATTTATATTGCATTCTTTCTGAATTCTGCATTGTGCTTAGTAATATTTTTTATATAGAGCAAGCATTTACTGGCTACATTGACCTTGCAAGTAGTTAGACGATGCACTGCTTTTTACACTACTGCTGTGTTTGCAATTTTAGTTGATTGTACCCTTATTTTCAGCTATCAAAAGAGATAACATTCAGGAAACACCTGGTTGTGTAAAAGGTTTTCTTCACAGAATTAAAATTTTTCTTATCATGACAGTGGTACAATAAAAAATATGCCCTCTATCATTCTCAGTATGAGATACTAACTCTCAAGAGCTTCACTAACTGTACTTCTGTGAAAGTGATTGCATCTTTGGAACAGTTTCAAAGAGAAATAAATAATAGAAATAAAGAATAACACTGAAGTTATTTATGTATGGTTTTTAAAGAAGCCCTAAAATTGTGATGACCTTCATCCATCCACATCTACGCGTAAAAGAACAATTAGAAGAACACTGTGGTCAAAGACATTTTCTGCTCTTCACTTACAGATTGTATATCACCAAATCACTAAATCAAAACTAAATATCCCATCACGCTCATGATGGACTTTTCTATTCTAAGTTTTTTTTATTGCATTACGCAGACACCCAGTACTTTTCCAAGATTCATATCTCTTACTCTGAGTCACTAGAAGTATAGTAATACCTAAACATTACTATACTTAGAGAAAACTCCTGAAATGTATGAAAAATGCCCACATACTCCTTCAAAGCATATTAGTGGAATGCAGTTGATATTTAACTTGAGTTAAATGCTAAACCAGAAATTCAGAGTTCCCTGTTCTTGCACCTTTTCTCTGCATCTAAACCTAGACTTTCATATGTCATTATAATTATGAAAGTTTAATCGTTTTTTTCTTTGAGATCTAATATTGTGGTCAGAAAAGTTTTTTCCGTTATATTCCAGATGCTCAACCATGAAGAGTGGTAGCTACACAGCAATAAACTTAACCATTCTATCCACTTTCTACTCATACTTTTCCTGTATATTGTGAGCAAGATGAGTAAATCTTGTCTTAAGTTGTCTGTGAGCTACAAAAGACTTCAAAATTTTCCAGGGCCAATAATGCTTATCCTACATCACTGTTCATCCATATGTACTATATTTCAATCATATAATTGCTGAGCCCTAAAATGACAGCAAAGTGGGATGGAATTCAGGGACATACAGATGTGCTGATGTTTTCTTTAAGAACTGAGTTATGTGATACAGTGTAGTGGTGCTAAGCAGGGAGGGATAACATTCAGTTGAGGCAAGGTGAAAAGTAAAACCATTGTTTTTGACTAAGCCTGACCTTTCTTTGTGCACATGCTTGATACCCTGGTATTGTGTGCTATAAACACAATAAATTTTTATTGATCTCAAGACAAAACAGTGGACGTGAGCACAGTCATGTGGTAGGTGTTTCAGCAGTGATGACAGCAATATGAAAGACAAGCCATTGTCTGGACAGCCATGCAGATCTTTATGAGCACAGCCTGCAGACTCTTGCTTGTGGCTGGTAGATATGCATAGCTAATGATGGTGACTCTGTTGAAAAACAGCATCTTGTAGCTGAAAATTTGCTCTAGCAATAGCGTTATTGTGCTCTTTATAGCTGTTGCAGTTTCCATGGAAATAAATAGGAGATATTACTTTCGGAGCAACCTACGTATTCATTTGCCAAGAAAATAAATAACCCCGTTGCTATTAGGCTACTGAGTGAAATAGGATCTGGATGTAGACTATAGGTGGAAAAAAAAAAAAAAAAAGAATAAATACCTGTAAATTATGGGGGGTGGGCAAAATGCTTTTCATGGGATGGATTTTTTCCATTGCAAACTCAACCCAGGCACTCACTAGCTCATTATTTATATAGGTGCCTTTATAATATATATTAATGTAATTTCCTTCAGAGTTAGCACACTCTGGAGCTCCTTTACTTTTCCTATATGGGAGAACAATAGCAGGAAGGAGAAATATGTGTGGATTGTTTAAACTGAGGAAGGGACAGGTGCAAAATTAGGTGAGTTCTAGTTTAATAGCACAAAATGTTTACACAAATTCAATTGGGAAACACTGAAGTATCTGCTAGAAAGATATTTGCTAGAACTGATGTCATGCAAGGATAATGATACATGAGCTACTATTCTAACACTTTTACTGCAAGGTACAAGGAAGTAGTTGCAATATCCTGAGAAATAAAGTAATGGAGATTTGTTAAAGCATGTTAAGTATTTAGGAGGTCACATGGATGCTGAGGACAGGGAAAACAGGACTGAGGTCTGAAGAATCAGAGATATCGGGCTACTCTTTTATTTTGTTCCCCTAACGTCATATGATTATTTTAACATTTGTAAATGAGTGTGGTTATCCTTAATTATAGAAATATTTTAAGGAAAAAAAACAGACAATCCACACTATTCTACATCTAATAAATTATGCTACCAAGATGGGGGGTGTTCTGTGTATAGCTTGGGTATTCAAATACATATTTGAAATATTCATTTGAATAATTTCAACATATGTTTGAATGGAGGCTTACAGGCAAGCATTTTATTATTAGAGTGACTTTGGGGATTTTACAAAGTGAATATAATTGTGCCATTAAGTCCTGTCTTTACTTTTGAATGACAGGACTTAATTTTCAGCTAAGTTCCAGTGACACACCACACCTTCCTTGATTAGACATATTTTCTAAACTGCTCTTCAGGAGAAAACTTAGGTTTTTGGTATTTTTTTTCCTGATAGACTTTTAGTTTATCATGAAGAAAAAACAAAGAATTCCTCAAAATCAGTAAGGGTTTTCTCTGTGGCTGAAGTTTATCACATTTCAACTGACATTAATGAATTTTTTTCTGAATGGTATCTTTGCAAAGATAATGACTCAACTACATCTTCTATCATACATTTTGGCTATGCAAGCACAATATATAACCATGAGAATATGCTGCCTTCCCAGAGTCTTCATCAAGGTAGGAATCCTGGTCAGTAGAGGAAAACAGCATTCCGTCTAAAAAGCCTGTGTCAAACAGAGCTTTGATGCAGTGCATACCAAGAGCCATAAAATCATGTTGGTTTTTCTACATGGGCTCCTATTCCTTCCTTCACTCCTTTGACATGACCTTCAGGTTGTCAAACAGTACCAGATCAACTGACAACAGAAAATCATTAACTAAATTATAATAGCAGGGTCAAAATTATTGTGTGAAAAGAAACAGGCAAAAATCAGTGGATCTGTGTAAGTGTTTAGGAGCTCAGAGGCCACTTTCTCTAACCAGGTGTTGTGTAGTCAAGGTACACAGCCCAGCTGTTGGCTGGTTATTTGTATCCCTCTTAGGCAGATACTAAGACCCACACTACTAAACATCTTTGCCAGTGACCTGGATGACAGGAAGTTCAGCCTCAGCAAGCCCGAGGATACCAGGCTGGCATAGTGGCTGATAGAGCACATGCTGAGAGGTGCCAGAAATTGTCAAATTGCTGGAGAAATGAGATGACTGGAATCTCAGGAAGAATAACAAGTTCAAAGTCTTGATGTGGAATAAACTCATGCAAAGTTATGGAGTGACTGGAAATTATCTTTGCAGTGAATATCTTTGTACTATATAAGACTGTATCATTGGGAATATATAGACAAGGTAGAGTTAGACTCTTCTTGGATGTGCAGTGTGATTGTACAGGAGGCAACAGGCACAAACTGGAACATAGGAATAAGAAACAATTTTCACCTGGTGGTCAAGCACTGGAACAGGTTGCTCAGAGAGATGTTGCAGTCTCTGTCCATACTCAGAATTCAACTGGTGGATGTTCTGAGCAATTTGATAGAGTTGGACCCACTTTGAAATGCAGTTTAGATAGACCTTCCAACTTCAGTCATTCAGTGATTCTCTATAAACATCATGCCCTCTTCAGCTGCTAAAATTATTAATGCAATAAATCTATTTTCTTTTGTCAGTGTGCCAAGTTGCAATTTCCATGGTAACATGGAATTCTTCTTTGTCAAGTTTTCCTACCTGTGAGAACAATTACCATATTTTAACAAAGAAGACTTAACTAAAGATAGAGAAACTACTGAGTACTACAGGGTTTGTTTTACTTACCATACTACTCAATCAGATTATCAGGTGAACATTCTGGAAGACAATGTTCAGCAAGTTGTCTGCACAGTGACTGTAGCTGCCGGTAAAATATATGAAGAGACAGTTCATCTTCTGTATGGTGCTTATAGCAGAGAAGTAGCCAAATAGAAGAAAAATGCTCTCACCTGCTTTGCCAGGATCCGGTTAGCAGACATCAGAACAACCTGACTTCAAATGAGTTATTTCCCATATGCCATGTAAGAAAGCTGTTAGGTTATATTTATGTGTTTAAAACCACTAGAAAGAGTGAATAAATAGTTAATTAAGACATCTTTCTGTGGAGAGGAGCAGTTAGGTTTTAAATACCTACTGAAGTCTCTCAACCCGTTGCTCTGACTTTGCCTTGCATTCTGGCTGACTTAGAAAGATACCTATTTTCAGTAAAGTGTCTGTTGTGCTGTAAAATGAAGGCTTCACTATCTGCTATTTGCCTTAATATGTTTTCAGATTGCATCCTACATAGCTACAAAAAGGGAAACATCAGCTATATTTACAGTAATGTCAAGAAAGACAACATTTTTTTCATTAAGCTTTCATCTTGTTTGCTCCCTGAAAACACTAAAAATGAATAGAAAAGAATTTCCTGGGGAAAACTCTGAAACACTTAGATAAAATAGAAGGAAATGACAGTCAAAGAGAATGACAGTCCTGTGTGTCATGCATGGGGGTGGGAGACTTCAAATTATGAAGCAGGGGGTAAGAAGCAAAGCGTTACTTACTAGTCAGTGGCTAAAATGTCGTGACATTATTAATCATTTGCATAGAACAAGAAATGTGCATGGCTCTGTGCTGTAAAAGATAAACAAATAGAGAGATCTGTCATGGGTTTACATTTTAAAGGAAGGGGAAAAGTTTAAAGGACCACAGCACAACACATAGAACCATTTGAGTTTTCAAGCTTTAGAGAACGGCTGAAGTTTTTATAAGGCCAGGAGTGACTATGGCTGAGAAACTTCCTAAGTAATGTGTTAGAGAAAGATGTTTCACATCAACTTATTTCTCTCCCACTAAGCTACATTGATTTCAATTACAATTTTTGCCCTCAGAAAGTGTTTTACTTCAGAAAATATTCAGAGATTCTTTTGAAATCTATTCTAAAAAAAAAAAAAGTAGATTATTTTATGTTTTCAGATGATATTATATAAATAACAGACTGTTTTTGTTATTTATTTCCCAGCATCAGTTAGCTTGCATTTCTAGCTCCCTCCAGCTCTCCTTTTTTTCTAGAGTAAAATATGAATTAGATTTTTCTTTGTATTCAAACATTTTGGGGAGATAAACATGTATTTATGCTATTTACCTTTATCCAGGTAAGATGACTGCTCATTAGGAAGCCAGTCTCTTTGCATAGCTGGCAGAGGGAGTTATAAGTGAATTTGTTTATTGTGAGGTCCATGAATGATAATACAGAAGGACAGGAAGAGTACATTTAGAGGCTGAGACAATCACTGTCCTAAAGTGAATCCTGCAAAAGCTTGAGTGAAGAAAGAATTTTTCTAAGGCAATTTTCAGTAAATCAAACAGAACTTGTTACTTTATTGCTACCAATCCTTCATTTTTAGAGTGAAAACAGAATTTGGCACTCTTGGGTTAAAAATAATATGAAAATTTGACAGTGGAACCATCCATGATACAAATAAGTGTAAAAAGCTCTTGATATTACTGATGTCATTTCAGAAAATTCGGTTTATAACTTCGGATAATTCTTTTTTTTTTTCCAGGATCAGGATTCCTAAGATTTGTAATTCCACAAATATTCATTTTCCTTCAAATCAAACTGCCATTCCCATTAAGCTGGATTTCTAAAATTCATGGACAAGTCAGTGGCTTGCTCACATCATTTTCCATTGATGAATTAAATGAACCAGCCAGGGACATATCGCCCTCCCAGGCAACAAACCATTTACTAAATTGCAGTGTTCATGAGTCATATCTATCAACCCTGCTGCTGGGAGCAAATCTGGCGGAGAAATTGCATTGTTATACTTCTCTGTTCTGTGTATCATCAAGAAGAGTTATTTTTCAGAACAGTGCTGAGTGCATGTTACATATTGCTTCAAGCATGTCAGCATATATTAATATTACATTGACCACACATATTTCATTTTCATGGGTGTCATGAAAGGAGCCAGGGAGGTAATGGTTGTGTTTTTTGACGCACAAGGTGACCCTCAAGGTTTTGAAACGAAACTAATTTTAAAGTAGATTAGAGAACCTGCATTAAATTCCTATTTTGTATACTGTTTTTTCAGAATAAAGCCTCATGTAGCTTAACTCAAATTCAAAGAGAATTTTATTAAGTCAGAATCAAGATATCTTACTACATAACAATCTGAAGCTGTAGGAATGTTTCTCTAAATGCACATCTTTAGTTAATTCAGACCCATCCTCCCAGTTTCAATCATGCAACTTGCTGGCTGAATTCCTTTGTGTACTAACTTGTTTTCTTACAATAAGCACAACTATTTGTTAGGCTGAAGGATGCTGCCAGGGCTCAAAGCTGATATGTAGGTGGTCTCAGCTGTCAGGATGGCAGACTGATTGGCTGCTAGTATCACAGAAGGTCACTTAAAAAATAATTCAGTTTTCTTTCATTTGTCAACAAATGAAACCCAAATACAGACCAGGAAGGTTCTAAGGAAAACCTGGGCAGTGCCACTCAGAAAGCTTTCTCTGTGACATTCTGCAAATGCTGATGATGGATTCTGATTCAGTTGCAAAGGTGCATATGTGCAAGCGAGAAGCGAACCTAACAAAACTGCAATCAAAATCAACCATGGCCAGCCAAGGAAGAGCCAGTAGAATAAGCCTGGAAGAAATCCAAAGAGGGAGAGAAAGGACTAATTTTGGACAGAATGCTGGCATAAAACTGGTTTGATTTACTGAACAAAGAAACTGCCTCCTGTTGTTTGTCTCTACTGTATTCAAGGAGACAGAATTCTGTGTACGTTCTTTGTAAATAGAGAGCAACACACCCGCAGACCCTCAGCACTCCAGAAGTAATTTGTTTTACATCAGAAGCCCTGCCTGAATGCAGAATTATATGCTAGGGTACTTGTTATTCCAACCATAGCCACAGTTTTTCTAAAATCTGCTGCCTTCATTAACTTTACTCCTCAACTTTTGCACAGGTTTAAGCGACTATAGATCTTCGTCAGAAAAAAATGATTAGGAATCTAAATGCTACTTGCTTTTTCTCCTTGCATACTACACACTGCAGTAATTAGCAGAAGTCACTGCATTGTTCTCTCCATGTCCACTCAATGGTGACGTGGACCACCTCTACCGTATGATGTGGTTAGCACAGAGACTTCACTTCTAGGGGAAGTTGCTTGGGTGCTGACCTCTGCGACCTGGGCTGTTTTCAACCAATGTGAAACAGCATATTCCTCTGAGACATGGCAGTTTCAGGAGAAAGTGGGTTGTCCAAGCTTGCCTCTCAGCCTTCTGGGAAACGGATGGAGAATATCTGCCAGAGGTGAAAGAAGCTCACAGGAACCTGACATAAAAATACCACAGTCACAGTTAAAAAAAACCTGGGGGATAAGTTATTGTCTAAAGGCTAATGCTCTTGAATTATTCTTGCTGTAAATTTCTTATCTGTCTCACTTAGAGAAGAACTCTATACACCAGGAATTACAACCTAGTTTCAGGGCTTTTGGTTTCCTTGAGCACTTCTACTAAGTCTTTTCACAGACTTTGATTTCCAGTTACTCACCTGAACTGTAAGGCAGATCCCTATTACCTGCCACCCTTCTTCCAGGACTGGAAAGTAAACCAGTCCCACAGATACGCTCATGATACAATGGCATGACAAGCAAGGAGGAAGAGTAAAATTAATGGAAGCGTGTGATAGTGTGAGCCATCAGAGAGCATTACTGTTTGAATTAGGAACTAAAGTAAAGACTTTCTATTTCTTTCCTTGTTATACACCAACCCTCTCCTTTCCCCTTCACATAAATTAAATCTAAAGAGAGCCTGATGTAGCCCTTGTGAAATATGTGATTTATATTGGTGCCTTGTTGTCTTTAGATAGCACGACTAATTCTTCTAACTTCTTGTTCTCCAGACATTGTGTTGCTCACCACAGTGATCACCAGTTCAGGTGATGAGATTAGTGAAGTCCATTGCAGGCTGGTGCAGCCATATTTTTTTCTTTTGTAGGATGAAGAATTTCCATGGGGAGAGAAAGCAAGAGGAAGAAGTGACCTCACATAACCAGTTTGATACTCTGATGTGAAGCCTGTTGTAATAGGTTACTGAAGCAAGGTGAATCTAACCAAATTTGGCGCTGGCATCTTGAATTCTAATGGAGATTGGATTGCCTGATCTATTTATCAGAGATTTCCAAATCTCTTTCACATGAATGTAAAATGAGTGCTGTTACAGTCTTCCTAGGATCTGCCATGGGTATTGATGCTTCTGGGTAGCACGATGAAGCTGAAGTGCAGCCATGAGTCAAGACATGTATCTTTGCAGTCAAATTGCTCTTTATCTAACTCAGCATCTTTGACTGCCTGCACTGCTGCTCAGGCAGCAGAAGAAGGAAGTTTGCATGTCAGAAAGATTGCTTCCTATTGCAGCATGAATAACCCAACTGGTAGCAACTTGGCTGTGTGCCATTCAAAATTGAACACTGAGTCAAACTGGGTCAGGTTTGTGCTTCACAGGGGTAATGCTGTCTGGTCACTGGTGCAGGAGCATTTTCAGATCAGAGCCTGCTCAGCTGTGGGAGGAGGAAGAGAGAGCAGAGGAAGTTTGGCTGTCAGAAACCTTGTTTTATCTCTTATTGTAAATAGCCAACTGGCAGCTGATCAGCCATTCAAAGTTGAAAGGTCTGGTGACACCTGTTTTAGGTGCATCCCTTCCTCGGTTAATGGTCTGAAACCATAAGAACCAGGCAGCAGCCTGTTCTGATAGCTAAAGCCATTTTCCATTTCAGCTGTGCAGTGGACTATATCGTTCTGTAGGATCTGCATCTATTCCTTGCCTGTGGGAGGAACAGCACAGGCTGATATTGTCATCTCCAGTATTCCAGCTGTCAGGCCCAATCCACTGCCCGTTCAAGACAGGGAGCAGATCTGGACTCCTGTTTGTTCATGCCGAACTGGCTTTATGAAATCTTCTTTACTCTCATATGTATTAGAATTTGTTTGTAAATTGAAATTCAGGTCTGAAAAACATTTCCATGGACCATGATTTTAAAACACACCTCTTTGAAAACAACATGGCTAAAGACAAAAGAAATAAACATTTCATTCAGAGGTGGAAAGCACAATCACACCCACCATAAATACAAACCTATTATTATTTTCCTGCACTGTGAGCCTTAACATGTGCTTCAGCTGCACAGTTTGGGCAGCATGCAGTTTTGTTCTGGATTTTCATTTGTCTTCATAGTCTGACTTATAACCACTTACTGCTGCTTGCCTGAAGAGAGGGTGTTGGCAGTTGCCTCTGCCTGGAGGAAAGATAAATAAATAAATGAAGGGGAGAAAGGAAAGACTGCTAGAAGAGACATGGAGCACATTATGATGGCAGATGAGGTGAGTGATACTATTAGGGTGGGCTCTCTTATAACAAGAAGTATACCCTGATAGGTCATTATTTAGATTGCAAACACTCAAAGATGTGCACTCTGGATACAAAAAGCAAAGTAAAGAGGGTGTAATCAGGTGGGTTCCGGCCAAGTGAGGAACATATGCAAACTCCTTGATCAGTATGGAAAGGATGGGCATGCATGAGCTCCGTGATCCAAGAGATTTTGGTCAGTGGGAACTGTGAGATGAACAGAGGCAGTCAAAGGCTCTGGAGGAAAGAAGTTCTATTTCTCAGTGCTCGGAGGAAAAAGATGAGGTTTTGATATGTTGCTTTAGTTTAATGGTGTTGGTAACCTGTACAGAAAAATGAGAAGAAGAGTATAAGGATCAGCTCTCCCTGTCAGAGTGATTTGTGAAGGTACTATGAGAAGGGCTTGTACCCTGTGATAGTGGAGGACCTAAAGAAGAAGCAAAAGAAGAAGTAGAGGACCAAGAAGAAGCAAAAGACCTAAGAGCATCTCAGTTATAACTGGTTTTTAGTCCCTTGATCAGCTCAAGATGATATTATTCAGTATAGCTGCAAGTCCTGAGAGTGTTTTTGCTCTTGGGAAAACTGTATTTCCTAAAATAATTCTTGTTAACTGCTGCAGCAAGTTGAAATGAGACCCAGTCTCTTGCATCCACCCAGACTGAGCTGTATGTAAGAACAAAAGTTCAAGTTACTGGTCGTAATGGTGAGGCATACTACTGGCATGATATAGACTTTTTGTTTGTTTGTTTGTTTGTTTACAGTTTTGCATCCCTTCATCTTGCCAGTGACAAGCTCACTGTTCCAGCTCTAGGGCCTCCTTGACAAGAGATTCCCACAACTTTCTGTCAAGACCTTTTTGCCCCTCACTGTAAACTATGGATAGAAAACTGTGCTGAAGGGGGAATATAAATCAATGCTTTTTGCTGTATTCCAGTCCTTTTAAAAAGGTGGAGGCTTACTGCATACATAATACATAGTGACATCTCCTGGGGAGCCTCTACATCTGGCTAAGGAAACTAATGTAAGGAAACTAATGCCTAAATCACTCACAGGATCATCTCTCCAGCCTTCCCTTTTCCAGCTTCTCTAAGAAAGTAAGCCATCTCCAACATCTGGCCCACAGCCAATCTGAAAATCATAAGCTGGTATATGCCCCTCCCTAAGTGTGATATTACACACATAAAATGAGTGAGCTCACTACATAGTTTTCCGCAGGAGGGGCTGGAAGGTGTAATGCTTGAAAAGCTACATATTTGGTAAAGTATTTTTGAAGAGTCTACAAGTTTGAACAGTATAGGATAACCTTCTAATTCCTCATCAACTAGGCCTTAGTCTCCATTTAAACACCATAAAGAAGCTCTGAAACAGAAGAAACTTCAATGAATTTTAATAAACAGGCTGGAAGGTGTTTACTGCTGGCAAGATGGTCTTTTTTTGTCTCTTTATATTGTCAAAATGCTTATTCTCTCTTCAATAACTTTTTATATGACTAATGGTAATTCAGATTGAGTTTTGTACATCGAAAGTTTTAGAAAGTTGAAAAAAATAAAATGGAGAAAATATTCTGATGTACAAGCAAACTCTTCTCTGCCTTTGACACCACTGCTCTTAACACCTTTGAGCTGCAGAAAAGATAAGTAGCAGATTATATTTTACAAAGGGCAGTAACCTCGTGCACATTTGCATGAGTCTGAATCTGCTGCCTTATGAAGCTGTTGTTTTATGATGAACTGGATAAGATCACCTTTCATAATCCTGATTGGCAGGGTCTTATGGTTTCTGTCAGTCAAAAGGGATTTTTTTTGCTGGTGCCTTTCAGAAAGTGATATATGGAAACAACTGCATTATAAATGTACTCTAGCTGACACAGCTGTTAATTCATGGAATATAAACATCTAAAGATAAAAGAGATGATAACCAGTTTTGTCCACGATGAGTATATTGATATGTTCCCACTGCCTCTTATTCACACATTCAATCTAGAAAAAATAAAATAAAATAAAATAAAATAAAATAAAATAAACAGTACTAAAATATATTTTTCTTCTATTCATCTAAAATCTGCCTAGAAATTAGGACTAATATGCCGTTTTCATGGTACTGGCATTTGTAAGTAACAGTAAATCACTTGGATTTGTCATTCTTTATGCTTGCTTGTCATACTGGGGTATACTTCATTCTTATTTCAAGCATTTCATAAGAATGAAAATAGCACTGCAGCAATGTACTCAGAGTAGATCACCCTGAACACTTACAGTCCCCTGCAGGAAGCTAATCAATGTGCACTATGTCCCTGAAGAATTTGTCAGTGAAAATCAAATGTAAAAAGGGGAAACATTTTTAAAAATACAAAAAAAAGAAAAAGCACAGACATGAGAACATACCATTTGCTAGATGCCACCATCTGTCAAAAATGCATATAGGTCACACTTTTTCCAGGATACTTGGTAACATCTATGCAAAATTAGTTCTACTTAGAAACCTGAAAACGCAAGACTTGGAAAAATTAACTTGGAAGTATATAAGTAACTGAGAGAACAAGTCAATTAATCTGCATAACTATTAAACTTCCATGATGACGCTACTGGTGTAATACAAATGAATAAGCGCTACAGATATGAGTAGCTGAGTGGCTTCATGCTACACAGGGTCTGGATGTGTTAATAAAATATGAGTATAGGAACCGCAGACCCTCCTGCTGATGAGTAGATGTCTTCATTAGATAATCATTAGTAAAATGCACGCATGTATTTACGTTTCTATGCCTTGCAGCTGCTGGTTACAGAAAACTGGGTGGAAACGGCTGCTTCAAAACTGTTCATTCCCTCCAGAGAATGATGTAATTAAAATGGACCAACTGCACTGGTGTGGGTGACACTTGTACAACTTGTACAACAATTTGAGTGACCAGCAATGCTGGCTATCTGCAGGATGGTTGCTACCCACAGTGACGGTAACAAGTGTGTACAACTTTCTATTAATTACTGTAAGCCAATTCTATAGGAAATATTTCAAAGTAGTATTAGTTTTGCCAGTGTCTGCTCCTAACTGCTTGCTTATGTGAACTGCTTGTTGACTCTCACAATCCTTGTAAGACTTGCAATGTAATCCCTGTTTAATAAAATTTCTCATTTAGGGGGTAGGTTGTTCTGGTGTTTGTTTTTTTTTTCATTTGAATAAGACCACATTATTTCCCAAGTTTCCAGGCAGTGTCTACGTGTAAACTTCCCAAACGTAAGTTATCTAGGATCTTGCAGGTCTTGGTGCTACTCTCACAGGCTTCCAGGTGCTGTGCACAATACCATTTCAATTTTAGTATAACTTTCCTCACAACAGACTTCAGCATTTTTATCAGTTTTCATTACATTATGTGGCTGGCAGGAAAGCTGATTCTCTCTCTTGTATAAATATTCTATATACTGATTAAAAAAAAAAACATATTGACCTATAAACAAATTTAAAAAAAATTAATAGTTACATATTTCTAGGAAATTTCTATAACTTGCATAAAATGGCAATGTCTGCAAAAAATTAATTAGCTCACAGATTTACACTCTGTATTGATAGTTATGTGGGAAGGGAGAAAGGGGGAACATTTGTGCTACTTGTGTTAAATTGTCTCTATTTGTTCTAGAATAATTTCTGTGATACTTTGTCTATCCTCTTTACACTGTTTTCCTTCTCATTAATTTATATAGTAGAAACAAATTAATTTATATAGTGTAGAAAAATTTATTAATTCTCATACATCATTCTCATTTAGCACACCTTGTCTTTTAATAAGTCAGTTAGTGACTCAATCATAAATTATTCTTTAACGATTTTCCACTGAGGAAGATGAGTACTTACAGACTGAGATAAGTACAGTATAAGCAGACAATCTCACGTCCAAAAATATAGGTCTCTTCAACAAAAATGCTCACACTACAAGAGATTTTTCAATCCAGGAAAAAATTAACTGAGAGGGAGTGGTGCCTGACTCTACTGAAAGTAAATTATTTATAGGAATGGATTGGATATGCAGTATATTTTTTCAGATAAAGTGAGCAGAATGGTAAGAAATCAGAAAGTTAATTCACAAAGATCGTGTTCTGTTTGTTGTTTTTTTTTTTCTTTGCAAGCTGATCACAAGGTAAGTTATGGAAGATGATGTCATGGTTTTGTGATTTTTGGTTTTCGGTATTCCACATCATAACATCATGTGGGGCAGTGGGAGTTTAACTGTTAATGCTCCAGCTCTGGGTACCTGCCTGGAAGAGAAGAAGAACTACATTCCCCAGGGGACTTTGCGGTCACAGAGAGTCTCGAGATATAACTCCTGGCAAGGTCACCTGATGCGCTCTTCTTTTGCCTGCTCTTCGTCAGCTCTCCTCCCTTTTCTCCCTGCTGCTCAACTGGACGGCGCATCTCACCTCAGCCCTCCGCGTTGTGGTGAGGCCTACCCATCTTTCGGACATTCTCTCTCTCATTATATTTGATTTATTAGCTTCAAATTTAATTATATTGTATTATAGTGTGTTATCTTGCATTCCGATACTATATTTAGTAAATTAGTGTGTTTCTCCTCAGATCGTTGCCGCTGTTTCTAATTATTTTGGGGTCCCCTGTTCCCTTTTTCCGGAGGCGCGGATGTGCGGATCCCTCCGCCCCGCTAGTCACAGAACCGGGCCGAAACAGCCCGTAAAACGTTGACATTTTTGGTGGAGAATGCGGGCAAAAACTGCTTTTTAGTTTTTAGAACGAATCTCTTTCTGCTCTCGGAGAGTTTCGTTGGGTAAGTTTATCTTTTTCACAGGTGCTCACTGAGAACTTGACCTTGAAAGTCTAGGCGGACTGCCAGTATTCTGGGATATTTGTAAACTTTGAGCACTGCTATCTTGCTTTTGTAAAGAAAGAGAAAAAAATGATTCTGTTCTCTCTTTTAAACCTGTTTGCAGAGGTGAGCAAGATATTGTTACCACTGTTGATCAATCTCTGAAAATGAATGAAATTCGAAGCCTGAGAAAAGACTTTTCACGTCACCCAAATGAGCCTATTGCCACTTGGTTACTTCGATGCTGGGACAATGGGGCCAACAGTGTGTGGCTAGATAGTAGAGAAGCTCGCCAGCTGGGTGGCATTGCTAGGGACTCAGCCATTGATATAGGCATTAGTACATGCCAGAACCAGGCCTTCACCCTCTGGAAGAGGATGCTGTTAGCTGTAAAAGAAAGATACCCCTTCAAAGATGATCTGATGCCTGAGAAAAAGAAATGGACTGATATAGAAAAAGGTATCCGTTATTTGAGAGAATATGCTGTGGTGGAAGCGCTACATAGCCCCGATTTCATTCCTGATGAGCCGGATCAAGAGCATGATCCTGAGAGAGTCTGGTGTACACCAAATATGTGGCATACATTCACAAAGACTGCACCAGAAAGGTACGCCAGTACATTTGCAGCAATGTATGGCAGAGGGGAAAGAAGACCCCTTATAAACGAACTGATTCATAAACTTCAAGACTTTGAGTTACATTTAAGCCCTCTGCGAGCTTGTGTTTCAGCCGTCGCAAACGTAGCTGAAAAGCTGAACAGAATGGAAAACAAACAAGAAGATAAAATAGACAAACTGTCAACCGTGCCTAATGCTGATGGATCCACGGTGGTAACAGATACATCCAATGGGGACCAGAATTCCCAGAACAGCCTACTGGAGGGCCTGATCAACTTGATTTCCTCCCAGCCAGTGTCAACCAACGTCTCAGCTATCAAAAGAAGACGTCCTCCTGCTCAAGCAAGTGACAACAGTAAGACTACGTCACGTTTTGCCTTGTGGCATTACCTACGTGACCATGGAGAAGATATGAGGAAGTGGCATAAACAACCCACTCCTGCACTTCAAGCACGGGTAAAAGAATTACAAGACAAATCAACCACCAAGGTGAACTTCTCCAAAAAGGTGATTGCTCCAGTTGCTGCAGACAACGGAGGTAACAAATAGAGGGGCCCTGCCCCCAGCCAGGGGGGGGAAAGGGATAATAGAGTTTATTGGACTGTGTGGGTTAGATGGCCTGGTACATCAGAACCACAGAAATATAAGGCCCTGGTGGACACTGGTGCTCAGTGCACTCTAATGCCCTTGAGTCACCAAGGGACAAAATCAATTTATATTCATGGGGTGACTCGGGGTTCCCAAGAGCTGATTATGTTGGAGGCCGAAATCAGCCTCACTGGTAAAGACTGGCAAAAGCACCCTATTGTGACTGGTCCAGGGGCTCCATGTATACTTGGTATTGATTACCTCAGAAGGGGATACTTTAAGGATCCCAAAGGGTATCGATGGGCCTTTGGAATAGCTGCTGTAGACACAGAAGGTGTTAAGCAGTTGTCTGTTTTGCCTGGCCTATCAGAAGACCCGTCTGTTGTTGTGGGGTTGCTACGAGTTAAAGAGCAACAGGTACCGATTGCTACAAAAACGGTGCACAGACGGCAGTACCGCACCAACAGGGATTCCTTGCTCCCCATTCAGAAGTTGATTCGTCAACTAGAGAGTCAGGGAGTGATCAGCAAAACTCACTCACCTTTTAACAGTCCCATATGGCCAGTGCGTAAAGCCAGTGGGGAATGGAGGCTGACTGTAGATTACCGTGGCCTGAATGAAGTCACACCCCCACTGAGTGCTGCTGTGCCGGACATGTTAGAACTCCAGTATGAATTGGAGTCAAAAGCAGCTAAATGGTATGCCACCATTGACATTGCTAATGCCTTTTTCTCCATTCCTTTGGCCAAAGAATCTAGGCCACAGTTTGCTTTCACCTGGAGGGGCATTCAGTATACCTGGAATCGTTTGCCCCAGGGGTGGAAACACAGCCCAACCATTTGCCATGGGTTGATCCAAGCTGCACTGGAACAGGGCAGTGCTCCTGAGCACTTGCAGTACATTGATGACATCATTGTGTGGGGTGATACAGCAAAGGAAGTTTTTGAGAAAGGAGAGCAAATAATCCAGATCCTTCTGTGTGCTGGTTTTGCTATTAAGCGGAGCAAAGTGAAAGGACCTGCTCAGGAGATTCAGTTCCTAGGTATAAAGTGGCAAGATGGCCGTCGTCACATCCCGACAGATGTGATCAACAAAATCACTGCCATGTCTCCACCCACTAGTAAGAAAGAGACACAATCTTTTTTGGGTGTAGTGGGCTTTTGGAGAATGCATGTTCCAAACTATAGCTTCATTGTAAGCCCCCTTTATGAGGTGACGCGAATGAAAAATGAGTTTACATGGGGTCCTGAGCAGCAGCAGGCTTTTGAACAGATTAAACAGGAGATAGCCCGTGCCGTGGCCCTGGGGCCAGTACGGATGGGACAGGATGTAAAGAACATCCTCTACACTGCTGCTGGAGAGAAAGGTCCCACCTGGAGTTTGTGGCAAAGAGCCTCAGGAGAGACTCGAGGCCGACCCCTGGGATTCTGGAGTCGGGCCTACAGGGGGTCAGAAGAGGGCTACACTCCAACTGAAAAGGAGATCTTAGCTGCGTATGAGGGGGCTCGGGCTGCTTCCGAAGTAATCGGTACTGAAATACAGCTCCTTCTGGCACCTCGACTGCCAGTGCTGAACTGGATGTTCAAGGGAAAGGTTCCCTCCACCCATCATGCTACTGATGCCACTTGGAGTAAGTGGATTGCGTTTATTACGCAACGAGCGCAGATGGGGAACCTCAGCCGTCCAGGGATCCTAGAGGTGATCATGGACTGGCCTGAAGGCAAAAAGTTTGGAACACCGCCAGCAGAAGAGATGTCACGTGCTAAAGAGGCCCCACCATACAATGAACTACCAGAAAATGAAAAGACATATGCCCTGTTCACTGATGGATCGTGTCGTATTGTGGGTAAGCATCGCAGATGGAAAGCTGCTGTGTGGAGCCCCACACGACAAGTTGCAGAGGCCACTGAAGGGAAAGGAGAATCAAGCCAATTTGCAGAGGTAAAGGCTGTCCAACTGGCCTTAGATGTTGCTGAATGGGAGAGGTGGCCAGTGCTTTATCTTTACACTGACTCATGGATGGTGGCAAATGCTCTATGGGGGTGGTTACAGCAGTGGGAACAGAACAACTGGCAAAGAAGGGGTAAACCTATTTGGGCTGCTGAACTGTGGAAATATATTGCTGCCCAAATAAAGAATATTGTTGTAAAGGTGCGCCATGTAGATGCTCATGTGCCCAAGAGTCGGGCTACTGAAGAACAGAAAAATAACCATCAGGTAGATCGAGCTGCCAAAATTGAGGTGGCTCAAATAGACCTGGACTGGCAGAACAAGGGTGAATTATTTCTAGCTCAGTGGGCCCATGAGACCTCCGGTCACCAAGGAAGAGATGCAACATACAAATGGGCTAGAGACCGAGGGGTGGACTTAACTATGGATGCTATTGCACAGGTTATTCATGATTGTGACACATGCGCCACAATCAAACAAGCCAAGAGGATGAAACCTCTTTGGGGGGAAGGGCGATGGCAAAAGTATAAATATGGGGAGGCATGGCAGGTTGATTATATCACCTTGCCACGATCCCACAGTGGTAAGTGTTATGTGCTTACTATGGTAGAGGCAACCACTGGGTGGCTTGAAACATATGCAGTACCCCATGCTACCGCCCGAAACACCATACTGGGTCTCGAGAAACAAGTCCTGTGGCGACATGGCACCCCAGAAAGAATTGAGTCAGATAACGGGACTCATTTCAAAAATTCTCTTGTAAATACTTGGGCCAAAGATCATGGCATTGAGTGGATTTATCATATCCCCTGTCATGCACTAGCCTCTGGTAAAATTGAATGCTACAATGGGTTGTTAAAAACCATGTTGAAAGCAATGGGTGACGGAACATTTAAGCACTGGGAGAAGCATTTGGCAGAAGCCACCTGGTTGGTCAATACTAGAGGATCAATCAATCGTGAAGATCCTGCTAGCTCCCTACATACTGTCAAGGGAGATAAGGTCCCTGTAGTACATGTAAAGAACATGTTGGGAAGAGTGGTTTGGGTCTTTCCAGCTTCTGGGAAGGGCAAACCTCTTAGTGGAACTGTTTTTGCCCAGGGACCTGGGTCCACTTGGTGGGTGATGCAGAAAAACGGGGATGTTCAATGTGTACCACAAGGGAATTTGATGTTGGGGGAGTGCAGTCAGTAATTCCATGTATGGAATATAGGTTTGTGTTTGGTGTTTAGTGTTTGGTAATTATATTTTGTGTGTATATGTTAAGCATGACGTAGTGATGTAGAATAAGGGGTGGAATGTCATGGTTTTGTGATTTTTGGTTTTCGGTATTCCACATCATAACATCATGTGGGGCAGTGGGAGTTTAACTGTTAATGCTCCAGCTCTGGGTACCTGCCTGGAAGAGAAGAAGAACTACATTCCCCAGGGGACTTTGCGGTCACAGAGAGTCTCGTGATATAACTCCTGGCAAGGTCACCTGATGCGCTCTTCTTTGCCTGCTCTTCGTCAGCTCTCCTCCCTTTTCTCCCTGCTGCTCAACTGGACGGCGCATCTCACCTCAGCCCTCCGCGTTGTGGTGAGGCCTACCCACCTTTCGGACATTCTCTCTCTCATTATATTTGATTTATTAGCTTCAAATTTAATTATATTGTATTATAGTGTGTTATCTTGCATTCCGATACTATATTTAGTAAATTAGTGTGTTTCTCCTCAGATCGTTGCCGCTGTTTCTAATTATTTTGGGGTCCCCTGTTCCCTTTTTCCGGAGGCGCGGATGTGCGGATCCCTCCGCCCCGCTAGTCACAGAACCGGGCCGAAACAGCCCGTAAACCGTTGACAGATGATCAGCACTCCGCCATATCCAGGAATAGCATTGGCGAGGATCCATATTTGGCGTTTCATCATTACAAATGCTGAAATGACTGACATATGTTTTTGTCTGATCTTTGCTTTTTGAACCAGCATGCAAACCCATTTAGCTGTACTAATCTGAAGTAGATCTGCCACACTGGACCTTCATAGTGACTGGAAACTTGTAGAGGTTGGAGGGACCTCTGGAAATCACCTAGTCCAACCCCTGCTAAAGCAGGTTCCCTACAACAGGTCACACAGGAGAGCACTGAGGCGGGTTTTGAATACTCCCAGAGAAGGAAACCCCACAATTTCTTTCAGCAGCTCGTTCCTGTGCTCTGTCATGCTCACGGTAAATAAGTACCTCTTCATGTATGTATGGAACTTCTGTGTTTCTCTTTGTTGCCACTGCCCCTTGACCTGCCTCTGGATGCTACTGAAGAGAGCCTGGCTTCATCTTCTTGACACCCGCCCTTAAAGTACTTGTAAGTATTATAAGATCCCCTCTCAGCCTTCCTTTCTCCAGGCTGAACACTCCCATCTCTCACAGCCTTTCCTTATAAGGGAGATGCTGCAGGCCCCTAATAATCTTTGCAACCCTCAGCTGGACTCTCTCCAGTAGTTTCCTGCCTTTCTTGAAAACTGGAGAGCCCAGACTTGAACACAGTGCTCCAGATGTGGCCACACCAGGGCAGCGTAGAAAGAGAGAAGAACCTCCCTTAACATGCTGACCACACTCTTTTTAACGCATCCCAGATATGCTATTCAGATATCCAATCTCATTTGCAGCAGTGTTGGATTTTCCTTTCAACAGTCCCAACACTTTTGTTGCAACACAGCAATAGTTTAGATATACTCAATCCTTTTCTGCATTTCACTACAGGTACAAAAATGCTGCACTAGAATCTGAGAGGCTATCATTCTCTTCCACTTCTTTCTGTTTATTTGAAGATGTAAATGAACACAATACAGATTTCAACAAAAATGAACACTGTGAAAAGGACCAAATGAATGCTTTTTCTAAATTTCATTGTTGCAGCTGGCAAAGGGGAAACACTGAGAATCAACGATATTCATATGGGAATAGAGAAGGTAATTCCCCAGCTAATTAAACACATCTTCCTCCTCACAGAATAGCTTGGATTGGAAGGAACCTTAAAGAACAGCTAGTTCCAACTCCCCTGCCATGAGCCACTAGGTAAGGCTACCCAGGATCCCATACAACCTGGCCTTGAATGTTTCCAGAGACCTTCAAAAGCCATCTAGTCCAACTCTTCCACAATAAGCGGGGACATAGACAGCTAGATCAGGTTGCCTAAATCCTGATTCATCCTCACCTTGAAGGTGTCCAGGAACAGGGTATCTGCAACCTCTCTGGGCAACCTGTTCCACTGCCTCACCATTCTCTAAGTAAAAAAATTATTCCTGACATCTAACCAAAATCTCTACTGTTCACCTTCTGGGCTGCAAGTGTATGCTGCTGTCTCACATCAAGCTTTTCATCCATCAGGACCCCCAAATGCTTCTCTGCAGGAGTGCTCTTAATGAGCATATCTCATATCTGTCATTGCCTCAAACAAAATGCAATATCTTGCACTTGAACTTGTTGAACCTAGTTAGATTCTTGTCTGTCCAAGTTTCAAGGAACAGAATGTGAGTTGTCCCTAAAGAATAGTCATGAACAAGTCAAAAGCCTATGGGAGATGGAGACTGAGGCAACAAAGGGAACGTTGTGATCAGTGTCTACTATAGGCTACGTGATCAAGAGGATCCTCTTGACACGGCCTTTTATGCCCAGCTACTGGAGGTATAACAATCACAAGCGCTCATCCAGCTGTGTGAATTCAGCCACTCAGACATCAGCTGGAAAAGTAGCAAGGTGAGCTGTAGGCAATCCAGGAGGCTTCTGGAATGCATTGAGAATAACTGAGTCAAGTAATAGACAGCACCACCGGGAGAGATGCAATACTGGACCTGTTACTCACCAACACAAATGAACTGATTGGTGACATCAGGATTAAAGGGTGCCTGGGCTGTAGTGACCATGCTATGGTTGAGTTCATGCTCCAGAGGGATATGAGGCCAGCAAAGAGTGGAATCAGGATGCTATGTTGTAGGAAAGGAAAAATTCCAGATCTTCAAGGAGTTAATCAACAAAATACCCTGGGAAACAGTCCTCTTGGGCAAGAGTGCAGAACAGAGCAGACAGATCTTTAAGGAGGCTTTCCTCAGGGTGCAAGAGTTCTCCATCCCCAGGTGTAGCAAGTCAGGAAAGGAAAGGCAAGAGACCAGCGTGTCTGAACTGGGACCTGCTGGTGAAACTGAAAAACAAGAAGAAAATGCACAGGCAGTGGAAACAGGGCAGGTATCATGGGAAAAGTCTGACTCTCCTCTGTTCCCTAATAGTACATCTCCTTCCCCCATCAATTGTAATTTAAAGCCCTGGTGATGAGCTCTGTCCCATTCCAAAGGATTCATGTAGACTACTCTACTCATATACAACTAATTTATAAACTACATTGTGGTTGCTACCTGGAATAAAAAAAGACGGGGGAGGGGGATAGCGAAAGAAGAAGAAAACAAGAAATTAAAAAGGGTTTAGTTCTGTTTCACTTAGCCTCAGTATATTTCTGATGTTTGGATGAGTGTTTTGGGCTTTTTTCAAAGGTGTATACTTCAGAGAATTAGAAATCGAACATTCCTATTTTCTTTATGACTTGCATAATTTTACGGCCAGTACCCCAATTACTTTCTCTGTGTGTCCAAAAACAACTTTAAATGATTTCAGTGAAATCTGATGATGCCAATTCCATCAGGATCTTGTTAAAACAAACAAACGAATCCAAGAATTTCCTCATCACTTAAAGTGTTTTCCATTAGAAAAAGAAACTCTGAAACTCTGAGTTAGATCTTCTGCTTATTCCTGAAATTATAAAGGAATTTCCATTTCCTTAATTTCAGTTTTCTAACATGTGTCTCGTTCTAATCCAAGATGCAGATTTTTGAAGTATCAATAAGATAAATGTTAATTTTTTGGCTTGTCTAAGGCTAAATTAACAAATGCCAAAATCAGTCCTAATCATTTTTATGCTCTCCCTGCAGTCTGTAATAATAAAATGATCTCTCTGTCTTAGGGAACCTGGCAGCTCTTATTCCCTTGTCTTCTAATTGCCCCTCTGTCTATACTTAGGCTTCCCTTGAAAAGGACCACTCTTCACACGTGACTTTGTCAGATCATCCCCATGTGTTTATTGTGTAAAGTAGCAAAGGTGCCAAGAACTCCAGATCATTTCAACACAAAGTACAGCAGCATTTCTAATATATTTAAGTTAATACATCATATATGCTTTTACTACTGAGATTGAATGCCAGAAACTAAGTATTCAGAAAGTTGGTCCATTTTTTGAGTTCGGGTTTCAAATAACAACACAGAATTTCGTGTGAAATAAATATACACCATACTATACGCAAAATTTGTTAGGAGTACAAAATGTTAGCTCTGTTATATCTTGTTCAGCTAAGCAGACACAATTTATTTTCAAAACTGTTAATAATTATTAGAAACTCCTGGTGTAATAAATACAGTATTTATATTACTTCTTAACCGTACACTAATAATAGCAGAGTCCAGCAGCACCATATGAAGAGAGAAATCACAGAATAGATGTGGGATCAAGACAGATTTGTAAAGAGGTGAGTGCAGTAGAATTAGGCATTTCTTGTAACTTTCCAAGAGTGTGTTTTGTAAGGCACAACACAGGATAAAATTTTGTTATAGCATTATGATAAAGTATTTTATCCTTTGATTTACTGAGCACATCGCACCCATCCTTGCTATCACAAATCAGAGGCTGGTTGGCAGCCAAGAGAACTCCATGTCACAAGGAGATGGCTGAGTATTGGTGGCCAAACTCAAAACATCACTCATTTCAGATTACTATTTCTTAATAAACATATTATGTTCCTTTATCCTCAGATTTTCCTAATTCAGCTTTTGAATTTTCATCCACTACTCTGTGCCGACAGTGTCTTCCAGAATTCTCTGTGCTGCTCTAAAGAGCAGAAAAATCTCCGACTTAACAAGCCACATGCCTTCACTTGCTCAACCTCATTATGGTGTTGCATTGTTTACTGTTGACTCAGCAAGGCTTCCTGAGCATCTGTTTTAGAAAATATCTCAGCTGTATGACTTTGTGCTCACTCTCATTTGTTTTGATGCTTTCCAGGAGAATGAACTTAGGCTCTTGTAATAACGCAGCAAAATTACATGGATGTAATAAGTGTGATGAAGACTGGGCCTTAATTTATTATGGTATCAAAGCTGAAAATTTGAATAGCAGAAAAGAGTCAGATATAAGCATTTTTGTCTACAATGTTGCAAAAAGAGAGTAGATAGACTCATTTTAGGAATCAGTAAAGGAAGAAAAAAGATTGTCCCAGGGTCAGGACGCAGAAAATGTCTCTACAGGATTACTAGGTCTCTATTCAAAGCAAAACAAGGAAGCTAATCCCTCAAAATCCAGAGATGGGAAATAGCCTCATTATGAGAGTAAACTTCTATAAAGCATTTTCAAAGCTATTAAAAAGCAAAGGCTGTTACTGTCTGTTCCCAGAATGGTGCCAATGTAAATAGTGTGAAAATAACTTACGTTTGACAAGCAAGGTGCTTCACAATGAAGGCTGTTATTTCACTTATAATTTGTCCCTAGAGGCCTCTTTATAACAAGTGTCTTAAACTCAGCTACGTTACGTTCTGCAGCAGGGAAGGCTGCCACCTCCTAATCCCTTTGCATGGTCACTTGACACTTGTCTCTTTATCTCAGTATTGCTTTTGTTTGCAACTCCTCTGACTGGTGACTTGGGTTTTGAAACTAATTCTTTACTACTCTAACATGAGTTAACCTGAGGCACTTATGAATGACCTTAGGGTGACCGTGTGACTGGGCACATTCTCCAAATCTCACTGTAATGGGAAGAATGCAGGAAAAGTGATTTATGTTACAAATTAATCCCAAATAGCATCGCCATTCCGGGTGCTCCTATTTCTTTACTTTCTGCATGTATATGTTTAGCAAATTCTATAAATACATAACTTATATAAATTGCATTAAAGAAAAAAAGATAGGACCTGCAGCCATGTTCCTGATCTCTTGCTTATTCATGTTATTACAGGAACTGTTATGGCTGCTAAAGTGGAATGGAAGTGTTTCTGCTCGACAGAGATATTTCCAAGAGTTTGTGGTACTCAACTGTTGGCTGCATGCATTCTAAAACAGGAACTTCTGTCTGGTAGAATCAAGGCATTACCATGAAGGTAAATATAATTTCTCCCATTTCTAAGAGACAGTCTGGTAGATCACACTGAATTTCTTCTGCCTGATGACTTTTCCAGTAGTCCAAGAAAGAAAGCAGCTGTACACATTACACTTTAAAGAGGAGTTTTCAGTTGAAGCAAGGAACAAATTGAATGAATATGAAAAAACACAAAAAATGTATGTATGATAAAGCATCTGAAAAATACCCTATTATGAAAGACATCATTCAGTCTAGTCCTGAAGTCACCTACATTCCACATCAATTTTATATATCCTCTTTATTTTTAAAAAGTATGTACATCAACTACGGTTAATTAAATTTAGAGGAGTGAACTGTACTGTAAAACTTCTTACACCAACAGCTTACTCTCCAAGTCATTCAGAATTCTTATTATGCCAGGTCTTAATGCTGAAAAATAGAACCACCTCCTACAATCTCAGCCCATATAAACACAGTTTTGTATACTAAATAAGTACTGTTGCTTCATGATTGCTGATTAGCTGGTGTGAGAATTATTCCTTCTGTAATGTGAGAGGTTTCTTACAATGGCAGAAAGCTGCAGCAACAGGCTTCTTGCATTAGCAAGCCATGAGTATGTGACTTTCTATTTAATATAACTTACAATGGCTGCTCCAAAAGTAATGCCTCCTATGTTGTGTTGGTCCATGACATCAGAGATGTATGTTGGTGGTATGACAATAGAGGTTGAACCTTCCTACCAATATTCCATTGCATCTTGTTGTCATGTGACAGATGACAGCAGAGGGGCACTCTGACTGAATGGCATCTGACATGGAGGTGTGTATGAAGCAAAGGTGTGCCACTGAATTCCTCCATGCAGAAAAAATGGCACCCACTGACATTCACTGATGCTTGCTGAATGTTTATGGAGACCTAACAGTGGATGTGAGCACAGTGAGGTGGTGAGTGGTGCTTTTCAGCAGTGGTGACAGCAACAGCAGGTCACCTCCACTAGTGCATATTGTTACGAGCTTGGCATGCAGGCTCTTGTTCATCACTGGTGAAAATGCATAGCCAGTGGTGGTGACTATACCAGAAAACAGTGTTTTGTAGCTGAGAATTTTTCTATAGAATAGTGTTATTGTGCTCTTTGTATCTTTTGGGGTTCCCATAGAAATAAATAGAAGGCATTACTTTTGGAGTTACCTATGGAATAAAAACTAAGCATGATAACAAGGTATTCCAAATTAAGATATTGGTAGGGAAATGAAGAAGGCAGCAATATTTGGAAATGAAATACCATATTTAGAGGAGTTTAACCTATTGAGCTATAATTCCCCAAAATGATATAGGAATAATTAAATGATGTATTAAATCTTTATTTCCTTATAAGCAACAGAACAGCTTGGAGCCACATCTTGTACACTGAAGATGTAGGATTCAAGGTGCTGGCCAAATAATGCCATTGATGGAATGTGCTTAATGGAATGTGCTTCTAGCCTCTTTGTTATGAGCATATAGTTGTGTGAGAATCATAATAAAAAGCTGGGAATGATTCATTAAAACAGCATGAGTGGAATTATTCTGAAAGGCCAGGAGCTCACTGTTCAAGCTGTGTTAATGAGGGAAAAATTCTGACTCAGATAAGAGAAAATAAAAAACCTGTCTTTCTTTGTGAATATTGCTTCACCCTTACAAGGCTCTTTTTTGGAATCCCTTCCAAAATAAAATCTGACTGGGCTTTGTATTTTAAAAATCATATCTGCTTGCCAAAGTAAACTGGAAGAGAAATGGCAAAACTACATTATTTTCTCAATGAAATTACTCTCTTTGTTTTAGATGTAATTACAGCAATACTTGCAAACCCTACGTGCTGCTGCTCATTAAATGTATTGGTGTGAGCAGACATTAGAACAAAATGTCAATGCAGTCCATGCCATTTCGTTTGAAGAACTGCTGAATGCTTTCATACTGACTGAAACAGCAAAACACAGGCAATCCTTTTGCCAGAGGAAAAGCTTCTGTGACCATAAAAAATTCCATCCCTTCCAAAGTCTTACACTTCTACACTTCACTGACTCACAAGATGAAGATGTTAGCATCTCTTCATAACTTTTTTCCCATTCCTTATTGTAAGTCACAGCAGTATATGAAGTGATCTGAGGTGGATGGCATTTTTTTTGTACACCATCTTTAGCAGTTCTCGTGCTTATGCTGTGAAATACTTAGCATTTTCAGTTTTTTTGAGACCTGTGGTTAGAAGTGGTTGAATATATTTAGTCAGATAATAAATGAAACACTAAAGTGTTTTCTTTCTGATAACTAGAAAATTGAGTGTAATATATACCACCCCAGATACCACATAGAGGAAAATAAACTTCTGTACCCACCCTATCATCTACTTGCATACCAAATGGATAAGTATAAAAATCTTACAGTTCAAAATCTATTGCGTTTCTTCATCTCTGTGGACTGCTTTGTTCTTTTCATGTATGTTTTTTACTTTAATATATTTTTATTGTTTGGGCTTGTTCATTTGTAAAGACTACTGCAAAATTCCAACCTCTAGTAAATTACAGTTCATGCACAAAGCTATTTGTTTCTCATTTTCCAGCTGTTTTAAAACAAACATCCATTTAAATGCCTATAAGCATTGTCTGTTTTTCCATTTTTCTTTCCAGTAATTCTTTCAGACTCTTGCTCCTGTGCTTGAAATACAAGTAATCAGAGAGAGAATGCCCCAGACTGGCCTTTTCAAAGGCTCTAAAGCTCAGGCGCTCCTTGTCATTTCCAAGGTCTCTCTCTCCTCGGCTCTCCTGATTGTCAGAATCTCCTACTCTCTTCTCCAGTCCTCCCTCACTTAACATTTCTTCCTTCTCACTGCAGTAGGACTCTCTGAAGCCCTTCATCATGCACTGTGGTTTGCCAGACAGATCTTGAGGAACGTACAGCTTGTTGCTGTCATGATGGTACACACCAGGGCTGTACTGCTCTGCCTCATAGCTGTTGTCTTCCTCTTCTTCTTGGCATGAACTTCCCTTGGCACTCTCACCATCCGAATGAAATGAGATTCCCTTCCCTTGGCTTTTCTGGGAAAGATCAAAGGGCTCTTCCTGTTCCAAGCTTCTCAACACATTTGTCTGAGACAGAGCAATTCTCCCTCTTCCAAAACCTTGCAGTGTTTCAAAGGGGGAGAAAAGGAACAATTTACATACAGCAAATGCTTCTATACAGTACATGATTAAAACATAAAGCCTGAGATGGCCTTTGTTTAATGTTTTACCTTTGTCTTCCACTCAGCTATCTCCAAGCCCTTTAATGTTTACATCTCCTTTGAGATACTGTTAAAAGAAGTATTTACCTCGCAACCAGGTCAGGACACACATAACATTTTGCTGTACATGCCAGACACTTGAGAGAGAGAGCTAGGAATAAAAGTGAAGTGTCTGGCCTCTTGTAAACTATTTTTTGCCAGTGAACCTACCCACTTCCTTCTTCCTATTTTTTAGTGAAGGCTTTGATCTAAACCATCACATACCATAATCAAAGTTCCAGTTTTTGTATTTTTTTTTTTTCCAGAAGAATGGAAGAGATTTAAAATGTTTTAATATGGTTGTTCTGCAGACAGTCCTGTTCAAAGATATTACTATACAGGGAAAGTACAATCCTGTTCCGTCAGTCTAAAACTTCATCTCCCATTGACTTTTTCACTCTCGTCCAATGTCACTGAAATCTATGTCCTTCAGTTTGAGGAAATCATCACAATCAAATGAGATTTTGAGCACAGTGTAAGTCTGAGTGTGGTCCTTGGTCTGTTTTGTCTTAATATTTGTCAGAGAGCCTCCTCTCTGTTGGAAACCCAGACGTTGCCCAGGAGGCAACAGTAGACTCAAAATGTGCTCTGACCATCAGGATTCACAGAGGAAAATTTAGATATTACAGGCATAGTCCATCTTAATTTAAACAAAGGTGACACTACTGGGATGAGCATTTCACTCAGCAGCAAAAATCTATGATAAAAGCTGTTTTATTTGCTTGGATTTTTTTCCTCTTAGTAATTTGATCCGATGTCTGTGGTATTTATGCAGCCACTCTAGATGCAGCTGCTGCTTTGCAACTGTGTTGTGTTCATTAAAATGGCTCATGAGCAGGTGGCAGCCCTTACAAATTGTCTCCTGTCTGATAAGCCTCAAGGGCTGAAGAATCTCTGTACACTGAAAAGCACTTAGGCTGTCTTCAATTACAAGTAATTGTGTAACTCGCACAGTGCTATAGGAGACTAAAGAGAAAAAAAAGAGCCATTTATCCCATTACTTGTTAGAATCTTTGAACTTTGTATGCCAAATATCATTAGAAGATGTGTTTCCCATATGTGTCAGGCATTAAAGCCTGACTTTGAGGAACACTGTGAAATATTACCCATGATATAATTATTTATCCAGAAACTAAACAAACAGAACATCTTTAATACTGAAATTCTCCAAACAATCCTTCCTAATTCCATCAGTTCTTTAGACAGGTTGTCACTTGTGCACATAAGGCTGATTTTAGGAAGTGTGTCTGTACATGGCAGAAAATACTCCCAGAATGGTCAGAAGTCCATGTACTTTGAAATAAGGGAGGATTGTCCTCTCTCATTCATGTGTCTCTGTAATGTGAGCGTGAGCTTGCGAATTTTGCTGAGGATCAGATTCATCAGTATTGCACAGAACAAATGTATACTGAGTAGAAAGGCTCCTGGATATAGAGCTACATGGGCTTCCATTCCCATTCCAGCCAGGAATCCAATTAACAACAAGAAAGACCTGTGAAAATTTCCAGGTTTTTTTTGCTTTGAATGGATTTATGGTTCATCTCCATGTTTAAAACCACGTGGAGATACCTCACATATAAGAGAAAACATACAAACTAGATGAGTGTGGGGCAAAATGTCTGTTTACTCGTGGCTGCTAGGCCATGGTCTGTCAAATACTCCCAAAACTGTAAAATTTATTCAGAAATAGTGTAATTATACCTTCCATTAGGAAGATCAATGCCATTTCATCAATGTCCTGACCAGCTGTGTGTGCTAATGACTCTTAAAACTGAATGCACACCTGCTCACTATCATTTGTGTCAGGGATAGCTGCTTACTAGGAGCAGCTTTGCAGGGCTTTTGATATTGCACCTTTCCTGCAGTGATGGAGCTTGTGAGCTAAGTACAAGAACATTTGCTATGACTTGATAAATCCTTTGCTTTAGCAATACTGATTGCATTCTCCCTATCATCTGAAAATGGCAAGTTTAGTGTGCCAAAATGACTTTCTTGTCATTACTGTCTCATCTTCTCTCCAACTACTACTCCATCTCAGTCTGTACCTCTATGTCATCAGAAATCTTGTTTGAAAGGTCTCAGAGGACAGAGTTGCTGTCTTGGGCAGCTCTGATCTGTAGCACAGAAGTAATATAAATAGTTAATAACAAACTCCCAGGCTTATAGGATTCAATCTCTTACAATAGCATTGGATCTATGAGATAAGATTGTAGGTCTGTAGCAAAGACTCATGTAAGATTAGTGATATGCATGTACAAACCTCTCAGAGAATAATTTTGCTCATAAATATTACCTTGAGAATGAAATCCTCTTTCCATGACCCCATGTTTGACTTTCATATGCCTGGTCAGGTTCCCCTTCAAGGTGAATTTGCTGGGACAGTAGAGGCACTTGAAGGGCTTACTGTCTGAGTGCAAGTGCATATGTCCCATTAAATTGTGCATTCGGTTAAACTCCTTTCCACACAGCTGTCAAACACACAAACAAACAAACAAACAAACAAAAAACAGTAAAATGAAACTAATTAGTTTGTAGGAGACTTTCCAAGGTGAATATTTTTAAAAGCAAATAGAACCTATCTTTCCCAGCATAAGCCTTGGCAACTTCTGGCTGCACTTTATTATATATTTATTATATATATATTATATATTATTCAATATTTATTATATTAAACTCTACAGGAAAGTTTATATGGTTGAGCATGATTTCCCAAGGGCTTTCTGTTTTGCTGCCACTTTTTAAAAGTGGTGACCAAGAGAAACACATGGTCACAGATTACTTACAATTGGGGAGTGTTGTAAGAAGTGAGGAGAGTAAGCATGAAACCCAAAAGGCTCCTGACTTGAATGAAATTGTAATTTTTTATCCCAGTGAACTATTTTCTTTGTAGATTATGAAACTATCCTTTATTCAAAAATAATGCCAGGCAGAGATGGAGACACATAATTAAATGAGAAGTTTCTGTGAATATCGCTTCTCCTTTCGTGTATTGGAAATGACTGCACATTTTGCTTAAAGCCAGGAAAAAAAGCAATTCCTTTTTTTTTCTTTGCCTCTTTCTCTCCCTTTTGTCTTTGATTTTCTCATCTTCTGTTTACCAGCTGCTGTATTTTGATGTCTCTGGTGAGTAAGCTGGAATTTAAACAGGCACGGGGCCATAAGAATGACTCAGCTTTCCCTGAAGCATGTTCCTGTCAACTGAGCCATTGATCCTACAGGTTTCCCTTTGATGAAACAATAAAGAATTTTTTTCATTGTTGTTTTTCTAGATGTGTCCTTTTGTAGTTCCATCCCTTATAAATCAAATGTAGTCTCAAGACATGGGAGTTTGACATCAGTACTATTAGCTTCTTGCCTTACTTGTCTTCTTGTCTTTCCTTGATAGGATTTATAATTTTATTCACATTCAAGTGGTTATTTCCATCCTATGGAAACATCCTATTTCCATCCTTTTTTTTTTTTTTTGCACTGATTTTAGAGAAATAATTTTATTGTCTGAATAATCCTACCACTGTCTTTGTTACAATACGAGACACAGTCACTGTGACTGAATAACAGGAATTTTATCAAGTCATCTGGCAGAAAATGATAAAAAAGCAATTAACGAGTGTCCAACAAACTTTTGGTCTAATCTGACTTTTGATTCCTTGGATGGAATCGAGGTGGTGAAACGATCTTCAATGAAGTAGTGGTGCAATCTTTGCTCTTGAAACCAAAATGGAAAAGCAGTTTGCTAATATAAAAATTTTGAAAAGTATTGTATTGCTTTTTAAAAACAAGCAGAACTGATTGAATGCCTCAAAAAGAAAAACTCTGGAAATCTCATTTGCATTTAAAATGATTTTACTTCAGACGCTTTCTTTCTGTCTATGATTTTAATAAAATACTCCAGCTAATAAATTTATCAACAAGATGTTCCCAGAGAAAGTGTGGGGGAAAAAAAAGCTACTGAAAATGAGTTAGGAATTTGTAAAAGATATCTGATGATGATTGGTCATCCATCCACTCAGCTGTCTCTCCTTTGCGTTTGAAGAAAGCTAATGTACCTGATGAATTATATTCAGTGAAATAAAAGCACGAAAACATCTTCTGAATGTGCTCTGAGGAAACAGAGAGGCACTGAGCAGCACAGAAGAATCACAAGAAGAGCAGATATTGACAGCTGCTTCCACAGTCTATGATGTGTCAATATTTCTCTGCCTATAAGAATGCCATAACAATACTCCTCTAACACTTCTTAGCAGAAGGTTTTTGGCTGCTTCCATTCTGTCTGACCTATGTTCTCACCAACTTTTGCTTTCTGATAGATAGGTCTTTTCCATCTGTATTGATATTAGAGGAAAATCTGATTCAACAGGCAATTGGCTAGACTCCTTCATGCAAATCTGTGTCTTTATAGAATACTGAGTATTAAAATTTGTATAGCAGCAGCATTTGTTTCTAACAAGGCAACTTCCTAAACGTTATTCCCTTACAGTATTATGTTTTTGTGTCTCTGAATAAAGAAGATAGGTTTACCATTTCCCAAAGTCCTGCATGATCTTAGGGATGTGTAATTTCTTCCTGTCCTCAGACAAGACCATGAAAAAATGGTATCAGAGCTGAGATTTGTTACAGCTAACATACAACAAATGGGTTTGCAGACCAAACTAGGAAGATGCAAATGTTTACTTCCTCTATAGAACAGGGTGAGCACTGATGATCCAAAACCAGGGAAAAGAACAAAACGCAGAATCTGAGCATTCAGATAGACAGATATCTCATGTGAAAGACATTGAGATAACAGAAATGGCATGGTTACTTGTGGACCTTATTTTAGGCTCTCCAGTTTAGATAAAATAACATTCTCAGCCCAAAGAGAAAGACATAAGCTGTAAGTCTGCTGAACACATTTTGATTCACTGGCTGGGCACAGTGTGTTAGAAGTGCTGACTCAGATCAACAATAAATTTTTTCTTCCTAAGCCACTGCATGAAATAGCACCCATCTACATTTTTCAGTCTGTTTTGTTTTTTTCCCGAAGTACTTATATCTCATTTTTTCTTTGGTTTAAACTTCTGGTCTAAAACCACAGTTTCATGTGCAGCAGGTAAAAGTGACTGACACTTCTGAAAAAGCAGTGCCAGATGGGCACAGAGACTGCGTCTCATACAAGATTGCTTCCAGTCAATGGTAGGGCCCAGTTCATCCATAATAAATACTTCATACTTCATACTTGGAAAGAAGATATTCTGATATGCAGTCACAAACCAAAATTGTTTAGGCTCACCTTTAACTGTGTATTTACAGTAGCAAGTTCAAAATATCTGCTGCAATGTATATTTGGCTGGCTGCATGTGAGAAAACTTCAGCACATTCCTTATTGCTGATAAGGAGCATTATTAACTTCTGCACAAGAAGGAACTTTAAATTTCAGAGAATTATCCTTTGACAGACACAGTGAGCACTGTTACACCATTTGGAGCAACTCCTTCAGAACTTTTCTGTGTTTTTTTTTAAAGCAAATAAGAAGAAAGCATGGTCTCAGGCCTTCAGAAGCCATGGAGATGCTCATTCTTCAGAGAAAAATGAAACACAGATCCAGGCTTCAGCTGGGTGAGGAAACAGAAGGGGCAACTATTTGCTGCTCCCTCTTTTCAGATAGTCTGTGCTTAGCTGTGATTAGACACATAGGAAAGCATCATGTTTTCTTTGCTGTGAGAAAAAGGTAAAGAAAACCTCTGCATGTGGTAAAGTAGAAAGGCTACTGCTGTGCTCTCTTTCCCTTGCATTCTTCTTTATTTTTTTTTTCCCTTCATAAGAAGGGTGTTCCTTTCCTCAAAGAGAGAGGGAGAGGGAGAAAGACTGTAAACTGTCCAAAAGGACCGTGAGAAAACAGGAAGCTTTGAAAAGTACAAGAGAAAGCAAGATGAAATCTATTTGCAGGCGGTTCCCTGGGGACATGTGAGCCATTGTTAAGCAGGCTGTTCATACAGCTATATCCTTCCTTCTGCTGAGGAGGAGCTTGGTGCCAAAAGGCTGCTATCTGGTCATTGCCTTAACCCTCTGAATACCAGCCAGAAAAGCTTGTGAGACCTTCAAAGGCTCTGCCATTGAGACTAGGAATGTTCCTAGTGCCAAAGAGAAAACATTTGTTCTCCCTCTGCTTATTGTTATGATCTCCAGTCCATTTAGGGTCATTGATGTCAATTCATACCCCATTAGCCAAAGTAGATACTGGCTCACTGAACTTGTAGTTTCTTTTACCTAGGAATGTTGGGTGATGATGAAGTAAAAAAAAATATTAAACAAACAAATAAATAAAAATAAATAAATAAGAAAAACAGTTGTTCCTAAAGAGCTTTTGTTACTGGCTGTACACTGCTACAACTGTTAGTACAACAGTACACTGCTGGTACACCAGTTCCTGGCTCACACTGTTGACATTCTAAGTTTTAATAGTCTGTCATTACCAAACCCTATCAGGAACACAAGCTTCCAGCCACTCCACACCTTTCTCAGAAATAGCATGGATCCACATACTGCATCCAGAACACCCGATCAAACAATCGAGTTTCTCTTCTGAAATTTGAAGGGTAGAGGATGATTTTGTCCAAAAGGGAATGAGGATGCAGGGTTGCAGGTGTGTTCAGAGAATAACAGTTTCCAGCAGACTTGGCTTGGAACTACTCAGGCTTTTCAGTAGCTTCAGTAATTATTTTATCAATATTTTGATATTGATATTAATATTGAGAAATTATTTTCTCAATATAGAGTAAGTGATGGTATACAAAATAACATTTTAAAATGTAAATATTTAAATTACATTTAAAATGTAACAAAATGCTGACACTGAAAGTCTTTGGAATAAAGTACTCCAATGTTACCAATGAAAAGATGAGTTCAAAAATATTAATTTTGATATTTTCTAATTAAAACTATCACTGAAAGCAATAATTTCATATAACATTTTGAAGTTCTATACTTTTCAAGACAAAATAATTCCATTCATATTTTTTCATTAGATCTGCTTTTGAATGAAAGAGTCCATTTAAGAAAATATTTAATTCCATAAAGATGTTGGATGAAAGTGTTATAGAAATTGTTTCCAGATCAATCTTCTGTTAGTTAATTGTAAACTGGATAATATGCTCCTCTCCATATTTACTGCCCTCTTAGAGCGAATCAAAGTGGGAATAAAACCCACAAACTTTGCCCTTATAAAGTATGATTATAATAATGGACCAGAAAATAAGCAGAAATAATAGATGTAGAGTCTGATATCGGGTAAAAAGGTAAGCATGAATAATTCGTAAGGAAGAAATTAGAGGTGGAAACAGTAAAAAAAAAAATGAAAGCCTCCAAAATTTCAGGGGAAAGGAAGGAAGAGGAAATGAAGAGGGAATGTCAGCTTCCGAAGCGCTGGAGGGAGGCAGTGATCTGCCATTCTCAAATGGTCTCAGAGGCCAGTTTGCTATACTGCCTTGAGTTTCAGTCTGGTGACTACATTTGGCCCATTCAAATGCCTTCTGCAGTTCTGTATAGCAGTGATTTTCTTTGAGTTCTTCCCTGAACTATCGCACAGCACCGCTATGTGAAGTTCAGGTTGCTGCTTTTCCATGGTCCTCTGTGGAGGCCCCAAGTTGATCTGTGTGTTTAGCCAGTGCTTGAAGCTGTTAAGAACTGAAGTACTCAGACTTCAGATTGGATGGCTGTTGTGGACAACTGTCAGGTATGTTTGTTGCCCTCAAACTGCGGTGGCATTTGTATGCTCACTGTGTGGGAAACAATACGTCAGCATCAAAGTTACGGATAATGTAGGAGAAGGGAGCAAATCACAGAAATTTATCTCCTTTTTGTGTGTGTGTGTGTGTGTGTGTGTGTGTGTGTGCTACCTAAGCAGAGCAAGCAGATTGTTTTATGCTTTTTTAAATTTAAATTTAAATATAACTATAGAATGTGAGCAAGTCGTGTTTTTCTAAATTCAGTTGTGTCAGAAGGTGGTAATATCCCAGAAATAGTCAGTGAGGTTATGTCTCTGCCACAGAGGAGATACACTCACCTTGCACTTAAAGGGTTTGACATCAGAATGAACAATCATGTGTGCCTTGAGAGTCTGCTTTTGCACAAAGCTCTTGAAGCACAAATGGCACTGATAGGCTCTGATATTGGTGTGGATCAGGACGTGTCTCTTCATGTTGGCCAGCAGAGTAAACTCCCGGCCACAGATTCCACATTTGTGCTCTTTCACACCCTGAAAAAAAAAAAAAACAGTAGATTGAACAGTTTCTAAATTATTTCATCTTCAGTATGGCAATATATGAATTATTCATTCTACATTAGCAAAGCAGGTAATGCATTATTTTGCCTTTAACATCATTTGTTCAAGCAGTATATACTTCTGTTTTATGCTCTTTTTCTTGGCAAATTCTTACAAGAACCTGAGAAGCAGAGAAGGAAAACAACATCTAAGTGCAATGAAATAAGCAGTTTTATCTCCATCTTTAAATTTACATGTCAGTGAGATGTAGTAGCAGGGCTTCTCTGTCCTTCTCTACTGCTTATTTGAAGCACTGGTCAAATGTGCACAACTATGGACCAAAAGTAAAAGTTAACCACTTAAGAGATAAAAGAAGTATTTGGCTATGTTAACTGAACATCATTTGCTTCTAACTAAGAACTACTGTTTTGCAGAGAGAGCTATTGAAAATAACCTGAAATAAATGAGAAATTATTAAATAATATCACCAACCAAAGATCTACATATTATATTCAATGAAGAAAAAATATTTTTAACTCTTTGTGGAATTTACACTCACCCTAATGGAGTGTCCCTGCTTTAACTTGTGTTTGCAGAATATTTCTAACAGCCTCTGTGCCATGCAGTCAATTCATTGAAATGAAATCCAGTATTCTTGGTCAGACATACGTGCTCTAACTGCCAACTCCTATGACTCTTTTAGATTTTACAAAACCCAATGAATTTACCATGAAACACCTTAAGAGTTTGAGCATAACTTGTTGCAGGTAGTGAGAATTTATTAGTTCAGTGCCAAGAGCAATTACTCCTCCATAAAACAAAAAAGACCTGAAATGTCAGTCACTTTTGTGCCAGTCACTGGTTTTCACAGAGATAATTGCAAAGCTAAAGCTGTGAATATGCCCAGCAATTCTAAGCATCAAGCTATTTGATTCAAGGATGCGTTTGGGCAGCTAACTACTGTTAATTATGTTTGCAGCTGAATCCACCTGCAGATGTGGACAAAGAAGCAGTAGCTCTCTAAAGGATGAAGGACATTGCATTTCCCATGACAAAAAAAAAAAAAAAGAAAGAAAAGAAAAGAAAACAACCAGAAACAAAACAAAACAAGTTTTAAATTAGTAGAATTTTGTATGGTAAACCTAGGGAGCGTCCAGAAAGAGTAGAAATAGCAACAGCAAATAGAGAAAATAAAAAGCAAATGTGGAAGTAGAGGCTGAGGTTTTTTTTAAGAGAAAATGTGTTTATATGATTAAAACATTTTAGCTTTCTGTATTTTTAATGTTTTTTGTAAAAGATCGAAAATTTAAGTGTTAAAGGAAAAGACATTCAGAACCAGGAGTATATTTATAAAATATGTGGATTTTTAGTTTGTCTTTATTGTATTTTTGTAAAGGTAGTTAACCTAATTTCATACATTCTTGAATGGAACACTTAAGTATTTCCTATTTTTAAAGGGATTTTTCTGGATGTTTCTCAGAGCTGGCTCCCAATCTGAACTGAAATAACTGTCATTCCTTACAGCTGTGATAAGACTGTCACTTGATACAAATGGGCTGGGATTATGGTTTTCTTTGTCCACTTTCATTAAGTTTCATTCTGGATAATTTATGCACAAATGGGGATTTTTCTTGGGTCTTTTCTTTCCCTCCTGTATGTCTCATTATAATGACTCTTCAAAATTGGATGAGTAATATACTTTCTTCTGCTGCACACTCACATCCTACTGCATATCCTCCTACTTCCCAATTAGGGGAAGCAAAGATACACGTATGTTTTTCACAAGAAAATTTCTGGTAAATTTTTTTGAGGTTAGACAGATCTGCAAAATGCTGTTTTACAGAAGCTCATTCTGAAGGTAAAACCCAGAAACAGAGAGAGTACAACTGTGGGAAGTAATGCAGGTGGCTTAATTGAAGTCTTGTCTATAACAAAATATTTTTGCACATACTTTCTTAAGTCTGACGTAGACATCTATCTTATACTGATGCCAGTACCACTTGGGACTTCTGTTCTGCATGAAATTCTACTGCTGGCAAAGGGCCAGCATGAGGCTTTATAGGATGGAGGTAGGCATATTTTTAGCAGTCTGTAGTCCCTGTGCTTCTGTGTGACACAAGGTGAGAGTTCAACATGTGATGGCTTACCTTATGAGTTAGAGAGTGTTGTTTGAGATGGTGGGGCTGTACAAACTCCATGCCACACTCAGTGCAGATATATGGACGGATGTCTTTGTGCTTCATCATGTGGTTTTGCAATTGACTTGGGTACTGAAAGGTCTTATCACATTCAGTGCAATTGTACTGTATTGGGCCACGGTGGGTTGTTAAGTGTCTCTTCAACTGGGCCAGCGTGGGGAAGTCCAGACCGCACTCCACACAAATATTCTCTCGGCCACTCTCGTGCTTAGCTTCGTGTGCCTTCAGCTCACTGGGATAGGCAAAGCCTCTTCCACAGATCCTGCAGTTGTAAGGCTTGATGTCGCTGTGCTGCATCATGTGTCTCTTAAGGTGACTGGTTTGAGTGAAAGACTTGTGGCACACCTGGCACTTATGTGGCCTCGTGCCCTGGTGTGTTAGCATATGAGTGTGCAAGTGGCTCAGCTGCTTGAAAAGCTTGCCACATCGATTGCAAGCATGCGGCTTAATGCCGCTGTGCCCCAAGATGTGGGTAACCAAATTGTACTTGGATGTATAGGATTTCTCACACATCGGGCATTGCCAGCGTTTCTGTTCACCGCCAACATCAACATAGTAGCTGTCGTCTATTTGAAGATTGACATCCACTCTTTCTACTTTCTGTTTATTTTCACCACTTTCTCTTACTTCAGCCCTTCGGAAGGGTGGTTCTGGAGGCCTTTTCATTTGAAAAGGGTTCCTGAAATGGAGATTTGGGGGCATGATAAAAGGAAACATTAAGCCGGGATGGACTTTAGGATAATAAGGATAAGGAGCCTGCACAAATGCTGGACTACTGGGCCATGCCAAATTAGGTTTCACTGGTTCTTGCTTAATGGACTTGGCTCCAAAGGGCTCCAGAGATCTGTAGAACTGAAAACCAAAGTTGCAGAGATCAATCATCTGGGAACTGTACTTTGGCTGTGCTGGTTGTTGAAACACCATAGGAAGACCGGAAGAATCTATATCATTGTGATCTTCAAGTCTGTGAGGTGGGGATGAGGAGCCCTCAAGAGCGATAGAAGGGGGCATCTTTGTTGGCATGCTCTTGCGTTTCCGAGACCCTCCTTCCAGGGACCCCTGGAAACTGTCCATGTCTCCAAGAGGAGAAGGGCCATAGCGGAAATGTGAAAGATGCTGTCTGAATTCTTCACCAAAATGAGTTGTTCTGTGTGGCTTTGTAACAGGACTCAGTGGCTGTAGACACCGGGAGAAGGGGGACGCTTGTGTGTTGTCCACACTACAATTTGCATCTTCGTTTTTCATCATACTTCTTTCTTTTTTAATTCCTTAAAACAAATAAACAAACATTTTTATTTCTGTCTTTTCTCCTGGGGTTAACACTTTATTGTCTTGTTTATTCATTTTGAGGTTGTTTTTTTAATTAAACGCAATTAAGGATGCCTTGCTTATGATCACACAAGATGAAGAACTTCTAAAGCAGAATGAAATTTGCCAGAGGAGAACAAAGAATCTTTGGTCTTCCTGTGGTAGGAATAGTGGTTTAAATCAGATTTGACTCATACAATATCTTTGTAACATAAACATGTTGTACTGTGACTCTCTATTTAGCAGCTGAATCTGCATGGCAGTGCTCATACTTAATTGAATTCAGCCAGGCTATTTGTGGGCAAAGTCCTGTCCTTGGCTGTGCAAGAACAGGCTCTAGAAATTGGCGGTGCATCTGAAGGATATGGCAATACAAACAATAATGTGCACATTTATTATGGTTGTGACATGAAAAGTCAAAGCCAAAAACTTTAAACTTCTTTGTATCATTAGCATGTGCTGCTGTGAGAGAAAACAATGGCCAAGTGATCTAAGGACACCGTGTACCATCAGGTTTTGCGCTGTATTTCCTGGCTTCCCTCACTCTGTATTGTAACAAGAAGGTGGAGATTGATTCATTTTCTTTGTTTTAATCCTAGTGATATTTACCTGGCAAATTCAGGGGAGGAAAAGCCTCTGACTGCTCTCCAACGTGCGTTCAGTTTTATGGACCTTATCTATGTTTTTTTTCTGTTTTTCTGGAGTAGAGCACAACTCTCCCTGTTTAAAACTAAACATGGAATTCATTTCAACCATCCCCGAGGTTCCCTGTGTAACTGACACCTGAGAATGCTCAGATCATTTCCAATGTCATGACAATGCAGGTTAATAACTGCCCCCTGGCAAATTTTTGCATTCTGTTGGTTGTATGGAGAGCATCTTGGAGTACATCTCCTAAATTTGGAGTTCATCTGACATACTGGTTATGCATTTAACTTCACCCTATACAAGGTTGCTACCATTTGCTTTGGCTTTCTGGGAATACTTCTAATCCAAGTGTGTGTACGTGTGTATGTCCGTGTTTGTGTACATGCATCTGTCCAACCAAGTAGAGATTAGCCTGGAAAACGGAACAAATTTTCCCTCTGTCATCTGTGACACATTGATGCTATTTACAGCACCATTCTTGGAAACGTTGGGTGGAGAGTATGAAGGTGGTTAGAGTACTGAAGACACCCCTGTTTCTTTTTCTGGAAGTTCTGTGCTGGATAAACTAACTTCTAAAGATAGATAAAAGCACATCTCAGAGACCTACTTAGGGTGTGGACAACAGAAGGCATCTTAAAAATTTGCTTGGAAACAAGTTACTTCTGTTTGGAAGTTAGTTAGATTCTAGAACTACCAATGGATAAATACCATGGGAATCTGGAGGCTCAGCAACAAAACTTTAAAATGGAAGCTTTAGAGAAAGGGATCAATTAATGCAAGAGAAGGAACAAAGAAGGGAAAACTGTAGGATCTCTTCAAGGATGGTGGTTAAAACACTTTGTGATGGTGCAAAAACAAACAAAAAAAATCAATTTAGCCCAGGGTAGCTATCTAGCAGTTATACCAGGATGTGGCTTTCAGTACCTAGCTTGTTGACTGGTAGCATATGTATGGGGGCACTGTATATATATGCGCACATATGAGTGTGCATTTGCATATTTATATTTAACATATAAAGGTGTGTGTATGCGCGTGTGCATTTCAACGGAGAGGACTGCAAGGGAGTTTGCATTCTCTTATATTTCCTTGCCAACCCTAAGTAACTAGGCAGAATAAGGAACTGTCAGATCTCTACATACTTTTTATGCAAAGGATTGACCTTTTTCTGAACACTAAAAAAGATTCCACTTTGTTCCAAAGAATGGAAAAAGGTTTTTTCAAATTTCATTTTAAGCAAGTAATAACCTCACACAATTAGAATGTAAAATGTACATGTAGACCTAAGTCTACCCTTCAAAATATGGGCCTGTCCCTCAAATGTCTTTCTCCTTGTGTACCTCATTCTTTTCATACAAAACTAGTATAACATGCATCTAAAAGCACTTAGCAATTGAGAACCCAGCTATGTTATTTACTGGCTGTGTCGGATTATTGAAATGCTGCCAAAATGACAGTCAGTTGTGTCTAATTGCTCTCTTGTCTCTTGGCTGCCAGCTCCTCCCTTCTTATACAGCCTGTTTTATGTAAAGTTTCAATCTATCTGGAACACAGAATTATGACAGAAATGATAGAGCTTCTTGAAATTACTGCAAAGAAACAATCTCCTTGCATAACTGACCTTTGATGGCTTTCACTGAGAGCATGGTTTTATTCCACTGTTCATGGCTACACACATCATGGGACCCTATGAGGGAAAGTTTAAAAAGTTAGTAAACAGCACACTCAGAAGTTCTGTGTAAGCAGAAAATTGACATCCATTAGGGGAAGGAAAGTACAAATTTACAGCCTAGATACACATAATCTTGCTATTTTTCTTTTTACTTTCGAACTGCCGAACCCCTGGAATGTACAAATTCGTAGAGGGAAGAGTAAATCTGGCCTGTCATCTTGTCTCCTTTTCTACTGGTAGCAAACCTTTCCCTCACCATGATAAGAACTTAATTCCATAAAAATTATGCGTCCTGCGGAAGCTGTAGAAGGGACACCCTCTGAGAAATAGGTCCATCATACATAAGGAGTCTTCTTTAAATATCTTCAGAGAACATAAAGCTTATAATAATGCTTTTCCCTATTATTTTTGTTCTCTCTGACCTTGCAGTAGTTGATCTCATTTTCATGTCAACTATAAGTAAAAAGGGAGGAAGGACCTGGAAAATTTCTGAATTAAATATCTAACTGGGACCTTTTCTCTTTCCTACATAAGCACCTTGAAACTTCTTTCCTTCTTCAACACATAGTTATTTAGGATGGAATGCTATGCAGAATACTGGCATGTCACTCTAAGTGTTCAGTTCACTTTTAATATGGATAAACATTGAAACTTCTAGATTTTATCTGCAGTGTTCCAGATTTTCAGTTTTGAAAACTTAGTCTAGAAAGTTCAGTGACAAAGATTTATGAATTCTCCAGAGTTTAGGAAAAAAAAGGAAAAAAAAAAAAAAAAGGTTAATTTCTTCAGGACAAATAGTCTCGCAGTTTTTCTCTTTATGTAATTAAGCGTATTTTGAAATGCACTGTTTTGAGAAATTGAGCCACAAATAAGCTCAATTCCCTGCCCTTTCAGAAAGAAAGGCTAGAAAGAGTTCAGGTAGTCTAATCTGGAAGTACCTCCACAACTATCTGTGCAGCAGCTAATAATGCTGTTAGCTTCCCTGAAAGAGGAAGAGAGTTTAAGATAGAATATAAATCACCATTCACTTTCTCATTGCCAGCCAATATACTTCTTTCTAAAGACAAAGGATAAAATAAAGTGTGTAAATCAGACTATTCACTCTGCAAGCACACACACTGTTCTACTTCCCAGTTAATAATCCCTACTTGAAAAATGTCTTCAGACTTCAGTAGAACCAGGATTCTGCTTCCTGTATGAAAGTGCTTTCTATCTGTAGAATAATAATAAGCCCAGCAATACCAATATGAAGTTATGAAGTTGCTTAACTGCTTAAATGCTGTTCTGATTTTGTTCTTGGTGCACACAATTGTAATAAAAGAAATGAGACCAAAACAAGTGAAATTGATGCGTACCCTCTGACAAGGGGAGAGTGGCTACTTTGTACAAGGTTTGCATTTGTCTTTGCTACCTCAGGACAAGATGAAAGAGAGGAAAGAGTAGGAAGTCTAAAGGTAAGTGAGTGGGCTGAATGGTTTCTCTTAGCTTGAAGGGAAAAAGTGTTTAAACGAACTTACATGAGTGTAGACAGTTTACCATAAGAGTATGTCATAAGAGTGTTCTATTCTGCTGTTGAGTCAGAATACTGGCAGCTATAAGGAAAGACTGAAATCTAACATCTGCTCCTGTGTAGGATGTAGTGAGAATCAGTGATAAATGACACACTACTGCATTTCTTGGGTCAAAGTTGAGCAGCTGGAGACCTAGAGCCATAGTGAGCAACCAGCAGTGTTTTTCAGCCTGTTACTACAGAGGTGCTTACGGTTTTCTTAATAGACTTTGTGGGAGCTCCTTCATTTGAGTCATCCTTCATTATAGTTTCTGATTTTAAATGTATTCAGTCATACAATTGTTGAACTAAATACCAAAGTTGCTACATGTTTTTCACTGACTCGCTATTTAGGCAAAACTTGCATCAGTTGCAGGATCTGACTGAAGGGGTTTTCCTATGCTGAATTCATCTCATTTCAGCGTTGACACAGTGTTCCCTGCCAGAACTACACTGCTTTGAAGTATTGTCATAGTTTGAAAATCCCTGGAACACTTGCACAACTTTGGATATATCCATTACTTGTAACCAAGTGATAGTAAATATCTGATGCCTCCTTCAAAGGCAAAATAAACCCTCCATAAGCCATTTTTTCTTTCCTTTTTTGTTGTTTTCATCTTCTTTCATGCTGCTTCCTGTCTACGAGTGACATCCCACTCCCAAATGTTACCATTTGCCATTTCCTTTTCTTCTGGAAGTTTCATAATTTCAAAAAGTTGGAAAATAATGAAGTGGATTTTTTTTTAACCTCTTGCTATCACATATGTCTTATCTGCTTTGCTGGCCATATGGCCTTGCAAAATGGGATTAGATTACAGTAATTTTCCGTACTTATAAAAGCCATGCATTTGCTTGCTTGTTCCTTAGGGATCATTGCGGGTGCTGCAAATATGCTCAAAACAGCATACTAGGTTTTCTAGATATTGGTTACGTTGTTTGACAACTGCATATTTGTGTAGCTTCTTCAAATTAAGGCATTTTATTTTCTCTTGGGTTTAATCAACACAATCATTAGAGGAGGACAGGAGGTAAAAGATAATGATCAAATCTAAACAAGGGCTTCCCCAAGATCAGTGTCAACTCTACTCTTTTATTCCTTAAGAAGCCTTTGCAAGGTGTGTTTTTAATTTATCTTTTTTAGGCATCAGTAGCCACGTTTTCAAGAGCACAAATACAAGTAGTGGGCTCAATTTACTAATACGAGTATATACTAAAAAGAGCACAGTAACACCGTTTGATAGAGCAGATTCTTATCTACAAAACACTGTTTCTCTACACAGTCATCACCACTAGGTATGTATTTTCACCAGCAATGAGCAAGAGCCTGTATACCAAACTCTTACCAGATGTCACCAGCAGAAGTGAGGCTGGTTGCCACTGCTGCAACGCATTATCACTGCCTCACTGTACTCACGTCCACTGTTTGGTCTCCAGAAACATTCGGCAAGGATCAATGAATGTGAATGGGTGCCATTTTTTCTCCATGGAAGAATTTAGTGACGCACCTTTGCTTTATACACACTTCCATGCCAGATGCCATTCTGTCAGTGTCCCTTTGCTGCCATCACAGCAACAACATATGATGGGATGGTTCAGCCTCTACTGCCATACCACCAAATCTGCCTCTGATGTCATGGACCAACATCATAAATCAGAAGGTATTACTTTTGGAGCACCCCTCATATATTTCTCTTCCCCTTTTGCTACCCTTAATACAGTTGGAATTGGGAACAAGTAAGCAATCATTTATGAAAACATCCTGGAATGATTGAAAATGAGAAGTGGGCCAGATCAGGCTCCTTCTTCCTACAGCAGTATGATAGTACAAAGGAGTTCTATGTCTTTTCACTTCTGCCTGGGAAATTACCTTCATTTGCTGATATCTTCTTCTTCTTTCCAACAGAGACATTTTAATCTCAGCAAATGTGTGGCAAAGTAAGACTAATAGCACTGGTAATTCTATGGCAAAATTTCCAGCAAACTCTGAAACTCATTATTCGTGAACTGCAGTTCAGTAATTTGCAGTTTTGTATAGGCTCTATTGTCCAAAGAGATATAAAGCCATTTATGCCATGACTAAAATTTGATACTTTTAGCAAATTCAGTGTATACATACAAAAATAAATACCTGCTATCTTGTGGCAATATCTTAACAAACGAATAGTGGAAATCACACACACCTAAGAAGCTTGATTGTTTACAATATTGAACATATTAACAGCTGAATGAGACACAATAATCACCTGTAACAAGCAGTGAACTTCTTAAGATATCTTATATACGTTATGTAATATATGTGTATATATATATATGTATATATATATTCAGCCTGTTTTGGCATATCTTCCTTGTTTCAGCATATCTTCCTTGTTTCTTTTTTGAGGTTTGAACATTCTTGATATTTTGACTGCTATAGGGACTTAACACTGTATTTGTATCTGCATTTGTGTAGCCAAGGAGACAATATAAACATGAAGAAATGAATCTTCTTTCTCAGAAAGCTGTTCAAGAGCTCCCTGCACTTCACTTTTGTGATTCCTAAGTTTTAACATTTTAATTTACATCATTCTTCTTTATTTCGCCTTGGAAATACAAGCATTTGGGAAACATCATGCCTGCACTGCCCCCAGACTGGCTTTCGGAATCACTTGGTTATATGCACAAATCCTTCTCTGGCAAGTTTTCAGGGAGGAAGATGCTATAAGCAATTTTACGGAAGTACAGCTACTTTGGTATTTCTTTTAATAGAGAAAAAGCATAAAGCAGTAACAAAATAAATACATGATCGCCTTTTTATACTTTACAAATCATTGTTTTGTTTTGGTAGTTAAATGAAAGTGTTAAGAGAGATTCTGAACTTTCCTTTGCTGAGAATCCGAAGCAGTCCTATCACCTTCACTGCCACATCAGATACTTCTATTGAATGGTTCATTGCATGATTCACTTTCCAGTGGGAGAACCGATCAGATTTGAATAAAATTGCTGGGAGCTATAGGGAGTTAGATATTTTCCTTTCCTCCAGCACGAGTGGTCTGTTCTCAATTTATCAAAATGTTTTGCTTTCCCTGTCATTGTTTTTAAGTGTGCTTTGTCCTTATGTTAGCCAAAATTGGTGCCATTCTCATTGGTTTTCTGTTGCCTAACAAGACAGTTGGGTGGAGGTTGCATTAACCACTGAAATCTATAGTAAGGCCTTATTGATAATGACCCTGGCAATACCTCATCCTCATGGCCCATCCATTCCTATATTTACATTTCAGTATACATGTAAAGGGACTTTTGAATACAATTTGTTCTTGCTGCTGTTTTAGCTTTTATTTCTCTTTTCCTCATCCTTCTTTCTCGTTTTTCTTCTGCTTTGTGAGTCTTCTTAGTTCTTCTCTACATTTCCTTCCCTCATCACTTCTCTATTCCATCTGTGTTCACACCCTCTCTGCTTCTCTATCTGCCAAAAATGATTAGCAACGTGTAGATAATTTGGATAATGAAGTGGATGTTAAGTTCACAGGCTTTCAAACATTATCTGTCAATAAAATCACCCAAAACCACAATTATGCATGGTGGGAGACCACAAGCTACAGAAAATTCTCTGGTCTATACCTATTTAAGGGGACAAAGGTCATATGTCCTCAGCCATCTCCTTGGTTCTCTGCTACCAACAGTGCATTTAAGGCTTTGGAATGAGCAGGGGAGAAAAGAGATATGCTGGCTGATCTCTACCTTTACTATCCACAGCACAGCACTGTCCACCTCTGCCTACAGCAGCTCTGGTCCAACTTCTTGCCTTTCATTTTCCCTCCACAGATCAGTGTAATCTGAAAATAGGATGCTGGTGAGGTACAAAAAGTTGTAAAAACAGCTGTGTTAGCTCTAGCTATTAGAGTGACTAAACCAAAGTCTTGTGAAAAATAAAACAGGAAAGGGCATAGTGAAAACTTCCCTTCATGATCTGTGGGCCACCAGATGTCTGTGGCTGAAAGGTTTCCCAATCTAAGGATGGTGACTTCTGATTGTTTTTCTTCTTTCATGAACGATAGTTTTCAATAAAAGTTAGGAAATATGAAAACATGGTGTGATGATATAAGACAGCCTTTTTATTACAGGCTGAGGAGCATACAGAAATAAGGGGATATGTCCTGGGGATGTGAAGTAGCTCTAAATGGCTTATGCCTCCGGAGAGTCAGGGCAGTGAGAGCTGCAGCGTGAGGGAGGAAAAGGAGGAGAGATGTCTGCTTATTCTCTTCTAATCTATATCTCTCTGAAATGGTTTTTACTGCTTATCCTTAAAAAACTCTGAAACCCAGAGATATTGTAAGTCATTCCTTTCATGCCCTATTTTCCATCTCCTTGCCTCTTCTCAAATAACAGATTCTGTCCTGCTTCAGTTTCTCCATCCTGAGAAACAGACCTTTTGACACTGCTGAATCATTTTTGCTGATAACTTTCAAACTACATGGTCTTATTGGTTGGATTTTTTTAATGTACAATGCCCTCATTTTTTCCCCACCAAAATATGAAAATATTCATACTCTGAATAATTTATGAATCTGGGAGGATACATAGAAGTAAACTATTGCCTCAAGCACTCTAAGCAGTATGTGGCACTGAGCCATTTTTGAATACACTTGTATTGAAGAAACTATCCTAGAAGAAACTATCCTAGGGACTCCAGACTACTTTTGTCTGTTTTGAAAAGAAAAAATAAAACAAGTTTGAGTGCTGAGAGCATGGGTCCAGGACCAGAGGACAGATCTGTCTTTAGATTGAGGAAGTTCCAGGCCTAGAAAAATACCTTGGCAAATTGCATTCAACCATTCTAAACCCTTCAGCACGGCAGAGAAAGGGCTACCAGGCAAAATAACTGAAAGGAGCCTGACTGTACCACTCAGGAGAGTGAGATGCCTCAAACTTGCACCTTCTCAATAAAACTGCAGGAATGACACCTGTAGGAGGGCCCAAATCTATTTTTAGAGAGGATAGAGTCTACAGCCCCAGACTATCTCTGCACCCCAGCATTCAGCAGTGCCATTTTTGGCTGTGTAATAGTCCTGTGACATAGAGCAGTTAGCCTCACAGCCCAGGAGCCTGGTTAGGGTACTCCCCTAAGAGGCTGGGAACGGGGACCTCCCAAGGGGGTGGAGGGAAGTGAATCAAAGTCTCCGACTTTATGGCTGTTATATTTTGCACTGGTTTGATGTCACTCAGTTTCATATAAATATTTTTGCAGGACTGGATCCCTATGATCTTTTGGACATGGGTATACTGAATTTCTAGATCCTGCGCAGGCTTTGAGTCTGATGAGATCAGGTTGGGCAGTGCGGTGGTACAAGGAGCACATAGAGGCAGAGGTTCACATGTGTAAAGCTTAGCTGGTACCAGTAGGCTGCTTGAGAATTCGATCCTATCCTCAGTAATTACTAGAAGCCATTACAAATTGCCCACCTAGTTTAACCACCAAATTAAATAATGGCAGCAATTCATCCTATGTTACAATCTCTATTTTGTCCGTGGTCTCATCCACATCACTGTGAAATCATTATGGAAAAACTGGTGTGTATCTGAGAACAGGATCTGGGATTTGGCTATTATAAAGCAATATGTCAGTGAGATACATCTCTTCCTTTTCTTAGCTGGATAAACAGCTCTCATTTCGGAAACTGGAAACATGGATCTGCTGCTGCCCTTATAAAGTATGAGGAGCCACTTTAACAGCTCTTTATAGAGGTCCTATCACTACATCCCAATTTCCTGCCTCCTTGTGTATCTGCCACTGCAAATTAGAATTGTGCATTTTTGGCATCACAGGAATAATATGCACTACTTCTTTTTTCCCTCTGGAAAGTTATTAGATTACACTAATGCAGTTTTCGTGTTTGTTTGTTTGTTCTTCTCACCAGTCAGATATTACAAGGCAGTGTGGCCAGAATCTTTTCACGTACAAAACAGAGTCTTTAAATTCTATAGAGTGAAGTTCAAAAGAAAGAGCTTCTGAGCTTTACTGTAGTATAATTTCAAAAAAAAAAAAAAAGAAAAAGAAAAAAAAGAAAAGGATTTATGCAGCACACTCAGAATTAAAATGACCAAAAAACATGCCCTTCCATAACCTTCATGCTGTTCTGCTTGGGGTATTGTTTTGAAAATAAATCTTTCACTGGCATTCGTGACCTTTTAAAAGGAAATAGTTTGAGCTTTCCTTCCTACTGGAGTCCCAGTTTCGTTATCACCTCCATGGATGCCAGAGAGATGGTCTAGTCTCCTCCAAACACTTTGTTAACTTCAAGGGTAGCTGAGGGGCACCTTCAGCCTTGGTTCCTCAAGCCAGCCCACTGCAGTGTTCCCATACCATTAGCAGCTACTGTATGAGGAAGAAGCAATACCTCCTGAATGTTCTGTAAATAAACAGATACCTTAAATAAATAAATAAATAAATAAATGCTAGTGACACATGTGCATCTGCTTGGAGAAAAGCAGAGAAGAATACAATATAGTAGTTTTCAAATAAAGTTTCCAAAACAGATTACATTGTAATGAAAATCTCATTTCTGATAATCGTGGAGAATATTGTTATTCATCAACATGGCCAAGAGCTTGCTTTTTTATGTTTATTTTTATTTCAATTTGCTTCATTCCATTCAAAATTCGCAGTAAAACTGATGGTTGCTAAAATGGCAAGCACTGTGTGTTACAGTAAGGCATGCACTGTGCTAAAAGAACTGAAAGGAGGATTTTGACACATTTAGAAAAAAATATATCTGCTACTGAACACTGTACAATTCCTTAAAAGTAATTTTCAGGTGATGCTTTCCTAGTCATTTAAGATATATAAATAGATGTGGTTTCAGCTTTGAACAGACTTCTTTCTGGAATGGCTACTTTGCTGAGGAAACTGATTAATCCTATTAAACTCTACTACTTGCAATTAAGCTGACTTCATATTGACTTAATAATTACTATCTGAGGAGAAGTTCAAAAGGAAATAATAGAGCAAAAGAGTTTGAGGTGTCTATTTAATTCCTAGGACACTGTTGTGTTTATCCAAGTCATAGGATATCCAAGTAATAAAAAACCCAAAAATCATGAGCAACAAGACAGAGTTGAAAATTTCTCTTAAGGCAAATTACTGGAGCACTGGCAGGAAACTACTTCTGATATGTCTGTGCTGTGCCTAGGAAGCACTGCTTTCCAGACTGCCAGGGCATAAAATCTGTATTAAAGCATTCAAACCATGCGGAACTAAAATATGTATTTCTTCTCCAGAGAAAGATCACCTTCGCATATATCTCATAATTGCAAGCAAGTGAGGACTCATTTTTTAAAATCAATTTATTTCATGTTATTTAAAGAACAATATGTGCTTAGTTCTTCAGTTCCATTCCTAAACGGTATTTTTGACTATTATATGAAGTGTCTTCAAGGAAGTAATTTATGGTAATCCCCTCTGGCTTTGCTCTTCGCCTTGAATCTTTGCATTGACTGAACAGCAAGAAGTAAATGTTTTCTCACTCTGATTCTCAAAATGTGTCCTGCATATAACACTTAACTATTTTATTAACTTCTAGAACATTTTAAAAATAACTAATTTTTTCCATAACTAAAGAAATCTGAAATTTAAAACAAATTTCAGATAGTTTCTGTGATTTTAATCACTTGGAGAAAAACCTCTGTGTAAATCAACTAACAGGAAGGAGTTCTTGAGGTTAATTATTTTAAATTGCAACAGATTTTAAATGCCAGTTTCACTGAATTCAACAAACTAGCATACGGAGTGAGAATGGCAGATCAGATTTATCCAAATGTCATCAGCAGATACTGGAAGAGTCTAAAGTTACAAACAAATAAGTAATTACTTTTTGCCAAAAAAAAAAAGAAAAAAAAAGAAAAAAAAAGGAAGAAAGAAGAAAGTTAATGTTGAAATTTGAAATGAACGCTGAAATATGAAATTTCCAACATTTCTAAAACCACTTTAATACTAATCCTTCACCACTAGTGATGGCAAACACTTTTATTGACAATTAACTCAATTCAGAATCTCTTCACAAGAAAAAGGAAACTAAAACCCCATGCAACCTCTGTGAATCTCTCAAACTCATTCCTGATATAAATTGGAAAAAAAAAAAAAAATATTTCTATTTGGAGCTCATTACCTGGAAGATATGCCAAGTGCCATATACAAAAACCTAGAAGATTTGATAGAAATTACTGTTGTGTTGCGATAGGAACGGCGGGTTAATCCATTTCTATAAACAGTATGCAATGACCCGGGGAAGAGTACCCAAGGGCAAACATCTGTGTGAATCATGCCTTGACTTACTGATCTAACCATGTTGAGTGCCTTCCTCTGAGTGCCTGTATTTGCATTTCTTTCTGAGTCTGGTAGTGAACAACCTAGTGAAAATCTTCTCTGAAGTCATTAGAGAGAATTCTGAGCTAGAGCTAGAAAGATTTCCCCATTTGTGGGATAAGGAAAAAAAAGATAATAATAATTAATGAGATCAAAAGTATTTGATTATTGTTTTAATTTCTTTCTGGCATAGAGAAGAGGAGTTTGGAGGAGGAGTTAGTCAACACAACTCTCTGATACTTTTGACTGCTTCTACAGCATATTAACGTGCTAACTGCAGGCATGGAACAGTTGCAGGAATCTTGCTGATTGCATATTGTGAATGAAGCATCACCTAGAAGTCTTGTTTTATCCATACTGGTAAGAGCACATTTTGACCAACTTGCTCTTCCAGGAGGACCACTATAGTTTTGTGTAATTCCTATTACAAAGTTATAGTTTCAGACTAATAACTAGATGTCATGAGAAGCTCCAGAAATCTGCGCTAGCAAATCAACCTACACTGGCTAGAGCCTCCCAGATGGTTTCAACAAGCTCTGCTTTTCCCTGCAAGCTGATGGGTGCTCTAGAAACATGTCATTCTTTTTCTCTTCACTTTTTGGTGCTGTTTTTATTACACTATTTCTGGATATCTGTGAGAGAAAGTGGACAAATAGAAAAATATTCTATCTGGAGGTGTTACATGAAAGATACCCCATGTCAAATAATGTTTTCAAATAAATTTTCTATGAAGCTGAAGCACAAGGGGATACTTGGTTTAGAAACCAACTCACGAGAGACGACAAAACCTGAAATAGTAATTTTATTCCACAATGTGTTCTTCCTTGATATCTTTGTAGTGGGTCAATTTAAATTTGGTTTAAATCTAGCAGATTGAGTGTTAGTAAGAACACCAAGTCTTTCCAGTTTCAAAGACCATACAAAACCTTTGAATGTCAAACATTTGTTTCCAGATGTATGGTAGCATCAACAACATAGAACCCTTCATAAAACAAGAAGTCTTTCATCACTGCAAAAAGAGCCTAGAGTTACACTGCAACTCTGAAAATTAAAGCATAAATGGGTTTTTCACAGCTGGGAAACCTGTAAAAAAGGAGACTGGAAATCATCTTGTCACTCCCAGTAAGCACACTGGTTGCTTCTCTGAGCGCTCTGTGTCTGGCATGGGAAGAATAAGCTGCTCCCTAAAAAGTATAGCCACCTGCTCCCATCCTAGAGCCACTGCACCAGCTTCTCTTAGATCCTTCACTCTGGGAACACCACCGCTTTAATTTCTGCATATACAGAGAAATTTGTTGGCTTGTATTCCTCACCAGGCCTCCAAACAGAGGACTGCATAATTAACGCCTCTTGGCTCCATGTCTGCATTACTTGTAGTACAGCATTAGTACAGCATTGTTTAAGAATAACAACTGGAAATGTATGACCCTGCTCATAGTTGTACTTTTAGCTTCAATTCAGTTCTACCTTTCTCTAACTCATTAGTGAGAAGTGACGTTATCCATGTATGAGTGTTGTTTTACCTTGTAGGTGTTGTAATTAATGAATCCTCAGGTTCATTTTCTTTTCTGTTAGTGTTCACTGAATTCTGATATTTCTATAAGGTGTAAGAAACTAGGAAGTAGGAAGCTTGCATGTTTACTTTTTACATACAGTGTAGATTTTCAGGAAACATAATTTCTGTCATAAGATTTTTCTTTTAAATCAAACCAAAATTCATACACATGAATTTACACACCTCCACAACGTGTAAGAAAAAACGTGTTGGTGTTCTGGCTTTCTTTCATATTAGAAAAGCGAGGAGAGAAAGCAAGAACAATAGCTTTTTCATCCTTGATTCAGATAATTGATAATGTTTCTTTCTAACATACAAAGCAGGAAATAAGGAGTGAAAGTTAAAAAATCCAAGTATTGAGATTTCTTTCCATAACCTTCAGAACATGAAAATATTTTCGTTTCATAGCTCATTGCTTAGCTTAACTTCTTCCAGTGTCTTTGAAGATCTTTACAACGCATTAGGTGTTGTTAGTTCAGAAGGAGAATGTTTGGCTTATCAAGATTAGGATAGCAGTAGTATAAGACCACTTATTTTAGAAAAACAACTCACAGCAGAATTATTAAGCTTAGTAGGATCCAAAACAAAGATTGTATAATAATTTTCACTGGATCATTAGCATTTTAAAAGCCAGGTAAGAAGGTCTCTCATCTGCCGGGCAGATTTAAAGAAAAAAAGATATCCAGCATGGAATTCAGTATGTGTTTTAAATAACAAGTATTATTTACTTAGTCACCTTAATTGGATGAATATCTGAATATCATGTATAAAACTCCACTGAAATTTTTACAGCAGTGGAGAGCTACAGTCTCCATTTCAAAACACAATTTTTTCAACAATAAAGAGAATAACCATGAGCAATCCTTTTTTTTGTTTGTTTTTCGCACTCAAACCTGTTCATTTCTTTTTAAATTTTTCATACTGTCTCTGTAATTCTTTCTCAAGCTTTTTATTCCTTCCTTTTCAATGTTTTCTGGAGATGGTAAGGAAAAATAGGGATAACTACTATATTTAAGAGGAAAATGTTCATTGTGTTTTAATATTTTGTATATTTGAAAACATTTGTTGTGTTAAAAAATTGGTCCAGCCGATTATCTATAATAGTGCACATAGTTCTTGTAAGGTCTGTTCAAAGGAGAAGTTTCTTTTGTTACATCAGTTTTTACTCAGGGATGTGTGCCAGTGCTCAGAAACTATGTGTAATTTCTGATCAACTATAAAGAGGCCACGTTTCCTTACACACCTTTGGCTGACTTATATCCTTAAATAATCATCATACAGAAAGCCTATTGCCATACACAGCTTTCACTGCTTTTGTTTTTCAGGGTAATATTCTGTTGACAAATCTGCATGAGTGGAGGGGTAGAAATTCAGGTAGAAAACTTTCTCCATAATTGCAGTTTTATAATATCATAGATTGGAAACAGAATAAGTGCTATCTGGGGTAATCCATACTCTTCCTCCTCTTGTCCTGGATTGCTCATCCCGCTGTGCTTTGTTCATTCTAAATAATGGATGTCTATCTGGCACTATTAGAAACATCACCTAAAAGACATGCCAATGGGTGAATCTGTGGGATGTATTTAGCACTTCTCAGTACACCAATGTCTTGAGATTTCCATAGGCTATGAATTGTTTCCATATTGTTGTTGCCATCATCAGTGTATACAGTTTTTATTCATTCTTCAGAAGAACAAGCAAAATTTGTCAACGTTTTATTTCATTATAATTGAGAACACATCAAATTGAAGTAATGGCTTTATATAAGACTGTAGGAAAATGTTAAACAATCAGAAATACACATTCTGAGCGGCTGTTTATGTAGGTTGTATAGGGAGATATATCTTTTAGCTGTAGCAGTAGTAAGTTTTTTAAGCAAAATAAAGATGAACATCTCTCTTTTTATTCTTAGTTTTTTGCTTCAATGAATTTTATTCTTTTTAATCGCATTGAGGAAAGTAACTGAAAACTTGTTTCACACACATTTAATTTGTGCCAAGCTGTTGTAGGTGGATACTCAGCCTACCCTCAGAATATACCCTTCTATGCTTGTAGATATCTCAACAAGGTGGGAAAAGGATCCAGCCCAAAACCGCCTCTTCCTGAGCCTTGGAGAAAGATATTGATGGTGTTACAAATCACCATCATACTAGCCAGCGTTGTGGTTATCCTAATGATAATATATACCAATGGAAAGCAGGTAAGCACCAAATCACTGGAGAAAATATATTATTTGAAGGAAAAGGGAATATCAAAGATGTAATCTAAGAATGTTAAAAGCTCACAGTTGATCTTCATTATTAAATTACTTATTCCTCCTATTAATATGATCTCTCGTTGCAGTTTTTATTAAGGAATAGGTTTAGAAACAGCATTAATATGAGTGTGAGCACATATATATATTTATGCATTTCAGACGATCTCCTTCTTTTTACATATCTCAGAGAAAGAATTTATCATATGCATGGTCCAAATAAAGCATATATTAAAGTTTAGTATCTTCAAAAACAAGATCCATACCTAAATGCTGCAACAAGCTCTACCTGCAAGGTAAACTGAACTTCTGAACTAATTAGATCAAAACTTATAGATGATTGCAATCCAGACTAACACTTTACAACATGAGGAAAACAAAGCCACAGAGTAATACAGTGACTCCCAAACACAGAGCTTTAATGTCTTTGAATGCTTAGAAGACTCTTCTACTGAGTGTCCAGATATTTGACATGTAAATGTCAAAACAGCTGATCAAGCCCTCTACTTAATATGAATAAATATTTAGACAAACAAAATGCAAATCCAAGTATGCCAAGGGACAGATGTGGCAAGTTTTTTATGGCAATATGTGACATTTTCTTGCTATTAGCAGAGGAGGGACAAATATTGTCATGTAAACCTAACAGCTGGTACCAGACTGGATGGAACTCAACCAAAGGCTGAGCTATGATCTTCTGGAAGGATGCTGCATTCAGTAGCAGGCTGCACTTAAAGTGAAGGCAATCGGCAGCTTACCAAGGAATCAGGCTGAATTTGAGCAGAACACTCCCTCCTATGGAAACACATGTACCAGACAGAGGGGTAGGAAAGTCCGTTCTGCTCACTCATTGAGCAAGGGCTGAGAGCATAGGGCTGTGTCAAGGTGGCAGAGCAATACAAGTGCCCCACAAGAGCAGGGTTAGTCGGGCTGCCCACCAGTCCCCATGGTGCCTGCCTGCCATTCAGGACTGCTGTCTGGACCCTGGGCACCCTGCAGAGCACCCTGCACATCACAGAGCTTGAATAAAGAAGGGGGCTGAAAATGGCCAAGCTCTCCACTGTGGAGAAATCATCACCTGCCCTAGCTTTTCCCTCTGCTATTGCATCCTTCTGTTTTAAAAGTGTAAGGGGAAGATTTTCTCTTCTACTATTTGAAACATACTCTTACATTTAATCACTGATTTCATCCTCTGCTCCAATGGTTCTGCAACATTTATGACCAACATTAAAAAAATATATCAATATCTACAAAGAAGTGACAAATAAGCAGACAACGTCCAAGTAAATCCTACGCTGGTGATCAGCCTCGATACTGTTAACGTACTGTGCAACAGCAGCTTACTTTCTTTTTTTTCTAATTCGTCTGAGAACCTGGAACTGCCTTAGCACATCTTAAATGTCACTCTTTCTAGACTACTCACATACACAGATGAGTGGAGATAAATGCGTAGTATCATAAACACAGTACCATCTGAAGGAAAAAGAAGACCTAGCAACTCATCTTTCCACGTAGCACAGGTTGGCAGGTTGGCGCAGACCTCAGGACTGGCAGATGATGTATGAAATACATCAATTTTCATACAACACAGCTTCTCTCGCTATTTCAGCAGTGGCCCGGTGCAGCTTGCTGAAACATTCAGGATAAAGTGAGTGAAGCCTGTAACAAGATTCTGGTAGAGTCACTGTATGCAAAATGCACAGCAGACTGTGTTATGAATATTATCAGTCTCAGCGGAAAACACTTTCTTTTCCATGTTTGTTAAACCGCACGTTGTTATCACCAGTATCTAAAAAAAGAGACTAGAGACATTTGTAGAATAAATATACTGCTTGTCTATGTATATGATCATTATCTTCTTATCAGTTAAATGTGTATCTGATAAATGCCTTTTCTTAATGCAAAAGTATATATATATATATATATATATATATATCGCACTTCTAAAAAGTTAACCATAAAAGTATTTTCACTCAACTTACCAGATGTTGAAGCTGGAAGGAATCTTGCCCTACTCTCTACCTGCTCTCATGTTGGTAATCTCTCTCCCTCTACCTCTCCCCCCGTGCAGAGGTTGCAGTAAACTTAGAAAACTAGCAGGGACAGTGTTTCAAATGACTTAAGAAAGAGAACAGGAACAATTATTTCGTTCTCTTTTTTTCAGATGAGTACAGTACCTTCAGAAAGAAGGAAGGAAGGGAGGGGAGAGGAAGTCAACAACCCTTTGCTTTCCTGCAAAAAAATAAGGAAACAGCAGATAGCAATCTCGTTTTCTCTCAAACAAAATGTTTGGAAAAATAAATACAACCAAACCAAAAGGAATTCCTCAAGTATTATATCTGCATTATTGGCTTCATAAAACCTACTTTACAGCTTGCTATGTGCAACTGCATTAAAACAAATGGATTTCCGAAGTAGCGTCTAGGAGTAAGACGCCCATATCTCACACAGAACAATCAGTCATATGCGAGCAATCAGCATACAGATAATGCAGACTTTTTCTTCAGAGAAGGAACAATCATACATGGAATGAACATACATGAGCACACATTTCTTATTTCCAAGGTAATAGAGGCACAAATTTCTTAAACTCCCTCTTTAGTGTGATTGTAAGAAAATAGCAGTGGATTATTCACAAAATGCTGTTAAATAAAAAGGGGGACAAGAAGGGGACACAGAAATGATAAGAATTGTATCTCGATATTAGGGTTGCAGTAACATGTAATTTATCTCAAAGATTTGCAGTGTGTGGAAACCATCTGATTTTTCCAAGCAAAAACTACATGCTGTGTTCTAGAATACATTTTGTACTTCGCTTTGTTTCTTTCTTTCCCCATTAAGCAAATTCTGACAAACAGATACTGGCCAGCTGGCTGCAGTTATACTCAGGATAACTTTAGTCCATTGTGCTCCACAGTGGTTTTGTTCACTTGTGTGTTTTCCCCTACCTTTATCTGTTATTTGAAATCCACCTATAGTGAATAGATGTCCCAATAATCTGTTTTCAGTCTGACGTTCTTGCATGTAAAAACTTTCACGCTGTCACAGGGCCTGTGTTTTCAGTTTGCTTTGTAACATGGTACCTAAGCAGTGCTACTTGTGGACAAGCGACTCAGCGCTGTGCTCTGTGGCAGGCAGGAAAAAAAAGGCATTTTGCATGGCTCTGTCCTATGAAATGTGGATCCAGACTTTGCTTTGGGATTGACAGCTAGATGAATGCTGCTGAGGCAAAATAAGTTACAGCTGTAAATCCATTGTTAGTAGGAGGACAAGTTAGTACCCTACCCCATACAGATAATAAAGACTGTTCTCTGACTGTTTGATAATGAAAAGCTGCAAACCAACATAGGAAGTACTTTGGCACCTGTGTTCCTTCACGCAGTTCTTGATGCTATTCCCAGAAGATGTCTAGCAGCAGTCTGAGTGGAGAATCTTTCATTTTAGTGTTCAGCAACTGGAAGATTTGACTGAGTACATCAGCAGCTGACAGAGCAGTACAGGTGCTGCGGGTGATCTCTGGCCTTACAGCATCACCAACATTTCCTGGTAGTGAGAGGTTAATTGTAAAAGCAAAAGAATGCAATGCACTTAGGGAACGTGCTGTAAATGAAGTACTCTGTAATCCCTTGAGAACAGAGTTCCAGTGCATACCAAGCACAGGGAAAGTAGGGAGGCACTGAAAGTAACCAAATTAATGGAGGGTTAGTCTAGTAGTTGAAAAAACTAGGTTTTATTTTGAAGTAGTTTTAGTAAAGTTTATTTGCTTCTTTGCCAGGTATTGTATATTCATGAGACCCTGAAGACTGCTACCACACATCATTTTGTTTTTCTCTATTGGGAGTACATTGCAGAATGCCTATATTCCCCAGCATATGTTCAGAGGCCATGGAGGGTACGTGATCTCACTGTCACAGATGTCCCTTGCTTCTTCACACAGCAGGTTTCACTTTTAGTTTTGGGGACTGCAAAGCTAAGATGCTGGTCACAAACAACCACCTGGCTGCTTCACTATCTAATAAGGTGGCTTTGATATTCCAATTGAAGGAGACTTCTTGAGCCTGCTGCTGCTGCAAGGAGAGCAGGAGATGTAAAGGTCTTTGCTCATCTCACCTCAGATCCTCCTGTCAGCAGCCTTTCTACCAACCAAAGATGGAGCCAGCGTCCTTGAATGAATGCTGTTGCCACTGCCTCATTTCATGCTAGAATGAAACAGAAGGGCAGAGGGAAATTGTCTCCTGCTGATAACCCTCTTTGTGAAACTTGCTAGGCCAAGTGCTCAGGACACTGTTGCTTCATCAAAGTCCAGGTAATCTTCCCACAGAGCTGCTGTAGTGCTTGACTTGCTCTGCCCATCTCTCACCACTGCCACCAGAAAAACACCATGAAGGAGGGAGAGGCATTGACACTGACATTTTCATGCCTGTGAATACCTAGGAAGGTCATTCCCATGCAATTTATGACTGCAGAGAAGTAAAAGCAAGGCCAAAATCTTTAGTTTCTCAAGTAAAGCAAACCAAGTCACAGTGGTTTAACTCTATGGCATTTAATCATTTTTTTAAAGGGACAAGTACATTTATTTTTAAGAACATATTTCTGGAGGAAGTTTTACTCTTTATTTCACCTCTCCTCACTGTACTTTTACCAAAATGAATCTGCAGACACAAATACAAAAAAGTGCAACCCCAGTTTCAATGCAGAGAAGGGAACAACTTCAGATGTAGTAAAGTGGAAAAGAAGACAAGAAAAAACATATCTGTGGTCACAATCAGGCACATTTGATCTTCCATCAGGCTAATTATAAAGGTGATATTAAGGACGTGATCCTTTTTTCACTGTAGTTGTTTGTTTGTTTGTCTGTTTTTAGATCTGTAGGAAATAAATGCTCTTCCCAATGGCAGGAGGGAAGCTTTCTTACATGCTCAAAGAAAGAATGAAATAAAACACGTTCAGCATGTTAATAAGCATGAGAAAAGGGTTACAAGTAGCAGCCTTTGCACCACCACCCAGCATAGATAAGAGAGTGCAGAGTTAACTGTAGAAGCAATAACATTCTGCCTCATCCTGAGAAAATGAGACCAGAGGCAAAAAACAGACATATGCTTGCCTGAAAATTTTAAGGCGACATCTTCATACACATGAATTGTCTATGAAATAATAGGATGAGTGTCTTCCTCCTGGGTTATAGTCTACCCGTGGAATTTAAAATAACATATTTAAAGATTAAAAAAATAAACCACCCAAAGGATACTTCACTGTTCAGTATGTCACTCTGCTGTACTTTCCTGGCTTCACTTCTGCAGCTAATGTTTACCATAGACTGCTCAGGACTGAGCCAGCAGAATGCTAATGGAATCAGCAATGTACAGAGCTGAAACTAAAGGACTTTCCTTCTGTGCTGCAGCATGAGAATGAGGCTCTAATAGTCAACGTTAAGCTACTCTACTATCCTTTGTTATGTTGCTTTGCATTACATGCATTGTTATGGTATGATATATTCCTTTTTTTTTAATTATTGCAGTAATACAGGCTTTCATTTAGTTTGTCAGATTAGAAAATGTTAGAATATAAGAAAATTTTATACAACTATCTGTGTCTCATGATCATGGTATGATCAGAGTATTCTCACAACTGTGTGCTTGTGCAACTAAATTTAACACTTTCGTCTAAATCCTTTTGATATTTTTCTATCAGGTAGTATATAACCAACATTTTAATGAGCATTTAGTATTTGTAGACTATAACCACATTGTGTGTTGCTCTGGAGAGAGAAAGTAGAAATTTGTATTCAGAACAATTTAAAGAGGAGGCCTTTCCTGGTGGTAACTACCTTACTATAATTTGAAGTGGCCTATATAACTCATCCTGTGGCAAACTCATTTCTGGTAAATGACACAGTCCGAAGTCATCTGAAGAATTGCTTTTCTTGTACCTTGTTTGTAAGCATCACAACTACTCTTATTAAGACATTATAATTAAAAACCATTTTAAAACAAGATAGTATGACTAAGAGGATGTGTTTGCGTCTTCTAGCATGCATAGATTTATGTGAGCAGGACTGCAAGCCCTATTCAGGTCAGAGATAGATGAGAAATTTGGTTTTGGTCTGTATGTCTGTATTGGGTGTCACATCAACTGAAGAATAACATGGAAAGATGTCAAAGAATCTACCAAATTTTTTGGTAGTTCCTCAAAGCTGGCCATTTAACCACAGTATGAAGCTGCATTCTATCTTTATTTATACTGGGAAGTAGATACAGTCCTTCCTGGTGTTATTACTTTTTTTAAGAGCGTTCATGTACTCTCATGTCCATTAAGTATAATGTAACACCTGAAACTACCTAACATGTTTACAAACCTAAAATGTAGAAAATATGTTGGCCTTTGGAAACTTCAGAAAATAATGAGAAGTAGAGGGTTAATACGTTTTTCAAGTGATGCTTCTTGCCTTGTTAGCTCCTGTAATACAACATGATTTCTTCTGCAAGCCTGATAGTACGTTTCAAAATGAATTTGAGCAAAATTTGAATTTATGTAAGTTTTATAATCACTGCAATTGTATTCCTTTTTATTTCAGGTATTTCAGTCACTAAACTTGGCTGACGTATGTTCCTTATCTTATATGAAGTAAAATAGTAGTAATTTTTGAAATATGCTTCTGTCCCTTAGTTTGTGATATTTTTCCCAACTATTCAGTCTTGGTCAGATTTTGCTAAAGCTGAAGTTCTGTGGGCATTTCAAAAAGCTCATTTCTAGGAGCAAAATAGAGACACTGAAAACCCGAGACCACTGTTACCAAGCGGTGTATCTGTACATATATCCATAGCTGCTGGGCTGTGGATCCAGAAAAGCTTTTGGGAAAACTGTACTGCACATGTGCATGAATAATGATAAATTGCATCTGCAAGTCTTTTACTCTTTCTGTTCCTAAGAGAAAGAAAGAAAAATTACTTCAATCTGTGTTTAGGTTGGGGGCTGGGTTTTTTTTCCTTGCTTCTTCGGGATTTCTTGTATTTCACAGTTTGTTTTGTTCCCTGGCACCAGAGAAATACTAGGCAGATCAAACACTGTGGTCCTGCAATCCTTGTTCATTGAATGCTCCTGCTAACTGCTGTAAGATTTCCTCATAGCTAGAGATAATTGTGTTAGGTCCCACATGTATTAAGGGTTACTGTCAGAAGTCAGTGCAAACAAATTGACTGAATGTGACAGAGCATTGGGACTGACACATGAGCAGACACACAAAGTATTTATCAGTTACTAAAAAGTGAGTGTTAAAACATCTAACCAAGCATAATTAGGAAAAATAAAAGCAGAGATCTTAGATCTGTTTGATTTCCTCTGTTCTTCAAAAAGTTTAAAAGAGTTCTGGCTTTAGTTCATTCTTTTTTATTTTATTTTAGCTGAGATTGCTATTGTTTTGTAGAAAAGCATTTGTTTATAACTAAAAGTGCAGGAAAAAACCCCATTTACAGGAAAAACCTCAGACTACACTAGAAATCTTGCCACTGGGATTTCTTCAGCTGTGCATTTCCCTTTTGCTCATCAGGACTGCTCACTTTGGTTCATCTGCCAAAAGCAAACCCTGATGCAAAGCCATGGTGGTCATCCTGTACACACACAACACCAGAATATCCCTGCTGAGATGTTATCACTCAGTAAACAGTGTTGCATGGTTCTGGAATATTTCTGGATAAATTATGTGTGTGTGTTTGTAGTGACTGACATCCAATCATTCTGGGGGAGTTTTAATATTTTTTTAAAGCAGGTGAGTTTTTTTTTACTAGGAACATGTGGTGTCAGTGTTATTAAAAAGGTGGATGGAAGAAAAAATGGAGCAGAACTGAGAACTGTCACTGCAGAACAAGCATTACATCTGGATTGTTAGGCTTTCAAGATTGTGCTTTCTCTGGATTTTGTCTCCTGTCAACTACGTAGACTTGAATGCTGAACATTTTCTCTTACTTACTGAGGTAGAGCAGAGGAAATGGGCTGCAATTAGAAGTGCTGTTCAGAGTGATCCTCCCCATATTCTTTACTGCCTTTTGTTGTCACCCTCGAAAAAGAAGAACTTCATTAAAAATGCTGTTAGGTCTGATTTCTTTATGCTGTTACAAGACCTAAACTTGGTTAGCTCATTCTTACTAATTCGTTAAACCATTTTTCCATTTCCACAGGGATAGATTAGCTCACAGTCAATATTCTGTGGTGCTGCATGGCTTCCTCCTCACTAGACCACTGAGAGACTTTCTTAACACTGCAAACTCAGTCTAAAATTCTTTGGAATAAAATGTCCAGTCGTACTTTCCTTTCTTGTGCTTTGTTTTTGGTGGTGCTTCGTTAGTTGTGTGTCGGCTTGTGGAGCTGAAGTTTCAGGTAAAGAATCAATCTAGCCCCCACATCCAGCTGTGTAGGCTTCTCCCCAGCCCTGACACACTCTGCCTGCATTCCTTTCCTGAGCGGGTGCAAGATCCAACCACACAGCAGAACAATGAATCCAGCCCTGGACAGAAACTCAGAATCAGTAGGCGCCAGCCTATGGAAAATTACCTGGAGGCTGAACATTCTGTCTAGAGACAATGTTGGCCTTTTCAGTTTGTAATATAGCATCTGACAGTGAGTAGGTTAATAAGCTGGAGAAGGAGAAAAGAAACCCAAATGAGCTCCTGAGTCATCCCTTAGCGTGGGGTAGCCATCAGACAAGCCTGTTGTTCCGTTCTCAGACATGCTGTTTGTCTTTCTTCTATTTGTCTCAAACCACCTACATTGCAGAGATTGGTAGCTTGCATAATGAGGCAACCTACATTCACCAGGCTGTGAGCATGGGAGGAGGAGAAGGAGAAATGGTGTGTTCTCTGCTTGGCAGCTGTCCCATCCACAGAGGTTACATCTGCACAGTGTGTGCCTAAGTGCTTCCAAATCAGATGGTTAACAAACAGCAATAGCATAAGTAACGGGTTTCTTCTCTGTTCTTTTCTTAATAACTATAATGCCACAGATCAGTCTGTAGGAGTGAATCAGCACTCTCAAGACAATTCTGTAAATAGCTGTCAACAGGGTACAACTGGTAGTCAAATTATCCATGCACTCAGTGCAATATTGCTTTTGTTAATTTTCCACATGTAAAGTTATGTTGTGGATTATGTTTTTTATAATGCATGGCAACATTCATTCCAGCCTGCCCTATATAACTGTGAAGCTGATCTTAATCTCTTATATCAGCATGAATCCTTTGAAGTCAACTGAAGTATTTTGGATTTACTGAGTATTTTTGGATTTATTGTGCTATTACAGAATTGCAAAAGGCATCACCAATTGTTTTTCTTGTAATTATTGTTTCTTTCCACATCTCAAGAAGATAAAATCACAGATTTTAAAAACTTATTTTATATGGCAAAAATAACATGACAAGAAATTCAGGTTTTCTCTGGCTCCTGACCTGACTGCTTTTTAATAGAGATTTTTTGATCACTTATGGAATTGTTCATTTTTATTATTTCAGTCTTTAAGTATATGATGAGCAGAAATGTAAGTTTAAATTGCTAAAACACAAATAATTAAAACTTCAGGGTTGTTATTCAGGCTTTGCCTCCTAAATCGTGTGCATTCCCAACCAATAGTCTGAGCTTTGATTATGTGCATGAAAGAGGGATGTGTATGACATTTATCTACTAGGCCGCTCTGGAAGTCAATTTTTCTCAGTGTTTGAGCTCACTGAAAAGCTCTGTGCTCTGCTCAGCAACTTCTAGCTTGTCCGTAGGCGGGGAATCAGAGCAATACACCCAGTCTTTCCGACTGCTAACCCGCTCAGAGATCCCATTCAGGATGAAACCAAATCAGAAGCAAAATGCCTGATTCTGGCTATGTCTCAGTTTTCTTCATTCTTAAGTTAACAGAATGAAAAACCTGGAGCTTGAAATGTTCAAGATGAAGAAGAGGGGAGGTCCTATTGTTCAGAGAGGGTCTGTTTCTCTTTCAGAATCTAGGAAACAGCTCTGGCTGAAAAATGTCACAGAGCAACTAGCAACAGCAGGGAGCCCTAAATCTGAGTTAAAGGGAACAAGGTCAAAATTAATTTCCCACAATGTCTGGATGGCCACTGGATCGGTGGAGCACAAGAAAAATATCAGAGAATAATTAGAATTCAAATCTGTTACAATCTGAGACATTCTGTGAGGTGGGAGAAGGAGCAAAGTGTAGGCAAGGCTTTGTAGAGGAAAGAAGCACTGTCTTTGCATGAGCATGTGATTTTCAGCTCTTTCCATAGGATGGCATTTTCAGGAACGCATATTGAATGTGATTCAAGATTAAAACAACAAAACAAAAGCAACAAACCAAATATACTCAAAGAAGTCAATGTTTTTTTCCAGTGTTCAGAATCACTGCGCAGAACAATTGTGGAGAATTGCAGTCTTTGAGGGATAGCTGCCCATGATGATTTCTTGTACCCCCACAATACAAAGGCTGAACTACTCCCTTACGGTCCATGGCCAGACATGGGAATTAGCACATGCTCGGACACCATAAGGATGCCATGGTGTGTCTGTGTAAATGAGGGTCCCAACTCGGCAGCAAGGGGCAGTCAGGCACTCCAGGCACTTTCAGAGCAAGTTTGGTTAGCCATTTTTATACCAGCAGAGCCAGGAGTACATGACTATTGAATTTCAGCAGTACTTTTTTCATGTCCATATACTTTTCATTGTTTCTCATGTTAGATTAGCATTTACCTTCATTCATTTCAGAAGTATTAGATTAATTAGATACACTATGCGTATGAATCAGGTTCTGTGTCACATATTAGTTCCTACAAAATCCAAAGTGAAAATCATTTTTCGGTGTCATATTCATCTGCAAAATATTTCAATAATCTTTAGTTTTATAAACTTTTATGTTACTACTTTAAGAGCAATAAAATTTGGGTTTGAAGTACCCATCAATAACTTTCAACATTTTTATTGTTACTAGCAAATAGAACGCTCCTATTACTTCTTTATTGCACTAATAAAAAAAACAATCTACAAAATATGAAGACATTTTTCTTTCCTACTCACTCCCACACAGCTGAAATACAGATTCTCTTTCCATGTTCTTTGCTAGCAATTGACACTAAAACAAATACATGCAGAGATCAGCCACACAAAGATCCTCTCTGTGTGAGTGTTAATAATTTCACAGAATCACAGAATCACAGAATTGTAGGGGCTGGAAGGGACCTCCAGAGATCATAGAGTCCAACCCCCCTGCCAAAGCAGGCTCCCTACACCAGGTCACACAGGTAGGCGTCCAGGCGGGTCTTGAATATCTCCAGAGAAGGAGACTCCACAGCCTCCCTGGGCAGCCTGTTCCAGTGCTCCGTCACCCTCACCGTAAAGAAGTTCTTGCGCACATTGGTGCGGAACTTCCTGTGCTCCAGTTTCTGGCCGTTTCCCCTTGTCCTGTCTCCGCACACTGCTGAAAACAGTCTGGCCTCGCCACTTTGCCCCCCACACCTTAGATATTTATAGACCTGGATCAGGTCCCCTCTCAGTCTTCTCTTCTCAAGGCTGAACAGACCCAGTTCTCTTAGCCTTTCTTCACAGGGGAGATGCTCCAGGCCCTTCACCATCTTTGTGGCTCTCCGCTGGACTCTTTCCAAGAGATCCCTGTCTTTTTTGTACTGGGGAGCCCAGAACTGGACACAGTACTCCAGATGAGGCCTTACCAGGGCAGAGTAGAGGGGGAGGATCACCTCCCTCGACCTGCTGGCCACACTCTTTTTAATGCACCCCAGAATGCTCCCATAATCCACAAAGCAAAGAGTTGTCTTAGTCTCAGGTGCGTCCCATCATTTTCACAAGCTTCAAAAAATGCAGTGTCACTGCGGGACAAGATTTTAAACACTTATAAAAGAGAGAATCATAGACTTGTAGAAACATAGCATGGTTTGGATTGGAAGGAATCTCAAAAATCATCTAGTTACAAAGTACTGCCATGAGTAGGGTTGGTGACTGCTAGATCAAACACCAGATCAGGCTGCCCAGGGCCTCTTCCAACCTGGTTTTGAACACTTCCAGGGATGAGGCATTTACAACCTGTCTGGACAGTGTGTTCCAGCAGCTCACCACCCTCTCAGTGAAAAATTTCCCCCCCAACTTCTAAACTAAATCTCCTCTCCTTTAGTTTAAAACCAGTCCCCCTTGTCCTATCATTATCTACCTGTGTAAGAAGTTGATTTCCTCCCTGTTCATAATCTCCCTTTAAATATTGGAAGGTCATAATGAGGTCTTTCTGCAGCCCTCTCTTCCACAGGCTGAACAAGCCCAGTTCCTTCAGCCTGTCTTCATAGGAGAGTTGCTTCAGTCCTCTGATCGTTTTTGTGGCCCTCATCTGGACCCATTCCAAAAGCTCCACATCTTTCCTGCATTGAGAACCCCAGGACTGGACACAATACTCAGATGGGGCCTTACGAGGGCAGAGCAGAGGGGGAAATCACCTCCCTCTCCCTGCTGGACATTCTTCTTTTGATGATGCCCAGGATACTATCAGCCTTCTGGACTGCAAGAGCACACTGGTGGCTCTTGTCAAGCTTTTCATCACTGGACCCACAAGTTCTTCTCTGTAGGGCTGCTCTCCATCAGTTCTTCTGAAGACATATCTGAGATTGTCCTGACCCTAGTGCAACACTTTGCGCTTGACTTTGTTGAACTTCATTAGATTTACATGGGCTCACCATTCAAATTTGTCAAGGTCCCACTGGATGGTTTTCCTTCCTCCTGTCATCTCAGCTGCACCATTCAGTTTGGTGCTATCTGCAAATTTGCTGAGAGTGCACTCAATCCCATCAACTATGTAAATGATAAAGATGTTAATGAGTACCAGACCCAAGATGGACTCCTGGACAACACCACTTGTCACCAGCCTCCATCTGGACATCAAGCCATTGACCACAACCCTTTGGTTGTCATCTATTTCTTATTCACCGCATAATCCACCATTTGAACCCACATCTCTCCAATTTAGATAAAAAGATGTGGTGTGAGACCACGTCAACAGCCTTGCAGAAGTCCGATTAGATGACATCAGTTGCCTTCCCTTTGTTCAATATCGTCATCGTGCCAGCGCAGAAGGCCATCAGATTGGTGAGGCATGATCACATCCTTGGACATATCACATCCTATTAGAGAATGAAACAGGATCTAAGCACTTTATAAATACACCACCCATTGCTGGTGTGCAGGTCTTACTTTTGTGCTTTCTTTGCCTTTGCTACAACAGTCTCATGAGTTCCTTTGCTCCCTCCTTCTCATGGTAGGGATTGGAACATCAGGATGCAGAACACCAGATCTTTTCTATGCACACACAAAGTTTCCCAGCATGATTCCCCATGCTTGCAATCATTCTCATAGGGCAGTGGACTGCGCACACTCTGCAGGGCAGAAAGAGTCCCACAGGCAGTACTGAGATACCAGGACTGAATTACACAGTTCCACTCACTGCAGTGATTCAGCTATCCCAAGGGGGGAGAGTAGTGGTCTGTGTTTGTCGGTCACCTGGAAACAGCAGCATTGCCATGCAGCACCCAAAGGGAGGAGGTGTGCTTGCTTTTTCCACCCAAGATGAAATAGTCAGCTATATTTTACACTATTATGAACGGAAAAGAAAAGACAAAGCAATGAAACGTGATGTTATGCCTACCTGACCAAATGCCAGAGTCTGACACAAGGGAAGTGATAGGAACATGGGAGGAGGGAAAGCACAGAGCCACTTCTGCCAAGGCTAGTATCACCTTGGATCAGCCAAAAACCTTCTAGATCACACTTCCATGAGGAGTTATCCTCTTCCCCCCTGTACCACCTGCAGTTGCCAGGTTAGGGTTTGCTCCAAGGGTATCCTCAGCTGTCTAATCCAAGGACAGTCCTGGTGTTCTGCTATCTGCACTGGCACATCTCATAGAAATGCAGGGAATTCCCCTCTCTGACAGCTCAGCTTTTCTTTGTTTTCATACCCATTGTATTTCATATTTTGGATTCCTGCTACCTTCTTGTGCTTTCTTTCAAGCAAAACAGATGTAAATTCCACACTATATTTAGTATGATGCATGTTCAGAAAAAGAGGGGGAAAGGGACAAGAATTAGTGGATATTCACCTTAACATCTGTAGTTTTGTCTAAATGACAGCTAAACAGGATATCTGTAAATGACAGAAGAAAACAGCATGAGAATGCTGGGCTTCAGCCTCTGCAACACTGCTCTCATATCAAAGCTGTATGGCAGGAGCTTTACAGTATGGAAAGTCTGCTTCAAAACCTCTTCACTGCACCTCACCAAACTTACAGCTCTCCCCACTCAACCTATTTGAAAAACTCTTTGCTTTTACAATAGCCATAACATTGCAAGTTCACAGCAATAACTCAAATTAATTATTTTAATATATTCATTCTTTTCCATCGTGTCTCTTCTTTATTATGTTGTTGGCTCAAAGATATTAAAATATGATTTTTATTTGTTATTGTGGAGCAGTAAGCACTCTGCCAACATTAAACAAATAGTTATGATGATTACATTTTGAAAAACACGTTCTTTAATGAACACTCTCATAATCACATATTGCAGTTTTTATGCCGTTTATATGCTTGTTTGCCAAAGTAAAATGAACATATTTTGTCAAGATGTACCAGTGGTGCATTGTGCATTATGGTACATTCCCTAATGAATCAGTAAATTGTGCTAATGTGCTTTAGATAAAACCCTAGCTAAGCAGGCTGCAGAAATGGCTCTAGTGCTTACAGTATCAAAAAACACGAATTTAATTCCACTTAAACAGTTCTCCAGCTACAATTTTCTAGAGGAATGTTTTCTTTACTTTGCAGCTGATTACAGTAAAAGATGACACTGAATATTACCCAGTTCTCACCAAGTGGTGAATTCCCCAATCCCTATTGAAAAGAAGAAGTGAGGATGTTCAGACACTTCTTTGACAGGGGCCTCTGCAACTCCCAAACAAGGAAACCGTTACTTAACGAGTCATCCGATGGATTCAGTACCCGGACATGATCTGCTGTCTTCATGTCCACACCAAATGCCCCTGCTTCAAAACAGCCTTCAAAAGATGTCCAGTTTGTGATTTGACAAGTGTTATTCACGTGATTGTTTATTGGAATACAGTAACATATATTAAGTACAGATGTTTTTGCATGACTCCTGTGTCTGTTCTTCCAGCCTCCAGCCTGCCTCTGATGGCTTGCCCCATCTGCCTTATTTTAATGCATCACTTTGCTCTGCTCCAGATGAGGCACCCATGGCCCTCAGCTGGACCAGCACCCAGCCAGCCCTATACTCTGTGAGCTGGGTCTGTGCTCCATCTCCCATCCTGAGACATATACCTTGCTGCAGCATGCTCCCAATCAAACCTTCATGGCTGTGATGAGCTGGGAGAGGTTGCTACCCCATTCTTCCCATGTGCCAATTGCTTGGAGCTATTCCATTTCTCCATGCCGTGCTGTATGCAGATCAGGAATGGCAGTGTTTGCCAGGGCTCTGCGTTGTGCACTGCTTCTCTTTGCTGTAGCACAAAGAATCATAACTGTAAACAATGTTTTGTCCCCCTGTACAGATCTATGTTTCAGCAGTCGATATTTGATCTATACCTATATACTTCTAAGTCAATAGAATTTGTTTGTTCATTTGTTTCATGCAGAATATCTTGAAGTTTAACCACTTCACCAATTACTTCACTGATTCACAATCAAAGCATCATATACTAGCAATATTGCACAACTGTTCTTTAGAAGGGAAATGAAAGACAACATACTCAGCTTGAAACTACAGGAGAGCTAAATGTCAGTGCAAGAGAGGTAAATCAGAACTTAGGCAGGATAAAAAGAACAATCTTTTGTTATTGCCAGAAGTGCCAAATCTACAAATTCAGTGGCTCTTATCACCACACCTGATCATTATTTCCTACTTCGATAGGTAACTTATTACTAAAGCCTTGGAGTAACTTGTTAAACACTTGAAAAACAGATAGAGTAGTCAAGCAATAATACAGGAAGCCCCACAAAACAGTGGGGATAGATAAAGATGACTACATTTTCAGAAAAAGATGTCACACCATATCTTTAGCATGGAATAGCAGTAAATGTTCCTAAAAAAGCTTTAAGGTAGTGAAAATTCACACTGCCTTCTATTTGTCTTGAGCTGCTTATTTGTTTTCAGTTCTGTTTCATGTTTTCTACAGCATCTGCATTCAAACGAAGTGCACATATCACATATATTCATCATTTCGTATTTGAAATGAGGATTTTTAGACAGTTACGTGGTTCTGCATTTATCACACAGGGCAAAGAGACATTTGGGTTCCTGTCTCCTTTCTCAACCTCAGTTCTCAATCTGGCTTTGGTTGTGGGAAGGAATTATTTACATGGGTGTTTAATTAGAAATAATGAGATGAAATTAAGAGAAGGAAATTTTAGGATGAATGTCAGGAAAACCTTCTTGACAGCAAGATGTTTTAAATTGTGAAATAGTCTCCTAAAGGAAATGGTGGAAACTCCAGTACTTAGGATGTTTAAAGGTGACTGGACAAAGCAGTGGAAACTATAATGTAGGAAATAAGCAGGCCATGCAGACAGAAGGGGATTAGGCATAACCTAATCTCTATTACTATACTCTAGTAATAATATTTCATTGTTTAGACCTCCAGTAGCAGCAATGCAACATGCCAGTTCCAAACCAGAACTATGACAATCCATCAAAACGTGAGCATAAGAAATCTGCAGCTGTAAAGGCTTCATTACACAGCTGGCGTTAGTGTCAATGCAGAAACATCAGCCAGGCCGTTTCCATTATTTCTTGATCACCAGATAAGCCAACAGGTCTCTCTTCATATTGTCAGACCTGCACTTCCACAAAAGCAAGTATCTCCTGCAGTCTTTTTCTACTGTGTAAAAATGACAAAAAAGTGTTATGCTACATCTATTCCACACAGTGTCATTGTCTGGTCTCCTGGATGTCTCCCAGGAGAAATGTCCAGGTGCTTTGCTTGAAGTCAGTTCTATTTTGTAGAGACTTTAGTCACTGAAAGTTAAAAAAAAATGTGTTAGTAGATGGAAGCTTAGTAAGACAACTGGTGTTACTGCCTCTAAATCTGGTCCTAAACAAACTCTGTGCATTTCCCAAGAACATCTTGACTCAACAACAAAAGTGTTGTGCCCCACTCTTCCTCCCCTGGAATTGGTGGGGCACTGAAAATACAAGAGGGACAGGTCATGTACCTTGAAAGGTCTATGCAGGAAAATTCTCCTCTAGGGAAAAGATAGTGCTGTTCTAGTGCTGTGAGCATCTTTTAAGCCTTCCTGTCTTGTTTCTGAACTCAAAGTGGAAGCACAGTAATACAGGACACAACCCAGCACTCCAGAGCAAACCAGCATCTGCACTGTATACTATTAAAATCACCCCTGTTCCTCTGTGAATTGTTAAACCTTCATAGATCACTGGTGAGAGTGCATGGTTATTTTTTTCTCCTGGATGTGCCCTATAATATGTCAGTGGTTATCTAAATATGACCCCTAGTGTTCAACCTGGATGACAATAATTTAAAAAAATTAAAGCCCTTGCTAGACTTCCCTTAAGCAGAAGGCTATCTTTTCTGGTTATCCTCATAATCTCTCTTTCAAAAACACAAATCAAACGAAACAAGCCAACAATCCAACCAAACAAACATGGTTGTTCTTGCTTGTGGAGAAAATTTGTTGAAAGCACACTGTATTCAAGGCATAAATAAAAACAATAAAGAATCACATGGGATTATAGAGGCAACTGCTACAGACAGGAATAATCTACATAGAAAAATTTTATTTTAATATTACCCTGTCTTCAGAAAAAGATGTTAAGCAATGAAGCTATTAATAGCAGAGCATCAGTGTAAGCAATCATACACTGCTATGCATTACATTAAAAAGCCAGTGATGATGACTGGTGCAATGGCTGATATAAGAAATGGTGAGATAGGAATATTTATTTTTGTTCCATTCCTGATTTTCTACTAATTTTCTAATATGCTTTTGAGAAAACCATTTAATTTCTCTGTTATTTTGCTTCCATCTTGACAAAATTCAGGGAGATTTCTTCATTGGAGGATTCTGAGGTTTAAAAGTCATCTACAGAGTTGTGTCAAATGTTGGATAAAGCGCACACACACACACACATACACAAAAAGAATTTCTACCAGTTGTTTTTTTTTTAAATATAGGACAGGGCATAGAGACAATCCACAAATATTTTATTTGGTATAAACTATTAGAGACATGGTCTGGCACAGTCTGTACAGTGCACCCGGCTATCAGGTAACAATGCAAGTTACATGATGTTAAGGGAAAAAGTGCAATGCCTCAGCTGCAGAGGTCTGCAGATGTCTAGCACTAATTCTACTTCAAAAATGAATGAGCCTAGTTAAGCTAATGCTTTGGCTGTGTTCCTTTATTCCTGTTTTGATACTTGCTACATTGCCACATTTTTTAAAAGGACAAACAATAGCAATATAGACCAAAACATGGTCACTTGAAGTTTAGAGAATTAGCAGAGACGAGCTGGTGTACAATGCAATCTATTACTGATTATTTTAAGGTATGTCAAACTGTGGATATAAAGTAGTGATTTATCACATCATGGTGTAAAGCAGCATGTATGACATGTATTGTGTAAACACACAATACAGGGTCTTCTACTTCCTGATAGTGTTTATTAGCTATGTATGCACATGTATCTTGCAAACTTGACTACTTAACATCTTGTTCAGTTACTGAATAGCTCCCATAGGCCCATTTCTTCTCTCATCTCAATGCCTTAAGCATTAGCGTGTATCTCTGATGAGCTTGCAGAACCCTGAGGCTTATTAACCTGGGTAATGCTATCATGAGAAAAATATCACTGGCACTTTGGCTATGGCCTGCAGGCTTCTTTTACCTTACACTGCATCTTACTCTCTTGTTATGAAAATGTTTTGTTGAGCCTATTCTCACTTAGCTTACCTGTTGAATAGAATGCATCTCTAGGAGGCAGATATCTGATACTATTTCTAATTTCAGTGTCACATTCCACATAATGCTTTCAAGACTAACAACCGAGCACTACCAGTTTCCATTTCTTCCAACATAATTGCCCTTGCCAGTGAGACTGGAACCAGGTCCAGCCTGCTACTCCGAGAACAGTCTGCCCCTGTAAGCTGGTAGACTGCAGAAGAATTCTTCTTTACTCACCTTTACAATTTTCTTCTAGATTCTCCTGCAAGAAGCACGGAAGTAATTTTGGAGCATTCAAATGGCTTGTGTATCACTGTATGTATGTTTATGCTTACCATCAGAAATGGTACAGCATCCAAGGCTGAAGTTTATTTCCCCAATCAGTATAACCAGTGTCATTTCTGTCCAAAGATAGAAGTCATCCCAGAAGTGCATGGCATGAAAATTGTGCAACTGAAGGAGCACGTCTCCTTCAGCACACATGGAAGGAAAGAAAATTATTAGGAATAATCAGTGTGGGTTCACCAAGGAGAAATGATGTATGACCTGCCTGGTTACCTTCTACTCTGCCATGACTGGGTGGTTAGATGAGGGGAAAGTGGTGGAGTTTCCTCTAGAGATATTCTAAATACACATTTTCCTGTGTAACCTGCTGCAGGGAGTCTGCTTTAGCCGGGGGTTGGATTAAATGATGTGCAGAGGTCCCCTCCAACCCCTATCATCCTGTGGTCCTGTGTGATCTCTTACACTGCTATTAATGGCATCAGAGCAGGGACCTGTCACCAAGGACACCACTTTTGGTAGCTTCCCCTGCAAGGCAACTCTATACTACAGGAGCAGTGTTGAGAGAACTGCAGGGAAGACAGTCCACCCTGGTGATTTCTTTTGACCTGATAACATGTTAACACAACCAATATTGGTACCCCAGTGTGAGAATGAAGGTATAGTGCCACAGACAACAAAGAGGGCATTGCCACCAATGCGACATGTTCTGTGTAGAGAGTGACAATAGGTGAAGGAGTACCATTTGCTTCAGTACCAGCTCCAGAGCCAAAAGCTGTCCTTATGGAACCACTCAGTTCTTTCTGGCAGCCACGACTCAGATCCAGCATTTCAGGGAAAAGTTGGCCAGCTGCAGAAACACAAAATCGTTTGGTCAGGTACAGATCCTGCTGGGTGGCTGTTGAAGGGAAGCCTGCTGTTGCCTTCGCTTTGAAAAGCAGGAAAAGGCCCCTCTTGTCTGTCTCTTTGGATAAGGATGATGAAAAACACCCAAAGAGCAGCAAAATTAACACATTTGGAGCATAACAGCAGAATGTGCCGCTCTGCATGCTTGCTCCTGGGCAGGCCGGCAGCCAGCCAGCAGGGGTTTTCTGCAGACTGAAAACTCCCAGACATTGTGGAAAAAATCTTCCCATCCTTTCTTTTCCCATAGGTGCTTTCTTTCCAAAGGATCATTGTGTGTCTGCTGGGTGTGGGCAGCCCCATTTGTGCTGTAAGCTCTGCAAAGTGATAGGAAAGTTATTTTAAGTCCAGAGCTCCAGGTTTTACTTTCTTTTTCTTCAGTACTTTCACTGTCAGTGAGTGTTGAATGCATTGTGGGTGTACCTACAACTATTACTGTGTATTTGCAAAAAGTCCTAGCTCAGTGCTTTTGTATAGAAATGCTGGGCTTTCATCTTTCCCAGTTTGCTACTCATCTTAGAGTTTGGGAATTTTCTGAACATACGTGTGTTACTTACCTCTTACTTGTCTGCACCTTTCTCCTAATGCTGAGTGGTTCTAAGGTTCTTATCTCACCCTTTCATGAACAGAATGATCATAGCATCTGTATTCTGCTCATCTTTGCTAATCATGGGACCATAGAAAAGTTTGGCTTGGAAGGGACCTTAAAATCCAGTACCTTTGCTGTGGGCAGGGACATGTATGATAATGCCTGATAACAACCTTAGCTGTCACTCTACATAATTTTAAGGCACAGTGAAAAAAGTTACAGCAAAGACAAAAACAGAACACCTTAAGTACCTACCAAAAGCCTTGTACTATCTTTCTTGTCAAATGACTGGAACTGCATCTAGCATTTACTCAATGTTTAGGCCATCTCTATCTTGAGATATATGCCTTTTATGCAACTTTTTTTGGAGACTTGCGCTAGGCCCATAAGAAAATAACATGGAGGCAGAACAGGTATTTCATTGTGACATCCTGCCCTCAAAGAAAACAAAGGGAATTGCTACACCAAGATTGCTGCAGATACTTTAACAACCTCAGGAATTTGTACAGAAATTACACAACAAAGCAAGAAAGCTTGCTATTGTACTAGTGAAAGAGCCAAGGGATGACTGTGCTTTGAGTCCAATCAAATATCCATTTTCACATATATAAGGGAGTGACCTTAAACACCAACAAGCAGAAATACTCAGCACATGCATGAGTTTTTGAGAAGACCTGGAGATTAATATTGTGCTAAAGACGATTAATGTGTATAGGCAGGCAGAACATAGTAATTCATATATGAGAACTTCTTTTAAAAAGGAATGTTTTGCTTTTTTTCTTTGTTTGTTCTTAGAGGCTGGAATACAACTTCCAAAATCTGCACTTTGGTTCTGAAACTAGAAAGGAAGGCTCATTTGGCTGGATGAATTTGTTATTTCTAATTTGATCAAAAGACTCTACTGATGTCAATTAAACTGTGCTGACTTATACCAGCAGAATACTTGGCCCAGCAATTTAGTATAGCATCACAGATGGCATATTATCTCTGGTTTGACAGTAGCTTGCAATTCCATTACAGTGTGAACCACAGTTCATTAAATAAGACATAAAACCTACATTTTTCTCAAGTTCCAGAAAGATGAACAGATGAATTCAGAAAATAATAAAGTGGCTATGCTTGGCATTAATAATAATAAAAAAGGTATGTACAGTCCCTTAAGCAGAGCTTCTGTATGTCTTTCTACTAGAGACTGATGGTATGGATAAAATTTAATGTCACACAGAGCAGGATTTCCTCAAGTGATACAAATGCAGAAAACATATTATTAGCACTGCACTGCATTTAGTCAGAAGGTCAAGTTCAGTGCTATGTTTTCCATTAAATGATACCAGAAGTTGTATTGTTCCAAGCCTGTACATTTCACAAATAACTAATAAATAATAATAAGTTCCATTGGCACATGTTACCTTGTGTCTCTTTATAATGTAAACACTTCCAATAGGCCAAATACAGATCTGAGGAAGCCAGAGGACTTAGTAGTGAAGACATCTGAGATGCCATCAAAATCTAGGTCTGAGCCCAGCTGTTAAGTAATGCAACATAGATCTGTGAAGGGACTGCAGAAAATGGAGACCAGGCAGCAGGAATTCAAGTGAAGATTGGGACCCACTCCTACAGTTCATCGCTTTCTTATATTTAAATCTAACATGAAATCTCGTTACTAATACTGGGAAAATGCAGCAGAGGAATTCAGGTGGTTGGTGAAACTTCAAGATGTGGTTGCCCACATCTCCCAGAAGGTCACAGCCTTATATAATCAACGTTGGCAGAAGCTCAACCTCTTCGTACAGAGAAATAAGGGGCTACTTCTGTGCCTGGCTATCACTGTCCCTGTCCCAGCAGTGGTTATAGTAACCATAATTATTGCCATGCAGGCCACAACAGACCTCCCCTTTCTCACCTAGATGACATTTCGGTCAAAGTCTCTCTGCACAGAAATACAGACACACATTACAGTGGCTGTGGGGGAGGAAGAATGTCTTCTGTCTCAGATCAAAATGAGATGCAGGGAAACATATGCTAGAAAGTGAAGGCCGGGTTAATGTTTTCCTTGCCAAAGAAACAACAACAGTAATCAGGATTTTTTTTTTTCCACTGGTATGTCTTAGGTCACACATTCTTCTGTTACATTGGAGCATGTTCAGCATAAATCCATTTAAAACAACAGTATTTATTATTCTCTGATTCTCTGATTGGGAGGGGGAAAATTGTCCTTGTTCTTTTTTTTTCACTATTTTCTTTTTCTTTACTTTTCTATATGCTCTTTTCTTCAGTGCTGTCTAGCCTGACGTGAATCCTTCAGATCATTTGTTCCTTTATTCTCCTCCTGCTTTCTCATTTTCGGTATTATTTCTTACAAGAATGTCAGTAAATGCCTAAGAGACACACATTTTCTTCTTGATTTTCAAACTTTGCCATCATCTTACAGTACCTGTGCATAGCCATAGGATTTGCAGGTTAGATGAAGTCCTGTATTGACTTCAATGAGTGTTGCATTGTGTCAAGTCTGAAACTTAATCCTTTGATAGATGGACTCTCAAGTTCAGTTTTAGGCAGCTCTAAGTTAGAAAAAAAAAAAAGAAAAACATGCTGGATTACTTTTCATTTATCTTGTGACTGAAGTGAAAAGAAGGAATGGGAACACATATGAGGAGTGCAAGGATTGGGTGAGTTCACATTTTCCCTTCCTGCCTCTAAATGTCTGACATTTCCATGGAATTTACTTATCCTGCGGAGGACCCAAATAAGCAGCATTTTCTCAAGAATATCTGCTCCCAGTTTTCTCTCTTCTTGCCTGGGAATGGCACTTAGGCCATCAGAGGCAATGTCCTCAAACAGTCTCAGGAAAAAAAAAAACTTTCTGATTCACTATCTGATTGTCTTAATGAAGCATTTTGATGAGGGTTTTGTTTTGATTTGGCTCCCAGTGTTCAAGTGAGGAAAACTTCTTTAGGTGTTAAAAAAGAAAACCAAGAGTCAGGATGTTAGGTTCTGGTTCCCAGTCAGCCACTACCTCAACTCACGTATTTGATATCACTCTTCACACTTCAATTTCTTCCATACAGCATTACGTTACTTACTTCCAGGCTGTGTCTGTAATCCTTAATTAATTCACGTCCATGAAACCCTAAAATATCATGAAACAAAGGGGATTTATTGCTGTGTGTTACTGATATTTTTCTTATTTATTATTTTATTATTTATTATTTGTCCTAACTGAGGATGGAAGGCTGAATAAGTTTCCTGAAAATTTCAATGTTAGGTTTAAATTTCATTGCTAAACAAAACAAGAAATGTCTTTCTAAAACCACCATTTCAAGGTTAGCTATCTTGTTTTAATAAAAGAAAGATTTGATTTATAAAATTAGGGCCTGACTTAGTCAGCCTTTCCACATGTGGGTACATTCATTGTGATTGGATAGCTATGTAGTCAAGGAAAGGACTGCAGAATCAGAACCTTAATATTTTTACTCGTAATTGCCTGCAGTAGGGTTTACATTTCAATAAGTTACATTAATTTAAATGTCTTGCAGTGCTTCTCTTTGAAGCATACACAAATTTGGTGTTAATGAAACCTGAGAGCTCACACCACAAAGATACTACAGGCTCTTATCTTTGCTTCTGATGTTTCATTTCAGTATGATTTCTCCTTAAAGACTAGTGTATTATATGTTTAATCTAACCACACTGTTTGTACAAGAATATATTATTGATTTTCATATAGAATTTCTCTGATTGCCAACCATTCCTGTTCTGGGAGTTTGATGAAGAGTGGCTGTTAGAGTCATGCAAGATTCACATCGAATAGTATGATGGATATGTTGAGAAATTGTTATTTTAAGTTTAGATTAAACAGTATGTTTTATCTGAAAAGTTATCTGTATTTGACATTAGAGGAAGAATTTAACTAGAGCTATTTTATTTTGGAGGAAGGAACAGGCAGGAAGATTTCTGGTATCTACTATATAATCTTCCCAAGCTGACCTGATGCCTCTTAAACTGCAAGCTTATTGAGTGTTGTTAGCAAAAAAAAAAAAAAAGAAACAAATAGCTGTTAATATGGTGGAAGGTACATGCCTGAGGGTAAAAGGGAAAGGTAAGGAGGCTGAGACTGAGGTCTGAATAAGAAATTTTGCTGAGTTTGTATTTGGAATCAGACACCTTTGGTTCTTTAGCAGTGCTGAAAAAGGACTTGACAGTTTCTGGAAAAAGACCTCCAAAACACATGACCCAGAAACAGATATGCTACTATGTCAGGACCTTCTCTAGTAAAGTGGTGCAAAGGTGTTTTCCACGTGCTTTCTCCTACAGCGGAGGGTGGGTGCACCCTTTTGCACCTCTTTTCCTCCCATTTAGTGAGCCTGTCACATATAACTGCAACTCTGCAGTGAAATTGAGGAATCTTTCTTTCACATCTTCACTTAAAATTTCTGACTGGCTTTTTGTTTTGATTATTCAGTGTATATGAAATCTTGCTGTGGTATGAACCTAAATGTTTTTTTTATACTGCTTTAACTAAGAAGCAGAAAAAGGTTGAAATGTGAACTATGTGTAAGTACATGGACAATAACTTCCCACCTAGATATGGCATTTAACCATATCATTCTGCTGGCATCTCCCTCTTTACCATCTAGAACATAAGTTGCCCATCTTTCTTTTCACAGGACTTTTATATTCTTCCTCTCTCCTGTTCGGTATAAGATCAGCTGCCTCATCCGTGATTTGATGAATCATAGTGATGTCTTATGTTTCTCCCATGCTGACTCTTCTGCTTTATGTTTTTTTGCTCCATTTGTTCCATTTCCTAGGTGCCCCCTTGCTCTGCTACAGATCACACTACTAAACCATCTTCTTAACTGTATCACCTACCAAAACTTCTGCCTTCCTTAGAGCTAAGTTCCTTTTGCTCATCAAGCTGGTTTTTGGATTGTTGGTTTTCTGTTGTTATTGTTGTTTTTTGCTTGTAGTTCTCTCTCTGTCTATATCCATCTGTTTCAATTGCGTTCCACTAAGTATTGCTTTACGGATATTGAAGTCTGACTGTTTGTACTGCAGCTAGCTGAAGGCTTTGGACTGTCTGTTCAGTTTTAGTTCCTTAAACAGGAACATTAGTCACAGGAGCACTACCTATAAGCAAAAGAACTGGAGTACCAAGGTGTAACAGGTGTCACAGGTGTAATTTACTGAAAGAACATGTGGTGAGACTTTAGGAAAGTATATATGTGAGTGTACTGAGAGCTGCAAAGGAAGGAGGGGCATGAGAATGGAAGAAAGAGAGACAAAAGGGTGAAGTAGAACAGAGGTGAATAAGGAAGAATGCAAGAGAAGTGAAGAGAGAGAATACAGATATGAGAAGTTGGGAGCCTGAAAATGAAGAACTAGAAAGAGAATGGGGAAGGAGTCTCTATGATCTCTGGCTGCTTATTTTACTGGTATATTTGAATGCCTGCCACTGGGTTAAGTCAGGCTTATGCATAAATTAGATTTCCTGCCACCTTTTCCTCTTCCTTGTATAGACACAGAAAACTATTTCTGTCCACACAAGAGTATTTTTCCTATCAGTGCAGTCTGGATCTTGGAGCTGATAGCATCACGTCCTGGGACACTGATGGTGCTGAAAGCCAGGTCCTTTGAAGAACCACTGTGTTCTATCATCACATGCATTTCTTGGCACTGCAAAGTTATTTTTTAAGAGGTTTTGTAGTTCAGATGTTCCCATTCTTTCTTCCCCCATTTTTTTTTTTTTTTCTGTACAAACAACAGATTGCACTGCATCTGACGTGTCAGTTTGATCTACAAAGGGAAAAACAAACCAATAATGCTGCTTTTCTGTTCCTTCTGTCAGGCCACCTATGCCTCCCCCTTTTCCCAGATGTTTATTCTTGGACTTCCTCCTGAAGTTTTCTGTTTCGTTTTTTGTACAATTATTTAACTTGTCATTCTGTTGTCTGTGTTTTAGCATTTCTACAGGACCTTACATATACCCTGCTAATTCTGCCACTCTCTTTAGACCACAGAGATATTACTCTCATTTCACATACAGGAAAAATGAAGGAGAGGGGCTGTGAAGTTCATAGAAAGTACTCTGCTCGCACCCAGACCACAAAACCACAGAATATTCTCTTACTTACGCTCTAACTAATTCCGTGTTTGCCTCTCATTCCCAAATTTCCCCTTCTGAGTAATATGGACTCAAAGACTGCAACGCCTAGATACATGAACAACTTACTCTTAGCACAGTGACCTTCATAGGTCTGGAGAGACTGTATGAATCTCCTACTGCCTGGCAATGCAGCTACAAAAGCAGAAACTACAAGTAGCATGCCCAGGGGAACAGCATACATGCTTCTCTCTGCTTCTTTGCTACAGCCTTGCAATCTTAGAAGCTCTAGTGGATTGTTCTTTTGTTTTCTTTCTTTGTTTTGTCTTTCTGTTTTTCCTTCTACCAAAATGGAAGCAGAAAGAGTTTTCAAGAAACACAATGGGAGAGCAAAAGCTGCTACTTCAGCTTTAAACACTTGCACCTAGAGCTAATTCTGGAGAAGATAATTGGAAGTGCTAACTCATAAGGCAGTATGTTTTTGCAGGTCAAGTAATGCACTTCTTTTTTCCCAAATCTTGTTCCAAAATGCTATTGTAGCTATTACAAGATTTCTTTGCTCTCATCTCTCATCTTTCTAAACACTCATTCTCCCCCCACAATACAGGAGACAAAAAGCAAAAAATCATATCTCAAAAACAATAAAAATAAAATAAAAAATCAACTACATTCTCATTTGAACCAAACTGAAAACCTACCTTTGCTTACATATGAATAAATTTATCTTTATATGTGCTATTCTCTTTGTATGTGAGATTGCTTTTTGTGTGCTTAACAAAAAACAGAATCTTATGTCTGGTATCAGAAAGGCTCTCCAGCTGAGAACAGAAAAACAGCTAATGCTATGACTATACTGATTCATAACAACTAAGAAAAATGGTTAAAATTTAACTTGCTTCTGTGTGATCTCTAAATCAAATAGCACAAAATAAAATTGAATAAACAAGTCTGAGAAAAAAGTGTTCTTGAACATTTCAGGAAAAAAAACAAATTCTCTGACTAGATTGCTTGGTCTTATAGGTCCTATACTAATATGTATTCAGAACAATCCTCCTATCTGTGGAAAAGTACACAATTCTTATTCTACTCACACTCATGCACATTTCATCCTTCTCTTCTAACTACACACAGAGAAAAAATACTCGCCCTACTGAAGTACTATTTTTTAAAATGAGGATTTTAAAATATTTTTTTAAATTCTCAGTGCTGCATCATGGTAGAAAAGACTCCTTTGTCTCCAGAAATAGTACAAACAGTTTGAACGGCGGGTGATTTGATGATGATCACTACCAAAGTGATAAGTCATAGACAAGGATTATTCTTGTCAGTAGTTGCTCGTTTTACCATAATCAACAGCACCTGGTTTTGCACTATTATGCAAATAAGTTCCATTTATCATGTACCTAACAATATATGACTGAATTCTGTTCTGTAGTAAAATCACCATTAATACTGATAGTCACTGAAAAATCCGTCTAAATAATAATGATGAGTCCATTTTCATTCATCACATCTAATCACAGTATGTATTTGCTGACTCGTCTGGGCTCTAGGAACATTTGTATCCTCAAAATATAGAACTTCTTTTTCCATGTTGTGTAAGTTGAATTTCTAAAAAACACATGCATAAAGTAGTGTCAGATCCAACCACCTGAGCTGAGATGCACATCCCTCTAACGCAGCTCTACAATGTATTGGTGTACAGAGAGCTCGGAGACCTCAAGTAACTGCTTTTGGCTGTAGGAGTGTACTGACCTGAACTCTCTGTAGTTTGCAGAGATTTCACAAGATTAGATAAGTTGAAACAAGAAAACAGTTTGTTTTCTAAATGAACATATCATTTCAAAGATTCAACAAACTAGCAGAAGGACCTGGAATCCTGCAGCATTCCTTGTCTTCTCTGCTACAAATGCATCTAGTTTTCTATCTGTTCCCATCACTATTAGTGTATCCGTTGTTCCAGAGGACTGTGTAGTTGATGCATTTCAAGTTGATATTTTCTGTGGGAATGTTTCAATTAAATTTAGCACTGAGGATTTTCCTCTGTATATAGATCTTACTATATTGAAAATTCAGCGTCTTATTGCCATCTTCCAATAATTTCTACATCAAGAGAGCTTTTGCAAATTTTCACCAACAATTCAATTGCATAGCAATCCGTACACTTTTACCTACCTTCCTTCATGCAAATATCTTTACCTTCATTCCTGCAAAAGAATGAAATTCTCTAATGTCATTGCCCTGAAATCTGATAGCATTCATCACCCCACAACATCTCCAATTTAGTTATATCCTCAGGATGCTCAAAGCCACAGAAATTCTTGCCCAGACCACGAATGTGCTGAAGCTGATCTACAAACAGCATAAAGTCTATTATGCTAGGTTATCTATGAAATATTTGTTTTGGTTTCCGCAAAGTTTCATTTCTTGATGCAGATGGTTATCTTCCATATTGTATTTTAATTAAATTTACTTAAATTTAATTAAATTTACTTAAATTTAAAAATTCTCACAGTTGTTTGGAAATGAGGCTGTACTTCATACTAAGATGCTGCGTTGCTCGAGTGTTTTGTACTGATGAGCCACAGTGAAATTTTGGCTGTTGTTTTGTGCTATGTGAGGTAGATCTCCATGTGGGCCAGCTTCTTCAAAGTGGAAAGGCACCAGGATGGCCATAGTGTCTGCGTGGGTAATGGCTTCACCATGATATGATGATGAATGGTATTCAGAGGGTGGCACTAAAGGTGCCTGCCTTTCCAGTCCCTTCTCAGTAACCTGTCTTCTGAGCATATCTGAAAGAGAGGGCATCAAAATACTTCCTGTATTTTATTTCCTTCTTTTTATTTCACAAAAGCTGATGAACATGTTGGGATCTGCAGCAGGATCCCCATGGATAAATAACTTGCTGTTTAGAGTGCCTATGTTGAAGTATCCCCAGAGATCCAAATGCATGCTAGCCAAAATGTTTAATTAAAGACCAATGTCTATCTATTTATTTATTTATTTTTGTAAATCATAGGAATGTTGCTGGAGTGAAGCTTTTATGTGTCTGCGCAAAACTCTTCTCCCTCATCATCAGGCTTCCCCTTCCCAAGCCCTCTGGTTGTTATTCTATTTATTATTTACAAAGTGATAAAGTGTCTGAATCATCTCTCAAACAACTGGAGACATAGCTGCTCGCATGAGGAATTCACAATCTAAATAATGAAGCCTTGGGGCCAAATCCATTGCTGACATATGCAGACAGAGCTCCACTGAGTTCAGCTGAGTTGTGCTTGTGTATTTGAGTAGCAAAAGATTAATCTTGTGTTTGCAAAATCAGATGTTGCTACTGAAACAATTTTGATGAATTTGATCAAGCAATTTTATAGTAAGATGTAACGACTGCTGTACTGTGTAGGTTTCCTTGCCTATTTGAATGGAGTTTGACAATTAGTATATGAAACAGAGATCTAAAAACCTGAACAATTAGTTATTCACACCAGGAGGATGATGTAACATAAAAAGCAAATTATTTATATTATTATGGTTTTTAATTTGAAAAGCGAGGTTTGGAGATGTAAGGTAAAAAATAGTGAAGATATAGAAGTGTAGTCTATCACTTCAGGTGAGTCTGTGAATCAGAGAGCACTGTGCTATGATTTAGACCATTCATTTTTCCTGAGCAGTTCCAACCACCTTGATACATCTTTCATAGATGTCATAGTGTCATAGAATACAGTCATAGAATCACCAATGTTGGAAAAGATCTCCAAGATCATCCAGTCCAATTGTTCACCTACCACCAATATTTTCTCACTAAACCATGTCCCTTAGTACCATATCTAAACATTTTTTAACACTTTCAGGTGCATTGATTCCACCACCTTCCTGGGCAGCCCATTCCAGCACCTGACCACTCTTTCAGAAAATAAATTTTTCCTGACTTTGACCTGACCCTCTCCTAGTGCCACTTGAGGCCATTCCCTCTAGTCCTGTTGTTGGTTATGTGGGAGAAGCCAACCCCCATCTCACAGCCTCCCTTCAGGAAGTTGTAGAGTGCGATGAGGTCTCCCCTGAGCCTCCTCTTCTCCAGACTGAACAATCCCAGCTCCCTCAGCCGCTCCTCATAAGACTTGTGCTCCAGACCCCTCACCAGTTTTGTTGCCCTTCTCTGGACACGCTCCAGGGCCTCAATGTCTTTCTTGAAGTAAGGGGCCCAGAACTGAACACAGTACTCAAGGTGTGACCTCACCACTGCTGAGTACAGAGGGATGAGCACTTCCCTGCTCCTGCTGGCAACACTTTCTGATACAAGAAATGCCCTTGGCCTTCTTGGCCACCTGGACACACTGCTGACTCACGTTCAGCCGTCCATACAGAGTCTTCCAGCCACTCTGCCCCAAGCCTGTAGCATTGCCTGAGGTGGTTGTGGCTGAAGTGCAGGACCTAACACTTGGTGTTGTTGAACTTCATCCCACTGGCCTCAGCCCAGTACCCGGCCTGCTCAGACTCCTCTGTAGGGCCTTCCTAACCCTAAGCAGATTGACACTTCCCTGCAGCTTGGTGTCATCTACAAAATTACCGAGTGTACACTCAATGCCCTTGTTCAGATCATCAATAAAGATACTGAACAGGACAGGCCCCAGTACCAAACCCTGGGGAACAACACACAAGACCAGGACCAGCTGGATTTAATTCCATTCACCATCACAGCATATCCTTCTGTCATTAACTAGACAAATGTAAAAACACTTTTGGTTCCTTATTATCTATCTATTATTGCCACACCTTTAGTACTGCAACCATAAGCATTAAACTTTGAAATATGTTGAGAGTTGTAGATCTGAATCTCTTCTAAGTATCTACACATCTGAAAAATAATAGATTTTAGGTATCTTTTATTTGTAGTGGAAATATATAACAATAAGTTTCAGAACTACTGTCTGCTTGGGAAAAACAGTAGAATGAAGACCATATAGTTTTTAGATAAAATCTTTGCTGTTTGACAAAAACTTTTTGACAGTTTTGGACAGTTACAGTGCTTGTTTTGTTCAGTAAACGCAGCCTTTGTCTTGACAGCAGATTTTATTTTGTCCTTCTTCATCAGATTCTGTACTAAATTTGCATGCAAAAGGAAATCTAAGACAAGACTAACCTAAAATATTAATTAGGTGTTTAAGAATAACTATCATCATCTACCTCACTGTAGTATAGTGGTTTGGCTGTCTGAAGAGACATTTGGGAAATCAGGTGCAGAGGGGGAGCCCAGGATCAGACATAGTGCTGGGATGGGCAGGTGGGGCTGTGGGGACGGAGGTGGCTCGAGCTGGACAGGGTGGGCACTCATGTCAAGCACAGGGCTCAGGAAAATGCATTGCCACTAAGAGGAAGTTGGGTAGAGAGCAGAGAGATGTTGCTTGGAATAAAGGAGAGGAGTCTTACTTAAAACTCACCTTTTTATAATTAATGCACTTTGAATAATTTTGTTGTAGAATAATGGTAGAACCAAAACCACATGGCAATCTGGGATGGAGATTTTACCTGAGAATTCTGAACTACAAAGTCAAATTTAATGCTTCTACATAACGTGCATTATTTTCAGGCATCTTTCAGACTGCTGATATTCTCATCATACAGACATTGGGTCCTTTCTTTAGTAGTTACATATGAAATCAGAAGTGATAAATGTAACCTTCAAGTTACTTCAGATTCATCTATCATTACCACCCCCATGATTTTTGTTATTTTTTCACTAAGCATGAAAGTACGAGACTAATTATATAATGCAGCACAATACACTAAGCTAAATTAAAAACACCATCAACAGCAATTTTTGTTCATCATTTTTAATTACAAAGAGCACAAATTTATTGTTCCGTGATCCACCATTTACATACTGTCAGCTGTTACAACTGGAGACTTAACCAGTCCACACAATTTCTGAGCCTTGTGCTGGTGCAGACACTCCCAGCTGCCCAGTGGCTATGCAAGTGGCAGCTGGGCTGCCTTGCCAGCAGGCAGGACCGCCTCCCCACCAAGCTGCGCTGCACTGGGAGGTGCATGGAGCTCGCGGCTCAAAGGAGTGCTCTCCTGCATTATCCATCCATTGAACTTAACAAAATGGAAGCCCAAGGTGGGGTTATTAAGTACAGGCAAATTCAGCAAAAACTCGTCTCTAAACAAGCACTGCCTCATTGAGTACATTCATCACAGACCTTTCTGCATCTCTGGGGAATGAGTTTGCCTTCTAGAAACGCCATCTGTCAAAATCGGTCCTGTGCTCTCTCACACAGTGTGAACTTGGCCCACAAACACGTTTGTGTTTTGTCATAAGGCACAGATTTCTACATCTGCAGCTGAGCACAGACTATCCCACGGGTTGGTGAAATCATCACATTCCGGACAAGTTTTTATACCATTTCTTTTCAAAGGTTTAACATACTTGGCATCTCAGCCGCTGCAATTGGTGTGTTGTGTTTTTTTTTCCCCCAGTGTTGAGTTTAGAGATTAACTACTGCCAGGATGATATCATTTAGACTAGAATCTCATCTTATTGCACCATCATGTCTCCAGAGTAATTCTAAGTGAGCTCAGGGGCTTAAAACTGTGCAAAACATGTGTATGGAAGAACATTTATATACATTCTGATGAACATGAATTTAAATCATATTAGAATTCAGTTCTCCTACTTGCATTCATAACGTGGCTGGTGGATGCAGTACGTAATTAGAATTTTATTTCAGGTTTCTCTTTGATCTGTACATTCCTTTTCCTGCAAATTAGATCAAAGCCAGAGGGATATGAAAAAAAAAAAAGTAGAAAAAGTGGACTGATTTTGCTAAGATTTTTCCCTTTTTGTTTCTACAGTAAATTTATTTGAAGAAATGGGGAGATGTGGAATGCAAACAATGTATAGATCCAACTTACTCATAATTAATTGTGGTAGAATCTGGTCCATGAAGCTTAGGAAAACAGCAACACGTAAAGCTTTGTCTTTTATTTTATGAGTAACATGTTGTACTTTCTGTTCACTCCTAAAGAAAACAAATACTGTTTTCCTGCAGAAATCTTGATGGACTGGAAAAACAATGGAGGGATGATCAGAAAAGCAAACAAATTCCACCAAGTGGATGTTGATTTTACCTCTCTCTGAACTGTGTCCAGGAATTAAATAACTGAATCATGATGTTACTGCAAGTAGCTGGAACTCTTTGTAACCTACAGTCATAAATTAAAATGAATGAGTAAATGCAGTTGTTCACAGCAATGAGTTAGTTATTTTTTTTAGCAATACTTTCAATCCATAGTCAGTGGACTCTGGGGATCTGTGGGGCTATTTCCAGATTTCTTGAGATAAGGATTGAAAGATGGCCACTCTGCAGTCTGTAGGTTTATAATCTGTTCCCAGATGTTTCCCAGCATTCCCTGGGAAATTGTCTATGGATCCTGAAGCTGCACCCAGTTGAACCATAATTCTCTATTTTATGCTACTCCAGAATGAATGTGTCCCAGAAAGTCCACCAGAAGTAAGTAACAAAATAATTATCATTTGGAGTATGGGAGTGCTTGGGATGTTTGTGTGTTTTCTTTTTTTAAGAAAGGACGCTCAGATCAATGTGTCCAGCCCTAGGGCAGGTTGCACAGCAGTATGAAATGCCAACATCCTCACACAACCCCTGCTTACTGGCAGCAGGCTGCATGCCACTGCTGCACATGCTGCTGGCTCCTCCACACAGCCGGGTGCAGCCTGGGGCTCCATGGGCCTTCCTCAGCACATCAGAGAGGAGAAAGTTTCAGCTTGCTGGCTGTTGCTGAGGTGTGGGTTCAAGTGTTATGAAGCCAGAGGTTAATTGGATTGCTGTTCTGGCTCTGTTGATGTACGTGGCGCAGGGATGCCTGCTGTGGAGAGAGAAATCCTCTTGTGCGTGTCTGAAACATATGACTTCTGTGTTCTGCTGCAGCTCTGAGATGCGTGGTCTGGCCAGATGTCAGAGAACAGTGTATAAACAAATGCACAGATGAAGGGGTTTTTTTTTTCTCTTGCAAGGGAGAGCTGCGACAGCTGTGCTCATATTTGCTTAGTACACGAATGACAGGGCTGCAGTGGCTTGACATTTGGGGCGTTGGTTCCTTCTTTTGCTTTTCTTTCCTTTTCTTCAATAAAGAGCTAACTGCAGTTTTAACTTTCCCTCTACACTCGTGCTTATCATGCATTACCATTAGATTTTTAAGCCTCTTTACGCACGCCATCAGATTTCTGAGAAAATAGCATTGTTAGAGCTGCGTATTTTCCCAAAACACAAAGGGTCTCACAGCATCGAGGGATGGGATTCATGTCTTGAAAAAATAATGCTTTCAGAGTCATCCACTGAATATGGAAGGAGAACATTCTGTTGTGCACACGTAGTGCTCACACACTGGCTTCATGGTACTACTTTTTAATCGCTTGCTTGTTACACTCCATTAGCTTTTCTTACTGCTGAAAATGAAAGAGAAACCCATGCTACTCACATTCTGTCACAGAAATATTAAGCTGTTCCCAAAAGTTCTGTTGTCTATGTTGCTCATTTTTCTTGTATTGGAGTTAATACACAGAATACCACCCGAGGAACAGGTATTAGCTGAGAAAAGTAATGGAACTCCCAGTTAAGCGAGTCATTTTATGGTAAACTTCAGTCTCCCCAGAGGACAATGCTGTAGAATGTAACACCAGCCGGGACAACAAAGCTGTGTGGAAAGTCAGTCCCATGAAGCACAGTAAAATTCAGTTGACTCAGGTGCATCACCACCCTCCCATTACATCTTTATCTTCAGAGAAAAAGAAAGCTTTTGCATACTGAGCTCCCTCATGGGAACCATGCAGCTGGCATCTCCTCACTGAGTATTTTTTTTACCATTCCCATAAAGAGAAGACGATAGAGATCCATTTTTTTTAATAAATTATGACCTAAACTAAACTCCTGCTGCCTTATGTTTCTGAAGTATTCTCATTCACAGTGGAATTTTTTTAGTCTATATTTACCTTATCAGCAATAACTTGATAATTTCAGTGAGTTTTCAGATCAGATCATATATTTGATCCCAGCTAAGAATTAAGTTCAAGAAGCATTAGGTGGGCAAAATAATTAGTTATCTGTTTCTAGAGTGCTTCTTTGAACAAGAAGTTCAGTTTTTCAGGTAGCCTATGTGTATTCTTTAAATTAATTTCTGATGACATGTCTGGAGCAATTGTCCAAAGTATTTCTATTCCATCAACAATTCCAGAAAGAATTTACTTAGAAAATGTTATTTGAAAGTCATAGCATTGACAATAACACCACATTGTGCGTGATAAGTGAGTGACATGGCAACAGTAGCATCAGTGCCTTTTATTTATTCCAGTGTCTGGAAGCACTGATTGGTTTTGCCCTCTACGTCTCGTTTAGCATGAGTACCTGCAAAGAATATTCAGAACCTAATCCAATCAAATGGAAGAGGTCTCAGTACTACAGAATCTACACAGATATACATGAGACTGATAACTATTTCATTTGGCTATCACACACACACGCAAGAATGTTTCTGAAATCATGTAAGATCCATTGGATCACTTTGTACTTTAACTCTCATTATTAAAAGGATGTACTTAAAATTCACTGGAAAAAAAATCAGAGAAAAATTTATTTTTCTTGACAGACCTAAAAACAGGAAGTGTTTCAACTAAAGGAGGGAATAGTCTAATTTCTATTTCTATATGTAGTAAGAAAATGCAGTATTTTGAAGGAAACTGATCACCTCATGAAAAATAAAGCCTGCATCTACAAAATGTGCATCTCGAAATCAGTAATGAGTTTATTTAAGGGAAAATTATATTAGCAAAATTCATAAAGTGGCTTACAAGGTGAAAATCATTCAACACGTGGTATTCCAGAAAATCTGGTCAGTGGCAATTGGAATGGCGTTTGGGAGACTATTGCACTCTTCTGAGTTATAGCATCTACACTTGTGACTTAATTATGTATTAATTTACAGGGGTTAGGTGTATGTATTATCGAGGAGTATACATCAAATTTTTGTGGAAGTGATTTGTGTTGTCAGTAAGACCCTACTTAGAAGCACAAGTAGTTGCATATTTGTGATCTTTCTTTTAAATTATAAAGACTGGTAATAAAACTCAGTCTGTCTGACTAAATGCTCAGCCTCCAGAAGTCTTGAGCAGTTGCTGTGGCTTTTGCTCAGTACGAGGGTGCTTCCTTAAGTTCTCCGGCAGAATTAAACCATGTAATGGTACCCTTGACATAACATAAATGTGACCACAAGGGGAGCCCAAGCACAAAAACTGTGCACCACACATTCTGGACTACCTTCTTTAGCAAGGCGTCTGACCGATGCATACAGTGCTGCAAGCCCGTGCAGCAGCAATGCTGCAATTTGAAAGGTAAGACCAAAAGGAGATGAGCAGGGCTCTGCAAAGTGGGGTTTTGCTGAGCCAAAAGCTTCCCAGAGAACGAAATGGGAAATAGGATCCGTCGGCTGAGGCAAGAGACTTACATCCCTGCTCACCCATGGAGGAACTTGAAGGAGCTGTGGACTTACTGTTGGTGGCTCACATTCCAGCCCTCGTATTTTTGTGATGCAAAGGGCTATGGCACTGTGTGATTCCTGTTAGGGTCTGCTGTCTAACACATTATGCTTGTAAGGCTCCAAGATACGAGTGCACAGTAAGCTGTACCTTCTGTGCCAAATTTGTATAGCCCTACAGTCCAGGCTGAACTTGACATAATCCCCTTGTGGTATTTTTGGGCAATGAAGAAAAAATTCTCACTGGCCTATAAAAGGTATTTATATTGTCAAAATATTGCAAGGATGGAATCTTTATGAGGGTAGAGAAGGGGGAAGAATGGCACAGCAGAAGGTTCCAGTCTTAGGAAGAATGTGAAGACAACTCAATACCATCTTTATCAGGATGGTTTCAGCAGTTCGTGCCACCACTTCTCCTCTTCAGCACGGGAAGGACTTCTGCAATTAAGGCACTTCATTAGGCCTTGCTAGCGTAGTCAGTCCAGCAAAGCTGAGCAAGGACTCTTTTGTAATACTCAGATGATTTACCAGCAGCAGCAGTTATGACTGAACTGGAGCAAATCCAGAAGGCAGTTCTTAAAGCACCGAGTATAAACAGCAGCCAAATTCCACATACCAGTTAGAAAATTCACACAACATAGTGATCATCCAAGTGCTTAACTTGAGTGTTCCGATACTGACAAATATATTCAGTTATTCCATTTTAATTTGCTACAAAGTCTTGGCAGAGCTTGAAATATATTCACTTCCAGACTCAGAGTCACTACAGCCTGAGGTATACAGCAGATTATGCTCTGCTCATGGGATACATTTCAACACCATCTATATATTATTTTGAGTTGTGAAGATATAACTTGACTATAGTCTGAGAATAGCCTGTTGTTTCTGATCTTTAATGTACTGTTTATTCTGTTTGGAGTAAGACAGATTCTCTGCTCTTACTTAACTGTTTTCATGACTTATGTATATATATGTGTCTAGTATGTGTACACATTCTATATGTATATCTATACGTACATATATGCTCTATTCTAATAATACTCTATGATTCTATGTTACTGCTACAAAAGTACCTTCATCAGAATTTCACCATAGATAACACCTGAACTTTTAATTCATTGATTACCAGACAATTATCTTAGACTAGAAGCACGATATAACTTGTGGAATGTTCATGTCATGCAACCACAGAGAGCTCTGAGGCTGTGATATGCACCCGTTCTCTGTAGGAGTACTCACAGTACCTGTACTTCCCTTTTCATTACTGTGAAGGGAATTTTTATTATTCCCATGTCTTACTGTCCATGCAGTCTCAGATTCAACGTACAAAGCACTATTCATTTCAAACAGACTCTGTGTGTAGACTAATTCAAAAGAGAAGATATAATTTTAGTCAGACTTTTGTATCCCAGCCAATCCAGAGGCCTCATTACATCTTTGTACTTGTTAAAAAGGGTTGGAATGACTGCTATGGAGTTGTGTGCTTGTGAACTAATGTGTTTAAACATTGACTCAGATATAACCATTTAAATCTGCAGTCAACAAATTCGTAAAATGAGCACCTTCTTGTCCTTTTTTTACTGTGCAGCTAACAGGAAGTGCACTTACATAGATTTACAAGCCTCATTTAAAAGCCCTGCATGGAATGTTGACATTGGAACCATATTCTGATGGCTGTCCAGGTGTGGCACAACGGTTGTGATTGCAAGACCTGTTACATTACAACAAAATTGAGCTATATTCATAGTTGCATATATATTTACATAATATTATGTGAATACATATATGTGTTAATATTTTTAAACAAAAAATGTCATCCTCCTTAGTTAAAAAAAACATTAAAGTTTGATAAGGACCATTAGAGCTAAGAGAGACTGCTGAAATGGAAGGGATTTGCTTAAAGATCAAGCAACTTTCTGATCTGTTTCCCAAAAGGCAACGATCACATGCTGAGCTATTTTGAAAATTGGGCTCCATTACGTAAGATCTGCTCTAGTAGGCTGTAGGAGTCTTTGCAGGTTTACTTTATGCAGTGAGCGAACACAGACATACCAGCATTTACTTCCCAAGTCATGAGATTCGCTTGAGAGATGTGAAAGTCAGGATGCCTCTGCTGTCTCACGGCACGGGTGGAGGTGTGCTTCTTGTCCAACCCTCTGCTCATTAGAGGGTCACCTGTAGCAGGCTGCTCAGGGCCACACACAGTCACACTTTGAATGTCTCCAAAGATGGAGACCCCACAAGCCATCTGGGCCACCTGTTCACTGATCTGCACCTCCCCTACATGCTTTTTTCTGTCTAGAGGTTGTCACTAGTGTATTTGCTCATAATTCCCACTGACGTGAGGCAGAAAATTGTGCTGATGGCAAGCTGTCTGAGTTAATGCACACTAGCTGGAAAAATGGAATAATCCCCACTCATACATATTGATACCAGATTTTGGGAGCCAATCTCAGATATTAAATGCTTAATATTAGAAAGGTTTATTTAGAGGCTGAGTGGGAAGGTACCTTTATAACATATAAATGTAAAGTACACTGTCAGTATCATTGCTTTTTATTGGTATTTATTGACAATTATCTATATCACAAGCTTTAACTATTTAATTTCTGATGTTCTTAATCTTTTCAAATCTGTTTCATCCCCCGTCCAACTAATTCTTGATTAGCTGGAAAAAAACTGCAAGCCTGTTCTCTACTAAGAAGCATATAATATGCTGTCTCAACATTTAGTCTGCTTCTATACCTTTAGCTTCTTCAGCTTGTATGGTTATCAAAGCAATTTTCTGGACAGGGCAAGTGGTACAGTTGTTAAACACACTGTCCTTAAAAGCTTTTCAAAACCAATTTTCCCTGTTATCGAAGTCCTGAATTTGACAGTGCTTTGCAATACCAACTACGCTCTACCCATATTTCTCAGCCATATAAAGGAAAGCTTCATAGTCCATCACTATAACTCCTGATAAAAACAGCTTGGTAGAAAATACCTACTTTCCTTCTAGATATGTAGTGCTTATTGATTTTAAATGCAGTGATTTTTAAGAGTCGTTAAGGTTGAGATTCTGTCTTTTCTGTCAGCTTTTAATGTCAATATTTTATGTCACTGCTAGTAACATTCAGTTCCAAGTACAGCCAAGTACTTCTGATAAAGCTGTTTTAAAATAAAATTTAAACAAAATGTGAATAACCAGAAAGGAATCCCTTTTTAATGAGTTGTTTTTCTTGTGAGTAACAAGAAAGGGATAATTCTCTGAATTCTTTTGTGAAAAATTATGTGTGAAAGAGAGCTGACTTATTCTGACTTTTTAGTCAGGGAAAAAAAAAAAAAAAAAAAAAAACTGAGATAATATTCTGAGGTGGCTAAGCTGGTTAAAAACTCCTGCTAATATTTTCTGAATATGAGAAAAGAGTAACAGCATAATGGAGAACAACTTTTCTTTTTAGTGGCAAGATGTAATGGTGGTATTTTTTTTTCAACTGGAGATGTACTTGGATATATACACCCATACGGAGACTGCTCTTGATAGCACAAATGTGTCTCTACAATAAGGAAACAACTTCCACATTTTCAATTTCACTAAAAATAGGATCAAAACGCTGTCTTCTGCTCAGCTATCGCAGCTTCTTGTAAAATGGCTGCTGATGCCTGCAGAGCTGAGCTTTCTGGAGCAGAGCAGCAGCATTCCAAAAGCAGAAGTAACTGCAGTGGCATAAGTCATACTTACTGAGTCTAGATAGCAGGAGTACAATTGTATTTCAAACTAAATTTCCAGACCTTAAGGGGGAAATCCAAAGTTCTGAAGCTTGTTTTTATGGAAGCATAGTATTCAAACTCAGCTTTTATAACTAAAGCTTCAGTGTTCACATCCAATGTAATCATTTATGGATAATTGCTATTGCTTTAAGCAGCCTTGTAGGTCATTTTTTTTGTCAACTTTGGAATATGGTGAGGTGTCGACCTTAATTTTTCTCACAGCTCCTTCGTGCCAGTGGTATGCAGTTAGAAGAGCTATCGGGCTGAATCGTTATGCTACTCCCAACATCAAAATGTACAAAGTGCTGTAGGGGATCCTCTTCTTCAAGCAAATGACAAGTGTTTCTGAGAAGTGCAAAATGGAGTGCTTCAGCAGTACTGAGCGCCACAAAGTTCATGGTCGTTATAGTGTTTTATACCAGCAGTGGTATTTTGTGACGACTGCTTGTAGAATTTATCAAAAGTTGAAGTCCCATTGCAATGAAAGAGGAATGTGAGCCACACATGACCTGTCACTGACAATGACGTGTAAGCTTTGAAAGCAGTTTTGGCAGATATTGGTGACTCCATTGTGCAGGCAGTTTTAGGGCTTTCATCCAAATTATGGTACTTCAGAACTGCAGCTGACGGAAGGCCAAAACAGCAGGAATTTGTGATGTGTGTGTGCACATGTGAGCTCTCCTCTAGGATACAGCAGAGAATCAGGCACGGGGCCGCCACACAGTGCCACTGCTGATTGCTGGGACAGTGACCTGGCTTTACACGGATGCGTCCCCTCCTCTCATCAGCTTGCCACCTTAACACCTCTGTGTGGAGAGGGGGAAGACACAGGCAGATACAAATGACAGCGAATGTCTCAAGCCTAAGGAGAGCTGAGGGGAAAAATGAGAGGTTGGGGTGAGAGATCATGGTGGGAGGAGGAATGTTGTTACTCCTTTGGTGTGCAGATTTTAGGTGCATTTAGTATATCAAGCAGCAATTTTTAACTTGGCCCCAATACTACATTTTCATCTGCATTTAAAAAAAAAAAAAAAAGATTTAAACTAATTTCGTTGTCATCTCATACCAAATGCCTCTCAGGTGCTGGCTTGAGTAACCAGAAGAGAGGATTTCAATCTCTTCTGACTGTCCCAAAATACTGTGTATTGCAACACTCACACCATCAATTAGACATATAAATGGTCAATATATTTTAAAATTGCATTAATTATGAATTCAGTTTTATGTAACAGAGAAAACATATATTGAGATCATGTGATGAGATTTTAAGGTACTCATTGTTGAAATACATGGACAGATACATTACTTCTTTACCATTTTCAAGAGTGCTAAGATGGGAGTTTCTGTACTCATACAGGTGTGTATCTTTGCAAGTGCAGCATTACAAACTCTTCTTGTAAATAATTGCAAGTATTTGTGTTTAACCTATGTAGCACTGCTAAATAAAAATACAAAGATCTGGTTTCTAGGGGATAGCACTGAGACTCTTAAAATGCTCTTAAAATGCTACTGTTTTGAGTGCTTTTTTCCTTATTACTTTGTAGACAGAAGGACAGATGAAGTTACTGGAGCAGAAAATAAACAAGAAATAGAAAAGTTTAAAAAGTAATACAGTATATTCTCAAAAGAGACAGTAAACATATAGCTTTTTTACATGAAAATCAAACTCCATGGGCAAAGAATTTGATCTATGCAAGAAAGTATTTAAATGTTTGTATGGGGATATGTTGGCATGTGTCTGCATGGACACAAATGAACATAAACCACATGTAGAAGCTTTTCACTGGATGAGATGCAATTTGACCTGCTTATCTTGATGAGATAATGTGCTGTGGTATACCCAATAGTAGAACAGAATTCAGCTTCTCATTCCTGGCCCTGCTGCAACACATTTCAAAAATTACTGTTTTCTTCTTAGCCCTTGTTTTCTATGTAAATAATAATGTAAATTGCAAGCTTTTGAAAGAGTATGCTGCATATCTGCAGAATGCTCTGTGGGATCTCAAGCTAGTTGAAATGTCTAGGCTTTGATGTAATAACAAGAGCAAATAAACCCATAATATAATTTTCATAAATGCAAGTATATTTTCAAGAACTAAAAGTTATACTTTCCAGAGTGCTTTGCAGATGAGCTACAGAATACTACCAAATTTAGCCTTATGTGAAACTGTGGATCCATACAAGACTGCAAATAAAATCTGGCACAACCTGCAGTAGGTTTGAAGACCGAACCAGATGGCCAAGCTCATACCTCAGGTGATGAGTTTCTGAAGACTTGTAGAATAAACGATTTAGACTGTTGTCTTTGGATCTAATTTTTGCTATGTCGTTTTACAAAATTTTCACTGGAACCAACAGGAGAGCTATAGAGAGCAAAATATCATAGAATCATAGAATGGCCCGGGTTGGAAGGGACCTCAGGGATCATGAATCTCCAACCCCCCTGTTACATGCAGGGCCACCAACCTCCCCATTTAATACTAGACCAGGCTGCCCAGGGAGCCATCCAATCTGGCTTTGAACACCTCCAAGGACAACCTCTCTGGGCAGCCTTTTCCAACACCTCACCTCTCTCATAGTAAAGAATTTCCCCCTGACATCCAACCTAAATCTTCCCTCCCTCAACTTAAAACCATTTTCCCTTCTCCTGCTGTTATCTACCTTTCAAAGAGTTGATTCCTCTTCTGTTTGTAGGCTCCCTTTAGGTACTGAAACACTCCAGTGAGGTCACCCCGCAGCCTTCTTTTCTCCAAGCTGAACAAGCCTAGTTCCCTGTCTTTGTAGGGGAGGTGCTCTAGCCCCCTGACCATCTTTGTGGCTCTCCTCTGGACCCTCTCCAACAGCTCTGCTTTCCTTGTACTGGAGACTCCAGATCTGGACACAGTACTCCAGATGGGGCCTCACAAGAGCAGAATAGAGAGAGACAATCATGTCCCTGTCCCTGCTGGCCACCCCTCTTCTGATGGAATTCTGAATGGTTCCCTTGATGGCCATGGAGTCATGGGTTTCCACCAGGAATCAAGCAAGCAGCAGCAGTGTGGGGCCTGTCCCTGGTTGGACACAGAGGATGAAGACTTCTTCCCAACTCTGGTTCAGACTCGAAAGAGGGAAAGAAAGCTGTCGGTGATACAGTCAGAAGATTCCTCCTGGGAAGTGTAACCTGAGCTAGAAGTTAAGCAACTGGACGTAAACATACTGTCAATGATTAAGGTACTTCTAAGGCCTACTGATGACAGTAGGCATATGGTAAGAAAGCAGTCTTTTCTAGCAAAGGTTGGTTGCAAACAGAGTCACTTAAGGAAACCAGTGGCACAGACATGTACAGGAAATAAAGGAAGCACAGTAAGACTCTGGTCTGTTGTAGATGACAGCACACCACATCTCTGAGGCAAGTATCACAGACAGTGAAGACCTGGAGGAGAGATCATAAAGAGATGCAGTTGATGAACCGCACCAAGACCTGGGTCAACAGGTCACTGGAACAACAGTAGGAAGCAGAATGGAGGCCTTCATACCAGGTGAACTATTTAACAAAATGCAACTTATATCTCAGTGATATTCTCCCACTGAAGTTAATAAGTATAGTGATAAAGGTAAAACTGATACTCTGAACAGATTTCCGTGACTTGGGCATTTCGTTCTCTGAGCTAATAGTGAAGAATATGTGTCTTTTGAAGTGCCTAGTGCCCTTAACTGGCCACGTGGAGGGCAAAACAAGACAATGTGATTAAAATGCAGACTCATTATAATTAAACCAAATAAAATTAACTGATAAAATGAGGGGAAAAGAAAAGGCAATAGGAAAAATTCTTCAATGTATTTGCATATTCAGAGCCTTAATTGAGGTGGTAAATCCTTAAAAGCTCTTGTGTAGCATCCTGGACAGAATTGGAGAAAGGTTCTTTAAAGGAGACATTCAATACATTCAGAAACAGACAGTCTAAGAACAAAATCCAAATGTGTAACTCAGTAGCTTCAAACTAATTGCCTTTTTTTCCACCTTCCACAAAATTTAACTGCCACTGAACTGTTTAATTAAGATTGTTTGAAAAATATTTTTAAGTGTCAGTGAAACTATCTTCACTACTGATGTCACTACATTATTAGATTTGACATCTTGTCTCTAAATCAAGCAAGATTTAAGCAGTTTGCATTTACATCTTCTCTTTGCATGGGTTTTCCCTGTGAGAAAAAAACACCCTTGTCGAAGTGTTTAATACAACTTCAGCTTGTGGGTGTTTTTCTTATTCGGGTGAGGGCCTGGAAAGCTGAAAACTTCCAGCTTTCTCACAGAAAAATGCGTTTTTAAAGGCAATGTGAATAACTACATTTTCAGAAGAAACAGGAAGAAATACTGGAGGAAACTGTTCCATATGCTGGCTTTAATGTGAGACTTCTCTTGTGTCACATCTCTACAGTCATTGACCACTGCACAGCTTGACAATCTATTCATTCTTTGTCTTCCTGTCTAATTCCACATCGGACTGTAGACATCAGGAGAGGAAGATCTAACAGTTCATTGCACATTACTGTTTCTGCTGTACTTAGTAAGATTAGTTTCATTCACAACTCAAAATAAAGCAGGACTCAAGTGTGCCTTCTTGTGAAGACAACAACAGGGTTGAGTAGCCTCAGTCTGTAGAGTCCCTATAGTCATAAGATGGGATCTAACTGATGTACACAGTACTCTGACCTCCAACCAGTGCAGCATGCGTCACTGTCCAAATGAGGGGAGTTTTGCAAAATGCCATGGAGTACAGCTTCTCACTGACATGCTGTTTCTGAACTCCTGTAGTTCTGCAGGAGTTATTCTCAAAGAGCATTGTGCTGCACAGTGTGCCTTCCCCAAAGGGCTGTGAGTACATGGAGATCAGGCCTTAAATTAAAGACCTTAAAACCACCCTTTACATTTCACTTGTTTCCATCTTTCTCTGAGTGGCTATTCTGTTTTATCCATTGAATTATGTGGAAGTCCCCCATGCAGATGTAATCTGCTGCTCCATAAAGCTCAGGCCAAGATTTAGGCTATGCAATGCATACATTCCAAATGCAGTGAATTTCTCTCCTGGCCTCAGAAGTTCAGGGGTCTGGCATATGTGCACAGATAGGCAGTGGAAAACACCAGGCACGAGGAATTAGATATAGGCCAGTTGAGCAATGAATTAAAGCAAATTTTAGCTGGGTGAGTGTGGCCAGAGCTCCTGCAGTGGATTTGGCTGTAGCATGTACTACTGACAGAACTAAATTGAGAAAAAAATGTTTATTTCTGTAATTTGCCACTAAGTTGTAATGTTACTAATTTCACTGCCACTTCAGTACCGGGTAATTGATTCATCATTTAGGCTATGAGCAAATGGTTTTTTGATCCATTCATTCCAGTTGTCAGAGAGCCAGCTGCTTTGGTAAGCATGCTGTAGTCTCTGTCTCCTAGAACAGCATAATGCCCTTTGAGGTTATAGCTGGAATATAACCAGAACAACCAACGCTAAATGAGGCCCAGTTACAGATTACTTTACATTAAATTTTAACACGCAGCCTAGAGGAGGCTGATCCTCAACAGCACCTTGTTTGGTGTGGGAGTCTTTTATCAGACACGAATAGCATTCCAAGAGAAAATTAAAGAGAAAAATGAAGAACCGGGAAAGCCTTGTCTCTGGGCTGACGAAATGTGAGATATTTCCACCCTCAAAGCTCTACTGGGCTGACTGTTCTCTTGATTTGTTACTGTTGACACTGGGACAGGCTTGCCTTCAAAACAACATAGCTCATTGAAAACGCTATTCTGCAAGTTGATCATGGCATTGGAGCAGCTGAGTGGCTGCCATAAGACCTACATCTCTACAACTGTTGCCCATGTGTTAGAAGTTTCAGGGTTGAGCAGACAAACTGTTCATTCCTTTCACTCACGTGTTACTCAAATTAAGTAGCAGTTTATTCTGCAAGGGCTTCACTGTTTTCAAGGGGCTAGTTATGAGGTAACTGGTACTCAGAATGAGTAACACTAGTTTGATATTCTATACTGAGTGAAATTTTGCAGCTTTAGTCTTAATAAAGTAATTCCTTATAGTAAAGTTATGCATTTTTAGCATTACTTCACTGTGTGGGTATTTAAGAATTCAACATTAAAGGAACAACATCCAAAATTCTCCATGAGCACCTTGACTAAGAACTCCATCTCACAGTGTAAAACCAAAAATATTTAAAAGAATATTCCCCCAGGATGTTTGAAAAATTCAATTTAGATTCTTACCACATATGTTTTATGAGTTATTTTATTCAGCTGCTTCTTGTACAAGTTTTGACAGACATACGAAGAAATCTGTGTTTCTGCCCAGAATGCAAAATAAGTCCCAGCTCTTCGACTGAGTTTCTGTGACTACTTGAAATTTTTTCTCTTCGTGACTGCTGTTACAGTACCACATCACAACTTTTCTTGTGTATGTGTAATTTATTTTAAGGAAGGTCTTTACAAAGTTATGATTAAACTACTGGTCTGCTTCTAGAGAAATTGAACATGTGTACTACTGTTGATGGGTGTTAAGTGTTTTCCTCTCCCCTCAAAACTTGTGTCACTGACTCCTGCTGTTATGCTCCTGGATGGCTCTCTACAGCACAACGTAATATCCTACCATTGTAAATTTTGCAGTATTTAGAAGCTGCCAGAAAAGGAGAGCACAAGAGCTCCAACAGGGAAGGCGTGTATTTTGTTGTAGATCTACGAGCAGAATGGAAGTACTTCCTTACTCCATTCAAACAAAACTTCAACAGATGATTGATTTCACAGGAAGATTTCACAACCTTTTTTTTTAATGTTATAAATTTTTAAATTAATCAGCGTGGCCTAAAGAATACTGTAAGCTGACATTCTGTAAACTTAATTACAGCAAATTAGGTTTAAATGGCAGCATTAACAGCACAGTTAATAAACAAAACAGAAGATAGATAGATAGATAGATAGATACATACATACATACATACATACATATATACACACTTACGTACATACATAGACAGACAGACAGATAGATAGAAAATTGCAACACTTACAATGGAAGAGTAAAATTAATTCTTAGTTTTTGCAGGGATGATTGAGGTGTAAAATGCAAGATTTCTGATGAAAATTCATGTGCAAGGTACCTTTGCATAGGTCTAGATTTTGCTGAAGATATAAAAAATGGTATAACTTTCTATCCAATTCAAAATGTCAATTCCATGCATTGGATCTTCTTGTATACAGTGATGTCAGGGTATATGTCATGTTTGTAGGATTTTAGGTCTCTATTTTGATCCTTGTAAGCCAAGTCCAGAAATAATATGTAACAATTCACTTAAGGAAATTCTGTAAAAGAATGGGATTGAAGGACAACATTTGTGCATAGCACCCTGAGAAACCTGATTCCTATGCCCAGTCTATCACTGATTTGTTGGATATGAGCAGAGACTACTTGATTGAGCCTCTAAGCGCTACATTATCACAAATAACAAGACTAGCAGCTGGCACCGTCTGTTCTCTATATGTGCTTCAGGAATAAACATGATATATTCAGAAAGCTTTTTTGTGCTAGTCAGATACCTTAGTGTGCCTAGAATCAGAGCAAAAAGCGTTTACCAGCAGCTCAGAGAAAACAATGAAATCATGGCAATGTAGGGTCAGTTTTACTTTCCTACCAGATTAAGTGAGAAGCAATAAGGAAGAACATTCCCAGATGTCTTCTCAATCTCTTCTGCCTCATTATTAGTGTTGAATTTCAAAACCATGTATCACAGTTGGAGCTTCTGGAATATTTTTTGTCTTTTGAAGAATTTCATTTAAATTCTCCCGAAATTTTTGGTATGTCTTCAGCTTAATCAGTGAGCTGAGAAATGATCACCAGGCAGTACTCCAGTCCAGTCCAAGATTCCAAACACAATTCCGGTACGTCTCTAGACTACACTGGCAAAAATGTGATGGAATGCCTGGGTGTGCGGATGTGGCATGGACTAATGCACTGAAGCCTGGAGGTGGAGGAGACATACTAACTTTCAGAAAGCAAACAGACTTCGAAGGACACAAACTACAGCCTGGGAGACAGATTTCCTGAGTGCACTAATAACTTCTGCTTGTTTCCCCCCACCAGAATATTTCTTATTATACCCCTATGGAAGAAAATAAAATAAAATAAAAAGTTTTCTACCTCATATTGAATTTTGTTATTCACTGCATCCATGTGCTGCTGTTGGATACACAATTATAGATGACTGTTATTTCCTTCTCCAATTCTCTGTCTCTCTTGTGACGTGCCGCCTTCTTGTTCTTCTATTTAGATCTCTTCCAGAGACCCAGTTTATCTGTGATCTCACAGACACATTAATCAGCTGTCTTCACACCCACACGTTTGAGATGAAGCAAGTGGTGACATTTTATATGGGAGTGTAAGAATATCCTACCTTTCTTGCATTTATTTCTTAAATAGTTCAGACAGAGAGACTTGAGTTTGTGTTTCTGCTACCTAACAGTATGCAAAGATAAGTAATAGTAATTGAGTTACTGTTTAATTCAGAAAGTTCTAAAAGTATGTTAGCATGTCAACAATATGCATATTCTATTCATATACGTTGAATACAGACACATTCCTATGTGTGTTCCTATTCATATATGTATTTATGCATACCTATCCTGTGAATAAAGAAAGGAATACTTACAATGAAGCTACCAGCCTCAGAAGGCTTATAGTGTGAGACTTGTAGGACTTCTTAATTATTACTATTTCTTTACATTACTGAAGGGGATAAAATCCATGGCTTTAACACCAGCCTACCAAGGTTAGTTGGTTCTCTCTTTTTTTTTTCTTCTGAGAAATAGGAGCACTGGGCTAGCTGAGGCAGCAGAGACTTTGTTATCTAATCAGTTTGAGAGTTTGAGAACCTCTGGGCACTCAAAGCCTGCAAATCAGAGCAACTCTTACTTTATAAGAAGAGGGCAAAATTTGACTCTTTCCAGAGAACATAATCATCATTTCTCAGAACCTGCTGACAAGATTACTACTAGTAAGTAAACCAGTTTACTGTCATTCCTGCTCCAGGATAAGTCATCATCCTACTTTCCTACCTGTTGGGGATGGCACTTGCCCTTTGGAGCCAGGCATTTCTGATGACAATGCAGAGGATCATTAATTTCTAGCATCTCCTATTGCAGCAACTCCAGTAAGAATGAAAAAGCAAGGCAAACAAAGCAGCTGCACATCAAAATCTTAAAACTTGCAGTTGAAAATACTTACTTGGAAAGCTCTTTCTACTATGGCAAGAACGTAATGTTCTATTCTGGGAAATAGCTGCTTCCCCAAAGTGTTCTTGTTTGCCTAATGCACTCGCTGAAGGATAGGACATTATCTGCCTACGCATAAAATGCAGTAGCAGTGTTATTTCTCCAATTTGCATTATTCATCCAGAACAAAAAAGCTTTTCTTGTCAAGAGGAGTCTTGTTGGGTTGGCTTGCTCTGCCTATTATTATTAAATAACTGAAACACCATTTTAGTCTTCTAAACATAGAACTACGTGTTTTGTTCATTTAAAAGCTAGAGTGAATTGAATAGCTAAAAGTCAATTTTGGTTGAAAAATGCAGTAAATTCTACAGATGAGGCAGTTTGTTACAACACATTTTCACCTGCAGAAAGGCAAGGGGAAAAAAAAAGAGAAGATGAAGGGCAACAACAAAGTGCTACCTCTGTGTAGAGCACTGAATCAATACTTCGAGAAAACAGCTTTTGTGAAAATAGTAGGGCTTGAAAGGCTGACAGGAGAAGAACAGGATCAAGCTAAGACAGGAGTAGAGCCAGGTGATCAACTGCAGAGTGGGCTCTCAATTATTCATTGTCACATCCCTAATGCTGGAATCCAGCAGCAGCTGGATCCCAGGCAGTTCAATACACCTTAAAGGACTGCAACATTTGGCACTGGGCTTAACGTGCAAAGTGTAATTTTTACATTGTTCAGAAACAGAAATCAGTGATATTACTCAGCCTGCTACAAAAACTAATTACACAGAACTTAAATGCTTTCCTTTCTGGCACTACATTTTAACACAATTTTGCTATTCTGCTTTACTTAATTAATTCAGAGCTAAAGATTGAAGGTGTGGGAAGAAACCTTCAGAAATACAAAATGCAACTCTTCTTCAACATTATTTAACTGTGGCTTTGCTGGTAGTCAAAAGAGACTAGTGATGCTTTTATCCCTTCGCTTGGACCCACTTACATGGCATAACCTCTCCAGCACAGCTGCAAGAGTCACATCTGTAACACAAACTTCTTGAAGTGAAGGAAGAATTGGACTATTTCTATCAGCAGTGATACTGGCTTGGAGAGTTTATCACAAGCCAGTCTAAATTTCTGCCAGTCTCAATTCTGTAGAGTTATGAGTATTTATTTCATTTCATGTCTTATTCTGTTTTTATTTTATTTTATTTCATAGGCAAAAGTGTTTGATATATAAAGATGTAAGAGAGTTTTGCAAGGGAAATGTATTTATAATTACTATTTGTTACCTAAATATGCAAGTTTAGCACAAACTGTGTTGGCCAGTAATTTTGTTCATAACATATCTGTCTTCTGTATTTCCAACAATCTGGTGTACATATGTGCTTTTGCAGCTATGGTAGCAGTGATATGTTGCAGTGACATTATGCCTGTTAACAAGTTTTTTTGCCAGTTTTGCATGACACACATGACAGCAAATGAGATAGATGAACAGCCTGCCTAAGCCTACTTGCACCAGCTTTCCACTGGAAAGTCCCTTCTGTTTGATATTAATGTCACAGTGATGTACCATGGCTTTGACAGTAGCTGTGAATATTCATGGGCTATAATGTATTTTTTCTTTAGAAGGTGCTGAACTCATGATCTATGAGGATTACAGATGACTATTGATTTTTTTATTATTATTTCTGATAAACAACATATTAAGAGAAATGGCAAAATATGTGATGTGATGCATTCATAGAAATTCTGCAGAGTAAGACCAATTTAAGCAGTGGTTTGGAAAAAAAAAAAAAAAAAAGCACAAAAGCACTTGGCATGAATGTATAAAAACAGGAGCTATGCTGTTGCCTAAAAATGAATACAGATATTTTCCTGAAGTTGATACATGATATTCAATATTTTTTAATGAAATGCAAAATATGGTACTTACTCCTAGAATCACAGAAGTTGGAAAGAACCCACAATAGTCATCAAGTACAACCCCTGGCTCCACACAGGACAGCTAGAAATTAAACCCTATGTCTGAGACTTTATCCAAAAGCTTCTTGAACTCCAACAGCTTGGGTCCATGTCCACTGCCCTGTGCAGCCTGTTCCATGCCCACCACCTTCTGGTGAAGAACCTTTCCTAATCCCCATCTGACATTCTCCAGATACAGCTCCATGCCATTTCTTCAGCTCCTATCACTGCCACTAGAGAGCAGAAGGAACCCCATTAGTGAGAGGTCACCAGCCTGAAGTAACCCCAATTACTTCTTTTACTTTGGGTTTGACCCATCACCCAAACGGTCATTCATCATATTGTTTACTTACCTAGCTGGACTTTCTGTCCAGGATACTGTGAGAAACGCTATCAGGATTGTTCCTGGAATTCAGAAAGATGACTTTTATTATTTTCCATGTATCACATGCATATTTCAATGCATTGAGAGGAAATGAGACAATTTATATATCAAGAAAGCAGAAATGAATACAGGAAAAACATACTGCAGTCTTAATGTTCCAAAATATGTAGTGTTTGTAAGAAACCTGAAAAATATCAAGAGAGACTACAAGGAGCTGGGAACAGCAGTGAAGGACTTGGGAGAACAGGTAGTCTTTTCACCAGTCCTCCCAGTGAAAGGGATGGGGAGGGAAAGGGCGGAAGAGTTACAGGCATGTGCATGCCTACAGGGCTACGATGCCATTGGCATTACTGAGACGTGGTGGGATGGCTCTCATAACTGGAATGTAAGAATAGATGAGTATAAAATCCTCATGAAAGACAGGAAGGGGGAAAGGAAAGGGAGTGTTGCCCTCTACACCAACGGTTAGTTGGAGTCCAGAGAGCTCCATCTGGAGATGACTGAGGAGCTGCCAGAGAGCTTATGAGTTTGGGTTAAAAGGAAGGCAGAGGATGGATATAGTAGGGGTCTGCTACAGGCTACCTGACCAGGAGGATCAAGTGGATGAGGCCTTCTATGAACAGATAGGAGCAACTTCAGATTCACAAAACATTGTCCTCATGGGGAACTTCAACCACCCCAATGTTGAAATACAGCAGGGCACCAGCAATCGAAGAGGTTCCCGGAATGCACTGATGATATCTTCCTCTTCCAAGTGGTACAGGAATCCACAAGAAAAGATGCTATGCTGGACTTTGTCCTCACCAGCAAGAAGGAGTTGATGAGTAACATGAAGCTCAAGTGGAGCCTTGGCTGTAGTGAGCATGAAATAGTGAAGTTCAAGATTCTCAGAGCATCAAAGAGGGTGTGTAGCAAGCATGCTACTCTGAACTTCAGGAGAAGACTCCCCATCTTTGGGGAACTGCTTGACAAGGTGACATGAGAAAAGTCCTGGAGGGAAGAGGGGCCCAAGAAAGCTGGTTGGTGTTCAGGGATCATCTTCTCCAAGACCAGAAGCAGAAGCAGCACATCCCAAGAAAGAAGAAGGTAGACAAGAATGCTAGGAAGCCACCATGGATCAGCAGGGAACTTCTGGACTTACTTAGGCATAAAAAGATAGGGAGTGGAAGCAGGAATGGCTTACTAGGGAGGACTACAAAGAATTTGTCTGAGCAGTTAGGGATCAAGCTAGGAAAGCTAAAACCCAGACAGAATTAAATCTAGCTAGGGACTTAATGGGAAACAAGAGGATTTTCTACAGACAAATCAGTGATAGAAGGAAAGTCAGGGAAGATGTGGGCCCTCACTGGAGGGAGACTGAAGGCCTACTCATTAGGGATACAGAGAAAGCTGAGGTGGTCAATGACTTCTTTGCCTCAGTCTTCACCAGCAAGGATTCTAGCTGCAAAGCCCGTGTTGCAGAAAGCAAAGGTAAGAACTGGAAGAAGGAAGATCTGTCTGCTATAAGTGAAGATCAGGTTTGAGGTCATCTAAAGAATCTGAAGGTAGACGGTTACATGGGACATGACAACATCCATACATAGGTTCTGAGGGAACTGGTGGATAAAGTTGCTAAACCACTACCATATTTGAAAGGTCATGGCAGTTTGGTGAAGTTTCCACTGATTGGAAATGAGGAAACATAACCAAGAAGGGAAAAGAAGAAGATCCTGGGAACTACAGGCCAGTCAGTCTTACCTCTGTGCCTAGCAAGATCATGGAGCAAGGCTGTGCTAGGGCGCATGGAAAATAAAGATGAGGCGACTGGTGGTAACGAACATAGCTTCTCCAACAGCAAGTCATGCCTGACAAACTTGGTGGCCTTTTATGATGGAGTTGCAGCATCAGTGGATGTCATCTACTTGCACCTGTGCAAAGCATTTGATACTGTTCCATATGACATCCTAGTTGCCAAATTGGAGAAAAGCAGATTTGTTGGAAGGGCCACTCACTGGATAAGGAATTGGCTGGAGGGTTGCACTCAGAGTGTTGTGGTCAATGGCTCAGTGTCCACGTGGAGAATGGTGACAAGTGGCACTCCTCATGGATCAGTGCTGGGACCAGTGCTATTTAATATCTTTGTAGGTGACATGGACAGTGGGATCAAGAGCACCCTTAGGAAGTTTACAGATGGCACCAAGCTGAGTGATGCAGCTGACATGCTACAGAGAATGGATGACATCCAGAGGGACATAGTCAGGCTTGAGAGCTGGGCCCACGCCAACCTCACAAAGTTCATCAACACCGAGTGCAAGGTTCTGCACCTGCACTGGGGCAATCCCAAGTACAGATACAAGTTGGGCGGACAATGGCTTGAGAGCAGACCTGAGGAGAAGAATTTGGGGGTGTCTGTTGATGAAGGCTTAACATGAGCCAGCAATGCACGCTTGCAGCCCAGAATGTCAATTGTATCCTGGGCTGCATCAAGAGAAGTGTCGAGGGAAGTGATTCTGCCCCTCTACTCTGCTCCCCACCTGGAGTACTGTACTCAGTTCTGGGGACCCCCATACAAGAAGGACATCATGCTGTGGGAGCAGGTCCAGAGGAGGGCCTCAGAGATTATTAAGAGAGCTGGAGAACCTCCCCTATGAGGACAGACTGAGAGTGCTCGGGCTCTTCAGCCTGGAGAAGAGAAGGCTCCAGGGGGACCTCATAGCAGCCTTCCAGTAAATGAAGGGGGCATATGGGAAAGCTGGGGAGGGACTTTTTACAAGAGCTTGTAGGGCTCTTGTAAAAAGACAAGGACAAGGGGAAATGGCTTTAAACTGGAAGTGGGTAAATTTAGACTAGATATTGGGAAGAAATTCCTTACTGTGAGGGTGGTGAGACACTGGAACAAGCTGCCTAGAGAGGTTGTTGTGGATGTCCCCTTCCTGGAAGTTTTCGGGACCAGGCTGGATGGAGCTTTGAGCAGCCTGGTCTAGTGGAATGTGTCCCTTGCCTGTAGCAGGGGAGATGGAACTAGATGATCTTAAAGGTCTCTTCCAACCCAAACCTGTCTATGATTCTATAATTCTATGGCTCTATGATTCTATGATGATTGTAGTATGATGTCTTATTCTTAGGCACATTAATTCTCTGAGGAAAAAAAAGTTAAATAAATATGGCTATGTTAGAAGTCCCTCTCACAAGTCTGTACAGGTAAGCATTTCTGTTCCAGCAAAGGAGAATACCTCTATGTGGCCAATTGCTACAGCATCCTCATGGCAGTACCTACAACTCCAGCTGGCAATTCCAGGGAAACAGATCAGTTACACAAGGGAAGTATCTCTGCTCACCACGGCCAAGCCACTACAGAGGGTTGGAGATACCCTTTTGACACTGTTCCTAGGTAACAGCTGGGAAATTTTTCAGTGTCCCAATCCCAAAAATTCAATAAATCTTTTCATGTTTCAGACAGAGATTTACACTTCTGTATGATCTTGTGTCTTTCCTCACAGCATATGTAATCATAAGAAACTCTGCCTGTTCATTTAAAAAAAGCCAACTTGAATTAAGAAAAAAAAAAAAAAAGTGTTTTTCAAACTAACTACAATTTCAAACTTGTATCAGGATGTATCAATCCCACACACAGATACTCTTAATTAACGTCATGATGCACTATCCATTTGGATAACTTTAAAAAAGCTGCTAAAAAGAAACGTAGCACTGACCATTAGCATTGGTCACAGCTGCCTTGTGCTTCATACTGGAGCCTATTTTGTAGAAAAACTTTGTAGTTGCTTCACGTTCAGCCCTGTCTCTGACCACGGCTCTTGCATAAGTTCTTGGAAAGGGGTAATTTTCTCTGCTTTCTTGCCAGGATTTATCCTGAGTTATCTTTTGGCTTCAGGTGATCTGTCTTGCTCTAATATGGCTCTATTAATTGTCCATGACTAGCCATTTCTAGAATCATAGAATCACAGAGTGCCCCATGTTAGAAGGGATCCACAGGGACAATTGAGTCCTGTACTACCTGAATATTGTCTTGCAACAAAAAGTACATTGTGGTGTTAATGTGCAATGTCAAAAATGTTGTAGCTAATGTTTTCATTTGTTCTTTCTTCAAATGTAAATTCCCATCCTGCTCAAGGCAGCTAAAGGAGTCAGTTGCTAGAGCACCTGATACTATGTGAAGTGAAAAGCAAGTGTTGACAGGCCAGGATATTATCTGAACTGTTGTGTGTTTTTTTTTTTAAACACACCTCCATACTCTTCAAGACTGAGTGGGAGTTGAGATGCCTTTCATCACTGTCAAAGTCCTAGGAACAGACCCCTTTTCTTTGCAGCAGCTTTATTACCTTTCATTGGCTCTTCAGCTCTATCAGATATTTTTGGGAAGAGAACTAATGGAGAAAATAAATTAACAGAGAATGGTAATTCTGACATGAACTCAACAAATAGATTCTTACGGTGATATGACTACAGACATCATTCCCATGGTCTCTCAAACAGAAGTCACCTCTGAGATGTTTCTGAAGGCAACCTTGTGTAACAAGTGCTGTTTTCTCATCTTTCTGCCTCCCAGCTCTCCTTACTTGGTATCAATGGATTCATAATGCAGAAGCTTGCTGCTGTGAAGATACCTATCGTAGCTTTTCATTGCAGTGGGGATAACATTCTGCAGCCTTGGTAGTACAGTGTTCACTGAGTGCTCAAAAGAGCATAGCAAGTGCATGCCAGGAAAACTTCTTGGCTCAGAATCATGTTTACCCACGGTGAACCTGTTACCTGACTAATGAGAACAGACAGAACAATGGTTAGGCCAGATTTGTCTGCGATCCAGCAGACGGAAAGTTCATAAACCCAAAGAGATTGTGTGATTTACTAACAGATTCTTACCAAAGCAATTTAGTGATGAGATGGAGTGTATTACTGCAAATTAAAGTCTTCTTTTTCTGTACTTTGTGCAACACAAGCAAGTGTACGTGAAGGGGAAGAAAAAAGTCCACACTGTCTGGCAATCTGACACAGCATTGATGTGTCACTGTTTGCTGGTATCCCTAGAGAAAGAATTTTGCAAGTGTAGGTGTGTCAGCAGTAAGCAAAACAATCTGAATTTACTACTCTGATTATCGTAAAGGTCTGGGCTATCAAAAGCCAGTCTCCCATACACACAGTACCTGGACCAGTACCAGCTTTTCTTTCATAAGCTAGACCTTGCTATGCTCTTCAGAGTTCTTGTTTCTGATTTCATGGGATATCACAGGTGGAGGAAACTTGGGAAGTTTTTAGGAAGACATTTCCTCAGAGTTTCACTACACTCCAGCTGGCTCAGAATTGGCATCATGAAGTTTCAAAAGACAGGAAGAAGATAAGGGTAGAGTGGAAGGAGATAGAAATGAACTAGATGAATGTTGCACAAAAGAAAAGAAAGTGAAATAATTTTTAGGTAATTAACTGTACCTGTTGCACTAATCAGCTTCATGTGGCTCATTCTTCCACTAAAGCAAATATACTCCTTCTTGTTCTATTGAGTCTATGCAATTACGTACTCTTGCTTTATGGTTTGTCTAATTTATTCCCAACCATTTCCTTTCAGATGGGACTTTACGTAGTTGAATGGTTTATAACTTTAAAATTTTCTCTTCGGTTTCATTCAATACCTCATCAACTCATATTTCATTGCCCCAAAGCCTCATATTAATCTTTTAGTACAGAGCCATGCAAACATTTTAAGCAAATTAACTGAAAATAAAGTAAAGCTGAATTGCCTAAGACTGCTTTTTGTTCTAATGCTCTAGAGAAACTTTCACAGATGATGGCATGTTATCATTTTATCAAAAAAATCAAAATTAAAAAAAAAAAAATACCCCCAAAACCAGCCATTTTAGTGTTCAGCCTTACTTTGGTTGCCATATTAACTAACATTAAAATAAGAAAAAAATGCTCTTATCACTGTTTGGAATTTCAGTTTTCACTTCATGGTGCACTGTAATTTTCTATGCCAAAATTAGCAACTGCTATTCATCATTACCTTAACTCTCAGAATTATCAGAGCTCTGGTAAACTGAAACCCTCTTTCTTATTATTTTATTGTTTACCATGATGCAATTCTTTATAATGTATCTTTACATTCCCTATTGTCACGGGGTTATCCTTAGGTGTAAGTCCGTGACAGGGGGGCGCAGGCCCCGGGAAGAAGAAGAAAAAAGAAGGAGCACGAACGGTTTGCCGCGAGCCGGCCGGCCCCGGGCCGCGTGCGCTCCGGGAGAGGGGGAAGGGCAGAGAGCTGGCAGATAGTTTTAACGAAGAGAAAACACAACGGCAGCGATCTGAGGAGGAACGGTAATTTACCGACTGTAACTAAATCAAACAAAACGAGGGAGACGAGAGCACCCAAAATGCGAGTCAAAGCACGGCAGCGCGAGGGAAAGCACGTGCTTTGCTCCGCGGCGAGCTGAGACGGCTGAGCCGGGGCCAGGGGGAGACAGGCAGACGACCGGGCCCGTCCGGAGCTCCACCGCACTGCCGCTGCCCGCCAGGTCCTACGGGCTGCCGCCCCGCCCCTCCCATCGGGATACTCAAAGTGCCCATAAAAGGCTGTAAACGGAACCAGAACATTAACTCGTTAACTCCCACTGACCCACTTGGTGTTCTGATGTGGAATTCTGACAACAAAAAATCACCAAACCACAACAACTGTCTATATAAACATTGCTTTAGATGTCTCAGATGTCTGTTGGAATGAAGTTTTTGAAAACGCAATTGAACTATCCAGGAAACAAGCCACAAAAGCAAGCAGTAAGATTTGATAACTTGGATTACTGCAACCAGCAGGAAAAAAAATCTGCTTAAAAATAGAACAAAATACTTTTTAAATTATAATGTCGATATATTTTAGAAAATAAAATAATCCGATTTTCATATATTAAGACACTGATTGCTCTTCTTGTGTGTTTTTCATTGACATGTTCCTAAGCACTGTTTTAACAGTTAGCTTTAAATATAAATGGCAGCCATTTTATTTTTAGGAGTTAGAAGCAATCCAAGCAGTCAGGATATCCGAGTTTGCACACCTTGGTTTGAAGTGTTTTTTTTGTTTTGTTCTATATAAGATATTTCTTATACTATGGCCAAAGGTTCTCTTCACCCACTCAAAAAACAAAAGAACTGCTAAGCGGGATAAAATATGCTGTATAAGTAAATATGGCATTCTTCTGCTGATGAAATGGGACAAGGAGCCCCATTATAAATAGAAAACATCAATACAGTTATGCAGCTATCATCTGGCCTTCACAACAGGCTACTTTTAGGATTTATTTCATTGATTTACAATCAGTGTAAATCTATTTTTTACAATTGGAGAAAGAAGCTGTGCCTTTTTATTTATAGTAAAGACTGTTTTCTTAATCATGTTGTTAAAAATAGCTTCATGAATGGACAGGGAGTACAAAATATAACACAGTGCAGCCTGGGTGAGGGTCATCAACAGATTACCTCTAGATTATCTGGATTATACGATTACTCCTGTGAAATGTAGGTGTTTTACAAATTAAAAATTAATCAGATTTCACAAAAACTATTATTAAGTCAAGATAACAACTGTTGGCCTACATGTATTTAAGTCACAATGACTTTTGGTGTGGATTTCATAATTAATACAACAAAGTGTGAACAGGCTATTAAAACTCACTCATTTGAAAAGGCCTTACGCTGATTATACCAAGCAGTCTTGGTGAAGGAATTTTAGTGTTACCCAGTTTGCATTCAAATGAATTTCAAATATGTCTTTATCTTGACCACTTTCCCCTCCTCCAACATTCCTCCGACAGCTTTAACAAAGCCAATTTCATTTGCATTTGGCAAGTAAGAATCTTGTTCTTCCTGGAATATAGTACAGAAAAAGGCCCATGCATTTTCTCAGCTATATGCATTCAGCACACTGGGTCAAAACTGCAGCAAAGGGCAGCGACTTCTCTGGAAATCCTTTTGTGAACCAAGATGCCCCTTCTGCAAGATCTCATGCTCTGACCAGAGGAAGTAAGCCTATTTTACAGGATTCTCAGAGAAGATCTGGCACAAGGAAAACCTCTGCTCAACAGCAGGGAACTACTAAAACCACCGTGTTTCTTGGGAATAAATAATTCCAAAAAATTACAGGGAAGACACAGTTCCGTGCAATGCACACATCTCAAACTCCATACACATTGACACTGAAATCCTGCCTATATCTATCACAGAACAGAAGTTATACTGCAGCTACCAGGCTTGAAATAAATCAAAACATGCATGCAGAATTAAGTCTGAAACTTCCTTGCATTCGTCACCAGGAACACACTCCTATTATAATGGTAGCCTCAGATTCCCCTATTTAAAAAGGATATGTACTGGAAAATGTGAGCACATAGATGGATGTTGTTGCTCTGAATACATACTGAGGACGCTATTTTAGTTGGAAAGCATCAGATTTATTTCAGTCAAATTCATGTTAAAACAAATGTGAAACCAATGGAATCTGATGTAAAAGTAACAAAAGTAGAATGAAACATGAAGTAGATTAAAATAGTATATTTCTATTCTTAATCACTAAATAGGCCACAAGAAAGGAACTGTATTTCTCCTGACCAAATAACGGCCTTCTATATTCTGTAGATTAATAAGATTAATGTGCTAAAGGATAACAAAGGAGATGATTTGAAAGTGTTTCCGTGCACAGCTAATAACTATGTGTTGCTTGTAACTTACTTATGGGTGATTTAGGATTTCATTACTTGTAATGTGATCTGATTAATGTTTACATATTCACCCCAAAGAATTTCCATGTTACTTGTTATAATTTGCATACTACCTATGTTTATGGTGAAATAACAGTCACATACCTAGGTGTGATCATTAGGAAGTACTCTGTCAAAGGTGACAGCTGTAAGAACAATCTCAGAAGTTCTGGGTGAGATTGAGAGCAGAACAGGTGGTTCAGGATGGATTTTCATGTAATAGCCCGGTAACAGAATCTATCTATTTTGTTCTCCAAAAAACATGTCTTCAACTCTTTTTAGCTTATGTATTTGCAAAGAGCATGCAACTTTCTAGTTACTTAAGCTTGAAAGTCTTCTGTAGATTTTAATAAGTTATGAGTCTTTAATCTACAGTGCAATAAGTTGCCTTGAGACATGCTGGTATATGCAAGTAGCTTTCAAATATTCCCAATAAGTTTACGAATGCCAGTACATTAGTGGACATATGAAGCATCTTTCAGGATTGCCTCTTTGGACATAAAAACATCAAGAGCTTGACTTTTATTGCCATATTAGTATTCTTTATGTTTTAGCTATTACAGGACAAAGGCAGTTGTCTGTTATGAAATACTAATAACTGGAAATAAAACATCATTCATATATAAAAATGTCTAGCTATTATTTTGTTTTTTTCTTGTTGTTCGTTTTGGTTTGTTTACTTTTTTTTTTTCCTTAAAAAGAAAAATACCGTTAGATTTCCTCTGTAATACTTTAATTGTGACTGTGGATAGGATTACTGATATCATCTCATAGCACCAGCATGTACATCTACAGGATTTATAACTCGGTTCATGTCTGCTCTTTTGTGGATTTCATCCAAGAGATGCTCGAATGCCGAGCTCTTGAAATGTCTCCCTTGTGGTGATTTAACTGCACTGAGCTGCATCAGCAAATAGCATTGACACATAGCAACTGTTACACTCCAGCACAGTTTGATTTAGTGCTGAATTTTTATAAATGTATTCTGCTGTAACCTTTTTATATCCATTCCTTAGTATGGGCCAAGTCTAAAAATCAGTTTCATGGAGTTCAAAAGACTCTGGTATTCCTCTGGAATTTTATCTTACTAATATGGTAAGTATCTGTACCGAAAAATACAAGCACACACATTTTTTAAAGTTATGTTTAATCATTTATAATAACCAGGAAACCATACGTAACCAGAAAAATTGTAAACAAATTAATTGTAGCTCTAAAAATATTTTAAGTATACTTCAAAACACGTAAAAACAAAGATCACTTTTAGAAAGTGAGGTATGTGATCCACACCCAGCTGTGATTCTATATCTGCATATTCAGTTTCAGTAGTGAAACACAGAAATCGAATATCACTTAGTAAGCAAGCATGAAAGCATTTGTGAATGAAAAAAATGGGTGTGGAATCATGGAAACATAAATATTTGGATCTAAGCATTAAACTGGTATGTCAACATGCAGTGAAAAGGAGGTTAGAGGAGAGCGTCAGTGTACTGCTTGTTCACTAATCGGACACTGGCCTCATACCAAAAACAGCTCTCAAATCTCATTAAACTACTCTTTATCTGTGGGGGAAGAATACACATCAGCTGTCTTCATTGAGGATCAAATGGCATAAAAGTGTTATGGCTCTTTCTGCTCTCAGCATGGAAAGAAAGAACAAAAATGTAAACACAAAGAGCATGTAATATCTTGAGTGTTAAATAAAGGACAACATTTGAAGAAAAAAAGAAGGAAAGAAGAAAAGCAGAAAAAGAGAAGACAATGGGAGAGATCTGGTGCCAGATAAGAATGAAGAATTTCATGGCTATAAAGCACAGTTCTCAGAACTAATAGATTTAAGTGACACTGGTAGCACTCCCAAAGACTTTTTTGGACAACGTTGCCAAGTTGTCTAGTCATCTATTTTCAAACTTCAAGACAAGTTTGAAATTGTCCTTGTTTCACCTGTAACAAGGTTGACTTTTCCTTCATAGTGTCTGACATGAAGCTATGTTTCGACTTTTAAGGGGAAAATAATGTTGATAAAACATCAATGTTTTAGTTGTTGTTGAGCAATACTGCACAGTTTCTCAGCACCTTGTGCTGCCCTGCCAATGAGAACCTCAGGGTGCATAAAGAGCTGGAAGGGGACAAACACAGAACAGCTGACATAAACTGGCAAAAGGGATATTCCAAAATATATGACATCATGTGAAAATAACTTGAAAAACAATGGGAAGGTGGTCAGGTGGGCAGCCACCAAAGCACTCGCTAGGCACTTATTGGCAGCTAATGAGCAATTGCACTGTACATTACTTGTATTGTATATATCACATATTTTTTCCCCTTCCTTATCTGTCTTAGTAAATAGCTTTTATCTCAACCCATGTGTTCTATGTTGTTTTTTTTCCATTCTCTCCCTGCTCCCACAGGGGGAGGTGGGGCAAGAGGATGACTGTGTGACACTGAAATGTCTGCTGCGTTAAACCACAACAGAAATAAAGATAAAATACAAATTATCAGCAGCTCAGAATATATTGCTCTAAATCTCTCAAATAAAGTCTGCAAAACGGGAAGTCTCCAGTGCACTGAAATCAAATGGACAGTAAATAGAATCTGTTACCTGAGGTAACATCAAAACATCCCCATCTGCAGATTGGATGCAGCTTCAGGTTAACATACATGAAACAATAAACATTTCTGGAACTGTCCTCACCTTCTCTTACTGTAGCATCTTTCTACTTGATCTATTTCATTTCACCTTATATTGCTAAAATAATCCTTTTATTTTATTTTAGAAAGGTAATTATTAAAAATATATATATTCTCATCACATTGTTGCTTGAAAAAATCACAGATAGCAAAATTAAATGTCTTGAATGGTAAAAAGGTCAGAATTTTTTGTCTATTTTCTACAAGTAGTCTTATAATAAAAATAATGCAAGAAAACAGTTTGTTCTCCTTCTCTTTTACTCTGCACCAGCGAGGCTTCATCTGGAGTGCTATGTCCAGTACTGGGCTCCCAGTACTAGGGATATGGGCATACTGGAGAGAGTCCAATGGACCAAGACGATGGAAGGACTGAAGCATTTCTCCTGCAAGGAAGGGCAGAGAGAGGTCAGACTGTTCAACCTGGAGAAAGAAAACTTGGAGGAAGTATCATCAGTGTCTATAAACATCTGAGAGAAGGATGCAGAGAGGAGAGAATCACACTTTTTACAGTGGTGCAGAGTACCAGGACAAGAGACATGACCTGGAAAATGGGAGGTTCTCTCTGAACACCAGGAACAAGTTCTGTGCTGTGTAAATGATTGAGCACTGGCACAGGTTGCCCAGAAAGACTGTGGAGTCTCCTCCTTAGAGACCCTCAGAAGCAACCTGGACACAGTCCTAAGCACCCTGCTCTGGTTGTCTCTGCTTGGGCAGGGGTTGAGCCATGTGGACCCAGAAGTCCCTGCCAACCTCAATTCTTTGTACATGATGATTTGGAAAAGATCTGCAAAAGAAAATCAGTAATTTCTTAAGTTTATGTGAAAATGTATTCTATCACCTCTTCAGAAAAGATATTTCTCTTAACTAGAGCTGCCATAAGCATCTTTCCTAGACAGCAAATGATCTGTCTGTATTTTTTAAAACGCACCATACAAAAGGAAAGAACAAGATAAACATTAAGTTGACTTATTGTACTTAAACACATTTTCTGCTGCATGGCACATTATTTTCTCTACCATTACACGTCTTTTTTAATTTTTCAAAAGATAGAGCACAGTGACAAGTATATTAAGTCAGTCTTAAAGAATTATATCTGGAAAAAAATTGTTAGGATTTGGTTTTAAACAAATGATAAGAAACTTTTCTCCAATTGGGCAGTAATATAAACAAGAATGTAAAATGAAACTTCTTTTTGTGCCCTCTACATCAAAAAAGGAACAGAGAGTGAATAGCTATGAGAGAATTTAAAGCTTATGGATGAGAGAGACTGTAACAAATGAAGCCTTGTGGTTGGTGTCTACTACAGGACACCTGATCAAGTGGAGTCTGTTCATGAAGCCTTCTTCCTCCAGCTACAGGTTGCATCATGATCACAGGCTCATGTCCTGCTGGGGGACTTCAGTTACCCTGGTATCTGCTGGAAAAGTAGCACTGTATGCCATATGCAATCCAAGTAACTCCTGGGAAGTATCAAGGATTACTTCCTGAGCCAGGTAATGAACAGCCCCATGAGGGGGAATGCAGTCCTGAACCTTTTACTCACCAACACAGCTGAACTGATTGGTGACCTCAGGATTGGAGGCTGCTGGGGCTGTACTGACAATGCATGTGTGGAGTTCATACTCTTGAGAGATACTAGATAGGCAAAGAGTAAAATCAGGAAGCTTTATTTTAGGAAAGCCAAATTCCAGCTCTTCAGGGAGTTAGTCAACAAAACCTTTCTGGGTATCTGTCTTCAAGGACAAGGAAGAGGAGCAGAGGTGGCAAATCTTTCCTTAGTGTAAAGAATTCTCTGTCCCAAGTGGCAAAAGTCAGGAAGGAAAAGCAAGAGGTTCACATGGCTGAACCAGGGCCTGCTGGTCAAACCAGAAAACAAGAAGAAAATGCATAGGTAATACAAGCAGAGACAGGTAACCTGAAAGAATAGAAATGCTGCTAGGCTGTGTAGGGATGGGTCAGGAAGGCCAGGGCCCATCTGGAGCTGGACTTAGCAAGGGGCGTGAAGAAGGATAAGAAACACGTCTATAGGTATATCAATCAGAAAAGGAAAGTCCAGGAAGGTATAGCCACTCTGGTGAGCAACACAGGCAGGATAGTAACAACAGACAAGGAAAAGGCTGAGGTATTCAATGGTTTTTTCTTCAGTCTTCACTAGTGACTGCTCTACACACAGCCCTCGAGGGTATGGTTCTGAAGATCAGAAATGGGGGATCCCATCTCACTGTAAGAGAAGATCACGTTTGTGAGCACCTGAGGAACCTGAACATCCACAAGTTTATGGGTCCCAATTAGCATCCCAGAATCCCGAGGAAAGTGGCTGACATTATCAAGCAGCTCTCAGTGATGTTTGAAAAGTCATGGCAGTCAAATGAAGTTACTGGTGACGGGAAAAAAGGCAACATCACACCCATTTTTAAGAGGGATAGAAAGGATGAGCCAAGGAACTGCTGACCTGTAAGCCTTACCTCTGTGCCAGGGAAGATCATGGAGCAGATCCTCCTGGAAACTATGCTAAGGCACATGGAATAGGGAGGTGATGCAGAATAATCACCGTGGTTTCACCAAGGGCAGGTCCTGCCTGACCAGCATCATGGCTTTTTATGATGGTGTAACTGCATCAATGGACAAGAGAAGAGCCACTGATGTCATCATCTACCTGGAATTCAGGAAAGCCTTTGAGACGGTACCCCACATCTTTCTGTCAAATTGGAAAGACATGGATTTGATAGGTTGATTGTTAGATGGATGAGGAACTGGTTATGAGATCATTTCCAGAGAGTGGTGGTCAGTGGCTCAATGTCCAAATGGAGATCAGTGACAAGTGGTGACCTTCAGTGGTCAGTGCTGGGACTGGTGCTCTTTAACATCTTCATCAATAACATCAACAGTGGGATTGATTGTGCCCTCAGCAAGTTTGTGGATGACAGCAAGCTGCGTAGTGTGGTCATCATGCCTGAGGGATGGGATGTCATCCAGAGAGATCTAGACAGGCTTGAGCAGTGGGCCCAGAAGAATCTCGTGTGGTTCAACAAAGCCCAGTGCAAAGCCTTGCACTTGAGTTGTAGCAACCTCTGATGTCAGTACATGTTGTGGGATGTGAGGATAGAGTATAGCCCTTTTGAAAAAGACTTGGAATTACTGGTGGATGGGAAGTTGGATATGAGCCAGCAATGGGCCTTCACAGACCAGAAAGCCAATCATATCCTGGGCTACATGAAAGGAAGCATGGCCAGCAGGATAAGGGAAGGTGATCCTGCACCTCTACTCTGCACTGGTGAGGCCTCACATGGTATACTGTATTCAGCTGTGAAGTCAGTCAGCTGTGAAGTACAGGAGAAACATGAACCTTTTAGAGCACATCCACAGAAGGGCCACAAAAATGAACTAAGGGATGGAACACCTTCCCCATGAGTACAGGCTGAGAGAGCTGGGGCTGTTCAGTCTAGAGAAGAGAAGGCTTCACAAGGAGCTGAGAGAGGTCTTTCAGTATATAAAGGAGTGCTACAAGAAAAGAGACAGACTTTTTTAGCAACACAGTAGGAAAGGATTCCAAACTAAAAGACGGGAGATTTAGGCTGGATATAAAGAAGTTGTTTTTTACAATGAGGGTGGAGAGGCATTGGAACAGATTGCCCAGAGAGGTGGTGGAAGACCCTTCCTTGAAGACATTCAAGAGCAGGGTGGACAGGGCTCTGAGCACCCTGATCAAGCTGTAGGTGTCCCTGTTCATTGCAGAAGAGTTGGACTAGATGACCTTTAAAGGTCTCTTCCAATTCAAACAATCTTATGATTCTATGAAAGATACTGGTAATTACTCTTTTTCACTGCTAGGGAAGCTAAGATGTTTGATGAATACAAATGTTGTTTAAAGAAGAGAAGGCAAAAGGATACTAACCTACATATACAGAGTTGGAAAAAAATATTCAAGTGTTATAAGCAAGGGTGTTTTTTTGTGTGTTTGTTTGTTTTTTTTTAATGGACTAGAGGTGTTGGCTGTCAAGCTCTGTTACCAGCTGCTATTTAAGGAAATCATTTCCAATCTGAAACCACTGATGGTCCATGTGGGCACGATAGCTGGGCATAGATATGCAGGGACAAATATAAAACACAACAACAACAATAAAGTGTTTTTTAAAAAGAGAATGTTAAACTGTGCTAAAGAGCCTGAAAGAAAATTTAAAGGCTGGCAGAAATCTGTCAGCTTGAAAGGCTGCAGAAAAAAAGAGTCTGCAGTAATGCCAGGAGATTGATACGAAGTCCAAGCTCTGCAAAATTTGTAATAAGCTCCAAAGTAATTTGATATCCATTTATGACAATGGGAGATCAATATAATATAAATGCACTGTCTGAGTACAACAGAGCATGGGAATTTCTCTGTATAAATCCTCCTGGGACTGTTAAGAACTTAGAGAAAAGTAATAGGTTTCACAATCTTGAGAGAATTCAAACTGGAAATTTTGGTATTTACATTTTTCTTACTTTTATACTTTTAATAAAATATCACGTAAAACTGTAAAATCTCACCAGCTGTGGATGTTTGTTTTTCTTTTCAACAATGAACGCTACAAAATACCACTGTATAAAGATCAAGGAAGACTTTTATTGCAGGCCAATAAGAGAGAGCCACTGACACTGTATAAAAATAGATTAAGAGTATAGACTTTCTCTTTGAAAATGAAAACATCATCTAATAAGACAGCGTTACTAAGATTGAAAGGTACAAACAGCTGACTTTTATCCCTTACAGGGCACATTCCTATTCCCAACTCCCACATCCTGGACACAAGTATGCCTGGGGTAGTACGAAGTACCTTTTTTAATGTCCCTGTTTGCCTTGGTGGAAGTATCCTTTTGGATCCACAGACTTGCAGAGATATCAGGGAGAGTACCGTGTCTACCATGCGCTCCCAAATTGTCCACCTTTCAGATGGAGGTGAGAACTAGGCAAGAATAAGCAAAAGAACTAGGAGGACATCACATAGTATCACCTCTCCTTTTACATCCATAATAAGATCAGGCACAATTTAGTTCAGAACAGTAAAATTATTATTGCTTTTCAGCACAACAAAGTGTGAGTAAGAAACATTGCACAGTAAATGCCTTTAGTAATCTCCAGGATGATTCTGGCCAGCAGTCAGAATGCCTCTGGGGATCACAAAGAAATACAAGGCAAGAGCTCTGCTGCCATTCAACCAAAGTCAATACCTCAAATACTGTAAATTAACTTAGCTCAGTTAATGACTGCTTAGAACTGTGGGTATTTTTCGGGATCATCTCTACTTACACTTCTTAGAGAAGTTTAGGGGGATATTTTGTCCAGAAAAGGTCAGTCAGTGCCTTTCTAAACATCTTTCCTAGTAAGAATGTTTACAATTTGTACCAGTACACTTTCCAGGGATGTTGTTCTTTGACAAATTTACAGTATACAAGTAAACACAAGTCCAATTATTCATTCTCCCTTTCTTTTTTGTCATTTTTTTCTCTCATGCCTAACAAGTTCATCACTCAGTGTTCTGTTTTGAAATCAGCTTTGAGTTCATTGTGTTCAACAGCTATTTCTATTAGGGATTAAATAAAGTGATGCTATTTAAACTGTATTGGTAATGCCCTATTCAAGAAACTACTACATTTTTTCAAAGGTAGCTGTCACTGCAGTATTTTTAATTGTCCAGAATATTACTTTTTAAGCCATAACTGTAGAAGACACACAACTACTTCTTTATACATGTAAGTGTAGCATAAATATAAAAAACAAAAGAAAAAAAGGAATCTCACCCCCTGTTCATAATACTGAAATGTTTCATAATACAGTTCTTACACTTCATGCAATTTACACTTGTCATGTTATCATTTTGGCTTTTGGTATTAAGTTACTTACAAATATAACTTGATGAATCAAATTATAGAAATCAATTACTCTTTTTATATCATCATGGTTGAACACTTTGGGACTGTGTATCCTATTGGAGAGGACAGGGAGAGGAGAGGGAGAGTAGAGGGATAGGAGAAGAGAAGAGAAGAGAGGGAGGGGAGGGGAGGGGAGGGGAGGGGAGGGGAGAGGAGAGGAGAGGAGAGGAGAGGAGAGGAGAGGAGGGGAGGGGAGGGGAGGGGAGGGGAGGGGAGGGGAGGGGAGGGGAGGGGGGGGGAGGGGAGGGGAGGGGAGGGGAGGGGAGGGGAGGGGAGGGGAGGGGAGGGGAGGGGAGGGGAGGGGAGGGGAGGGGAGGGGAGGGGAGGGGAGGGGAGGGGAGGGGAGGGGAGGGGAGGGGAGGGGAGGGGAGGGGAGGGGAGGGGAGGGGAGGGGAGGGGAGGGGAGGGGAAGGGAGGGGAGGGGAGAGGAGAGGAGAGGAGAGGAGAGGAGAGGAGAGGAGAGGAGAGGAGAGGAGAGGAGAGGAGAGGAGAGGAGAGGAGAGGAGAGGAGAGGAGAGGAGAGGAGAGGAGAGGAGAGGAGAGGAGAGGAGAGGGGAGGAGAGGAGAGGGGAGGGGAGGGGAGGGGAGGGGAGGGGAGGGGAGGGGAGGGGAGGGGAGGGGAGGGGAGGGGAGGGGAGGGGAGGGGAGGGGAGGGGAAGGGGAAGGGGAAGGGGAAGGGGAAGGGGAAGGGGAAGGGGAAGGGGAAGGGGAAGGGGAAGGGGAAGGGGAAGGGGAAGGGGAAGGGGAAGGGGAAGGGGAAGGGGAAGGGGAAGGGGAAGGGGAAGGGGAAGGGGAAGGGGAAGGGGAAGGGGAAGGGGAAGGGGAAGGGGAAGGGGAAGGGGAAGGGGAAGGGGAAGGGGAAGGGGAAGGGGAAGGGGAAAGAGCTTTCCTGGTCATTACTTACACCTTTTCCACTGGCTCTACTATTGTCACTTTTCCTCTCATGACAAATGAAAAGTTTTGTAAAACACAGTGCTAGTGGCAATAATTTATGTTGTCAGTGTGACTCATTCAACTCCTCCAGACAGTCTCCAAAGATCTCTTCACTTCATGAATCTCTCTTGTTTCCAGATGAGCAACCATCGGCTTTATGAAACAGGAATCCAACAGGATATGGTGTGCATTCAAAACAAAATTATCTAGCCAACAAAGAACAATATTAAGATGATATACTTGAGTCTTAAGAAGAAGTTTCTGTTAACGAGAAGTTTCTGTTAACTATGGTACCTGAACAGGTGAATAATTTGTTTAATGTGTAACTGCCATCAGTTTACACGTTGATAGCCTGCTGCACACCTTTTCCCTATCCATTTATTTAATATACTGGCTTTTAACCTTTCCAAAGTTCAACCTGTCCAGTGAAAATATATCTTTAATGATTTGTTTCAAACACATTAATGTGTTTTACCTTTTAACATGCTACAGAGCATTTATATTTTAAATTCCATTTAAAAAGTTATTTGGCATACTATGATTACTCTTGGGGAGATGGCTGGCGCAGATTGCTAGAGGCAGTAACAACTTTACTTGCTACTGTTAAATTTACCTTCACCTGTGTGTCCAAAGTTTAGGAGGGTGTTTTAGTCCTTTATATGATACAAAAAGTAACTTGAGACAGCTTGCCAAAAGCTAACACTAAACACCTCTTGCCTACAGGTAGTTAAAAAAGTATTTTTAGTTTGGAAAAGAAAGTGGATGAAATTCTCACAAGCAACAACCTAAGTGGAAAGGGTTAGCATGTCATTTGCATCAACAGTGAGTTCACTAATTCCCTAACCTAGCAGAGACAGGTTATAAATTTAACTAAAAATAAATACTTTTTGAATAGGCGAAATAGTGGTGATATTTTCATATTCTCGTAAAAAAGGTTAGGTGAGTCATTTTGCACATATTGAAAATGAGTGGAAATTTTCCTCTACGAAATTAATTAATCTGTGATATTTTCTGTCTGAGAATTACCTCCAGTTAATCATTTGTTTCTTATCATCAGTTGACCAGGTCTTTAACATGTTATGCATCTTACTTTGTTCCCATCTTCCAAAAGATGTAAACTGCACATTGTTGAACAAATCTTGCTACATGTAGTTAGCATAACTAACTATACACAAATCCAAACATTCACTATCTAAATCTCCTGTCCTTGTTTCCTTCCTATGTTCTTGGCAGGACATCAGAAATCAGCACCATCTGAAACAGATCATTAAGGTAGAATTTTCTTCTGAAAATGTACTTCTATCTTACAAATATTTTGTTTTATTAAAACAGAGAAATCTAAAGAAAGTTAACAGGAATCTAGTACTCTGCACTTGCCTGAGGTTGGTTAAAATCAGACAAATGTAACACGTCTTTCATTCTCTCCTCCTTTGTCTCCACCCAGTGAAAGGCCACTAATTGCAATAGACTTCAAAAAGACTGTTCTGGTAATTGTGGAATGTGAAGTACATGGGCAATGTGGCCACAATGGCTTTTCAATCACTTTTAGCAGGAATATCTGAGTAGCTGACTATGCCAGTTTTGTAGCTTTCTTATACTGGGGACTCATTAAAAATACCTACAGTAGAAACCAGAATACAGCACCATAGCTTGAGTATTTCTAGCTTCCTCTCACATCCACTAAACTCTGTGTTACTGCAAGCTGCTTCCCACATCTTTGCACTGACAGCAGGGCCAGAAACAGTATTATCATTTGATTTCAAATTATATATATCAGTACTGATGAACTGGCAATATATCAAGCAGACAGAAAATATCATTTCCTTTCACTCGTTCCAACATCTTCTCCTTACTTACAGCCACTTTGCTCCATTCAGCTCCCTGCAGTATGTCAGAAGATTTGAACTTAGATACCTTTTTGAGACCTCCACTTGTTAGTTAAACTTTATTGCAGCCGACTCATAAGTTGAAAACTGTTAAGAAAGGAATAACAGAGGACTGGGCATCCAGGCAGACACCAAATCATATAAAATGTCATAAGGAAAGCAGGCCAGGACTTGACAGATGCCATATGAAATTCAGATAGGTATCTTTTGTGGATGAACCACAGAAGTATGAAAGCTGCGCTTGCCGGGATTTGAAACAGTTGCTATATTTGCAGTGTTTACTTATGCTATCTCATGTGTTTTGTTTTGCTTGAAATCTAAAAAGTTAAAAATCCAAAGGGCCCATTTCACTTACATACATATGAACCATGTAAAGATGGACAACATACCACCATATAAAGCATATAGTGTGTATAGCACGTATATATTGTAAACTCATTTTTATTGCGGTATGGTTTAAGCACTTTTTAATTGGAATATTTGTTCCCTTTCTTTTATATAACAAAGCTTGTTAAACAACTTTAATAGCTACTATGACCAGCTTTTACCCTGACCTATCTCATGTCTCATGATCTGTCAAGTTTCATAATGAGGCTCAAGAATTTGGCTCTCATTTTCTTTTTCCTGGTGACAGCAACTGCAACTAAAGCATTTGCATCCTAGCACTACAACTGCTTGCATGTCATAGCTGTGGCTGGTGTGTTGATCCACGACGCTGAAGGGAATTTACAGAACTTACATCTCTGCACTCAGAAAAGCTGAACTGGAAGACAAAGACACATGTATGCATCTCCAAGTTTGCTGAAAGCTTGGATTTCACAGTGTCTGTGGATATATACTGACAACACCACACGTGTAAGCGCTAAGCTATTAGTACAATGCAAGTAAGTCGTCCATAATGACAGCACAATATGCTCTGAACACTATGCATGAAGATAACATCTGAAAAAAAAAAAAAAACATTAGGTCATTAACTGGACTGCGCGTGTAGGGCTTTTTAATAGCGGGGAGCACCTTGGGTGTACACACGCAGATCCTTCAGCAAGATCCTTCAGCAAGAGGAGATTGCTGGCGTAGCACAGAAGTGTTAATGCTTGCTGAACACCAGACAGCTCTCACGGGAAACGTGGAGCTGGCTGAGCGCTGCAGGGAGACGATGGACCTGTTTATGCGTACGAACTCCCGGTGTTCCACCCAGTCGAGGATTCCAGTATTCCTGCGCAATAACCGGCGTTAGAAAATGACCTTTAAAATAAATGAGTGCGACGTTTGGAAGCAGCCTGGCACAGCGCTGGGGCTGAGGTAATGCAGCCCCCCCAGGGCGCTCTCTGGAAAAACAGCGGGCTGAGCGCCTCTGGTAGCCGACACAAAACGGCGGCGCGCAAGGCCCGGAGCGTGCGTGCAGACAGCACCGTCTGGGCGGGCAGCGTGTGCAGGAGGGGGACGGCTGGGGCGGGGAGACCGCGAGCACACGGCCCCCGGCCCCCGGCCGCCGGGCCTGCCTGCCTGCCTGCCTGCCTGCGCCCTCGGCGTCCTGGGCGCGGCCGGGCGGCCATTTCGCCGCCGTCTCCACCCGCCCCCGGCCGCGGCCGCAGGGAGGCCGCCGTTGCCACGGTTACCGTCCGGAGTCGCCCCCGCCCGCCCCCGCGCGCCGCGCCCCGCCCCCAGCCCGCCCCCGCCGGCCAATCGGAGGGGCGGCGGCGGCTGAGCGAGCTTCCCTTTGTTCAGCCATTTCGGGGTCCTCCGCGCTCTCGGGTGCGGAGCTGCGGAGGGAGAGGACCGGCCGCTCCCTCGCCACTCCCCTTCCCCGCCGCCGGGCTCTGGGATGGTGTGGGTAGGTGTCCGGGCTGCGAGGGGCGGGCTGCGACGTCCCATCGGCGGCCGCTGCCTGCGGACGGGCGGGCGGGGGCCGGGCTGGCAGCCGCCGGAGGCCGAGCCCGAGCCCGAGGCCGGGACGGTGTGAGCGGGCTGAGGGGCCGCGGCGGGCTGCCGCCTCCCGCCCCGCGGGCTGCGCTGGGCTGGGCGCCTCCCCCCGGAACTACGGCGGGTGCCGCTGCCCCGCCGCGCCGCCGGCCCCGGCGCTGCGGCCGGCCGGGGAAGCGCAAGTTGGCTCGGAGAGAGCGACGTGGCCGCGTTTCGTGCCTCGGTTCCGCAGGGCGTGGGCTGCGTGCTGCCCGCGTTTGGCTGGGAGGGGGCTTCTCCGTACTTGCGTCTGCTCGAGGAGTGCCGGGGGAAAACATCTCCTTCCTGTCTGGGAGGGCCCTCAGGTCGGCCGCCCCGAAGGCGCCGGCGAAGCCCGCGTGCGCTGGCCGCGCAGCGGGCCCGAGTGCTTTCCGTGTCGCTATGGACGCCTTGCTTAGCTTGCGGGCTCCTGCTCTTCTGTCGTGAAGACAATAATTCCTCTCTCTTGATTCTGGGCTCCAGACCCGAGCCATCCTGCTGCGAGGGCTGTTCTGTGCCGTCTGGCGCTGCAGGTTCACGGCGTGTTCGCTTGCCCTCTTCCGTGTTTCGGTCGCCTTCGGTGCGTGGCGTTTGAGTATTTCACACTTACACTTGAATCCTTACAGCACCCCCTGAACAAAAGGTGGACTTATCTCCCTGTAGTGCACAGGTATGTGAAAAGAAAAGAATAATCACGAGCCCGAGACCGTGCACAGGCCCTCTGGTAGAGCTGTAAAGTAACCCCGTATCACTAACCTACAGCCTCAGCTATGTTTAAAAATAACAGTATGTAGCCTGTTTCTAAAAGTTCTCGTTTTGCATCTGCTGTGTGAATTGTGGTTATTTTCGAGCTATGTGTGGGAGGATGGAGGAAGGTTGCTCACAGTTGGAAATAATAGTTTTCTGTTTGATTAGAATTTCCTTGGAATACATTTCTTTAAAATAGGTCATACTCAAGGCAATATGGTGCAAAAAGAATTCTATGATCTAGCAAAAAACACATTAAAAATACAATTTATTCTGCCTTAAAGTAGGGGATCTGTGATTGAAATTATTGATAAAGGACTGTGTTTACTATTGCTTACAGATAGAGACATGCATGTCAGTGATTCCAGTAACCGATACAGATGTTTGCACAGCTGCTGAATTGGGCTAAACATGGCTTGTGACGGGAACGTGAGAGTAACATTAATTATGTGTTTACGAATGCCTGACATGCATTTTTATAGTACATAATCTTTTAGATTCCCGCTTAGGAGCCCTTTTGTGTGTCATTATTCTAGAGAATGCAGCTGCGTGTGGTTAATTTCGGGAGCTGGGCTACTTTGTGCATCCATCACCTGATCTCATAGAGCTGTCCAGCATACAGGCAGAGCTGGGGCATAATCCAGTCAGATTTCCTGCTAGCTCCTGCTTTGGGCACATTGAGATGCCATGGCAATACAGGAAAGTGGCAGAGGCCCACTGTCATTCTCCTTCATTGCAGCTGATAGTCAGAACGTACAGAGTGGAAAGATCAGGGCTGAAATCAATCCTGAGATTTTATTTTTAAAATATCTCATTGGTAGAGATATTCTTCTGTAGAACCAGTGTTGCTACTAACATATAAAAATTTGGGGCACAAGTTTGTGTATCTGGTATGCACTGTATCAGTCTGTTACTATCAGTGGAGTTTGTGCCAGTGATATTTAGTGGGGTAGGATTTCTCTTTGATTTGTTTTTGAGAGGGCTAGCACTACTTTTCCGTGGTCTTCACTCTTTAATTCCATTGTGACTTTGATTTTTTTTGTTTGTTTGTTTTGACCACAGAAATGAATTTTGTCAGTTGACTCAGTTCCAGATTCTGTGGATGCTGAAATATGTGTAATAGCATGGTTTTGTGTTTTGTTTGTTTGTTTTTTTACCTATTCTACTTCTTCCCACTATTTACTAGTATTGATTTGGATAATTAAGACTGAATTTCTGTATCTGTTTATGGGTTTCACTCGTATGTATAGTATGCAAATTATATAGGGCCCACAATTAAAACTTCATATACTTTTTATACGCAGTGTTGTTGGATTTATGTATATGATATATACATGATAAGTCAGTGTATCTAAACAGCTGTTTGTGCACGTGCATGTGGATGCAATGGATGGTGGCATCTGCTGATGTTATTGAAAAGTGCCTTCTAAATGGCACCTTTATCCTCCAAAATGTGGTTTAAACAATTGAGGAAAAAGAAAATGAAACAGTTAATTTGTCATGTACTGAATGTTTTTGAAATAATGAGGCTTTGTGGATGTGCGATTTTTTTTTTTTTGGTAGTTTTTTGTTTGTTTTTACTGAATTAAATCTGACATAAGGCATAAAATAAAGTAAAACTCATTTAATGAAGTTTTACCTTTTAAACTTTTAGTATAGAATAGAAAGTTACTATTAAGTGATTCTCCATTAAATAATTAAATTTTATATAAAAGTTTTCTTTACAAGCCTTTGTGAAATATATTTTTAAACATACAGAATATGATATTTATAAGGAGACTGACGTTAAGTGCTTTCATTTAAATAATTGATGCTAAACATAAACCCAAAGGGAAAGACAAGACAAAACGTGTTGTTTTTGGTTTTTTTTAATCAGAGACTTAAAAATAGTTAGTAGGAAAGTAGGTACAGAGGTTCAGGAAAACTGCTACTGTATGAAAATATGAAAATATTTGCAGAAATGGTGGAATAGCACACACCAGGAGTTTCCAAACCTACTTAGAGGGTATATCGTCATCAGCAGTAACTTCTGTCATCCAGTATCATGTGGCTTTCTAACTGTGAGAAGCCAGTGTTCCTACTATGTATTCCTGTCTTCCAAGCTAGGATTGAAGGCCGCTGCTTATGCTTACCTCCCCCATCCATTCATGCACATGCAGATGTTTATGCTAAATTTAAACTTCAGCTACTTCCTTTCTTCAGCTTACACCCAGATCGCAAGTTTTCATTTCCATCAAACACAAAGTGGAACCTTTCCGCTGTTCCTCTGTGCTTGTTACATTATTTACCTTGCTCTCCCAGCTTTGCCATGTCTTGGTATTCTTCCTGTAACCTGAATTGGAGGTGCCAGCTTGCAGGCAGCAGCAGGGTTGCTCATTGCTGTTGTATGGGGTGCTGGCCACAGCAGTCCCTAGCTGCCTCTACAAAGCCTTCACAGGACCCAGGATTCAGTGACTTTTCAGCCTTTTTAAGGGCACTGAGAGCCAGGAACTGCAGCTCAGCTTAACACTGAACAAAAATGTAGACATGAGTGGAAGCGTACTTCAGCATGGCCACTTTTAGAGAAACAAGGAAAGTCAGCAGCAGACAAATGCAGAGGGACAAGAGTCTAATTTTCATCTGAGGCTAAAAGCACTGATCCGCTTTTTAAACTGAAGAAATGTAAGTGCAAAGATCTAAACAGATATCTGTATTTCAGTCAGTTGAACTTTAATAAATTTGTTTTTTATCTGGTGAGACCGCAGTTTGAGTACTGTGTTCACTTTGGAGCCTCTCACTACAAAAAAGACACTGAGGCCCTGGAATATGTCCAAAGAAGAACAGTGAAGCTGGTGAGGAGGCTGGAGCGCAAGCCTTATGGGGACTGGCTGAGGGAACTGGGTTTGTTCGATTTGGAAAAGAGAAGGAGGCTTAGAGGAGACATTATTGCTGTCTACATCTACCTTAAAGGAGATTGTGACAAGGTGGGTGTTGGTCTCTTTTCCCAGGTAGCTAGTGATGGGAGGTAATGGCCTTAAGTTGCACTGGGGGGTTCAGGTTGGATATTAAAAAAGATTTATTCTCTGAAAGAGTGGTCAAGGTTTGAAGTGGGCTGCCCATGGATGTGGTGGAATCACGATCCCTGGAAGCGCTTAAGAACTGTGGAGGTGTGGCACCAAGGGACATGGTTCAGTGGGTATGGTGGATGGGTTGGTGGTCTTAGAATTATCTATGAAATTGTAAAAGCTGGCCTGTGAGTTCTTGATAGTCAGATATGCAGAGAGAAAATATATTTTTTTCATACGGTTTTCTTAATTCTTTTGTTTTATCGGTGGTAATTGAAATAGGAGAAACCATAAGGAAATGTTTAAACAGAGATTTGTGATAAAGTGCTAAGTAAAAAGATGAAGTGTTCTGTTTAATATTACACAGCAGAGAAGAATTTGATAAGTGTGATTGAAACTGTGTCAGAAGAAATTCTGAAAAAGAGGCTATAGCATGGGCTTTTGAACTGTGGAACATCTGTTAGAGCATCTCCTGTGGAGATTACAGGATATATCTCAAAATCAGAGGACGTTTATCAGTGTGGTCGTATGTATATGATGTCCCCATTACAATCTAATTCTTGCCTTTTCCAGGAGATGATACGGTGTTAATAACTCACAACACTGTTGCAGCAGTGTTATATAGATTAAATTACTTAAGCCTAAGTAGATGCAAGACGTAAGTGAAGGCAAGCAAATGTATCCTTTTATTTAGTCAAGTGAGGCTATCCTGTCTACGCTTCAGGGAAGCATGTATTAGAGAAAGCTAGTATTACATAGATTGTCCTTCAGATTATACTCATTTTGTCATAAGCATGTGAGGGACTGAACTCTGCTTTCCTGAGTTAGTAATCTGAAATGTATTTTTTAAGTAAAAGATTGGCAGAAAACACCCCAAGTATGTATTTCAATTGAATAAAATATTTTATATTCAATTTTTAAAATACAGTAGTTGTGTGTAGGAGGTCCACGTATGAATAAAGGCTAACATTTTAGGCAAATGAAGGAAGTAAGTCTTTTCTGCTGATGACTTGCGACTGAGTTACGAAAGAAAACACAAGTGTTCTGCATTGGACAGTTACAAGGACAATGAGAGCTTTGAGTCTGACACAAAGTATCTGTAAACATTGCGCCTATGGAGAATTTCTGTGTAGAATTTGAGGAGAGGCAGAAGGTATCTTGTAATACCTTTTGTATTAGGTTTTTTAATTATTTTTTTATTAAGGGCACCAGAGAAGAAAATGTGCTGCTTTTAAGTAAGTTTATACTTCAGGTGAAGACCATTAGCAGGAAGTTGTTGGTTTTTTTTAAAAAAAAGCCAGATTCTGCATCTTATTAGTATCTAAGATCTATTTCATAGACTGGAGATGAGTATTTGTTCCATTGTCTGTAGTCAATTTAAACTGACCATGTTTTCAACTCTTCATACTTTAATATTTTGTCTGGTGATTACACTGTTATTAAGACAAAAATTATGGATGGGATGCTAGCAAACCTATTCTGTGGAGGTGTTGAAGCTACTTTTTAACTGAAAAACATATTAAAATAGGCCTTGAAGCTATTAAATGACCAGTGCATTTAAGGTAAATAACATTACTTTAAATCACAACTTTCTCAGTAGATAAATTTCCTATACCTTTGAAAAAGGAAAAAAAAAAAAAAAAAAAGAACTGTAAAACCTCAAAATTCTTGTTTTGTTTTGGTTACATTAGTAGTCACATTACAAGGAACTTCATTTACATATGTAGCTATTTAGGCTAATAGCTAATCACAGCTGGGATCTTTTCCAAATACTATTCTGAACTTTCCCAAGTGAATTTTAAAATTAAATGCCTGAATATTGATAACAACTGAAGTAAGAATGAAATTCCTCATCAAATTAATTTTATGTCTTCCGAATTTGCAAGCCTAACTGGCTTTTCTAAACTGGCTGAGTAGTCTTTTAATTTTTATTGCTTCTAATACTACTGTTTTGCCATAAAAATGCTGTTTTTGAAGCAAAATGAGATAAAACTCAGCCTGCAGCAGAAAAGTTGAAACCAGATGATCTTTAAGGCCCTGTTCAGCCCAGACCAATCTGTGTTGCTATGATTCTGTGATTCTGTGAAAATGTTTACTAAGGGGACTGGTAGCTTTTTGAGATCTGTCTTTTTCCTTTTTTTTTTGTTGGGGCTGTATTCTTCCCTAAGCATTTTACCTGATAATTTACACAAATACCTCTATGTAGGTAGAAACAGTAGTTTAGCCATTTTATTATACAAGCTAATGCTTAGATACATTGCTTGCATTTCAGACTTGCTTGTAATATCTATTATACTGGTTCTTTATTGCTTTGAAGGCTTGCAGTCTTACACGTGAGAATGCTCTTTTGAGAAAAAAAAAATAATAAAAATGAGAGAATAAAGTTAAAAGTGTACATTAAGAATTATGCATATATTCATATGTATATACATGTATAATATACCCATTATTTATGGATTTTATTACTTCCTATATTTGTGCTTTTTTTAACTAGACAGTGTAAGGCTGTTTGTTTACCGTGTTTATTCAGTGACCTCTTAACACCTGTTGCTGAAAACGGCCATGAAGATCTGTGTGGAAGAATTATTTATGCTTTCGTCTGTGATGCCTGGCTTTAAGATACAACAATTTGAATGTGCAATTTAATTGAATGTCTAAGACTTGTCTTAAGTTTTGTCTTCAGGTGTCACATCCAAGAAAATTTAGAATGTGACTGAATATACTTGAATGGAAAAAGCCGAAGCATTCTTCTGTTGAAATGTCCACCTATATTACAGATACACTGTGTATTTTTTAATTGAAATAGTCTGCATTGTTATGCTGTTTTCCTTATTTGATCACTGTACCTGGTGAGCTTTATTGTTCTAATCAGAATTTCTAAATGAGATTCTCATAAACTAAATTTTAATGATGTTTTAATTTCTAAATATATTCTTTTATATTTGTCTCCCATAATTCCTGCTGAGTTAATATTGAGGTGCTTGGATACTAGTGCTTTTCATATGAAGTCAACCTAGGTTCAACTCTTAATTTTATTTGCCATTTTAAAATGTTGATATTCAAAAAAAATAAAACAGAAGCAATTTAGTGATGGTGGTGGTCAATTTTTACCCTCTTCTTCATTTGGGCCTTAAAAGACAATAAATATCTGCAATTATTTCTTAGGTAGCCTGGTGAGATCAGCTAAGTGATTTTCTTACTTACCCTAGGAGTTTCACATCTTTGATTAAACAGGTTAGGGCACTGTTCCTTTTGTTTACGTGTATAATTGGATTAGCTCATTCTCCTTGCCGATGTTCACATGCATGACTTTGTCATCTTTTGGAGGGAACTCCACTCCAGATCAGTAATTATTTGCTCGTTCTTTTCCAGGAGTATAGAATTTCAGTATATTTATCTGACTTTCGAGGCCAGAAAAGGTCAGACAACTACTGGGACTCACAGGCAAAAGATTGAATTTCTGTTTTGGGCATTTCCAATGGGTCTCCCTTCTCTGTGCATGCCAATTCATATGTGACTCCTGTTTGTCCCTGTGTAGGACAGATACCAGCTTGCTAGAGTGATGCAGGTAATACTAGTAGAAGCCTAAATGTTTTCATTTCCTTGCAACTTTGGAACCTTAGATAAATCGCCACAGTAAGTGGTTAACAGAACATGATTACATACAGTAAGTAAATCATCAGTCATCCAGGGAACAAAATATTGTAGCCTTCTAGTAAAATGATCAGTGATGGTGGTTTTCTCTATGGTACTGTCAGTAGTGCATATATCTCCAAGGCACCATCATGATATTACCATCATTGTATAGTAGTGGTGGTTTTGCATGCAATTGTATGTTTTGATGTGCAATCTATGTGAGAATGTTTTAATAAACATAAAGTATAGGGGAAAAAAAGGGGAACACGGGGAAGGAGGAGATATGGTTTTTTTATACTGAATTCTGTGCAACCTGGATGAAACACATTTTGTCAGGAAAAAACACGAACTATATCCTTGTGTCCCAAAAACGTTTTTGCCTCTACCCTTTACTTGAATTCCTAAGCTTTACTAAATTCCAAAATTTCTAGCCTGAATTGTGACTGGACAAGAGTCCTCACTTCTTTGAGACATACTTTATGATTGGTGCCAGTGCATGCTGTGTGAAAACAGTAGTCTGATTTAAATATTATAGAATAAATATTTCTTTAAATCAGAACACTGAAAACATTAATTTTGTGTATTTTGTTTTAACCTTGTATTACATTTATAGTTTTTTCTCAAATTATTCTCTCACTAAGCATCAAAATGTACAAATAAATGCACTGTCTGCATATATTACTTCTTCCTACTAGCAAAAAGGCCTCTTCCTTTATGTATTTGTTTAGTGTTTAATTAGATGTATAATCTTTGACATTTCTTACATAAAAATATATAGGTGTTTCTACCGAAGAATATTTGTGGCTCTTAAGGTGTAGTTGTGCAAAAATATTTAAACTATTTTGGTTAAACTGACTTACGATGGATCTGTGATTTTTTTATTTTTTGCATTTTTTTTTTTGCATTACGATTTCTCATTAATTAAAGTATATATTGGTGGTAGTTAGAAAACAGGTGTGTTCTGTTCCATCATGGTACAAATGTAGCTTGAAAACAGAGTAATTGAGTTGGGTTGTCAGGTTTGCTTGTTTTTAAAATAATGAATGACTTAGTTTTAATGAAGCAATTTGCTGTCTTCAGATTCAAGAACTTCCCAAACTTGGCACAATGCCATAACGAGGTCTGCTGTCCTTAGGATTTGCTGTGGTGTGCTTTTTCACTGCTGTCTGAGCGGGAGAGTACTTCCTTTCTGAAAGTTTTTGAAAAAGGAGAGATGTCTGCCACATGGCTAGGTCACAGGACCTCCCACAAAGGCCCCTATCTGTCATAGCTGAACTGGTCTTAAAGGAACAATGTACCGTGAAGTCTCTCATTCCATTACCCCTTGAAATAGATCTTGTCTGTTACAGTAATGAGTGGGGCTTGTTATGCAGGGCAGAGCCTTCCACTTTGACCTCCTCGTTCTTAGTTATTGTTTGTTTTCTATACTTTCAAAAATCCCTTTCATGTTAGTCAGTTAAAGAGGTTAATGCAGGAATTCTAAAGTACAGTGGAATTTGGAGAAAGAAGAAGCTCATGTCCTGCAGGGGGAGGGAGGGAGGGGAAGAAACAGATGGGTCTTGTTTTATTGTATGCTTCAGCTGGTAGATCTAACATAATCTGTCACAAATTCAGGAGGTGATGGTTTTCTCAAACAACTATTCAGTCAGTTTAAGATTTTTATGACTATTTGGATTAAGAGTTAAGTACATAGTATGTATGTTTGCAGTGAGGGAAACCAATAACAAGAGAAGCATTCTCTGGTATATGTGGCTACAGAAATGAAATAATAGCGCAATTGAAGAGATAATGCCTCTAAATGTACCCTTTCTCCAAAAGACTAGTTGATCAAAGGCATTTCAAATCAAGAGACTTTTGCAGTTTTTCACTATGCCTACCACTTTCAGTCAGTTGGAGTTTTTAATTAATGATAAGAACAGTGTTTCATAGAATTATCGGGGTTGGAAAATACCTTTATGATCATCTAGTCCAAACATCAACTCATTGCCCATGCCCACTGAACCACACCCCTCACTGCTCATTGTATCAAAATAGAATTCAAAGCATTTTCCTAATGATTTCCAAGTTGATGAAAGCTTAATAGGTTTCTGTCTCTGCAGCTGATGATGCCATATGATATGTAACTGAATCATCTTCAATAGACTTTATTTTCAGTTCTTACTTAAATGTGAGCTGGTGTTGTGTGTTGATGTTTCTAAGACAAAAAAAAAAAGTCTAAAAATCATGAAATGTTCATGCTTGCTGTGCCCTATCATTTATATGCACAGCAGTGTAGTGGTTTGACTCCCTTGTATACATGGAAGGTGTATTCCTCTGTCTTTCTGTGCTTGTTGAATACATGAAGAGTAGTCAGAGGTATCCATTAAAAAAAGGAACACACTCTTGTCTGAAGGGTGGAATTACAAACTGTCAGGTTATCACCCAATTGCAAGATCCAGCACCTGAGTTATGGCAGTCCCAAGCACAGATACGGGTTGGGTGGAGAATGGCTTGAGTGCAGCCCTGAAGAGAAGGATTTGGCAATGTCTGCTGATGAAAGACTCAACGTGAGCAAGCAGTGTGCACTTGCAGCCCAGAATGCCAATTGTGTCCTGGGCTGCATCAAGAGAAGCGTGACCAGCAGGTCGAGAGAGGTGATTCTGCCCCTCTACTCTGCACTCTTGTGATCCCTCCTAGAGTACTCCATCCAGTTCTGGAGCCCACAGAACAAGAAGGACATCAAGCTATTGGAGTGGGTCCAGAGGAGGCCCACGAAGATAATCAGGTGGCTGGAGCACCTCCACTATGAGAACAGGCTGAGATAGCTGGGGCTTTTCAGCTTGGAGAAGAGAAGGCTTCGAGGAGATTTTATAGACTTCCAGTACCTGGAGGGGGCCTATGGGAGAGCTGGGGGGACTTTTTGTAAGGGCATGTAGCAACTGAACAAGGGGAAGTGGTTTTAAACTGGAAGAGAGTAGATTTAGGCTAGATATGACAAAGACATTCTTTAATGTGAGGGTGGTGGGACATCGGAACATGTTGCCTGGGGAGGTTATGGATGCCCCCTCCCTGGAAGCACTAAAGGCTGGGTTGGATGGGGCTTCGAGTAATCTGGTTTAGAGGGATGTGTTCTGGCCTACAGCAGGAGAGTTAGAACTCGATGATCTTAAAGGTCCCTTCCAAACCAAACCATCCTATGATTCTATGATCATACACACTGTTTTTATCTGCTCAATAGGATTCTGCAGTGCAGACTCTTACAGATATTATCTGTAAAAATAAATATTCTTCATCATCTTTGAGGAAAAAAATCCATAGAATTGTGACAGTGATGCCAAATTGTGAGTGTGCTCTGTGTTTGCTGAAAGCAACAGTCCAGCAGATTGCCTGAGTAGCTTCATTATCATAAAGGTAGGTGCTGTCAGATGAAGCCCAAGCTCATATTCCATGGAGAGCAAATCATGTTAGACATTTATTTACCTCCAATACTGAAATGTCTAGTGTTAAAGGAAATTTTTGTTTTCTTCATTACAAAGCATTGTATTATGAGATTAATTGCACACGTACACAATTTCTAGTATGACATGCAATATAAGACAAAACCAATTATAGCTGAAATTCTCTCAAGAGAATGGAAAGCTAACGTAATTTCAATTAGCTTCAGCTTCTTACTGTACTCTAGGCCTACCAGTTGCAGAGAGTGAATGAAGTAAGAATGGAAGTCAAATAACTGCCCAAATCTGAAGTATTATCTGAAAGTCTGATAGTCATTGGTCAACAAAAGAAGGAGATTCCTAGTTCAGTACAGTCCTTCTTTTTTTCTACCATTTTTTTTTCCTTGACTTGAGCCCAAGGCTTACAATTGTATGTTGGATCATGTTAGATTTTTCTTACAGTCCACTATAAAGATTTCCTACAGAAACTGTCTTAGCTTCCTCTGGCATGAAGAGTCCATGAAAAAAGAATGTTTCTTATGTCCCTAGTTACTAGAAAGAGTATCACTCCTGCATGTAGGAACTTAATACCGTCTTTTGGAGAACAGTCATCACATAACTTCATTTTGTACAGTGGAATTAATTAGTGTTGCATTGTTGCATACTTGTCCACAAATATAAATCATTTTGAGATTCCATCTTAAAAATATTTTTCTAAAGTTTCTTCAGATTTCTCTTTAAAACAATCTATCAATCTACCGTTGTTCTGTTGTAATTACCAGTGGGCTCTGGAAAAGTAGAAAATTAACTTCCAAGACATTTCAGTAATGGACAGGAAAGTCCTTTCAAGACTATTTTTCTGTCTGTCTGCTCAGTAATCTCTGGACCTTCACAGGGTCAAGCAATCTTCTAAAAACTGTTGAAATAAACTACTGCATAATAAATACTAATCTTCCATCATGTGGCTGAATTCAGGAAGACTGCAAGAAATGTTTTAGAATGAATTCTCCTCTGGTACATTCAATTTGAGGACTACCAGCATGTTGTTTTTTGTTTCTTTTAGTGAAAGCTTAGAATGTGTCTCCAGGCAGAAGATATTGCAAAGTAATGTAATGATAGCTATTTGACATGAGCTCCTTTGTATAGACACTTTTATTCTGTATTATGAGAAGTTTTTTCCTGCTTAGTTTAATCCACTTCACTCTTACACTGAAATAGGAGGGTTTTATACATAGGGCTGTTGTGGAACATCATTTGTTTCCTCTGTGCATACAAATCTTCTATAAATAGAGGTACAGAGAGACACTATGAGCTGTCTATGTGGAAACTTGGAAGCCTAGATTGTAGCAATGGATTGGATGATTGATTCCCATTATTAAATATCAGCTTTACAGATAGTAGTGCCTGTACTTTGTGACAAGAAGAAAGGCAGCTTATTAGAATTCTCTGTGTAAAAGGGGAAAAAATACAACAGCACAGGATTTCTAATGTATTAAAATTAAAGACAGGGAAAGATTTTGTAAGTGCTAAAATGGCTGAAGTTGTCAAAAAATAATCTGAAATTAGGACAATGTAGTAGTTTTCATTAGAGAATATTTGAAATCAGTTTTCAAACTGCTAGTAGCAATAAATTACAGTTCCCAAAGGTACAGCTTGGTGGCTAAGGTATTTGAGGGATGTGATATCTTCCTACTAGTTCAAATCATTTTTGACTAGGTGTCAGCAGGGATTTGTATCAGTCTCCTACTTCTCTTATCAATGTGCTGAGACTGCTGGAAGGGTGGAGCAGGTATTCTGTTAAAAATTTCCGAACTATTGGCACTGCCTATTTTTGTATTTGAAGCATTAACTGCCAATTATTTTACAGAATACTGGTTAGGAAATAATTTCTAATTCAGTTTCCCGTTCATATCTGTTCATAACGCCATGGAAGACACTACAAGATTAAAAGACTTAGTGCTAAGTACACTGTAATGTGATGGCAAAGAAACTTACAGAAAAGTTTAGATTCATTACCCTAGAAAAAAGAATGAGTTGAAGCCTGCCTCCTGCATTTGTAGCTAGTACTCTTAAGTACTGGATTTTGAACGAGGTATGTCACAGAAGTGACTCAAGACATTTTAGAAATGTAGAATAAACAAGACCCAAAGGCAAACGTTCAAAGTTTTTACTGAAATTTAGCCATGACCACAGGACCCCTGCTCCGTCAGGAAATGAGAGGCAGAGCCCCATTGCAACCTGCAGTGGCTCCCACCCCCCAGCCAGACGCGGTGCACACACCTGGTCCCATCTCTGCCCAGCCCCAACCCCACAGACCGTCTCTCCTGGGCCACGCACAGCGCAGCTCCCGGCATGGGTGGGTGCAGCCCTGGGCAGGCTCTGGCCCTGTCTGTGCTCCTGCACACCTTGCTCTTCTGCAGAGCTGAATTTTTCTCAAAGCAGTACTGCAGGTGTTTTGTTGAATGAGTGGTTTGTACATTCTGTGGAAGTGCTCAGGCCTGAGTTTACAGCTCCTAAAAGTGCTCTACACTGTTTCTTTGTTACAGGCTGAAGCATATCCTGAATGGTATTCGTTCGCTTGTTAGGTATTTTCCTGCCTTTTTCAGATAACATGTATCCTATATATTTCACTTTGTCTTTAAAAAGTGTAATTTCGCTGGGGAAGCTCAGTGGTCTTTTTCAACAGAAGGGCACAATAAAGCCTTTGTATTTTTTCAAATTTGTTTTACCTGTGATTTGAACCAGCAATTAGCAAATGATCAGCATATTGAGTGTACATAATTATTTAGTAATTCAACACACTACCAGTCTAAGATCTTTGAAAATACTGGAGATGATCCATCCCACAAATACTGGTTCATGTCATTTTTCGCTCTTCCCAAGTAAAGGCAATTATATGTTGAAAATCCTCTTGTATTGAAATACTAAAAGAAGCTGCATGGAAATAAATTACAGAAAAATATCTTACATTTTTCATTTTCAAAGTTTTTCTAATTATGGATCATGGTCTACTGAGAGAGATATTACTCCCCATTTGTTAATTGTTTTTAGGTGTTAGACAAATCTAAAAACTGTCTTTCTCTCTGGGCCAAGATTTGGCTTCTTTGTGTCAATAATGGTGTGTTACAAGGAAAGAAAATTCCCATCTTCAAAAACTCAGTCATTGGCTACGTTCTCCCATTAAGCTCTGGTGACCATGGATATTCCTTTAAGAGGAGGGATTCCCCTGCTTTTATTTCCAGTGTAACTGGGATTGCTGACTTTAATAGTTCCTCACTTTTTGAACACCATACCCACAAAGATGTCAGTATGTCTTCTATCTCCTGGGGGATTTTGTTTATTTTCTCCTGGCCTATAACCATCATTATTTTTGAATCTATTGGAAGTTTTTCAGTTATACCTTCAGGGACACATATCAATCCTGCTCGCAGTTTACACAGTAAGTCCAACTGTAATAAATTCGTAGGTGCTAATTTTCATTAAAAAAAAATATTATCTACTGATAGTAGACTGTTTGTAGCATCACTTCTTCTAGCTTTGAAACATATCTCTGCTTTCCTTCTGTACCTGCTACATTTACTTTTCCTACTACCTTTACATTTCCTTTTATCTTTGAGCTCACTAGGAAATCGGTTAGGGTGGAGTTAGTTGTCAACTGAGCTGTGTATAAACCTTATTTCAGATGTTTAATATTTGTTCCCAGGATCTTCCTGGAAGGTGTATTCCCGTATTTGTTTCCTCTACTGGAGGCCGGGGACCTGGAAACTGTACACAACTTCTTCATCTTGTTCCCTGCCCTATTGGGCTTCCCTAAACTGTGGTCTCGGTCCCCTTCTCAGGGTAACTGGACATTCTCCTCTCCAGTGTTGTGATTGCTTGCAATGACTGCAACAGTTCTCTGGTCTTAATTGATCTCTGCTATGATCTCTGCTTTTCTGATTTCTCTTGCTTCTTTGCCTCCCCTAGATATCCTTCCTAAGTAAGGCTGCTGCTAGAAAGCTTGCCTTTTCCTTCTGCTTCCTTTTTTGACTAGCTTTGTCCTCATCTCTTTCATTACATACAAATGTTTCTCTGCTCATTAGTTCTCTGATTGGTTTACATTGCCATCCTGGGAAATGTTTAGTAAAAGATTTCTTGATATTGGGGCTGCTTTATCAACAAACAATGAGGGTGTATTTTGTCTGCCTAAGTTCTATTCCCACAAACATTTGCAGCTGTTTCTCCAACCTTGTTAGAAAAGCCAAGGGGTGTTCCTCCAGCTCTTGATGACAATCTGTTAACTTTGTCCAATTTAACACTTTTTATCCTGCTGTCTCTGTTGCAGACCTAGCACATTTCTGCATGTTCTAAGCATATCCACCCCTGCCCATGTCTCAATTCCAACCTGATTCTTGTTCTGGCCTCACTGTTCAGTCATCTTGGGCTGCAGTCCGGTCTCTGTTCTTCTACAAAATGAAGATTGTTTCATTTGTAGTAAACATAGTGTCTAACAACTGACAAGCGTCCATCCATGTCAGATCATACGCTCTAAATATACTTCTGATCATCTGTAATATTTTTTCAGAGTCCTGTAACCGTGGCATTTGCTGTTGTCACACCACTGAGCCTAGTGGACTAAAAGGCACAAGCACCCTGTGCACTGCTACCACAGCCCTGGTTTGGGCAGAGGGCAGCTGACCTCCTTTAACAAACTTTAACGGAGCTCTGCAACATGATAAGCAGCCAAGGGTGCAGAAGGGGGAGAAAAAAGAATCCAGAGGCAATAGCAGCACAGCAGGAGTGCTGTCAGCTTTAGCAGCAATTGGTGGAAGTCCCCTAGATGGAAGGACATAAGGTGACATCATTTTCGTGTTTCCATTTGACTTAAATAGACCTTTTTTGTTCAGCTGCTCTGTTCCCCAAACTGTCCAAACATCCCAAAGATCCAGATAAGCAGAGAACTGTTCTTCCAATAATGATCACAAAAACATTAGGCTGTATGGCATTAAAACTGCCAACTTCTGTCCACCTTTTTGTCTGCACTACCAAATGCAGTCATAGCATGCTAAACTTCTTGACACGATTCCACTGCCTTTTTCTTAAAGGTGCACCGACTTTATTCCATTTTTCCAAAACTTATGCTATGGGAACACCTTTCTGATTTCCAAAGTACAGAATTTGTGGGCACTTACAGTTTTTAACACACCACCACTGTGCAGTATTTATGTGGATTTACAATTTTCGCACACTGTCAAGTCAATCCTTTCTGGCTGGCTTCATCACTTCCAGTGAGAGGCAGAAAACAGGTGAATTCACCCAGTTCACAGCCTAGTTCATCCTAGAGAGCTTCAGAGCTGACCAGTCAGCAGGGTCCCACCTGGATATCACATTCTGTCACAAAATTGGCTTGGGACAGTCCATAAATATGGAATAAACAAGACCCAAAGGCAAATGTTCAGAATTTTTACTGAAGTTTAGCCATGACCACAGGACCCCTGCTCCGTCAGGAAATGAGAGGCAGAGCCCCATTGCAACCTGCAGTGGCTCCCACCCCCCAGCCAGACGCGGTGCACACACCTGGTCCCATCTCTGCCCAGCCCCAACCCCACAGACCGTCTCCCCTGGGCCACGCACAGCGCAGCTCCCGGCGTGGGTGGGTGCAGCCCTGGGCAGGCTCTGGCCCTGTCTGTGCTCCCACACACCTTGCTCTTCTGCAGAGCTGAATTTTTCTCAAAACAGTACTGCAGGTGTTTTGTTGAATGAGCAGCATGTTGTTCTTTGATATTCTGTGAAAGTGCTCAGGTCTGAGATTACAGCTCTGGTGGTAACAAAGTCAGTGTCCATCTTCTAGGACTGATAGCTCATTCATTGCAAGGCAGAGCAGTTCTGCCTTATCTTGTAGATAGCGTCTGTGTCCTTTTATGAGAAGTGCCTGAAAAGTGTCATTTTAGCCTGACCCAATAGTCAAACCTGACAGAGAAAGGGTATTTTTGGCAACAAAATGAAAAATAAAAATGTACCTCTGCACTCTTTGTAGATATTCAAGTATAACAAGGTAAATATTATCAAGAAAGATCATTGGTTGTATTTTGATGGGATTTTGTTTTGGTTTTTTTTTTTTGGCTATGTTTTTTTTTTAATAATACAATTTGTTTTGATACCCCTGGATTCTGTCTAGAGTGCATCTGAAGCTTGGATAACATAGAAATCAAATTTTGGCTTCAGTGTTTAGGCCAATCTCCTATCTTTGGTGAGCTTCTGTCTTGTTAATGCATGTAGATGTGGTGTTTTAAGTTTATTTCTGGTGCTTTCTGCTGATTGAGTGGGATGAAGTAGGTCATCATATGTTTTGATGGGTAACTTTCATTCCTGTGATTACGTTTTAACACTGATTCTGAATTTCTCTCTATGTGAGAGAAGGAAGCAGGTCCTAGGAAACAAAAAAGAAAAATTATATGGAAAGAAGCAATTTTCTCACTTTTTCAAAAATATTCTTTGCTTTCAATTGGTGTTTTTTTCTTCACTCAGTTAAATTATTTTCTTCTTGCCTGCTTCCTCACAGAACTGTAAGGATTAGAAGAGGGTAAGAATTAACTTCGTGGTGATGATCAAGGAAAGAAAGTATCCAGCAGGTTTTTGCTTTGATACCTATATTGACTGAATAGTTCCCAGAGGCAAAAGATCCTCTACCAGGCTTAAGGAGGAACCTACCCTTGAGGGCAAACATACAAAGCTTTCAGACGTCCCCCCTAATTGCAGCAGCTCCCATTTCTAGTTTGATTTTTAGGCTTTTTTCTCTCCTTTCTACAGCAGAAAGACATGGAATTAATTCTGGTCATGTTTCTATGTCAGTTTTTCTTAGTTACAGACCCACAGCCTGCTTCTCTTCTTGGTTTTTCCTGTTCTGTCTCTCAGCCTTCCTTTCTAGTCTCTTCCCTTGTTTCTCATGTTTAATCTGATTTTTGTCTAGTGCATTTGGGTTTCCTGATCAAATTAGAAAGATGTAATCCTTGTGTCATACATTCTGAACAGCAACTTTTGAAGCTATAATCAATTTCACCCAAATTTGACAGTGAGCCAATTGTTTCAAAGATAATCAAGATTCTGAAACCTTCCTAGTAAGGCAGCAGTTTGGGGAATGAGACTGAAATGAGCATTTTGTTGGACCTCACCTTTTGTTTGCTTCAGCTGTGTAAGCATCACTATAAGCTGCACATATGTTGTGAACCACAAGCATAGTTTTTAACAGCCTGAATCTTTGCTTGAGACTTTTCTGTGCCAGCAGGAAACTAGTGGAAATTCTCATAGATGACAAAAATCTCCAATAAACTGTCATGCCTATCTTTTCCTCGTAAGAGGTGGCAAGCCTTTACTCTCCCATTTTAGTAACTCTAACTTGTAGGCATTTGGGTCTGATAAGCTCCCAAGAGGTGCACTGCTTTAGCAATTGTTCTCCCTAACAGCCTCGTGGTAACTGTGGCAATTTCTTAAGCAGGAGATACTTAGAAACACGTTGGGTTTCTTTCTTTGTTGCTGTCGTTTTCAAATATGTTTATGCGCTTTGCAATGGCTTTGTTCTCTTGCATGCTACACTGCATATTTTTCTGCTGTTTAGCTTTTCCTGATTCTTATTCTGGTGTACATGCATTCATGATTGATTGAATACTGTCCTCATTATGCAGATACGTAGATGCTGTAAGTACACTTACGACAGCCTGCTTTGCTATTTTGATAGAGACTGTGCTGCGGGTGCTAGTTTAGGCTACTGCAAGGGTGGTGGCTGATTGTAATAGGAAAGTTAGTCCAAGACACAGCACCTGAGACTGGACAGCTGATTATAATTTAAATACTGTTTTAATGAAAACTTTGGGACGGCAAGACAGGAGTCTTGCAGCAAATTACTTGGAATATGCAGCACTCAGAAATATTCCATCCTCTGCGCTTCTGGGCAGTTACCACTGCGCCGTGTGCCTGCAGCACTCATACCCAGTGTTGTGCTAAGTGAGTTTCCGTTTCTAGTTTTCCGTTATACAAGCAGGATGCTTACAAACACGATGTCTGAAAATAAGATTGTACAAGCTGAGGAATTGTTTCTCCTTTTCATATTTTAGACCACATTCAAGTCGTGTGTGTTTGTATTTTGGCAATTAGCATATGTATAACCGATATAAATAGCGATATGTACGTATGCATGATGTTAATACATATACGAATTGCTAATTTTGACCTCAGATCTCCGCTGATGCATTTTGAGGCTAAAGATAAGATATACTTTGTATTCAAAGGGGTTTGTTTCGTGTCTCCCTCCCCCCTTCCCGCCTCGTTGGCCCTACTCCCTCTTCGCACGTCGAACTGCGAACGTAGCCGGCGCGAAACCAAGTCACGCAGCAGAAAGCAGATGGCGGGCAGGTACCCCGTCCCTCGCTGCCGGCTCCGCTTACTCGCCTCGCTTCTCCTTCCTCCGTGGGCGGCCGCCTCCCGGCCCGCCGCCAGCCGCAGCTGTCCCGGGGGGCCGGGCGCCGCTACCCCGCGCGCCACGAGGCTGCCGGGGCTCTCCCTCCCTCCCGCTCTCTCTCCCTCCCTCTCTCTCTCCCTCCCCCCCTGTGCCGGGCTTGGGGCCCCGACGCGGTGCCGGCCGGGACTGAGGCGGGCCGTGTTTTGTCGCCGGCAGGCTCCTGGCGGCGTGGGACGCACAGGGGGAAGGCTGACGGCGGCGCCGGCGGGCCCGAGGCAGCCCGGGCGGGCGGAGGCGAGCCCGGCACTAGGACCCAGAAGACGCGCGGAGGCTCTGGCAGGATTACAAATTGGTCGTGACTCAGTCTGTCGGCGGGTGGCGAAGGGAGCAGGTCGGTGCCGTCTGCCCGCCCGGTGCGGGGCCGCGCTGGGGCTCGGGGCTGGCGGGGCGGTTGGCGCTCTGCACGGCGCCCTCCCTCCGTTCTCGTCTGCCTGTCCGTCCGTCCGTCCTCCCGCCCACCCTTCCTTCCCTTCCCCTCCCCTCCCTTCCCATCCCTTCCCCTTCCCTCCCTCCCTCCCTCCCGCGGCCAGGCCCCGCTGCGCCGCTCACCGCGGCCGCCTGTTGTCTGCTGTTTTCCAGGCAGCCAAGATGGAGTACGAGTGGAAGCCCGACGAGCAGGGGCTCCAGCAGATCCTGCAGCTGCTGAAGGAATCGCAGTCCCCGGACACCACCACGCAGAGAGCCGTGCAACAAGTATCCTTGGCCGGGGCCTGCGCCGGGCGGGGCGGGCGGGGCAGAGCGGGGCCGGGCAGGGCAGAGCGGGACGGCAGCCGTGGCCCGGGCGGGCGCCGGGGGAGCCGGGCGGGGAGCGCGGCCCGCGGCCCGCGGGGCGGACGGAAGGGACGGGACGGGACGGGACGAGGCGTCGGCCGGGCCTGCCCGGGGTCCGCCGCGACGCGGTGGGCCGAGCCTCCGCCGGAGCGGGCGGCCGTGGCGCGGCGTTTGAACCGCCGGAGCGGCCTGCGGGGCCCTAGGGCCGCCGGGCACCTGTTGCGAGCCCGAAGCCAAGGGCCGCTTCTGCTTTTTAAAGCCCTCGCTGTGGCGCGGCCGCTTCGGCGTCCGCCGCTTTACTGGGTTACCCCGCGCTGGGCCGCTGCCAGCGCCGGGCCGCGCCGAGGCGGGCGCGCGGCCCTCGCTGCGGCGCGTCCCGCCGAGAGCCTCCCGCGTAGGGCTGCCCGCCGGCTCCGGGGCGCGGCGGGGCCTCCCGAGCCCATCCCCCGCCGGGGCTCGCGGCGAAAGCCGGCGCTGGGGGCGCGAGGGCCCCGCTGGAACCGTCGGCGGCGTGCTCTGGGCGGCCTGCCGCCTCTGACGCTACGCGCTTTGCTGCGGGTGGGGACGTTCCTGCCTGCCGGGAGCCTGAGCCGGCGTCGTCAGACTGTGAAATTGGCGAGCAGGGGCGATTGGCTGTCCGCGCCTTCTTGGGCCGATTTGCAGCGCGTTTTGTGTTAGTTGTTTGTGGCGGGATTTGTTTCCGATTCTTTTCTCTGCCCGTCAAGTTCCTAGAAATGGTGAAATGGCACGGTTTTAAGGAACGAAGACAGAAGAAAATTTAGGTTAAGGCTAATAGAAACGTAGCTCTTGAAAAATATCTGTTGTTTCCTGTTTCCTGAGTTGGTTGTGTAAGTGCTTTGGAAAACCAGGGAGTACTCCTGGCATTCTCTGAAGGATATGAGTTCGTTATTGTGATCACTTTTTGCTTAAGGCGTGTGCTTCAAGGTCTTTGTAGACAGCATCAGAATTCGTTCATGTAGGTAAGAAGAAATGTATATAAGGTTATTTTTAAAAATGAGTCTATCCTGAGGCCAAATTTACTCAACCTGTAGGCTTTGCTAACAGATGCAGTCAAACGTGGCGCAGCTTCAGTTATGATTTAAAAAATGAAGTTATTTTTCATCTTGATCATCATGCTCTTCGAGCTGTGTTGTAGATTTTTGAGATGCTTTTGCTGCCTTTGAAAAATCCTGCACAGTGTGGCTAAATAATGAGTCAAAGTTAAACAGGCATTCTTATTTCAGATATAAAATTCTTTATAGCAGCAGTAGTTTTAGTGCAGAATAATTCTTTAAAGCTCTGCTTCAAAAAAAAAAAAAAGGATAATAATAACTTCTGCTTTGTTTTTTGAAAAATAGCAGTGTAGGATGGGCAACACAGTGAATGTTGTCTGTCTGAATGATGAGCAGAAATTAAGTAAAAATGCTTTTATCTGATGTTTGAAATGACAGCAGAAACTCCGTGCTCTGGTCAGATACCTGTGATTTCAGAAAGTTCCTCCTATGCTGGCCTGTAAAAGTTAAAGAAGTGGTACACTATCTCATCGTGTTGTACAGCCATTTAGGGAAAATTTTGATGTCTTATTCACAGACAGCAAACTGTAACTTTAAGTAAATCTCCTTTGAAACTGTTTTCACAAACCTCTGGGATGGTTTCTTGTATTATAGGATGCTGCTTAACAGCATGTACAAGCACGATGGTGGATCAGAAGTTTCAAATTTAAAGCACTTTCAGTCATTGATATAAGATTATCAGTGTGCTGTCTTGTACTTCATGACACAGTTTTGACACATTTATATGATTAGAACCTAATTGGAATGAAGTGTTGAACGTAGGTTAACCAAAATCCTTTGTTAATAAAGTTATTCAGGAAGGCTTTCAGGTGTTTTTGAGATGAAGAAATTAATGGCTTTTTGGAGGGGAAAAAAGGAAAAATGTAGGTGAAGAAGTTGTTGAGGAAAATAGGGCCTTTTAGCTCTTTCTTGGTTCACTGACTGATTAGTTAAATTCCTATTTAATACTCCTAGTTCTTTCTGTGTTTGCTGCTGCTTTGTATTTGAGCTGCTGCAATTCATTGCTGTTGGTATTGTTTGACATACTGTTTTGGTGGTGATGTTTCTGAAGCTTGGAGTAGAAGTGAAAAAAATTACAGGGTATGATATCCTACTTTTTTGCTTTTTAAATAGCTTTTTGGCATGGAAGCTATAAAGCAATCTTTGGGTGTGTGTTTTATATTGGCTATCTATGGTAGGTGTGCTTTACTCTTAAGTCAGACAGGCTTCTCTGGCCATTGCTTGATGTAAGCAGCCTAAATATCTAAAAATGAAGTTTAATTTTGTGATTTGGACTAGGTGAACTGGTTGGTCATTGGAAGAAAGTAGATTCTTTAGAACTGGAGGGAACTTAACGGGCCATTATATCCCAGTGAATGCATGTGGTTAAGGTTTTACTTCTAATGCTTAGCAATTCAGCAAAACAGCTAGCAAAGTCAATGCATGTGAAGTAAGTACTCTTCTTTGAAAAATATTTTTTTGCTAAATGTCTTATTTAACCCTTCTAGATATCATCAGTATGACATGAAGATGATGCTGCATGCTTATGACTCAAAATACCAGTTAATACCAGCGTACGAGAACAGGTTATAAAGAGAATGCCAGATGGCTCTTTCAGCCAAACAGCAGCAGATGATATAGTAAATGTTAGTAAGAAGCTCGTTCAGAGAGTCAGCACTCTAGAAAATGGATATGCATGCAGAGGAAATGTTCTGTATTACTTGTTTTATGAAACAGTAGATAAGTTTCTGATGCAAATTATCTGCTCACTTACAATTATACTAATTCTTACTATCAAAATCATAAATCACTGTTGTACTTGAATGCTGGAGTGCTTTTATTTATGATGGGGAAAAAAATAGACATGTTGTGAGATTCTGTCTCAGCTTCTGAGTGTAAACATTGAAATTAAAAACTGTACAGAAGCAGCATTTTTAGTGTTTTTAAAAGCAGTTTAAGGATTCTATTAATTTCTCTTTCTGTCTTTGGATACTTTTTTTTTCTGTATTTCACAACTAAAAGGTATTCCCTAAAGAACGAGGACTGCAGACTCGGTTTTCAGTTTGTATTTACTCTGAGTATTTTAAGCTTTTACAATTGTACAATTGTTTGAAGCGTTTGGAAATTTAATAATAATTTCATCCAGAAGGCAAAATGCTGCATGTTTAAGATTTGACTTCTCCTTAACAGTTTCTCACTTCAGAAACTAGAACAACTCAATCAGTATCCAGATTTCAACAACTACCTGATTTTTGTTCTTACGAAGTTGAAGTCTGAAGGTGAGTTTTTGAGATATTAACTCTTTAGTTACACTTCTATTTTTCACTTTTGTTTGATTATTTTTCTTCCTTTACCTTTAAAGACCTAGGAAGCTGAATCCTGCGGCCATTTTGTTTATTTGTTGATCTCTGTAGTTGTTGAGAACTCATTTATGTTCTTGGGAAGATTTGTGGTAATAAATCTGAAAATTTATTGGTGCATGCAGTTTCAAAGTCTTAGCATAGATTCTGCTCTAAGTATCCTATGAAATTTTCACAGTACTACAGGAGCATCATACTTCTCTGAGGCTGCTGTGAAACTGAAATAAATTTGGTTCATAGTGATGAAATGTGACTGGAGATGTTATTAAATATTCCGATAAATTCAGTTACAATCATAATTGCACTAGTAATCAGCCTGGTGAACTTCTGAGTGGCCACATACCAGAATCATTCAGAGAGAATCAGAGAGAAATCACTCACAGTTTACCATTGGTTTATTCTTATGTACCCTAGTATATGCTGTGTACTGCACTCTGTAGCTTCTACAAATGATTAAGTTCAGGCAATTCCTTAGTAATGAGCAGAACGTAGAAGATTTTTATTTCAGTGTTCTACGTTGGCTGATTTGTGAGATCTTTGCCAGTGAAAGAGATGTACTTCAGGATCTATTTTGGCACATCTGGTTCTTGTATGTTTGTCATTAATATGTTAGATTGTTTGGGATTTTATTTTTTCCTCAGTGTCTTGCTACTAATACTTATTCTGATTTCTGTTGTTTCACCTCTTGGCTTTAGAATGCTTCCTTTTTTTCAGTTTGAATTAGATCTTACTTACAAGTGGCCCTGTAACATTCAAAGCATCAGAAGATTCTTTATCTTCTGTTTGAAGTAGTGTTTTCTTTGTGTTGTCTGCGTATCTAGGAAGGATGGAAGGATAGCAGAGTATAATATGTTTTTGTATTTGAAGACTGGGATATATCACAGTGGTTTTGGGTCTTCTGTGTAGGAAGTTTCCTAATAATGTTTAAGGTCTTGGGGAAATCTTTGAAAATACTCTCTCAGATTTCAAGACCTGAATCAGCCGAGATAATAAGTTACTGAGCGAGATGATAGTATAGATAGAGAATATCCAGTACTTTAATATTGATAAATATGGTATCATACTTCAATTGCTAGTGTGATTTACACTATTAACAGGAGAAAAAAAAAAAGGTGTTTGTGGTCAGACTGCACCCATATCTCTCACAGGTACGTCATGTAGGTCTTTTATGAGACTGCAGAGAAGTAACTCTTGCTTCAGGGAAGATTTTCTCCTTCATCAGTGACTGAATTTTCAGAGTCATACTCTTGTTTAGGACAGCCATTCTTCAACTTTGTGTTTCAAGATCAGGAAATCGTCAGAACAGGTGGGGCATGGTCCTGATTAACCTGCTGTAGATGTCCCTGCTCAAGCAGGGGCTGACTATATGACCTCCAAAGGTCCCTTCTAACCTCAACTATTTTGTGATTCTGTGTCATAGTGAGTCCAGTATTGGTGTTTTTTCGTAGTATTTACCAACTTCTAAATATCCTGTTACTTTGCTATGTAGGACTAATGAAGGATGGTGGGGAGTTCTTGGCTGGATTTGCTATAATCCAATGACCAAGAGCTTTCTTTCATTCCTGCTCAAGCAAGGTAAAGAAAGGGACCTTTAGAACCGCTATTAAGTAGTTAAAATGCTCTTTCATCCTCTTTGGAACTGCAGGGGAAATGTGATGGAGTCTATCTTGAGTGCAACTGGTTAAGTTTTCTTTACTTTCTTTCTTAAGAGGACTCTCTTGGCAGTCTGTCCTATAAGGCTCTTGACTAGGGAAGACAAGCCCTGTGCTTTACACCATAGACAGAAGCTGAGATGCCCACTGAACCATACCCTACTGTTGGAAGTTCATGCTTCTCTGTGGTCGTGGGTCACGGAAATGAGCTTCCTACGCTGTTCATAGTTATTCAATGGGGATTGAAGCGTTATGTTTACTAGTACTTGGGGCAAAAGAGAGCTTAATTTGACAACAGGTGTGGCTATCCATAGATAACATTTTTGCCACTGTTGAATCTACTGCTGTGTAAAGATTACAATTAGATGGAAGCTCCTGGAAATTAGAATCCAGTAAGACTGGACTGAAATGCATTTTAAACACTCTTATTTTATTTTAGTATGGGTTTTACCATGTTGTTTTTGGCCTGAGTCTTATGTCTCTGTGAGCAAATAACTTTGCTTGCTTAGTTGGCTGCTCTACTAAGGCCTGCAGTCAGACAGTAGGTAAGCTCATGGAATAAAACATGATCCCAAAATGTTGAAGTCTGGGATATGGGTCTCTAGAAGATACTTACAAGAAGCATTGTGCTTAAAGGTCATCCATATTTGGGCAAAATGGAGTATACATTATTATTCAGATACTCATATTACTGTAGCTGTTTCTTCTTGGTTTCACAAGTATAAAACTGACAGATAAATGTAGTGGCACTACACTGGCTTGGTGTCTTTCTTACTGGGAGTACTGGGTGATGACAATCATGATTGTGGCATAATGAATTTTTTAATGCAATGTTGTATCAACATACTCTGAGATGACACAGCCTGCTTGCATCAGCAAAAAATTACTATGTTGCTTCCTGGTTAACTGTCCTCTATTCAGCTTTGAAGAGAAACTAGACTGAGTCTCAATAGTATCTGTGGACTATTCCTACTCAATTTATGCTTACATCTGTTACTGAATAAGGTCTTCACACCTCAGATAACAAAAAGGAAGCTATCTTTATAATATGGGAGAATTCATGTGGTATTCTGTGTGACTTAATGCTGCTTAAAAGACACTGGATGTTTTATAAAAAATTGCAAGAACAGAAGTGGTGTCAATACTTACCACTTGCCTAGACTTAATACCCCTTTATCATGGGCAAAAAGGCCACAAATGTAAGTGCTGTTCTGGTTAAGACAGACAAACAGTTCCTCTGTCACATTTACTTTTTTTTTTTATCTTGCTTACACGAAAGATAGAGTATGTTGTTTATGAATACTTTCTGTAAAGCCTTGATCCCTTCTATTCCTTCTACCTTTAAGTGTGCTGCTGGACTTTTTGCCATGATCTAGGCTAATATATATTGAGACAAATACGCAATGGTCCTGATAATTTTCTGCTGGCCTGTGTGGACTTCAGCCCATATGTTGTGGGAACTCCAGTCCGTGGTCTCAGTAGACAGATCGTAGTCTTGTGTGAAGCTGCTGCACTCAAGGATCATAGTCCTTGAAAACAAATTTATATTCTGAAGGTGAATGAGTAGAGATTGAGAGCAGTGCTTGAGTACTGTACTGTCTTTCTGGTAGTCTTTAAGAGTGATCTTTTAAGTTCACTTCCAAAATGTTTAGATTTTTATAAAGCAATCGAAGATCAGACAGTGTCTCAACTACTCTTGATATTTTCATGTGATGACTTAGTCATTCAGAGTATCTTACTTTGACGCAGTTTTTCCAAGGAATATGGTACTTTTGTTCCATTCCTGCCACCTCCTCTCAACTCCTGCACCCTGCAAAAGCTTTTGCTTCGTTTGCAGAGTCAGCATACGTGATAACTTATTATAACAATTCAGTCATGTCTGCAAGTGGATTTTGAAATAGCCTTTTATAAACTATTACTAGATCTAGAGTAGCCCTATGGATTTGATGTGACTATTTTCTGATGAATTTTGAAATTTAAATTTGATCTGGGCTGTGGTTTTCATAAGCCCTTTCCACTATGGAATACTTCTTTAATGGTATGTTGATGTTGAAAGACATTTGAAGCTGAGCAAGAGAAAGACTGTGTGAAGATCACACTGTGTGATTAACCAACGTGCATTTTCAGGAACATGTTTTTAATGAGCAGCATTAAATCAGAAAAGAACTTCACAAGCTTTGGCTGTGAAATTAAAAATATCTTCTTTCCCCCTCCATCCTCCCCCCCTTCCCTACCCCCCTTTACAAAATACATAATCTAGTCATTATCAAAAAGACTAAAATAGCTGCCAAAGAGTGAATCTGATATCTGATGGGATTACAGTTCAGAAGTAAAGTAAGGTTAATGTACCCTTTAAAAGGTAAACAGCTTCAAAAGTTATATAGCATGGGTGGTGTTCTTCTAGTGAAACAATAGCAAAATATTTTTTCCTTCAACTCTGATACATTAAAAATGAAATTAAACCTAACTCAGTATTAGTAGTCCATGCAAGAAGAAATTGAGATTCACGGACTTCTTAAGGGGAACCAAATTCTGAGATGATTGATTTTGTCAAATCATACCATTAAATCTGTTTGGGGTTTTTTTCTTTATGGCAGCCAATTCTTCCATTCCATCCCCCCATAGGGATGTTGTAAAGCAAACTTCAGTAAAATTCTTTGCCTAAGTAGTTTTATGGCATACATACTATATGTGAGAAGTGACAGTTATTTATTTTTTCTTTTAAGAGTCTTTAAAGAAACATTGAAATTATCCAGTGGATTGCGTTTCGTGATTCAGTGCTTCAGGAATCCTTTCTTGGAAGTCCTTATTCTGAGAGTATGGGATCTCCGTTATTACCTCTTTACCTATTCCTGAAGCCCATAGAATGAAAGCATTCTGAAAGAGTAGGTACAATAGTTTTCTAGCTTAGTACCTTCATTTACTTATTTAGGTTGATATAGGTTCTTCAAAGGTGCTATTCAATGTAAATAAGATCATCTGAGGAATTAAATCTTACAATATCTGTGTTGTCTGAAGTGACAGGTCAGAATTTTTCAGGCTTTCCCTTGGTTATTAAGGTTATCAGACTTTTAAAATTATTCTTCTGAAATTCAGGTAACATTTGATAAGGTGTGTTTTAACCTCAAAGTAAATAAAACTTTATTTTTTGGGTAAGTTGGAGATCTTTAGTTGGTTCTTTAATGCCTTACCTTAGTGTATATCTTAGTAGGTGAATGTAGTCTACTACAAAGGGTATTCTTTGTATACCTTTGCTAAGTTGAACTCACCCACTCAGTGACGCTTGTTTTGTTGTTTGTCGTGTTAAAAGTATTTAAGAAGCCAGTATCCAACATCCCTGTGGGGTGTTTCCCTAGAGAAAGTCATTGCTGGTGTGATTTCTAAATGCACCCAAGCAGAAATACTTGATTCAGTGCAGTTCAGAAGTGTTTGAGCCTAGAATGTCTTTAACTGTGGACTTTCTTGCTATATTTCCAAGAGTAAAAATGCATGGATTTTTAAAAGAACTAAATGACTGGGATGAAAGTAGTGTTTATTCATTCACAGGTGTTGACATAGTGACTATGAACGTGGTTCATATTTTGCACTGTTATTCTTCTTGTGTTGGCAAATGTAACTTTTAAGGTAGAACTTCCTAAGCAAAACTGCTCACTGTGCTGATTTCACTCTCAAAGCTGTTCAGAGCTTATTTCCAAAAAAAGCTTTATTCTGTGTGTTTTAACTATTGGTATGAATTCAATATATGCAAATACAAAATGTGATAAAAATAATTCCTGATGTCACTGTTCTTGAGGATTCCTGATTCATTATTAACAAGTGGGCTAAAGGAGCTAAAACAAAAACCAAAAAAATCATTCCAGGACAGTTTATATGAGAGGCACAAGGTGAATGTTTTCTTTAGAGTGACAGGTACACAGACACCTTCGTGAACTTTCTAGCAGAAACAAAAACTTTTTTTTCCCCTTTCCCTCTGGAATTTTAAGTAACCTTAAGTGTAATACTTCAAGCTTAAAATGATATATCAGAAACAAGGCTGAAGACATTTCAAGGCATTCAGTGTATCTGATTATATGAAAAACCTTGGAATGTAGTGGCTAGTCTGAAATTAATCAGTGTTCAGTAGTTTATGAATGATGGAAAAAAAAATTTGACCCAACTGCCTGTGTATAAGAACATCATACAGGCACCAAAATAAAGCTGAAAGTATTCTATTGACAATGAGTGTTGCATATTTATTGCTTCAGTAGCAACAGCTATACTTCTGAAGACCATGTTGTAAATAAAACTGAGCTGTGGGTAATATGGGAAGGATGTTGAACTCCTGATCAAAAATTAATTTATTGGTTGGTAATTCAAATTTTTGCGTTTTAACAAATGATGGACATAGATCAATCAGTGCAAAAGTTTGTACATCTCTATGAGCTTGCAAAACCACAGAATGTTTAAAGAACTCTTTCAGCTTCTTTTTTTAATGCCATTCTATATATTGCCTCTTTATCCCGCAATTCAGTCAGTGCTAGAATCTTGGTAAGAGCAGAAGATTCATTAATAAGAAATGGAAATTCAGTATAATGATAGTATGATTTGCTACAGTTCCCCAAACTGTAATAGCAAATGCAAGCTATTGTTGTTCTTTGCAATCTCTATAGCAGGCATGTTCAACTTGCTGGGCACGTGCAGCCCTAGGCCACTGGTAATGCTGTCCCAGAAGATCACAAACTTTTAACATTATGATGTGATTTTTAGCAAAATTTTTAATGAGTCAGTTGTGCACAGCTCAAGCGTTGACTGTGTAGGGGAAAACAATGAGGGCACTTTACAGTGCTAACTCCACCTCTCGTGCCTGCCACGCACACAAAGTCAAATCAAAGCTAACCATGTATTGTGCATCACAAGTGCTTGTGCTGCTTGAAAGTAAAACATTGAAAACCACTTCAACCTACCTGCATGTGTTTGTGCTTGTGAAGACACATGTTTTTTATTATTAAGCAGGCTTGCTTGATTATTAATTAATTATACACATTATACCTACATTTATTCACTTTTTCTCTGAATTCATAATTTTGATTAACATAGTGGCCAACTATCATGGCCACTTTTTTTTTGTTCGTTTTTTTGCAGGGAAGTAATATAGTAAGTTAAAGATTACATGACAAAATCTAGAACACGGATACAAGTAAAGTACAAGGAAAAAAGCCTGTCTTTCAAAACATTAGAATTTACGTATATTTAAAAATTACATGTAATTTCAAAATATTCGCATGTAAAAGAAGCCTGGCTTTATAAGTTGTGAAGGAAGTAGCAAATATAAAATCGCAAAACAAAACCTGATTAATAAAACTTAAATGCAGATTGATAGAGTATCATTTACTAATAACATGTCATGTGCTGCATGGCAATTTTAAAACAAAATTCTTAGAGTAAGAGTGACTGTAACATCTGTGGTGTACACACCTTGGCACAGAAAAAAATAGTGCTGCAATCAAACATTCAACTCAGAGAACAATTTGATTAAGTCTCTTTGCTGTACTTTTATGGGACCTATCTCACCACAGCGAAATATCCTTTTCTTCACTTATTCATGTCAGCACTTTTTGGTAATATGTACATTATGAACAGCGATTGTCAGGTATGAAACATAGCAAGAGTAAGATCAGATCAAGAATCTCTGATAATCCATAACCCTGACCTTGAGAACTCACTGAGAATTGAGTCCACTGCCATTGAAGCAGATACTGATGCATTAGTTTCACAAAAGCAAGTCTTATGTTGTTTTTTTATGTTAAAAAAAAAAAAAAATTAAAAGCAGTTTTGTTACTTATATGTTAACTATATTAAGTATTTTATGTGCAGCCCAAGACAGTCCCCCTTCACTCAGTGCAATCCAGGCAAACCAAAAGTTTGAGCACCCATGCTTAATAGAGCATCATCCTCTGGTTTCTGCACAAACAGAAATGATGGAGAAGTACCTTAGTGTCTTGGGGAAGGAAATGACAGGCTCTGTGGTGGGAGCTACCTATTTGGCAATGAATGAATTTAGAAGTAATGAATTTCTCTGAAGAAATGACTTGGTTAGATGAATGGAAGTTTGTTCACTCTGAATATACTGAAGGTGAATGTTGTATTTTAAAATGAACTTTAAAATGAGACAATCCATCACGCTAATAGCTGTTGGAACACAAGCATTAATTGGATAAGTGAAATGAGGCCTTGTCATCAATTTGAGTAATTCAGAATACTGTTCAGACTACTCAGAGAGTATTGGGGAGTACAAAATAAATTACTCCCGCCACCACTGGTGTTGTATAAGTTGCTGTGCACTGGAAGTTTTCCCTACTTCTGCTGCTGACATCCTGTAGATATAGCTTAATAAAAAGTTGTTTCTTTGGTTAGGTGTATTAGGTTGCATTTGGGAAATGGCAAGGTATAATTTTGGCGCTAGTGGAGGTGTTCCTGAAATAAGAAACTAGTGAGTAGTTTCATGCTTTTAATTAAATACTCATCAATACTATTTATTTATTTTTTTAATTATTATTATTTTTAGAAATATATTTTTTCCTTGTATTTACTTCACAAGACCTCTTTCTATGAGCAAAGGACCAATCCTCTGCTACTTAGAATACTAGTGAAAATAAGACTATCTAAGAAGCTTTGGGATGTGTGTCTGCTGATTTTTGTTTTTAAAGTCATTTGAAATCCATCTTCAATCTGTTTTCAGTTTCTACCTCAGACTTCATCAGTTGCCTTTCACTGGGGAGGAAGGACAAAAAGGGAAAATTTGGGTGCCTACCATTTAGAATAAAATGGTTGGAAGGAAACTACAAAGATCATCAATTCCATCATGCACTGACAGGCATGGGGCATCAGCCACCTCACTAAGAAGCCTGCATCCTCACAGCTCAGAAATATTTCCCAGTGCCCAGCCTGACCCTCCTTCTGGCAGTTCTGTGCTGTCATCTGCCATCAGTTCCCAGGAGCAGAACCTGGCACCATCGCTGCTTCCCAATAGTAAGGGAGTTGTTATTGCTCTCTTCCAATATCTGAAAGGTGCTTACAGTGTGAGCAAAGTTGGTCTCTTCTCACTGGTGACGGGTGACAGGGCGAGGGGAAATGGCCTCAAGTTGCACCAGGGTAAGATTTAGTTGGATATCAGGAAACACTTCTTTACAGAAAGGGTTGCTAAGCACTGGAATAGGTCCCCATGGAGGTGGTTGAGTCACTGACCCTGGACGTTTTTAAAAACCATTTGGATGTGGTGCTCAGGGACATGATTTAGTGGAGGGTTGTTAGAGTTAGGGCAGTATGGTTAGGTTGTTTTGGACTTGATGATCTTTAAGGCCTTTTCCAACGTGAGTGATTCTATTCTATTCTATTCCCCTCCTCAGGGAGCTGCAGGGAGCACTGAGGTCCTCTCGGCCTCCTCTTCTCCAGGCTGGGCAGTACAAGTGTCCTCAGCCTCTCCTCACAGGATGTGCCCTCCAGTCCTGTTACCATCCATGTTCCCTCCTCGGGTGCTTTCAAGTATCTTAACATCCTTTTTATATTGTGGAGCCCAGAACTACACACAGTACTCAAGGTGAGACTGTAACAGTGCTGAATACAGTGAGAGTACACTGTATTCAATGTACTCTCTGATAATCTTCTGACTGACTGGCTACACTGTATTTGGTGCACCCCAAATTTGTGGTTTGCTCCATGGCTGCCAGGGCACGGCGCTGGCTCTTGCTGAGCTTGCTCTGGGATGGTTAAAAAACTTAAAAGGCTTAAAGCTTGCCAATCAGAATTACTGTGCAGTAGCAGATATTCTGGTTAAGGGAACATCCATTCTGATCACTTGAAGTTATGTGAATGCTTCTTTCTTGGAAGTACTGAAATAAATATCTGTGCTATACTTGCTTGAACAGTCAATCTGTGCCACTTCTGATGAAGCAGGTAATCTCACTGCGGAAGAATAACTTATTCAGGTACTGGAGGGCTATGCTGCTAGTGGTGAGTGGAATGCACTCTTCAGTCATTATTGGTACATAAGAGCTTGGTCTTGATGTTGTACCTCAGTATCTTCTAAAATTAGAAGGCACAGCGGAGTAAAGTCTTGTTGTGGTTCTGAAGAGCAAAGATTGCCATTTGAAAAGAGGAGAAGGGAATTTTAAAATGCTTTTCAAAAGCAGGAGTTATTCTTAGCTAGTTATTGAAGTCAGTTCTTATTAGCATTAGGTATCTGTGGGGTTAGGACGCATTTTTATGGGGAGGAATAATTGCATGCACCAGTACAGGTTGAGGAGGAGCTCTGCAGAGAGGGACCTGGTTGTCCTAGTGGATGACAGGTTGGCCATGAGCCAGCAGTGCGCCCTTGTGGCCAAAAAGGCCAGTGGCATTCTGGGGTGCATTAAAAAAAGCGTGGCCAGCAGGTCGAGGGAGGTAATCCTCTCCCTCTACTCTGCCCTGGTAAGGCCTCATCTGGAGCACTGTGTCCAGTTCTGGACTCCCCAGTACAAAAAAGACAGGGATCTCTTGGAAAAAGTCCAGCGGAGGGCCACAAAGATGGTGAAGGGCCTGGAGCATCTCCCCTGTGAAGAAAGGCTAAGTGAACTGGGTCTGTTTAGCCTTGAGAAAAGAAGACTGAGAGGGGACCTGATCCAGGTCTATAAATATCTAAGGTGTGGGGGGCAGAGTGGCGAGGCCAGACTGTTTTCAGCAGTGTGTGGAGACAGGACAAAGGGAAACGGCCAGAAACTGGAGCATAGGAAGTTCCGCACCAATGTGCGCAAGAACTTCTTTACGGTGAGGGTGACGGAGCACTGGAACAGGCTGCCCAGGGAGGCTGTGGAGTCTCCTTCTCTGGAGATATTCAAGACCTGCCTGGACACCTACTTGTGCAAACTGGTGTAGGGAGCCTGCTTTGGCAGGGGGGTTGGACTCGATGATCCCTGGAGGTCCCTTCCAACCCCTACGATTCTGTGATTTTTATACAGCTTTTCAGATTGCTTTTTGGAAAGATACTCTGCTCCAGGAATAATACTGTGGATACCATTATTGGAGGCAGTTTTTCCTAGGTTCAACTCCTATTTAGTGCTAAGGGAAAGACATTCTTATTTGCACGTAACTATTGCAAGTGGACCAAGAGAAGTGATTCCTTTTCTATAAAATTAGATTTGGCTTCATGAAGGTGGTGAGCTAATCAATTGCACTTGTTTCATCACTACAGGGTAACACACTGAAACTGTTCTGACATCATTGTTAAGTTTAACAGCAAGTCTGCCTTCTGATGGTCTGCAAAGAGGTCATGGTGTCTTCTGGCACCTATTCTCACGAATAGGAGACACCATTTTTCCGTTCTTACTCTTATAATGGGTGAAATAAACATGCACTGATACTTAGATGCATGACATCTTTTCCACTCAAGTAGTATACAGTACCTATGCCTACTGTAAATATTTTACTGAAGGGAGTAAGAAATTATACATGGCTTTATATTGTGAAACATTTCATATGTTTTCTGTGCTGTTGCCTTTTTATTAGCTTGCTTGGACTTTCAAGTGTACTACAAAAGCCTCACTGCTTTCACATATGTACTTACATCATACAGGCTGTGATTAGAGGTAGGGTAGTCTGAGAATGTACCGTAGTTCTTAAAAACACAGTTGTAGTCTTAAAATTAGCAGGTATGCATCAGTTCTGTGAGGCATTAAAACCTTGAACTAGTGCTAAGGCCTTTAAACAGAGTTGAAAATCTACTGGGGATCGAATGATGTTTGATTGATACAGTTTTATTGTAAAGTGAAATGTGTTGAGAGGGGGATTCTTCCACTGATTAATTTATTTGGCACCAAAGATGCTATCAAATGCCAGAAGTCTGCTTCACTTTCCTTTTTTCTTGTACATTCCTTTTTTCTTGTACTATATGTTCTCGTCAATTCTATACTTGAAGGTTGACTAAGATAGAAGGAGGCAAGACTGTGATTTTCTTTGATGGCTGAAACATATGGCTGACAGAATTTATCACAGAATCTCAGAAGACTAAAGAGAGTCTTATTCAGCTCTTAGGCCATCTGCCTGTAATATTGGTGTTACAGAAAAAAACTCCATCTAGACCTATATTACTGTTTTCTGATAATGTAGCTGTTAGGCTGTTAAACACTCTGGATTCCGTAAATATCTTTTTGCAGTCATGTAATACTCAGATTCTCAAACTCAGATTCTGACTATGGTGTGGTTTTAGAAACGCCTGAGTATCAGATTCTGTGCTGCCACTTTAACTCACGTAGTTTGAGTTTAATTAGCAGTTTCTTTAGCCTATGTTCATGATCTCTGCTTGCTACTTCAGCAAGGTGGTGATTCGTTTGGCTTTTTGTTTTTAATCTTCCTCCCTTTTGTTGCTTGTTGAATTCTCTGTCATTTGACAGAAACGTAACTTTCAGTATGAATCCACTGAGATCTTTGTTGCAAGTGGATTGAATAAATACTCATTATGAAAAGTAGTCTAGTATTCTAGTTAGATCTTTTAATCACTTGGAGGATTGGATTTTTTGCAGATGTGTTATCAATGGATTAGTTATGTAAAGCAATCAGTTTGACATATTAAATTGATGTAAGAGTAGATGTAGAGATTTTCCTTCTAGTTCAGTGAGTCAAACCTGAGACTGATCAAGCATTCAACTGAGAATTTCTTTCATTTGGTCATTCTCCATCAGAACCTCAGTGACAGTAACTTCAAAACTTTGAACAAAATAATGAAATTATTCAATTTGATACTGTTTAATACTGCTATTACTGTTTGCCACAGCTCATAAGCAAGTTCTGTGATTGTTCAAAGTCTATCTGCTCATCCAGTTTCTAGCAGTTTAGTTTAAAATAATAACCCCTTTTAACCCCCTTTTTTCCCCCAATCTTCCAGAAAATCTGTTGGCCCTTGAAATACAGTGCAACAGTGTTTATTTTTGCATTGTTTAGAGGTTTTTAAAAAACATACTATGGATGAAGTTACAGAATTGTTTCAAGTATGTATGTAGAACATTGCTTCCTGGTTTACAAAGCTATTCAACTTTCTGAAGCTGTGTTTGTAAATGACTATGTTTATAGTTATGGAATGTGAAAAACAATGCTTCTTTAAGAAAATATGAATGTAGAAAGTAGATTAAAGAGTATGTGATGGCTTTCTGGTTTTGGAGCTCAGATAAAATCAGCTGGTTAAAATGAACTTCAATTTCTGAACAAAACCCTCATTTCTGAGTACTGCTTTTATTTTAACTAGCCGAGATCACAATAGATTACTTTTCCTACTAGCAGTCAGACACCATGGGTGTACTGTGAGTCCTAGTATTTGTGATGCAGTAACTTCAGTATTGAAATACCTTTTTTTTTGAAAGATGTATCTCTTATTTTGCTTAGCATTACTTCTGTTTGGATATTAATAGTTTTGAAAGCTTGAAATATATCTTGCACAAGCTCTAATTCTTGATGCAAAGGAAATTTGAACATCCTTATTTCTTGCCCAGGTTAGAGGTTGGAGAACTTACTGCACAGTGCCTACGTGATGTATTGGCTTTATTTTGGTGAAAACTGGGTTGTCAGTTTTTACAGTAACAGTATTACAACAAGCCTGTCAGTATAATCAAAATATTTGAATATCTTCAGTTAACCTGTTTCTTGTATGAGTCTCCTATACCTTGCAAATTAAAGATGTATTCCGTGCCTATAGAAAACTTGAATATATTGACTAGGCAATACTGAGATTTCAATTTTGAATAATCAGAAATACTGAATTCTGAATCTAAAAAGCTTTGCTACATGAATTGGCGGGTAGTTGGTGGGAGATATAAGGAAATAAAGATTAATATCTCACTATAAGTTTTATCCTTGTTGCATTGCTGTGCAAATCACAGAATCACAGAATCACCAAGGTTGGAAAAGACCTATAAGATCATCCAGTCCAACCATCCACCCATCACCCATGGTTCTTGCTAAACTATATCCCTCAACACAAAATCCAATCGTTCTTTGAACACTTCCAGGGTCAGTGACTCCACCACCTCCCCGGGCAGCCCATTCCAGTGCCTGACCACTCTTTCAGAGAAGTAGTATTTCCTAATATCCAGCCTGAATCTTCCCTGGCACAGCTTGAAACCATTCCCCCCAGTCCTATCACCAGTTACACGGGAGAAGAGGCCGACCCCCAGCTCGCTACAACCCCCCCTCAGGTAGTTATAGAGAGTAATTAGGTCTCCCCTGAGCCTTCTCTTCTCCAGACTGAACAATCCCAGCTCCCTCAGCCGCCCCCCATAAGGCCTGTGCTCCAGACCCCTCACCAGTTTTGTTGCCCTTCTTTGAACACGCTCCAGGGCCTCAATGTCTTTCTTGCAGTGAGGGGCCCAGAGCTGGACACAGTACTCAAGGTGCGGCCTCACCAGAGCTGAGTACAGGGGGACAATTATTTCCCTACTCCTGCTGGTCACACTACCCCCGATACAAGCCAGGACGCCACCGGCCCTCCCGGCCACCCAGGCACACTGCTGGCTCATGTTTAGCCGAGCATCAATCTGCCGTATCCTACGAACTAATCAAAGTTTGAATGCAATTTACTTTCTGTTGCAGATGAACCAACACGTTCCTTGAGTGGTCTCATCTTGAAGAATAATGTAAAAGCACATTTTCACAACTTCCCGAATGGGGTAACTGACTTCATCAAAAGTGAATGTCTGAACAACATTGGTGATTCCTCTCCCTTAATTAGAGCTACCGTAGGTAAGTTTGCCCTTGTTGATATCATACATTTTCAATATATAGACTGTCTAAATTGGAGCTTCACTAGTAAACTAAAGCGTTATTAAACTCCTAAAGCTGTTTTCTGATAATTGTTGCAGTTTCTCAGTGTTCCTGTGCTGATGTTCAAATTCAGTATATGAAAGTCATTTTTGCTTCCTGTTAAGTTGATTTACCAATTCAGTTCATGTCTATAGGAATATAACTAAGTTTTCTCGTCTCTACTAAAACTCTACTTTTTTAAATTCTACTTGTTGCCAGTTTTTGTACCTGAAAAGATAAATAGGGTAAGAGTTTGACTGCAGAATTACTTCAGCATTTCACTTGTATCAATGAAACATTTCTTTCAGATGCTTTCCTTCTCCCTCTCCCAAGTCCACGTATGCACATGCACACACTGTCAGGGGAGTTGTTAAAATTACTGTACTGTGTATGGCATGCATTCAGATAACGAGTTTTTCCTTTTAAACATCTTCTGTCAGAAAACAGTAGATAAGTTAAGCAAATCAGAATATCAGCTAAAAGAGTGTGTTTAGGTTTGTTTGATTTTTTTTTTAATTATTATTATTATTTTTGCTACATGAATTTTTGAATTCCTAGCAGTTCTAGTACACTTCCAATGTAAAAAGTGCAAGTCTGCATCATTGTTGTTTATTTCCAGGTAGAGTTGCTTTTCTGCCTGTTCATTGAGAATATGATTTCTACTAATTACTAAAATCATTGCAGTAATTTTCTCTGTCCTCTCTGAAAAGTAGGAAAAAAAGGTAGAATAAGCAATAGTGACAAACTTGGTTACAAAAGGAAAAAACAGATGAGGGCTCCAGTTTAAAAAAAAAAAAAAAAAAAAAAAAAAATTCAGCTCATGTCACACGACTTCTGCTGGCTCAGCATGCAAAATAATCTACCATTGCTCCCTTAGAATTCTTTCTTTGTTTTTGCTTCTATGTAGGATTGCTTCTTTGGACATCTGGATTATTTACTTTGGACTACTGAAAAATGCCCATCTCTTAGGGTTTTTTTTTTTGGCTGTCTCATATAACTTTTGAAGCTACTCTACTAGATGTTTATATTGCCTAATTTCTTTAGTAGCTGTAGAAGAAGTCTGCACATATTTGTGTACTTTTCGATTGTAAGAGTCCTATTTGTCAGTTCAAAGGAATTGTTAGTGGAGTGCAGTGGAACTGACCAAGGAAAATATTCTAACACCATTTGGATTGCTGTCTTAGGGGTTGTTTGGTGATTTTGTGGTTACTGTTAGTTCTTTGTTTTTGGTTTGGGGGCTTTTTTTCTGTGGAGTTATTTGTTTCCACGCTATTCTTCTTTGATTTCTTCTAGTAGGAATTGTTTGTGGGTTGTTTAATTACTATTGAGCTTTAAGTGATCCTTGCAGGGAGTATTCAGACATGTATGATCTCAGAAGATGTGTATCAACTGTTGATCTGTATGCTTACATAAGGATTCCTATTTACTGCCTGCTCTGTACATTCCCATATGAAATAAATGTCGGATCCTCCTGACTTCTGTCCAGTACCCACCAGCATCTTGATGTCACCTACATGTAAATGTTTTACTACCTATCATATTGCTTGTTGGCATTTTCTAGTCAGAGGTACATACAGGTTTTTGCTGTTCAGGCACAGTTAATTTAATGGATCACCCATAAATAGGATCTCTGGAATTCTGAGAGGAAGACGAGCAAAAACAGCAGCCTTGGAATAGCATCAGAGAAGAAGTAATGTGGCCTTCACTCCTTTTCTGGTCTCTTACATCTGGTTCTATCCAGACAAATGCTAACACCTTATGACCAAGATAGAGGCAAGCTGATCAATTTCACCATTTACCATTTCCCTGTTCTTAAGCCCTAAATGAGTAACAATGTGAAACTTCGCTGTGTGATATGACACAGGTTTTAAAAACCCTCATGCCAGTGTGGATTCAAATTTTAAAATGAGTGCTATGTGTGTTGAGGATTCACAAACTTGCTAGGAAATGAATGTATCTATTTTGGGGATGATTATGACAGTTCTTAAATCTTCACGGGGATTCTAGTTTAGGCAGGCCCTGCTTAAAAGTTAACAGGCAAAATAGATTGATGAGAGTAGTGGCAGGACTGGAGAAGCTTCACTGCAGAAGGGAAATGAAGGCACATGGTTGTTATCAGAGATGTGATTTTGCCATGAAATTAGATTTTTAGATTAAGGATTTTAGAAATAAAATTTTAAGAGCTACAGAGGCAAAGTACTATCCAAAATAAAGCAAAAAAGAAGCAACCCAGCCTTTCCCTGCTGCTTTCATTAAAGTATGGAGCTTAGCTGCTTTCTCTTTGTGTTCTTTTTTTTATTTTTTATTTTTTTTTAATTTTAGTGTTGATGCTATAATGTAGGGTTGCCTGTAATTGAAATAGTGAGGAAAGAGGTGACGATGACATTTACATTTTTAACAATGTCTGACATTTCCTCTGGAGTTTCTCACATGCTTGGTGCTCTCGTAGCTGAATAACTGTGTTTGGTAGGTTTCCCACTTGTCAAGTGATATAGCTACAGATTCTGTAGTACTGATTTGAATTTCGTTAGACATCAAAAAGAATATTTGTAAAGATTTTTACTTTCAGATTTCTAACCTTGCTGCTTAGGTTATTGGTGAGAAGGAAGGGTTCCCTTAGATGGTCAGCACTTGCTCAAATATACCAGAAGTCAGAAACTGCTAAGCTGAGCATTTATTTAATTTGGTTATTCATCTGGTGTCCACATTTCTGTGACTTAGTGTCACAGAGGAATGACTAAAGCTAATGTCTGGTGTCCTCTGTTCCCTAATGGCAGGGAATATAGCAGGAGGAGCAGGAGATGTTTCATATTGGAAAGGAGATAAAATGCATCAGAAGTTCATGTGGATTTTGTGTATTACGAGCGTAATTATCTAAAACTTAATTCTTATGCCTGTTTCCTCATTATTCTTAAAACCTTTTGCAAAACTTCAGATGTTACATAGTCTTTGCCTCTGCGAGTACTTGATAGCCTGTTTTTTAGTTTGTCCCCACTAGTTTCTTTTCATAATTTAAAAAAGGAAAAACAAAACCAAACTGACACAACGTTAAATGGCTTCTCTGCAGACCCGTACAGAAAGCTCGTAATGACACATATGGTCTGAACTATGTGTGCCCCTGTTCTATGGAGCAGTGGCCTTAAGTTGCTTCTTTCCTGCATGTCTCAAAGTATTTCCTCTTAAGTTATACCTGTCTGGAATAAGCCTTTTTGAAAAATGATTATAGTTTTCCATTTGCTTGACCTCTGAAAGCACTTCTAGGACCTCTCCAAAACTACCAACCCATTTAAGGCTTGACGTGTGACTTTTCTCTCTTGTTGGTCCAGTGGAGTTCCAGGAATTTTGTTTGTATGTTTGCTTCTGAACCCATGTTAATTCTACTAATCTGTAGATTCCCTTCTAATGTAGGGAGACAGTCTATTGAATAAGGATTTTAACATTTTATCTGAAGGAAGATGGTATATGGTGATTAGTTCAATTTAAGTGCTTAGGAAATGAGAACTTCTCACTTGGAAGACTATTAGTTGTAGTAATACCACATTCTTTAGTGCTTGTATAGTAGAGATAAATGTCTATGTCAGTGAAAATTATGCTACCTGTTTCATTTTGTCTTCTTCAAAGACAGTACCTAGGGAGCTTTCTGTGTTCCTTTCTCCTAATTCAGTTTTTTTTCTGAGTTTTCTGTGCGTGCTGGAAATGGAATTAGTGACTAATTGGGCTGTCTCATTTGTTTGCTGGATCTGAATCAGCTAACCTCTAGAGCTGATCAGTGGATGACCTGCCATAGTGTGCAAGCTCTATCTAAGTATTTTAGTCTTAGCATGTTTCCATAATTTTGATGTAAATGTCCTTAAGTTGTGTGTTCTCAGCTTCAGTACTGGATTTTAAGTTTATTGAATGACAACAAATCTGATGCACTTCATGTGTTCATGCTTTTATAACATAATAAGAGGTGTCTTAAGTGCATACTGTGTTTAGTAAATTTACAGCCAAACCTGTCTTAGTGTTTGAGCATGATTGTTTCCTTAATTGGAACTGCTCTCACATCTTGAGCCCTTTGTGGTGAGAGGAAGGCACAACTATCCTTTGCATTTCGTAGCCTTTCAAATACTATTTGTAATTAAATGTACTTCCTCTTTTTATGTTTGCTATTTCTTAATTCCTTTGTTCTTCTAGAAGAGGACAAAAGTATGAAACCTGAGGAAAAAAAATAATTATTAAAAAAATAAGTATGAAACCTGGGAAAATTAGATCTCATTTCCCTCATTCCTCTTTTTCACTTAGGTATTCTGATAACAACCATTGCTTCAAAAGGAGAATTACAGAATTGGCCTGAACTTTTACCAAAGCTTTGCAGTCTCTTAGATTCAGAGGACTACAATACTTGTGAGGTAAGAAGACTTATTCTAAAACAGATTGTCATCTGAAATTGATCATTTTTATCTCTTCATAGATACAGTGTATATTAACAGTATTTTGTGCCTGTATGTGCATACATCTACGGTCTCTTCTGATAACAGTGGCTCAAGTTAGACACTTACTCTACTTTTCATGCCTTGTTAGCATTCATTAAAATGAATTTGTTTGTTTTGCATAAAAGCAAAATTAAGGATAGAGGTGAATTGTCAAGACATCTGTAAAAGTCCTGTCTGGGATGCCTAATAGTTTAAGTAAATCTTCATCATACTGACCTCAAATTTTCTTACTTAAACACATAATTTGTTCATTGTTCATACAGTGTCATCTGGAAACATGATCTGATACTCTATTTCAGGCTAGTGTGAACTTTTTTTTCAGTGTGTATGAAGGAAAATAATTGAATACCAGCCTAGCTGTTTTAAACTGTGGAGGAAAAAAAGTATTGACTAATTTAAAAAAAATAAAAATCTATGAACATTTAAATTTAGTTAGTTGATGCTGTCTCCATAAGTGTGTGAAGCATTTTGTATAAAATAATCCTTTTGATGAAAAGGCTTGTCCGGTGTGCCATGCTGTTATGTAGTGTTTTGATGCTGTTTTTGCAAGACAAAAAGGAACTATGTTTTAAGCATTTTTAAAAACACAATTGAACAGATGAGCATTGAAAGCTAAAATTAAAGTAGCACTTATCAGCTATTTGACAATCTTGGCATCTTACAGATCAAGGTGTAAAATATTAAATAAAAGGCCTATGTTTCAATTTTGCTTCAAATTTAGATCACTACAATTACTGTAGTATTGTCCTGAAATTGTATATTCTGAAATGTTGCTTTCTACAGAATGTGAAACAGCAAGTGTATGGCTTGTTTTTTACACAGGGTGCATTTGGCGCTCTTCAGAAGATATGTGAAGATTCTGCTGAAATTTTAGATAGTGATGTATTAGACCGACCACTCAATATCATGATACCTAAATTCTTACAGTTCTTCAAGCACAGCAGTCCAAAAATAAGGTAGGTTTAAATGTGGTACTACTGATCCTGTTAAAATATTGTTAATGTAAAATGTTAAAATATTATTTACATGAGCAGAGACGTAGGTGTTTTATAGATCTGCTTAAATTACCCTGATTTTAAAAAGCTAAGTGTATTAAGCTCTAACCACCACATTAAATTTTCATAATATTCAAAGTGACTTTGTTGTGGAATTTCATACACTGATGGTAGATTTAAAGATGTATAAGGGAGTGAAGAGGGTTGATCTATTAACCAGGTAGGTCAGCATGATGGTTACTGGTGCATGGGATCTCTGTGCCTTCTTACATTTATTTGTTCAGGATCATTAAACAAAACAAAACAAAACAAAAAAACCCCAAACAACTATCTTACATGTTTCATGTGTTTTGTAATGACTGCAGCAATGGGAGAGTGAAAATACCTTTTTTTTTTTTTTTTTTTTTTTTTTAATTCTTGCAGGAGAAAGTTTCTGCTTTTTTTTCTTTTTTAAACTGTCTGAAAACTTAGAAAACTGTGCCTTCTTATGCAATTAAATTAAATTAGAGGTTGGACTATATGTCCAGAGGTCCCTTCTAACCCCTTTGATTCTGTAATTCCATGGAAGGAGTTCATCTTTTCACTTGAATACTGTCTTAAACTGTTCTAAATAGCAAAAAATATGACATAGGAATTTGCCATAATTTACTTGCTACTGCTGTTGTTTATCAACAAAAACAGTGGCATTTACCCTGAAATGAGCCAGCAATATTCCCTTACTGCAAAGAAGGTAAGTGGTGTTCTGGGCTGCATTAGCCTACCAGAATGTAAGAGGCATGATCTTTCCTTTCTACTCAGCATTGGTGAGGCTACACCTGGTGTACTGTGTGCTTTTCAGTCTTGTCTCCAGGTGATTTTTCATTGTGTGATTTGATTCTGAATGATTTTTTTTTATATCTATGTACAGTTTAGAAAATGTCTTTAAGTGACAGAAAATGTATATTCTAACTGCTCTGTTTCTAGATCTCACGCTGTTGCATGTGTCAATCAATTTATCATCAGTAGAACTCAAGCTCTTATGATGCACATAGATGCATTTATAGAGGTGAGTGAGCATTCTTTGTTGGGAGAGGCAAGATTAAGTCATATTGCATGTCTGACCTACCAAGAGTTTAAGATAATGTTTTATAACTGTCTCTGCCTCTAGCTGCAGTTACTTTTGGGCTTCCTGTTCTTAGCTTTATATCCAACCTTTGAATTCAAGTTTATTTTGCATGCTTGTGTTCAAAGCTGATAGGTCTAAATACTCTCTCAGCATAAAAAATACCTTTTGAAAGGTATTTCCTTTTTGTAAGTGGAGGAGATGTATTCATATAAAGATGCAGCAGTAACAACTGATGTTGTTAACATGTCTGGGTAATCTGTGTCTTTAGGTATTAATACTGAACATGAACTAGTGTGGTGGTAGTTCCGTTTATCTGAAGTATTTGGTGCACAGCTGTTGCACCTTGAAGCATGGCTTTAGTACTTTTAGGAAAAGAAAAAGCAAGGAAATAATGTTCTTATGCCAATATCTCTACCATTACCTAATGTTTCGTTGCGTGTACTATGTGCACCGGGAGTCTGAAAATACAATTTGCTTTAAAGAAAATATTTGTAAGAAATAGCAAAGTATTCTCAGATGGGAATGGATGGTGACAGTTATATATTTGTATACTTTAGTTTGCCAGTAATGTAGATTTAAATGCAAGTCGAACTACGTTAATTGAGACTTATAAAATGGTACTGCTTTTCAATAGAATCTTTTTGCACTGGCTACTGATGAGGAGCCTGAGGTACGCAAAAATGTTTGCCGTGCTCTGGTAATGTTGCTGGAAGTTCGCATGGATCGTCTTCTTCCTCATATGATTAGTATAGTTGAGGTGAGTCTTATTTTCTTTGTTGCATGCTGAAATTAATTTGAGGTTGCAGAAATAAGTACAAATAAAAAGAACTTCTAAGGAATGCTTTTCCTTGGAAAAATGGTAGAGCAGCTCATCTTGGAAACTGTTTTCAGGCACATACAGGACAAGAAAAAAAAAGCTATATAAATGTTGTTCTGGGCAGCCTGCTCCTCACATGTTTGAGGAGATCGACCTAGTAGTATCACTATACAGAAAATCCAAGATTGTATTCTTATTATACCTGGTATTTTGTTGTTGAAAAGACTGTTATTTTATTTCCTTTCTGAAAAATACAGTAGTAGTGAATTTATGTTCTATAATAAAAAGACTAGACTTTTTTTTTTTTCAAATAGGGGACTACCATGTACTGTTACTGATTTTTATCAGTTCTGTACACATCTAGATGAGTGCAGATGTAATACCCCATAACTGTGACTATTTTTTAGCGTTCAGGTGAACTTGCTTTTGCCCCTTTGAAGGTTGACGGTTCTTAAGCTGAATGCTGCAGATAGAGGCTGCTCTGATTAAGTGAAGGAGGTCTTAAAAAGAGACAAACTTGTATGCACATAATGGCCTTTATGTTAATGGCAAATCAGTTTTTAAACTATGAAGAATATTAATGATCCAATAGTGGTTCTAATACAGAAGATCTTGGCCAGTATCGTGCTTTTAAAACAGGCAAATTTAGGGCTAATTTTTATGCCAAGTTCTTGGAGCATAAGGGAATGGTTTTGTTTGGGTTTTGTTTTAGCATGCACTTCCAGGTGCAGAGGCAGATGGGAGCACTATTTCTCTTGTTTTTATCTGAAAACTTTATAATAGATTTTGTCAGGAATAGACCCTAGGTTCTCAGTTATTAAATTAAACTTATATGCTCATGACTGATATTTATCCAAATATGTGGATCATCGGATCATAGGATAGGATAGAAAGTCTGATTTTTTTAATGATATGAAACATAATGAGATTACTTGTAATAAATGAATAGTGTATTGATATGAAGAGATAATGAAGAAATGTACTGCAGTCATAAGATTACTTGCATCCTGTTATTTTCTTCAGATAAGGACATATTTGTTAACAGTTGGGGAAAAAAAATGTATCCCTTTCTATTTCAACTTCTATGAGGCTTCTAGAATAATGAGTCATATAATAATTTAGGTTGAGAAAGACCAGAAAGACCTTCAAGATCATCAAGTTCAACCAGCTACCTGACATTACAAAGTCCACACCTAACTCACCTTCCTATGCACCACACCCACATGTCTCTTAAATACGTCCAGAGATGGAGACTCCACCACTGCCCTAGGCAGCCTCTTTTAATGCCTTTTCATCCTCACTGTGAAGAAATTCCTCCCGATGTCCAATATAAATCTTTCCATGTGTGACTTGATACCATCTCATTGCATCCTATTGCTTGTCACCTAAGAAAGGAGATCAACACCCAAGACCAACATCCATCTTACTGCAACCTCCTTTCATTTAGAGAGAGCAAAAAGGTTTCCCCTGAGCCTCTTCTTCTCCAGGCTAAACAACCTTGATTCCCTCAGCCATTCCTCATAAGTCTTGTTTTCCAGTCCCTGCACCAACTTCATTTCTCTTTTCTGAGTGTGTTCTTGCAGCTGTATTTCTTGTAGTGAGGGGCCCAGAGCTAAACACAGCATTTGAGGTGGCATCTCATCAGTGCTAGATACAAAGGGACCATGACTTCCCTAGTCCAGCTGGTCACACTACTTCTGATACAGGCCAGGATGCCATTGGCTCTCTTAGCCAGGTTGGCAGACTTCTGACTCATGTTCAGCCAACTGTTGACCAGCGCTCCTGTATCCTTTTCTGCCAGGCAACTTTCCAGCCCTTTCCCCAAGCCTGTACCACTGTATGAGGTTGTTATGACTGAATTGTAGCACCTAACATTTAGCCTTGTTGAATACCATTTGACCCAGCCTGCCCAGATCCCTCTGCAGAGCCTTCCTAGCCTCAAGCAGATCAACACTTTTGCCCAACTTGATATTGTCTATGAACTAAGTGCTAAGGTGCACTCAATCCACTCATCAAAATCATTGATAAAAACGTTACAGCAGGCTCTAATACTAAAAACCAACCTTTTCAGAAATAAGTGGCAATATGGAAAATTGTAAGAGTTACTACTTCGGCTGTCACAACCATCTTCGTAGCATTGTTCTGGCAGTTGTCTGTAAGAAACTGATTTAGTAGTGGTATACTTAGACGTTCTGTTTATATTTGTATTTCATTATATTTTTGGTTAAGCATGGTTAAAGTTTCATTCCAAATTTACAGATTTGATACTGAGTTTATGCTAGAAAATTTATGCTAGAAAACTCTGAGACTTCAGTTTATTGATTTGTTGTCATGTCGAGAGTTCTACTTATTCAGATTGGCACATTGTTGGTTTTTGGAAGGAAAAGTATTGGAATCTTAAAAAGTATTTCCATTTTAAATGTATACTTGTACCTTTTTATTCAAAAGTGAAGGGGAGGTCGTTTTATGTTCACCAGAAACTTCATTATGTTGAGCCTCTTGTCTGTATCTTCTTTGTAATGATGTTCTTACTTAAGCAGTGCACACATTCGCTCTGAATCATATAGGATTAAGAAGTCTCACCATAACCTCACGTAGTCTCCTCAGTCTTTCTTCCCACCTTATCAAAGAAACAAAAATATTGTGGTGGCATTCTCAGGTTCTTATGGGCACACTTTCCAACATTAGTAGTTTATTTTGGTCACCTAAAACTTACACAAGTAATTTCTTTTTGCACTGTGTAGTACATGCTTCTAAGGACCCAGGACCAAGATGAAAATGTGGCTTTGGAGGCCTGTGAGTTTTGGCTGACTTTGGCTGAACAGCCCATTTGTAAGGATGTTTTATGTCGGCATCTTACTAAGTAAGTATTAGTAATTACAATTGATTGTTTCTGAAATTGTCATCTTTAAAGTTCAATGAACTTGTTCCAAGACAATCTTAAAAAGGCTGAATCTAGCCTACACCATGCTTAGAATAATTTTCCTGTAGCTAGTTCTTGTCCAGAGTAAAAATGGTTGTGGTACAGTTACTTTAAAAGGCTTCTCTTTTGTACTTAGCTAGGTTTAGAAGCAACCTAACTGTATTGCTGGAGTGCTTTACCTCAAGCTTAAGTTTGTTAAATATCAGATGGATACTAAGATATACTGTTGTGTGTTAAACTCAAACATTCCATAGGACATTTTCTTTAATATGTAGTGTACCATGGTGCACATCAAGAAGTAGCTTTAACAGCTGCGAGTTTGGGGATTTCAGTGCAATCCTTCTGTGTGTATAGTCATGCCAACAGTTGTCTGTTTGTATAAAGAACATAACAAAGTGACTCAAGATCACTTAGATTTAAGTTGAAGAAGGATGAACATCCATGTCTGAGATTTACATGTCTACATGTCTTGTAACTTTTTCTAAACTAATCTTAGAAAAGCCTTATTTCTAATAATTAACAAATTTTTCACTGCTCCCAGTAAATGGAGATTTTTTGTGGTTTATTCTTTTTCTGTGTACACATGGAAGATTTTTGAAAATACTACAGTAATTCTGTCTGTGATTTTTGTTCTTCTAGTCAAGATGCGAAGGGAAGATAGTAGGTAGTGGCATTTATATGGAAGCAATCCATTAAAAATAATAATAATAATAATTTTCATAAGCAATTGGAGACATAAGAGATTAAAGCACCTACCATAGCAATAAAAAAATAGGAGTTGAAACCAGGAGAACTAATATTATGATAAATGACTTTTTAGTGTTAAAATGGTTTTATTTAATTCCTGCCTTTGTAGCTCAGACAAAAAAGAGTGATAGCAAATAAGGAGCTGGACTCAATGATCCTTGTATGTCTCTTGAACTTTGAATATTCTGTGATTGAAGTTACTAGTTCTACATACATCCTTTCTGCCATGCGTCATATTTACACTGAAAAGTTGACTAGTGTTAAATTTCTTCTGACATAAATGAACACTAACATTGCAGCAGCTTCATACTACATATTTGCTTTATTTTTCTTCAAGAATCTTCTGAATTTCTGGAAAAAAAAAATGGATGAAATTATTAGTATATGAGGGCTGCCTGAAAATAATGCCTCCTATTTTATTGTGCTGGCCCACAGTGTCAGAAGCCAAATGTTAGTAGTATGGCAGTAAGGAGCTGAACTTTCCCAATATTCCATTACATTTTGTTGCCATAAGACAAATGACAGCAAAGGGGCAGTCTGACAAAATGGCGTCTGACATGGAAAAAGTGGCACCCACTGACATTCACTAATGCTTGCTGAATGTTTCTGGACACCAAACAGTGGATGTGAGCACAGTGAGGTGGTGGGTGGTGCATTGCAGCAAGGGTGACAGTGAGGCATATTTTTATGAGTGTAGCATGCATGCTCTTGGTCATCACTAGTGAAAATGCATAGGTAGTGGTGGATGTTGAAAAAGTAAGTGTTTTATAGCTGAGAATTTGCTCTATCAAATAGTGTTATTGTACTCTTTTTATCTCCTGTAGTTTCCATGGAAATAAATAGGAGGCATTACTTTCAGGCTGACCAATGTATTTCTTATGATCTCAAATGCTTCTTAAAAGCAGTTTTTCTTATTACTCCCATTTTAATGTGGATCTATGCTATTAATTAATTTCAGAAAAAAGAAAAAAAAAAGCCCACAAAAAAACTGCAACATATTAAAGTAAGGGTGGGACAAGCTCTGTTAAAAATCTGTTTATATATCTAATAAAACATGATATCTTGTTCCATTTTTTTCCTGTAGGCTTTCTTATAAAATACATAATTTCTGCATACTTCATGAAGTATGCTGCAGAAATGCCAGTGAATTGGTGTTGATCAGAATGCTTACTACTCTTTCATTAAAATATCTGAAGGTAACATGCCATTGAGATGCATGAATATTCTAATGTCCTACTTACCTTCAGAATGGATACTTCTCAGTTACAGGTCATACGTGGATCACTGGGGCTGGAGCAATATTACAAGCTTGTATTAGTTTTTCATACATGTTTGGTTTGGTTGGCTTTGTTTTTTTTTTTTAACCTATGTTAAGAGGGTTCAGTGTAGTCTTCCATCTTCTAGGCCTAGCAAGGAAGGGTTCACAGACACAGGTAAAAATCCCAAGTACTGCTGGCGAGACCATATTATGGGAGTTTTCAATTGCTTTAGGCTTACTTTAAAGCACCTTTCAGAAGTTCAGTTTCATTTTATAAAAGAATAATGTCCTGTCTTTAAGGTGAGAAGCCCACTTGTTAGAAAGTTTGTGAGGTGAAGTTAACACTATTTCAGATAATAAATACTGATGAGCATGAAATGGAGCTTGAGTTTGTATCAGGTTTCCAGGTTTTTGGATTTCTGTTTCTTTTGGGAAGAATTGCAACCAAAATTAAGGCTCAGGTAATCTTTTTTTTTTTTTTTTAATTAAAGCATTGTTTTGATGTATATCAATATCCCTTTGTAGGCTGATACCTGTGCTGGTGAATGGTATGAAGTATTCCGAGATAGATATTATTTTGCTGAAGGTGAGCATCAATTTCTTTCGTTCTGTGGAAATACTGATTAACTTCGGAGCTATGAATCAGAATGATTCGATTGATAGGCTGAATCTGGTCTACCATCTATTCAGTGGAGAATTAGATCTCTGGGGCAAGATGGTGTAGGGACTGCTCCAAATCCTAAATACTGTAATTACTGGGTTTGTTAGAAAATAATCAGTGGGTTTTCCAGCTTTGCTTCTGTCCGCCCTCATCCAGTTTGGGTGTTGAGATACTGTTACCCGTGACCCGTTCCTGCAAGGAAACAAAAAAAAAAAAAGAAAAATTCAGCATCAGTTCTAATACCCTTCTAGGTTGAATTAGAGCTTTTTCTATCCCAGCGTTTTAGAGTATGTCTCTGTGTCTTCTAATTCATTCCTTTCAATTGTAGCCTCTTAATAAGAAAGATACTTAGTACTTTTACATGAGTTTATCTCATTTATGTTTTTCTATAATTTTTCGGTTAAATACTGCAGGAGAATTCAGGAACAATGGCATTTTTAGTGAGGTGTGAATCTTTCATATGGCTACAAAATCTACCATGCATTTTTAACTTCCTTGAATAACGTAGTTGTACTGATGAAACCATTTTGATGACAGGGGGATGTTGAAGAAGATGAAGCTATTCCAGATAGCGAACAGGACATAAGACCTCGTTTTCATCGTTCACGAACAGTAGCTCAGAAACATGAGGAAGATGGCATTGAAGATCGTGATGATGATGATGATGAAATTGATGATGATGATGCTATTTCTGACTGGAATTTAAGTATGTCAAAGTGATGTGTAATAAAATACAGTTAATTGTGCAATATGAGAACTGCAGTAAAAAGATTTTGTGTATGGAAATACAGGGGCTTTGCTTTTGAGCAGGAGGAAAATTAATTCTGATGTAATTAGTGGTTTGGGTAAGTAGAACAGGGGTGATACTGTATTTTGGGGCCTGGGGGATGGGGTGGACAGGAGGTTATTTCAGATAGCATTATTGTTACTACCAGTACTTATTTTTATATGTAAAAAATTTGCTTCTGACCAGAATAGATGGCATGAGCCATCAAGAGCAGACATAGTCATGAGGAGCTGCTGGAGCAGGAAAGCATTTGTCTTCTGACTATATTCCACATGAGATAAATTTACAGCTGCTACTCTTGTGTCTTTGTTGGTTTTACTCCTGACTGCTTGAAGAGGAAGAACAGATTCTCTAGCTGGTTATTCCTTATCAAAGAGCTGATTTCTCAGTTATTAACTTGAAGATGTTGGCTAGTAAAATGAGGAAATATGATTTTTTGGGATAATAGAAATTAGTTTAGTGGATTAATTCGATAAAATATGTGTTCTTTTAATCTAGAAAGTCAGCAACTTTTATTTACTTATATAAATAGGAAATCACACTGTAGGTTTTTTGACAATTTCATTACTTGATTTTCAGCTACTTAATTCAACTCCTCAATAGCCATAAAAATGAAATACCTGATTTTATTGTCTGCCTCACTTCTGGTTCAAAAACTTCTGAAGCCATGCTCTTACTATTTTGTTCTTCTCACTACAATAATGAAACATATATCGTAGAAAAGTTTGTTCCTATGGCCAGGGGGTTGGAGTTGGATGATGTTAAAGGTTCCTTCCAACCCAAACCATTCTATGATTCTATTAGAGAGCTTTTTCATCAGTTTTGAGATTCAAACATATACACATAGAGTTTTAATCACAAACAAAACAGTTCTTTGAAGCTTAGGGATGAAACATTCTAGAGGCTTGTCTGATTTTTTAGAATTATTATTATTTGTAAAGAAAGCAAGGATATAAATAAACCCATTTTTTGTAAAGTCTCTTATTAAAAAATAGTTTTGGGTTCGTTATGCTGTTCCTGTCACTGTTGTTAGTAGGGATTGCACTATTAAATACAAATTTTCTGATTTGCACTATTAAATACAAATTTTCAGCTATGAAAAGCATAGCTGAAATTGACAGAGTACCTTGTGGTCCAGAGTTGTAGTTAAGATGATGGGAAATTGTGGAAGAACAGAACATCTGGGGAAACCCCCATTGGCATGTGTTCATCTGGACTTGAGATAATTTGGATTATCTGAAATTCAGAATCGACCCCTATTTCTTAGTAGTGTTCTATATTTAACTTCCAGTTTTAACAGAGAAGAGTCAGCAGTGCAGCCTGACTTAATAGCAGCACTGTTTTCTATTAAGACCTGTTAAGTTATTTTGGGTCCCTTCTTCCCTAGTAAAAGCTGAAAGTCTTAACTGATGGGTGGAAGTACAGATCTTTGTTGGGAGTTTGTGCTGTTAATTATTGCTTTGCAATTGAGATCTGTTGTAAGTTGAGGATTCCTTTATTTCATGGAAACATTTTGAACTTCATCTAGAAGCAGAGCAGAAAGTCTTACATTTATTCTCTATTCTGGTAGCTATTATCTCTCATCTAAAACTTATCTATGTCCTATATGGGCCCGGTAGCTCTTAGATCTAGGTTAGGATTTTTATATATTACCATATGCTTTGTATATTTTGCCTGATGCCTATCTTCTATAAACTTCTGTTCCCTTTGGAACTTTTCTGACAGATTAGTAAGGAACTGAGATCATAATGAGCAAAACAGTGCAATAAAAATTTCATAAAACACCCATTCTTCATAAAATAGCTTTAGTGTTATTTTTCTAGATATGACAACACTGCAGCAGAAAACAACAGAACTTCTGAATCATATTTTTAAGACATTCTTGATTTTTCTTTTATGAGCTTTTTTTTTTTTTATAAGTAAGAGATTATATACTTAGTTCAAGGCGCTCTTATTTGTATTAATGTACAGGAGTTTGTTGGGTTTTTTTACAAGAGTTCAGAACAGAGGCTTGCAGGTTGCTTTCGTTCTGTTTGATGTTGGTTGCCTTGATACAAGGATATATATATATATATATATATATATATTATCAAATGCTGTTATTTATTTATTTATTAGGCGATTTCTTTCTGGTTTCTCCAGTTGTTACATTCAAATCTCAGACCTTTCACTTCCTTAGTGTTATGTGGTCCTGAAATTACGTAGTATATAGAATGTTGCTATGTGATGATGTGGTTTCTGTCAGTGAGCATTTTAGTATCACTGCAGTATATGTGTTTTTAATGGGTATTTAAGTGCTGCAAAACTGGATTTCTAAAAGCTGTACCCTCACACCAGAGGGAAGGGCCGCAATATATATTGTAATGAAACTGAAGTGTTCTTTTTTTGTAATAATGCCCTGACATTCCATTGACAACTCAAAGTTAAAATGAGAATTATACTGGCTAACAGCAAATGAGATTAATGCTGTTAATTTCCCTCAGGGAAGTGTTCTGCTGCTGCTTTAGACGTTTTGGCCAATGTATTTCGTGATGAACTTTTGCCACACATCTTGCCCCTTTTGAAGGAATTGCTCTTCCATCCCGAATGGGTAGTTAAGGAATCAGGTATCCTTGTTCTTGGAGCAATTGCTGAAGGTAAGGCAACAGTGAATATCAACCTAGTAAACCTATTGTCTGGCTCTGAGGCAGGTCTGTGATTCCTTCTAGGTACGTTTACTTGTGCAAACAAGTAAGTATCTTTCACTGATCTAGTTTCAGTGATTAATCTCTACATCTACTTGTTGGTGACTGGTGTTATTTAAATTTTCTAAATTTGGAAGACTGAGCAACTTAAGTTTTCTTTTACTCCCACTTTCTTAACTCTTCAGTGTATATTTATTTGTCACTAATTAGGTACCAATTTGATTTAATACAACTAAAAATAATTTTAATAAACTCAGTCCTTACATTTTATTTGTTGTTTTCAGAAACGGGAAAAGATCACTCTTCTGACTTCAGTGCCCTGAGCCACTTTTAGTGGATCATTTTATGTTTCACATATGATAACTTAATTTTCTCTGTACTTATAGGCTTTTTGGCCTTTTGTCTGTGTTTCCAGCATCTTTGTCTTTTTGGCAGATGGAAGAAATATGTTTGGGTCTGTGTCTGCCTGCATTATCTCTCTTTTTCCCATAGTGCCTACTGAGTACATTTTCTTTGTTGCTGAAAAACTTTTTTGTTGGCTTTGATTCCAGTTTAAGCAAGGTGAAAGTTAGTACTTGTGGTAAATCTTAATAATGTATTGTTCTTCTTGATGACATGAAAGGTCAGCTATTGCTGATCAGAAGAAGGAAATTAAATTGCTGAAAAAATATCCTTTATAATGATGTGATTATTTGTTATCAAAGTTGAATCTTTCTGTACTTGTTGTTTTGGTCACTCTTGAGCAGTCTGACTTAGGACACTGAAGCTTTATAAATTCATTTTATGTACTTGCTTTACTCCATGTAATAAAGTAGAATTTCTGGAGATTGGGGAAGCACTGAAGCAGAAATACAGTCACATATAAATTTAATTGGGAAGGTTTAACTGTTGTTTATGATAAGGTTTCTCTTGTAATTTAACATAAATTAGATAAGACTTGCTTTGCATATTGTTAAAATGTATTATTATGCGATAGAGAATGATAATAGCCTTTCTAGGAAGTATTACTTCTCATTAATTCTGGTACTGAAGTAACTGTTTTTTGTTGTGGGTTTTTTGTTTGTTTGTTTGTTTGTTTTTGTTCTTCCTCACAGGCTGCATGCAGGGTATGATTCCATATCTTCCTGAGCTGATCCCTCACCTTATTCAGTGCCTCTCTGACAAAAAGGCTCTTGTGCGCTCCATTACATGCTGGACTCTTAGTCGCTATGCACACTGGGTAGTTAGTCAACCCCCAGACACATACTTGAAGCCATTAATGACTGAGTTGCTACAGCGTATCCTGGATAGCAACAAGAGAGTACAAGAAGCTGCCTGCAGGTGAGCCAAAGCTTTCCTTAACCTAGAAGCGCTGTCAGTGATACTGCTTCTTCATTGGAAATTTTTTAATGCTTTACTACTGAATGCATGACCTCATTTTAGCACGTTGTATTGGTATATTTTTCAAACTGGAATAGATTTAGCTTTACAAGTTATATTGTAATAAAATTTTGAAAGTTTATTTGTGTTTCCTTGTACATTTCGTTTTCAGAGTATATTAATCATCAAGCTAAAAAACGCATTGCAGTAAAAGAAACCATCTGTGTGACACCTGTTTATTTTCATTATTTGAAGTTTCATTGGCTAGAAATCTGTTTTTTATATGCTTTGGAATAAGATCAATACCGATAATAGTAGAAAATTATCCTGACATGACATTGTTTATAGCTGTCTCAGTATTACCAAAAGATTTGAGTTACTGTTACAGGGGATATTCCTTTCTCTCTTGAAAGGAAATCCTGTGAGATAAGATTTTGTTCTCTGTCTTGCCTGCTGATATTTTAAAAACAAAACAAAATTAGGCTTTGTTAAAGGATGCAATGTTAATGAAATGAGAAATGAAATGCATACGTTCATGAAGCTCATCTGTGTCAGTGTATGTGTGGGGCAAGAATTTACACAACAGGTTGAAAAAAAGATTTCTTCACAAAGCAGAATTGGATTTTCTTGTGATTGATGCCTAAAACTTGGAGAGTTGTTGGGTGCATTTTAGATTTTTGGGTCTTCATTTGTTTGGGGTTTTTTTAGATTTCAGCAGTGCCTAAGTCAACACTGAGGTTGGAGTTCCTGTGCTAAGCTTTGCTCAGGAGTAGATACGTTATTGTCTAAGATAAATATAATTAATTTAATGAAATACACCAAGTAAGTTTTGCATATTAAACACAAGTTCATTTTTGTCTCTAAAACTTTTTGAACATTTGGCTAGCACATTTCTTCAGCTTTAACTTCTGCTCCTATCCACCTGTCTTTTACAGTGATGACCTTTTGTTCCTTCCAGAACAAACACGAACATGAAAAAGTTTGTTCTTCACAAATTTTCTGATCCTATGAATCAGAGTTACTTACAAATTCTACAAATTCTACTGGGAGGGAAGGGGGGGGGGGGGGGTGGAAGAGGGGCGATGAGAAGATAAAAGGAAAGGGAAAAAAAAGAAGAAAAAAAAAAAGCAGAATCAAACAAAGAAAAACCCTTCCAAATTCCTGCTCACCTTTTCTAAAAACATGGTTGAAATGTGTGTGTAGTTATATACAGCTGTGCTGCATTTGTTCAATGCCCTTAAGGAAAGTTTATGGATGATGTAATATGCAGTGGAAAATGTTAGAAGAAACAAAAGTATCTCTGCTTTCAGTAGAGCTAAAATGAAAATATTAAAAACAGTGATGCACCTGATTTTTTTTGCGTGTATTTAGCCAGCATTAGACTTATACTCTACTTTGAAATGCTGTCTTTACAGGAGAGATGATCTCATGAAAAACATTGTTGCAGTTAAAATAGTTCAGGAAATTCCACTTTAAGGAAGATGTAGAACTGTTACAAGTAAAAATGTACTTAATAATTTTTAGCAGTATAATGATCCTTCTTGGAGAGAAGCTAAAACCTACATCCTTACAGCTGCACAAATCATTGTCTGCTATATTTAAAATTGCTCACAGAATACAAGATGTTTTCATTGCTAATTTGTGTATCATTGCAGATGTTTAACTCTCACTTCTGTGATACTGAGGAAAGTGTTTCTTTAGTTGGAGACACTTGAAAAGATATTTCATTGAAACACATTTTCCTGCTTGCATTCTATGTCTTTCTGAAAGAATACATCAAAATAATATGCTAAATAATTTTAAATAATATTAGTACTATAGGTATGTAAGTAAAATACCCGTTTAGTGTTCACAGTTCCACTGTTTTAAGTAAAAAACATTTCTGTATTTGGTATCAGAGTAGTAGGGGATTGTTCACCTCTTATGGTGTTGCATACATTTTTAGTGTTGGGATTGACTGAGTCTTCTTGACACAAGTTAGACCAGTAAATCATCAGTAGCTCTTGATTTTTTCCTTTAATTGCTTTTCTGAAGCAGCATGTCTTTTAGTGCTGTCATTCACAATCACTTGATAGGCGTGAAGTTTCTGTGATGCCATGAAGTGTTTTTTGACCAAGGGTGGCTGAAATTATTTGTTCACTCCTCATTTTTACTTTTGTTTTCTTTGTCTCTCTGTACCTGTTTTTCAGTGCAGTGTACTCCCATGAAAGAGATGCCAGTTTTGTACTGGTACAAGAGCATTTAGGCCTCAGTTGTAGTTGCGGCACATGTTAAATATATAGGCTTTTTTTTTAGCTCAAAATGGGCAACTTTAATTATGTTTCCTATTATTTAAGTTAAAACACTGTAACTTGTATACAGTAATGCTTTTGGCAGCACACTAGGCTTTATGTGTATACATTATAGTTTTTACAGCAATTATTTGAATTTTGTTCATCATAATACAAGATCCTTATGTATTCAATCAAAATATTACTGCAGTAACCTAAGTCTAACAATTCTGAAAACATACCTAGAATGAATAAAGTTTTATGTTAAAAAGAAATGGAGAATGTGGGGTGTTTGGAGTTTGTACTGTTGTTTTTGCTGTGGATTTTTTTTTTTTTTCCCCCAAAGGGACTGACTAACATGGTTTCTGGTTTTTGTTCTTGTTCCTCAGTGCCTTTGCAACTCTAGAAGAGGAGGCTTGTACAGAACTTGTTCCTTATCTTGCATATATACTTGACACTTTGGTCTTCGCATTTAGTAAATACCAGCATAAAAACCTGCTTATTCTTTATGATGCTATAGGAACTCTAGCAGATTCTGTAGGCCATCATCTAAATAAACCAGTGAGTATACCTTACATTCTATGAAAATGCTCATCATACATTTCTAGTGTGTTTTACACATTCCAAAACAGAAATGCTGACCTTTCCTTGTAGGTTTTGATGGTATTGAATGTTTGCATGAAAAATACATAAGCTGCATTTACTTTACCCGCTATACAAATACTCCAAATTTTGTAACAATGGATCTAAGTATACTGGTTTCTGTAATGTGCTTTTTGTTGTGATTATTTACTTCATTTTCAGATTTTTTCAGCTTAGAGATATGTGTATCAGTATAAATATTAAGTCAGATTTAAGAGGAATTGCTGGAATGTATGCTAATTTCTAATGACCAGTTTCTTTTTTTTCAACTACTTTTAGCTGCTCTGTGTGTCTGCCTATGTAGTGGAGCATATCGTCAATAGAAATTGTATTAGAGTGGAACAGATATGCAACTTACAAATAAGAAAAGCACAGATAATGCAAAGGCCAATACTCTAGTATGGAGCATTTTGCTGTTTTTTCTTCAACGTACATTTGTTTGTAGAATGTGTAGATGTCACATATTGTATGCATCTTCTTATGATGGCTGTTAAAATTTGTTTTATTTCTCTATAGTGCTTCATGTGACATAGATCCACTAGAATAAATCAATCAGAGTTGTTGCTATGGCACTTTAATTGCTGTTCAAGGCATCCCATCATGAAAGGACATCTCTTTGGCCTTTTCATATAGCCTAGAGGAAGATAAATGGGAACCATTCATATAGCCTAGAGGAAGATAAAAGGGAACCATCTTGGTGATGGTGGGACTTTCTTCAGTCAGTTTGAATATTGTGGTTTTGGACATAGGATTAGCTGACAGTTCTTGTTGGCTATTCAGCTATCTTCTGGGAGCAGTAGCACTGACATAGGCATGCCTTGCTTGATGTTGTGACTGAACAGTGGCAGAGAAGATCAAACAGCTTGTTACAGAGTGACTAAGTTTATTTTTCTGAATGGATAGAAAATGACTTTCTTCATGCATGGTTAGTTGCTTGAGGATGAAGTTTCAGGAATATGGGGTAATTTGTAACAGCAGGGTAATGTGAAATGATTGAGAAATGCAAGTGACAATTGCAGTGCTGATTGGGAAAAAAAGTAAATAAATCTGCAGGCAGTTATAAATTTGTAACAACCCAGACAGTTATGGAAAGTTGCAAAACTGACACCAAACATGGGAGATAAACTCCACTCTTCAGAGGTGATTACATGTCTCAGTGAAAAAAAATCTGAGAATGTAATTAACTTATAAACTCTAATATTAAACTACTTGTACATATTACAGTGTTTGGTTTGCAGCACATCAGTTTTCTTTTGCTGATAAAGTAGAAATGATTTTTAATATATCAATGTTCTGACTTTGAAATAAGCCAGCATGCAATTAAGTAACCAGCTGATGCATTTTTATCCTGAACAGGAATATATTCAGATGCTAATGCCCCCGTTAATCCACAAGTGGAACATGTTGAAGGATGAAGATAAAGATCTCTTCCCTTTATTAGAGGTAAAAGTTAAAATTTGAATATCATATATCAGCTCCTCTTATGAGTTATGTTTTTTGCTCAAGAAACTACCTACTAGGATGTGTAACTGCAAGGGCTTACAGTAAAGCTTGTAGCAGAAGCCACTTAGATTTATTTTGTACCATTCTTGTGTGTTTTCCCTGACAATCTCCTTATCTTTATTTAAAAAAAAATAATAATTTTATGGCTGAGCTAATTGCTACAGTCATTCTGGGTTGTGCATTCACAGTTATAGATTTGACTTTTCTTTGTCTCTCTCCCCCCTCTTTTTTTTTTTTTTTTCCTTCTTTTAATTCCAGTGCCTGTCGTCAGTTGCTACTGCCTTGCAATCTGGCTTTCTTCCATACTGTGAACCTGTGTACCAGCGTTGTGTAAATCTAGTGCAGAAGACCCTTGCACAAGCCATGGTAATTTTCTATTGCTATTCCAATGTTTTCAGAGTAATTAATTAAAACAATGTATGGCCTAGATAGGCTCAAGCAGTGGGCCCAGGAGAACCTCATGAGGGGGAATGTAAGGATGGAACACAGCTTTACTGAAAAGGTCTTGAGTTACTGGCCAAAAATAAGCTGGATGTGAGCCAGCAGTGTGTCCTCACAGTCCAGAAGGCAACCACGTCCTGGGCCACATCAAAAGAAATGTGGCCAGCAGAATGAGGAAGGTGATCCTGCCCCTCTGCTCTGCACTGATGAGATCTCACCTGTAGTGCTGCATCTAGCTGTGGAGTCTGCAGTACAGGAGAGACATGTTGGAGCATGTCCAGAGGAGGGCCACAAAGATGATTCAAGGGGTGGAACACATCTCCAATGAGAACAGCCTGTTTAGCCTGGAGAAGAGAAGGGAGACTGTCAGGTCTCTCTGGGAGACCTGATAGTGGCATTCCAGTATGTGAAAGTGGGCTGTAAGAAGGAAGGGATCAGACTCTTTTGGAGGGTCTGGTGCAATAGGACAAGGAGAAATGGTTTCAAACTTAAGGAGAAGAGATTTATATGGGATATAAGGAAAAAGTTATTTACGGTGAGGGTGGCGAGGGAGTGGAACAGATTGCCCAGAGGGGTGGTGGATATCCCATCCCTGGAGGCGTTCAAGATCAGACTGGATGGGGCTCTGAGTAACCTGATCTAGCTATAGGTGTCCCTGTTCATTGCAGGGGAGTTGGACTCTAGATGACCTTTAAAGGTCCTTTCCTACTCAGATGATTCTATGTTTCTATGAACTATGTAAAGTTAGGGATTGCCAGGGACATTTGTAGTATAACACAGAATCTCTGAAACTGTTTTTTACAGTTTTGCATACCCTTGAGAAAATGTAATTCTCATTCTGAAAATGCATGTTTATTTGCTGCAGTTGCACAATGCTCAACCAGACCAATATGAGGCTCCAGATAAGGACTTCATGATTGTGGCTCTTGATTTACTCAGTGGTTTAGCTGAAGGTCTTGGAGGCAACATTGAGCAGCTGGTAGCTCGGAGCAATATCCTGACACTGATGTACCAGTGCATGCAGGTGAGATGAGAAACTGACTTATCCAAGGATTTTCTTTAAGATGATCAGAAACACTTCAAGAATTGTCATATTTCTTCTTTTTCTCTTTAGGATAAAATGCCTGAAGTACGACAGAGTTCTTTTGCGCTGTTAGGTGATCTGACAAAGGCGTGTTTTCAGCATGTTAAGCCTTGCATCGGTATGTTTCCTTTGATACTAAACAATTAACTTGTTTTACAGACTGATAAAATGTTCCTTTAGCCACTGTTAAGCTCCTTTTATCTGTGTCTTGCCTTGTCATGTTGTATATTTTCATATTTCTTTACCAGCAAGGGACTGTGGCTTTTTTTCCTTCAAACTGTGTGTTTAAAAGATGGGTTTTTTTAGACAGTGTAAAGAATTCATTTTGTTGCTTGATTTTTACAATGTAAAAACTGCCTTTTATGCTGGAATATATAAAAAGATTTACTTAAATTTAATTACAACAGTTGCTTCATTTGATAAATTTCTGAATTTGTACCTTTTACTTTTTGGTTTTTAACTGGACTCTACATTAAAATTATAGATAGATATACTATATATACTGGGCACCAAGCTGACTAGCTCATCACTAGGGCTTTAAACTAGAGCTACTGGGGGAAGGGGCTGTACTACAAAATGACAGAGAGATAAGGGAGCACAGTTAATTTAAGAAGCAACAGAGGAAAACCTGGAATTTGTCCTGGAAGTTTGTGGGAATACTTCTCCAGGAAAGTAATGCGTCTAAAAGCTCAGCTGAAGTGCCTCTATACCAATGCTTGTGGTGCAGGAAATAAACAGGAGAAGCTAGGAAACTGCATTTGATGGAAAGCTACGATCTTATCGCTATCACAGAAACTGCATGGACTTCTGCAAGGTTTTTGATATGATTTTTCACCACATCATTATCTCTAAATTGGAGAGAGAGAGATTTGAAGGGTGGAGTATTTGGTGGATAAGGAATTGGCTGAAAGTTTGCATCCAGAGGGTTATGGTCAATGGCTCTATGTCCAGATGGAGGTTGTTGATGAGCCATGTCTCTCAGGGGTCTGTCTTGGGATCGGTACTCTTTAACATTTTTATCAGTGACATAGAGGATGAGATCGAGAGTACCCTCAGCAGATTTGTCCATGACACCCAGCTAAGTGGTGCAGTTGGTATGGTAGAAGGAATGCCATCCAGAAGAACCTTGATAAACTCAAAAGCAGGGTCAATGAGAACCTAGTGAAGTTCATCAAAGGAAATTGCAAAGTTTTGCACTTGCATCAAAGTAATCCCATATATACGTATAAAGACTGGGAGAACTCTTTGAGAGTAGCCTTGCTGAGAAGGACTTAAGCATCCTGGTAGAGGAAAAACTTAATATGAGCCAGCAGTGTGCGCTTGGAGCTTGGAATGCTGATGGTATCCTGGGCTGCATCTTAAGAGGACTGGCCATGAGGGTGAGGGAAGTGATTGTCCATGTCTGCCATTGGTAGGCCCCTCTTGAATATTGCATCCACGTCTGGGACCCCCAGCAAAGGAAGGATGTGAAGCTTTTGCAGAGTCCAAAGGAGGGCGTGAAGCTTTTGCAGAGTCCAAAGGAGGGCCACAAGGATGATTAGAGGTCTGGAACACCTCTCTTATGAAGAAAGATTGAAGGTGCTGAGCTTGTTCAGCCTGGAGAAGAGAAGGCAGCATGGAGATCTCATTACAGCCTTCTAGTATTTAGAGGGTGATTATAAACAGGAGGATAATAAACTTTTTACACAGGTAGATAGTGATAGGATGAAGGAAAATGGTTTTACACTAAAGGAGGGGGAGATCTAGGTTAGAAGTCAGGGTACATTTTTCATTGAGAGACTGATAAAGTGCTGGAACAGGCTGCCAAGAGAGGTTGTGGGTGCCCTGTCTCTCTCTCTCATCCTCGTTGGATGGCCTAGGAAGCCTGATCTAGTACTTGATGTAGCACTTGGCAACCCTGCCTGCAGAAAGGGGGTTGGAACTTGATCCTTGATGTCCCTTCCAACACAAGACATTCTATGATACTGTGATCTATAGTGAAAGATGAGAACTTGGCCAGAAGGCATGTTTTGTCTTGGGCATTGTTTGTTCTTGGTGTTTGTTTTGTTCTGTGTTCAGTAGGAATGTAACATCAATTACATGCTTCCACAATATTTGCTATCTCATCCTTCAAATGTTCTTGATATGCACTTTGCCAAATGTATGCTTTGATAGCCTTGGGAATGTAAAGTTCAAGTAGCAGATGTTATAATGATAGATGTGATTGCCTTCTGGGTTCTTCTTTTGTTGTTAGTACACTTGAATATGTAGTTATCTAAATGGTTTGAGGATTGATTGTTCAACCATGTTATAAAACTACAAGTGCTTGTTATTGGGTTGCTTTTGCTTTCTCCCCTTTACTCTAGTTAGGGAAGGGGAGAAAAAAGGTTTATAGGGTTGCATAAAGATAAAGCCTATTAGAAGCATTTTAGAATCATAGTTTGAAAAGATGTGTTCATCCACTTGGATTCTCAAATCCGAGTTTATCTGATATATAGCAGAAATGCAGCTCTCTTTAATACATGTGTAACATTTTCCATGTATTTAAATAAGTTCAAATGATTTAAAAAAAAAAACACTTTTTTTTTTTAATATTGTTCTTTTTAGCTGATTTCATGCCCATTTTGGGAACCAACCTAAACCCTGAATTCATTTCTGTGTGTAACAATGCTACCTGGGCAATTGGAGAAATCTCCATTCAGATGGGTAAGCTTTTTTTTTCTTTGAATCTTTGCACATTTAGCATGCTTAGTCTGTTTTGATTTTGATTGTTTGTTTTTAGTTTTTACTGATACTTTCATGTTAAAACTTAAATTAAGGTTGAGATTTGTCCTTGATAATAAACTCAATGTATGAAATCTACTTGGATTACATATATTAACAATCATTTTCTTCTAAATATTTCTTTTTGACTATTTCAGGTATAGAGATGCAGCCTTATATTCCAATGGTGTTGCACCAGCTTGTAGAAATAATTAACAGACCCAACACACCAAAGACATTGTTAGAGAACACAGGTACCCAAAAACTGAAGCATTTGTGCTGAAGGAATTATGGATTTTTTTTAATTTTAAAAATTACGTAGGGGAATAACACCAGAACTGATTGTATTGCAATGTATTTGGCTTTTTTAAGCAAAAAAACTCTGTTTTGCAAAAGCTCCTACAAGTCTCAGTCTTGCATTAAATTTTCTATTGTATATCTGGATTCTTAAAGTTGTTGCTTTCTCACCTCTATAACACTTAGTATAACGGTCATCTATTTGATTTTTTTTAAGTATTCTTCCAATGTTATGTATGAATTACATATAACATATATATACAGTAACACTTATAACCTAATATTAGCCTTATTTAAATATATGGAAGTTGTTACACGTGTGCATTGTGTATGTTTATTTCTAGAGTTTGAAACAAATATGATCGGTGTATATAAAACAAATAATAGATAATTTGAATTTAAAAAACAAAACAAACAAACAAAAAAAGACAACACTGTTTTTTAAAATACTGATTTGTGAGATCACCAAAATCTAGATCTGTGGTGGCATTTTTACTCCAGTATAGCTGAAGTCATGTACAACTTCTACCTGGTCACAATAAATAAACAAAAGTAAAATAAAAGTAATTCTGAAAGCAAGCCTAAAATTGGCACACGTGATTTGTGTTCTGGCCAATAGCTGTGCCTTCCAAACTGGAAAGAGTTCCCAAACAGTGCTGGAACTTCTGAGGCTTGTTTCTTTTGCATTTATAGAGCGCACGTTTTGGTAGGAAGAACACCTTCCATACTTCAAACAGAATTTTATTAATAATCTGACAGGTTTCTCATTTACTAATTGAGAATCCTTTTTTTTGTCTGAAAATTTATTGTCCTGTAAGAAAATATTAGCTTAGTCATTATAACATGACATGATTGAAAATTACGCAAGTTTGTTGTATGCTTATCATGAAGTAAATTGGCGACAGATTTTCAATGTGTATTTCTCCTCTGGTGTTCTCTTAATGTAAAGGCTGTGCTCTAGCTACATCTCTTCTACTATTCTCAGTTTAGTATGGAAGGTGAACTTGAAGGAAAACTACATAGTTGTGGGATAAAATAGATACTGCCTTTTGAAAAGATAATTTTGGAGCAAATATGTACTTGTTTTCAAATAGACCATGAGATAGTATGTCAGCATAAATTCCTTCTCCCCACACTCCTGGCCCTCCTTTCCTCTTCACTGATGGATGTGTAATACCTGTAACTGGGAGGCATCCAATGCTTAAACTTTTGCTTCTATCCCTGTTGTGGAATTTTTGGAAGCATCCAAACACTGACACTTCCTTTATTCTCTTAATAGTTACTTTAAATGTGGATGCATAACTGCAGATAAATGTTGAGTGTGGTGTACTTATTATAAGTTTGTTGTGGGATATTGTGCTGCATATCACTGGTATGTGCAAGAGTATTACTGTTTTCTGCTTTAGCTTGCTATGTAATGAGCCATGAGCACACTTTTATGGAAACAGGAGACTATGTTCAGTAAAAGCAGTAGTATTGAAAGTGAGTATGTGTCAAAAACTTGATCTCTGACAGAAGTTTGTATTCCTTGTACAAACTGTAGCTGTGAAAACTTATGGATAAAACTTGAGTGTATTTTAACTTGAAACTTGTATTTGAAAAGCAATTCAAATACATTTTAATGAGTTATATCTGCTGAAAATTTTAGATCCCGTGTATTGAAATAGTATATCGCAAGTGAGCAGCAGGTTTTGTGGAATTGTTAACATTCGTACTACTAGTATATCCTACACCAAACTTTTATTGGAGAAAGCATCATCTGCTTTATTGCATGTTTCATGAAACTGTTCACAATTGCCTGTTTAATTAGAGTGTTGCGTAGTATGTCCCTTGAACATAGGTTTCCTTTCTCTGCTTCATATAAATCTGCTGGATTTTAGTATTATTCATGTATTTTGCTTCAAGTAATCCTGATACATTATTCCCCACCCTCTCCTTTTTCTAAAGATTAATCTTTTGTGAGTTGAGCAAACACCATTAAAACACAGTTATAAAATATTTTTTCAGTCTGTTCCTCCACAAAGGACTGAATTACCAAATCATATGAAGAAGCAATTTGCATTTATGCCTTCACATCAGAAGTCAGATTATTATATGGCTGTTATGATGAAGACTGTTGTGAAAAGAAGAATTAACTTTGCAGTTAGTTGCTCTAGCAACCACTTTAAATTATCTAAAAGATTATGAAGAGAACAATTTTTTTTGTTTTCTTAAATAATTTTCATCTATTTAGCATTCATAGACCACAGTATATTTAATGTAAACATACTTCTAACCATATTATTAGTCATAGATAAGCATATTAAAAACTTGAATTCTAAATACTGAAAAAATGTTTAGGATACTTTATATTAAAGCTGAAAATTCCTTTTTATTAAGAGAATCCCTAATACATTTGAATAAAATCTCAGTAGTGCATGGTAGGTAAATTTAATATAAAGTAAATGAAGAGGGCAGAATGACTGCATACATCAGAAAGCCTTTTGTTTTTAAATTGTGTTTTTGGTGTTCTCTCATTTACTTCTTTAATTTTTCTTTTACCCTGGAAAGTATACCATATATGTTGCTGCCTCTTATTTAGGGGGTGGTAATAAACAGCACTGGTGAAATCTTATGTTTATTATCATACACAGATTCTGTTGGTTTCTGTTTCTGAGTTATTTGTTGTTTTTTCTTTATTTTTTCTCCTCCCCCCTCATTTGCTCATGTCTTGGTTGGCGTTTGGTGGTGTATAACCGTGATTGCGTTACCTTAGCAATAACAATTGGTCGTCTTGGTTACGTTTGTCCTCAAGAGGTGGCCCCCATGCTACAGCAGTTTATAAGACCCTGGTGTGTATTATTCAATCTTTTTTTTTTTAATTCATTTTTCTTCACTCTCTTTCTTTCTTTCTTCTCTCTATCTCACTTTTAGATATATTTTCAGTTGGTTACAAAATCTCAATCCTTAATCATTGCCAACCATGTGACTAATCTTGTCCTATCAGGTTTGTGAGTTTTTAGTAGCACCGTCATGTATTTTTTTATGTTGTGGCTAACGACTAATTTATGCATGGGATAAGATTGTCACATGCTTGCTGTGTTAAAGCTTGACTATGGAAGAGCGTTTTAAAATCCACCAGAATGATAATACAATGCATGCCAATACTGTAAAATTTAAACTGTGCATTACTTTTCTTAAAAAAATCAGTCCGAGGCTTGAAATGCTGTAAGGAATATATGTTTATAGATCTGTTACATGTATAAAATAGCTTGCTTGCTGCTGTAAAAGTTAAATAACTGTTCTGTAAGTGGTATCTGACATAATTCATACTGTGATAATATTATATGTTCTGCTTCTAATAATGATAGTTACTATAAATATTTCAGATACGTGTTTCTTTTGTATTTAATGGAATACAGGTCACACTTTATAAATGGTGCAACAGAAGAACAAGGTTCTGGAGATGGTAGATAATGGGAATATGCTAGTAAACACCACAATAACTGTTTTCCTAACAGTTCCCAATAGTGTTTCAAGTCATTTTATCCGTGTGGCTTATTCCATCAAATACTGTCATCTAGATCTGACTTGATTGAACGAAAGCGTGATAAAACTAGCTAAGATTTTCTCTAACTTACTAGGTGCACCTCTCTCCGGAACATAAGAGACAATGAGGAAAAAGACTCAGCATTCCGTGGGATATGTACCATGATCACAGTCAACCCCAATGGCGTATTCCAAGTAAGATGCATGAATAGATCTGATTTTTTTCATTTATTTGCGTAAAATGTATTTAAAAACATATATGAAATACTAAGAGATTTAGGTTGATGCTGATTCAGTGCAGAACGTGATATGCCTTTATTTTGAGGCCAAGAAGACCAAAACGTTTACTTACATTGCAGAGATATGTATCATAATTCTGGATTTGTTCTTCAATGAAAAGGAGGAAAAGAGGTGTTAAAAGTTGTTTTTTTGTCTTCTACTTAAAATGTGTATCTAAATAATGAAATGCCTAACACTGTGAATGATGCAATATTTCTGTCAGCGTTTTGTGTGGAGGATCTCTGAAAATATAAGGCAAAATCTGATTGAATCCTATCATTCAGCTGTAATCTAGACTTTAAAAAAGTAAAAGAACAAAAATGATAACTACCCCTTCATTCTTAAAACTTGAGAAGGGAAGATTCTGTTTCAACGTCAGGTATATTGCTTGAATAGTTAATGTGACTAGGAAGACGCTCTTTAAATTTATGTGTCAAGAATAGAAGTTACTTGCTCTTTAGTCTCCACAGCTCTGAAGTTAGGCTGTACCGATGTCACATTTCGTGAGAGGAAAATAAAGATGAATTTCCTTCTCTGCCTGAAATCCCTCTCTTTGAGACACAAGAATTGAGCCTCTTTCTTGTTCTGAACTTTTCAGATGATTTCACTTGTGTTTGTTCTATACTTGCCATTTCCCTTCTTTTCTGCTGTCCATTTATTCTTTCACACATAAAGAGAGCAGAAAATAACGAACTTCTCTCATTTTCCCATCTCCTTCTCTGTAGTAGTTATCTTTGGTTCTTATCAAAACACACATGCGCTGTCAATTATTGAAGGGTGGTACCTCAGCAATATAATAAGAAATGTAGTGCATAACAACAAGTGAACTGTGTTGCAGGGATTATGATATAGCTTTGGTTTTGAATGTCGTGTGTGTCCCTAAAATAAACTCTGGCTCTGCTTGAAGAAATACAGCTGCTTTTTTTCCAGTTGGAAATTTATGAGACAGAGTTGGTCTTATGGTCTTATTTGTTGCTTGATGTTAAAATGGTTTGTTTTGGAATTTGTATGATTGAACTGAAAGAATTTGAGTTAGCTATGTTATGATATGCTGTTATGTTATGACAGGAAAGGTACTATGGTTTTGGTTTGCCCTTTTATGTTGCTGTGTGTATGACTATGGCTTTTTGATTAAATAAACCTCATCAAACAAAGATGCCCCAACTCTATTTATATTTCTGTACATCTCAGTGTAGAATAATTTACCATTATTGCCTGCATTAACTGAAAATAAAATCAGTTTTTGAATTAGGATCAAAAATCTTGTACAGTTAATAGAATGAGCTGAGCATTGTTTCCAGACCTATAAATTAGGGTTTCTAACCTATGTGATTATTTAATCTTATAGGACTTTATTTTTTTTTGTGATGCTGTTGCATCGTGGATTAGCCCAAAAGATGATCTCCGAGACATGTTCTGTAAGGTAATGTTTCTCGTATCTTCTCATCTCTTATCAATATATCCTGATTATGGTTCGGGATCTTCTGTTTCTTTCTTGCTGTGTATTTCAGTCAGTACTTCTTGTATTTGTGAAGCTTCTTTGCAAAGTCATGAAATTTCAGACAAAACATCAAAGCAATCTGAAGGTTTGCTTTTTAACTTAAAAAAAACTGAAGGTTTTTTTTAACTTATATTTACTTAAGTGTATTCAAGTTACTACATGCTTCTTTTTAATGGTGTTGAAGAGTTCACTTAGGATTTTAGTTAAAAAAAATAATCATCCTCAGAAAGCTTTTCATAATGTCAGCTTACTGCATTTTGAAAAACAGGATTATTTATAACACATTTAAGTCATCTTTAGAAAATGATATCTGTATTGTTCAAGATTTTTTCTTTTGTCATTAAGAAGCCCACTTTATTTAACAGAAATATCTAGAAGAAAGCAATTGAAAAATATTACAGTGCTATCCTGATCTCTTTGTTTTCCATCTTGGATGAGCAGATCTTCAGGGAACTAGTGTACCTTGAATATAGGACATATATCCTAGACAGCTTGTCAGTAAAGATTACACAGAAGAACTGTGAGTGTATTGTGTAAAATAAGCAACAAGCAAAAAGCCCACCACCCTGAAATTATCTGTTCCATGTCTTAAGTTAGGAAAAATAAATAAATAAACCCCCTAATTTCAGTTTCTTGAATAGATGCTTTTACCTGTTCAGTAAACATCTTTGTTTTAGGAAGTATGTGTGTCAGAAGTTAATGAAATTCATCTTAAAGCTGAAATAGAGTGTATTTCCAAGAAGGTATTAGGGTCATGGGCCAGTATTACATTTTGTCTTGAAGTAACTCAAAGTGTCAGCATCAGAACATAAACTGGAATCTTCAAACCCCATATCGATGAGCAAAAACAAAAAACTCTGCCACCTAAATTAGCAGACTAGTTCTGTGAGTAGCTACAAAGAAGCATCGGGTTCAGGAAATGTGCAGTGGTGAGTATTCCAGTATCAGAAGGAAATAATAAATATCAAAAGCTTAAAAGAAAGTCCAGGATGCTGTCTGTGATGACAGTTTTAAGCATTTTCAGTACATGGTTCTGCACTGGTCCTTTAGCACTCCATACTTGCCTCAGTAAGTTAAACTCCTCTCAGATTCTTTCCAAGATATTCATGCAGGATCTAATGCATCCAAACTAGACACAGTGGGTTTTGACCACTTTGTATAAGAGCATGCATGGCTTTTTACAGTGTATTCTTTTGTCTATCTCCATGCAAGAATGGAGTCAAAACTTTCATCAAGTCATGGTGTATGATTTTTTTAGATTACTTTCTCATTAGACTGGATCCCTTTGCCAACTGCGTAACAGATTGTGCCATTTAAGAATTATGAAAAAAAAAAAACAAAAACATTTTTCATAGTCCCCTGAAGTCTTTTTGTGTGATTTTTTGTTTGTTGGCATTAGAGCTGATAGAGGAAATAACCCTTCCAAGAGCGTGAGTAAGACAGCTGTCAGTGTTAAGATCTCTCATGTACTCTTAAAATTTTTCTTTTTTTTTTTTTTTTTTTGAAGATGAGACATCTAAAGACACTAGCTGAAGTTCATCTGCTAAAATAATACTGGAAGATGATTTATTTATTTTTTTTTTTTTAATGTTCTTTTTGTCATACCTAAACATTTTTAGATCTCTTTTGTAGTTTTGATAGCTGGTTAATCTGTTATCTGGAAACCTGTTTTTGGATGAGCTCTTAATGGAGAAAAATAGTTAACTTAATTGTGATGTCTCTACCGTTAAATCTGGTTCAATGATAGCTCTCTTTGAAAATGATGTATTGAGAGTGAACACTATACTGTGAGCTTTAAATTTGACAGTGCCTGTTTTGTAAAAATGTTTTCCTGACAGGCCATTCCACAATTAGGTATAGTTGAGTTCAAAAAAAATTTAAAAATTGTTGAGACTCTGTAGTAGTTTTGTTGTGAGGAAGACCTTTTGCACCTGCTTTTGTTCTTATGTTTGCCTTTTAACCTACTGTTTTCAGAGCGTAAATACTAAGGCCCTTTTCATATAATCATTTAATTTTCATAGTTGTCAGTTAAGTTCCTGTATTAAAGGGTCCAGACTGAAACCTGTAGGTGGGAGAATTTTTCTTGTCTCTTCTGCTGACTTTTTTTACTGCTGTAGATCCCTACTGTTTCAAAGTATAAAAGATTTTAATAACTTCTGTTTTAGTCACAGTTGTCTACAGGTTCCATGGGAAAACACAGCTTTTATAAAATTGTTTTTAATTTGTGCTAGAAATTAAAAGGCATTAATTCTGTAAGTACCGGCTGTGGTTCTGACTCAGTTTTTCTTCCAGAACCTGCAACACATTTACAAATGGAATACATATACAGTAATAATAAAGAAAATGTGTAGTTTGACAAAATATTTAGCATTGTGAAATGGCTTGCTCTAAACTGTAAGTCATGATACTCAATAAATAAATATTCGTTGGAATGGATAGCTATATTCTTTACGTTACATAACTGATTCTTTCTTTTAAGGGAGGCATTAAATGTTCAGGAAATCTAGTAAATGGGACAGTTCAGCTATATAATTGAGCAGTCTAGAGGATTGAAGGCTATTACATATGTTGCTTGTGAATAATGATCTTATATCTTCTGTTTATTGATTACTTTTACTTACCTCTCATTGCTTTTAGATTCTTCATGGGTTTAAAAATCAAGTTGGGGATGAGAATTGGAGGCGTTTCTCAGACCAGTTTCCTCTTCCCTTAAAAGAGCGCCTTGCAGCTTACTATGGAGTTTAACCTCGTGCACTGTAGCTGCAGTCCCATAATTAGAGGTAAACACATGAATCTTCCTTGCAAAGTAGTTATATTGTGTACTTTCTTCCTATTTCTGCCTTATGAAAATATTAGTGGACTAGATTAAAATTTTGAGATGAGTTGTATCAGATATCTTTCCTTCTTCTGAGAAAAAACAAAGGCATAACGTTGAACCAAAATCCTGGTAACGGTAGCAGAAGTAATTGTCTCACCATAAAAGAGTATACAATGTGCTTGGTCATGTATCAAGGTTAGAAGACTAGGTGCAACTGTATCTGCTCAGGTTTAATAAGCCAAGTTGTAAATGTGTTCCTCAGGCAGCATACTAGACACAGGCTCCATGTGTGTCTTATGGGTTAGGGGATAACAGATGTAATATAAGGTGAATATTTTTCTAGGACAGGAAAATAAGTTTAAGACACTTCATCCATGTTAAATCCAGCACATTCCTATCTACATGTTAGATGGTTTTGGCATTTAGTCAAGAATATTACAATATTCTCCATCTCTGCTGTTTGTGGAGGTTGATGTTTTGGGAAGGCTGATGTATTTATTATTGCGATATTCCACTTTATGCACCAATACACAGTGGTTACCGTTCTCTCAGAGAATACTTCAACTTAATCATACAACAGTGACTGTGGATTCTGGAATGACTGTGGTGTACCACCTTGCTTTGTATACTTCCTGTGCAGACCGTATAAACAAAGCACCTGTGTATAAAGTAGTGTGATGCTGTGAAGAATTTATTATTCTACCCAAAAAAGAAGGCAGGTTTTTTGAATTGAATCATTGTATAAATGTGGTAATTGCTCTGGAATATTTGCACAGAAATAATAGGAGTGTATCACATAATTCAGTTGCATTGTTGAATGAACATCTATTTAAAAATCAGCCTAATATTTTTCAGAGTTGGTGGCACAATAAATTCTCTTTGAATTGCATGCTTCATCTGAACAATTGATTAAAAATAAGCAAAGTTCAAACACATTAATCAATGAGGGTATTTTAGTTCTGATGTACAGTTGATTTTTTTTTCTTCCTTCTAATGAAGTATAATGCCAAATTGGAAAAAATAAAAATAAAAATAAAAAATTCTCAGTTACTCTCCATTTCTGTTGAGGAGGCAATATGGCTGTCTTATTGAATCTACCTAAAAGTGAAATTGTTATGTTAGAAGAAGGTAAGTTTAATACTTCCTGACCATCATGACTGCCTCATAATCTTGTACTGAAAAGGCAAAATCTTTTTAAAGTACATACAGCTGTTTTCATCTTAAATCTAAGCTTAGATGCAGTATTGGAAATGTCATTGTAGCTTTAAAGTATACATTGTTGTAAGGAATAATAGTCTTCCTGTTAAAAATCGACTCTTTGTTTAAGCAGACTCATAAAGGGAACATTTAGGTACAAATTCACCTCTAGGCTTAGGTTGGCACCTACTGCTTAAAAAAAAAAAAAAAAAGGCTCTTTTTAATGCACAGGTCTGTCATTCAAATTTCAAAATAAGGTTTGACTAAACCTTTATCTTTTCCTTTATAGGTCCTTCAGTCTGGGAGACTATGAGGGAGCCTCTGCACCCAGGGAAAATGTTACCCTTTACTGGGGGGAAGGGTAAACCAGTAGGGAATACAGTACAATCCCAACCCTACTGGGAGGGGCGGGAGGGAGGTGTTGCCGTCACTGTATTAAGTCGATGTTGGGAAATGTTTTAACATCTGGAGCCTTTGTGGGTGGAAATCTGTCTCCTATTACAACTCTGCACTGGATGTGAAGAAGAAAAAAAAGAATCTTTTCACAAAACAGCACATTCTGGAATATTGTGGGGATTTGTACCAAAATAAGAACCATATAATTGAACCATAGGGATACGTAAAGAGGAAAACTATTTTGCGCACAATAAAGGAAACCTAAGAATGGGGGTCACAAACAGTAAAAGGCTTTTTTTTTCTTTTTTTCTTTTTTTTCTTTTCTTTTTTTTTTTTTTTTTAGTAAGGATTTTCTACATTATTTCATCCTGCTTGATGGGATTCCTAGGAATTTGCATGTTAATGAAGAACTACACAAATGAAGTTAGTACAGTTAAAATGCAGCTTGTGTCTGCATTAGGAACAGGCACTTGCAGTATATGATATAGAAACACCAATTAATTAGGGTTTACTTAGAAAAAATGAAGCAACCTGCAAGCTGCCAAATGAGTCACTCCTTTCATTTTTGGGGTAAAGGGAGGGACACTTCAAAGGAGAGATTGACATCTTAATTTTTACATTAAGAAGAATTTAAGGTAGTGGATATGATTTGATTATTGTACTTCATTAGATTTAATTTCTAGAGTAAGGCATTATTCTTAACGTGCAGTTTAAGGTTCAGGCATGCGTTCTGGCTCATAGTGATCAGAAGTAATTTAAATTAGTGGGGAAGTAGCATGCTTGCATCACATAGAGTGAAATTGGTATACATTTACCTATGTTGCGCCAGTTTTGTGTTGCAGTTTACCAATTCAATATAGCCCTGCATTTAAAGTTCCTTTTCTAAGATTCTGTGGATTTTATTTTTATTAAGAATATAGATATAAAGTACTGTAGTTAACAATTAGGCCTTGAAATACCTTTTAGGATCTGTTAAGAATAAGATTGATATTGTATTGTGTGTAACCTGCACAATGTGGAAAGCTGATATAGCTGTGCAAAATACTTGCCTCTGTGCTGTCAGTGTGATGTGCTTTCTGCATGGTTATATACTAGTGATTTTATCAGAATCTCTGAAAATGAGTTACATGGTAAGACCTGTTAAAGGCTGCATAAATGTTAGTTGGCACGTAAAGACAGTTGTAGAAGTTGATGACATGATTGCTATATTTGTGTTTATTCCCACTCAACATATTATCTTCTATGCTTTCTTTTTGTTCAAAGCATGATCTTAATGAGATGTTTAAGTTAATGGATGTAATAATGCAGGGTATCTACACTGTATCGGCGCATGTTGGTGGCCCTTTGTGATGTAGTTAAATGCACAAGGGTGCAAGTTTAAAGCTACAGAGTGAAAGTTGGTTTGGATCCTCTTCATTTCATTTGTTTAGCTTTTCTGTTGTGTTTTTTTTTTCTCTACTTACATGTATTCCTGTGAATAAATCCTTGTTAAGTTAACCCTTTACTTTTCCTTCCATGTGTATTTTCTTATGTACTGTGAATGTGAAATTCTAACTGGTACACTTGATCTTGTGTCCATCTGAAAGTGGCAAGTCTTTATTAATTTAGATTGCCTAAAGAGTATCCCATGATGATAAAGGAAAATGGAGAGATTTTTAACTCTGCTGGTCAGAGGTGAAGCCACACCTTTCCATTTTTCAAGTGCTGCATAATTAATCCGCAAAACAAAATTAAGCCATAACAGCCTTTTTATAGATTTAGTTTCTCACCTTTGCATTGCAGAATGGATACTGGATAACAGGTTTTTTTCTTTTGTTTTGATTTTTGGTTTTGTTTTTTTTTGTTGTTCTTTTTTAAAAATTGCTCTTCTTTGCATGGTTCTATTCTCTGAGTGCTGAATGATTTAGCTATTGCACTGAAGCTTGAACTGTGTGAGTGTGAACTTAAAAATCATGTTTAGAGAGGAAATTTTTTTTTAATGCATGATAGCATGAACATTTTACATGCACCTCCACCCCCACTTCGTTCTTTTTACGCTTGAGTTTTGGACATGTACTGTATGAAGTACATTCAATGATGCTAGTACGTAGTATTTTTTGCAAAATTGCATGTGATAAATTGCTTTCAAATTACATTGCTTTTTAGCAAGTACTAAATTTCTTCTGAACTAATAACTGAAATAAATTAGAAATAGTTTTAGTCACTGGAAACAATTAAAAACCCAATTCTAGAAGAATAATTTAGCAAGATGGGATATTATTTTAGACCCAAACTTGCTTTAATTTTGAGTGTGTTTAAGCATTAGGTACGAATTTCAGAGAAATGGCATTAAAAATTTCATAAAATAAAAAACAACTAAGTAATATATAGCATTATGACTAGAATCTGAGGTTAGTTAAACTTACTAAATTTAGGAAAGCCCCTTTAACCAAATAAAACCACCTCATCTCAGATTCATTTAGAATACCACTTTTGTACATACATATTTTAATAGGTATTTGTACAGATGTGAGCTGATCTGGCAGAACAGCAAGTAAAGTAATTAAATAAGGCAGGAATTAACATTACTGGCAAAGTAGTCTTTTGTATCAGTAAGTTTTTTCATGGTATGTTTAAAAGCAAATAAACCATATTCCTTATGCATAATATAGTGCAGGAATTTGCAGAAGCCATTTAAGGTATAATGGGAGGTAAGAAAAGTTCTAAATCTGCATTAACAGTTATAATTCCATTATTGCATCATGGGATATATAAAAAGCATCTTAATTCTTGTGGTGTAGTCTTGACAGTTTTTGAATGTTGACTGAATGTTTATACTGGTAGAATTGTGAGTTTGTCTTTGTTACATTCCAGTGTTTTCTGCCTCTTGGCATGCTAAAAGCACGGCTTACTTCATTTGCTCCTTACACACTGAATAAAGTGCTGTTAGTGTGCTAAACTACAGAAATAGCCGCTGCTAAGTAATGGTGTAGATTTTCTACTTGAATATTTTTGTTGTAGAAACCTCAGGAGGTCAGTGTTTACCGTTTTTATATATGCCTTTCTCCTGTTTTGAGTTTCCCTTTTTGAAGGATTCTAAGAATGAACAAAAGCTGCTGATCAACCTAAGTTGGTAACAGAAAGTATATTTAAAATCCTTGTAAGAGCATCTTTTTGGCAGTTCTAAATTGATATTAAATTATTCTTAAGTAAAGTTCAATTCTAAATTTGTTTCATTACACATTCAGGAAACTGCTCTTTTCATTTAGGAAAAAAAAAAAAAAAGATTATAATAGTTCATTATTTTAACCAGTGCAAGCAAAAATAATCAATTTTGTAATTTTTTTCCAAAGCTTGATTATTTTCTAAATCGATGAATATGTACATAGTTAAATTGTAATGAGCTGATTCTTATGCTTTAGTTTGTTGCTCGTTAATGCTTGTACTCAGAAGATACACTTCTAGGAGAATGGGTTTAAAATTTATAATCATAATTTTTTAAAGTTACAAAGTAGCATAATTTTGTAACTAACTATATTGATACACTGTGATTTTTTTTTGTTGTTGTTTTGTTTTGTTAGGACTTCTATGTTAGCATCAATCTTAATTAAACTGCATATATTGTATAATAGTAAAATGTATATTTTAAAACTTCAAGTGGCTTTCCTCAAGCGAAACTCATTGCTACTTAGGAACACTCAAATACTAGCTTTATCTCAGGTGAATACTCTTGTACCCTTTTTGTTCAGAACACATGCTTATAAAAATGTGTCTTAATTATATCAGTTCATGTATTTCATGGTAGGCAGCTTCTCTGTCTTAAACTTACTCTAAATTAACCTTCTACTGTGGGACAATAATGACTTTTGCTTCACCTATTTTATTCATATTGAATGTATTAACAGATAAAGGTGCAAAAACATTCTTCCCTTGAGGAGAATGCATCCATATTCAAACAACTGAAATATTTCTTAAAAAAATGCTTTAAATGCAACATTGTATTGGAAATCTTTTGTTTCAGATTTTGTCAAGGAAAGAACTTGCAACTTAACACTAATTGCTTCAGTACTTTCATGGGGATAATAGATGCATAAAGCTTCTATATAGGGTCTGAAGAGTAACTTTTTATCTCAGATAAAGGTTAAGCTCAGCAGTGAAATGACTGCCGTAAATTAAAAAATAAGAAAAAAGTCTTGCAGTTATCTCACATAGATGCTGATGTAATTTGCATACGTATTTGTTATATATTACATAAATATTTCCAGTAACCTCATCTTGAGTAAATGAAGCTTGATCAGTAGCTGTGTATTGCACTCACCTATGCATTCTCCAGATGACTTGCATCCATCAGTCTAGTAGGTGTTCTTCTCCAATAGAAGCTGTTTTTTGTCTGTCACTGATGCTTGTTCTTTGCACTTACGGTTGGAGCAAGCCAGTTTTAGATTATTTTAAATGGGGAAACTCTGAGGTGAGTACTCTTGTTGCTTGCCTTATGGAGTATATTCTGTTAAAATAATAAGGATGCTTACTCACTTGAATGTATGTATGTGAGGGAAGTTAAAATGGCTCTATAAAATATGTATCCCTTTGTGGTGTTACAGTATACTTTTTAAGTAAGCCAAATCCACATCTCTAAGAATTCAGCACTTATAGTATCGTTTTTCTATAATCAATTCTATTGTGCTATTTTCACCTTAGGTATCTCTTTACTTACGTTAGGTGAGAAACAAAACAGAGAAGGCCTGGGTGATTTTTTTATGGGGATATTTAAAAATATTAGTATGACTAGGTATATTTGGCTGGTGAAGTCTTCAGTGTAATGTTATCTTTTTTCATGGGAATAGATAGGTAGGTATGTTGTATGCTGTCTGACTTGCTAATACTAAACACTTCCAAAATTTTAAATTGGATGCAGTATATGAACAGTTTAAAGTGAAAGATGACTGGATCTTTCTGCTGACAACTTAGGTTGTATGTTTTGCTTGAAAGCTTTAAATCTGATGTTTCTGTATCAGCCACAATGTTGGAATGTTTCCTTCAAACATATCCTGCAACTTCTCAAACTGTACTAAATTGAGTGATCTTTCTTGAAGTCTGCCTCTGTGCTAACAAAACTTCATTTTGAATAGAATATGGTTTTAATTTTTGATAAGCTGCTGAATTTTAAAGAGTTTTTGGGGCCACCAAATATTTTGGATCATGCAGAGAATATATATTGTACTGTAGTAATTTTGTATTTACGTTTGTATGATGTGACATAATAGATGTGAATGTTAATCACTGCTTGACTATGTTAATAAAGTTGTTTAAATATAGCTCTTGCATTCCAATTTTTAATGAAAAATGAAAATTTTGTGGTTTTTTTTTTATATTTCCCGGGCCATAAGTGCACTCTTTCAGTTGAGATATGTTAGTTCTGAAATTTGTTCCTTAATTAGATAGATTTTCAGTTTATCCAATCTTTTCAATAAGTTTTGGTCAATTCAGTTTAAATGCTTCATGCTGCCTAGGGCCCGATCAGTGCAGACATAATAGGTTTACCTGCTTGAATTAGTTGCTTTTGGGTCATAAGAGTTAACTGCTTTACTGCTGAGAAATTACGTGATGAATTCACTTTTATTTGAAATAGCAGATGTTCAGGAAGGGAGTGGGGGGCGGGACAGATTTCATGACTTGTTATCAATAATCTGAATAAAAATAGCAGAAAAGTGAAAATTAATAAAAGTTCATCAAGACTTTCAATGAAACCTTGCGGTGGACTTAATCTAATTTGTCTAGCTTTTATAGGAATGTGATCATACAAACAATTTAAAGATCTGGTCATCCACGCCTGTAACTTCTTGATACAAGAGTGTAAAAAGAAAGCGTAAAATTAACGGTGAAATCTAGTGGGGCAAAATCCATATAGATTGACTTAAACAACTGATGCTCAATATTTCACACTTTACATATTGACAACTTGATTATGCATGGTTAGCACCGACAGCTTTGATAGTGTAATGATTAAATTCAATAAAATATGATGTCTTGACATTAAAAAAAAAAAGCTGAGTATGCAGCAATTAATTTCTATTAAAATTCTGTGTAACATACATATGTAGATTTTTGCCTCAAAGAGAGAAGAAAGCCATGGAATAGCTATTAACAGCACTGTTAGTGTCCAGTTCATTAGAGAGATGAATTCCTCCCAGCTGTAAGACTTGATGCACTTATGACTTTATTGAGTGGGTGGGACAGAGAAGAGTTTCCTTTCAAATAGCCCCTCCTCTTTTTTTGTTATAGGGTACCTCTGGTAGAACCCGCTTGTCATCAAGGTACACGCACTAAGTATTTAGCTCCATTGACTCACAGCCTGATGTTTAGCTGCAGCCTCTAATTTTGAGTCTGGACCTAATGACTATTTTACACATACAAGAGATGAGCAGATCAAGTACTAGCATCTTGAATAGAAGAAATGACTATGTTTGCAGTAGGTTGCAAGAGTGCAAAGGATTTTCCTTTCACCATCTGTCATGCTGTTCCTCTTTTTTTTTTTTTTTTTTTTTAAGTGAAAAGTAAAGCATTTCAGTAGGAATATTTTGTTCATAAAATATTATCTCATGTTCACAGAATGGTTATTAGCTTCTATTATCCCAGCACGACTCAGAATGAAGCATGCTGCTTATATATGTTACTAACGTGTAAAGCCCATTTCTTTCAGAGGCATTTGCCCTTGTTCTACATAAAAAGAGCAATATATACTTCTGAAACCTTCCAAAAGACACTCAGATATTGATCTGTATATTGGTAGACTTGATGCTTTTTTCACTTATCGGTCTACTTTAAGAAAAATAGATGCAGTTACGCTGCATGCTTACTTCAGTATGTATAATTGAAAACATACAAGGATTCACTTTGGAATCACACAGCCTTGAGGGGTTTTTGTTTGCTTTTTTGGTTGGTTGGATTTTGTTTGTTTTTGCCAGGCTTACATTAGAATTGTGAAAGTGAACACTTTAGCATTCTGTTTTGTAGCTTCAGGTACAAATAATTTTTTCAAATCTTAGTTGACATGTTTTATTTCCATATTTTAAATATGAAAGTGCTATGTTGACAATCTTTTTGACTTTTTCCTATTGCCCCCTGCTAAGAGGGGATAGTTGTAAATTTTCACTACTGAACGTACCTAGGAACTTTAGTCTAGTTCCCCTTTGCTTCCAGCAAACATGTTAACTTGAATGTGTAACTATTGCATTAATACTGTCATTAAGTTCTATTTAGCTGTTCACTATTCCAGTCTGCTCCACCAGAACTTACTGCAGATGCCAATTATATTACTGTACACAATGAGAAGCAATGGCATTGAGTTAGCCTTTTTATCTTGAAATGATTGTTAAGGAATGTCCCATGTTAAACAAACTTAATTCAAATTTTTGTCAATATACTTATGGACTTACATTTACATTGGCTTGTTTAGATGATTCTGTGTCTTTCAGATAATGAAACTGAAGGATTCCTCAGTTTCAGAACTCAGAATGTGACCTTTAAATTGGAAAATATTTAATTTAAATTTTATGACTGAGTTTTTCTGTGTTTTCCTTCCTAGAAATGCATTTTGACACAAGACATCTTGTACTGCCCTCTTTTAACTTAATGGTATCTGAAAATAAAATTTAAGTCATTTTTCATATTTCTGGCCATTTTCATTATGGAATATGCTTGCCGAAATAAACATTTTGGATCTGTATCCAAAATAATCCCAGGTCTGTAAATTCCTACACCTTATAGTGTCAGAAGTACTTTGGAAGAGCAGATGAACTACCTGACTAAACAAGAATTCAGGTTTTCTTTTGATTCTTCACATGCCTTAGCACAAGAAAGCTGTGTTGCTTTTTCCAGCACTCTTCCTAAGAGAAATAGCCAGTGTTCATTTTCCTTACTCCAGTCCTCTTGAATTTTGAAGGCTTTATTCATTAAAACCGTTGTCTTGGGTGAAAACCATATAAAAGCTGGAACCTTGTACCACTGCTCTCACTTTCTGCAAGCATTCATTCAGCTGTGTTTCTCAGTATGTGAAATGGCAGTATTTAGAAGGGGTGTGGGGAGATCTAAAGAGGCCAGAAGCAAGTAATTGGCCACTGGAATAACTCAGAGCTTTGTCTAATTACAAGCCGTAGGCATCTCACAGATGCTCTTAAGCAAACACACCAAAAAGCCCCTTCATAATCTTAATTTTAAAAATGACAACAGGATGTGTCATCTCCACACACATGCGTGGAGACAGGAGGCCCTGTAAATTATTACTAATACCCGTCTGCATGTACTCATAAACATTTATGCTTTAGGATTTTTAATCAAGGTGTTAAGAACACTATGAAGTTCAAGCCAGTTTTCCAACTGATCAAGGTGATATCTTCCATTAGCAGATGCTGAGATGTCTGTCTCTGGATGCTGTAAAACAATCAAGGGTAAACTTTCACATAGCATGATTTCATCCTAAACACAACCTGTTCACTGCCTATCCTGCCCACTGCTCAGATTTTTAGCATGCAGCCCTACTTTAGTACCTGTACTTGTTTATTTTTACCTCTTTCACAGCATTCTCAGTGACTAGATAGCAAAAAATCTCAGTTCAGATTAATATTTTTTCATTATTTTATTTACTGTGCTTCATGAATCTCATCCCTGAGACTTTACATTTCCTGTCTGTTAGTACAGTAGTAATTATGAGCTATCTTTTCTATTTCTGCTGTATTTCATAATCACATTGGAAAAGATCTCTGACTTGAAGATCGCAGCTTGCTTAATAGAGATTTTGGTATGAAGGGAGGTAACACAGAACTTGATCCACTAAGTACTTCAGATTTGTTTGCTTTACATTTAATTCAGATCTTTTAAGCAATTAAGTCTTCTTTTAATTTAGGTCATTTTTCATTGGATTGCAAGCTGCTCCAAGTTTATTGATTAACATATTTTTCCAGGTAAGTCCTGAAAAAGTATGCATGCAATATCACATACTTGACAGTGTCACAGTGTAATAGTTCATCATGTTATTGCCCAGCACTACAGAGAGACAGATGAGAAAACTCAGGATGGCGAATCTGTAGTAATGCATCCCTTGAATATATTAGAATTCACTCAAAACTTTTCATTCAGGGCTAAAGACTTCTTGGAGAGCGTCAAAATGAAGTTTACAGCCTTTGAACTGCAGTTTATTAGTTACTGGTGTTAAATTATGCTTCTGACAGATTTAGCTGATCTGATGAAACACGATTTTGGCAGTGCAAGCGGAAGACTAATAAAGGTGCGGTATTGGCACTCAGTGACTCACTCTGAAACAATGCTGTTGGGTTCATAATTCAAGTAATTGAAGTAATGAATGGGATGCGATCAAGCGTGGTGACTAAATCAATAGAGGCACACTTTTAAGTATACAGTGAGTCGGATTATGCAGCCTAATGGAATACATCATTCCAGTGATGCTGAAAACAGTGCAGTTGAAGCTTGGTAGTGAATGGTTTAACAGAGTAGAAAAAGTCATTATTAGATTTGAAAGAGCCGTTACCACAAGTTGGAAAAAACAAACATTCAGCTGATTTCTTATTGTAATAAATGTGATTATCTATAGCTCTGTATGCACAACTCTTCTTACGTTCAGAAGTAATAGAAATATCCACTCTGCCCAGAATTGAAATCTATGCCATAATCTCACCTGTGATCGCTCATCACAGGAGACCTTCAGTTCATGGGTACATTTCAGAAAAGGACTGGGTATATGTTAAGACCGTGTTGCAGAATTTTCAGTACTCTTTGAGTAACTTACCACTGGCCAGATTTTATTTTAAGTTTTTAGGTTCTTCTAGCTTTTATTACTGTCTATGAAATTTCATTGTGGTTTTTGAACTAAAACAAACAAAAAAACCAACAGGCTGCAATAAATCTCTATCAGCTAGGTCATAAGCAAGTGAATTATTAAGCTTTTGGGTAATGTCTGCAGCCAGCCAGTACAATTGTGTGGCTAGAATATAGCCCTGCTGATTTTGAAATCCTACAGCAGAACTTAATACTTACCACGGTTAAATGATCCATGAAAGAGATTTTCCTAGCAATTCACTGTCTTCCTCTTTCCCCATGTGTTGTTCTCCTCTACAGTGGTAAAGCAAGAACAACAACAACAAAAACCTCTAGTGTTTTCATATCTCCTTCTGGTGCTCATACCCTTTTGTAATCTGTCTGAACTCACAGTGTAAATTCTTCTTTCTTATGAAAGATCCTTTGTGGAATATTTTTAGAAAAGAAAAGCAAATGCATTCCAAAGGTGTATTTCAATCTGGTATGTATTTGACTGGAAAAGATAACTCCAACTCCATCTTCACTTTCTCTTTAAATAGTAGCACAGTGAGATTATGTATTATACCCGCATTGGTTTCTTAGTAATTTTTAATGTACAAACACTTTAAAAATATCAACTATCTCTTTGGCATTTCATTATAACATTAAGTAATGTAACAGTAGCCTAATTTAATTCTAGTTATTTGGTTTCTTCACTCTGTTTTCATCTTCACTTGTAGGTTCATGTACCAAGGGTATACCCAGTAATTGCATGCAGTTATTCTGGCTTCATAATCCACTTATTCTGGAATTCGTAATCAATTTTCAAATGGCTTAAACATAAAGCAAATTAATTTAGTTTCCATGGTAGAATGCAATACATAACTTTTGTTTTTCAGTTATATTAAAGACAGTAGTCTAGATGCACCATAGCTTTGGTATTGCATTTCAAAAGTTCTTCCAATAAGCCTTATCTATTATAGTGCGTTTTCTCAGGTAATCTGTAGTCCTTAAAAAGACTGTATAAAATAGTTAGCATTAACACAAAAAATCAGAAGATGGAAATACAAGAGAATAGGTAAATTGAGATGAAGAAAGCAAACTGTGGAATCAGCGATGCTTTTCTGAGAGAGGAATTATAAGCTGAAGACCTGCTTTCACATGTATGTAACCTACATTAATGCCAAATGGCATTGTTTTACAAAAGTGAGGATTGTATGAATGAAAAATAACTATTCATAGTATCTTAGAATCACCAAGGTTGGAAAAGACCTCCATGGTCATCCAGTCCAGCCATCTATCTACCACGGCCATTTCCCCACTAAACCATGTTCCTCAGTATCACATCTGAACATTTCTTGAACACCTCCAGTGATGTTGACTCCACCATCTCCCTGGGCAGTCTGTACAAGGGCCTGACCACTCTTTCAGAGAATAAATTTTTCCTAATATCCAACCTGAATCTCACCTGGTTCAACTTGAGGCCATTTCCTCTAGTCCTATTACTAGTTACACAGGAGCACAGACCAACCCCCACCTCGCCACAACCTCTCAGGTAGTTGTAGATAGGAATAAGATCTCCTGTGAGCCTCCTCCAAACTAAACCATCCCAGCTCCCCCAGCCGCTCCTCACAAGACTTGTGCTCCAGACCCCTCACCAGCTTTGTTGCCCTTCTCTGAACACGCTCCAGGGCCTCGATGTCTTTCTTGCAGTGAGGGGCTCAAAACTGAGCACGATTTTGAGGTGCGGCTTCACCCGAGCTGAGTGCAGAGGGACAATTACTTCCCGGCTCCTGCTGACATCACTATTTCTGATACAAGCCGGGATGCCGTTGGCCTTGTTGGCCACCTGGGCATGCTGCTGGCTCATGTTCAGCCAAGTGTTGACCAGCACCCCCAGATCCATTTCTTTTACACAGTCTTCCAGCCACTCTGCCTGAAGCCCATAGCACGGCTGGGATTTGCTGGGATTTGTGCCAAAAGTGCAGGACCTAGCACTTGTTCTTGCTGAACTTCATCCCATTGGCCTTGGTCTAGTATCCACCCTGTCCAGATCCCCACGATGGGCCACCTTGTAGCCAAGAAATCTGCTCAGCTCTTCATATTGTTATGGTACTTCAACCTTAAGTAGATGACAAAAATGAGAGAGGAAGTGCTTTTTTAAACTCTGAAGTATAAATGTATATATAATATTAATCCAGAAAATTACTTGAACCTTCCATGAGAGCTTGTGATAGTATGCAATGGGAATATTTGTTTTATTCTGCAATACTCACATATAGTTACGGCTATCAGAATAGCATTCCTTTTTGTCCACTCCCATTGTGCTATAAGAACAAAGGAACAATTGTACTGGGACAGCAGCTAACTAACCCAGTATCCTTCCTTGGCAACCACTGTAAACCAGTACTGGGGGAAGAGATAAGAACTATAGGCAATATTTTTGCAAAGTTTTTTTACAGACTTTCAGTATTGAGCGACAGTATTAGGTTCTGTAGTCAGTAACCCATTATGGATTTCTCTGAGAAACCTTGAAAATCTGTCCAGTTTCCTTGGAGAAAGATCTCAATAAATTGCCTCGTTACTGAAACAGCACATAAAATCCCCTTCCCACCACCCCACTAAATGTGTTTTTATACCAAATTTGTAATTGGATTTGCAAGACACTGACTGCTTTCTTTTGCTAACAACTTTCTTGCTGCTAGGTATTAGGCAAGAAGCTTGTCTGACAAACTGTAGAGAGTGACTGGATATTGACATGGTAGCACATGAGTTAATTTGAAAAAATGTCATGTTCACAACATAGTACTCAGCATCTCATTAAGAAAAATTATAAAAAATCTTGGATTTCCTTATCCAGCCCTGTCTCCAAACAAGTAGTGTGTTTAACAGGCCTCAGCAAGCATTTTTTCAGAAATGCTACTGTAAATACACAGTAAGAGACAAGATCTGCAGGTAAGTTGGTAAATTTTGAAAACAGCCCTTTGCTGCTGTTAGAGCTCATTTTGTAATTTGTATATGGAGTTCAAGAGAAAGTCCACTTATGAAGAAATTAATTTTGTTGTGGATAATTTCAGTGTGCCTTAAGAACATAAGCACTGATCCCGACCTTCAGCCTTATAAAAGTGGTCTTCTAGATAACTACCTATGCTGCAGGAAGCCTTGAAGTTTGGTCTAACATTCTGCATTTTACTTTTTGTTGTTGTTAATAATTTGTAAAAAGCACAGATAGATCTGAATGCTTGTGTGATAACAGATTGCTGCAGCACAGCAATAGTTGCTTTCCATCTTGCTGCAGCAATAGATAAGGAATTATTGTACACCTTTGAAAATGTGGAAGATGAAGTCTTTTCTTAAAACTACAGATGGGAACTTGATTCTCCTTGCATCATTGCATAGTATGTACTTCTGTGAGAAGATACGTTCCACAGAAAAACAAAACCTTCAGCTCCTATCACGCAGCTTTGACTTCACTGCTTGTCCCAGTACACATTCTTACAGACAGCAATGCACAGCGCAAAAGAAGAACTACATTCATATCTTTAGGCCCGGAACATCAAGGCAGCTTACTTCTATCAGCAGACACATGGTTTATCTTAAGTGTAGCATATGCTTCTTGTTTAGAATTACAGTGCACATGCTTGGAATTGTTATGGAGATACCCAGATCTAACAGCCTTGGGACTTCTGAACAAGTTTTGACTACGGAAAGGGTCCGGAGGTTTTCTGTCTTGGCAGCTGTGAGCACTTTGCACGTACTGGGAGTTAGGAGGATGCTGCTGGAAGGGGGGGGCGCTGAGCGGAGCTGCAGGGAGCGCTGCGGGAAAGCTGCAGTTACCAGGGGCGGTTACCTCAGTAAAAGGAGCTGAAAATTTCTAAGGCGGAATGAGTTACAGCCACTCGTACAGACACAAGGGATACTAATTTAGGCGTCTTGTTTGCCCTCGTGTATTTTTTCTCCCTCATAATTAAAGCCTGCGTTTCTGTAATCTCCTGCACTATGTTTTTCCTAACCATCTGGATCTGACAGAGGTCTTTAATCGGCAGAAAGACTTCAAAAAAAGATTATCCGCGGTGCCGTGGATACACCGGCTCCCGAGCAAGCTCGGCGTTCGGCCGTATTTTCGGACAGAGGGCAGCAAGACGTGGGCGAGGCCTCGGGACCGCAGGCAGCCGGGCGGGAGCACCGCAGGCGGTGACAGCACGAGCGCCGATGCCTCGCGGCGTTTCGTTTCGCTCCGCTCCCAACGCCGCCCCGAGGCGCCGCTCCACCCGCTGCGAGTCCAACGGCCGCGAGCCTTACCCAACCCCGCGTTCCGCGCATGCCCGGGCCACGCACCGCCCCGTCCCGGGCGCGGTCCGGCGGCACCTGCGCAGAAGCCTCCTCGGCCCGCCTCGCCCACGCGCGTGCGCGGCGGGGCGGCGCCGCCGTGCGGAGGGAGGCGGTGCGCCGCGACGGGAAGGGCGGCGCGTGGCGGCGGCGCCTGCTTCCTCCGTCGCGTCTCGGCGGTTGGGGCCGGGCCGGGCGAGCTGCGGCCGGGGCGGCGACGGCGGGATGATGATGGCGTACTTCGCGGAGAGCTTCTGGGTAGGGAAGCGCCGCCAGCCGTTCCCGCGGCGAAGCGGCTGGGCGCGGCGAGGGGCGGGCGGGGCGTCCGTTGGCGCGGCGCGGCGGGCTGGGCTGCGGGGCTGCCCCGGGGACGGTGGTCGGGCCTGGAGAGCGGGCCGGGCGCGGGGGAGGCGGGTAGCGGCGGGCGGCGCGGGGCGGGCGGCGCCGAGCCTCGCCGAGCTCCTCCTCGCGCCGCGCTCGGGGGCTGCCGGGCGGGGCCGGGGGGCGCCGTGCGGGAGACCCCGGGCGGCGGCCCCGGCTCCGGCGTCCGTCCTCGCCGGCGGTCCCGGACAATGCCCGCGCCTCCAGCCGCCTTTGTACCGGCGTGTCCGGAGGGACGGCGGGCGGCCCTGCGCGGGACGCGGTTTGTCGCTCCGCTCCGTCTGTGCTCAGGGCTGTGGGCGCGTTTCCGTGGGGAAAACGCGGAGGAAACGTTAAACGACGAGTTGGGATTGTCGCTGAGCCCTCCTTCGGAGCTCGGTCGATTCGAAGTCGTTGTGGAACGGGTCTGAGACATCGCGGCCGCCGTTCCCGCAAGCCGTCAGCCTGCTTACTGCTTACTGCTCGGCTGCCCGTCGGATTTTACCGTGCGTCTCTGCTGAAACCTAGCAGCAAACAAACGTTTGTCGAGACAAAAAAGAAAAAAAGAAAAAAAAAAATCGTGTAGATCCATCTGGTTCTGCATAAACAATGGTTGTTCTTAGCGTTTGGAGAATGCTGACTTCACAAAGCGTGCGCTGCGTGGAAATAAACCAGAGCTGCAGCCTGGTCCCGTGTTCTGTTTGCAGCGTTGTTTAATTCCGACTCTTAAGTTTTGTTTTGTGCAGGATATTAAAATTCAATGAAGCGATTCATGATATGCTTTCTTGGTACGCAAGTGTGTTAGATTTGAAGTTTTGGTGTGGGAGATAAATGTTAAACAAATATGTGGCATATTTTCATCTTGGATAAAAGTAATGTTCAAGTTAATGTAAGAAGTCAACTTTTCATTTGAAAAGCCAGCATTTCCTCCTGAGAATAAACCACATGTTTTTATTCCTTTCTCTCCACTGAAATAAAATTACATGCTACAAATTTTTTAATCTTTTAACTGTTTCGTTGGCAATGGTTCACCTTGGCAGTAAGCAGGTGTGTTAAACCAGTGAAGGCAGCGCCATTCCTATACATTCCTTTCCTCTTTGTACCTTTGCACATGCTGTCAACAAACACAGGGCAGGTGACACCTGCTAGAAGTTTCGCCTTCCCTGTCTGCCTTGTGAAGCCTCCGCCTGCCTTACAGTGCTGGCCAGACACTACTGTGGGTTTAGAAACCAGTGTCAAACAAGGAGGGTTTCCTTCTTGGCACGTTTTTTTTCCCCCCCTCCAAAAAATGACAGAAGACAGGACAAGAAGTGTATTCTTGCTTGTTTTGCAGTGATGGCAAAGACAGTAGGCAGGATCTTGAACTTGCAAAACTTGGCTGAGGATTCTTTGTAATGCTGTTGGCAGTTTTTTGTGTAGAAATAAAAGGGAGTGGGGACTTCTGCTTCCTTGCTGATACGGGCAAATGTCTTTCAAGAAAAGTACAGTAGTGTCTAAATATGCATTTTTTTTTATGTCAAAGGGTACTGCTGTTGTCAGAAACAAGCATAAATACAGGTTTGTGGATGTTGAGTCATGAGTCTTGTCTATCTTTCTGGAATGGGTTATTGGTCAGAATTGTTACTGCAACATTTTGGGAGATCTTTAGCACAATCTGTGTATGTTTTGACATAGTGAAAAGGTGAACATGGAAAGAAGGAGATGTTAAATTGCACTGAATGCATAGTGACAAAATACACCAAAGAAGAATCCATAAATAGAAAGAGTTCTGCATTGAACTCTGGAAGAATTGTCATCAGGTTCTTGCTTTTTCCTTGGCCTTCTAGGTAACACTAGGCAAAATATTTTGCTTTCTGTTTTGCTGGTTTGGTCATTGATGTAATGGAATATTATGTTTTCTAAAGCACTGGTGTGAAATAAATCCAAAACACTGTGGAACTGTAGAATCACTAAGGTTGGAAAAGGCTGCCAAGATCATCCACCAACTCATCCCTGCCATGTCTACATCTGCATGGTTCTCCATGTACATCTGCAGATGTAGATCTTCATGTGGTACATCTGCATGGTTCTTAGGGCCTGGAACAGCCTGTTGGAATGCTTTACCACTCTGAGAAGTTTTTCTTAATATCCAACCTGAACCTTGCCTGGCATAACTTGAGGCCATTTCCTCCAGTCCTATTGCTAGTTACACGGGAGAACAGACCAACCCCCGCCTCGCCACAGCCTCTCTTCAGGTAGTTGTAGATAGGAATAAGATCTCCTGTGAACCTCCTCTTGAGGAACAATCCCGGTTCCGTCAGCTGCTCCTCCATAAGACTTGTGCTCCAGACCTCTCACCAGCTTTTTTGTCCTTCTCTGGTCTCACTCCAGGTCCTCAACATCTTCTTGTAGCGAGGGGCCCAAAACTGAACACAGTGTTCAAAAGTTGCGTCCTCACCAGTGCTGAGTTTGGAGGGAAATCCTTAATTATTTAATGCAGTTGTTGTCATCAGTTCACAGCTGAAATGGCGCAGGAGAAAATGAAGCGCTGGGTCTTGTGCTTTGGAAAGCTCTCTCTGTTTCTTTAAGTTTTTGATAGGAGTAGATGTAGGAAACCTGAAGTGATTTATTTGGAAAAATGGAGTGCTGTGTACATTTCTTGCACAGTATTTAGCTGCTGTCTTCTAAGAACTTGCTAAAAATGTGCTCATTTAAATAAAATAAGTTATAACTTATTTACTGTAAAGGTCTTGAAGGTCATCGTTGGACTTCATGCGTCTCTGCCCACGGCACAGGGTTGGAACTAGATGATCTTTAAGGTCCCTTCCAACCCAAGCCTTTCTAGGACTGCATGTGTGTACTACTTTTAAAAGCAGATGAGTAGATGTGATTTTATTTTTTAGTGGAGAGTGTGAGGAAAATGTACTTTCTCTGTGGTGTTTTTGGGCCTGTCATCTGCTGGCTGCAGGTGTCTGCTGGTCACTGAGAGATTATTTCCAGGATGTGAGGTTTGGAGACCTGTATTGTTGCTGCTAGAATTGTGCTTGCAAAGTGCTGCACATTGCAGTTTTCAGGTCAGTCAGGTACAGTTTGAGGGATTGGGTTAGTTTATTTGTGGTATCAGAAATTCTAAATGAGTAGTATGGACTATAAATGGCTTTGATTCTTATGACTGAGTTTTGGGCATTCAAGTCACATGGCCAAACATTCCCAACTCCTAATTAGGATGTGGCCATAAAACGTCGGGTGCTTGCTACTGAGTATTTGCGTTGTATCAAAACAGTGATGTAATATGGAGGAACACTTTCCTGCAATATTTCCACTATGAATACTAGGTTTTGTCACTTTGAGTACCCCTATGCTAATATAGGAAAATAAAAAGCGTTCATTAGAACTGAATTGCTGTTTTCTTAACACGATGTAGGAAGCGTAGCATAAGCTTCAACGTAAGTTTGATTTTTAAATCACCTGATGCAGACTGTACTCTGACTAACTGTAAAGTTATTAAACCACTTCAGGTTAACCAAAATAAGCCATATCTAAGCCAGTCATACATATCCACTAAATGCTTTAAATTGATTAAACTTTTGGAAGCTTTATGTACAATTGAAGCTGGTCTCTGTATAATGCTGTGTGTGTTAAATTTTCGGGAAGCTATGTGACATAAAAATGCATGTTTAAATTGGCTTTGACATTCACCTTGTGTTACTTTTTTCAATTGATTGTGTTACCTTTAGCTTATGAGAATGATTGTGAGGAAGATTCCTTTTTTTTTTTTTTTTTCCAGGAGTTCTTGCAACGTGTAAGGGCTGGCTGTGTGCAGGGTTAGTAATCTCAGCTTTGTGAAGGCTCTTGCTCTAATCAATGTAGGATGCATTTTCTTGCGCACCTACAGGCTGTGATTGATACTGAGACTCATCGTGCTTCCATCTGCAATCCCATTCGTATGTTTATGCTTGGCCTACAGTTGGATGCTCAGTTTTCTGAAGCACGGCTGTGCAATATTTGTACAGTCTCCTCCCTCTTTGCGTATAGTGTTTTTAGCATGAGTTGGCAGTTCTCCATCTTTTTGTCCCGGAAATATTTTTAATTACCTAGATGTATAGAAGAATGTGTGTCCTCTGTCATATGCATAGAGCTTCTCTGGAGCTGGTCTTCATGTGATTTGTTTAAACTAGAAGAATGAAATTGAAATTGCCAGGTCGCTTTGGTGTTAAAGCTTCTCAGAAAACTTCCAACTGAAGGAGATAGGCCACCTGTATCAACACGAGGTGACCGCGCTCTGGGTGTTTCAGTGCATTTGATTCTGCATAGCTCTGTCAGACGCTCAGTCGCTCAGTAGCTAGCTTTCAGAAGTGTAACACCATCGCATTAATCAGAGGAATATTTTTGTGTATACTAGGTTGCCTAGGTGGAATGTGTGAAACATGTTAATGGTTTGAAACTGCGCCAGGCCGTAACTGCTAAAAAAAAAAAAAAAAAAAGTAAGTATTTGTCAGAGCAACTAAAATTACCTGGAATTAGGTTGCTTTATAGTGTTGCTCTGTTTCTTTAGAGTCCCACTCTTTTATTAATGGATGAAGTCAACAGTATAAATGGACAGACCATAACAAATAGCGCATATTTAAGTTGGTGGATGAGGAGCAGGATTCTTTTTTTGTTAGTATTTGGAATTTTCAATTTAGGATCAGAACAATGATCAGACAGTCTCGCTTGTTGCAATAAAATATGTAAATTAATTGCTAAATGAAGTATCTTGTAAGCTGTTGAAGCCATATCTAGTAGTTGAGACTACTAGATAGTAGTAGTGAAAGTTGTGTGTAGTTTCAGCAAATATGAAGGGTGCTCCAGAAGTAATGCGACCTATTTCATTTTGTTGTCCCACACCATCAGAGGCAGATGTTGGTGGTTTGGCAGTAGAGGCGGAACCTTCCTGACAGTGTCCCATTACATGTTGGTGGTGTGTAACAGATGGCAGCAGAGGGGCACTCTGACAGGATGGCGTCTGAAATGGAATTGCGTACGAAGCAAAGGTGTGTCACGGAATTCCTCCATGCAGAAAAAATGGCACCCACTGACATTTATTGATACTTGCTGAACGTTTCTGGAGACCAAACAGTGGGTGTGAGCACAGTGAGGTGTGGGTGGTGTGCTACAGCTGTGGCTGCGGCAATGCGAAAGACAAGTCGTGTTCCACACGGCCATGCACAGCTGTCACATCACAAAATGAAGGGCGTCTCCATTAGCTCACCTGCATGAATCAACGTATTATGGCAAGGGCGCCGTGTGCAGAGCTGACTGCTGTCTCCATTGTGTTGGAAACAATGGTGGTAATGTTGTCGTCTCACAGAGTTTGCGCCAGGTGTGTCCCACGAATGCTCACAAAGAAACTCCATATGCGACTTTGTCAGGACCTACTGAGCTGATATGAGGCTGATGGTGACAGTTTCCTGGATTTTATCATTACTGGTGATGAAGTGTTGTGCCATTGCCACGAGCCAGAGTCAAAATGATAGTCCGTGGTGTGGCAGCATGTGAATTCCCCATCAAAGAAAACGTCAGGCTGCAGTCCTCACTGGATAAAGTGATGTGCACCATCTTTGGGATAGGAAAGGCCTGGTACTTCTGGATTTCCCGGAACCTGGATAAACCACCAGCTCTGACCGCTACATCACAAAGCTAACTAAGCTGAAGACTTGAACTTCCAGAGCCAGGCCAGAGAAGAAGAGATCTTTCTTTTCCCGCACAACAATGCCCGGCCTCACACCAGTTTGAAGACTGGAGCACACTGCCAGTCTTGGCTGGACTGTCCTGCCACACCCACCATAAAGTTTGGGTTTGGCTGCTTTTAACTTCCATCTGTTTGTGTTGATGAAGTACAACATTTTCCTGGCGGTGGTGCCATTATAGCAGCAGTGAAGCAGTGGGTTTCTGCTGGTGCAGATGTTTATGAGGATGGTGGCTGGCTGTTGTTCATTGCTGGTGAAAAAGCATAGCTAACGGTGGTGGACGTGTTGAAAAATAGCTTTGTAGCTGAGAATTTTTCTATAGATAGTGTTAATGTGCTCTTAGTATCTGTTGTAGTTTCCATGGAAATAAATAGGAGGCATTACTTTCAAAGCAACCTACATACTTTATTGAGAGCTGAGCTTTTCCTGCAACCAAAGGTCAGAATGCCTACAGTCAGTATTTGGCCTGTCACTGTGTCTCTGAGAGTTTGATACAAAGTTTTTCTTCCAGAAAGACTTACAAGCCCTCGTGATTTATCTGTATGAGGGGTCTTTCAGGCATGATGTTTTATATTCAGGAGTGTGATTTTTAGTATTCCTGTCTGGCAGAATAATATGGGCATGCTTCTAAGTGTAAAAGTAGCTGTAGATCAGCTTCTCTAGAAACGACCGAATCAAGAGGCAGAGAATATGGATTTTCCTACTTTCACCCAGGAAGTTGAAGCAGAGGACTTTATTTGTCATATTACTTGTCTTTTTTTTTCCTGCTTAGCATTTATTCAGTGTATGTCATCGATCTCTTGTGTTTACCATAGTACAATTTAACTAGGTTTTGGAAACTTAATTTGGAGATTACCCACTTTTAATTTCAAGATAATCTGAAGTAAATTAGAGACCTAAACTCAAACAAGAAAGCCCGTCTTCAAGTCTGTCTGTAAGAGAGGGATGAGCTGATTATGATTTGAATCACTTACAGTTAAAAGTGTAGTTTTCTTTTTGTTCCATTCCTGCAGTGTGCTGTGGTAATGTGTTGCATTTATAACTGTGAATGAGGTTGAAGGATGGTTATGCATACTCAGCCACTGTTAATGGATGTTGTAAAAGCATAAGTAGAAATGGTTAATTCTCTTGCTGGGCTTAATCAGAAAAAGTTAAACTTTGTCCAATCTTGTCTTATCAAGTTTCTAAAGCTTGATCTAAATAAATTAGTACCGCATGTGCCTTTTATTGTCTTACCTATTCAGTGTTGCCACAAAGGCAGCATTTGCGGCCATCCTCTTCTTACTTCTCACACTAGCTTAACCAGTAGTAAATATCTAACTAATAATGAAAACTTTATGGCATTAATAGTTGGGAAACATTTGTTTACATAAGGTAAAAAGAGGGTGTTATGGTAAAGCGTATTAGCTTTTTACGCTGATACAGTTATACACATTAACATTGAACGGTTTTAGTCCAAAGAAGACAAAGCTTGCACTTAGACAATGTGATTTGAAACATGGGAGTTAAATACAGCTACAGATGGCTCAGAAATTACTGGCTACTTTATGAAAGGAAAACTTTAAATTCAGGATTACCTATATGTGCAGTGAATCATTTATTCTTAAGATTTTTTCTTAAGTCTATCAAGCAGCTTAGTAAAACAGAGTTCCTGTAATGTGTTTCCTGTTATGTACAAGTCCTGGAAATGCTGAATTCTGACTTTACAGTTGCTGACAGGGTTACTTTCATTTCCATGAGAAAATCGTTGCAGATAGTGCTCTGTGGAGGGAAATGAAATGGTTGTCTGCGCTGGGGTTCTGTGGCTGCAGTTTACTTTGTATACGGTTGCTCAGTTGTGCGCTCCTCGTTATGGGCTTAAGCAAAGAGTTTGTTTGTATTTGAAGTCTTGCTTTCTCTTACAGCTAACTGTGAAGAGACAGGAATGCTCTATCTAAAAGAGCTCTCTTATGGCAGCATAAAATGAGAAACCAACAAGAGCACCAGCATTTGAGGAGAGAGTTCTGTTAGCTTGGAGGTGAAAGGAGAAAACTACTAGTATTTAAATGGGGTCTGAATGGGTAGAGGACCAATTCAATTTCACATTCTCCTCTTTCTCCACGTGCAGTTTTGCAGTTATCTTCTTTTGAGGAACAATGGGGTCATTCTCAACAGGTGGTATTTTACTCCCAAAATGAAATTCAGAATAGTTTTCAAACTGATCGGGAACTCTTTTGCACATGGTCTGATATATTACACATGATAAAACAGTATCCTCTTTTTTTGAGGTCTAGCTCATGGCCTCTGATTTGATGGGCAGTCTGTTATAGCAATGGATGAGTGGTCATTGCTTCTGAGCAGAAGTCATGGCTCCTGCTGTCTGTTGCTTTTATTCGTTTTCAAGACGGTTCAAGCTGGGATTCTACTGACCCTAGCTATTACTGTTGGCATCAGGAAGGAGCAGGTGGAAACGTTTAATGAAGAAGAATTGGCTATAAATACAGTTTTATGCAACATCTGCGCGTGTTGTTGAGGAAAAGCAAGCAAAGCGGAAACACTGTTGATGGCATGTATATGTGTGTGCGTGTATGTAAGCATGTAGAGCATACATACTTAGATTTTTGTTAACTGAAATACACTTTTGTTTCCTGTTAGCAGCAGGATACACCTCCATTTTAAACACAGGACTTTTGCTGTAATGCTCAGTGCATGAATGTTTGGGCTCCATTCTTAAAAAGAGCCAGTAAATGAAGCAGTTGTGAATAGGTCTTACAGCTTTCCTAAGTAGAACAACGTCTTCTCTTTTCACGGAGATAACATTCTTTATTTCACATAGGTAAGAGTAGGTCTGCAGATATGGTTAGAAGATTTATAATTAGAGAATTGTCCTCAGGTTAACTTTCGGAAGTCTTGATTATATCACTTGTAATTAATCTAGCAGTTTCAAAGACTTGGCGTTTGTGCTTGTAGGTGGAGCCTGATATTGGTGAGACTTGCTGTGCTTGTATTTGCAAGTGAAAACATCTTTTTGCTCTGACTTAAACCATGTAGGACCAAGTCTAGGAGCCTGTTTTGGACTTGCTGCTTCTTTTAAACCATAGTAAATTTTTCATATAGACTCTTAGCCTCTGATGACTATTTGTAATTAATAAAAGATGTGGCTTTTTTTTTTATTTAGAAACTATTACTGTTTTCTGTTGTGCTGTCAACTGTTCAGCATGAGAGCAGGAACAGAACTAGGACTGATTAGAAACCTTTATTTAAGTGGAAAAACTGGTTTCCTTGCATCTATAGTTTAAACTTTATTTACACTTAAGGAGCAAGTTCCTGATGGGAATTGGTTATTCTGTATCATGCAATTCTGCAGAGGTTGCAGAGTTTTATATCTGATAGATTGTCAGCACTCAGGAAGGCTGCAGCCGAAGGTAGGGTCATGGCTGTACTACCCTTCCTGTATTTCTAAACTGGCAGGAAATTTATGGAGCTGCAGTATAGGAAAGAGTAAAAACACTGTGAACAGCCATACTTAAATGTTAAGCAGCAGTCTGTGCAGCACATTTTGTTCACTTTGTTGGTTTAGGTAGGAGGAAGGCATTAAAAGGAAAGAGAAAACACGGACAAATTCCTGCATGATGCCTTCTGGAAAATGTGCTTAGTACTTATTCATAAATGCTTACCTCCAAGTTTAGCATTATAACTGTTAAATTTGAGTTTTATTTTGTATTCTAATTGGAAATATTGACAAGATCTTAATTATAGAGTTATTCCAGTTCTTTTGTAATATGATGGCATTCGTTGGGATTTACATTTTGTAAATGCTCCAAGCTAATAAGGTACGTATTAGTGTGCCAGTAATCAGAATTCTTCTGAGCTTCAAACTGCAAGAAAAAATAGTTAGATAAGGGTAGAACTGTTTACTTCTTGCAGGTGCAGATATCTGGCTTCCTCAATACTAATTGGCTAGTTTTTAGTTCTTAGTTGTGTTCCACAAGCACAAAGTATTTAAAAACCCTTTTGTGTAGCATTGTATCTCTTATCATTAGTTACTCCAAACAGTTTAATAAATTGCCGCGATTAGACTGGTACTTCAAGAGCACATTTTCAAAAATGTGACATTTCCTACTAGTTGTTGTTCCTGACCTTTTATTTTTCTAACTTAAAAAAGACACCCTATACATAGTTCTTTTAAAGTCAGCTATATTTTTTGAGTGCTCCCTTCTGCTTGCACTTTTCAGAGACTTCTCTGTAATTGCGTTTATGCTAAACTGATCTGCGTTCTGATGAACATTTTCAGATTACAGCTTACTGAAGCCTTAGGAACAGTCTTTTTATATGTGCTTATTCTTGTTGCTTTCTGGGCTTTTGCTTGTCCCCCAGTGCTTGGAAGAAGTAAGCAAAGAATTCCGACTAGTAATCTGAATGAAATTACCTTTCAGTCATTTGTGAATCTGTGTAAATGTTTGGTGTCCTTTATGAGAACCTGCTGCGTTAATGACAAGATTGATGTCTGATCCGGTGCCATTAAGGCTGCTCGGATGTGGGCCTGCTGCTGCAAGACTCCTCCATCTGCCTGTGGCTGCCGCCACTTGCTCAGGCTGCCTGCTCCCCACTGCTGCCTCCTCATTCCTACCTTTTCTGCGACAGTGCAGCTGATCACATCTTCCTCATGATCTGCATCACTGACCTTTATTTTTAGTTGCCAGCTTTATTTTTCGGCTGCATAACTTCCCTGATCAAGTGTGCCTTAAGGCCGTACAAACAAATTTTGTTTCTGAACAAAAAGTACAGAAAAGATGGGAAAGATTTATGACCAGATCATGGGCTCTTCTTACTGGAAATGTAGAGCTTCTGTTGAGAAAAGTCCAGGATTTTTCTTCGGTCCTTCTTTCCTTTTCACTCTAAACATGCATGCAGCATTCCCAAGGGCATACTACTGTGTTTTTAGCAGCAGTGATACGGATCTGAGGCATTTGGGAGGGAGGAGGGGAATGGATAGTTGACAGGAAAAGTCTTATAGTTTCTGTGCTATTTTACCATGCCTTGCCTCACCTTCCTTTTAAGTCCTATTGTTGCTTTCTCCTGCTCAGGGGAAGTTCGCTTAGTGCCAAAGGCGAAAAGCTGGCTCAGTTTATTAATCAGTGTTTAGGGCAGTGTCTCAGTTTTAACAGTGAGATATGTTTTATTGAGTGGAAAATAATTCAAATTTTGAAACTAAACTTAAGGCAAAGAGAAGATATCCTTAAAATTGAAGAAATGTGTTATTTTTACTCATTTTTACAAAACAAACAAAAACTTACAATGTATGAAGAATTAAATAGGTGGAATGCCTTGTGATCCCAAAGTCTGAATTCTAGCTCTTGGGAAATAATAAAGATATGAGAGAACGAAGAGGGTGCACAGTGTTAAGTATGTGTTTGATAAGGTGGGAGTCAAAAGAATACAAGACCTCTAGAAATTGAGAAATGGCTTTGAATATAGCCTAGAAATATTGGATAAAAGAGTTGTCATTAAAAAGGTCGCAGTGGCTGCTGAGGTTAATTTTGTTCATTTTACATGTAAGGGATTGAAAAGAACTAACAGCAGTTGGTAAGAAGCTGAACAGTTAGAAATCATTCTGTTAATGAAACATGCTGAGTTGTTAAAATGCATAGATTCTATGCTTACTTTCTGTGATTGCTTTAGCATTTTATGATTCATGGTTCTGCTTTCTTTTTATTAATCTTCAGGGGGAAAGGAACAATGGCTTCGACGTTCTCTATCATAACATGAAGCATGGACATTTGTCAACAAAAGAATTAGCAGACTTTATTAGAGAAAGGTAGGTATTTGTCCTTGTTGATTCTGTGTCTTTAGTATGTGGTTTGTGGCTTTTAATTTAGTTCGTCATTACATGTTGTTTTTGACCATGGATATTAGAACCAGCTTTTTAGCAATTGCCAGTATGATCTTAAAAAAAATTGTCCTTTTAGGATTACGGTGCTAAGAAAGTAAATTCCATTCCCCTTCCCCTTTCCTTTCCCCTTTTTTTTTTTTTTTTTTTCCCAAAGTGGAGATGTGATATATTAGGATAAGAAAATATATGCAGAAAATAAGACAGATTCTTCTTTATGGAACAAAAGGGACAGGAATGAAATCTGCCTGTGTGACAACTTCCTAAACAGATGAGCTAATGCTGTTTTCAGTCTTATTTTACAGAGATTAACTGCTGCTACTTAGGATACAAAAATTTCCATTCTGGATGATCTGTCTGGTTCCGAATGTTGTCTTATTCAGTTACTGACACCGGATGACATGTGGAAAAATCTTGTAAGAGGCTAGCTGAGAAACTTCTTTTAGTAAAGGTTTATTGCAGTAAGAGCTGTCCAAAATACATCCTTTGTTTTCTGGAATTTGTCATCAAAATTCCAATTTCTGCCTGAAGTGACCGCAACAAAATGTCACCACTATGCATCTGGCAGGTACTTAGTGACATTGATATTTGCATAGTTTCACAATGACTTGTGGAGAAAATGACAAAAGTCTGTCTGCTAAGTAGAAACAAGTGAACTTCCAAGGCCCTTTGTGATGAACAAGTTCCTGTCCAAAGCTGTTCACAAACCAAGGAATTTTGTGCGTTGAGAGCCTCTTCATCCAGAGAACGCATTATAAAGCCAGGGTTGTGGTGCAGCCTTGCTTTAGAGAGATGTCAAACTGTGCTAATCATAGAATCATCATAGAATGGGTCTAGGTTGGAACAGACCTTTAAGATCAGCTAATTCCAATCCCCTGCTATAGGTAGGGACGCCTCTATAGACCAGGTTGCTCAAAGCCCCATCCAGCCCTTGAATGCTTCCAGGGAGGGGGCATCTACAGTCTCACTGGGCAACCTGTTCCAGTTCTCACTACCCTCATGATAAAGAATTTCTTTTTGATAACTGGTCTGTACCTACCCTCTTCCATTTTAAAGCCGTTTCCCCTTGCCCTGTTACGGCATGCCCTTATGAAAAGTCCCTCCCCAGCTTTCCTGTAGGCCGCCTTCAGGTACTGGAAGGCCGCTATGAGGTTTCCTAAAGCTTTCTCTCCAGGCTGAAGAACCCTGACTCTCTCAGTCTGTCCTCATAGGGGAGGTGCTCCAGCCTTCTGATCATCTTTGTGGCCTTCCTCTGGACCTTTTCCACCAGCTCCATGTCCTTCTTGTGTTGTGGGCCCCAGAACTGGACGCAGTGCTCCAGGTGGGGTCTCACTGCAGAGTAGAGGAGCAAAATCACCTCCATCGACTTGCTGATCACACTTCTCTTGATGCAGTCCAGGACACAATATGCATTCTGGGCTGTAGGAGCACGCTTCTGGCTCACGTTACATCTTTCATCAACCAACACCCCCAAATTCTTCTCCTCAGATCTGCTCTCAAGCTATTCTCTACCCAAACTGGATTTGTGCTTGGGAGTGCCCCAACCTATGTGCAGGACCTTGCACTTGATGTTGTTGAACTTACTGAGGTTGGCGTGGGCCCACCTTTCAAGCCTGTCCAGGTCTCTCTGGATGACATCCTTTCTCTCTAGTCTGTCAGTTGTACCATTCAGCTTGGTGTCACCTGCGAACTTGCTGAGGGTGCACTCAATGTCACCTAAAGGATGTATAATAGTAGCAGTGCCAGTACCAGTCCTTGAGGAACACCACTTGTCACCTGTCTTCACTTGGACCGTGAGCCATTGACCACAACTCTCTGAGTTTGACCACCCAGCCAATTTCTTTTCCAGCAAGTGGTATATTCATCAAATCCATTCAATTTAGCTACCGGGATGTCATGCAGGACAATGTCAAATGCTTTGCACAAGTCCAGGTAGATGATGTTAGTTGCTCTTCCATTGTCCACTGATGCTTAATATTAAATGTTTAGAGCTCCTGAAACTGAAATTTATGACATCTTCAGTCTACGTATGAGAAATGTTTTTCCTGTGAATTTACTAAAAATCATTTTTTTCTTACTAAACTTCTTACCTTGCTTATATTCTGTGTCTTTGTTTGTTGCAGAGTAGTTACGAGATTTTGCACAGAATTATCTATTCTCTCCCTTTCTCTGTAGAATATAGAATATGACTTTGCTGTTATCTTTTCTGCTAAAAATATGAAGGCAGATGAGCAAGAATCATTAGGTGCCTCGTACATGTAGTGTTTTTATGCCTTGCTTGCACCTGATTTTCTGGACTCTTCCCTGTGAAAACTGAACTTATACGTTTGTACTCTGTCCCTCCTTTTGAACATGTTAGCCAGTTTTATTCAAATGTGGAGAGACAGGAGTATGGGTAATTCATAGATTGTGAATTACTGATGATGCTTGTAATAACTTAAGTACTTGACTATTGTGAATATGTTTGAAATGTGCTCATTTCAAAGAATGTATATTTACTGTATCTGCTGTTAAAACCCTGTACATTCCTAGGAACAGAATGTTTCCACCTTTGCTGGCTCCTGGATCTGGTGAGACACACTGGAAACTACTAAGACCTTTGTGGCCCTCAGACCTCATCCGTGCGGGCACTTCACTCATCATTACAAATGCAACTCTAGGCTTGCTAGGGTTAGATAATTTTTCTAGGCTGCGTTTAGTTTATCTATACTAATTCACTTTTCAACACTGTTGCTTCATGGTTTCATTTTTCCTTTTTAGTATTTATTAATAGTAAAGTTGTTAAAGACCTGAGGGTCAGTTGGATCTTTGGACAGTTCTTTGCTGTCTTTTGACCAAATATTCTGAAAATGTGAATGGGAAACACTTATGTAATTAGCAGTAACTGCTTTTGAGGTGGTTCAGAAGCATGTCTGACAGAGTGAACTGTGTGGCAGGCAATCTGCTCACTGCTTCTAAATCTTGAATATATTATTTCTGCTGAAAGATAATTATCTTTGCTCTATTCTTGATAAAGTGCATAGGTGTTTTGCTTTTAAAGAAGTGATAACATATAAAGATCGTGCTAGCCCATAGTTTTCTTTTATGTAAAAATACGGACTTTACATGCAGGGAAGATTTGGTAGGCAAAATCATCAATTGTGTTTGTGTGTATTTAGCACCTAAGTTCATCTAAGAACTAAATAGATATTGTATTGGGTTTTCTTCAGAAGTCTTTCAAACGTTTTTCTGCACCAGCTGTCTGTAAATGTAAAAAGAAGCTCCTTCATTGGAAGAAATTGGCAATGCACCTATTCCCATTTCAGTTTAAATGCTTTACGTATCCCAAGCAAAGACAGATCTTTAAGCAAGTGGAAATTAATTTAAACAGGCATTCATAGTCTGTTACTATGAGAGAGAGCTCAAGGAACCCAGTGGATACAACAACTGAAGATAAATGTGCCCAATTAGTCCATAGCATCTTTTGGTTGTTAGCATTTGTTATGTGCTGATAACACGTAGCAAGTTTCATAACTCCCAGCTTGTGAAGGTTGTTTGCTGAAGTATTCTGCTAGTTGTTCTGAAGAAAAGAATAAAAAAGTAAAAGCACTGAGCTATTGTTGGTAATTTATCACAATACATTGTTCATTATGGTAATTAAAAGACCATCAGTGCTTTGTTCGTGTCTGTATCACTGCTTGTTACAGTGAGTGAATTTTACCAACATTTTCAGATCATCAAGAATGATGATCTGTTGATGATCTCTTTCTTACCAAGAATACTTACGTCTATTTACAGGAGGAAATGTTTAACTTCATATAGTGGCTACATTTGTAGTTATTTATGACTGAGATTTAAAATATAGCTGAGTTGCTGCATTTTACAACCTCAGGATTGTTGCCTAACTGTTCAGCTTGTCATTTTAAAGTTCAGTAGATTTAAATACATCCTTCATAGTTTCAGGTGACTATTACTACTTTGTTTCATATGTTCATAATCACTGAATATTGATTTCAGATGGGAAATTTAAACAGTGTGTATGTTAACCTTAGTTAATAGGATGGTGAGGAAAGTTGATGGGAGGAAGACTTGAAAGGAGTCACTGCTATTATGTGTTGTATGGCTACACTCCATGGCAATTGTGCCTGTAAAGGAGGAAATTGATGTTGACTCCTGGATTTTGAATCTCCAAAAGACAAGTAAAACTATGGTTATGAGTGCAGGAAAACTGTAGTGAAAATTTTGTAGGGAAGAGGTTGTCCTGAAGAAATAAAAATATATCGAGATCATTCTTTAAAAAGTAAGCATAAACAGTGGAACACAGTACATTTTACTGCATATTAAATTACTGTTTTTCAAACTTAAAAGCCACTCTGCAAAGAACCTAAAAATACAAAAAACAAAACAAAAAAAACTCCTAAAACTGTGAAGACAAGATAAGACCCTATGTTATTTATGATGATCAAATATGATTGCTCAGTATGCATTCAGCTTATTTAGTGGTTTTCTTGCAAATGCATTTGATCTTTTTGTTCTATAAATGTCTAGTGTTAGGCAGGTGATCATTATGTGACTTTGTTCTCACTGTTACCTAAGAACGTTAAAGACAGAAAGAAATACAGAGGGTGTAAGAAGGAAAATGTTATATTTTGCAAGTCTCAGGTCCTTCAATTTTACTTATTTCAGTTCACTTCAACATTCTGTCACAGTGTTCTCAGATTTATTTTTGTTTGTTTGTTTACATACTTAGGTGTTTCTGCGTATAATTTTTGAGGGATTGTTAAAACGGAGTAATTTTCAGCTGAAGGAGAAACTCCTATGCTTTGCATCTTTAGAATCCATGTTAGTCTGTCTTCAGGTACCTTCAGAATTTAAATTACCCTTTTGATCATTTTCTTTGACAGGGCTACAATAGAGGAAGCATATTCAAGATCAATGACAAAACTTGCCAAATCAGCAAGCAATTACACGCAACTAGGGTAAGTAAGCGTATACAAAAGACAAATAATTAGCTGTGTACGTGGTAAGAAGCTAGTTTGATTCTGAGTATTTTGTTGATGATGTTGAAGGCAGCATAACTTTGTCACCTTTAAAAATCATTGTTAATGCTTCAACTACTGTGCAACCATGCAACATATTGTGCAGCCATGACAAGAACAAAACACAGTACAATTCTTTATTTACTGAGGAAAAAAAAGTTTTAAAAACCCTATCCAATCATAGAGAGGCTGTTTGCTCCTCTGTGTCCAGGGTTTCAAGGTTAACTTCTTTTCAGACGTATTAAAGAACTTGACTTAGTATTATATACTTCTAAACCTAATAATTTTGAGGAGATAAAATGTTATATTTGAGTTATGTTTTATAAAAGAATAAAATGAATAATGGATGAGAAGTTTGTTGTTGTTAGAAATATGAGCAATAGCTCAGACTTTCTAGATGAGAGGAAGTTTATTTGTAGTAATCAGAGCTAGAATATGGAGTTAGAAAATAGTTTGATTTGTTGCTCTTTTTGAAGGTTCTCTGTCGGCATTTGAATAGGAACATCATTGTCTTAAAGACTATAAAATAGTACCAATTTTGCAGCAGCTTTAGTCAGAAAATAGGTAGGAATGCATCTTCAGATCAGTAATTGATCAATAAATCAATTCAAGAAATCTTAACTTGGGGAATGACCTTTCCCCCATTTTCCTTTAACATATGATTATTCTCTCTTGATCAGTAGATCTCTTCTAGTGGCAAATCATCTTTGCCAGTACATTTTTTCCTGCCTCTAGCAGCTATAATATTTTAGAACAATCAGAAATGTTGCTAGTCAGATAACGTTAAGTTTCTTTGCACTATTGCAGTATGCATTTAAAAATGCTTACACATGCTAAATTTTTGAGCTGGTCTTGCATCATCTTTAGGAATATCATTTTTCATTCTGATGTGTTGATGACTGAAAAGTGAACCAACTTTTACATCTTACCTTTATTGACTGTAATGAGTAAAAAACAGAAAGTACTGAAGTTATTAGATACTATGAAGGATGCTCCAAAATTAATGCCTCCTATTTTATCATGCTGGTCCATGACATTGGGGTGGATGTTGGTGGTATGGCAGTAGAAGGTTGAACCTTCCCACCTATATTCTATTAGATTCTTTTGCTGTGTGACAGATGGCAGCACAGGGGCAACCTGTTGATGTTCGCCAATGCTTACTGAACATTTATAGAGACCAAACAGTGGACGTTAGCACAGTGAGGGGGTGGCTGTTGTGTTTCAGCAGTAGTGACAGTGGGTCACCTCTGCTGGTACAGACTTTTGCAAGTGTGGCATTCAGGCTTTTTTCATCACTGGCGAAAATGAATAACTAACTGTGGTAACTGTGTTGAAAAAGAGTGTTTTGTACTTTGCCCTCTCAAAAGATGTTATTGTGCTCCTTGTATCTGTTGTAATTTCCATGGAAATAGAATAGGAGGTGTTACTTTCTGAGTGACCTACTGTACACCTGCAAGATTTAAAAACTGCATAGTTTATGGCAGTTGTTGTATTTGTGTTTGTTTGTTTCGGTTTAGGAACTCAATTTCAGTAAAGATATTAATTATGCTTTAGCACTATTGAGAAAAGTCTAGCTGATTTAAAGGAAAAATCCCAATGAACATTAGGTTTTTTTTCCTCAACCCAGAACATTTGCACCAGTTTGGGATGTTTTCAAAACCTCAACAGAAAAACTAGCAAGCTGCCACTTGGATCTTGTCCGGAGATTACAAGAACTAATAAAAGAAGTCCACAAGTATGGAGATGAACAAATTAAAGCTTATAAAAAGGTGATTGATTTTTTTTTTTTTTTCTTAAGCATATCCAAAGATTTACAAACATTGACATTCAAATTATTTGTTTTTGACAAATGTGTAATATTTGGCAGACTAAGGAAGAAGTTTCAGGAACATTGGAAGCAGTGCAAAACATTCAAAGTATAACTCAGGCATTACAGAAGTCAAAGGAAAACTACAATGCAAAATGTCTTGAACAAGAACGTTTGAAAAAGGAAGGAGCAACACCAAGAGAAATTGATAAGGTAGTTCTGTGACATCTTTCTCAAAATTCATTATGTTGTCAATTTAGTATGTTCATGTTATATTAGCAAGTAAAATGCTCTGAAAGGGTTAAAAATGGGTAAACTATGATTATTTTATAGTATGAGTACTTTGAATGCCTTTTTATGTTTTGTTTACACTTCCTTATCTGTTCTAACTTCACTGCAGTTCTAATTCTTTATTCTATGATTACCTGCATCATATAATAATTTTTCTTAGTATTCTTTACAGGAATTGTGCATAGTTGTTTCATCATCTATTACATTCTTGGACTCATTTTCTTAGACAAACATGCCAACACTCAATGACTATACTTGTTTTTGAATTGAGGAGTAAGAACCTTTGTGTCCTTTCAGCTGAGACAAAGTAGCTAATTATAGAAGTATTTGAAGTCTGTTCCATTGAATAGAAAAAACAAGCTGATGTTACTTTCAGAATTAATTTAAGTTACATGGACCAAAACCTCTAGGGATGAATATCCTGATGCTGTTTTTAGCTCTGTCCTTGTGTCATGGGAGAGTTTGATCCACTCACAGGCTCACTGAGTAGTTAAAGTTCAAAGAGACCTCTGAAGTCATCTGATCCAACCCTCCTGTTCAAGCAGGGACACCTGGACCCAGTAGCCCAGGACCATGTCCGGATGGCTTTTGAGGGTCTCCAAGGAGAGGGTTCCACAGTCTCTCTGAGCAATCTGTGCTGGTAGTCTGTCACTCACACAGTGTAGAAGTGTTTTCTGTGTTGCTGTTTGTGCCTATTGCTTCTTGCCCTGTGACTGGGCACCACTGAAACGAGCCTTGCTCTGTCTGCTTTGCATCTTACCTTCATATATCCTGTTGAGATCCCATCCCCTTGAGCTTTCTCTTCTGTAGGCTGAGGAGCCGCATCTGTCTCATCCTGTCATAGGACAACAGAATGGCTGAGGTTGGAAGGATCCCTTAGCTCCAGTATGTCTTGCACTGAACATAGCATTTCAGATGCAGCCTTACCAGTGCCAAGTAGAGGGTAGGGAGCACCTGCAAGGAGCAATGAAACTTTCTGCTGATTTAAGGAGACAAGGTAGTAGTAGAAGAAAGTAGTTATGTTTCCCAGTCTCTGTGTCTTCTCTTTTTTAATCTTGATACCTCCGCCTTTTTCTGTTTCAGTTATATGATCTGTATGAGAACCTGTTCTTAGTTGAATGATCTTAGCACTTTTTTTCTGCTGTTTTGGTGGAGCAGATAATGTTGGTTCACTGATGACAAAAATTATCCTGTTGACCATGTTCTGATACTTTTTATGTCTAATATAAACCTATTTTTTCTCCTGGTTTGTGTTTTGAATGGCAATCAGTGTTGGACTCTGAATATGAATAAGCATTGTGTGAGACTGCTGATGTTTTCTTGCAGTCTTTTGAAAATGCATGCTCTTGCAAATAAATTGAAATTTTTCAGTAGGAAAAGTTGACTTGATAGAAGGCTTGTTCTTGACATCTAACACTGCAATCCTTTGTCCAGTCAGAAACAAAAAAAACCCTAAAATAAATAAAAAACAACCTTGTCTCACTAATGTCTGTTTAGCTGCAGAAGAAAGAAAGAGGAAACATCGTAGGACAAAGGCAATTTTCTTCTGCTTTGTACATCTTCCATGAGTACTTTTTTTTTTTCCCCAAACAATTAGGGCATGGTTGATAACAGATAATGCTTCAAAAAAAGTTTCTCCTGGGAACCTGCAACTGTGACTATCACATCGTTTCTGTCACATCGTTATTCCAATTTACTCTTGTAGTTTCAATAACATGATAAGGATTGCTTTCGTTTATTTTTCTTTTGGTAGAGAATAGTTTTATTATGGTTAGCAGTGCATGAAAGATGTTTTTATCAAAATTATACAATAGTCACTTTATCGCAAAGCAGGGAATCTGTGCCAGTATGTCAAGAGCTTATCATTAAAGCTTAACATTTAGAGAGATACTTTATTGAAGAATCTAAGGAAGTATGAAAGCTTGCAGTTTCGCTGCGACTGGTAGTGGTAGCTTGTGTAATAACTTCCTGTTGTTCTCTGGCACGTTAACTTCTCTGTTTATAGTGACTTGACAAAAAAATTATTTACTGATCCTTATTCTTTCAGTTACTGTTAATCTTCTGAATAGAATTCCAGCAATTGCTGTACCTGAGAATTGACACATCCTATTTTCAGAAAAGATTAGTAGCTAACCATGAAATGTTCACATGTTTCATCATTTTGTTTGCCTTGCTGAATAATTGTTTTCTGTAGGTGCTCTTAAGCACACAACGCACATGATTCTGTTCAGAGACAAACAGTATCACCAGAGGCAGAGAATATTTTGCTTGTCTCAAGATCCCAGAGTTCAATTACATAGTACTTTATAAAAGAAACTTTAAAGTTTCCCCGGGTGAACAAATGCTAATGCTATACTTACGATTTTCAGTTATTTTTCATTGGAAGTTGCAGTTGTTGGTATTAATTCATTGGGAAATTATAGATAGTGCTCAGCTCTGCAACTCACTGCAAGTGAGTAATAGTTGCTGTTTTTACTCTGGAAGCAATAAAGTTCATTTCAAAGATTTCAAAACTAGAATAGTAAACATCAGTCTTTGCTGGTGTCATTAACTGAAAGTGATTTGTGAATTGTTAAAATTAGGGAGAAATTTCAGTGCAAAAAAGGTGTTCTGAAAGAAGAAGCCAGCAAAAAGGTGATGAGAATAACATTTGGCTTGTAACTTGGAAATTGCAATTTCAAAGGTTCAAAAAAACTTAATCCCATGTTGTACTATAAACTTTAAAAGTAACTTCTTTTTTTACCAGAAAGAATCATTTTGTTTTCCTGTAATATTGGGATTCTCCTATATTTTCTTTTGTCTTTTAAGAAAATAATGTACACAGACAAGGTTTGGTTGATTACCAACAAATGATGGAAAAAAAAAATCAGTACCTTATAAATTCAGAAAGTACTACTTTAAACAAGTCTGAGCAAGTCTGAGCTGCATGAATCTGTCCCATCAGTATATCCTACATAAATTTCATGTTGAAATATCTTCTCTTAATCTGTTTTCATTATTTTTCTACATTCCTTGTTTTCCTTCTTTCACCTCTGTCAGGGAACTATATCTTTTAAATAAACAAAACCGAAAGCATTTGATACTTTCAGAGCTGCACTAGTAAGTGTTTACTGTGAATTTTATCCTGGCTTTCTTCCTGTTTTTCTATATATTTCGCATATCAGGTAAATAGTTAATTTCAGTAATACATGCTTTGAAATACCGATTTAAAAGTAAGTATATTATAAGTTAGTCTTAGATGATAGGGAGAAAGGATTTAAGTTAGGCAGTTGTTCTTTTGCCTTTCTACATGACTTATGAGAAGTTTTAAACCAGAAATCTCTAATAGCTCAAATCTACGTTATTTTGTGGCAAAAATTTGTTATGATACTTTAGTGTTTTAATACATCTCAGTGTTTTCTTAGATTATCTTTGGATTTCACTTAATAGTGACATTATAAACTTTGGATTAAATTGTGTGTGTGACATTTGACATTTTTTATACTAATCTACAGGCAACAGTTAAATCGAAGAAAGCTACAGATACCTATAAACTGTATGTGGAGAAATATGCTGCAGTTAAATCTGATTTTGAACAAAAAATGACAGAAACTGCACAAGTAAGTGTTGTATTAAATGAGGTGCTTTTGAAATAGATTCATATGTTCTGTTTTATCTCTCTGAAGATGTCTGAAATGAAAGCTTTTGAAGAATTGTTTCAAAATAAAATGATCTCCTCTGAAAATTGCTGTAAACTGTACTGTCAAAAGTAATAGGTTTGAAAATCAAACAGTGACAATGTGTATTTTGATGGAAGTGTTCTTGAATGACTCACTGGAATACTAGCACTCCAGAGAGAATTTCTGAACAAATTTTTAGTGAGAAAAGACAATGAACTTCTGAAACTATTGTAGATGCATTGTAATTACACAGATAATCCTTTGAATTACTGGTGAGCAGGAATTCATTCATAGGAGTTATAATATTGGGACCCATCATGTTTTTCTCATTATCATACTGACAAAACATTTCAGTAACTGCTTGATAAAGTGTTTTCCCTTAGGGGCTTAGCTGAGGTGGTCAAAAACCCTTACATCATTCAAACATCAAAGAAATATCTTGAATTTTAAGGAGTTTCACTATATTACAGAGGATGATGTCTCTGTATGTTTGCTCTTGCAGCTGCTTGTTAAAATTTCTTTTCCAAATCTCTTGATAGCAGACATTTTTTCACTGTCACAGATTTCAGAAAAGGTAACTTACCATTTCTACTCTTAGTTATATTTATTTGACATATTTACTGGTTTCTTTCTTCTTCTCCTTAGTTTCAAAGTTTAATTTTTAGGCATGGATGAAATTATGAGGGAAATTAAGTCATACTTGCATTACCAATGTAGAAGTAGAAAAGTGTTAGTATTTTCCTTAACTTCTTAGAAATTAAGATTTTACAGTAAGAAGATATGTATATCTTGACATATCAAGAACTCTATCCTTCTAAATTACAAAGCATTTTGCTGCTTTGAAAACTTTGTTAGAATTTGGTCTTACTGGTGTCTGAATAGTTATTCAATACAGATGTTAAAGACAGGGTACCAAATACATCAGAATTGTTCACTGCAACCCCCCATCTAGAAAAAAGTAAATGAGAAATAACTCATTCTCTGCTGTTCCAGTGCAAAATCAGTTAACTTAAATTGTTCTAGCCAGTTCAGATAAAATTATTCTGAAAGCACCTGCATCTTGTATTGCTATAGCTTTGTTCTAGGTAATCAGGTAGTAATGTCCTCACTTAGATGTCCTGTTCTCCTAGTTAGTCTCCACTAAATTTCTTGTGTAAGCTTTATGTATTTTTCCCTTGTGTCATTTATTATCTTTTCTGTTAAAAGTGTAAAAGTGAAATGACTTGTACTGCATGATTTTGCAAAGTTGAATTGTAAGTTGTATTTTTTGCTGGAATAAATGTGGAAGATTGTATTGTGATTACAGGGGGATAAGAATATAGTTTGGTTTGTCTAGAAATTGGATTTTACAGATACTCTTCACATTGAAAGATTTTTTTTCTGAGTAAAATTAGTTATATTAAACAATAGCTCTGCAATTGCAGAGAAAAAAATGACAGCTCACCTGCCACCTTGTTAGAAGCTTTTTTTTAAACATTGCCTTTTTAAACATTTAAACACATTGCATTGTCTATTGGAAACAATCAGAATAGCTGGAATTGCTAAATCGTTTTTCCTAAGCCTTCTGTCTTAGCTAGAATTGAATACAGTTGATTGTTTAAACAACTTTAGTGCAGAGCAATCTGCATGTAAATAAAGTTCAAGAATAAGTATTCTTCATATTCTAAAACTTAAAGAAAAGTAATTTTTTTACAACCTAGGAAAATTGCGTGTGCTGAATTGGACGATTACAGATACTGTCAAAGATTTCTCCATTTTTCTTGTGGCATAAGGAACTTTCACTTGAGTCTTAACATTACAGATATGTTTCGCTATATCCTTTCAAAACAGACTGTTCTTTCAAAAGTGCAAATAAACAATTTGATTAGTGACTGTTAATGATTCTACCTGTGATATGAATTATAGTCATATTACAGTGTTGGGATAGTCCTTGATCAGAACATTTGTGTTAAGTAATTACAAGGCTAAGATGCCTTCTCCTTCAGAGGCTTTAATTATTGAGCATTAAGTAGTAAATAAGAAAGAAGGGAACTGTGTGAGGTGGGGAGCAGGAAGGAGATAATGCTGCCCGCTGACATAAAAGGCAAAAATCTCTGAACGGTCAGTTGTTTTGATATGCATCATAGAGAAGTGTTTAAAGGAGAACTGTAGTCAGTTTTTCTGAGTATCATGTGGATCTCTAAACAAACATGAAGGAAGCAGCATTGACGTAATCTCAAGAATTCACTTTGAGTTTAGGTAAGTATTTGGTATAGAAGCAGGCTGGAAAATTACTTTATATTCAAGTACTGATGCCCTGATCATGACTGAGGATAGATATTAGAGACATGGGCTATGGATAGCTTGGAAAGCAGATCAATGCAGTTTGTCTGGTTAGGCAATCAGTAAAAGTAGAGGCATCATAAAATGGGCTACAGAGAATGACCGTATTTTCTGTAATCCAGAAAGGAAGCTGCTGGAAAAAAAAATACTATTTTAATCTGCCTCATTGATGGCTAGAGAGGCATATATGTGTGGCAAAAGAAAAACTGAGTGTTTAGAAGGTAGAGATACGTAATTTGTCTGTTTAGAATTATGCTTACATTTGTGAATCAGAGTACAAGGAGGTAGGAAATGTAAAGAGAATCTTCAGAGAACCCTGTAAAATTGAAGAGAAGAATTAAAGGTGCTCAAAGTTAGGGTGTGCTTGAAAAGACAATTATGGAAATAGGAAGGAAGTCAGTAGAATAGAGATCAGGAGTGAAGAAAGATGAAAAGGTGATTATGGTTCACTGTTAGGGAGGATTTGAACTTTTTTCTTCTTGAGCTGTAGCTTCGAGTGGGCTGTTGGAGATCACAGAATCATAGAATCACCAACCTTGGAAAAGACCTCCGAGGTCATCCAGTCCAACTGTCCACCTATCAGCAATATTTTCTACTAAACCATGTTCTTCAGTACAACACCTGAATGTTTCTTGAGCATCTCCAGGGATGGTGACTCCACCACATCAATACTGGAGGTAGATGGGCCTTTCGGAGTGCATCCAGAGGAGTGCCACAAAAATGATCCAAGGGGTGGAACACTTCTCCTTTGAGGGTAGGCTGAAAGAGCTGGGGCTGTTCAGCCTGGACTTTAGGAGGCTCTGAGGTGACCTGATAGTGGCATTTCAATATCTGAAAGGGAGCTACAGGAAAGAAAGGGACAGACTTTTTAGCAGGATCTGTTGTGAAGAAAAGAAGGGGAAATAGCCTCAAGCTCAAAGAGAGTAGAATAAGGTTGGATAGAACGAAAATGCCTTTTACTGTGGGGGTGGTGAGGCACTGGGACAAGGTGCTTGGAGATGTGGTTGATGCCCTGTCCCTGTAGACTTTGAAGGCAAGGCTGTATAAGGCCCTGGGCTACCTGATTTAGTTGTGCATGTCCCTGTTCATTGCAGGGGAGTTGGACTAGATGACCTTTAAAGGCCCCTTCCAACCCTTAATGTTTCTAGTGCCTAACCACTCTTTCAGAGCTTTTTCTTAATGTTCAGCCTGAATCTCTCCTGATGCAACTTGAGGCCATTTCCTCTAGTCCTATTGCTAGTTACACCGGAGCACAGACCAACCCCTACCTCGCCACAACCTCTCAGGTAGTTGTAGATAGGAATAAGATCTCCTGTGAGCCTCCTCCAAACTAAACCATCCCAGCTCCCCCAGCCGCTCCTCACAAGACTTGTGCTCCAGACCCCTCACCAGCTTTGTTGCCCTTCTCTGAACACACTCCAGGGCCTTGATGTCTTTCTTGCAGTGAGGGGCTCAAAACTGAGCACGATTTTGAGGTGCGGCTTCACCCGAGCTGAGTGCAGAGGGACAATTACTTCCCTGCTCCTGCTGGCATCACTATTTCTGATACAAGCCGGGATGCCGTTGGCCTTGTTGGCCACCTGGGCATGCTGCTGGCTCATGTTCAGCCAAGTGTTGACTAGCACCCCCAGATCCATTTCTTCTACACAGTCTTCCAGCCACTCTTCCTGAAGCCTGTTGCACTGCCTGGGGTTGTTGTTCCCAAAGTGCAGGATCCTTGCTGAGCTTCATCCCAGATCCCCTTGATGTACCTTCCTGTCCTCAGACAGATGGACACTTCTTCCCAGCTTGGTCATCTGCAAGCTTACTGAGGGTGCACTCAATGCCCTCGTTTATCAATAAAGACACTGAACAAGACAGGCCCCATTACCAACCCCTGGTGAAAGCTACTCATGACCAGTTACCAGCTACATTTAACTCCATCCACCACCACTCTCTGGGCATGGCTCACAAGCCAGTTCTTTACCCAGCAAAGAGTGTATCTGTCCAAGCCACAGGCTGCCAGCTTCTCTAGGAGAACACTGTGGGCGACAGTATCAAAGGCTTAATTAAGTCTAGATAGACTACAGCAGCAGCCTTTTCCTCATCTACCAGATGGGTCACTCAATCATAGAAGGAGGTCAGGTTGGTCTAGCAGGACCTGGCTTTCATGATACTGTGGTGGCTAGGCCTGATCCTCTGTAATCTTTCTCAAGATGGTCTGTTCCATAATCTTCCCTGGCGCTGAGGTCAGGCTAATGGGCCTGCTGTTCCTCAGATCCTCCTTACAGCTCTTCTTGTAGATGAAAGTCACACTGACAAGTTTCCAGTCCTCTGGGACCTCTCTAGTTGACCAGGAATGCTGATAGAAGGTGGAAAGCACCTTCTTGGTATAGATGCACTTCAGCAGAGCCGCTTGCCTCACCTCTAATCCCATCATCATTCCCCTAGGCTTATCTCTAGCAGGCCTGGTTTAATCCCCTTCACCTTTGTACCTAGTTTAAAGCCTTCTCAGCAAGTGCTGCCAGCTCCTGTATGAAGATCCATTTCCCCCTCTGAGACAGGTAAGACCCATCAGCAGACATCAGGCCAGGTGTCAAATAAACTGCCCCATGGTAAAGTAAAACAAAACAAGATTCTTGTGATTGCACTAGCATCTCAGCCATGTATTTATGAGAAAGGTTTTCCTGCTCCTCATGGTATTCCTTCCTGCTACTGGAGGGATAGAAGAAAGTATGACCTGTACATCGACTCTTTCCACTGACAGCCTCAGTCCCCTGAAGTCCTTTTTGATAGTCCCCAGAAAGGAAAATATTTGAAGTGCTTTTAAAATATTTGAAGTGCTTTAAGATAGAAATCTGGATATGGTGGAATAGTAGAAAAAATTGCAGACAAACTGCAGAGGTTACATGTAGTCAATTTAAAGATCAAATGAATGAAGCAAAGTTGAAGCAAAGGAGTTAAATTTCGCTGAAGGAAAAAATAAGAAACATATCTGTTGTGACTAGGAGGAGAGTGAGGGTGCTGAGGATGTGCAAAACAATCTGGAAATAGAATCTCTGGAATCAGATGAAAAAGCAGATGAAACTTTTCAGTAATGCAAGTAACAGAAAATACATTTTTTAAAATTACCTTCAATCCTATTTCTTTTTATTAAAAATAGGTCAGATTTTTTGAAAGAGCAAGGTAGTTGAAAGTTTAAAAAGACAGTGGAAAAGCTTGGTAATGGTTCTAAAAGGGTATATTAAGAAACACTTAAATTTACTATTCTTTGGATTTTGCATCTTCTTTTGTTAAACATCATAATAATTGTGGTAATGATCTGAAAAAATTGTTTGTTTGTTTGTTTCGGTTTAGAATATTTAGTTATTGCAGTTTAAGGCTTAACATTTCAAGAAATATTTTATTATCAATAATGACTTGTGTTGGTTTACAGAAGTTTCAAGATATTGAAGAAACACATCTACTTCATATGAAAGAGATTATAGAATCATTGTCAAACACCATAAAGGATATTCATTTACAAATAGGAGAGGTAATTTTTATGTTATTATTTGTTTATTTGGCTTAAGCAATGTATTTTTTCCTAACTACTGAGCAGAACATTCCTTACTGTGTTGTGGATCACATCTTTAAAACAGCAGTAACCTTTTAAATCATACAAAGATAAATAATAACGAAGCAGAGGATTTAAAATACTTTCTAGCAGTTTTGGTTCTTTTTACCGAATATATAAAATACTGAATGTGTGCTGAACTTGTTTTTCAGCTGTTTGAAGGAAATTTGAATGTCTGACAAATAGCCATTGAGATATTTTGAGATATGTGTATTTTCTTATTGAAGCATTTCTGAAATTTCTTACTGTGTGGATCACCTCTGATTTTGTTTATTGTACTGGAAATCTATTTTGTATCTAAATTCAGCATGAACCAAAAATGTTACAACTTTCTGCTTCATGTATAAGTTTGGGATCACAAATTTCTGTAAAACCTTCCTAGGCTGAATGATAAATCATTGATTGAGCTTTATGCTAACAAAACAGTAGATTTTGATGATTTGAAGAATGTTTAGTGTATTTCTAAGTCTTGTTCCCTAGACACTAAATCAGCAATCATTTCACAATTTCTTTATCTAGAACTTGAAATTGTATCAGTCAAGAGCTCCAAAATGTTTTATACAGCTAGGTTTTTGTGTGCAAAAGGCCTTTGGTTTTAAAAGAAGCTTTTTAGTATGTTTTCTTTAGATGCAAATTTGTTTAATAATCCTTATTAAAAAATCTACATTCTTATGCATTACAATGCAAGTTTATTTGAGTGCTCTTCATTTGAGTCACTGTTTTTTTTCAGTATTCAGATTTTCTGCTCATGAATGGTAGTCATAAGGGTCATGCTATTTATTTCTAAGGCAAACACATAACTGTCTTGCTTGAAAAACTTATTAACAGCATGTGGTTGTTCCTTTGCCAGACCAAAAACATTAATACAGTAGTGCTTTTACTGAAGCAGGTGGGACGTGTGATAATACAGCAGTAACTGTTCACACCCTCAGCTGGTGCTGGCTTAAGGGACATCTTGTCTTCCTGACATTGTATAGAACATGTTGTTGACAAATTCAGAAAATGGTATGTAGGAAAGTAGCTAAGATAGAAGAGGTAGAAGTAAGTCCTATACCTGCCATCTAGCTATGTTCTTTCATTCCCTGTTGGTGTCTGTATTGTACTCAAATTTGCAACTCCTAAAACAATAAAGGGATTTCCTTGATAAAATGCCTGTTAATTTCTGGAAACTCTTTATTGTATTTTATAGGAAAATATTATGATATTAGAACTACTGTTAAAACTAAACACTACTTAAAGTAAAAAATTATAGTAATTAAAATAATCTAATTAAAAACTCCCATTGTGTTGGGTTCTGTTGTTTTTGCTTTTTTTTTTTAAGGTACATGAAGAATTTATAAATAACATGACAAATACTACAGTTGAAAGTTTAATACAGAAATTTGCTGAGTCAAAAGGAACTGGCAAGGAAAGACCAGGTAAGGGGTTAAATATAACAGAGAAGGAAATATTAATTTAAAAGCTGTAGATTTCCACCCGTAACAAAAAGTCAAACCCTATTTGTAAAGTGTTATTGCTATAAGATTCTTATATTTTGAATTCTCATGATTGATTCTCTTTGATGTTAAATGTTTCGGGGAAATTTGATATCACATTATTATGCATTTGTAGGGCTAATGTTTATAAAGCACGGCAATTTGTAGCTCTGAGTCTCTCAGTGAAGCTTCTTTGAGGAAACTTTTAAACTACACTGTTCCTTGATGCAAATTTCTTTGTGCTGTATGCTTCTGCATAAATTTTATTTCCAAAATGTGATCCAAATTTATTAATAGATTCAGAACAGATGTGTGTGAAGCTGGTTATAAAACTTTGTAACAGCTGGTCTGGTTTCTTTGGTTAGTTTATAAAATCATGCTTTTTAATAGATTATATTTTGGTGATTTGTTTCTTTACCTAGTATCAGAGTGAGTAGTACTTTCTGAAAACATTACTTGTTGGATGTGTTGTATAAGGCTTTTCTCAGCTGGCAAAAAAGGGCAATCTCTCCAGACTGTGCATCTAACATTATAGGAGAAACACCGAGTTCTGTTTAGTATTCAGACATGGTCACTAGTTGTGTGAGCACAGGAATTCAATTTTGTGTTGCTGTGAGTCCTGTCCAGCATCTTGAGTTTTTTTCAGAGCAGGGATGTGCACAACAGTGTATATTTTGAGCATTTTTACGAATTGTTCAACATGGTGACCAGATACAACTTTGTTTCATATTCACTCTGTGATGCTGATACCCCAGTGGGCTGAGGTAAAACTGTGTGTGGAACAATTCTGAAATGTTTCCTGTGGGTCTTGTAACTTTTAGATAAAGAATAAGAAAGAAAAAATACATGCTTCAGGAGTTCATGTTCTGTCGGACTGAAGTTAAGATAAAGGTGAATGTTTAGTATTGAAGCCTGTTTGATGAGCTGTGGTGATGTTGTGGCTAGAGATCTCTGTCTTGCGTTCAGGATCGTGACTCCCTGGGTTATAAAGACCTGTGCTAATGTATTCCACAGCACCGTGCATTTCAGATTATACACAGTTAGTGTGTTTTTCTGTAGGACAACATAATAATCATAGGCAAAGTAGAACTTTATTTTTTAATTTAGTGGGAGAAGTTGCACATGTTGTGTGGCTTATTCACTGCTTTACAGAGTTCATCAAGTGCCATTTGGATTCTCCTGAGTCAAGTAAAAGCATTTACTGTAGCAAATTTCATTTTTTTTCTATCAGTATTTTAAGGAAATGTGGAAACATTTGTATGCACCTTAAATTTTATTTGTTTATTTATTTATTTTTACAGAGTGAAATTATGTTATTTATACCAATTTTGATGCAGGGGGAAAATATTATCTAAAGAATCTAAATTCACAAGAAGCTATGAGATGTTAAAAATAGGAGACTAGAAACATAAGCCGCTGTTGCTCTAAATTGTAGTCAGATAACTCAGAGAATGAAACAGAAACATCCAGTGGGGGAGGGAAAGCTTTTTCTTAGTTCAAAACATGCTTTTTCACAAGTCAGTGCTTTCTTGGTAGAAAGGTATTTTAACCCATGGTGCAAATGCTGTAAGTCTTTCCGTGACGTGTTGCTCTGGAAAAGGAGAAGCCTGTTCAAAGTATTCACTGTATAAAAATGATAAAGACTCAGAGTACAACAAAAATGTAGAAGAAAAGTCTTATGTCAGTTGCTTTTATGATTCTAGTCCTGAGTACTGATGAAAGGAATAATTTAATAGTCTTGGGTGGTATGTAGGCATTCTCTATCCAATATTACTTTGAAGCCAATGTACTGAATTAGTTGGTAGAACACATTCTGAGATACTGAATATTAGAATAAATGTTATGCATAACAAAATATTTTAGTTTATTTCAGTATATTGTAATTGTAATTGCAATACCTTATAGCGGAGTTCACTTTCCTATTTCTACAGATACAAGTATAAATGTGAATCCAAGAGGAAGTACTATAAGTGGCTGTTTTATTGTGTGAATTATGAACAATTTACAATCTTTTTTTCTGACAATTACTGTCTTAAATTCTCATCAGCATATATGTAATTTCTCACTGTGCAATGATGTCCCTTATACAGGATTATATGGGCTCCCTCTGGTGGCTGATTTCTGTTATCTGAAGTCTTAATATGCAGAGACTGAAAGAGTTTAATGTTCTGGTTTTCTAGTTCAAACAATTTCTTTCAAACAGTAATACTTCGTGAGTTTTTTAAACTTGTCTGTGGACTTCCTTAGAAGGGCTTTTCTTTAACTGTTACCTAAGTAGCTTGTCCAGTGAACTTTATCACCTAATTCTTTCTTAATCTACTTCAGATTTATTTTAAAAAGAGCACAATATCTGAAGTTCTATTTATTATTTGTTTTCTACTCTTATTCAGTGTTAAAATGTTGAGTTGCACATTTTAAAATTTAAGTTATAAGAAAAATCACTAAAATGTAAAACTTTGATGAAGAGAGAGAGAAATGTCAGGACCTTCAGTAAACAGGCAGACTTGTGTTCAGAATTTAATACATTCTGTGAACTATTTTCTGAAATTTATTAGGTCTAAATAGCAGATTTCAAGTTGAACTCAGTTGGAAGATACTTTTGTCTTGCAGTGTTTATCAAAACCTTTGCTGCCCACTTCACATGAATCTGTTTTCCATTTGAGATAAACTGCTGGCTTGTGTTCTTTGGAAAATTAGTTTATGACATGTCAGAAAATGTCCGTTTCCAAGTAGATGTTAAATTGATACTGGAGTCTATGTAAATTCCATATTTGTGGAATGTATTTATTCCACAGATAATATATTTATATTATCCCAGATTTGTGATATATCATTGACTTCATTTACTTAATATGCTTACCTTCTATAAAAAAATCGGTTTGTTCCAGAAGCAGAAGCTTCTAGGAAGTATGATCTCCTATTCTTCCAAGACTTTTTTCTGACATTTTCAGGATAATACACACTGTATGTAAAGATAAAGTCTGTATAGTTGTAGCTAGTCATGAATGTTTTTCCATTTCTATGCTGCTCTCCCCTCATTTGTACAAAACTGACTGCATATGTTTGTGCCTGTATTTGATTTTGCTCACTATGTATTTTACCCAGGAACTCACTTTGAGAGCCAAAAAGACAGCTGTACTGCATTGTCCAAACAAAAGCTAAATTTAGCTTTCTTTCAATAATTTGTTCTGATCTTATTGTTAGCAGTTGTTGGTAGTTTATTAAATTATTGTTCTTATTTTTGCAATTTTCTTAAAACTGAATAAAGAGTAAAACAAGAATTGTATTGTAATACAGACAACAATGGAAAGCCAAGATCCTTGCTGGCTGCATAACCATCCAATAAAACAATTATCTGCAGGTGGCAATTACTACATATGCTGTGCTATTACTTAGTGTGAGGGAGGTGCTGGATCATCTCTTCACTATAATAAAGAAATATTAATTGGTCCTCTCCTAGTTTGAGCCATCTTGCACAGTCAGAATTAGCTTGAACATGATTTTCTTTCCAACTCTTGTGTCCTAACCCATGTGAGCAGACAGTGAAAATCTGAGAAAGGGAAATCAGCCACTTACACATTTTATTCTAGCTCTTCCAGCATAAACATCTAGAATTTATTCTGTGAAAAAAAGCAAAGTCTATAAAAATACTTCTCGTCTGTAAAAATACTTCTTTCACTTACTATTCACCCAATAGACTAGAACTGTAGGAGGGGTTAGAAATCTGCATTTGCTAAGTATTGTAAAATTGGTGCCTGCAATCCGTCCACTCTTCCTACAGAAGTAATTGAGAATATTCCCTGTCCACAATTGCTGTGGATCAGCCATCACTGGCTCTTGCACATTTTCCTTGTCCCACTCATCCTTTTAGAATCTGGGAATAACAGTGTAAGTTCTTTTAATTAAATGATTCTTCCACAGATAACAAGATTCAGAAAGGTCAGATGTGTTGTCTTTGCTCCTTTTTCTTCCTTCAACAGTGCCAGAAACTCCAAATTTGGGCAGTAATTGAATAGTAATCCCAATAAATTAATGTTTGGTCTGTATCTTTTTGGAACTAGTGAAACCTATTTTGCTTTATTTACCAATGTGGAAAAAAAAGTTATCTTAAGGTTCCTGGTTACTGCAGTCATCAGGAAGTGTAAATAGCAAATGTAGACATTAATTCAGGATATGTATATTTTTAAAAATCATTTTGAAATTTGTCTCTCAGGGAAGACTTTCAAGTAGTCTAGAGTGACTTATAACAGCTATCATGGCAAAATTATCAGTACCACTAAAGGTGGAGAATATCAGAAAAATGTGTATTTGTCAATGCGTTGGTGATCCTTGCCTGATCTGGGAGCTCTGATTCTGGAGCATTAGCCAGGTTTGTATCTTAAAGTCTTAAAAAAATAATGATTTATTTAGGTATGCTGTTCCTGCTGAAAGAGAGAGAATTTCAGAGACAGCAAAACTTTTGACAAACCATTATGTTTACTGCTTGGATTGTAATCAAAGCAGTTTACTCTGGATTCCCTACAAGCTCATTATTGCTGCCAGCATTGCCTGTTACCAGAATTGTACAGCATCAAAGCTTCAATTTAGTAAACATTTAAAAAACAAAATTTACCTACGCTTTAATTCAACTGATTCAGTTAACTGAACTGGGTTGTAGACATTTTATGTTGCTGTCTATTAGCTATGGTGGAGATTAGTGCAAAGCTCAAGTGGAGTTTATGACATGCTATTAGGCCTTCAGCAATTGCTTATGTGGACATTTTAATCCTAGATGCCTGTGCAGCACTACTTAGTTATTTTTTCCACGGTGAATGCAGAGCATTGAAGTGAGTTGCACTACAGCTGCAAAGCTAGTGCAAAGTAACGAGCATAGTATAAATGCACAGTTTTGCTAACTTCATATTAACATTAAGTTAGTATTTTGTGTTAAACTACATACTGCATCTAGTGAAGAAATGAACAAGATGCAAAGAGTAGACAAAATGACATCAGAAACAATTGTATTACTTCCACAAAATTTCAGAAATATTTCAGTTCCCAGAGATTGAGAAACAAAACAAGAGCTGTGGAATATTGAAACTTTCTTTGATTAAAGCAAAGCTTTTTGTGTTCTTCAATAACAAACTGCTTTGAGAGAAAGACTTGAAACACTGCTGGGTGTGGCATTGGTGTTTTCCGTAGGTTTGCTTGATAACATAATAGCTTATAGGTTTTATAAAAGCACTTTTCTTGGAAGTTAAACAACAACAAAGTACATGGAAATGAAGCGGAACATGGCAAAACTAATTTTTGAACAGCTCTGCGTGACATCTTTGAGCTTCTTTTCCACAAGAAATTACAACAAAGCAAATATTTCTTTTATGCTCTTACCATTTATTTTCCTTATATTTTCTGTAAATATTGTTAATATCATAATGCTGACAACGGTACTGAATAGGTGCATAAATAGCCAGAAGTGTCTTGGTTTTTCAAAGCTTGTATCCACACATAATTCTGCACAGAAGGCTAACAGAAGAATGACTTCAGTTTCCAGCAATGATGGTATCCAAGAGATTCAGGAAAATATTCTCTGTAAAGGAGGTGGTCCTTTGCTTTGTTTCAGAAGTTAATAGAAGAAATAAAGTGTGGATATCTCTTAGGATTTCTCTAAGAAGCATGAAGTGACCGCTTTTTTTTTTTTTCCCCAAGTATATATATTTTTTGGTTATTGAGCATTGTTTTCAAGGAAGAGGTGCAAGTTCAGTGTGTCTTTGTTCCTGTCCTAGGGGTGCCTTTTATTTGCCTGCTAAAACTAGGTCCATTCTTTGACAAAAAGTCCTGCTGTGGACTTTAGGGAGCCCCATCTGCCAGCATAGGTTTTTAACAATTATATATACCTAACTTGAAAACTTCTTTTAATTGGAAGAGAATAAATTATTTTAAATGGTCTGTCTGGAGAGTTATGAATGTACAGGTTTTGTTGTGAAATTCTCTCAGTGCCTGTGGAAGATTGGTAGCATTGCAATGAATTTGTCAACCAGGTGGAAGTCTAACATCATTTGGCAGGCTGGGCTACAAATGTGGTGCTCTAAGGAAGTTAGATGTTTGCTTTAGGGTGGCTGTGTTTTAAGTAGTACCAAGAGTAATTCATATCAAAACCAGAAATTATTCCTGTGGTAGCATCTTCACTGAATATACAATGTTCTTATAACTTGTGTATCTGAATTTGAAAGTTGGATGATCATTTCCAGCTGTGTGAAAAATTGTACCTATTCTATCCAAGAAAGAGGAGTTGATCCAGTCGGGTGAATATCCCCTTCTCCTGAAATACTCGGGGCATTCAGGAGCTGTAGGAAAAAAAAAAAAAAAAAAAAACCCTGAAGAATTTCACCACTGCTTTTTTTTACTTATTGTTGGCACATGTCATACGTTAATCAATACTTATCATTTTATGGTTAGGGTGGAGAGGTGACTAAACTTGCATTCTTTTCTTTATTGCGTCAGTAATCCTGACTCTTCCGTACAAGTAAATAGGGGAAAGCACTTTTTAATAATCCTACAGAAAAGGAAAATGTTACATAATCACCATGAAACTTATTTTCTCTACCTGAAAAGTAAAAAGATCTCTCCGTCAGGAAAAAAAATCTGCATACTATACAATATATTATCCTTTCCTCCTTCTCTTTGCAAACAGATCCAGTCTTAAACCTCCAGTGGGTTTTACAGTTTTGATTTCTGGACTTCAGCAAAAAGCCTTAGGCATCTTGGTTTACAGGGACTATGCAATGTGCAACAGTTAGAAATAAGTGATTCTTTAAAGATGAAAGATACAATTTAATGTACTTTATGTCTGGTGTTGCAGAACCTTAGTTGACTCTTGTGTAAGAAAAACAGTGTTGTATGTATCTGTTTCTTTCATCACTGCATACCTGTACTTCCTACCTGCAAGCTGAAGGCACAGAGCTGTATGTTGCAGATACTTCACATTATTGACTAGGCACATGCAGTCCTGCCATTTCATTTTCACAAAATCTTGCTACTTTTAGCCCAATTTGATGGAAAAGTACAGGTTGCAAAGATTTGATAAAAATGAAGGTGCAGGCAAGGAAGTAAACAAGTTAGGCCTGCCGCGTAATTGAGTGACAGTTGTAACAATGTTGGTTACTCAGTGGGCATCAGCAAGGAGCTGAGTGTATATTCGTCTGCCTGATGGCCGTGCACATCTCACATCCAGTTGCTTTCCAAGCCAATAAGAAACTAAAGAAAGAAACATGAGTGCAGATGCAGAGTCAAGCATGAGGGTAGAAGAGGGTGAGAAAGAGAGTGTGAGTGCTGTCAAGAGAGCATTGAGAGCATTGCATTCTGTTGATTGATCTCCTGGCTGAGGTTAGTTTTTCTGCTAATGTAATGAGTTTCATAAAGCCGCTGAAATTTCTTGTGTTTGTGGTTTTTGTGTTCAGGCATTGGGGATAGTTGGATCTCAAACTGTAAACTGCTTTGGATGTGCACTTAGTGTCTTTCATTGAAAATTCTTGTGTTGTCTGAGCAGTAAAAATGATTTTCTTTATAACTGAAGATGTTTGTCATTTTAGTTTAGAGAAAAAAAAATGTACTCTCTTCTTGCTCCTGGTAGACATCCTAATCGATAGTAATTGTTTTAAAACTATGAAGGTAATGATTCTTGTTTGTTGTTTCTGTATAAGCCACAGGGAGATCTTGCCCCTTGAGAGTAGCGTGCTTAATGTGTTTGTGGAGTTGTATTCACAGTACCTGAAGAGCCTGAGATGAATGCTCTTTCCTTTGATCAAATGAACAGGGTGCAGGGCTGAAAGCCTTGCAGCAGAATCAGGGTAAGAATAGATTGTTTGCTCAGTGGATACAGGCAAAGTTTGCTCTCCCTTTATGTTAATCTCTTCATTTAAAGAGACGTTGTTTGGAAGTGCTACCCATTTTGCTACCACTTATGAGCATAATTATCTGTGCTGTCATTGACAGCTATCTTTTATTTTTTAGAAAGAAGTACATTCTATTGTAGTTTTGGGGGGTTTCTTTTTTTTTTTTTTGGCAAAATAATAAAAAATAGGCTTCAGTCAAGTATTAAGCAATTCTAGAAAGCTAAGCTGATACATAAGGCTGAGGACATAAAAAAAAAAACTAGTAAAACATTCAGTGATTGTAGTGAAAACTGTATATAAACTGTTGATAGAATTAGATTTAAGGATATGGCTATATAACCATTATTCCAATATTTTCTCTCAGTCTGGCCTGCTTTCAGGCCATTTTTTCTATTTTAAGTCATTTATCCTCACTTGCAAGGTATAGCTGACCAAATCCATGAACTAAAATTTGCTTGAGACTTCCTAGTATGATAAAAACTAGGGCTGCTCTGAAAGTAATGCCTCCTATTTTATAATGTTGACCCACCGCATCAGTGTTGGATGTTGGTGGTTGAACCTTCCCACAGTATTCCATCACACGTTGTTGCCATGTGACGTGTGGCAGCAGAAGGGCACTCTGACAGAATGGCATCTGGCATGGAAGTGTGGGTGAAGCAACAGTGTATAATTGAATAACTCTGTGTGGAAAAAAATGGCACCCGTTGACAGCCACTGATGTTTGCTGAATGTTTCTGGAGACAAACAGTGGGTGTGAGCACAATGAGGTGATGGACAGTGTGTTTCAGCACACAGTGGTAACTGTTATGAAAAGCAAGCCACATTTTGAATGGCCATGAATGAAGAGTATCTCAATTAGCTCAGTCAGTGGCAACAGTGAGAGTGCTCATCTCCACTGGTGCAGTTTACAAGCACAGCATACAGACTCTTGTTCATCACTCATGAAAATGCAAAGCTAATGCTGGTGACTGTTGAAAATGAACGTTTTGTAGCTGGGAATTTGCTCTGTCAAATAGATATGTGTTAGCGTGCTCTTTGTATCTGCTGTAGTTTCCATGGAAATAAGTAGGAGGCATTACTTTTGCCTGTACATAGGTATTTATCTCAAAGGCCATTCATCTTTGTATAATGCGTTGTTACAAATAGGCTGTGTTTAATTTAGTTTTACTCCTTTACTTCTTTTTTTTCTTTTTTAGTTCTAGAGTAAGAAGTTACTTTCCACAGAAAACAGAAAAATAAAATTCTCCTTATCTTCTCAGAAAAATGCTTCTCTTTCTGGAAATGGCAATAAAAAAGGGAAGTTGGTGTTAGAAACTGTAATGTTGAAAAAATATTTCTTGGTTTCCTGGTTTCTAAATTTGAAAGCTTGGATCACGATCAGATAATGGCAAGAAAAAGATTGCTTATGTGTTTGTGTACATACAAAATTGACCTCTGTGATGCAGCTTAACATCTAAACACTAAAAGCAGTCATTTGTTTTGACAGCAGAATTAATTGAGGCTAAAACAGTCGAAATTCCACTTGTATCAAGCTGTTCATTAGGAATTGCTCTCTGGCTTTAGTGCTGTCAGAAAAATAACCTGTTCTGCTATGATTAAATAGCAGAATGATGGTCGGTCCACTGAATTTGAGAGAGAGGTTGAATAAACTTTCTACTGCGGAAACAATTCCGAAGTGACACGCTGCAAGGGGGGTCAGAATGTGCATTGATATCCAGCTGAGCTGTCAACTGGCACTGGGCCAGGCACGCAAAGCTTTGCCATTTGAAGCAGTATGTGAAGCATATGCAGTTTTAAAAAAATTGTGCTCCCTTCATGCATGATTTACTATCAAAGGGAAAAACTTTTGTTTTTGTCAAAAACAAAAGCATTGTTTGTTAGTATATTTGTAACTACAAGAGCAGATTTACATATTTTTTTTAAAAGCTTTTGGTTGAAACAGATACGTTAATGTTTGTATGTGTGCATGCGTGGGTGTAAAATGATTCCTTGGACTGGGGGGAAGGGCAGAATTTATTTTTTACTTTCTTAAATGCCTTAGTGTTTTGAGTTACTGAAAATTAAATGTAGTTAATAAAAATACATGCTTCAGTGGGGAAGATTTTCTTTCTGTTGGGCATAGCCTTCTTTAACTAGAAAGGAGTCTTTTCAAAATCAGATACCAGCATAAAACAGTTTTTAAATGATTTGTTGACTGCTTAATTTGTTTACTTTTTTAGCTTGGCAGGATTTTCCAGTTCATTGGCATACTTACTGTGGGCTCTTTACCAGAGTATGACATAATATTGTTTGCCTTCCTAGTAATAGTTGGCTTTCGTACCTGCCTTGTTTATTTAAGAATCCAAACAATAAAGCTTTTTTCTTTTTTTTTTCTTTTTTTTCTTTTTTCTCTTTTCTTTTTTCTTCTTTTTTTTTTTTTTTTTTTTTCCATTTTTCACTTCTATTAAGCAAATTACCAGTGATTTCAGTTGTTCAATCTTAGCAAAGCCTTTATTTTTCCAATTTTACTTCCTTCTATGCTATAGATGGCTATTAGGGCTGCTTTCAGGGTAGTTAAGAAAGAGCATGACTGTATTCAAAGCAATTAGCATTACTTTGTAGATAAATCTAGTAGAAGGTGTGAAGGTTGTTACTTAGAAAAACAAATCCTCTTCAGCTGTTGCCTTGTGTATACTCTGAGAATACTGTTCCCACAGATAGAAGCTAAATATATAGTAGGTACTACATTGTACTTAACAGTGCAGTTGGCATCGGCATAATTACATTTTCCCCATTTGTCTTTGAATAACATAAGTATCTTTGTAGATTGTGCCATCCACTTACCTTTTTATTTTCATGAAAACTTCATGTACTTACATGCCTCCTGTAACAAGAAGAGTTGTACCTGTATTTTACAAATTGGCTAGGAGATGCAGCCCAAGCTACAAGCTGTTACTTAATTTATGTTAGTGTCATTTGCTGTATGCTGTTAGATTAATTAAATGGAAAATGTCCATTTACTCAAATTATGCTTTTCTGTTATAGCAAACCATAGCCTCCTCATTTTCAGGAACCGTGAGCTGATTCACTGCTGATTTATTTGCTTCAATGTCTTGTCAAGTAGCAGCTGTTTGTTTCCATGTTGTCTATAAAACCATTGCCCATTTGCCTTTTCTTCCTATCTGTGTCTGTTCCTGCAGGTTTCATGCTGTGAACTGTAGCAACTTGGATTTGAAAATGTTTTAGGATGCTTGACGGGAACATTTATGTACAATTAGAGTAGCTTACTGAATTTTCTGGCTCCCTCCATTGTAGGAACTAATTTCTCATTTCCATCCTGCTAGCTGGTTAAGTATACTTAAGTGATTGAAATTCCACAGGATATTCATATCTCTGTTGTAAAGGCTAATCTATATTTAGACAACACATATTATTTTTTTCTACCCTCTATATGTACCGTATCAAATAAACCTATTAGTTTTAAAGTTTCTGAGCAAGTATTTCAGTTACTTAAGTCACTGAGATACTGTTCTATTTGTCAGCTTAGGAACAGGCAGACTAGACTTCAAGAAAATTATGTGGCACCTTAATCTAGTCATTTCTAAACTAGAACACTGAGGCAAAGTCTTTCGTTAGAGGTGGGCTGGATCTTAGTAGTTAATTTTTACTTACTTAAAATGTCTTAAAGTATATATTTGATTTTTACAGTCTTACTTTAGTTCTAATACTGTGCTTGAGAATAGGCTTACTTCTCAATTCACATTATTTTCCTTTTATGAAAAAAGGAACAGAGGAAATCACTGTGCTTTGATTGCAGTACTGCAGATTATTATCAGTATTATTGCAATTTAGTAAGATCTAGAAAGTTCTTTTCAATGCTTTGGGCTATCACGTGGTAAGCATTCCTGAGACTTCTAGAAAAAAGTCAGCTTCAGGGAATGGCTTCGTCTCTGTCATCAGCAATACCTGTTAAATGTGAAATGACTACTTTTCTTTCTTTGGATGTTGCAGTGAAAAGTCTGTTGGTATCCTTCCTTTGGAAATTTCAGAGATTAGATTGTGAAATGTTAGGTTTTGTAAGCAAAAGTATCAGTGCTGCTAAGTCAGTCATCCGGGTTTGGGGGTGAAATCCTCATTGGAATTAACCTGTTGTCTCTGCTTCAGTGTTTGGGCACAAGTACGTTAAGAAGACTACTTTCCTCCTGGGAAAGTGGTTGCGCATCCACATCACCATGTAGCTGTTGTGAAGATTATCATACCAGCATGTGAATTTTCATGCTTTGACATGCATCTGTGTACTACACCTACTTGGAAATCTCCATTAATTTTTTGAGTGTATTAACTAATGATTAAGAAAGCAGGATTTAGAAAGCTGGAGGATTTGCTTGTTCAGAGAAGAAAGTTTTTTTGAAGTTTTTTTTGCAGTGATGGCACAGATTCTTTTGTTATCCAAATAGACAAATACAGTGGACATTGGGGTGTTCTTAAGAAAGCTCTGAAATCCTTATTGATGCTTTTCTTCCATAGCAACATGTGTGCCTACGACCTCTTGGCTGACTGGGAGACTGCATCTAGTTATAGTGGGAGACAGTGTAGCCACAGTACACACTGCTTTCTAGCTGGATGACAGTGTTATTACCTCTTTGGCTCAAAGCCATCTGCTCACAAGAAACTCCAACTATTTTCTAGCAACCAAAAGCTCATCACAGCTATTCTGTTTTCTAAATTGGCTCACCGTAGAGTACCACATTAAATGTCTATTTCTGAAATGTTATTTTGGCTTAAAAATACTACACCCCAGGCAAAGCGTGCTCTTTACAGCAGGCATATAGGAAACAGAACTGTTGAGAAATCTGAAGTTATAGAACAAAACTTGAGAATGAAAGCTTGAATATTTAGAGCTACTGCAGAATTCAGTATTCTGCTCAAAAAAGCAAATGTGTGAATTTGCCCTTGCTTGCCTTTGCTATAAGCAAATAGTACAACATGGCAGGAGCAGGTTAAATATAAATTAATAAAAAATAGCAAACATCCTTGGATACTGGAAGAAAATGATAACCTTTATTTGTTAGTCTGTGGATTCATTAGTGATATCCATGAGTGTTGTAAACTTATGAAATTCCAAAAGATGAAGAGCTATACAGGAATTTGAATTGGATAGAAAAAGTAAGTTAGGATTAAATGTTTCTTTAGAACTTCAGGTGTTTCACACAATTTGTTGTAAGAGAAAGCTGTTTTCATGATTGATATTTTAGTTTCTTGCAATGAAGCAACTAGTAGATGCAGGGAAAGGAACAAGCATGTGAGGAGAAGGGATATCTATATTAACTACACATCTTGAGGGAACATAAATCCAACTGGTATCATTAGGAAGAAAGTGCATTTAGTATCTTCATGTATAGATTTTCATGAATTGTAAGCTCTGCTTGCTGAAATTCATTGCTTCGGTCTGTAAGAGTTCTTAAGTAACAAAACATATTTCAAATCAGTTTTTACAGTAATCCGTGTAAAGAAAGCACACATTGTTGAAAGACTGACATGAACTAAACACAAGTATCTCTTGAAACTAAGACCTTAACAAACTGAAATAAAAATCTGCCTTCAGAGACAAACATGTATAACTTTGAAGTGTTTTAACACTCAGCATATTAATCTCTGTTTTCTGCTTGTATTGGAGTGAAAATAAAAAATACCTGAAATAAGGATGAACTTTGCAGGAACTTGGAATATTTATCACAGAATCACAGAATCGTAGGGGTTGGAAGGGACCTCCAGGGATCATCGAGTCCAACCCCCCTACCAAAGCAGGCTCCCTACACCAGGTCGCACAAGTATGCGTCCAGATGGGTCTTGAATATCTCCAGGGAAGGAGACTCCACAGCCTCCCTGGGCAGCCTGTTCCAGTGCTCCGTCACCCTCACTGTAACGAAGTTCTTGCGCACATTGGTGCGGAATTTCCTATGCTCCAGAATGCATTCTAATCATTTATGTATTTTAATCATTAGTGTGGAAGTCTTAGCAGTCTGAAGATCAGTGGTAGTAACTGGGACAGATAAAGAAAGATGGTATTCTGAAAAGGTTTTAGTATTGTTTTTCTCTCAAAGTATGTTTAAGACTCTGTTGTTTGCAGTTTTTCCTTCGCTTCTTGTTTTGGGAGAGAGTATTTGTGGTTGGCTTGGCTTATGTATTTTTCCTGGCCAACTGGAGTACCTATATAAGAAACAGTTGAATCTCTAGCAAACTGATGAAAAATGTACCATCTGTAGTACTGAAAAAGTAATGGATTTGTTCGTCAGCTTCTATGTTTTATGCTATTTTTCTGCATTTCTTTCTCAATATGTTTTGAACAATATAGCTAAAATGAAATGCTGGTGAAATCATTATAGGTATGTAGATGTCTGCAGTTCTCTGGATCTGTGTTTCTTCCTTTTTTGTTGTTTTGCATTGTGAGGTATTCAGATTTGCTGACTCGTGGAGCACACTGACTTTGCTTTACTATGAATTTAAGAACAGCAAAGGATGAGTGACTGGAAGAGCAGCTTAAAATGACCATATGCTTACAGTATAGTAGAATGAGAGATCTGTTTGGAATTTGCATTTTGTCTGTCATACTGAATAATTAGACTTGCATTTCAAGTTTTTCACTAATTTAAATGTAAAGAGCAATTAGAGCAATTAAAGATTGATATTTGAAATTGGCCTTCTGATATTCTACTTTCAGAAGCTTCATTTGGAGGCTCAGGAACTACATTATGATGAATGGGATATGAATGATACTAGATTCTTGTGCTAATGGTGGTTCTACACCTTTTTTTTAACTATCAAGGAAAAAAATGTAGACTTAGTATTACAATAAATATCAGATATCTGTGAGATTTCCAATAAAGTACCTGGCAGATTTAAGCTAATATGTCAACAATAACTCAATTTATTTATCATTGCTGAGCATGAATTTACATCAGTTTCTCAATTGTCTTTATTTTTGCTTGATATAAGCATGACTCTTTTTTTGTTTGAGAAATGTTGTCAAAATTTACTATTTATACTGATTTGAAAGCAATTTTACACTTCAAGAGTTAAATATACATTTTAGGGGTTACATTACAAATATAATCAGTTGAGGTAATTAACCACACAAATCAAGTGCAAGTAAATTCCAGTTGAGCAATTCACAATTCTAATTCATAGCTAAATTATTATTTTTTTATTTTTATTGTGGCATTTTTAATTGCAGCACAGTGATTTGCTATCTTGTACTATTTAAATCAAACTTCTTCATTTTTCTTCTAAGATCTGTTTATATCAACTACTTGTTTTGAGACTCAGAATTACCACGTTCTTTTTGAAAAGTGTGCCAGGGAGAACACTGGAAAGTGCTTGCAAGCACACCTTTTATTTTATGTGAACATCTGAAAATTGCAGAGCCTTTGGCTTTTTAGCAGTTATCCTGGAATAACATTAATTTCATTAAAAAGATAAATTGGAGCGTTTATTGTCACATTTGTTTAGGGTTAGGAGTGAAAACAGTTTCTATATATAAAGTTTTCACAATTACTTTATTTCCAGTTCTTTTAATCAAGATTTTCAACATTTCAGCCTCCCTTGCAATACTGAAATATGTAAGTTGCTCCAAAAGTAGTGCCTTATATTTGTTTCCATGGAAAGCTGCAACAGATACAAAGAAGACAATAACACTATTTGATATAGCAAATTCTCAGCTTCAAAACACTGTTTTTCAAGAGTCCCCATTAGCTATGCGTTTTCACCGCTGATGAACCTAAGCCTGCATGCTGCACTTGTAAACATCTGCACCAGTGTAGGTGACCTGCTGTTGCCACTGCCAAAATGCACCATGCACTGCCTCACCGTTTTCACATTTACTGTTTGATCTCCACAAGCATTCAACAAGTGTCAGTGAATGTCAGTGGGTGCCATTTTTTTCACATTGAGGAATTCATTGACACACTTTTGCTTCCTATGGATTTCCGTGTCAGACACCATTTATTCAGAGTCCTTCTGCTGCCATCTGCCTCGTGGTAACAACAGGTAATGGAATATTGGTGGGAAGGTTCAGCCTCTACTGATAAACCACCAGCATCTGCCCATGACATCATGGAACATCATAAAACAGGAGGCATTACTTTCGGAGCAGCGCTGGTAAATACAATTTGAGGAGAGGTTGAAAAAGAAAGATTGGCCGCCTTACAGAATTGGAAGCACGTTGTTCCATAATGCATGTACCTATGAACTTGTGTGTACTCCCTGAAAATGTGAAGATGAGCGCTGTGTCCCATGTTACTGTGCTCAGCGTTTTCAGCTTTGTGGCTGCAGCTGCAGCCTGCTCTTTCAGCGTGGCCCAAGGACCCTATTCTTCTTGTTATTTGCTTCCTTAACACTAGCTCAAGTGCTGATGGGATTCTTTCTAACCCCATGCCAACGTCTTTTTGAAATCCATTGCTCTTCTGCCAGTTCAGCTTCCTAAAATCGGCTGTGTTGGAGCTAAACAAATTCTAGGCTTAGTTGATTGAAGAATGAGGGTTAAAATTGCCCTTTGCAATGACAGCTGTCTTTCACCTTGTGTCAAATGTAACAGGAAACTATAATAGTGTACTTACTTAGATACTGCACTTAAACAGTACTGATTTTATTTTGTTTTGCCTTGCTCTGTCTTTGTAATTTCTTTGAAGCTTCTGTCTGTTGCTGTGTTTAAGATTCTCTGTATCCCTTCTAATTGTCCAGGTAATTGGCTACGAGGAAGAAACAGAGGAAATAAGTTAGGAAGAATGTGAATCTCAAGATTAGGGCTATAGCTATCCTTTTTTCTTTTTCTTTTTTTTTTTCACTTTTCTTTGCATAGCCCTTCTTCTATAAAAAGAAGATAAATCTAAAGCTTTATATTGATACTATGTTACAGATACAATTTGGACTTAAAGAAGGAAACCTGGTTGTAATAACATAGGATATTAAATTATATTTGGACAGCGTGCATTAGAATTATAATTTTTCACTGTGAAGGAGTAAAAATATTTAATGATATGCCTTATGTGTAGGATTTTATCAACATCGGCTGTGCTATTGAGGTTTTCCTTTACCATTTAAAATCCTAAATAGATTAGCTAATGTTTTCAGGAAATATTAGCTGTGGATAAAATATTTTAGTGTTTGACTTTCGCTTGGGATTGAATTTAATCTAATGTTTATTTTCATTCTAATTTATTTAAGGTCCTATCGAATTTGAGGAATGTAATACATCCAGTGCAGTTGAAGGTGAGTTATTCAAGCAGTTTTTTGCAGTACATAGTATCTGAAACTGAGGAGCAAACGTAAATGGCTTGTGAATGTATTTAACTTGAAAGTATTTTAGCAGGCTAAAAAGCAGTTATTATTTTGAGAAACAAATTTAAAAGAAAATAAGGCCTATAGTAATTTTTTATAAACCTAATGCATCATTGTCAGAGAATGTTAATGTTTATTATAAATGTACTTTTGCTAAGACTTTATGTTTTGAGAGGTTTGGATTTGGTTCAGTTATGTCTGTGTAACTTAATTTACGAGTGTCAAAATATGGCTCAGGCTCTTTCCATTGTTGTCATGTTAGTTGTACCAATTTTAATGCAGTGTTATGGTCACAGATCCTTCCTTTGTTGGTGTAACTTATTTTACTTAGGGAATTGTTTAAAGTGGTTAAGAACTGTTTTATTTGCATATGCTATATATTTAGTTTTGGAGCAGAGGAGCTGACAGAATAGCTGTACTGGCCGACAGTTCTGAAATTGCCAAGGTTGCAGCTGAGTCTTAAATCTTTTTTTTTACTGAAATAATGGGAATCCCTGTCAAGAAACAGTTCCAGTATTCTATTTGTTGTTTTGGGCTGGATATGAATGTCAGGCTAACATTTTAAAATAATTTTGGAGCTATTTGTGCCCCTGCGAAAATGTAAGATACAGCTAAGTTTATACTTTTTACACCTACCTGATTTCAGAAATTTTGAATTATTTCACCCATAAGTTTTCCAGGAGTGGAGAGATTCCTTATGTGCTGTGCACGTGAGTCACTCCAAAAGTAATGCCTCCTATTTATTTCCATGGAAACTACATCAGATACAAAGAGCACTGTAACACTATTTAATCTGGCGAATTCTCAGCTACAAAACACTGTCTTTCAGGAGTCACCCCTACTAGCTATGCATTTTCACCACTGATGAACATGAGCCTGCATGCTACACTTGTAAGCATCTGCACCAGCGTAGGTTACCCACTGTTACCACAGCCAAAATCTACCATGCACTGCCTCACTGTCCTCACATTCACTATTTGATCTCCACAAACATTCAGCAAGTGTCAGTGAATGTGAGTGGGTTTAACCTCTTCTGACAAACCACCAGCATCTGCCTCTGATGTCTTGGGACAACATCATTAAATAGGGGGCCTTACTTTCAGAGCAGCCCTTGTAGTGTATTTCTATGAAGGAAAATATAATGTTATTTTAATGATACACTTGAACTATCAGTTTTTAAACTTTTAGAAACCAAATTGTGTCCACATTTCTGCTCAGAAGTTTGGTGCAGACAGTATATTAAGTCAAAACAAAACTGTAAACTCATTGGATCTGATCTTTGCACTTAGCTGTACATTTTGTTTAAAGTGAGACAATATACTTAGCTACAGCAAAAAAAATAAGAGAAGCAGAAATGGCAGTGATGGAATATTTAAATGTGTTTTGATTTTAGCGTGGTTGTGAAAGAAAACTTTTTTTCTGTACTATAGTTAGATATATATAACTACGCTAAAAGTGTGACAAAAAAGACAGGAGGGGAGGCATGACCCCAGACTCAGTACTAGCAACAGCACTGGAAAGTCATGAAGTCAGCATAGGCAGGAAAGCCAAGTGGCGTTCACTTTTTTATGGGACAAAGATCCTACTTCTTAGGAGAATCAGTGGCTTGCAGCAGCTAGGATCATTCAGAGAAGCGAGAACTGGGTGTTGAAGTGCAGTTGCTGATAGGGGCAGATTTGGCTTCTGATCCAAGTACTATTCTGTCCATGATTCTGATCCACTGCTGTTCAGCTGGAAAAATAACTCCTGTTGAGTTTATGTGAGCAGACTCCCTTTCTTCAAAACTAGCAGTGCTTCAATCTTTTGTATACTGAACATTGAGAATTGTACATACACTGCAAATCAGTTTTATAATGACTCATAGTAGTAGTATGTTGTCTTAACTGTATTTTGATTTATTTCTTTTTATTGGTGTTTTATTAACACCACGTGGGACGCACGCACGTGGGAATAATATTACAGATATTTTGTGTTTCCTTTGTTTCGCTCGGTACAATTTCCATCGCTGTTTGTATCAGTCATTATATCACTGTTTAAAAGGTATTCATATTGATGAGCACCAGTGTTTGGCGCTGCTAGACATATACTCTTCTCTTTGATCTTTAAATGATGAATGTTTTGTTTTGCAGGGATAAAACCAAGGAAGAGGAAACCTTTTGGTTTATCAGGAATAATGAAAAAAGAAAAAGATACTGAATCTGTGTAAGTGTATTTCCTGTGTAAGAATTTCTGTCTTGTATGAAAACCTGTGCAAGTATGGAAGTGAGCTGATGTTTAATGAAAGTTGGTGTTATAACATGTTTAGAAGAGTGCTGACAATATGAAAATGTCATAGCAATTTATGATTTTTGTAGCTATTTAAGCTTTTCAGGAAATTATTTTTTTAAGCTAGTGCTGAAAAAATTAATTACCTAAGATTTGGTTTTTTACGCATATGAAGTGTCTTACAGATATTTTTCTTTTTGTGTTTAACTTTCAAAACCATGTTTTTTCTTCTTGCTGTGAAGATGTAGTTAAGGTTCCAGGCTGTCACATGTTTTAAGTCATTCCTCTATATTTTCGTTTTGTGATTTAGTCCTTTTGCACTCTCTTCGGTATTCTCTTGTGCTGAAGTAAATGCTGAGATAAATATATACAGTATGATCTTGGTCAGCAGAAATTTAAGAATACAATTACAAAGTATGAGTGTTTTTTTTTATGGTTTAGTTTAGAATACTTAAATTAGAGTATTATAAATATTTGATTATATTAGTGTTTTAAATAGTTTTTGTACGTGTTTTAGAAATTATAATCTCTGTAAAAAGTGATTTACTACACATTTTTGGGATACTGGACTTGCAACTTTGAGCAGCAGTATGCTCATTCATTTGCCTTTCATTCTTTGAATTTACTTAATTACAAAGTTGTGATTCTGCATATTGAGTTTTGAATACTGTTATATGATTGATTTTTGTACTTTTTCTTTTCCAACAACAAAAAAAATTGCCACTAAATGAGTTATTACACAAGCTGATCTCTTGTCATGTATGTCATTAACTTGCTTGCAAACCAAGCATCTCCTTCCATTCATTCTTTGTCAGATAATGAGATATGTTTAAGCTGCCTTCAAGAAAATTTAAGACTCAGTGTTATTTTTCTGGAGTCATTAACGACCAGGAAGCTCCAGATTCATTCATTTCAGGTGTATCCTTCACCTATAACAGAAGAAAATTTTCTTGGTTCAGAATGCTTTTATAAAAGCTGCCTTTTCCCAAATACATTATATTTAACATAGAAAAACAGTACGCCTGTCTGTTTCTGGGAGAGCTTTTGTTTTTCATTACATAGTGATGTCATCAGACAACTAAAATGGGTGCAACCACTCTGAAATGGGAAAATAAGTTTCCTTACTTGCAACAATTTGAAGTTGAACTTGATTTGAATTACACTTTTTGTTTCTATTTTTACTCACAATGCAAAAATGAACAGATGCTGAGGTTAGTAAGAAAGAAGTATAACTGCATGATACTGACCAACTGTATAACACATGCCATAGAGTTTTACAAAATTAATCCCTAATTTATCACATCACATATTTAGAACATCATGTATTTTAATATTTGGTTTCTAAGTTAAAGAGGATTCATTAAGTTCTTAAATAAAATATTCTAATAGTCATTTATCATCTCTTTATTGCTTGTCTAAATTTTGCTTGATTTCATCTTCAGCTGATGTTCTGCTTACAGACTCTGCATGATAGAACTCTGTATAAGAAAATTTTCTGCTCAGAAAGGTCAACTCCTTTCCTAATCTCATATTAAATTGGACCAGCAGCTTATTTTGCTTGTGTCGAGCTCACTTTCCAAACCTAGAATAAGTAACTCAAGGTTTCTAGGCTTTTCAGTAATGTGAGAAATTTATCAGTCTCTGAAGTGTTGACACCTAAACTGCACATTGTACCTGGCAGTATTTTTGCACTGGTAAATGTCGTACACAGTGTGTATGTATTACATTTTCTGTACAGGTTCAATCAAGTGTTTCACTGCTGTTCATTATGTTTGAATTAGTTATCAGCTAGAATCCTTAGATTCCCTCACAAACTTCTCATTTTCCAAAATATATTACCTCATAGTAAAAGCATGATCTGATCCTTTAATCTTAAAAGGTCATGCATCTAGCAGTGTAAAAGTACATCCGTCTAAAACCTGTTGTCTTAGTTTTCCACCTCACCAGCACTTTGAATCTTTTGGGTAGTTTGTCTCTTGAGGCTGCAAAATAGCTTTTAAAATAGCGTTTTCTGTCGCTCTGAATTCAGTTTAACCAGTAGGGGGAGATAAGACATAGGATGATTAGACCCACAAGTGTTTTCTTTTGTGCGCAGCCTGTCAGAAAAGACAGAATCCTTCATCTCACTGTCAGTACCATAACAGGCTGGACTGAATTCTATATTCTTCCTTCCGTATTAGCAAATTGTCATACCTGTTTTGAAAGATGCTGTAGCTTTTACATTTAACCCATTTAACCTTTCAGGGAATCATAGAATCATAGAATCACCAAGATTGAAGCAGACGTCCAACATCATGTAGTCCACTTACCACTAATTGAAATAATGAAAGATAAGCTTTTTCTTCAGTAGTAATGAATCAGCTAACACAAAAATAAGATTTGCTACATTAATCAGCTGTACAATATTTAAAATTTCAACCTCAGTTATCCACCTTGAATGTTATGAGCTAAATCTTAATCTAAAACTTAAGATGCTTAGTTAAGTAAAGCTTGTGGTGTAGTATCCATGCAATAACTATAGTGCAAGATGCATCATTTCCAAATCTGGAATTTATTGGCCTGGATCTGTTGTTTTTGGCATTAATGTGGCATGATTTTGGGTAAGCTTTATGTGCATGTTTCTTGCTGAAGAGCATCTAAAGCAATAACAACAAAAAAACTAAGCTGTGTTTTTGCATCTTTGTTCTTGTTATGCTCTGTGGCATGTCTGGTTGTTTTGCTATTTTTCTCCCTCTGTTTTCCATAAGTTGTTTTTGTTTTTGTTTTGACTGCATCAAAATGCTGTTTTTCAATTGCACTTGCATTCACAGGGTTATTTGTCAAGGTGCTGATTAGAGAGGGCCTGTATGCTCCTGAAGAATTACCACATTCTTTAAATGTAACTCGTTTGCTTTCCGTGTACTCTCTCTTACTGCTTTAATCCAAGTCAATGCGGAGGAATATAACATATATAAATGTTTTTATAATGACTACCTTCCTGTCAAACACTTTTTCAAAGTGTTTTTTAAGATACTTTTTGTTTTTTCCAGCATTTTCTGGTGCTTGACTCTAACTGTACTTAACAAACATGAACTAGGAATGAAATTTCCCAAGGAGGAAAGATCTGAATTCCTTCAGGAATAGTGTTAATTGCTTTTATAGCTGGTTATCCTACGAAATGTTTCATTAGGATTGGTGACTTTTACTTACTGTGCACATAATCTGCAGAGACCTGACTCTTTAAGTGTATTCATCCAAAATAGAATGTGGAACTCCTGCCTTCCACTGATTCTTTTTGTCTTCACTATGATGTGAGTTTGGTTTTTCATCATTTATTGTGAATTTTTCTTCTGTGGAGTTTCCAGTATAAATTTTTAGAGTTTTTTGTTTGTTTTTTTTCTTTTATGTCTCATCCAGTCATGTGTAGATAACATAGTAAAAATTTTAACAGACTTTGTGAGGCACATGAGTCAAACTCAATGTTCCAAATTAATTGAAATTATTAAAGGAAGAAAGTATTGGGACTATATGAATAAAACCATGTATGTGTTTGTAATTGTACCTTCTCTTTATTTTTTTTAATAGGGAGTGTCCAGATGCAGACTCAGTTGTAAGTAGACTTATTTCTAACACAAATATGTATGCTAACATTATCATGCACTGCAGTGTAATGGAACATGATTTACGTACAGGCCCTGCTAAGTGTTATTTATCTGATAGAGGATTTAGTATTTCACTAACATAATTGAAGTGTTACTTTCACTCAGAACATAATCTTTCACAGTACACAAAGACATTCATCTTTAATATGTTTGTATTTCCATCCATTTCAGGTTTTAAACAGGATGTTTTTACAACAATGATTTGCTACTTTATTTTGCGAGTTAGTAGTTGAACTGCTTGACTAATAGATTTTAAGTGAGTTAAAGATTCAGTATGTTTTCGTGAGGATCCAGTTTTGCATCATCATATTCCTCTGCATTATTACTCTCTCCTTGAACAACCCTTCTGAAATTAATGGAGTTCTGCTTGACTGCTTGCAATAGAGTATAGCAGTATACTTTTTAAAATATTGCTTTAAACATAGTATTTCTAGCTGCATTTTTTTCATGGTCTGTTCTTCATTGCTCTCAGTTTCATTGCTCTCAGCACCACAACTTTTTATTTTTTTTTTTTAATAAAAATAAGTGGTAATTGTAAATGTTAATACTTTTTATTTAATTAATTAAGCCTTTTGTTTTTATTGAAACATGTCAGTTGTCTTGAATTATATGTAATGGAGATCGGAGCTTCCTGTAGCTATGGTAGGGAGTAATTTACAGAATGGTTTAAGTGACTTTCTAGAGACTTATATGTTTTTTGGTTCATTTACATGCCAACTATATCAGTCAATTTAACTCTCCAAGTTCACCTGTTGTAGAAATTTCTTCCTTGCATATAGTGTCTGTAGGTTTTAGTACCTAGTAAAAAGCTTTTTTTTTTTTTTTTGAGTAGTTTGGTTTTTAAAAAATTCACTATGACCTTTTTTCTAAATAAGGAAAGGTTAATTTTGCTACGTAATATAACTGTCTATGAAGAGCCTTGTAAGCGTCATATGAGACAGTTGTTTCATCCTATACAAAGTCATCTGGTTTAAAGCATTGGTTTTTTCCTTGGGTACATTTAAAGCTATGTAAATTTAGAATTATCCCTATAATTATCAGGCTTTTCAGGGAAATAATTTCTTTTGACAGTTCGGGTTGAGTTACCGGAGTGAAACACAAGTGGGTTTGACTTGCAATGTTTATTTTCTTCCTTGCTTATTTTGGTCTCTACATTTTTAGAAAATAATTAATTCAACTGTAAATGAATCTGATGTTCTTTCTGGCTGCATGAGGAAGACCATTACAATCATTTAAGTTAATTGATCTGTCTAAATGCAGTTATTTTAAAAAATTAGCTTTCATATCGTCTAACAGCAAGACTAACAGTTCCTTAGCCTTCTCTTCTTTTTAATGCAAAATCTTTTTTTCATGCATTTAGAGTTTAAAATTTGATCTGTTGTTTCTTCTTTTTTTTACAAGCAACATTATTATTTTAAGTGGTAGAATGCTTTAATAGCAAAGTCCATTACTGTTATGAAAAATTATGCAATGTACTATTGATGAGATTCATTTCACCCCCTTGCAATCAAGTTGTCCCCAGGGTAGTTTAATGCATAGAACTGGCATCCTCATTCAGAAGGTCACATTTCACTCATTTTTCTCTTTTTCCTGTCTTTTACCTTAAGGTAAGCTGTCTTTTCTGTTTCATTTTTCAAGCTTAAAAGCAGTTACTGCTTTCCATGTTGTTATCTCTGTGTGGATTTTTTTGTGTGCAACTTTGCAATAGATAATGAATTTCAAGAAATTGAACTTGGAATAGTTTTATTGAAAAAAAAAAAAAGTTGTTATTTTTTATTTGATTCCTAGAAAATGCTAAAGATGAGTTCTCAGAAAATTCAACTTACTTAAAGTGCCAGTTAATTATGATTAAGATTGTGAATTTCATCTTTGGTCACTCAATAAAATCTCATCATCTGGATTTTATATTAATGTTATCTTTTCTAAAAGGTGACATTTGTTAATTTGTCAAGAATTTTAATTGTTTTTCTCTTTAGAGGAAGGGGTGTAGGAGGTAACCACACTGCAATTATGATTGTACACACTGCGCTACATACATTGTATTTTTAGAAATTAAAGATCAAGTAAGAATTGACTTAAATACTTGATCTACCAGTCCTATGTGATACTGTGGATCTTTGAACGTATATTAAGTGGCAAGTTCCATCTGGCTCTTCTCACTGGTCCAAAATGAATAATGCAGATTAAAAATTCCTGCATTGTTACGTGTAAGTCTAAGCATGTAACTTCCATTAAGTTTAGCCTTGATAATTAAGAAAGTAGACAGCTAACAGTGTGTATACAAGAAAGAGGTAACAGCTGAAGTTTGGCTGTGTATACATGTTCATTACCTAACAAGTTGCTACATGGGCAGAACTAATTGTCTTGTTTCCCATAGGTTTGACATGTTCCTAGGTCTACAGGAAGTTAAAAGCTCTAGCAGAATCTTTTCTTTTGGTAAAGTGTTTACAGAATTTCACTTGTGTCCAGTAAGGTCTGAGTTTTGATTGTGGACCTTCCCGTCTGGAATACTAGCAGATCTCTCTCTTCTACTTCACTGCCTTTTTTCATGAAAACTGTAGTAATGCAATTATCTTTGAGTCCTCTGTTCTGTCAAATCCATTTGAAATTGTCCAGTACGTTCAAAAGTAATTAAGAAGGGAGTCACAAATGCACAGAGTGTAATGCTGGACCTTTTTATTATATAGGAAACTATAATGAAAGCAAATATACTGAGGCATCCAAAAGTGTTCATTAGCCTCGTATGTATAATATAATTCAGATGTCTAGATTTATAGACTTTTTATTGATAAGAAGTGGCTCAATTTGGAAGTATCATACTCTTAATTTATGAAGAATAAGTATAACCTTAATTATATTTAAATTTTTATATTCAATCTTTTTTTTTTTTGCTTACATTTTGTAATGTTTAGTTCTGACTAAGGTAGTTTAGAATAGCTGCTTCTATTACAGGATATGAGCCTTTCTAACAGCAGTGCAGGTGGAACACTCCAAATACCTTGTTTTTCTTCTTGTATCTCTGTCAGTGGGACAATATGACTGGCTACTCTCTTCTTCCGTATAGCTGTGGGTTTTTGTGTGTGTATGTGTTATTAGGTATCCTAAAGAGAGGAGGCTGAGAATGAAATTAAAACCTTTGTACTTCAGGGTTTACCTGGGTCAAATTTGCATCTCAGATTTATTAAAAGTAGAGAGGCTCCTTTTCCTGCTCTTTCAGGCTACAAGCTTCAACTGCTTATTTTGAGTTTTCTCCACCTAAATGTGCAGGAGGAAGTCAGTTGTCTTCAGTAAAATGGCAGATAATTCATATGGAAAAAAAAGAAATAGTAAATTGTTCAGCTCAGTGGTAATTTGCTGCATACTTTGAGGAAGATGATGGAAGAAGCTCTCATAACCACTGTAGATTGCCAAGAGGAGAAGAAAGCCAGAAATCTTGCTGAAGTGCAGTTTAGGTTGTTTTTTGGCCCCGTGACTGACCTTTGAGCAGTGCTGCTGTTGCTGATGAAGGGACAAAGAAAGTAGCTAGACTGCAGAATACTTCAAATGTTCTTCTCTTCCTATCTCCCGTAAAGGAATTGATAACGTGGTAGCACTTTGTTTTCTCCCATTGTTTTTAGATTATAGGTGGGACATAACATTTAATTAATTAACAAAGTGTTGACTAAAATTCTGAAGATGAGTTTTGGCAATAGAATTCTAAGCCCTCATACTTTTTTTATTTGCAATTTTACTTTGTTATTTGTTATGTCCTTTTGTTACATTTCTTCAAAAAGAAATTCAGCCCAGAAAGTTTGTGAAACTTACTAAGGCCAAAAAAAAAGTTATAAATGTATTTTGTTACATGCATGCTTATACCAGTATGCATATATATACATATAAAAATGTATGTATACATATGTATATGTATGCATGTATGTATATATATACTTGAAACTGTATATGACATGAGTCAGTAGTGTATTGTATCACATCTGCAAACATCCAGAATTCAAGTCATATCCATACTGAGTTTTCTTTTTTTTTTTTTTCCCCTGGAAACAAATAGAGTTATTATGGAGGGGCTAAACCTGAATTCCTAATCATACTAATAGCTACTTCTTATGGAAAACAAAGTTTGCAAAGATGATCTTCCTCTGTGATGAAGTTCAGAAGTGAATGTTGTGGTTTTTTTCCTGATTTCTGCATGGTAGGCAGATCAGGACTTATATTCTACTATAGTATGCCTGGTACTTAAAAGACACACCTGACATGCAGTTCTGTCTTTGTAGGAGTTTGGAGGAGGCTTATCAAAGTAAATGCAAATATCTTCCTTAACATGAAATTTGTGAATATATAATTTACCCAAAGAGCTGTATCTTCTGCTGCTGTTAAGAAATGTGATATTAGTAAATAATAGTCTCATGTTTTAGAAAGTAAGGAAGCAGTTCTCCTTGAAAATAGTATTTTGAAATTAATTTGTAAGATTTTTAGGTAACATGCTACTCATACATGACACAGTTGGCACCCACCCCTTTTTTAATAGTTTATACAAAAACACAATTTCAGTGTTGTAGAAAGCAGAAAATGCCTTAAGAATGATCAGAATATTTTACAAGATCAATCTGAATCACTGAGAAACCTGGAAATATAAAGCTAATGATTTCTGATTCTCCTTACACTATATAAAGTCCATAACTTCAAATTATATATTTAAATTTCAAAATAGGAAGAAAGAACTACAAGTCAAATTCTGTTATGAGCATATTAACTGACTTTTTGCCTTAAGTTATGCATACAAGCTATGTTCTGGAGTGACATTGCTGATAAATAGTTGTTGCAGATATTTTTGCTAAATCAGAAGTAGTTAAGGCAAAAATACTAAGAAATCGGATACTTTTAAGAACATTAATATTTTAGTACCTTTGACAGATGCAATCTATTTTAGAGAATGGATTAAAATAGTGCAATGAGAACATTTTTTTCTGCAAACAGAGTTTTTTTGCCCAATTTTAAATCAAAGCAAGCATATTTGCCAGCTCTGTTGTTTGTGTTGCATCTCCCCAGTAATAATATCTTTTACATATATGCCTGGGCTGGAAGAAAAACTGAATGCTGTGCGTTTAAAGACTTCTGTAGTTCTTCCATTCATCTTAACCGTGAATGATCCTTATCTATTGAAAATTTACTATTACTACAACTGAAGTCACTGCAGAATTCAGAAGTTGCAGTAAGAACATGTAAGAACCCTCTAGCTATATGTTTTTGTTCTGTTTACTTGGATGTCAGGTTTCATTAGTGTTTTTGGGCCTATAAACAAGGTCGGCCTGAGGTCAAGCGTAGCTAAGAACCCTGATTTGAGCAAGTAGAGCTAAGGTACTGGACCGTGTGATCGTACTCTTATTACATTTTTTTCTCCAGTTCTTCTTTTTTTAAAAATCAAATAGCAGTGTGGCCATGTCTTAAAAGTTTAAAGAATTTGCATCTAAATCTTCTATATTTAAGGGTATGAGTTTATACAGTTTTACTGTCTTTAGTTTAATTTTCTTTCTAATTAGGTATGCTATCACTTACTCTTAAGTGTTTCTTAATCCTTTTGGCAAAAAGTTTTATCTTTATTTAAATTCATTCAATTTAATTCACAATTGCTAAGTTTAGAAGAATATATCAGTAAAATATAAGACACCCCATTTGTGATTTCTAGAGAAGGACAGCAATTTTATGCTTATCCAGATCTATTCAAGCCAAATATGTCTTTAAACTCAAGTTCAAATTTTACATTCACTGGCTGTTTTTTAGCTCACTTAAAGTTTCTAGTGTAAGTTATCTTCTTATATCTCATGACCTGTATCAGAAAGATGTATTTTGAAAGATGTATACAATGTAAATTTCGCTTTCATTCAGATTGCCTCCCACTACATGTTTTCAAATACAATACAAACTGTTGGCACATTAGAAGGAATGTCTTTTTTTTTTTTTTTTTTTTTTTTTTAGTATGAATCTTCATGTTTGTATTCAAAATTGAAACTGATAAAATCAGTACATGTTGAAGATGTCTGGGTTCTGCCTTTTATATAATAATCTTATTTGCGGCATCTCAGTTCACAAAGTCACTCATGGTGTTTTCACTTATTCTTCTGTTTTGAATGGGATAATTAACCATATATGAAAGTATATCAGTCTGTATATAATGTACACAAGTGTGGGGTTTTTTTCACCTATAATTAAAATTGAGATTATCATATTAGAAACTTGTTTCTCTCTGTTCCAAAGTGTTTTTATGAAACAAAGTCCTTAGCTAGCATTCTAAATTATTTTTAGTGTAATTTTCTCAATTTATATTTAATTATCTACAATACCTGAAAAACTGAAATTCCTGATTGTTCAGTAGCTTTTAAAATCCAGCACAGTGCTGGAGATGTCTCTTAAGTTTCATCCATGCTTTATACTTAATGTAGATAGCTTTTGCTGAAGCACCAGTACAGTCTTGCTGACTTTTCAAGGGGGAGAAAATTTGCAAGCTGTATAACCTGGAATGCTTTTACTTGCACATTGAAATTTTGACTATACTTAGTAAATCTTGTGTTCCTGCATCATCAGAGCCTTCAGTGGTTTAACTGAAGGAATTAGAAGTAGAAAGTAGGAAAATATTTAGGGCAAAAAGAATTGTAAGCTTATTTACCTAACATACTTCTGTTGTTTTCTTGCCTTTTTGGCAGCATACTGGTAAAAGCAGGTGATTAAAACTCACAGGAAATGTATTTTCACAGGAAATGTGGAGGTTGTTTTGTTGCATTTTCTATTTTTGATCTATAGAGAATAACTTGAAATAACTGCAGTAATTAATGATAAATAGTGATTACTTTAATTAGCCATCATGATCAAATTTCGGTTCATCAATTATATAAGATCTAGTTGAATGTAAGAATTTTTTTTTCCTTAACTTGTCTATACCTTTTTTGTTGTTGTTGTTTTCAGAACATTCCTGACGTAGATGATGAAGGATACAGCATTAAACCAGAAACAACACAGGATATCCTTTTCACTATTACTGTGCTAATTTATTTGATCTTGCAATAATCTTTTGAAGAGGAAGAATACTGCTTAAACAGTTAAGCAGAGGAAGATGTCTTTGTACTTGTGTTTCAAATTTGCATTCTTATGTTCACGTTTTCTGCAAACTATGGTGCATTTTGTCTAGCCTCGATTCTATGCGTGTGTAAATGTTAGAATTTAAATCTGATGTATTAGGAACAGTAAAAGGATGTTCTTTATCTAAAGACAACAAAGATGTGAACAAAAACTTTAAGGTAGCCAGGCAGATCTTTCTATGTGAAAAGCTTTCAGAGAGTTCATAAAGTAGAACTATCTTGAGCATGGTAAACAGTTACTGGTTCTATACCTGCACCCTCCCCACAGTTTTATAACATCATTAGAAAGATTGGGAGTGCCAACAGTCCAGAAATAGAACTTCTGCTTCTTAGTGAAGTCACTCCAGCACACAGAGTTTTTATTGTATGTTAATAGTTGTTGTGGTGAGTTTATAAGGTTTTTGCCATGAGTCATTTTTCATGGAAGCTCATGATTTTTTCTGTTCTTTCTCCGAAGAGAAAGATCTTTTCCTTGTTTTCCCATCAGAAACAGGCTGTGCTCAGGACCTGAGATCTGGCTTGTGGAAGGTCTAAGCAAGCCCTTAGCAAAATCACTTATTTTTGGGAACGTATTCTACTTTTCTGGGGAGAGACTAGAAATAAAAGGTAAATTTACACTTGAATTTACCTTAAATAGTAAAAAATTTTTTTTCGTTGAAAGCACCTTAATGTGTGCCAATCCTTCAGAGCTTCTCTGCTCTTACCAATTTTGCAGAATATTCTTCTGTTGACCCCAGGGACGTTTGCTTTGCTGTTAAAAACAGTCACGTTATTTACAAAACCAATATAATATAAAAGTGAAAGACTATTATCCAATTCTGGAGGGAACATCATTACTTTATGCTTTATATATAGTTATGAAACGGAGACAGGAGTGAATAATGTTCATTCTTTGTAAATGATTCACCCAGACATTCTTTTCTCCATTATCCTTTCTGTCATGAGGAAATGGAAAAGTCTGTACATCTAGTGGCAAAGCTCAGTGATTTGCAATCCTTGTCAGCTAGATTATACCACAGCTTCAGAATCTCTTGGCCAGATTCAGGTAGTCATCAGTTTTCTTCTTTTCCTTCCAATAGCATCCAAGGATGGTTATTTATTCTGCGTATGGGAACTCTTAAGATGATTTGCTGGCAGTCAAGCTTTGTAAGGCCAGTCTTAAGTGTTGAAAAAACTTTCATGAAGTGACCTTTCGTTTCATGGCATTCACATGTCAACTGATCTTTGCCAGTAACCATTTAATAGACTTCAGTGGTCAGACTGTGCCACTTTACAAAAGCTGTGTACAACAGCCTGATGGGTAGGAAATGAATCTTGAAACTCAGAACCTCTCAAAAGAAAGCAATTTTCTGAAATAAAAAATGACTTGTCTTTAAAACTGTGCTTTCCAGATGTGATCGATTTTTGAGGCTGGACAGACTAAGATGGAGATATCTGAATATTGTTTCACCAGATCTCAGGGAATCTATCAGTTGAATTGGATTTGGAATGCCTTTAGGGTTTAGGGTTTTGACATTTGTCAGGGAATACTTTGAAGAGATTTTCAAATGGCTGTCTTTTTTCAAAGAGAAAATAACAGAAGCAATATATAGATACACTCAGACAGCAATATACTTTTTGTGTTAGAGTACAAGAAATTTTTCAGTTTGTTTCTTGTAAAAATAAATGGACTTTTAAGAATTAGAATAGACTTTCAGAGCTTTTGCCCAATGGAGCTTATATGCATATGAAGAAGCATATAAAAAAAACGGTGCTACATATATTTTGCTAGTTTTGAAGGCTGTCTTGTCGCTGTGATTCCTTTGTAGGCTGACAGTAGTGTTTCGTTTACTGGACAGCCTTCTGTGTAACTGGCATCTTTTGCAGTGAAACTGTCAGCGCTACTCTGCAGAAATGGCAGGTTGTAATGGCTGCTGCTCCTGCTTCCTCTGCAGTTACACTTGGCAGAAGTACCGTGGACACTCCATTGTCATTTCCACCTTAACTGAGAAAAACATATCAAAGAGAACCATTTCTATTCATCCAGTGATTCTGACTCTGAAGATGATGAACCCAGGAGGTTCCATATAGAAATAAAACCTGTGCAGCCAAATAATAGTTCTCAATACACTATGCCTTCATTGGATGAATTAAAAGTTTCTATAGGGAACATTGCTCTTTCTCCAGCAACATCTGTAAGTAATTTTGTTCTTTGTATTTTTAATGAGAAGAAAAGTCATTAGGAATCTTTACTATAAATATTCAATTTACTACCCAGAATTTATTCTATATTCAAGTTCTTTTCATTGCAGAGTAAGTTTCCCTTAATGCACTTCATTGCAATATAAAATAATTCTCCCTTAGATTTTAACTTTCTTGTAAGTCTTAGGAATGCTCAGACTTTTAAAACTGGTTATATTATGTGGATATAGGTAGTTTGTAAGGTGCAGCTTTACTGTGTGCAATCTGCCTAATCACTGAATGATCCTTCACATCAAGCCATGGTACCAGAAATAGTTTTGGATTTATCTAGTACGATATTTAGATCAGAATTATGATGGCTATGATAACAAGGAAGATACTATATGAAACATTAAAATACTAATGGTGATTTTTCTATTTTTCCCCATGTTTTGAAAGCAGAGACACAGTCCTGTAAGTACAAAATGGCTTTTTATTCATCTTTTTAATTTAAAATCAAATGAGTGTGCTATGTGTGAGAGTTATTGAGAAAAGCTTAGGAATATTTTATCTGTCAGGTGTACAGTGCAATATGAAAACTGTTTAGTCTCACTGACCTAGCCTGCAAAGTTGTTTAGTAATACTGATGACTTCATCAGCTCAGAAGTCTTCTTTCGTGCCTCTTCTTGTCCCATGTCATGGGTGTGCATTAGTTCTGTCACAGGTCATGTTCTGGTTTTCTATAAGCTCCAGAATGTTTTACCTGGCATTGAAAGCAAAATACCTCATAGAAAGTTGAGTGGAAATATGAGCCCTGAGACTATTAAGCATTCTGTTTGGAAATTGGTTTTAAATTTTTTTTTTCTTCTGTTTCAGGCACAAATGAATCGAAATTCATCCAGTAAGTGTGACTGTTTAATTTCTAATCTGTTTATGTTAGTTTTTTGATGTAGCATGAAAATAGACTTTTTTATTGTTTAAGAAATGAACTTACTCAGCATTTTAAGTAGGAAAATATTTATCTTGTCAATTCTGGATACCTTTTTGATATTTTCCTTCAAACAGACTACTCACAGTCAATTCAAAGGACAAAATTAACTTATCTGGTCAAAATTTCAAAGCCGCTAGTAACCTCCAAAGATCTCTTCATTTTCTATATTCTTAACTGTTCCCTGTGCTGGGAATCAGATGAGACTGTCTGTGACTGTGATGAAAATAAGTCCAAGAGTCAAATGGAGGTTACTCTTGTGTAAGTTCTTGGTGCCCTTCCATCATCTTAAGTATTATCCACAGAGTTGCAAAGTACTCCGTTTTAAAACCAAAAATACAAAACCTGACCATGAAGGCAGAGTGTGTGAGTCTCAATCCTCTAGGTTGCTTGGGTTTTTTTTTTTCAGTGAGAAAACAAGCCAGAATTTCTGAAGAATAAAATTGTTGTAAGCAGTTTAATTAGAGAAAGAAATTTAAAGTGATTTAAAGAAATAATTCCTTCCGAAATGCTTTGCTCTGTATAGTCCCCTTCCTTCAGAAGGTATTTCAGGAGCATCTGAATTCACTTTATTTGAAATAATATATTTTCTTAATAATTCATAATTAGCTTTGAATAGCAATCATAATCATTTACTGTCTTTTTATAATGAAGCGGAAATATTTATATTTTAGCAAACCATAGCTTTGGTCATATTGTTCCGTCTTTTGCTTAGGTGAGGAGTTGACAAAATCAAAGCTTTCAGCTCCGACAAATGAGTAAGTTCAACTTTTAAAATTATGCCAAATTAAGTTTGGGGGGTGGGAGGGAGGGGAAGATTTGATCTTATTTTTCTCCAGTACTCAGAAAGTCATTGGAATTTTCAGATGACTGCTATTTTAAGCATCTCTTGCATTATAAGAATTAAAGAGTAATAATGTAACATTGAAGATTTCTATTTGCTTGCTTTTCCCTTTCTAATACATTTTCTTCTTTGTGATGTTTCAATTGGTATTTAAAATTACATGATCAAAAATTATTGCTTTTTTTTGTTTAGTTTCCATTGCATACTGTTCCCAGAATTTGGACAGTTTATACATTGCTTATATATAAGTATATAAGAAATATGTATAGATATATGAGCTGAAACAAATCAGTTTGTAGATGTACCCCTGCTGAAAGTGAGAGTACATACTAGCATATGTATATATGTCCATACACAAAGTTGCACAAAAGTAATGAAGGGGTCAATGCATACAGTTTAATTATGTATAAACTAGTTCTACAATTTGTGCATTTACTTTTAGATGCAAAAGCTAATGAATACCACAGATGAACTATCAGTGCTGTAGTTTGAATGTTAGGAGTATGTATGTTATGAGTATGTGTGCCTTTCATTTGTATTCCAATTGTAACTCTTACTATAGAAAGGGGAACAGTGACCTTCTGGCATGGGATCCACTGTTTAGCAGTTCCCTCGAATCTTCCTCTTCAGCTTCCTTGGCTTCCTCATCCTCCTCAGGTGAGATATTCGATAGCAGGAAAGTATTTTCTGCATATTTTTCAGGATGTTCTGTTGTTACTTTTTTAGTAATTGCATTTGTTTAAATTGCCAAAATGAAAGAATTTTTAAAGTGGTATCCCATGTTGTGAATAATACGGAAGGTATGATATATCAGACTTTCAAGCTGGGGAACAAATGGGGAGAGGGAACACAAGAAACCTTTGGAAAATTCTATCTTGCTTTTGGTTTTTTCTCTCCTTCTCTTCCTTTCCAAAATTGATCATCTGTGCTGAAGGAATAATGTAGTCAACTTTTTTTGCTGATAGGTCTAAAAGATTAAATGCAGGATATTGCAGCAACTGTGAACCAAGCTGAGCATTGATTTTGAACAGGAATGGATTTCTTCTTTACAGAGGGGGTTGCTGAACTACCTAGTACAAAGCCTCCATAACACTTAGCAGTGAAGAGTCTGTTTTCTGTATGAATTCATTATTCATACAGAAAATACACATTATTCAGTTATGAGATGTGTGGGCAGAACTGGGGGGCAATGTGAGAAAAGGGCAGGACTGAGGCTGGATGAGAGGAAGGTTGTTGCACCACCTGAGAGGAAGTGAATTGTATGTATGTGAGTGAATTAGGCTGAAAAGAAGTTGTGTTTTCTCAAAATAATCTGTTTTTCTGGCTATATTATTGCTTTGGTCATAGATCATAGCCCTGTAACTGCACACTGATCTCTAACTCGTATTTATTCCCCATACTTTGTGCTTTGGTGTACACGCACTTCATAGAGGTGCCCCAGCTTGAAGAGTTGGTAGAAAGGGCTTGGAGAATCTCTCCATAATAGTGCTTTGTAGACGTTTCCTTGCTTGCATGCAAGTGCTGAAGATGACTCCACATAAGCCCCATATTGTTGATTTTGTGATTTCTTTCTCTGCTGTTTGCTCCACAACTATCACCAGACCCCTTGTAGAACCACTGGTTACTTTTTCCATACCCCATCATCACCCTGAGGTCAGCTATGCTAGTGGTAAAAACATCTTTGCTCTGTGTAACGAGGTGTATCCAATCTTTCCCAAGCAGATGCTGATCTATGGACAAGGATTCATGGTCACAGAACCCCAAACACTGTCACCACCACCATTTTGCAGTCATTTCCTGACCTGTTTTATTAGTGCCCTTCTGATGCTCTCACCAGCAAGATTGAATAGAAGACAACCTAAGCCCCATGCTATTGATTACTGCTCCCAGCAGAACTCTGTAGTTAGTGCTGATACTATGAATTAGATGTATGCTTCACATGGAAGAATGGAGGGATTAGTAGTTACAGGATTCAGCGGTCAGCTTTAGCAATCCCTCCACAATATCCTAGATTTAGGCTCCCAGCAGGAAGCAAACCTCTCTAGTTGATACCTTGAGTTGATAGATGTGTTTCTTTGTCCTGTACGGCAGGGAGTCACCCTTTATATGACCTTCTTTTTCCAGGTAGTCTTCCAGCTGGCATTGTTAGGAGTACTACATTCACTGCAAGTAGGCTCATGTGTCTTCTCTTCAGCTGTGAGGGCAGTGAACCCCTTCAATTGTAAGCCTTTAGGAGAGGCAGGAGCTTTCCTTTTAGTCACCAGCTTCCGTCCTTTCCCTCTGATGTTACATAACCTGCTCATTTCCTCCTATAACTCCTTCACTTGGCAGCATAGCTTCTTCAAGGCAACCTACAACTATCCCGCAGGACGGGTGATTGTCTGTCCTGGTGTTAGACAGAGGCCTACGTACTGCCTGAAGTCTGGGACTTGAGGGGCCACATCTACCAACTGAAGTTTGGTTTGTGATTAGTTGATTTTTTGCTACTCATGGGTAGAAGAGTAAAGCAGATTAGAAAAAGTTCATATAGTTCCTCCTGTCAGCAGAATGGTGGAGAGAACAGCCTCTGGCTGATGAGCAGTGACAGATCACTGGGATCAATAGCCAGACATCAGGGGCAGTCTGCACATGGCCTTGCACCTCCTAAAAGTGGCTTATGTGCAAATCCCTACATTTGATTGAAATTGATGGAATTTAGTGCCTTGTGGGCATAAGTCAATTTTAGATATGAAAGTCAATGTTAGATATGAGAAATATCTAAATATCTAGATATTTTGCTTTTATAATGTTTCTCTGCTAAATAATTATTAAAAGGATTGTTGTTCTAGGAATTAACTAAGCAGTTTACATTAGTGAAATGACCCATGCAGTTAAGTAGAAAGAAAGCATTCTAAATATCAAAGTAGTAATATATTTGGAATTTATTTCTTTTTTTACTGAATTGCAGTAGTTCATATTGTTGTTTAAATCAAGTTAGCTTCTGATGCTCGTTAATCTGCAGCTTTTAAAAGTACACAACTTTGATCTGATTCTCTTTTGAAACCTGTAGAAATCAGTGTTTTATTTCCAACTTGAATGTTAATATAGATAATGCTGCTGTTGAAAGGTTTTAATAGTTTCAATCCAAAACTTAAATTGCTTAAATACACAATAAATTGTTTGCTTTGTATACAAAGTATGATCCATCACATGCCATAGATACTTCTGTCTTTTTCCTGTTAAGGCATTTCTTAGGATACTGTTTCATAACTGTGTTAATCATTGAACACCTAAACCACTGTGGTATTTTTGCAGGCTGTGGTTTATGCAGCATAGAAGTAAACTTTGGTCATCCATGAATAATCCTGTTTTATTAGACATTTAAGCTAGTTTTGTTATCTTGAACAAATGCAACGTACATGCTTAGTGATCTACGATCTTTTATAAATGCTTCTTTTATTTATCTTCCCCATTTTTATAAACAGGCATTTTAAGAATAATCTTGCACATTTCCCCATAGTTTTAGTATGAGATTTACAGTTGCATTTCAAAGGCTTTGAATGATGTTTTCAGTACCTAAGTACATAAAATACATAAAAATGTCAGAAAGAGAAAGCTGTGTTAAGTATCTGTTTATCTGGTCTTAGATAATGTACTTGTTCATGACAGAAAGAAGACTTTAGAGACCTATGCTTCTAATGTGAACTTTTAAATTTATTGCTCTCTTTAATTCTGTGTGCCACTCTGCTGTTGCTCTTAGCTTTGCCAATCTGCAAAACATTAAAGAGTTGACTAACTGCATTTGCTGCTTCTGTTGTCATCTACTCAAACAGGCAACAGCCAAATGCAGGGAAGACTTGTGGAAAACTCATTTTCTGGCAGGTGGAAGACTCTGGGAGGAGAGAAAATAAACTGGGGTATATGATGCCTCATGCATACTGTAACTCACTAAAAAAGGGGTTGATAGAATCAGAAAAATAAGAAGCAAGCAACATCTCAAGACTTCATAGTCATCATTCATTCACTGAACAGTCATTTATGTTGGGCCTTTCCATTACAGGTGTGGGTAAGAGCATAAATGTTTCAAAGGAATGTAGAAGAGTAGATTTGACTAAGTTGTTTTGAAAGAAGTTGAAAGGAAATAAAAATGGATTAGGACACCAAAAAGGAAAATAAAAGAACAAGAGGAAGTTAAACTTAACATGATATAGAAGAATTTAGAGATTAAACAAAATCATGAGAATTTGGGACTTAAGGGGAAAGAAAAAACATAGATTACTTCTTGGCTTGCATAAGGAATGGAAAGTGACGTGTCTGACAGTGTGGACAAAGCCAATATAATATATGTTTTGTTGGTTTTTTTCTTTTTTTGTAAGTGGTGTGATTTTTAGCCTAATAGAGCAATTATTTTTCATGCTTGCTAGTAATAATGCAGAGGATATTGGTATTGAATACACCTTTTAAGTCTGGATTTATATTTTATCATTTCAGTATTCCATCTTGTTTCAATTCTTACCTTTTCCTTCAGCTACTCTAAGAGAGCACAGTAGGAATTCCTCCTCATCTACCAGTGACTTGCCTGGATGTAGACTGTCTCAGTCTCTGCTTGGACTCCAGACAGATTCTGGGTCTGGAAGCCCATCCTCACCAGACTTCGTAATTAGCACTTCGTGCAAATCTGGTGCAGAAGTACCATCAGGGAATATCAGTACTTTATCCTCTGTTTCATGGTCTCAGAGTCAGTGGATTTCCTTCGCTGATGAACTTTTTACAATTAGAGAAACAAGCACAGACAAGAAGGAGCAACAAAGATTACATTTTAAAACTGAAAATGCCTGCCTTGCCTCTTCTGCTTTGCTTGAGAATTCTTCCAACTGCTGTGCTTCTGAGGATCAAAGTGACCTTTCAAATAATACTATATGCCATGAACTATTATTCATTGAAGAAATTAGCACTGCTGCCGAAATTTCTTCCACATCATCTTCAGCACATCTGGACTATAGTTTAGTGTCTCCTTGTGTTCATTCAAACAAGGGTATGGCAAGCATGCATTGTGTACTGCTCTTTGCTAATAACTGACTCCAAAAAGCAAGCTTTGGACTGATTTTTCATTTCTTTATTCTAGCTTACCTTAAAATTAACTTCTTAACTTAGAATGTACTAAATTGCTTGTTAGCATCAATTTCATTGAAATTTAGGACACTGAAATAAATATTCAGCTTGACATAAGAGGAAAAATCAATTTATTTAACTGTAAAGGCACTGCTTTTTCTTAACTATATGCAGCTTAACTTTTCTGGAAATACACATGTACTTTCCTGGAATGTCAGAGAGCAATGAAGTCTCAAAGATTAAATGCTTGATTTCGCATAAACAGTTCCATTCTTAAACAGATGTATTCTGAACCTGCTTTCTACAGATCAGATTAAATAAAGTTAAGTAAATTTGACTGAGAACAGTTCCTCCTTAACACCCAATATTTTAAAGAGGATCATATTAGAATAATGCTACATACTGAAAGAGCAAAGCAACAAGCATTGAGCATGATTTGCTGAATATCTGTGATACTGAAGCAGCCTGGGCATATGGTGGTTATAGTCAGTATTAGCCAAATTTCTTCCCAAGTCAGCAATGGAACTTCATTTCCTCAGTGAGGGCAGAGTTATGTTGGATGCCTGAGAAAATAAAAACTACGTAACATTAATAAAATTAATCTTAATATTACCTTACTTAATCAAAAAAAGAACTATCCAGAGTAATTTCACAGGATTATAGAATGGCTTGGATTGAAAGGGACCATGAAAACCATCCAGTTTCAACCTCCTGCCTTAGGCATGTTTGCTACCCACCAGCTCAGACTGCTCAGGGCCCCATCCAGTCTGTCTTTGAACTCCTCCAGGGATGGGGCATCCACAGCTTCTCTGGGCAGTCTGTGCCAGTGCCTCACCACCTTCTCAGTGAAACATTTCCCCTGACATCTAATCTAAATCTCCCCTCTTTCAGTTTAAAGCCGTTTCCCCTTCCAGTCTATCATTGTCTACCCATCTACCTATCACTGTCTACCTGTGTAAAAAGTTCATTTCAAGTACTGGAAGGCCACAGTGAGGTCTCCCTGGAGCCTTTTTTCTCAAGGCTGAACAAGCCCAGCTCCCTCAGTCTGTCTTCAGAGAAGAGATGAATCTCTCCAACAGTTCCACATCATTCTTGTGCTGGGGGCCCCATGACTAGATGTGTTACTCCAGATTGGGCCTAATGAGGGCAGAGCAGAGAGGGACAATGATCTTGTTCTTCCTGCTGGCCACTCCTCTTCTGATGCAGCCCAGGATACTGTTGGAGTTACAGGTTGCAAGTGCACACTGCTAATTCATACCCATCTGTTAGTCCATCAGGACCCCCAAGTCCTTTGCAGGACTGCTTTCAAGGAGTTCTACCAGTCTTTACACATTTACACTTTACATCTGGGATAGCTCCAATCAAAACACAGCACCTTGCCTTTTTTTTGAGGGAGCTGATAAGATATGCAACAACTATAAGTATATATTCGGGTTTCTATTTTGAACTTACAGCATACTCATTGGATGGCATTTAACATTTATTTTCAAATACAGTTCTCTTCAGAAAAGTGACTGTGTAAAAGTGGCATCTTTATACTGCTGCCATCATCTGTTGGTTGTGTCTACTAGATTTAGAAGGACATGGGGCAGTATTTTGTACTGCTTTTAAGATCTGACAGGTTGGCTAAAAGAGATAATAAGGAGCTATTGTGTTCTTGCAATCAATAGAGTAATTTGCTGAATTTTTTGTGTTAAACTGGCATTTACTTACTGAAATCAGTGGAATTTCAGAAGGCGTGATTTGATATTAACAGTTATGCTATATTATCAACCAGGACCAAATGTGAATTTCCACTGATTTTTCATTTATGGTAAGGCATGAAAGATTGTCCTATATACTATATAGAATATACACAAGAATGAACTCAGGTAAAACCTTCTTTTCATACAAAGCCCTGAGATTAGTTGATAGAAAATCACTTGAGAGCATTGAGAAGTACCATGATGCCATTTTTAGAGTCACTTTTCAGAGTATCTCATGGCTCTTTTTAAAGTAATTTTTGATTTGTGGTGAATCTTACAAAATAGAACTGTAAAACAGGAACTTTTAATAGAAACATTCTGTTTGGTTTTATTCGGTTGGTTTTATTTGACTACCTATTTATGTTCACTATTTATGTGACATGTCTAATTTTGATTTTCTTACATTTGCTTTCTTTCAGCAAGACCCACAACTCCTCTTACCGTCGGCACCATTGTACCCCCTCCAAGGCCTGCTTCAAGAACAAAATTGTCTACAGGGAAACTTAGTGGAATTAATGAAATAGTATGTATTGATCTTTTTTTAAATTCTTGTTTATAAATCAATTTCAGATATACCACTTGTTTGCATTGTTACAATGGAGTTACTTTCCAGTCAGGGCTCAAGAAATCACATACTCAGATTTTCACCACTGCCAGATAAGTGTGGGCATTGCTTGCAGTAAGCGTGTTATTATAACAAAAATAATTCTGAACTGATCTTGGATTGTTTTTAATTGAATAAATAAATAGTTTGAAAATGCATGGGTAGCGTGTGAGGGGGGATTAAATTATTCACAATGTTAAATTCTAGTAAAATTATTAGCAAAGCTTCATTGATGTAGGAATATCACCAAAAATTTGGGGAATTAGTGGTATTAAGTGGGTCATTATCAGTCATGCTTTGATACAAGTAGACATGCTGACTTCACCCTGCCCTTGGTGGAGGTGACTGGTGAAGGGAGGTAGTGGATTGCAGCAGCTGCCCCTCAACATAGAGAGGGGTCATCTCTGCTCCCTGCCTGCAGTGCAACTCCACCTACTGATCAGGAATGTGGCAAAGAATGCACTCAGGCAGCATATCAAACCAAACCGTGCTTGATCTCTTCTATGAATATTACGATTCTTTGGGTTCCATTTGACTTACTTGAAAAAAAATTTTGCTGTGGTAAGATCCTTTCCCTTCCATTGTTTCAAATTAGCAAGATACTACGTGGCCTAGCAAGCCTATGGGGACAGGCTGAGTGAGATGGTACTCTTCTGCTTAAAGAAGGGAAGGCTACGGGGGAGACCTTATAGTGGCCTTCCAGTACCTGAAGGGGGCCTACAGAAAAACTGAGGAGGGCCTTTTTGTGAGGGCATGTAGTGACAGGATGAGAAGAAATGACTTTAAACTAGAAGAGGGTAGATTTAGTCTAGATATCAGGAAGGAACTCTTACTGTGAGGGTGGTGAGACACTGGAACGGGTTGCCCAGTGAGGTTGTGGATGCTCCCTCCCTGGAAGCATTCAAGGCCAGGCTGGATGGGGTTTGAACAACCTGGTGTAGAGGGAGGTTTCCCTGCCTATAGCAGGGGAGTTGGAACTAGATGATCTTAAAGGTTCCTTCCAACCCAAACCATTCTATGATTCTACAGTCTCCAGGGAAAATTTGTCTTCTCTGTTTTATGCTGGAAAGTAGGATATACAAAGCATTAAAAGATCTAAGCAACACGTAAATATTTATTGCAAAACGAAATGAAGATCTATTTACAGTATTTTTCATGTTTGTAAAATTAATTTTTAAATGACTTTCTGCCTGTTTGATACTCTTGTAATCTCCTTTGTTCAGCCTAGGCCATTCAGCCCTCCACTGACCTCTAATTCAAGCCCACCACCTGCAGCTCCCTTGGCACGTGCAGAGAGCATCTCCTCAATATCCTCTTCTGCTTCCCTTAGCGCAGCAAATACACCTACAGTTGGTAAGTTACATTAACCATATTAACTTATTAACCGTATTAAATTGCTAGTGGTGGCCTAATTCTAGCACTATGTTTTGCTTCTTAGGAAAACCATTCCTTGCATTTAGTCGTTCCATGTGTAAGTCTAGTCTGGGTACCTCAAATATCGCTTGAAATACCTACCTGTAATTGACAGGACAGTATTCTGTACTGTCAGAACAGTTCATTTGATTAGAGTAGACCATTGATCTAATTTTCACTTGTTCTTTAGTGAAAGATTTTTCAAAACTGAAAATACCGTATAACTTTGTGTTTTGTGTTCATCAAGCACAGCATGTTATCGTGTACTTGTTTGAAATTTGTTATAAGTGCAGAAATATTTAAGGATGCTTATAAATTTGAATGAAAACAGATGTTCAAAACAGAATGTATTTGCTATTTGTATTTGCTTTTTATTGTTGTAATTGCAGTTTCCAAAAAAAAACCACAAAAATATGCATTTTTTCAAATTATTGAAGCATATTACCTAAACAGAACTTGTTGATAAAAACATGAAAAATAGCCAAAAAAGATGAAGATGAAAAGCAGATCAGTCTTCACATATAGTCACAAATTTCAGAAGATTTTCTCTTGTTTTTAGGGGAAAGTCCTTGAGTTTTATATTTGGTTATAACAAACAGTAAGGAGACTTCAGAAGTGTTTTGTTTGCTTTTTTTGCTGTTGTTGTTTTAAATACATTTTAACTTGCTTCTTTAGCAGAATTGTAGTATTTCATTCCTGAATGGTATTACACTTCAGTCCCAAGTCAGACTTTCAATTAACAGTTATCTGTGAATGTTACTGATACCAAGGATTTCTCAGACGAGCTCAGCATCTCTGGAGAGCATCCACACAGCTTCCTAGGGAGTAGTCCACCTGGCAGGAAGTACAACAGTTTTTTCCTTCTGCAAAACCTAAGCTAGTAAGCGTCAGATGCTGTGGTAGCAGCACAGTTAAATGTTTACTAATTACCAAATGCTGAGAACCATCACAGAAAGATAACTGATATTTTATCAGTTTTTTTTATTTATAAAATATTTTATACTTTAACTGATATTATAACTGATAATAACTGGTGGTCAGAGTCCATCCATACTCACTTCCTCAGGCCTTAGCAACTAGTGGTAGCAGCCTCAATAGCTCCAGTTCTCTGCGTGTGCATGTGTGTATGAGGAAAAAGGGTAAGGAGGTGTGTGCTGCCACAGGGTTTTAGCATGGTTATTAACCTGGTCTAGCAAAAGTAAGCGGGCTCAGTTCTGTCTGCTTAGTGTGTGGGAATTAAATAGTCCTGGAGTGGTTGGGTGCAGAGTGCTGAATGACGCTGGGGCATGAGGATGCTCTACGCTACTATTCTTCCAGCTTTCGCACAGTCCAGTGTTTGCCATACTCTCTTCTGAGTAATGGAGAGGTGAATGTGAACTTGTAGGCATATTTCTTTTATGTGTCAGCATTATATTCATATGCAGAGAATTTATATATGTAAATTAACATCTATTTTTGCTTGAAATATTTTGTTTTCTTGCAATGTTTTGTTTCATTTAAACATAATAGAGGATGATCTTTTGATTGGAACACTCCCTACAATAGAAAAGCTTTGTGACACACCACCAGGTATTGTATTAGATGCAGATTTACATGTTAACTAATCATCCTAATACAGTGCACCTAATAAAATTGCATTTCTTTCAAAAAAAAGTTTCTCCAGCCATTTCTGGTGTCTGGCAGATACAAGTAGCTTGAAAGCTCAACTACTTATAGTTATATATTATCAAAATGACCAAAACTTGCTATAACTACTTTAATATGTTATAATCTTCTATCTATTCCTTCAAAACAAGCCAAAACCTGGTCTTTTGCCTTCAATTTTGCATTACAAGTTTCATTCAAGATAGGAGAATACATTTTAACTCTGATAATCCTCATTCTCTTCAGATAAGTCAGGTAATTTTTTTTTTTATTTTTTCATACAATACAAAGCTATGAAGATACAAATAAATTAGGGTGTACTTTTTTTCTGAATAAAAAAAAGCTTAGTCAATATTAAAATTATCCAAGTCTTCACACCTAAACTGATCTGAAACCACTTGATCAAATATTGTCCTATTTGTGACCAGTGATGCAGTGTTTTTTTCTGCAGTTTGCCATCCTCCTTGTCCATGTCAGTGCCACTACATGTCAACATAACTGAGAGGCTGTTATTGTTGATCAGGTTGAGGCAGATAGCAAGGCATCAAGACCAGCTTAGCTGGCATTGCTGAAGGTCCTACTCCTAAACACTTGAGCTGCAATCCAGGATGGCACAATTTTGTGGCATCCTGTCCCTCTGAGAGGTTGCAGCTAACTTGGAGGGCACTGAAGCAGGATATTGCTGCCTTACATTTGTAGGCATATATTTTGAGCTGCAAGGCAGCAAAACAATGATATCTTGTTCAGTTAGACAGCTATATGTCTTTCAGTTTATTGGTTTTTATCAAAGTGCTTAGATTATCATTAATAATAAATGATCTTGAAGAGTAAGGCCTGTATAATTAAGTAGTCATTCAGATACATCTCAGAGAGATGCATAAATGTATGTGTTTGCTTTGGTGTTACCAGCAAAATGTAAAAATAAACTTCTTATTCCTAATAAGTTTCCCTATTCCATCAATAAATGAATATTTTTCTTTTACTGATAGGAGAATAATTTAAGTATTCGCATTACATAATTTTCAAATATCGATATAAAGGTATTTACAAGGCTAATGTAAGTTTTATATAGAATGGATAAATCTGTGAATAGTCTGATAATTAATAAATAAATAAATAATATTCAACTGCAATTGCTTGTTTTCCATCAAATGCATATTTTGGCTTGGATGGAGAATACTTCTGGAGCTTAGTGTTTCATCAAACATAATTTCTTGAAAAGAATGGATCTGGTTGTTACAGTTTTTTTTGAAGTCATCACTTTTGGATTTCTAAGACTACTGAGAATCACAGCTAGATTTCAGGAAGAGATGTAAACACTGGAAACTTCACCCATGTGTATTCTGAAAGAACAAATAAAAATTACTAATGTTCATTTAAATAATTATTAAACAAACAATCAAAAAAAAGGCCAGCATCATATTAATTCATTCACTGAAGAATTTTTTGTTTTGAACACTTGTGACCAGAGCAATGCTTTGCATCTAAGCAGTCCTGAAGCTGCTCTAACACTTTTTCATATTGCTAGGAAGTATTCTGAACATTTTAATACCTTAGGGAACAAATCCTTATGGAGAGCAAGTTATGGAAGTATCAAAATTAGACCAACTCTCCTATCTTTTCCTATCCATTTGTTTCACTTTCCAGTTTTTATATCTTTCACTTATCTCTGAATTTAAGTGTAAAATCTCAGACCTTCCTTGAGGAACAAGGTCCTGACTTCCTTTTTTGTTTGTGGAAGAGCTCAGAAGGCACAGACGCTAAGGTAGAGTTTGTAGGATTAGTATGCCATGGGCAATGTTACACAGGATTTTGTTTCTACTTTGTGATACGAAGTTAATTTCTCATTTTGCTCATGACATGGTAAAAGACCATATCTTCCTTTTGATAGATACATTATGTGATAAACCAGTTCAGTAGTGATATGAAAAATGATTAAGATGCTCTCTAGTATGCTGCTGCACTAGTAAAAAAGATGAAACTTCTAGTTTTACAGTTTATATTAAGTAGCTGGCTCCACATGGAAAACACCAGGAGAAAGTAAAATCCCATGACAATCAGTTTTGTCGGTTGCACAGTTTTAAAAAAGCCTCAGCATGAGGTCTAAGTTGGTTTTTGAAGCTCTACATTTTAACTCTGTTGTGTATGCACGGGCACCTATGAAGGCTGATACAAACCTGATAATTACTTTTCTTGTGAACTGCTGTGTGTATCCAGGTATTTCCAAGATATTCCTATAAATGTTAGATAACTTAGCAAATTATTTTTACAGTAATTTCTGCACAGAAATTCTAACCTTTGTTGGCTGAAATAGTTAAAAGGATATTCAACAATTCACTACTGAAGGGTAATATTAATGTGTTTGCATTTAAGTTCATATAAAAACTGTAGCTGAATTCTTTCCATTTCCCTGACCATTTTATCCTACGTTTTTCCATGCAATAAGCATACAGTAGGTTTTGTGTTTTGTTTTTTAACGTAATGTAGCTAATGTCTAATGTCCTTTGGATCTGCTGACTTTGGTGTCATTGTTAGCCATTTTAATGCATTTTCTGTGTCTCATGTATATTTTTGTATGTCTGTCCATTGACAATATGTCATACCAATAGTCCTGTTTTCTTAGGCTGCTAAGCAGTGTTTTGATGGTGTAATTGTACTGTACGTTGTTTTTTCCTAATAGTGTTCAAGTACTACTTCAGGTTCTACTGTGACCTTGATGGTAGTAATGTCTTGTGGAAATGACAGATGTCAACTGTTCTGAAATCTATTGCTAAGCTTTTATAAGTTAAATCTATATACACTGTATGTATTCTAGGTGTTTCACGTGGTCCCAGCCCTGTCAGCCTTGGAAACCAGGACACCTTGCCTGTCGCAGTAGCCCTTACTGAATCTGTTAACGCCTACTTTAAAGGAGCAGATCCCACAAAGTTAGTTAAATAGTGAATTGTTTTGAATGTAATAAGTTACAATAAGAAAACACAGTGTTTTTATTTATAATGTATTGGGGAAAATATATGCATTGGTAAGGGGTTTCACCAGGCTTTTTCCCCTAGTGCAAGTGACAGCAGTGGCTCATTGCTCTCTATTGTCTTGCTGGGAGAGCAATATATATCTGCTTTACAAAAATGTGCCCAGTGAGAATATTGAAAATGAGGAGGTTTTTGTCACAGTCGTGTAGGAACTGTGTGTAATTTTGGGCAGCTGTAAAAGCACCTCATTCACCCTGTCACATCCCTTTCTATGCTATATAAGCCTTGCCTAAGCATAGCTGTGCCATATTTTCAAAGCCTGAAAAATATCCAGAGACTACTGTATGCTTAAGCAGCTGTACTTTTATTTTCATTTACTTCACCTGATTTTCAATTTGAAGGTGATAATACATTGTCACATGTGATAATTACAGTGCCACATTATCCTCATTTAAAATTGATTTTCTGTTATGAATTCAGCTTATCAGATTGTGAAAGTATAGTGATTGCTTTACAGTCAGCATTAAAATTAGGAAGTTAATGAATTGCAATAAAAACAATATTTTTATTCTCCTAGATGCATTGTGAAGATCACTGGTGATATGACAGTATCATTCCCAAGTGGGATTATTAAAGTCTTCACCAGCAACCCATCTCCAGCTGTGCTTTGCTTCAGGGTAAAAAACACAAGCAAACTAGAGCAGATTCTTCCAAATGCACAACTTGTATACAGGTTTTGTATTATTTTTTTTTATACAGTAGTAAATTACATGATTTCTAAAATGTAAATTGTTGTATACATGTCAGAGTTCTCTACAGTCTTGTTCATTTGTTTCTACTTGATTCAATCTCATTAATTAATCTTGTTTACCTCTTTTTTTCTCTGCTGCCACCACTAAAATTCTCCGTAATTCACTGGTCCTGAAACTTACACTGGGTATAACAGGAACCATAAAAAGTAGTTTGCAAATGTGGCTATGTTTTTACACGTTTTATAGATGAAATGATTTCATAAACAATTTTTAAAAAACCTTTTTTTCTAGTCAAACTACATGAGCTGATTACAGATATGAAGAAAAAATGTCAAACTAGGGTATATGGATTTCTGTATACAGTGACAACAGTAACTCTAGATGATGAAAGAGTAGTTAAGTAGTAGGAGCTATGCCTAATCTCAATTGTCAGTTACAAGTTTATTTCTTAAGCTGTATCATTTTTACAGTAGACCAAAATAATTACATATCTATGTATTTCAAGTGTACAGCAATGTGCTTTGTAGAATTCTTAAGAAAAATATGCTCCTGAGTGAGCAGAATAATTGTTGAAATCATAGCATTGTGATTTCTTTTCCAAAACTTAGGGCAATTGTAAAAACTGTAGTTATTTAGCAGGGTTTTCTTACAGCTGAGCAGTTTCTCTTTCATTGAGTAGAGAAGTTATTTGAAAAACAGTTAAACATTTATCGGTAGTACATTTTTTTTAATTATTAAAATAGCTGAAAGAATTGAGCTGTATGCATCACTTGTTTTGTATTTAATTTCATTTTGATCACTCATAGTTATGTTTCAGTATATAGAGTGAATTGTACTGAAAAAGTATATTTTGAAAATAATAGGAAAATGTCTAGTATTCTTATCTGTGTGCTGTAACACTTCTAATTAGAAATAATGCATGTAAAGGACTCTTAGGAAGTTTAAGCCATGTGGACCAATATAACTTTTCATCATATACTGTTAGGCTATCATTTACTTAGTATTTATAGAAATGACAGATTTTTATGAGAGTGATATTTGTGGAAACATCAGAATTTGTTTTGGATTGCACCTAACAGTAGCTTTCATCGTCCAAGGTCCCTGTAGGGATAAGTAAGTGCCGATGTATATTTTAGTAAAGATTGAAGTAGCAGGAATCACAACACTGTACTGAGAGCCAAAATCAAACTAAATCAAAGAGACTGTTGGTTGTAAGTCACTGTCCCAGAGTCAAACCATTGCACTCATATTTTCTGTGTTCCAAGTGTTCATTGTCAGCTTCAGTCTGCACATGCGTTCTGCAGATCTCCTTAGTAGAGACTGCAGTTTCTCACTATATCCACAAATATCCAGTGCAGCCTTTTAATTGATATATGATTTGAATTTTGTTTCTGAATCAGTTTTCTTAGAATCTTTATTGTTTTGGTTTTTTTCAACATATACCTGATGCAACCAGAGCTCAAGTTATTCTTGATCTGCAGAAATACTTTTCATGCTCCAATAGCTCCAAATCAGGATTCTGATGGTGCTGTTATTTGTGCTCTCACCTACATACAGGAATTGTAAAAAAAAAAAAAAAAAAAAAAAAAACTACTTAGATTGAATTTAATAGTAAGTACCTGAAAGACAGTTGTTTATAATAATTTGGGAACTGTTTTCGAAGTAAAAAATTTAGGGAGTTTACATTTTCTACAAACATAAAAATATGGCAGCACATACAGCGCAAGTCTTAGTGATGTCATATCCAAAATGAATTACATTTTTTAGGTCTTATTCCAGATTAGATAATAATTCTTCTTGAAGACCCCTTTTACATGACTTCATGCACATTCTCACAGCGCCTGATAATATTAAGAATGGATTTTACTAAATATAAAATCTGAACCTGTCTGAATCTGAACTGTATCCTGTGCTGTCAGTCATCAGTGGAGAAAACTCATTGCTCCATGACTGGAAGGAGAATTTTAACCAGACAAGCCAAACAGTTAATTTCCCTTAATATTAAGAAGAGCATAACTATGTGATATAAAGCATTAGAACAAACACTGGCATTAAATAGTGAATAAAGGGAAAGATCTATTCTTAATTTTTAGGCATTTTTAGAAATAAGAGCTTTCAGTGCTGATTCCTACCTTTCTTTTTCTTTGTAGTGATCAGTCGCAAAGTGACTCCACTACGAGAGATTTTTGGATGAACATGCAAGCTATAACTCTCTACCTCAAGAAATTATCAGAGCAGAACCCATCTGCATCCTATTATAATGTGGATGTTTTAAAGTATCAGGTAAACATTTTTTTCCTTTTGGAATTTAAGAAATGCTGGCTGATTCCGTATCTGTCAGAAATTAGAACTGTTCTTTGCCTGATAGCATGCAGATGAATTGTCATCCTGCATCCTGCAATTGTCATCTAGATCAGTTCTGGATACATCAGTGTCTCTAATGCATAGGCTTTACCCTAGCTGAGTACGTTCCTGTTATGCCTTATGTCATTTCCTTGCATTCATGACCTGTTTCATCTTGTTCATACTCCTTTACAGTTCAAGTATGAAAATGCTGAACAGTGCTACTTTTAGGTATTTGTTAGCAAAGCCAAGTTTTCATTGAATTTATACATCTGCAGGTTTTCGTTTGAGTTTGTAATTCAATTGTGAGTGCTTTTGTAATTGCATAGTTTTGGGATGTTGTCATTGATCAGATGTAACACATGAGAATATATGATGGTCTCTCTCCTCACAATAAAATGAAACAGCTCATCCTGGAAACCATTTTGATGCACATAACAGAGAGATCAGGAGTAGTTATCAGAATAACTTGATAACTTTCTGTGATGAAACAGCTGGCTTAGTAGATGAGGGGAGAGAAATGGATGTTATCTGCCTAGACTTCAGTAAGGTTTTTGACACTGTCTTTCACAAGACCGTCATGGAGGAGCAGTTGAATTATCAGTTGGTTAAGCAAACAGTGAGGTAGATTAAATGGCTGAATAGCTGGACACAGGAGGTGTTGATCTGTAGTGTAAATTTTAGCTGGAGGCCTGTAAGTAGTGGCGTACCTCAGTGGTCAGTAGTGGATCATGCCCTGGTTCACAGTATCGAAAGAGTTGGAAGAGACCTCTGGAGATCATCTAGTCCAACCTTTTGCTAAAGCAGGTTCCCCACAGTAGGTTGCACAGAAAAGCATCTGGATCTTTATTAATTATTTGTGTGGTGGAGAGGAGTTCACCATCAACAAGTTTACATATGACACAAAACTGGGAGAAGTGGCTGATATGCTAAGTGGTCATGCTGCCATCCAGAGAGACTTAATTTAATTGACTGAAGAAAAGGGCTGCCAGGAGAATCATTAACTTCAGCAGAAAAGAAGTGCAAAACCCTGCATTTGGGGAGGAACAGCCTGCTGGAAAGCAGCTTGTCAGAAAAGACCTGGGAATCCCAGTGGACACTGTATTGAATAAGAGCCAGCACTGTATGCTTGTGGAAAAGAAGGCCAGTGGTATCCTGGGCTGCATGAGGAGGAGCATTACGAACAGTCTGAGTAAAGTGATCTCTCCATTCTGCTCAGCACTGATGCGACTATAGCTGGAATCCAGTCCAGGACTCCTCAGTATGATAGAGACTTGCAGACACTTAAGAGTCCAGCAAAGGGCCACACAGATTATGAAAAGGAAAGGGTTTGGAGCATCTTTCCTGTGAGGAGAAGCTGAGAGAGCTGGGACTGTTGAACCTAGAGAAGAGGAGCCTCAGGGGCAATCTTACCAATGTATATAAATATCTGACGGAAGGGCACAAATTGACTAGAGCCAGACTCTCTTCAGTTGTGCTTGAGGACAGTAAAAACTTTGGTGCCCAGAGACAAGACAGGGAAAAGGCTGGGATACTGTATAAGTACCAATGAGAAGTTTTGCCTGACCATATTTATTACTGCAAGGATGACCAAGCAGTGTCACAGATTGCCCAGACAGTTTGTGGAAACTTCCTTCTTGACATACTTCAAAGCTGTCTGGACATGGACTACTGGCTCTAGGATGTCCTGTTTGAGCCAGAGAGATTGAACCAGGTGATCTCCAGAGGTCCCTTCCAACCTCAGCCACAGTGTGCTTCTGTGGGAAGATGTTCTGGCTATCAGCAAAAAAATCTTCATAAAAATTAAGGAACAGTGCACTCATCTAGAAGAGAAAACAAGGATTTCCTTCCCCTGCATTGAGATAGTTGAATTTCTGAGCCAACTGCCTTTACATTAGAAAAATAAATAAATAAATAATGCAATGTAGTTATTAATACTACTGTAGCTTTCTATATCTTCCCAATATCCTGCCAGACTGAAGTTATAAAAAGTATGCTAAATCCAAAGAGAAATGTTGGAGGAAAATGATTTTTCTTTGGATTACAGAAATGAGCTCTGTGGGAAAAGGAGAGTTACATAAGGTCTTTACCATTGGGGTAAAATGAGACACAGGCATAAAGAAGCCATGGTGGATGGAACGAGTACTGAGGTGCCAACAAAACAGAATGGGAAATGGAAAATTCCTCAAGTAGATTAGGATGATAATAAGGGTGTGTAGCAGGGCAGCAACATGAGCTCAACTACAGAAGCAGCAGCTGCCAACTCTCCTGCACCAGCAAAATATGTATTTTTAATACGTAAGAACTGTTCTGCTGGCAACACGTCCAATGACGTGTCCTTTGCTGCTTGCTGTTGAGACATCTGAAATGATATGCCACGTAATTGCTAAGGATTAATCAATTTTGGTACAGGCAACTTTCTTGTGTGAGGTAGAGTACAAGACTAAAACAAAACTATTTTGACCCAAGAAAGCCAAAACAGGAAGAAGTCGTATGGGTCAGAAGGAGTTTAAAATAATTTAGTTTAAATTAAATTTTAAAATAATTTAGTTTAAATTTAAAAGAATGGGAATTATTGTAGGTTACGACAGTCTTCAGAATTCTGAGATTAAAGGCTCAGAGATGAATTGTTCTTTTGATCTTTTGTCAGAATTTATAGCTATTACAATCATTCCATAGTTCTGCCCAGAAAGGGAGAGACTTTAACTAAGCTGCTTTCAATGGTTTATTTTTTTAAAGGTATCTTCAAATGGCATCCAGTCCACTCCCTTGAATCTTGCAACTTACTGGAAATGTAATGCTAACACTACTGATGTGAGAGTGGATTATAAGTACAATCCAGAGTCTATGAATGTGCCTAGCATGCTGTCTAATGTACAGGTTGTGGTACCGGTAGATGGAGGAGTAACAAACATGCAGTCACTTCCACCTGCAAAATGGTAATGTTTATACTTTTCTTTCTATTATTTCATGTTCTTTTCAGTGTAGTCAGTGTATTTCAGTGTATTAGTTTCATAGCTGAAAAAAATTTCACTGAAGGAAACAGCTGTTTGTGTTTTTTCCTTTTTGCAAAGAAAATGCACAGGATGTTTTCTGGTCCAAAATAGATCGCATGCAACCAATTCATATAAACTGAAATGAGTCTATAAGCAGCCATTCCAACCTGTGTGAAATTTCCAATGTTTGCTTTCTTTTGCTTCAACAGACAGGACAGTTATTTTAATAATGTGATTTGAAACCAAAATCTCTTAATGGTAAAAAAATTTTATCATCATAGAATCATAGAAGGGCTCAAGTTGAAAGGAACCTTAACAATCATCTAGTTGCAACGCAGTGGATAGGGATGCCACCCACTAGATCAAATGGTTTATTGTATATGTGCTCAGATGTAGATGAAACACTGGTGTGATATCAGTGCTGTTGTAGCCGCAGGTGTGGAACGTACAATTGTATGGGCTGCTGTGGGGAAAGTGAACTCCATGCCAGCCAGACCCAGCACTTCTATTCCTCAGTCCATAACGTTTATGTCATGCTCAGGTTCTACATTCTTTACTATATTTGTATCCTTTGATAATCATTACATCTATCATACAGGTTTATACGTTCTCATCAGCCCTGTTCCCCATCTCTTACTAGACACATGGATACTATTTACCATTTTCATGTACCTCTCCCAAAGTATCTATGGGAAGCAGCAACGACTTCCTCATCCCTAGGAGGTCACTGAGGACAGGAAAAGCAGCATGTTCCTGGATACCAGGAGCTTAGCTTGAGCCATTGCTGCTTCCTTGCAAAGATGGCCTGTCAATGGTTCTGCAGTGTCATTCTGTAACATATAACATTCATACAACATACAGCATCATCCTAATTAATACCTGTCACCACCTTCTAAGCTTGCAGGCCATTTGCAGCTGCACTTGAAAGTGAGGCATAAACCTTAGATTTGTACAAATTTGTGCAAACAAGCAGAAGGTATTTGCAGAGGGCAGAGAAGTATATCCATGGATTGAAAAGAGAGCAGAATTCAAGCACCGCACCTGTTGTTTGGCAACTTATATATACTTGCCCTTTTGTAATTTAATTCCAGGACAGTTTATTTCCCAGAGTGACAGGAGGGTCTTATTAACTGTGGAAGATATGGAGGTTAGGAGAGAGAAGTATACCGAGCTGAAGGGAGTAAGATCTTCTTATAAATAAAGGTTCAGAGAAGGAATAAACCAATTATCAGATAGTTTTTGATGTTTCTGGAGGCAGTCCTCTTAACTGTGTGACATGGAGAAAGTGGTAACACAGTATCTTTTTAAGTGGAAAAAAAATGTGCCAAAATTGATAGTTGATACCGTATTTTGAGAGTGTGTAACTCTTAACCAGATCACCTTAAGCTTATTCTACTGCAGCAGATTCAGTACACATGCAAAAAATGGTGCAGCTTGTTTCCTCCCCACCCAAGCTTCTTCCACAAACCCATCAGTTGTGAAACCTAAGTCAAAGCAGGAATCACAGAATTGTAGGGGTTGGAAGGGACCTCCAGAGATCATCAAGTCCAACCCCCATGCCAAAGCAGATTCCCTGCATCAGGTCACACAAGTAGGTGTCCAGGCAGGTCTTGAATATCTCCAGAGAAGGAGACTCCACAACCTCCCTGGGCAGCCTGTTCCAGTGCTCCGTCACCCTCACCGTAAAGAAGTTCTTGCGCACATTGGTGCGGAACTTCCTATGCTCCAGTTTCTGCTGTTTCCCTTTGTCCTGTCTCCACACACTGCTGAAAACAGTCTGGCCTCGCCACTCTGCCCCCCACACCTTAGATATTTATAGACCTGGATCAGGTCCCCTCTCAGTCTTCTTTTCTCAAGGCTAAACAGACCCAGCTCACTCAGTCTTTCCTCAGAGGAGAGATGTTCCAGGCCCTTCACCATCTTTGTGGCTCTCCGCTGGACTCTTTCCAAGAGATCCCTGTCTTTTTTGTACAGGGGAGCCCAGAACTGGACACAGTACTCCAGATGAGGCCTTACCAGGGCAGAGTAGAGGGGGAGGATCACCTCCCTCGACCTGCTGGCCACGCTCTTTTTAATGCACCCCAGAATGCTATTGGCCTTTTTGGCCACAAGGGCACACTGCTGGCTCATGGCAACCTGTTGTCCACCAGGACACCCAGGTCCCTCTCCACAGAGCTCCTCTCCAGCAGGTCATCCCCCAACCGGTGCATGCAATTATTCCTCCCCATATGCAAGACTCTACACTTGCTTTTGTTAAACCTCACCTGGTTCCTTACTGCCCAGCTCTCCAGCCTGTCCAGGTCTCATTGCATGGCAGCACAGTCTTCAAGTGTGTCAGCCAATCCTCCCAGCTTCGTATCATCAGCAAACTGGCCACTGTCCCCTCATCAAGGTCATTGATGAAGATGTTGAACAGACCGGACCCAGCACCAACCCCTGAGGAACACCGCTGGTTACAGGTCTCCAACCTGTAACCAGACTCTGGTGGACTCTGCACCGCCAATGATGACCCTCTGTGCTCTGTCAGTCAGCCAGTTCTCAACCCACCTCACTGTCCACTCATCTATCCCGCACTTCCTCAGCTTTGTCATAAGGATGTCATGGGAGACAGTATCAAATGCCTTGCTGAAATCAAGGTACACTACATCCACTGCTCTCCCCACATCCACCCAGCCGGTGTCAACATCATAGAAGGCTACCAGGTTGGTCAAGCATGACCTCCCCCTGGTGAACCCATGCTGACTACTCCTGATAACCTCCTTTTCTTCCAGTTGTCTGGAGATGGCATCCAGCACAAGCTGTTCCATCACCTTTCCAGGGACAGAGGTGAGGCTGGCTGACCTGTGATTACCTGGATGTTCCTTCTTACCCTTTTTGAAGACCGGAGTGACATTGGCTAACTTCCAGTCTTCAGGCACCTCCCCCATTCTCCAAGACCTCTCAAAGATGACAGAGAGGGGTTCAGCAATCACCTCCGCCAGCTCCCTCAGCACCCGTGGATGCATCCCATCGGGTCCCATTTGTGGATTTGTGAACACTGGTGTTGCCTAGGCGCTCTTGGACTGCCTCTTTCCTGACTAAAGGGAAGTCTTCCATTTCCCCAGACTCTCTCACTAACCTTCAGGGTCTGGGATTCCTGAGGGAGAGCTTTTTCAGTGAAGAAGAAGCAAAGAAGGCATTCAGTATCTCTGCCTTCTCAGCATCCCCCGTTACCAGAACACCCCCCTCACTTAGTAGAGGAGCCACATTCTCCCTAGTCTTCCTTTTACTGTTAACATACTTAAAAAAGCCTTTTCTATTATCCTTTATCACCTTTGTCAGATTCAATTCCAGGCAGGCTTTAGCCTTCCTCACCACATCCCTGCAGGTCCTGACAACATTTCTATATTCTTCCCAAGTGGTCAGACCCTTTTTCCACATTTCATGGACCTTCTTCTTCCCTTTGAGTTTGTGCATGAGCTCCTTGCTCATCCACACAGGTCTCCTGCCACCCTTTCCTGATTTCTTGCTCACAGGGACGCACTGATCCTGAGTTTGGATGAAGAGCTGTTTAAATGCCGACTAGCTCTCACAGGCCCCCTTACCTTCTAACACCCTAGCCCATGGGATAGCTCCAAGTAGGTCCCAGAAGAGATCAAAGTTGGCTCTCCTAAAGTCCAGGGTAGCAATCCTACTTTTTGCTTTGCTTCTTCCACTCAAGATCTTGAACCATCTCATGGTCACTACAACCCAAGCTGCCCCCGACTTTTACTTCCTTGACAAGCCCTTCCTTATTAGTGAGAATAAGGTCCAGCAACACCCCTCCCCTCATTGATTCCTCTACCACCTACATCAGAAAGTTGTCTTCAACAAATTGCAGGAACCATCTGGACCGCGCGTGCCTGGCCATGTTGCTTATCCAGCAAATATCTGGATAATTGAAGTCCCTCATAAGCACCAGTTCATGGGATCGTGACGCTGCTTCCAGTTGCTTATGGAAGGCCTCATCAACCTCCTCCTCCTGATCAGGGGGCCTGTAGTACACCCCCACAACAGTGTCAGCCATACCAGCCTGCCCCTTGACTCTCACCCACAAGCTCTCCACTGCTGCAGCACTCTCCCCCAGGTGGAGTTCAATACACTCTAGCTGCTCTCACATAAAGAGCAACTCCACCACCTCACCTCGCCAGCCGATTTTCCTAAAAAGCACATAGCCCTCCATGACAGCATTCCAGTCATGCGAGCTGTCCCACCACGTCTCCGTGATCACAGTGAGATCATAGCCATGCGGCCGCACGCAGATCTCCATCTCTTCCTGTTTATTTCCCATACTGCGCTCATTAGTATACAGACGCTTCAGAGAAGCAGCATCCCCCCTGCCCCTCTCCATCCCTATGAACTTCACCCTCATCACCCATCAGGCTCTGTTTTGAGCCTTGAACTACCCGCTCAACCCCAGTGGCCCTCATCTTGTCCCTTCCCCCTTCTTACCTAGTTTAAATGTCTTTCAATGAGTCCCGCCAGTTCCTGGGCTAGGATCCTTTTACCCCTTGCAGACAGGTGAGTTCCATCTGCAGCCATCATGCCAGGGGACGAGTGAATTGCCCCATGGTCAAAAAAACCAAAATTCTTGTGTTTGCACCAACCTCTGAGCCATTTATTTATGAGGAGGGTTTTTTTGATCCTCTCAGAATCCTTTCCTGCCACTGAAGGGGTAGAAGAGAAAACAACCTGCACACTCACTCCATCAAGTACCCTCCCCAGTCCCTTGAAGTCATTTTTTATAGCCCTCAGGCTTCTCTCAGCAGCATCATCACTGCCGACCTGAACTATCAAAAAGGGATAGTAATCAGATGGGTGAATAAGACCAGGAAGCTTTTTAGAAATACCCCTGACCCGTGTCCTAGGGAGGCAGCACACTTTCCTACGAGTGGGGTCAGGGCTGACATATAGGGCTCTCTGTCCCAGTCATAAGGGAGTCGCCTATGACAACCATCCTTCTTTCCTTCCAGGTGGAGGCAGTCTTGAGGCGTGGAGCCGACTGCTTCAGCCTCCCAGAATAGCTTCCCAGAATAGCTTCCTAGAACTCCTGGTGCTATCTAGAAAGGTTCAACACTTAGTGATCGTTTCAGAGAAGATTCATCAGAGTAAGGGACTCAAACCAGGCTATTTTGCCTCTCACCAAGGGAACAACCCAAGGCTAGAATTTTGAGCTTTACAAGTTGACAAAAAAATAACTAGTCATATCCCAAACAGCTGTCTATTGTTTGTGTCATCCTGCATCTTTGTCCTAGAGGGTTGGGTGATGAGCTTTTAGGTTTTTTTTAAGAATAAATGTTTTATAATTCTGCCTCCAGCATGTGACTGCTATCATCTGTTCTGCTTGCATGAGCATTTCAGTCCTGCTGTACCAATGCCAAAGACAATTTCAAACCTCTCAGCAATTCATGCCACTTACAGCTTTAAGTTGTTGGCTTTCCATTGATGAAATGATGCAAAGTGTTCAAAGAGATCAAATGTCTGTCTAGTTTGGAAGTGCTTGGTGCCCTTTTCTTTTTTGCTCCTCTACAGAGTCAGAAGTTAAACTGTGTCATAAGTGTAAACCATGTGTCACGTATGCCAGCTATAGTTTTATTAGAATGAAAATGTTTCCAGTCATACGGCCCAGAGTCTTGCATAGGTGAAAACAGTCAACATTGTTCCTACTTGTACCATTGCCATAAAACACAAAGATTCAGCTTTCAAATTTCTTCCAATGTGTTTGGCCTGTCCCTGCTCTTTGGGACCACCCAGGCTTTGGAGTTGTCAGGTGGAGCCATTCCTGTGCAGAGTACACTAGTGACTGTATAAAAAGGTGGCATATACATCTGAGCTCAGCTGCAAGCTCAGGTGCAGTGCACATGTTTGCTTTGCATAGCTCTCTACAAACCCGTGTTGAAATGATCAGTATTATTATAAACTTCCATTTAAAAATGTAGGTTATGTGTACATGGCCTTGTAAAGTACCCGGCTAAAGTTAGGGAAATAAAATTCTGAAAATTGATGCTTTTAACTAACCAACCTTTCTCTCACAGGAATGCAGACCAGATGAAAGCTTACTGGAAAATATCTAGCATTTCAGAAAAATCTGAGAATGGAGGCAAGTTGAACTTTTTTTTGTTCTACAGAAAAATGGTAACAGTAAAAATGTAATCATTGTAGCTTCTGCACCGTCATGCATGTATACACTTTATCTCATCTTGTATCCTGTTAACCAGTTCAACTTCTTCTCAGTGAAGTTCCTCCTGAAAGATTATGTTAAAAGTGAGATGTTAAAATAAAATAATTAGTTAATTATAAAAGGAAAATTGATGAAACTCTGGGAAGTTGTTAGCTCTAAAATAATTTTAAACTGCAAAAGGAAATTACTGCATCAATGCTGTTCGAAAATGAACAGTTTTTCAAAGAAAAAATACATTAAATATTTAATAAATTGTTCTGGTTTTTTTCACACACTGACAATTGAGATGAAATGGAAAGAGTGGAAGAACTGGAATGAAAATGCTATGCTAAGACAGGCTCAACTACAGATTGTTCTTGACCAGCATTTTGAGGCTCTTTGTTTTGGCAAACGGCTACAAAAACAAATAAATAACAACAAAAAACCTGTGCTATATGCTCAGAGCAATATCTTGTATAACATTATTTTGTAAGGAATCAGTAAATATCTTCTCTCCAGTTGCCTTTCCCTGAAATCCAGTTGATATCACAGTCCTTAGAACATTTATAGACATGATGTTTCTTCGAATTAGAAAAGCAGGGACAAAAGGGAAGCCTGGGAAGGGAAGACTTCTTCTGTTGCTGCAAAGACTGCAGATTTGTAGTGGTCATTCAAACAAAATTAGAGAGAATTTGATCTGCCAGAGGTTGTTGCTGTAGTATAGTGTGCTTTAATCATTCAGTGACCTCACAGTTGTTTGCTTCCTGTCTTCAGTTTGCTTTATTATGTAGGAATAGCCTTCTCATTTTTCATTTTTGTTACCAAATCTTTAAAAAGAATGAAGTTGTGCTAAAACATGAATGCAGGCAGATGAAGAACTACTCCACACCTGCAGAGCAGCGTAAAAAGGGCTCTCATTGACAACTTGTGTGTGTTCAGTAGATTTGAACATATCTCACTGGCTCTATGACTTTATCTTCTATTACTGACATCTTATTATTGAGCATAAATACTTTGTACTCACAACCCAGTGATAATATAATGCTATGAGAAGTTACAGAAGGACTGTTATTATTAGGACAAATGGCTTGAAGTATGCTTTGTTCTGGTGTATATGGTGGTAAAATGTGTATTTTTTACAGTCCAACACATTATGTGAGCTGTGAATTGCAGACGTATAAAACACAAAGCCAACTTTGAAATACTTGAATATATGAGTATCGAGTTACCCAAACTGTGATACATCATTGAAGAAATGAAGTGGACTTTAAGGCAAATTTATCAGGAACAAGTCATTGCGTAAAACAATTTCATTCATTAATCCCTGTTTTTAACCCAGTAACATTTTAGTCACTAACTTTCCTCATCAATTAGCAGTTCCTACTGACTAGGATTAGCAAGTTATTTTAAAGAAGTAAAGATTCTGGACTTTTACTTTTCCATTATTATTTAAACCTCATTTTATCCCCACTAGATAGTGCAAGAACAAGAAAATGCTTGCTTGAGAACTCAAAAATGGGAGAAATAACAGTGTTTTTTAATGCTATCCTACAGAAGTGTTACTAAAGTAATTAAGAACTATTATTGCTGTATAGCAAAACTGAACTGAATTCACCACTGTCTGTAAAAAATCAACTGAAGTGTTTTGGGAAATGTATTTAGTCAGACCTTGTCTTTTTTAGAAAACTGAGATTTTCTTTCCATACTGTTTTCTATAGGTTCTGGATCCCTCAGGGCAAAATTTGAACTTTCAGAAGGACCCAGTAAACCAGCAACACTTGCAGTGCAATTCATAAGTGAAGGAAGCACTCTTTCAGGAGTAGACGTAGAGCTAGTAGGCACTGGCTATCGGCTTTCCCTCCTTAAGAAGAGATTTGCCACTGGTAAGATGCTGACATGTTTATATATTCAAATTAATACGACATATTCTGTAGTGCTATATTATAGAACATTAAACTGTTGAACAGATGGTGCATAAATACTTACCTTTTCTTAAAACATGGCTGAAAACCACTTCGTGGTTTTTCATTTCTCCATAGTTAGTCAAACTGCTCACAGGAAAATACTGACAGAATCTGTTTTATCAACTGACTACAAGAAAAACCCTGTCTTTATTTTTCAGGACGGTATATGGCAGACTGCTGATGAACCTGTGAAAGCCATGTCATTAAAGGAGTACAGGAAACCCACTCTGCCCCCTCTACTTTTCAAACACTATTTTCACATGCATTAATTTTTTTAAAATGTTGACCTACTTTGAGGCCAAACTACAGGACAGAAAATGCACTTTCAAAAGTCATTTTGCAGAGCTTGTATTACTTTATAATAGCACTGAAGTTAACTTCAACACTGTCTGTAAATGATCAACTGCAATATTGGGGAAACTTTGTTAAAATTTTGGTAAATTTATATAGAAGTCAAAATAGTAATCAGTAGTTGTAATGAAAGTATGAAATTGTATGTTATACTGTAAACATTAAACATAAAAATGTAGGAGAGCAAGTAAGAATATTTGAGCTTTCCGTAATACTCATTTTTCAAATTCCTTAATTGCCAGTTTTTAAAGAAAACAGGGGCAAACTTTTATGTAGTTCTTCCATACACTTGTGCCATAAAAATATTTGAGTTAGAGATGTATAAAAAAATGTAACTTGATGCCCATGTATCATATATTATTAACGTGTATGTTGTTTTATATAGTGTTTTTTCTCCTAAGTGCAATGTGTTACAAAATTGCAAAAGACAGAAAAGATTTACTTCTGCAGTTAGTGAATTTTATGGGTGTTGTGATTGTTTGAATTAATGCTGTAGATTTAATTTATTTTTATATGAATTTCATAACATTTGTGCCTTTAAAAGAGCCTGTGCCTATCCAATTTGTTATTCATGTGCCTCACTTCCTCTTTCAAAGTTTGGCCATTCATGAAGAAAGTGTGGTGTTTGTATAATACAACTTCATAAAAATTCTTTTGATGGGGATTTAAAAGGGAGATCTGCAGAAGCTGGAGGTTGTTTTAAAGGAGATTAAAATAGTGGGTTACTCCCTCATGGGGTAATTGCAATAAATGCATCCATAGTAAAGGGAGATGCATCATGCAGGACTTTGGAATTTTGATATACTAACTTTAATGTCACCAAAGATGAGAATCTTGAAAGATGGTAACGCACGCTTTTAAAGGAAACCAGCATTTCCCTTTACATTGACTGCATTAAGTGCTTTTGGAATGATGTGAATGTAAACAGTCCTTTGGGAGGAATATCATTTAAGAAGGGGATATTATGGCAGCAAGATGACTGTACTGCCATTTTTATTAGTTTTACTTTTTCTCTGTAACTAGCCGTTTTAATATTTCTCTTCTTCTTGCCGCAGCCTAAGCACAGAAAAGTGACACGTTAGTAACATTTTTTAAAACAAATTACTAGTTTAGAAAATCTTTTATGTATTTGTATTATCAAATGATTTTTTTCAGTACAAAAATCAAAAGTATTGGGGCAAAGTAATTTAATAACTTTCAAGTGGGAGTTTTATATGAGTATTCTGAATACCGATATCTATTTCAAATTCTCTATTAAGACAGTAGAACTTGCGTGAATTAATTCATGCAAAACCAGTGGTGAATTGGACTGCTGAAGCTTTACAATAAATGAAGCTTTAGAGAGGCTACATAAAATCCAATGTATGCTATACACTTGGCAGATGAGATTTCCATTATTAGCTCTAAGGATATCTTGAACTTTACACCTGATTGGAAAAGTATATCTGGCTTTTAATTCGGTGATCTTATTGAGTGGAGAATTTCTAACGGATATAAAATGGTACAGTCTTTTTACTGGAATCTTAATTGTAATCTGCTTTGCAATCAAACTATGTTTAATGTGACAGCGTTTCACTAATGAAAACCCAGAACTGTATAGCTGCTCTTAATGAACTATCACTTCCATTTCTAAGTTAAATGAAGTAGCTACTTTTCAGCACTTTCAAACTAGTCTTCATTCGGGTGATTATAGATACATTGCATTGGGTGCAGGTTACAATTTTGAAGCCATACAAGTTTATATAGACTTTTTGTAAAGCAATTCAAAAACAATGTAAAAAGTACATGTAGCAATCTGATGGGGAAGAGAAAAAAAACATGTAGCAAGCTGGTTCTTGCTTGTGTATACAGCAATTTCCTTCGTAGCTGCCTCTGAAAAAAATTGATTTGTAAACACAACTCTAAAGGATCTGAGTTTTTATGGATTATTACTACGTCAGACTGTAAATTAGAGCACACAAGTTTATCTTACAAAAATTGTAAATACTTCTGATTTTTCATAAAATGTAAATTTAAAAAATGTTGCACCCATAATAAACATGTAATATATAATTTAAACACTGATTTATATTGCTTATGCTTTTGCAGTCAATCCCATCGGGTTTCCAGGCGATAAAAAATATGACGAAACTGTGTCTGTACTAAATGTTTGTCAAGTGTTAATTGATTTGTAAGTAGTACATAGTAGAGGTAATATATGAACTGTTTTCTATACTTAAAAAACAACACAACAAAGCTGGGTGGAAAGACAACTTCTGCAAAGAGCTGCATCTTTACTGTGCTTGGGAAAATGTCTAAAATGTCTTGTGCCTTCACTAAATGGATGTTAATAATTAGGATTAGGCAAAACTGCAGAGATGTCTGTCAGAAAAATATTGACTTTGCAGACGTGAGCTAACTTGTCACTGCTGACTCTTAATAGAGCTACCAAGTGCTGCACATTCCCTAACTTGCTATTAAGGAAGCATATATTTTGTCAACTGTACAGTTCCACAAAACAGGAGGTTATTTAAGTAATACTGTTTCCATGGTCTGAGAATAATTCTTCAGAACTGCAAGGACAGAAAGAGAAGTTGGAGCTGAACAAACATATGTTAGGATCTGTTTCTTTCCCACTGGTCCCACAGTCTGTATAGTTTAATAAGTAATGACTTATTAAATTGACTTTCTCAGCTGGCTGGATATCATTTCAGTAAGTACCATTCTTGTCACGCTGGAAAGTAATAGTCCCAGGGTTTGATTATTATCTTCTGCTGCAAGATGGGAACGAAGAATGCCAGTGCCCTATGGCCACTGCCCTGTGGCCTGAACAAATGTCCACCTAGCTCAGGACTCTGTCTTCAGCAAAGGCAGAATAGTGAACTGTGGCAAGGAGAACTTCAAAGCCTTTTGCTTTCTACTCACTCAGCATCCGCAGCCATTGGCTAGGGACATGAAAGGGTGCAGCTCTGCTCCATCCTTCTAGTAGTCATTTAACTCACTGCCCTGGCATTTCTGTTAACATTTGACTTGCTACTGTAAGCCAGTGCCCAGATACTACTCAGAACTGGATTTATACTGCTCGAGCAGGGTTGTCATTATCAAAGTGCTTTATCAGGTAGTTTTGGGGGGATAATGGACTACTTTTACAACTGCCGAATAACATTTATGTAGAGAATTTGAAGAAGATAAATTATTTGATAATCAGCTGGAACTGTGGGAGTTACAGTACTGTGGGTTTTGCCATCTGCTAGAAGGGAAGGTCTTGCATCATGCCTAAAAACATTACATTTCAAGTTTCACATGTTTGAGAAGTTTAAGATACATATCTTAATATCTGTGTACCTTTTGTTTTCTTGGCATTGCTAGATAATTGGTTTCCATTTCAGTTGTCATGATAGGGCGGTTTTACTTTAGAGAACATAAGAAAAAATTCAAATTCCTGCAAGGACAGAGTAAGCTAAAAACAGTTCAAGGAATGAAAGCAGCAAATAGCACACTTACCACAGGGTGCCCTTGATGGGACTGATTTCCAGGACTCTCTATTGAAAACTTGATGTTTATCTACAGCTGTGCATATTATTACACTATTGTGTGTATTCCTTCTCAATGCTGTTTGAGCTCCATGTTTCCTAATATGTTGATTTCTAAGTTCTCCTTCAGTTAATACCAGTAGAAAGCATCCAGCCTTTAAAGAATAAAGTAATCCTAGAAACACCAGAGGCCTCTTCTAAAGTTACTACCCAGTTTCTGCTTTTCTTCATCTGCTTTCACTTCAATTTGAATCCATTATTTCTGGTTTTAAATCAGGGATGACTATTTTAATTATTATAGCTTAAAGAATTATTTGTTTGCTATTGTCCTAGTTGTATTTCTTGCTAAAACTTTTGTTCTGTAACTTAGCATGTTTTTCATTTCCAAACCTCAGCTATTTAAAAACACTTATTGATGAAGGCATCAAATATAGAATCATACTTCATATTAAGCTGCCTGGCTGGATGGCAGAACCACAGAATCACAGAATGGCCAGGGTTGGAAGGTACATCAAGGACCATGAATCTCCAACCCCCCTGCCACAGGCAAGGCCACCAACCTCCCCATTTAATACTAGACCAGGCTGCCCAGGGCCCCATCCAATCTGGCCTTGAACACCTCCAGGGACGGGGCATCCACAGCCTCTCTGGGCAGCCTGTTCCAGCACCTCACCACTCTCTCTGTAAAGAACTTCCCCTGACATCCAACCTAAATCTTTCATCCCTCAACTTAAAACCATTTCCCCTTGTCCTGCTGTTAACCACATAATTCTGGCAAGCAAGTCCCATGACTTCATTGAATTTGTTGTTTATAGTCAGTTCAAACTAATTCTATAGGCAGGTGGTACTTCAAGGTCAACTTGAGATTTTGTTCATGCTTATAAAGCAACAAACCCATGACTGACATCTCTATGCTAATTAAAAACAACTGAACTCAGTTAGAACACAGCTTCACAATGCGCCAGCTGGGCAGCTTGGTACTGCCAAAACACAGAAGCTACGCTTCTCTTCACTCACCACACTTTGCACCAGCTCCAGCACGTTTTGTACCTTCCTGGGAGCCAACTCCACTCACCAACCAGATATAAATCAGATATACGCTAGGCTAGCCATCATCAGGGTCTGGCAAACACCTCATCTGAGAAGGGGCTGGGAATGAGATTTTGTTTTTGCAGCAACACATTGTACTCCTGGCTCAGATGCTCACTAAACCACAACCAGAGAGAACTGAAATCAGCCAGCTCAGGTGACATAATGGATTACTTTTCTATATTCTATATAGCCACTATTAAGTGGCTATAAAACCAGAAGTTTTAAGTTGTAAGAGATTGATAAGAAAAACAAATAAGTGCTGGGGATAAGGAAGACCATGTAGATAGTTTAATCGAAGGTGATGGAGTTTATTTCAAAAAAAAAAAAAAACAAATCTCTTTTCCACTGTTTTACTGGACCCTTACTAAATGAAAATGCCAGAATCAGTAAGAACACAAAATACGAAAAATAAAAGTGCCTAATAATTATTTTGTCACATTTGTTAAATGACATCTAAATTACATGGTGAAAATACTTTGCAATCCAACAATATCTAAAAGAATGTGAACAACTCTTCTACTAAATATTTTTAAACCTGCAGATCAGATGACATTCAAGAATTTAGGAAGATAGGTAAGTCATATTATAGACCATTAATTTTCACTTCTTGAATATTTAAGAAAGCATAAGGAGATTGGAAGAAAGCAAATACCATATTAGTACAAAAAACGAACACAGATATTCCAAGCTGGGAGGGACCACAAGGGTGATTGAATCCAGCTCCACACAGCACCACCCAAAGTCCAACACTGTCTGAGGGTGTTGTCCAGATCACAGAATTGCCAAGGTTGGAAAAGACCTCCAAGAATATCCAGTCCAAGGGTCTAAATGCTGCATGAAATCCAGCAGCTCGGGGCTGTGCCACTGTGTGTGGTTGGCTCTTGGGGCTGCCTGGGCACACTGCTGGCTGTCAACGAGTACCCCCAGATCCCTTTCAGCACGGCTACTCTCCAGTCTCTCACTGATCCAAATAATTGTAATACCGAACTTAGTGAGAAAATTGAAACACAGTTAAGACAGTAACTATTCTAGCTATTTGATTTTTAAACAAAGGATCTACTAATTTTTAAGACATACATTCTAATTTAAGGAGGAAGTGATATGGAATTGTCCCAACCTGTACTTCACTGGTTGTATAAAACTGCAGTGGTATATATAAGCCATAATTTCGAACAGAACTTCATGAGAACTGTCGTAGCTGCAACCCTGATTAACAAATCTCCCTGGTCTATAACTTCTTAAAAATATAAATATTTTTTTCTTCATTTTTGAAAACTTACAGATCCTTCAGAGTACAGTTCATTCTTCTTTTAAAACTGAAGCTGTGTACCCTTTAAACATTACACTGAAAAGACAGCTTGCAAGCTGACATAATCATAGTAGCTCAAGTGAATCTTCTACACAACAGGAAAACCTCAGAGGGAAGAAAGGTCAGATGCTCTGCACAATCCATCTCCTTCAGATCAAATCAAGAAAAAATGTTGAAGAGATGGACACAATATGTAAGGTTGTATTACATGACAGTAAATAGCATTTTACTAACAAATTTTCCCTTTTCATAGGATCCTGGAGTCATAGAATGGCTTAGATTGGAAGGGACCTCGAAGATTATGAATGTCCAAGCCCACTCCCATGCTGCAGGCAGGGTCACCAACCTCCCCATTTAATATTAGTCTAGGCTGCCCAGAACCCAATCCAGCCTGGCCTTGAACACCTCCAGGGATGGGGCATCCACAACCACTCTGGGCAGCCTGTTCCGCACCTCATCACTCTCAGAGTAAAGAGCTTCCCGTGACATCCAGCATAAATCATCCCTCTCTCAACTTAAAACAATTTCATTTATCCTGCTGTTATTTACCCTTTCAAAGAGTTGGCTCCCCTCCTGTTTATAGACTCCCTTTAGGTACTGAAAACTGCAATGAGGTTTACCTTCTGCACTGAAGAATTTTAGAGCATGAACTGTGCTCAGCCTCCATTACAGTCCTTGTGCTGTCATTTCATAGAATTATAAAATTATAGAATGACCTGGGATGAAAAGGACCACCATGATCATCTAATTTCAACCCCCTTGCTATGTGCAGGGTTGTGAACCGCCAGACCAGGCTGCCCAGAGCCACATCCAGCCTGGCCTTGAATGCTTCCAGGGATGGGGCATCCACAACCTCCTTGGGCAACATGTTCCAGTGCATCACCACCCTTTGGGTGAAAATCTTCCTTTTAATACCTAACCTAAACCTCCCCTGTCTCAGTTTAAGACCGTTCCCCCTTGTCCTACCACTGCCCACCCTCATAAACAGCTATTCCCCCTCCTGTTTATAGAGAAGTACTCCATTCAAGTACTGGAAGTCACAATGAGGTCTCCCTGGAACCTTCTCTTCTCCAAGCTAAACAAGCCCAGTTCCCTCAACCTTTCTTCACAGGAGAGGTGCTCCAGCCCTCTGATCATCTTAATGGCCCTTCTCTGGACCCGCTCCAAGAGACCCGCTTCATTGTTATTAGACAATGCTTTAACATCTATTAAAACAAAACAAAACAGAACAAAACAAAACAAACAAAAAAAAAGACAAAGAACACCCAATGTCCCTGAAATTTTGTTATGGCGAGGATCTGCCCCAGCATGGTCTTGAGAAGCCAGGCATAACCAAGGACTGTTTTATTTATTTTTTCTTTATTTTTTTTATTTTATTTTGCCTCCTGGCTGGCGTCATGGCCCCTGCCAGCTGGCCTTGGCTGGCTGGTTGGAGTTGGGGCCCCTGTCTGCTGGCCTTGGCTGGCTGGTTGGAGTTGGGGCCCCTGTCTGCTGGCCTTGGCTGGCTGGCTGGAGTTGGGGTTCCTACCTGCCGGCCTTGGCTGACTGGATTTGCAACCCCTGCCTGCCTGCCTTGGCTGGATGGCTGGAGTCGTGGCCCCTGCCAGCCTGCCTTTATTGGCTGGCTGCCTTGCACCACAGCTGGTGTTCTGTTGTCAGGGTTCCCATATTTATAGCTGTTAGCGGGAAGGTGGCTCATGACATCATAAAGCCATGGCAGTGCATCCGTAGGAATGTCCCTTGGCAACCAAAACATGGCTGTATTGGGTGATTGGTTTCTTTGTCCTGACAGTTGCCCTATTTGTCACCACCGGGATTCTGCGGGGCTCCATTTTAAGGCCATTTCTCCTTATTGTTCTTACTGTTGATTCCACTAAAGGTCTGGAAATAGTATCAATCAATCTGTGGATGATGCTAAGCTGGGAGGAGTTTTGACTTCCTTGAGGGTAGAGAGGCCGTGCACCGAGATCTGGACAAAATGAGGGTGGTCCCCATCTGCACAAAGAAGAGCTAGCGCTGGGTTCTGCACCTGCGATGGGGTGCCCCTGGCTGTGTGTGCAGACATTGGTGGTGAGGGGCTGGAGCGCAGCCTGGCAAAAAGGGATCTGGTTTGATGGCAAATTGGATCTGAGCCAGCAGTGCGCCCTGGCAGTCAGAAGGGTCAACCATACCCTGGGGTGCGTCAGGCCCAGCACTGCCAGGCGAGGGAAGCGGCTGTCCCGCTCTGCTCTGCGCTGTGCGGCCTCACCTCCAGCGCTGGGTGCAAGTTTGGGTGCCACTACATAAGATGCTATTAGAGAGTGTCCAAAGGAGGGCTACAGAGATGGGGAAGGATCTGGGGGCGCAGTGTGTGAGGAGCGGCTGAGGCCCCTCGGTGTGCTCAGCCCGGAGCAGAGCAGCTTGAGGGCGGCACTCATGGCGGCTGCAGCTCCTCACAGGGAGCGGAGGGCAGCGCTGAGCTGTGCTGCCTGGGGACAGTGACAGGGCCCGAGGGAACGGCATGGAGCTGTGCCAGGGGCGACTGGGGCTTAGGGAAAGGGTCTGCACCAGGGCGGTGGCATGGAATGGGCTTCCCAGAGCAGTGGGCACGGCCCCGAGCTGCTGCAGCTGGAGGACTGTCTGCATTTGGGTGGTCTGTTGTGGAGTGAGGGGTTGGACTTGATGATCCTTGTGGGTCCCTTCCCGTTTGAGATATTTATATGATCATAGAATCACAGAATGGCCTGGGTTGTAAAGGACCATAATGATCATCTAGTTTCAACCCCCCTGCTATCTGCATGATCGTCAACCACTAGACCAGGCTGCCCAGAGCCACATCCAGCCTGGCCTTGAATGCTTCCAGGGATGGGGCGTCCACAACCTCCTTGGGCAGCCTGTTCCAGTGCATCACCACCCTTTGGGTGAAAATCTTCCTTTTAATATCTAACCTAAACCTCCCCTGTCTCAGTTTAAAACCATTCCCTCTTGTCCTACCACCGCCTACCCTCATAAACAGCCGTTCCCTCTCCTGTTTATACACTCCCTTCAAGTACTGGAAGGCCGCAATGAGGTCTCCCCCTCTTGGAGCCTTCTCTTCTCCAGGCTGAACAAGCTCAGCTCCCTCTGTCTGTCTTCATAGGGGAAGTGCTCCAGTCCCCTGATCATCTTTGTGGCTCTCCTGTGGACCCTCTCCAGCAGCTCTTTGACTTCCTTGTATTGGGGGCCCGAGTCCTTGATGCAGTGTTCTATGTGGGGCCTCAGGAGTTCAGAGTGGACAATGACAACCACCCCCCTGTCCCTGCAGGCCACCCCTCTTCTGATAGAGCCTTTGCCTTCACATATACCTGATTAAAACACCATTAAGCCCACTAGGGATGTTCATTACATGGTAGCATGCACTGCACGATGAGGTTCACAGCCTGTTCTCAGTCTCAAAAGGCATACTAAATGTTATGGAACCAATTTTACTTGTCCAAAACAACCCAGCTAATCTTGCACAACAAAACCCAGTTAGATCTGGATTTCCCTGCAAAAGTTCTCCTCTTTAAATAATAAGTAGGAAGACTTCTGCCATCACAAAGTACAGCAACTCTACAGCAATATACTCTCCATGTCCTGCTTACAATCACTTCTCTGGAACAGTCAGGATAAGATTAAGAAAGGAGCAGTCTGGAAAACAACTGAATAAAGTTTGAAGTTTGAAGGAAATAGCATCTCCCTCAGATCACAGTCCCATGCTGTCCTCCTTCACATTAATGGGCTATTATGATCGTGGGGTACCTCTGTGGTATCCCACTTCCACTGGGGGATCAGAGGGACACAGCTCAGCAGCACCCAGAGCGTGAGTGCCCATCCAGACACAGCTGCTGCTGGACACCTCTCAGGTACAGACAAGTTCCTGTCTTTGAGAGAAGTTAAAGCAAATTCAAAGGTTTTTTTCCCCTGTGTGAATGCAATTGTAAAAGCAAAGCTAAGTATTCACTTAGGATGCTTGGAACACAATAGCTACTCAGAAAATGAAGGAATTTGTTAGACACTGAAATGAAATCTAGAAAAAAAATCTAGAAAAAAGAGATGCTATTTCCAATTCAATGCATTAATCCCAAGAGAGTATCCATATCTCTGATACAAGATGCTGATGATACGCAATGTCACTGTACTGACTGATCCTTTTGCTAAGACAAAATACTGTATTCTGACCATCCAATTCAAGCCAGCTTTTGTCAGTTCAGATCTGAAAACAGCAGATCTTATCATGTACTTCCAGACACTTCCCAGCTGCACATTTCATTCCAATTGGGATCTGCCCTCAGTCTGACTAGTTCAGGATTTCTCTCGTGTTCAAACTCTGCTGTAATTCTATTAGTGAATACTACGTCCTGCACCTACAACTCCAGAGAATTCATAATATGGGAGGACAACAACTCTCAAGAACTATGGATGCAGGAAATCTGCCAGACCAAAGCACACAGCTCTGAGCAATCTGAGCTGACAGCCAAGAAATGAGCCCCTGGAATCCTTTCGCCTGGACCAGAACAGCTCATTTGTGGACAAGTTAACTGAACACAGCAATCACATGTCAACTTGCATTTTCTCCTGATTAAGTATGTATCCAGCTACTGTCCTGGTTTTCCTTTTGGAAATGGGTTTGACAATGAAACCTTAAAGAGAGCATTTTCAAGTCCTGCAGGACTGCTTCAGAGATGTGCCATTTAGAGTGGCATCCTGTGTCTGTGCGTGCACCAGTGGAAACAAATCAAGGCAGAAGGAGATCACTCTCTTCTCATGAAAGATAACCACCCCACTCTGTGCTTTCACACTGCCCTCAGGCTGAGCTCTGGCCGCAGAGGCAGCAGGCACGGATGCACACAGCAGGCATGGGTGCATGCAGGGCTGCCCTCCTTCCTCACCCCACGCCATGACTCTTCGGTGCCATGGGCTCTGAGCAGCACTAGCTGGAGGACCACCATGCCCCACTCTTCACATTGAGTGCACATATGATAAGAGAACCCAACAGATAAAGATGTGGATGTGAGATATTGGACTGTCTCTACTGGCCAAAGCAAAGTTATTTTTGTTGAGTTGTTGTGTACCTTCTCTTAATTTTAGAGATTTTTAACCAAGTCACCACAGAGCCAGCCTAGCTATAAGCACTCCTAGCTGAAGAAAGCAGCCTCGTTGGCTGTGCTGTTGGGGCCTTTCCTGTCCTCCCACAGGAGGTATCCTCATGGGACAACAGGACAATGCCACAGACCCAGGATGCTGCCCTGGGGGTGTCAGTGTCAGGCTCCCTTCCCTCCCTGTTCCACCAACACAATACTCTGTTCTGTGGTTCCTTTGTAACTCTCTGCCAAGAGGCCGCAAAGGAACACTTTTGGGTATGCTTGTGTTTGGATCAAAGCTGACTGACTGTGGACACCAATGTTTTTTGTCATTCCTGTGCGTGTGAATTGGCAGTTCTAACAAAACAAACACTTTCTGATCCTTGTATTTCTAAATATAGCTCTTTTGAGTCTAGCAGAGCTCAAATAAACCAAAACACAGTACTTTTTTATTCAACTTAGCTTTGCAGTAACCACACACACTGGGTGCTTGCTGTGAATAGGCAGTTCAGAGATCAATGTGGGCTGGAGAACTGGATCTCCCTCATCCTCTGTGCCATCATCTAATTTGTTCTGCACTGTCAGAGTAAGCAAGCTACAATCTATGAGGTACAATTCACTGCACATTATGTCCACATGTTTTTCAACATATCTTACTTTAAAACACACCAAGGTCTTGCTGACACAGAGCAAGTGTCCTGGTTTTGACTGGAAAAAGAGAACTGTTGTCCTAGCAGCTGGTATGGTGCAGTGTTATTGATTTAGGATGAGAATAATGCTGATAACACAAAGATGTTTTGGCTATTGCAAAGCAGTGCTGCACAGAGCCATATCTTTGCCCATAGGCTTTACGTTTTGCCAATTCTCTCCCGCATTTCACTTAGGGAGAGTGAGCAAATGGCTGTGCGGGGCTCAGCTGCCCACCAGGTTGAGATACAAGTAGCACCGGCATCCAGACAAGAATCGCTTCTGGTTTCAGGAGTATAGAACAGCAAAGCTTCCAAGTGTGCTGAAAACTACAAGAGCTGCATGTTTCTCATCAGGCCACAGTAGCACAGCCTGGCTTCTCACGCATTTTCATCTAGACAAGTTGTGCAGATCATATTTAGTGTTTTGAACTGAAGCACAACCACAGCACATTCTGTATTTCACATGAATAGTCTATAAAGAGGCCAGATTTCTCCAACAGCTGTAATTTTACTGATCAGTTTCATGTTGCTCATAGCACACTAATTCACCTTTTGCACTGAGGAATTTTAGAGCATGAAGTGTGCTCAGCCTTCCTTGCAGTCTTGTGCTTTCATTTCATAGAATTATAGAATTATAGAATGACCTGGGTTGAAAAGGACCACAATGATCATCTAGTTTCAACACCCCTGCTATGTGCAGGGTTGCCAGCCACTAGACAGGGCTGCCCAGAGCCACATCCAGCCTGGCCTTGAATGCCTTCAGAGATGGGACATCCACAACCTCCTTGGGCAACATGTTCCAGTGTGTCACCACCCTCTGTGTGTCGCAAGTCCAAGGGCCTAGACAGGCTTCATCCTAGGGTGCTGAGGGAGCTGGCAGGGGTGATTGCCGAGCCGCTAGCAGCCATCTACCCATGCTCCTGGTTATCTGGAGAGATCCCAGAGGATTGGAGGCTTGCCGATGTGACTCCCATCTACAAGAAGGGCCGTAAGGAGGATCCGGGGAACTATAGGCCTGTCAGCCTGACCTCGGTACTGGGGAAAGTAATGGAGCAAATTATCTTGGGTGAGATCGCACGGCATGTGCGTGGTGTCCAGGGGATCAGGCCCAGCCAGCACGGGTTCATGAAAGCAGGTCGTGCTTGACCAACGTCATCTCCTTCTACGACTGGGTGACCAGACTGGTAGATGAGGGAAAGGCTGTTGATGTAGTCTACCTAGACTTCAGCAAGGCCTTTGACACAGTCTCTCATAGTATTCTTCTGGGGAAACTAGCTGCTTGTGGCCTGGATATAGTTTTGTTTGGGCAGGGAACTGGCTAGAGGGCCGTGCCCAATGGGTAGTGGTTAATGGAGTTAAGTCCAACTGGCGACCCGTTACAAGTGGTGTCCCCCAGGGGTCGGTACTGGGACCCATCTTGTTTAATATCTCTACTGACGACCTAGATGAAGGGATTGAGTGTACCCTCAGTAAGTTTGCAGATGACACCAAGCTGGGAGGTGGTATCGATCTGCCTGAGGGTAGGGAAGCCCTTCAGAGAGACTTAGATAAGGCTGAGGTCAATGGAATGAGGTTCAACAAGGCCAAGTGCCAGGTCCTGCACTTTGGCCACAATAGCCCCATGCAGTGCTATAGGCTTGAGGATGAGTAGCTGGATGACTGTGAAGAGGAAAGGGACCTAGGGGTGTTGGTTGATGCTCGGCTGAACATAGTGCCCAGGTGGCCAAGAGGGCCAACAGCATTCTAGCCTGCACTAGAAATAGTGTGACAAGCAAGAGCATGGAGGTGATCATCCCCCTGTACTCAACACTGGCCTCTGGTGAGGCCACACACTGAGTACTGTGTTCAGTTTTGGGCCCCTCACTACAAGAAAGACATCAAGGCTCTGAAACGTGTCCAAAGAAGGGCAACAAAACTGGTGAGGGGTCTTATGAGGAGCGGCTGAGGGAGCTGGGATTGTTTAGTCTGGAGAAGAGGAGGCTCAGGGGAGACTTCATTGCACTCTACAACTTCCTGAAGGGAGGTTGTGGTGAAGAGGGGTTTGGCCTCTTCTCCCAGGCAACAAATAGGACCCAAGGAAATGGCCACCAGAATAGGTTTAGGTTAGGCATAAGGAAGAACTTTTTCTCTCAGAGAGTGGTCAGGCACTGAAATGGCTGCCCAGGGAGGTGGTGGAGTCGCCGTCCCTGGCAGTGTTCAAGAAGTGTCTGGATGAGGAGTTACGAGATATGATTTAGTGTTTGTGGGAGCAAGGGAAATGGATGTTGGACTAGATGATCTTGTGGGTCATTTCCAACCTTGCGATTCTATGATTCCATGATACTATGTTCTAATCTTCCTTTTGATATTTAACCTAAACCTCCCCTGTCTCAGTTTAAGACCGTTCCCCCTTGTCCTACCATTGCCCACCCTCATAAACAGCTATTCCCCCTCCTGTTTATACACTCCGTTCAAGTAGTGGAAGTCACAATGAGGTCTCCCTGGAGCCTTCTCTTCTCCAAGCTAAACAAGCCCAGTTCCCTCAACCTTTCTTCACAGGAGAGGTGCTCCAGCCCTCTGATCATCTTAATGGCCCTTCTCTGGACCCGCTCCAAGAGACCCGCTTCATTGTTATTAGACAATGCTTTAACATCTATTAAAACAAAACAAAACAGAACAAAACAAAACAAAACAAAAAAAAGACAAAGAACACCCAATGTCCCTGAAATTTTGTTATGGCGAGGATCTGCCCCAGCATGGTCTTGAGAAGCCAGGCATAACCAAGGACTGTTTTATTTATTTTTTCTTTATTTTTTTTATTTTATTTTGCCTCCTGGCTGGCGTCATGGCCCCTGCCAGCTGGCCTTGGCTGGCTGGTTGGAGTCGGGGCCCCTGTCTGCTGGCCTTGGCTGGCTGGTTGGAGTTGGGGTTCCTACCTGCCGGCCTTGGCTGACTGGATTTGCAACCCCTGCCTGCCTGCCTTGGCTGGATGGCTGGAGTCGTGGCCCCTGCCAGCCTGCCTTTATTGGCTGGCTATTTGGAGTCGTGGCCCCTGCCTGTCTTGGCTAGCTGGCTGGAGTTGCCTGCCTGCCTTTATTGGCTGGCTGCCTTGCACCACAGCTGGTGTTCTGTTGTCAGGGTTCCCATATTTATAGCTGTTGGCAGGGAGGTGGCTCATGACAGCATAAAGCCATGGCAATGTGTCCTTAAGAATGTCCCTTGGCAACCAAAACATGGCTGTATTGGGTGATTGGTTTCTTTGTCCTGACAGTTGCCCTGTTTGTCACCACCAGGATTCTGCGGGGCTCCATTTTAAGGCCATTTCTCCTTATTGTTCTTACTGTTGATTCCACTAAAGATCTGGAAATAGTATCAATCAATTTGTGGATGATGCTAAGCTGGGAGGAGTTTTGACTTCCTTGAGGGTAGAGAGGCCTTGCACCGAGATCTGGACAAAATGAGGGTGGTCCCCATCTGCACAAAGAAGAGCTAGCGCTGGGTTCTGCACCTGCGATGGGGTGCCCCTGGCTATGTGTGCAGACATTGGTGGTGAGGGGCTGGAGCGCAGCCCGGCAAAAAGGGATCTGGTTTGATGGCAAATTGAATCTGAGCTGGCAGTGCGCTCTGGCAGTCAGAAGGGTCAACCATACCCTGGGGTGCGTCAGGCCCAGCACTGCCAGGCGAGGGAAGCGGCTGTCCCGCTCTGCTCTGCGCTGTGCGGCCTCACCTCCAGCGCTGGGTGCAAGCTTGGGTGCCACTACATAAGATGCTATTAGAGAGTGTCCAAAGGAGGGCTACAGAGATTGGGAAGGATCTGGGGGCGCAGTGTGTGAGGAGCGGCTGAGGCCCCTCGGTGTGCTCAGCCCGGAGCAGAGCAGCTTGAGGGCGGCACTCATGGCGGCTGCAGCTCCTCACAGGGAGCGGAGGGCAGCGCTGAGCTGTGCTGCCTGGGGACAGTGACAGGGCCCGAGGGAACGGCATGGAGCTGTGCCAGGAGAGGGGCGGCTGGGGCTTAGGGAAAGGGTCTGCACCAGGGCGGTGGCATGGAATGGGCTTCCCAGAGCAGTGGGCACGGCCCCGAGCTGCTGCAGCTGGAGGACTGTCTGCATTTGGGTGGTCTGTTGTGGAGTGAGGGGTTGGACTTGATGATCCTTGTGGGTCCCTTCCCGTTTGAGATATTTATATGATCATAGAATCACAGAATGGCCTGGGTTGTAAAGGACCATAATGATCATCTAGTTTCAACCCCCCTGCTATGAACAGAGTCATCAACTTGGTCCCTGCTCATCACCCGAAATGACAACGTTTTTGGAGTGTTTTCACAGGTGCTCCTGACTTCCCACTGTTCTGGGTTCCCTCCACACTCCACCATAGCATTCCATGGCTCTAGGACAGATTTCTATGCCAGTCCAAAATGCTTCATTTTGTTTATTGGCAACAGCAACTAAAATCAGTGTCCTACAGCAGTGTACAGGCTTTGCACCACCAACTCTCTCAGTTCTTTCTGGTATGGAGAAAACAAATTTAGCTTCGTTTTTGCCAAATATTACTGCTTACTATCTGGAAATAAAATATGTATAACTGTGAACAACTCACAGTTGAACAGTTCCTATGTTAAAAGCTAAAATAATTCTTATCTGAAATCACAAGGTCTGACTCAAGATTGCAGTTTTATGACTATAGTCATATTACAGAAATCAACATCTGAGTAGTCCACTGAGAACTGAATAAGGCTGAAAGAGGAGCTCATGGCCTGAAGAACAGTATTCCTGAAATCACTTTTCTCATCATTTGATGATTCTTGAGGTCCCTTCCAACCCAAGCCATTCTATGGTTCTGTGATCACTGGTGTCATGTCCTGAAGTTTAATACTACAAGCCCAACCAGTAGATGAAGGGGAAGAGCTAATTAAAAGCTTTGGAGAGAAACATTGTCTGCATGTACATGCTAACCAATAAGCTTCCTATATTTTGTCAAAAAGACAGACTTCCTTTTTTTTCTTATTAAAAAAAATAATAAGTTTTAAAAGGTGTAATTTCTAACATATGTTAGGTTTGTACAAGAAGCATTCACAATAGGAAAAGAGAGAGGTCTTGTAACACAGTAGTAATCCTCTCATTTAATTACACCAAGCAATAGAAGAAAGTTCAGCCTGACAGGACAGTACAGAACTGAACACCAGGGAAATGTTTTATTATTAAAGCTCTATATTGGAAGAACAATAGAACTAGAATCAGATAATAGAAAACTGGCACATAAAATTAAATCTCCATGTGGCACTGTTGTAGTCTGATTTTACAGTGTGACACCCCTTTTCTCTTGCAGCTCTTCTTGTGTTCACAACAGAGTCTTCATCCTCTTTGCTCTCCTCAGGCATTTTTTCCCTACTTTTTTCTTCACAGAAGGCAAAAACCATTTCCTCCCTGTCACTTCTTAGTGTGGCATGTTTCACAGCCACATCTGAGCATTTCACATCTGATGTCCAAGTTGGTGGCAGCTGAGCTGGGACACAGAGTAAAATCCTGAATCCTGAAGCTCTAGAAACTTGAAGCCTTTTGCTCCATGACAGGTTCCTTACACCCCACACGTATTCTTACACTTAGCGAGTCCTGTCTTTTTTTTTTTTTTCACTCTGCTTTTCCACAGTTTTAACTCAAATTCAGAGGCTCTCCAAAACCACACATACCTCACCTTCCCCAGTCTCTGTACCTAACAAACTGTCTCCCTATCAAGAAAGACCTTACCGTGCTCCCTTCCCTCTTGCCACCTGCTCTGCATGCATCATTCCACCTTTCACCCCACACTGACTCCTCTCCTGACTCACACACAGCCACCCTTCCCTCGCAGCTCACCAGCCACCAGGCTGGCCCCAACCAGTGGAGCAGCTTCCATCTCATGGTTATTCAGGTCCAGCCAGCGTGGCACGTGCTTACAAGTGGCACATCTTCCTTCACCCCTCATCCTCTTGAAGAGTTGCTTCCAACTGTCTGTTCCTTTTACCTGCCCAACTTTCTTCGCCTTTCTCCCTGTTCACTACTGTTCTCTGACCCTGCACCCCCTGTTCAATGCTGTACTCTCTTCTCTGAGGCTGAAGCCATCCTCTTCCTCTAACGCTGTCTGCACCCAGGAAGCCAGAAAGAGATCATCCCCTCCCACTGCCAGGTGTCGAACCACTAGAGGAAATCTGCAGTGCCTCAGATAGGCCAGTCTTCAGTGCCTTACAAGCTTCCAAATGTGCTGAAGTGGTTCTTTTGGTTTGGTTTGGTTCTTTTTTTCTGCTCAGAGAAGCAGTGGTGCCCCATCCCTGGAGGTGCTCAAGGCCAGGCTGGATGGGCCCTGGGCAGTGCGAGCTGGTGGGGGCAGCCCTGCCCACTCAGGGGTTTGGAACTTCCAGCCCAAGTTATTCTGTGACTCATTCTATGATTTTTCAATTACTGAATCGTCGCATCGTTCAGGTTGGAAAGAGCCTTTAAGGTCACCTAACAAAAAACCACAGCACCAGCACGTAACTGTTACCAGTCACACTTTCATACTACCGGTCTCAGAGTTCCACAAACCGGAGCAAAGAACCCTGCTGAAACGCCAGGGCAGGCAGAAGGAGCACCAGCCACGAAGGGGCTGGCTTCTCCAGGCCACGAGAGGCAAGAAGGGACTCAGCACGAAACCCAGCCGGCCAGGTCGAGGAAGACCTCGGCCCACGAGGAGCCTTACGGGGCGGCTGCGAGTGATTAAAACAACGCTGCTCAACTGAGAGGCGCACTGCCAAACGCACACCTTCCCCCGCACCCCCCGCACCCGGCCGCCCATGAGACGGGCCACGTACGGGCGAGTCCGACGGCCGAGCCCCCGGCGGGGGAAACCGAGGCGACCGGAGGGGGAGGGCGGCCACCGGGCGGGGCGTCCTTGGCGGGGCGGGCGTGGACGGGGCGGTGCGAGGCCACTGCCTCCACGCCGCCTCCGCTCGGGTGCTCATAGCCGGGCCAGGGCGCTCGAGAAGAGGAGCTGGCTGAGCCGCTGGTCGCGGGTCAGCCGGGCAGCAGCGGGCAGCAGGAAGGCAGAGGCAGGCAGGTAAGACCTCGCTCGCTCGCCGTCCCCTGCCCGCACCTGCTCCGCTGACACTCGGGGCTGTGCGGTGCGTGCTGCCTCCGCGTACCGCCATGGCGGGGTGCGGGCAGCGCTCCGGGCAGCGAGCGGCGGGAGGGAGCGAAGATGGCGGGCGGTGGTCCCCGTGCTGAGGGACAGCCGCGAGGGGCGGCGGAGGCCAGGGGTTCTCGGGGCGAGCCGGCGGGGCTCCCCGCAGCCGCGATCCTGGGCTGCGGTCCTTCCCCTCTCGGACCCTCGGCACCCGGAGGTCAGCCTGCTCGGGGGGTTCCCCCGGGATGCTGCTTTTCCCAAACGGTGCGAAGCTTGGTTGCTTGTCTGTGGCTTATTGCCCAAGGGGACCTCAAGAAACTCGTGAGAAGAAGCTCTGGGCTGCTTTTGGGGTTGTGCGTTTTCCTGATGGTCACAAATGTGTCATCTCGAAGGACTGTAAGTCTCTCTGCCTCTGCGTTTTGTCGCTTGATGCCCATCACTTCCTTCTAGAAGTTGCTGTGGAGTGCTCTGCCTTGCTACCTGCCAAAATAAAATCTGGCTGTGGCTTTAATCGTGTGCATGGGCCTCAATTCCCTCTCACATCTCTCTGTTCTCCCTACAGGTGCTCCAGAAAACAAGACCTGCTTTGCCCCTGTTTGCTGCGAGTGTCTCGTAAACAGCATCCCATCGCCAGGGACCCCACAGAGCTCTCGTTGAACGTGAGTCCTGTCCTCCTTTTCTATATGGCATCCAGCCATCAGCTGGTTAACTCTGTCTTGCAGGCTCCTGTCTCTGGCCCATGCACCTTTCCTTGTGTCAGTGTCAGGGCACCTTCCCAGCCAAAGAAGGGAGTGGGGACTGCTAGTGGTAGACTAGTTTGTATTTTAGCTATTTTTCTCTTATAGCCTGCTGGGATGATGTTGGCAGCTTCTTCAGGAACTGTAGCTGTGTCTGGCATCAGACAGAATCCCTGATGCTCTGCCGGTCTGTGGTGAGAAGGATTCCTTGTGCACATGTGTCTGAAGACTGGCAGGGTTATTCTGCTTTCTGAAGTGTCCCTCTGTAGCTGTTTCCCAGCACTTCCCCAGATGCTTATCCGATCCCACCTGCAATGTTCATTGGTAACAACAAAATTATTACCCTTACTCTGTGAGCTGATAACCATTGTTCTGTCAACTCATACAGACAGAGTTTCTTTCTGTGGCATCTGCGGACTGCCAAGATGTCCTTGTGCACAGCTCATAAATTTAGAAGACCCTTCTCCTGGGATGTCAGAGTTGTATGTTGTATGAGGTCAGAACGGTGTCAGGCACTAATTAGAGACTGCATATGTATGAGAGCAAACTGGCATCTCAAAACTTGTTAGTGCTTGTAGCTTTAATGCTGCTTGCTTGTAGGTAGGAAATGACATATATCCAATCGGGCTAGTTGGCACTTACACCTAGTTTTACACACAAGTGATTAAAACATCAGAGGGAGATGCATGGGAATAAGGTGGTAAACTCCAGCTTATCCTAGGCTGACCAGCTGAGCTCACAGAAAAATGCCTCTGCTGCCCTTGAAGCTAAGACTGCAATCTTAGGGGGAAAAGCTGTGATACAATAAAGAACAGAAGACATGGTGGGGGCAGATGCAGGTGTGAATGGAGAAGAAAGTTAGATGGAGGGGAGGTGGGGGTGGGGATGGAATAGAGTTTTTGTGCGAGTTATATTGAACAAAGTTGAGAGGACTTCACTCCAGATAGCTTCTCCTATTAGGATTCATGGTTTAATTTTTAACCTGAATTAAAAAAATAATCATCATCATCATCATCAGAGAACAGCAGTGGTAATTTTCCAGTAGGAGGTCAAAAATTGGAAGTATGGAGGAAAAGATTTAAAAGGAAAACTGAAAGAGAGTATGTTACAGTTGTGGACAAACAATTTTTGAAGTAGTTACGTGGTTCTGATCCTTCTGCGTGGGGAAAAAAAAAAAGGATACTTCTGCAAGGAATAGCAGGAATGAGGCCTGTGGTATGAAACACAAAACAGAGAGACAGCAGTGTTTTAATTCTTCCAACACCTTTTTCTTTTAATCCTCAGCTTCTGAATTTGTGTAACTGCATGAGGATATCAAATTTCATGTGGGTAAATTTATAGCTCTGGTATTTGCAGTGGAAATCTTGGAAAATACAGTGGTTCCAAGAGAAAGCAAGAAGTCTTGGGTCTATAAGAAAAAGCTGTACTTTTAAATTTGTGGAGCTGCCCATAATGTGAAATCTGTGATACAGCTTTGTTACACACAAAAACAGCGTTACCTCCTCGTCTGTGCACCTGGCGTGGGTTAGACTTATAAAAGGGTAAAGCACTGTATCATTCTATCTTATAACCAGACTTCCTTTACAGGCGATGTTTCCAGTTCCCTCTTCCCTCATGCTAAACTGTCTCTTTGCTGCTGAATTCTGTTCTAGCAGTTTCTGACCTGTTGTTTCCATGTCTGTTCTCAAGCTTAGAGTAAATATAAAGAGAAGACTCCCTTACGTCAGGTATGCACGTGGAGATACTTGATCTAGTGGAAGTATTTCAAGCACACAATCAATACAAGCTGCTTTCTTAAAATACTTCTTGAAACACAAGAAATGCAGCTTAATCTTAAATTGGGTTTACTGTCAAGACTTGGTGGTAGCACAAATGAAAATTAGTCCTCCCTTGGATATTGCAGAGTAAAATCTGTCTTTTATCTTCAAAAACACAACAGACTGTTCTGAATGTTCCTTCTCTTGAAAGAATTAAGAAAATATGCACATGCACTAACACTTCTAATGTGTGTTTTAACTTAATCTCACAGAACAAGATTAATGGAAGTGAAGCAGATACTGTAGGAGCAGTGAGAGCAGTTACTATTCTACCACGTCAGCCTCAGCTCGCAGTTATTCCGGCCATTCTTAGCAATGAGAGATTGCCCTCAGAACAGGGAAGAAGTAACTAACAGACCTAATTGACTGGAGCAATGGGCTTCATTAGGGCAAGTCCCTTACTGTTGCTGTTTGAGGTAACCAACCAGATTTTGTGGCTTCCTGCAGTGGCCTTATTGCTGTACAAGAGCAGCTTGTTTCTTGCCCTTCATGTCCTGAGCTTGTTGTACCTTTTGCTGGCATGCTACTCTTTGCCTCTTCCTGTGCTGCTTGAGGTCCAGCAGTAGAAGATCCAGTAACTTCGTTGCTTGTGTCTGGCAGTTCACCCCTTTCTTTAAATGGGACTCTGCTCCTGTGAGTCTCTAAGTAAAGTGACTCAGTGTGTTGCCTTGTAGTGAAGACAGATAATTAGTTAATTATGTATGTGAGTGACTGGTGGGTTTTATGGTTCTGTTTTGTTTTCATCCCAGTGGGACACTGCAGTTCCTGGGAAGTGACAGAGAGCTTGTTGTGGCTGACACATGTTCAATGGTTTGCTTCCAGAAATCACAGAATAGTTTCTTGTGGAATGACTGCTGTTGAGACATATGTAAGGAGGAGTTGGTCTAACTTGACTTGTAGCTTGCAGTTGTCTGAACTCAGTGCAGGGCAGTGGAAGCTGTTAGAGGAGAGACTGAAGGTTAGCTAATAAACAGCTGTAGCTAAAACCATTCCCCATTTCCATCTGTGACAAGCTACTCCAGTAGCTGTGTCTTTATGATATTTCCAAGTCCTAAGCAAAGAAGACTGACCAGGGAAACTGCTGGTGTGTGAAGAAAGCCATTAAAACACTGCAGTGTGGGCAGGCCTGAGTGCCTCCTGCTGTCAATAAGAGAGAAGTTTTACCATGGTGCGTCCAGGCTTGCTGTTTTTCAGTCTGAAATTTCCCTTGCTTTCAGGTAGCTCCTTGTGCAGAAGATTGCCACTGTGATTGCAGGTATCATTCTGATCCCTGTGTCAGAACAGTACAGACTTCCCTGTTAGTAATGACAGCAGTGAATTTTTTCTAGAGCTCACTGAATAGCACTCTGTCACAATTTTCAGGAAGGCTTTCCCTGCCCCGGTATGTCCACATCAGCAGATTGGTTGTCCATATGCACAAAACTACTACTGGCCTCAGCACTAGTCTCTGTTATCTTTTGCTTCTGAATCTAGGCTCTGATGGGCCGATGGGCTTGAAACCTTGTGTGACCACCTCTGTTATTCTTTTTAAGGCTTTCTTGCAGCAAAGAGAAAAGGCTTGGGAGCAGGGGAGTTGAATGAAGTGTGGGAGCAGCATGCTTACTAACTCTGACTGTGGAATCAGTAAAACTTGGAGTACAATATTTTGCATGTTTTTTTTTTTCTTCCCTGCACAATAGAACCAAAAATCCTCCAAGTACTTGCTGTTGTGGTTATGTAGGATAGGAAGCTGACAGGAGAGAAACTGAAAAACTCTCTTGTGCCTCTGGAAGGAGAAACAAGATCTATGCTCTGAAAAGATATGTGTTGCTATGACTTATGTGTTAGAAGATTTACTTGGTAAAAAGCCTGGTAGTTATCTGTATACAGTAGCATTCAGGTTCTTTCTTTCCCTGGTTTTCTTCTCCTACTGTTTACTACAGAAATTTTGTCTAGCTTTCTTCAAGGGTAAAGTTAGCCTCTCCTTGTTCCGAATATTCAGACTTTGATGTTAATGTCCCATTAATCATACAACTGTATTTCCAAAGATACAGTTTATTGAGTTGTACATCAGCAGTTGTGTTGTTTTCAATCTAACTGTAGCTGTCCTGTCATCTATTTCAACACCAACAAACTTAATCAGGCCCTTTATTCCATAACAAAGTTACTGCAAAAGGGAGAATGTACCAAGAGCGTGCAATACCGATAGGCTCAGTAGCAAGCGTAGCAGTAAAAATCACAGTGTAATTCATTCTGCTATTTTTTTTCTTCTTTTGTCTCCTGTATGTTCACATTCACAGATTTATATGGATTTCTGCCACTGAATCCTAACGGGGGGGAAGAAAAAAAAAAGAAACCAACACGTCTGTCTGAGAGTCTGAGGAGATTTGGTTGTAATGTATTCAGTGACTGTTCCAGTACCAGTAGGTGAAGAAAATAATGGACAACATAGCAAAGCTACTTTTTTCCTTTTTCTTTTTGGGGCTGTATTGCTCTGTGGTGGATTCTTGCTTTCAGTTTTCACCCTACAGTCATGCCCTTTTGAAACCTTCAGTGACTGTAGTGGGGTCCTGAAGGCTTCTGGGCCTGTGCTGGGTGTAACTGGATTGCTTTGCATTTTAATTGCAAGATCAAAGGCCAGGCTTTATACAAGCCAAAGACAGTTGCAAAATGAGCGAATATGTCGTCTTTTTTTTTGTCGAGGAAACTGCCAGTTTGCCCAGTTTCTCATCTTTGGATTCCTGTTTTTGACAAGTGGAATGCTGATTAGCATCCTGGGCATCTGGGTCCCTGGCTGCAGCCCTGGCTGGCCCAGTACACAGCTCAACCAGACTAGCAGTTCTGATGGGGACCTCCAGGGCTGTGGATTCCTGTCATTTCAAATCCTGGGGCCTTTCATTGTGCTTACTGGGTTGTGTTTCTTCGTGATAGCTCATGTTAAAAAGAAGCAAAACTTAAATCTCAACGAAGAACCCTTGGAAAATGAAGAACGTACTCAGAGCCCTGAATCTTTTCAGGTTACACTAGGTGAGTAAATAATGTGAGAACTTTTAAACTTTCTATTTGCCAGGGATTTTCTCTGAGCAGTATGTTTGAGCAGTAAGCATACTGATACTGTCATCTCCCACAGACAAGCCAGTGGGCAGGTTGCTTTGTCCTAGATGTTTTCTGTGTGATCAGTTCAGTTGCCTTTCTCCTGAGGAGTTAACCTTACTTTTGGCAGCATCTGATTGAGTGAAAGAAATCACATAATGTGGCACAAATGAGTCCAATCTCACTTCCTTTCCTAGAAAGTGTTGCTAACACTCCAAATCATGTCTATTGTTTTCTGTGATTGTATCTAAGATTTACCTTAGCCTGGAACTCTGACCCCCTCCCTCCCTCCCCCCAAGAAAAAAGCAATTCATAAGCTTTGTATTATATTTCCCTGAATAGTGGCCACCTCTTCTATCAATCTTCAGATGTAATTGCAACATAGTTCTGTTAATTGTAGAGCATGCTGTATTTAATGAACTATTAAGAGGGAATTATGCCCTAAGTAGTAGCCTGCTGTTAATAAACCATGACTTTATTCAATATATAGATTATTCTGATAACTTTCTAGTTCTGAGGAAGGATGAATGAGTCATTTAAAGCATTGCTCAAATGTCATCTGTCAGGACTCGAAGTCCAGTAAGCAAAACAGTTGCTCTTCTGTCTGTCAGACTGATGTACAGACCTATAAACTGATGATCATCAAAAAAGATGAGAGCTTAGTGTCAATTTTGCATGATAAATCAAAGGGGCATTGAGAATCAGTCAGATTACTTTTAAAGGCCATAAAGCAAATTTTGTGAATTTCTTCCTTTCATAATTCCATCAAGAAGCGTAAAACTCAAAGATTAAAGAATGAGGACTTAATGACAGTCACCACTGTGCCAGAACGTGCCCCTGTCTAACTCAACATCTGTTATGTTCTGTGACTTGTCAGTGCAAATTGCAAAAATAATAACAATAATGATGAATGTTTATATGAATTATTCAAGCTCAGTGACTGATGCAAACTTTATTTTTAAAAAACGAAAATGTAAGCTCCTCAAATGCAAAATTGAATTGACAGGTAGGCAACACAGTACACTTAAAACTGAATTATTTATCTATAGTTTTGTGGTACTCATGTTAGTAGTGTGCCTGAGTGATTTCGCAAAGAAACTGTCAAGACATTCAAAATCACAGAATCACAGCGGTTGGAAGGGACCTCTGGAGATCACCTAGTTCAGCCTCCTAATAAAGCAGGTTCCCTACATTAGGATGCGCATGAAAGTATCCAGGTGGGTTTTGAATATCTCTAGAGAAGACTTCACAGCCTCTTTGGACAACTTGTTCTAGTGCTCTGTGATCCTCAAAACAAGGGACTTTTTCCTTATGTTCGCATGGAACTTCCCATGTTCCAGTTTGTGCCCATTGTCCCTTGTCCTGTCACTGGGTACCACCAAAAAGAGGGTGGACTCATCCACTTGACCCCCCCCCCCAAATTCCTGCCCTCCCCCCTTTTGGTATTTATAAGCATTGATAAGATCCTCTCTCAGACTTCCCTCCTCCAGGCTGAACAGCCCCAGATCTCTCAACCTCTCCTCATAAGGGAGATTTTCCAGGCCCCAGTCATCTTTGTAGATTGCGGATGGACTCTTTCTGAGTTATTCTCTATCTTGAGCTGAGGAGTCCAGACCTGGGCACAGTACTCCAGATGTGGCCTCACCAGAGAAGAATGGAGGGGGAGGATCACCTCTATCAACATGCCAAACATACTCTTTTTAATGCACCCCAGGATGCCATTCTTGGCATCTTCTTAGCCACCAGGGCACACTGCTGGCTCATGGCCAAACTTTTGTCCATGAGCCTTCTCCACGGAGCTCCTCTCCAGCAGGTCACTGCAGGTTAGGGGCTGATGTGTGTGGTTATTCCTTCCCAGATGCAGGACTGTTCACTTGCCCTTGTGGAACCCCATTAGATTCCTTTCTGCTCAGCTCTCCAGCCCGTCCATGTCTTGCTATATGGCATCACAGCCTTCTGGTATGTCAGCCACTCCTCTCAGCTTTGTATTATCAGCAACCTTGGTGAGAGTACACTCTCTGTTCATCCAGGTCACTGATGAAGATATTCAACAACACATAATCAGTAATCAGGGCTATCTGTGACTCAAACGTTTTTTATTCTATCAGTATTTACTTCAAGGCTATACTTAGAAAACGCCTGTTTTAGATGCATGAGGAAAAACCAAGTACTCATCTGCTCTTACGTTGAGCCAACAGTAGCTGTTGTCTTTGTACTTGGTTTTGAGGACAACCAACATGTAAGAGATTTGTCTCTTTGCTCAATAGATCATTTCCTCCTCCTTAGTGGTATTTTCTAAAATAAATATTCCATTTATGATTGTGCTGCTTTTTTTTTTTTTGAATGAAACTTCAGTGTACATCTGCATTGCAGAATATAATAGATCCTTATGTAGCATCATTGCTTTTTATCTCAAAAGTTAGACAAGTACCAATACCGTAATTCTGAAGACAGGAAGCATTCTGAAATTCAATTAGAATAGACAGGGGAGCTCAGTTTTCCAGAGGTAGTAATTAGTGTTTCTTTTTCGTAGGTGATGCTGTGTTGATGTTCCCACCTCCACCACCACCATATTTTGCTGACCCTCTGTCTCCAGCTGTGACACATTGTCTTATGTCAAATGCTTCACCTGCACCTCCACCATACCATTCCGTATTCAGTGATGGGTAAGACTGTTTTATTGTCTGTCTTGTTGTAGTTTGTTTGTTTTAAATCCGAGATGGTTTTTCAAGGTATCCAAGATTATGTTCTTAAATAATCACTATTAACTCTATGCTAGGCACTATGAAGTTTTTTCTATTACATCATTGAACTTCCTTCAGATACTTTGCTTTACTGTCATTGAAATATCCTAGTATAAAAGAGGAATCACATTCCAATATATCTTTCACAAAAGTTAAACTTTTCAAGTTTATTACTGGGAGGGATGTCTGATGATATTCTGTGGAGGTTGGGTTTTTTTTGTTTTTTTTTTGTTTTTTTTTTTTTAAGCCTTAAACCTGTGGCCTTATTTAGATGTTACTCGATTGGAGTTCTTCCATAGACTGTCAAGGAAAGGTGCTCCTCACAGCAGTGCTTCAGTGACATGGTATCTATGCTGCCAGATCTTAGGAAGCCTCTGCAGAGCCAATGCAGTGAGCACTTCACAATACATATCCAGATGCCCTGTGATGCTAGGAGTGCTGGTTTAGTTTGTGTCCTGTTCTCTTGGTGACTCTTTTAGAAAGTCTGTCCTGGCTATCCCTGATAATTCAGTGACAGTGCGGTGTAACAAGATATATAGATACTGTGGAGGAATAGCAGAGAATGTTCCAGAGAACTTAAAGGGAAGGTTGCAAACCCAATTTCATCTCAAGATAAGGAGGCTGTCCCATGCAACCAGTTTTCCACACACTGAGCATAGGTGACTTGCTCAGTGCTGCCACCACCAAGCTTGTGCAGCAAGAGTTTCTGAATGAAGAGTTCTTGCATCATAAGAATTTGCAGGGATATCTCCCTGTGGGATTCAAGCAGTGGGTTTCTATCTTGAGGGTGAAAGAGGCCACATACCAGAACTAGGTAAGACCAGGAACTAGATGCCAACATACCTAGAGCCCTCAACTTATTTTTGTGCTCTTGATGATTCAGAATTGAGTAGGCTTTACCCTTTGGAAGGTCCTCTTAGTCTTTTAGGACTTGTTCATCAGGATGTCCTTAGTCTACAAGACTATGCAGCATATGAAGCACCATCACTGCAGCAAGAACCCCAGTCTGCCTAGCTGTGTCCACACAGTAGTAGCTACTGGGTCATTTCTATAATAACTTTCCGCTATACTCCAGATTCTTCTGCTCACATGAGTGGTAAATTCCACAAGCATCCATACCAGCTGTCTGCCTCATGTCAGTACTTCAAAACTCTACCATCTTCCCCTCAAAGCAAGCAAGTACAACCTCGAAGATCTAAATGCCACAGGAGGAGGTTTGTGATAGCAGTGGTGCTTATTCCTGTTACCATACTGTTTGAATCCATGTTTGTGCTTTTCTACGGTGAATTCACACATAGCTTCAGTGCTGTTACTGAGAGGTAAGGTGACTATGCTGTGTTCCTGCTCCTCGTGCAGAAATTGTTCAGCACGTGAGCATGAGATGGCTCTGAGAGTCAAACATAAAGAATGAGATCTTTGCTTTTCTTGGAAGCTGCTGAAGTGTAATATGCTGTGGGCTATCTCTAAGGTGAGATGACCAAAGTACCAGAACAGTGTTAGTGCAACTAGCTGAGATCCAGTTGTAATGGTCAGAGGAAGGTTGTGAATACCTCGCTGCTCACTTTTGCTTTCACTGTGAGCTTAGTAGTCCACTGGTGTCCAGATACTTCTGATTCTCTGTTTCTCAGCAGCAGTGTAATTGCATATGTCTAAAGTGTTGCTGGAAAATTTACAAAAACTTCAAGTTACCTGTAGTTTAAGATCTCAGACAGCAGGGAATTTTTGTTTTAGTTACGGAGTTCTAAGTCTAGTAACCATTTTTCACAAGAGAAGTGGAGAATGACTGCAGAAATGAAGATGCATTAGAAGGAAAGGTTCAGAGGTTTAATAGGATTGCCCTGCTAGAAGCAGCCAGTACCCCTAAGTCAAGCTATGTGAATTGGAAGGGAGTTGTTTGCTCTTCCTTGCTGAAATAATGGAATTTTTGTGTCGTAATGAAATTCTAATGCCTATGTAAGTTCTTTCAGGGATTTCTAAGAGTTGTGCATTCATATACATTCATGTAAGTCAGGGGTAAGTTTCACTTGCCTGGAAGTGAAGGAACTATATTAATACACAATTTTCACTTTCCTGGAAGAAGAAGGAACTATATTAATACACAATTTTCTGTTTTATAGAGCACAGTTTGCAGATGATGGAAGAACAGCTGCTGTTAGAGATGATGAAACTATATATACAATTTCTGGGTGCAGTTCACCTTTGGTTATCTCCCCAGTGCAGTTTTTCTTCTCTGAACCACCTCCAGGATACGAAGAAAAAGCATCAGTGGAAAGTAATGAATGTTCCCTTTCTTCTTCCCTTTCATCTTCTTCTGTAGTGACTACTGAAACCAGCTCATAGAGGACTGTCAGGTAGACCAAATTCTCAGATGAAATTGTACACTCAGATTTATGATCTTTAAATTTATTTACATTTTCTAATAAAATCAGTAACACTGCATTTGTCTGTTTTTTCATTAACAAGCATAAATGATGAGTTTGGGTTTTAAGAAATAAGAGATAATGCTGGGCTTCTGAGTTAGTGGTAAGAAGGGATTCAGTTCACTACAAGGATGCTGAATGTTCATCTTGTTGTGTTTTATGCTTCTGTTTCTGTATTTAGTTCTTTATATAATGAAGGCAGTGAGTTGTGACTATTATTTTGCTTATTTTAGTTGAACCTGCTTGGAGTTTCAAAGAAGAAATCATTAGAAAGTGTTTTTATTTCTGTTTTTGTATTACTTTGTGGTAAATACTTGTCTGCTGTTACTGACTTTGTATGTTCTCTTGAGCATCAATGATAACGGTCTTAAAATATGGACTATCGTAAAATGGGGAGCTAATTATGCTGTGGAGACCTTAAATGGTTACATCTTGGTCTGCCTGGTAATAAACACTATATGGCTTAATTTAGACACTCTCTGGTCCTTGTGTAAGTATAATCCCCAAGAAAATAACTTTTATCCAGTGGAAGAGTCCTGTGGCAACACTAAGGAGGGTTAATAGTCTATAATAGTCTAATTATGGTAATGACTGATTTCAGGGAGATTATAATACTGTTGTGTATTTTTTGTGGTTTATACAAGCAATACCGATTAACTTCAAGAATGAGATTCACTTAACAACAGTATCTTCCAGGAGCAAACATTATTTACCAGCTAATGCAAGACATGCAATTTCATGGAAATGCATACAGCACATGTTTATAGCTGACAAAGCACTTCCTACACTTTCCTGTATTTCTTTCAGAAATACAGCTTTCTTTAGGCTCATCCGTACCTGTGTGGCTCCAAAAGTCACTAGTTGCTGCCTGCTGTCATGGATTGACGAGAAGCTGCAGGTCTGCTTTAGATGTTTGCACCTGCTCCCACATTGAAAGCTGTGCTTATAGGAGTTGAGAATAATCAGCAGGAACTAAGCTGCTGCTGCTATGGTGTGCTGTGACTTGCTGTGAAGTCTGTTGCAATCTCCCAGTTTGAACACAAACTGACCTAATTCTGTGCCCAGAAACTGAAGGTGACAAAGCTACTATTTCTGCTAGATTCAGTATGAACTTCTACTGTGTCAGGGCACCCCACAGAAGTGGTCTGTTTTCAGCTGAGTCCCTGGACATCTGCATGCTATGGGACCTCAACTGCAGCAGGATTTGTTTTCTGTCAAGATGAATTCAAAGAAGTTGACATTAACATAACACTTAAGCTTTGAATTAATCAATCAGGTTCCCTCCCTGCCCGGGAAAGGCATTTGCCTTGTATTTCACGTGAAGTGCCACCAGAGTACGGCGGGGAGATGTTTAGTAACTTCTGCATTTGACCATTTGTTTCTACTTATGTGTTATTCTCTCAGCCTTGCTGGGGTAGCAGTTTTTTGCAGCAACATGAAGAAACAAACTGGTCAGTGACATGAAGTTGTGTTTAGTCATCAATAGAGCTGAAAACCAGTCAGTGATGAGGGAGGTATACTTACTTATCCAGCAGAGGAGCTGAGGAACTCAGTTTCTGTTAAAGTTAAAAGTCAAAGACTGCTTAATCTAATACAGAAATATATCTTTAATTATGTCATAATCTTTTTCTTTCTTTCTTTAAAAAAAAAAAATACAGGCATATCTGATTGCTAACTATAAAGGCCTTGTGAGCTGTCTGCAATTTGTTCCATCAGTTTTTCCCAAGATGTATCAAAGAGATCAAGCACATCAAGTAAAATATGATGACTCTAAGCTGAGTCTTCAGGATGTGAAACATAATCCTACTATTTTTCTTCAGTTATTGTTCTTTGATCTTCTACTGGAGAGTCTCCCTTGTGGTTCACTTTATTTCTGAAAACCAGGCTTCAAGGAAAGCTCCTTGGACACAGCTGAATGCACCTGAATTTCCTGGAAGTGCTAGATTTACTTACTCTTTAAAATGAGACTTCAGAACAGAAATTTCCTATGTATCATCCTGAGAAAGTTGCCCACTAAATAGCTCATCTTACAGCTGTGCAAGCACCTTCTATTTTTGAATTGAGTGGTCATTCCTTTAAAATTCCCTGGGCGTGCTAAGTGCATCTCCATGACTTTTTGAACACTGGCAGCTATCAAAGCCAGGGCAAGAGCATTTGCTTACTGAGTTGTCAAAATCTATTTCAGCAAGGTCAGAAAATGTGAAAAAAGACTGGCAGCTCTGAATCCACCCCTGATGGCCACCACTGCATGAACAACATTAATGGGAGGAATTTTTTTATGTGGGGAATAGGGGTAAAACACCCATACTAGAAAGGAAGCAACACTTTGTAAAACTATAAAAGCAGCTTAAAATAATACAGAATAGAAATTTTATTGAGGAAATGACTTATCACTACTACAATAGTAAAGTGTTATAACCTCCTTAATACCTTAAGGTTAGCTTAAGTGCTTGACATGCAAATTCTAGCAAGCAAATCAAGTTAGTTACTGATTCACATACTTAAACAGGCAAAGTGGGAGGTAAGGACTGCTTATCCTCTCTAAGTGGAGTTAAGGTCTGTTTGCACTGTTATTGCTTAGCTTCTAACTGGATCAATATAGTCCTTCAGATATGAGAAGGATTCACAAATACCTGAAGGGATAACTCTTTTCAAGGATAAGTCTGTTCCTGCATCACCAGCACTCAGAAAGTTTGAAAACAAACTCATCTGTAAAACTGAAATTACAGTGATTTTTTTTAATGGTGGCATGTTTTTAGGATAGCCCCATCCTTGACCTCTGTCACTTATAGCGCCATATCACACTATCCCCTTTCCATTCTACCTCTTAGGTCACTGTTCATGGGTCACATCTATGTCCAGGCAGACATTTCTGCCAATGCTTCCATGCTTCTGCAGTTGATGTGTCAGCCTTCACGTAGAACTGTGCTCCCTTCTCAACCATACATGCGTATATCTGTGTGTTTGTGTAGGGAAACACCTTTTATTTGATTGGACATCTGGCATGACAGCATTCCCTGGGAGATATAAACCCATCCTGTAGCTAGAAACTGCTGAGGGCAGCTGGCTGAACTGGATCCATTTGGCATGTTTCAGCATCGGAGCTGGCATTGCAGCAGTACAGGGCCACAGGATATGAGGCTCGCTCATGGTTAGTTGATAGTCTAACATGTAATTTGTGTTTTTCACTGAAGATGCCAAGTACAGTTTCCTTTCTATAGGAAAAAAAGTTCTTTTGGTCCAACCACTGGCTCTTTAGCCACTCTGTAGTTGAAAATCATATTATGGAGTTGCATTTTGTGCCTTCTCTTTTAAAAGCTCTTTTAAAATAAAAACTAGCTTTCTTTTAGAGGTTCTATAGCTAAGCCCCTGATTCTATGTAAGAAATTTAAGAAAACAAAATCTTACTATGACAGGCTGATGTTGTGAACCATGGAAGAATTGATAGCAGATAGAGAGGAGAAAGGAAAGATGACCTGAGGACCCATTAGTATCTGGTAGGAAGACTCTTTAACTGGGTTAGAGAATCAAGAAGGTACAGGAAGCCTCAGAAGAACTTATTCCCACAGCAAGACAGTTAAGCAGAAGAACAGTAAGCAAAGCAGTGGCTGGGTTCAGGAGTAAGGTCCCTGAAACAGACTGGAAAAACACTGCAGTGAGATCTGAAAACAGTATCCATTTTGAAAAAGGATCCTGAAGCCAGCCTTGGAGTTACCTAAAGATAATGGGATATAGTCTCCCATTGGCACATAAGTTCTTATACCCAATGGGATATAAGTTCTCTGCTTGACAATACTGAGAGTAATATTCTGCATGATGCTCTACTGTAATTAAATCAGAAAGATTTTAGAAAACATATTCAAGCCTATTTCCTGGGTTTTACTAGACCATTTTCACCACCATTCATTTAGCATTTATTCCAGTTAAAAGGGGCGTGTTTATTAAATCACCATCTGTAAGTAAGTTCCCAGAACATCCACTTGGAAAAGGAAAGTATTGGCCTTAGAAAATCAGTGTGATTTGGTAATCTCTTAAGACCTTGACATCTGCCTGGCTTTGGCACTCTCTGGGGAAACAGTGGGAAAAATGTGGGGAGGGTTAGAAAAAAAATGCTCTTTACAAGAAAAAGTGAAATTTTCATTTAGATCTTGCTGTACCAAACATCCCATCATCAAAGTTGAAGTGACAATCAGTCTTGGAAGAAATCACTCGTATTCTCCAGCTTTGCTGTGCACGTCCTCAGGAAGAAATATACCATATCCCTGGCCACAGACAAGGAACATAGTCCAAGGAGTGCTGCAATACAGGAAATCTCTGACTCCATACAGCACCTGAGCACCAGCCCACAGAAGTTCCAAGGACGGACTCCAGGACAACTCTCTTTTAAATAACAGTTGCAGAGCACTTGAATGACTGAGAGTAGGAATGTGATACTACATCTCTGCATACCATCAGACAGCAATCGTAATAAGTTGATTTAAAGAGAATGTTGGAAAGCTTGGAAGATTAAGCAAACGGAGGCAACAATGATTCATGGTATGGAAAAACCTGATGCACAGAGAGCAGTAACAGAAGTTCATTCCACTTATTTTACCAAAAAAAAGGTTAAAGATTATGTAGGTTTTAGCTATAAATCAGTGCAATGATGGCTTATCTAACATTTCAGCAGTTCCTAATTTGGTTGTAGTGATATGAACCACTGCATCGCAAACCCTGACCCTCTCCTCAAGTCTTTACCTGGTGCTGGGAGAAGGCCGAATCTGTGATCTTGTCAGAAATTTTGTTGGCACTGTTGGTAATAGAAGAGCCATAGTAATGACTCTGAAAATTTCCCGGACATTTTAAAGGGAGTTCAGCATAAGTATTTCTCAGGGTCTCTCTGCAGACAAATGAGAAGAGAAAGATGCAGCAGTTAACTCAGCATCTCTTCAGAAAGTTTTGGTGAGCAGTCGTGTTCGGAACTGATCGTAGAGCACAGTAGACTCAAGGCAGTTTCATTAGTTGTGAAGAAGCCATCCAAAAGAAGGTGAGTTTTCTAGAGCTATTTTTGTTCCATAAACCTCAGGATAAGCTTGCTTCCCCAGAGCTGCTGGTAGCAGGAAATAGCATTATGCTTTCTACCTCCTGAGGAGTAATCTCTGTACTGCATGTGCTTCCCTGCTATGCTAATCAAAACAGATTGGGTAGTGGAAGATTTTTCCTCTATAAGGAATTACACCGAAGTGTTCTACCAGAACAGTCCAGCAGCAATTACTTTTGTCTGAAATCATTAGGAAACGGAAAGTCTCAACTTTCAATTCATTTGTCTGTTTAATATATGGGAGATAGGTAAGTATCTGCCTGTTTAATACATGGGAGATAGGTAAGAATCTTCTTGCATAGAGCCCCATCCTGCTGTGATATTTACTGCAGTGGGAGAAGATGGGAACATGCTATGAGCTTCTGCTCATAGTTCAGGTACATGCTGGGCGCAAAATAGCTGCCTAGGACACTGTGTTATCGTGCCATTATCGCAGTGCCAGCTTCAATCATAAAGGACAGGTATTCAGGGAAAGGACAGGATATACCAGCTACGCATTACTGTCAGAAAGGATTCCAACTGATGAAATCATTTCTGAGAAAAAAGTAATGTTCCAGGTACTGCTGAATACAACATTTACCCTACAGGTCAAGATTCCTTGCTCTGCCAACATTACAGGAGACATTTCCCCACAGTGACAGAATATCTGGGCTTTATTCAGTCTAAACTCTGAGGAAGGGGTGTCAATTTCATAACAAAAAATGTCCACAATTAAGGGAAAATCACAGAGTAATTATGCTGTCTTCAAACAACCCTGGCTTTTGCTGGAGGGAAGCAAAATTTCTACCACAATCAGCAGTTTCTGCAGTCTTTCCAATGCCCTGTTCTTGCTTACCTCCCCACCCACCCACCACTCCCTCTCATAAAACTCTCAGTAAGCTTCCTTTGATATCTGTATAAACCACAGAAGCTCTGGGCTGCAGGACCAGCTGCAGCATGGTCTGGACATGGCTGTAACCATCATACTTCATAGGGCACTGAAACACAGCAGCAAAGGACACATATCTCCCTGTAGACATGAGCTACCAAATTGGTGGCCCAAGGAAAGTGAGTGAGTCACTGTGCTGCTATGGAGTACTGTATGCTGTCCATACGTTGGATGCACTGGCACAGGGGGCCCAGGATAAGCTTCAGGGACCTCAGCTTCCTTTCTCTGCCACCTGGCACAGGCCAAGGGTGAGGAACTATTCGTGAGCACCAAAATGAAGTAGAGGATAATCAAAAAGATAAGTAGCCATGCAAGGATGAAGCTATTTCGGAAGCAGTGGTGGTAAAGCAAGAAGTCTTTAGTGGTCACTTCAGGCTCCACTTGCCAGACCTTTATTCTTGTAAGCAAAGTTTATTCTTTCACATGATGGACTCTGTTAACCATACACGCACAGCATCCTTGTATAATTAACCTGAACCTTTAACTTTTAATGCTCTGCAGAGTACCTTGCAAACCCCTCTCTGCTGAGAAAGATTCATGATACTTGGTGATGGAGCAGAACAACAACAACAGCAACGTAGAGGATTTCTCCCTGAATGTGTTTTCTGTCAGTCCTTACCCGCCGAGCCGGTCTGATGCCCTGGTGTCAGATGGGGACAAAGCTGGTGCCACTCTGCTTTTCTCAGGTGTGTTCTTGGGACTGGTGGGGATCACATTCACCGTGATGGGGTGGATAAAGTACGACGGCCTTACTCACCTGGAATGGACTCAGTTACTAGGGCCTATCCTACTTTCTGTCGGGGTAACTTTCATCCTGATTGCCATTTGCAAATTCAACATGCTTACGTGCAAGCCCTGCAAAGAAAGAGAGGAGAACACGTTAGACATCGAACAGAGCACAAGCGGACAGTCCTTTGTGTTCACCGGAATCAACCAGCCCATAACTTTCCACGGTGCCACAGTGGTGCAGTACATCCCCCCACCTTACCCAGCCCTGGACGGTGCAGCCGCCAGCCCTGGCTACCTGCACCCTGTGCTCAGCTGCTGTGGGGCCGTCTCCCCTAGTGTCTCTCCCATCCCCAGCCCCAGCTCTGCTCACTTCTGCCCTGCCTACTCTCTGGACAACCCCGCTTTCAGCTGGGATGAGAGCTGTGCCAGTTACCTCGCAGAGAACACGCGGAACCAAAGGTACATCTTCTGAAAAGTCTCAGCACGGTTGTGCACAGGCTGTATGTGTTTTAAGGTGTAAAGTATGCTTGCAAAGCAAAAAGCACCTTCCTTTGCATGTTCTCCTCCAGACTTTTTATTCTCTTTGTTAGGAGTATTTCTTGAGTAGAGAATATTAAGACATAGAAAGTATTTTAGTTCAGGTTAAATTCACTTAAGAATTCCTTCAACTTTCAATCTATGGAATATCTTGTTATTTTTAAAGATATTTGTATATATGCTCCTGTGCCTGCGTGTTTTTTTTTTTTTTTAAATAGAATCATAGAGTGATATTATATTGAAGAGAACTCAAAGCCCACCCTGTTCTACAATCCTTCCATAGGCAGCGCTGCCCCCATCAGTTCAGACTGCCCTGGGACCACTCAGCCTAGCTTTGAGAATGTCCAGGGCTGGGGCATCCACAGATTCTCTGTGTGGCTGTCAGTGACTTTTGTTCGCTTGTTCTTAACATTTCTCTTAGTCTCTTCAGAAGATTGTTATTCCATGCCCAGGCAGAGGGTCCCACACAGGCAGAATCACAGCACAGGAGAAGTCACAAACAGCATTTTCATGAGGATGAAAGGGTGCCAGGCGTTCTCCCTGCCAGTCACCCCTGCAGCAGTCTTCCAGCCACTATCACTGTCCTAGTTTTTGAGGTACATACAACATCACTGGTATTACAGCTCAGTGTGAAACTGCTTTCAGCAGTCAAAACACAATCTCATAGTTCTTTACTGTTATAGGAGAACATTCAAATTACAGGACTTACTCAGAATTATATCCTTTCTAGAAGTAATTCTGTTCCTTTATCAAAATCTGTTTGCAAGCAGCTGGCAGCCTGTTGTCCTCAGCACTATGCACAACAGACACAGGCAGCAGGAAAACAAAGGTCACCACCTGACATATTTGTACTTCACAAAAAGATCAGAGCCCGTTGCTGAATCACAGTAAAACTTCATCTTGTAATGATTTCACAAGCAAAACTCACACTGAGGTCAGGAAGTTCTTTGCCCAGACAAGACTGATAGGACAAAGAATAGAGGTTACTTCATGCTTTGTGTTTGATTTTTTATTTTATTTTATTTTATTTTTTATTTTTTGCACCTTCTTCTCTTCCTATTATCAGGTCAGAGGACAGTTCTGATGAGCCAGAAGAACTTCTGGAAGACCCCTGTGAAGAACTATCACCTCCTCGTTATGAGGAAATATATCCACTGTCTTCATAAAATAACTACTGACAACAGACTGTGCTTCTGAGAGACACCAACTTCTTAATCCTTACAAACCTTCTCTTTAGCACTTGCATGATATGCAGGTACAAGCAGAATGATTTCAGCCGTACTGAAATGTGCTTCAGTATCACTGAAAATATTTAGCCAACCCCTTCTTTTTGTTCCTCATGCTATTTTCTCCCTTGCTATGCAGTTCGATAGCAGAACCAATTAAACTCAAAGATGTAAATTCATTCAAGTTTTTCCCAATGAGGGTCCCAAATTACAGACCTGCTGAAATAGTGTGAACAGTGAATGCACAAGATGTCGCGATTACTCCTGGACTTCCAGCACCATTTGATTTATTCTCAGTGTATTATTGCCCCTTTATTGTTTGGGGAGCTTCAGAAGTGCCCAGATGTCTGATCCACAGAAGTGCCCATAGTGTCTTTGCTCAGCCTGATTCCTTAGAATGGCTTGCTCATGAGCAAGTCCACTCCACATGTTTGACTTCCTCTGCTTTCATCCAGCCCCATAGGTAATTTCAGAGCATTCCATTGAATCAGAGTGTCCTAGATGGGAGAAAAAGATCCACTGTGCATCATGCTCAGTTCCTTTCCCTGCCAATGGGGCACAAAGCATTGTCTCCCACCACAAGTACTACTGATGGCTAGCTTAACACCACAAAAGGAAAAGACTGTTCTAGAGCCTTGGCAGAAATACGTGGTTCTATCGGTACTGAAGACATTAGCAGGCCATGCTGTGACCCATAGCAGTCTCCTCTGCAGGGGGGGCTCTTCAGAGGTGGCTCTGAAGCACACAGCTCAGGCTGAGGTTCTCTTAGAGCACCATGGCAGCTACATGCTGCAGTGGACTTTCTTGTTTGAGTCTAGCTTGCAGGACTAACAGAGTTACATCTACATTGGACGTACATTACATCTACAAATGGATCCAAATCTAACAATGGATGGGGGTTCACAAGCAACAGAACCTTCAGTGTGACGGTCCTGGAAAGCTCTGCTCAGGAGTCGTCTAACCCTCAGAGCAATGAGAAGTGTCTGCATGGCCTCACTAGTGATGAAGGTGTGTATTTGAAGGGAGAGGTGCATCCAGAACATCATCCATCTACATGGAGCTTCAGGCACACATCTGCCTCCTGGTCCTGTGTGTTCTGAGATGCCAAGAGATTATTAGGTTAGGTCTTAGGAGGAAATTCTTAACTCAGAGGATGGTGAGGCACTGGCACAGGCTGCCCAGAGAAGCTGTGGGTGCCCCATCCCTGGATGTACTCAGGGCCAAGTTGGATGGGTGCTGGACAGCCTGAGCTGGTGGGTGGCAGCAGTGGGTTGGGGCTGGTTGGGCTTTAAGGTCCCTTCCAACCCAGCACACACTGTGATTGCAGGAGTCTATGAAGGCCTTTGGAGGGGTGCAGGAGAAAATTCATGGTTGAAGTGCACGGGTCCCTTGGGAGTCGTTCTTAAGGGTAAAGGGGTCCAGGAAGCCTGGACGCTCCTCAAGGTGGAAATCTTACAGGCGCAAGAACAGGCTGTCCCTGAGTGCCGTAAGGCGAGCCGCAGGGGTAGACAACCGGTGTGGATGAGCCGGGAACTACTGTTGAGACTCAGGGAGAAAAAGAGAGTCTACGTCCTCTGGAAGAAGGGACAGGCTAGTTGGGGAGATTACAAGGAAGTAGCTAAGGTATGCAGGGAGGAAGTTAGGAAGGCAAAAGCCCAACTTGACCTCAGATTGGCCACTGCAGTAAAAGACAGTAAACAATCCTTTTATAAATATATATATCACTGGCAAAAGAAGAACCAAGGACAATTCTCATCCTTTACTTGATGCAGCAGGGAATGTGGCCACTGAGGACAAGGAGAAGGCTGAGGTCCTCAGTGCCTTCTTTACATCTGCCTTTAATAGCCAGACCAGTTATCCTTTGGGCATTTTATGCCCTGATCTGGAAGTCTGGGACGCTACTCAGGAAGCACCCCCAGCGATTCAGGTGGAGACAGTCAGGGAGCTCCTCCTCCATCTGGACTGTCACAAGTCCATGGGACCGGATGGCCTACACCCTCGGGTGCTGAGGGAGCTGGCGGGGGTGATTGCCGAGCCACTCTCGGCCATCTATCAGCGCTCCTGGTTAACTGGAGAGCTCCCAGAGGATTGGAGGCTTGCTGATGTGACTCCCATCTTCAAGAAGGGCCGTAAGGAGGATCCGGGGAACTATAGGCCTGTCAGCCTGACCTCGGTACCGGGGAAAGTAATGGAGCAAATCATCTTGGGTGAGATCGCATGGCATGTGCGTGGTGTCCAGGGCATCAGGCCCAGCCAGCACGGGTTCATGAAAGCAGGTCGTGCTTGACCAACGTCATCTCCTTCTACGACTGGGTGACCAGACTGGTAGATGAGGGAAAGGCTGTTGATGTAGTCTACCTGGACTTCACCAAAGCCTTTGACATGGTCTCTCACAGGCTTCTTCTGGGGAAACTGGCTGCCCGTGGCCTGGACAGGTACACACTCCTTTGGGTAAGAAACTGGCTAGAGGGCCGTGCTCAACGGGTGGTGGTTAATGGAGTGAAGTCCAGCTGGCGATCTGTTTCAATTGGTGTCCCCCGGGGGTCGGTACTGGGGCCTATCTTGTTTGATGTCTTTATTGATGACCTAGATGAGGGGATTGAGTGTACCCTCAGTAAGTTTGCAGATGACACCAAGCTGGGAGGTGGTGTGGATCTGCCTGAGGGTAGGGAGGCCCTTCAGAGGGACTTAGATAAGCTGGATGGCTGGGCTGGGGTGAATGGGATGAGGTTCAACAAGGCCAAGTGCCGGGTCCTGCACTTTGGCCACAACAATCCCATGCAGCGCGATAGGCCTGGGGACGAGTGGCTGGATGATTGTGGAGAGGAAAGGGACCTGGGGGTGTTGGTTGATGCTCGGCTGAACATGAGCCGACAGTGTGCCCAGGTGGCCAAGAGGGCCAACGGCATCCTGGCCTGCATTAGAAATAGTGCGGCCAGCAGGAGCAGGGAGGTGATCATCCCCCTGTACTGAGCTCTGGTGAGGCCGCACCTCGAGTACTGTGTTCAGTTTTGGGCCCCTCACTACAGGAAAGACATTGAGGCCCTGGAGCATGTCCAGAGAAGGGCAACTGAACTGGTGAGGGGTCTGGAGCACAAGTCTTATGAGGAGCGGCTGAGGGAGCTGGGATTGTTCAGTCTGGAGAAGAGGAGGCTCAAGGGAGACCTCATCGCACTCTACAACTTCCTGAAGGGAGGTTGTGGTGAAGAGGGGTTTGGCCTCTTCTCCCAGGCAACGAACAGGACCCGGGGAAATGGCCGCAAGTTGTGCCAGAAGAGGTTTAGGTTAGGCTTAAGGAAGAACTTCTTCTCTCAGAGAGTGGTCAGGCACTGGAATGGCCTGCCAAGGGAGGTGGTGGAGTCGCCATCTCTGGCAGTGTTCAAGAGGCGTCTGGACGAGGAGCTGCGAGATATGGTTTAGTAGCTTGTGGTAGCAGTGGCAGTGTGAAGACGGTTGGACTAGATGATCTTATAGGTCGTTTCCAACCTTGTGATTCTTGTGATTCTTGTGATTCAGTGGTGCAGCAAATGGCACTGAGAGGCCACATTTGGAATGCAACATTTAAGCTGATTCTGAGCAGGATAAGTAGCTGCAGCAGCAGCTACTGGACAGTGGCTGTAAAACATGCAAGAAGTTTTCTCACTAGGGCAATGTGGAGCATGCTGACTTTCAGCAGCCTGGTGTTAGCAGGTATCTGGAGAGAGGCCAGCACATGGTGCTCAGCACTGTCTCAGTGGGACTGAGTGAGAGAGCAGGAGGTCTAAAAATAAACATAAGGTTTCTTGTGGAAATGTCTTGCTCCCCTTCCAGAACTAACATGAAGATGAACTCATCCTCTGCAGCAGCAAGCTGGAAGTTCCCAGGTCCCCAGGAACAGACACCTGCACTTAGCACGTAGTGCTGCTGAGTCTAGAAGCACTGTGGGAGCACAGAGGACGGGTGTGATGGGTCCAATCGCACGACTGCAGTCAGCGTTGCTGTCTGATATCTCTCCCTTGCAACAAGAAAATACTTTCTGTCAGAAACCACAGACTTGCCACCACTCTTTTTGCTTTCCCATCATATATGACGTAAGCGTGTTACCCAGGGAAATCAGAGGGTTTACTTTCACGGCATCTAATTGCACTGCTGGAGTAAATAAAGGAAATCCAGAAGGTTGCTCTGTGGACTTGATTTTTAAGGTTTATTTTTGAAGATGCTAAGCTCATTGAAAGAGTCCCGGGTTTTCTTTTTTGGAGAGATTGATGAATAAGTAATTTTTAATAACTCTGTATTAAGATGATCCATAAGATGGATTCTGTCTGGATTCAGTTGTGGTTTTACTGCTGCATGGTTACCTGAAAATCTCCAACCTGAGGACTTTTTCTTGTTATCCTGACTGACTTCTAAAATTATTCTTATTTATTTAATAATGAGACAGCACCCTACAAAGGCATTTCTCCATCCTCCTCTTTCCATCTTTTATCTTTTCTCCAATTTAACAATTCTTATTCCTAACAGCATTTTTTATTTTATTCTATTTTATTTTATTGCTTTTAGTGATACAAGCTCACCTTTGAGCATTATGGTCTATTTCTGCCTTACGATGAGTGACAGAATAAGCACATTTCTCCAGACCTTCAAAACTGAAGTGAGGTAAAACCTAGGTAAAAAATGACACCAATGGTCTCCTCAGAACAGCCAGAAAGTTGTAATGGAGATGTTACTTAATATATTTATCATTTATAGTATTGCTTTTGAAGCAAGATTATTGCTTTTCTCAAACCACCTGCAATGCTGTTGCATACCTTGCAGGATGACACTTTAATAAAGTTTTAGACATAAGGTTTTAGCCACAAAGTCAAAATGTTTGCTGTGATTGTCCATTGGGATTTTCCCCAATACGATTCCATTTGTAGTATTTTCACTGTAAGCTGGCTAATATATAAAATTGGTACAGATGTGTCTCTTACTACAGGTGAAGATAGGCACAATTTTTTTTTTTTAAGGCAAAAATTCTGCACAGAACCTGTGGAACCTGTCTCACCATGCTGAATGTCAATTGCCAAAATGCCGCTGCAGGCTGCCAGTTTCTTTTCAGATAAAATCTAAATCACAGCTCTGCTTTTAAAAGTCACATCTGTTGTATCTGAGGGCTACAGGAGCCAGCGACTACTTTCTGACAAGATCCTAATTTCACCTGCTGTCTCCATCTCTCTTTTGCCGGTGCTCCCACACACACCCACAGGCATAGAAACACTAGAGGAAACTCACGGCGAGGGAGAAGGGCTGAGACACTCTATAGCGTTATCTTTAAACTGAAACGCGATTTCGGAAACTGGAGTCTCGGTGGGGAGCGGGGAGCCCAGCGCGGACCCGAACCGTCGCCGGTAGAGCCCCGTCCCGTCCCGAGCCGACCCGGGCGCGGCTGCCGCCAGAGGGCGCCACCGGCCCCGCCGCTGCCAGCCCGGGGACTCCGTGCGAACATCGGGATCTGCTTTGCGCCGCCAGTGTGAGGTTCTCCTCCTTTGCTATGAAAACTAATGGTCTAAAAAAAAGAGCACCCTGAGCTCTCGTGGGAAGGATAGTTGGCTTAGGAAAAAAATACCCCATGGAGGATAACGTGGTAAAATCAAAAACAGGGTGTCAGGGCCCTCACTGGAGGAATGGGCTTTTTTAAGGAATTCAGTCTAGGCAGAGATGCTGTACTTGCAGCTGTCCTCCTCTTCCTTGCCCTCCCTCAGCAAGAAGGAGCAGGGAGAGCCTGAGGGTGAAGAACTAGGGCATGCTGTTTGTACACAGAACACGCTTCAGTTTGTGCCTGATGCAAGTATCACTCTTGGCTCCACTTTAACTGTCAGAGCAGATAGATGTCAGCAGGATGTGCTGAGCATCCCTGTGGCCACCCCATCCCCAAGCAGGAAGCAGCAGGTCCAGGAGCAGAGCAGGTGGGACTGAGCCAGCTGGGCAGGCCCACAAAGCAGGGCACGAGATTCTGAGAGCCCAGTGTGCATTCACTGAATGTTGGAGAGCTTCTGTCAGACTCTGTCCTGTGAACTGGGTGCCTGCTACTGGCTGAAATACATGAGCTGTTCCCCCAGAATTTTCTGGCTCGCTTTATCCACTAGGCATCAATCAGCTCACCTGCAGCCACCTACAATGTGGGGGGACTGGAGGCAGAGTCTGTCCTGCCATGCCCTGCAGACTGGGGGCTGGAGTCACCCACAGGAGCCTTCCTTGCCCTCACCACCACCATGTTACAACAATACAGGGTGGGTAGACCCACTCAGGCCAGCTGGCTCCTGGCAGCCTCTCCCAGTTTGCTACTGCTGCTGTCAGAACACCTTCGGGACATCTCAGGGCACAGTGTTACCTCTTCCAGAGTCACTCAGGGCCTGGTTTTGGGATGCTGCAGTCCTATGTCTTCCTGAACAGCATTTACAAACTGATAGAGAGTATTTTCCATAGGGAACAGACCAAAATGTCTCCCTCACTCAAGTAATGAATTGGGAAATGCTGTTCTTGCCCGCACTGCCACCATGTAACGGCAACATGGGGTCAAGGGGAAATTAGTAACGCCACAGCTGCTTGTATCTGTGCCATGTGTGATAACTGTAATGAGCAATTGATTACACATACATGCACTGTTTAGCAAACACCACGGGACACAATGCAGCAGATCAGCTGCTGTACATCTTTTAACAGTTCTAGGATGAGATTATTGCTCTCCCTTTTGGATTATACTGTGTCAGATTTATTTAGAACACAGCAGGTTCTTTTTGAGCCACCAGACGCCATGTGAGGCTGTACTCACACTCATGTTCTGGTGTGGGGCTGGCAATGCCTACTGTGCATGGCCTGATGTGGGAATTAGGCCACAGGCAGGGCCAGCCATGTTCTAGGACCTGGCAGAGCCACGAGCATCCCCACCACCACCAAGCCACCACTGAGAGGCCTCTCATGCAGAGGGCAAGCAGGACACACCAGGGGCTCCACAAGAGCAGAGCACAGACCTTCCATGCCAGAGAAAGCTTTAACAGGATGCAGTCTCTCTGAGGACACAGGCAGTAGCAGAGAGGCACTATCTCCATAGTCATTCCTTCTTCCCACCTTGACCGTGCTTCAGCCTTGAGTTTCGATTCAGGCGTAGTGCTGGGGGAAGCAGACAGACGCCCAGCTGAAATACAGCAGGACAGCAGGTGCCACAGCACATCATAGCTGTGTTATAAGTCTTTTCAAAAGCCTATTACTTTGATGATCAATCGACCTCTCTCTCCTTATGCCATCTTCAGGGTGGGAGGAAAATAACTGAAACTAGCAGGACTTGGGCAGAAATTAAATTTTGCAGAACTGTGAAGATGGTTGTTGTTGCTGTTGTTTTAGCCACAGAAGAACATTCCTGTGTAGCACCTTCCATGGAAAGGGATTCAAAAAGGCAAACAAATTGCTGTAAATGGTGCTGTCATGTAGCTCCAAATTTGTACATGTGTAATACATTAACACTGTGGTTTTACTAATCTCGATAAAGCAGTAAGGGAAAAAAAGGTTATTTTTACATTTGCTCAAATAAGGCTTACACATTCCCCTTCCCAGATGTTCCTCGGAAAAGCAGAAGCTTTTGAGCTCTTTTCAGTGTGCCAGCAGTCCACACTACTATAGCCAGTTCTCTGCTCTGTAGGACGGGCACTTTGGGGCTGCGGGGGCTGAGCTGCCCTGCGTCAGGGCTGGCTTTGACCAGGTATCTTTCTCCTCAGGGAGAATATGCCCCTTCACCATCTTTGCAAATCAGTCATTCTTGTATTTTGTGGACTTCATTTGTGTGTGACAAATCTTGAGAGGCATGTGACCAGAGAACTCCTGGCAGAATGGGTGAGGATAGGACTACAAAATGTCTAATGCTGCTTCTGTGTTTGTGTTTGCAGCCTGCTGAAACCTGTATGTGCCAGGAAAGAGCAGGAATGAGCATGGAGAAGCAGTATCAGTGCCTTCTATAGATCTTTCTCTTAACTTTAGCAACCTCAAATTCCATCCAGCACCAAGGAAACCACTGTACAAAGGCATAAATGGGCAGGAAAGCTAAAAGACAAAGAAATAGGGAACGGCGGGAACAAGCATAACACATTGGTAATGGGGAGGGGATCCTCAAATGATGCAAGTGATCACTTTCTTAAGCAAAATTTCTTCAGCTCTTGCAAAGAGATATGTTTGAGATTTCCTCCTAAGTCTGTGTTTCTCAACAAGTTCCACTACATTCAAAAAGCTGGCAGTACAAATGTAAGAAGCATCAGAATATGTGATATACACAAAACCCAAATGCACATGCTCACAGAGCAGAATAACTTGCTTACATCACCCATCAAAGGCTGTGCTGATGGGAACTGAACTAATGTAACAATTGATGAGTGGCTGCAGCACTGGGAGCACCGAAATGGAAAAGATTTGCACAGTTCCAGCTGGGATAAGCAACTGCACAATCCCTTCCACGAATTATTCAAGTCACTAACGTTAGTTACGATTTTTCCCTGCTTTTACTGGAAGCTATGAAAAAGTCAGGAAGAGAAAGTAAAGCAAATCCCAACAATGTAGAAAAGAGAGAACTAGTTAAAACACAGGGGAAAAAATATACTCCTTTTACACATTATGCTACCTGCTTTAAATGCCTCCACCTTCTCAGCCTGTGCTCTGTGTGTTGCACTTAATATTGACAGTAAATCAAAACCAAGCAATAAATGCGTTAATGTTTAATGTTTACTTAGCCCTGCAGAACAGGAGGTGGTGACCCACAGGGCAGCATTGCTAAGATGTTTTGGTTTTACATTACATGTTCAAGTATTTTATGTTACTTTTCCACTATTTTCACAAAAAACAAGCTCTCCTCCATCTGCTTAGTAAAGAAAAAATATCCAAATGAACTTCAAAACTATGCCCCTGCTACAAAATGAATAATGAAACTTTACCCTATAATCATAACTTCCCTCATCAGAGTCAGGCTTGTGGTTTAATTGGATAATATTTCACTAATAATATCATATCAAAAATGATTATCAGTACGTGTTGTTGGTGCAGGTGTAACTTAAGGAGTTCAGGCTCATTTTATCTGGCATTAATCTGCTTATGTTGGTGTTGGGAGCACTAAGACCCCCAATTTTTCATAGCAGGCAACAAAATCACACTTCCACAGAGAAATATAAATCAGAGACTTTCTAAGGTGCCATAAAACAACTAACAGAAATGTTTATGGTTGCCAGATTCACTGAATCAAAGAACTGTAGGGGTTGGAAGGAACCTCTAGAAATCATCCTGTCCAGTCCCCTAATAAAGCAGGTTCCCTACAGCATGTCACACAGGAAAGTATCCAGGTGGGTTTTGAATTATCTCCAGAAAAGGAGTCCCCAAAATCTCTCTGGGCAGCCTGCCAGTGCTGTATCACCCTCACAGTAAGGAAAACTTTCCTCATATTTATATGAAACTTCCTGTGTTTCAGTTTGTGTCCATTGTTCCTTGTCCTGTCACTTGGCCAAAAAAAGCATTGACCCATCCACTTGACCCCTCTCTTCAGATACTTATAAGCACTGATAAGATCACCTATCAGTCTTCCCTTCTCCAGGCTGAATACTCGCAGATCTCTCAACCTTTCCTCGTATGGGACATGCTACAGGCCTCAACCACCTTTGTAGCCCTCAGCTGGACTCTGTCCAGTAGTCCCCTGTCTTTCTTGAACTGAGGAGCTCAGACTTGGGCGCAGTACTCCAGATGTGGCCTCACCAGGGCAGAGTTGAGGAGGAGGATCACTTCCTTCAGCATGCTGGCCACGCTCTTTTTACTGCACCCCAAGATACCACTGGCCTTCTTGGCCATAAGGGCTCATAGCCAACCTCTTGTCCACCAGAACACCCGGGTCCTCCTCTGCAGAGCTCCTCTCCAGCAAGTCATCCCCTGACCTGTACTGATGCATGTGGTTATTCCTCCCCAGGTGTAGATCTCTACGCTTGCCCTTGTAGAACCTCATTAGATTCCTATCTGCTCAGCTCTCCAGTCCATCCAGACCTTGCTATATGGCAGCACAGCCTTCTTGTGTGTCAGCCACTCCTCCCAGCTTTGAATCATCAGTAAACTTGCTGAGAGTGCACTCAATCCCTTCACCCAGGTTACTGATGAAGATGTTGAACAACACCAGACCCAGTACCAACCCCATATATCACTAGCTACAGGCCTCCAGACAGACTCTGTGCCACTGACAACAGTCCTCTGACCTTTTATATATCCACAAAGCAGAAATGGCTATAACAGGTTTTGCTGTCTATTTCCACATAAAACTGTTTCAACAGAGTATGAAAAGTGATGTGGAAAAGTAAGATGAATAGCCTGTTCCTGAAGAGCTCTGTCAAAGACAATGTTGATGACTTGAACCTGAATGCAAGCTCTGCTGGTAGCCTTTGCTGCTGCAATGGAACTTGTGTTTCAGACAAGTCACATTCATAGAATGAGTCATGAGGACAGAAAACAGCCTGTGTCATTCCAGAGCCATGTGCCCATCTAGAGCAATTTGGTGTGCGTGAGTATATGTAGCTGATCTGCACACTCATGGTCAAGCCTAGAAGCTCATGACTATCATTAGTAGATGAAGACTGATAAGAACAGAAACATTTGAAAAAAGTACCCTCTGATATTTTTCGGAAGTTAACATTTCTGTTCACTATTTACCACAGCATGAGTTATTTTAATGGTTCAGTTGTAATAGAAGTTATTATAATAAGGGATATGCCATACAGCATAATATTTCTGAATTTGTATCTAGCATATACGTTTCCCATCTCCCACTCACTAAAGATTTATACAGTCTTACTTTGATGCTACTCAACAACATACCTTTTTATGTTGCCTAGCTTCCATGCCTCTCACTACCTTTGCCCAGCCTGGCACAGAGAACATTTTTGTGTCAAAAGGGTAAAATTGCACATTGCCTGTCATGTTTCATACATGAACACATTTTCATCCCTCCGTGAAAACTTTCATATGCTGTTTACCTACCATACCAGTACTCATTCAGCTATGGTTTTCTGGGTGCAGTTGAAATCAGAAAAAAAACTCACTTCATTTCAAGCATTCATTGTCATTCACCAGCCAGCTATGAGAGCTGAAGACAACAATAATTTCTTCAAACCATTTTTCAATCAAATATTCTTCAGAAAGTGCTCCAAACAAGGATCATTGCTGCTGCTGCAAACAACCTGTAGGTAACATACAGATAAACAACATAAATGAATTGTCACTGGCTTATCTGTTTTCCTTGGGAAATCAGTTAACATCTGAAGTTAGTGTTCCTTTAGAAAGTTCATTTTGTTTATAGAAATAGTCTTAGCAGTAATGCCTAGAAAAGCTTCAAACTGAGAACTACATTGCATTGATAATTTAACTTTATCTTCTTAAATAGATCCAATTTTGATGTATGAATACAAGCAAGGCAGGACAGAGCTCAAAGAACTACCTTTAACCAGGCTTTATTCTGTCCCATGAAGATTTGCAATTCCTTCTGTTTTTATTAATAGCTGTTAAGTGCTGACAGCATGCTTGGCACAGAATAAAACACAGGAGCATACATGGTTCTTGTTAAGGGTGGCCCTCGGGAGGCCATTTACTGTGTGTAACAACAACAACTTTATTGGGGTAGTAACCTACTCATGCAGCTGCAGCTCGGGTGTCAGGAGATGTCGCTGTTTAGACAAAATAGTGATGCGCACATGCATGCGGATATAACTTGGCCAGGAATTAATTTCTGTGACGGGTAATGGGGCTGTGAGCTGAGCAAACAAGACCTTTGAGAGCAACTGGAGCCTGGAGTGCCATTTATTAAGTTCCCTCCCTGAGCAGCAGACATATAGAGCATAGGATAGGCCAAGCAGTTGGGAGCATTGCACTGATGGGCATGCTGGTGGGACATGGGGTGATGAAGGATGACCTGCAAGGGCAGAGTCAGGGACGATGTTGGGTGTGAGTTGAAAAGAAATGGCAGAAAAATGCAGGTGGGAATTTCAAGCAGAAGGGCCTTGATGTTGCCTCACGTTGTTGGCTTCATTTTGATCCAGGAGCTGCAAAGGCATTGAACAAAAGGGATTTAGAGGGACTCGGGAGATGGTGTGGGAAGCAGCTACAGATGCAGAACCCAGGTGGTATGCAAAGACAATCCCCAGTTTCTGACCTTTAAGTTCCTGAGAGATGTTCCTGGTCCAGTCAAGGTCAGAGTTCTTCTGCATCATTACGGGCAGAAGACAGAAGAGAGAGGAGATGCTCTGGCACCAAAACTCTATCCAGAAGGCTGAGACTTGTGGACACACTTGAACAACCAGTATGGCATTACACAAGTCTTGCTGGAGGATCTTGGATTTGAAGCATCAGGAGCAAAGCTCCCCAGAACAAACTGCTATGGCACGTAGGATGCATTTTATCTTTTAACCTAGATGTCTTGAGCATGATCACTTCTAGCAGCATCAGAAAAGCAGGTCCAACCAGCTTAAATGGTTCTCCTGAAACTGCTGTTTCCCCTTGGTTTCACAGTAAATGTCTGGCTGGCTTGTTTCCTGCAGCACGAAACCCTCACTTCCCCTTCTGCATCACCTTCTCTGGAACACAAATTCTACAAACCTCATCCCCTCTTCATTGCCTCCTTCCTAACACTGATTTCAGATACGTCTGCTTTTGATATACCTTTGCCAAATAGCAGCTAGATTGTCAGAAAATGCCTTATAACACTCTATAATCCATATAACTTTAAGCTGAGTATTTCAAAAATAATGAATTCAGATACCTAGTTATTTATTTCCTCAGCTGGGAACACAATCCCATACCTCCCATAGCAGCAAAAGCAGGCTGCATTATTCACAGGCAGCCTCCATGAAGGAGATTTTTCCAAGGCACTGGAAAGACCTGAGATCACACGTACTCTACCCAGGCTGCCTGGACCTGCTGCATGATCACTGCCACTGGACGAGTGGCCAGTGGTCACATACAGCTGGTTCCTCTGATTCTGCAGCCATGTGGTAAAACAGCATGAAAGGCTGAGCAAACTGCTTGGAAAGCTGAGTAAATATTCAAACAGTTCACCCATGATGCTACAGCTGGGTTAGTTGGATTATCAACGTTGGTTTTCAGCTGTGCAGCATCACAGAGTTGCGGCTGTGGAGCTGATGTCTCCCTTGCTCCTTGCATTGCTGGTGATGCTGATACACTCTTAGTCTAAGGAAACATGAAAGATGAAATATGCTGATCAATAAAGGGATAGGCGCAACAGTAAAGTGTATGTTACATGATAGTGAATAGGAAGCTATTTACTGAAGAGTTTGAGTTTCTACATTAAAACCAGCATTAGTACATCCTTGGTTTCTCCTTTCTTCCAAAGAATATTTTAAATTTAAAAGCCTTAAGGCTAGAGAAGTTGTCTCCCTCATGCTCGTTCTTTACTGATGTTTGCCTCATTTCACATCATCATTGTTCCTTAAGCCCAAGGCTCCTAGCTGATCCACACCTCTTCCCTCTGTTATGTATCCATCTGAAGTGTCTCATGCCACTGTTTTTTGTTCTCTTCCGTGCTTGAGGAGAGTATGTTTGATTTGTTTCCTTAAACACTAAGGACTCCTACTACTATTACTCCATCACTATGGTAAGGAAAGCATCCTCATTCTTATACCATTCGAGTAGTCTCTCTGTTTTGCTATTGTGTTAGTAAGTTATCTAGCATTTCAAGGTCATGTTTCTCACTTCTCTAGTGCTGTTGAAGATAAGGTCATAAAGGCACTTCCAAGCAGTCTTTGAGAAGAATTAAACACTGTTGCAAAGGCACTGTTATTAAGGCACCAAAGGGCCCTCGCAATTCTCATGGTACAGCAAGTCGTCTTCTTCTTCCTATCTCTTAAACTTAATAATTTGCAAGTCACAACTGTAATGGAGAGTTATATCTGCTATAACTTATGTCAACTTGGATTCCCCCCTCCTTTTTTTTAAACAATGTTTGGCAGCCAACTGAGTGTGGAAACTCAACTGTTTTACATTAGTCAGCAGTACATTTAAATCATTCTTACCAAATGATTTACTGTGGATTACAAATTCTTATATGGCAGTTTAAGTTAATGATTAGGCAAAGTAATATATCACAAAAATGATTGGGTGCACATGTATTTTGCTTTGATGATTCTAAATTTCTCTTTGTTTTGGAGGACTTCTGTACTCTTATTTTCCCTAGTTGAAGAAAAAAAATATTTTTAAGGGAGAAGGGGGCAGAAGACTCCATCATTTCTTCATGTTTCCTTCAACTGTTGCCTAAATCAATAGAATTTTCCTCCCTGCAGGAGAGTTATGTCAGGAGGAGATGCTGGTAAATTGCGTAGTGCTCTCCAGACACACTTGGCAGGTGTCAGTATTGCACAGCATTTCCATGTGTTACCATGTCCCAAAGGCATGAGAAGAAGATGGAGGAGAATAGATTAAGACATTTTTTATAAAATGAAAGAGCGAATGAACCATCAGGAAAATAAAAAAGTGAGTGAGACATCAGGAAAGACCAAATATTACATCAGAATTTGTAAAGAAAGTATCTCAAGAAAAAAAGAGACTGTACTCATTCTCCTTCCACAGATATTTCTGCAGGCTTATAAAAAATGTGCATGTCCTATGAGAGTAAAAAAGGGGGTTTGCTGACTGTCTAGCAAGTGGACTTTGAAACCAAGATGAAATAAAAGTAGAGTACACTAATAAAATGATGTGTGCCAGATAAGAAGAAATAGTCACGTAAAGTAAAACATTGTTTATTTTATTGCTGTGGGCCAGGATTTTGTAAGTGCTCAAAGATAACAAGCAATTTCACAATTGCAGCATTAGTGAAATAAGGAAAACAATTTCCTCTACTTCAACAAAAATAAAATAGAATCAGAAGAACGTTAACAGTGTGTAGCTGCATGCAAATCAGGACCTGTGACTCTGACACTGCAACCTGTTGCGTGCAAACAGTTGCATAGTTATTGGGTCCCATTGGTTTTGTTGGGGTTGTGTGTGGCTGCAACAGCCCACTTGTTTGAGCCTCATGCTTGGAGTAGCAAAAATAGGCAAGATCTAAATTGTATGGTCATTTGGGCAATAATCACAGCTTTCATCTGCAGTTTCAAATGGCTGACAGATAACAAGTAGGATAACTGCAGTGTTTATTTCATTTGTTCATCCTCTTAGCCCTTGCTCAAAGCACACAGCAAAAACAAACAAACAAACAAACAAAATCCCCAGGGAGAAGTCTGACTTTTATCATTAGCATCTGCTTGGACTCCTTATCCTTTTTCAGGTTTCTGGCCCCTCTGTGACCAATCAGATCCTGTACGCTCCTCAGAGAAGTCCATCCCTGGTCATACCACAGGAGACAGGCTATTTCCAGCATCATGGTTCTTCACCAAATGTCAACCAAATGTTTTCAAAGTTAGATATCTCTCTCCCATCACTGAAGGCAGAGATTATAGTTCTTCCTCCTCAGCCAGCACCAACACAGAAGAAGTCTCAGGAGGTGGGAGGTAGTTGCAAGGACACAATTTCAGATAATCAGGGCAGGCCATCACTTTGAGTTGCTCCTAGGACAAAACTGAGAAGTACAGAAAGTCAAAGGCACAGTGTTGTCTGATGAAGAAGTAGACTGGGGCGAGAGTTTAGGAGTATCTGAATGAAGAGAGTTCAGGAGAAACTGAATCCTGAAGTGGACAAAACCAGAATAATTATAGTAATGTGAGCATATTGGGGAAGAAAATCATAGATTCCCAGTCTGAAAATGCTGAGATACTAGTGCAATAAGGAATGAAAAATGTCGATGATGGACAGCACCTAATTCAAATCTGAACTGAAATCCAGAATCCAGCCTGAATTGTCCAGGCCTTACAAGTGCATAGACACCTTTGAAGATGGCCCCAGTTCTTCTGACATGGAGCATGGTGTTGTAGAGAATGGACTAGCAAGGAATGGTAAGGACGGCAGGGCATGTGAAGTCCTATTGCAATTTCTGTAGTTAAAGCATATCTATGTAGGAAGCTACCTCTACTTACTCTGTAAGTAACACAGCCTGGCACCCTTTCTGGGCCATACGATTCAGAGGGAGATGGGGTTTTGCCTCAGGTGAAAAGCATGTCATCATTTGTTATTTAGTTAAATATTAAAATAATATTTTTGAAGTGCATTACAGCATTTACTTTGGGAGAAGCAGAGAAGGATGCCTTTATTTCCTATTTTAGCCCAGTGAATAGTGGCTTACATCTACATCTCTCTTATTCATAAAAGTGTCAACTTTTATTCATCAGCTGTATGGAATGAAGAATTTATGATAACAGTGAAGGAGCATGACTGTAGCCTCAAAACCTGCTCACTCTGGATGTATGGGATACCTGAGGCTTTGAGTCCCCTTCTGAGGAGTTAAAAGCATTGCAATAAAAGTAATAGCAGGCCAGGAAGCGAGTACCAGAAGCATCCCTGGAAGCCCAAAACATGAAGATCTAGAGTTGTGCTCCATTCCATGGAGTTTTGGATTCATTTCTGCATGTTTCTGCAGCACAGCTCAGTTTAAGAAGGATAGTGGCTAAGGTGTTCCTATGACAATTAGGAATGTAGATCTTCATAGGACCTTTCAGTGCTTTGGCTGGGGAGGACATGCTTCTGTCTCAGCATGGTGCAAACAATGGGCTCCATCATTTAGTCCCATCTTTCAAGGGCATTTTGTCTGAATATTATAGGTATATTAAGCCTGAAGATATATTAATATATCTGAAGATACATTAAGTCTGAAGTCAGATTTTCCTGCCGTCTCTTTGGTGAGCTTAAAAATTACATACTCAAACAGGATGCATAGGGAAGGGCTTGAGGAAGAAAGGAAGGAAGAAAAGCAAGTTTAAATTAATTTCGAGCTGAGACTGAAGTCTCAGGAACCTTATTGCACTCATCAGCACTTGGGAGGGACAAAGAGGAAAAAGACAGGGCTGTAATCTCCTGGAAAATTTTGTGATGGTGCCCATAATGGCTGCAAGGCCTCCTACCACACCAGCTCAGACCACCATTGGTTGGAACACCCAGATTTCTGAATTTTGAACAGACATAAATAAGAACAATGGATTCATGTTCCAGAGTAAAGTGGTTCAGAGTAGGGATTGTAAATGTAAACATCTGGGGTGTTACACAGTCACAAAGACGGGGTTTTGTGGGACCCACTAGGCATCCAGTTCCTTCTCAACCATTTCTCCCATACCTATGTATTTAGCTGTGTACTGCCCCAAAAGATTTGACATAAATTGTTGAATGTTATGAAACGAGACAGTGATGACAAGACACATGTAGGCATTAGACTGCATTGCTTCTGCTTCCAAAAGGTAAGGTCTGGTTACAGCTTTGTATGCACCACTCTGAGTTAAAAGAAGTATAATATTTGCTGAATAGACTCTCTAAAAAGGCCCAAGACACAATCCTCTTGGAATTTTTTTTTTTCTTTCAGCTTAGACAGCAGGATCCAGCCTTAAAGTATCTTTGTTAAACTAGTTAATAGATTATTGTCCAAAGTAAACATATTTCAGTAAGTGCAAGACTGTTTTTTTTCCTCCCTCTTTCCGTCTTTTGTTCGACTTCAGCCCAGCTATTTATGATTCATTTCATGAGACACTAGGTTTTCTCTGAAGGCACTAAAACCGGCCAGAGCTATCAAACAGTTTTAGTGACTAGTACCAACAAGGAACTGTTTTCCTCCATGCTATAAAACAGACACTGTCAATAGACTACAACCGGCAATAAACTATTAAAAAAGGAATTTATGATGGCTACTTATTATCCTCCTGAAATAATGTTGTTACAAGGCTGCCCTTTCCAGTCAGATGCAGGGATCACATGGCCGATGCCTAACAAAGGGTAAGGCCCAGATCCGCAGGGAATGGCTGCAAATAGCCCAGGAATTGCCCCACGTTATGTGGCACACACTGCACCAGGGTTTCAAAGCAGCAGAGCTATTGTCCCACACTGGACTTAAACTCCTTATGCACGGGCACTGGATTTAAGGTGGAATCTTGATCAAGTTACGAGTAGAAGTTGTTCAATTATTTCAATGGCTAAATATCAAATTATGTAGAAACATCTATTATTGTTTAGCAAGAAACTGGTGAACTACAGGGATAAAATAAAAAATGGTACAAATCTCAAATGGAATCAGATCAGTACCCTTCTTTGGATTTCAAAAAAAGTTCCAGTTCCAGAACTCATCCCTTCCCTTCAGTCCCATAACAGGCTTTCTGCTTTGCTGGAGTGTCTGCCTCTGCTAGCTGACATATGACTGTGGTACAAATCTGTTGTGCTATAAATTGTGGTATACCACTGGCAGCAACAGAGCTGCACTATCTTACTCCAATTAATGAACAGTTGTCTTCGATAAAGTCTCCAAAAAGAAGGGTGAAATTATACAGTTCAACTTTCAGAATCATTTGGGCTATGTGATCTGGACCTTTGTCCTCCATGCCTCTAGAGTGAAGAACTTCTCACAGTTCCAGGCTGGAGTCCTATAGGCAGTGGTCAAAGCTGAACATATAGCACTGAAGAGATGCCTACACATAAGAAATGATGGAGTATGTCCAAAAGTTTGCAGGGAGTAGATGAGGGTGTTTTGAAGAGCCAAAGGAAAAAATAATTTTGAGGTCTAAAGAATGGAAAGTTAAGCTGGTCTGGAAAAAGAAAAGAAAAGAAAAGAAAAGAAAAGAAAAGAAAAGAAAAGAAAAGAAAAGAAAAGAAAAGAAAAGAAAAGAAAAGAAAAGAAAAGAAAAGAAAAGAAAAGAAAAGAAAAGAAAAGAAAAGAAAAGAAAAGAAAAGAAAAGAAAAGAAAAGAAAAGAAAAGAAAAGAAAAGAAAAGAAAAGAAAAGAAAAGAAAAGAAAAAGAAAAGAAAAGAAAAAGAAAGAAATAAATAAATAAAAAAAAAAAAAAGCAACAAAAAGAGGAGGAATGGGATGGGAAGGGTGTAGTCACAGGTAAAAGATGAAACACGATTGCATCATCAAGTTTTCTGAAAGTCCTTGTCACTATGGTGGTGTTATATAGAGAAGGAGTGTCTCTTCCTCTCTGCTCCAGAACACGAAGCATGGCTACCCAATATCCGACGCTGCAGGCAGTTCATCTAGGGAAAAGAAGAACAATGTATTGTAATGTCCGTTATTTATCCTAAGAAAACGGAGGAAAAGGGAAAAAGAAGAAGAAGAAGAAGAAGAAGAAGAAGAAGAAGAAGAAGAAGAAGAAGAAGAAGAAGAAGAAGAAGAAGAAGAAGAAGAAGAAGAAGAAGAAGAAGAAGAAGAAGAAGAAGAAGAAGAAGAAGAAGAAGAGAGCTATTAAGGGTTGTTAAAACCCAGATTAGTTAATTTTATTAATTCCAAAGAGAGAACATACGCTACAGAAAATCGAGAAATCATATGCAAAGGGAAGTCAAACGAAAACGGTCCGTTTTACTACGGAGAAATTTGTACAAATAGAGCCTCTGTGCTAGGAGCACTGGTGAGCATGAATTAAACTGCTGCTGGGGTTATAGCGCTGTGTTTACAATGTGCTGGTTATCATTTCACAGCGAAGGAGACAGCCCTGCCTGTGATTGTCTCTTGCTGGCTTCTTGATTTAACAGCGCAGCTGTGTCAAGACCGCATCTCTGCAGCATGAGGAGCAACAATTAAAACACCAAGTCCATATGAGAAGCTATACATCCCGCAAAACCGCCGAAACCAGAAGTTGTCATTTGCACCTCGGAGCGCCTTTTTATCTCATTGCCTCTCAGGAAGTTTAATGACGATAATGACAAAGCCACCTTTCATTCACCGCCCCTGCGAGGCTCCCACGGGGGAGTGGAAGTGCGGTGGATGCGGCCCCGCACGGAGCTCGGCGCGCGGCGGAGAGCCCGTCCTCGCCATCCCCTGCCCGAAACGAGCTCGTTAATCATCGTGTGACTCTTCTTTCCTTCGCTTCGATGTCCGAAACCATCACCTTTCGTTTATCCCTAAGAGAAGTGCAGAGAAAACAAGCAAGCAAGCAAGCAAACAAACAAACGAACAAAGGACTCTGTGTCATGGCAGTATTTCTTTTTAAGCTTTAAGGGGCTTTCGAGGCAAGTTTATAAAAAAAAGAAAAACAAAACAAAAAAAAAAAAAAAGAAGTGTTTAAGTATGCACGAACAGAGAGAACCGTTTAATTGAAAGCATGAAAGAGGACGAAAGACCACACTCGTTCCCGCTTTTTGGTAACATATGCCTATCCTATAATTGCCTGTAAATAGCCACCGCAAAAGCAACTCAGATTAGTGGCTTTCTGGGCGAGGGATGGAAACTCTGACGACTTGAGCTGTCGAAAGCTTACGTGAACTTGTGCTACACGAGAGGAAAAGAAAAAAAGAAAGAGAAAATGAGAAAAAGAAAAAAAGAAAGAAAGAAAAAAAAAACTATGGAAACGCTGGCTCGCAGGGATATTTTTCCAATTATCACCTTGGCAAGATATAGACCTCTACTTACAAAGCCGAACTCTCCCTCTCGGCGCGGGTTCTGCACTCTCCCGAGTCTGCTCCACTTCCCTCCCTCCCTCTCACGAGCTTTCCACGGATTATACAAATCTCCCACAAAAATGCCCCCCGGGTCTCGCCCCGCAGTGCTTGGCGCTGTGTAAGAGCCTCCCCGTCCCACCGCACGGCCGCATCCCCGGGTTCCCGCGAGCCGCCGGGCAGACACAGCCTCGGGGACCCGCGCAGAGGCGAAAGCCTTTGCCCGGTGAGAGGGGAGGGGTACCCTCTGCCCAGCTCCTCTGTAAGATGCCGCACGTTTGAGGAGAGGGCTGCGGAGGAAAGAGGAGGAAAAGAGCAGGGATGTGCCCACGAGCGGTCCTGCAGGAGCCTTGCCAAGCCCGCTGCTTCTCGGGCGGGCGCAGACACTGCTCCGCAGCCGTGGGACCCCTGCAGCATTCACCCCTGGTCGAGTCGGGGCAAAGCCAGGCTCTCACCCCTCGCCGCGGGGCAGCGGCCGCGGCAAGCGCGGAGCTCCGCGCCCCTCGCCGCGGGGCTGCGGCAGCGGCTGCGAGAGGCGCGTTGCGAGCAGCGCTGCGGTACGCACGGCCCTGATTGCCGGGGTCCGGGCGCTGGACTATGGTTTCCCGAGGGCATCGAGCTGGGAGATCGGAATTTATGCCGAATGGTTCATATGGTACACGCTGTATTATACTACAAGCCACCAGATTATGTGACCGCATCGGCAGTTTACTCCAGGCACAAATAAAGGCTGGCACGAACTGCCCCCTCCCTCCACCTCACTGCTGTGGTTCCTCCACGGATAATTCGGGAAGATACTAGTGCAGAAAATTCAGCTGCGGGTCATCGGTGCGAGCTCCCGGCTCCTGAAAGACACAGTCGAGGTCCTTCCCCTGTACTTGCGGTACCGGGCAGGTTCCGGAGCTCGGGAGCACGCAGACCTCGTCTGCACCATCTGACCATGAAGGTCTGGTCCCAAGTACGCGGGTTTTTTTTTTTTTGCAAGACAGTTTTCCATTACCTGTTGACAAGGAGCACGTATACAGAGGAAAGTTTCGATATAATGCTGTTTTCGTTCACAGTAAACCCCATATGTTGCAGACAAATTCTTACCAGCTGGGAGGGCCAGAGCAGTAAAATCCAGTAATTCTGTTTCATCATAAATCAAGTTTATGAACTGTAGCACTAGGTATATAACTCTGGAAGTTGTGCTTTTTAGTGGTAAATGGCTGTTGAAATATTCGTCTGTGGCATTGTCAAATTTCCTTTCCCACCTAAAACTCGACACAAGCTAATTCTTACAGCGATCAGTGTCTCTTACTTAATTTGGAAGAAAACCGCCTGGCATAAATTGTATTAGACAAATAGAAAAGGAAACCTCAGAGTGGAGCATGTGGAATAAAATAACCGGGCTGGATGCCGCAGCCTGCAGTTCTCTTTTGCGCATTTGTAATCAAATGTGTGCAGGCTGCCGGCAGCAATAGATTGCCACGTAGCTGTAGCCAAAAAATAAGTGACCTCATTTAAAAAGAAAATGTAAAAATATGCGCTCAAATTTCGTTTTAAAGAGGTCTTTCCCCCGTCTCTACGGTTCCAATGTGTACAACAAGATTAAGAGAGAATGATTCCCACACAATATATTCAAGACATATCTTAGCACGCTGTATCTGGTATTTTCTCCTCGTTTTTAATTTCCTATTGATTGATTCCGAAGAACTTCAGAAAAAGAGGAGGTGCAGGAACAAAACCGTGATGACCTCCCATTCGTGGTCGCAGGTTCCTTTCGAGTAGATTGAGGTGACTGTGCCTCTCTCTTGCTCAAACTTTAGATTAGCATCTACACCGAATATTCTTCTTTGCTTGATGCTACAGTAGGTGGGAAGGTTCTCAAAGAGGTTCTGGAGAAAAGTAATTTTGCACATTATTTGCTCTTGAATTTTTCATAACTATATTCTTTATTCTTGAACATTTTCAGAACGAAATACTTTGTTTAGAAATACACCGACGGATACTATTAATATAATTTCAACCAACTACTACCAATAAAACACATCAATTCCACAGTGCAGGACACCGCAGCACAGCGAGATAATTAAAGATTTCAGCAGACTTCTCCGGGTCCCGGGAGACAGGGTAGGGTCTCTACCGGGGCTCTGCAGCTTGTCAAAACCTGTCTCATCAAAGGAAGCGAAAGTGGGGAGCGAAAGGATCGGGATTTTACCGTGCAACTTTGGAGCTGTGTTGGAGATAAGAGTCGGATGTGGCTTGCCCATGCCAAACCGGTGAGGCTGCGGCGGGTACTTCGGCTAGGGAACACTGCCGATACGTTGTCGATTTTTTTCCCCCCCCCATAGAACTATCCCAAAGATTCTCGTGTGAAAGCTGCCAACTTTTTCTTTTAACCGTGGGGAATGAAAAAAAAAACACATGCCACACACCCCCACACCGCATCTCAACGACAACCTGCTGTATGCCAGGGACCCCCGGCACTCTCAAGGAGGTGTATTTAGCGTTCGAACTAATTTAGAGACATTTCCAGCTAATTATTGTTCTCTTTAATAATGGCTCATATGTCTGGTCCCTTAGAAGGAGACTCAGTCACCGCAGATATCCCCAGCCTCCTCGAGAAAGCACAGAGTCGTGCTGCATCTTTTCCTTTCAGGGGCTGAGTTTTGCCTTTACTCATTCGAACCTGCATTCATGGCTGCTGTGCGGCACCTCGAGAGCAACATGCGGGCGCTGCGGAGCGCACTGCGGTGTGCGGCACCCAGAGCTGCTGGCGGGGCTCCCTGCACGGGCTGCTAAAGGGCTGGCGCGGGCGGCTCACGTGCTGCGTGCTTGCGAGCTGCAGGAATAGAGGCGTTGTTTATCATCATCATCATCGTTATTAATTCTCCAACGCATTTCTTTACTGAAAAACATTTTTGGCGGTCACAGACTCTCTGCATGGATTAAGCGGCAGAAGGAGTCCAGGATAAACAGAAAGAGAGCTGCTATCGCCGTAACACTGTAAAACAAGATTGGGAGATTAAAATCCTGCAATCCGTTTTATTCCTCGCTGCGCTCTCAACTCGTCAGGCTCCTCGGTGTCTGGGGCTGCAGAAACGTCACATTTTTTACCGATGCGAGCTCTACCAGCGGGGTCTGCTCAGCTGGAATTAGATATGTGACCTTTCCCGGTTCCTCGTTTTATCTCTCTTGAATTTAATCTGAATTACAGTTGAGTCTGCATTAACACCGCCTCGCCTAGGAAGCACACCGACACGCCCTGCTTTGAGTTATCGGGCTGCAGCGCCCGCGTACGGCTGGCAGCGCGGTGCCGCGTCCATTCGCCTGGGCACGCAGCTCCAGAGCAGCGACGGCGCTCCCGCTTTGCCTCCCGCACGCGAAAGCGGAGCTGCCTGCCGCTCCCTGATCGCCCGACGGCGCGCGGGCGGCTCAGCCAAGCGGCACCGGCTTTAGTCGGAAAGGTGCAGCGAGCGCCGGCTGGGCACTGCTGTGACGGGACCGGGCGAGGGACGGGGGGCGGCGGGAAGGGCTTTATTAGATAAGTACATTAATCTGGATCCCAGCTGCACTCGCAGTGTTTTCCAAGAATCCTTTCAAAAATCTTTCTTGTCGGATGTGGGTTTCCCTAATTAATCACTCATGCCGTTGTATACATTACAGCTCAAGAGTGTAATTTTAGTCAGTTGTTTTGAAGCGCTCAGCCCTCCCCATCTGATCCGCATTTGCCGGTTAAGCCTACACGAGACCCAGCGCCTGCAGACGGGAGCCCGCTACCCGGCGGCGCGGAGCCTGCGGCCGGAACGCCCCGCGCTGCTGCCGGGCGGGCACCCACACGGCCCCCGGGGCGCCAGCGCCGGCGTGCCGCAGCCGAGGCGAAGCCAGCACGGGCACAGGGCCCCTTATGGGGCGGCCAGCCCGCTGCGGGGCTGCCGTGTCGCCCGGGGACTACGCAGCGCCGGGGCCGCCTCGCGCGCCCACCCCGGCGCTCGTTCCGCCCGACGGAGCGATGCCCGCCGAGGCGGAGCCCAGTGGAGGGCGCGGCCATCTTGGGGCGGCGCGGCCATCTCGGGGCGGCGCGGCCATTTCAGGGCGGCGCGGCGGCTCCGCCCGCGGAGGGGCGGTGTGAGGTGGCCTCGGCCGCCCGCCCCGCTGCGCCGTGCATGTCTGGGGACGTCTCGCTTCATCTGTCACCAGTCCTGCTCGCCTGCCCAGCTGTCAAAACAGGGGGTGTCTTTTTCATTCCAGCTCACAAAGTACCAAAGGGGAAAGGGGCTTTAATGCCTGTGTTTGGACACAAGCAATTATCCCTAATTATTGTTTTTCTTTTGAGCCTGCCCGTCCCGCTGGAGAGCCAACAGATGAGCATGCCCTAATCCTCCCCAGTCGGTTGATCTCAGTGGGTTTTGCGGGACAAACCGGGCGAGAAGCCTCCGCGACTTTCATCTCGATGTGAGTTTTGAACTGATTGAAACTCGTTGCGATGGGAGAATTAACCTCGGAGCCCAGGCTTTCAATGGCCCCTGATAAGAGATTATACGTGTTGATGGCAAGCTTTTCTTGGCAAAATGTTTTCAAAGGGCTTGGAGCTGTTAAATCAAAGCACCATTGAATTGGTGGTAGGCCTCTTTACAGCGTTCTCTCCTTCTTCATTCCCTGGTAGTATGCGTTGGTAATTACTGGCAGGGGTGGGAGAAGGAAAACAAAATCCTCTCGGAGATACGCATGCATGCAGGCAGGGTGAGGAGCAATACCGGACAGAAAGCTACAGGGAAGCCAGAGGAAAATTTTCCTAATCCCGCAGAGGATAACTGCATAAATACTCAGGCCAGTGCCGGATAAATCCCGTTCTGCTGCAGTCTCCTTTCACATGTCTGCTTCTTGTTTTTGCTGGGTTGCCGTAGCAGTGCAAGGATCTATGCTTCAATGTTGTTTACTCAATAATTCGCTCTTACAAAAAAAGAAAAAAAAAAAAAAGATGTAAAAGAAAGGAAATTCACAGGAAAACTAGAAGCTACGTGGATCTTTCAGCCATGAATAAGTGTATATCTAAGAAAATCTAGGTAATGCTTCAGATTTGCAGAAGCCTCGATCAGTTTGCTTTAACCATGAGCCACTTTAAGTTTACTTCTTAACCATCTCTCTTCAATTTGTGTCCTGGATTCTGGTTTTACACATCTTGTTATAGAGTCATCGTAATTGTGAAATTTGAATCACATTTGGCTGAACATTTTCTCTCTCACTGTCTGAGAACAGAGAGTTTGAATAGCCTGAGAGCCAAAGCAAAAGCTGTCTGTTTCTGACCAGGGAATCTCTTCTGCACTGATCCACCCTGTAGTTCATAAATGAAAGAGTGCTTGTTAAGTTTTGGGATAATGGATGTAGTTCTGATTTTCATTATGGAAGGCTAAGGCCAAACAGAAGAAAAAAATAGTGGTAAATGAGGAGGAGATAAGCACTTTCTGTTGGACAGATCATACACTTCAAGAGGAATGCCTACAAGAATGAAGCACACACTGCGGAAAGCCATTGAGCTGGAAAAAGAACATTCAGCTCTGTACTAGAATCTGTTGGCAGGCAAGGAGAGGTGTTTGGGCCAGACCTTTTTTTACATGATTATTACAAAGGACTTAAGGACATTCTTATTAAAATAACGTTCTCGCTTGATGTTGAGAGAAATAATACATCCATATCAACTTCCAGAAGATGTGTATGCAAAAGGTCTGCTCAAGTTGCCACCAGTGAGAGCAGCATCTACCATAGATGCCCTGGTAATGGAGGGGCAGTGGAAGCAGCAATGGCAATAGGTAAACTGCAGTAAAGGAGGATGGGGGTTGAAAGCTGGCAGCAGGCAGTGGACAAGCAGAGGGAAACTGGACTTTGAGGAAAGCTGTTGTTCAGGAAGTTCTTGCGCTGAATCCATCAAGAATGGCACTGCAGAGACGGAACTCCTGTGCAAGTCCCCCTGTCTGGTCCCTGTATTTTTACTTTTTGTCTACTTTATAGGAGAGCACCTGGAAACTGAGCTGGAGAAAAGAGATGAGCCCAGCAAGGAGCTGGTTTGCCTAGACAAGGACCAATGAGGCACTACAGCTAGCTGCCCCAGCAGATAGATACTACTTGCTGAAGGAGGTCTGGGCTCAGAACTCTCAGAAGTACTCATGGAGGGCTGATAATCACATGACTTGGGCTACTAGTTTTCCAGTTGTATATTTTATTATATTTTTTGCCAGTGATGTTATGCAAATATCTGAAGTGAAGAAATACTATTTTTGAGTGCTCTGTCACTGTGCCTTAGGTTCCAACTCCTGATCCAAGCTTGAGCCAATGCAATTTACAGACAGCCCCAACACCTTAAAATCACCCTTTCTTAATGCCTATAAATATTTGCCAGAAGAGAAATGTTTGTTTGTTTGTTTGTTTGTTTGTTTGAAAGCTTGAACAGTAATTATTAAAATATTAAGATTAATGTGGAAGCAATGTCACAGGCACTATCAATGTTAAAACAATAATCTTTAATTTTTAATTGTAAAAAAAAAAAAAAAAATCCAAGTTTTTGGGGATCTTGTTCTTAGGAAACCATTCAGCTTGCATCATACCTTGAAAGTTTCCTGCTGGGAGATTATTTAGTTGGAGGTTTAGTAGTAACTGGAAAATAAGTTTGGGGATGAAAATTGGTAGGTTTTTGTTTGTTTTTGTTACATTATGTATTAACAATAACAAGAATAGCAAAGCATATGCTTTGGCTTATTCAGTTCTTACTGTTGACTGGGCCTGTGAGTATAATGGAAAAGTTAGGAAGAATAATAATAGCCATACTTGTTCTGGTTTGATTATTAGAGTGTTCTGCAAGGGAACCTCGGGAGTTCACAAGCTGTATATGCTGGGTTTCAGTAGAGTTTGTACATTGTACAGGACCTCTTCTTTCATGAAACACCCAAATCATCAGTAAACTGTTGCAAAGCTTGTCAGGAAGAGAATACTTGCAGTTCATACTCTCCACAGAAGCAAGCACCTGCAATGTGGATTTTATCACTTATTTGGGATGAAAGAAACCTGCAAGAGTTAGAGTGTATAGAATAAAGTGGCTTTATATATTTTTGGCAACCCCGAAAAGGCATCTGGGCCCAAGGCTGTTTCATTAGTCACTGCTACTTCAGAAATGCTTGTAAGTCCTGTACAGTTAGAAAGTTTGCCACATAAAACACTTTGTATCCAATTTATAGAGTTGAAGAGATCAGCTCCAAAGACCTTAACATTTATATATTCAGTAAGAAGCAGTAGTTGGATCCAGTAAACCGGGGACCGGATGGCCTACACCCTCGGGTGCTGAGGGAGCTGGTGGAGGTGATTGCCGAGCCGCTTTCAGCCATCTTTCAGTGCTGGGCCGAGGTGAATGGGATGAGGTTCAACAAGGCCAAGTGCCGGGTCCTGCACTTTGGCCACAACAACCCCATGCAGCGCTATAGGCTTGGGGACGAGTGGCTGGATGATTGTGGAGAGGAAAGGGACCTGGGGGTGTTGGTTGATGCTCGGCTGAACATGAGCTGACAGTGTGCCCAGGTGGCCAAGAGGGCCAACGGCATCCTGGCCTGCATTAGAAATAGTGCGGCCAGCAGGAGCAGGGAGGTGATCATCCCCCTGTACTGAGCTCTGGTGAGGCCGCACCTCGAGTACTGTGTTCAGTTTTGGGCCCCTCACTACAGGAAAGACATTGAGGCCCTGGAGCGTGTCCAGAGAAGGGCAACAAAACTGGTGAGGGGTCTGGAGCACAAGTCTTATGAGGAGCGCCTGAGGGAGCTGGGATTGTTCAGTCTGGAGAAGAGGAGGCTCAGGGGAGACCTCATCGCACTCTACAACTTCCTGAAGGGAGGTTGTGGTGAAGAGGGGTTTGGCTTCTACTCCCAGGCTACAGACAGGACCCGGGGAAATGGCCGCAAGTTGTACCAGAGGAGGTTTAGGTTGGACATGAGGAAGAACTTTTTCTCTCAGAGAGTGGTCAGGCACTGGAATGGCCTGCCAAGGGAGGTGGTGGAGTCGCCATCTCTGGCAGTGTTCAAGAGGCGTCTGGACGAGGAGCTGCGAGATATGGTTTAGTAGCTTGTGGTAGCAGTGGCAGTGTGAAGACGGTTGGACTAGATGATCTTATAGGTTGTTTCCAACCTTGTGATTCTATGAATATATGACTCTGTGAAACATATGGTAAAAACATGATGTAACAGCTACACCTTTATCAGATCCAGAAGCAGCTAGCTGCAGCGTGCAAGCTCTCAGCCATGGTGCAGACGGACATCATCTCCATCACCAGAAGAGAAGGACCCCCAATGTTTAATACACAGACAGAGTTTAATACACAGATGGAACCTCTGAGATTTTGGGGATTGGAAAGATACTTTGCTTCATTAGCAGCTTCTGGGCTCTTGGTATGTGGAAGAGTAAAATCTTTTTAGCAATAAGCCAATTCTTCTTTTCACCTCATATTTATTTTTTTAGCAAGATTATTTTTTGAAGTAAGAAGTAAATGTTTGTAGTGTTATTATTTGTTCAAGGAAAATTTTACCAGGAAAGATATTTGTGTTTCTGTATAGCTTGATGAACTGTAATTGAATTTGGAAAAAAAAAAAAAAATCAATCCAATTTAATCTGGAAATGCTTACAAGAGTGCTCCTGTGGCAGGCCATTTGTTCTTTTTTATCTATCTTACGTGGACCAAAAGCCAAAATACTCCAACCTGTAGTGGGTACCACAAGACACAGAGAAAATATTACAATGAGTCCTTGCATGCAAGTACTGCAAGGAAAAGGTAATTTGAAAGTCATAGTTGTTGTTATTGGGCTCAGACATCATTCAGTGATTGAAAGACCTTTTGCTGATATTATGTTGTGTACTTAGTTAATTCCGGCACACTCTCCATGGGTTATCTTGCCTGTACACAGAATAATGTGCACAGAAGCAGGTATACTGTGCAGAAGCAGAAACTTGGATTGACTCACTATTCTGTTTCCTATATCCATTTGAGAATGGAATCTTTCTGCAGAATCTTGTTTAATGCCTCTAAGAGACTGTATGAGACGTATCTTTTTATTTTCCTTTTTTTTCCTTTTTTATTTTTCTTAATTGGCATTATATTTACTGATCTGGTTTTCTTAATTCTGACATTTAATCTCCATGCTTACTTTTGCTTCTGCTTTGATACTAGTCCTTGGTCTCCCTCTGCTCTACTTCTTTGAAATACACCCTGCAAATTTCCATGGGCACATGGCAGACCCGAATGGGATGCTTTGCTTTAGAACACAGCCACAGCAAGTGCTGAGTGAGAGGCTGGCTGAATGAGAACAAGTGGAGCTGAACTTGCAGACTTGTGCAGCTCACTGGATATACGCAGAGAAACACATTTTTACGTGGAATTATCTTGCAGTGGCTCTGAAACGAAGATGATGGCTGCACTAGGTCTTACATGCTCATGGAGAATGAGAACCCATGCAGAAACAAGGGAGAAAGTCATAGACTTGAAACTTTCTTACATTATAATGTAGCCCTCAAAAATACTGAGAGGCACATTGGAAACTAATGGCTTTCTTATGGAGTAATCAGTCTGCAGCTCACAAAGACTGCGAGTAAGTGCAGCTCAGCTCCCATGCTTCATGATTAGTGACTAGCTTTGTCTACCCTAAATCCCCAGTAAGCTACAAAACAGTAGGTGATGAAAGGTCTACAAATGCCAAGTCATTTCAGGGTGCAGCTTCATATGCAGTCTTGACATATTTCCCAGTGGAGCAGACTATTGCATATCTCACGTGCTCTGTTCCTCTTCAGAAGTATAGAAATGTGTGATTTATGTCTTTTAGCTGTCAGTTCCTGAAGATCCTAGCATACCACCTGTAGCATGAGGTGCTGCTCACATCTGGCCTGAAGTTGGAGCTCAAAGCTGGGAGGTCTGTCACAGGCCGTAATTTGAGGTTTAATTTTTCTTTTATGGTTCCAGCAATCTCTACCCTCTGCAGAAAAGCAAGGAGTAGAGTTTCAGTAAGCCTGCCAAATGAAGGTGCTACTATAAAGCACCAGACCAGGCTTGAGTCTAGCCCTCAGTTGTGATCACTGTCTGAGACAAGGGGAGGTGTCAATCTTCCCAAATAGAAAATAGTAGCTGCGGAATGACCTAGAGGAAACATACCTTTTTTTTTTTTTTTTTCCCCATTGCTGAAGCCATAGCACATGACATATATTTCTCTTCAGTAGAATTTTGGCACATCCTTTCAGTACATTGTGTATTTCAGATATTTTCATTTGAAACACCAGTGAATGATATCCTTTGAGAAAAAGCTGATAGTTACTAAGAAAAGTTCATATCTCTTTGATAGAATGTTAACTAAGATGGTTATATAGTTTGTGTAAGTCATGTTTTCTTTACCACAAGATGACTTCTAATAGTCAATAATCCAGGAAGAAATGCCCAAGTGCACTAGCAACAATTGTTTTAAGACTGTGAAACCAGTGTTCTTTGATCTATAGGACTAGCAAAGAAAAACTTTTCCTGTTAGATGATAGGAAATGATTCGCTCAATTGCATTATTCCAATTTAAATTTTTAGTCTTTCACCTCATTTCTAGTAAGTGTCTTTGCATGCAAAGGAGCCCTAAGATGCACTATAGTTAACTGCGTAAATAATAACAACAAATAATTAATGTGATGAATGTTGCCCTTTTATCTCAATTCTACTGGAATTATTTTAGCAAATGTTGGCATTTTAGAAACAGTTTTTATTAGAAGTGGCTGAGCATATCTTGTGAAATAATTGTTGAACTTTCAGCTATTACGATCAGCTGGTGTGATCATCTGCTGTAGATTAGATCCTAAAAAGCAGATTGTTCTAGATATGCTCAGCTTATGCATGTAGCTCTGTTATTTTTTGGTGTTCTAGGGAAAACTATTTAAAGATATTCAAGCCACCTGCTTATCCTGTTAGTGCACTGGATGCTTATATATTCTTGCTCTATGTATCAAAATTTAGTCAAAATTTGCTTTAACTGCATGAACTGGAGACTCTTTGATCTAAGGATTAGATGATGCAACTTCTTTAAGTAGCAGATGCTTTTAGTGTATACTTAAAAATTCAATAAAACAGAATATTCTGGTTATTACATAGTAAACATGACAAGCATGAAATAGAGCAAAACAAATAAAGTGATAAAGAGGACAGTCCAAAAAATTATCTTGAAATATCAAACATCCTTTAGAAATGATCTTGATTTAAATATTTTTACATTTCTGGGTCTCAAGGAATTTTAAAATGTATTTTTTGTCATTCTATGGAAAAAAGTTTCAAAGTCTCACTACAACCTGTAAGCTGAAAATCCTGAGTGCCCTCTTGCTTTGACCATGCAAAGTGTTTGATACAAATTCCAACAAGGTGCAAGGTACAGGAAATATAGGGAACTTTTGAAACACATCTCTGAAAAAGACAAGGAATCCTCTAAAAGTAAGTGTAATTGGAACAACAGGAGGAGGAGAAAAAGCATGGAAAAACAGAGAGGAGGAAGGCACAGCTAAGTTTATATACACAGCAGGTGTTGTACATCATGTGAGAATTAAATAAATATTTTGCACACCTTTATGTTTTTGGCAGAACTGAGAGGTGTTCTCACAACAATTAGAGATCTTTGCAATTTTATTTTTTATTTTTTAATTTTTTCCCTGGGAATATCCACAAAAGTGCTGCTCACGAATGTACTTGTTTAACAAATTGCATGAACCCATTTGTCACAGGCTGAACTCCCAGCTGCTCTCAACACTGTGTCCAGCCAGCAAAAGTGATTGCCAACCTCCCCTGGGTCAAAAAAGCCCCATTAGAAGCACTGTTCTCCTACTCATCTGCTGAAACTGTTATTGGTGCAGCTAATTATATGTTTCATTCTTTCATTTCCAGGATCAAATGCATTTCTCAGCCTCTATATCATTGATTACATTAACTGGAAATATTTGCTGTAATCATAGACAGTGAACTTTACTTCACCCTGAAAATAGGAGGCAGTAGACTTTCCACTTCTTATTTTTTCATTTTCTAAAATCGTTCAGAATGCGTAATAAAAGCAGGAACAGTAAATACACTGTAGATAAAAAAAAAATAATCATAATCTGAGTGTTGCTTATAATGAGTTTTACCTTCTAGATAAAATTGCACTTTTCATGCTTCGCGACTTGCGCAGTAGTAGCTGTTTTTGACCTTTTCAGTACAAATTGCCATGTTTCAGAAGATAGCACAGAACAGTGCTGATAACACTGTGTATTGAAAGAGGCAAATAGTTCTCTGAACTGTGAACTTGTTAGTCTCAACTTAAAATGGACTTTGTGTGTGGATGGGAAAATTTTGCAGTGCTGAGTTGCACTTAAACCAATTCTCCTGAACTGTGCTGAGAGGCAGTCTGGTACAAAGGTAACTGGGTACCCACGTCCATCCAATAGAGAGTTGCCCAGAAATCCTGCAGAAAATGGGTTTATGCTGCTGAGAGATGATACCATTGATTAGAATAAGAGTGTGATCATTCATGCTAGTTGAGGCTGGAATTATAATTTTTAAAGGATGGAAAGAGTTCTCCAGATGGTCCAGCCAGAGTTGGATTGAATTCTTGTCTGCTGTTCTGCCTCTCTGATGTCCTTCTCCTGTTTCAGCTTGTCTTAGCACACATACCTTTCTGCCCCAAACTCTTCTGAACAGATGTGACTCACTTTGTTTCGCTTAGTAACATACTTGAGCGTTGATCAAAGGCATTTCATTTCTATAGTCAGTGTCCTACTACTTGTTCAGGAAAAATGTTTCCAAAAAGGCAAGCTGTTTTTGTATACTAATTAGAGCGTTGTCCCAATTCCTCCCACGTGCCCCATAATGAAAAGATCAATTACCTGTTATCTACTTCTTGTCTGACTGACAGTTCTCAGTATTGCTTGTGAGCTGATAACTGGAACATGTTCTATCAGATCATTTGTATGGGGCTATTTCTTTGTTTTCCCTTTCCTTGTTTAGCAGTGTATTTCTGTGGTACATGGCAGCAATAGGGAACTCACTGCTATGCGTGAGGCAAGTGTTCCAGAAATGTAGTGATTTCCATAGAGTGGGCCAGCAGTAATAACTTGGGGATATGAAAACTGTCCTGCAGAATCTTTGCTAGAGAATTTTACTGGTCACAGATGAGCAAACAGGACTAGTGGTAAAGCTAAATCCGTGACAATGAACTGTTACATACATCTTAAACTGCTAACAGGCGCTTTTATTGTCATTGTACATATTAACCTTCATGACCAGAATGGCATTATCAGCCACAAAGTAGTTGGCTGGCACAGCTGATTGTACGTTATAAATAATTAGCTAATAATCAGTTATCAGAGCATTGCTTGCACGCTTTCCAAGATGCAGTCTTAAAAGAAGACCATTGCTTAAATCAACAGAAATTAGTACAAATATGTTATGCTTTCCTCTGCAGAGAGCTGGCCATTTGAGTCCTGCTAGAGAATGGCATTATTTGCAAGCTCTCTTAATATCATTTATCACTCTTACTGGCCAAAGAAATATAAGAGGTAGGATATAGTGTATGTTTTATGATCTTTTTTATTTGGCTTTTTTTCCATGGAAGTTTTAATAGAAAATGCCCAGGTGGAGATGACATGAATTTCTGAAGTCATTGTCTTAAAGTAGATTAAATATGCAGATAAAGCTCATCCCTTTCTCTGTCAGGTCTTCTTAGATTGGATTCATAAAGCTATTTACATTCTTATTTTCACTCCTATTGTACAGTGTGTTTTTGTTGATATTTTGGTTTTGCATGATCTGGCGGAGTTTTACTCAAATTAGCAGAACAGGGCAGGATAGTGAACACATTTTTTTTCTAGGAAGAAAATTTTATGTACTTTTATGTTAAATTTAAATATTGCACGTGATTTTCTTGAAATTCTTCAAGACAAAGCTAGAGAAGATCCTGGGGAATGCTCATAAATGCTACTGCTGCATTACATCAGGAAGCAACTTATTACCAGAAAGGTGTTGGAAACTTGCTTTTTTTGTGAGCCAGAGAGCCTTAAACTTTGTTAAAATTGGCCCCACTTGAGGATGACTAGATTAAGAACACAGGAGAACTATAATGTGCTTGAAATTCTTGTGTAGTGTCCTGTTGGATCTTCGGATATCGCCTATGAAATCCTGTGATATGAAAGGCATAATTGCAGACAAAAGCTGCTCACAATAAGCTCATGAAAAACTTGTTAAATCCAATGGGAGGAGGATAGCTGAGTAGCTCTAAAGGTAAGAGAAGGGAAAAGTGCAACTTCTTCACTATGCAGTAGCTCAGAATTTAGTTAATCACACCAGCATATTTTGCTTATCTGCTGGTAGATGTGTGTGTTATCAGCCGTGAAATTGGTTACAGCATTGGAAACAACTGCTTTCAGAACACACTTTGTATACTTTTTCTCTCCACAGGAATTTTGAAAATACTCCTTACCTGACAGGTGACAGATATTTGTAATACTTTGCTGACACATGAGTAAAAATACATAAGAAATCAGTTTCAGAATTTTACACCAGATTTTACCCTTTCCTATACTAATATTAACACAGAGAAAAGCTACTGCTTTCTACTTGTGTAACCAAAAGCAGAGTTTTGCCGTAAGCAACATGAGTGCAAATGGCAAGATATTAAAAACACAGATGTACAAAGAGAGGTCCATGTGTGGAAATGCTTTACATTAAGAGGCAGTTGATGAAGCCCATTTGGTCCAATATTTGTCTTTGCGAGTAGTAGTTTTAAGGAGGCCTGCCATAAAGAAAATTTGTTCTACCTACCTGTTAGTGCTTCAGATCCTGCCCCTGCTCCTCTCATTTTATATTTTTCCAGACTGATGCTGGACCAGACCTGAAGTCATAGAATCATAGAATCATAGAATGGCCTGGGTTGAAAAGGACCACGATGATCCTCGAGTTTCAACCCCCTGCTATGTGCAGGATCGCCAACCACCAGACCAGGCTGCCCAGAGCCACATCCAACCTGGCCTTGAATGCCTCCAGGGATGGGACATCCACAACCTCCTTGGGCAGCCTGTTCCAGTACATCACCACTCTCTGTGAAAATCTTCCTTTTAATATCTACCCTAAACTTCCCCTGTCTCAGTATAAAACCATTCCCCTTTGTCCTATCACTATCCACCCTCATAAACAGTCTTTCCCACTCCTGTTTATACTCTCCCTTCAAGTACTGGAAGGACACAATGAGGTCCTAGTTGTCCAATAGACATAGTTAGCATTAAAACAGCATGACCCTTATTTTTTCACGCCATCATTTCCAATGAATCAGAAATGTTGTCTGGTGTAACAAATGTCTGCAGTGAATACACGAAACCTTTATTTTCCACGTGTGTTAAAGGCCTATTAAGTTATCTGCACAAAATGTCAGTGTTTCATTTTCGAACCTGAAGAAATTTCTGAGGAGAAAGGTTTAGTGTAAAATGAATTCAGATCCCTTCATGTTGGATGAAGATGATAGAAAATATTATACAAATTGATTTCCATTTTTGGTTGCTTGCAGGCAACCTTGTCATCTCACCTCAGCATCTGTAATGACAAGACAACAATGGGTGAGTAATAGCCCAGTAACAGAGTAGCACTCTAAAATTAAATGAATAATATTTTTTGGTTACCTTTCTGAGGTGTGTGTTTTGGTACTGTGGTCAAAGCTTCCTTCATCTAAGTATTTCTCAGGATCGTAGCTGATTGTGTCAAAGAAAGTGTCAAGCATGACTTTAATGACTGGATCATAAGCATTTGTTATAATTCTAAATTTTGCATGAGAGGCTCAAGAAACCTGTAGCTGTGGTAGTTAGGGACATGATTCAGGGAGTATGGTATTAGACTAAATGATCTTAGAGGTCTTTTCCAACTTTAATGATTCTGTAACTCTTTGAAATTTTTGAATATTTGATTTCTTTAGCCTGATGTTATTTTCACATAATTCAAATATTAGGAAAATAATATAATTACTTCTAAGATGCCTTGTGCTGTCTGCTCAGTCACAGTGCTCCATGCTGTTTCCATTGTTTCAGCTATACTTAAATCTCCACATAGGTAGAAGTCACTACATAATCTCTGTGCCTGGAGATTGAGTCACTGCTAATGTGTTCTGCACTGAAAGATACTACTGTGTCTGTGGTGTGGGTGGATCTCTTGTTTTTATTTACTGCCAGACTGAGTTTGAGTGTTCTTTGAGGTGTGTGTGTATGAGCGGACAAGCAAAATGAGCAGAGCTCTTGGCACATACCAGACATCTTCAATTTGGCTTGCTGCTATTACGCTCTACAGTAGCAAAACAATAATATATTTACCTGAAAATTGTGCACATAGTAGAGAATAATATTTTATTTATAATAACTCAAATCTGTATGCTCCGATGGTGAAGATGAAGAGAAGGAAGGTATGAAAAGCAGAAGTTATGCCTCTCTTCTTGTTTAGCTTCAGATCTTGTTGGCTTTGCCTTATCTTATCTTATCTGAAGAGCCTAGAAAACTCAGGAAGCATTCCCAATTCATTGTCTGTGTCCTCACATGTGAGTTCCCCGCCAAATACTGTGGCCCATGTGGCAATCAGCATTCTGCTTCTCCTGTCATGGCAATGTCACACAGGCAGGTAGGACACATAGACGTAGCTGCTCAGACAGACATTTCTAGGGCTTACCCACAGTGGATGACAGCGTGCTCCTGAGTATATTTTAGTGCACACATGAGATTTTCCCTGAACCATTGTGAGTGGCACCAAGCTGGATCAAAAGAGATTTGATTCTGGGAGTGTTTGTTTGACCTCTCTCCTTTTTCAATAATCTGAGCAAGTAGCCAGAAACCTCTTATTCCTAATCAAGGAAGAAGCAGTAGGCTGTGAGTTCCAGATATCTGCATTGGTATAGACTCTGTATATGCTTAATTAATTATTATCATAAATAGCACCATCTACAAGCATATGCAGAATTTCTCATTACATGGAAGATTCAGTAAAGCTGCCATTATTTCTTGCAAATATCTTTTTGAGTGTGTCTCTTAGTGTGGCGCCAGAAGTGAAATTAATTTCACTGCTTAGCTTCTTTGCTGTGGCTGATGATGACTTCAGGCATGGCTGTGAGCAATACTTCATTCCCAGATGAAATGTGTATATATGGGTTATTTGTGAAAAATTGAAATTTTCCAGAGATGCATGGAAAACTATATGAAATAGATAAAGGAGGGAAAGTAATCAGAGTGCCACACTGAATTTATAACATATGGCAAAGGATGTTTTTTGACTGTAAAGTCTTAAACACTTTTGAAAAGTAATAGGTACCTCAGAGATATATAGTGTTTCTTATTACATCAACTGGCAATAAAACTGAAATCAGAATGAAGAACATTTATGTGAAAGCTTGGCATATGTACAGATGGACTTCTCAAATATTGAGAAATGATAAGTTAGTAACGATTAAGCCACGAGGCTTATACTGCCATATAACTGGGCTGTGTTATTGATCAGCTAACATGCAAAGAAAGCCTAGGACAGAAACAGCTGAAATAACAGATTATTCATTCAAGGTCAAATACGGACATAAACATAAAATGAAACAAACCAAAGAAGGTTTTGTGCATAGAAAAATAAGTAATATAGATGTAAGAAAAAGGCATTTAACAGTCACTTTTCTCATGATCTTTCTTCCAGAAAAGAAATCACCAAACAAAAAGGTGCATGTAACATTAGAAACATTCCCCTCCACAGCAAGTGGATGGTGAAGGCAAACATCTTTTTTTGGTGGCTCTGTCTTCCCTAACATCTGCAAATCTTAAGCTCTGCGTACATGTGCTCTTTCAGCCATGTGGCTTAGCCTATTGCATAGCAAACTTTAAGAGTAACAGCAGGATGAATTTACAAGAGAAATCTTGCTGGCAAGCTGGTACTTGTGGGCAGGTGTTTTGGAGTGGCATGCGCTAACAAATCTGATCAAATACAGGTCCCACAGACAGCAACTCCAGAGCACAGTTGGGAACCACACAGAGCCCCTTCCCTTCATTTTAGAGGCAGGAAATGGAATGAAAAGCTTCAAACAATGCAGCCTAACAGTAATGCCATGCCATGTATGAATGCAGCTTAGTATATTTTACTAAAGACTATACTTCACATGTGCAGGAATGGTTTTTAATACAAACTGATACCTTGAAAAGCACCACCTGAAAATCAGGTCTGAGTTGAAATTGTCATCACTGAATGGCAATTCCATTCAATAAGAAAAAAATACATATTGTCTGCCATGTGGAGATGCACAACCTTAAATGAAGATATACAACTAATAAAATGGGTGAGCAAAGTGGTAGCTATTAAAAAACAGAAAAACCATGTATACATATTGTTCAAATCTAAGATAAAATCACATGATGTGGAAGAGAAATAGAACTCCCAATAATTAAACTGTTAATTGAACGTGTTCAGTTTCCTGTAGAAAAAGAGATGTATACTGATTCAATATATCAAGCGCACTACTCCTGCATTTGTATAGCTCATATTCATGTTAACTATTTATTGACACAAAAATATGTAGGAGTGTTTGTAGGCTAAGGAAAGTTGAAAAATGTTTCCTGAATGCAGCTGCATGTGCATTTCCACTGTTAGTAAAGTTTTTGAAGGAAAAAAGTATATATACAAAAAGAAGAGAAGAAAGTTGCTGTGAAAACCCTTTCTATGCTAGTAAAAGAAGAAGGGACTCCATGTGTGTGATCCAAAGCACAAGCTGGATCCACATGGATCCAATTCCATGCTTTTCCTCACAGCATTACTGAAGAGAAATCACCAAAGTCGAGACAAGGTTGTTCCTTCATCTGTTGATTCCTGAGCCAGCAGGGTGGAACAGAGGCACACAATGATCAAGGGGAGACTGTTGACGAGGCTTTCTTGCTTCAGATGTGGGAGGCTTCGTGCTCACGGGCTCTTGTCCTGATGGGGGACTTCAACCATCCGTATATCTCCTGGATAGACCACATGGCAAGTTGCAAGAGGTCCAGGAGGTTCCTAGAATGTGTTGATGATAACTTTCTGGTCCAGGTGTTGGACAAACCGATCAGAGGTGGAGCATTGCTGGACCTGCTGCTCACCAATGTGGAGGAAATAATTAATGGTGTTAACGTTGGAGGCAGCCTGGGTTGCAGTGACCACGCTCTGGTTGAGTTTGTGATCTCAAGAGATGTGGGCCTGCTGAAGAGTGGCGTCAGGACCCTGAACTTTGGGAGAGCAAACTTTAAGCTGTTCAATGGATTGTTGGCCGAGATCCCCTGTGATGCTTTCTTTAAAAACAGAAATGCTGAGGGGAGCTGGTTACTCTTCAAGGATGCCTTCCTGAGAGCACAAGAACTCTCCATCCCTCTGAACAAGAAAGCAGGCAGAGGAGGGAGGAAGCTGGCGTGGCTCAGTAAGGACCTGCTGAGAGTGCTGAGGGCGAAGAAAGGTGTGTACAAGCTCTGGAAACAAGAGCGTGCCAGCTGGGAAGAATACAGGGATGTCATCTGGACTTGCAGATGTGGGATCAGGAAAGCCAAGGCGCAGGCAGAACTGAACTTGGCGAGGGACGTGAAAAACAACAGGAAGACTTTCTATAGGTACATTGACCAGAAGAGACAGGCCAAAGCGAGTGTACCTCCTTTGGTAAATGTAAAAGGAGAACTGGCTTCAACGGACAAAGAGAAGGCTGAGGTACTGAATGAGTTCTTTGCCTCGGTCTTCACTGGCATCCAGGATTCCAGTACTTCTCCCATCCCTGAGTCCTGCATCCCTACACCTCTGGGTGGGGACTGGGGTGGTAAATCTCCCCCCGCTGTGAGGACAGAGCAGGTCTGAGACTGCCTCATGAGACTGAATGTGTACAAGTCTATGGGGCCGGATGGCGTGCATCCCAGGGTTCTGAAGGAGCTGGCTGAGGTGGTTGCCGAGCTGCTCTCCATCATATTTGAGAAGTTGTGGCTGTCAGGTGAGGTCCCGGATGACTGGAGGAAGGGTCACGTCACTCCCATTTACAAGAAAGGGAGCAAGGAGGACCCTGGGAACTACAGGCTGGTGAGTCTCACCTCTGTGCCTGGGAAGATCATGGAACAGATCATCCTGGATGACATGCTTGATCACATGAGGAAAGGGCGTGTGATCCGTGACAGCCAACATGGCTTCACCAGAGTAAGGTCATGCTTGACCAATCTGGTGGCCTTTTATGATGGAGTGATGGCACTGATGGGCAAGGGAAAGGCGACCAATGTCATTTACCTGACTTGAGCAATGCATTTGACATGGTCCCCCACCACATCCTTATCTCCAAACTGGAGGGATGTGGATTTGATGGGTGGACCACTCGATGGATAAGAAACTGGTTGAAAGGCCGCAGACAGAGGGTGGTCATCAATGGCTCTATGTCCAGGTGGAAGCCGGTAACGAGTGGCGTCCCCCAGGGATCTGTCTTGGGACCGGTGCTCTTTAACATCTTTATCAATGACATCGATGATGGAATTGAGTGCACCCTCAGCAAGTTTGCTGACGACACCAAGCTGAGTGGTGCGGGTGACATGGTTGAAGGAAGGGATGCCATTCAGAGGGACCTCGAGAGACTAGAAAGGTCGGCCTGGGTGAACCTGATGAGGTTCAACACGGCAAAGTGCAGAGTTTTGCACTTGGGCCAAAGGAATCCCAGGCATCCATACAGACTGGAAGGAGCGGTCCTTGAGAGCAGCCCTGTAGAGAAGGACCTGAGGGTCTTGATAGATGAAAAACTTAATATGAGCCAGCAGTGTGCCCTTGCAGCTCGGAAGGCAAATGGTGTCCTGGGCTCCATCAAAAGAGGGGTGGCCAGCAGGGACAGGGAGGTGATTGTTCCCCTCTACTCTGCTCTTGCGAGGCCCCATCTAGAGTACTGTGTCCAAGTGTGGAGCCCCCAGTACAAGAAAGACAGGGAACTGTTGGAGAGGGTCCAGAGGAGGGCCACAAAGACGATCTTGGGACTGGAGCATCTCCCCTATGAGGACAGGCTGAGGGAGCTGGGCTTGTTCAGCCTGGAGAAAAGAAGGCTGCGGGGTGACCTCATTGCAGCCTTTTAGTACCTAAAGGGAGCCTACAAACAGGAGGGGAATCAACTCTTTGAAAGGGTTGATAACTGCAGGACAAGGGGAAATGGTTTTGAGTTGAGGGAGGGGAGATTTAGGTTGGACGTCAGGGGGAAATTCTTTACAGAGAGTGGTGAGGTACTGGAACAGGCTGCCCAGAGAGGTTGTGGATGCCCCGTCCCTGGAGGTGTTCAAGGCCAGATTGGATGGGGCCCTGGGAGCCTAGTCTAGCATTAGGTGGGAAGGTTGGTGTCCCTGCATGTGGCAGGGAGGTTGGAACTTCATGATCCTTGAGGTCCCTTCCAACCCTGGCAACTCTGTGATCCTGTGATTCTGTGAAAGCCTCAGCTCAGTGTCTAGGAAGAGTAACGGTGTCTCAGGAAGCTGAGTCACAGTGACGTATGCAGAGGAGGTCTCACAAGGTGGTCACCGAAACCAACTGTGGAGCATCGCTGCATGTATGCTTATGCTCCACCATAGAGCCACTTGGATTACTTGGGATTCAAAGTCCTTGGCTGCCCAACTGAGTCAGCTGCCTTGTTTTCAAAGCACAGACTCCAAAGCTACGGCCTGCCAGCTCTTGGTAGACTATGAGCCTGTTCAGATGCTGGTGTGCAGCCTGTGAAGAGAGAGCCCATCTCTTACATTCTGGCACAGGGGAAATGTCAGAAATCAACTTTAATCTCTGCTGTAGAAATAAATATGCAGCGTGTGTAGCTGCTACATTGCCAGACCATTGCTAGTGTACACTGACAACTAAACCATGGGCATTTCGGGATAAATAAGTTGGTACACAATTACTCAAAGCCCAGAGAAGTTTTGCAGCTATTACAGTGTGGATTTTCTGGATTATATTCTTGATTTAAGTACTTGTATCATTTTGGATGCCTTTCTGCTCTTTAACCACTACCCTTTAACCACTACATCTGCACACTCTCTCAGAGATTAGGCAAGGGAAGCACCCAGAGACCTGTGTGGTTCTGACCTGGGCCCTATATCCATATGGAAGCTGGTGAGACTCAAGCATTTCCAGTGGTTCCCACCCTGCAGTACCTCCACATTTGGATGACATTACCACACAGGAGCTTCCCTGCCAAAATGTTCTCCCTAGCGTGCTTCCCTAGGAAACTTTACTGTGAGGAGAAACTCCTGCCCCATCTGCTGTGAGATGACAGTGACATTTTAATACCACATTTAAAAATATGATGCAGGCTTCAGAGCCAGGCTACGGAGTCATGCAACTTTATTACTTGTTTAATTTGAAAACAACCTAGAAAAAAAATCAGTTCTACTCACTTGTGGCTTCCCCATCTGGAGGGCATTGAGCTCATCTCACTGAGAGAGCTGTCACAAGCTTATTGGGTGGATCAGATCCCTGTTAATGTCAGTGGGACGTGCACACTATCACTCACTGATTCTATGGGAGTTTTTAGTACAAGCATCGAGGAGGGACTATGCTCTTCCACTAACTGACATTGCCATATAAATTAGGATCTCCCAGTGTTTTGAATTTATGAGCTAATTAAAAACAAAACCTACATGTACTCCTCAGTTATACAACTTATTTGCAGTCTCACAATCTTTTCTAGTTCTAGGTGCAGCTATAGCAACATGCATTTCAAGCACAATTAGAAAAACAAACAGCTGAGTGAAGTGAGAAAAGAGGAAGACATAATTCAACATGGCTAATGGAGAGCCCTGCACAGAGAGCTTGTGCCACTTAGCAGGGCCAGGGCCCTCATGGTCCCAGAGGAGTTCTGCTGTGGTTCAGTGCTGTGCAGCAGGGCATTCAATTCTGTGCACCACAGCACTCAGTGCTTCATGACAGCTGCACCATGATGCTGGGTGCTTCATGGAAACTAAAATGAGCTTCCTTTCAGCTAACCTTGGGTACCTCCCAAACATAGATCTGTGCCCAGCTGGAGATCTACACTCCTTTATAGTCAAATAAAACTTATAGAGAAAAATCATCTCACCCTTTTTTTTTTTTTAAATTAAAGAGATGAATTGCATTCAGAAATGCTTTTGTTCCCCTTGCACTGTGAAGGAAATTGGTATTGTTTGCTTGATGGGCAACTTATTTAACAAAGAATTCTTATCTTTGATACATGAGTTTTCACGGTAGGCAAGCAGTCAAATGGTAGGCATTTGCCAAATTGTGCAAGTGCTCCACCCAACAGCCAGATTGTTAGTGCTGGCCTGCAAAGTAATATATCATTCTAAGAACTTCCCTCACCCTGATTTAGAATGAGGATTGAACTCAGCTCTCCCACCCCTCAAGAGAGCAGGCCGACTGCCAGTCTCTCTTGTAGAAGCTGTTCTATTTTGTATGAATAATTAACCAGATATTGCAGAAGATATTCAGACCTGACTTGCTGACATCCCAGATGAGCAAGTTAACCAGAAGGCTAGAGAATTTCTGGTTTGCGTTTCCCATTCCTCTTCTTGGCTAGTGAATGCTTAATTATTTCTACAAAGGGATTTATGTAGTTGAAGGAAAAGAAAGTCTAATTTTGGGATGGGAGACATTATGTCTTTATTCTAAATCAAATCAAAAGAGAATTTGTTAGCTGGTCTCAGTCATCAGATAAGCTCTTGCACTGGGAACCACTGAGTCTGTCTGTGCATGCAAGAAAGCACAAATAAAGGCCTTTCTCCATTAATTGTGGGAGCAAGAAGTCTCACTGCTTGCTTGCAAAAGAGCTGACAGCCTTCCTTAAGACCAAACCTCTTCCAAAGTACATGAAGGAAGTAAGAGTGCTGGCTTTGGGAGAGGGAATCCAGAGTTCTAAATCTCTGTTGGCCGTCTCCTTGTTCCTCTGACTCCATAGTTTGATTACAGGGGCCCAGAAAATTATATCTGAACCTCAAGATGCTACTGTCATGTTTATTTCTTGATGTGAACTTGAAGTCTTAGCTGAATGGATGGCTACATCCATACTGTCCAGGCTCAGGTTTCCTCCCTTTGTGACATATAGAGTTGTGCTGCATGCAGCAGTGGTATGCCAGTATGGTATGCCATTTGTTTCTACTGTTTTTTTCCAAGGAAGTCATGAAAACGTTGTGCCCATCTCCATGCTGTTGTATGGACATATGTGGGCAGTTAGGAGCTGGGCTCTCACGTAAAATGAGGTTAACCTGAACCATGCAGCAGGCAGAAAAAAGTAGTCCAACACATGGTCATGCTGTGCATAGATACTCTAATTATGATGTTTTAAGAAAGAAGTGTCCTCCAGAGCCTTCACTGTGCTTTGTGGGAAGACCAGAAGAAAAAATATTTCTGATGATATCCTGATGTGTTCTAAAGCAAGTTATTGATGACACTACACTGAGTGGTGCAGTTGACAAAATGGAAGGACGGGGTGCCATTCAGAGGGACCTCAACAGACTTGAAAGGAGGGCCCAGGTGAACCTAATGAGATTCAACACAGCAAAGTGCAAGGTTTTGCATTTGCAAATCCCAGAGGAATCCCAGGCATTTATATAGACTGGAAGGAGCAGTCCTTGAGAGCAGCCCTGCAAAGAAGGTCCTGGGGGTCTTGATGGATGAAAAGCTTAACATGAGCCAGCAGTGTGCTCGTGCAGCTCGGAAAGCAAATGGTATCCTGGGCATTGATTCGATATGATCTTTGAAGTTTTCTTTTTTCAGAGGAATGACCCCCTCCTAACTGCCTAAAGGCAGTAAGGCTGTAACTGCTGTCCTCCACTAGGAGAAAGTGTTAAGGTGAACCCTGGAATATCTTTGGAAGTGAGCACAGGGATATCTGTTGGATTGAATCAATTGCGAAGAACAACTGCTCTTCAGCACAAAGGCTAAACCCACAGATAACACTCTATATAATCTGAACACCCGGCTGGCTGAGATAGCGCCACACCTTCAGTGTTCTTTTGAGACTGAAGATCTCCTGCATGGTGTTTTGTTGTTGCTTTTATTTGTTAACTGGAGGGTTTTTTTGTCATCTCTCATTGCCTGCACCTCTGAAAGCTGCTCCCTCTTGTGGCCCAGTGAGATTTATGGCAGAAGTTATGAATTACACTGTGCTTAACCCTTAACATAGTAGGGGGAGAAAGACAAGGGAAAGGAGACCAGTTCATAAACTTGATTTGTTTCTGATTATTTTCAATGTTGCAGGGTACCCACACACACCTTCCTTTGGGGCAGGAGATAAATTAAAGTTACTAAATAAACATCTGCAGATCCTTCTGGGGAAAAATAAAAGATCATCCTCTTGAGTCATGATTCTCCTCTCTAGGAAACAAAAGGCAGTACTCCATTTCTCGTCAGTATAATAATAATACATGGCTCTTATATGTATTGCTTTTCTCTGTAGGAGAACCTTATGATCATTTACAAAGGAAGTCAATACCATAATGCCTCTGGCATGCTGGAGTGAAGGGGCTGTTCAACATCATAGTGGTTTTTTTTGATTGCTAATTTTGCATGCTGTCTTAGTGTGTATATTCAAAGCACTTGGAAATTCTGTTTTCCAAAGGACTTGGTGTCAATAAGCAGAGGGTGAATTTTTATTCTTGCTATCGTTAGCATTGATGTCATCAGATGCTGCTGCCTTTCATGGAGTATCTTACTTTTTTCCACATACCTTTGTCCAATAGCAGGTAACTTAAAGACAAAGAAGTGTGCTCTCACAAATACTTACAGGAGTATTTTTTTCAGGATGCATGTGCTAAAACAATTCTGCCTTTGCCCACAGTGGTGTTTTGTCTCTGCAACTGTCAGCACACTTCAAAGAGCAATATAGGAAATAATATGGGATTCCTTCTCTACATCTTGCTCTTCTTGTTCCTACAGGACTCTGACTGCTGTGTTTGGGAGGATGTTAAAAAATTTGGGCATCTGTATTCTCCACTCCAACGTAAACTAGGAGTGGTGAGAAGCAACCAGCTATAATAAAACCTCTCCACTAGAGGATCTCTTGTTGGGTATCTCCTCTCCTGTCAATCTCACACTGTAGTTGATCACTATCAGTCACAGCAGGTGCTGTGCCTTGTTTCAGGAAGCAAGTAGCCCCTAGCCCCACTGGCTATGACCCTAATTCTCCATCATGCTGACATCAAGTGGGAGGGCTACACCAGTCTTTTAAGTTCTTCTCCGTCATACTCAGTGCCCTGGCCCTGGCTTTGCTCCCTCTTTGTTCTTGGGATCTGGGCCAATGCCTACTGATGTCAGAAGGAGAGTTGGGCCCAGGAGATGCCAGCCCATTACATTCTCACGTGTCTAACAGGCACTTGCACTGGCCTGTGCTGCCCTCCATTTCCACATGCTCTCTGGGACCTTCTGATCCCTTTCCACACTCATTATTTTTTTTTTTCCAAGCTCAAAGCCTTATTGCTTCATTCCTTCACTTTGACAGCCTACAGTTGCCAGGCCTCTTACTTTATCACCCTCCAATCTTTCCATCTGAATCACTCAGAACCACATGCTCTGTCTCTGGCCTGGCCCTTTTCATCTCCTGTCAGTACCTTTCTTTACTTTTTCTCATCAAATTCTAGTCTTGTGCCTCATTCAAGTCTTGTGCTGTTCAGCTTCTGCCTGCATTTCTCCTTGTTGCTTTTCATCTCTCCATGCCCATCAGCCTACCCACACTGTGCACCTTACCACCCTCCCCACATCAGGTTCTCATTCACAGCTTCCATCTGCTCTTTCCCTCCAGACCATTCTCCAAGCCTGCTCATGAGCAGCTCATCAACGAAACCTATGAACAGTACTCTGCTCTCCTCTTCAGCCCCAGAAACACACACAAACACACATACGCATACAAATATATATTTAAACAAAAAGGAAAGTCTCAAAGGTTCTGAAGGTCTAACAAGACAAACTTCTTCATTTTTAAAATTTCATTATCATTTCACATCGATGTGTCTTCCAAGGTTTACACAGTATCTATACTTACAGAGTTATGTAGATCTACCTGATACATAACTCTGTAAGTATAGATACTGTATAAACCTATGTATCTACCTGATACATAATTCTGTAAGCACTTCACCTGGAAATAATTGTTTGCAGGACCTTCCCCATTCTCCCCAGGATCGTGAGCTCTGCAGGACAGGGACAATATCTTTGATTTGCCTGCAAAGGAACATGCACAGTTGTGATGCACAGCAAGTGTGATGTGTTATAAAACCTTAGAAATAGTGATGTCAGTTGATTATGATTAATTGTAACATAATAAATGATAATAAGTAATAAAGCAACATAAAAATAATAATGAATAATCTGTTTTAATAAAGAACTATCTTCCTGCTACTTGAGATTGATAGCTCATATTTTGCCTACTATTTTTTTAAACATTTTAACTTTAAACTGTGAAAATTAATTTTAATTATATACCTGTACCACATATTTACTTCATGAAACAGACTACCTGTTCCTGTTTATTGTGTTAAAAGCAGTTATGAAGTGGAGTGTAAGGAGGCGGAAAGGAAGGGTTCACACAAGGATATGAGTTATTCTGAGTCATCTATGGAACCTATCGTTTTTCCACTCACTTAAAAAGCAAACAACAAAAACTGAGTTCTTTATGCTTTTTGTGCAGTGTGATGAGGGCTTCTTGTGTCATTTTGTGTAGCATCACATGCTGAAATATTTGCTGTCCTTGAATAACCTAAAGCAAAACAATATTGTTAGATGTGGAATTGCAGATGGCATTTCATATCTACTATGGAAGGAATCCTGTAATGGCCACAAAAAGGTCTGAAGCATTTTTCTTCTGGGTACTTGACTAGATTTAAAATGAATGAATGTGGCAGAGATCTGATGTGCTCTTTTAAAATGCCTTTTGCTAATTCTCCGTGTCCCCCTTTGCCATAACAATTGACATTTATAGAAGCCTGTTGCACTTGCACATTGACAACTTGAAATGCAGAGTATATATATAAAGTTATTTTGGAGATATTCATTTTCATAGTAACATGCATACAGAGAAGAACAGGCCATTTTGCCTTTAGCACCACCACTGTCAATGCACTCCTGTCTGCTTTCCTGCTGCTGTAGTGACACATCTCACATACCTGTGCTGTCACAGCAATTCTGATGATAGGACGGACTGCTCGCCACCATGAGTCTATTGTGGAGCCTGCTGTAAGGCCTCTGATTTTGCTCAGATCACTAGATGAGGTGTACTAATGACTCCAGCCCATAATTTTCTAGACAAATCAATCTCCCATATGAGGAAGGGCTGAGTAACTTGGGTCTGTTTAGCCTGGGAAAAAGAAGACTGAGAGGGGATCTGACTAATGTTTATAAATGTCTAAAGGGTGTTTGGAGGCAAATGGATGAGGCCAGGATCTTCTCAGTGGTGCACAGAGATAGGACAAGGAGGAATGGCCTAAAACTGTACTAACATGCAGAAGAACTACTTTAAGGTAAGGGTGATAGAGCACTGGAACAAGTTGTCCAGAGAGGTTGTGACCTCTCCTTCTATGGAGGTATTCAGGACCCACCTGGTCTCCTACCTGTGCAACTTATTGTAGGGTACCTGCTTTAGCAGGGGAATTGGTCTTGATGATCTCTTGAGGTCTCTTCCAACCCCTCTGATTCTGTGATTCTGTGATATATCTCTCACTAGAACACTGGAGTCACCTGAGGAGTTTTTCTTCAGATGAACAAGAGAGGAAATTGGCCTTTGATCTACCCTACTCCTGATAGTGGGTTTCACCACAGTTCTTCGGATTTTCAAGGGAAAGGCAACCCAGTTAGCTAAGACTGCAAGAAGATACAAAGTGAACAAATTAAAACAAAAGGTGAGCAAGGCTTCTAGCTACTTTTACCTTAGCATTGTGTTAGAAACATGCAAAAGCAATAAGTGGAAAGCTGGTTTCCAGAAGTGTTTGGAAAATAAATAGTATGCCACTTGCAGTAATAAATGTTGTCAGTTGTTTTCAAAAACACAGAAAATACCACTGAGCATAGAAGAAATCTTTCCTTTGAAGCCATTGTAACAAATACAGGAATACACGTGCTTTTCCCAAGTTGCTTAAGTATACTTTCAGACAATAGCTCATTAAGAAAATTATTATAATTTATTAGGTTTTACAAACACTTGAAACAATTGTATAAATAAAAAAAAATTCAAATCCCTAGTGCTCATTAGTAGTATAATTATTACAAGAATGTCACTTCGTTGTTGTTTATTTTTTTTACCATGTGTGTTCATAGACACACATGTAAGTAAATGTTAGGTCTTCCTCTGAGAGGTAGTTCTCAGGATTTGCCCAGAGCCCTTCTTTGCACAGAAGTGGGGCACTGCAGCTGCTCTGATACCACTAAATTCAGTATTTTCAACTGCTTTTTGTCTGATCTGATTACGCCTCCCAAGCTGGAAACCTCCCTGGTTAGGCAGTGCAGCACCTTCCATTTGCAAAAGACCACACTGAAAGCCCACCCCTAATTTGTTGTCTCATTTAGCCTGAAGGGAAAGTCCTCCCAGCTAGAGAGCAGGAGCAATGCTGTTTCTCTTCAGAGAAACAACTCAAGGGTGCTGTGGCATATACTGTACACTTAATCTAAGACATATTTTGCTAAAAACCTCAAGTTATATTAAACATATGGCAGAAGATCATTATTTTAAGTATTTAAGTCAAACCAGATATCCAGTTGGAGGTGGATCTATCATGATCTGGCAACATTTTCTTCAAGTGCTGAATTTTAACAAGTGTAAAAAAGAATTAAAATCTAGGCTAAATGTGCTGAAGTGCTGCTATGGTCTCATGAGGGCTTCTTGGTTGTCTTTTATTACTGTTCTGCTACTAAAGTGACAGGAGATTGGGATGGATTTTAGTGGAATTTGCCTTCATCTCGTGACTACATTAAATGAACCCAGCCAGAAGTGGCATATGAACTCATAAAATTACTGCTGTAAAGCAATGTTGTTGTTGTTTTTTAACAAAAACAAAAACAAAAAACAAAAACAAAAACAGAAAAAAAAACACCAAACCCACACTTCTTTGGTACAAGCTGCATTATCCTAAGTATCATTAAAAATATTTGGAAGTGAAGATCTACAAAGTCACTGCAGCCATTTCATGTTCCACAGGCTGAACTACATGCTGCCATTATGTTTTGGGCTTCAGTTTTGATTTGATTGAGATGGTGCTATCACTCATCATCTGCAGTGGAGATAGATGAGCTTTTTTGCCCTGTAATGGTGCTTGTTTTCCACTTCTGTATCTGATTACTGCAGAGCAGATGGCTGGACAGAGAATATAAAGGAGAGAACTCAGACACTCACTCATTCTATCCTCAGCACTCCCACTTGTCTCTCAAGTACCCATCACAAAAAAAGACAAAAACATGTGTGAGATGGCCTGCTCACATTTTGATAACATAAAACTGATTAGAATAGCTAAGCTTCCATAACGTAACTTGGATAAAATGGATAAAATCTAAAAGGATAATTGGAAAATAAAATAAAATAAAATAAAATAAAACAAAAACAAAAAAAAAAAAAAACAAACAAACAACCAAAACAAGTGAGGGGCAAATGAACAAGCAGACCCAAGCTTGTTGAGACAGGTGCTGTTTCCAAGGGACAGCATAAACAACCCTCATTTTGAAAAGTTGGTTTTCAAATTTGTATTATAAACAGTATTGGAGAATATGATACCAGTGTGAGACAGCCATACTTAAAAATAAGAGGCATTCATCATGCCCAAAATGCCACAATATATTGCAGTACAAGGCCCAGGGTATTATGATCTGTGTTTGAACTTGGGTAGGATTGGATTATACATATCAAATTTATCTCTCATTGTAGATTTTAACTCGTTGAGAATTCAGATAGTCTACATTTAACTCTAACTCAACTTTCTCAAAATGCAAAATGTGTTTACTTCCAGAGAATCTTAAGTTACATAAACTGCAAGAGACTGACCTCATGAATTACTCAGAGCTATCTCATGAGCTGACTCTTCCAAGAAGGTCTAACTTTTCATTCTCTTTCCATTTTGAATGCTTACTCAAAAAATGTTTTGTAAAAAGTAAGCTGCTAATATTCCCAATGCTTATATTACAGTTTTTATTATTTTATTAGTAATGGTGACATTACAGTCCCAAATATTTCTTTGAAAATGCTGGTTTACTATTTGAGGTTAGCATACTTAAATAAATATTTAAATAAATAATGTAAAAATAGTTCATAGTGGTTGTCTGATTTCAGGTACCAAAATTCAAAGTCTATAATGAATTAATTCCATGTTATTTGTTTCCCGCATATTACTAAATGCCATGCAAAACCTGGGGAACAACATTCTTTTTTTCAGCTTTTGGAGTAAAAATTCTACTGTTTGATCTAAGGCCTTTTGCTATCCAGTTTGCATCCAGTTTGGAAAATATGTAGTGGAAAAAGATGAATGACGCCTCTTTTGGGGAGCAAGGTATCCATCACATTTTATGCTCTGTTTCCTGCATAAGAAGATGATTATTATTCCATCTTTCCTCTTCAGACATGTCTAAAATCTCCATCCAACTTGCTGAGGGATTATTAGCAGTGTGCATAGATGGCGTGTTGCGTTGCAGGTGTCTGTGTTTATTATGAAATAATAATTACAAATTTAAAAATGGCAATCAGCACTTTGTCTATATCAGCTTTCAGCCTGGCCTCTGAGTAACCTGAATCTCCAAACCCCACAGCTGTCGTCTCCACCAGTATGAGATCTCAGCTAGGGGCCAGGCTCTGCTCTCATTTTCCACAGTGCTATTTCTTTATGCCAGTGGAGTTATTGTAAGTCTAGGATACACGAGAATGTATTTTGGCATGAAGAGTCTCTATGAAGTGGGAGGAGAAAGGCATGTGCTTACTGATAAGCAGGACTGCCTAGGTGCTTCTGCACAGGGAACCTGCAGAATGGAACAGGCATGGGGATCACTGCTGGGCTCCAGCTGCGCTGCTGTCAGCCTCTGGGTCACATCAGTGCCACGATGGCTGGAAGAGTTTCAGTTTTCCATGGGTGGGCAAAGAGCTGACTGTAGTAAATAGGAAAATGTCTTTTGGTGGATGTCTCTTGTAGTAGAAGGTCTTTGCACCTGATTTTTATTCCATGCCCTGCCTGAAACTATGCATGGGTCAGAGGCACAGAGGAGTGGGTCTGGTGGGACAGGAGGCTGAGCTACATAACCAGCTCTGCAGTGAGCAACAAGCAGCTTCCCTAAAATAATGTTGTTTTGTTTCTATTTGCAGAAACACCAGCTTAATTGCACACTGCATGTGTTTGATGTTAGCTGATCCTTTTCTTCCTTTTGGTGATGCTGCGGGGATTTCCACTTGTGCCAATTACTTACATAAATTCGGATTTAGAAAAGATTTGCTTTCTGTTTTCCTCCATTTTTGCAAAAGTAGAAAATCTTCCTGCCCTCTATTTCATTATATGAAACAGAGGGAAAATAAACTAGCTTCAGACATATCCCAGTGAGAGAACCACAAGCAGGAGAAAAAGAGGAGAAACTGTCATTCCCCTGAAGCCCAATGAATTTGGAACAGTAAGGCTATTTTCAAACTCTGAAGGTTCCTATTTAAATGCAATTTTAAAAAATATATTTTAAAACTACTTTCGTTTCTTAATGATGTATCAAAAAACCCCAAGAAGACTCTTCAAAATATTATTTCTAAGCACTCCTTACCTTTGCAGTATAAGCAGTATCTAGTTTCATTCACAATTGTCCACTATGTAATTCTTCGGCGATATACCCTGAAGCTGGGGTTTTGTATAAATCTTTCACAATACACTGTTTCTTCAAACTGCATGCTAAAAATCATGATTGCATTATGTTTTCTTCAGAAATTACAGATTTTCTTAATTTGCCTGTTTTTTAAGGATTCAGTGTTGTTAAGAGTATTTGGAGTCTATAAATGAGACTGGAAAGGTGTAAATGCCTAGCTTATGATTTAGCAGGACAAAATCCTTAGTAATTATTAAAAATATTTCCTTTCCTTTCCTTTTCTTTTCCCTTTCTCTTCTCTTCTCTTCTCTTCTCTTCTCTTCTCTTCTCTTCTCTTCTCTTCTCTTCTCTTCTCTTCTCTTCTCTTCTCTTCTCTTCTCTTCTCTTCTCTTCTCTTCTCTTCTCTTCTCTTCTCTTCTCTCTTCCTTCAAAGTTCTAAATTGCCTGAACTCTCATTAATACTCACATATGATAAGAATAACTCCAATATGTACTTAACAATTTGTGAAAATGAAATTTAGCATCCCTGTCCACATTAAGGAGATACTTTACACAATTTACAGCAAGGGATCTAATTTTTAGAAATATTAAGCATAACGGGAAAAGAAAAGAAAAGAAAAGAAAAGAAAAGAAAAGAAAAGAAAAGAAAAGAAAAGAAAAGAAAAGAAAAGAAAAGAAAAGAAAAGAAAAGAAAAGAAAAGAAAAGAAAAGAAAAGAAAAGAAAAGGGAAAGAGAAAGAGAGATGGTAGGTTCAAGCAAACACAAATTTGTTTGACATAAATACAACAGCCTCTCAAAGCTCTGACAGTGACACCAGAAGTCTGCCAGCATCCCCTGTTACCAGCATGCTCATCAATCAACGTCACATTGTGCTTGGTGTTGCACAGTGCCAGAGCAGTGCTTGACTGAAGAGCCTGCAACAGAACCTGGAGGCTAGACAAAGTAAGCACAAAGTAAGATAAATTTAAACAAAATCACAGAAGAGTAGCTAATTACATCTGAGCTACATCTGCATTTGCCAGAATTCTAGGGAGGACACGTGGGGATTCTTGTAGTTTCCTGCAGCTTTATGATTCTTGTTCTAACTTTGTGTCCTCAGCAGTGATTCCTACACTGAGATTTATGGATCACTAGGGAACTACAAGGGCATGGTAAGTTGTATACAGAACTACAGTAATCTGCAGCAAAAATATTCAAGTCAAACTTTTGATGACAGTAGAGTCATTCCTTATCATTGATGGGTTGTAACAATCTGTTGGCCTAAAAACTTCAGAAACTTTTATGCTTTTTCCATTGTTTGTTGTTTTTTCAGCCCACTAATAGTGAAGATGACTACAGTGACCTTTTGGAGCATTTTGTTTTCCATTTTAGAAAGGTTTCCCACATGAAAAACGTTGTCTTACTTTTATTAACTCGTGGACCTGTCTAATTTTGGCAATTCATTCCATAGTTCTTGGGCACCACACATCATATGTAGGCTGTTCTCAAGCAATGTATATAATATGTAGTCTGAGTCACTAATAATAAAACCTGAGCTTTGTTACATGACAGATCTCTGAAGAGCAAAAATGGATCCTAGCTTGGAATTGTGTATATACTTCGCACTCTACAAATTCCTGAAGGGAGGTTGTGGTGAAGAGGGGTTTGGTCTCTTCTCCCAGGCTACAGACAGGACCTGGGGAAATGGCCACAAGTTGTGCCAGAGGAGGTTTAGGTTGGACATGAGGAAGAACTTCTTCTCTCAGAGAGTGGTCAGGCACTGGAATGGCCTGCCAAGGGAGGTGGTGGAGTCGCCGTCCCTGGCAGTGCCCAAGAGATGTCTGGATGTGGAACTATGAGATATGGGTTAGTGCTTGTGGTAGCAGTGGTAATGAGAAGACGGTTGGACTAGATGATCTTACAGGTCATTTCCAACCTTGTGATTCTATGATTCTATGATTCTATGATTCTATGATTCTATGATTCTATGATTCTAATCTTGACTGTGCAATGACTACATTGCTGACATGCTAGATATAAAGAAAATTATCTGCAGAATCTCCTGTGTATTTCCAAGCAGCCTGAAGCTGAAACTCTGGACTTTTCAGTCCATATGTATGTTAATGTTACAAATTTAAGGCTTCTCTAAACAGAGAATATTTTCCTCCTTCCCCTTCATGTGCATGTGTATTTAAGCCTGTCTTTCTTAAGCCAGACCTGTGCTCCCATTGCTGAGGAGCCACTGAAGAAAATGGATTTTTGAGCTTTGAGACTGCACGAAAACCAGCTAGTTCAAGGAGGAAATACCTGTAATCAAGGTACTGAGGCTTTTGATTGCGGAATGTTTGTTTTTCAGAGAAAGTCTCAAGAAAGAAAAGAGTCTTAATCTCTGCTTCTGTTGCCTCAGATTGAAAGACATGTCTTCTGAATCTGGAATATAAGATGTCCTGTCAGGAAATCAAACAGTTTTGGAGTTCAGCAATAGAGAGGTCTTGAGTGACCTTTGGAACCACAGATTCAAAGTTCAAAAAGGCAATTCTGTACCACCAAGGAACAGAAAAAAACAAAATGCAGTATGTGTAGCATATGACCATCAACACCGCAGCTAAACAAGGAAGAAAACTGTAGAAAATGAAAAGAGAAAAGACAGCTCATGCCAAACAGGGAACAATGCCACTGATGTGGCAGCTGGCATAGGAACAGAAGATGTTCATTGATTCTCAAATCCTGCTCTGAAATACGCCAGCAAAGGAAACATATTCATGACTGTCAAAGCCTGGGGACTCCTCAAATGAAGGGGAAAGCACACTCATACACCCACAAAAGAAACTACAAATGCAAAATGAAGACTGATAAAATGTACTGGCAGCTTGTCTACACACGACATGCAAATGATGCTTGGGGATGCAAGTGACGTCAAAGACTGGATTCCCAGAGAGAGATGTCAGTGAGGTACTGACCCAAACAGTTCAAATGCACCTTGTGAGGAACAGCTTCCAGCCATGCAAAACACAGAACAGGCACACTGCTAGGAACACACTGGCTCTTGCTGCTGCCACCCAGTGCAATGACACTGATGTATAGAACATAGTATGGCACACTATGAGAGTCATTGCACCAGGGCAGAGACTCTCTGGAGACATGGGGGTGGGGGCATGGTGCCTGCCAGACACCACAGTGTCAGCTAGTCTGAGGGGAGAAAAAACCAGCCGAGAAGCTATAAAGTGTGACAGCAGATGGCATTATTTGTAGGATCAAAGAGCTAACAACTTCACTGAGGCCCTGGAAACTGTAGGGAAGAAAAGACACAGGCTCAGACTCTGTGTTGACCCCAAGGAGCTGAGCAGGAACATTAAAACAAAACATGTCGCAAGTAACAACAACATGTGTGCTGGAGAGTGAGAGCCAAATTCCTGAGCAGATGTATGGCATTGGCAGGGCTTTGGTGGATTCTCCTGAACACAAAAGCTTTGCACAAGAAGTTTTGTCTTCTCAGCAAACTGCTTGGCAGATGCTGCTGTGCTGGGTTTCCTGTTGGCATGTGTTGATTACCCAAAATCGTTCCGCTGGTACTGCCAGGGACTGAAAGCTTGACCCCTCGAAACAGCTAGCTGTTTCACTCTTGGTATTAGTGGAAAAGGTCTTACTTGGAGAACTGTGGGCAAGAAGGGACTCAGAAAACGATAACTGCCCCTACCATGTTTTCAGTCATATCTGATGAATGATCCTTCTGCAAGTGGGTTGTGGGGAAAGACGCATGCCAGAGTGAGAAACTGAAATACGTAGCTAAGGGAAGCTAGAGAAAGCACTGTTCTCCTCTTTCCCTTAGCTGTTATGCTGCAGTGATGACAAAAAGAAACATGAATGGCATTTTCCCTGACTACTGCAAGAGTTACCAATATTGAGAAGAAAAATGCCAGCTGGTATAGACTGGCCCGAAGCAGTTTTGCTGACTCACACCCACTGAAGATTTTGCCATACCAGTATTTTAAATGAGGCATTAATTAGATAACAGCAATTTGGTCAGAAAGCTGAAAGATGTGTTTGGCACTTGTGGCAGCCCCTGGCTCTGATCTCCATTATTCCCCAGGGGCCTGGGATCTCTGAGTGAAAATGATGTGTGAATGGCTGTGCCTTCTTTTCTGTTAGCCAGCCCTTCCTCCTGCCTTTTCAAACCCATTTGGGCAGACGCCATGCTGGGTATGGCCTGTACCCACAAAGCAAGGCATGAGCAGACTGAGAAGCTCCTCAGCAGCCTGCAGAGCCTAGGCCTGGTGAGATGGGACCACCAGGATGAGGGCTGCCACCACTTCCATGCCCAGGCTGTCCCATTTGGCAGCTAGGGCCACCAAATAAGTGCCAATTAGTGCCCGTTGTGCAAGTGGTTCCTGCAGCGTGGACACCTGCCTGCTAGGAGCAGCACTGAAATCATCCATGCGTCTTACAGAGGTCACCGAGCAGCCCCTCGATGCTAATAACTTTTGGTCACTACCAACTTGGACCGCAATCGAACCATTGACCTAGAGGTGAAAGGGTGTATATCCCATTACCGATCTGCTAAACCATCCAGTCTCCCTATTACTGCAATTTTAATTAACTGAGCCAACGACATGAAAGCTGAAGGGAGGGGGAGTGGGCAAGGAAGAAAGAACACACTGGCTTTTACACAAGATTTGTTTCTTTTGAGTGGATTCTACGTTTTGCTGAGCAGTCTGCATGGCCCATGAGAAGCACCCTGATCTGCTATCTCTGCAGTAAGCCAGCAAAAGGGGAAACACTGCTGCTGCCCCTTGCCAGGGCAGCCTCTAGGTGAGCTGTTCCGAACATCAAGAAGACCTGAATTTTACTCAGGTTATGAACATTCCCCATAGTAAAATACAATATGTATATATGTATATGCCTGTGAATGGGTATGGGTATGGGTATGTATAGTTATTTAGGTTGCTCCAGTGCCTCCTGTTTATTTCCATGAAAACTACAACAGATGCAAAGAACACAATGACATCACTTGATAGAGGAAATTCCCAAAACACTATTTTTTCAACACAGCCATTAGCTATGCATTTTTTGTCAGCGATGAACAAGAGCCTGCATACCACACTGTAAAAATCTGTGGAGGTGACCCACTGTTTCACAGCTGTTATGATGGCATCATTGCTAGGAAAATATTGCCCACACAGTCCTTTCATCAGTCCAAACAGATGGAAGTCAAAAGGCTCCAAATCTGGACTATACCATGGGTGTGCTATCACAACTCAGCCATGATGGGTAGTGTGCTCCATGCTTTTCAAACTGGTGTGGGTCCCATTGCTATTGTGTTGCAAGAGAAAAGTTGTTTTCTTCTCTGGTTTGACTCTGGAAGTTTGAGCCCTCGGCTTATTGTCACGGTGTAGCGGTCAGAACTGATGGTCCGTCGAGTTCCAGGAACTCCAGAAGACCAAGCCTTTCCTATCCCAAAAGACAGTGCATGTCTTTTTACTCATTGAGGGCTGCATCCTGAACTTTTTCTCCAGTCGGGAATTCACACATCACCACTCCTTGGACTGCCATTTTGACTCCAGTTCATAGTGGTGACACCACATCTCATCACTATAATGTAATGTAATGATGCATTCCAGGAAACTGTCACCTTCAGCCTCATATTGGTTCAATAGGTCCTGACAAACTTGCCTATGGTGTTCCTCTGCGAGCATCTGTGGGACCTTTCTGGCAAAAGTTCACAAGCTTCTGGTGCACAAAGATAACACACACAGCTTTCCTTTAGGTGCTGCTACCATCACGTAAAGGATGATGCACCCTCCCTTGATTCAGAAACAAGGGAAGCTGATTACTGCTTTGACCTCTGTGCAACTCTGCAAACTCATCCTCTGTGTGGGAACCCCCATGCTGGCAGTGCTCTTTCTGCACTCGCGTGCTTCATTACACAGACACCTACGTTTCAAATGACATCTCTTCTGCTGCCAGCCCCGGAGTGCTCCATGCTTGTTCTTGCATGTGTGTTTGATAAGTCACGGCATGACTATTATTTTATTTGCTTGTGATGATTACCCACTGTGGTCTATTCCCGCAACAAAAATGACAGAGTCCCTGAAATGCAGCAGCTCCTCAGGGTCCAGCATCCTGTGAAAACCCCACTCCTCACAAGCTGTTCCTGTCTCCAGCAGCGCAAGCACAGGGGGAGGGCAATCACAGCTTGACTCCAGATCCCAGCTGTCTGCAAAAGCCACTCTTTGCTCCGGGGCCTCACACACAGCACAGGCCAAACCTCAGCACAAGGCTTCCCAGCAGCAGGGAGAGATGCGGCACAAAGCCTGTGCAAGCCCCCGTATGCAGGAGCCTCTTTGATGCTCTCTTGCCTTGTTATTTCAATTGTTTTGCATATGCAAAACAAGTCTGGAAACAGAAAATGAGCGAAACTCCAGCTAAACTGTGCTTCTAATTGTACCTGTTGTTAGTACAAAAAGTAAAATATTACATAAACCTACAGTATGTATGTATATGTGCCCTTAAGACTCTTTCCATAGCTCTCCTGTGCCCCTCGGCCTCTCCACATAAATTGTTCTTTAATATTCTCCATAGCAGCCTCTTCCCATGCCTGCTGCTCTGCTTTCCCACTCCAATTCCTCTCACCCTGAAGGAGGTGAAGGAGGCAGTGAACTGTTGCAGTGAGGGATCTGAAGAGCCACAGCAGCTTTGTGGTTCAGAACAGGAAGGAGGGCTGAGCTATACTGGGAACATAGACAGCATCATCACTCCCTGTGATCTAACATTCAATTCCTGTAGGACTAATACTGCAGCATCAGAATGCTCTCAGGAAAGACAAAACATGCAATATGGAAGACAGTGCTGCATTTCTAGATCAGTGTCCATGTTGCCCTGTGGAGCCAGTGCCTTGTGCTACTGTGCTCACTCTCCTCCTGCTGTGCACAGCCTAACTGTGTGTGCACCCACGCCAAGGGTGAAGAGGCAGAAAGGGAAAAGTTCTCATTTTGCCTCTCAAGCTGGCACCAAAGGTATGAGCACTCCTCTACCCCACTGTAAAGTCAAAGAGATCCAATACATAACCCCAAGCACTTCTCATCAGCTCCAGCTCCTGGCGGTGGCACTTCTCCATGGATCAGAGGAGGAACACAGCCTCACAGAGAATAGAAGGTTGTCCTTACTTGTCTGTTCTGGGAAGACACCTCATCCATGTTCAGGGAATATTGGTGTGTGAACTAGTTGGAAACCCCACAAACTCAGGGAAAAGCTCAGAACTGGAGGCGAGCCTACCTAACCCCATGACTGCTTTCTGAGCAATGAAAATGATGGTTTAGGCAGTGTTCACTACTTCCTATTAAAGTGAGCAGCCAATGAGTCATTAATAGCTTTAACTTTCATGTTTTTAGGCTTAAAGCTTCGAAGATCACAACCTGTTGACATGGGTGAGACAGTTCAATCACTTCAGAGCTCTTTCTCAGTCTGCCTGCAAGCTCAGCATGACAAACATTTTGCTTCATACCTGCTTTTAATAATTCTTTTTCATACCCATCATGACTAAAAATCCAGAGCACATTGCTTGCACAAGAGGTGGATGCCACAGCCAATTCCATAAGCTCAGGAGCAGAGAACACCCCATGTTGGGCTTGTAACAAACATGTGAGTATCTCAGTTGGGCACAGTGTGGGTGTTTTGTATGCTAACCTGCAAAAGTCTGTCAAAGAGTATTAATCTCCACTTTTATGACGATGTGCTTCCCTATACTTCTACGCAGATGGTTATTGGGAAACACAATAGCCCTGGCCCCCAGGGCAACCTTCTCAAGTTCTACCTTCCTTCCACGTGCATAAGACAGTGTTGTAGCCCAGAGCTTCATCTGACACATCACAATAAACTCTGCAGCTGGCAGATGATCTGCTCAGTGTGGAGGGAATGCACCTGGCTCAGAAGCCTGCTTGCAGCAGTGGCACAGCCTCCCTTGCCCCATGCTAGACACAGGTGGATGGGTGAGCTGGATGGGCACAGCTGTGCTAAGGAATTCAACCTCAGCTGTGGCAGAGCATGGAATGGAAGACTTAGCACTAGGGATCTGACAGGTATGCTCATGCTTCTGAGAGTTTCACCCATCAGTCTTTCTCAGAACATCTATAGTGGCAAATACTTCTGTAAAATGGCCATGTTTGCGTGTGCTTGCTGCTCCTCCGCCTTCCTCAACTGATGCATGGATTTCACGAGACACTTTCAGTCCTTTCCCACCCTTGTATTCGAGAACTGTGGTTTTTAGACATCCCCCAGAAGCCTCTGATATCTGCTGTAAAGTGACTTAGCTCACATACTATATCCCATACTTAGTGCTCATCAGATTTGGACTTTACCTGCTGCTAAACACTGCACATGACCTCCAGCCTCTTCAACATCCAGCAACCAAGGACACTATCAGATTCCCACCCCTGAGAGCCAGGCTCTTTCTGAACATCAGTCAACCAGAAGAGAGGTGAGGTCCTTGGCTAACATGGTCCTAGAATGTAGACAAGAACCACACATGATGTCATCTACATGAAGGTCAAGGAAGGCACTGGATGCAGATTGAGCATCTGAAGCAGAGCTGGAGCAGGCAAGGAGAAATCCCAAGGCACTGGAGAGACAGACTTCCTGCTGCTGACCACATTTCAAACAGGATGTGAACGATAACCATACAGCTTAGACTTTTGGAGGTTTTTTTACTTCCCACACACTGGAGATTTGAAAATCATTGTCTGCTTTTAAGCAAGGAGAGGAAGGTCATGGCACTGAAGACCGCTAAGAAGGTGGAGAAGAGGAGGTCCTGCAGTCCTCATTCATTCCAACCCCAGGTGTTAATAACGTCGCTTGTTGCTTCCTCTTGAGGTTTTGTTTCTATTTTGTTCCGGGCTTGACACCAGTTCCTGAGCACTTTCCCACGCCTCGCAACCAGGCCTGGCCCTGGGATGGAGAAATGTCGCAGTTCTAGCACCACCATACCCATGACATGATGACCCCTTCCAGCCCCCAGCGCCTTGCTCTGAGCTTACCACTCTCAGGCTACATAGCAGCAAAACTGTGGAAGCACAGCCACTGACCCAGACATTTCATTTCCCAGAGGGAATGCCATTGCTACAGCACAGGCTTGTGTCCCTGCCCAGCATGTAATCATCAGTCATGCGTTAAATTTCAGCTAATGCATCAAGGGTTACCAAACCAAATTTTAGCTGAGAGAGTAGAGAGGAATCCCCCGTTTCCAGGACAGCAAACTCATTTCCCAGGGTAGCAGGTTCTTGCACAGATCACTGCCCCTGTCCTGGAGTCAAGCCCTTGTGTAAGTATACTTAATTGGGTTTCCCTCAGCTTGAATGACAACAATACCTTTTGTTTGTCTGGAGTGTTGTGGCTCACTGACACATCAGTCTGTGAGACTGTTACCTGCTCACCGGCACAGCATATCCAGCATTATGAAGCATACTTCACCCTGCTTAAGCTTCTCTATGGCTGGGTGGGTGTTATTCTCCCTCTGATTTGGGCCTAGTGTCTGTCCCTCCTGACCCAAGGAACATGCAGACATGCCACACCACCACAAAACAATCGTATCAGCAAACATGTTCCCTCCTGGTGCTTTACTCAGTGCTCCTGATGTATTTCTGGCTTTCACTTTCTGTGCATGGGTACATAGATCAGAGCAGCACCAGCAAAAAAGTCTTGGGCAACCAGCTTTGGATTGTGTAAAGTGGTAAAATGTGCTGGCACTGCTGTACTGTAAGTGAGGAGGAGGAAATGCACATTATCTGCCTTTCTACAGATCCCATTTTCTTGTTTAAGGAGTTCTGGTTTCCTTGGGTGAAGCTGGACCACCCAAGGATGCAGTCACGCTCTGGAGTGCGGAGGAGGATGAACATCTGCTGGCAAGTACAGAAGGGTGGGAAGGAGGGCAGCAGCAACAGGAGTCAGTAAAAGCTTGCAGTTGCAGGCTGCAGACAGCCAGGCAGCTCAGTGAATGTCTGCAGAATTGGCAAATCTTTGCGTCTAAAGGGTGAGCAGCAGTGGTGAACTATATCTACAGTCAGTTCTGCATGCCCAAATGCTGGAACTGTTTGCATTTTGTCACACCATCAATTTTTAAAAAACAAATACGCAAGTCTTCACCCATCTTAGGTATGTATGTACAGGGAAGAGCATTCTATATACACTCCTTAGGGCCTTGAAGATGCCCTCTGTCAGGCAGTGGTGGCATGGTGCTCATGGAGTGCTTTATGGCATGACATTGATGGCCTGCTGGGATTCCAGGCCCTTACATTTTGAATATCTGCATGTCTGCAGATATTTTTAAAACAGATTTACATGCATATTCTCTGTGAACAAGAGGGATTTTGTTTTGGTTTGTTCAGTATTTTCACTTTCTCATCTTCGGTGAAGAACTTTTTCTCCATTCAGCTGATTAGCTCCTAGAATCTCTAGGAGTGAAAGCCCAAGAGCATAGGCTGCAGGGGAGAATGCCCAGTACTTCAAAGCCTATGGGCTGAGGGGATAGGCAAGACCCTGGAAAGCAAAATTTGAGATCAGGAGATGCCAACAGTAATATTTAATTTTGTGCCAAGCAAAACACACAGTGTGGTGATACCACAGTCACTGAGGATTTCTGTACAGTTTGCCAAAGCACCATTCTCAGTTGTGCTCTCCCAGAAAAGCAGTGAGCCTCAAGTACACTCAGCATCCTGTGCTAGGTTCCATCCCCTCCTGCCCTGTCCTCCTCAGCCCCAGCATGATGGGCCTGCAGCTGCCTGCAGGATTTATTAGGGAGTAGCTCTGGGTCTGGGGGTGAGGGTCTGATCTCCTGCTTGCAATAGCTGAAAGGTAATCAAAGCTGTTTATTTTGCTTGCCTTATCAATGTTCTCCTGGATCAGATCTACGCATCCCACATCAATCTAAAAACACGAGCATCACATCATGTATTACATTATTTTTTTATCAGTACTTTGGGTGTCTCACAGCACAGCAGTGATACACAATTTTGATATCTGTCACAGGGAGAAGGAAAGATTTGCTCTTCTTTCAAATCCACTTCCTACAGCTCATTTCAAGAAGATCTTTCAGAGCAGGCTTTTCTGCAAAAGGAAGATTTTTTTTTTTCCCCACAGGAACTGATACAAGTTTTTCAGGGTGGGGAAGTATTAACTGTGGCTTCTGATGGTGTTTGCACCTTCCTTTTCCTCTCCTGCCCAGACACCAATGTTCTGCTATGACAGGGACAACACTCCCCCAGATAAGATAGGATCTTATCTGTCTTATCTGTCTTTCCCAGATCGGAGAGGTTGGATGGCTGCTCCACTATGTACATGGGATTTCCACCAACTGCAGATTCTGGAAGGCGATTATGGTCGTGGAAGTCTTTGTCATTGCTATAGTTTCCCCTTCCCTGCTGCTGTATAACTTGTCATCATAAATGATAAGTTATTGCTAAATGCCATTGTATTGCAGATTTAGGGAGTTAGTTTCATACATGCCTTCCTAGCTCCTTCTAGACAGTGCTTCCTCACAATTCCCTTAGAGAATATGACTTCATACTTAATTCAGACAGCAATATGAAGACCTTTTAACATTTGATCACACCTCTAAAAGTAGAGCCTCCTCACGACAGTATGTCCTCTTTCACAGCAGTATCCCAAAGAATGACACAAAAAGCAGTTCAGCTCTTTTATTTGCACCTTTCCGTTTCTGTGATCTAAGGATACCAGCTTATAGAAATGGTTTCAAAAATAGTGTAGACAGTGACAGAAAGAGAACTTTTTTTAGCTGATCAGACCATCAGAAGATGTGAATGTCAGTTTCAGTAGAATTCACAAGCAGAAAGGAAGCTATGTACTGTTACTTGCAATATTAAGTTTATTCAAAGCAGCATTTGGGAACTACAGACAAGTTAGATAGGATGGTTAGGTAGCGTAATGACTCTGAGTTCATTTTGCAGTTTGGTCAAATGGTTGTGTGGTGCCATTTGTAAGTCTTCTCTTGCAGAATATGACAGCATGCAGCTTTTCTAACCTTACAGATTATCAGCCTGGAAAAAGAACAATTAGGAAAAATAAATGATCTCAAAAGAAAGAGAATAACCTCTGTGTGGAGACAGTGGTACAGTGGTACATCCCCATGCTCCATGTACAGTTTCTATTGCTTTCTCTTTAAGGTTGGGTTAATTTCCTGTTCAGAACAGACCGGTCCCTCACTGAAGTAAGAACTGTGTCAACTTCAGCTGGAATGTTTTCAGTCCCCGCCTGGGAAGACGATGTCTTTGAGTGGGAAAATAAACATACTGTCCTTCGGTTGGTTCACTTACTATTTTCTCTGCTGACAACGCTAATTGTTCTGTCAGTTGGGATGATGATTGTTTTCATCACCAGGTCTTGAAAGAAGCAGGGAATGAGGTTACATTTTGTTAGCATCTGGACTGAGAATACATGGTGGCACCAAACTTTGTACTACTTCAAGGCGTACGTTCTGGTTAAGTTGGAAACCAGAGTCTGCCAGAGAGCACCTCCTGAAAGGTCATGAGCTGACAGAAGTAAAGACAACTTTCACCACTCCTTTCCTCATATTTCAGGCTTAAGTTTATTTTACAGGTTAGGAGGAATATTAGTATATGCTCACAAGCTTTAGAACAACACTGTCCATTCCATTGTGTCATTGCACTGGAGAGTGATTGCATTTTACATGGGCTTTTGGGAGCAAAGCTAGGTTTGTTGTTCACTTTGTTATCTAGGAAAGTTATCCTTAAAATTGTAAAATTGTAAAAGCCCTTTCTGATAAGGGAAGACATTTACAGACCTCTAGTAGTAGGTAAACACCAGTGAAAAACTCTACCTAATTCTGGTTCAAATCAGCATTGGTTCTGTAAAAATGCTAATATAAAGCAAATCAAAACCTGTAGCTAATAGTTGAAATTAGTTTGCCAAATGCCTTGGCCTCCGAGGCCCACATCCAGCAGTGCTTTTCTGGAAGTATTACAGGAGCACAGATTGTGTGTAGGACAGTGGATATGCCATGTTAGCACACAAGGAAAAAAAAATGAAAGAAAAATGTGCCTTGGGTATTTCTTGTAGAATAAGGATTTTACCTGTCTTTAACGTAGGCAAGTTAAATCTTATCACACAGGTGATACTCATGTCTCCAAACATGGTGCTCTTGTTATCTTTCTCACAAGTCACTCACTTCCTACCTATTTGAAAAATTATCATTTAATTCCACCTCCCCAGAATATCTTTCTGAATGTTACAACCCAGAGGGCTCTGGGGGAATTGCAGCAGTGCACACTTTCCGAGTAAATGGCCATATATTACATATCTGACAAAATACAGGAAACCACAGTGCCAGAGTCCATATACACTTTGTACATGCAGATTAGTGTCATATATGTGAAACACAGTGTTCAAGGCACTGGCATGCCCCCTCTCAGTAGATCACAGTTGCAGCTGTTTAATGAGATACCTTTGCTCCTGCAGCTATTAAACCAGCTGCAGAAATTATGACTTGCTACCTCTTGCATTCCACCACTTAAACGGCTCATTATGACTTTCACAAAAAAAAAGCCCGTGGCTTTACAGTGAGAGCAAATACTTACGGTGTTAGGCAGCACCAAGCTGCTGCCTGCTTCTAGAGAGTTCTGTCCACCTCTCCTGGAATCCCATCCCTATAAACTGCAGAGGTTGACTCTTAGTTCATATCAGCACAATGCCCACAGTAATGGAAACCTCCAGGCATGACCAAGACCGATAGCACAAAAACTGCAGTAAATATCAATGACAATGTCACATATAGATGAAACAGCAGCAACAGCCATCATGTGAGACACCGGGCACACACTGTCTGACACCCAGTACTCTACACATTCCATAATTTGTCCCATCGCTACTGCCACCATACTTACTGCCACATATTTACATTACACCATATTTACCTGTATCTCACACTTTTCGGAACTAAAAATCTACTTAAATATTTGAATATAAACATTTCAAAGCATTTCAAAACATTTCAAGTAGTCAACACTCTACGTAGGTTGCTCCGAAAGTAATGCCTCCTGTTTGTTTCCATGGAAATCGTAACAGCTACAAAGAACACAATAACACTATCTGAGAGAGCAAATTCTTGGCTACAAAATGCTGTTTTTCAACCCAGCACCATTAGCAATGTGTTTCTGTCAGCAGAAGAAGAACAAGCACCTTGTATGCCATGCTCCTAAAAATTTACATCAGCAGAGATGACCCACTGTCATTGTCACCACTGCTGAAATGCACTACACAATATTTAACCTCTACTACCATACCCCTTACATCTATCTCTGATGTCTTGAGCCAACATAGTACAATAGGAGGCATTAGTAGTGGAATAGCCCTTGTAAAGCATTCACTGGTAAAAATACATTGATGAAACTCCATGCAGACCTATATGCTTTTGGTCTAGGCTTGAATTCCGTCTCCAAAACTTTTTTTTTTTTTTTTTTTTTGACAGCAAAAGATTTACAGTGTTGAAGTCTGATTACTTACTCTATCTGTGAGTAAGTGCTCCATAAAGTTGGATATATACAGCACACATCTACCAACTCTCCACACACACATCGAACAGATACAGAAATAAGACTGTGGGTTCTATATTGCTGCTTCAAATTACTGGATGATTATGTAATTTATTATTATTGTGTGTGGGTTTTGTGTTCTGCTACAGCGTGGTTCCCCTTGCAGGATTTTTCTTTTAAATACTGATTACAGTGCCAAGGGACGTGAATAGCAGTATTGGAAATAAAAACTAATTAGTACACAATATCATACCTTCAGTCCTAACCACTATTGCTGTACTCTTTTTTGTTTCAGTCATGCTCCATAGCTGTCAGGGGCAGTTTTGAACAGGGTTTGCAGTGAGGTCTGTCAACCAATAACCACTGCAACCTCTCTTCCTTTGCTAATCAGTGCTGGCTGCAACTGAGGCAATGTTGACACATGGGAAATATGTGAGGTTTGGACTCTTTGAAGTAGAGAGATGGAGCTGAGAACTGGGGCTGAGAGCTTTGCAATGTTGTGTCTTCAGCAAGGTGATCAAAACCTTAAGACTGTGATGGCAGTAAATCCAAGGTGGAGGTTTGGTTGTGTTTTCTCAATTCCACCACCAATAGGGAATAAAAAAAGTGATGGAACTGTTTATCAGTTTGAGCAGCTACTTGTATATTTGTGTCTTGCTCTATTTCTTCACTGTAATTGTCTATTTTCTCTTTTTCATCTTCTAAACTATTTCTGTCCTGCTTTTGGCCTTTTTCCAGTGTGTCAATGTTCCACTGACTTCTCACCTGCTGTCATGGAAACATTTCAGCAGACTTCAACCTGAGATGCTATCAATCATTTATGTTACTCAGATTTCACTTTTTTTTTTTTTTCCTGCAAGGGAAAGCACAGAACATCTCACACCAAAGTAAGTGTTTGTGTCTTCTTGTTACTTAATGAAATAGAAAACTGCTGCTGGAAATTCTGAATGAGCTCTAGAAAATCTGGTTTTAATACAGCTATCCTAATTTTTTTTTTCTTTTTGCATAATACTATTTCAAGATCACTTCTGAGAGAGCAAAATAATAGCAATAATTAACAGAGTAAACATTTATTAGCCTTTTATTGCACTTATCTTATTTCTTTGCTATTCACTAAGCTTCAAGCTTTTATTTCTGATAACCAATCTTGACTTTAATGCAGAATTTCTGCATCACTGTTTTACATTCAAGAGACCACACAACACTGTTTAAACTGGAAGGCGAGTAAATCGAAAATAGAAAGTAATATTTGAAGATACAGCTTGCTATTTTACCCTCTCTTGTTGGCATCAGAAGCGTATGAGTGTCCTGCAAGGGGGAGGGTATGGGACAGGCTTCGGGGACTATGTATTTACATTTCATCATCAGGGTAGTGGTGGGTTGTCTCACCGTTATGCGTTGGCACCAAGCTGCCCTATCACGAATGGCTACTTCATTTTCACACCAAATTAATCCTGTTGACAGACATGACATACTTTTGCTGCTGGGTTATTGTCAGTTCTTGCTGATGGACTGATTTATGATTGAAAGAGATTGCAAAAGTGCTGCATTTTTGTTCTAAGGTCCCATTGAGAGCTGTCTAAAGCAAGAGAAGGGACTTCTCCCTGTTAGATGCACATACAAACCTGTCTTGGAGTTCACACCTCTGTGATACCTAGACCCAAGATTAGGAAAACTGTTATTTATTGGGGATTGGTAATGCACTCTTGTGCTTTTTGCTAGGATTTCTGACCTGTCTCTGACATCTGTCTGCACACAGTTTGTACCCCCTCCTTCTTTTACCCAGAGTCTCTCACCCGTGAAGGCTGTGCCACTGCAGCACTTGTTCTGAGCACTCATCAGCCTCAAGCTGCCCTGTTGTTCTGTGCCAGGCCTGAAACCTGGCGGCAGCTCTGACTGGGCTTTTTGGTGAGTTCTCTCTTGCCACTTACATCTCTGCAGGTTTTACCAAGAGGTTTTCTCATTTGTCCACATAGGCATGTCTCCCATCCTGGTTTGTGATTGTTCACATTTTGAAAGCTGCAGCGTTTTCCCTGTGGAGATGATGAACACAGAGGTCCCCTGTAAAGATGCTTTTCCTTTAGGCCCTTTCAGCTTCTCTTGTCACTTATTCCTCACAGCTCCTGTTTCTCTACAGTGCTAGACCAGCAGCCCAGTCTCTGTGTCTCTTTACCTTAGCCTGTCTGCACCCTGATAATCTGTCTCTCTTTTTCCTGCTGTTGGAGCCTTTCTATGTCACCATTGGCAATGGGAGCTGCCAGCAGGGGTGGACTGATCCCTCCCTGAGCAGGAGAGTTGCAGAAAACATTGCTAGCTCAGTACTAGTAGCACCTGCATCCTAAACACCCCACTGTGGAGCTGCATGTGCTGCAGCCTTCAGAGTAACCAGCACAGTGCACTGACAACTAGCCCTGGGAGCCCGAGTCCTAACGAAGAGCCAAGGCCATGCAAGGGCTCTGTTGGGGATAATGATGGGTTCCCACTGCAGCAATCAAGGAGTCCCCCTGGGAGCTCATGGCATTGCACAGTTGGCCTGTTGACGGCCACCCTGCTTCACTCAGAGGGGTGATGCTGTGGTGCTTCTCCTATGCAGACAAACAGCAGTATGCTGGAGGGATTTGGGTTTCTCCCTAGAGCCAGACTTCTGCTTCCCAGCGCCCACCACTGCCTACAACTCTCTCTTCCCAAGCACTCCCATCTCCCAAGCCAGCATTTTGCCTTCTGTCCCAGCCAGGCAGCTTGGGGTTGTGCACGCCTTTAAGTAAGTGTGCAACAAAGCAAGCATGCAAACCAACAAACAACACAAACTTAAAATAAAATAATAATTAAAAATAAAATTAAAAAAGAAACAGGAAAAACAAAAACAAATACAAAAACAAAAAAACAAAACCCACCCAAGCATCATCACCCAAAGCACTGCAGCCCCAAGAGGACAGCGGCAGCAGGGCGGGATGTCCGGCAGGCGGATGCAGCATCGGCACTCTCGTTCCCGGTTCCCGCACACTGCCGCTGCTGCTGACTTTCCGCGGGCGCGGAGCGGTGCGGAGCCCCCTCAGCTCCCGAGGCGTGTGGCAGCAGGAGTGGGGAGACGGGGCTTTCTGGAGATGGGGCGTCGGGGTTGCTTTTTTTTTGTTTCTTTTTTTCTTTTCCAGGGGAAAAGAGCCCGGCGGTCGCCGGCCGGCACACGGGAAGGACGGGGCTGGTTTCGGCAAAGCAGAGCGCAGCGTGTTGCCATTTCTATTAAAACGTTAGTAAAGTTAGCACAGCCCCGATGGCATCTGAAACGCCAAGGAGGGGGCTGGTTTCAAGCCCGTTCCTCACTGGAGGGGGATACACTAGTATGTTTCTTATTTTTATTTTCCTTATAGCCTGTTAAATTGACTAATAAAGTCAACACAGAGTTCTCTGTGTGGCTTCAAAAAACTCAGTAATTTTGTTAGAAAACGTTGAAATCCAACCCCAAAGTATTCAGCCCAAATATTTAGTTAAAGTAACCCTGTGGGTTAATAAACTAAACAAAGGCAAACCATGCAAAACTGCAGCAATGAAAACCAGGCTTAAATAAACGAAGGAAAGTTTATAAGAACCCTTTAGTTGGAAAAAAACAGCAAAGAAAAACTGCATGAAAGTTTAATATGAAGCATGTGATACGCGAGGGGCTCGGCTTACAGGTACAGAGCTTCGCCTCGAACTATCGTTGCCCTCCGCACAATTTCGGAGATTATTTTTGTTCTAAGCTGCATTTCCCTCAAAAGCTCACAGCAGAGGTTTCTGCTGGAGAAACCCTCTGCAGATATGGGCAGGTTGAGGGGAGAGGAGCTCCTGTGCTGTGCTGTGTCTCCCTCTCCCTGACAGAGCTTCAGCTGACTGCTAATTTCGGCGTCCGACTTGTTTAGTTATTTCAGCTCCAGTAATGTGGTTGCAAAATATTTACCTTTCGCACAAGAATCTGGATTATTTTGATTAGAGACCGATGCGCTCTTCAAAATGTTTGCTTATGTGCAAGCGTTCTTCCAAGTGGGGCACAACAAAAGAGCTCTCTTGTAAGCCACGACATTTACACTAGTTAATAACAGCTTAAAGAAAGAAAGAAGAAAAAAAGAATAAAGAGAAAAATTTTAAAGTTTTTAAAAGTTTGGTTTCAAGATAAAGCGAGTCTTTAAAAAAAATATTTTTTTAAATAATTTAAAAAGGGACGCTTCAATGCAGGCAGTTTAAATGTGTACGCTAAATTACACCAAACCATCAAACAGCCTTCAGCGCGTTGGCAGTTTGGTAATAATTATAATCGCTGCTGTTCTGCAATTTAGATCATCACGAAAGAAACCTTCACGACAATTTTTTTTTTTTTTTTTTTTTATCAAATAAAGGGCATGGGACTGGTGACATGTTTTTCTCTACGGAATAATGGGTTTCCAAAATTATTTTCTTTTGCATTATATCCCCAAAGAAGGAGTCGGGGAGGAGAGCGCTGGAAAAACAAGCCCAAAAATAACAAGAGATTGTTTAAAGTTCTCTTAGTTGCTTTTCATTTTCAAGAAAAGCTGAATAAACAGCGTCGGCCCCGCCTGACAGCGCAGAAAGCAGGTTTGCAATGAAAGAGGCATGCGGAGGGAAAGGAGGAGGGGTTTTTTCTTCCCTTTTCGAGTACTTAACTTTCCCCTTTTCAGAAAGGAGCTGCGTGCAACCCAGGGAGCACTTTATTTACCGTGTACAGAAGAAACAAGTCAAATTTAAAATTAACCTCGAATCATGCTGGGAATGGTCCGGGCAAAATGTTGGGGGAATTCCTTCACCCCCACCCCCACCCCTCGCTCCCCCCTCTGATATTTCTGTCTAATTCCTCCTCTTCCCCATCACCCCTTGTGCTGCCGAGGAAGGGAACGGTCCATTTCGGCGACAAGCCCCGACGAAATGATTTTCTTTAGAAAGAAATAGAAGAAGAGAAGGGGTGGACTAAGCAACTTGGGGCAACAAAGCTTTACAAGGGAAGAAGAAAGAGTTGGGTAAAACACGACACATTTATCTATCAATTGCTAGACAAGACAAAGAAGGCTTAACAACAGTTTGAAAAGAGTGGCCTGTGAATGGTTACTATTCAATTTGTATTTTATTCCCCGCTGGTCATGGAACTGAGATCAGAAGAAAAAGTGAAAACACATGGCCGAGGTCAGTAGGATCAGAGAACCACCACATACAGCAAAGGGAAGGAAAAGCAATGGGAACTTGTGTGAAGAAATGGATTATATAAACAGAGCTTACCATCGCCTGCACCCCATTATCCTATAATTTACACTGCATGGGAGCATAGAAATATATTAAACTAGTGATAGGTTTCACCGTTGCTTTATGCCAATCAATTCCATTATATACTTTCAGACATGTTTAGAATTCTTGGACTAATGTGTTTATTTTAAATATCACAGGGAAATTATGACATCACCAGCAAATAATGCTGGGGAAGGTTGCCTTCCTTTTGAAGTACGCTGCACCGAAACATGATTTTAATTACATAATCACTTTGAAACCGTAATTATATAATAAACGAGGGAGGATTAAGCGGGAAGTATATAGTGCATTAAAAATTGCTTAGGCCCTGGAAAAACAAACCGAACGCACAATAAGAAATGCTTTGCTCGCGGGGACTGCGTGATAAATCCGGGCTGTCGCGCTTGTTTTCCTTTCATCCGGGGCGACAAAAAGATGCCCCCTCCGACGGCCGCCGGCGCGGGCTCCCCGCACCGCAGGAGGAACACCCGGCGCGGGCTCCATCTCACCGCCGGCCCCGCCGCTCCCCCGCGATCGCGGTGCGGACCCCGCCGGCACCTGGGAGGCGCCCTCCGCGGCCCCATTCATCTCCGGCCGCACAAAGCAGCCAGGCAGCGACAAATCTGTTTTTAAGCGGGGAATTAGCGGACGCTGCCCGGGGGGCTCGGGGCTCCCCCCCGCCCCGTCACACCGGCAGCTCCACGGAGCTCTCCGCGAAGCCCATGAGGTTCCTCGCGGGGGTTTACGTTTCCACGCGCGACCTGCAGCCCCAGCTGGTCCGCTGCAGGCTGAGCCGTCCCGCTCCGCTTTCCTCCGGAGAGGAGGTTTTGTTACGGAGTTTGGGTTTGTTTTTTGTCGGTTTTTTCGTTTTTTTTTTTTTTTTTTTCTTTTAAATATCATTACCATTTAAGCCCTGTAGCGGAGCGGTGACGGCAGCGGCAGCCGTCCGTCCCCGCGGGCTGCACCCAGCTCTGCCCCCTCGCTGCTCCCGTAGCCACAGCGCGCTTTGGGAGTGCCGTGCCCATCCGTGCCGTGGAGGGGCGCTGGCCGCCGGAATCCCACCGAGACCAACAGCAGCCTCGAGGGGAACGGGTGGCCCGCACGTCCTCCCTACCAGGACATCTTGTTTTCTGGGAGACGGAGGGCCTTGGGCCACCCCACACGTCTTCGGGCTACACAGAAAGGCAGTGGCTCTGGCTTCTCCCCTCACGAGACCCAGAGGTCATCTCCACTGGGCTGTGCTTCTGGCAATTCCGCTGCACAGAGAGGGCCCAGAAAAAATTCTCCAAAGGGTTGTCTAGCAAGAGGTAAGCAGAGGCACTGTTTGGTCAGAACTGCTGCAACTCCAGCATGCAGTCATACAGCTAGCCTGGAAAGCCAAAAGATGAGAAACTACCTGATTGCACCATGGAAAGCCAAACCACACATGGGAGCCCCACCGCTCTCCAGCATCTCTGGCACACCAGCCCCAAGCTCCTGGGTCACTGCCAGCCAAGTGGGTTGCAGACCCATGAAGATGCAAATTGAGAACCCAAGAGACTGTCCCAGGGAGCGTTGTTTCCCCAAATGCTAGCTGTGCAGCTATGGGTTCTCAGGGATATCACTTTTTCATATGAAAATGTTTCTTTTTCCTCCAGATGTCTCATTAATTAATGTGGAAGGATGTGCTGTCTGTTAAATGTGTGAGGGAGATCATGGTTCCTCACACGTCTGCAGGAGTCCCTGAGGACCAAGTGCCAGATGGCAATGATGAGGCTCTGACAAGCACGTGTGGGTGTGTAAACAGGCTTCACTGAAGGTCTTACAAGGAACTATCAAAAGGTAAGAGAAACTCTTTGTAGGGGCAGGAAGAGAAGATGGAGGCAGGTTCGCTGCAGATGCTAGTGTGTACTCAGTGACCAGCAGCCAATAGACCAGTGAAACACAGAGTCAGAAACCTGGCTGCTTTCTGTGCTTGTCACAGTGTAGCCTCAAGCTCTAGCATTGCCAGAAGTCATCTTCTTATGGAGGACAGCTAGAGTACAGTGTGACATATGGAGTGTCTGCCAGAAAGTGCAAAGAATAAGAGCTGAATCTGGAGAATCAGGCAGTGACACCTGCATCCAACAGATATGACAAGGCAAGGGAAGCACTCAGGAACAAAAAGGCAACAAATAAAGCAGTAAGAGGGCTTGAAGCAGACACAGGGAATCTTTTTTGCACTTTAGTTTAATGCAACTTACTTGGCTGGGTATTCCTGTTTTGATTTATTATAGGTTTATATCTGGTTCATTTAATTTTGACAGGAAGTGTTTAACACATAGTGAAATAATGTGCTCTGAGATTACACGTCCTTCCACAACTTTTTATTTGACTTGAGAAAAAAGAAGTGCACTTGCTATAGCAAGAATAATAAGTGTCTAATGAAAAACTCACAGAAACATCTATTGTGACTGTCCTCTCTAAAGGCTCCTCTTATCCACCACATCTCTCTCTTTTTGTCTGATTTTACTGTCAGCCAGAGCATGCCCAAGGCTCTGTCTCTGGTTTTCCTTTCTAAGGAAAGAAAAGGTCTTAGTGAAGCCACATCCCTTCCACATCAGTCCTGACTCAGCCCAGCCCCACCTTCACAGTAAGCAGGCAGTGAGACAAATCAGTAAGGGGAGTACGAGCAAGCATACATGTTCAGCCAAAGAGAAGGCTCCAGTCAGTGCTGAGGCGAGAACATCTGTCCGAAAACCTTGGCAGAGTCACAGAGAGAAGGATCTATGCAAGCGTCCATTTTTTCCTTCTCAGAAGACAGCACATTTAAAAGCATCCACTTGATAGTAAAAACTGCTTGCCATGCTTTACAAAGAACAGGGAAGCAGGTCCACTTCCTGGTTGGGCATCTAGAACATCTGCTCATAAACCTGCCAGAGAAGACAGTTTTCTCCCTTTCATTACAGATCTGCTACCAGAGACAAGTCTGTGCATTTTAAAGCTCTTCGGTATAAAAGCAAAGGTAGAACTCCTGATAGTGAGAACTTGTCTAAAACAAAATTATCCTAATGTAAGCCAGGACTAAAAATACTATTTACTGATAATAGGCCTTCAGTAGGCACTTGTATTCTGATATACTTCTTTTCACCTTACAGTTTCTTCAAGAGGATTTGAGGTAAACTGGGAGAGGCATTTCAGTTCATCACATGGAAATGCACAGCGAGACCTTCCCAAAGTTTTTGTTTCAGTGATGCCACTGTAAGCAACCTCTGCAGACAAGCCTCAGGAACAATGCATCTTACTTCTGGGAGCAGGCATCCTTCTGCTTGGGATTTTGTAAATAAGAAGAATGAAGAAAAGAAACTGATTGTCCTTTGATTGAAGCCACACTTCACTGAAGCTTAGACATATGGTTATTTATTTCTTTGCCTTCAAAAGCAACTGAGTGGCAAAGAAAGCAACTTTGGACATTTCACTATAGAAGAAAAATCTAATTTTCTCTGAGTCCTAGAAATTTAAGTAGGAATTGTCCCACTATTCATTAAGAATGGAACAGAATGAGACTCTGCCCAAACGTGACTAAAGTAACTACCCACCAGAAAAATACATTTTGTGAGCCCTAGATGTCTTATAGGAGAGACCTGTAACCCACACACAGGCAGCAGTTTCTTTCATTCACAGTGTATCAGTGGATCTACAGCTCTGTATGGCTCAAAGCCCAGACCGATCAAATGTGGTGGTTTCCAAAAACTCTGAACAAGTTTAAAGGAGCTTGTGCGCTTGGAAATTTTAAACACATGGAGGCACAGGTTTGTTGCACAGAAAGTATTCAGCTCCTCACTGAAGAATTTCTCTTGCTCTAATCTCAACAACATCCTTAGGATTATGTGCACGTAAACTAGTGTATACTTTTTATCATCTCCTACATAATCTTGTAGCACGTGACCTTTTTCAGTCTGTAGTGCTGAAAAGAACTTTCCACAGGAGCTGGGGCTACCCAAACCCTACACGGAGTCTTGCATCACACATGACAGCTTTTCTCAGTCTTCTTTCACAGGTGCTTTGAAACTGTCCACAGAAACGTACAGCTCTGTGGATCACAAGCTGATCAGGATAATGAATAGATCATTGCAAGCCTGTCTGTTACTGAAACTCAGCCTGGGAGCACTGCATACACTTGCATGAGTAACTGAGATAATGATGGAGAATCTTTTAGATTCCCCTTTATAAGAGCATTTTGTTCCAGAGAAATAAGCCTACCATTTAAGGCAGGTCTTTCTGCCTTTGGAACCATTTCAGAGACACTGCTGTTTCTTATCAGAGGTTCTACGTAAGCTAAAGATAAGTTTATTTCTAGCTCAGCCTCTATCAGTTTGTTTTCTGCATTGGCTTCAGTCAACCCAATGTCAATGCCATCTGTTGTGCATTATTTAATTCAAATTTCTGGGGACCTCCTGGCCTGAATCAGCACCATTACTAGTTCTGTCCTGGATTTAGAAGACCCCCTCGAGATTAGAAGAGATTCTGTTGAAGTATCACCTCCATCTTTCACAGAAGACAAACCAACATGCAGCACTTGAAGCAGATCATGTTGCTGATATCTTGAAGATAAACAGCACTTACTGCACCAGTATCACACAGCAGGGCAAAATCATAGCAGAGGACAAACAGTGAAAACAAATGTATTTAAACATAACCATATGTTCTGTGATTCCACAGGACTAAGTCTTCAAAGTAATAATATTATTTGTAAAACACCTCCCTTGGCAAATTATGCTGGGCTGTGCAAATGCTGCAATAAAAACATAATTCAAAATGTTATGTAAAATAATTTGAATAAAAATCCAAATGAGAAGAGCAAATAAAGGAGCCTAGAATGGAGGAAAAACATGTCTGGTTACCAGTGAAATATACAGGATTGAGAGGGATCTGCTCAAAAAACAGTTTAGGAAGGAAATATTGCACACCCATCTGGAAGAGCAGAGGGGTGACTGAGGAGAAGCAAGGTGATGAGCACTAACAGTTTCAAGCAGGAAGGCAAGCTGTAAGATAGCTTCCTCCTACAGTAAGAGAGGCAGTCTGCGTAAAGAAACAGAGAAAGCTGGCAGTGACCAAAGTCCATGTCCTCAAGAATAATATCCCTAAGGATTTGCACTGAGCTGAGTGTCACCTCTGAGTTTGAGTCTCCCTCCTCCTCCTTCAAGAACCTGCTTGTCTGTGCAGATAGGGCTGTATGTGGTGTGGGGATCCTCAGGGCAGAACAGAGCCTTGCAGAACTGGTCATGGCCACATATTGTTGGCCTACACAGGTTTTGTTGGTGAGCTGGAGGACCCACCTGTCAGCCAGTGCTGGCTATACCTTCCCTTTTATCAGTAAATCACATGGAAGAAGCCAGCTCTACTGAATACTTTATTAATTGTTGTAATCATGGTTAGGACAGATGGCTTAATTGTTGTGGGTAGTGTACCAGGACACTCAGCGAGCTATTTTTAATTGCATCTACACCATCCGAAGAAGTCTGTTTTAACTGCTCTGATGTCTGGCAATGTGGCATTTTAATGACATGGTAATGGTAGTTTTCACAATTTCCCACCTGCTGACTCATCTTCCCAGCTCATACCATGGAGAATGTAAAAGGGCTTCAAAAGGGCTTCGTAATTCCTGTCCTGTAAAATGGTACATCAACATAGTGTTTTGCCATTGGCCCTAGAATCATACATCTTTCTCTTAAAATTTCATGTGATGTTTATGAGGCAACAAATAAAATTAATGTCTTTTGAGTAAAAATGTTTTGATTTTAGTGCCATACAAATGCTGATATATATTATTCTGCAGATTTCTTAACGTTTCACTGTGCTCTCTGACATTTGGAAGATATCCACAACAGTAACAGATCAGCTGATGTGTTCAGATTTATAAAGCCTAGACGCAAAAAGAGATGGCTTTGTGATTTGGCTTCCTCAGTGTGGAGCTGCTTTTTTTCCCCTTTTTTTTCTTTCTTTTCCTTTTCCTTTTTTCATTTCCTTTTCACTTTTTCATTTTCCTTCCCCCCTCCCATCCCCCCCACTTTTTCCTTTTTCTTTTTATTTCCTCCTCTGGAATTTACTGATGATATGAAAGAATCACGGTTGTTGAAAGTTATGACAGGGCTCACTTTTAATTCAGGCTAAGTCATTTCTAATCATGTGAAAGAAATGGAACAGGAAAAGGAAGAGGGTAATGGAAAAGTTGGTGATGGGTTGCGTGAGTGAATGGATAAGACAAGGAAGCAGAGGAGCAGAAAAGTTGTAAGTACAGGGAAAAAAAAAAGAAAGAAAACAAAACAAAAGAAAGCAAAACAAAAAGCTGTAAGCTTTTTCTGGAGAACCCACAATTAAGTCACCAAATCCCAAGCATCCACATTCTCCCACAGGCATCAGAAAAGCTATGAAAGCCTCCGAAAATGTACATCCAAGCTCTTGCAGTAGCATAGCCCATGCAAAAGGATGACAGAATGGCAATATACTCACCTTGACTCTGTGGTCAAGGTCCTGTGCTGGGGGTTTAAAGTATCCAGCCCCATTAATCTTTCAAGATGGAAGGAATCAGCTTCAATTCAGAGAAAAAGAGAGTCACATTTTTTATAAAACAAAAATAGTGTGGAGCCAAGCACTCAAAACATAAGAGAAAAGGAAGCTTGTGCGACTTAATTTCCCCTATTTGTGTGTGGTGGTCCAACAGCATGCTAACATGCTATTTTTTCCTCTGCATAAGTACTGCACCATTCACAGTAAGAAATCTTGTATGTGGGGTATAAAAAGGACTTGTTTACTGAATAAACCTGTTGTGTTGAGGGTTGTTGCCTCATCTATTGCAGAAATAGTGAAAGACCAAGGAATAAGGCAGGAGAGCTACAAAGATACGCTCCCAGAGAAGTTAAAAAAGCTTGTACCACTATCCTTCATCTCTGTGCCACAGATTAATTCTGTGATGCAAGGCAAGGCACTTCTGTGCTGTGAGCTGGTTGTTCGTACACCAAGCCAGGTGGACAGAAGCAGCTAAGGCAGGGGTCAGGCTGCAGGCAGCCTGTGGGCTCCCAGAGAGCCCACCACATGGTGGTTTTGGCACTGGCGAGCAGCTGTGTGGCTCACTGGGAGGCAGGGCCTGCTTCCTGCAGAGTGACCCACCTGAGCCCAGCCATCCTTGTTCCCACAGCAGCTGAGGCCTGCCCTGTGTGTATGTATGGTCACTGCCCTGCAGCAGGTAGGGCCAACCAGGGATGCATCTTGTCAGTGGTGACAGGGCAGTGTCACAAGCGGAAGAGGACAAGCAGCCAAAAGAAGTGGCAAAGTCAGAACTAAGCAAACATTTATATGCCATTTATAGGCCTGTCATTTATAGGACACAAAATCAGTGCTAAGTTGCCAAACCAAAGGTCCGTCAGAGTTGCCTAACAGAAAAATCAGCAAGGAAAACAACCTGTACTACTGCCACAAAATGCCTTACAGTGAGGGGGAAAAAAAAAAAAAAAGATCAGAAAGCCCTCAATGACTGAAAATCTACAGAAACAGTAAGAAACTCATTTTAAATAGCCAAAAGTGAGAAAAGATGTGATTACACTGAGCCATACCTAAACCACTGTAGTCCACTTTCTTTTTCTGTCTCTTTCTCCCCCGTTTTGGCACACGTTCAAGCAATTGTTAGATTTATGAGAAAGGAATGATATTTCACAGCTCTTGCCTATTTTCACTTGTCCCTCTTTTATATGCTTTTACTTTTCTGTGTGTTGAACGCGATAGTTCAGCTAGTGGTTAGTGTTTTATTTCCATGAAAATATTGTGAAAACAATGGCTTGAACACACAAGAATCCAGGGGAATACAAGATAAAGGTACAAGGGTTACAGACATGAAGCACCTACTGAGGACAAATTCACAACTTTGTTTCAGATATTGAGGGACATTTTTCTCTTGTAGTGTTTGAAATTGTGGCAAACTCAGATTTATGAAGGAAGCTTGAGCAGGTCCTTTTGTCCAACTATTCTGCCTGGAAGGTCTTCTAGGAATGGTTTACTTGAACCTTAGTAGATTTGAGTGTTCAACCTTTGCAAGGATTTACAGGGTTCTCTAGGAACTAGACATCCCTGCCATTCTGCAAATCACAATTCTCCTTTCCTTTATTGTCGTTATAATGCTTGGTTCATTGACCCCTTCATCTCTCATTGTTGTTCCTTGGCTTGGGCTGGAAGGGACAATAAAGCCCATCCAGTTCCAATCCCCTACTGCTGTCTGGTTGCAACCCACCAGATCAGGCTTCCCAGGGCTCCATACAACCTGGCCTCCAATGCTACCAGGGATGGAGCATCCACATCTTCTCTGGGCAACCAATTAACTACTTCACCATCATCTGAGTAAAAAAATATCCTCCCAGTCCAACTCTGAGGGACACCACTCATCACCATCCTTCACCTGAACATACAGCAGTCAATCAAACAACACTTTGGCTACAATCATCCAATCAATTCTTTATCACTGAATAATCACTCCCTTCAAATAGATATCTTTTCAATTTAGAGATAAAAATATGATGCCAAGATACTTGTAATCAACATGTTGCCTAGACCTTTCACTCAAATTAAGGTAACTGCCAAGTTCAGTTTATCAGGGAAGCTAAGGTATCTGACACCAGATGAGAGTAAGAAACCTGTGGTGGCCTCAGGACTGTTGTTCCCTAACATTTTACTTCTCTGAAGCCTGGAAATAAGAGCAGCAAACACTTTATCCCACTGCAGAGATCTTGCTTGGAGCACACAAATACTTCTTTGACATCTGTACTTTCAAATGTTATGTATTTTTAGCTTGTCTGTTCTTCAATACATTGAAATGATGCCACAGAGAAACACTTTATCATCTTACATATGTAAGAGTTCAAGAATGACAGGAGAAGGCACTATAAATCATTTGAAGTTGTAAGTTATTTCATGGGATTGCAATTTAAAAGTGAACATTTTTATTCAGTGGAGTTTAATGTACATGTAATCAGACAGGCATCCTTGGTGGAATATGCTGTACAGTTTGTTATATAGTCAGTTCTATAGTTAGCTATTAGAGGCTTTGAACATCTATTTTCAAATGAGATTTCAGTTTGCTTTCATTTCTACACAGCCTGCCTCACTTTCTCTCACACAAACAAGTACTTTCTAACAAAAACTACCTGTGTGGAAAGTTGCTTCTCCCTCTAACAAGTCACTGAACTCTAACAAGTGCAGTTGTTTGCATCAAGGTCTTTGCTAATTGCTTATGTGTCTATACAACTGAAGGTCAACTTCCAAAAATGATGGCATTTTTTTTCCTAAAAAATTTCTTCATACATCCCATTGCTTTGCAATTATCACTAGAGCACCAATCCTTTTCTGATATCATGAAGTCTGCTTAAATTAGAGGGCAGCTTGTGAAATGAACGTGGTAGAGCACAGTATCAGATCTTCTTCATGTCCAGAGCTGAGAAGAGAATTCAACTTACTTTCTTATTCTAGCTACATTAGCACGAGATTTCAGGATCTTCTTATGATATGCACAAGGCTGAACAATGGCTTTCCCTTTGGTTTAGACTAGCATTTTTTTTTTCAGATGTTATATCTATTGTATTATGACAGTTGTTGAAGTGATGAAACTGCTTCTGAAATATTTTCTTATTATTATATGAGTGCCCCCCAAAATTAGGCTGATGATACAAACCTCTGTGAAAAATATGTTGAAAAGCGAAGTAGTTTAAATGTAGCTAACAGGGAAGGTTACACAATCTACAATTAGAATGCTATTTGAAAGTATATTAATGAGTGACATACTCACTATTGTATTGTATTGTATTGTAGTCTATTCTATTCTACTCTATTCCGTTGTATTAGTTTATTTAATAAATATGATAGGGTTTAAGTATCAATTTAGAAATGCAAGCCAGGGGTCCCCGTGTTTTAATTTTACTATAACTATAATTTTTATACTTTAACTATAATTTTACTATAACTTCCTTAGGGATCATAAAGGAAATGATCAGGCCAGGACAGCCTGAAAGTCAGACAGGAAAAGTTAGGAAGTTATTCTATTTAAGTGCTTAACTAGAGAGAAGCATGATTTCATTGTCTAGTCTGTCTGTCCATCAAATACTGAGATGGCCTTTGATGTGAATTTCCTCTCTTTTGATTTATAAATACCTTTCTCCAAAGACATAAAGGATGTAAAGGTTCATTGAAATTGCATGCTTCATCTTTGTGGTTGGAGTACTGCTGGTTGCAGTACAAGCTTTGAAAGGTTGATTTCTTTGCATAAAAATGATGTTTTGAGGGCATAGAGTTCCAGCTTGAATATATTTTGGGGATGTGTTAGGTTGTGGACCCTGGAGTTAACAGAACTTATTTCACAGTGAGTTTTAGGAGTAATCTTAATTTGCACTGCCTGTTCAAAATACTCCTCTGGGCCAAGACATGGAGAGAATATTTTTAATATTCTGTAATTATAAAGGGAAACAAGGAGTTCAAATCCTGCTGATTAATTCCACATATTAATCATCAGCAAAAGTTATCAGAATTCAAAATTGGTAATCACTATAGAGATAATTACAGGTGGAATGCCTCTGTAGCTAACTACATTGCATTCCTCAGTTACATTGCAGTTTATCCCCGACACAAATTGTTTGCGTGTTTAACCCAAGGAATAGTCAAAAGTCCTCTAAGTAATTTGCAGGTCATATCAAAGCCCTCCATGCAGCTACAGACAGTTTTTAGGGCAAGACTTTGTTAGACAGAGCCAAGGGACAACATAAGAAATAGCACAAAGTAAGTACAAAGGTTCACATGAAGAGATCTGATCTCACATAATGCAAGATGAAATATTGATTCCTTTGACTAGGACTATTTTCTCCTAGAATTTCCTATGCATTAGGAAACATTTTACAATTATCAAAAGCTCACTAAGCTAGGAGATCTTGTTGAGTAAGTATGCAAGCTGTGAGATGTGTTTATAAAGATACCTTGGAGTCAGCAGCTTTTGGTGTCAATGGGATTTAGATGGTTAATCTTCCTTTCAAAAATCTGCTAACTCCTTAAGTGTTTTTAACAGGAAAATGTATCAGCATTTTTCTCTGTTAAGGACTATATGTGGGTTATTTTGACAGAATAGCTTATTGAGGTATGAGGCGATCTATCCTGACTCTTGCACTGTCTGCAATGCTGTCATCTAAGCAGCATCAATGATGATAACTTTAAAATAATTTTAGAGATGTTTTCACTAATAGCCAGAGGCCTCACTTATCTGTCTAGCCTCTACATGGAATTGTCATTAGATCCAGTGGTAGTCTTGCTCAGCAGGTTTCAAGAACAGCATTTGCATAAAATGATGATATAATCATGACATTGCTTTTTCAAGCAGTGCCCTAAGCTGAAATGGATGGCATAAAGTTCTTCAGAGTGCTTTGATATTTACAATTCAACAGCATGGCTGAAAATGGTTACTAACAATCAACTGTTTACAGCAGTGATGGCTGGAATATCATAACACTTGAGTGATTTTACATTCAGAGACAGTTGAAAGATGCAGTTGTTTGGGGGAAAAGCAAAACAAAACAGCAAAAGAACAACAAAACAGAAATTGTGAGACATACCTTTTTCAAGACTGGAAACCTTGGACTACTTTCTTGATCATTTCTCAGCAACAGTTCTTAAAAACGCACGGGACATTTTTTCTATTCAGAGTTGTTTTCTGAAGAGCAATTAATTCAGCTTTGTTCAGGTAGGTCTAGCACTGAGATTCTTAAAATTGGCTACACCTCATAAGATTTAAATCATAATCCAAAAACACGCATTCTGACGTCAACAGAAAAATTACAGCCTAGTCAAATTCAGAGAAGTGACCATGAATTTAGTGCAATCTTTCTATCTGCCCAGCTGGAGGTGTGTTTATTCCATCAGTCACATGTGTTGTGCCCTAGCAAGCCTCGACATTAGCAGGACATAATTGTGCAGATTGATGCACACCATTCAACTGAAAAGAGTCTCCTGCTCTTCAGCACCAGTGGCCAGATCCTAGGGAGTGAAGGTGGGCTGAGAACTGCAGCAGCTCTGTGACTTGCTTGTCCTCAGGCCACCAGGCACCCCTCTAATTTCAGAGCAGAGCAAAGCAAATTTAGGAAGTCAAGGAATCTAGTCCAGCTAAATATAGTCCACATTATTTCTTTGGAATACTCTCCATGCTCTAATTATCTTCAGTCTTCTAACAGATTTCTTTCAGCATTTGCTCCAGCTCTGTATATGTGTAAAACTCTGCAAATAATTACATGTGTTGATTACAATAAAAAAAATAAGTTTTGGATTGTGCTGTAAATACTCATCCTTCTGTGGTTTTACTGAGAAAGTTATGCTATTCTTAGGTAGACTGAGCAATCAACATTTGAACAAATGTGTCGCGCATAAGTGATACTTTTCTGCTTTACAGCCACCAGCATTGCTTTGCTCATTACTCTGTACATATGGAACTTACGTATCAATTTCATGTTATGTAGAGTTAAAGACACAGAGCCAAATCCTGGTGTCTTGGGCAGAAATCACACAGTTTTCATGGCTGTGATAGAAATGAAGAATTAGCAGATCTTTGGAGGAACTTACTTTGCTGTTTGCTCTTGCAGTGTTCTTACCACTTAGTACCTGTTCAGAATGGGGTGGTACTTAGAAGAATAACTGCTAACAGCCTTATTCCTCGCAGGAAGTAGGGAGTGTCTTCTCCCAGTAAAGATCGTGACTGGATAAAGTGCTACAGAAAAGAGATTCAAGAACATGTTTCATTTTCCTCCCTCTCAGCATTGTACACAAAGTTTCAGGCATGCACAGAAAAGCAATATTTCTGATTCTCAGACCTAAAGTGAGCTGAGAACAAGGAAGCAAGTCCCACTGCAGAAATCACCATGGAGCTTACAGCTGGGAAGAAAATGTCATTCAAATTTTAAGGAAATTTTCTAAGGTGCAAAGGCTGTGTCAATGTATCTAGACAGTAAGCTTTCACATTAGAAAGTGACAAATGTATTTGAATGCATTATATATGCATATATAATGAAATTGAAGTTATTTGAAATACTCATATCTGCTATATATATATATGTATGTATTTGAGCTGGGCCTACAACTGGGAAATAGAAAGGTTTATTCAATCTTATTTGGAATTTTTGAATGATTCAAGTTTTGTGTTTGTGTACCTCTGTGTTTTCTATGTATTTTTATGTATTGTTGTTGTTATTGTTTTCCTTAAGTGGATATCTACATATCTCCCACACTCTTGCCACTAAATCTCAGACTTGATCTGTTTGCTTAGAAATGCAGAAGGAAATCAGGAGATATTTAAAAATGCTGGCTACAGCGACTAGGCCTACAGTTAGCTAAAATGAATACGGAGAGAGAAGAATGGAGTCATGGACTCAGTCAAATCAAATATTTTTGGTCAAAGCACACATGGCAAATGATTCTTCTCACAGATTAGCCTACTACCCCTCCCCCTCCATGACTGTCTCCTTCTCTCCCTCTCTCATTTTTCCAAAGAACTTCGTGCTGCTCAGTAGTACCAGAGAACAGAAAGCTTCACACAGCATTAAGGACATACAGTGCATGCTGACAGACAGACTGGTTTCTTAGGCATGCAGCCTCACCTGCCTATCATCAGCTTCGCTTGGCAGGATTTGTTTCACTAGCGTGAAAGCAAACTAAGTAAAAAGGCTGTTTTTTGTCATCCAAGGTCATGCACAGTAAGTCTTAAATTAGTGTCTGATAGAGGGAGTTCGTTCATCATATGACAACTTCTTTAATAAAAATACTATCCTTCCCAAGATTTTTATCAGTTGTAAATGGATGACCGCTCTAACGATATAAAGTTACAGAAATAATTGGGCAGTGATATATATATAGTCAAGGTGTTTTCAATACTGATATTGGAAATCTCTGAAGCTGAAAGGAAAGGGAGATGTAGATTTGTCATCATGTAATATGTTGATACTGTCCTTGACTGAGATTCATGAACTCATATTGCTTCAGAGATCATCTGAGTGATATGGACAAACACAGTCAGCTGCAAAGGGAAAGAGGCTATGAGAAGAAAAATTCCCCACAGCTGACAGTTCTCTTGGGTTGCTGTCAATCCTATCAATAAATCAGTGCAAAGAAACAATATGCTTCCAATCTAAACTCTACCTGAGATGACCACAGGCTCAATGACACACAGAGCTACATCTTGTTGACCAAACTCAGATGGTCTGCCTCAGAATGGAAGCTGGAACATATGGCTGACAGCTTCAGTGGCTGTTTTCCCTTCTGCTATGCCCTGTATTTCTCAATACCAAATCTACATTCCTGAGTGTGTCCTCAAGTCTGCTCAGCTCTCCAGCACTTGCTGATTTGAGTGTCCATTTAGCAGTGTTCAGCAGGTTCTGATTTTAATTTGCATCTGCAGAGGAAGGAGTATATAGCCCAAGTTATAATTTTTTCAGATTAAGAAACTGGGTGCTGCTGGACTGTTTTTGTGCAAAGCATGGAGATAGCCCATAATCTGCTTTAGAAAGAACTTGCATTTATTTTGCATGCTCACCCTGACATCCACTAAACTTTTTTTCCCTCCCACATTTCCAGTTTTATTTTACTTATCAAGCTTTTATTTTTCCCACATTTTTAAATTTAAGTATAATCACATTGTCTGGGGAATTTATTTTAATTATCTGGTTTTCTGTTTGCAATTATTTACAGCTCTTAACCAACTAAAGATGAGTATTGTATAGCCAGAATTCTGCAATCTCCCTGTTTCCAGGCATCCTGGTCTGTCACATTGCACAATGTATCCATGATGAGAAAGATAAATGTCTGCCCACAATTTTTTTTTCTCTTCTAATTGCTCCTTGGCTAAAAGTTTGAATCCACTGAAGTCCTTGGTTAAATTTGTGTTTCAAATTTCAGTGACAGTGTAAGCAATATCACTAATAGAAGAAGAATAGGCAACTAATATACTTACAGATTACTTTGGGAAGAAAAAAAGATCATTTCTTTTGTATTATAAAAATATTTGCACTCATTATAACATCAGCTTAGAAACACTGCACCTGTGAGACAGTTCTGTTCGCACACCTGACTAATTTTTCCAGGTTTCATTACTATGGCTTCACCTTCATCAGAGTTACTACATGCTTACATATTTAGCAAAACACCACCATATGTCTCCACATTGCCATCAGCTACTACTGGGTGCTACAAATACCTAGCAGGAAATATTTTAAAAGCTTTTTTACATTTGAGATTGGTGCCCATAGTTAAAGGTCCCTGGTTTGTACATAGCAAATCCCAGCAGAATCTAGAAATATTGAGCAAAACAGCTCAGACTGAATTTATCACTCCTAGAAGTGCACATTCAAATAAAAAACAGAGCTTAGCCCAGGCTCCTGATCCTGATTTGAACTTAGTCCAATTGCTGTGGCTAGACATGCATTTGCTCAACAGGAGATGCTAAATTAAGACCAGTTTAAGAAAAATGACTAATCCAGTTGAAAATAAAATAAAAATGTGAAATGTTTTACAAGCTGAAGAAAAGAATCCTGGATTCAACATTGCCACACCTGCAGGAAAAAACATCCCCATTGATACATTGCTACACGTTTCCAAAAGTGTGTTTTCTGCTTTCTGATGCCAATGCGTGCAGCTATGTAGTGTTTGTAAGGCTGGCTTTGCACAAGGCCAGCAAAACTGGAGATCTGCTTCTGCAGATTGAGCAGATGTGCAAGGACATTTCAAAGACTCTTTCATCAGTGGAGAATCCAGTTAAGGAAGAAATGGCCCCAGTAAGACCAACAGCCTCACTTTCAGCTGTCTCAGCACACTTTTTTCTCTGTTGACCACTATACTTGGCTCTGGTCAGTTCCAAGTCTTCTTATCATTAGTTTATTACTTTGGTGATCCATAATCATATGCCAATAGCAGATCCTTTATCTTGTGTAAGAGCATTTCCATTAGAGAGCAAGGGACATCCCAGTTAGCATGCAGGTCAGGCCTCTTTCATCCCCGGCTGCTGCAGCTTGGTGGCTGTGGAGACTGGGAGCCACAGGAGTCATCGCTCTTCCCCGGTGCACAGAGAGGATTTCAAGGTCCTCCCCACTGCTGCTATTCACAACAGACATTTCTATCTCTCCTCCTGAGAGCCACATACTTCACATTTTCCCTGTACAAATAATTGCTTAGGCCCTTCTTTCAAAGAGCCTTTATTAAACCACCAACTATTTGCTGTCGAGACATTTAGGATGAAATCATCGTGTTAAACAAATAAACGCAGCTACATACAGATCTCTGCTCTGGGAGCAGAGTAAGAAAATAATTTCTGTCTGCTCTCCACAAAAGCGGCTGGAAAGGCCGAAAGAAAAATATTATTTTTACTTCATTGTGTGAAATATCGTTTTGGAGGATCTGACGCGTTGAGCGTTTGAAGAGTTTTTGCTGGCAGGTTTCAAGGGTCCCCTGGGTTGACCCCCTGGGATTGTTTTCTTCATTAATAAACTTAGCATGATGTGTGTTAAAAGGAACATTCTGTTTGCTTTGTAAATAAGGGATGTCAAACAAGAAGCAGAAGCCTTGCAGACACTAGGTGAGGTGTTCTTCAAGGGCAAGGGGGATGCTCACATGGAAAAATAAAAGCCCTGGAAAACTCAGAAATAGTATGATCAACTTATCCAAGCCAAGGCTTTGCTGGGGAAATGATTCTGCCTGCAAATCCAAATGAGGGAGTTTCTTTTCTGATCCCATCAGGAAAGCTGTGTGCTTTGTCCCAAGGCAGCAGAGGATGCGCTCATAAGGGGAAACTTCCAAGCACTCACTTGCAGCCTTGTGGGAGATGCTGGGTGATGCAGGTACTTGCATTGCCCTTTGCAAGGTACAGCCCCTGGGAGGACTGGAAAGGGCTTTTGCACTGACAGTAGAAAATCTGCCACACTCTGATGCTGCTGTGGAAATTACTATGCAAAAGCTTCTGAACGGATTTAAGGAAGTAATTTGTAAGAAAGCAATCATCCTTCTGCTAGTCCTGGGGTTTTCTCTTCTATCAAAAGCACGAGAAAAAATATCCTGCTGTTGAATACTGTTTGTTTTGTTGCCTGCCTCCCTGTATATTTCACCACTCATCTCTCCCAGTGCTCCTGAACCCATTCATTTCCCATCTGTTGCTTGCCCCCTTGAAAAACCCTCATAAGCTTTGTAAAATATCTTAACTCCCATCATCTGAGATGCACCAGGAACAACATTGCCAGGAATGAAACAGATCCCTTTCGTCACTTTAGGACCTGACTGCACACAGAGCTGTAGGCAGGCAAGGTACATGCCTCTAGGCATGAGATGGACAAAGTTCCTCAGCTGGCTTTGTTCTGCCTGCATATATTCCTGCAATGTGCCATCATTGCTCTGGCTGTTGCCACAGAAGAAAAAAATAATCCCAAATTGCTTAAAACTGGTTTACATTAAGAAGAGAATAGACAAGCATACATTTGAAAAGATGAGGCAGGATCAATTCTGTAATTTAAACTATCCAGGGAAGGAAATACATAGATGTCCAATAGTCCTTAGATGTAATTAGAGCTGGCAGAATCCCATTCTGCAAAGCTGTTCACTCCAACAAGAAGAGATGTGGTTTCCCAGCTAAGCCTCAGGCCAGCTTTAGAAAGAATTCTAAAGCAAACATTAAATTAGCAATATTACCTTTTTCTTAAGCTGTATTGCATATATGTTACTAAAATATTTATCTTATGTAGGTCACATACTGTGCAGTCAGAAAGCTGTCCAATTCCACTGGAGAACGTATTGGCCTCGCTAAGCAGATTTTGGAGTTATGTTAATAAATACAAGAACAAATGTTTAATTTCTCTAAAACAAATATATAATTTCAGATATTTTTGTTACAAAAATGGTGTAATGCAAATAATTCCTCAATGAAATGGATCAACTGCACAACCATGAGTCCCTATAAAAGATCATGGTGACAAATAGAAGGATTTTCAGATAATTTAATTGTCTAATAAACATAAACAAGGAGGGAGATGTCAGTCACAAATGGAAAAGGAAAAACTGTTATTTAAATGAATTATAAGTGGACTTAGATGAGTGAAAACAAGATTAAAAATCTGTTTAGACTTTAGAAATTTGGCTGTGTGTACCTCATTCCACGGGCAGTCTCTGCCTGGAGCCCTGACTTGCACTGTGCCAAGTTAGAGCTGCCGTCATGCTTAACGATTTTTATTTGTACTATGGACAAGATTCATTAAGAGTTTACTACATGTGTCTCTCATGTCATGTATGGTTTTTCTATATACAAGTGTTGTTTTGGATTCTGCATCTGAATTCTTCTTTGCTCTTCCTTTACTATCAATAAGTTTACATTTGATTCACAAAATATGTTAGATCTGGTCAGAGTAATCAGGTGTACAACCTGGTTTGAGCTACAGCAGGTGCAGCCAATTATTTATATGACTTGACATTTTACACAAGGTTACCCTTCAATATGCCTGATGGTACATAGAACAATGTTCAGATTTAGCTAATCAGTTGGAATACAGGTAAAGTCATACCTCAGTGGTTGTGTGAAATTACTGGTTTCTATACAAAAATTATCCATCATATTGGTAGCCTGATGACAACCATGTAATAGAACCCAAGAAAGGCATGAATATGAAGACCAAAGTTATCCACCTGAAAGGCAAAAGACTGATTAGGTACCAGAGTATAAAAAGAATACTGTTGACACAAAATGATGTTGCAAGATGCAGGTTCCTGTCTAAGTTATGCTAAGTCAGAAGTACTTAAAAAGACAAAACATGGAAGCATCCTGAAATGATGCGCAAATATTTTAAAATAAATTATCTTATGTTCTGATGCTCCCAAGAAACAAAGCCAAAATGAATTGACAAGCAAAGGATCCTGAAACACTGACATACAAAGTTTTAATGGTAAAAAAACATGATCTCTGGAGTTTCTACCTGCTTCAAACAGCAGACATTAATCATGGCTACCATAAGGATTTTTATTGAGAAAGCTTGAAGGATTCTATGATGATAATGGTAGGAACAGCCTTGCTACCCATGTGAAATGTGTTCAACACATAGTGCCTGAACAGTTTACAAGATCAAGGTGCGAAACACTTCTGGAATGACTGAACGTGTTATTTGGAAAAGAATTCAGTATTCATATGTAGTTGAAATGAAGCATGCAGTGTCAAGTACCTAAAGAGCAGACCTGGTAGGTATTTGTATGACCTCTTTTTAAAAGGAAGATGGTTCCTAGAACCTCTCTAAGTAGCTTGTTCTCTATCCTTGGAGCCAAGAATTACCTAAGTTGTCTTCTTTGCTCAAGTTAATACATTTGTTCTCATTGTGATCCCAGTGGACATGGGAAGCAATTGATCACTGTCCTCTTCATAGCAACCTTTTACATATTGGGAAATTGTTATCCCTTCCTCCCCCTCCCCTTGAGCCTCATGCTTAGTCTTCCCTTTTCTAGACTAAACAAACCCAATTCTTTCAACCTTTTCTTGTAGGTCATGTTTTCTAAACCTCTGATCATTCTTGCTGCTCTCCTTTGCACTCTCTCCAATTTGTCTACATCTTTTTTGAGGCATGGTTCCCAAACAGGGCATAGTACACCAGCTGAGGCTTTGCCTGTAGAGCCAGAAGCAGAACATTTCCTACTTTCACCTGTAATATATTCCAGACGTTGCACCAAAGGATACCATATACTTATACCCTATCTTCACATTGATGAGTCAAGCTGTCATGGCTGCCTATGACCTCCATCCACATGGAGAAGAAAGTGCTGCTCACCTCACACGCACACTGCAAAGTGTGTGCTGCTAACAGTGCCCAGGGAAGCAACTTCAACCTCAATCCCATGAGGTTGCTGCCCTGCTTGTGTGCATCCCACATCATTCCAAGTGTGGATCAAATGCAGGTTACATACATATTTTCTTTGAACTAACAGTCAGTTTTTTAGGCAACTCAACAGTATGGACAAGCTTTGTCTCTTACATTATCTTCTGAGACCTTAAGTGTGGATTCTCTCAGGTTAACCAGGTCTACATTTTGTAACTTACCACTATTATTCCACAGCTCCACTTCTTTAATTCCATCTACTCAATCTTCCTTTTAATCTTAGAATTGATTTTGCTCTACCTGTAGCTTCTCTACTGCTTTTTCCCTAGAATCAGTGGGTGTCCCCCAGTAATTCTCTCCCATCTTCTAGCATTTTCTGAAGGTGACTTGCCAGTTCCAAAATATATGAAAACATGATGATTTTTTTGCTTTTGCAATGGGCAAGCAAGTCAGTAGTAGGAACTGTTCTTTAGGTATTTCTGTACTGGAGAGTCTGATGTTTATGTACTCACAACTTCTTCCTTGCCATTCAGCAAGACTTTTTGTAGTGCACTTCTGTTATATCTTCCCTTTTCTATATTTTCTAGCACTAGACACAATCAGTGCCTCATGTATCTCTCTGAATAATTATCAGTATTTTATATAATTCAGTAACTATATAATTATATATACAGTATTTTAATTCTTATTTCAATACATGCTACAATTTTCATTTTCAATCTTAAAATAAATTTAAGATATATAAGAATAATTTTACATTTTTACATTATTTATTATAAGTAGAAAACACAAAATCAATTTACAAAATACAGCTCCCATTTTTAGAAACCATTCTTCCCATCCTTCCTTAGCCATACAATCTCTGAACTTGATTGCAACGTGCCATTGCATCTCAGTTAATCTCTGTTGATCCTAGTGGTCTACTAAAACTGAAACCTGTCTTCATGCCCTCCCTACACTCCTGGTATTTGCCAGAAGATATATCAACAAAGTATTTTGCTATCTTCCTTCATTTCTCTCCTCTTAGATTCAATTTCACCTATTCACCACCCACTTTTGAGCTTTTTCCTGGATCTCTATTTCTATTTTTTGCTCAAGTGAGGATTCTGTCAACAGTTTCCTCAAAGCCAGTGCAAGCTCTGGCCATGCAGAAAGCTTGTCACCAGAGGGATCCCATTTCTGCCCAGTAATTTCCCTTTGTAGCACACTGTCTAAGGAAGCCAAAATCCTTCTGTCAACACCCTCTGTGAGGCCAAGCATTCTCCTTCAGCCTGGGCAATTTCGACTTTGGGATCATGTTTGGAGACTCTATTCTTAACTTATTCTTCTTATTTTCTTGCTTATTTCCTTCCTGGAGACCTCAAAATACATTGCAGAGCTTTTCCAGCAATGCGTGATACTGTGGGGGCAAAGTGGTACATAATCAAATCTGTGTGACCTGGTGAATTGAGAGCTAGAAATAAATGACTAGAAATAAAACCAGTGATCTTATTTGAGTCAGAATCCTGCAATCCCTTCTGAACTTTAGAACTTCTGCAGAACACTCCTGTTTTATACTTCTGTCAAGGATAGTCAATAGCCCTGGATCACTCAGCAGAAAATTTCCATCACTTCTAAGTATTGTCGGAATAGCTTCTGTTAATTTCCATGTCTAAAGCTCTTAGGTTACTGCTCTTATATGTTTATTGGTTGTTTTACATGAGAAATTTAAAAATATTGCTACTATGCTATTTCTTTGAGGTAATGGGCTTTACAATTACAAACTTCGTTCGTCAGTGGTTCAGTGCCCTTAGAGGAAGACCATTCATTCATTTATTTTACTTCAGTAATATAAAAAATATATATATTTATTTCAGTTATTTCTCAAGTTTGAGAATCTTTTACTTCTAAACAATTTACAAAAGGCATTTTCTTTATTTTCTTTCTTTCTTTCTTTACTGATAATGTACTCTTTCCCTTGATGAGTTTTTTGCACAGCCCATTTTGAAACCTTGCTATTTGAAACAGCTTGCTGATGTTTTCTTAAATCACATCCTCTTGCGAGTCCATAAAATCCTGAAGTTATTACAAATAAATAAACGGAGTTACTCTTCATGATGTAAACCAGCTTTGAATGAAGTCATTGAGTGGAAGTTTGACTTGGATTGCTCCTGAAAAGCTGCTCAGACCTAGGGCAACGTTCTGCTTTTCCTCTCTCTGTTGCAGAAATTGGTGAGCAGCTGTTCTAAGTCAACTCAGTGGAGCAAACCCCTGTTGCTTAATGTCTTGTTTTAATTTCCAGCAGGAAACTGAGTATCAGAAAGTCCATACTCTCCACTTCCCTTTCTTTCTCTCCTTTTTCCATGTAAGATTCTCCTGAGTTGCACAGTCAAGTGCTGGTGAAAGAAGTGAGAGATGACAAGTGTCCCTTCTCTCTTGTGTTAGGCGTCCTGTCTTACCCAGTGATGCAGGGCACCTCAATCTTTCCTAAGATCGGTGGAGTTGTCACCAGTATCCAATGACCCAAGCTTCCCTGGGTGGGGCAACAAAGTTCATGGCACTATCGCCAGGAGTAGATGGCACAGTGCAGATTTGGCCACAAGGTGCTGGGCATGAGCAAACAATGCTATGGAATTACATCAATTCTTCACTTGCTTCCCTCTCTTTTTCTTCCCTCAGTGGCGTACTGCAAGCTCAGAGATCTACATGATTATTCTAGCCAGGTTTATGCTATCAAGAAGAAAACTGGGTTTTCCCTGACCTCTTGCAAAGTTCCAAGTCCAACTCTATGTTGCCTCAGTGAACTTCTGCTCCGGAGCCCTATACCCAAAACCTTTGTCCAGCAATTGTGGATTTAGGAAATATTTTATCACAAAATGAATTTATCACACATTTCTATCAAGAGTCTTTGGAACAGTAATCATTTTGATAGTTAGTACTTCCCAGATTTAGAGCACTTTTCACAAGTACCCACAATAACTCAAGCACTAAAACATGTAGAATTCATTCTGTATAACAAGCAAGCAAACAAGATTCTCAAAACTTGTTGTGTTGGGTTTTTTTTAACAGTATCATTAACTATACTGATAATGAAGCAATGTAACTAATAGCGCAAGCATTCAGTGTCAGCAGCCTATCTCAGAATAATGCACAGTAATGGCTGACAGGCTGCTCTCACTACTCCTGACGGAGGGCCAGGCTCAGACACCAGAGTTGTATACCACCTTTTAAATGACGTTGTTATATGAAAAACCCTATTCAAACACCAGGACTATTTGTGGAGTGAGGTACCGCCTAGACTCTTGACCAAAATTAACAAGTATCTGCCCATGAACTCCACAGGAACCAACTCAGAGATGGGAAAAAGGCAGAGAAGGCAACAGGACTGCTGGGAGATACAACAGAAGCCGTTGTAACATAGCTAGAATTTAAAAGGATGATTTTAATAGGTGAAAGTCACTATAAGGATGCTGTTAAGCACTTATGACTGAGTCCTATGTGCTTTTGTCCTTCTGAGTGGATGAGCTGGCTGCTAGACCTGCTGCCCAGGGCCCTGTGCCGGAGGGCTCACCACAGCAAGTGCCCATCCGGTGCTTTGCCGGCCAGTAGGGTCTAGTGCTGCTCAGAGAGTGAAATTGTGGTCCCTCTCCTCCTTCCATTTTCTTTGACCACATTCAGTATAAAAAGAAAACGTTTGCAGATAGTTCTTTATACCCAGAAGTGCTGTGGTAGCCTGTGGTGGTGTGGGGCACCCAGGCCCTCCCAGCCAGGCTGGGCCTGCCATAGGCTGCAGGAGAGGTGGGCCAGGTCTCTCGGACCTGGCAATGTGCTGTGGGTGCAACCAAAGAGCCAGCTGGGCAAACAGCCCCAGCTACAGCAGTGCTTAGCATGGAAATATTTCAATTCCAGACACTGGGGGGTGAGATAGGGAATGGAAAAGGCTTGTTGAAAAAAATGAAACTGTTCACAGAAAGCTGATATTTAAACAAGTTTCAGCCACACACACATTTTCTGTCAATAAACATTTTCAAAAAATACTTGATCATCCCTAGTAGAGTCTGTGACCCATACTGAGCTGTTTTATTACTCCAAGTACCTCTGAACCAGTTAAACCTGCTGTTTTCTCTTCCTCCACATAAGGTAGAGATTTGTTCATCTCATGGGATGCTCAGTCAGCCCTTGGCTCCCCACACTGACAGCCAAGTTACAGTTTCAACTCCGCAAAACAGTGTTTATGTAAGAGCTCATAGAGAGAAACGACACCTATGAACAGAGGAAAAATAATTATATTTGTTTGTGTTATAGGAGCCCTCAGCAGTCCAACTCTGCCTTGGGCCCCAGTACATAGCACAGGGTAAGATCATAGCTGCAGTTTGAAATGACTTGTAATCTAATTAAGATAAGATGCAACTCACTGGTAACAAACAGTTGAGAAGGGATCAAGGATTGTGAAAGCAATGTCCTCTTGAAAGTAGAAGGGAAGGGTAGATTTTCTCAAATCGACAGATCTGTTGAAAAGTCTCATTGCATACCACAAAAACAAATAATTGAAGGTTGTAATAAACCTCAAGAGCAGGTAAAACCACATATAACTTGAGCTTTTCCTTTTTTTTCTCACACGAGTCTTTCGTGTTTGCACCTTTAACTGACATGTAAGCTAGCATGGTGCATAGAAGTCTATATGTTGGCATGCCATATATACTGCAGTTGTCTACCCAGGGCTTTAGATGTAGAGCCAGTCTCCAGAAGGCAAAGTCTTGGCAACGATTTTTTCTTTTAAAAAAGCCTTGATAACACCTGAATTATGTGTAATCTTGGGGGATCAGCACCCTGAACCTGTAAACATGGTGCTGTGAAGAAACAGGACAGAGGTATGAATAACCCTCCTTTACCCAAAGAGTAACCAAATCCTAAAATTAGCCCTAAACTTCCATATCTTGGTATGAACTGTTTCCACATAAGCTGTCTTCTTGTAAGTACCTAGGTAGTGTGCTTACCTCAAAGTCCTAGTGACACCCTTAATCTCACATATGCCAGCTCCCATTGTTTTTCTAACCGATTAACCAAAATTCTGGAAGGAGTAACTGCACATTTCTGTTTTTAATCCAGCAAAATCATTTTCCTTTAACAACTGTAGGAAGCAGTCATTAGGAATACAGGCATACAGGACATTGTAAATCAATCAGAATTATGGCTGGCACAGAGACACATGCTAAACGGTGTAATGTCCTCCCCTGGCGATGTTTTAGGATGTCATGATGTAATACACACAGAAACACTGACATGCACACAAGGACTAGTTTCAGTAGCTGTTCAGAAACAGCCTGTAAAAGAAAAATGCTTTGCAGAAGGTGACAATGATTCAAACTGTAACACTCCTCTCTGGATCTATCTTCATGAGAAAACTAGATTGCAGCACTGAGATTGTCACTATTTTCTTTGGGGGAATTTTATCAAAATAAAATTTTTCCTTTTTTTTTTTTTTTTTTAAGTTACATACTGATTAGTGGCAAAAAAAGGCAAAATAATTAAAGTAAAAAAACTGTTAATCGCATAGTCAGAGATTGTTAGTTGAGGAAGTGGAGAACTGAAAAAGTCATTTTTTCAGTAAAACCTTGACTGGAAATTTCCATTTAGGAATGAACATACTGAAATCCCAAAGCTTTTGTATAGCATAGTCTTGAAAAGTTGTAAATATATAAATTAGGAAGGTGTTCACAAAACTTTGCAGCTGCTACAGCCAAGTGCTCTGTTATTTCAATCTGTTACAACCAGCCATAGTTAAAATATCCATCAGTCAGATTGCCAACCTCCATTTCTAATGATTTCAGCATTACTCCTAGAACTGCATAGCTCTAAATGCCCCCGAATTCTTTACTCTAGCCTGGTCTAATTCCTCAAAAAAAATGGAAACCTTCAAAAAGAGTACTGGTTAATACATCTAAAAGATAAAAAGAGATGTTCAAGATGTGAAGCACAAACTATTTGTGATGAGTTAGCTCCTTGGATCACAAACAAGGATGTTAACTCAATTTCTATGTTAAACTAACTATAACTTGCCAATATACTATTTTTTCAAATATTTATACATAAATACCATATATTTCTTCATTTCCTGCCTTGACTCACATGAATAGAAATGAGTAGATTGAGGCCTGTAGTGTATAATGAAAAGGTGAAATGAAGGCTATGAAGACAGTAAGGTACCATTTTTGTATAATTATTTAATGCTTTGTGAAAATTGATTCAGACGAGGAACACTTAATTTTCAACTACTCATTTAACTTGAAGAGTGTTAACTGTGAATAAGACAAACACACACTTGGAAAGAATATAGCACAAAACAGGACAGTGAAAAACTGTCCTGCCTTTGGCTGTGAGCTTTGCAGCAACTTTCTTGGCCTCTTCATTTACCACTAAAATCTTTTTTTGTTTGGAAGAATAGTGTCATTCTCCTTCAGCAGGAATGCAAGATGATAAAATGTGGTCATACTGTGAATCTGCAATTCTCTGTACTCATTTTGATCTCTACTTGCAGGTCAGATCCCGTGTGGCTAAGTAGGATTCACAAGCTTGCAAAACTAGCATTAAGGGAATGCAGCTACTCCCATAGCTGCTGGTAGAAACTATACTCAGTAAATATGAGCCTGAGGTCTAAAACAGAATCAGAAAACCTGAGGTTGCTACAGTAATATATATTTTGATAAATTTTTTCCATGCATTTTTCTAATTCACAGTTTATTATAATAATAGAGAATCTGAATGCAAGTAAATGGTACCCTGTGAATCACTTTTACTAGGATTTGATAATCCAGAAAAAAATGTTGCAGAAGACTTCTATTTTGTGTTTTTTTTTTCATTTTGTTTTGTTTTTAAGTTTTCTCGGGAATTTTTAAGGTCTCAGATGAATCCTGCTTGGAGAAGATGGGATGGGCAGTCGACTTCTAACCAAATAGCCTTTTCTCCATCTACTCTGGAAAGGTCACTCTGGATGAAATCATTGCCTTTGGGACCTACACCAGAGAGCTAGTGAAGAAGCGTATGGGGAGTACAAGAAAATATCATCCTTTTATGATGAATAGGTTGTGGGCTTTAAAGATACAAGTAAGGTAAACTAGGCTCTTTCTACAGGGCAAGGAGAGCAAGACTAGCATGAAAGGTGTTAGTTTAATGCCTCTGGCATCTGGCCAACACAAAGGCTATGAGGTCACATCATTTTGGAAAGTGCAGGGTGAGAACCAGCGCGGGAGGTGAGGCAGCCATTATGCACACCAGCATAAGACGTGGTCTCCCACCAGCTGCTCTAATTTATAGGATCTGTGACTGTGCAAGCTGCCCTCAAGACTGAAGGAATACAAAATGAACTGAATGCTCTGTATGTCTCTATGAAACTACGTATTCTGTTCGCTTCCCTATCAGAGTCTCTGGTTTTTCATCTATACATTAAAGGCTGCTTCAAGTCACTGAATAAGCTTAAACTTCACTTGTTTAGTGGTAGCTGACTGCCTCTTGGTCACAGACTGGTGATCAGCCAGCTTCGCACATTGCATTTGTTCACAGAATCACAGAATGATTGAGGCTGGAAGTAGCCTGTAAGGACCACCTGGTCCAGCCCCTACTCAAGCTGGGACATCCAGAGCAGAGTGCCCAGGACCATGTCCACATGTCTTCAGGAGATCTCCAAGGAAGAGACTCTGCAGCTTCTTTCAGCAGCCTGTGCCAGTGTTCTGTCTCTGGCACTTATCTGTCCCTTCAAAGACAATCAAGGAAATATGTGTCTTTTTCATGCAACTAATGGAACCTTAAATAAAACATTGCTATAATATATTAATCTCTATACTTTTTTCCTAATTGTTGGGGTCTATAGGTATAAGCTACCTACTCACCAGGTGGCATCCAAAAGGACACCTGCCCCTACAGTTTTCTTCTGTAATTCGAGAAAATTTGTACAGGTAAGTGTACAGCAGAAGCAGAAAACATGCAGATCCATCCACAGTGAGGTGCATTCTTTGTTCTTTACATAGATGTCTGCAGTATAAAGAGAGGTCAGATATTGTACAGAAGGGCTCACAGTCTTCTAACAGAGAGTCCTATGGCCAGAGCAGAAAAACTCCTACAACATATCCATTCAGATATGTTCACTGGTCCCGCACTGAGATGTCCATCAGCCCAAATGTTGATGCTTTCCTGAGTGCGGACAGTGAGCAGGACAGCGTTGGTCTTCCCAAACAGAAGGGCTGGATCAGAGGGGAGCCAGTCTTCAAGCCTGGCAGTCACACTCCCAATTTAGACAAGATAAAAGCAGCAAAGGAGAGTTACAGCACAACCACAGCATCTCAGTTGTTACGTATTACTTGAACACAATGTGTTTCTGGTTAGTTTAAGGAAGGATAAACAAGATTTAATATCTGGCAATGAACACAGGAGTTTTTTTCTTTGCCTATAAATGATATTTGTATTTGTTCAGATTTCTGTAGCTTCTACTCTCTCATAAGACTCTGTTCCCCGCCCTAATTTCCCATATTCCATGTTTCCAAAAGCATGAGTTGTTGAGCTAATGAATTAAAACATTCTGAGGTTTGGTTTTGGCTCTGTGGGTATCTGTGCTCTTTTACTGCCATAATCCAATGTGACAACTTTATTGTCCTAACAAACATTAGCACCTATTGTAGAACTGTAATAAATAAATAAATAATTAGGATTGCTTTAGTTAACAACTTTCCCCAGAAAAGATCAAATTCTACCTACTGATAATTTGTTTTCTTCACAGTGTTTCCCTTTACATACAATAGCACTCTACTTGCCTGTCACTCTACAGGAAAGTCTGTGGGCAAAATGGACTAGAGTAGGTCTTAAAGATCAGCTTCTGCAACAGGCTGGATCAAAAGGAGTCCATTCCTCTTTACAGTTTTCATCTGATGCTTATGAGCCTGAGATGTACAAGGCATGTCTGTGAACTCACCTCCCACCCCAAGAAGCTTGCACTTCCAAAAGTCAAGTACACCAGCACAAACCAGATAAAAGAAAAGTCCCACCTATGCTAAATCAATGTGCAAAAATCAGTACCAATAAGGGATCAATTTCTACATTAGAAATGACTTAAATTTTTTTATACAACATCAGTCATGTTCAGTATGAGGCTGTTGCTCCAGATGAATGCCTGTCCAAAAATACCCACACCCTAGATCTACTGCTAAGTAAATAAACTGTAATGATCCCAAAATAAAATATGAAACACTCCATTATCCAAGGCTTGCAAAGCAATGTTTTAATGATGCATATGGTCTTTATTTGACCCATAATGGTTCTTTGCTGTAGTGACAAGAGTTAAACTTCCCAATGGAATAACAATTTCATGTAACCCATCCTACTCACAGTGAAACAATCAAGCCTTCTCTCCCAGTATCTGTTTAAAGCCTGTACTCAAGGGCAACTCTTGAATAGCAATGGAATGACAGAATAGTGAAATACAGATAGAATTCTCTGGGAAAAAAAAATAAATAAATAAAAGAAAAAACATATTTTTGGAGAAAAACAATAATGCATTGGGGCATAAGTAAATTGTCTACTGTAGAATACTCCCTTAGGAGAGAAAGTGCCCTCTTGTCATCTTTCTACACAGGGGATGGAAGAGCCCTGCTGTAGTGAGATGCTTGGTGCAGGCAGAAGCTGCCAGTGATCTCCCTGCGGAAATACCTTCCTTTCTTTCTTCCCTCTTTTCCTCCTTAAGCATGGCAAAAGGAGCAAACAGAGGTCACCATGGCTTGCTTCTCTTGCCCCTCTCCTCAGTCCTGCTGGGGCAGGCATGGCTCTTCAGCTGTGGCCTCTGCTGCCAAGAAATCATGGGCTGCCTTTCAGTTGAGAATGAGATGACAGGCAGTGTCAGTGTCTCTCTCCTCTTTCAGACTAGTTGTTTCCTTGCAGCTGTGTGCTTAAGAAACTGGCTAAAAAAAATAAATGCATTTCAACATATTAATCACTCTCTCAAATTCCTGTTATTTTCTACATTTGTGAAACAGCTCCATGTCATTAAATGGCAGAGGTATGATCTGTTCTGACAGTATTAGACCCTATTATTTACAGTCATCAGTGCTGGGTTTGTGATATTCTGTGATAACCAGCAGACTACGTTATGCACTGATGGAATCAATCTGATCTTAATTTGATTTCTTATGACATTTTGTTTAAATGATTATACAAATACAGCAGGCATCTGTTAGGAGCATCTTTGGCACGGTTCAGGGAAATCTTATTTCACTCAGCTTTCAGCCCTGAGTTAAATTAATTACTGCTTGGGGAAGGGCAGGAACAGACACAGGTATATACGATGTGTGTGCTACACATGCCTTTCTTCTCTCTTGGACTGGAGTGGTGTACAGTGTGATTTTAAAGTCTCCTGCCCACCCTTCTTCTTCTGCCCCAGCCTAAATAAATACACTTCACAGCCACAACGGCTTGACACAGTGAGGCAACATGTAATCCCCAAAGGAGGAGGCAAATCTCTCTAACTCCCAGCAGACACAAACCTGCCTCATGCACCACTCCACCAGGGAGACTGCAGTGTCCATCTTCAGCCCCAGGCACAGACCCCCACCTGCAGCACACAGAAGTGGGGGCACAGGGACTGTGGGGGAGCAGTCAGTGGCTGGTTGCATTTTTCAGCAGGGAAGCGATTTGGCAGATCTGCATCTCATGCTGAAATCCCTGATTAAGTTTCAAAGGGGCAAGGGATGTCAAATCCTGTTCTTCACTGTGCTGATGGGAACCGGCACAGCGCACAGTTCAGAGAGCAGAATTTAGATAGCTGTATGTGAAAGTCATAAGAGAAATTATTCACACTGTGTTTTGCACCTAGTGTTAGAAGGGAAAGACAGAAGTAAAAATTGAGGTGATCATTACATTTATCAACTACAAATAGAATATCATGTATTTTAGTCATAAGTAATTTCTCTGTGATGTACTTTGAATCTGAGTAGGTCTTTTATGTAGTTGGTCTTCATTTCCTGATGGAGAAGACAGAGAGGAATCTTCTTGCCCTTTTTTGCATGCAGCCATTTCCCAAGTGGAAGTTTACTATTGAGACTTACAGCTAACATACTTAAATGCATTGGAAGAGTTTAAGGCTTCTATTCATCTTCATTAAAACCAGTTTGAGTTTGATAGCTGACTCAAGGGTAATTTTTCCCATCGGGAGCAAAAAGACAGATCTTCTGCTGACTTAGGTAGTGATTTCAGACAAATTCCATTAGTTTGGTTTATGGAAAGTGAGGTTAATGGCACATCCATCTCTACAAAGTAATCTGACAACAATTTGTGGGGGGAAAAAAAAAAAGAAAGAAACCAAGCCTGTGAAGGTCTAGGATAGTACTGTAAATGAATTTGGTTGAATTCTCATCTAAGAATCAGAGTAGAGAAATCTGTATATATCTGTGCCACTACTTTTATATACAGGGAGTCAGTACAAGGTTATCCCTCTTGTTTAATATGATGAGGAAGAGAGCGGGACCAAGACTTGCTGGGAGAGGAACCGGGAGAATAGGTCTTGTCTCCTTCCTATTGTGGCTGATCCACACATGAAAGCAGCAGGATGAATGCTGCTGAAAGTAGCAGAGGAGACAGCATGAGTACCTATTAGGTCAGAGTGCGCTTCAAAATTCACCCCATGGACTGTGGTTGTGTTGAGCTGTTCTATGAGTGATGGTAAGGAGAAGGCAGAAGGCTGTACCTGAGTGGGGGAGCTGCCCTCACATGCAGCACACAGTGCTATAGTTCTCTGTTCAGTCCTCAGCAAAATGAAAAGAGTGCACTACTCTGTGTCTGGCTCACAAACAGCCTGTGGATGTCCAAGGATGGGAGCAAGAACCCAGCAGAGAAACACTACATCCAAAATTTCAGGAATTTTTAATAATTTTTGAGAGTTGACAATGGGATATATTTTATAAGGGCAGCTAGGAACAGGGCAAGGGAAAATGGCTTTAAACTGAAAGAGGGTAGATTTAGACTAGATATTAGGAAGAAATTCTTTATTGTGAGGGCAGTGAGACACTGGAACAGGTTGCCCAAAGATGCTGTGGATATTCCCCCCGGAAGCATTCAAGACCAGGCTGGATGGCGCTGTGAGCAACCTGGTCTAGAGGGGGGTGTTCTGCTTATACAGGGGGTTGTACTAGATGATCTTAAAGGTCCCTTCCAACCCGAACCATTCCATGATTCTATGATTCTATGATTCTATGATACTAGATTCTTCTTCTTCAACAGCTCTATCTGAGGGTACGGTGGTCCAGAAATGAGCACTGTACAATCCTGCCATCATTCACACATAGTAGGGGCCTTTCCAGCTACAGATTTCTCTGTTCCAACTCTCCTGTTACTACTCAGCAAATAACACATTTGTTATGTCTTATGGGAGCTCAAGCGAAACAAAAGTGGAAGGCATCTTGAAGAGGTTTGAAATTAAAGGGATATAAATTCTCTGTCTCTAGTTAGAAGGGCACTGTTGGACAAGACATCTCATACCACCTTGAAAGTTTATCATCTCCATCTTCCCTTCCAAACAGATAGATATATTGACACAGGCTTCCATTGATAGATGCTGTCAGATCTACTGATGAAACAGCTACATGGGAATTAGGTATCTTTGCTCATGATGTTACAGCTGCTGTCTGTGCTTTTGCACTAAAGGCCAAGGCAGTGTTTATGGCTATCAGCCAAAAAATCTCGCTACAAAAACAAGAAAATATGATTAATCCCCAAAAAGTCAATTCATGTGCTTCAAGTTAAGCAAAATATTTTGCAGAATTGGATCTGATTCTGCAGGCCAAACCTGCAGGATTCAGTCCCAGATTTATTACTGATTCATCCTTTAAACAAAATTCAGGTTTTGATTTCAATTGCTCTGCAGCAGAGCTGTAGAAGAAGCCAAAACACCTTCCCAGGGATTATGCCAAGCAGTAGTTTTGAACAGGTTTGGGGCAGTATTCAATGAACTGTAACTAATCATTTTCATCTTATCGCCTACAGAGTCATTGCATTGGAATGATGTTTGGCTAATTTTCCAAAGGACACATTTACTACGGATTGTTCAGCAGAGCTGCCAAGAGTGACAGTGAGCCAAAACATACTCTGTCAAGGGAAGTGTTTGGCTGATGAAATTATAAATAAGTCATCAACCAAAAGTCTGTTAAAATGAATTGTCATTAAATGTTTCTCTAAATACAGTGTTTAATCTCAAACTCCAAAATAGGAACTGCAAGACAGTCTTTCCCTACCTCATTCACAGATCTCCTCTTTGAACACATCATGAGAATATTAAGTTAGTTAATTTAAGCTATATGTGCATGTGAGCACATGCAGAGAAGCGAAGTCTGTGATATGTTTTACATAAAGCAGGCCATTGTGCACTGATTATAATGTGTAAAGAGGAAATATGTTTATACCACAATCTATTCTAAACTCAAATAGGCAGCAGTACTCTGTGTTTATAAATATAAATGCAAAACCTATGTTAAAATAATGTTACGGGTCTGGATTCTAACCACAAAAGCCAGGAAATTCAGAAGAAAAGTTGGAGGTTTGGGCCTGATTCTGATTTCGCACTCTACCCATGTAAGTCCAGTGTCTTCAAAAATGTCTTGTATTAGAAAAAAAACATAACTTTTTGCCTGAGGCACTCCTGAGAGGCCTTAGGTATGGCAACACTTGTGCAAAGCATTATCATATTTAAGTCTAGAGCTAGATAGAAGAAAAGCATGTAGGCAGCTGTTGTGGGGTCCTCCAAGGCTTCGCTTAATCTAATGAAGTGTATACATGTATATGTGAGTATATGCAGGAGGGAAAGGAGGAAAACACACTCTTGGCAACATTCTTTTGTCCTCCAGGGCACATGCAGGCTTCATGCAAAGCTTGGAGCAAGCTAAATATTATCAGTCTTTAGAAAGTGTTTATACAATTAATAGTTCTCATGATTCATAATTCACAACTTTATACAACTACATTTTAAAGAGCCTGCAACAAAGGAACACAGCCAGGGATGTCCCCACTGAGATGTACAACTGAAATATTAATTAAGAAACATCAGCAAGTGATGTTTCTGAGGGGGAAATTACCTAACACAGTCATGTGTTGTTCATAGCGCACAGCTACGGAGCAGTGAAGAAAGATCACTACTGCTACGGTTTGTTTCATCTGAGGCTTTGTTCCTCAAAATTCCAGGTGCATTTCTTTTAGTAAAACTGGTTTTGAGTGTCTAGTTTTCCATAATGATAATACCAGTTCTGAGAACTGTGGCACGCAGTAAGGATATCACTGTGCTGAACAGAGCAAAACCTTCTTTGAACGATAACGCTCGGTGTGTGCATTCCAGCTGACATGTTTTGGAGCTTCTGGGTGATTGTAAAGCAATCTTGCATTTATCCAGCGAGGTGGTGAAAACAAGTCACCAGACCGTAGTGGGACATTTCTCAATAAACATCAGCCCAAGATTAGGTAGAGAAACTAAAAGGTCACGGTGAGCTTCCTAAAAGAAACCTCAAAGAGGAATTTAAGTAGAATTTGGGAATTGGGACACTAAGTAGACAGTGAGCTACTCATGAACGTGCACTGCTTGGACTCTTAAGGATCTGCCTACATACAATGGCAAGTGTAGTACAAATCCCTTAATCTCTGCTTTGTTGGTAGCTGGCAAAATCAACCTTGACTTTCCTGAATATGCCCAAAAGAGAGAGTTGACATCTATTTTTTCTATGATATTTCATGAACCTTCCTGAGAAAGAAGAGAGATGAGTCACATACCTCAGTAAGGGTCCACACTCACGTCTTCATGGAACCAATGTCTTCCTACAGACTGCACTAGTTGGAGGAGCTCTCTCATTCCCCACATTGGAGCTTTCTTCTGGGCTGGAAGTAAGACAGTATAGCAAGGGAGGAAGGTGACAGCATCCATGCCTGTGTCTTAATAACAACTCTCTACTATCAACAGTAAATATCAGGTGAAGTGAGGAAGGACCTTGTCTCACAATTCTCAAAACAATTCTACTGGAAAATCTAGTGAGCAGAACTGACGAGCTTCAAAGCCAGGCTGTCCAGCACACTTATTCAGAGAAAAAGGCAGTCCAGTGCACAGATGATATGAAAGAAAGGAGTAGTAACATGGTGAAACAATTATGAACAATGGTAGAGTCCCAAAACACATCAAGAAAGATGGGATATACTAAAGGAAACATTTCAATAATAGGTATGTTTGCTTAGATTCATATCACTTTCAAAGGAATTGTGAAAGGGGATCATGTTAATGTTTCTGTTCCCAGTTAATGAAAATTGTGCTTCTGATGTTTTCTGTAGTATCCATCAAATAATATTTAATGAGACACAACTTCAGCTGCAAATACACTGATCATCTTTCTATGAATAACACTGATGCACTTTATACATTCAAGGATCATTGTTCTACTAGCCAGTCCTAAAGTTCATTACTGTAGAAAATCTGTAAAAAAGGCCACATATCATGTCCTAGTCAATTTTAGTTTATTTAAACTAGTATTGTTCTTTCCGATTAATTTATTCTTAAATGCAGTGGCCTTACAAAAACGGTCAAATATTTAAAAAAAAAAAAATCTAAAAAACATCAGAAGTGTTTATGGAAGCTGAAGGACTGGAATTGAAGTCTCAGTTCACAAACTCTTGTAAAAACCATTTATCTACTCAACTGAAGCAGTATTCCATGGGCAAAAAGTGGATGGGAGAAAGCTCAGGATAAGTTCTTACCCCAAGGGTAGCAAATAAAATGCCAGGAAACTTGTTCTTCATTAAAAAGCCATAATGAGACACACTGTACAAATAAGTGTACCAGATGAGCATTACTATATAAGGCTGGATAGAGAATACAAATGCAGGGATAGAAACCCAGCCTCCAGACAAACTCACCAACACAGATCAACAAGAAAGCAAATGGAAGGTTTTAAGCAAATTAAGTTGTCCTACAGCAAGCACTTATCAACAAATTTAATACACTGAGACAAGTCAAGCCTCAATGAGAGAAGTCGTCCCAAAGGAATAATATTCTTGTCTTGTTGTGCAGAGAGCATGTTTGCATACTCTGTGTCTGTAGTTAATGGGTCCTGGGAGATCTATACATAATTTCTATTACATCTAGATGAAGTTGTCTCCCTAAATACGTACTGAAGTGTTGAATTTTTATAATACGCCCCTTCTACAAAGAACACAGAAGTAATATCAAGTAATTATTGATCTAGACTTGGGAAAGGTTTAGATGTTTATTAAAAATTCATATTTCTCTTAGAAATATTGTCTGACAAGATTTGGCATACGTGGTTGGAAACACTCAAGTCTGAGAGCAGTAAGTCTGATCGTCCGCCCATAAGCCCTGGAAGCTTCACTGCTGTGCTCGTAACCCTGTGCTGAAATGAGGACTCAAGACCACAGTCCACAAGTCAGGGAGATGATAGCCGGACATCATGTTTCTTATGGTTTTCAGGCTTTATTTCATTTGTGCTGATATAAATCTGGAATAACTCCATTAGGGATAGCTATGTTACTGTATCAGCCAAGATTTTTATCTCTGGAGAGTGATCAAGGCTCCTGATGCATGGCGCCTTACTTGGTAGTACAGAAAATTAAGAAGTGTGTTCAGACTTCTCATTTATTTTCTCCCTATTCCTGACAAAACAGTTAGTAGTGAACTGTATGTGGACAAAATCAATCGACTTAAAACTTGTAATAAATTGTTTAAGAAATAATTACATCTAAAGATTAGACTTGTGGGAAGATAAATATATACCATTTACCAAACGCTTGGAGTTTTGAAGGATTTTTATTAATGTAAACAGACCCAGAAGAAAACACCAATGTCCTTATCAACTTCTCTCTTTTTTTTTTTTTCTTTTGTAAACACTTCTTAGGCAGTTTCCACAACCTATTTGGAGATTAAGAATTTTTTTTTTAGATCAACACTTTAATGGCAAAACAACTTTGTGATTTCCCTATTGCCCTTCTATGGACAAATACTATGGATTATGTTCGCTGATAATCCACCTGGTGATCTATCACCAGATGATAGCGTAGGTTATAATACATTTCCTTGTGCTTATTCCTTTCCTTGTACTTCATCAGGCATTTCAGAGTGCATGAGTGCCAATATCAAGATAACTCCTCTGCAAGAGGAACTAAATGTGACCTGGTGTTAAGTTCATGGCTTAGGTTGGAGATAACTCTGTGCTGCTCAAAGGCTCTGTTAGAAAAGAAATCAATAAATAACTAACTAATCAGAATTCCGAGCTCTGTCTCTTTTCCTGGAGCCAAAAAAAAAAAAAGCAGCTCTGACCAGCACAATGGAGCTAGACTAAGGGAAGTGGGGAGGTGAAAGACTCCTTAGTTTCCAGGTAAATCTGATGAGGATTTTCATCTTAAGAAAGAAAGAAAAGTACCCATGAGAATTCCAGTGTTAGTAGACTGAGAATGAAGAGGGCAAGTGCTATTTTTCTCTCAAGGGATAAAGCATCTCTAAAAAGAGTGCCTTGTAAAAAGGGTCTAACAACATGCCTTACACTTTGCCCAATGGGTTCTCAGCTTTTCAAGCCTCCCATGTGCATTTGTGCAGAGCTCTGAAAGCTCTGCTTATTCTCTGTGCACATCTAAACTTTGAACCTTGCCCAGTCTGATCACCAGCATGCTACTTGAGGGTTTGGACAGAAAGACGCTGTTCTTTCTGTCAGCAGTGAGCAGCTGCTATGTGATGACAAAATCTTTGCCCAGAAACTCCAAAATCCTTTTACATCAAGCAGCACACAATCTAGGAGCTCACTGAGTCTCACTCGCTTAGTCAACTGACACAAATCTGAAGCAGCTCTCAAGCTACTGAGTTGTTTAAAGTAAATGTAGATACAGACTGCCAGTTTTCATGCCTTCAGTTGTACTTTTGTGCTCACACCAAGCCATAAATTATTCATTATTTGGAATATTTTTTTACAAATTTGTGTGGTTCCTTTTTTCTGTCTGTCAAAGAAAGTCTGAAAGGCTCACTTCTGTACCCAAAAATGCATCCAAAACTTGTGGAAGAAAGTCCCTGTCTTCAGGCGACATGGTGCTGTCTTCATTCCCATTTTCCACAGTGGTTTCACTCTTTTCAGTCTTTAATGTGGTCTCTGGCACCTTGAAAGCAAGTAAGCCCATCTCAGCCCCTGAGTGCCAGCAGCACAATATCCCCAGCCAACATGCCATTACCCACGGCTGAAAGCTGGGGTCGGGGTTCCAGCAGAGGGGTGTGAGGACATCCAGAATTCATCTGCAGGCTTAGGTTCCAATCCCAAAACCGACAGTGCAGCAGTTATCCAGAAAGCTTTACCACCAGAGTCAAATAACATCCAAAATATTGGGATTTATGCACATGTCAGAGACTGATTGCAGCTTGTCAGACACTCCAGGCAAAGTGATTTTAGAGCAATTTCTCCAATTACCAGTCTTTTTGTTTGTGTGGACCACCAAGAACAGACACCCAGAAATCTCCCCTCTCCATTAAGGATTTGGCATAATATACACATGCATATACGCATAGACACACAGAGAGAAAAGAAAAGAAAAAGCACTGTAATGCCTGCAATTTCCTATTTCATTGACTGGATTACTTTTTTGAGACTGGTTAAACAGACGCTGCACTGGGTGGTTAGCGATTATCATTTTTCTGCAGTGTTAGGGTACTTGACATTTTCATTCCTCAGTGACTCCAGTTAAAAACAAATAGGTCTACCTGCAATCCACATCTGATCGCCAGATGGTTTCTGTGCCTATGAAGCTCCCATCTCCAAGTGAATTCAAATGACCTCACACATACATCTTCAAACATTGCTATCTGACCGCAAAAATGCATGGAAAATGCAACATCTGTACATGTCTGCATCTTAAATCCCTGTTGTTTTACAAAATATATTGCTTGTCACCCTGAAGTCTAAAGTCTCTTAATGATCTGCAGAGCGAGATGCAAATAGTAGCCTGTAAGTTTAAAGGTTGCATGTCGCATTAGAAAATTTAATTTCAACAGAAGGTCAAAAGATATCAAACTATTCACTTGGAAGCGAACAAATAGATCCTGTTAAGGACTCCAAAACTTCCCCAAAGCAAAACTATGTGTGTCCGTAATGCTGTATATTGTGCATGTTATCCATGTAGCTGATATATCCAAATATGTAAAATAGCCACAAGACTTCATGAAGACACTGCTAATACTGTCCAATTGTTTTGGCCTATATAACAAAGCACTATTAACAGATTCACACAGCTGGTAATATCCAGCCTTGTTTCAAGGGAATACCTTGTCATATCAAAATCACTGTACATGTAAACCCATTTTCCCAACAAGCCTGTAAACACTGGCTCATTTAAATGGATGGATATGAAAACAGATGGGATATCACAAACATTTTCCAAACTACAACAGACTTCTAGGCCAATTAAACATGGTTAGTTTTGAATGGGAGAGGAAATAGTTTTCTTTGCTGTTGAATGTCAGAAAAAGTTTTACCTTCAGGCATAAAGGCCCAGGTCATTTTTGGAAACTTGATAAAATTAATCAACCCTACATGAACTTTTTACCAAAACAAAACAACAAGAAAAAGTAAAAATACATAATGAAATATCACTGGAAACACAGGAATGGAAAAAAAAAAGAGATTTTGAGTTATACAGTACTTGAATAAGAGCTTTTCCTCAACATGGCTTAACCAATCAGGATGGAAAAATGTTATTTTGTTACTCTGAACAGAATATAAAATTGGCAAAAAAAAAAAGCGGTTGTTTTATTATTGCTATGCTCTTTTAAGTTTAAATACTATAATGAGAAGCCAGGCTTACATATTTGTTCACTGCAAAGCCAGTCTGCAACATTTAAATTTCAGACTGTTCTCCTTTTATTTTAATTTTTTTGCTTACAAAGTAAACCAAAATTCTGATGCTCAAGAACTGCTATTTGCCTCCTGGGAAATTCATTAAGATGACTGCTTACTAAGGAGGAAATGCCAGTGCAAGTTATTTGTCCCTTCTGCTGCAGCATGACTTAATTTAAAAGGGAAGAAATCAGATTTGAAGGCTCTCAGAACAGCGAACCTCACCAAAGCCTGGCATGCCAAGTGTCCTGCACTGACGCATGCTTAGCTCCTTCAAAAGCCTTCATCACACAGCAGTGTCAATAGTGGCCATCAGGAAGAAAAGAAAACACTGGAGAAATTCAGTTAATCTATCCTAGTAGACGAGGTCATGACAGGACCACGTGCATAAATAGTAGAGGTATTATTTTCAGATGTAGATGTCCCAAGAAGGAATGAACCAGCTGGGGAAAGGCCTCCTTCTACATCCCCTGAACAAATGGTTGCATTTGGCTGGGGAGAGAGTGGGCTGGGGTGGCATCCTTTTCTCTCTGTGTCTGCATAAGGGAAAATGGGAGCAAACAATTGCAGCAAGGACAACAGGAAAATCTCTTCTGTTACACCTGAGGGGCAGAAAGACAGGGGCATGGGATAAAGGAAGGGAGAGGCTGGTTTTTTGTTGTTGTTGTTGTCTTCATTTTCATTTTCACTTTCTTCTTCTGTATGAAGAAGAGATTAATATGAACACTCAGGCCACAGTTGGTGATGTGTCTTTGAATACTGACCTCAGAGTGAGCTCCTTCAGCCGCACACATGGGATCTGCCTGGCTGCCTGAGCTTTAAATCCTTGACAGTGCAAGGATTAACCATATACACTTTAAACCAAACAAATGCAGTCAGAGCAATGTCCTTGAGGGTTTTTCAGTGATTCTGTGGCATCTGACATTTTAAAGCTTTCAGGCTTAGATTCCATCCATACTCTGAACTGTTCTTTGCACAGCTCCCTGCAACAAAAGCATTTCGTTTCCCTTGAAGCTGCTGTTGCAAACACTTTTTGCACCACTTGTCAGATGTGAAGAGAGGATGATATAATTGAGCCTGCTTTTAAAAAAAATCAAACTGACATAATATTGCTAGTAACTTGACAGCTTTATGTAAAGCCTTCCCCAGAAAATCCAAGCTGATCACACTGCTGAAGACAAGCAGAGGTTAGAGAGAAGGTTTAGGCTCTAGGACTCCTAGACTCAGCCTTTCAGAGGTTGGGCCATATTTAGCTTGCCCTTTGACATGACCCAGCCTCAAACAATAGCTTTGTGGGTATGCTAAATGACCACATCTTGCCAGTTGCTGCCAAATTAATGAGCCCATGTCATTTTTAGTTTACAGTTCAGTCATAAAGCAGCCAAGTGGAAAATGAGTCAGGGACCGTTAAGGAGTGTCACGCAAATTTTCAAAGAGTATAGTCCCTAATTCCTCACTCCCCCTTTCAGAAGTCTCTAATCATCATTCTCTTTCCTCTCTTTGCTTTCTTCAGATTCTCTAAAGATCCCCCTCACTGTGCAAAAGAGGCTGGTGAGAGAAACTAGGTGCTGGTGGCTCAATACAGAGAACTCCAGGGGGGTAAAATGCAACCTGCACTCATGATGTGCACAAAAAATAAAGTGATCTGACCAACCACCTCAGCTTGCAGGGGGAGCATGTGCAAAAAACAACTGGAGGGGACAGGAGCAAGGGGACAGAAGCTTTCATGTGAAAACTGTTGGGTAAAGGGGAATCCTACCCAGAAAAAATGCTTGAAGATGAGCACAGTGTAATTTTCCACTCTCTTACATCATTTACAGGTAAAAAACCCTCTCTCGGTGAAACCTGTCTTCCTATCCCCACTACTATTAAATTATTCCTGGTCTGCAGTTTAATCACAAACCTAAAACTTAGTTCAGGGTTGAAAAACTTTTTGCAGCACTAGGATGATCAACATTCTTGTGCAAGTGGTTCTAAATGCTTTAAATCTGGAACCACACAGATTTTGTCAGCTTTCCACTTTGGCTTTGAAATTTTGAACAGCTTTACTCTTCCCTGGTGTGCGGAATCAAACTCAATAACCACAAAGTAGTTGTAAAAGCAGGTATTTTTAATCAGTGCGGCACAGACACTGGGTGCAAGGAGGATTGTTCCTCCTAATTTGGTTCCTAACCATCAGGAAAAATCGTGCTATAGATATAGGCCAAACTAATACATAATCAATAGTTTTCCTGGAATTTGGTTACATATTCATTACAACCCCGAGAGTTCATTAGCATGCAGACCCTCCCCTCTTGCACGTGTGTAGTAGGATGTGGGATGAAGATGCGTTGTCTTCCTCGTGAAGGCTTCTGACCTTTCTCACTGTAATCTTCTGACCCTTCGGGGGGGCATCCCTTCAAACCGGTTTCTCCTTGCCCTGAGAACATCTAATCACCTCCCTGCCAGATGTCCTTGGGCTGTTCTCAAACCTTATCAGTATGGCCTTCATCCCCCTCACTGTCCCAGACCCAGTGTCTGCCATCCCTTATTTTCTAACAAGCACTACATTCTTGTTTCTATAAACTATCTCTAACTATTTCCCTTCACCCCCCTTATTCTCAGTCACCGTGAAGCCTTCTTGTCTTCTTACTTTCACTTATGGGGCCCTTCTCACCTTTCATTCCCCATTTATTTCAGCTCCCACCTGTGATTTACCTCCACCCAGGTGGTTTGCCAGCATATTTCCTCATTTTAATCCTCCTCCTCTTCCCACATCCACCAACTCTATTTCTCAGCAGCTCTGGACCTTGCCCTCATGGTCCACCCGGATTTCTGCCTTGGAAATATCTCGGGTCCCCCAGACTTGACTGATAAATTCTTTTGTCAGTGGCAGCTCCAGGCTATGCAAGACTTCTTCACTAGTGTCAGGGATTAATGTTCGTGTAATCTTCAAACAGACTCCCTGGGTCTCAGTTTAACTCACATTTGTCCTTTCAGTTTTTAAAGTCCATCTCAAATGTACCTCAGGCTCTCTCATGGAATTTATTTCTCTCTGTCCCTCTTTTTACTCTTTCTAGTTGTCCAGTACTCTGTTTCATGTGTCCATCCAGAAGCTAAAGTATATTCCTTGCAAGTTTTTCTAGGATTTATCAGTTGAAAAAAAAAAAAGAGTGTATTTATTTCATGCTGCATTTACAACCTTTTATTTCAAGGGTAGAGAAAAAATTTGCTAGAAAGAGTATTTATGGAAGAAGTAAATTGATTACTATATTCTGATTTATCTATCTATCTATCTATCTAATATATATTCAGAAAATGAAGATGAATATGAATGCTAAAGCTCTAAATATGAGTATTTGCAGTGAAGCTCAATTCTCGGAGGTACATTCTTCCAATTGGGAAGTAGATTGGTTGTCACGTGACCTTTCTGCCCATCCAAAATTTGAAACACATTTTACATTTTAAACACAGAATTTTCTCACAGAACCTCTTGCAAACCATTTACAGGCCCTGGGCTAGATTGTGGTGCTCCACCACAAGCCCTAAATAGAGAGCAGTTCAAGGCCACACAGGAAGAACCAAGGAGATTTAGCCCATCTAAGAAATATTCTTCCTCAGGGCTGCTCTTTATATAGAGAGGTGAACAGCTGGCATCAGCCACTAGGATCAAAAAGACTTTTAAGAGACTGAGAAAAGATCTCTGGACTCTTCTGGACTACCCCTGTCTGTCCTGGGGCGCACTTCATCTTATCCTTCACTTCCCCAAAAGTACGTTCTGCTGCCCTGCTCCAGCTGGGAGCCTGTCACAGCACCTCACCCCTTCAACGCTGCTGAAACTCCCTCCAGTTCCCAGTCTAACATATTCTAGCTGTTTCACTTGCGGCTTTCTGATAAGAATGCCACTATGGTTTCATTAAACAGTTGGGTTTATTTCTTCCTTTATATACCACTGCTTGTGGCAGCAAGCAGATCACATGTCAGACTTTGCTTTGCTGGGCTAAGCAAGCCAAATGACTCCAGTTTTCTCTTGTAAGATCAGTTCTTCATTCCCCTGAACCTGTTCCTAGCCAGCCTTTCTTGGTCTGTCTTCAACTCAATTCTTTCTAAATCAAAACTGCATGCATTTTATTGCAGAGACTTCAGTGGCACCCAAGAGATTGCCAGCAGTCCCTTTTGTCTACTGGAAATGCTTCTTTTAATCTAGATTATAAGCACATTTGAATTATTATTTTCAATATCAAAATATACACTTTTCTCTAATGCTGTTCTTTTAAGCAGACAAGCTGAAAATTTATCATGAAATACCCACTACTATGAAGAATTCTGCAGTTTTCACTAAGGAAGGTTATCTTATTTCTATTGCTTCAGTCCCATTGTAATTCTGATTTTCTTGTCATATATTCTGGCTCTCCATCCTTTTTAAGAATATTCATTTATCCTGTGCTAAGAAAATTGTCATTAGCACATTCCTGTGCTTCATAACAGATTATTATTATGGTAATTAATGAAACACTTTAGTTTAGTCCAAGATCAGTCCTTGAAGAGCTCTCTCAGAAACATCCAGACAGATAGGCACTTCCCCTTTCACTTTTACTCTTTTGGTTGTCTTGTAGATCTTCCTATAGTTCCCGTATCTTTTCCACATGAATTGATAATTTCCCATATAATACCATGTGACAAGCTTCACCAAAACTGAGATAAAATAGACCACTTACTTCTCTTGTCTAGTAGTATTGCTAACAAGGAAAGTAGTCACTTTAGTATGACATGTTCCTACATTTCTAACCCAAATCCTACTTTTCACTGATTTTCACATGTGTAGTCATTCTTGTCTTGGAAATTTGATGCAGAACTGGCACCTTGCTGAGGTCAGACTCAAAGAACTAATTTTCCATAAGTCCTTCCCCTTTTCCTGAATAAATATGTACCACTTTTGCTTTTCTCCAGGCAGATGTTACCAGATCTGCAGATTAAATGCATGTATTCAGGATCCCACAACCTGGAGCTGCCATCTCACCTATCAGCCATTTGGGGTTTTAGAAAAAGCTATCCCTACTTTGTGCAACTTGCATTCTCTGAACTGCATCTCTGAATCCTCAGAGGAGGCAACTTCCTATGCCCATACCCTCATTGTTGGCTGTTCTGCCCCCATAAAAATTCTTTGTGGAAAAAGAAGGAAACTTATTTGCTTTTAACTGGCAGTGATATTTCTACATGAAGTTTCAGATACCTTTTCCCTTCAGCAGTCTAAAGTCTTTCCTCCTTTTGGATTTCCTTTGCACGGGCTCAGCTTTTATCTTGACAGTTTTTAGTACACCTAATTCTTCTTGCACTGGTACATATGCCTCCTATGGTCCTGCACAGGACCTCAGCCCCACCTCTACTTAGCAAAACATGCCCTGGCATCTGTGCCCAGGCCCCATTTCTTCACCTTGATGTTTTTTCCACCTCTTTCAGACACTCTAGTGAAGCGCAGGTAACTCCTGCAAGCAGGCTCTCTGTGAGAAACTAGAAGATAACTTCTGTTTTAACCACACCATACAGCTGTCAGGGTAACCACAATCTACTCGCTAGAACTGGTTGCAAAAGATGTCATGAAAATGTCTGGGAGTGATAGACAAACTTAAGATTAACTGAAAAACAGTAAGAGACATGAATAAAACAGATTGCCCTCAGAGGTCCCTTCCAACTCTAAGGATTCTACAATTCTATGTTTGTACAAGGACTTTCTCTCTCTCCCCCTTCCTCTTTTTCTCTCTCTCCCTCTTTCTCTCATTCTTTTCTTCCAGTTACTCATTTCACCCTCACTATTTCTGTCCCCCAGGTTTTCATCCAGCTGTTACAAAGCAACTCAGGTAGACACCCCCCATGTTGATCTCTAAAGCTGTGGATGTTTCAGGCATTGCTGTTGCACTTTTTGGAAGATATTGGATCAAAGCCAGTAGAAAAATGCTGGAACCTGTTTCAGCCACTCCTCTTCAGTCTTGTGAAGGTAACAGGGTCTTCAGTTGAATCTCTCACAGTATCAATTTCTCCAAAGTTATCATCGTATCGGCAAAGTATCATGACCAAGAGGAGGGTTTGGAGAGGCTGTTAGGGTACATTCTCAAATTTGCCTGCCAGGCCCCAAGCAAGAAACCCCACTGCATACCCAACTCCTTATCCTAGCACAACTCCCTCCCTTGCCTACTACCCTCGGGAAGACCTGAGACCTGAGACCTGAGCTGTTTCTATGTGGACTCTATCTGGAGCTGGGTCCATCTGGACCCACCTCTGCAGAGCTTTGCAGAGAAGAAGCAGCCACACTGCTGGCCTGGAAGTGGATGTGGAGGAGGTGGAGAGGAATGGGAGCAAGGGAAGGTAGAGATGGGCCACCCAAGAAAGAGAAAAAATTGGCCTAAAAGTTGTGCACGGGACTGATCAGACCAGTACCATAAAAATTCCAGGTGGAAGACTGTGTTTTCCTTCATCTGAAGCCAAAGGCTTTCCTCCCATTAATGATGCCATCAACAAAATATAGCTGCTGATCTGACCAAACACTTCTCAGCAGCTGAATTTCAAACTATTTACATATCCAATAAGATGTAAATCTTGAACTAGAAAGTTAAAGATGAAGCCTTTAAAGGGCAAATATATTTCTAATAGCAAAAGTGCATACTCAAAGTCATTGAATAACTATTTAATTGCATTTTTTTCACTGAGAGTTAATTTCTTCCCTCATTTTGGTCTCTTGACCACTGCACACTAACTCCAAAGCTAACTCTATTAGTTCTTTTGGACCCAAGACTCATTTGGCTTGGAAATTACAAGCAGCCATAACCCAAGCAAAAAGATTTGTTTTAATCCCATAAAAAGTAGACAGGAATACAAATGTGCCAGATTATCAGCTGAGGCAAACTAGCTCTGCCTTAGTGGGTTCAGTGATGCTGTGCTGATTGAATATGTAGAAGCATTTGGACTGCTAGGAAAACTGTCTTTCAGAAAAAAAATAATCAATGTAAATCTATGTTGTCACTGGAAGCCTGGAAACGCTGCAAGTTAGAATTATTCAAGCTCTTTGGTGTGATGTTTAAGCAGCAGCGACTGAATGCCAGGGAACTAGAAGCCAAAGAAACTATTCCAAGTTGGATTTGACAAGTACAGGGTTTTACTTTAAAGCACATTAGACAGGCAAGTTCAGTCAAAAGGCATATGTAAGACTCTTAGCTTTTGTGCTGGGAGTTTCTCATTTCTGTTGGCCTCAAACATTGTGGAAGCCGTACTGAGCAAACACTGAACAGCTGAAGATTGTTGTGCTAGAGACGTTTTTTTACTTGCCTTCCATACTATACATCCACTTGCTATTGGAATCCCACAGGAAACAAATTCCATTCTTAAAATCATAGTTTTAGGAAAGCAGCTCAGAGAAAGAAAGAGAAAGATATCATGATGAAGTCACTTCTTTCCAGCTCACTTACTATTAGAGACAACAGATGCTGTGAAACAGTAAAGAAGAGAAAGGACCCAGCAGAAGTGGCTGTGCTAGATGAATGTTTCTAATTCTTGGATTCAAAATTGGGAAATGCTCACACAACCTTAACTCTGTCCTTCAAATGCATTATGAGAAAGCCCCTAGTTAGCTGGCTGCATATTAACATCAAGTGGATTAAAATATGATTGAAGCTGGAAAGAATGATGTTTGAAGCCCAACAGGTAATCCTTGGGAGCCTGGGCAACCTGAAGAGGTCAGGAAGCTGAGGGGACCACACAGAGGCTCCTGGATAACTGACTCAGGCTCATGGTGACTGTGGGTCCCAGAGCACTGGAGAAGGGAAAGGCTTAGAACAGCTATAAAGAATGGAACTATATTGCCTGTGAAGATCATAAAGACAGGCAGCTTTGATCACAGAGTAAGCTGTGATAACTGAGTGTAATCGGGCAGGTGAGCTACCTCTTTGGGCACCTCACAGGTCAGTCTGACTTCCATTAGGTTACCTAAAAGTAGCTGGTGGAAGGGATTTTTCATATGGAAATGAATGCTCTCCTCTCCTCTCCTTCCCTTAGTACATTTTACAAGATATGGAATTACAAACTTTGATCTGACTGTTTAAGCTTGTACTTTATCCTCTTGTGGCTCTTTTTCCCAAATTAGCTGGGCTGCGGCTGGACTCACTCTAACTGTAGCAGGCACACCAGGAAAGACAAGCTATTGCAGATCCCTCATCCTAGGCAGTGAAAGCAAAAAAAAAAAAAAAAAAAAAAAAAAAAAGCTAAATGCATCTTTCTACCCCCAACACCATGGCTATTCTGCTCTTTTCATTTAACTTTCATACATCACGACTTCACAGCTGACTCAGTCACCTTTTAATTAGATTTCTTCTGGATTGACCCAAGGCTGATCTGCTATTTATCAGCGCTGCAGTGGAAGGTAAGTGGGAAGAAACATCCCTCAGGACTCCTGGCTGCAGCTTCCAGGGGCACCAGCCTCCTGGATGATCTATGAGTGTTTTGGGAAGAATGCCCAGACAACAACCACTTTGAGCATGGCTTGGGCACTGCAGTCTCTTTGTACCTCCTCCAAACCATTTTCTGCTTCTGTATACAGTCACAAGCCTTATTTGGCACCAAAGCTAGAGGCTTTGAAAGTTTGCATGAATACATAAACAGATGTGTTTTTCCTTTTTTCCCCACACCCTCAGTTACCTTTGGTGGCGATGCCAGCATCCCAATAGCAAGCCAATATGCTGCAATGCACTGAATGGAGGCTGACAGGGAAGATATTGAAATGTAAAGTAACAATATACATAGTCTGAGAGATAAGAGTTTCAGAGTTATTCTTCCTTCCTTTCCTCCTTCCTTCCCTCCTCTCTCCCTCTCTCCCTCCCTCCCTTTCTTCCTTTCATTTCCTTCCTTCCTTCCTTCCTTCCTTCCTTCCTTCCTTCCTTCCTTCCTTCCTTCCTTCCTTCCTTCCTTCCTTCTTTCCTTTGTCTGAATTAACAGCAAAGAACAACTGAAGGGAGATGTTAGAAATCCATATTTCATAAACGTGAAAAAAATCCCTTTCTCCTCTGCTTACCTTCTATGTACTCACTAGTAGCCAGCCCTGGCTACAGATCTAAAGTTATTGATTGGTATCTTGATCTTACACAAATACACTGTACGCAAACAAGACTCTCAGTGTATTCTGAGTTGAGAAATGTTAATGATTATAATGTTCATAACCTGTGTTAAAATAAAAGCACTGTACAGACAAACACTTGATAAGTCGATGCCAACATCCCAGTGAGCTGAGTTTTCTGCTGGGCACCAAGACCTGCAGGCTCACTTACTGGGTCACACGGGCAAGCTTTTTGCAGCAGTGTGTATATAATGAGGCAGTTCAACCTGGCCAGGGGCTGCTGCTGCACGAGTATAACAACTTGCTTTGGTCATTTGGTGATGTACTAGACCTCCCTCTTTGCTCAGGTGCAGCTCAAAAGGAGTGTTATTTTCCCCTTCTGTTTACTTTCAAAACCCAGTGGAGCCTGTCTAGCAAAAAAAAAAAAAAAAAAAAAAAAAAAAAGGTGGACATCTCTGAGTTACAGTATGTAGCTTTTATGTACACTGGTACTAACCATGTGTTTGCTTCAGCTATGTCATGCTGTAATGGACGGGTCTTTCAGCAACAACTTGAGAAACGGAAGAACCTGGGAAAATTAGAAAGGTTTCTTTGTCTCGAGGTTGCAGACTTTTAGCAGTAACATGTGCCATTGCCTCCAATACTGTGACTGGGGTATCCATCTGCTCTCTAGCATGTTGCCACAGGTGTAGTTTGTTGTTGTTTCTAACCTTTTACATATGCTCATCTAAACAACCAGACAAGTGTCTTTTTGTTTCGCAAATGTGAAGCCTGTTATTTTCCCTGCAGCTAAAGCTTTGTACGGAGAGAACCGCATGCAAGACATTACTGAAGCACAAACAAAGGTCCCCAGAATTTAGTTTGATCGCCCTTGTATAATCACTGAAATTGGACTTGGAACTCCACCCTCGAAGTACAGATGAGGTTGCAGAGCATGAGACCCATTTTGCCTGCTAAAAGAGAAAGCAGTAGCCAGCTGGGTGGTATTGCAACCTTTGCTCTCTGTGTTAAAGCTAACTGGCTAGGATGAATGGCAGCAGGTTGTGAAAGAAACAAGAGAGGAATAACTGCAAACTTCAGATTAAAGGTGGAATTGCAACAGTCTTCGGGTAAAAATTAAGCCTTGTAGTATTTTTGTAAATATCAACCTATGTCCAGCAAAAGAATGAAAACTCTAAACCGTGACATGGAGTTTTGGGGTGGGGGGTCTCAGGTCACGGACAGCCAGGAGTGGCTGGAACAGTCAGTGCTTTTCTATGTGTCAGATCTGAAAAGGAAAGAAAAAAATACACAGAACGTGGGATACAGCAAGTATTACTCATCATTCAACAATGCCTTAGAAAATAAAAGGGATATCTTGCAGAAGCGTGGATCGGGAGATAGATGGAATTATGATATTTCACTCAAGAAGAAAAAATTCAAGAAAACATTTTCTTCTGTTGCTTATACCATCATTGGTCTGAGCAACAACAGTGGATTGACTGCATGGGAGCTGCACACATGTCAAGTTTGTGCTCTGCAAGTCAACACATTGCAATGAATAGCTGGGTTTGGTTTATTTGTTTATGTATTTTTGCCATCAAGGATTATATCTTAAAATTACAGTTATCTCTTAAACCAACCAATATATACCGCATGGAAACTGAGAAGAAATATATCTATAACTAGAGGATTCTCAAAAATATTGTATTATTTGGCTGTTGGCTCAGCTAGGAAATAGGAATGTCTTTATAGTCAGAAACATCTTGAGTCTCAAATTTGAAGGCTTTTATTATAAATTAATATTTTCCAGTTCCTGATTAGCTAATAAATTCCAAAAGTAATCACAGAGAGCAAGACAAAAGCAGTCCCCTTATTACAAAATCAGCAGAGGAAGAACAAGGATTGTACTTGACATTATTTTTGTCGTCTGATGATGAAACCATAACACCATGCAATGGTCCAACAATTTCCAAGCATGTGACTCCCAACCACTTGGTAGGAGCTGATGTGGGGTTAGTGGAACATGAAGTTCTTGCCTGCTTTTGTGTTTTTGGCTGTCATTATTGCAGAGATAAATTTGGAGGTCTATGGAATCCAGCTTCACTGCACCCTAGGGATTGTTACTAAGCAGGAGTGGAGCCAGCCTTGGGAAGTGGAGCCACCAGTGAATGCAGAGCGGCCAAACACCACAAAGCAAGGCCTGGCAGAGGGAAAATGGGAAATTGAACAATATAGGCACAAGAGATATGCAAAGGAATCAAATTACCCAACTCCAAAACAACAAATTAAGAAACAAAGAGAAATAAATTACAAGAAAACATACAGAGGGGAAGCATCAAATACTACATTAGAAACAGCTACAAATACATATTCTCCTAAAACAACTTTTCTTTGCAAATTATTGCTCTGCTTACCACAGAAATGTTACACAGTTATGAATAAGAGGGAAAAGATCCAGAATGTTATTTTGTTTAGATCCATGACTATGAGAACTGCAGTACAGTAGGAGCCAAAGTTAGGAGAATACTGAGGAAATCACAGAAACATAGAATCACAGAATGGCTTGGCTTGGAAGGGACCTCAAGTATCATCAAGCTCCAGCCCACCTGTCACAGGCAGGGCCGCCAACATCCAGATCTAATGCTAGATATGGAAGGAGTGTAGAAGACAGGATAAGGGTAAAGGCATGCCTCCTCCTCCTCCTTTAACATTCTAGCAGCCAGCATCTTGGGGCTCTCCTGAGCCACAAGTTGTACCTGAATCTCCATGAACAAATTCACATGTAAGATTTGGCTTTCTTTGTAATGTTCAGTTTCCTTCAGTTCTCCTAAGGAAAAGAAAAGAAAAAAAAAGAGTATAATACACCTTGGCAGATCCCATGTTAGTGAGCACGTGAGCAGATTTTTGAAGATGGGCTGAAGTACTCCAGGAGGCTTTAGAATAAAAGCAATTACATTAATTTATTTTTTATGACTGTGTAGCAGATCTGGACTGTTTGGGAGTTTTTTGTTGCTGTCTCCAGGGAATGATCATTTCATATTGCTGATGAGTCAAGTATCAAGTACTTGTAGTACTGACATTAAACTGACATTAGCCAGTTTAGTATACATTATTGTACATGCACCAGGAAAATTAAAGACATTCTTGTAAATGAGTTTACTCACAGGTGGATGTGGTTCAATGGCAACAGATGTGATCTATGGAGTCTGAATGAGGAAATTGCATAAATCATGTTCTGCACACAGGTAAAGCAAGTACTATATTGGTCGTGTTCACACAGTAAAGCATTTTCATATTTCTGTCAGTAAAGTTAACTCTAAGCTTAATCTGCAGGATGGTATGGAATTATCAACATAAACTGTGCTTAAGGAAATTAATCATACAGTGTAAAGTTTAGAAAGGAAAAAATATATATACTGTTAAAGGCAAAACCTCTACCTCCCTGTTCTGTGGACAACATTTATAACTTCGCTACTCCTTCCATATCGCGCCTGGTATATTTGAATATAGGAATTATACTTTTTTTTTTTTTTTTTAACTGGTGATGTTCTATGGAAAGATAAAAGGAATTTCAATACAGAACACCCTTTCTCTTCTTTTTCAGCTTGCTCAGAATTCAACAAAATACATCCTTCAGCCTGTATTAGTTTACATCTGGCTGAAGTCCAAATGATTTGTCCATGTGCAAGTGTAGATGCACGTGCTTAAAATGGCACATGTGCACAAAAGCTAGCAGGAGGAGCACCTCTGTAAAAACAAAAACCAAACCAAAAACATTATATTAACATTATATTCCATGTAGAGTTAATAATCACTTCTGAATATAAATCCAATACTTTGTGACAAAAAATAAAAGGTCCTATGTGATAGGACAAGGGGGAATGGTTTTAAACAAAAGGAAAGGAGATTTGGATTAGATGTAAGGGGGAAGTTTTTCACTGAGAGAGTGATGAGGTGCTGGCACAGGCTGCCCAGAGAGGCTGTGGATGCCCCATCCCTGGAGGTGTTTAAGGCCAGGGTGGATGGGGCCCTGGGCAGCCTGAGCTGGTACTTGATCGAGTGGATGGCAGCCCTGCCTGTGGCAGGAGGCTTGGAACTTGATGATCCATTAAGTCCCTTACAACCCAAACCATTCTATGATTCTATGATTCTGTGATTATGTGATTCATATAGCCTGAACTAAATTGATTGTGAAGTAATCTGTTCTGAAACTGATTGTGAAGTAATTTGTGCAGTTGTCTAAATGTAGATTTAGGTGTTCATAGTTAACCTTATCAGTGGAAATGGTTGCTGTTAGCAATCTATTCTGCTGCCCAGCATTGTTTCCTGTATTTGACTTCTGACTCCTTTCTTGCAAAACTTTTACATGCAAAATGGTTCAAGTTGCATAATAACACTGACTAGACTCCTCTTTGGGGCTAACAGCAATGCGTATACAATGTTCCACTAAGTCCTCAAGGTATCAGGCTATTTTCACAAACAAGAGGGACTTTATAATGAAAAATGTTGACAGTTCTGTTCCAAGGCAGCAGAGGAAAATACAGGGTGCGTGTGCTGATATTATGATGTATATAATGTAATATCATGCTGGCATGTCTGAACAATGGAAAAATTATAACCAAGTAACCAGGATCCCTCACTGAGATCTGCTTGGTCATTGCATCCTGATCTGTGGGGAAGAGGAAGAATGATTTCAAAAATGTGCCAATTAGGAACAGAACAGGGACTCCATCTTATGAACAGCCAAATCAATGCAAACCTGAACAAAGATGTCCCCACATGGAAAGTAAGGTCATAAAGACACTATAACAGCTTGAAGTTACCTTCAAAAAAAAAAAAGGGGGGGGGGGGGGGAGGGGGAGAAGTGGGACAGAGGAGCAGAAAGAATTCCCAAGGGAAGGTAGAATACTATGGGTACTGCTCTGTGTCAGCAGTGTCTTGGGACCCTGACTGCCTCTTTGGTGGTCTGGTGACCCAGTGATGACCACCTCCAAATGCTTTCCAAACTGTGACGTGTTTCTGTGGATCTACAGCTCAAAATGAAAGATTGCTTACTCACCAACAGTGACTCCAGAGAAAATAAACAGTAGCACTAACAGTACCACAGTACCACTGAAACTTCTGATTTCAACAAACTGATAGCTGGGCTGTTCTTGTTATGTCCTGTTATCCAGAAGATGACCCACAAAACTCCAAATTTTTAAATGTTATTGTCAAGAGATTCTACTAAATGTCACTGCACAGACACATCTTCACATATTTACATAGATAGATAAAATATATACACATCTATATTATATAATATAGATACAATATATGTATATACCATAAAGATATTATGTATAGATTATACAAAGATACTTACTATACAGCACTTCAAGTGCTTTCTAAGCACAGTATACTTACTATTTATTATAATACATATGCATATATTTATGTAAAATAAATAAATAAATAAATAAAGCGTGCTTAGAAAGCACTTATAGTTAGCATAGACATATGTAGAGTATACAAAAATAATAGTATATTTGGTAACAATTGGTTACAGGATTTATAAAAACCAATTCAGTCTAAGCCAGCCTCAGCGTCTGTTCCTCCATCTGAAGGAGCTTTGTGAGATCTCCTGCAAGACTATCGATGCAGTCTTAGCTATCCACAACTGTCTAACTAGGGACAGCTGCTTCACACTGTGCTACGTTGTTTTACCAGTCAAATGCCCCAGTCCTTGAAATGAATTCACTGTGCTCTGCAAAATTAAGAAGGTGAAAGCACACTCATGCAAAAGTAGAAGATTTGGTTCAAATGTTGATTTGCAGCATGTCAGAAGTTTTTCTTAACAACTAAGCAGTCTCATTTTGAAGTTAGTTCTGTGCCAGAAAAACAAAGTAGTAGTTAAATTATTAGTTATTATGTGAAAATTATTAAATTAGTAGTAGTAGTAGTAGTAGTAGTTGTTGTAGTAGTAGTAGTAGTAGTAAATTATTAGTTATTCTGTGAAATGCATGACGGTGTGATCCATCCCTCTGCAATCCTTGCAGGGGAAGGAGCACCCTGACGGCCAAGCGCCTGGGGAAATGGGGATCCTGTACTGACACATGCTCTGGGTCATCACATTTAGTTTAGCATGTTTTACATCTGGGTTTAGTTTTACAGAGCACGAGGGAAAAGTTTTCCCCCTTTATTTTAACAAAAAGTAGCAGGTGGCTCAGCAGTTTGCCTGATATTTTCTTCAAATATAAACAGCCATAACTTCCTGTTACTTAAAACAAAAAGAAAGAAAATAAACAACTGTGAAAAAAAGAACATTTCTGTACACTGTGTATCTACCGTACCTATTGGTTTGACCTTGCTGTCACTCAGGGGAGAAAAAAAGGCAGAGAAACAGATAGCCTGCCAGATGCTGGGTACCCCACCAACCACATCTAATAGGCTCTGCTGGAAGCTTTAGAAGCTGGTGGTCTGATTCATCCCCTACTGCTCAGAGCAGAACTCAAACATGCTGCTGTGCCCTTTGCAGTGTCAGCGTGGAAAAAGGCTGATGACACACCACGATTCCCTGCTGCTGCATTTATGCCACACCGTCTGTGGAGAGATCCCATGGAAACCAGAAGTCCCAGCAGGAATCTGTGCAGCCACTGATGCTCTGGTTCAAGGGCTTCATCCTTACCTGTTCTGCAAACACCATCCAGGAAGCAAGCCCAGATCTGGTCTCTGACTCACAGTGCACTGTGGCGTATGGGCAGTATCCTGTGCCTCTACCCTGATGGCACAGGCCACAGGAGGAAGACGTATGGAGGCCAACAGGGATGTGTTGAGGAAGCTCAGAGTTTACTCCCATCTCCCCTAGACCTGGAGCCTACGCTAGTTCTTCTCTGTTGGCAGGTATTCAAAAAGCTTGGACATAAAGCAGATTTGAATTCAAGTGCAGAATGATTCACATATTCATGCATTCATGTAGCAAGCTAGATTCAGGGAAGTAGCCAAGGCATCCCACAAGAATGAAATCAAGGATGAGTGACAGTACTAGGGAATCTAGTTATATAGGTTCATATAAATATAGATATAGACCTCATATAAAATCACTTAATCACAAAATTAAAATGTTTTACTTTATTTTGTTTTCGTATTTAAGACTAAAAATAGTTTTTTGGAGGAAAAAAATAAAAGGGGTTGAATTTTAAAGTGAGGTAGCAGCTTCTTTGTAGGGAAAAGGAGTAGGCCCTGCTGATTGCTGCTGCTGTCCCGCATGGGTAACCAAATAAGGAGACACCACTCCCAAGCTGCTTTGCCTTCTACCTGAGAAGGCTGAGCAGAACTGGTAGATTTTCTTCCTGCCTGTGACTAGGTGTTTGCCTAAGGTAAAGCCTCATTTCTCCTTCTGTGAATACAGTTGAATTTACTCTGACCTTTGCCACAGAAATGCTGCAGAGGCTAAGTGCTGAATAGAACCATCCAAGATTCAAGCAGGATCCATTAAGCAGCAGCCGACAGTGAAGAGAGCAGTGAGAATCAGGCCAGACTTGCAAGCTGCTGGATGCAGAAGGCACTATCCCATGGAGTTCACCACATGTATGCACTTTCCATTTCATCTGCAGCCCCGGTGCCCTATTCCTGCAGTTTTCAGAGACTGGGATTCCTTTCAACGGTTTCAACTGGGCCACTTCTTGTTTTCAGTTTCCTGTTTCTTTGATCACCGGTTTCCAGCTCTCCTGGAGCAAGTTGTATCCTCCAAGGTGGATTTTCCCCTTTCCTGTGCTGGGCCAAAGCATCCAAGTGACCTTTGGTTTTTTTTATTTTTCTCTCCCCTTTTTTTTCCCCTTTGGCCTTTTTTTGTTTTGTTTTGTTTTGTTTTGTTTCTGACTTGCCATATGTGAGATAATTGTGCCCACAGGAATTCCTTTCAGAGTACCTAAGCACAAAAGAAAAACACCCGGCCAACTCTTTTTCTAGAGCAGTACAAACATTTCTTTTAACCTAAGTGTCTCAGGAGGAGCATTGACAGAAGACTCCTTTCACCCAGAAAGCCCGCTCCGCGCCAAGCTGCCGTTGAACCCTCAGCCACCTCCTGCATTTCCACGTCACTGTTGGAGTGAAAGTTTTGCCAATAAAAGCAGTCACGTTCTTTGATTTCAGCTTTATGACAATGGAAATGAGGCCAGCGCCAGTCGCTCCGTGGTGGGTTTTATTAATGGAAAAGGGTGGTGGGAGCCAGTAACTGTTTGGCAGTTTTGCTCCTTCGTCTGCTATTGGCCTTCATTGTGCTTGGTGGATGGAGAGCTGCAGGGTCTCTTGAGCAGTGACAGCTTTTCTGTGCTAATAAGCTCCTCAGAAAGAAGCCCTGCGCTAACATCAGGAACTTGCACAGCTTGGGGATGACAAAGTAGATCTAAAAATCATCATTCATGTGGTTTGATGGTTGCAAGAGGCCGTGCTAAGAAAATATCCCTGCAATTTGAACTCATCTTATTAAGGGAACAAATCTGATTTTGTCTTCGAGCTCTCCTCTCCTTGCCTTGGGTTATAATTGATGAGTTAGACTCCTGGACAATGAGGAACACCATTTAGTTCTACCTTCAGGAGTATCCAACAGAAAGAAGTGTGCTCTCTCTTCAGCACAGGTGCACTTCAGGTTGCCACTGTCTATCACTGTGCCATAACGATAGTGATTAGGGGACACCCTCTGTATCATTGGCCAAGATGGCTTTATGAAGGAGCAAAGTAAGGAGCGAGAAATCCCAGAGCTTTCCTGGCAGGTGAAGAATAAGAAGGAGATGCTATCTCCTTGGGAAGTGAGCTAGGAGAAGGGTTCAGTGGCTCCACCAGGTGTGAGACAGCACAGTTTGGATGCTCAGAAGTCCTGAGAGCCTCTTCCTGCTCCACTTTGGGGTGGGCGGCTCAGCACCAGCACTTTCAGCAATCAGTCACCGAAGTGATCGGTCGCTCACAGACCTTTGGTTGTTACAGAAAGGAGGTAAACACATAATGGATGCCATGAGCACCACTTATAACTCTCCCAAAGGGAGGCTGAGGCTATATGACTTTCTTGCACCGAAGACTGTAGTAGCATATATAAGTCAATATAAATAACAACTTAAAAGAGCCCAGCTCTGCAGGAGTTGTTGCATTATTATTTGTTAATTGATAAGGTCTCGCAGCAGAACAACAATGAGAATGAGAAGGAATTTCACACAAGCAACACCAAGGGTCCAGCTTCCTAACCACTACCCTGATCCTTTGGCCACCACTCCGGGCTTCTCCCCACAGTGATCTCCTAACACAGGAGTGCCCCGAAGCTGCTCCATCTCCAGGCCTGGTATTCATTCTGTCTAGAACGGAGCCTGCAGTCACAGTAAAGAAATCTGACTTAATTAAAAATACATACTCCTTTAATCCACTGGCACGGCACCATGAAAACAAAACAAACATGAAAGGCCTGGTAAATAAAACCAGGGTGCATCTGGTGTTCTCGGTGCGGCTGCCCTAGGCACCAGCACAGTAACTCTGTGAATGCCGGGGGCTCTGGCTGTGCTCAAGCACCACAGCTCACCTCGAGCTCCTTGTCTTCTGCAGGGCACCATGGCCCAGCAGGGCTGAGTGACTGAGGCAGATCCAGAGCCAGGTCTCTGTTATTCTTCGACACCAAACCGAGTTAATTAAGTGATTGTAGGATTAGCAACCAGAATATTTAATTTGGCAAGATCTTTGTCAAACTGCCTAGCTGAAATTAGCCCTAAGACTTTTCTTGTTCTCAAAACTCATCTGGATTGTGTAAGAGGCCTTCCTGCCTGGCATGGTTCACAAAATTTGTAACTTGCTATATCTACAGTAACTTCATGAGCTTTTGTACTTTTTGTATTATCTGGAATATTATCTTGCACTATTTTACTTCAGTGACTGCACCTCTCCCCGTACACTTTTATTAATGACCTATTTCTATGTGCAAAACATGAAAGATTTCATTTGATCTAAAGGTTCCCAGTCACTGCAATTGTAGAAAGCAGATTTTAGAATAATTTGGGGCATGGGGGGGGAGAAGTACTTTAAAATCAGAAAACAACAGTTTACTCTTCTCTTTATCTGAGAAGAAATGAAACTGCTCTTCCTGAAAGCATAGCAGTTTAGATAACAAAATCTACTCCTCCTAGCCCGTCCCCAGAAAAGGCAAAGAAAATCACCTGCATTAAAATATGATTTATAAATTGACATCTGTAGGAGTGAAGGGCAGCTCACATGTCCAGAGATATGGAACTATCATGACATGGAGCCAGATCCATACAGTTAAGTTTGATAAATGTCATTTTTATATTTTTTTCCTAAATCTAATATCCCCAATATGTCATTCAAATTACATATTACAACTCAAGACTGGAATGTATAAAGTGCCACTAAAATGTCTGGGTTATGTTGGATCTATATTGCAGCTGGATTCACCCTTATTTTTATCTTATTTCTTATAGGTGGAGAAAGAAATGTGGCTGTGCATCTCAGATTGTGAGCGAGTTGATCAAGCAAGGGGCAGCAGCCGGAACAACAGGAAATCACATTAAAGAGTCTAACTTCTGGTTGGCAGAAGCACGTTAACCTCTCATTCATGTCACTGGGTTTAATACTCTAACTCTGTAGTAAAAGCGTCTTCCCTGAGCCTGGGTTCATAAAAGTGTTAGTGGTCCTTGATGTTCTCAGCAGAGGATAGTAAGGAAAACACAGCCCTGAATAGCTCACATTGATTGCAGCAAATACAGAGCAGGAGGGTCAGCACCATTTCCCAGCCCAGAGCCAGGGCTGCAGAACTGAGCAGCTATTCATAGCCACTGGACCCTCTCCAAGTCGTGAGTGTAAATTTACTTGTATCATCTTTGCGAAGAGGAACTGCGGTCCCCAGTGCCTCTCGCTTGATTCAGATGGACTGTTTATTTGTTTAGTCCTGTAATGATATTATCCACAGGACTAGAGCCACACAGGGAGGATTAGGAATTCCTGGAGGAGAAGCTGTGTGTTTATTACCATGACAGCCCCATGTGACACAAGCCAACAGTTACTCCTATTTGTTCTTGCCTTTCCTGAACGCTTGGAGCCTGCGGCCGAGGGGCAGGAGTGTGGGATCGATCCGATCCGCAAAGCCTGAAGGCGAAGAGGCTGCTGCAGGGAAAGTGGTGGGATTGGAGTGCTGAAACCCCTTCCCTGGCTGTCTGCGAACAGCTCTGTCTCAGGGCGCTTTCTCATGTAAATCACGGGGGGAAACAGCGGCACGACAGTGAAGCCGCTGAAGTCCTTGCAGCAACGCTGACACCCCAAACCGCTGCCTTTAACCTGCCGTGCGTGAAAGTCTAACAAGCCTCGTAGCTGAGATTTTAATCTCCCCAAAGGAAGCCCGGCCTCTTTAAGTGCAAGGATAAAAGCACTTGCACAAAAAGCTCTTGTGGACGTGTGCACAAGCCCAGCAAAAGAGGAACATTAAGGAGGAAGAAGTTTTTCCCTTTTTTTGCCTTTCCTCCCCTCTCCCCCAACCCTTTATTTCCTATTTTAATGAGTATTGAATCATAAAAAGAGACGGAAAGGCCAAAAGTAACAAAGAACTGTAGATTGTTTAGATTGCTTGGGAACTCCCTCCTTGCAGCTGACCATTGCTACATATAGGTTAATTTCCACATGGAGCTGAAGAAACTCTATCCCCGGTTTGTGAAGCATGGGTCAGCCGAAGCATGTTAATCTGTTTAGCATGTGTGCTTCGTGGAGGTGCCAGACCACCACCGTGCAAGAGCAGAAGTAGCAGCAGCCATGATCCTTGGGGGTAGTTAATAAAGACTTTAAGGGAAATAAATTTATAAGGGTTTCGGTTTGTGCACTGGGCCGGCGCTGGACATTTAAGGCTTCCAGACCAGAAAGCTGAGAAGTCTCCGGGTGGTTCGCAGCAGCCCTGGAAGGCAACTGTCGGTGCCACGGCCTTCTCGCAGGGCTGGGGGCAACACCGGCCGAGACCACAGAGCCTCTCCGGGGCTTCCCGCGGACCATGGAGGCTCAGCAGGAGGCTTTTGGGGCCCTTGGTTTTAACCCGTGCCCTTCCCGACGCACAGCCTCGAGTCCAGATGGAGACCGGGGCATCGTGAGATCCGCTAAATGAGATGACAGCAACTAAAACTTCGTGGGTGTATTCCTATAGCCTCACACAATGCACTCATCAGCGACCCATTTCCCACTCGGGGATGAGCCGCGGGGCATGTGGCTCTTGGGCTGATTCTTCACTTCTTTCTCATGATCTTTTGAAACGCTTGACACTAATAAAAGCAGTTTTAAAAGACCGAGATATTTAATGATGAGTATTTATTTTGACAAGGGCTTCGGTTTAGCTTTCGACTTGCTGCTCAACTCTAGAGACAGCAGCATCAATTTGCTATAAAACCAAATGTGGTTACGATTATTTTCGCTGGGCTCTGGCGATCAGTCATTCGGGAAAAGTTTATCTGATTGATGAAATGCGCAGTCACAGCACACCCCTGCCGTTCCTCCGGCATGCGTCACCACATGCTCCTCAAAGGCGAAGGAAGCCGAGCATCAATCGGGAGGAAGAAACATGATGCGCTCACCTGCTGTATATAGCCATCATCCAGAAAGTGGGCACTCAGCCCTGTTTCCTGCTTCTTGCCACATTTTAAGATCGAGGATCAGAAACACATACCTCGACGTCCATCACTAGAGAAGTCGTCCTTTTAGGTCACCCGTCCTTTTGTGCATAGGCAACTTTTCCTTGCAGTGTATTTTGTTTGTTTTCTGTACCATTTCTAGGATGGAAGGAAGGAGGGAAGGAGGGAAGGAAGGAAAGGAAGGGAAAAGGAGTGGGGAATTGAGGCGGATTGTTCGTACTCTGCTGAACACGTGCTGACGCTCGTGATGCTGGATGAGGACGGGACATAAAACGGGCGCTGAGTACCTCCTGCCACCATGAAGTCACTGCCGACCGCAGCGAAACGTGCCAGGACAGTGCTCTCGGGGCGGGCCGTGTGTGGGGCGATGCCAGGACGGGATCTCCCTCCCATTGTGCTCATGAGGAGCTGCTATACGCACACCCACATGAAGACTGTACTGGGGGGGTTGGGGGTATGTAGGATCTGTGAAGCTCCCCATAGCGAACTTCGCTGCACTTTTCCTTCGTAAGAAGCATACAGTGATATACGCTCGGATAGCAGCGAGGGGCTGTACCTCGTCCCGAGGTGTGTTAAAACATTTCTCGCCCCGGGGTGTTCAGTCTTTAGAGAACAGTCCCGTCCGCTCTGTGCCCGAGGAGCAGCAGAGACCCTCTGTGCTGCAGCAGTGACGCTGCGCCCGCTCAGAGTCCCCCGATGTCCCTCGGCCAGGCACAGCGCTCCGCTGGGGCGAGATCCCTAGGGCTCGGGCAGACAGAGCCCCGCCCGGGTAGAACCTGCCTTAATGGCCTGCAGCCTCTTTCCTTTTCCCACAGAATGCTGTCGTGGCTGTTGCATTTCAAGAATCCGCCGCGTAGCCGGACCGCACGTCAAGCGAGAGGGAAGTTGGACGAGGAGCTTCGGGAAAATGTGTGTTCTTTGCTCAGATGCGCTCCCAGTCAGAGGCCGGGGCATTCCATACCGGCCGCTCCCGGGTATCTCCGCTTCTTTTGAAGCAAGCCACCGTCACTTTCACTTCAGTCGGCAATGCCAAGCCGGGAAAACGAGGCGTTGACCTGTCTGCTTCTTGCATATCCTCAGCAGTTTGACTACAACTCAACCCCGTCCTGCGGTGCGGCAGGGAGGGCCCGGTGCTCCCGGCGCAGACATAGAGTCCCAGTGGCGGCTTCGGGTGTCGGCAGAAGACACGTCGAAAGAAAAAAAAATACATCTCTATCACACGTTTAGGATGAAATTAGGGATCGGACGTCAGGCGGAGAGCTTCAGCGCCGAGGAGCCCCGGGGAACAAACCGCGTGGCTGCGGGGACCCGCACGGAGGGAGCGCAGGGCACAACAGCACTTGCTGTGACTGCTGGGGGCAGGGAGGGCAAACGGCGTCGGGAAAAATCCCCGGGGCCAACGCGTTCCCTCGTCAGAGCGCGGGGTTGGCTTCCCACTTCGCGAATTCTATTCGTGTAAAGAGGTATTTGCATTGCCTCCAAAATAATAAATCCCAACGGCAGACAATAAAATTTACTATCACAGGAGTAACAGAAGCCTAAAATATTCCGACCATGTTCCTTGAACAAATAACATAATCCCTGGCACACTGGAACACATGGTTTGCTTCAAACATGTTTCATTTTGTCATCGCATTGAGTGTACAGTATTTCTCTTTGGGTGCAAGAGTGATTGATATCTTTGGAAGAATTGTTTGTAAGAACATGAAAGTTGCCAAAGCAAACACGGTGGAGGGAAGTGTGCAGAAGGGGGAGCAGAAGTATTTGGAGTAGATCTGGGTTTGGGGAGTTCACACAGAGGTGAGACAGCTAGATGTAGAACAAATAAAAACATTCTGCACACTTCATCTAAATAAATTATATACAAAAATTGCCCTTTTGTAGACGGTAACAGCACAGTTACCACGCTTCCCTCATGCCCCTATAGAATGTGGGCTGGAAGCCAACTTTCTTCAGCTAATGATTTGTAACTTTTGCTCCACTTGAATGACTCTATTAATATTTAGGTCTCTCCAATTCTGCTCCATAAGAGCTGTCAGCATTATTAAACAAAATAATCTGTTTACCTTCTGTTGTACTTGTCCAGCAGTGGCGTGCGTGGCTCGATGATGTATGTTAATAGTTTTTTCTTACGCTCCACTGCATCGGCCCAAGGCAAAACTTCACATATTTTGATCTTTCCTTTTAAAAAATAATGTTTGACAAAACTCATTAGAACGCGTGAACTTTCGGGCATTAATTTAATAACTTCCATTCCTGAAGGACAAATATTTATTCTATCTCCCCTTTTGTCTCTTTCTGCTATCAACATCTGGGGAAAGTTGCTCCCGCTGTTGAGGTAGTCAGATCACATTCTGCTTCCCAGAAGATCGCGAGGGGTTCCGGACCCCCGAGGTCCCTCTTTGGGCGGAGCTCCCTGACCCTCCACATCCCACAGCGGCAGCTGTGAGGTTCTGCGCACCCCCGGCGTGGTATTTTCAGAGAAAATAGGATTTTTCCTCAACATCCTCCCCGCGACAAAGAAAGAAATTTTTAAAAAAAGAAAAAAGCACTACTTCCTCCACCCCCTTTTCTTCCCCCCCTACTCCCCCCCCCCCCCCCCCCCAGTCCTTGCCTTCCTGCCTGGCCTGACCAGCGCAAGGGACCCGTGAGACCACCATTCGCACGATTTTAGGAGCACAGGTTTCAGCTAAATCTCTCGGCCCAGAGCGTTGACCCCTATGTTCATGCTACTTGTGGGAATTTCCCTTTCGGATAGAAGAAAATGTTCCCAGCACTAGCAAGAAAACTTCTCGTATTAACGCCCACGAGGAGAACAATGGGAAACATGTGAAATGTAGACACACTGCTCAGCTACCTGCTGACTGCGGCGACTACCAGGCACACAGCTGCAGCCGTCCCTGGGTCTGGACACGGAGCATCCTCTGTCCTCATCTACTTGTTTTGAGAAGGGAAAGGTCAGCAGAACCAAGGCTTCCCCTGGGGCTTCAGAAATGCAGATACTAGCCCTGGGAAGATCCAGAACTCTCCAAAATCAAATAAACTCTGAAAATGAGTCAACTTCAGCAAACTCACAGCTAGCCCTCGCACCGTCCCTCGGCCCCAAAGGCCGGGCAATGTTCCTGAATGGCTCTGGATACCTCCAGAGGAGCTTCGCTGTGTGGGGCCATAGCAGTCTCCGCTGGGAGTGTGCGGGCAGCAGTGTATCCTGTGATCAGGGCCAGGTTGGCTGTACCCCTGAGTCAGCACAGTGCTGGGGGGAGAGTCTCTGGGAGCACTCAGCGATGGGGCAATCCATGCTCAGACATCTGGCTTCTGCAGCTGAGCCGAGCCGAGTAGTCGTGTGCGCTCAGCGCGCTTTGTAAGGGAAAAATGAGATGGGAAGGAAAAGGGAAAGGGAAAAGGGAAAAGGGAAAACAGAAAAGGGAAAAGGGAAAAGGGAAAAGGGAAAACGTGTCCCTAAGGTAAGTATTTGATCGGCTTGTCCTTTGGACTCGTCCTACTGAGCTAACTGGGACCAGAGGATACGAAGAACCACAGTGTGGCCAGGGCAGTGGGATGACTCTCCTTCTCCCACCTGCTGCCCACCCGCGGCTCAGAGCTGGTCCTTTTCCTGTCACTTTCTCCGTGGACAAAGAGCGGGTTAGCCACTAGACCACCCCAATTCTCTCCTCAAAAGAGGAGAATTGGAGGAGGGCGTTCTGTAGGCAGGAATATGAGAGAAGACCCCACGTATTTTTCTCTGCTTGCCTGTCCCGGGACATCTCTCATCTTCCTCCCACGAGATCGCATCCGTCAGCGGCAGTAGGGGCCGCAGTGAGCCTCTGCTTGGGAAAGGCGAGAACAACGGGATGCAACGATACCTTTCCTGACGGATACCAATGTGGAAGTGATCAGATCGCTCTTTAAAGTCGAAAACTGTATCAATAGCCCTACTCCGGCCTCACCCTGCCCTGCTGCCGAGGATGTGCTGTGAACACCGAGCTCACGCAGCCCTGCTCACTCCTCGCCCTCGGTGCCGGCGGTCTCCGCGGACCTCTCCGTGCCGCTGTTTGCGGGCATCGCGGCGTTGTGGCCCCCGAGAGAGCCGCCGGCTCCGATTTTCGCGGATTCGCAGCCTGCCAAGCCATGAGAGAGAGCCCTTGTCAGGCACTTTGGCCTGTAAGTCGGACCATCTGGGTGTAGCAAGACGGGTGGTAATTAAGAACTTTTTTTCTCCTCCCTTCCCCCGGTCAGCTCCAGTCTTTCATTCACGTTTATGAGGACACAATCCCCAGTAGCACGCGGAAGAGGCGGTGCTGCGGATTTACGCGGTGCGCTGAAGCCAAACGGCCGGGCCCGGGCTGCGCACCTCCCGCGGGCGGCGCGGCGGGAGGGCGAGAGCTGCTTGTCGTAGGGCCCTGCCCAGGTCCACGGACCTCTCTCCGGGTCCTCCTGCCTTTATTCTTCCAGCCAGTGCCGTCCGAGCTGCGCGTCGACCGCTGCACCTGTGGCAGGACCCGTCCCGGGGCTCTCAGCTAGGGGTGAGAGGCGGTGGCTTTCCGCTTCCTCCGAGCCCCGCCGGCTGACAGCACCAGCGGAGCAGGAGCAGGGCAGTTACTTCGGGATGCGGCACAGACCGACTGCTGACAACTCCCTGCGGCCCCGGGGGGCTCCACCCGCCAGCCCCACTTCGAGGTCCCAGCGCGAACTGCACAGAATGCACACCTGCTCACACAAGGGCTAGGCGCAGCGCCCCGGGGAGCTCGGGCCTCAGGCACCCACTGCCTCTCTGAGAAGCCCCGAGGGCAGGGAGCCAGTGGAGCTCCGAACAGGAAAGCCGGAGTCAAAAACTCTTAGGAAGGAAAAGTTCGGCCCAGCGCCATCTTCCTCCCCTTTTCAGCTTTTCTGGCGGTTATCTCTTTCTCTCCTTTTTTTTTTTTTTTTTTTTTTTCTTTCTCTTTTCGAGGTGGGGGCGGGGTAGAGCGAAGTAATTTTGCTGAACAGAAAGCTCAGGCTCTGGAAGGAGCTTCTTTTGACTGATCGGGGTGATCTATCCAGGCCCTCTAATTAGAGAGGGATCCAGGGTGGCATTAGTTTCCAAACATTTTAATCGAGCTTTAAGCGGAGCTCTTTTCAATGGCAGGAGATAAATGTAGCAACTGTTACTGTCCCCCTGAATGGCCACCTCCCATGGCGGGCATTCAGCCCTTCTTTCACAAGCCCTAAGCAGTTTAGTCTATGGGCCCAGCAACAGTCCACATATCTTCTAATTAGTCTAATTAGAAAGGTGGATTGATAGATGCAAGGAAGACAGAGTTAAGTTAGGAAGATGCTCAATGCTGCCAATCTACACCGGGGAGCGGCTTATTCTCTGTGGGAGAAAATGAAATAAAGGAGTAAAAAAAAAAAAAAAAAAAAAAAAAAAAAAAAGGAAGAAGAAAAGGGGAGAGGGAAGAAGAAAGAGAGAAAGAAAGAAAACCCCGGACCTCAATACGAAGGACACATCCCGAGGGATCCGAGGGACAGAAGCTGCTGTCTCCCAATTGGGGGGTGATAGAACAATCGGAGGTGGAATTGTGCTTTCTGGCTTTTTTTTTTTTTTTTTTTTTTTTTTCCCTCCCTCGGTGGAATTGGCAGCCCCCGGGCCGCCGTTTGTCGCCCCGGCTCTGTAGGACCGCACTGCGCCTCCAGCCCTTATCCACATCGGGCCATGCCGTCGGGGCCGCTGGGCACCGAACCCCGAAGTCACACTGCGCAAAGGAAAGGAAGGGGAAGAGGATGGTGGGGCAAGACGGATCGCCACCTGGGTTGCCACCTGCTCGGTCCTTCTGACCGGGCTGTGAAAGCAGACCCGGACGGAGAGCGGGGCCGGGCGGGGGTCAGCGGACGGCCCTCGTCGCACATTCCGGCGCGCCGCCACAGTGTTGCAGGGAGGATGGTGCGGAGGGATGCAGCGCGGGTGGCTCGAGGAACACTGAACCTTTAATTGGGCAATAAATCAGGGAAAGGAGCACGGGGCAGCGTGCACAGGTGTCAAAACAGGGAAAGTCCGCCGGCAGCGCGGCGGGGCAGGGCCTCTGGCCTCCCTCCCCGACATCTTCCCCGCTGTGTCTCCGGCCGGGTCGGAGCGTGAGGCCCCGGGCTGCATGCCCTCCGACGGGCTCTACTCTCCTCTGCTTCCCTTCCTCTCGGACGGGCTGACACAAAGGCCTCCGGGAGAAGCATGGCGGAGGGAAAGCTCCCTCGTTTCGGGCCCCTCCGGTCACGGAGCCCCCTCCCTTCCAGTCTCTTCTCTCCTCTCTCCCCTACCTGGTGCCTTCCCCCCCGACCGCCCGCTCTCCGGCAGATGGGCCTTGCAGAGATTTCAAACTTCGTGCGGGAAAGGAGGGGGAGAAAATTAGACCCACCCTGTCAAAGTCCCTAATCAAAGTGCTGGCGAAAGGGGATTCGCAGACAAAGGCGAACAATGGCAGTCTAGTTAGATCATTTTTCTGGACATTGTTTATGGTCTGGAAGGGATCAATCGTTTCAAAATGTTACCAGTAAAAATGATCCCGTGTGGAATGCAGCTAATCCTTTTAGGTTCCTGTCAACTGTTTCCACTCAAGGAACCCGATTTTTCAAATCAAAGGTGCAGAACTCAATTGCCGAGGGATTTATACGGCCGGGTCCGAGCTCCCCGCCCCCAGCACCGAGCGGTGTCTCCGAACGGCCCGTGCGGATTCCGAGCTCCGGCTTCTCCGTCTGCAGCCCTGACGAGGCTGACTCGGGGAGAGGAGCAGCTCAGATCGTGGGGCCCTCCTCATGCCTCCAGTGATGAAGGAGAAGGGGCAGCTCTGGCCCGAGCTTTCTCAGCTGCGGGAGACGCAAGAGCCATTTTACAGCCCGCTTCGATGCCGAGGTGGGCACGGCCCTGCACAGCGCCGACGGCGGTAAGCCCGGCTCCGGGCTCGGCTCGCATTCCTTATCCTGAATCATTCGGCATCATCCCGCATCATGACTCATCGCAAACCCCTATACGTGTTCAGCTGAATTTTGGCCCCTGTCCCACTCCCTCGACGGGAGCTCGAGCCAGCTCTGGTCTCTGGCGGACGGCCCGGCGCTGCGGCAGTGTGCCCGGCCGGGAGCGGGCTTGGGGCTTCCGCCGCACCCCGGCCCCGTCCCGCCCAGCTTGGCCACGGGGCTCTGCGCGCTGCCCTCAGCCGCGCTGCCCTGCAATCACAAGTGCAGCGGAGGCAGCTCCCGGTCGGGGCTGCGCAGCTCTTGTGGGAGCGCTGGACTTGGCCGCCTGTGTGTTAGCAAGTTGTTGCGGACTTCCTCTGAGGAGGCTGCAGGGGAAAGTGTCGGCTTAAAAGCAGGCGCCTGTCCCGGCGAGCGGCCGAGGTCTGTTGCGGGCGGCCCGGGGCATCTCTGCAAACCGCGTCCGGGGCGCGGGAGGACAGAGTTGTCAGAACCTGGGGAAGAGCCCTCGCGAGGGGAGTCGTGCTGAAAACGATCTGAAGAGGGTAATCCCCAGAGAAGGGCCGCATTTGGCTCCACGCGCACAGAGAGGAGGCAGCGGGAAGAGGTCTGAGCTCTGGGTTTACCGGCACCACAGCTGCCGAGTGCCTGCTGGACTGGGAAAGGCACACACTCCTGTGCTCGAAGGAGGGCTTACGGACTTCCAGCTGGCGGAGGGCAGCTCGGCAGAACTCACTCAGCTTCCCCCGGAGAGATTTCGTGAAATCGGTGTCAGGCTGGAAGGTGTATTATGAGTTATTTTTCATGGCCCCGTAATTTTTTTTATCTCGTCCGGTTTCAGAGAGGACATTCACCTGTCCTCCGCCTGCTCCCCCGCCTTTCGCCTAACTATTTTTCACCATTCGTTCATTTAAACGTGAACTATTGATCCGAAGAGACCACTTGGCTTCAGGCCCCCTACGAGCGGCCGACAGGTGGAATTCCACTGTAAACACGTACATTAGAAAACGATCAATTCTGCCCGGCGATGGCTGAATAAGCAGACGTGGCAGTGTTTATTTTAAGAAGAGAAAACCTGGGGAAGACACCTCATTTATCTTGATTGTGTGTATTTAATGTCTTTGCCGTGTACAGGTGTGCGTGCGCGCTCCCGGGGGGAGCAGAGTGAGGTACGAAGGGCCGTGGCCCCGGTGCTGCGGTACTGGTCCCCGAGTACATCGCATTTCGATGTATGCAGATGGCATTCTGTTGCGCTATGGGAGAGAAATACCTCCTGACTGATGATGGGTAGGATTACCCCAGCTTCAGGGGACGAGTTATCGCAACAACCGAAATCCTTATTTATCCTTTTGCTCCCAAAATGTATTGCATAATTTATCATCTAAATATGGGGCCCTGCAGACTTCTGCTCCATCGGCAAAAGGGAAATTTAGAATCAATTCAACAAGTCTCTTGCGGTTTGGAGAAAGGGCTAGTTTAATTATTTTTCTATTAAAAAAATACATTTCCTCTACGATTTTCCCACTGATTTCAGTGGTATCGTTTCTAAAATCGTGTAGATCTTAAATTAAATAATAATCAATAATGCGTACAACCCAATCTATAACTCGTTCTACTTTCTGGGCATGCTGAGGCCCAGCTTCAGCTCTCCGCCCCTCCGCGTTGCGGGCCGCGGGTGTGCAGGGGCGGCGGCGGCCATCCGCTGTGCGCCGAACAGGAGTCATCCGCGGGTCCGCAGCAAGGTTCGCCGCGGGGCTACCCATCTCCCAGCGCCGGCCTTTGCCTCTCCTCTCTTTTGGGTCGAACACGGACCTTGGCGGAGGGTCGGGCCGTGCGGCGGTTCTTCTCTTCTGTGAAAGGAAGAGACAAAACGAAACAAGACAAAAAGGAACAAGTGGTTTAGGGAGCAGGGGCTGTGCTGCAGGTCTCCTCCTCCTCCCAGACCGACGGGCGACCATCTGTGCAGATCGCAGCTCGTTAACATCGGGAGCGCCGTTTTCCCCCAAACACGACCGCACGCCCGCGTGTGCGCACACAGGCAGGGGAAGCCCCGCGCGGAGGGGTGACGGAGGGGCGAGGATGTGCGGAATAAGGCAGGGAGAGGAGAGGTGAGTGGGGGCGGCGGGGATCCGATTCCTACCTACCTGCCGGGAGCAGCTTCGCTGGGATGCGGACGCCACGTCCCGTGCAGGGAGCATTTGGCCATGATCATAATTTCCACGATTTCTGTCAAATACAATGTTATCAGTGCCTACTGAAGTACTTACTGTGAGTAATGAAGGAAAGTATTACACACACAGCAGAGTCTCCGGGCCGTGCCAAGAGGCTATTAAACCAGAACTGGTTTCCAGCAGATCTCCCGTCCAGGCCTCCACTGCGGGGGCGGCCGTGCGCGCTCCACTTTAACACCGGCACTGCAGCGAAGGGAGCAGCCGAGAGCAGGTGAGGCCACCGCCGCCTCACCCCGTCCCCGGGCCCAGGGACAGTGCTGCTTGAATCCATCCTGAAAGGATGCAGGATGTGCCAGAGTACCCCCCACTGCCTCTCGCTGCGGCAGGAAAAGGACCGGCAGGAGTGTGCGGCCCAAAGGAGGTGCGGATGGGGAAGTTTCGGGGCCGGGGACCGGCGTGCAGAACCCCCCCCGCCTGGCCCGACCCCCGCTCCCACAGCGGTGCCGTCGGAGCCGTCGCGGTGTCGGCCCCGGGGGGAGCTCTCTGAGGGACGGGTGCAGCATGCGGACGTGCAAAGTCATCAGATCCCAAAGGGGAAGGGCGGGGGAAAAGTATAGGGGATGTGGGAAGAGACCTAACGCAGCCCTGCTTGGGAGGAATGTTGTACAAGACGGCTGAGATTAAATAATTAAAGAAAAACTAATTAAAAATATATAAATCACCCAACAGAAACAAAGAAATATATGGAAGGAAACATTTCTGGATAGAGACACTGTGTGTGGCATAAAGCGCAATTGAATACATAAGGGCTTCATTAAATTCCCAATAGATAACATTTGGCTAAATCTATCCCCAGATTAAAACGCTGCATAATAGCACCATAAACCAAAAAGTTTCTTTTTGTGTGGTCCTTCAGGAGGAACTGATTGAAACATTCGCCCCCATATAGAGCAATCCCCTCCCGATTCAGCCCCAGCAATTCGTCTCTCAGTCCCGTGGAGATACGATGAGAAAAGGAGGCGAGTTAATGAACCCATACTTTGTGGCTGGGAGGAGGAGGCGACAGCGCCGTGTCTGTCCCACCGCCGCGTTTGTGAGGCCCGGCTGTGTCGGAGGAATGGCTCGGCCCCGGCCTCTGCCCGGCTGCGGGGGCACCGAGGGACACTTCCACGGCAACGGGTGACAGTGGCACCTGCTGCGGAGAACCGAGGGGGAACAGCGCGGGGAGTCCCGTTCCCAGACCCCTTCCTCGGCGCTTGAAAAATAAATCTATAGCACCAACCGCAAGTCCTCCTGCCGACTGCCTATTGACTTCTAGATGGAGGGAGGCCCTGTCCACACACGACGTAAAATACCGGAGGTTCCTTACAGCTGGTGCAGCGCAGACATACCCGCAAACCCGGCATCTCGCCGCTGCCTTCCGCCGCAGCCCGGAGCGTCCCGTGCGCAGCCCGCGCAGGGCAGCGTCACGCCGGGCATCTCAATGCTCCGAAAACTCTCCTCCCGAACTCCCTCTGTGTGGTTTTGCCGCAGCCCCGAAGGACGCCACGAATGCGGGCCCGGCCGGGTCTGGTGGCGGCGTGCTGCCGGCTCTCTCGGCAATAACCATCGGTTCACCCCGAAGGGAACGGACGCGGCCACTCAGGGGTCTTCTCCCTTACATTTTATAAAACTAAACGGGACCGTACGTAGCTCTCCTCCAAGGACCCGGGACCTGCAGGGCGGCCCTGCAGCCACACGCTACAAACGGAATGCCGCAGATCTCGCGTCCGAACTTTCGCTCATTGATAACAGCGGCTTTTACCCTGCGATGGCTACCAACAAAACAGGAAAGCGTCGTTCTTCGATCCGCAAGAGTACTGAAAAATAAGGCGACAGGGCATTTCGAAACTTAAATGCACGTAACCACGGCGGCTTTCTTTCCCCACTCCAGACAACAATAAATAACTTTTTTTCTTTCTTTCTGTCCGTTTTTTTTTTTTTTCCGATAGAAAATTTGCATTATCCCCCTATCTACAAAATCGTTATTGAAAATCGCTGTCCCGATTCTGTAGGCTTGCGGCCCAAACCCACAACACGACACTGCACGCCTGTCCTAAAACGCACGGTTCTTTTTCTTTTTCTTTTTTTCCACGCTAAAACTCCGAATATTGGAAGTAGGCGTTTTGGTTAAGAAGCAAACAGATATATATCTCTGTGAAAAAGATATATGCCGGCTGTGCTCAAACTAGAGACCAAAACCAACGCAGCTCGCTTCGCGGCTCCCTCTGAGCACCTCCTCATTCCCGTCTCAGTGGCTCACGCATTCAATCAGCTCATCACTCAGCCCTGTCCCCGCGCTCATTTTGTATTATATGAATCAAAAAGTAGAAACACATGTCCGCATTATCGTCACAGAAATGTAAGAGGCTCTGACAAATCTCGGAAGCTCTGTGCGTGCCCCTCATTACTGTTTTCCTTTGGGCCTCCGGGAGGCCCAGACCCGATGCCGTTCTGCTTTAGAATACACCCCGAAATGTAAAACAGTTTCGAACCGTCTTTTTGATCAGCGCTCCGCTTGGCGCTGTACGGAATGGGCTTCGTTCCCTGAGAGAGATCTGCTCCTATTTATTCCCTCTTTTGTCCCGAATCTCTATTACTGCATCCCTTCGTTTACTTATTTCTCTCTCCTCTCCCCCCCACCCTCTCCCGCCCGCAAGTCTCTGCTGGGACCGCCAGTGAGTCTGTGAAGATCGTACTTAGACTCTCTTCTCCGCGGTCAAATCCAGTTATAAGAAATATCAAACTAAAAATCATTTGAGCGCTGCGATATTTCCCCAGGAAAAACACCAGGATGTCTCTGCACAGAGACAGGGAGAGAGACGTTCTGGGGACGGGAGAAGTACTGCGGAGGAAAGGGTTTGAAGCAAATTGCCTGGCAGGGCCCCTTTGGTCTTTTGCTTTAGTTTTCCAATTATTATTGTTATTATTGTTATTATTGTTATTATTTTGAAAATTAAAAATTTTATTTTGGAAAATGTGTAAAAATTTTACATTAAAATGGTACAATAATACTTGCCAGTAATTTTTAACAATATTCCTTGTAAAGAATACGCATAAAGTACAAAATAAAAACTCCGTAAGCCTATTATAATACAAAACACAGGTTAAAATAAGAAATGATAATCTTGATTTTCTTCTGTGTAAACATGTTAATCTTTTCTTTTCTTTTATAAAAGTACATGAGACAAGTGTACTAAAATGAAAAAGTATTGCTTTGCTGTCCTCCCTCAAGCCTTCTCTGTTCCTGTAAATCACTGTTTTTAAGCTCCTAGACCTGAGAATCTCTGAACTTTGACGGTTTAGAGATGTTATTTATTATTATTACCTTTTTTCCTTTCTTTCTTTCTTTCTTTTTTTTCTTTCCTTTTTTTCTTTTTTTTTTCTTTCTTTCTTTTTTTTTTTTTAAGGAGTAATGAGTAACTTTCCAACAGCGTGACCGCCCGCCCGCGCAGCACACCGACCTGGTTGTGCATCGGACCGGTCCCGGGCAACCCGCCGGCCACAGAGAACGGCCTCATATATCCCCAACGCGCAAACCGCGCGCAAATCCCGCGCAAATCCCGCGCAAAGCCGCTCTTCCGTGCGTCCGCCGGGCATCCGAGCGGCGAAGAAAAAGAGCCCAGATCCTACCTTCGGAAAGACTCCGAACCCCTTAACAGTTAGAGATGCGGGCCGCCAGGCCGGGAGCGGCCGGCAGCGCGGCGGCAGGCGCCAGGCCGCTCCCCAGCGAGCGGGCCAGCCCCGGCGCTGCGCCCGACTGCGAGGCGCAGCTGCTGCCCGCACCGGGAGCGGGGCCGGCACCCAGGCCGGGGCCGGGTCCCCCCCCGATGATGCTCTCGATGGAGAAGGGCGAGCGGGCCACCGCCGCGCCGCTGCCGGGCTTGGCGGCGTGCAGCGAGGCCGCCAGCGCCGGGCCCAGCGGGTGCGCGTAGCCGAAGGGCGTCCGTGCCAGCTCCGCCGCCGGCAGCAAGGGGCCCGGCGGCGCGGCGGCGGCGGCGGCGGCGGCGGGGGGCAGCGCCGCGGCGGGGGCGCCGGCGGGGGCTGCGGGGGGCTGCCGGGGCGGCGGGGAGGGGTGGTGGAAGGCGAAGAGGGCAGAATGGGGGTGGTAGGGCTGCAGCTGGAGGCCGTAGCCGCAGCCGTAGGGTCCGTAGGCGCAGGGCGGCTGCTGCGGGGGCTGGGGCGGGGGCTGCGGGAGAAAGGCGGCGGGGTCCACGGCGCGCAGCAGCAGCTCCGGGGCCGGGAGTTGCTGCCTCTTGAAGCGCTTTCGGCGGCGCAGGAAGCTCCCGTTGTCGAACATGTCGGCGGACTCGGGGTCCAGCGTCCAGTAGTTGCCCTTGCCCGGGTTGCCGGGCTCCCGGGGGATCTTCACGAAGCAGTCGTTGAGGGAGAGGTTGTGGCGGATGCTGTTCTGCCAGGCGGGGAACTTCTCCCGGTAGTAGGGGAAGCGCCCGCTGATGAACTCGCAGATCTCGCTCAGCGTCAGCCGTTTCTTGGGGCTCTGCAGGATGGCCATGGTGATGAGCGCGATGTAGGAGTACGGCGGCTTCACCAGGCTGTTCTTGCCGCCGCCGCCGCCTCCCGCCCCGCCGCCGCCGCCGCCGCCGCCGCCGCCGCCCGCCCCGCCGCCGCTCGCCGCCGCCGCCTTCTGCGGGCCGCCCCGGGAGGGGGACCGAGAGCCGCCGGGGCCGTCCCCGCCGCCCGCCCCGCCGCCGCCGCCGCCGCCGCCGCCCGCGCGCACGGGCGACCGCGGCAGCAGGGCGTCGTCGTGAAGGTCGCCCGCATCCTCCTCTTCCTCCTCCTCCTCCTCCTCCTCGTCCTCGGCGTAGGAGCGGCGGCGGCGGCGGCGGGGCTGCGGCTCCTCCTCGTCCTCCTCGTCGTCCTCCTCGCCCACCACATCGATGTCGGTCTCCTCAGCCAGCGCCGACGCCTCGGACATCTCCGAGCTCAGGGTCATGGCGAGGCGGCGGGACAGCACATCGGCGGCGAGCGGCGCGGCGCGGCGGGCGGGCGGCCACTCTCCCCGCCGGGCCCCCGCGGCGCTCCGCCGAGAGCCGCCCCGCCGCCGCCGCGGGCAGGAGGGCCGGGCCCCAGCGCCGCCGCGCTGCGAGAGCGCTGCTGCCGCCCTCTCGGAGGCGGCGGTGCCTTATGGTTTGGCGTATTTTTTGCTGCTTTTTTCAAGATTTTTCTCTCTCGCTTTTTTTTTTTTTTTTTTCCCCTCTCTCTCCCCTCCCCCCTCTTTTTTTTTTTTTTTTTTTTTTTTTTTGTCTTTTGCTTTTGTTTGGGGCTGGGTTTTGGGGGTGGGGGGCCGTGCCGCCGCGCCTGGGAGCCCGTTCCCTCTTCTTTCTCCTCACCTCAGCCCCCAGACATTAATGGATGCGGGGCAGAGGGAGCGCGCCTAGTCCTGGGAGGAGGAGAGGGAGGGGAAGAAGGAGGGAGGGAGGAAGAGAGAAGAGGGCGGGCGGAGGGGGCGGCTCGCCGGCCCATTAGGAGAGACGGTGCGGAGGCCGGGGCCGAGTCCCAAAGAGGGTGGCCTTCCTCCCCGCCTTATAGCGAGGGGGCCATCACATGGCTCTCGGCGTCAGTGCGCGGCGGGGCGAGCTGTGGTGCCGTGCCCTCTTTAGGGTGGGAGGTGTGGGGGGAGGGGTCTGTCCACAATGTGGGAGGGGGAACGTACTCCGAGAAAGAAAGGGAAAAAAAAGTGAGTCTGTCCCAGAGCGCTGAAGCATCTTTGCGAGAACAGTGCCGGGATCTCTGAATCCCACTGCTCTGCCCCGGGACCGCGCCCTTGCTGCCTGCGGGAAGGGAGAAAAAGCGTCTTCTCTACGGGATTCCCTTCCCCGGAGACCCGCGTGGGCGGGCGACCCCGAGTGGGTGCTGCGGGAGATCCCCGCTGCCAGGAGACGGCCTCTGGGAGGGGGCTGCGCCGCAGCTCGGGGAGGGGAACGACCGAGAGGAGCTGTCCGGAGGGGCTGGGGAGTCTCCTTCTACGGAGGTACTCCAAACCCGCCTGGGTGTGACCCCGGGGTGCAGGGCGATCCCAAGTGGTACCTTTCCAACTCAAACATCTTGTGGTTCTGTGTGACATATTTCAAAGCCCTCTAAAATAAAGCTTTCCACCCAAAGCCCCCTCCCCAACGGCTAAGCGAGAGAGGCGGTAAGCTAATAAACTTCAGATGACGAGTTCTGTCCGTGGGATGGTTTCTGAAACTTCTGTCCCCGCTTCTTCCTCCTCCAGAGTTTAATTCATTTAAGAACGAAGTCAAACATTTCTAGATGTCGACCTCTCGAAGAATCACTTCCAAAGCGCAACACTCATCTCATGGTTTATTTGTGAGGCTGTTGTTTTTATGGGCAGGGAAGCAGATCCCTCCATTATGGGAAACACTAACAGAGAATTAGTTATACCCCTTTCTCCTGCAAAGGAAAGCAGCTCACCGGCCTTTAAAATGCCACTTCTGCTTTGAGAGCAGAAGCAACCCAAAGAAAGTGACACAAAGGATTGCTCCCTAATTAAGTCCCTCGTTCCCACTTTCAGGTGATAGACGATGCGAGGACAGCAGAAGACCAGATGCCTTTTAGAGGACGACTCGCAAGGAAAAAAGTCGCAGAAACGCCTCAAAAATGCACAGCAGCCCCAGCTCCGCCAGAACGACCCAAGGCTGAAATCCGATTAGAGTCGGAGCAGCGCGAGACCATTCCGTGCTCCAAAAGAGATGGTCGGGCGAATGTTTGCGTCCTCACTTCTCACTTCTCAAACGGCTGAAACGCACCATTTTACTCCAGTGCGTTGTCTGCATATTGTTCTAATTCAAAGCTTAAAACCACCCTGTTTCAAACACAGTTTCGTGGATTTACAGCGTAATCCTTTCTACAATTTCCGAATAATCCTATTTGCATTTTGTTCACTAGTAAGCAGGCGGCAGGAGAATGCCATCAGAAGTTTTAAGAGAGAGAGGAAAGGAAAAGAAAGTTTAAAAAAAAAAAAGAAGAAGAAGAAGGAAGGAAAAGGACTTTCAAGAGCGGTGATGAAGCGTTGACAAATATTTTTTTCCCCTGTAAAAAACTGATAAAGCTACTCTAGAATAGGAAGTGAAATGACTTTGGGAGATAATTTTGAGGTCCCAGGACAAATTATAGAAGGAATGCAGACAGAAAAATTTTCTCCTCGGCGAGAATTTTCCTCTTTAAAATGGGTTGGCTTTTTTTTCTTTTTCTTTTCTTTTTCTTCTTTTTCTTTTTTTTCCCCCATTATCCTTGCTCCTCTTCTGGTACTTGAAGTTTACTCCAGGTGGAAGGAAAGAAAAAAAGAAAGGAAAAAAGAGAGGAAAACAGGAAAAAAAAAAAAAGACAGAGGAAGAGAGAAAGAAAAGACTGAAAGTGAGGAAGAGAGATAGAGAGAAAGAAGAAAAAAAGGAAAGGAAAGGAAAGGAAAGGAAAGGAAAGGAAAGGAAAGGAAAGGAAAGGAAAGGAAAGGAAAGGAAAGGAAAGGAAAGGAAAGGAAAGGAAAGGAAAGGAAAGGAAAGGAAAGGAAAGGAAAGGAAAGGAAAGGAAAGGAAAGGAAAGGAAAGGAAAGGAAAGGAAAGGAAAGGAAAGGAAAGGAAAGGAAAGGAAAGGAAAGGAAAGGAAAGGAAAGGGAGAAAGAGAGGAAGAGGGTTGAAGGAAGGAAGGAAGGAAGGAAGGAAGGAAGGAAGGAAGGAAGGAAGGAAAGAAGGAAGAAAGGAAGGAAGGAAGGAAGGAAGGAAGGAAGGAAGGAAGGAAGGAAGGAAGGAAGGAAGGAAGGAAGGAAGGAAGGAAGGAAGGAAGGAAGGAAGGAAGGAAGGAAGGAAGGAAGGAAGGAAGGAAGGAAGGAAGGAAGGAAGGAAGGAAGGAAGGAAGGAAGGAAGGAAATAAGTAAAAGAAAGAGTGAAGGAAGAAAAAGAAACAAGGAAGGAAAGAAACCCCCGGAGGATCAGTGTGGCACCGAGGCGGAGCAGGCTGCCCGATCCTGCCTGCAATGTGCCGCCAGGACAGTGACACGGACATCTCCGGCCGCACCGAATTCCTCCCGCACCCCGACCCCGCAGTGCCAGGGGCGCTCCGGCTTTTCCCGGATCGTGGCTCTCGCGGCGCTGGGGACTGCTCGCGGGCTGGGACAACGCTGTCAGCCCTCTCCCGTCTCCAGGGGATGTCCGAGGGGCAGGCTGTCCGAAGGGCAACAGGCTCAGCCCTCGGGCGGACGCTTGAGGTCTGGCAGTCCCCGCGCGTCCCTGTTAGCCACGACTTCTCCTCGTTCTGCCGCTCCTCTCGCACTTGTTTCCCTCCCAGCCTGGCAGATGCTGTTTAAAACGGAAAGAACGGAGGGAAGGGAAGGCGAGTAGTGGCGGCACGTCGGGGCAAGAAGGCAAAAACCGTTCCCCACAGCGCTTGTCCGTGGGCTCGTCCGTCCCCGTACTGCGGAACAGCCTGGCGGCTCCCGCTCCGCTCAGCCCCGCGGCGCGCTCCGCGGGCGGGGGATGCCACCTATCGGTTGCGAGAGCCGGGTCCGGGCTGCTCCGAAGCGGCGGTACTGAGCTGGGGCACGGCATAACGCCCAGGGACAGGGGCGACCATAAAGAAGAGCAGGAGATCGGGGGGACCGACATCCTGTAATGCAGCTTATAAACAAGAGGTAAATAGACTTTTTTGTTTTGTTTTGTTTTGTTTTTTTTGGCACGGATAGATAGTGATAGGACTAAACTAAAAGAGGGGAGATCTAGGTGAGGCAGAAAAATTTTCACAGGGTGGATAGTGAGGCCCTGGCACAGGCTGACCAGAGAAGTTATGGGTGCCCCATCCCTGGAGATGTCCAAGGCCAGGCTGGATGGGGCCCTGAGCAGCCTGAGCTGGTGGGTGGCAGCCCTGCTCCCGGCAGGGCATTGGAAGGGTAAGGATTTTTAAGGTCCATTCCATCTCAAGCCATTCTGTGCTTCTGTGAGAATTCGGGAGAGCTGCCAGGAGATCAACTCCCACAAAGGCTGAAGCTGCTCCGACCCCTGCATGCCCCAAGCTCCACTGCCACAGGAGAGGGGCTGCAAAAGGGTGAGCCCAGGACATCAGGGGCTGCTGTCAGTGATTTCCTGCTGGTTGTGAATGAGGTAGCATAAAACACAACTGAGACAACAGTAGCACAGAGCCAAGATATGAAAAGCAGGCATGCAGGCAGGGTTATATTCATTGCTTGGGTTTCTTTTTTATTAAAAGAAAAAAAAAAAACTTAAATATTACTCTTTCAATTACCAGAAGTAAGCAAAATAATTAATGTATATAATTAATATAAATAAAAATTAATCATAATTCAGAGAATTCCTATGTGCATGGATATGAGGACCCCCACATTTTATCAGTGTGGTGTTGGATCAAACTTCTCTGGCAATTCACAAAGGAAGTCTGGATGACTCCTGCTCTTTACCAGGGTAGGGGGCTGCATCCACAGCTCCTGCAGAAGCAGCAAGGATGGAGCATCAAAGATCCCCCCAGCCATGGTCTGGGGTGCAGCCATGTTGTGTGCTGGCTTGGCACTCTGGGTTTTTTTGCAGCAATTCTCAATTGTGAAGCAGGATGGCAGAGCCCTCCCAAGCATCTCATGGGCAACATCAATCCCTGGGTGTTTGCTGAGTGTTTGGCTACCTGCAGGTGAGTCAGCACAGCCTGCACGTAGCGAGGCTGACTCTGGCCTCCAGCTACCCCTGCTGGAGCTGAGGAGCCCATTCTGGCACTTCTGCAACTTGCAACTCCAGCCCCAAATGTGTCGCTATTTTGGCACACCGTTATACTTCTCCACACCCAGATTTAAGTCCTTCCTGTGGAACTCCACTTTCCATTATCAAAATATATATATATATATTTTTTCTGGAAAACGTGCATTTTGTACCAACATAACCCCTGAGCCAAAAATTGGAGTGTATACTATGTTGCTTGCCTTATGGAAAGAAAATATCCTCCACCAGTGATGCTGCAACAGGATAGTGCTTCCTGATAGGGACCATTGCAGATACAGCTGTGGTCTACATTTCCCAGTGTCACAGAAACTACCAGCATGGCCCCACTTTTTTTTTTTTTTTTTTTTTTTTTTTTCCCCCCTGCATTATCCCACTCTTTCAATGCTGGTTTAGAGCTGTGTAGTTCTGGGTGAGAGTAATGCCACCATTAGGAAATCTGCAGGTGCTGCAATTACAGCCAGGTCTGTCGGGCCATACTAAAAAGCAATGCATCAGACCTGAAAAGCTGAAGAAGGCTGAAGGAAAATGTGGGGCTTCCTACCATACTGACTATTGGAAAGGAGTTTTTCACCTTGGAGATGGCCCTACCATCCACCCCCTATTACATTCCACTTTTTTTTTTCCTTCTTTCCTTTTTCTTGCTTTTCCTTTGCTCTATAATTCCTGCACAGCAAGTGCTTCCGCTATGATTTGTGAAGTTCATTTCTTGTAAGGCTCTTTTGGGCCTTTAATTCCTGTAAAATTCGATTAAAATCTCCCAAGAATACAAGCAGAATTTGTATCAAGTTAGATGACCCATCTAACACCAAATCAGTCTTCGACAGTATCCAACATCAAATGTTTAGGGAAGAGGACAAGAAAACTGTGGTGTAGAATTGTTTTGTAGCAGCCAGAAATCTTGGCATTATTATTTCTTTTAAGCCAAAGATGGCCCCTGAATTTAATAGCCTGTGATGGGTTTTCCACTGTGAATTTGTTCAGACAGTTTAAAACATCACGTACATCTGCACCACTAAGCATGTTCTGCGGTGAAATGTTTCCCAGCTTTAACCACACATGATATGAAGCATCTCTATCAGTTTGCTTTATACGAGCAGTTACCTGCTCATTTAAGCCAACACTGCCTCATTTTCTTACCAGAAGAGGCAGTGAACATTTAATTATTTTCAGCCAACCTCTCTCCCTGCCATTCATGACTTCTTGTTATCACGTCTTGTTTGGTGGTCTCATTTTCATTCTGAAGTGTTCTGTCTCAGGAGCACTGAATTAGTGCAGAAATAACAGCACTGCTGATAACCTTGGCCATCCATCTCTCTACACCCTTTCTATCTCAGCCCATTTGGTAGCTGTTCACAAGTGTCTGTAATTGCAAAAAGAACCATGTCTAAACAATCACTTAGAAGAGCACAAGATGTCTAAATCTGCTTTTCCAATTTTCATTTGAATGTGCTACTTAAAAAAGAAAAAATAAAATTAAGCAATAATCTATTCCTGTCATTAGCAGAAGAATATTTGACATTCAGAATGGAGCATCAGTATATCTAGTTGATACAGCAGGGTACTTATCACAGGAACTAGTTACATTTGCTTAGATTACATTTGATTTCACATCTCTGCTTGATACTGAAAACTTCTCTAACATTCTCCCCGACATTCTTTCTAACATTGCCCCTGGGTTATTTGTTGCAGACAGGCAAATTAAGAGAGAGATTCCATAATTAATGGATCAGATATTTCAGGTATTTTCCATTTAATTCTGTAGTGATGCGAGTAAGCCATGAAGGAGTACAAACCCATTCATGAAACTGGTGAGTACCGGCAGGTATACTTTCCTTCCACTTACAAGTCCTTGGGGATTAGCTACACTGCAGTAAAAGATGGAGGAGATCGATTTTCCATCTAAAATTAAGGGGGTGGTGGGCTCCTGCCAAGGCTGAAGCAGAATTAACAGCTTGCTGCTGTGGAGGGAGGACTGTCCTTGTTCCCTCCCCGCCTCTGGCCACCTGCGCCCATCACTTACCTCCTGCTGAGCACTGAGCTGACCCCAGAGGCCGGACAGCCAAAGGCAAAACCCAGAATGAATCACACCCACACAGCTGTCAAGGCATTAGCATGCTGAGCACGTCCACGGCGGCATGTTGAGAGCTGCACATCTGAAAGCAGGGCAGATTTAGTCCTGATTCACCCTAGGCTAAATGTGCCATCCTTGGGAGAGACAGTGCTGTGTTGGGGTCACGTTATACCAACTTCTCTGATGTGTAACCTGTTGTCTTACCGAGGGTCAAAGCTCTTCTGTGCCTTAAAGGAATGAATTCCCTCAAATTCTGCGTACAGGATGTCTACAGGATCCATCTGCTCAATTCTCTGTCACCTGTGCATAAACATTAACTACTGTTTATTCCACATACAGCCAGTGAGGAATATAGTGACTTCTGGCTGTTCTCTATGCTCCAGTGAGATGAAACCTTTTCAAGGCAAGCCTTTCCCAGTCTGTTTCACACCAACTGTAAGCATCCAGTAATGCTCTTCCTAGACAGTGAAGTTTGTTACGGATTTCTCCATACAGATCAACAGCACTTGATACAGCATCGTAGTACCTGAGATGGAAACAGTGCTGTACTTAAGTTTAGATTTCCTGGGTTTCCCGTTCAGTGTTCATACCTTTAGTATCTCCACAAAACTTGTGAGCTCCTAATTCATGAACGATTTTAGGGCTTTTGGAGATTTATTTTTGATCCATCTCTCTCTTAATACTGCTGACATGCCATGTACTTTGGCCCTCCTGAGTGCTGAGCAGAGCATTCTTTTAAACAAACACATTCTAAAGAGACACGGAATGTCAGACGGATTCCCTTTACTGTCAGAAAATACACTTAATACGTGTTCTTTGTGTTCACTGGCAATCAGGACAAATATTACTTCATTTCAGCCTCATTACTTATGGTTACAATGTGAGATTAATTTCCAGAATACGATACTAAATTAACACCTCTTCTCGGTATACCCTGTTATGACTTACACAGCACTGGCCACATCTTCCAGGACAACTTTTCCTCTGGCACAATGACAGGAACTTTTGCCATTCTTTTGCCTTTCATCTTGCACACAAATCAGGAGACGATTTTCAGGTCCAACCATCTAACTCATTTTTTCCATTCCTATGCTTCTGTGCAGCTAGTGAACATTTATTTAGTAATTGATACTCTTTGATGATTTTGAGATTCTAAGTTTCAACCCTTTTTGAGCACTCATAATGTGCTCCCCGAGCTCATGCTTTGTTTCAGTACTATTGGCTTTGGATCTGTTTTGCCCTCTACAGAAGTTGTTCAAGTACAAGTAAATCAGGCTTAAGTTTATGTTTCTCGTTAGGCAATTACACAAATAGGAATGGAGAAAACAAGCCAGTGCTATTTTAGCCTTCTAAAATACTTTTTCTCTGATGTAAAGTTTATTTTCTGAAGGTCTGCTGTTTGCTCCAGGAAATGTAACCAAATCTAACAGAATTTCTCAAATTCAGTTCTTGAACTGCTTCAGTTGATTCCTGATATGACTCAGTGATGTGGTTTTAGGCATAATTTGTCTTCCAAATCTCTCGTAGGGGACTGTGAGATCATACCTCCATCCTAGTTAATCCTAGGCTGACAGCTGGGGCTGCATTTTCTGCAGCTTCTATCTTGGGACAATCTTTCTGTGATTCATTTTCACTTTAGTATGTCAGCTCATTAATACATTCTGCATGTTTGTAACCATCAGTTGGCCTGGTAATTCTGAAATCCTTCTTAGATATTGATGGCTGGCTGTGATAAATCTGAAGGTGAAATATTTGTTGCTTTTACTTTCAATCTTCCCACAGTCCTGTAGTTACTTTTTTTTTTTCCCTATTTTTTTTTCTATCTGGGTTACATTCCTTTTTGCTGCAGGTACACTGTCAACGTCATCTTGTAATCAATTCATAACATTTATTTTCCTTTCAGAATGAACTCTGTCCTCCTGAAATTTCTCCTCAGTTCCCACTCCTCCTGAGTTCAGTTTCTTCCCTTCTTTCTGAATTAGCTCGAGGGTTTGCTTGTTCAGATCTGGTAATATGGTCTTTTTCCCATTCTTCTCCTAGAAAACTGTTTTGTTGTTCCAATTTCATAGATATTCTGCAACGAATTACTGTATTCCTTCCCCACAGCTGTCTCACTCTCCTCTAATTTTCAGAAGCGGTAGAAGCCTTATAGGAGGCACTGGTTACGCGCCAGCAGCCCCTTCGGAACAGCACGGCTTTGTCACCCCTTACCACCACTAGATGGAGTGGACGTGGGTTCTTCATTCATTCTCATCAAGGCATTGGCGTCCAAACCTCCGGCTAGCCCGGGCCACAGTAAGTGAAGAGGAATTGTCCCAGGTGGCATATAAAATATATGATATATGATATAGTTAATGCATATAAGTAACAAAACTTTATATACATATACAGGCATACATACATGTATATAATATATATAATATATATATATTTGATTAAAACATAAAAAGGAGGGCAGCAAAACCATAAGACTAATGGGATATTTGATCATGTTTTTGTGAAACTAATTCATCAGGCTGGCTTGATGGAAGTAGTTGCAATTCTCTGTGAGTTCTCAAGGTATTTGTTGATTTTTTGATGAAATTCTACCTACTTCATCCTTGAAAACAGTTGTTCACAAATGTATGTACTGACAAAAAGTGATGACATGATAAGGCATCATTGTGAAGCAAGGGATATCCCTCTTTGCTAAGATAATGCTTATAGAAGTCTGATAAAGAGACATGATCAATTTTTTTTGCTGATGGCAACTCTATACATTGCACTTGACAATTCTCAGTTAATATATTTATGTCAGATGAAAAAGGAGTTGTAAATATTTAAAAAAAAGGGAGGGGGGAGGGGCTGGTGCAATCATGAAAGCTATCATCAAATCCCTTCATCAAAACAGAAAGCATGACTGCATATTTTTCACTGTTCGCAGAACTGTGTTTACCCAGTGTATCACAATGCATATGATTATTTGCTTACCCTGAGTTAGCACTGCACTTTGTCCTCCCAATGTCCCACTTTCAGCCCAGACTGTGCCGACTGCACAATGAAGTCTGGTTGCTGTTGAATGATGAGGGCTGGATCACTTAGCAGGGCAGAGCTGCCACCATGATGGTGCAGGACAAGGAAGAGCTGCAGGATGGGCTGGGCTGTTCATTCAGCATGTGGGATGTGTGTTGGACATACCTGCTGTAGTTACAGAAGTAAGAAGTTCACTCTTTGACAACAGAAAAAGTCTTCTGTGCTTCGCAACTTGCTTCCAAATCAATACCCAGCTCTAAAAGAGCAAGGAGAGGTCATCAGAGCAAATTAAGTCTGCACACACATTTGGAGCCTGGATATGGACTCACAATGGGAATTACAGACATGGAAGACTTAGCATCAAGGAACACAGAAGGATATTTTTAATACTGTCTGATAGAAACAAGAACAAAAGGAATAGTTTATTGAGGATATTCCAGAGCATAACTGATCTAAGAGACATTAAAACACAAAATGAGATGGTGAACTCAGTGCCAGGTTGCACTGTACAGGTTGTGGGAAATGTGGGGATTGTCCTCAGAGCCAGGTAAACCTGCCAGGTGGGCTTCACCCCAGAGGGACCATGGCAAGTCCAGAGAGAAGTGTGGCAGACTGAAATAAAGACATGGTCATAGGAGATAAACATAGATAAACAGGCCTGAAAGTATAACATTTAAACATTTTCCAAGAATCACAGAAATGTTTCAGTTGGAAGAGACCTTAAAAGGTCATAAAGTTCAACTTCCCTGCACTGAACAGGGACACCTACTGATAGATCAGGTTGCTCAGAGCCATGTTCAGTCTGACCTAGAATGCTACAGGCACAAGGCATCTATCACCTCTCTGGGCAATATTATTCAGTGCTTCACTACTCTTACTTTAAAAAACTTTTTCATTATACCCAGCCTCAGTCTCCCCTCTTTTAGTTTCAGATCATTTCCCGTTTTCCTATCACAACAGGTCCTGCTGAAGAGTCTGTCCCCTTCCTTCTTACAGTCCTCCTTTAGATACTGAAAGGCTGCTTAAGGTTCACCTTGGAGCTTCTCTTGTGAAGGCTGAACAGTCCCAGGTCTCTTAGTCCATCTTTGCAGGAGAGGTGTTCCATCCCTTGGATCACTTTTGCGGCCCTCTTCTGGACGCACTCCAACAAGCCCATGTCTCTCCTGCACAGAGGACTCCACGTCTGTACGTAGTACTTCACCAGTGGAAAGCAGAGGCGCAGCATCACCTTCCTCGCCCTGCTGGCCACGCTTCTTTTGATGCAGCCCAGAACACAGTTGGCTTTCTGGCTGCAATAGCACACTGCTGGCCCATCTCCAGTTTCCATCCACCAGTAGACTGAAGTCCTTTTCATCAGGGCTGCGCTCCATTCTTACATCCCTCAGCTTGTACGGGCAGTGGAGGCTGCCAGGACCCAGGAGCAAGACCTTGCATTCAGCTTTGTTAAACTTCAAGAGGTCCTCCAGGGCCCACTGCATGAGCCAGTCCAGGTCTGCCTGAACAGTGCCTGCCTCTCCAGTGTGCCAGGCGCACCCCACAGCTTGGTGTCCTCAGCCAACCAGCTGAGGGTGCACTCGATCCCTCTGTCGATGTCACCGATGAAGACGTTTGGGTGCATCAGACCCAGTACAGACCCCTGAGGGACACCACTTGTCACCGACCTCCATCTGGCCATTGTGCCATTGGCCACCAATCTCTGGGCACAGTCTTGCAACCACTTCCTTGTCCATCGAACAGTCCACCCATCAAATCCACGCCTTTCCAACGTGGAGAGATGGATATTACGGAGGATTGTATCAAAAGCCTTTCTGAAGTCCAGACAGATGATATCAGTGGCTCTTCCCTCGTCCATTGGCGCAGTTACAACATCGCGGCAGGTCCCCAAGCCGTACACGCAGCGCCCGCCCAGCGCCTCTTTCCCTCCCCCTGCTGCGGCCGCAGACCCCCGGCCGCGGCCCCGCCCTCTGGGCGGAGGGGAGGAGCCCGCCCCGCCGCTCACCTCCCGGCCCCGCCGCGCGTTAGGGCGCCCCCTGCCGGGGCCGATGGATGCGACAGCGGCGCATGCGCAGCTCGGCGCGGTGTGCCTCCCTTCCGGCCGCCATCTCGCTCCCGGCCGCGTGCTGTGCCCGGACCCGCGCCCCGCCCGCTCCGATCCCGCCGCTCCGACAGCGCTACGCCCGCCCCGGGAAGGTAACGGGGGGCGGTCGGGAGCTGCGCAGGGGGCTGCCCTCCTGCTGCGGGTAGCGGGCCGGTGAAGGCAGGGAGGACGGGGCGGACGGGCGAACGGGCGGACGGGCGGGTTGACCCCTCTCCCCGACACGGCGGCGGAGCCTGCGGTGAGCGCTCCGAGCCCCGCTTCACCGAGCTCTCGTTGCTCCCGCAGATGAAAGAAACTATCATGAACCAGGAGAAGCTCGCCAAGCTGCAAGCCCAAGTGCGCATCGGCGGCAAGGTGGGTCGGCGCCGGGGGGGCAGGGCAGGGCACGGCCGGGGCTGGCACAGCCCTCCTGCTGCTGCGGGGAAGGGGATCCCGCTGCCCCGGGGGACGGGAACGCCGACTGCTCGGCGCGGCTCGCGGCGGCGGATTCACGAGGCTTTGTTTGGCGTTTGCCGGAGATCGGGGCGGTCTGAAGTCGCGGTGAAATGGGGATCTGCGGGCCGAGCGGCTCCGCGTGTGCGTTGTGTGGGGTTCCTGGAGAGCGGCTGCGTTGTTAACGGCGTGCCCGTGGCTGAGGTGTGCGTATGCTGTGCGTTCGGCTGTAGGTTGGTGGCTGCGGAGCGTCCAGCCTGCCGCTCTCTCGCGTCTGTGGTCTGCTCGTCCCGCAGAAGCGGCGTGCGGAGCTTAGGGCGTGCCGGTGATGTTGTCGTTCGTTGTTCAGGCCGGCCTGTGAAATAATTGGAAGGTGCGAGCGGGGCTTTTTATTTTGTTTTACGACTGGAATTGGTTGCTAAAACTCCTCACGACAAAATTGCAGCGTGAGCGGAGGTGGCTGAACGCCGTGGGTGTGGAGGAGGCAAAAGTAACTTCTTGTTAGAAAGGGCTGCGCGCTGCCTCTGCTGGTGGGCTTTCACCGCGCTGCACGGCTGTAGACCTGCAGAATCGCTGAAACGTACTGTGATCCCTTACGCGGAGCTTACAGCTCTCGTGTGTGCCATCAGTGTGGCTGAATGCCATTTATTCCAAGCCGTTTTAGAGGCCTGGTAGGCGAAGGCGTATTTGAGTGTAGCGAGTTGAGGGTTACTGTACTCGTTCTTCTTTAATGCACAGGTGGCAGAGGTACGTGAACAACGTGTCTTGGCATGATCGTGGCAGAACTTGCTTACTAAAGACCTGTAGAAGCTTAAATCTGTGGAGATGAAAGCAACAGCTTTTAATTTAAATGATCAGATTGCCTGAAGTTTAGTTTCTGTACTTAATGCACATAAAAGTGTGCAGGCAACGTGTTCCTGCGTAGCCTTTCATTCAAGGCATAATACTTTAAGATTGACTGAAATGCCTTTTGTCCAGAGAAATGTAATGTAGGCCTTATCTTATCCTGTAACCGTCTCAGTTACAGGTTAGTTAAGGTACTAAAATGAAACCATTTCTCACATTGCTTTTTGTTCCAGATTGGCAGGAGCAGAGAATGAAGATCAGGCTTTCTGGACAAATGACCAAACTCTTGAGCTGTGTACTTCAAAACTGTATTTTCACATCAGTTTTCTTCTACTGTCGTCTTTTATTATTTGTAATTATGGTAGAGGTATTAGCATCAGCCAGATTTCTGACTTCAGCCATTTCATTCAAAAAGCAATGCAGGGATTGATTTATACAGTGAAGCTGCAGCACGTTTTCTTCTTGAATTACTATGGAAAAGGGAGTGCAATTTCACACACTCTTAGTCATTTTGTGTCAGGTCTTATGTAAGCCTTGTGATGGTGCGAAGAAGCATAGAATGATGCATCCTTTCTCATAGGTATAGGTATCTTCGTAGAGACTTCTCCGTGAAAGTAATTGTCCCACATTACAGCTCCGTGTTTCTGGGGACCTAAACCCTGCTTTTGCTTTCTGAACTGAGGTAGTCTGAAATACCATGTGAAAATATGTATTTTTAAATGTGTCTGTAAATATTTTGACAAAATGAATGTGTTCTTTAACACATGATTAGGCCTATCAGATGAAGGTGTTGCTTTGGAATAAAACAATTTTGAGATGTTCTCATGTATTAATTTATTAGCAGTTAACTATGGTTTCTGACTTCATTATCAAAATTTGTCTACAACTTCAGAATAGCGAACTAAAGAAGAATTCATAAGCTTTAAAAATTACTGAAGACAAAAAAGTATGCAGTTTTTCTTTAAGTGGGATACTGGAAAATCTCCAGTCAGAGTTGTGGAGTACAGTGTCTCTGGTGAATTGCTTCCTAAAACCTCACATTTCTCACAAGCGTTCAAAGGTTGCCTTATCACAAGGGGAAGATGGCAGCAATGCAGCTGCAAGAGTGTGCACTGTAACTCAGGAATTGAACTTCGTGTATTTGATTTATACATGGCCAGAGTATTTATATGAATTAGGATTAGAGTTTGTGAAAAACTATTTAAAATATTAATTTGTAACAACTTCTTTTTTTTTTTTGCAAAGGGTACTGCCCGCAGAAAGAAGAAGGTTGTCCATAGAACAGCCACAGCGGATGATAAGAAACTTCAGTTTTCTTTAAAGAAACTTGGAGTCAACAATATTTCTGGCATTGAAGAGGTAACTGTTTCAAAGGAGGAAGTACTCTTCTATGTAGATGTGTAAAATATATCAGCATTAGAATTCTGGTAGATGATGATTTGAACTTGTCTGTAAATCAGTAAGTCTTCGTCAAGCTTTAGGAACTACAGCTGGTTTCCTGCTAAATAAAAAAAAAATTGTGCTAAACTACATGAATTATTTATTATCTTGCAGGTAAATATGTTTACCAACCAAGGAACAGTTATTCACTTCAATAACCCTAAAGTTCAGGCATCTCTGGCTGCTAACACTTTCACAATCACTGGCCATGCTGAAACAAAGCAGCTGACAGAAATGCTTCCTAGTATCTTAAATCAGCTTGGAGCTGACAGTCTGACCAGCCTGAGGAGATTGGCAGAAGCCTTACCCAAGCAACGTAAGTTGAAACTTTAATGCATTTGGTGCTGGCAGCTAACGTGGACTTATTTGTATAGCTGCAGTGAAGTTCAGTGCACTCTGTCTGCAGGCGTATTATGGCAAAAAGACATAGAGCTCTGAGGTCTTATTTATAGGTCAATTCCAGCAAAGAGCATAACCAAAATAAAGCAGAGTCATAGCTGGTCTAGGACTAGGGTGTTGTAGCCTGACTTGATTTTATGATGGTTTGCTTCTATGCATGGCTACCATATTTTCACATACATAGTTCTTTAGAGTCAGATAGATCATTGGAAAGAGTTAGGATTTAAACAGATAAACTTCAGGTGTTTATTTTGACAAATTGAATGGAAACATAAATATGGGGGTGTGGGGTGGAGAGACTCAGGTACAGGTATCTTGCTACTGCTTTGCACCCTCAAGAATGTGGTGGATACTTTTTGTGTGGGCTTTTTAGTTGGTAAGGGGCAATTACACACTGCTTGGAAGTGTGTAATTTCCCTCTAATTCCTGAGTACGTAGGGGGATATAGAACTGGTATGAACATTACATTTCATTTACCAACTTCCTTCTCCATCTTTAAATTAGTGAAACAGGCTAAGCAGTTGTTCTTTCTGAAATTGTGCATTAGTAGAAGAGGGACTTTGGTATTTGGAAAAGATTTGAAAATTTTTAGGCTTGAAAGTTTGAAAATTCTTAGGGAAAAACAAGTTTGTTGACTCAGAATGTTCTTCATTTTCTGCTTGTATAGTCTTTCTGCTTCTCAAACAAGAATGTTAATTCCATTGCTTACAAAGCAGAGAACATGCTAAAGGGAGGAAATGAAGAAAGCTTATAATGTGTGCAGTTTCAGGCAGTAGTGAACTTGTTGTGTTTCTTCTTTCTGTGCTTTGCCGCAAGGAAAGAGAGGTTGTCTTTGCATTCATCAGGTCAATTTCCCAGACAAAAAATCCTGCTATGACTAGTTTTTGGGAGGAAGTAAACTGCTTATTTCCCTGTGGAGCTCAATTTCCTTCTTCCTAACATAATTTTTATCTTCTGTCTGATAGTGGTAGGGCTTAGAAAAAGGAAAGCTTGAAGCTTGAGTCTCGTAACGAGATGGATTTATTCTGGATAAGCTAAACTGCACAGTTCTAATACTAGAGAAGCCTGTTTTTAAAGTGCTTGCTTTGCATGACTTGTTAAATGGTTGTTTCTGCTTTGGGTGAATGCCAAAGTAGTTGCACAAAACTAGGTTTTGGTCTTGTCTACAGGTTTGGAAACCTGACATCAAAGAGCAAAGTGTCTGTAATGACCGCATTTGCAGGTGTTCAATTTAGTCTGGTCTCAGAGTTGAGTGAATATGAAGACAATTTAGGAGAAAATAATATGGTTTGCATTTAAAATGTTGTATTTAGCACTTGAGATGCTCTCAAGCTGTATCAGCTTTCTGCTGTTAGAAACAAAAGAATTAGCATTGCCATTGTCCCAATCTATTTCTGACCAAATTTCAAGTACTCATATGCTTCTCTGGATATCAGTGTAAAGTGATTTTAGGCATGTGGTGTAAATATCTTTTTCTTCATGCTGTTCTTGAAATCAGAAGGATAAATTAGAATAAATGAAGATATTAAAAAGTTTTGTGCAGCTTGACGTAGGTAATACAGCCAAGAATAGCAGTAAAAGTAGTGGCACAGGCACCGAGGGACCTTACGTACCTATTCTTAGCATTATCACAGAATGTGGGGGTTGGAAGAGACCTTTGGCGTTCACCTAATTCAACCCCCAGCTAAAGAAGGTTCCCTACAGTATGTTGCACAGGGAAGTATCTGGACAGATTCTGAATATCTCCGGAGGAGACTCTGCAACATCTTGTTCCAGTACTACTGCAGTTTCACCTATTCTTGCTGATCTGTGGAGATGAGCATGGTTAAATCACAGTAGCTCCAGCAAATATAATAGAGGTTAAGTCTGTATCAGTAGAGATGTGGGCCGGAACACAGTGTTACTTTGACCTATTAGGTGTAAAACTGTGCATCTGGTTCACTGTTCCTCTGAATTCTTCAGAGAACAGCAGTATCGTTTAATGTCTCTAATTGTCTGCTCAGTGTTCCACAGGTGTGCTATATTTTTTTTCTTGAATGTCTAGGATCATAAGGATTCAGATATTTTTTTCCTTGTAAGTTAATGATGCTTTGAAAAAGATGAACTTTGAGAGCCACAGATTACTCTCTAAACAAAGATACTTTCAAGAGAAACTGGCAGAACACTACTATCATGCAAAGCACGTGATATCTAGAGATATTGACTAGTAGACTTCATATAGTATGTGGGCAATGGAACTGCTTGGCTAGTTTCAGATTTTTTATTTGGCAGGAAAGTTTTGCAGAGTGCTGCAGCTTAGCTTAGACTCTTAGATAATGCTTACCAAAAAAAAAGCACAAATTTACCAAAGTACCTGTGGTGAGCTGAAATAATGCTTTTGAACTACTTGCTTTTGCAGCTGTGGATGGAAAAGCACCTCTTGCTACTGGTGAAGATGATGATGATGAAGTTCCAGGTAAGAAAAAACATGAAACCTGAGAAAGAGGAATTGAATTTTGCTTTGAGATGGCATATGTAACATAACATTTGGCCAAGGAGAGTGAGAGTCCTTGTCCTAGGCTGGTCATTGACTGTTGCACAATTGCTACAGGCAGATTATTTCATTGTTTTCAGATGCCATGCTAGATTAATTGAATAATTGGTTTGAAATAGCTGTTACTCTTAGGACAAAAGTGATACGTCTAGGATCACTGTTTAATCCTCAGTAGAAGGGCTGGGAAGAAACTGCATTTTCAGTATCAGTTTGCTTAGGTATGGTTATAGGAAAGCTGAATTATGTTAAAATTCTGGTTTATAATGAACCACCTGAAACTTATTTCTTTAAACAAGGAAGGTGAATTCTGAAAGCTCTTACAAGTTATTCGGTCTGTGTTTTGTAAGGCTTTTAATGTCTTAAGCACTTGGTATGAAGGAACTTCAGAAAAATATATTTGGCAAAGCAGAAGTAGATCCAATTCACATTTCAATGTCTTTCTTTTTCTAGATCTTGTTGAAAACTTTGATGAAGCTTCAAAGAACGAAGCAAACTGAAATAAATGTCACTTTCTGAATAAACTTAAAACTTGAAAAAGCTACATGGAGCTGCTATTTTATATTGTGACTGCTTTTTTTTTTTCTTCTGAGATCTTGGGATCTCTAACATTTGGAAATTCCTTGAACCTGCAGCTCCTTCTAGTTATTGCTTGTACACTATATTGTTTTTGTGGCCTGGTTGAACAAACCTCTGCTTTGAAATATGATTGCTAATAAATTTCTTCCTAGACACAATTTTTGAGTAACTTGTATACAAGCAAAACCGTATCTTTAATGAACTTTGACATACAATAAAAATATATATATAGTAAAGTTTTTGGTGTGGCTTTTTGTCAAAAAAAAATCAGAAAAAATATTGGTTGTAAGTATTAAACAATTGTAAGAAGTCTTGCTTTTCTGCAGAGCGTTTTCCTTTTGCAGCAACACAAAACTGGCTTTAAGAAAAAAAGTTCTCTGCACAAGTGAGTTTAAAGTGTGAATCTCCAGTGTTTACATGCACTGAGTTTCACTTGCTTAATAATCTACTGAATTTAAGAAATGTATGTATTCTTGAAACACTTCCTAGTGGTTTAGTATAGTGGCAAACTGTTAACATTGGCATCTTGCAGGTACTCAGATTCTGTGCTTTGTCTTGAGGAAGTATTTAACAGGTTTTTTCAGAGTACAGCTACCTAACAATGCTCATGTGTTACTGTCTCTGCGTTGCAGTTTAACCTAGCAGGCAGCTAAGCACCATGCAGCTGTTAGTACCCCCCCATGGTAGGATTGGATAAAGGTAATATCTGTGGGCTTAGATAAGACTGTCCTAAGACAGTTTCTTATGACAGGAAAGGGAGAGGGGAAAAAATGGAATGTGCATGTATATAAAAACATGAAATTTGTCGTGCATTTGCTTACCACCTAGCCAGATGCTTCCTCTCCTCACTCTGACTGACTCTGGCAGTTTTATTATTCCACAGCGTACTGCACTGGTAGTATGTAATACTCTTTGACCAGTTTAGGACATCTGTCCTGGTTCTGTCTGTTCCAGGCTCCTTGTGTCCCAGCCCCTTGCAAGCAGGGCTGTGTGAGAAGCTGTAAAGTTGGCTTTTGTGAGAACTACTCAGTAACAATTAAAAGTTTGGTGTGTTAATTACTTTTATTCTAAATTCAAAGCAGAGCACCATATCAGCTGCTGAGACAGTTATGCTACCCAGGAGGGACACATAGTATTTTCATTTTACTTGTTTATACAAGTCAATTACTAGAGGTGTGAGATACTGAAAGGAGCAAAAAGCCTTTATAGAATTAATTATTATTCTTAAGTTTATGTTTAGCAAATGATGTTTGGGGTATGTTCTATTATGTTAGACTAATAAAGATGTTTGGAATATGTTCTTTACATTGCTTTTGTGTGTTTGAGAGATAGAGAACTGGTTTCTTGGATACAAGGAAAACTTCTTAAGTTCCAGTGTGATTTTTGTTTATCTGGGGCTCCCAGAGTAAGCTGTTTGGATCTGGGAGTCTTTGCTGCTGATTATAGGTCAGATAGCTTCCATAATAAAACCGAAGCTTTGTATGGAGGGCTGGTGGTTGAGTGCTCTTACAAGGTTGTCTCTTTAGTGCAAATACTGCTGAAGCGAGAGTTCATCCTGTCCTGTGAAGGATAAAATCCAGGGCAAAACTTTGGACAGGAGATAACCATAATATGAGGTTTGCATTGTACCCAGGGAAGGGCGGGGATGTGTCTGACCTGCTAGGCATGTTTGATATGATGTAAGTGAGCTATTGGGAAAGAGTGAAGGAACTTGTTCCAAGCCAGGCAGCTCCTGTGATTTTGAGTTGGATGTGAGTGTAACATCACCGAGGTCAGGTGGAAGAATTTACAGTAACAAATTCAGTTTACTTGTCTCAGTTTGCAAGTTCTTTATCAGTAAACTATTTTTTTGTTTGTTTCAAATTAATTCAAGTAAGAAGCATACCTTTGAATTAATTTGACAAGAAGATGGAAAAACTAAACTATGCAAATGAGTGTTGAAATGGGTGTGGTGACCATAACCTAACAGCCCCACAAAAGATGAAAGACTGTTTCTGTTGGTGGTGATGATGGTTGTTTTTGAGAAATCAGTTAATGAGCCTTGTCTGTAACTCAAAAATAATCTATTGAGCCACTGCAGCCCATGATTCTGAAATATTTCATACCGAGTGTTGTCTTGTGCAGTAACTTAGTAGCTTGTTCTGATATTCTAGACTGTTACCTTTTTTCCCACTATCTGATACGCATGGTTTAAAAAAAAATAACAAAAAACCACAGAGCTTGGTGAAACAACAACTTTGACATGCAAAACAATACAAATCAGGTGATAAGCAGTTAATGATGCATCTGTGGAAGGTACATTTCCAGCCAGGAAATACTGGTGTATCTTGAGCATTTCTAGGTTGTGAACAAGGATCAGAATTTGTTCAGAGTATGTTCTTGGTTATAGAAGATTCTAAGTGGAATTCATTCTTTTCTTAATAGCAGTCTTTGTTTCTAAAAAATACTCTGCTTTGTACGGCACTGTCATTATTTCAGCAAGAACTTTGGTTAAAGTCTTCCTCATCTGTCATTAATTGCCTTTAGGGATTCATGTATATTCTTTCTCAAGAAAAACAGCTTCATATTGCTTTTCCAAGTATTTTGGACAACAGAAATGCAGGCCTCTGGTTTTGGGTCACTGTTGAAAATGGTTTATTTAAATTTTTCTAAGGGAGCGTTCAGGTTCTGTCCTATTCAACTTAATGACAGCTTGTTTTGGTGCAGCAGTAAATCTAACAAAATTCTTCATCAATTTTTTCAGTGGATATTTAAAAATGTCTTCATAATCATTAAACTCATGCCTTAAAGATTTTGAAGAAACACTGAAATACTTGGGTGGATGCAATATGTGCCATAGTAGTCAAGGAAAATGATGTGATCGAACCAGGGCTAGTAGTAGGTGTGTGTGCGTGTGTGTTAAAGGTGGAAGGTGCATGGCAGAGGCTAATATTTTTCAAGGCTGGGGGAAGAAAGCTGTCCTTGAGAAGCTAGAAAATGAAAGTGGACAATCATCCCATTTGTAAGGATGGATTCCAATATTTTATAAAACAAGAGAGTTGATATTCAATGCAGGTGGAAAAGACATGGTAAACAGTGAGGTTTGTAATGACAATGGCTAGGATGCAGCGTTTAGTAATTGACAAGATTGTTGTATGTGTCAAGAAGAGAGATTCTTGAGATTCTTTAAAACATTGAGAAGCACTCTAAGATGTCATGGGCTTGTAGAAACGTACGGAATTTGGCTCTCGATTTTCCTAAGCTAGTTCATTTTCCACAGTTTGTGGGTTGCTGAAAAAGTTTTCCGTTTGATGTGATCCTGCCACACACCAAACTGGGCTCTGAGGTGAAGTCTTACAGACGAGGAGCCAACAGTGCAGCTGAGCCAATCTTGCACTGCTAAGGTGTTCATAGCATGTGGGAGTGTCGTGGTTAGTTTGACTGTGAACTGACCTCCAGAACTCTAAGAACTGTGGATGAAAAATAGATGTATGCAGAAGCTCTGAGAGCCAAAAGTATGACTATTCCTCTGTATTCTAGTTATCTTTCTTAGTAGCAAAAGCCACTACCACTCTCATCGCGCAAGTATTAATTGCTCTGTTAATGTTGTACTTTTTGTCACTTGATGCATGAATTATAGTAAAGAAAACTGTTACTCCACAGGAGAAAGAGAGTTTATGTAATACGGTACTGTGGTTCCTTGAATCCGTCTCTTTGTTGAGACAGATTTCACAGGTATGGTTTGTACATTTCCTCTACATTGCAGTGAAGGTAACTTGGCAATGATAAGCCATTCTAACAAAAAACAGGGATTAGTAATGCCTTTGCAGGAGGGTTACAACCCAGCCTTTTGCGTTACTAATGGATCTGAAAAAAATCATACAATTAGCAGTGTAAGCACTAAGCACTAATCACCAATCATGTGACACACAGTGCCTTTGCTTCACGTATCCGGTAACTAATATCTGTAACATTTTTCTTACTCAGGGATTTTCTGTGCTGTGGAAGGTACTAACAGACACTGGTGGAAGTATCTGCTGCACTTGAACCCCCAGTTCTGCATTTCTGTTGATTTAAGCATGAGTAATGTTGTGGGGCTTCTTAGGTATCAGTTCTGTGAGTTCCTAGGAGGTGCCTGAAGTTGAGTTTTATTTTCTCTGGTAGAACCATGCAGTTGTTCATGGTGCTGCACCTGAGCTAATGTCTGGTGGGCTCAAGCAGGAATCTGAACAATTTCAGCTATGTCTGACTGAGCAGAGTCCTGCTGAAAAAGCAGCACGCAACTTGTGACAAATGTTTGCACCTGCTTTTCTTAGTGCATTTAAATGCAGAAATTCAAATTGTTTGAAGTCACGGATTTAAGTTCAGCTCCAGGAACTGTGGCTAGTGCTGCTATACTTCTTTCCTGTTACTTCCATCAGGCAGTTGTAAAGGCCGGATACTCTCTCAGCATTTTGTTGACTGCTGGTTTGCACTGAGCTTCTTTTTAATACATACTGCCACCTTTAAGGACATAACTGAGGTCCAGGAGGGCTTCATGCACTCCTAGCAGCTTGGCGCCCTGTGAGATAAAGGTAATGTGAGTGTGGTGGTGTGAGCCCAAAGCAGTGTTAGCTCTGTGAAATAAGCGTCTTGTCTTGGCTGTGGTGGTATTATGTGCTTGTTCAGTGCACCTGGCAGTCACTGTACAGTGGTGCTGGCAGTACTTGTGATGAATTAAGATCTTCCTTGTGTGTTGAATTAAAATCTGCCTTCTATCTCAGGTGTTACTGCCTCTACAGGAATTGAAAGCAGTGATGCCTCCTCAGAGCCACTTCTGTGAGTGGGTGGGAACTGTTTTTACAAGATGTATTACAGTCAGTGACATTTTAATCACTTCTTATCAGTTGTACTGTTTTCTTTCTTCTTTTGTTTCCATCTGTAGAGATCAGTCCTTTGACATTTTGTTCTGGGATTCCTCAACCCTGCTTGGTTTAAGTCTTACTTAAAAATGTGGTGAGAGACAGCGTCTGGTTCTGCAAAGGCAATGTGAGTGCAAGGACTGTGCTAAGACAAAAATGAGAAGAAATGAGAACTGCACAGCTGTGGCAGTAGAGTGGCAGGCACATCGGTTTGAGGTGTCTGTTACAAGTTTCTGTCCCTGGGACAGCTGGCATCCAGAGCAGCAGCAAGCAATTAATGTGAAAATTCATTTGCCCCTGTGGATGCATTGCACAGCTTGTGTTAGGAATCAGGCGATGGTGCAGATCTCTGTGATTTAGGGAAGTTCCTGGGTAGAGAGAAACCAGCACAGGCAGCTCATGCACCCAGTGTTAGCCTTCAGCGTATGTTGGGGGCAGCGTTTGGATAAACAATACTCATGCACATTTGCAGCATTTCGTGCTCCAGTAATTTCTGCCTGGGGGTGATGATCTTCAAGAATTTTATTAGTTTTACTGTTGGTAGAAGTCAGAGTGTAGCCTGGAGGTTTTAGGGCTCACTGTGTCATCCAGCATACAAAATCCACATTTGCTGAGGTGCAGCCCTGCACGCATCCCCACTCACATCCAAACTGACCTCTGTCAGCAGCTTCAGAATGGATGGGATGTCATCAAAATGTGTCAGCCTTCTCATGTTCATAGAACAGGCCTTCTATTGCTACGTTATATGCCTCTCACATTTTAGCATGTTTTAAATATTTGTACCTAGAAAAGAAAGCACTGTCACTTGTTTCAAAGCATGCAGTTGTTTTTACCTTGCTTTTCATTTATGTTCCATCTCTGTGGCTTTCTGGTCCAATTAGGAAATGCGATGTGTTTGACAGACTGTATCAGCAGGCTCTAAGTTTAACTCCAAGGGGAATTTGAGCCTCCAAAATACAACTGCTAATGTAGAGAAACACATGTCTTTAAAGTGAATATGCAAACAGAGTGCTTCTAAACAAAACCCTTTTTGGAAACAGTGCCAATATTGCTAGCCCTATGATCTTACCCAGTATTTATGATAGATCCTGTAACACAGATAGAGGAAAGTGAAGCAAGCTGATTTTATTATGTATTTTTGGAAGCAACTGTTTTTTGAATCTGTAGGTTATAATGCTGAAGACAATCTAGGCGCATCCAGATGGGAACAAATTCAGGGTGCAGGTATTCATAGGGTTTAGCCAGACCTTCCCATTTTCAGCTGTTCTAGAAGCCTGACTAAGGGTTGGCATGTCAACTTGCCTACAACAACATCCAGAGTTCTCTTATTGATGGCGATTTAGAAGTGTTGAGTAGAGCAATCAGATCAGTAGTTTGAGTCCTCCTGAAGTACTTCCGAGTTTTCTGATCACATACTGTGATTTATGTGAAGATGGCACTGGACTGTTAGCCAGCGTTTGCTCTTTATGAAACAAATGCTAGGGAAACTTCAGAGTTATGAAGAGTCATAAAGCTGTATTTGCCATGTTTTGGTTTAAGTGCTTTAAAAAGAAAGAAAAAGGGCACATGAAGTAATGAATCAAAGCAATATTACCCACGCTGCAAGTCAGGATATTTAATCTATTGTGTTTTTAGGGGATTATTTGGGGATTATGTGGCTATGTGGCTGCTGCTTGCAAAAAAGGGATGAACAAAGGATGAACTATGCAGTGCAACCCCAGAATCATAGCTCACCTTGTTGCCATGCAGTTTACATCTCTCTTTCTGTTGTGTTCTGAGAACTTCCCCAGTGTGCTGATGTTTGTGTGCATGGCTGGCTCCATCAGAGTGCATCTGCTGAAGACGGATGTGCTCTGCTGTGCTGCATGCTTTAAGAACTGCTGGCTTCATGTGGTGACAGATCAGCCTCATCAGAAAAATCTATTCAGACATTGTTCCTAGATCTAACCCCGCACAACATCTCTGATCTTCAGAGCTCCTGGTGACCAGGTATCTCCTTCACCCTGTTGTACTTTCATTGCCAGACGGAGCTGTGTACTTCCTGAAAACACGTGATGCACAGTGGGAGGTGCATGTGAGCAGAATGGCTGTAACAATGCTAATGATGATCTGCCTAGTGACAGCCCTGTCTGCACTGCAGTGATTTATACCATTGTTCTTAAGGAAAAAAATATGGTCCACAGCGCCCAGGAGAATCTCTGCTGGAATGCCCCTCATGCTCAGCTTTCTCTTGCAAAATGCACTGCAATTTTATTCCATTACAGTGACTACAAATAAACTTTCTCCTTCCCAAATATGTATGTCTGTTGAATAAGTACTAATTAGCATGTCAGCACTGTTACGGTGCTTAGCCCCAGCAGGGTACAGTGTACCTCCTCATGGCTTGTGGGATGTTGGAACTGTGCTTTGAAGCATCAGATGTCCTGCTTATCTGGGAGCAACAACCTTCCCTGGACAGAATGCTGTTTTGCTGAAGAGTTTGAAGTAATGACTGAAAGCTCTGCATTTAGTGCCAGGTAGCAGGAGTGTGTCCTTCTGCAGGAATATCTTCTTGGTACCACTTGCTGTGTTCTGTCTGAAGGAGAGTGATGCAGAAATCCTCTATCACAGGCAGTGTTTGTCCCTAGAACCAGAGCAAGTGATCACTGTCACAAGGTCCATCCTGCCTTGTCCTCGGCTCCTCACTGTGATCACCAGCTCTCCAGGGACATGAGGACATTGTGGGGTGATGACAGCATTTTAAACCAAGGGAGAACCTATGGGAGGGAGAAGGGAGTTGAGGCCTCACTCTGGTAAGGTCTGGCAGAAGGTTGCCGCTTTTTGCAACAATCATCTCAGAACTTCAAGTGGGGAGTACAGGGAGCAAGATGAACAAAGAGAGCAACAGCAACAGTGGCACTAGCAACTGGTCTTGGAGAAAAACAGGGCAGCAAGGTGGAGCATTACAAACTGCTCATCAAATTCACATGCAGATATTAATGCTGGCTTTGTACTCAATTAACTGCATGGATGGAGATGTGTAGATCTGAATTTGTGTTCCTTTATGAATCACTTTAGAGATATAATCTTAGCTTCTTTTAATCAAACATTAACAATTTATGTTCTTTGCTGTCTGCCTTTGTTGGTTGTTCTTCAGTATCTGTATTGCTTGTGGGAAAGCAGTTTCCCTGCGCTCTAATGTGTAAAGTTCTGTTTTCTCCTTGCCAGGAGAGATTCCCATTTGTAGCTCTAACAGAGCTGCTTTCTTCTTTGGTTCTCATTTACTTCCCTGCCAGACAGATAAAGGCGGTCTGCCTTCACTGTATGGTTTCCAATCTACTTCAGACAGAAGTAGCTGTAAATGAATGTTATTTGTGATAAGCATCCTACCCACTGTATATTGCAGGCTGGAGTTCATCTGTTGCATATGCTCGCTGTGAAACAGACCACAGTAACCTGCAATATCACGTGAGTGAATGAGACAAGGACTTTGTGCAGCTCTGAAGTATTTGGCTATTATTACTACATCAAACTGTGCTAGGGAATCTGCTTTGGGAGGCATAGTTCTTTACCTCGGTGGTCACATACTGCACATTGAATAGCAAAAAATAATTTCCTTAATCAGAAAAGACAACTGTTTGTCAGTAATTTGAAATGCAGTTTACTATCATTCACCTTCAAATGTAAATATTTTAATACTCCCATAAGAAATCACTTTGGGGAAGGAGTTTGAGCAAGAGGCTTGCAGAGAATCAACATGGAGTCAGATTTTGATCTCAGAAGTTTCCTCAGGTATTGTGGCATGCTGCAGTGAAGAAATGCTGTGCAGCACCCAGACCCAAGGGTTCTGGTGGTTCCAAGGTAACTCCTGGTGTTCTCTCTCTGCACCAGCAGCTGTGGCAACTGCTCGCTGAGAACCAGCTGGCTGATACTTCAAAATTTGGTTATGAAATACTGTCCGTTGTTCCCCACAAGATCCTCACAAGGGCCAAAGGAAAGTTCACTTCAATGTTCACTGCTTTAGCAGCAAAGGTTATGCTAAGGAAAGGGCTCTTAATGCAGGAAAAGAGCTTCTGAAGAGACAACCACCTTCACCCTTGTACCCATTTTCTGTGAGACACTTGGAGATTATCTGACATCAATGCTTGAAATTCTACAGAAAAAAAGAAGTAGGCATGAAGAATATATATTTTACTATCTTAATCCACATCCCTCTGTTTTTCCATCTTATCTGAAAAAAAATTTCTAGGATGCATTTTCAAGTAATAGATAACTACTAGTCAATTTATTTCATATAAACTCAATATTGACTGAAGTTTAAGACAAAATACAGAGCAGGTACTGGCTTGTTCATCATTTAGAACAATTACTTTCCCTTAATACAAATGAAGAAGAAGAAGGAAGTTTTATTCCTTATGCATACTTAAATAGCACAATTTTTCAAAGGATGTCTTAGGTTGCGTTTTATCTTCTCAACAAATATGGAAGTTTAACATTTATTTTTACATAGACCATTAAATCTCAGTGTTTCCAATATGAAACTTTGCAGTAACTGCCACTTCATATTGTTTTAGAATTACTTATACAGTAAGGCTGCTCTGAAAGTAATGCCTCCTATTTTATTATGTTGGTGTCTGAGGCAAAAGTGTAGAATTGAATTCTTCCATGCAGAAAAAGTGACACCTGCTGACATTCATTGACACTTACTGAATGTTTCTGGAGACCAAACAGTGGATGTGAGCACAGTGAGGTGTGGGTGGTGTGTTTCAGCAGTGGTGACAGTGACAGGGGTTACCTCCATTGGTGCACATTTTTATGAGCACAGTATGGAGGCTCTTGTTTGTCACTGGTGAAAATGCATAACTCATGGTGGTGACTATGTTGAAAAGTAGTGTTTCATAGCTGAGAATTTATTCCGTGATAGTGTTATTGTTCTTTGTTGTAGTTTTTGTGGAAATGTTGCTTTCAGATCAACCTATGTATTAAATTTTTTTTTCTTCTAGATTTCAAACAATTTTTCTCCTTGCTTTCAAACCACATCAGAATAATAGTGTTTAATTTGACTAAATCATACTTTAAAGTGTAATATGATAGAACTGCTAATAACATAAAAAAAGGGAAGAGTTACAAGTAGCAAATGTTTCACCGACACCTCCAAGATCGGTTACATTCTCTTGCTTCAAAATATTTATTTTGTGTTTCTTTACATTTAAGATTTCAGCTTTAGGAAAGAAATGGACCTCCTGACCGGCTCTCACAAAAAAACACGATTCAGAGGTTAATTCTGACCTCATATACATCTTGTGTACACTACACAAAAGTCTCATGACAAAGAGAAACTAGGCCACAAATTAATCCATGTTGATTTCCCTACATTTTCTCCTGCTGTATATTCAGTCATCATAAAATCATTAAGGTGGGAAAAGACCTCTAAGATCCTCCAGTCCAACCGTCCACCTGCCACAAATATTGCCCGCTAAGCTGTGTCCCTGAGTACAACATCATTTACCCTTTCTTTAAACATCTCCAGGGATGCTGACTCCACCACCTCCCTGGGCAGCCTGTTGCAGTACCTTGCTGCTTTTTCTGAGAATTTTCCCTAATGTCCAACCCGAATCTCCAGTGGTGCAATTTAAGGCCATTAAGTCTGTCACTGTTCTACCAGTGTTACCTGGGAGAAGAAACTGACCTCCACCTCACCACAACCATGGTTGTTTTACTGTAAAGAGCAATAAGGTCTCCTCTGAGCCTTCTCTTCTCCAGACTAAACAATCTCAGTTCCCTCAGCCACTCCGTGTAAGATTTGTGCTCCAGCCCCCTCACCAGCTTCATTGCTCTTCTCTGGACATACTCCAGGGCCTCAGTGTCTTTCTTGTAGTAAGGGGCCAAAACTGAACACAGTTCTCAACGTGCAGCCTCACCAGGACTGAGTACAGAGGTTCAATCACCTCCCTGCTCCTGTTGACAGTGTTGTTTCTGATAGAAGCCAGGATGTGGTTGGCCTTCTTGCCATCTGGGTATACTGCTGGCTTTTGCTCAGCCACATACTGACCAACACTCCTAGATCTTTTTCATCCATGCAGTTTTTCAGCCGTTCTGGCCCAAGCCTGTAGCATCGCATGGAGCTGTTGTGAACAAAGCGCAGGAGCCAGCACTTGGTCTTGTTTAACTTCATCCCATTGGCCTCAGCCCATCATTCCAGATCACTTTGTAGGGCTTTCCTACTCTCAGGCAGATTGACACTTCCACACAGCTTGACGTCATCTGCAAACATGATGAGGGTGCACTCCTCCATTCCCTCATCCAAATCATCAAGATACTAATCAGGATGAGCTCCAATACTGGCCCCTAGGGAACATGTTGAAATAACAAATGAAATAACAAATTCCAGCATTTGGAATATCTTTTTTGGGGGGGGCATAGTCCCAAAGAACCCAGCTGGACGATCCTCAGCCTTCCAGTACTTTGCTTGGGATCACAGTGCTGTATAAAAAGTATGGTTTCCATTTGTGTATGAAATGAATTTCAAATGGAAAAATTAAACAACACTAGAAATACAGTTAATAAATTACCTGGATCCACTCATGGTTTTTGAGCTGCTTCTGGAAGGCAAATTTTAAATTTGGTTTATTACCAATTGACTGAGAGAGAAAGGAGGGGCTCAGAGGTGTATTTATGCGTATAGATGACAGACCTCTGGTGGACACAATTACTAAGTGCTTATGTAAACACTGCATAAGGGATGCGTATGTACTGTCAGAGGGAAAACAAACTTCTGAAGTTTATTTAAAAAGTTTTTTTCATTATGTGTGTAAAAATATAACGTGTTCATCACTGTAGTGTAGTTCTGACTAAGAAGTGTGGGGTCTCAGGAAATCATTTAACTTTGCCTACTTTTTCAACTGTTCGAAACCATAGTGCTGTTGTACCTCAAGCAGCTACATCAGGACAAGGAAAGTGCCACACATCAACTGAAGGCAGCTGGACTGCAGTAAGTTCTGGCTTCTTTTCCCACACTGTTGATATCTTCTGGTCAGCCAGTGCAGGGAGGATTTTTTAGGAGCTAAATATTCTGCACTTGACTTCCTTATACCAGGTGAGTTTATATGAAGAACACTTTGGTCCAGTTGTTTCATGAATACAAGAAGAAGGCAGAAGGATATGGAAATAAGTCAGCCAGGAATCAAAACTACCACCAAGGTCATTAAATTTATTAACTTCTTAAAAATCATACAAAGACAATAGTTGACACAATAATATTAGCTAAAGATCTTGAAAACAATCACACATGACACACATTTGGATACTACTAACAATAAAAACATCTTTTTTCTATGGTGACACAACTCAGTATCTAAACAATCATCTTCCTGTGAATATGGATCAATGATAGGAACAAGGAGAACAAGGAGAATCCTGTGGATGGCACTGTGCCATCCAGTGTACTATGTGAACACTTACAGGGTGAAAACAGGTTTTATTCAGTTTTTCATGCATGACAGCAGACCTTTTCTTTCAAGGTTATATAAAATACATTTAAGAAAAGGATGACATAATATATTTCTATGAAACAGAAAGCATATTTAAAAGCTTAAGTCATGGGTGTCCAACCTGTTGGCTTGTCCGGGCCAAATTGGGTGAAAAGGAATGATCTTGGGATGCAAATATGTAGGCTGTTTCAAAAGTAATGTATCCTATTTATTTCCATGGAGACTACAACTGATACATAGAGCACAGTAACACTGTTTGACAGAGCTACTGACATGATGGTGTGGGGCAGGCGGCAGGCCACAGGTTGGACATGCCTGGCTTAAGTAAAACCAGCAAATAGCTGAACTGAGTTAAATTTACAAAACAAACACCTCTTTTCAGTGATTACAGGGCTAAAATGGAGTCAAAACCTCCAAGACGAGAACTGACAGCCATGAAAGAGCCAGCCGTTATTCCTTGATACTTTGAAGTAGCTTTAATAAATGAGACTCAATAACCTGTTGAACTAAAGCCAAGAAATGATTTGGTTAATCAGGGTTCAAAGTTTGTTCAAGTCTTTAAGGTCTGTACTATTTTTTTCTGGCAGATACTAACAGGCAGGAATTAATTCACTCTGAGAAGGCATTTTACATTCCTTCAGAAAAGAAGCACCTCACATAATCAAAAACAACATAAATGGTTTGAAGGCAGATGGGAATGATGATCTGTTCTTTGGTTTGAATAGGCATATGCCAAGCAAATCTTAAAATGTATAAATGGCTTATTAGAAACTACATCTCTTAAGCAATTTGAGATTGAGCTCTGAAGGAGTCCTACATCTAAATACCTCTGAAGTTACTGGCTCCCCCATATGTGTATTAGGACTCTGCTTATAGGAACAACATGTGCAGTTCTGGCTTATTTTAGATTTAGTTCCAGATTCTGTAACAACAGATACTTCACAGTTTTCAAACTGAAGGCAGCATGAGGGGAAAAAAAAACAGTGAAGAATCCAATCTTCGCCTCTGTGTCTTCCAGAGCCAAATAGAGTAGCCTACTTCACTAATCTCTGCATTTTTTATGTCTGCCTTCAAGGCAAACCAGAGCTAGTACAAGCAAGAAGTTTTGCCAACTGCATCACGTGCCAACGAAACAGTGCACTGGATTGAGTGGTTTGGAAGGGCAGGATGCACTGTTATTATTGCCCAGTACAACTCACAGTCCTTGTACGGGGCTGGGGAGCAGCTCATCTCTCCCTGCCTGGATCATGACTGCAACAGACCTACACACTCCCTTATACGTGCTCACAGATCCAGTGCCGTTTTCTCACCAGGGACTTGGCTTTCTGAACCAATAAGGAAAAATACTAATTTTGTACTGATATATTTAGATGTGTTAAGGCTCTGAGAATAGGAATCTTCTTTCAGCTTTATAACTAATAAAACTCTATTAGGCCATTGCAGCAGCTGCATGAACAAGGAGCAGCAAAAACAAAAATCAAAGAATGTACATTTGCAATACCTACCACTCCGATAGCCCAAGGCTACAGCCAAATCCATGGAATTATAGCCAGCATCTGTTTCGATAGTTGGATCAGCACCACTTTCTATGCAAAACATGAAAGGAAAACCAAGTCAGATTTTTGATAGTAAGAACTGATAACACATCCATACGGATAATTCATTTTGGATAGGCTGCTTACCAAGAAGAATTTTTACGCATTTCACATGGTTCCCATGCACTGCATACAGTAGAGGCGTACCTCCATTCTGCAAAAGCAGTAAAAAGCCTTAGACACTTAGCAATTGAGTGGCCTGGAATTTTAAGTCCTTAGCATACCAGTATAGTTCTATATATCACATATTCATCCCTGGACGCAATCAGGGCCAGGCTGGATGTGGCTCTGGGCAGCCTGGTCTAGTGGCTGGCAACCCTGCCACAGCAGGGAGGTTGAATTTGTATGATCTGTGGGGTTCTTTTCAACCCAGGCCATTCTATGATATCAGAACGAGACTTCATGAGTTTTACACAAAAATCAGGTTATCAGTTTTAGTTCTCTATAACTTCCATCTTTTTTCATCTACCAGTGACATTAAGTGACTATCTCACACTTCTAATTGCACTCAACATTAATTTCATTCTCTTTTTTACCAGAAAGTCAGAATTAGCAGCACCAACTTTTATGTTACCCAAGAACATTCTATGTAAGTTTGGGAGAACAATTTTAAAATGCAGGTCAATGTTATGCTCTGCTTCAAAGTTCTGACCACGGCATACACTGATGTAAATTCAAGTTAGAGACTTACCCAGTCATACTCATTGACATCAACTCCACAGTCAAGCAGCATTTTCACAATATCTGTGTACCCTTTGCTGCAAGCCAGTGAGAGTGCACTTTCTCGCCCTTTCCCCAAAATCTGAGGATCCGCACCCTGAAATAATGGGAAAAAAAAAAAAAAAAGCAAGTTAAACAATTTGTTTCAAAGTGAGGTTTTACAGAGAACTTTCCAAGTTTTAAATATATAGTAGAACTGACAAAACTTAGAGTAAATAAACTACAAAGTAAATTAAGAAATTTAAAATGAAGTGTGCTCTTTTTTCTTACATTCTGGAGGAGAAATTCCACTACTGCTATCTGCCCATGAGCTGCAGCCCACATCAGAGGGGTAAATCCTTCTTCATCCTTATGATTGATTACATTTTCTGTTCAAAGCAAAATATACCACTTATTAATCCCTTTCATAACATATGGTATGAGCTGGTAGAATGAACATGTAGGCATATCCATTGTGAATGAACTGAGGTAGGAGCATATTCTAAAGTCACTCAAATTTTAACTTTAAAAATAAATTTCTATAACAGTGGTCGTGAAAATATCCTTGTCCAAGGGGAAAAAAAAAAAAAAAGACTAAAGTAAAATTTAGTAACTGAGTTTTTGTTTTTAGGTTCTATAAACCCAGCTCTGTTTTTACTCAGAAAAAAAGTTATAAGTTGCCTATAATGTGGGCTTTATATTTGCAGAGAAGTCCTGCTTGAAAAGTAAAGAAATAAACTCTGCATTACACTTTAGGCACTTTTTCAACAGTGAGCCACAGACTTGTAGTATAAACCTATTCCCCCCTAGTTCATGCAATCAGTAGGTTGCTACATGGAAACAATTAAAGTCTACATAAAGGAAAAAAGGAAAACTTTTTTTTTAAACAAGCAGCCAACTGAATTAGTTGGATTTTTTTCTGTGATTTTGTATCTAAATCCTTTAAATTTCCATTCTTATCATAGCACCATAGTAAGTATTTTCATTGATTACTAACATTTCAAAAAACAATTTGACCTCCAGACAGACAACTCACTGAGAAGGTATACAGACTTAGATATTCACTTCTTGCTTTCTATGAAAGTTTTAACAGAAGGACTGAAAACAAGCCTGGTTATTAATAACAGAGTAAGCATATACTGTGAACAGTACTCAATTTAAAATAATACAGATGTAAAGTTTGACACTTTCTATATGTACATAGACACAACTATCATGCTGAAGAATACAATGCAACTTGGAATGAGTGCTCTTATATAGCAGGCATGATCCATAGCTTAAATTCCCAACATATAGTTCTCTATGTTGATCATATTAATTAAATAGAATCAGAAAGCTTCAATTAATAGTATGCATTTAAATAATAAATAACAACAGCAACAACAAAAATCAAGAAAACCAAGCCAACTTTATCTCTTTTTATAGAACTAGCATTCTCTTAAAAGTTTATGGATCACCGACATAGTGCGGGAAGCAGGGAAAATAACAGATTTCTCAACTTCCATCAATGTTAATGTTTCATTTTAAATGCAAATCAAAGCACTGAATGAATCAAGAGTCATAGAAAACAACAGTTCACCTGCAAAGAATAAGTATCTCAAAAGTAAAAAGTTGGAAAGGACACTCAATCGTATCAGATTTGGAGATCTCTTTAATGCATCTTCAGGGAAAAAGTTGAGTGTAGCAGGATATAAGTGCATGAGATAAAGAGGGAGGTACTTAACCTTTCCTCAGACTCACCCTGTTCAATACGTGTGGCCAGATACAACATTTCTCCCTGAGCAGCCAGCTGGTGAACTGATAAAGCTGCAGAAATGAAAGCAAGAAGAGGTGATATGCAATTCAGTTTTCATTCTGATGCTTGGAGGTGGGCATAGAATATTGAGCTTGAGCTATACAGAGTCTAGACATGACAGTGTTGATATATATCACCTTTTACTCTGAATCATTATCATAAAATGTGAGAACTTTCCAAAGAATTTAATAGGTTTCCACAATTTTTTAATTAATGTAGAAATTATACTAAAAAAGTGCTTCTTACATTGACTTCTCAGAGGGCAAAGTGCTACCCTTTTTACTCAGCAACCCAAGAGCATATTAAGAACATTTATCAAATTCAAACAAACTTATTTTGATATTTTACGATTGTGTAATTTACAAATGACATTTATTGTGTGAAGAGATCACAAAATATCTGGAAGCCCCAAATGTGACTCATTCACTACAAGGTGGGACATAGCAAACATTACAGAACTATGTACAACATGATATCTACCAAGGAAGAATAAAGTGGTGAGTTTTTTTTTAATTTTTAATTGAAAGTTCCAAGCCATAAAGACAGTGGAACTCTTTAAGGAGTTACAAAAGAGACCTTTCTGATCCCACAGTAATTATTGCACAGGTGCATGGTTCTGACAATCATAACCTGGGCCAAATCTGAAAGATGCTCAGGAAGAAATATATATAATAAATGATACTGGATCTACATGAGATCCAGATCTAAGAAAAGTCAGCTAACAAATACATAATATGAAATATACCATGTTCTTTTTTTTTTTTTTTTCCCGCCTTGTTCTCTGCATGAAATCTTGATTTCTTTTTCTGAAAGACTGCCTATTTTGGTCAGGTTGAGGTCTATGTCAAGACCTATTTTTCCCAATTTATTTAACACTGACCTACTCAGTTTAAGAAAGATGCACACGCAAGATTTAAAAGTAATTTAAAAAGAGAGTAGTTCATAGGAGGCAAAGTAAATCTTAAAGAAGTGGGTTATAGAAAAAAAGCTTGAAACTAAGAATTAAAAACACCTTGAATAATAGTGTCATCTTGATTTTCAGGATGTGTGATAACGACGTTTGCAGCAGTCTGGAGCACTTAAGCTTCATAAGTTCTGAAAATAATTACATCAAGCACAAAAGCTTAAAGTTCCAAGAGGATCAGAAAAATCATTATCTCTGCTTTTCAAATCAAGACTTGGACCCTTTTCTGGAAAATACACTTCAGTCATGAACTCAAAACAGGCTGGAACACTGTGACATTAGACAATGTTTTCTTCCTACATTAAAGTGTATTAAAAAGGGGGAAAAAAAAAAAAGAAAAACTCAGCAAGCATTGAACTTGCAATTCACAACAGAATTATTAGCTGAAGGACAGAAGGATACTTACAGTTAACAAGCAGAGGTGTTGTAGAGACTTCATTTCCCCTATGTTTGTTAGTTAGGGTAGTTGATTGTTTTATTGGTGAGAAATGCTTAGTAGTTGATGGAGTATAAACATGTCTTACTTGGATACCAGGTGAAGGAGAAGTATGGATGTTGCATTCAGCTACATCAGAGAAAACAGACATAATTTTAGTATCAGGAAGAGAATTAAATCAAAGCCACAGATTCTGATCAAGTTAGAAAGCACCAATGCTGTAAGATCTTTCAAACACACTTGCATGATCTATGTAGTCTGTGCTTTTTCTACTGTGTACTATGTGAGTTGAACAATGAGCTGTTTTCAATATAAAACATAAAACAATGCTAGTAGCCCTCACGTTAAGTATGGCATGTCACTCAGAGACAATTTGCTGTTCAAGTGAGGAAACTCTCTGTCTAGATCTCCAATGCATCTGGCATGGATTTATCAAGTATTCCTTGGCATTCAATACTCTTGCTAGCACTCTCCAGTGCAAATATGATGCAGCTCTGGTCTTCACCAGGACTTCTTCCACTCCTGTTGGATAAAATTGTAACTGCGTTACGGATGTCTTTATTCAGCAGGAATAGAGATATTCCAAACCAGCTTACAGAAAATGCAACAGAAGTGGCTGTGAAGCCAATTATTAAAGGGTTAAACTCCGTTATTGGCTAAACTGATTTAAAACCAGTGTGCACTAGTAATTAGTGACAGGAAATTAAGTGACATGCACACAGAATTCACTATATAGAGAACCTTGTGGTCATAAATCCAAGTACAAATTTCATAAGAGAACCAGTAAGAAAAACAGGGTAACAGGATAAACACAAAATTCCACTTGTTTGCCAAACAGCTACAGCAGAAGTTATCAAACTAAGTGACCTACCAAAGATTTTTGGCCCTGGATCTGCAGGACTATTTCTAAAAGGTTCACAATTGTTATCTAAGAAAAACAACCCTATTGCTGACAGGTCTAAATTTCTCGTACAAGTCTGCAGCTCCACTAGAAAGCATTCAGGACCTATAAAAACAGATCAGTGAAATCATGAAAACCCATAATAGGTCTGTGTTTGTATTCGTTACAGAAAAAGTGTAAAATTAAACATAATGAAATGACAAACTACTCAGAGTCCAAAATACTGAATCAAACACTGAAAAAACCCACACTTTTTAAGGGTAAAGAGAAATCTTAAATTATTTTTCCCATCAATACGCTCTGCCACTAAAGAGCACAGATAAATTCTTATGAAGTTGGACAGAATTAGTTAGAAAACAGCTGGAGGAAATAATTTACAGAATAGTAGCAGCATTCACTTTCAAACTGAATCAGCAAGATGATCACTACAGTGACTACACGCTTTGCACAGCCGTATGGATATGACAAAGTCAACTGCATGACTGATGTTACTCTGTCATTGAAGTAGTGAAAAGATAAAACATGGTCCAGAAAGCTACTGAAGTTGAAATGACCAGACAGTGCTTTCAGTAAGGTTCTGTAAAGACATATACATTCAACATGGTATAGCTCATCTTAGACTTTCATCTAAGAGAGCTTGCTACCAGAAATAACCTTGTTTTTAAAATCCGCATCAGCTCCTTATAAATTAAGAGCTTTTTGTGCTGTTACTTCTTCAACTTTTTTGATTAAAAAACCAAATCAACAAACCTAAAAGCGTGATAAAAAAATCCTGGGGGAAATGAATTATACAGTAATAAACCATCAAGCTTATTAAAAAAATGCTCACAGAAAATATCTTAGAAACTATTACTGATTAACACACATACATGGCAAAGGCTTTTTAAAAAACAGAGCATGATGAGACAATCTGGACATAATAACTTGTACCATAAAAGTTCAACCTTTAAACAGGACAGATGCCACTTCCAGGTCAGAGTTAACTTGGTCTTGAATATTTTTACTGTCCTCCTCATTCAGAGACTTCACAAATCGCGAGCAGACGTTCATATCAAATCTATTGGGTAAAATGAACTTCATGCCCATGGTCACACTCTGGGATGGGCCCTCCTCTGTGCTGGAGTCAAGCTGGTGCTCCACCTTGATGTCTGGCATGGGTGGAAGGCTGTAACTAGTGGTACACTCTTCCACAATTAGCTGGGCCCCAGTATCTAAGTTAGCTGATGATGCCATGGCTTCGGTTGCGTGACACTTTTATGGAAAGTATTTCCTCATGGTTTCCTGTCAAGAGCAGCTCTGGTCAGCCAAGCTCTGAGGAGATCCAACCTGCAGTCAAACACAGATAAGATACTGGTGAAGTGACACATAAAAATACATTATACATGCATCGTTTAGGCTTATCACCTTTGCTTTAGGCAGTTAAATCCTTTAGAAATACCAATGCTACTACAGCCAAAAGCTTTCAACCAAGTGGATGTTCCAGCCGAATTCTTCAGTGTGGGTGGTGGGAGCTTATTTTTTGAATATCAGTCTGTCCATAACAAAAACAAAACAAAGAACAAGACAAAAAACGGGCAAAGAACAAAACACATCCACCCCTACTCACCCTAAGCAAAGAAAGGCGTCGAGAAGTGAACTTGGTTTTATCTTCTCAGCGTTAGACCTGAAGGAAAACACAAACGACTCTGCCCCTTCACGATACACCGCCGAAGCGAACCGTACAGAAACAAGGACGCCCCAGCGCACGCCTCAGGAGACGACGGGCCTTTACAGGAGGGAAGCAGCCGGCGGGCGGAGGAAAGCCCTGAAGAAAGCTGCGGCAGGACCCCAGCGCGGCCGTGACCGGGCTCCCCGCGTAGCACCCCGCAGCGACGAGAAAACGGCGTCTTACCGCCCCCAGAGAGTGTGAGACATCACTTCCGCCTCAGCGGAGGGGGGGGGGTAATACGTCACTTCCGCCTTGCAGCCTTGCGATTGGCCAGGTGGCGGCGCCCTCTGATGACGCAGTCTCCCGCCGGCGTGCTGTCTGTCCGCGAGGCGATGCGAGGCTAGCTATGGCGGCGCGGCGTGGCCTGCTCCTTGCGCTCTGAGGCGGCGCGTCCCGCATCTCCCGGCGCGCTCCGCTCCTCCGCAGCACCTCGGCGGTACACTCGCAGACCTCCCTTCTGCTCCCGGCTCCTCCTCCGGCTCAGCCATGGCATCCTACAAACCCGTCGCGATCCCGGCGGTGCCGAAGCTCGGGGAGAAGATCACGCAGGACACGCTGTACTGGCGGGGGTACAAGGTGGGAAGGGCCCTGGGGCCGGGGCTGCGCCGGTCGCGTTCCGTCAGCGCGGGGCTGCAGCTGGCTCCGCCTGCCCCGCGTGTCGGCCGGGCCGCGCTCGTGGCGTAGGGGAACTCGGCACCTCCGTGTGCGGCTGGGACAGTCTGTGTCACAGGCTGGGGCCGCAGGAGTCCTGGCTGTTCTGAAGTATTTCTTGCTGCTTCTGTTGGAGTAAGCGGAGTATTGTGAGTGAATAGAGCTTTTTTTTTTCTCTCCCTTTCAAAGTGTGTAATTAATGGCTCGGTTATAATTTGAAGAGGAAAAAGAGCACGAAAGCAAAAGCAGCCTGGGGAAAAAAGAAACCTAACGGGATGGTGCTTCAGAGATCATTTTGTTCCAAATAGCATTTTAAGCTCAGCAGCAAGAAAAGATTTCTTTACGCTCTTGTCATTTTTGATGGTGTGCCTATGTGTATTTAATTGTCTTTGTTTTGACTCTTTTAGACACCTGTTCAGATTAAGGAGTTTGGTGCAATAAATAAAATAGACTTCTCTCCAGTTCCTCCGTATAACTACGCTGTCACAGCCTCCTCAAGGGTGAGTGGCTGATTGTGAGGTTGTTATGTTGCTGCTTTTCAACTGATGCCCCTTGTGAAGATAATGTCTTCTTGTTTTGCTAGGTCCACATTTATGGACGCTATTCTCAGGAACCAATTAAGACATTTTCTCGCTTCAAAGATGCCGCCTATTGTGCCACGTACAGGGATGATGGCAAATTGCTTGTTGCTGGCAGCGAGGAAGGCAGCATTCGCCTCTTTGATATTAGTGGAAGGGCACCCCTGAGGCAATTTGATGGTCATACAAAGTAAGTCTTGCTCTTTGCATGTATAAGTTTATTTCGTGTGTTTACATACGTATGCTTTGTATGTTGCTAAAATCTGAGCACTATTAATCAAGTGCTTGCAACTGTTGCATGTATTACTGAAAAATAGGTTTTAAAATTGAGTTATGAATTGCAGTGGCAGTGTAGTTTTTCATTCTAGGTATGACTTGAGTTCATGGAAGAATAAGTACGTATTCTAATTCAGGGAGATGTCTGTTAATGTGTTGCATAGGCATAGTCTCATGCCTGCATGTGCTGACAGACAAATTTTATTGTTGCTAGGAGGAACAGTTATAAAAAGTGCACTTTTTTCACTGAAAAACAAAACAAAACAGCAAAAAAAAAAAAAAAACCCACCAAACCCAACACATCTGGGTGGGGAAAAATGTGGAAGAGGAGTTCTGATGTTCCAGATAGAAAAGAGTGGTAATACTTTGATTTGACAAATTGCTGCCCTTTCAAGACCTGTGAATGACTAATCTTTATGGAAAGTAACAATCATCCTCCCTCAGGAGAGCACCCACAGAGAACTTGAGATTGTATTTCCATTTGAGCTCTCTGCTTTTAGATAAGGTATTACCTTATGTTGTAATTCTTAGGTTAACCTAAGTACAATAAAATTTACGATACCTGTTTTATGTGTTGAAGTCATTCTCTGTTGTTATATTAGTAATTTTAATAGTGATTTTAAGGGTCACGAAGTGTCCAACCTTGTCTTACTTAAAGCTCAGTGTTGTAAATATGGTCTAAAGGATTAAGCTAGCTCACAGACCTCTAAGTAACAAATACAGGATTTACATCTCTTGAGCAAGCAGCCAGTACTCCTCTAAAACTTTTCATGTACATCTGGTGTGATCCAAGATGAAAGATCCTTTCCTGGCTGAAACTATAAAACCCAAACTGTTCTTAACTTCTGAAGTGAGGGTCTGTAGCTTCCAATAGGAAATATTTTGTGCTTTCAGGCTAGAGAGAGTGCCTTCCTTTAACAAGCTTTTGATGCAGTGTTATGGAAATGACAGAATATTTTAACATTGGCTGTTACGGACTTTGGTTTCTAGAGCTGTTCATGTGGTGGGCTTCCTGTCTGATAAGTACCGAATATTTTCTGGTGGCGATGATTATTCATCAAGTGTGTGGGATATTCCGAGTGCTACAGAAACAGTGTCCTACAGTGAGCATAATGACTATGTGAGATGTGGCTGTGCAAGTAAACTGAATGGAGATGTCTTTATAACAGGTTTGGTTTTCTTTTTTCGTATGTGCTTCTCTTGGCTAGAACTGAAGAAAAATGCAGGAAGCTTTTAATACAGTAGCATCGTGTTTATTTTATTTTAAACATGAAGAATGTGTTTTCCCGCTCAGGGCCTAGTGTGTTTTTTTCCTTTTGCTTGCTTTTCCAGCCAAATACTGATGTTTGTAGGGGAACTGTAAGTGTTAAACATCTTGCTATACCATGTTAAGGTTAATGGGACTGTTCTGACTTGCTTTTGAAAGTTTAAGAAAAGCTGTGAATGTGTGCTTTTGCTGGATTTGATGTTTTGTGATTTTTCAGAAGAGCACTAGTTCCACTGTGTTTGTATGCCTTATAGACTCAGAAATGAAACGTCCTGTGAGGAGTATTTAAAATCAATTGCTTTTGGTTTTCCTACCAGTAACTTTTTATTAATTTGTACTGGAATTTTAAATTAAAGTAGTATGAAAAATCTAGTTTTTCTGACTTTAGAGTCAGAAAGGCACTAGGTTTCAGCAGTTTTTCTGGTATATTAACTTGAGTAAACCACTAGAATTTTTAAATACATGGTTTAAAGCTGTTTCCATTTGGCAAGAGCTTCTTTGAATTGTAGCATGTGACTGTTTTAGTTCCTGAAATTATTTAAATTATGTAACTGAAACTAGCTATGGTGTTGTTTCAGGTTCCTATGATCACACTGTGAAGGTATTTGATGCACGAACGAAGAGCAGTGTCATGACGATAGAACATGGCCATCCTGTGGAGAGTGTGCTTCTCTTCCCTTCTGGAGGTCTTCTAGTGTCTGCAGGTATTTGAATAAAATTAACTAAGTTCTCTATGTGCTCTAACTGTTCCAGCTGGTTCCTTCTTGTGTGGTGTTTTCATTTGGCCATGTATTGCTAAGTATGTATCAACTGGAATTCCATGGGAGTCTGTGTTGATTTTCAGGGTGAAGCTAGTAGTCTTCTTGTCTCTGATTTGCTTTTCTTGTAATTAGTCAAAAAATAATTGTACATTTTTAATGAAGAGGTACAGACTTAATTCATCCAGTGCTAAATTGAAGGGATGAACATAATTAAGAAGTGTTCTGTAAAGGTGTGACAGTATTGTTCTCAATCACACACAGCAAGGTTTTCATTCTCTTCTTGCTGTTGCATGAGAGGTCTTATGATCCAGTGGCATATAAATCCTTTTTGTAGAGAGTATGTTGAATCATTCAGTTGTGTCTGCAAAATGACCTAAAAAAAAAAGGCAGACGTAACATATCATGTCCCAGAGGATAGTTAGAATGGACTAGGAGGATGAATAAGTGCAGAAACCTCTGTGCTGCAAAGGTGGCACTGTATTGCTCTGTGAAAACTTCAGACAAGTATAAATCTGTGTGTGTCTGCCCAGCTCTTCTGTGCTTCTTTCTCATAGGAGGTCGATATGTCAAAGTTTGGGATGTACTGAAAGGTGGACAATTACTAGTTTCACTTAAAAATCATCATAAGACTGTAACTTGCTTGTGCCTGAACAGCTCTGGACAAAGGTTACTGTCAGGATCCCTGGACAGGTTAGTATATTTTGTGGCTTCTTTGTGATTTGAATTTTTTAGGTTTTTTTTTCCTTTTGGAAGTAATTCTACATCAGCATGAAGCTGTGTACATGTTTGAGCTTAAACCCTTTTAGCTGTTAGGGATGTAATTTGTTTAAAAACATATATTGTATCCCCCTTGAAATGATCCTGTCAATAGGAGTGTACCCAAGGTGCAGATGTACATTATGTTCTTCTTTTCAAAGCTGTTTTTTTTTTTTTTTTTTTTTAAATTCTGTTGCTGAGTTCAGATACTCAACCTGTTGTCTCTGACACATCAGAAATATGAAGTGGTCTGAAATGACAGTTATCTGTTAGCTTGCTTCTCCACTGCACTCCCTCTTGTACTTCCTAGGCTTCCTCAAGCCATGCAGTCGTGAAACATGAGGTGTGAAGGATCACACCAGCCATGTAGCTATTGGTCATACAGTGATCCTAACAGCAGAGCTTGTACTCGTTTCAGGATGATTGCTGTTTATTTTTTTCCCAATTTGTGACTTTCTTCTCACCGTCAATCAAACATTGAAGGGCAGCTGGATCCAAGAATATGCATGGATTTACTTCCAGAAAATGACAATAAATCCTCCATATAAAATTTAAGAACAGTTTGGAGAAAATATCCCACTGTTTTCTAACAAACATTACTGAAATCGGATTGCGACTACATCTGCCTTCAGTTTGTTTTTCTGTCCTTGTGTTGTTTTCATCTTTTTGGCATAAAGTAAAACTTTCTTGTCTTTTCTGGATCTTTTTTTGGAGTCTTTCTGTCATTGAAGGAGAGGTAAAAGCTAAGATGCTTTCTGTTTATGTGAAAAAAACTTTGTTTATGTATTCAGTTTTCTTAAATGATCTTCTAAAAGGTGAGAATGTAAACACTTCACAGAATTTTCATCAATAAAGCATTAGTAACAAATTTTTTAATCATTACTGCTTTATATAGGCATGTGAAGATCTACAGTACAACTTCCTACAAAGTAGTCCACAGCTTTAACTACGCAACATCCATCCTTAGTCTTGCACTGTCGGTAAGTACTTCAGAAATTGTTTTAGGCAAGGTAATTATTGATAACAGCTAAGTCACTGAAAGTGGTTTCATTTTACTTTCATTACTATTAGATGCTTCACAATAATACTGTACTTGAGAACTAGGATCAGTGAATGTATTTCTTCTGAGTAAGACTGCATGAAAAGGTATTAAAAGCAACAGGTTAATATCCCAGATGTTACTTGATTAGCTCTGTACAAAATTTTGTGTTTATCAGGAACTGCATATAGCATGGAGGAAGTCTGTACGGAAGTCCTTCTGATTTTTCAGGACTTATTGCTTGCTTTTCAGGGCCTGCGTATATCTTCTTCTATGGGGTGATAAATTGAAAAAGTAGTTAAAATGTTGTTTAAAATATCTAGAATAGGGTGAATCTGTCGTAGAACTTTTTGGTGTTAAATTCACCTGAGGAAAAGGCCTGGGGTATGAGCATAAACAAATACATTTGGTGAGGCACATGTATTTTTCTTTTGGAAAAGGAAAACGAAGATACTTATTTCTCTGAAGCACTTGAGTGTTGATGGGTAATCAATTAGTTAGACAAAAATTGTGAAGTTGGCACCACTTCCTAGATCAGCCTTGTCATGATGTAGCCTCTGGAAGCTATGTAAGAGGGACAGTGAAGATTGTTTACTGTCTTTGCTACTTTAATGTCCTGCTTTTCTGAAAGTGAGGGTAAATGGGTTGTGGAGGTCAAGGAATATTCCTTCTGTATTTCCCACCTTGGTCTTCCTCAGAGAACTGGAGTTAATTAGGTTTTGAATGAAGACTGTCATGGGGCATATTTTTCACAGAACCACAAAATCCATATGCTTTGAACTGATGCTGCAGCAAAACATGTGCAGTACTTGTGGTTTGGCATTTGTGTGGCTGTATATGTATATTTTGAGACATGATTTTTTGTTTCCGGTTGACACCTGGAAATCACAAGATCAAATGAGAACGTAGAACTGATTCTGCTAGGTCAAACCAAAGGTTGGTCTGTCCGAGATTCTGCTTTCAGCTATAGCCATTAGAGGATGCTTATGTAAAACTGAAAGCAACAAACCTGTGTATGGTAAATCTCCCAGTGTTCTCCCAAACTCCATGGACATTTTTAGATGAAAAATTTGCTGGTTAGAATGCAGTTTTTGTGTAACTCACTCAAATAACTTCTCTTACATAAGCCTGTTCAGTCTCTCCTTGTACAGTGTTTTAACCTTCACTAAAGTCCTTACTAAGGAGTAGAGTTCTGCCTTAAGTCAGACTCAACATCTTATTTTTCTTAGGGTTTTTTGATTCTTCTAAATCTACTGCTGCTATCTGAGAATATGATACGCATAGGATTTAAGATTTGGGCATGCCATGAATTTATTTAGTGCCATATTAACATTCTTATCTTTTTTATTTTTTAGCAGTAATTCCAAATCTCTTATTTACGTTTTCTTATCACAGCTGTTGAGCATTCAGCTCAATATGTTTAATGTTTTTGTACTAAAAGGTCAGAACCCACTGTTTTATATGTAAAATTAGAGTTTTTCTTTAGTGCATCATTTAAAGTTATAACCTGTGTCGTCAATAAATGAAACCTTTGTTGTGTAGGTATAACATGCACCAATGATTGATATTTTGAACAATTTTCACTTGTTTCTGGAAATTCTGCTGCTTTACAGTAGCTTTCTCATAGATACTGTTCATGTGTCCGTATAGTCTGTAACAGCCAAGGCCAGTTGCATGCCATTTGAGATAAACTGTTAGAGATGATGCATTGCTTGAGATCTAAGTGAGAAAGATATTAAAACAAATTTGAGCCTTGCTTAACTAATCAGTTGCTATCTCTGTAGATGTTTATTAGAGGCTTATTAAATGTATAATATTGCTTAGGATTATAGCTTTGAGGCTGGTCCTGTTACAAATAGGGAATTTGACTGTAAGATCTCACAGAGGTACTTTCCGACTAGATAGATAATTGTATGATATTGTGAATAAAGCTTTATTGTCAAGCATAAATACTGAGAAATCTACACAATAGTATGTGGGAATACAAGAAAAACTATTCAGGGCAGAAGCTGCTGAGGAATATAAACATGAGAAGACAAGGCTGAGAACTAAGGACATGTCCAGAATACAGGGGAGAAAGAAACTACACTTTAGCAGCAGTTGTCAGGGAATTGTAACTGTTTATGTTCAACATGATTGTGAACTGCTTGGTCTGCATATGCAGCTTTGGGGTGCAAAGAATAGTGGAAAATTTGCGGGTTAAGCTAGCGTAGGTATAAAAGTCCATAGATGTAGATAATAAAGGATTTCGCTGTGCAACTGCAGCAGAGTCTGTGACCTCATTGGCACAATAATGATACATGTATCATCAGATAAAACATGAGGTTCTTAACTCTGTGATTTTTACATTTTAGCCTGAAGACGAAACTATAATTGTAGGCATGACCAATGGGGTGCTGAATGTTAAACACAGAAAACCTGAAGAAAGCAAAGAAAAGTCTCAAAAGAAGAGACAGCCAGCATATAGAACTTATGTGAAAGGAAGAAATTACATGCCAAAACAGGTAGGATGTAGTGAGCAAATGTTTACTGAAGCAATCTCGTTTTGTAATTTCTCGTGAAGTTGAAGGGAGGGGAGATACAAAGACATTGTAGTAATATGTTTGTGTTATGCTGTCTGATTGTGTAGGTGCATGTGTATTATTCAGAACTTGTCTTTCAATTCCAGGAAGATTTCTATGTCAGTAAGCCTGGAAGATGTATTTTGAGGAAATATGACAAGCTGCTTAAGAGCTTTCAGTCATCCAAGGCCCTGGATGCTGTACTGGAAGTAAGGCTTTTTTTTTTTTTTTTTTTTTTTTTGTCTCAGCAAATCTGTATGCTGTCATCTAAAGTAGATTTTTCTGTATCTCAGAGTAATTTCAGTGTATGACTAGAATGGAATCAAATCTGTCTGGCTTCCTTGTATGTTTTTTGTTCAATTTTTTGCAAATTGATACCAAGCCCTGTTTGCTGTACGAAGAAGCTGTTTTGGTACTAAACTCTTCTTATATATGTCCAGCCACACATTAGGCTTTATACTCCTGAAGTTACGGTTGCAGTTATGCAGGAACTAAATCGCAGAGGAACACTAAGGAGCGCGCTTGCAGGCCGAGATGAGAAGCAAATTAGTCTCCTCCTTACCTTTGTGACAAGGTACAGTTTTGCCTTAAGTTCTCTCTGACAGCTTGAGACTTGTATTTCTTAATGGCCTTTGCCATAGAGGACATCGTGGTTGGAACTCTAGTTGCAGTCTCAATTACATTCTGCTTTCTAAAGTGAAGGTCTGGGATTTCAGCTGCAGCACTGAAATAGTTTGTATTAGCATAAAATGATTTTGCTGATGCTATGAGAACCATAAAGAGAGATTACCTTGCCCCTTTGACAGATGTTTTATCTATAGTCCCTTATTTTCTGTTTCCTCAATGCAACTCATGTCTTCATCTACCTAAGGCTTTTGCTAGTCCTCCAAGCCACACTGCCCTTGTGAAAATTGAAGCTTATGTGCCATATGTAACTCTTTTGACTCGTATCCCTGAGTGCAGTTCTGTGAGTTCTCATCAAGGGAAAAAAATGTGTCTGCATGCCAGCATGATAAAACTGCTTGTAACTTGCTTTTTACAAAAACAGAAAAATATGGATGTGTTCTAATTTTACAGGCGTGTAATTGAACCTAGATTTACTCCAGTACTGATAACTGTTGCAGATATGATAACTGGTAAGTGCAAAAGTACAACACAAAAAAGATTCTCAGAGCCCAACAGCCAGCTTGAATATAAGATGAAAAGTGTTATGCTTTTAAGAAGCTAAGCTTTTATAAGCTTGTGTGTAAGTATAAACTCAGTGGCAAGAAAATGACCCAAAAAGAAATTTTGCTAAATAACTTTGACCACAATCAGTACCTAATTTGCATTATATAGGAAGTTTCTCATAATCTCAAAATTTTTTTGATTCTTCATCTTTCCACACTTGCATAGTACAAGTGACTTCAGTTTCTCCAGTGAGATAAAAATAGCATTTGAGATAGTAAAAACTTCTTTTCCTGTTAGTTTGTGCTTGATGTGAGCATGCATCAATAATTAACGCTGTTTTCAGAACACCAGCAAAGTTGTCTTATTTGCACATAGTGTTGGGTTAGTGCCAAATTCCTTAAATGTATGTTTAAGTAGCCAGTACAGTTTCTATGTTTTTAGTAGATAGAAGGGTCCTAAATACTCTTTTTCTTTCACAGACATCTATCAGCCTGTGGTTGGACAGTCAGCGCTTGTTGATAAACAGTTCTTGAGGCTTCAGGAAGCCATAGGAAGAGAAATTGACTATCAAGAGGAACTGTTAGAAGTTTTAGGAATGATGGATGCACTATTTGCTACTTTGACTGAAAAAAGAGCTACTTACCTGGAAGAGAACAAAAGTAATGGCCTTACAAAGACTCTGGACCAGGACATAAGTATCTAAATATCATCTGACACAACAAATAGTTACAAAAACTATGTGGACTGTCTGCTGAAGTTCTTCCTTCCTGGGTGCAATTTTGGAAAGGTTGAGATATTTAAGATAGGAAGAAGAACTTGTTGAAGATTTTCCATGTAATATTTTTTGAGCAACAGGATTTTAAAATTTCATTCCAAAGTTATTTAACTTTTAAAGCATGTTTTGTGCATCCAGTACTAAATCATTGTTCAATTAAAAGAGCTGGTCAACAATTTTTACTTTTTATTCACCAGAAAATAATTCAGGTTTGTGTAATTTGAACATGTAATCATTCTTATTTAAGGTTAATCTCCCATCTCAGGTACTTGGAGACCAAGGAATAAAAACCAAGTGTGTGTTTGATAATAGTTGACTGTGTTGTGTTTTTTCTTAGTGCTTTGACTCCACATCAAACTTCCAGAAATCCATACGAAACAAACAAAGTAATAAACAAAAGAGTAAATGTAGTCTTTTTGTTTTTTTAGTGCAATAGAAGAAATGGGCATTTTTAAATTTTAAATTTCAAGAAAAAACTTGCATCTAAAGGAACAAAAAAGCAAAACAAATTTATGTAGTGAGTAAATAGAACACCAGCGAAGATCATTTATATAAAAACCAAGAGATTTAATTTCTATGATTTTCATCGTACATTAAGAGTCTAATGTTTTTCATAGAACAGAATCATTTCAGGTTAGAAAAGACCCCTAAGATCATAAAGTCCAACCATCAACCTAGTCACGTAAGTAAGTTCACCAGTAAGCCACCTCACTAAGTACCTCATGTACGTAAATCCTGTATACACCCTCTGAATGCTGGGGTGATTGTGTATTTTTAACTCCAGATGGTGTTAGGTAAAATGGTGTACTGTGCAAAGAAGGATGGTCCAAAATCCACCAATGTGTCCATTCATAATATGTTTTTGTATTTTTACACAGAGTTGAAACTTAGTAGAGATTCAATATGAATTTCCTTCAAAAGGAGTTTATGTCATGTCTGACAGTGAAAGGTAGGTAGTGGTATAACTTAGTAGAAGATTGTTCAATCTTTGATCAATATATATTCCTGGCTATTGGGATTTGCTAGTTCTATTTTGAAGACATAAGACGATAATAGGTAATAGTGAAGAGAATGTCTATTCAAACATTAAACATGTATGTTCTCAATGCTTACTTCACTTTTTTTTAATACTTAAGAGAAAATGAAGGATTTAGGGTGGGAAGCTCTTTCTTGAGCCGCCTTATTTCATAGCTGTTCAGTAGTAGTTGTTGGAGATGACATTTCTGTTTGCAGCCTCATGTACCATGACCCGAGGATAACATACGCAGTGTTCTTATGGATTATTTTTTGTATCTGAAGTATGCAACCACTGTACTGCCTTGAAATTTCATGCGTGCAGGAAGAAATTACATTAAGTTAGCAGATTAGTTTGATTTTTTACTAGTTTGTTTTAGTGTGTGGTTTGCAATTGGTTATACCGAGGGAACTGGCCATGGTGTGAGGTGCCATCTACACAAATAGAAATCTGTTCAAAAGGTGAGAAAAAAAAAGTGCTATTTAAGATCTTCATTTCTAAGAATGCTACTGAAATGAATTTTTGTAGGTTTTTACCTCACTGGCCAACTATTTCCTGCTATTTCAGTAAAAGTACCAAACTGTATAATGAATTTTGCTGGGAATTTACGATTCCTCTGATGGAAACCTGTATTTGTTCAGATGAAAACTAATCTGCTTGTGAAACTTGTCTGTTGTTTCTGATCCTCTTTTCTGTTACTAAAAATATTGAATTTTTTTCATTTAGTAAGATTTTTTTTTCAGTAGGCAAGTTTTTTTGTTACCTATGCTGTTAAGTTATAGAGGACCCAAAACAAGGCATTATTACTACCAACAATGAAACTGTTTTTATATTATTACTTTAATTTTGATATTAAGGTAAAACTTCACAGAATCACAGAATTGTAGGGGTTGGAAGGGACCTCCAGAGATCATTGAGTCCAACCCCCCTGCCAAAGCAGGCTCCCTACACCAGGTTGCACAGGTAGGCGTCCAGGCGAGTCTTGAATATCTCCAGAGAAGGAGACTCCACAACCTCCCTGGGCAGCCTGTTCCAGTGCTCCGTCACCCTCACCTAAAGAAGTTCTTGCGCACATTTGTGCGGAACTTCCTGTGCTCCAGCTTCTGGCCGTTTCCCCTTGTCCTGTCTCCGCACACTGCTGAAAAGAGTCCGGCCTCGCCACTTTGCCCCCCACACCTTAGATATTTATAGACCTGGATCAGGTCCCCTCTCAGTCTTCTCTTCTCAAGGCTGAACAGACCCAGTTCTCTTAGCCTTTCTTCATAGGGGAGATGTTCCAGGCCCTTCACCATCTTTGTGGCTCTCCGCTGGACTCTTTCCAAGAGATCCCTGTCTTTTTTGTACTGGGGAGCCCAGAACTGGACACAGTACTCCAGATGAGGCCTTACCAGGGCAGAGTAGAGGGGGAGGATCACCTCCCTCGACCTGCTGGCCACGCTCTTTTTAATGCACCCCAGAATGCCATTGGCCTTTTTGGCCACAAGTGCACACTGCTGGCTCATGGCCAACCTGTCATCCACCAGGACACCCAGGTCCCTCTCTGCAGAGCTCCACTCCAGCAGGTCATCCCCCAGCCTGTACCGGTGCATGCAATTATTCCTCCCTAGGTGCAAGACTCTACACTTGCTTTTGTTAAACCTCATCTGGTTTCTTACTGCCCAGCTCTCCAGCCTGTCCAGGTCTTGCTGAATGGCAGCACAGCCATCGGGTGTGTCAGCCAATCCTCCCAACTTCGTATCATCAGCAAACTTGCTGAGGGTGGCCACTATCCCCTCATCAAGGTCATTGATGAAGATATTGAACAAGACCGGACCCAGCACCGACCCCTGGGGAACACCGCTGGTTACAGGCCTCCAACCAGACTCTGCACCGCCAACAACAACCCTCTGCGCTCTGCCAGTCAGCCAGTTCTCAACCCACCTCACTGTCCACTCATCTATCCCGCACTTCCTCAGCTTTGTTATAAGGATGTCGTGGGAGACAGTGTCAAACGCCTTGCTGAAATCAAGGTAGACTACATCCACTGCTCTCCCCCCATCCACCCAGCCAGAGACAACATCATAGAAGGCTACCAGGTTGGTCAAGCACGACCTCCCCCTGGTGAACCCATGCTGACTACTCCTGATAACCTCCTTTTCTTCCAGTTGTCTGGTGATGGCATCCAGCACAATCTGTTCCATTACCTTTCCAGGGACAGAGGTGAGGCTGGCTGACCTGTGATTACCTGGATCTTCCTTCTTGCCCTTTTTGAAGACCGGAGTGACATTGGCTATCCTCCAGTCTTCAGGCACCTCCCCCATTCTCCAAGACCTCTCAAAGATGACAGAGAGCGGTTCAACAATCACCTCTGCCAGCTCCCTCAGCACCCATGGATGCATCCCATCGGGTCCCATGGATTTATGAACATTGGTGTTGCCTAGGCGCTCTCGGACCGCCTCTTCCCTGACTAAAGGGAAGTCTTCCATTCCCCAGACCTTCTCACTAACTGCCAGGGTCTGGGATTCCCGAGGGGGAACTTTTTCACTGAAGACAGAAGCAAAGAAGGCATTCAGTATCTCTGCCTTCTCAGCATCCCCCGTTACCAGAACACCCCCCTCACTTAGTAGGGGACCTACATTCTCCCTAGTCTTCCTTTTACTGTTAACATACTTAAAAAAGCCTTTTTTATTATCCTTTACCACCTTTGCTAGATTCAATTCCAGATGGAGGAATTGAAGGCTTTAGCCTTCCTCGTCGCATCCCTGCAGGCCCTGACAACATTTCTATATTCTTCCCGAGTGGTCAGACCCTTTTTCCGCATTTCATGGACCTTCTTCTTCCCTTTGAGTTTGCGCATGAGCTCCTTGCTCATCCACACAGGTCTCCTGCCACCTTTTCCCGATTTCTTGCTCACAGGGACGCACCGATCCTTCAAAGAAGACAGAAAAGTTATTTCAGGTGGGTTTTTTGCAGTTAGTTTCTGTTAGCTGATGTTTAATAAAATGCATTGATGGTGCACCAATCAGGAATATTTTGGTTCTAAATGTGAACCTAAGGTTTTCAGTGTAATTACTTACTTTCCCAGCATTGCATTACCTTATAACACAGAATCTAATATTTTGAAGCATTAAGATTAAATGTCATTAACTGAAATGTTTGAAATAACTAATTGTTCATTGAGTTGGAAGGAGTGTTACACTAGGTTTCCTGTTCAGAAAAGGAGTTCTGCCTATATGGAAAGGTGGATATTTCTTGAAGACAGCATTTTCTTAGACTTATAGGTCATCTGAGAATTGATTTGGCTTTGAAGTACAGTTAACATTTTTTTTCTCAGAGCAGCAAATTTTAGACAAATAGCATCTCTTACTTCTTTTAAGTCCTGGCATCTGGTTATTTGAAAGGGGAAGGCAGGAAATATGATAACTTTCCCTCCCATTTAATGTGGACAATTGCCAGAAAAAAAATGCTTCTCAAGCCCAGTATAACCAGAAATAGATTGGTTTTAAAAAGAAGAATAAATTTTGCACCTTCTTATCTTTTGTCAGCTGAATTACAGGGGATAAAAGGAGAATGAACTGGTTAGTTGGTTGTTCTTACCAAAACTTAACACTAAGCATTTCTCAGGAAAGCCACTGATCTCTCTTTCCTAGATGCTTGTGCTGAGTAGTGGCACTTACAATAAATAGCTGGGCTATTTAAGTTTTCAGCCTTCCTGAAGGTTAAAACCTTTCTTTTTCAACAGATGTGCTTCAAAGAACATGCTGCTAGTTTACACAGTTTGTTAAAATTAAATTACCCAAGTTGTTAAAATCTGAATAATCATGAGAATATACATAGGTTGCTCCAAAAGTAATGCCTTCTATTTATTTCCCTGGAAACTAAAAAAGCTACCAAGAGCACAATAACACTATTTGATAAAGCAAATTCTCAGCTACAAAACGCTATTTTCCAACACAGTCACCACTTATACCAGTTCTAACACCAGTTATACATTTCTAACAGCCATGAACAAGAGCCTGCATGCTGCACTCATAGAAATCTGCACCAGTGGAGGTGAACACTGTCATTGTTATCACTGCTGAGAAGCAATGGACAGGGTCAGTACAGAGGACACAGACACCAAGTAAAAGAAGTGAGTTCATCTTTACGTATGTTTAAAGCAAAGGGATAATAAGAATAAAACAGAACAGGGTAACACACCCGTCAATCCTTGGTTAATTGAAGGATTGGTTAATCCTTCTTTACAGAAAGGATTGTTAAGCACTGGAATAGGCTCCCCAGGGAGATGGTTGAGCCACCATCCCCGGTTGTGTTTACAAACTGGATGTGGTGCTCAGGGGCATGATTTAGTGGAGGGTTGTTAGAGTTAGGGTAGTATGGTTAGGTCATGGTTGGACTTGAGGATCTTTAAGGTCTTTTCCAACCTGAGCGATTCTATGATTTGATGATATGTAAGATTACTTGATGGAGACAAGTCTGTGCTTGAAGCTGCAAATGAAAACCTTCTTGCCTTGGGTGAGGACACAGAAACAAATCAAAGGATCTTATTTTTAAATATCTGGCCTCATGGCTGGTGCTGTCACCACTGATTTTTTTGACAACCAATTAGCCTACATGGTACCAGGTTTGAGGGCACCACATGGAGTTCTTTCCCAAAGGAGTAGGAGAATCCTTGGGGAAAAGGTAGTAGGGCTCATTGGGAGGGCTGTAAACTAGGTGTGAGGGGGGTGAGGGGAATAGTGAACTGAGACAATACAAATCAGACCACGTGCTTAAAACTGTTATCAAGATTGCACACCTAACATCTGAGGTTGTGAGAGAATAGATTTCTCTGCACTTTCTGATCATTTAACCTTCTGCCAGACATTTTTTGTTTTAGATTTGAAACCTCATGGGTTTGGTAACACCAAACAAGGTTGGAAAAAAATTTGAGCAGAATAAAGGCTAAAATTTTGAGCAGCATGAGGAAAAACTCACCTCTGTGTGGTTGCCAAAACTGTTCCTTGTTCTTGTTTTGTGCAGGTGGCCTCCTTGTACTGCAGAAGTCCATCTGGATGGCAAATTTCTCACTACTATTGCTAGCAAAGCAAAATCACTGATCTCCAGGCTGTTTTATGTCTCTGCATCTAAACACAAAAAGCTCTCAATGGCTCTAACAATTCTTGTGTAACACAAGCAAATCTTGCCAAATTCCTGATTTAGATTTGTATGCATACTTGAATTCGAATTGCGTGGAGGTTACGGTTGTGAAACTGAGCAGGGATGCTTTCAGGATGCCCACCATAGTTGTCCACCATTTACTGACGTTCCTTGATTGGAGTCTGTAACCTGTTTTAGGAAAAAACTGCAAAATGAATAAGTCAGAGATTTAATAAGAAAACAACAACAACAATACCAGATCTTAACAGATGTAACATTTAACTGTTTAAAACACAAGTTTCCTAGCTGCAGATCACATTTTTGGGGATGATCTCATGCATTTTACCCTTGAAAGGCAATGCTGAAGAAACAATAGCCCTGTATTCAATCTTTTATGCTTTCTCTTTTACCATCACCCTTAAAAATGGAGAGATGTTTAGAACAATATGTTTTAAAAGGGTACTACACTAAGTTTTGATTTTAATCCCCATCTGCATAGTTTTTTATAGCTGCTACATCACATTCTTTCAAGAAATGCTTGTGAAATTATCACACATTTAGCTGGGGGAAAGCAAGTGGTAGGAGTATAACCGCATTAAGGCATAGAGGAAAACAAAAGCTGAGAAGCTTAATTTTTTTTATTATGAAACCTGAGTCTGGAGCTTTGACCGCTTGGATGCAACTTTTCAATTAGTTGGATATGCAGCATGTGGGTCTTCCAGTGTCCAATAAGGAAAATGTCAGCCCAAATTGTGCTGCTGTGTGTGTATTTGTATATATATACATATATATGTATTTTAAATACCAATTTGTTGTTGTCAGTTTAACGTACCTACTACTCCTATGTAAATACCTTAAAGGGAAGCCAAATCAACGGAGACACCCATTTGGGGGGACTCCATGGAGATGTGTGTGTGAGGTGTGTCATTGCTTCACCCAGTGCCGAGAAGCAGGAGTCAGTCTGCGTATCTGATCTCACACTTTTTCTTTAAACCCGTAGAAGAGGAATTGTCTTTTCTCTCCACACTTACAGCATCTTGGGGAACAAAGCAATGTTTGCTGTTGTCTTTTCCTAGTATTCAACCCACCCCCTCTTGGAAGGCCTTGTGTCCTACTCCTGAAGAACAGCATACCATGTTTGTTTCTTTAGTTTTAATTGTTGCTGCTTTTTAAAAAGCTTTTCCTTTTCATCTCTGCTCACATTTTGCATTGTTTTACTTTGTTTTTTGTTTGTTTTTGTTTTTGTTTTTCTTTTTATTTGTGCTCACATTGCTACTTTGGGTCATAGAGAGTTCAGAAGTCAGGACCTGAAGTTATCCCTGTGGGTATGGGAAAGGAGAATACAGGAAACAAGAAACAAGCATGCCAGGAGTGTGCTTTCATCTCAGCTGATGCTCCCAGAGGACTTGGATAACTCTTTGGAGTTACTGGCCAAGTTCATTTTAACCAGTAACATTGCTCAATAAGCCAAAAAATTAGAAGCTAGCTAAGCTTCTGTACCGAACAGATCCTTGTGTTTTCCTCTGATTGCCTTTGTTTCTCTTCCTTTCCCAGATACTTAACGTACTAAAGAAATACAGAGCTAAACTCTCTTATATACAATGCTTCTAAATCAAGTCGTAATTCTCTCATGCTCTGCTTACAGCACTTGATTTGAACCATGGAATGGAATGGCGTGGGTTGGAAGGGATCAGAAAGCGCACAGAGCCCCAGCCCCCTGCTGTGCTCTGGTTGCCACCTGCCAGCTCAGGCTGCCCACGGCCCCGTCAACCTGGCCTTGAATGCCTCCGAGGGTTGGGCATCAACTGCTTCTCTGGGCAGCTGTGCCAGCATCTCATGTCCCCTCAGTGGAAAACTCCCCCCTGAAATCTAATCTACATCTCCTTCAGTTTAAATCCATTTCCTCTTGTCCTATCACTGTCTACCTGTGCATTAAATTTTTTTCATCCCCACACATTGTCAGAAAGAAAGTATAGTGTCTATTTACAACAAGCAGGACACAAACGATCTCTGCATCCCATACCCGACAATACATCTCCACTCCTCCACCGTCTTTGCTCATGAAATACGCTGTCCGAATGGGCCTGGGAGTCAACACCATGTAATTGGGAACAGCTAGAGGAAGCGCAGCAGCTACACAGCCCCGTCGGTCCCGTCCCCTACGCACGCCTGGAGCGGCGATGCAGCTCTGGGCTGCTGCCGCCCCGTCCCCGCGCGCCGCGGCCGGGAGAGGGCAGCGCAGCGCTCCGAGAGCCGCCCGGGGCCGCGCGGGGCTCCCCGCGGTGCCGCCGCCCTCCCGCGATCGGGGGCGGGCTGCCTCCCGCGGCCGCCCCGTCCCGGAGGGGCAACGGCCTCCGTGCCCGGACCGCGGCACCGCCGCTTCGTTCGGTCGCCCCGCGGGCAGGCGCGGCTCGGGGCGGCTCGGCAGGTAAGCGCACCGCGGCACCTGCTGCCCGGCGGCACCCGGCCCGGCGGGGCTGTGCTGTGCTGTGCTGTGCTGTGCTGTGCTGCTGCGGGGCTCCGCTGGCGGCCGCGTCGTGGGAAAGTTGCGGTGTTCGGCTTCTGGAGTCCCGCAGTGGGGCGGCAAAGCCTGTATATTTAACTGTATACGTATGTACCTATAGATGCATAATTTTATATGTAGACAACTATAACTCTACCTATGTCTCTGTTTCTGTTTGTTGCTTATTTTGCTCTTACGCTGCTGTAGTCTCACTTCTCATCTTTAACAAGGCATCTCGTTTTACAAGTGTTAGCCTTTCTGAGCCAAAAGAGGTTTAAAATTGTTTCAGTTGAGAGAAGTTTTTTAGCGGTGCAGTTCCAAGCAGCAGATCGGGAGTGCTTCTTTGTACCGTTTTGTTCCATGGCATTGTCGTGTGCAGCTTGGAGCTAGGCAAGTTTTCAAACTGGGATTGTGTTTTTATGCTGAAAAAAAGGTAGTGAAAGCCTTCATTTTTCTGACTTGCTCCTGTCTCTGCATTTGATGCGATGCAGGAATGAAGGTAGTTCTCCTGAGGCATGGCGAGACACACAGATGCAATAAGAAGCTAACAGATGACATGTATAATTTCTTTTCTCTTTTGTAGTTTTCTTTCTACTGTTCTTTGAAGAAATACGATTTCAGGAGACATTTGAGTACAAGGGATTTTCCCACCTAGCTGGAAAATGATCTGTGTTCTCAGAATTTAGTGTGAAAACTCACACAGAAAAATCAAGTGAAAAAAACGAGTAGTTTGGAGTTTTTCTAAAGCAGGATTTGAATACTGAATGCACTGAAGAAAGAGCTCATGTAAGTAAGATCTGCTGTGATACTCCTCTGGCCCTCTCAGTTGATGTCTAAATTGGACATTTCTGCCAAGATCTGGTTATATAACGTCACACGGGAGTATTCTTTTTCTCAGTCTGAAGCTGCTGCAGTTATTCAGGAGAAGTTCCTATTGTTCCCCCAAGAATAGTTGCTTTGTGGGCTGCTTGGGAAGGAGATGGTGTGTGAAATGCCTCACCATGCTTCTGATCTCAGTAATGTGCCGAACAAGAATTTGTACCAGGACATAGGAAGGATGGCCTATGAGTAACACAGTGACTCAGAGGATCCAGTTTGAATCGTTGGCTCTGCCAGCTGAAAGCCTGCTCTGCACAGCCTCATACAGGGCAGACAGCACAGTTTACAGGTGGGGGAATATGGAAAACTTGGGGCAGCTGTGTTCACTATGTGTCCCTCCAAGTGCTCACACACTGCTCAGAAAAGCAGACTGCAGGTGTGTCACAGTGGAAGTTTGTGCCTGAGTTTCTCTGCTGCGTTAGCTTGAGTATGACTGCATCTGCAGCATCTTGTCACCTCTCAGGGATACTTGGAATTCTTGGTACCTTGGGGAGCTCAGTGTCTGTGTGGTGACAGTTTGAGAGGAGGCTGTGTGACAATACGTGGGGTACATTTGGCTGGAAAAGAGTCAGTGAACAGAGAGCTGAACTGTGGCAGTTCTGTACATCATCTCTTGTGTGGCTGTGCTCAGGAGTAGGCGCCCCAGCTGAATCAGATTCAGCATTGCTGCTGTGCTCCTGGTTTAAGCACAGCTGATACTGGAGGGGAAGTGGAACTCATCTGCTGCAGCTTCAGGCTCTCACACACTTCGGAAGATTAAAGAAGACTTTTCTACAGGCAAGCTTTGTAGGAGGAAATGAGTTACTGAAGAGTTGTGAATTTGAATAAACCCATTAAAATTTTCAGACAGTGTTCTCTTTCACTTTCAATTTTCAGTTTGAACAAGGGGGAAAGAAGTGTGCAGTTTCCAGCAAATAAATCTAAACAGTCTGGCAGTGTTTAGTGTTACAGAGTGCTCCAAGTAGCTGAATACATGAAGGTCACCCAAACTGCCTTAATTCTGCTTTGCTGACGCCCTTGGAATAATCAGAAACCGAGAGAGTCTTGTCGCTGCAGAGCAAGCTGAGATGTACTTTGGCTGCTCCTGATTTAAATAAACAGTGCTCTCAGGGCACTAATTCTGGCTGTTGATGAATGTGGAGTGGAAATTACAGAGATATCATTGTACACACCATATGTCCCCGAGCTCTTTTCCTTAGTTGCAGCGCTGTGGTGATTGGTTGGGGCTGAGCTGTGATGAAGCATCACCAATAGCACTGGAACATGTTTGAATGCATGTGTAAAGCCCACAATTCTGGTTGACTTCGTTGCTCTCTTCCCAGTGAGCAGTGCACCTACCCTGTATAAATCCTTCAATGAGTTCCTTTTTCCTCTCGGGCATTACAACTTCACAGCACAGAAAGAAGTGATAAATTCCTAAACCATTAAAAAAAAATCTTTTAAAAAGCCATTGAAAAGCAATTTCCTCTGTCAAAACTAGCATTAGAGGGAGGTGAGAGATATCTGGCAGTGGTATCAAACAGATTCTAGTTTGTTTTAGAGGCCCTACAAGTACCTTTGCTTTTCTTTTTGTATACAACAAATTTTCTAAGGCTTCTCAGGTTTCTAAAACCTGGCGCTCTGTTTTGGCTTTAGCTAAAATGAAAATGCTGCATTGAGAAGTTAATAGAAGAATGCATAAAGAGTACGTTTTGCCAACCTCAGAGAAGCACTTTTATAGAGATGTTCCTATTGTAAAACTCAAATTTTTAAAAGTTTAAAAAAATTGTGAACTTCTGCAGAGAATCTTAATATATTTTCTGTGCTAATGAAAAATATGGTAAAAAAAAAAAAAAAGGGCAGTATGATAGCCATGACTCAGGTTTTTGGAAGATTTAAGATTTTTTAAAGTCTCAAATAGTTGGAAAGGGAGCTATTAAGAAAGGTATTTAATTGCATTTCTTCCATTCGTTTCAAGAGCAACTAATGTTTGGTGAAGTAATCAACACTAATGCAAGCAGCTTCATCAAAAATTTAGTAGGGAAGGGTTTCTTTTACTTGTCAATTTGAATACTGTTAGAAGGAGGTAAAAGTGCTTGCAAAGTGCTGGCTGAAGGCTTTGCTTTGTCCCCTCCCTGCCCCCATCATGCTATAGATCTTCAAGGAAGCTAAGTGTAAGATCCAGGCCAAAAAACTTGGCTGTAAAGGTGCAAATCTCTGTATTTTGGAATGTAGTGCTTAGTATGGGTACAGTTAAGCTCTCTACTTTTTTCCTTTTGTTTAAGTCTTCCAGGGCCTTTTAATCAGGCCCAGAGCAAGAATCTGCACATAAGAGAACGTTCTGTACTAAATCAGATCTGATCTCTGTGCAGCAGCACATTTGATGGTCCTTAGGAAGCAGCGGGTGAGCCTTGAGGTATACACATGCATAACAAAACTCAGAAGGAACCTATAAATCTGAAAATACATTGGATTGGTTTGATTACTGTATTTCTTGAGAGGAAGCAGTGTGAATGAATATTGTTAATGGAACTGGCTTACTTCGTGGGCACCATACTGAACTATCGAAAAGTGTTAAGCTGTGAGATGTATAAACACAACATGTACAATAGTTTGTATTCATCTTAGAGGCTGTTTTGGGGGATGATATAGCATCAAGCTCCTATGGACTGCAGTGGTGATGTGTGATGGACATCCAATGGAAGAGAGATGGAAACTCTCTTACAATGCTTGTGCTGCCAGACTCAGTACAGTTGCATGTTTTGCTTAGAAGACAATGCTGGATTGTCAAGCATTGTAGATGATCCTCAGAGAATTCCTGGTTGTCTTCCAGTGGGCTCTGTGTCTCTTTTGTGTTGCTCCAGTTGATGAGAAGATGATTTGCTATCTTTGAACTCCCAGCCCCTGTAGATGTTGAAAGCCATTTTGGATGGGGCCCTGGGCAGCCTGATCTGGTTAGTGGCAGCTATGCCCATGTCAGGGGGTTGAGGCTGGGTGAGTTCTAAGGTCTTTTCCAACCCAAACCATTCTATGATCCTGTGATTCTGTGATAAGTGTTATATGGAAGAGAATTATGGAGTGCAAACTGCTGCTTATGCTTTGCAGCTCTTCCCTATGCTTACACAAACCACAGCAGCAGCTGAGCCTGTAGTTCAGTGAGGTTCATACCAGAGCTGGATCACAGGGCAGCACCGAGGCCTGAGCCCAGTCTTCTCCTTCTCTGTGTATTTTTTCCACAGTTACATGCTTTCTTTGAAGGGAACAGAAGATGATGAAATTCCGAGTGGGAAAATATGTTGCTGTAGGATCAAAAGTGTCATCTTCTGTTTAGGAAAAAACTGATGATGATACATAGCCAGGACAGCTAAATAGCAGTAATGGTAGTGGCTGAAGGGTCACCTTTTCAGCCAGCACAAATGCCTTTCCACTGAAGTTTAGATAGTACTTTTCCATATGTAATTTCTTTGATGTGTAAAAGAAAGAAAAAAAGAGTGAGCAATTTGATAATAGAGAGATAATGGGATAATTAAAGTGCAGTTAAGTCGGAATACAGATGGAAAATAGAAATGTCAGGTACTTTTTTCTTCTAGACTTTCTAATGTGTCTTGATAACTGGGAATACCATGATCTATAATCCTGAAATTAGTAATGTGTGATATATGACAGTCCCACAATTAGCAGCTAATACAGAAAATATTGGGAAAGCATAAGAGGGATTATTTCTGCATTTTTGCGAAAACAGATAAAACCACAAAACTTGCTGATACCCATCAATACAACCCTGAGCTTGTCAGGAGACCAGAAGTAGCATTTGATGCTAGACTTACGGAGAGACTGTAGATTCAAAAAGTAAAATAAAAGGTTGTTAATTTTATTTTCTGGATCTTTTGTTCTGTCTTGCATACTTACTTCTACTGGGATGAAATGCACACCACAAAAAATGCTTTCATTAAATTTACTGCTAATTGGAATCAACTTGGAAGCTGACAAGGTATTGTTCTTTGTTTGGATTAATCCTGCTTCTGCTGCAGTAGATGTGAGGCTGACATCTGTGTGCAGTGCCTGAAATTGGACCTGCCTGTCGGCTCTGTCAGAGGAACAGGTCAGGTTGTGTGCTATGCAACTGTGTGCATCCACTTTTTCCAGTTTGACTTGGGGTCTGAGCCTGCTGCTCAGGTTCGGGCTCCTCCTCAGCGTCCTGTAACATCTGTGGCACTGGTGAAAGCTACAGGGGGAGCTGAGCAGCCCTTCACTGTACAGGCAAGGTGCACACAAGTCCCATTCAGCTCCTGTCTCTGAAACAGATTGCGCAAGAGCAGCTCCATAGCCAGAGCTGAGTATTTCCTCCTTACGTGCATCCTCTTCTTCTTCCTGCCCGTCCCAGCCACTTCCAGTAACCAAGTTACAGCAAGCCCCAGACAGAGGAAAGATGTGAGGCACTTGTGTAAAGTCTTTTCTGGACAGCTGGCACTCTGAAGAGTGAGAGGAGAGCAGACTGATTTTGTGTGGACATTTACTGGTTCTCTTGCAGGAAGCAAAATAAGCTTAGGTACGCTCTTGTCTCCAGCAAAAGTCATAATAAGATGGCTTATATTAAAAACACTGCTATTTATTACACTATTATATAGTGATAAAATATTTCAGGTTCTTGTCAGCGTTCAGTATCTCATGTTTTCAAAAAGTGCAGTACCAATTGCATCAAATGATGTAAATGTTAGGTCTGCTTATCCACTCAGTACTGAGCTCCATACCTGATGCTTCAGAATGACCTACACCCAGAGGGTTCGCAGGGTGACTTAAGTGAAGAGTGGAGGAAACTGGAGTCAGGATGGCGTCAGATCTGTGAGTTCTGTTTACAATATCCAGTAAAAAAGAAGCCTGCGGCACTGATGATAATGGTAATACATCGAGGGAAGGGTGAAAATAAATCTTCCTGGGCATGCTTGCAGCACAATAGGCAAACTGGACTGCGTGCTTGCCTTGCTCATCCTTTGCAGAGAAGGATGCAGTGTACATCTGTTGATGCTGTGGAGGTCCAGTGTGTCATATGACCAAAGGAACCTGCAGTAGGTCTGCTCCTGCTCTCATGGCATAATGATTTGATTGTGTTTATGTTTTCTTAACAGAGGAAATGGTGGAGAGTAGTTTGGATGTGCGCCTCGAAAGAGGGACATTACATATGGAGGGATTTTATGCAGCATGATGGAGCAGTGTTGCACACGCAGCTGGCTGGCATATCTCCCACTTCATCCTGCCATTAAACGATGCTCTCTCTGTGTGTAATCTGTGTATCGCAGTAACTGTGAGTTGGTGACAGGTCTGGGATGGTAGTCAAAAACGTTCATCAGCTCTGTAACGTGACACTTGAGAAAAGTTCCACCTTAAAACACTCCTTGCAGCCATAGTGCTATGGTTTCTTAGTTTCACTTGTAGCTGTGTTTCCTTCTGTGCAAATAGAGCTGTGCTTCCTAAGGCTGCATTCAGGATGCTGGTGCTGGAAACCGCTGAGCTTTGTCTGTGCCTGTTAAAGCGAGACACACTGGAGTCAGCTGTGGGGTTCCTCTTGCTTCTGCCGAACATAAGAGCCCCTCTGTCTGCAGCTTGCTGCTAGCTGGGCTGGGGTTTGTTGAGACCCTTTTTCTCGCTATATTAGAATTTCTTTTTCTCTCTCTTTCTCCTCCTTTTTCATGTATGTATATATTTTTTCTGGTGGCTGAATGTTTGTGGCCAAGCATTTCTCTTTTAAAACGATTTAATTTTTGCAGCGTGTCAGAAGGGAACTTCTGAAATCCTATCTGGCTCAGAGCAGGCTGTACCTATGTGCTAACCAGCAGCATGCTGCACAGCCCTGAGCCCTGCTGTTCTTAGAAACTGTTCAGAAACTGTGAAAACAAGGCCACATCTGAGCGGAGGCAGCCTCCTCTTGAGTGAGACAGGAGCTTCTTGGGACCTCTTTCAATGAGTCGAAGACTTGTGTGTAGTTGCTGTTTTAGAGACATGGGGTTGCTTCTGGTACACTTATCTTGTTTGCTAGGAATGCTGTGCATAGGGTGTGAATGCTGAGACTGTATCAAGTTCGAAAACATGTCAGTATTTTGCTGTTTGGGATATTAAAGGGAACCTGCCTGGGGGATATCTGTTGTGAAGCTGCTGAAATACTTGCCCCAGTTGCTTGGGATACTGGTATAGAGTAAAAGACTGCTACAGCTGTAGGTCAGCTTTTCAATTCCTGTCTTTACCTCTGGAGATAAGGAGTGCTACAATCTCCCGCTCTTTGCTTGCTGGCACTAAGAATATCTCCACCATCAGGCTCAGCCATCTGTGACCTGTTCTGTGTGCCACAGTGTGAGCAGCACACTGCCTCCTCCTCCAGCATCATCCCTCTGGCCTTGCACCCTGCTGGGGAGCCCATGGCAACAGGGCATTGAGCAGAGCTTGCTGTGTGCTTTCTTTCACTAACTCTGGAAAGACGTCAACTTAGTTCACAGCAGTAAATGGGATTCAGTGGTGTTGATGCTTCCTGATTTGGTGTGTAATAATCCCACTGATTTATTCTCTTTCTAGGTGCTGTGACAATGGAGCTAAGCTGCACTGAAGTTCCTCTTTATGTAAGTCCTGCAACATCTGTCTTGGGGGGCATTTTCCTTGGCTCATTCTAACATAGGAAAAGAAACCAAAAACCACTTTCTGGTTGTCTGCGACCTTAGGCTGCTAAACGTTGCTGTCAGAAGCGAGCATGTGAGGGGATGGTGGTTTTCAATACTGCAGATACATTCTCTGAAATAAAATTATTGTCCTTCTTGGATAATATTTTCCTTCTTCAGTGTTCTCAATTGCAGTTTGCAGAAACTGTTACTGTCTGTGGAGAGTAACACTCCCTGGTTATAGCTTACAACTTACAGATGCTTTTTCCTCTTTAAAATTTCAAATTACCATTCTTTCAATTTCCTCAAAGCAGAAGATTACATATAAAAAAAAAAGCCTAATAGGTCAAAATTGATAATAAAAAGGATTTTTTTTTCCCCACGGAATGTGAAGTGATTGGATATAACAAGTGAACTCAGAAGAGTTCAAAAATAGTTGTTAGAAGATGTGAGGATGTACAGTAGTTAATTTAGATAGAGGTAGCACAATGAGGATTGAAACTTGGACAACTTAATGACTATTACTAATAAACTAAAATTTATCTTTTTTTAGCTTGATCTGCCTTGGTTTTCAATGAGAATGGTAGCAGGGGTATGTGAACGTCCGTGTGTAGGACAGTAATGGAAAAGTGTGAAGCAGTGGAACAGGTTGCTCAGAGTGGTGGATGCCCCATCCCTGGAGACATTCTAGGTCAGGGTGAACGAGGCTCTGAGCAACCTGATCTAGCTGCAGGTGTCCCTGTCACAATCCAATTCCATCGAGTTGGACTAGATAGCCTTTAAGGGTATCTTCCAACTCAAACAGTTCCATGATCCTATAAGGTACTGTTTGGGGTTGACGAAAAGGGTAGTATAAGATGAAATACAGAAATTAAACAACTGACTGCTTATTGTGATAAGGATGGAAATGAAGCAGTGCAAATAATTTGTAACCTGCAGTACTGAAAGAACAGAGTTTGCTAATTCACCCTGAAGAATTTGCATTGTGTTTGACCGTCTGGGAGTGGGAACCTCAAGCAGGAGAAAATTAAGTGCAGCATGTGTAAAGGTGGGAGGGAGATTTGTGAGACCTGCTCATGTGGTGTCACTTGTGTGCAAGGTTTTAATGACAAATTTTGATGGGAAAAATAATTTGGGATGTGATGCTAATGGGTAAAGTTCAGTATGGTTTTGTCATAGAGGTCTGAACCAGACTAGCCGGATATCTTCCTTGGTTAACAACAGGGTTAGTACTTCATACTGTTACACATTATCAGTACTGAATTTCTTTGCACATCTAACATTTTGTGTAATCTGGCCATCTGAGTGATCACTGTCTATTTTTTTTGTTGTGTAAGTAAGTATTCAGAAAACTCAAAGACTTTGCTGAATAATATGATTTTTTTGGGTAATATAATCTAAAAATACTCTATGAAATTACTCCAGTTCAAAAATGCATTATTTTGATACACCTTTTCTTATATATAATTTTTGTGGCAGCAATACAGTTAAAATCTAATTAAAGCACACATAAATGTCATGATTTAAAAAACAAATGGTAGTGAAACAGAAAATTAAATATTTCAAGCACATGTTTTTCAGTTAATTTGAGGAGCCTGCTTCCGGCTTCTAGACAGCAAAACACTGGTTAATACATCAGAAAATTATTCTTTATAAACCCATCTAATTTTGAGGATTGACTAGCCAAGCAGAAACTGATACTGATATCTCTTCTTTCAATGCTAATAATATGTTGCTTTGAGAAGTAAAACTTAAATTTAAAATTATGTTTATACAGTTCAGCCTTCAAGGGCAACAGCAGGCTCAGTCTCTTCATTTTACAGCACAGTAAACAGAGTATGTAAAATAAGACTGAATTGCCTTCAGGCAGCTGCTAACTTGGTTACAGATGGCAGAAAGGATATCTGTAAACTATAAAAGTATTTGATGAAATACTGTTCAGATATCACAGACATTAAATGTAGTTGTTGCTGCTGTTGAAAGTGATTGCTTGTGTGTAAACACAAATCTCTTTAATGGAAAATCCTTCCTTCTTATTTAATGGTAGGTAACTGTTAACATTACTACTATGTTTATTTTTTTTAAAGAAGTGTTGTTGATCATCAGCACTGATCTTTGACATTGACAAAGAAATGTTTTGCTGCCATGGGTAAGCAGACTGTGGGAGCAGTCAACTCTGGAAAAGTTTGTAAATTACTTTTTACTAAGAGCTTGATAAATGTTTCCCTGTGGGAGCAGCAGAGGCAAATAAAGAGATGCAGAGTTCTGTAGGGTAGTCACATCAGTTCCCTGTGGACGCAAAGGGGCCTCATCTCCCAAGGAGTTTCTGGAGACTGTGTTTCAATTCTGTTTTCAAAGAGTATTTGGACGTTAATACTGCAGGAAGAAGCAGAGGCACGGTCTCCCAGCTGTGAGTTTCAAGAAAATAAAACTTCCATTTGGCTCTGTACTGTACGTTGTTTCCTAGTTCCCAGAATGAACTCGGGTCCTAAGATATCTCGTGCTCTTGCCTACGGCCTCTGGAGTCAATTAAAAGAGTATGAGGGCAAAGCATAGTTAACTTCCCTTATATTCTGCTGTACCAGGTTTATCCCTCCAACTGATTCAGAATCCCAGAGTGAAGCTGTCGGGCCTATTTGTCCCTCTGGCCCAACCCCTGCCCAAGCAGAGACCTGGAGCAGGGGTGCTGAGGGCCTCATCCAGGCAGTTTTTGAAGATCTCCAAGGAGGAGACCCCACAGTCTCTGGGCAGCCTGTGCCAGGGTTCAGTCATCTACACAGCATAAAAGTGCTGCCTGATGTTCAGGGGGAACCTCCTGTATTCCAGTTTGTGCCCTTGCCCTCTTGTCCTGGCAGTGGGCAGGTGCCATCCTCTTTTCATCCTCCCTTCAGGTATTTATACACTTTGATGAGTTCCCCCGGAGCCTCCTCTTCTCTAAGCTGAACAGTCAGCCTCTCATCTTAGCAGAGATGCTCCAGTGCCTTCATCATCCTGCTGCCCCTCCACTGGGGCACTCCATATTGGACTCTCTCCAGTATGTCCATGTCTCTCTTGTACTTGGGGGCCCAGAACTGGACACAGCACTCCAAGTGCATACTGTGGCGTCACCACTGGAATCACCAATGCTCGAGTAGATGGGTAAAAATCAGCTCTGTTACATGTTGGCAGTATTTTGGCTAACACAGCCCCAGGTAGCATAGTCTACTTTGTAGTGCGGACACCCCTCAGTGCTGCATTGTACTTGTTTCAGGCTGAGGTTTCGTTTTCACACTGTTAGAGCTTCTTCAATGAAGTGCAGATTGCAAGGAGAGAAGGGTGTTTATATATTCCCTGATAGATCAAAGCACTCTTACAGATATTGAGGGTCCATAGGGTTTTCCTCTGGGTGGGTCAGGGATAGCTGAGGTTAGGACTTAGCACTAAACTGCTTGAAGCTACAGAGCAAATCAGTGCCTTCAGACTGTCCCACCTTAGTGTGTCAGTGCTTCTCATTGCCTGGCCTGTGCTTCAGAGTGCCAGCTTTCTAGGGTTTCTTTCCACCCCTGATGCTTTCCTCTCTAGTGTTTTTCCTTGTCTTTAGAGTTCACACAGTCCAACCTGTTCTTTGCTTGTCCTGCTCTTTACTTGTTTGGATTGGAGATTTGCTCTGGGTGGTGTGACACCTGCTTAATTCCTTCTGTTTTAGGAGCCTATGTTTTCTGTTACTGTCATAATGTCAGTGCCTGATGATCTTTGTAGTGCACACGGTGTAGTTCCTCACAATGCTCTTTTGTAGTAAAAAAATGTTTAAGCTCATCACCTCAGACCTCCTTTATAAAGGCAAGTGCAGCCAAATGCCTAAAAGCCAACATAAGTATGGTGAAGTATGCTCTGGTCCAGGTTTCTCAGACCCTCACCAAGTGCTTGGATGAGGCAGCATTTTTCCCCTGTAGCTTTTAGCTTTTAGAAGTTAAGTATGCCTGAAGGGAGAGCATTATCATGTGTGTTGGTTTGCTTTGTTTTGACAAGTGAAAACTGCTTCTAATGCAAATTGCTCATGGCATACCACAGCTCAGGTGCATCCCTTCTCATATAAGGTACAGAAGACACAAGCTCAGCTGCTTTGGGTGGAGAGAGACAGGGGCACATCAAATAGCTGCTTTAGACCATGGCCTGGCAGAGCTGTGTGTTGACAGCTGACCATAAGAGAGGTCCTCAGGAGCTGTGACTCCAGCTCTGTCCTGTACTGTGTGGTCCCACAGGGGAAAGATAGGTACCCAGGTCTTGGTGGCAGCGAGGGTGGAGAAATGAGTATAGTGGCTTTGACTGGTCTTCCAGCTGAGTGTGCTCTGAGCAAGAGGAAATGGTCATGTGGCTTGCTTGCCTCACAACAGCCTCCTTGCATTAACTGCTGACCAGGAGCTTGGCTTCCTTCAGAGATGAGTGCAAAACTAGAATTTAAATGCTGTTGTGGGCAAGACAGAGGCTGGCTGCTCTTTTATCACATGTAAATACTTGTAGCCCATCCCTACAAAGGTACATCTGATTACAACCTACCTCATTTGATTAGCTCTTGTATCCATGCTGTTTTATTTCCTTGGTATTACATCACAATTTTAAAGCTCTTTTGATCTGATGATGTCTTTTTTGTAGGGTATGTCTTCCTTCTAGGAATGTTTGTGCAAACACTTGGCCTACAGCCTGGTTTGTTAGCATCTTTACCGTTCATCTGCAATGTTTTTATTCCTCAAGAATAATCTGGGGCTCAACTGAAATCACAGCTGCTTATTCACAGACACCTTGGCAGCCAAAGGTATCTAAACACAAAACAGAGAAGATAAAGTAAAGTAGGGGGCCTACTTCATATCCTTGAGTGGTGAATTCCTGGACTAAATTTTAAAGTTCTTCAAAGCAAAAGCTTACATGCAACAAATTAGTGACTTGGGTTTGTGGGGGAAGGAAACACGGTGAGACAGAATTAATTAGGAAAGGTTTTAGCTTACAAATAACTTCATTTCATAATCCATTAAGAAAAGATGGGAGCCAGCAGGGACTGGCCAAGGAACGAAGCAGGGAAGATCTCTCCAGCCAGCAACTGGTGTTCACCCTGCCTTTCGCCCCAGCTGGCTTTTGTTAAAGTAACACCGGTACCATCTGCACAGCAGTAGTGTGGAGGGGAAAAGTAATTACAGATTTTCATATTGTGTACGTAACATAAAATACTTCTGGGCTGGTTTCAGAACATGAATCCTTGTTGTACAGAAGAGTAAATTAAAGACAAAAGTTTTAGGTTAGGAGTCAAAGTCTTCTTGAATGGTTAGAAAGCAGAGTAGTTGAAAGTACAGTTTGAAAAGAGGGTTTTAATGTAGATCTAGGAATTGGATTAATTTTGTATTCTCTCAGAAACTTCTATTTGTCTCTGCTGGTTTTACCTCAAAATTGGGATTGTTCCAAAGTGCTGGGTGTTGGATAATGTTGCCCTAGTTGAAGGCAATGGTAAATTGCACTCCAATATTCACACAACCCTGAACACATCTGAAATTTTTCAGCTCTGCACTGAGCTCCATGCAAAAACCGATAAAATAAACATGGTTTTATTTGTAATCTGGTAGTTTGTCTAGGAAAAATTCGAGTATATATATCTTCTGCTGGAAAATGATCAGAAGTCCTTAGGCAGAGGGAATTTGAAAACACTTAGTAAGGCAGTTAAAAAGTTGTGAATCATCTTGTTTGGCAGGAAGAAATTCCAAATAGTTTTCTAACATACAGTAATTGCATATCTAACTACAGCCAGAGGGACAGATGAGCATTAGCTTTACAAATGCATGGGTTTCATCTGTGTGAGAACAGGGAAACAAAATTAACAGAAATAATTCAACAGTGTGTTCTGTTTTTGAAATGTGATTGACATGAAGTTCAAACTGGTCTAGGAATCCTTTGTGCAATTGCTTGATGGAAGTAGAAGGTGGCTGCAGGACCTGTAGCGTTGCTCCTGAAGTGAGCAACTGATGGTCTGTTTTGCCAGACTTTGCCTTCCGTGTGCTTCCAAGCTGAACTTAGAAGAGCTGAGTGGGAAGGAGGGTTGGAAGGGGGTAGTTTCCCTCAGTGGAATACAGCATTTTGGTTTTTCTGCTTTGCAGTATGCTCAGGCTCTTCTGGCCAGGAACATGGGAAAAGAAGCCAGCTTCTGCCCACCTTGCTGTCCTGTGCTTTCTTTTCTGTAGGAACAGAAAGGTTTTCTGCTGCAGCAGTGTTGGCTGTATCTGGGTCACACTCTGTGTTCAGCCAGCCTGAAATCACTGTCCTACTAGATAGTGACTTTGTAACACAACAGAGAAGTGTAGTTTAAAATTTAAATGTTGGGCTTCCAGTATGTATTTGCTTGTGCACAGGGCTGTGTTTGCTGGCCTGGTCCAGCACTGACCTGAGTCAATGAGTGCTTTGTGGTTTGACCCGTGTAGGATGGTCAGGTCTTCTGTGGGCAGCTTGGTTGGAGTGCACACAAAAGGACATGCACAGAGGTTGGTCTCTGCTTCGATGTGTAGCTGCTGCCACAGTGGGACTCATGAAATACATGTGAAACAATGGGGTCTATTTTAAAATGTGTGGAAGAATAGAGTGGGTATTTCAAAGCATGTTCATCAGCATCAGGAGTGTTTTTTTTGCACCCAGAGTGTATTTTTTTTCCTCTATTTTTTTCTCTGTGTACAATCGTTAGATGACGACACTGATGTTGAGGAGAGCTGGCTACTCTTCTAGGACATCTTTCTGAGAGCACAAGAGCTCTCCGTACCTCTGAATAAGAAAGCTGGCAGAGGAGGTAGGAGGCCAGCTAGGCTTGACAAGGACCTGCTGGGCACACGGAGGGCAAAGAAAAGTGTGTACAAGCTCTGGAAACAAGGGTGTGTCACCTGGGAAGAACACAGGAAGACATGGAATCAGCAAAGCCAAGGCACAGGCAGAACTGAACTTGGCGAGGGACGTGAAAAACAATAGGAAGACTTTCTACAGGTACATTGGTCAGAAGAGTCAAGCCAAAAGGAGTGTACCTCCTCTGGTAAATGTAAAAGGAGAACTGGCTTCAACGGACAAAGAGAAGGCTGAGGTACTGAATGAGTTCTTTGCCTCGGTCTTCTCTGGCAGCCAAGATTATAAGATTTCTCACGTCCCTGAGCCCTGCATCCCTAAACCTCTAGGTGGGGACTGGGGCAGTAAATCCCCCCCACTGTAAGGGCAGAGCAGGTCTGAGACCACCTCATGAGACTGAATGTGTACAAGTCTATGGGGCCGGATGGCGTGCATCCCAGGGTTCTGAAGGAGCTGGCTGAGGTGGTTGCCGAGCCGCTCTCCATCATATTTGGAAAGTCGTGGCTGTCAGGTGAGGTCTCGGATGACTGGAGGAAGGGTCACGTCACTCTCATTTACAAGAAAGGGAAAAAGGAGGACCCGGGGAACTGGTGAGTCTCACCTCTGTGCCTGGGAAGATCATGGAACAGATCATCCTGGACGACATGCTTGATCACATGAGGAATGAGCATGGGATCCAAGAAGCACGGCTTCACCAGGGGAGAGTCATGCTTGACCAATCTGGTGGCCTTCTATGATGGAGTGATGGCATTCGTGGACAAGGGAAAGGCGACTGATGTCATTTACCTGGATTTGAGCAAGGCCTTTGACATGGTCCCCCACCACATCCTTATCTCCAAATGGAGGGATGTGGATTTGATGGGAGGACCACCCGATGGATAAGACATTGGCTGAAAGGCCGCAAACAGAGAGTAGTAATTAATGGTTCTATGCCCAGGTGGAGGCTGGTAATGAGTGGCGTCCCCCAGGGATCTGTTTTGGGACCTGTGGTCTTTAACATCTTTATCAATGACATCGACAACAGAATTGAGTGCACCTCAGCAAGTTTGCTGACGACACCAAGCAGAGTGGTGCGGTTGACACAATGGAAAGAAGGGATGCCATTCAGAGGGACCGCAACAGGCTTGAAAGGTGGGCCCGGATGAATCTAATGAGGTTCAACGCAGCAAAGTGCAGAGTTTTGCATTTGGGTCGGAGGAATCTCAGGCATTTATACAGACTGGAAGGAACAGTCCTTGAGAGCAGCCCTGCAGAGAAGGACCTGGGAGTCCTGATGGATGAAAAGCTTAACATGAGTCAGCAGTGTGCTCGTGCAGCTTGGAAGGCAAATGGTATCCTGGGCTCCATCAGAAGAGGGGTGGCCGGCAGGGACAGGGAGGTGATTGTCCCTCTCTACTCTGCTCTTGTGAGGACCCATCTGGAGTACTGTGTCCAAGTGTGGAGCCCCCAGTACAAGAAAGACAGCTGTTGGAGAGGATCCAGAAGAGAGCCACAAAGATGATCAGAGGGCTGGAGCACCACTTCTATGAAGACAGGCTGAGGGAGCTGGGCTTGTTCAGCCTGGAGAAGAGAAAGCTGTGGGGTGACCTCACTGCAGCCTTTCACTACCTAAAGGAAGCCTACAAACAGGAGGAGAGCCAACTCTTTGAAAGGGTAGATAACAGCAGGACAAGGGGAAATGGTTTTAAGTTGAGGGAGGGAAGATTTAGGTTGGATGTCAGGGGGAAGTTCTTTACTATGAGGGTGGTAAGGTGCTGGTACAGGCTGCCCAGAGAGACTGTGGATGCCCCATCCCTAGAGGTGTTCAAGGCCAGATTGAACAGGGCTCTGGGCAGCCTGGTCTAGTATTAAATGTGGAGGTTGGTGGCCCTGCATGTGGCAGGGGGGTTGGAGCTTCATGATCCTTGAGGACCCTTTCAACCCAGGCCATTCTGTGATAGAGTATAAGTACATGCTCATACTGTGTCACTGGAGTAGAGTTCTAATGTCAAACAAGACATGAGAATATTTGTTTACTTTGAATTTAGGTTTATGTGTCTATATTTTTATATTTATTTTATGTTACTCATAAAATCATAGAATCATCTGAATTGGAAGGCACCCTTAAAGGCCATCTAGTCCACCTCTCCTGCAGTGAACAGGGAAGCCTACAGCTAGGTCGTGTAGTTCAGAGCCCTGTCCAGATTGACCTTGAGTGGCTCCAAGGGCATCAACTACCTCTCTGTGCCACTTCTTCACCACCCTTATTGTAAAAAACTTCTTCCTCAGATTCAATCTAAATCTTTCATCCTTCAGTTTGAAACCATTTCCCCTTGTCCTGTCACAACAGACCCTGCTAAAGAGCCTGTCCTCTTTTTACTTGCAGCCCCTCTTAAGGATTTATTTATTTTAAATTGTCAAATGGAAAAGGTGACTCCTTTATTTTAATTAATGGATGCATGTCAGAATGAGAGTTAATTTCTTTATTAATGTGCCTTGTTGTGGAACTTTTCTGACCTCTGTATGTAAAAAGTTCATTCCCAGGCTTCTTAATTCCTCCATATGTTTTTATACACCAACATAGATTGTGTAGTCAGTGACAGCAAAATACTGAATGGTATTTTCAAGACATATCAGTAAGAATGTTAATTTGTAATGTGGATGGCACTGTGTAATTCTGGAAAAGAGTTTTTTTTTTTTTTTTTTTTTTTTTTTCTCTTTTTTTGTCCTTCCAGTAAAGGCAAACAGCCTATTTTTATTTGTATCCAGCAGTTTTCAGATGATGGTGTGTTCTCTACATATACTGTTTACTTTGCTGTATTGGAGGCTGAAGACTTTTCTCCACTTTACCTGTTTGGTTGTGATGTTGCACTAAACACAACGTTAAGGTTGCTAGTGACAGATTAAAAAAATCATGGCCATATGATGCAAAGTGCCAATTTGGTATAAACTTGCTCTGCTGGTTCAGATTGTTTAAACCTGTGTGTAGGTTAGCTCTGTGCCAGCAGTCACATTAGGTGTTGTCTCTTTTCCTGCTGCTGCTGACATACAGTGGGCATAAAAAGCACAAAGCCAGTGTAAACTGTGTATTCTGTGCTCTCAGTACGCAACAAAATGAGATTGTGTGCCTGTGCCTGTTATTGATGTGGCTTGATGCATGGTGACTTGCAAATGGTCTTGCTGCCAACTCTGCATTTAAATGAGAGATCAGTGTCCTTTCAGGCTTGCCATTAAATAGATTGAAAAAAGCAGCTTATCGCTCACTAAGCTACACTGAAGGAAAACTTAGTGGATGCTTTTTCTTTTGACTCATTCTGTTCATTTTTACTCTTTGCAGTCATTTGGGAGCTTTCTCGCTTTTGGCTGAATTTTGAATTCCAGCAGCCAAGCCATAGGGGAAACCATCTGCTTACTTGTGATGATTTAAAGTGTCTGAACTTCTCAGTTTGGCACTAGAATATAGTTCTGCAGTGGATCATCGTTTGATTTATAGTATACTTATGTGCCTCTTGATCTTCCTTTATGAGTTCAGTAACCTCATACTGATACTTTCCCCTACCATCACCTTATAGAACAATACAGCAACATAGCATGGAAGTCTTAGGAGATGTCTGCATGCCAGCCTTACGCATTTATGCATGCATCTTCGCTGCATGGCATAACACATGTTGGTGGCCTAATATTGTGCTCAGCTTGTCTTCCAACCTTGTTGAAATGCAGGCTCTCAGTACATTTGTTCTTGATGTTTTTGTTTGGGATAGCATTTTGCAGTGGGGTTGAAAGCAAACGGTAGTACCTGACAAAAACTGAAGAGGCTGAGGACGGCATTTTGTTGCAATGAGACGATGTCACAGAAAATAAGGAACTGAGGAGCACCTGTTTTTTTTTTACATGTCTAAAAACATGTTTTTTCAACGTGGAAAATGTGAGAAATCATTTGGCAGTGCAGAACAGCATAGAGATGTGCAGACAGATAAATGACATAACCTGCTACCACATTTGTTCTTTTTAGTGGAATTGCAGCTTACATGTAAACTTGGGAGGGGACAGAAGGTGTGACTAATTTTGCAGCACCAGCTATAGGAAAATGCCTTTTCCTGCAGGTTCAGAGACTCCCGTGGAGCCAATGTACTCCAGTTTGTAATTAAGGGAGGAGCAGTGCAATGAGTTTGACTGAAAAGGCACGTAGTTTAAGGCTTGACCTCCTATTAAAACCTGACAGAACAAAACAGTACTCTTTACCTCCTCTCCTATTCAAAATAAATAAAAAGCATCCAGCCCAAGGGGCATTAACAGAGTAGAGATCAACTTGTGTGTGAAAACACAGGTACATATGCAGAGACTCACTGAATTATTTAGTACAGCCCTCTGGCATGTCCCTAGCCATTAAATTTCACCCTGTTATTGTGTACCAAGGCCAAGGACCTGTGAGACCAGATATTTCAGCTCCTTGAAAAGCTGAAGCACTGCCAGTTGTAGAGCAGGAAGAGACCAAGCAGGAGCTGCCTCAGTGAGAAGTTGTTCCCAGGAGTGTGCATGGGGTGAGGGCCTGCAGAGGACTTGAAGGGCAGCTGAGACAAAACCTTTGTTAGGGAATATCTCCAGTAGTACTGGTCCTCCCCTGACCTCTCATTTTCCCTTGAAGGAGCAAACTTCTGTCATCTGTTAGGACATAACTGAATGGTTTATTTTTTGCAGTTTATTTGGGAAATAGTTGATATTCCGTATTGAAAGAGGTAGGTGTGTTGATCATCATTAAGAAGTTTCTCTATTAGGGCTTCTGTTCTCAGGGTTGTGCTGGGACTTTGCTAGAAGCATCCTACAGACTGCAGTCAGAGATCTCAGTCAGCCCCTTTTTTATCGCTTTTCTGGCAAGAGCTGAGAGCAGTCAGCAGATTGGAGTCCTCAGTGAAGCTGGGGCAGAGCCTTCTGCTGTGCCCAGACGTTTCTGCACAAATACTTTCTCTGCACTTCTCACAAAGCTGCCTCATGCTGAGAAAGAGCTCACAAATCTTGGTATGTAAAGGTCCAGTTGTTTTGAGAACTTCCTGTTCACATGCACAAATGCAGAAGAGTGATTTTTTTTCTGCTGGGAATGAGTGAGGTTCTCATGGTGCTGGTGAAATTTTCCCATTGTATATCAGTAGAGGATCTGGCTCTTCTCAAAGCGCCATTATGTGCATATTTAATTTGAATACAAAGGTCTGCATGTATACTTCTGGGCAATGCATAACACTGTTTTGAATATTACTGTACCACCGCATGCCGTGTCTCCAGTCTATGTGGAGTTGCAAGTGTTATTATAGATAGAAAACAAATGAATTATTTCTGTTCCTCCTTATTCTCAATAGTTCAGTTGGGAGAAATGATTTTTCTCTTGTTTAATATGTTACTAGATATATAGATAAAAAGTTAATGCCTACAAAGAAATGTTTGGTCTTTATCTCCCATTTTATTTTCACTTTGCTCCTCCTCTGTAGCCTTGAATTTTATTAATTTTATTGTATTGCTTTAAAATATGCCTTAGACTTTCTTAAATAAGTCAGCCATATTTACTGCAGTCTGGCTACAAGAAACTGCCTTGTGAATGTTACAGAAATACCACTGAACATTAGGAAAGGCACACTTACTACTTTGTCCATGTGATTAATGACTTAGGTAATTTCTTTTGTGTTAAACAACCATTGTTGTATTAACAGTTTCTCTATTGCTGCTTTGTCATCTTATCATCATCACAGAATCGTAGAATGGCCTGGGTTGAAAAGGACCACAACGATCATCTAGTTTCAACCCCCTGCTATGTGCAGGGTTGCCAACCACCAGACCAGGCTGCCCAGAGCCACATCCAACCTGGCCGTGAATGCCTCCAGGGGTGAGGCATCCACAGCCTCCTTGGGCAACCTGTTCCAGTATGTCACCACCCTGTGTGAAAATCTTCCTCCTAATATCTAACCTAAACCTCCCCTGTCTTAGTTTGAAACCATTCCCTCTTGTTCTATCCACTATCCACTTATGTTAACAGCTGTTCTCCCTCCTGCTTGTATGCTCCTTCAAGTATTGGTTGTTGCAGCTAAGCTTTATTACAAAGATCATTGAGTTTCAGTGGCTGCTCTGTGAAACTATCATACCCCTCCTCTTATCTAAGCACAGTAAAATATATTTTAAAAATTCACCAAATAGCAAGATTTTATGAAGTAAATCTTTTGAACACTGAAGAAATGTTTTAATGCATTTGTGTTCAGATTCAACAAAGCAGACCACCCAGTCTTGAAAAGACTGTGTGAAAATGAGGCTATTAGTGATTTAGATTCTCACGTCTTTCATGTTGTAGTGTAATAAATTCCATTATCTCCTGACCTTATGTTTGGTGCATCACTGTGAGGTCTTGTCTTACAGCTGTTTGAGTTGAACAACGGTTTCAATGCACTGACTTTAATTACCTGAAGTGAATATGATTCTAAAGTAAGACTGCCTGTTACATTGTACTGGCAGCTGACATGGGGGATAAAAGCCCCCTTCTGCGGGCAACAGATGGTTACTTGCATTCACTTTAAGATGCTGGGACTTGCATTTTTTGGAGAAAAAGAGCCCTTTTATACCTCTGTGCGTAGATATTTTCCTTAATGCAAGTATCTGTGACTGTGAGGTCTGCTTGTCCTTTTGTACTTCCAGATAATATTCTTGAAAACACTGTATTCATACACAGTTTCCCAAGCTATTATGTTGCTTATAATAGTTCGTAAAGACATGAGTATGTATGCTAAGTATATCTCAGAACGGAAGTAATTATTTCTATGGTAAAAGATTGCTGGGAACATAGATTTACTCATGCTGTGTATAGAATAGTGTTCACTTGTTAAATGTTCAGCATTGTCTAGCATGATGGGCTGGGCCTGGCAGACTACTGGAGATGTCGTTTTGCACTGTACCAGCTTTGCTAGAGCTGGTTGCTAGCGAAGAAAGAGATATTATCTAAATGAATTTGGAAAAGAAAAATCTCTACTTAGGTAAAGGGCAGATTAAGAAGGCATGGTGATGTGTAGCAGGGATCAGACGTCACCATCTCCCATATGCCTGGGTGCTGCCATGCCTCTGTCTCAAAGGTTTTGTACCTCCATTCCCCTCTGCCTTGTGCCAAGTTCCATGCTGGGATGTTTACCCGGTGTCTTCACACAGCCTTTGTGCAGAACATGGGCAGAGCCTGTCCCTGTTGGCTCCTAAGCACCCTGGAGAAACCAAATAAAAATATACATCCAAAAAACCTATTTGGTGACTTATAACTGTAAATCCCATTAAAATCACAGACCTTCCTCATCTTCTTGGTGTTACTGCCAGGGCAGCACTTTCAGTTATGAAAAGTATAATTTTCTTCACAGATCCCAGAGACATCAAGCCTGCCACTCAACTGCTCACAGCTTTAACGTGTTTGAAGTAGGACTGTCATCTCTCTGAATGCCCTCACAGCTGCCACTACAGCTCCTCAAACCTATCCTGTGCCCAGGACCTGCAAAATTTGCAGGATGCTGCTTTGTATTTTCACTTAAGAACCCAGAATAATAGCCTTGGCTATCATTACACAAGTGACAAAACTCTTTATGGTGTTTATGGACGAAAGGTTCTCCCATGCTCTTTAAAGAAAATGACAAGGACCAAAAGTTTATCATTTTTTTTTTTTGAATAAATTATTTAATAGGAGATCCATGCAGCACATCAGATGGTTAACAAAAATTCGCTAACAAGAATCTCCAGTGACTTTTGTGTTAGCTTTTTGCAGTCATAGATGCTGATGTGGCTCTGAAGTTCTTGGCAGTTACCAGTCTAGATACTAATTGAGAGATCTGATACAGTGCAGTGTATAAGTAAAGCATAGGTATTTGTATTGAGTGTAAATGTAAGTAAAGTACTGGCAAGTTGATCTCAGTAGAAGTGCCACCTGTATGAAAATTTACTTTCCCTACAAGTAATGTATGACAGATACAGCACTATATAAGCTTGAAGGCGAGGATCTTCCACAGCACTATCAAGAGAAACCAGTCATGATGCAGGATTGTCTTATTTTTTAATTATGTTTTATTTTTTATTATGCCTGCCTTGGCTGGCTGGTTGGAGTTGGATACTGCCCCAGCGTGGTCTTGAGAAACGAGGCATAACCAAGGACGGTTTTGTTTGTTTGTTTGTTTATTTATTTATTTATTTATTTCCCTCCTGGATGGTGTCGTGGCCCCTGCCTGCCTGCATTGGCTGGCTGGCTGGAGTCGTGGCCCCTTCCTGCCTGCCTTGGCTGGCTGGAGTCGTGGCCTCTGGCTGCCTGCGTTGGCTGGCTGGCTGGAGTCATGGCCTCTGCCTGCCCGCCTTGGCAGCATGGCTGGAGTTGTGGCCCCTGCCTGCCTGCCTTGGCTGGCCTGCTCCCTTGCATCACTGCTGGCGTTCTGTTGTCAAGGTTCCCGTATTTATAGCTGCTGGCTCGAGGTGGCTCTTGACATCACAAAGTCATGGCAGTGCATCCGTAGGAATGTCCCTTGGCAACCAAAACATGGCTGTATTGGGTGATTGGTTTCTTTGTCCTGACAGTTGCCCTATTTGTCACCACCGGGATTCTGCGGGGCTCCATTTTAAGGCCATTTCTCCTTACTGTTTTTACTGTTGATTCCAGTAAAGATCTGGAAATAGTATCAATCAATTTGTGGATGATGCTAAGCTGGGAGGAGTTTTGACCTCCTTGAGGGTAGAGAGGCCTTGCACCGAGATCTGGACAAAATGAGGGTGGTCCCCATCTGCACAAAGAAGAGCTAGCGCTGGGTTCTGCACCTGCGATGGGGTGCCCCTGGCTGTGTGTGCAGACATTGGTGGTGAGGGGCTGGAGCGCAGCCCGGCAAAAAGGGATCTGGTTTGATGGCAAATTGAATCTGAGCCGGCAGTGCGCCCTGGCAGTCAGAAGGGTCAACCATACCCTGGGGTGCGTCAGGCCCAGCACTGCCAGGGGAGGGAAGCGGCTGTCCCGCTCTGCTCTGCGCTGTGCGGCCTCACCTCCAGCGCTGGGTGCAAGTTTGGGTGCCACTACATAAGATGCTATTAGAGAGTGTCCAAAGGAGGGCTACAGAGATGGGGAAGGATCTGGGGGCGCAGTGTGTGAGGAGCGGCTGAGGCCCCTCGGTGTGCTCAGCCCGGAGCAGAGCAGCTTGAGGGCGGCACTCATGGCGGCTGCAGCTCCTCACAGGGAGCGGAGGGCAGCGCTGAGCTGTGCTGCCTGGGGACAGCGACAGGGCCCGAGGGAACGGCATGGAGCTGTGCCAGGGGCGGCTGGGGCTTAGGGAAAGGGTCTGCACCAGGGTGGTGGCATGGAATGGGCTTCCCAGAGCAGTGGGCACGGCCCCGAGCTGCTGCAGCTGGAGGACTGTCTGCATTTGGGTGGTCCGTTGTGGAGTGAGGGGTTGGACTTGATGATCCTTGTGGGTCCCTTCCAACTTGGGATACTCGTAGAATCATAGAATCATGAATGGCCTGTGTTGAAAAGGACCTCAAAGATCATCTAGTTTCAACCCTTCTGCTATATGCAGGATCGTCAACCACTAGACTAGGCTGCCCAAAGCCACGTCCAACTTGGCCTTGAATGCCTCCAGGGATGGGGCGTCCACAACCTCCTTCGGCAACCTGTTCCAGTGCATCACCATCCTCTGTGTGAAAATCTTCCTTTTAATATCTAACCTAAACCTCTCAGTTTAAGACCATTCCCCCTTGTCCTATCACTATCCACCCTTGTCAACAGCTGTTCCCCCTCCTGCTTCAACACTCCCTTCAAGTACTGGAAGGTGACAATGAGGTCTCCCCCTCTTGGAGCTTTCTCTTCTCCAAGCTAAACAAGCCCAGTTCCCTCAACCCTTCCTCATAGGAGAGGTGCTCCAGCCCTCTGATCATCTTAGTGGCCCTCCTCTGGACCCACTCCACAAGCTCCACATCCTTTTTGTGCTGGGGGCCCCATGTCTGGACGCAGTACTGCAGATGAGGCCTCACAGGAGCTGAGTAGAGAGGGAGAATCATGTCCCTCCCCCTGCTGGCCACCCCTTTTTTACTGCAGCCCAGGATTTAGCTGGCCTTCTTGTTGGTCTGCACTCTAAAAAAGGCTGCTCTTTGCTCTAACCTTACAATATGGACTGGGAAGTGGTGGAGCAAGTGCTTTTACGGGATTCAGTAGTAATGCAAGTGAATGCATATTTTCCAAGAATGCTGGAGTTTCTTGTGGAGCTTCTGGTGTTGTGCTGTGCTGTTGCTTACTTAGGAAAGATATTAAAGGTTAGTGTGAGGGTTCTGGGTTTCTGCCTACTTGAGCTTATGCTGTGTGTGCTGTGAAGTAGAAAGAAATCACGCTGGTACATCTCTTTGAAGCTGTTTGCATCTTTCTAATGCTTTAACATCTGCTAAAACAAAACAAGACAAAACAAAAACAAACAAAATAGCAAGACAAAAAGCACCAAAGTAATTGTGGGTTTGAAATTTTGTTTTACTTAGAACATACATATATTGGTAGTCCTTCCAGGTTGTTTTTTGTGTGGCCTAGGATACCCTGTCAAAGCATTGTTTTTTTTTTTCTCCTGATAAAGTTGTCTACTCACCAGTGGCTTCCCCAGAAGTGACCAGTGTCGGTACTTGTCATTCTCAGAAGATGTTTTTTAGCACAGATTTGTTCTATGGGTTGATTGAAATTGTGGAAAAAAACATTAGCTGATTTGGTGATACTGACAGCTCTCAGTAAGGCACTGGCTTGCCGGGTATAGAGCTTGGCAAAGTCAATGCCCTTGAATGTCTGTGTTTAAATACAGTTAAACAAATGGTCAAACTTAGAAAAACTGGGTGCTAAGAGCTAAATAAGTGGACAGATTTTCTTCTCATCTCCTCTCCCTGAAGAGGCTGTGTGTCATTCTCTCTTGAGCTGGATGAATCTTCTGCCCTTTCCTGTGGCAATATGAAAGAGCCTCATCCCTCTCCCCAGCTGTTTCTACCTAGGGATTTTCAGGAGTTGGCTGATGATGATCTTTGAAGGAAAGAACAGTTCTGGTAACAAAGTTGGCTCCACATAGATAACAACAGCATGCTAGTTGCAGTGCTCTCTCGCTGCTTAGGCACACACTGATACACCTCTTATAGCAGCAATAAAAACATCTTCTAAATTCAGTGATATTAAAGTTTGGTGATACTCTTGTTATCATGTGTGTAATTACTGAGCCTCTGCCAGCAAAATCTGGACGAAAGAAGAGGAGGAAAGTGAGACTTATCTGCTAAATAGACACAATTGTGCCAGCACTGCATATGGACTATGGGTGCAGTTGTCTGTCAGGCACATGTAATACTGTCTAGCTGCATCTCAGTCCTTTTTTTTCTTTATTGTATGTGTGTGAGTATGCAAGGATATAGACTGTCTGCTATACATACAACATCTGGGATCATTATATTAATAGTAAAATAATTGCACTAAAATATTTAAAAGATTTTTCAAAGATAGGAAAGGAGTTGATCAAACATAGTGTGAAGTTCCTCTTGCACTCAATCCTATGAGTTCCCTTTCCACTGCGGCCCATAGATCACTGATGCTATTAACTGAACTAATGCTTTACGCTCAAATCCACCATTAAGTAGACATAATTCTAAATTAAAAGAAGACTGAAGTAAAGGAAGAGATGCTTAAGTATTAAGGTTTAAATGTGACATTAGCTTCCTTTTGAAGACTGCAGTTCAGAGGGGAGGATGAGGAGGGCTGGCATAGGACATAGCAGGGTGGGATGAGTGCTTTGCGCAGCAGTAGGAGGCTGTGAGAGGGTGAGAAGGGGAGATGTAAACGTACCAAGGTGAGAATAAAGAGAGATTTTGAAACTAGAGAAAAAAACACAGTGGCCTGAACAACAAACCTGAAGTGAAACAGTAATGTTTTAGAAAGGGCAGTAAAAACAAAGGCTATGAAATTAACCATTTTGATATGAGGATGTCTAAAGATGGGATGGATGTGATGGCAAATTGGAAGTGCTGAAGATGACAGGAACTTGTATTTTGAGAAATAACTGATCCAGCATCAAGAATTATGTAGCTTAGTATTCCACTATGAAAGTATTTATCTTTGAGATCTGTCTGGCAGTAGATGGTTTAATCCTCTTTTTGAATCACATGGGATTTTCTATTTCATTTGGAAAATTCATTTTTGCCTTTCTTCCCTAAAATCTTTCCTTTAATTACTAGTAATTCTTATTCTGGAGAGTTGTAAGGTATGGATTACGAAAAAATCATTTTTGTATCCTCATGAGCTTTGTGCCTTATTCCCTATGTTTTTTCCCTCCACACTTCGTAAGATATGGAGTTGTTAAACTGTAAATAGTAAGCAGTATGATTAGTGTTTCTTAAGCATTCCTCTCTCTTTACTGAGTCTAAATTGACATTTTTTATTTTAAGGATCAGTATAAGACAACAGCTACAATTTGAGCTTGATTTTTTTTTTAAAATTTAAAGAATAGACTCATAAAATGAGAAATGCTGCCACAGAATATTTCCCATATTGCTTGCAATTGGTGCAGTGTGACAGCTGACTAGTTCTGCAAGTGGGTGCAGAGGTAGTCTGTAAGTGATGGTCCAAGTAGAAGAAAGCAGTGTGCTCCGTGCACCAGGCTGCTCACAGCAGAGCTCATACTGGAGTAATCCTTGGTGCAACCCAACCTGAGTTATGTCTGGGATTTATTCTGTTTCTGTATTCATATAGTAGCCATCCATGGTATTATTCAACTGATAAAAAAAGGCTGATTGCACCTAACATAAAAAGATGAAATGATAATAATTTTTAAAAAGGATGGTAAATTACAAATATTAGTAGAAGTAAGAGAAGCAATTCTGTGTATAACAGCTTAAAAACCAAAAAGAAGTAGGAGAAAATGCTTGGCAGTTATAGTAGCACTTCAGGCTGAAAAGAGATGCATATCAGATTCTGGGATGACAGGCATGTTTGCTTTCAGTATTCAGTGCTGAAAGTGGTATGCATTGAACCTTGCAAGAACAGTCCTATTTAAGGAAGATTTTGTGTGACTGAAAGTCATTTCTGCCACTTCAGCCCCATACAGTCATTTGTAATGGAAAGGAAAAAAAAATCAGGATTAGTGTTGTTTGGAGTGACAAGGGAGAATCCTTAGGAAATGTGGTCAAAGATGAGGTGTTTCAGGGGACACCACGGTCTCGCTGCAGAGGGGTGAGCACGCAGACCATGGGAAGTACTGTGCACTGCTGCAGGATGCTGGTGACGATGGGGATGATGAAACAGCCAAGTGCTTCTTTTTCCAAAGCCATGAGAAGTTATTCAGCATGTTTGAACAAAGAGACTCATTTGTTGTATAATGAACGCGGGAAGGAGCCTGGTGCCTGTCAGAGCAATTGGCTGTAACTGTGCTTTTCAGCCATGGAAATTTCTATGGTGCCCAGTGTGCTTTGATGCTGACTTCCTGCACGCTGCTCTTTGCGGGCAATAGAGTTCATTCTATGGTAACTGCATCGAGTAGGGGTGGCATAGTTTGGAAGAAAAAAAGGTGAAATATTCTTCTGCATTATGTTTTCTGGAAAGCTCCAGTTCAGACAGTTATGGAGCAACTGTAGCAGTCAGGAGCGGTGTTGGAGCAAGCTGTCCTCCGCCTTGAGGAAATAGGGCTTCATCTGAATTTCCTCCTGTAGACATGTCAGACACTTCTTATTGTTTGGTGCTTCTCAGATCCTTTTCCTGCTTTTTTTTTTTTTTGAGGCCATTGTATGACAGGTTTTTCTTGGCTGGTTGCTCTATTTACTATAAAGAAAACAAAATATTGAAAAACAACACACTTGGGCAACTGGGAACTACCATTGGTAGAATTACATCAGTACTATTGTTTTGTAATTGAAGTCTAAAGTATTTCAAGCACTTCTGATTTTAATTCTTTTTTTAACACAAAGAATGCTTTTGTAAATAGCAAAATACTCAGATCCATTGACTTGCTTGCTCTGAGGTATTTTTAATTAAGATTCACATATATTTGCATAGATCATGATGAAAGGAATTGGGTAAAAGACATTGTTTAAGGCAAATTTTTACATCACTTTTGCTTGTACAGGCATAAAAACAGTGTTATTTTCAAAGTGGAAGTAAAAAACTGCAGGTTCTGTGTAGTATTTCTGAAAAGGTTGTGATAAGATTGCAACAGAAGAATATAATCATGGATTTGTTGGAGATGAGAAAGTTCCTGGATGTTTATGAAAGCTAATTCATTTTTCAGGGACAGGTGACTATAAGTGCAAAATTTGACAAAGGCATTTACCTCCCGGAAGATGCTGAGTTCTACTTCATTTATGATGGATCCATGAAGAGGCACATAATGTTTGCTGAGCGTATTGGTGACAATGCTCTTCAGTCCCTTGTTCCAGGTGAGCGCTATTTGTGTTTCATGTCTTAGCAATACCCCAGCCCTCTTCCAAAGCTGGGTACAACGGGATGTTTTGAGTAAATGTGTTTTATGGCTTTATAGTGAATGTAGGAACTGAGCGATGGCCCGCTGGATGCAGGCTGTGTTTGAGTGGCTGTAGGTGGTGCTGCCATTCATAGTTGTCTGCTCTGACACGGTGTCAGGCAAAGATGGGAGCAAAGATGGTTGGGTGTGCATGAAGGTGCATTTTCAGGCATGGCATAATTTTAGTGTGACTTACTTAATTCTGTTCGACAAATCCAGCCTATGGTTTGCCTCTTGCCATTTTGCCATCACTGCAGAAGTCTGTGCTTTCTTTTGCGGCAGCAGTCAGCCTGGCTTGCAGGGCTCACCTGGCAGCTGCCCAGGGTTCTTGAAGCTCTATGGAGCCGTGGGGAGAATTGCCCAGGGGTGCCTTGCTGCGAGAGGGGGATGTGGATACCCTCACATCCAGGTCTGCCTTGGCATTGTCCTCCTTGTTGGTGTGGTGTAAACCCTGGCTATTGTCTTTACTACTTGCTTTGTGTCCTGTTTGTGGGAGTAGGTGGCTATAAACGTAGTGTACTTACGTAGTAGGCTCTGCTTATTTTTTGTCCTTGTTTTCTAAGGGAGATTCAGTGTGTGAAAGTAACTGGCACACTATCTAGTAACTAATACAAAAAGGAAACGTTTGCCACAGATATGTGGTGGTTGCTTGAGTTGGTAAGTAGTAAATGTTATCTGATGGAAAATGCAGTGCTAGGTGCTCACAGGGTAACAAAGCCATTTTTTTGAAAGGCCAGAAATGGCACTGCGATATGATTACTTCTCAGGTAGAAATAAAAAAAAGAAGCAACAGACAATGCTTAATCCTCTGCCTGATCTCAACAGAAGCCATCAGCAGATGAAAATGAAGAGGTTAAAGTATATCCCTAGTATAGTTGGTGTTTTATAGTGGCCAAATTAAACATAAGAGAATGCACGGCATTTCAGAAACAGCTCCAGATGTGGTAAGCACGTTCTGGCTTCAGCAGCTAATGGATTGCCTAAGTACTTAGAGTTCTGGGGCCTGTTTTGTGATGTCTAGGTTTACACACATAGTACCTCATGGTTATCTCTCCAGTGGGAGCTGTGTATACAGTGTGTGCTACTTGTAGATGTGTGATATCTGTCTCTGATGAGATGGCAGAGAAGAAGGAAAGATGTGTGACGTACGTAAGATTTTTGAGTGGGAGACTCCCTTGGGCTTTAAGGTCCTGGTTGTAAGTTAGACTGTTGATACAGCATTTAATCAAGCCTGTTTACGGTACAAACCATGCGTTTGTTAAGAGCATGCTGGGCGAGGGTGTTAATAAATAGATAATTCTTTAGAGTTTGTGTTGCGGGCTACAGTGATATATTTTATTGATATCTTGTTTTTCATAATTCTTAACCAGAAATTTTCCTGTTTTTGTTTGTGGCATTTCCCTCTGGTCATTTCATCTCATATTCTGTTGTGATGAAGAACCTTCACCTAGAAAAACTGCCTTTACAATAAACTGTCAGTAAAACCAGGGAGCCTGGCTGTTCAGATCCAAGCTGATCACAAAAAAATGTTTGGTGGATGCCCTAAAACAAGTTGATTAGGGAAGAATGAAAATGTTATTGATCCTCCATCGGGGAGGACTGAAAAGGAGGAAAAGCTAATGTATTTCCTAAACAATAACAGTTTTAATGATTACTTTATGTTGTGATTTTAGGCCATGGATGCCAGGAAGCAGTCTCTGTCTCTGTGTTAATGTACGCAAGGGGATCCTCACCTGTGGCCCTTGGCAGCTGTCCTGTCACTTACAGGGAGAACTTGTCTTGCAAGTTGTCTCGTTTTCTGGTCAGTCACACAGAATGTGTTAGTGCCACGAGTCACAAGGTGTTACTGGATAAATTTGGGCTAACAGTAAAAGATCTGCAGTCCCTGGATACTGATTTGACGATGGCCATTGCTCACGAAGAATTGCCATCAACATGGAGCATCCTCGGAAGCTGCTATGATGAAGGTAATATTTTATTTATTGTTGAGTTGGAAGGCTTCTAGTGATGGCTTGCTGCAGAGGTTCCCAGCCCTTCTGCTTTATTTTGTGGTTATGCTCATAAAGTATGAGAGTAGTAGTCAGAGATTTGTGCCCAGAAATTTGAGAAGGATAATACTGGGTATTGTAACTCAGTTTCTTTAGAAGATTTCTGTACCTTGACTCACTGTGGAAGAAGTTCTTTTTATGAATAGACATCACCTTTACAAGGTTTAAATGCTGTCAGTTTTAAAAACATAAACAAGAATCATAGTAGTGGAGTTTCTCCACCATTATTCTTATCAAGTGATATGTTTTAATTGTGCAAAGAAAAAGGAGACAAAGTATACGTCCCTAAAACAGAATTATGTGTTGCTACAGGTCTTTGGGTATGTAAAGTAAATGTATTGTTTATCACAGTTCTGTCAGCATCTACCCTTTATTTTACAACTTTGATCATTCTGAGGCAGAGTATCATTTAACAAATTTTGTGGCTTTTTTTTTTAAATAGGAAATAGAAGGAAAATATAAATGAAACTCTACATTAGGGAATGCTATTGTACTGTAACAAAATCAGGTGAAATTTGCTCTGTTTTATGTTTCATTGCAGACTTCAGGCTGCAGTTAGGTTTTGCTGAAGAGTATAATTTTTTTTGCAGACTGAGCTGATTTATAGCTGAGGTTGGAAACAGTGTTAAACTTGATGGCTACACATGTTTTTCATTGAAAATTTGGTACTTCTGGCTGTTTTCCTTTTAGTACTTTAAACTGCTGGAAGTTGGAAGACAGGCAGTTTCTATATGAGCCAAAGTAAAAGAGAGATTGATGCAAGCTTTTGGGAACTAAAAAACACAACGCTTAGCCCATTTCTTTGGGTGAGGTATTTTTTCCTGTCTTAAATCTTCCTAATTCTTAATGACAGGTAGCTTGAAATCTGCTACTACCTTCCTCAGGAGAAGGATGGATTTTGTCTGTCTGCTGTAAACAGCTCTGTCAAGAGATATAAAAACAAATACAGAGCCTCACTAAAGTATTGGCTAGACATTGACTTTACTTGTTTCATTTTGGTGTGTAGTAAATATTTGTTCATATTGCTCAATGGCTGGAGTGACTGTTGGAGCAATGAAGACCTTGATCGAAAGCCTGAAGAAATCAGATGTAGTTTTTCACATACTTTGCTAAGCTTTTCACCAAAATGACCTGAAGTCTGGCCAAGAAGTATCATCAGGATACCACAGCTAATTAGAGATGTTCAGGCAAAGCTAACTGCCTACCTGGGAAGTTTCTATGGGGTGTATTGTAGGTCTGGTGTACAGCCAGTACTAGACAGAGCTCTGCTGGGGCAAATGATACATGGATGCTTGATTTTTGAGCCTTTAGTTATGCTAGTTGTTAAAAGCATGCTGACTCAGTGGTCGTTCCAGCCTCTCTTGGGGGAGTGTGTGTTTAACTGAGGGGTCACGCTGACATTCATACCTTACTCATTGCTGATAAATGAAGCAGGGGTCTTTGGTCAGGATTTGTGCAACACAGTAAATGTACTGTGGTAGGATTGTGTTGGTACCACAGAGAAAACTGAGGCTGAACCAGGACAATGGATTCTGGCCTTTGGGATGAGTTTGCTGTGTCTGTGGTAATGCTGGTAGTTGGTGGAGAGTCTTCCAGACCCAGGGAAAGTAAGTCTTAACTCTTGGCCTTTTGGGCCATTTTTCTGCAGGGTTCTTAAAGTGCATTTCTTGAAAGAGTGGCCTGGGTAGCACAAATATCTGATTATGGCCCTGTACAGAAATAAAACAAGATGCTGTCTCAGTGTGCATACAGGCAACTTGATAGGAGGGCATCTCACCTACAGTAATTGATTATTCAGCATTTTACTTCAAAAATCTCTGCATAGATCTTTTCAAATAATAATTAATATTTTTTTCTGTTTGGTCATTCAGTTCATCTTTTTTGGTCTGTATAACCTTTTGTCATCTCCTGAATCCTTTATTTTCTGAAAGCATATTTTTCCTTTGTCTCATAGCCAGATTCTCTTTAACCTGAGCCTTAGAAGCACTGACTCATGTTGCACATCCTCACCGTCCCTGTCCCACTGTTTTTGTCCCAAAGTCATGGGTTGCATGTGGTTGAGCAAGCCCTGTCCATGCTGGAAGAGTACCAGGAGCCCATACAACTTTTTGCCCTGAACATTCCATAGTGTCTTGGCACCTGACAATGTCTGGATATTCCTTTCAGAATTGATATTCTGATAGATTTTGGGTGGCACGGCCCATCACTATCTCAGATCTCATGCCCATGAGACTAAATTGCTGTTGATTCTTTCAGTTTTCAAAGCTACTGGGCTATTTTTATTACAAAAAATTACTTCTGAATGACATACTGTTTGAGGAAATTGTTGTACCATCTGGTGTTTTTGGACCTGTTTCATTTTTATGAGGATTAAGAGATGTATGGAAAGATAGAAGAATAATTTATTCATAAGAGTTTTGGTATCTGGAAAAAGTGATTGTATTTCCTTTATAAGGCATAAAAAGGACCAGATACAGAGAGACTGGATTGTCTAGGGATCATCACAAATAATTCAGGAGTTTAGTGCCGTTGCACAGGTCTGGACTTGTTATCCACATTATTTAAAGTTCGACAAAGAAAACAAGAGGGCATGAAACTTCTGGTAATTCTGACTTGTCATAAATGCCTATTTGACAGTGGTGTCAGGAGCTACCTGCTCATGGAAGTGGGTCTGACAGTCCTACCACCTGCCCACAGACAGCATGCTGCCAGAGAAACTGAGGAACTGATAGCGGTGTGTGGTTGGGCACTCCTTGGTGGGTTTGAGGAAAGGGGAGAGGGAGGAGGGAGGAGAGGGAGGAAGAAGCTGCTTATTTGCTATTGGCACCTTCATAATGGCTATTTTCTTTCAGAAGATTGGATTACTCCATTTATGAAGCTAGTCAGAGTTAAGTCAAATAACATGTTGCAGGTCAAAAAATGAGAATCTTCCAATTGTTTTAATATTTATGAAAGAAAAAAGAATAAGATGGAGTGTTCCATCGAGATGAGAAAAAATGCTCCAGAGTGAACTTTGGAGAATATCTCCTTGCCTCCCATAGCAGGGTCAGCTTGGGGCAATTTTTCTGAACTGGCAGCCTCTACAATCCATCAGGCATGGGCACAGCATCCTCTCTGCAAATTTGGTGTCCTTGGTACACTCAGACTTTTATCCCCTGACTATTTTTTGGGGGTGTGGGTGTGCAGGGGCACAGAACCTGCAACTGAGGGTTCCGATTTGCTCTAAGGGCATTGCTGTGAGGCCAAGTTCAGTTGTCTGGACAACCTAACTGTGGTGGTAGTTAAACACAAACGTGCTGCCAGCTTTGTCACTATTTAAGTTATTTTCTTGAGGAAGTGTGCTCATTTAGGTTTCAGGCTTAGTGAAAGCAATAAAATTACACACTGAATTATGAAAATTAATTGTGGCTCATAGGGAAGGGAGCAGTGTCTATACTTGTTTGATCCTTTTTTTTATGAACAATTTTCATTTTATTTCATAAATGAGTGGTAATTATTTTCTAGGAGTAAGTTTTACAGAATGACCTGAAGGATTCAACCTTGCTTCTTCACAGTCTGCCTTTCGGGAACACTGTTCTCTTTTCTGTTGCATTTTTGGCATTTTCAGTTTCCTCCCCCAGCCTCTTTCTATGTAATTGTTATGTTATTGTTTCTGATTACTGCTACACATGGTCCTACTATGCTGTGTGGCTAGTGCATGTCCTATTTTTTGTCAAAAAACAATTGACTGTGTATTTTCTTCAGTGTGTATTTCAACTTTTATTTTTCTGTGGGGGAAAAAAAAAAGGAAGAGAAGTATAAAATGTCTATTTTCCTCCATGACAAAAGGAAAATACTGGGAACAGCTGAAAAAAATTTACAGGGTTGGTGAGATTTGTGAGGGAATATATATATATATATATTTATATTGCTCAGCCAGCTTTCAGCATTAGAGAAACAGTCTCTGCAGGAGTTTTTCCCATTAGATACGATGTGGGGCAGATAGATGGGGAAGTTAGCACAGGTACTGGCAGACAGATAGGTGTCACTAGTCCTGCTGCTGTTCAAGAAAGTGGGCACAAGGCAGGATGCTGGTAAGCATGCTTGAAGCTGTTGATTCCTGGCATCCACCTCATCCTAGTCTCCTGGTATGTGGTACTGTCTGCAGAGAGGTCCTGACCATGAAGGAGCTTTTCAGGGAAAGGACTGATGACATGGAGGAGGTGACATGCAGAGTGACAGTACAGTGAGTACTGGTAAATTGAAGCTTCATCTGCAGTTGTAGGTGATGGCATTATGCTCTACCTTTACCACGTGGGTCTGGTGATGGGAGCCTCCTGTAATGGGACAGCTGATAAAGGCACCCTAAAGTCAGTTTTGGAGCTTCACCTTCCACCATCTCTTCTTTCCCTCTGTAGAGTTGATGCCAGCTTGCTGGCTGCTGGTCTGGTTCAGCCAGACCAAGGGCAGAAGATATGACTGTCTGTGGTGACCCATTTCCTGAGTCCTGTCCAGCTGGCTTTGTCTCAGGTAGATCAAAGGATGTCGGAGCAGATGAGAATAATTTCAGCTAGAAGGAGCTTACACAGATGATCACTGAGTCCAACTGTTTGACTGATGAAGGTACTATATGCAGGGCAAATGATGATGTGAGGAATGGGGAGGACAAAATAAAAATGTGATGTTCCAATTACATGGTAAGTGGAAAGGGAGCTGCCACCTCAGCCCTGCCATCGTTCACTGAAATGCTTGCCATGTTAAGCACATCCATATGCTTCTGCAGCAGTGGGGTGTTGCCGAACACCTCCTTATAAACAGTCTCATACCTCTAATGGAAAATGAAAAAAATGAAGAATAATACATAAAAGAATGAAACCTGGAAAAACTGGAATTTGTCAGCTGGTTTTGATGTCTCTCTATGCTTTTCAAGTCCTAAGTCTTGAGTTTTTAGTCTCCTTCCAGGAAGTGAATGAGATTCATAGCCCAGAAAGGCCTTAGTCATTTCTGTCAGAGAGAAATATTTGTTTTTGGTTTATGTTTTGGACATAGGAAGGGATTCAGCTGCAAAGAAGAACAAAGGGATTTATTTAATGCTTAAAACAGATTGTGTTTGACTCAGCTCTGTTTAACTCAAACAGAGTGTTCTGGCTGGAGGTCTGGGATGCGATGCAAAACAGCGTTCTGATAGTGCATATCCTTTACAGAATCACTTGCCTTTGGTATGAAACCCTGTATGAATCAGCCAGCAGTGCATCTTTCAAATGTTATTAATTGCTGTTTTTGTGTCTTGATGGAAAATGATGCTTTATAACCATTTCAATATGAATTTATTGAAGAAGTCTTATGTTTTCATTGTTTGCTGGTTTTCTTCCCTTTTCTACCATTGAATGCAGTTCAGTGAATTATTATACTTGTTTTTCACCACATCTTTTGTTTTTTTGTTTCTTGATGTGGCGGTTTTTTTATTGCTTTGTTTGTATTGCCATTTTGCCACATTTAGAATCTTCCTTAAAGGAAGTGTAAATGAATATGAAAAAAATGGGAAAATGCCATTTGTTCCCTCACACTGATGAACCAGAAGAGGAGGAGTAAGAGAAAAAACTGTTCTTAAAAAATATATACGCACTATAACAAAAAAGCACCAAAAAAAAAGTTGTTTCAAATTCACTTTTTTTAGTGGAAAATCTTTACTTTTTAGGCTGATCTAGCTAAAAAAATTTACTACCAATCAAGTCTTTTTTTTTTTTTTTTTTTTTTTTCTCCCTCCCTTTCTTTCCCTGCTTGATATTGTGAATCATGGAGCAGAATCACAGCAGAATTTGGATGCAAAGGGTCACTGAATGTGATCTGTTCCTACTCTCTGCTTATGGCTAGAATCAGAGTTGGATCAGGTTGCTCAGGGTCATGTTTCGAGTACCTTGAAAAGATGGAGAGTCTGTAACCACCCTGGGCAGCCTGTCCTAGTGTTTGGCCGTCCTCGTGGTGAAAGATGTTTTCCCTGTATTGAAGGAAGTAATTTATCTTTGTCCTGAAGACTTCAAAATTTGTATTTCAGACTTAGGTATCCTGAAGCTATTGATAATCAATGCAGATCATCAATGTTCTGCTTGCTCCTAGGCAAGCAAGGTGGGAGTAGTGAGAGGAGAGGAGCACAGCAAACAACTCTACAGTGTGTAGAGTTGTAGGCAGCAGGGGGATGCAAGTGCTGTTTCCAGCTACGTACATGAGAGGTGAAAACAACTGTATGAGCTGCCATGATGGGTCTGATACGACATGCTTTTAAGCTAGCCATGAGCAAATTTAAGCTAACATTACATATATAGATTATTAGGTAGGACAGATAAAAATTAGTTAAGAGAATGTTTGTGGTGAGGTCACAGAAGATGTTATTGTAGATTATAAAACCATAGAGATTAATAGCTATTATTTAAGTTATTTTTAAACCTATATTCTTTTGTGACAGACTTTCTCATACTATGCTGTTATTAGGATTTGGCCTCCAGAAGTTTAGCTTTACTTACTGCGTTGTCAAAGCATAGGAGAGATAATTCCTAATGGTGGAATTCTTTCTAAAGGCTCCTTTTTTTGCTGAGCTGAAAAATCTTACTCTTGTCTTACCCCTTACTACATCTTATCTGTGTTCTGTTATTGTTTTACTTTTCCTTCCTTTCTTCTTTCCTTCCTTCCTACCTTCCTTCTTTCCTTCCTTTCATGGGTGTCAGGTGAGGTCCAGGATGACTGGAGGAAGGGTCACATCACTCCCATTTGCAAGAAAGGGAGCAAGAAGGATCCTGGGAACTGCAGGCCGGTGAATCTCACCTCTGTGCCTGGGAAGATCATGGAACAGATCATCCTTGATGACATGCTCGATCACATGAGGAAAGGGTGTGTGATCCGTGACAGCCAGCACGGCTTCACCAGGGGAAGGTCATGCTTGACCAATCTGGTGGCCTTTTATAATGGAGTGACAGCATCGGTGGACAAGGGAAAGGCGACTGATGTCATTTAGCTGGACTTGAGCTTGTCAAAGGCCTTTGACGTGGTGCCTCACCACATCCTTATCTCCAGATTGGAGGGATGTGGATTTGATGGGTGGACCACTCAATGGATAAGAAACTGGTTGAAAGGCCGCAGACAGAGGGTGGTCATCAATGGCTCTATGTCCAGGTGGAGGCCGGTAACGAGTGGTGTTCCCCAGGGGTCTGTCTTGGAACCGGTGCTCTTTAACATCTTTATCAATGACATAGATGATGGAATCGAGTGCACCCTCGACACCAAGCTGAGTGGTGCAGTCGACACGGTTAAGGAAGGGGTGCCATTCAGAGGGACCGCAACAGGCTAGAAAGGTGGGCTTGGATGAACCTGATGAGGTTCAACACGGCAAAGTGCAGAGTTTTGCACTTGGGCCGGAGGAATCCCAGGCATCCCTACAGACTGGAAGGAGCGGTCCTTGAGAGCAGCCCTGTGGAGAAGGACCTGAGGGTCTTGATAGATGAAAAACTTAATATGAGCCAGCAGTGTGCCCTTGCAGCTCGGAAGGCAAATGGTATCCTGGGCTCCATCAAAAGAGGGGTGGCCAGCAGGGACAGGGAGGTGATTGTCCCTCTCTACTCTGCTCTTGTGAGACCCCATCTGGAGTACTGCATCCAAGTGTGGAGCCCCCAGTACAAGAAAGACAGGGAACTGTTGAAGAGGGTCCAGAGGAGGGCCACAAAGATAATCAGAGGGCTGGAGCACCACTTCTACAAAGACAGGCTGAGGGAGCTGGGCTTGTTCAGCCTGAAGAAAAGAAGGCTGCAGAGTGACCTCATTGCAGCCTTTCAATACCTAAAGGGAGCCTACAGAGAGGAAGTGAATCAACTCTTTGAAAGGGTTGATAACTGCAGGACGAGGGGAAATGGTTTTAAGTTGAGGGAGGGGAGATTTAGGTTGGATGTCGAGGAAATTCTTCACAAAGAGAGTGGTGAGGTGCTGGAACAGGCTGCCCAGCGAGGCTGTGGATGCCCCATCCCTGGAGGTGTTCAAGGCCAGATTGGATGGGGCCCTGGGCAGCCTGGTCTAGCATTAGGTGGAAGGTTGGTGGCCCTGCATGTGGCAGGGGGGTTGGAGCTTCGTGATCCTTGAGGTCCCTTCCAACCCTGGCCATTCTGCGATTTTGTGATCCTGTGATCCTGTGATTCTGTGATTCTGTGATTCTGTGATTCATCTGACCGTCTCTTCATCCATACTTATTTACAATATTATGAAACACATTGATATTCCGTGGACCAAAGTATTAATCATGTAATGGACTTCAGGATAAAATTTGCCGTTTTATTTCCTTGTTTTCAATCTGAGGGTTGGAGCGTGGTCACTGTATAAACAGATGCTTAGTGTGCTTAATACCTGTTAAAATATTTGCATGCAATGACTGCTTATATAGAAAAAACAGTCTAATCAGAAACATCCAAAGAACCTACTTAGAGGTTAAAAACGGGACTTCATCAGAATTCAAGTGCTTAAGAGCAAGGAGCAATTCCAAAAACCCTGGAAATATGTAATATTTGCTTGGGGGCTGTGTATTAGACCACAACATTTCCTGTGCATCTAAACCATAGCTTCTTGGTGTATGCATGCCAGCTGTGGGTGTGCTGGTGCCTGACTTCCAACTGTGCTCTGTGTTAGAGTCAGGCTGCTTTCCTGGTCTTCTGTTGTGAGCCCCTCAGATTTCCTCCTGCTCAGGGGCTCATTTTTAATTACTCTGTAAGAAAGTTTACAGGCTCCCATTGGATAAGCGATCTGAAGAATTGTGAAGATGTAGGTCCAAATCTTGTCTTGTCAAGATGAAAGCAGTACTGAGATCTGCTATTGTTATCACTGTTTGTTTCCACAGTCTGCAGATCTTTCTGAGAAGCCTGAGGCATGCTCATTCAGATGTAGAAGAAGGCCTCAGATCCAGGCAGACCAAGGAGTTTGATGGGTAACAGCACTCTCTTGGGCTTCAAATCTGGAGCCACATCATTGGGTTTATGTGAATTTCTTCTCTGAGGCTCCCACTTCATGTGTCTTTGTTGAGTCACCCAGACCCCACAGGATCAGGTGATTCATTTTTAGGTGTATATGTCCTAGATCTTATTCTTGATTCTCAGCCAGCATCAGCTGGCTAATGCTTGCAACCATTAGACCTGTAAGTCTTGCCCAAGGCCCATACCCTGCACAGCCCTGTGTGCAGGCCTGGGGTCTGTGCTGGCAGGGGCCGTCTGTAGCAGCCATGGTTTGCTGCCCTAGGACAGGCTGCAGAGGGGACGCTATCACTGACCTTGACTAAGTAGCAGTGCTGAAGGATGAAGCAAGAAACTTTTCCCCAATATAGAAAGGAGAGAAAATGTTGTTTCTAATGTCAGCTTGTACTGGCTTTCTTGAGCTCGTCTGCACAGAAGATAAACAGAAATAGACAAGTTTTTCACTGCTTCTCTTTTGAGGAACCCTTTTACCCTGCTTTTTCTTTCTTCTGGCACATCACTTAGTTTGCCTTCCTGCAAACGTAATCCCATTCATGCTGAGTGTGCTAGACAAAGTGGATTGAAAAGAAGTCAGAAGCTTTGAAAGCCTGGCTAGCACAAAATTACATCAATGTAAGGAGAAGAGGCTGGATTTGATATACTGAAAATTTCCTTTATGTATCTTAAAGCGTGGCTACTGCAAAGTGCAACTATCATGTATTTCAGCCCAATATTAAAGAATTTCAATACTTGAGGCCAAATCAACAACATACTGAGTATTGTCTTATCCACAAATATATGGACAGATATACCACTGTTTATCAAAGTGGTTGAGTTGGATTCAGTGAAGTAAAAGATATCATGTTCTTGAAAACTTTGAAGTATATATGCCATTTCACTTAGAACGTATGTAACTACTATAAGGCCAGCTTTATCCAAAGAGGTTAGTGACCACCCAGCTCTGAGAGGACATTTGCAAAGACCAGGCAGTTCTCCTGTTAAGATGTCCAGAGAGGAAGTGTCTCAGTTGATACATGACTGCAGCCTTCAGTTATGTAAAAGGACTCTGCAGAGGACTAAAGTAGAGGTTTGTGCACATAGTGGATGGGGCAAGAAGCAGCAGGCTTATCCTGAGGCAGTGAGGTAGGTTAGGCATTTCACATCTTTGTAATTGTGAGGATAAATTAGCCCTTGCGTGGTTTGCTTACAGAGGTTATGAAATCCTCCTGTCACTAGGAGGGTTTTAGAACAGATGAGACAAACATTTGTCAGAGGTGAGTAGGTTGAGCTGATCCTGCCTTAGGGCAGGAAATGGACTAGAGACATTTTGAGAACTCCTCAAGCTTACTTTTTATGATTATATAAAATAAATGCTCATGATACTTTTAGTGAGTACTTAAACTGAATGAGAATCAGCAATGAGCCACTATATTTGTACATAACTTCACAATACCTGTGCTCAGAATAAGAGCTTTATCCTGTAGACACTGATTCAGAGAAAATTTGATGGCACACTGATATTGCTTTTGACTGTATTAATTCCACAAATCAGCATGCATACTTACATGTGCTTCGGGAACTTCATATTCCCTTTATCAACGAAACATAGAATTTTGAATAGCATATGCTTAACAGTTTGGGTAACAAGGTAGAAAATCTATTGAAGTGGGGTGATAGTTTTCAGTGGAGTATCGTTAGTGGAATCCTAATAAGTTTCAGTTCTGAGAAGAGTAGATTAACTGCTCTTAAATACTTTACCCTTATGAAAGTACCCTTACATTTAGCTTCCTACGAAAACGTCAGTGTAAGGAACAAGCTGGGTACCACTTGAGCTAAGTTTCTTTTATTGCCCTTCAAATGCAAAGGCTTTGTGTTTGAAAATGTGTGTAGACAAATAGACCTTACTTTGCATAAAGGCAAGGGAAGGGCTTGAGTGATGGAGAACCAGCATCTCAAGATTTAATCCATGTTGTCTGCTGCTTTATTTTAAGTTTCAGCTCTGTTGAACTTGATGATTTTGTATTAAAAGAGGAAAAATTGGCAGCTCAGGCAGATGCAAGAATTACTGTGTGAGCTTTACCCATGCCTGCAAGCTTATGGCTCACTGTACTGCTAAGCATGTTTATATGTTAAGCAGCCTTCCTTGAAAAATCATGCACTTTAATTTAAAAGATATCAAATACTTAGGTATGCTGCCAGATGTGTTGCTGAGGCAGAACAAAGCAGCTGGAAAATAGCCTCAGCCATCTTCTATAGTATATATGAGGACATTGCTGAATGCTTTATTAAATACAAAGAAAGAGAGAAATACTGACGTTGTATAATTCAAAATGTTTTCTTTACCTCCTGGACTTAGGTGGTGTTTGTTTATCTCACTTTAACTCTGCAGACACAGCTAAGTACCTACCCCTATTATTTTCAGTAAAAGATGGATTTGGCCTAAATACTTTCAGAGGTCTGAACCTGAGCTGAGCTATTGCTTCAGAATAAAAGAGTTTCATTTGATGCTTCCCAGCCAACAAAATGCTGGTTTAGTAGTGATTATTTTGTTTGTTTATTGTGTTTTTCAGAGCCTATGCACAAAGAAACTCTTCTCCATCTTGCAATGAAATTGGGCTTGGTTAAACTTTCTGAGTTCTTAGTGGGCCAGCCTGGAGGGACATTGGCATTAGCACTACCTAATGAGGATGGAGCAACACCATTAGACTTGGCTGAGCAAAATGGGCACTCCAAACTAGTTGAAGTCTTCTCAAAGTAAGTATAACAATTTGCTATTTCACAGAATCACAGAGTCACAGGAGTTGGAAGGGACCTTAAAAGATCATCAAATCCAACTCCCTTGCTAAAGCAGGTACCCTGCAGTGGGTTGCACAGGAGTCCAGATGTGTCTTGAATATCTCCATGAAAGGAGACTCCACGGGCCTCTCTGGACAACGTGCTCTAGCACTCAGAATCACAGAATTGCCAGGGTTGGAAGGGACCTCAAGGATCATGAAGCTCCAACCCCCTTGCCACATGCAGGGCCACCAACCTCCACATTTAATACTAGACCAGGCTGCCCAGAGCCCTGTTCAATCTGGCCTTGAACACCTCCAGGGATGGGGCATCCACAGTCTCTCTGGGCAGCCTGTTCCAGCACCTTACCACCCTCATAGTAAAGAACTTCCCCCTGACATCCAACCTAAATCTTCCCTCCCTCAACTTAAAACCATTTCCCCTTGTCCTGCTGTTATCTACCCTTTCAAAGAGTTGGCTCTCCTCCTGTTTGTAGGCTTCCTTTAGGTAGTGAAAGGCTGCAGTGAGGTCACCCCACAGCTTTCTCTTCTCCAGGCTGAACAAGCCCAGCTCCCTCAACCTGTCCTCATAGGGGAGGTGCTCCAGTCCCCTGATCATCTTTGTGGCCCTCCTCTGGCCCCTCTCCAACAGTTCCCTGTCTTTCTTGTACTGGGGGCTCCACACTTGGACACAGTACTCCAGATGGGGCCTCACAAGAGCACCCTTACCATAAAGATGTTCTTCCTCATGTGTGTATGGAACTCTGTATTTTCAAGTTTTAGGCCATTTCTCCGTGTCATATTACTATGCACCACTGAAGAGCCTGGCCTCATCCGTTTGCCTCCCACTGCCTTTTAGATATTTATAAACATTAATCAGGTCCCCCCTCAGTCTTCTTTTCTCCAGGCTGAACAGACCTGGGTTACTCATATGGGAGGTACTCCATGCCCTAAATAATCTTTGTGGCCCTCTGCTAGATTCCTTCTAGGAGAGCCCTGTCTTTTTTGAACTAGGGAGCCCAGAACTGGACACAGTATTCTATATGTGGCCTCAGCAGGCCAGAGTAGAGGGGGAGGATCACTTCCCTTGACCTGCTAGCCTTGCTCTTTATGATGCACCCCAGGATACCACTGGCCTTCTTGGCCACAAGGGCACACTGCTGGCTCGTGGCCAACCTGTTGTCTGTCAGGACCCATGTCCTTCTCCACAGAGCTCATCTCCAATAGGTCATCATCTAAGCTGTACTGATGCATGTAGTTATTCCTCCCCAGGTGCAAGACTTCACACTTGCTCTTGTTATGCTCCTCATCTCTCATCTCTTAAGAGATGTAGTAAGTACTGTTTTTCTCAAAAGTCTTGCCAATTTTGTGTTAGTTTCTGTTGCTTTTTGTCATTTATTTGAAATGGTAAAATTTTATTTACAAGTAAAGCAAATTTTTAATGTATGTCCTTTCGTACATTTGCAAGTGCATTAATAGTGTTAGTATCAAAATGTACACCTGTGTGATTTTAAACCACTGTCATCATCCAGTTATAGATTATTAGTCTTTTCCTTTCAAGCTGACTCATAAATGGCATCTAACATTAAAGTACAGCTGGAAGACTTTTTATTCTAGCATTTCATAAAACAAGCAGATAAAGGGAAATTATTAAGTAACACATATCCATTTTCCTGGGCTCTCTGCAGAACAGTTGTCCAAAGGTTGTTGTAAAACTGTTGTCTTTCTGTGAGTGATTCCCATAGTGTGTTTGGAGTTATTTCTCTTACCAGTGTAAGACTAACAAAATGAGGCAATGTACAGAATTACAGAATCATAGAATGGTTTGGGTTGGAAGGAACCTTTAAGGTCACCTAGTTCTAACCCCCTGTTGTAAGCAGGGACACCTCCCAGCACACCAGTTTGCCCCATCCAGCCTGGTCTGGAGTGTTTCCAAGGATGGGGCACCCACAGCCTTGCTGGATAATCCTGTCTCACAGTAAAGAATTTCTTCCTAATATTTAGGCTACATCTTCCCTCTTCCAGTTTAGAGCCATTTCCTGTCATCCTGTTTCTGTCTGCCCTTACAAAAGTCCCTCCCCAGCTTTCCTGTAGTCCTCTTCAGGTCTCAGCAGGCCACTGTACCTTCCTCCCTGAGCCTTCTCCTCTTTAGGCTGAATAGCCCCAGCTCTCTCAGCCTGTCCTCACAGGGGAGGCGCTGCAGCCCTTTGATAATCTTTGTGGCTCTCCTCTGGACCTGCACCAGCAGCTCCATGTACTTCTTGGGTTGGGGGCTCCAGAATGAATGTACATTATATTCCTTCTTCTGAAAAAAGGACATTTTTGCTGAATTTGAATCTGGCATTTTTAAAGAGTGTATCATGAAATATAAAAAATTTTAAAAAGAAAGAAAGAAAGAAACATTGGTCTTTTGAGATACCCAGCTCTGTGATATTGTCACAGCTTCTATATGGAGCCAGCTAAGCCAGCAGTCTCTCGAAAGGGAAACAGAGTCATTCCTTTATGTTGTCTGAGCTTTGAAAATGCAACTAAATAATAAAGTATAAGTTATAAGTAAAGTTTAAGTGATGCAAAGCCCTGAGGAGTTTACTGAGCTCTAACTTTTGAAAAACTAGAATGTAGTTGATGACAGGACAGGGACCTGGAGGCTGTGTGAGCTGTTTCCAGCCTGCTCTGCATGACACGACAGAAGACCATCACGTACCTCTCTCAGTGTTGTTGCTGCTGACTGCTGACCTGCTGCTTACATATAAAGGCATACCTTGAAGTGTACAGAAATGCTTGCGGGTACAGAGACAAGAATTTTACAAAACCCTGCGGAGACTTTGTTACCTCTGTGTGTCTTGAGATGGAATTAGCGAGGGAGAGTTGATGGCAAGTGCATCGGTGCAACAATGACTGCTTTTGCCAGAGGGCTACCTGTCTGACAAATGACTAAAGGACAAGTGCTTTTAGGCAAGTTCCATCTGCCCTGTATGGACTTACAGAGCTGCATGGTGCACATGTCTCACAGCACCAAATGTTCAGTGCCAGAAGCCCTTCTCCCTGTTGATATTCTCTGCAAATTCAGGGAAATAGGCCAGAACAAGGCTATAAATATATATATATATATATATTTTTTTTTTTTTTACTTTTTTTTTTATTGTGGATCTGTCAGCCCCAGTTCCATACAGCATAGAGTTAATATTAGACTTACGCACATGTACACTTCGACTTGTCTGAAAACAACCAAAACACTTAACACACTGGTGCAGTACATCTTGATAGGAATTGTTTGTAACATCCGAACAATGCTGTGTTCCCTTGAGACACTTTCTGTTTTTTGTCAGCAGTGGGATAACAAAACCTAGCTGCCAGTCATGTCCTACTGCTATATATGGCAACAGTTACAGGAAGAGGTACTATTACTAACTTACAGAAATGAGGAGAGGTTGGTATTGTCACTGCTTACTCTTACCAACTTTTTTTACTGGTGACTAACCAGCATTTCTAGGGCAGTCACTGGTTTTTTCCACACTGAGTTGCATTTTAGTTCTGAGAGGAGTTGTTGGTGGATATTTGTTTGCCCAGCTGTGTTTTGAGTGGATATGTCAGGTTTTCTGCCGTGGACATGCTGGGATGCTTCTGGCTGTGCTGCAGGAGGGATGCCATGCTTGTGTTCTCACCCTACCTGCATGTAGAGCATCTACTCTAGCTCAACAAGCATTTTGTTCCAGTTTCCAGGGCAGCTGCTCGCCTGATGTTGCCAGAGTGGAGATCAGCGAGGGGGCCTGCATGCGCTTTGTGCGCTCGTCAGCAGCTCTGACACTGACGCTGGACCACACAGCCAAGCACTTACTGGAGTCAGATGTGAGGCTCTTCAGGAAGTACTTCTGGAACAGGTCGCTGCTCCATGAGGTAGGAACCAGCCTGGCTCAGGGCTGCCACAGGCTATTGGCAGTCATTTCTTGCTGTTCTCCATGAATAGCCATGAATAGTATGAGCTGCTTCTTTAACTCCTCGTAGTGTAAGGAAGAATTACTGTTATAGACTTCTTTTCAAGTAAATACAGCTATTTGTGTGTATGGAGCTGGAGAATGAGAAATGTGGAGACCTTTATCAAAGCCTCCTTTACACCCTAAATTGTTTCTTGTTCACTGTAGACTTTCTGGTGAATATCTTCCCCTGAAATCTCTTTGATTCCATTGCCATTCTATTTGTCTTGATACTTTGAAATATTTAATTTAGTTCCATTCTTCTTTGTGCTGGTGTAACGCTTGGGAGTTTTTATCAGATACCAACCCCAGCGTATTATACACAGCAAGAAAATACAGACTATGTACTTTTGCTGTAGAGGAGTTTAGTTATGATGCTCCGGGTCTTATTTTGTTATAAGCACGAGTTCTTCAGTAGAAGTGCACTATGTTTTTGGATCAAGACTTGAAAGACTGCATGAAATATAATCTTGTGTGTATCTTCTGCATAATCTTGTATATGTACTGCCAGGAGTTTGATTTGTTCCAGTACACTTCAAAATAGAGGTAGAATTTATTGCTCTACTGGATCTTTCAACTTCCCTATAGCAGACCGTAAATGTCTATCTAGTTTGTTTTGTCTCAAGACTGCATGAATGCTCACATTGTTATTTTAGGTTTGGCTGAGAAAAAGACATGGACTAAACAGAGGAAACTTGTGCCAGTTAGAGTGTCATGGAGCACTAGATTTTCACACCAGAAAACCCCAATATAGCTCATTTATGCTTCTCAGCCCCTGGTTGCAGGTACCTGTTGGCCTTGAGTGTTTGTTTTGTGTCTAAAAGAGCAATGAAAAACTTAAAGAAAGCTGGGGATAAGCTTGAGTTACCCATGCAGATTTGCCTTCATTGGAAACCTTCAGGGGCTCTGCAATTCAAAAAAGTTTAAACTCTGAAGTTTTGTGACTCTGCTGCGCTATATGGAGAAGGAGGTTCTGAAGATGAGGAAGACTGTGACATTGCTCAAATGGTGAGCAAACTCCCCTAGACTGACCCTGTGGAGGTAGCAGCATCTGTCAGTGAGGCTGCAGGGAGCACTCAAGGTTTAGAGGAAGTTGAAAGGGGGAAGCAACGGGAAGGTGAGCCCTGTGGGGTTTGTCTTGCCCCTCCATCAGAGCTGTACCTCGCCAGTGGAAGGGATCACTTTGCTGGAAGGATATCTCAGGGTTGAAAAAAAAAAAAAAAAAAGGAAAAAGAAAAAAAAGAGGACAAACCAGGATGATCATCCTAAATGAATAGGATCATTTAAATTTGGAAAAATAATTTTGTTGCCTGGTTTAATGATTTCCTGAGGAAAGTTGACTTCAATAGCTTATTTCTGCCTAGTAGCTACAGGAGTAGGAAAGAGTCCTGAAAACCATCAGACCTATGGGAGCAGAGAAAAATGTGACTGAGCCCACCAAGAGGGAGGTGTAGGATTTGTAGCCCCATGTTTTTGGGTGCAAAATTCAGCAGTGTCATCCCTGACTTCCTGTTTTGTGATCTAATTACCATGCTGTCCTCTGTTTGCTGTTCTGTCAGGTGACAGATTCAGTTCTTAGTGTTAGTTCTAAGACAGCTCAGTCTTAGCTGTAAGAGGGAGAGACTAAAAGCAATAAACCAGAGATGAACTAACTACATGAAAGGAGGCACACTCTGCTCCACCTCCATTTCTTACACTCATTGAATGTAATTGCTAAAATCAGGAACTGGACCTGAACCCTTCTTTCCCATGGAGTGATGTCTGCTGTATGTGCCTGAGTGAGGTGTCAGCCCAGGAGGGAGCAGGTCCTGTACTGAGGCTGGTTGTGCTGGGACTGTATGTTTCCTAGCACTAAAAATCACTCACTCTGTAGGGGTACTATCTGGCTTCTGGGCCACTCTCTGTAGTGCTTTGCTGCCTTTCTCATGGGGAAAGAAATTATGAACACTGAAGTACCAGTGTTATATCTGGTGTTTTGGATCCCTCATGTACTGTAAGCAAAGGATAATTTTCCTCTTCCTCTTGAGAGAGGGAAACTGCTAGCGTATCCTTGTGGAATCTCTTATCAGTCATTGTAGTATTACTTACACTATATTTATATATCTGATTTTGTTTCTGAGTTTTAACATAAATGTTGAGGTCATGAAATAAAATTAATTATCATCTTCATTTTTTTTAATAGAGTATCAATTCAAACCAACTTGAGCCAGTGGAAGATCCAGAAATGCGCTGCAGCACAACGAGCTCTGTAGAAGGTACAGTTTCTTATTCCGTAATGTTAAACTCCCTAAAACTTCTGGAAAGTTTGCACAAATTCATATACTATTTATTCAGGAAGATCACATTTCATATGACAGTAGAGACCTGTAAGTAGGTGACAGTGGAACACACAAATTAGACGCTATGAGAGATGTGCAAATCTTTGCACTGCCTACAAAGCATCGATTTTCCCATATTGAACAGAAATTGTTCTTTAAAAAAATGTTATGGAATGTGTAATGATTGGAAAGGTCTGAACAAATTTTATTACAAGAGCCAGAAAAATGTCAGTAGATTCCAGGAGAGGGCAGTGTTTAACTGAATCAACGCAGCAGCCTGTGAACTTCAGTGAAGTGTATCTAGTTAATAAAGACAGGAAGGTAACACTAAGTGTAGCACTAGCCTGGGCAGTGCAACTTTTAGGTGATAGTTACTTCAATGTTTTCACCAAAGGTGAAGGGGATTCTAGTTCATAGAATTGTTTGAGTTATAGGGGACCTTTAAATATCATCTGGTCCAACTCCCCTGCAGTGAATCTACATCCCCTGCATTGCATCTACAGCTAGATCAGGTTGCTCAGAGTCCTCCCTGAATGTTGCCAGAGACAAGACATCCACCACCTCTGCAGGCAACCTGTTGTAGTTCCTGGTTGTGAGGATCCTTGTACACTCTTCATACTATCTCAGGATCCATGAAGATGGTGGGAAACTCATCTATTCATGTTTTTGATGGAAGCTATATAGTTCTATGTCTTTATGGACCAGAGCTGGTTTTTGTTTTGTTTGGAAAAAAAATAATCTCATTTTAGGCAAGAAAAGTATGCCACATGGATAGTAAACAATAAACCACACAAACTGGTATGAAACTGGTTTGGAAGTGTCAAAAAATACTAACAAGCCAATTAGACTTGCACCTTTTGCCCTCTGCATTTTCTACAAGTAAACAATAGTAGTCCTTAGCTATTGTTAACAGGCAGAAAAGTTTTCTGAATTTCCTGTTTTCTATTCTATTTGTTTCCCATCTTTATATCAACCAGTCCTTCATATTTATTTATTTATTTCTTCTTTTTTTTTCACCATTTACCACCAAATCCAGGTATTGCAAGTTCATGCAACAGTGATTGTTACTGGTGACAGTCTGGTTTATGCTCTCCAGCTCTCCACTTGCAAGTGTTCAAGCAACCCAAATAGATTTTTTTATGTATGTAATTAATATTGCTGACTCTACAAGCAGAAATGATAAGAAACAATTAAGGGAGTACTTCTTATATACTTTGCTTATGTTCTCAGTTGTACTCAGTGAGCTACTTTGCAAAGTGGCTGCTAAGCTTGGGACACTATTTGATGAATTAATGTCAAGAGAATGTAGCCCTCAGATTTCAAAACTGCTGCTGTTCCAAGTGGTTCTGTTGTAGTACTGTCCCAATAGCTAATCATTTCAGGATGGCCTGAAGTCAAGACCAACAAGCCTTCAAAATACAATGCTATCAGAAGCCTTGAGCTTCCATCCTATAGAGTCTGCTAACAGTGTACCACTTGTATAATGCAAATCAAGGTAAAGCAGGGCGTCAGCAGTGAATCTCCCAGAGCAACTTCATTAAATTAAAATACATGAGTGATACATTATCCGTTAGGATGAAGAACAAAATGTGAAGTAGATGGTGTTTTGGTTAATCCACGTCCACTTTGTGCTTTTTCTGTTTCCTGATCTTGGAATTTGACTGAATGCTGTTATTTGGAAGCCTGAGCCATTTTCTGCTGAGTAACTATAGCTATAGAGGAAACATAATTTATTCTGAGAGTTATTATTGTTCAGATAACAGTAACAACAATAATAAAAATAATGGCACGTCAGTGCTGTAAAAAAATAAGTATCTGAGAAAACATGGATGTTAATTTTCTGGAAATGAGCTTTAAAAATGCAACTTTTTTCTTCATCTCCCTATGAAGCCTTTAAAGTAAGTCTCTGATCACAGTTAGAAAACAAATAGTCTATTCTCTCTCACAGAAAGATGATACCTGGGATGCTTTGTTTGATGACAGCAATGATTTTGTGATCTGTAATGACAGATTGTATTAGAGGAAGTTGGTTTGTTGACTTATTGCTAGACCGTACACCCCTTTGGGTGCTAACACTTACTGCCACCACTCTTTATGCCACAATGTGATATTTAAGAATTTTTATTTTTCCCACTTCTGTTTTTTCAGCATACCTCAGAGAAGAAAAGAATTATTATGAGAAGCTAATAAATAAGGAGTTAAAATAGACAAAATTACTTATGTGAGGGGCCATCAACAGCCTGACACAGTCAGCAGAAGCAGCAGTGCTTCATGCTGCTGGTGATGCATGGAGCCAAAAGCATAGCATTCCTTAAGGTGATCCCCTAAACCACTGTATATCGGCTACTGAGTCATAATTTGTTTAATGATTTTCTGGAGATAGAGAATTGAGAGGGATATGTGTAGCTGAGAACAGATTTGAACCTCAATTCAAAAGATTTGGTGTAAAAAGAAATAAGTTTACCAGCATAGCTTTAGCTGTTATTACTAAAAATATACTTATTAAATGATACTGTTCCTGGTTGCTTGGGTGATGCTGGTGTTCGTATTTACATTCCTTTAGCCAGATTATTCCTTTTTGCTGTGTCACAATAGCACTGGAGTCTGTGTTTGGGCAAAACTTGCTAAATGTGATCTTGGTTTTGTGATGTATGTTTCTGAGAAGAAACTGTAAAAGAGAGAATGACAGAAATGAAGTTGTTTTTCCCTTTCTTCGTGTGTGTTAAAATGTGAACTCTTGTTTTGGAAAACCTCTTCATGTAAAGAAGCAGAGTCTAAGTTTGTTCAGAGATGATGCAAGGCATAGCACAAGAACCAATGTTTTTTTGAACACTTTGGGGGTTAATCAGCAGCTGACTGACAAGTCACAATGTTTTCCTAGCCTGTCTCTTTGTTTTGAATAGCTTGTTCATAACTGGCCCATGACAATAACATAGCACTGGTTGTGCTCCTAGCCTGCCCGCTGCCCACGGGAATGCTGCTTTGGGGGGGATGCATGGGCTGCACTAGTCCATTGTTCTGCCTTGCCTGCATGTTTGTTTGCTTGTTGTTGTCCCACTCCTGTTTGAAAAAGGAGAAAGAACAGCAGCAGAAACCAAAGCAAACCCAAACTGAATTTCCTTGCTCTTAAAGGCAAGAATCTTTGCTTTTACAGGTCCTGTGAGCTTGGCATCTGATGACTTGTCCCAGGATGATGTGAAGGTACAGATTTCTCCTTATACAAATAGCTAAGCTCTCTTTAGGTTCAGGAACAGCAACCTCTGCTTGCCTGAGCACCTCCCAGAGCTAGTAAGTAAATGACTGCTATCTGCCAGGTAATATTTCCTGTCCAGTCCTATTCTGTGGGAATAGCTGCATGTGTAAATGGTTGTCATTTGGAAGATTCTGTTCTGTGGTTGTGAGCCAGAAAGCTGGACGAGAGAAGCATGCTCAAGTTTTGGACCAGAAATGTTTATGGTCATTCCTAGAGCCTTCTAGCTCTTCTGCTAGTCTGTGGGGACAAAACCTGTCTCCTGTGAGCATGTACTTCTGGAGGTGGAGTGGCTTACTGCACCTAGAGCAAACCACCTGTGGTAAAGTAATCCTTACCAGGGAAAAAATGTTTGCTGTAGGAAAGATGACAGTTCCCATTACCTTTTAGATGGAGCCATTTAACAGCTTTTAGGAAGGAAACTGCATTTTTGAGAAATATCATTCTTGTTAATCAACACTATTTGAATCTTTTATTCTGCTTTTTATTTATATGTGTCTCTTTTTAAAATCAAAAAATCTGTCTCAGCATTATTTGTTTTGTTTGTTTGATTTTTTTTTTCTTATCAGCTTTTAAACAGGAGATTGATTATTAGCACAATGAAAATAAATTAGAATGACAAAATCTGGCAAAATCTGGTAGAGATACTATCTCTTCATACTCAGTGACTTGATTTTTTTCAATAACATTTGAGTTTTAGAAATGTTGGACTGCCACTTTTGTTGCATCATGATTTTGAGTATGTAGTTATTTTTTTAAGTGCCAGCTTAAAGCAGTCTGACCATTTGTTTGGGATTCATGTATTGTTGGTGTCTTGTGTTATCTCAAAATGGTATCTCTGCATTTTGCATGCGTTTTGGAGATTATGCTGATAACTTGTGCTGAGGCAGACTGTGGCAGCTCAGAAGTGTTACTAGGAATTAAGAGGTTCTGGTATTCTATTGACTGTCTCTTATTTTGAGCTAGCAGAAAGGCTGTAGTTAACTCTACAAAGGGTGAACTACCCTATGGTATTTCTGTAGGCACAAGCAACTCAGGCATTGAAGATGGAGCTGTCTCAGGAATGGCTTTTTCCTCCAGATTGCTGTAGTAGATACAGCTAATTTTGTAGGGGAAGAATAGGCTGAAATCTGGAGTTTAGGTGGAAAGTAGTTTATCTGTTCTTTGATGATGTGCTTGATACCATAAGGTCATCACTATAGTTCATTTTCATACTAGTCTGGGAGCAGCATGCTGTATCTGTTGCCTTTTTAAAAATGGCTAAAATTTTAAAAATGGCTAAAAATGGCTAAAAATAAGAAGTAACTGCTGCTTGACTTTGCTTGGACTGTTCTTGAACTGAATTCTGAAAGCCTGAAGCACATCCTACAACTAAGCACAAATGTAACTATTCATCTTCAAAGATTTAGCTGATGTTTTCTCTTTCTAGCCCTTCCATGGTGCTGTGGTTCCTTCTAAAGAAATTGAAGATAATGTCCTGTTAGACATAGGTAAGAAATAATTAACCATTTTGAATTCCAGAGAGCTATGGATGTGTGTTGTGATGCTGAACACACGCAAAGTGGTGTTTTTAAAAAGGCTGAATGTCACTAACATTGCAACATAACTTGGCAGAAGACCAAATGAATTCTATCTCTGTATACTTCTAGTGTACATATGTAGCATATCCAAGAGTATCATGGTAGCCCTCAATTTTTCAGCAGTGTATTAACTGTTGTATGAATTACAGTCTTGAAAACTATTTCTAATTGAATTGTAGAATCAGTAAGGTAGGGAAAGACCTCTAAGATCATCTAGTCCAACTGTCAGCCCATCACCAACATGCCCACTAACCATGTGCCTCAGTGCCACATCTCCACAGCTCTTGAATGCCTCCAGGAATGTTGACTCCACCACCTCCCTGGGCAGCCTGTTCCAGTGCCTCACTGCTTATTAAGAGAAATTTTTCCTAATGTTCAACCTGAACCTCCTCTAGGGCAATTTGAGGCCATTACTTCTTTATCTATGGCTAGTTACCTGGGAGAAGAGTCTGACTTTCACCGCAGTATAACCTCCAATAGAGTCAACATATGTGACTATACATTAAATGAAAAACATGTAGAAATGTGTAGACAAAGTGCATTGTAGAGCCAGAAGGGCTTGATTATAAGACTGTGTGTTTAGGAAATGAAACTCACAATGGAAACTTGACTATTTTCAAGTTTGTCATAAGCTCCAGTGGTGAAGTGCTTACCGGATCTCATGCAAGGCAGAGCGGGGAGGAAAAAGATGAGTAGCTGAGCTCTGCCTGTGGGGCTGCTGTGCCAGGCAGAGGCTTGCCTGTGATCCTATGCTGAGCCCAGATGGTGGCATTTCAGATTACCCACCTGCAGGCTCCAGTAGCTGCAAAACAAAGGATTGCTGTATGTTCATGTGCATGAATGGAGAAATTATATGCTAGAAATGAGCCGACATCAACTAAGAGGCATGTAAGGTAAGAACATAGGTTACTTTAACAATTTCTCATTAAAATCATCATCTAGCTCTCATATTTTCTCATCACTGTTAGGTCGAACACCTGTACTGCATCAAGTCCATCATGCTAGTCTATTCTATTGAAGGAATATGGGAGCTGCATAAGGGTATTGAGTGTGGTAGTGAAAATGTTTATCCTGCATGGTTATCCTGCCTTCAGTGCTTTTGTTCATAGCACAGAGTAGTAGTCCTTGTCTTGCACAAAAGCCCAGTGCATATGCTTAAGATGGTAGTGCCCATATGATCAAATAGTTTTCATCAAAGAAGACCAAAGGGTTGGACCACATCTCAGCATAGGAGGGAGTGGAGCCATTGGGGAGTGATTATGGTTTACTAATCTGAAGCCACATCTGCTCCAGTCTCAGCTCTGGTTATGCCATCTGGAGAGGGCAGAAGGTAGCTGAAAAGCTGGCAGAGTAGAAATTCTCCACCCTGAAATCTTAGCTGATAGATCTTTTTCTTACCCTTAAATGCCTTTTCCTTCTAAGGCATCATTTGCACAGAGTGGGATGTGACAGCTGGAACAGGAGCCAGGCCCTCTGGCATCAGACCAGCTCTCACTCTCCTCTTTGAAGCTTGAATGGGAGCTGCAGGCAAATCCTGGGTCCTCTGCAGAAAGCAGCAAGAGCCTTTGGCCATGGTTCATACAGCTAGTGAGGAGTGAAGAAATGTAGATTCTCAAAGGATCTTTTGGTTGAAAAAATAGTATGTGCACACAACTTGGATCAAGATTTATGTACTTAAATTTTAATATATAACTTAGATGTCTTATGTACATGTAAAATTCAATTATAAATATGTAGGTAAATGTGTTTATACATATCTCTACATATGGGTGTGTACATGTAGATCTTTTGTCCTCAGCATAGGCTCAAGTTTATATTAAACTCAGAAGGGTTACCTGTCGTACCTCCCATCTGAAAATGAACCTATCTTCTGTTTTTTTTTTTTTTTTAAATTTTAATTACCTTTTAGTATACTTACGAGATTGACTTGTATGTGGTGAACCTTCAGAGAAGTCTGTTCTCCTTGTTTTAGAAGTAAATTGGTGTAAATGAAAATGTGCTCATCTCTCATGAGGGCTGGAGCATGGCCTCACTGCTGGCTATGTCTTGTGCTTTCCTCACCTATCTTCTATCAGAGTACTGAGCTTGACTGAAATGCTTGCAGTATAGACATCTGGTGAGATTTTGCTATTGACATCAGCAGGGCCTGGAGGGCTTCCAGTCAGCATTGTGTGTGAGAGCTGATGAGTTTGGAGTGCAAACTGGAGAGCAAAGGGGCTGCCAGGATTGCACTAAAAGGTGGAGGTAGGGCGGGACAAAAAAGCGTGGAAGTAGGGTTTGATGACAACCAAAAATGTATAAGTTGGCTAATGCTGTTTTTATTGGTTTGTTTGAATATAAAAAACAGTATAATCCTTTAACCTGACTCACATAACCATACTGCTAAATTTTATAGTTTTATTACTCTGGATTGTTTTTAAACTACTATTTAAAACTTGTTTGCTTGGCATTGTTGTTAAATGGCAGCATGTTTGTCAGGAAGGGCACACAGTGGGGAATAAGCAACGAAATGGAAGTGGTTGTCAGTGGGGGAGAGGAAGAGGGAAAACAGCTAAGGGGTCTGAGTAAAGAAGAATGAATAGAAATAAGCAAACTGGAATCTTACTGGGAAGTTGGATGTGTAAATCAAAGAGGACTTCTAAAAGCAAGAACACCAACACTCTTTGAATGGATGTGAATTTGTCTGCTGCTTCTCACTGCTTTTCCCATATGGTTTGAGAAGCACTTTCCAGAGATCCAGGAAGGGTTCTCTGGTTCCTGCTGCCTATTTTCTTCCCCACCTCTCCCTTTCAAGCATAACTGCTGTGGCCCTTTCCCAACACCCAACAAACTTTTGGGGGTATATTTCAGGAGTGCTTGCAGAAGTTGGTATGGTACTGATAGGGTGCCAGCTTGTTCCTTGTTTTCATCTTTGGTTTGGGACTTAGCTGCCTCAGGCAATGTTCAAGTTTCAGAGTTCAATTTTGATAATAGCTCCCCTTTGCCTTTGCTGCACAAGAGGCTTCAGTCACCCAGGGTGGAAGGTTTACTCTGTGGTTCCATGTTGGTGGGTGCTGGGGAAGAAGGGCACATGTGGGAAGCAACATGATGTTTCAGATGGGGGAATGGGACCAAACTGTGGGGCACAAGAGGTTGCTAGAGCAGGGCGAACAGTGGATTACACATAGACTGTTCAATTCAATGCTAGTGTCATACCTGCCAAATCTTCTTTCCTCTTTCTCTCTACTGGAAGTTGTTAGAGATCTGTTTTGTGTTTAGAAGGAAAAAAGAAAAAAAAAAAAGACTTTTTTTTTCAGTGAAAGAAGACACACTGGAAAGAGAGAAGAGAAACAATATCCAGTTGGGGAGAGTGAATGAAATAAACAAAAAGGGAAGCAAGAAAAATAGAAGTTTTTTTTCTTTCAACATTAAGCATATGTGTTACTGCCAACCATTGTCATCTTCAAGAGTAAGCAGCTCTGTTCACTTTGGAATAGACTCTAGGTGGTGGCAGCTGAATGCTGTTACTATTGGGCATGTGACGATGTTAGCAGGGCAAGTGTTTTTGAACAGTTATAATTCCTTCCTGTATTTCATAGCCAGTTTGGAAAGAGGATGTTCATAAGGCCATTTACAAAGCTGCAAAGATTTTTTTTTTTCCAGAAAGAAAAATCTAAGCTCCTAGTTTTTCTTCCAAGAAAATATAACTTCAGGAAGGCAGGAAAATTTTTCAAAATATTTTTCCTGCTCCCGCAGTTACAGTGCCAGTGACCCAGTGGTGTCTGTCTAATCTATTCTGTTTGCTTTGCTAGCAGTGAAAAAGTTTTGCAAGCAAGCCAGGTTTTTCACTTTGAGAGATAAAAATACCGATGCCAAATTTTTGGCAGTTCTATGTATGTGGCCAGGCAGCTTCGAAACATTTTTAGTAGAATCTGTCCTTTGATTTTCATGGTTCCTCAGAAATCCCAGTTTAACCACAGATCGGTTTAAGAAACAGAACATAACGAACTTCTTCTCTGTGGAAACCAGTAGGACTGCACTGTAATCTGCAGAGAATCTGGTTTTAATGTTGGCTTCTTTGTTCTTTTTTAAATTAGATTTCCTTACCATGATTCGTAAGACTTAAAAGTTTTTTTTTCTTAAATACAAAGAAAGTGCAGCCTTTCTGTCTGGAGTCCTGCTTTTACATAGCTTTTATTAGGTCTGTAAAGTTATTAGTTCTTCTACTGACTCAGGTTAGATATTTCAGATCTGGTTTTGTTTTTTATTTATTTGCTTGTTTGATTCTCTATCTTTTTATCATTTGCTTTGAGGTTTTAGCATGAGATGAGGACACTGCAATACTAAACTGATTGGAGATGTGCTGAAAAAGTTCAGGAGTATTGGTTTTCAGTAAAAGGAGACTCTTTATCCGTAAAACTCATTCTTACTGGAAAAGTAGTTGGTTTGAAAACTGTGAAGAAAAACGCTATCTGAAGAAAACTGCAGAGTTACTATTGCATCTATCTTATAATGACTCTGTGGGGCTTTTTTTACTATGCAAAACCTTTGCATAGTTCCTTGCATCTTGTGGAAGAGAGGCTAACTAGGGGCTGTTCTGTCAGTACTTTTTCAGAAACAACCTTTCAACAACACATGGTTGGTTCTTGTTTATTTCAGTAGATAAAGCATTTTCCTGCTTGTTTGAACTTGAATATTGAAGATAGCTGAATAGTTGAGACTTCAGAAGATGTAGGAAGTAAAGTCTTCCTGGGATGTGAGCCTGAACTAAACTTAATTAATAAGCTGTGGAGAAATCTGGACGAAGCAGCATTAAACATTAAAACAAGCTTGTTCTTGTTCCTTAGAGTTTCCTCCACTCTTGACTTTCTGAGACGTTGTAATTCAAGTTAACCTCAGAAGGAAGACAGAAAGAAAAATGAACAAACTACAAACATGTGCTGTGTGCTGTCTGGCTTCCCAGAACTCGTCCTCCTCTGCCTAAAATCGAAAACAAATTTGCTCGACAAAATAATCCTTCAAAAAGAGGCTTTTTTTTTTTTTTCCTGATGTTTAAATAAGCTCTTTTGCCTGTCTTCTGCCCAGTCTCATTTCATGCTAACACAAATAAACAATCTGGGATATATCTAATTCAAATCTTCAAATTTGAAATACATTCCAGAAATGCATTGTGAAGAGAACAGTAGTAGTCTTGAAAATGCACAAATGAACACACTTTCAACATTTTTCCTCCTTGAGAATCAGCTCTTCCATTGAAATCTTTCCTGAAACATGGAAAACTGAATTTGAACGGAATGAGTCTTTGCTGTCCTTTTTGGCAGCACAGCCTGCCAGCATAATTGTAGACTTAACAGCCAAGTCACTGGCGAAACTTCATTATGAGCAAGGTCCAATTCAAACTTTGGTATGCTTTCATGTACAGCAGCGTGCATTCTCTGTGTTACCCGGGCTTGTGCAGAACTCTGTATAGCAGAAACCAGGAGGAGATTTCTGTTGACTCTAGCCCTTAATTCTCAAATTTTTGCAAATAAACTCAGGGGACCTTTTCATTATGGTATGAGACAAACAGCAGTGAACTTTTTGTCCACATTTGACTGTACATCCTAGCTGCCTTTTGATGTGAGTAGATGCTGGACAAGGAGAGCATTCAGTCAAAGTGTCTCTTTATGTGCTTTGTTGGAACTGATTAGTGATTGTTTCAGGAGTCAGGGCATACTGACCGCTGTCGCATGAAAGGATATTAATGAGCTTGTTATTCTTCACTGAGATTGTTATCCTAAACCACACCAGGTGAATGGTACTGGTTTAAAAAAAAATGGAGAAAACATCTCTGGTGAGTCATGAGCTGGATTTCAGAAAACTGATTCTGAGGAGCACTGTGAAACCATAGCAGCAGTACAGTAAATTGGCTGACATGTGTGTTTGGGACAAAGGCAATGTATTTGTCCAGTGATTCTTTGGAACTGAACTCAGAGTTGTGTAGACGTGGTGCTTTGCCTTAGCTGGGTAGAGTGAGCACTTCTTCTTCATCCAAGTCTCTTAGGTGTTTTCCACAGATTTTGTAGTATAGTTTCTGCAAACCTGGTTCTTTTAAATTTTTAAAGGTTATTTGCTTCTTTAATTTAGCAAAGAAGCAACATTTAACTATCACCACTTAGGAACGGTTGCTTTTCAAAGAAAAGATAAGTACTGGTAATAGGTCTTTGTAGAGCAGTGCAGCTTTCGCTAAATATCAAAAGCATGGTGTTTTTAACAGGAAAATGTTGTTCTTGTCATGATTGTTCTAATTGCAGCTGTCATCCTAATGTCAGAGAAAAAAAATTATAGAACAATCATAAAAATTTATTTCATAGTTCACATTTTAATTAAAAATGTATCTTCAGTGTAGAGTTTAAGATATAAGTTTAGATGGCATGTTCTCCTCTCAGTCTGGATGGTTAACAACTCTGTGCTTCTGTGTGCACAGTCTGGGGTTAGTAAAGTTATTCGTCCATGTGGAAGTAAATGCAATGGAGCATTAAAGTGCTCTGACTGGCAGTCTAGCTTGAAGCAATGCTAAATGCAGTGCACGCAAACTGGGTCTGCTTCTTCAGTAGCCTGCCATGACTAGAGTCCTTCAGTGAACTTATGTATCTATGTACATCAGCATTTTTAGAGGCAAGCTGAGAGTTCTGGTCTAACCACCTAGTGTCTGGGTTTATACTAGTGTCCAAGAAATTGTGCAATGAAAGAAATAAGACAATGAAAAATCAATCCAAATTTATAGTTCCAAATATTCATTTTATTTTCCATTGGTATCTCTGATGTCGGTATACATAGCTCTGTAGAGATGCTCATTGCAGCAAAGGGTTCTCTATATTGGGTAGATTTTGTCACTAGGTGCTTGAATAGAAAAGTAAAGAACACTCAAAAAAGATGCAAGTGGTAGATGAGAGGACTGAGGGTTCAGGATCATTTAATGTTATAACAGCTTTGACAGGTGCCTTCACCCAGGGGTATGCTTTTCTGTAACCTGGTGATGAGAGGAGGAGACTCTGAGATGTTAAATGCTAATGCTTTTTCATTCTTTTGAAAACAGTGCCCTTGCAGCATCAAATGTGTTTGCAGTGAGATGCATGCGGTGCAGGAAAGTCTGCAGTCCCCTTTCTTCTCCTGTGGTCTTCCTTGCTCCATTCTACTCACAAGTGAGATGGGACAGGGAGCCATCAAATACTATCAAACTTTGGGCAGTGATGGTAGCCATTGAATGCCTGCCTGTGCCTTTTGGAATCCACTGCTGAGAAGTACATATTTCAAGCTGCTTTACTGCCTTCAAGCAGCCTCCACAAATCTCTTTTTGTTGTGCACAGAATAAGGAGATAAATACACTGGAAATGACAGTTCTGTAAACTAAATGCACGAATCACTAAACATTAAGAAAAATCGTAAAAAACAAGTTGAGGAGTCCATATGTCAAGATCTTAAGGATCTCGACAATGTTTTGTGTTTTTCAGTGTGTTTATTGATGCTTTAGGAAAAGGAGAGGGGGAAGCAACAGAGATGTGACAAAGTTTTTTAGCAGATCTAGTCCAAAGTTTCATAAGAAAGACCAAAGTATTTGGCAGAGAAGGGAGGTGATAAAAATTGTGTGACAGGCTGGCCTGTTTGAACTGTGATGCTGTTGCTGCAAGCAACCTGCAAAATCACCCCGTAATTGCTGTGGGCAGGTGGAAAGACCATTTTGGTTGGAGTGTATGAGATCTGGCTGGTAGTGTTATGCTTTCAGTCACTTTTATCCGCATCTGCTGAATTTTCAATACTGCAATTAAGCCTCCTGTCAGGCAATAAAAATATTTTGTCTGGGTGGAATGGCAATGTGTGATGATGATGTTGTCATGGAAGTGACAGTAAAGCCACACTAGCCTGTTGATCACACAAGTTGCTATTGAGGAGCATATAGCTCTTTATATGATATCTTTCCTTGTTAGAACCTTCTCCAGTTTTGGAAAATGATTGCAGGCCATGTTGGTCCTAGGACAGAATCAAGCTGAAGGAAACCAACTTTATCCTTTAATTTTGGGGAATAATGTCTAGAACAAATAAGACAGTGGGTTTCTGACAAAGCTAGCACAAGCCATTCTCATTCCCCCTATCAAGGCTGGAGATGGTCAGCATTTGTTTCTGGAATTGTTAGCCCTGCATAGCTCTGCTTTCCACACAGTGTAGGTCTGTTCTCTATCACATGCAGATCTGCTTTTCATCTGTGAAGGGGGAACCTAACCTAAAGGGATTTTGTCTGTCTGTCCTGGAGTGATCTTCTAGCCATGGGCCTGATTTAGCAGTATTTCAGAAGGGGCCACACAGTACTGTGCCATGAAACTCCGCATGTTCTGGAGCAGTGATGGTGCTGTTCCATGGAAACTGCGGGTAGTGGTGACATTCCAGTACTTCCTTCCATCTTGCTGTGAGCTGATGAAGTGGTCAGACAACGTACAATAGACTGTAATGTCTCTGAAAAACATTTGTATCATGCGTGTGTTTTGGCTAGCTTTGGGTGAAAGAATTAGAACATTACATTAGTATTTATCAAAGGCATTAGCCTTAGGTAATGTGCACAAAAAACATTTGTTCTTTATCTTCACATCTATACTTTGGTATACATAATTGAAAACATTTTTAAAGAAAGATGAGGCTAATATTTTCTATCTAGAAAGCTGCCAGATCTCTGTGCCAGCTGCATACAAATACCACCACTGAAATGCTGCCACTATGGAAATGATAAGTAGCAGGTGAGACATAGATTGGATCATCCCACAAAAGTACAAGAATAGGAAGAAAAATATTTTTATCTGTAGACTATAAGGCAAAGCTCTTCTTTATGGCAAAAAGCATCATGAGGTCTTTAATGACTGCATGAAGGAGCTCTGTGGGCCAGAAAAAAGAAGTCTTTCTTGAGGCCTCAACAGCACAAATGATGTGAGTAGTATTCACTTAACCCTTCAGAAATAGGGGTTAATGCTGATAGTTTATCTGCACTTCTAAAATGCCATTGACAAATTCCCATCAAGATCCTATTCAGAGAAGATTGTAAGATGAATCTAAGACCTGCTCAAGAGAGAATGTACAGCAGGGGTGAATGGTCAGGTCTTTGTCACCTGAAGCAGAAGTTCTGTAGCAGAACTTTAATATCTGGATTCTTCACGTGTTATGTAATAAGGTTGATGTTTAAAAATTACTTGCTAGGTCTCAATTACTCATTCGTGTTAGGAAGTTCTAAAGTAATGCTGCTAATTTAAAAGCAGGCCATAGCTGAACAGTCACTGGAAGCTTTATTGCAACAAACAGAGACCATTCAGAAAAGTAAATGTCTTGGCATGTAAAATATTTTAATGCCATTAAACACATCAGCTGCATTTTCAAATGGTGAGAGTTTTGTTCAGTTCTGGTTATCCCTTCCTGGACTAATTTGAAGTGCAGAAAGGCCAGTGGAAGTGAACAAATGCATTTTTCTTGATTGTGTAAGTGAAAAAAGACAGTTGGCCAGTGTAGAGAAAAAGTTAACATTTTTCATGTAGGACATAAGAGCGATTGCCACAGTTGAAAAGTGAGGAATTTTAAAGCCAATGTAAAGCATACAGTGCTCTTTGAATGTAAATTCCAGTTCTCACACAGAGCGCTGCCCCGAGTACATGTCTGGAACTGAGGCTTTTATTCGGGTTGGCGTTAAACATGCTTGATGAAAGAATGAACAAGCTTGGTGAGGGAGAACTGATGTGTACAGGGGAAATCCTTAGTGATGAAGTAGCCGGGAAGACATTTTCTAAGCAAACAAGTTATCCAGCAAATATGCCGTGTCCTTCCCTTTTTTTCTTAATCTCTGGCTGCAGCTGAAGGTAGGCAGAGGCTGCAGAGTGCAGGTGTGAAGAAGTAGATCCATTCCTACATTCCCATGCACCCTGAGGACTCATCAGGAAAGCTCCAAGCTGGTATTCCAGGGAGCCAAGGTATTTTAAAGTGGATGCTCAAACCACAGATTTATATCCTCTATGTATTCTCAGTCATGGATTGTCTGTTGTGATTCCCTGGAGCTGTTAATTGTATGTATAAATCAAATTAAGTCTATGGGAGTGTCTAATTTTTAAAGTGAAAGTCTAAGGCTTTGAGCGTCTGGGGCAAATTACTCTTTCCAGGCCTAACAAAGCTGGCAGGACTTCAGTTAAGGGAATGGCAGAACAATGATCTGTTTCAACTGTGCTTTGTGCAATTTGTGTACTTCATATAAAGTGTTTGTGTAACAATTATTTTGTCCCTGAAAATCTGATAGATACTTTTATAGTAGGTTTTGAATTAAATTTGCATTTGAATCGTGTGATCTTCTTTCAGCACATACGTTATCTCCAACTGCAATGTGGATTGTGGAATCACTTGAAACATAATAAAAAAGTAGCGCTGCAGACCTCAGCAGCCTGAAAAATAATTGAAGTGAAGTAAGGAATGTTAACAAGCTCAAATGTCATCATCTTCCAAAAACTGATATTTAAGTTGATCCACATTCCCTCTCCTCTTTTATGTGGAGCACAAAAGCACATGCATTGTGAGGTAACTAAAGGAAATGTTTAGTGGAGCTGCTTAAGAAAGAGTGGACATGTTATTTTTGCTTTATGTCTTGTATAGTGCATTTGAGCCTGTTTAAAAAATGTAGTTTGTGTAGTGTAAAGATGTTGGGGGAAGGGATAATGAGTTCCTACTGAATGCTAATTGGCTACAAGTTGTTCAGGGAGACTGTAAGAATGGAGGATTTGTTGTAAATTAGTCACTAGCTGTATTGTGCATTGCTATGAGGTTAGACCAGCACTGTAAGGGTGCCAGCTCTACAAAATCCTTATGATTCACAGTCTAACTCAGTGATTGTGTGAAGCAGAAAATACTATTCAGACTAAATATTATTGGAAAGAGAGCTCTCTCAGTGACACTGTAATCTTTCTATATAGCACTTAGCTTTACGCTCATTTGAGCTAGAAAGATGGGAGCAACAGGCTTTTGAGTGGGTTATTGCTGCTTTCCAGCTGCAGCATCCCAAGGTCTGCCAAAGTCATAAACACTGTGAGGGGAGGCATTGCTTGCAGTAATGTGGAGTCCAGCACATAGATTAGTGTTCTTAGCTTACTGTTAATCTTTGGCTTCTTGACTTCCAGCGTTTTGCCTATTCTCAGTTTGAGAGTTTTTGAAAATCCCAGATTTAACGTGGAAACAAAGCTTTGAAAAAGCTTGCACTGGTTTGTTTACTTTTGAGACATATTTTCTCATTCCTTACTCAGCTCTTATTGTTTTCATTTACATCAAAATGGAAAGGTGAGTTAATGATTCATTGGCACACAATGACCTCTCAAATAGCTCTGGACCACGATGCAATAGCTCTACTCAAAAAGCTCTCATACTTTAGCTTCCTTGCTTCTGCCTTAATTTTTGCAGCCCGATCTGTCCACATGCCTGGACGCCTGAAGAGAGCAAACATTTACAGCTTCTCCCTCCCCTGTGTTTAGTGGGCAATTTGATCCTTCTTTGTCTGTTCCTTTATTTTACATCACTCTTAGACTTGCTATTGAGAACAGCAGAGTGCAACTTTGAGAATCTGCTTGCTGCTTACTGAGCAAAAATAATGGACTCAGACTCTGATTCGCCTTTTAATTACTCTTGGCCTTCCCTACCTAAAATGCGGATTCGAAGAAGGACATCTAAACAAGGTAGAAAAAACTGTCTTCTTTTAAATAACTTTTGCTTTCAAACTCTGCCTGTTTTTCAGCCTCTGGTTTTGCGCAGGTGGCTATCAACAGCTGTAATGAGGTAGATTTTCTTCTTATCAGAAGTCTACCTCACTGTTAGTTACACTTTTGTAAATTATATATACTGGAATTTGTTAGGTAAGAAGTGTTTCCTCCAAGTTCTGTACAGTTCTTTAAAATTGTTTTTATTTCTATACTCTCTCGAAGTTTCTCTGGACTGTATATGTTGCTTTCACTAAACAGTTCTGATGCTCTGAGTTTGCAGAAGGGTGTTGCAGCAGCTGCAGATAACTCTGCTAGTTACAGTTGTTTTCATTTAAGGGAATTTTGTAACTCAAATATGTCTCAACAGCTAACAGGAAACGTTTTAAATTATATACAGAAATCTGATCAGGGTGAAGACGGAAGTCTTGCTTTCTGTAAAAGAAAAAGATTTCAGGGTCAGTCACCCTCTTTACAAAAATCTTGGTGCAATTAGATATTGTCCTTGGTAGGAAAGCTTCTATGAGGTAAGCATTCTAAGTGTTGCCAATAGGATACAGGCAGTTTTAAGGAGGTTGAAAGGCTCTGGGCAGCAAATTTATGTAAGGAGGAATTAGCACTGACAGCATTAATGAAGACAGATATTTTTTCCTGCGTTTAGAAGTGAAGGAACGGAATAAAATGTTAATTTATACTTCCTTCAATAAAATTGTTTTTTTTTGTGTGTGTATTTCAGAAAAGGAAAGGAAAATAACTTCAGAAAAGGAAAAGAACAAATAAGAGAAGCAAAATCCATCAGTGTCATTAAAGTCAGTGAGCCGGGAGAATCACGTTGTTTACCCAGGCTCAGACTTTGACCTTATCTTTTAGAGCAAAAAACATGTACAAAATGTACAGCATTTACAAACTTTTTGTTCACAAGGAAGTCAATTTTTTCCCAAGTGCAGAGGAATTTCTGTAGTGTGTTTTGTACACAATTTGTGAAGGTGCAAAGGGTTGTGTGTTGTGCAATCTCTGTGTCTTGCATGAGGACTTGTTCTATCTGTAATTGTTGTAGCTATGCACCCATGGTCATGATTGTTCTTTATTTTACCTTAGGATCTTATTTTACTTTAGTGTTATTATTTTTATGTACTTAACTGTTATATAGCATGGCATACACATCTTCTGTTCGCATGTTTTATGTTACATCTTGGTTCCCACCCCTGTTAGTAGCACATCAACATGTGTCCTGTGTGCACAGATAGTTATCTGTGTGGGATTGCTGGAATGAGAAGATGCTCTGGGTGCAGGAGTGTGTGTCAGTGATAAATTCCAGTTTGTGCTTAGAGAGTTGAAATCCCAAGTGCCATGGGGTGGGACCTGAAGCACCTCTGCGAGGGGATGGCAGGCTTGTGATCTGTCCCCACTTTGCCTTAGAAGGCTGTGTTGTTGGTTTCCTTCCCAAACAGAATGTGGCTTGTTTTCACATGGCCATCTGGGGCTTGTAGCTGTGTCTCTTATGAGTAGAAAGGAGTTCAGATCTCAGTAAACGAGTCCATAGAACTAGCTGGAGGTAGTGTGAAATTTTTCTTCCCCACTCCAGAAGTCATGAGGACTTCTTTATATACATGTGTTGGGTGCTTCACCTTCACCTCCTAAGCCCCCAGAATGGTCTGGAGTTGCTCCTCCAGAGAAAAAGGAAACTTGTGCAGACCTCCAGTGGGAAAGTTCAAAGAAGAAAACAGTGCTTTCCAATTTTAAGTTTCTCACCCCAACTTCAGCTTTTGTCTGTGCTTGGATACCTTCTTGTTTTTGGGGCAGCTGTGGTGGAGTCCCTGCCTTGACTCCTGGGGCTGGTTGCCCAGCTTGGGGATCTGCCTCCCACATTGCAGGCTCTCTCCCTCCTGCTCAGATTGTGTGTGTATGGCATGGTTAAAGGTTACTTGAACTCAGCAGAGAATATGAACGTGGCTTTGTCTTTAGTGATTGAGATCTAAGCTTTCTTCCATGCTGAAAGACCCTTACAATTATTTGTTATTTAATTTAAAATGGTCGTGAAAGGGATCTCTTCTCCCCTCCCCTTACAGATGTAGCTGTAAGCCTTAATTTCTCAGCCTTTTTGGAGGCTTTAACAACCTCAGAGGTGCAGAAAGTGTCTGTTCCTTATGAATTCATTCTACCGTGCTGAGATTTAGGAGATATGTGCTGAGTTCTCTCAGGCTGAAATGGGAACTGAAAGTAAACATCTTGTATTTTGGAGAAGTACTTTATGCATTGCTGCGTTACATAAAATGAGACACCAACTTATTTTTGCCAACTTATTTGTTCAGTCATTTACTATCAGCTTCAGGGAGGGAGGTTGAGGCTGTGAATCCTATGTTGAATGGGGATGCTTTTTCCCAGTCCAGGTTTAAGTGCCAAAGATCAGATGTAATGATTAAGATGTGCCTTTATCCTCTGTGTTTCTTAGTGGGTACATTAGGAGCACATCTTGAACACCCTGGATATAATTTCTAGCATACAACTCCCTGACTGTCTCCATGAATTGTATAGGAAACACAATGCTTGAGTTTTCACACCAGAGATTCAGACATATAAATATTCTTTGTGACAGCTTTGTGGCATCGGCACTTCAAAGTCTATCTTGCTTAACCCACTGTGTAATGCTATTACATACTTGCTTAATTTTCCTCTCAGGAATAGTTGTGCTGTCTGAATGCATGCTAAGACACCCAAGCTAGGAATGAGGATTCTTTATTGAAAATAATCAAATCACACCTCCAGACATGCTTACTGTTTCTGTCAGTGCCTTGTTAGGAATTTGTGGGCTTTCTTCCCCAAATTCATATGACTACCTCTGGAATGAAAGGAGCATTTCCATAGTCCTGTGTGACCCATGTGTTTAATTGTCTGCATTTATTTTCTGACTCCATAGCACTGTTACTTCCAGTTACACATTAACCTGTGTTTGGATTGCTGGGGGTAAATGTGATGAGCTGTCTGAAAACTATTCACAGTATCTAGAGGAGGGAATTCATGATTTCTTTCCTGGCTCTCACCTTGGTCACACTGCTGTACTTTGCCTATTCTTTGCTGTGTGCGCTCTCTGAACATTTGAATTTTGATTTTTGTGGGAAAAATCAGTATTATGTTCATGTGGTTTTCCAGAACAGTTCATTTAAGGCTATACATCCTTGTATGCCAATTCAAAGCCTGTTTTAAATTATTGCTGTGGTGATCATATGTTTTCTAAAGTTAACAAATTTTTATGACTTTTTTGCCTGGTAAAATGTACAGCTTAGTAACTGATGACAGCTGAATAACTTCGGCTTTCTATGGTGGAGGGATGGCATTGGTAGACAAAGGAAGGGCAGCTGATGTTGTCTATCTGGACTTGTGCAATGCCGCTAACATGGTTCCACATCACATCGTTATCTCTAAATTGGAGAGATATGGGTTTGAAGGCTGGACTATTAGGTGAATTAAGTATTGATTGGATGGGTTGTGAGCCAGAGAGTTGTTGTCAGTGGCTCTAAGTCCAGGTGGAGGTGGATCACAAATGGCATTCCCCAGGGGTTCATCCTGGGATCAGTGCTCTTCAGCATCTTTAGCAACGACATAGACAGTGGGATTGAATGTACTCTCAGCAAGTTCGCTGATGACACCATGCTGAGTGGCGCAGTAGACACAGTGGAAGGAAGAGATGCCATCTAGAGGAACCAGGCTTGAAAAGTGGGACCGTGAAAGTATAATGAGGTTCAGCAAGGCCAAGTACAAGATGTTGTACTTGGGTCAGGGCAATCCCAGGTATGTGTACAGACTGCGGGAAGAACTCATTGAGAGGAGCCCTGCTGAGAAGGACCTGGGGATTCTCATGGACAAAATAGCTGGACATGAGCCAGCAGTGTGCGCTTGCAGCCCAGAAAGCCAACAGTATCTTGGGCTGCATTAAAAAGGAGTGGCCAGCAGGAAGAGGGAAGTGATTGTCTCCCTCTACTTGGCTCTTGTGAGCCCCATCTGGAGTACTCCTTCCAAGCCTGGGTTCCTGGTACGGGAAGCATGCCGTCCTCTGGAGCAGGTCCAGAGGAAGGGCCACAAAGATGGCCAGAGGGTTGGACCTCTGATGAAAAAAAGGCTGAGAGAGTTGGGTTTGTTTAGCTCAGAGGAAGCTAAGGGGAAATCTCATTGCAGCCTTCCAGTACTTGAAGGGCACTGTGCTTGTTGGGTTCTTCAATAGCCAAGGGCAGAGTGAATGCTTTTGTGTCATATGTTTTCCTTACCAATCACCCTGAAGTCCATTACCAAACTCCTTGAAGTCCATTACCATTCAGAGCTAGAACTCTTTGGGACACATTCACTGTTCAAAGAGATGCCAAAGTCTTATCTGTTTATCCATTCACTTTACTAGAGTTTACATCTACAATGAGAGTAACTAAGCTGAATGGGTAGAGGAGGCTTCTGAGACATTGCCTTTGAAAACAAATTTAGTTGATACTCATAACCTTGCTGGGTATTTATAATGGCACCTGGTGCAATGGGGTACTACTACCTGCTGCCATTTAAACTGGTGGAAGGTAGGTGGTGATCCCTGAGAGATTATTGGTGACTCATACCTGCTCTTTAGATAGGCTGGAGTTGGCAGCATTGCAGTCATTCAGTGCATGATATGGGCATTTGCTACAATTTCATTACTTTATAAATGAAGCTGATCTTTCCAGTAGAAATAAGTTACTAGCAGAGTCAATGTGTAATTAATAATGCTGTCCCCTGCATTCAACAGAATCTTGAAATACCTTTCCTGTTACAAAATTACTGTGATGTAGTTGTTTCTTCATGCATATTTGAAATCAACGAAGGTGCAGGTAATGAGGTGCAATGGGATCAGACTGTGTCACGGGGCCCAAAATAGCCCTCTATCTTGTGTCTTTTCACTTCAAACCCTAGTGGTTGTTTGCAGATCTCACCTTTAGCAGCGGACTGACTGGTGCATCACCCAAAAAGTATAAGTCATATGACAACAGTAATCCATAAAGATTACTGACTGGAAGTACTGAAGATAGCATATTCTGGTAGGTACATCATGGTATTTGCAGCAGCTTCCTGCAGAAAATCTTACTCAGATTGTTACTCTAGTGTAGGAAGTTGTGCAAAATTTGGTGTTAAAAACTGCTATATAAGCACTAGTATAACAGAGTGTGGGGTTTTTGTTGCTTCTGGCCCAGGATGTGTAAGTCACAGCATGGTCCATTAGCTGGCTGTAGAGACCCTGGCAGCAAGGACTTTGCATGGAGCAGGAGGCTGTCCCCAGAGCAGCTACCTGGGGTTTGCACTATGGCTCTTTGATCCTGGGCTGATTCACAGGACGCTTACTGAACCTTCTTTAGCTGAGCATCAAGCTGAAGGCTGCCTTTGCTAGCTGTGCCCAGCAGGCTGGTACTGAGGCAGCTTTGTCCAGAAAGCAGTGGGTGCTCAGGTTGGATGTAGAGCCTGGCATGCTTTTCTTTAGTGGTTGTTGGTTTAAGACCTGCACTCAGAAAACTTTGCTTGTCACAAGAAAGCGCTGTCTACTTTGCCAAATCACATTTCCATTTGATTTTAACTGCCGAAGTCTGGTGAACTGCTGTAGAAAACAATAGTTTATACTGTTTATAAACAAATGCTTTGAGATCTTGGCAGACATAAGGAAATGGTTTGTATCTCTAGCACATCTGAAAATGTCAGTCACTAAAATCATGTTAGAAGTCCTGAAGGAGGGAAGAGGAGAAATGAGAAGGATGTTTTTAATGATATCAGATCCCATAAGGCTTGCCAGGACTAGAAACCAAATAATTCATAGTATGCCATTTCTAAATGGGAATTTCCAGTTTTCCATAAATACGGAGCTTACTGTTCTTGGGCTTTATGAGATAGGATCTTAAAATTAAAGAAAAGCTGTAGTATAGAATTGCGGTTTTGGCAGCAGTCTTCAGTTTTTTTTGTTTTTTTTTGTTTTTTTTTTTAAGGGATAAATATACCAGCTCTTGGCAAATGTAGTTTCTAATCTTTTACTTTCCACCTTTGCAGAAAATAAACTGTACTTGATACAGACTAAGAAGGAATTGTTGCATAATTTTCATTAACAGGCAAACTGGAATTAAGTTTTTGAGAGTTTTGACTTTTGGTTATTGTGCAGAGTATGACATTATTTTTTATCACATTATTCTTATGCTAGTCTCAGTTTACTTCCAAAGGAAGTACATGACTTACAGCATCTTAACATAAAAAAAGTTAAATTAAAACTTTGATTATTTTTTAGCTGTGTATTTTCACAAAATCTAGAACTGTATTGATTTCCCTTTGTGAAGCTTTGCTCCTTCTACAATCAGAAGACGTTAGGAGGCCTTTGCTAATAGCTTAAATGCTAGATTAGTGTATGCTCTTCATAATCAAAAGTGTGAAGAGAAACGTGCCCATACGACAGACTGATGGTGTCTGTGGCACTTAGTTAGGTTTGCTGCTGCTCAGAGCCATGAAACAGAGTCAGCTCATGCAGCTTTCTGTAATATCTGCAGTCAGGACCACAATATTTGAAAACTAAATCCTGAATGTCTGTTAATCACAAAATCACAGAATTGTAGGTGTTTGAAGGGAACTCAGGAGATCACCTGGCACAAAGCCCTGTTGCTGTTAAAACTGATGTCTTAACATTTCAGTAGAAAAAGCAAATCAAGTGCAGGATTCATCCTGAGTAGTGAGCTAGTGGGATTCAGACACGTTTCACTGCTAATACTATCTAATACTATGAATGTAGTTCATTTTTAAATCTTCAGCCTGCAGAGAAAAAGCAAATGCTGGTCAAACACGGTATCAAGATGCATCATCAAGGAGCAAGGAACAGATTATATGAACATTATTTATGGTTGATTTTCTTTCCTATCCCAGTGGGGCGGTGGGGTATGAGTAAATGACTGAGTGGTGTTGATCTGCCTGCCAGGTTAAACCACAACAGGCGATGCAAATATTTCTCAAATTTTAAGACTTTGTGATTAGTAGTTAAACTTTTACATTTTTTATGACAATATATAAATAAGAGAAGAAAATAGTTTGAGAAATAATTACCTTTTTCCACATTTTATTTTTTCCAGCGCAGGGACAGTCTACCCTTGATGTTTTTAAGAAGCTGAAAACTCCACCTACTTTCTTCGCTGCATCTAGACTTTCTACTATGCTGAATGGAAGTGATGAAGTCTATGCAAACTGCATGCTAGTAGACCAGGTAAGTTTATGTTTGGACTTCTGGAAAAGGTGGAAAGGTGAAGTCAGTGTCCTTCAGTTGATAAGGAGTATTGTGCCTCTGGCGCTCCTGACCGAGGGGTTGTGCTTCTCATTCATTAGCAGCACTGGAGATTGTGTCCAGACCGATTTGTACTGTAGATCACCATATTACACCTTAAATCCATCTCCAGATCACATTTAAGTATCATAACTTGGGGAAGAGGGACTAGTCCAACCTTAGTCATTGTGTACAGTTAAACAACTGCAAAATTTTGATGGCATGCAGCTGTGGCTTTTGTGATGGTTGAACTGATGTATTTGTTTGTTATGTTCTGTGGGCTCTCTCTGGTTAAAATCTTGAATGTAGGAATAAGAAATAATAAGGTTGTAATATTAGAAGAAAGCTTTATCTGCCTGAAACACTTAAGTACTGCATACGCTGCAGGCCCAGGTCTTTGTTACAGCTGAGACAGAAGTTTCAGTTAGAGGACAGCATATTCAAAATACACCTAGTGTTACTGAGAGATTCACAAAATAGTGACCTAGCAGTGAGCTGACAGCAGGGTCTGTTCACGCATACGCATGACCTTTTTTTAGCAATATCCTGCTGTAAGGAGAGAGCAGCAGAAATGCAAATATTATCTGACTGTATTGCTTCTGAGGCTTTCAGCTTGGCTTACTGCCCTCTGACAGCTCAATGCATAGCCATGTTTAACCTCATTAAATTACTGTTTGGAGAGATATTCCCTTTGAGTGCTGCTCATCTAGAGCTGCTGCCCTTGTCTGCAGCTGCAGTAGGGAATCCCTCTGGTGTGAAGTGGGAACAGTGCCCAAAGGGAATAACTTTGAAGGGAGGAGCAGCTGCATGAACCCCAGGAGAAAAATTTTACTTTCATGCATCTCATTTGTGCAGCACCACAGAAATACCTGAGTAGAAATATGGACTGCTGTAAAAATGTCAGCAGTTCTTTCTGTATTTTATGATGAGAAACCTTGTTATGATCAGGATGAAAATACGTCTCAAGTGGGGCTGGAGAGGAGGAAAGCAGCAGTCTGAGAAACGAGGGCTTGGAAAACACTTCCTTCACTCCTTTCTTTTTGCTTGCTTATCCAGGTGCTTTTTGGAGGTCATTTTCAATGGCTGAGTGACAAATCATTATATTATTCAGCATCTGACTAGACAGTACTAGTGTCTAAATGGAATGTGTTAAAAAGACTGACACATTCTGTAGAGTTGATAGGAGATTTCAACCTATATTTAATAAAGAGCTAACAATTTCTAACGAGAGTTTAAATCCCAATCTTTGTACCTGAGTAAACATGATTCCTAAATGCATTCCTGTTTTTGTGCAAGCAGAGGGATGCTTCATGCTTGTAACAGTTAATACAAAAAAGAAAGATTACTTTCCCTTCCTTTCATGGACAACCTCTGTTCCAGGTTGTAACATTTATCACAAAGTTTAGGGAGCCAGTGCTGGGGGGAAAAAAAAAAGCCATAACGTGTAGGCTGATTTTTCCAATTAAATCACACAATCTTCTCCACACTAATGTGTTATACATATTTTTTGCTTGATCTGAAGTTTTATTTTTAAATACAAACTATAATTTTGATTTGATATATTTAACCAAGTCACAGATATGAGAGAGAATTCAATTAGACTTGCAAGTATTAATTTGTTACTGCTGCTATTATGGAAAAAATAATGGAAGGTCTAATAATTCTTAAGCCATATAACTTGTTTTCAGTTCACATGCTGTGAAAAGTAACGGATAAAAAAAGGCAAATCATATAACCATAAATAATGTTCAAATAATCTGTTCCTTGCTCCTTGATGATGCATCTTGATACCATGTTTGACCAGCATTTGCTTTTTCTCTGCAGGCTGAAGATTTAAAAATGAACTACATTCATGGAGATAGCATTAGCAGTGAAACGTGTCTGAATCCCACTAGCTCAGCTCCAGTAGCGAAGAGCTCTTCATCTCATTCCCTTGAGGAGAATGACCAGTATAGATGTGATCCAAATGAAGGAAATCGGATGTCAGTGAAAAATGAAGGAAATGCAGGCTTAAGACCTACTGTTTCACCTTCTGATCTGCATGAAGCAGTTTCCTACCTTCCATTCAAGACAAATGAGTTTATTAAGGAGCAGAGCCAACTTCATGCTGTTATGAAAAAGAAAAGGTATAGAACTGACCTGATATTACAGCCAGAGTTAGAATTATTTATGATAACCTTTTGTTTCAAAGGGTGAAGCAGAATCTGGGATAGTAAATGTTTTTATCAAGGTAAAATTACTGTTTTCAACCACAGATATTTGATTTCATGATCTGTTTTTGTATGGTAGCTATGGTTCTTTTTAAAAAAAAAACAAAAGGGAACACTTAAGTAAATTCATTTTAATGCAAATGTATACTTTTTTTCTTAAATCTTTTTTTTTTTTCTGTGTATGTATTCTTCAAAAACAAAAATCAGCTCTTCATTGTAAGAACTTCCATTGTGCCATTTTTGCCAGAAATTGTAATTTCTCCCCCACTTTTCTGCATTTATATTTACCGTTAAGGAAATGTTTTAAAATCTGTCTAATTCTGTGAATATATTTTCTTTCTTAGCACTGATCTATAGAAGTAACAATAGATTCCTGATTGCATTTACATTTTTTTTTTTTTTTTCTCAGAAGATACAATACACAGTACAGCTTGTGTTTCCAGCAGGCTCAGACTTTTTTTCTGCTCTTCTGCTGATATAAAACTCTGAGGCAGATCTCTTAGACACTCCCTCAGATGGCTTTTAATTATGGTAGGAACTAAATGTCTCTAGGAAGGCAGAGAGGGTCTTGAAGGAGAAATTGTTATTTTTATTTTTAACAAGTAGTTAATTCCCTAGGGAAGAGAAAAAGGCAGGGGGGAAAGAAAACAACAACAGCAGCAAACAAGCTTTATGGCTTCTTCTGAGTAGAAGAGACCTGAAATCCATTTCTTCTTGCACAAAAGATAATTGGAAACTGTCTCCTGTTGTCCAGGAGTGTTTGGGCTAACTGAAATTAGGGCACTACATTTACTAAAAGCACTTGTAAAGGAAGCAGTAATGTCTGTTCATCATTGTTGATTGAAGTAATCAATATCATTTCCTATATCAAAACTTTGCTTTCCTTAAGTAACTGTAAAGTCCTACCAGGAAAAATGTTTTTCCACAGATAATACAACACATATTAGACTGAAAGTGCTTCTTTCCCACCAGCTCCTTTCTTTTAGCTAGCTATGATGTTAATGCGTAGAATACTATAAATGACTTTCTTTTGCCTCTCTGAAAGAAACACTTTTTATTCTGTTGTTTTTAAATTATTCTCAACTTTTTAAGGCCTATATGAGCTTTATGAGCTTATATGAATCTTCAGAGATTTGATTGACCTTCATAAATTAACTGTATTACACATAAATATTACACATAAAATATTAGTATCTGATTTCAACGTCTACTTCCTCGAGGTGTCTGAGGTAATGTGGCAGGTTAGCAGATTTTTCAAACATCTTTTTATGTCAAAGATTGTATTGGTAGATTTGTCTTCAGCAAAGTGAATTGTAGTGGTGTGGGAAGGAATTGTGCTAATATTCCTGGTAGAAACTCTGACTATTTAGAAATACTGCACATTAATTAAAATTTTATGTTGCAAGGCTGGAATGTTATTGCAGTCAGTCAACCAGTCATTCAGTTCATACAGACCATGAACTCACGTACACATCCACTGAGACTCATCACAGGACTTGCCACAGCCTGATGCTGTTATGGTCCTGTTCTCTACCAGAACCTCTGCCACTCAGTAAATCTCTAGATATCTGATGCGTTGATCCCTGATACTAGGTATTTTTTCAGTATATTTATAAAATCACAGAATGGTTGGTGTTAGAAGGGATCTGAAAGATCATCTTTTTCAGCTGCCATGGACAGAGCCATTGTCCACTAGCCCAGGTTGATCAGAGTCCCTCTACCTGGCCTTTACATGCAGGGATGGAGCATCCACAGCTTCTCTGGGCAGTCTATTTCAGTGTTTCACCACCTGTATATATCTATATGTTTTTATGTTTTCAAAATTATAGGTCTTGAAATTAATCTCATAAACTATTTCATATCCTCCTTCATACATTTTAACTTTCTCTTCCATCCTCCATCTGTTCACAGCTGTAGAATACTCCTGTGAATTGCCACATCATATATTTTAAATAAACACACGCGCACACACATATAATGGGAAAATCCACGTGTGTACTTATCTTTCTAGTAAAATATGAATTAGTTGTCTAAATTCTCTGTGTTGTGTATGTAGAGAGGTGGGTACTTGTGTGAAACCAAACTCTCACCTTTAAGAGTGATGCATACCGTGGGTCTGAACATTATCCCCAGAGGTGGCTGACTGTGGTGGGGTCCTACAGGAAGTCAGCAATGTAAACATTTGCACTGCATATCAACAGGGTCAGTACAGGTGAATCCTGTGCAAGGTGATGGAGTACCAGGTCCCCTAGGAAACTGTCTTGGGACCAGTGCTCTTTAACATCTTTATCAGTGACATCGATGACGGAATCGAGTGCAACCTCAGCAAATTTGCTGATGACATCAAGCTGAGTGGTGCGGTTGACCATGGTGGAAGGAAGGGATGCCATTCAGAGGGACCTCAACAGGCTTGAAAGATAGGCCTGGGTGAACCTAATGAGGTTCAACACAGCAAAGTTCAAGGTTTTGCACTTGGGCCAAAGGAATCCAAGGCATTATACAGACTGGAAGGAGCGATCCTTGAGAGCAGACCTGCAGAGAAGGACTTGGGAGTCCTGATGGATGAAAAGCTTAACATAAGCCAGCAGTGTGCTCTTGCAGCTTGGAAAGCAAATGGTATCCTTGGCTCCATCAAAAGAGGGGTGGCCAGCAGGGACAGGGAGGTGATTGTCCCTCTCTACTCTGCCCTCATGAGGCATCTGGAGTACTGTGTCCAAGTGTGGAGCCCCCAGTACAAGAAAGACAGAGTGCTGTTGGAGAGGATCCAGAAGAGAGCCACAGAGATTATCAGAGGGCTGGAGCACCACTTCTACAAAGACAGACTGAGGGAACTGGGCTTGTTCAGCCTGGAGAAAAGAAGGCAGTGGGATAACCTCATTGCAGCCTTTCAGTACCTAAAGGGAGCATAAAAAGAGGAGGGGAATCAACTCTTTGCAAAGGTAGATAACATTAGGACAAGGGGAAATGATTTTAAGTTGAAGGAGGGAAGATTTAGGTTGGATGTCAGAGGAAAGTTCTTTACTATGAGGGTGGTGAGGTACTGGAACAGGCTGCCCAGAGAGACTGTGGATGCCCCATCCTCGGAGGTGTTCAAGGCCAGATTGGATGGGGCCCTGGGTAACCTGGTTTAGTATTAAATGTGGAGGTTGGTGGCCCTGCATGTGGCGGGAGGGTTGGAGCTTCATGATCCTTGAGGTCCCTTCCAACCTTGGCCATTCTTTGATTCTTTGATTCATGACCAGGTGACTGGAAACATGAGAGGGCACTCAGAGCATGACTTAACACAGTGGTGGTGGCTTGGGTTGTCACTTAGTAGCAGGGCATACAGAGTTTTGCACTGAGACTGATTCCTAGAGCATATGTTAATTAAATGCTGTGTTGTCTGCTTCAGTTCAAGTCTCGATGACCTTGAAGTAAACAACAGAAGTGAAAGTATTTCGGATAGATCCAATATATCGTACCCTCTTCTTGAACATCCGGAGGTGAAGGCTTGTAGCAGAGATGGATTAGACCCATATGAGATGAGCATCAGCCGGACAGAATCACTACCCTTATCTATCAGTCCACAGCCCAAGGTATTTAATACTCTTTTGGTTTGGATTGTCTTCCTGTTATGTCAGTCACTGAAAATATACAAGGAAGTATTTGAGTCTTAAAGGGAAAAATCATTTCACAGGTGAAAGTCACAGGTGCTAGTCTGTCCAGGAAGCAGCATGGGTGGGGGTGCTCCTGGTTGTGGCCAGGCTTGGCAGCAGCACATGGAATGGACCACCGGAGAGTTGCTTCAGCATTGAAAAAAATCATCGTTTATTGGAAGTGTTTCAGAGGAAATAGATCAGGTTTAGTGAATCAGCATTTTCTAATAAAAATGGTTAGAAAATATTTAACCAGCTGCAGTAACGTGAAAAGGCAACAGGATAAAACCAATCTTCTGCTTGTTTTAAAGCAGTTGCCAGACTCTGGGAGAGTCAGCTGGGTTTTGTACAGTGAACAGTGCAAATCTCTCCTCCTGATTATAATTATCAAAATGTTCTGGATACTTTGTTTTCTTTAGACCCTGGTGCCATTTCTGGGAACTTCAGACATGCATGCACAGTTATTTTATATTCATAGGGATTTTTTATATTTTATTAGACAAGCATCTTACCAAAGTTTAGTTTTATCTGAACTTCAGCAAATAATTACGTTAAGGAAGAAGAAAGTCCTGTGCAAACATTGATTTTGTTAGGGCTATTTTCAAAGGCAGTAAGGTAAGCAGTGAAATTTAAGGTAAGCTCTTGAAATTTAAATGATGTATTGAAAAATCATGGTGAGTTCCTTTCAAGGTGTATCACTGTATCACAATTAGGAATGAGAATGTCTTTTCAAGCACAGTCCAAAAAAAAGCAGTGGGAAGAGAGAGAGAGAAGATAACTGTTTTCTTATCACTAATTGCTCTGATAAGGTGTTAGCCTGTTTGAAATGTTCTTGTAGTGTTAAAACACAAAGAATTAATGACCTCCATAGTAAGAGGACATAACTTTGTCATCAGATATAATGGTGCACAAAATTAGCTGAATGCTTCTTGCCACAAAATTGGAGAAAAATGTAAGTTTTCTCTTAGTCTGACCTGCAACCAAAAATTATTTCATGAAATATACTAAAATTTTTCATGACAAAATTATGACAGGCTGTGTAAGAATTCAAGTGAAGTAGTCAGTAATTGTATTTAAATTTAAAGCTTTACTAAAAGCAAGTAAAGTTATGTATAAAATCAGCTGTCTCTTCCAGAAATTCTGTCACTTTTATTTTTGTTTATTTTGGTTCTAGTGCTGATGAATTTCAAACCAATACAGGTTCTTATCTGCTGCAATTTTTTGCAGGAATGCTCACCCTCTGGAATTCGGTCACGCTCGTATTCCTGTTCCTCCCCCAAAGATTCATTGGGAAGACCTCGCATTCCTCAGGACTTCACAGTCAGTGATTCAAGTGAAGGTCAGTGCCAGCTCTACTCTGGCTTTGAATATGTGCAGCCCCATCTTATGTTTACTTGCTTCAACCCAGTGCTGACCTCTTTACTGAAGCCTACCCTCCTTCTGGTAGTTGCATGCCCAAAGTCTGTGAACGTGCAGATCACAGAATCACAGAATCGCCAAGGTTGGAAAAGACCTTCAAGATCATCAAGTCCAACCATACACTGGTGCCTGTGGAAGAATGGGTTAGTTGCCTTTAGGTACCCCTGCCATCTTCCATTGCTCTTCTGCCACGTCCTCCTTCAACACACCACCCATAGCAGCTAATCCTTGGGAGGACATAAGATTTGTGACAATGAGAGTGCTTAGTCAGAAAAGATAATGCAGACGAGAGTAATCATCTTCTTTTCCAAAGAGCCTTACTCTAACGTGCTGTGTGCCCTGTGGAAACTGCAAGGATGCTAAGGATGGACAGAAATTCCTAGGGAAAATGCATGGTCCCAGCTTCCCTTAGATCCCAAAGAATGTCTAAAAGTGGTGAATGTGCTGTGAACTCAGTCCACTTCCGATCACTTCACTTCCTGTGTTGTAGGAAATGAATTTCTTTTACTGTAATTTCTTACATACTGTTTCTAATATGTTTTATTTTAAGATACATAGTAAAACTTCAAGACTTCAGATTATCTTGTGAGGAGGATTATCTACTGCAGCATGTAGCTGCATTGTATTTTGCCATTTCACCTATGTGTTTGCAGCCATTTGTATCCAGCAGGTTAGTGAGAAGACTTTGTAAAAGCAAAGAAATAAATAAGGAGAATCTGTCATGGACATACGAGATGACTGATAAGCAAAGCTCTGCAACATGTGTGCTCGGACTTAAAACCAAGTTCTTTTGACCTCCTTGCCAAAGGGACTGTTGGTGTCACAGACCATTAAATTTCATTCAGACATCGTTACCTGCTCCAACCTGATTCAGGCTTGAGTTCATGTCCCTTTCATTCTTTTCTCTCTTCTCCCTAAGTCAATCTGTGCTAGACGTTTCCCTGTACTGTGGAAACCTCCTTGCCGTGCTTTTGAAACAGTCTTCTGTGCAGCACATTTGGCATGTGCTGCACCACCAGCTGCTGGCAGTGAGGGACAAAGATGCCTAACACTCACCCTGACCTCTGCAGGCTGTAGCAGGGCTGTGTCTGGGTCCCTCCAGGCATCTGCTTTTTAGAAACCTGCCCCCATCCCTCTGCCTAGGTGGCAGTGCTGGGGTTGTCTCACTCAAGGCTCAGCTGTGCGTGGGGAAAAGCACAGAAAAACCCTGCACTGTAGTGAGGTAAACACCAAAGCACAATGGCAGATGGCTGATCTTTCTCAAAATGAGTACAAGGAAAAAAAAGTGGGACATCACGGTCTGTTTTTGATGGAAGTTTTTCAATACACTGAGCTTGAGAACAACTACTTGCTTTTATTTGAGAAGGTATCAGTAGGCTGTAAAGTAAAGGATTTGTCCCTGCTCTATAGATGGTGTTCCCATGAACAGTGGCCGATCCCTCCTTCAGGCTCTCTCACTCTCTAAGTCAGTGTCCCTGCTCCACCCCAGTAGTAAGTACCAAGATGACAACCCTGTGGCACTGTTATGCATGAGTCTGTCTTCATCTCCCTCAGGCATGTGGCCTTTGTGTTTTCAGAAAGCATCCTGTTGCACAGGTTTTGTCTGGCAGCTCAGTGAAATGCTATTCTGGTCTCATGGCTTCTTTGATAAGTATTCCAGCTCTAACTAACATGAAGTGTGTGTCTGCCTGAAGACAAACTGACTCTGTGCAGTGTGTTCACGTTTATATCTAACTTTAAACATGGCACAGTCTAATGCTTCAAGTTAGATTTGTCAGTACCTTTGTGATACTTCCAAGCAGTCTCTGCAAAAATGAATGACTTCTAATATGGAAATAGTAGGGGGGGGCTCTAATTTTTCAAAGCAACCCGGTTTACTGATCTATCTCTATCTATTACCTATTTATTGCTTTTTAGACATTTTGTTGTAAAGTGTTTCCATGAGATCTCATCAGTCTTTCCAGGTTGTAAACTTGTATTATATCACCCAGTTTTTGCAGAACATAGGCTAGTAATATTCTTCTGTATGAAAGGGGATTTAAAAAAATGGCTCTAGATAAAGCTGCATTTGTGAACGTTAGAAGAATGTCATTAAGATTTATTATGACAGATTAGTTAAAAAACAAATGGGAGTATAAATGGTTCAAGTCTGACTTGTCAAGTAAAACAAAATATATTTTCTAGTTCTTAAGAGCAGACGGTAGAAACTGGCATTTGCAGGTATCCATTTCAGTTCTGACAAGTTCTGTCTGCTGACCATGGCTCAGTAGGCCACGGTGTAGGAAAAGCTGCTTCTAACATATTTATTTTTTTGCTTCCCTGATTTTCAAGTGATGTTGCAATTGGTTAATGACAAGCTTATGATCTGATGAAGGTTGCGTGTTTCCCCTGAGCATGATGACTTCCTCACGTGAGTGTTGGTTAACTGCTTGTGTCTTGCAGAACGAGCATACAGCTTGCCTGAGCACTCCCGAGAGAAAAGGTAGGGTGCTTGTTGTACATGTGTGTCCCAGCTCCAGTAGCAGTCTATGTAGGTGCACACCTGATGAGTGAAGCAGGCACCTGCCAGGCCATCTGCATGCACAGGCCTACATCCTGCACAGAGCTCAGCCCCTGACTCCTTGTTTCTGGGCTCACTGTGATGTGCACGTCCCACAGTGCCATAGAATTTGCTCAGTGGGAACAATCTGTGGAGGCAGCCAAATTACTCCAAGGAAAGCAAGGAAGTGTTTGCTGATAGTCATGACAAGCTGGCGCACAGTCTGTGCTCTACATGGTCTAACGTGCAGTTGTGGAGTGGCTTGGTTTGGAAGGGACCTTAAAGACAATCTGCTTTTAATCCTCCTGCCATGGGAAGTGTTGCCTCCCTAGTCAGGTTGCCCAGGACCCCTCCATCCTGTTTAGTAGTATTCATTTTTATAGAAAGCATTCATAGTCTTTTTGATGACGACAAAAAACAAACAAACAAACAACAGAATTGAACACTGTAGTTGTAAATGTTAGGCAGCCACCATCCGGATTATTTTCCACTGGGATGAGTTGCTTTTACTGGTCTGTGTTCTAGGATTCAGGAGGAAGAATGGGATAAGTATATTGTACCTTCAAAAACAGAGTCTGAAAAATACAAAGTGAGTCGGACTTTCAGCTTTCTGATGAATAGAATGACGAGCACACGGAATAAGTACAAGGTAATTTGAGTTTTATGTATGTACTATTACTTATGGTGCTATGATCGTGTGATTTGTAAATGAGAATCTAAATTTTTATATAAAGATAGATCATTGTTTATTATAAAAGCACGAAATAAGGAGAACTTCAATCTTTATCTTTTAATTTTAAAATACATGCAGAATATCCTGAAAGGGCATAGTAGCTTTTCTTTTAAACAGTAGCTTTAGCCAAATTACATCAAGGGTTACCCTTCGCCATTTTTTCATATTATGAATAATCTGTTTTGACTCCTTAGCTGAAGTAGAAATATCTGAATTGCTTTTAACATATAATTTTATCTATTAAATAAAAGTTATGGTCTTGTTCTTGCAATTGCTCCTACAAGTGCTCAGCTCTGTAACTTCTACATTGAAACTTAATCAGTTGAATTTTCTTAATTTGATGTTAACAAGGCTTCTTGAAGGAATAAGTACTGCTTAACATTAAAGAGTTGCAGATGCAAGGCCTTCACAGCCAGACATATCTACTATGAAAAGTAGATTAAAACATTTGTGGGTTAATTTTGAGATACCTGAAAAATAGATTAACGAATGGCATCAGCAGCTTTAGAGGTGGATTTGTCCTGTTGCATTCTCCTGTGCCCCAGGATATTATGACATATGTGGATGTGAAGATGGCAAACTGCTGCTGCGGTGATACCTTTGAACGTGGCAGAGCTGGCTGTGCATATGTGTGTCCAGTCCAGCAGCCATACATAAGAGTGTGTCTGTGTGGTCTCCTAAATAATGATGCCAGAAATTCTCAGAGGAATGTATACTCACACCAACAGAAGTGCTGTAAAAATAGGCAAAAATTATTAAATTAATTAATGTTGTTAATTAATAGCTTATTTCCCATGTCATTTAATACCTGAATACAGGTTGTATAAGGTTATGTAAATATAGCTTTAATTGCACAGGCATGACTTTGCATGGGTTTCATAAAGAGATGCAAACATTGATACTTGTTTGGTTGTGTGTGGCCAGTCAGTAAGACTTCATAAATTTTGTTTTCTGGCTCTTTTGTTTTTGCAGGCTTATAACTGCCAGTCTTCCTTGATAAGGTTTGCTGGCCTACCTGTCAGTGTAAGCAATGCCATTAATGATGTTAGATAAAATAATATTGTATACTGTTTTAGGTCTTTCAGTACAGGAAATAAATGTTTCAAAATGTTTTGCTCTTAAAAAGAGAACATTGTTGTGTTTTTAAGGTTTGAATCACTTTATTTTCTTTCCTAATACTCCCCCTCTTTCACCTGTCCCCCTTCCCCTTTTTTCCTGATTGTGCTATTGGGGATGAAGACAAAAAATAAAGATACCAAAGACAAAGAGAAGCTGAACAGACATAATTTTATAAATGGAACCTTCTCTGGAATTATGCCATGTATGGCCTGTGAAAAGGCCCTCCTAGGAAAAGAGTCACTGCAGTGCTCTTGTAAGTACTGGTTTTCATGTGTGGATTTGCTGTGCTCTGAAACCTGCTTGGAGATCCTGTTTCAGCATTCTGTTTTAAAACAAACCTTGCCTGGATTTGGAAGTAACTGTTTTAGTAATGGGCTGAGTTGGGCAGGGGAGGGTGGGGAAGGAAAGCAGATGGCAGCTTCAAAAGGGACAGTGGGCATCTTCCAGCCCAGTACAACAGGCTCCTTCCCAGCCAGGTGCAGCAGCTTGAGAGCAACATCCAGGCTGTTTTAATAAGGGGGCCTGAAGGAGGAAGGGTAGTGAAACTTCAGAGTTAACATCATCTGCAGCCTGAAACCGTTGTTCCTCATCAACTTTGAAACCTACTTCTCTTTCAGATTGCAATGTGATTGTGCATAAGAACTGTAAGGAGTGTGTCCCTGTGTGCACTAAGGTAACTTCCTCTACCACACTATTCTTATTAGAATTGCTTTCTACAGGTTCTAGAAAAAATGGTGAAGGGGAAAAAATGTGTAGGAAATTTCCCCAGACCCAATGTCTATATGCAAGACATTACAAGGGTATTGAAATATTTTATGTGAGCATCATCGAGCACTGTGCTTGAACAAGAATTACTGGAAGAGGGTAAAGAATGAGTTTGAAGAGTTACTTGTATTTTTGAAAAATTACGAGGATAAGTAGTGGTGTGCCTTGAGGGTACTTAAAGGCTCAGCTGAGGGAGCTAGTGGAGATGATTGCCAAGCTGCTTTCCATCATCTGTCAGTGTTCCTGGTTCCAGAGATTGGAGGCTTGCCAGTTTGATTCCCAACTACAAAAAGGGTTGTAAGGAGGATCAGGGGTGCTGTAGGTCTGTCAGCCTGACCTTGGTGCCAGGGAAGGTTATGGAAGTGATCATCTTGAGTGAGATTGCATGCCATATGCGGCCCAGCTAGCATGAAAGGCAGGTCCTGCTTGACCAACCTGATCTCCTTCTATGATTAACCCACCTGGTGGGTGAGAAGCTGTTAATGCAGACTTCAGCAGAGCCTTTGACACTGTCTCCCACACGTTGACACTGTCTCCCACAGTATTCTCCTGGAGAAGTTGTCAGCTTGTGGCTTGGACAGGTTCTGGAGAAGTTGTCAGCTTGTGGCTTGGACAGGTTCACTCTTTGCTGTGTAAAGAATTGGCTTGTGAGCCAGGCCCAGAGAGTGGTGGTGAATGGAGTTAAATCCAAGTGGTGACTGGTCATGAGTGGTGTTCCTCAGGGTCTGATACTGGGGTCTGTCTTGTTCATTATCTTTATTAATGACCTGAATGAGGATGCATCCTCAGTAAGTTTGCACATGATACCAAGTTGGGAGAAAATGTCAATCTGTCTGGAGGTAGGAAGGCCTTGCGGAGGGATATAGATGGTCTACATCTTTTTGGGCTGAGGCCAATGGTATGATGTTCAACAAGACCAAGTGCCAGGCCATCAAAGTGCACTTTGGCCACAATAACCCCAGGGAACTCTAGAGGCTTGGGGCAGAGTGGCTGGAAGACTGTGTGGACCTGGGGTGTTGGTTGACACTCAGCTAAACATGAGCTAGTAGTGTGCCTGGGTGGCCAAGGCCAATGGCATCCTGGCTTGTATAAGAAATAATGTAGCTGTTAGGAGCAGAGAAGTGCTCATCCCTCTGTACTCAGTGCTGGTGATGCCACACCTCGAGTACTGTGTTCAGTTTTGGGCCTCTCAAAAAAAACCTGGCATTTTTATTTATATTGGTCATATATTTCTTTTAGTCATGTTAGAGCCTAGCACAAATATCTGCCTGAGTAGAGGACACTAGGACAGCTGAATTGGCAGTTTAAGTACTGGAACTGGTAAGCTATTTGTCAAGAGGAGACAAGGGCCAATTTCTGACTCATCTCAATGAGAATGAGTTGCAGAAAATGTTTACTGACCCACCTCAGGGGAAATACATTGTCTAAATATGGCAAGCTTTCACTACGGGTTGGAAAGTATAGCTTGGAAGGGGAATCAGTTCTGCCTCTGATTCTGAAGCTCCGTCAGGCAGTGTGTTGCCACAAATCCTTCAAAAATGCTCAAAAATGTTTGAATATAAGGCCCTGAAGGTTACTTCCTTTTCTTGGAGTCTTTGTGGCAGTATTGATTTAGAAATTCAGAAAGCAATTGTTCAGTGACTCTGTTTAGAGTAGACAGATTCAGTTTTGTGTTGCAGTACAAATAATGTTCTACTTTGTCATAGGTTTATTTGTTACTGGTTAAAATTAGGACCATAGTTTAGGATCATTTTCATGAGGCTCTTTTGTATGATCATACATGGAAGTGAATTACTAACTTGACCATTGAGTGTGTTGTCAGAGGTGATTTCACTGTAGTTTCATAAAATCATTCTTTTTCAGAAATCCCAAGAGAGGTACCATAGCAAAAGCAAACCTCAAGTTGGCATAGGAAGTAAGTATTTAGTAGACTAGTGAGTGTGTGTGAATATGGTGTGAATAAGTTAAGTCTCTTTTATGAAGTCAAGGGAATGACAACACAAACATTCCTTCATCATTGTTGTGTTTCGTTTTCATTTCAATTTCATCAGGAAAAATAGTTGCACTTCTCATATCTGATACAGATAAGCAGGATTTCACAAAGAAATTCAGTTGTCTTCTCACCTACTTAAAGGAGGGTGAATTTTACTAAATTTTGTTTTCAGTGAGACTGGAAATCAAATGTAGACGGTTTTTTTCTGTCTTGTGCTTTTGAGTATGGTATTCACTGTGTGTATATGTACTGAGATATCCCTGGGTTCAGGTTGTGATGTGAGGGTATTTATAGCTGAGGATTGTTTTCTTCCATATCCACATCAGAACTATTTCACTTTGCTGAGCGTCTTGTCTTTATATTCTGTGATAAAGCATCATGGACTTTACTGTTAGGGAGGGACAGTTGTGCTATCAGGCATAGGTGTATATGAAAACTGATTAGCATTTTACAGTGTAAAGCTATTGATGACACATTGTACATTGTCAAAATGTTGCTTTATGCTTTGCTTCACAGATTTGTCATTTGGAGACATTTCACAGCCTGGGTTTTCATCAGTGCATCCTTCTTCCTCTGTACCTATTGGACTATCTGCTGGAAGGAGGGAAGCCTTGCAGCAGTCCCATTCCTTGTCCAAAAGTGTCCCTGGTGCCAGTTTTGAAAGGTAGAGGACAGCTACCAAATGCTAAATACATCATTGAATATTTCTAGGAAAACACAACAATTAAATAAATGTCTTTTTTTTCTGTTTTTTTTTCCTTTGTGCCATAGAAGATCTATGCCATTTCCTGAGCAGGACTCTGAGGCTAGCACATGGAGGACCAAGTCAAGATCTGAAGAAATGTTACAGGCATTAGGGACATATTCTTCAATGGATTCTTTTGTGATGGAAGGTGGGAAGTATTGCACAAGTGTTGCCTTTTTTAACCCGTATTGCAAAGTGCAAAATTTGTAAGTTGATGTAGGAAGCTACTTCATCTAGTAGAAGGCAAACATCTATTTTTACTGGTTACAGTCAGGCCTTCATAAAAGTGATACAATCAGATACAACAGTCTTAAAATATAACTTTTTTTGTTACAGTAGAAGTGCAATTAAAGTAACTCTTCAATAACTTTTAGAATATTTTTGCATGTTATTGCCACTGGAAAATGGTAGGGGAAAGATATTTGGCATCCTTTTAGAAGCAATATACTTTATTTCTGCACTCATTAGGTCATTTTCATTAGCAGTGCATACTGCAAAACATTAACCTGTATCACTTCCCTCAGTAACCCCAAATCTTATCTACCTCTGGTGAACTGCCCACCTAAAATGGCTGCGCATCATTGTGAGATAAATAGAAATAGCGTTTTTTGTACTTAGTTGTGAGGTTGAATCTCTGAGTCAAAAAGCATTCATCCACAAAGGATGGTGCAGATATCCCATGCTAATTATCTGCAAAATGACCGGAAGGTCTCCAGAATCACAGCTACTTTTGACAATGTTGGATTTTGTATTTAAATTGTAAAAAGTTTGTCCAAGCAAAAAGGGATAAAAGGATAAAAGGATAATCTGAGAGAAGATTTTCTTTGTTTGTTCTCTTCCTTCGTTGTCATATTAGCATTTTGACACTTTGGAAATGCTGATGACATCTGGCAAGCTTTTCCTCTATAACACCACTGTCAGCATTTGCAGGAGTTGTTTGAAGCTCATCCCTATGATGTGTCCCCCTTACTTAATCAATAGATATTCAAAGGAATGTCCCTTAATGTTTCTCTGGTTGTTATTTATGAGATATACATTTTACCACAGTTGAGGTGGATTCGTCTCAGTGGACTGACATCAGTTCAGATGCACAGGAGTTTGAGGCTGAATCATGGAGCCTTGTTGTGGATCCGATGTTCTGTAACAAGCAAGAAAAGGATGTTGCCAAGAGGCAGGATGTCATTTTTGGTCAGTATATCAAAGCTTCATGTAGGTTTAAAAACAATTTATTGTAGAAAATGGAGGGAACCAGGCCTATTTTATGTCTGGTAGAATGAGTGGTTTGATTTAGAATAATAAGAAAATTCAAAGAACGTTTTTTGCCACAAATTACGATGTTTCATAGAGTTGAGGAAGTGTTGGAACACGCTGACTACCTAAGACACATTTACCCTGTTCACTAGAACTCATCCCATCTCCAGTTTAAGCAGTGGCTACCCCAGTCACTCAGTGCAGGACAGTTATGAGAGGTGCTCTAGAGCTAGATAAATTAAGACTTCTGACTAGTATAATCTATTAGGTTTGAGGCTAATACAGAAAAAGTGATAATGACTGTATAATGAAGGTGTGTAAAATGATTAATATGATATTTTCTTTTATACTGCAGAGCTGATGCAAACAGAAGTGCATCACATCCACACCCTCTACATTATGTCTGAAATATTCAGGAAGGGAATGAAAGAAGAACTACAGCTGGACCACAGCACGGTGGACAGAATATTCCCCTGCTTAGATGAGCTACTGGAGATCCATAGGCAGTTCTTTTTCAGAATGAGGGAGAGACGGCAGGAATCGTGTGAGGAGGGGAATGAGCGTAATTTTGTAATCAGCAGAATCGGAGATATCCTTGTGCAACAGGTAGAGAGACATCAGTTCTGTTAATTCCTTATGTATTCAAGGTTCTCAAACAACATGCAAAATTTAAAGCTTCTTTGGATAGGAAGAGGACCAAGATTGCCTTGTAAAATTCAAAGTTTGGCCCCTTTATGTTGGAGGTTGAAGTAGCAATAAGAGAAAATCATTGCTGACAGGTAACTGTTAGGAACTGGAGATAAACGCCTACAAGTGACAAAGTGATGAACTTGAGATACTGTTCTTGGTAGGAAGCTGCTCCCATAATACCACAGATTGCTGAAAACAAAAGCAATGGATTCACTTTGTCAGTGGCTAAGCAGAAGAGTGAATAATTAAAACAAGAAAAAAATAGATAGTCTGTTTTCTGTGCTCAGTCAGTTATGTGTGGCATATCAAGGATTGCTATTCATGAGAGGAGGGGTGGTCACTCTGTTTATACTAGCTGTACTCTTTTCTAGAACTGAAGAGATCAGATGAATGTGAATAAGCCTCAAAGGAAGTGTGTTTGCAAATAGATGAAGCGGTGTTACAGTAGTTAGTCTGCTTTATTGGCAAGAATGTAATGCTTGTACTTGTCCAGCCTGCGTTCTTCTTCTTGCTCCTAAAATGGCTAGCCTGTTTTTATTCTGCATTGGTAGGACCTGATAGTGAAATTCAGAGAACTTGAGAAAAAGGTAGCATATGAGTTGCTGTATGTATGTAAAATACTATACATTTCTATACATATTATAAAATACTATACATACTACAGTCTGTAGGTATATGCTTTTTTGGTGAGCACAATTCAACTATTAATTTCTTCAGTTTTCAGAGGAGAATGCAACTAAAATGAAGAAAATATATGGAGAATTTTGCAGCCATCAGAAAGAAGCTGTTAGTCTCTTCAAAGAGTTGCAACAAAACAAGAAGTTCCAGAATTTTATTAAAGTAAGCTTTCACAGGAGTATGATCACTATGTAGTTTTTACTTTAAATTTAGGATTAAAATAATATTTTTCATATAATAAAAAGGGCAAGATTTTTCCTTTTTCAAGAGAAAGCTGATTTTTCTTTCAATTTTTTGAAAGCTTTGGCATCCAGTGTGTGCTACGTGCATGTTCCTGTTACAGCATACCTTGTCCCTCAGGGGGGACAAGGACTGTTACTTGGGGATAGTTCAGATAACCCAACATTTTATTTTAGTTCATTCTAACACATTGAGATCATATTTGTTATTAGTCAGTTGGTGCTTTAATATGAATTTATTATTGATAGCATGTATTTGTGTCTGTGCAGCTGAGGAACAGCAATTTGTTGGCACGCCGCCGAGGAATCCCTGAGTGCATTCTGCTTGTCACTCAGCGAATCACCAAATACCCCGTTCTGGTTGAAAGGATATTGCAGTACACCAAAGGTGAATAAAAGCTGAACGTTGTTTTACGTCTGAAACTGTAGTACATTTCTAATGAAAGGAATATGTACTGTTACAATTTATTCAAAGGATGAAATTCACTGTTCTGTGCAGAACTAGAGCAATGAAAGTATCTATTATTCAGGCAGATATTGCCCAAACAGTGTGTCTGGTATATGAAGTCTTTGCCAAGGTTATGATATGAGAATCTCCAAGATTCCATCCAGATAAGGCCTAGAAGTCCAGAAGAACATGTTTTAATGAAAGATACTGAACAGAGCACGTGAACTAATTCAGGCATGTTCTGCATGTTTTTTGAAATGAATACAGTCAAGTGTCTTGTGAGGTTAGGCAAATGCTTCATAAATTACTGTTCAGCTTTTCAAACAAAGCATTAATTATCCTGCAGTTTTGTAGAGCATTTTATAAATGCTATTAGCTTACAGATATTGCCCCTAAAATGGGCTATAAATTCGTATTGTAGAAAGCTTCATATCCAAATGTAAATGTTTTGTACTTGAAGTCCTATTCTAAGTTTAACTCTTAACCAGAAGTGTCCTATACTATATGATTTACTTAAATTAAAAAAAAAAAAAAAAAAGTAAATTTCAACTGCTCATAAGTAGGTCAGAAATACTGACTAGTGAATAAATCTGAGGTGACTGTCATCTTTTAATAGGTAAATCAAAGGCAAATACCTGCAATGTCTCTAGGAAACATTGCCAGGTTCAAGTTAAAATTAGATTTATCAGTTTTAGCCTCACATTATATTCAATAGTTCCCAGAAAGCAATGAGTAATGCCTTGTCTTGAATATGTCAGTATCACATTGTTTATGTTTTGCTTCATACAGAAGGATCAGAGGAACATAAAGACCTATGCAAAGCCCTTCGTTTAATTAAGGACATGATTGCAGCAGTAGATTTGAAAGTTAATGAATATGAGAAAAGGCAAAAACTGATGGAAATTCTCAACCGAACTGAAAACAAAACTTATACAAAACTGAAAAGTGGACACATTTTTAGGAAGCAAGACTTGATGGGGAAAGAGAGGATACTTCTTCATGAAGGTTTAGTATACTGGAAAACAGCTACTGGTCGTTTCAAAGGTATTCCATCCTAGCACTGAGGTCCTCTGCAGATAACAGATGGAGATTGTTTGGTTTAAGAGTGTTTTACCACATTGTGTTGCAAACACAAATTTCTGAGGGAATGGTATTGAGAATATTCAACTAATAACTAGAAGCTAGAAGAGTAGCTCTAGAAACTGCTGCCGTATATAGATAACACCTTGTATGTTTAAAATAACAAGCTTGCATACAAAGCTTGGGAAAATGTGCTTTTTACATTTTACTCTCAGTTGCATTTCCTGCTCTAGTCCACTTTCCTACAGTTTGTAGTTTCATTCCATGACACATGTTATTGTATTGTACATTTGTACTGTTTACAGCACTGATCATCATGTACTGTTCTGCAGTTGTACTGGGACATAGGCAGTGGTAAAGAAATCCTGAAGCTACATTTGGCTGGATCCCAATTTTCGCACTCAAGCCTAGAATCTAATTTTCACATGTTGGGATTTGTTTTTTTGAAACGTTAGCTATTATTTGTTTTACAACTTTACAAGCCTGTATGCTCACTGTTATTCCATAAGTGTTTTCATTAGTAGAATGTTCAACTGCAAGCATATTTTAGAACGTGGACGAAACAAAACTTGTGTAGGGTGCTCTTTAGTAGGCTAACGTTTGAAAGCTTGGAGAAGCTGTGGGGACATTTGAGTGAGAGTTTCTTCTTTCTATGGGCCAGTGCTTTAGCACTGTGCTGCAGGAGGGTGGATATCAGGAAGTGTGGTCTTTTCCAGCAGACCAAAGTGATGGCTTGCCATTGCTTTGTGCAATACATAGGATAATCCAAGTATTTCTTATTTGGCTTTACTGTAGGATTTTGTGAGTTACTTACTGATCAGGATTTCTTCTTTTTCATAGTTAAAAAAAAGAAGTTAAGCGGAACATTAATATTTTTCATTAAAAATGTAATTTTCTTTTTTCTCATTTTAGATACCCTAGCTCTGCTTCTAACTGATATGCTGCTGTTCTTACAAGAAAAAGATCAGAAGTACATTTTTGCAGCTGTTGTAAGTATATTATCAGACTTGTGAATATATGTTACTTTTTTATGTACTACTCAACAGTTAGATCCTTTTCCATGTTATTCTCACATACTGTTTAATTTCTTTAATACTGATAATATATTCAGAACATAATATACCAGTAATATACCAGTATATGGATGATTAATATTCATTTCAAAATTGAGGTTTTTTTTTTTTTGAGAAGAGAGATGAAGATAACAGAAGGAGGTTTAGTGATACGCCTCATCTGATTATGAAGCTAGGAAACACAGCGAGCTCTTTCACTTATCTAAAATAAATTGTAACAAAAACAAAACAAAACAACAAAAAAACCCAACAATAACAACAAACAGAATAATAATTTTTACTGCAAGTGTGGTAGTAGTAAACACACATAGTATGCATTAAAGGTCATAGACTGAATTTTCCAAACTATATATATGCTATATAAATACAGTGTCTCAGTATCACTGAGCCTCTGGTATTTGTTTTTAGCACATACCAAGTGCTTTACTTATTCATGAATACTATAAAGTATTTAACAAAATGTTTAAATGAGATGTCTGAATACTCAACTCTTGCAAGCTGACACTTGGTGGGAACACAAATAGGCTGAGTATACCAGGATGAGAATTCACGGAATCACTGGATCACAGAATGGCCTGGGTTGGAAGGGACCTCAAGGATCATAAAGCTCCAACCCCCTGCCACAGACAGGGTCACCATTTAATACTAGACCAGGCTGCCCAGGGCCCCATCCAATCTGGCCTTGAACACCTCTAGAGATGGGGTATCCACAACCTCTCTGGGCGGCTGTTCCGGCACCTCACCACTCTCATAGTAAAGAATTTCCCTCTGACATCCTACCTAAGTCTTCCCTCCTTCAACTTCAAACCATTTCCCCTTGTCCTGCTCTTATCTACCCTTTCAAAGAGTTGATTCCCCTCCTCTTTGTATGCTCCCTTTAGGTACTGAAAGGCTGCAGTGAGGTCACCCTGCAGCCTTCTTTTCTTCAGGCTGAACAAGCCCAGTTCCCTCAGCCTGTCCTCATAGGGGAGGTGCTCCAGTCCCCTGATCATCTTTGTGGCTCTCCTCTGGCCCCTCTCCAACAGCTCTCTGTCTTTCTTGTACTGGGAGCTCCAGACCTGGGTGCAGTACTCCAGATGGGTCCTCACAAGAGCAGAGTAGAGAGGGGCAATCACCCCCCTGTCCCTGCTGGCCACTCCTCTTCTGATGGAGAATTACTTCAAGCAACTGAAAAACTGTCTTCTTCTAAAAGTGTAGAATTTTATGATAGAGACATATTTTTGTGTGTATTGTGACTGTTCTTCCCAGGATCAGAAGCCTTCGGTCATCTCTCTTCAGAAGCTCATTGTAAGAGAAGTAGCGAATGAAGAAAGGGGGATGTTTCTGATTAGTGCTTCATCTGCAGGACCTGAGATGTATGAAGTTCATACAAACTCCAAAGAGGAGCGTAACAGCTGGATGAGGCATATTCAAAATGCAGTAGAAAGGTAGAGAAAAGGCTTTTGTTTTCACCCTGGTAGTCCAAAGTGAAAAGGAGGTAGTTTGGATATTTTTGGCAGCGTGCTTTCCGTTCTTTGTTGAGTTCAGAGACCCCAGAACCTCATCGTCAGTTCTGTCGGACTTACCGTGTTACTTCTGATTTCTCACTGAACCAGTAGACCTTTCCTGCTTCTCCAGGATGTCCTTTCCTGTCACTTTAAGCTTCCCCTACATTTGCCTTTGGCACTGGATGCTTTACTGAATCTTGCAAATGCCCATGCATCCATTCTGGGTAAATCCCCAGTCTCACTTTAATATTTGTCCATTAGGTATGGCAGGGAAGACCTTGAGATGTGAGCCTTATGCTAAGCACCATAGACTTACAGTCTTGCCAGGATTAAAAAGGAATCCTTCAGTCTTGTTTATGCCTAGTTTCTGCTTTTTATAGAAGTGGGCAAATGGCACAGGTCTAGTCTGTACCAAAATTGGTTGATATTTTGTAGTTTCTTAAGAATGCAACACTGTACTGAAAATGAGTATATATTCAAATATGACTTTATCTGTCTTTCCTTCATTTCAACAGTTGTCCAGAGGAACAAGAAGAAGGAAAAATGGGTGAATTTGATGAGGACAGACGTATCACTGAGGCTAAAGCATGCAAAATTCAGAAATGTCAAGGTGCGGTACCTTATCTGCCACTCTGAGAGCTCCCATGTCCTGAGAGGTTAGGATAGATGAATAATGTGCATGTATTGGCCGATGGGTTCAGAATGGCTTAATAAGCAGAGTCACAGCAGAGAAAGCCGTAGTTGTCTGATTGTATTATGTGAGTTGTCTGAAAGAGAATAATTTTTTCATCATAGAATCATAGAATGGCTTGGGTTGGAAGGGACTTCAAGGATCATCAAGCTCCAATTCCCCTGCTCCATGAAGGATCACCAATCTCCATATCTAATACTAGACCAAGCTGCCCAAGGCCCCATCCAACCTAACCTTGAACACCTCCTTGGATGGAGTGTCCACAGCATTTTTCCAAATACTTTATATTTTTGTTACATTATTTTGAGCACAAAAGAAAAAGTGAAATGTATTTTTCAGAATAAATACTGAAATTATAAGATTATCCTTGAGGTCAAATAGTTTCCTGTTTACGGAAGTACCTCAAATATTCAGTAACGAAATGGCTTCACTTGTTTGTGGCATTTTCTTGTGGTTTATCCCAGCAAGCAGATAAACACCATACAGCCTTTTGCTCACTTCATCCCCTCCCAGGGGGATGTGGGAGAGAATTGAAAAAAAAATTGTAGAACTTGTAGATTGAGATAAAAACTACTTACAAAGACTGAAAAGGAAGTTAGTGATGATTTTATATATATACATATATACACATACATATAAAGCCCAGGACAGCATTTCAGTCAGCAGTATATGGCACAGGATATGTTTCCAGCCATCCAGTGGTTGCTTCCTCCACTGTAAGCACACGGCACTTGTCGTGGAGGGTTTGTGGAAGTGTGATATAATCAAACTGGCAAGCCTCATATTTACCTCATGTTTCAGTCATCATTCTCTGAATCAGAAAAGAATTTCCATTTGGCTTTTTTAATTGCAGCACATTTCACATGTATGGATAGCCTATGCTATATTGTCCATGGTCAACTCCACCCCTTGATCCTGAACCTACATATATGTTACATCTCTTCCACGATGGCCTGAGGTATCATGGACCCACAGAGCAAGAAATAATTCACCGTTACGTTGCCAGTCCAAATCTACCTGAGCCCCTTCAGTTCTAGCAGCCTGATCCACTTGCTGATTGTTTCAGTGTTCTTCAGTGGTATGACTTGTGGGTACATCTGTCTATGTGACCTACCTTTACAACCATGTTCACTACCTGGGCAGCAATATCTTTCCAAAGTGCAGTGGCCCAGAAGGGGTTGCTCTGTGCTGCCAGTTGTTCTGTTTCCATTGCTTCGTAGGGCATTTTCCTACCATCCATGTGTCAGTATGAAAGTAGAGCATTATACACTTTTCTTGTTCATCAGTGTCTAAAGGCAGCCGTGTGGCTTTCGCTATTGCGAACTGGCTTGATTCACCTTCTCTTTCAATTGCTTCTGCACCTTTGTTGTGTAGGGCTCTGTACAGCAGCCTTCTGTCTCCATGCTTTCCCACAATACAAGACCCATCAGTGAACAAGGCATATTTCTTCTAATTCTCTAGTACTTTATTGTACTACCTTTTCAACATGTCCCCTCCTCCTCTCACAGGATTTCAAAATCTTTGTCTATGATCACTTCCATGATTCCTGTGTGACTGGAGTTTCCTGTTGGAGCTCATTGTGCGATCAGTGCAGACCGCTTACTCCATGTAGCATCAGCTATATGATGTGTGGAGTGAACCTGCCCTTTGAATATCCAGCCCAGTACAAGCAGTCAGGTTCAAGAGTACCTTTGCTTCACTACCTGCTACTTCTGAAGCAGCTCAGACCCCTTCCTGTGCTGCCAGTATCTTTTTTTCAGTTGGAATGTTGCAGGTTTTGAAGCCTATCTCCAGCTCCAAAATCCTAGGATCAACCTTGAGTCTCCTTTTATGCATTCTGCCAGAGGATCCAGATGGAGCTATTCTTCCTGGCTATGGTATAGAGCACATTTTTTACATCTTGTCCTCCACCAGACTAGCCCAGGGGCTGCTGCATGAGCTATCTCCTGTTTTATTTGTTAGAAGTCTTCTTGTTGCTCAAGGCTCTGTGTGAAATTGCTCTTCTTCTGGGTCACTTGATAGAGAGGGGTGGCAATCAGACTGTAATCTGTAATATACACTCTCCAGAACCAGCAACACATAAGAAAGCTTGTGTTTCCTTTTTGTAGTTAATGGAGACATAGTAGTTATTTTATTGGTCATATCTTTGGGGATTTGATAATATTCATCTTACTATTTTTTCCTAGGAACTGGATTTACTGTTCATGTCCCTCGAGCTATCTTTGCTTTACGGCAAAACTGGTTTTCAGACAGTTTTGGATAATTTTCTTCCCTTTCTCAAAAATTTCCTTTGCTGTGTTGTCCCATGTGATGATGTATTTCAGGTGTTCAAGGGCCCTCCTCTGCTGCAGTGCAGTCTGCATCATTCCATGGGAAATAGTAGGACTGTTTTCACCCTGTGTCAGTTGATTCCAGGTGTACTGGACACCCCTCTAAATGAAAGCAAATCGTGGCCTGTACAAAGGAATTGAGAAAAACATGTTGGAAATATCAATTGTGGCTTGGCTGCCTTTGACTACTATTGAAGTTCTTATTGAACTTCTAGCATGTCTGGCATAGCAGCACTTGGTGGTGACGTGACATCATTCAGGCCACGGTAGTCCACTGTTAGCCTTCACCTTCTTTAGGACTTTCATGCTGACCCTATGGGACTACTGAAGGGTGAGCAAGTCTTGATGATTACTCCTTTGCTCTCCAATTGACAAGTCTGCTTATGGATGGAGATCAGGGAGTTTTGGTTGGTGTGATAATACCATTGGTACACTATTGTGGTAGCAAACAACATCTGCTGTTCTACTCTTAGCAGCCTCACAACAGGAGTCCTCTGAAAGGCTGAGCAGTGTAGACAGCTGCTTAATGTCCTCCATCCCCAGGGCAGCTATACCAAAAGCCCACTAGTACCCTTTTTGGTTCTTGATGTACCCTCTCCTGAAGTAATCTATACCAAGGATACATGGAGCTTTTGGGCCAGTTGCAGTGGTGTGCTTTTGCCACTCACTTTCAGTTAGGCTCACTTCAGCCTCCAGTACAGTTAGCTTTTGGCATCTCCCTGTCACTCCAAATACAGATAGGTTCTACCCCTTTATAACTTGATGGCATTGGAGTACAGTACATTGTGTGCTGGTGTCCACTAGTGCCTTTCACGCCAGGGGTTCTGATGTGCCAGGCCATCAAATCTGTCAATTGTGATAGAAGCCTGCCCTTATCCTCCCACGTAACTTGCCACCCACATTAACCTGCCTCAAGGTAGTGAGTGGTATTTTTACCAGTTTCTTAACTGGTAATAAAACTGGGAACACATGCAGAAGACATAGGAATAAGATTATGCTAGTTTGAATATCCAGGGTATACACAAAATTTTCAACAACTCTTTTAGCTTACTGTATTTGTTGAGAGAACTGTGAGAATGATGGCACTACTGAGTACAAGTACCAAATTAAATTGAAGACTGGTATAACATAAGCGCGTACAAACTAGCAAAATCACAAATGACCATGAAGCTCAGTCCTACCTTCAGAGACAATAAACAACCTGAGAGCAATTAAGAAAAATAAGCTTGAAAGCAAATAAAACTACACTGTGAACAAAAAGATCAGCATTGTGACCAGCAGCTGTTAAGCTGTTATACCACTTACAACTTTGTTTTAATGCACTTTGGTCAGATCTGTTGTTATCTCAAGTTTTCGAGTCCCTCATTGTTCACCACAAGAACTGTTGTGGTCTAACCTAGCAAGCAGCTAAGCACTACACAGCCTTCAGCTCAGTCACTTCTGCAATGGAATGGGGCTGGGAATTGAAAAAAGAAGAGTAGAACTCGTAGTTTGAGATAGATACTACCTTCTAAGATAGAAAAGGAAGAGAGAAGTAATAGTAATGATAATAGTGTGTGTGTATATATATATAAATAAATGTTTACAAAACAAGTGATGCACAATTGCTTGCCACCCATCAACTGACACATATTCAGACCCCTAGCAGTGGCTGCCCACCTCCAGCCAGCTCCCCTCATTTTTTAACACAATGTCATATTGTATGGGACATCCCTTTGGTGAGTTTAGGCCAGCTATCCTGGTTCTGTCCCCTCCCAGCTCCTTGTACCCCCTGGCCCTTGTCTGGCAGGACAGTATGAGGTACTGTAAAATTGAAATGACCTTGGCTCTGTGCAGTACTGCTGAGCAACAGCTAGATTGGTGTGTTTTCAGCATCGTTTTTCTCCTAAAGCCAAAACAAAGCATCGTATCAGATGCTATGAAGGAAATCAACTAAAACCAGGAACATTTAATCTTTTATTGTTTTTATTTTTATTTTTAAATGTAGAGTTGAATTTTGTTTCATTGGCTTCCCTGTGCACAATTTCCACATCTTTTTACTGCTGTGAGGAGAGAAATTTCAGCAGTGTCCTGCCTGGGGAAAGCCACAGGGGAAGGCATCCTCTACAAAGACCACATGTTCTTTGACACTGACACACCAAATCAGCATGTCTGCTGCTGGCCTGAGACAAGAGCTTTTCCGATGTTGCTTATTGTGAGTTCAGCAGAAGTCTCCAGATTATAGCCAAAGCCATGTCATTGGTATAAGGCAGTCACCTACCCGGTGTCTTTTCCAGTTTTCATCAGGAGAGACTATGAATGAATTCAATACCTGGACACTTATAAAAGACGTTGAACAAGTATGTTGCCTAGCTCTAGTTAGCAATGTCTGCGTGCTGTAAAGATTAGAAGTAATATCTGGAATGTGCTTTACTTGCAGGATAAAAAATATTAATACAGTGTTCAATTTTGGTTGACAGAATCATTGAATAACCAGGACCAGCAGATCTGCAGTTGCTTGGAAGACAAATTGCATATCTACGCAGAACTGGTAGATATGAGTGGATTTGAAGATGTTCATGTAGAACCTCACCTCCTTATCAAACCTGATTATGGAGAAACTCCACAGGCTGCTCCGTTGCTGGTAGCAGCACTCAGAGAAGGTAAGTTTGTGCAGGAAGTGTGCAGTGGTGGCTCTTCAGCTGCCATATGGACAGATATTTCAAGGTAATAAAGTATATCCATGTTGCCTTGTGCTACGATTCTTCAATAGGTGGCTCTGCCGAAGGTTGGCAGAGAACACAAGGAAGACTGTAAGATGCATGTAGTGGGGATATGTTTAGTGAATAACATCTTATTATAAACAGTCTGGACCATGGTGTTAGATTTCATTTGAGGAATGTTTCAATAACTGGTCACCTTGCAGTACAGCCTTCTGAAGTACAATAGGTGGATACAGCATGACACAGCATCTGCTCCCCTATCTTTACCTATGTTTGTTGATTTGCCAACAGATAAGAATCCTGTAGGGTTATGTACAAACTGAACTGCAGACAATCTTGACAGATCTTCCAAGAAATGCCTGCTGTGGGAGCCAAATTGTTCTGCACACTATCAGAGGGCAGATAGCCTTGCACTGTCTATGATGCAGTCCTCTGAAGGAATGAAAGGAATAATATTTGTGGGTGTCTTGTCTATTTGGAAGTTTAACTAAATTCCTGTTAAACTCAGCTGAAATGAGTCTTAATAAATTGATCAATATTCATTATAGGCTATATGGTCTTCGAGAGGTATTGCAAGATTGTAGTGTTACCTAGCGTGAGAGCTGTGGGCAAATAACCACATTTCAACTGGTAACAGGAAAGGTTGACCTCCGTCATCATTTGGAACTCAGAGAACAATGTTATTGATAGAATTTGTCTTTGGGTGGGGAATATAAGACAGGGATAAAATTACAGATGTCATTTTATCTAAAGTGGCAATCTATACTGACACACCTGATTCTACCCACTCTTAATTTTCACTTTCTTTCATTCTAATGTTATCGTTGTTATCTTTTCATCTCACATTAACAAGTTTACAGCAATGTATATAGAATTACTTCCATAATACAACACCCTAAGCTAATAGTAAACTCTTATGAGTAAAGCACAGTAGAGAGGGATAAATTTAGGGAGCACTTAAGCAAATTGGATATACTCAAATCCATGGGACAAGGCAAGATAAATCAAAGTTGCTCAGGGAGCTAGCCAATGTCATTTTGAGGCTGCTTTCTATCATCTTCAAAAGGTCACGGTGATCAGGAGAGGCTCCTGAGGACTTGAAGAATGCAAACATCATCACACTGTTCCTCAAGAGATTAAATGCAGGGTACTACAAAGCAGTCATCCTCACCTCAACCTCTGCAAAGATGATAGAGCAAAGACTCAACACATTTCCAAGCACATGAAGGACAAGATGTGATTGGGAAGAGCCAACATGCATTCATCAAAGGCAAATAGTGTCTGAGCAACTTGGTGGCTTTTATAATGAGAAAAGAGTATCACATTTTTTCTACAAGTCCTTCAACACTGCCTGTGCTGTCTGTAATATCCTTGCAGCTGAACTGGTGACATAAGGACTGCATAACTGCTTGGAAAATTGGCTGGATTTCTGGTCTTAGAGGATTATGATCAGCTGGCAATGTGTTATTAAGGGATTCTCTGAGGGATAGATATTGAGATCATTACTTTACAACATATTTATTAATGAAGTAACAATTGAATTGTGTATACTCTCAGCGAATTCATGGTTGACTGCAAACTTGGAGGAGTAATCAATTTAGGATAGACTTCAACGGATAGGGAAAATGGACTGAGTGAAGCCTCAAGAATTTTGGCAAAGACAAGTGCAAAGGTCTGCATCTGGGATGGAGTACTGTATGTGTTGATGTAGGCTGGATACTGAGTAGATAGAAATCAGCTTTACAGAAGTGCACCTGGGAGTTCAGTCTACAGCAGGTTGACCACAAGCCAGAAACATGTGCTTGCAAGCAAAGGAAGCCAACATCCAATTGGGAGAAGTGTTCCCAGCAAGTTGAGGGAAATGGTTCATCCTCTGTTCACTCATGGTGAGAAATAGTAGTAGTGTTGTGTCCAGCACTGGACTCCTGAGCACAAGGCTTATTGGAAAATGTTCAGCAAAGAGCACCAAGATGATTAGGGGTCCAGAGAACATGATGTTTGAGGAGGGGTGATAGAGCTCACTCCTGAAGAAAGGTGGTTTGATGGATGTTACTGTCTTCAACCACCTGAAAGGACTGTAACAGAGAAGGTGAACTTTTCCTGGAGGTGCTTGGCGGTAGGACAAGGAAACAAGTTGGAACATGGGGAATTCCAATAAAATAAAGGGAAATATATATACTATGAGGGTGGTCAAAAACTGGAGCATGATGCTCAGAGGTGTTGTGTTATGGCCATTCTTGGGCATACTACAAGCTTGTGTGTACAGGACTTTGAGTGGTCCAGTTTTGTTGACCTGAGGGTTGGACTGTATAATCTCTGAATATTCCTTTCCAGACTGAACTATTCTACAATTCATTGTCATTGTTCTGTGCATAAAGGATCTATTTCCAGGGCCTCAGCAACTGTTCATGTTTTCCTCCCTAGTTGAAAGTCTCCGCGTTGCTGTCACATCATCACAAGTGAATGAAACGGACAGATCATCAGAGGAAAGTACAGAGGAATTAAGTTTGAAGCACAGACTTAGTGCCAGTGAAATCTTGGAATCTTTCCCTAGTGGTGAGTAAAATTTGATGTTTTTATGTGTTCAGATTGCTAAAGTAGTTGATACAGGATTTCTTTTTGGAAAGTTTTCTCAGTCTGTGGCAGAATCAGTAGAAAATAATTTAATAAAAATTGTCTTTGGGCAAACACTCTGAGTAAATTGTCATATAACTTCATTGAAGTGAATGAACTGTATCCATTGCAGTTTTTCCATAACATATGTCTGCAATCAGCATTATTGAGTCCGATTTGTGAATCTTCATACATAATATTTATATGTTTTCTAGTCTTTGTTGCTTAGCTGTGCAGCAAATGTATATTGCTGTGTCGGCCTTTTTTCTGGCAGCCAATTTTTGTCAGAAAGCATGAAAATCAAGCTGTTAGTGGGATTGATATTGTGGTTATTTCAACTGTAAGAAGTACAACATAATGTTCTTGCAAAACAAAGGCAAATGGAGTCCTGTACACTTGCGGAGCATGTTTACTAATATGGCTATATTTTGAAATATTTCATAATTGAAATGCTAATGATTTTTAAGATAAGATTGTCCCACTTGTGCCATCCTGGCTTTGAATGTTGTTTTCCGCCAGCCTAGAATCCTTCAGCATTAGGTATTTACAGCATCCCATTAGTAGCTGTAAGAAAGTGTACCCTTTGTTTCTGCAGTCTGAATATGCTTTGATACCTTCCTCTTGCATCCTTTTGGGGTCTTATTTATTAGATGCAGAAATGAAGGAAGTTGAAGAGTCACCTGAAGTTGATTGCCCTATTGAAAAGGAAATTTCTGATGCCAGTGTATACTATAAGGTATTGTAACTGATTTCTCTTTCATGTTGCACTTACCTCTCTGGACATTGGGAATGTAAGAGCTGTACAGATTTTATGGAATATCTAAAGATTATTTTAAAATCTAAAGCGTGGGATGGGCAGATTTCATCAAAGTCCAGATAATTCAGTTTAGGAGAATTCACTGCAATTAACAATAAATTTATAAAAACATTTTAAAAAAAACACATAAAAACCATAATAAATCCAAGCACAGAACAATTTTCCTACCAGGCTTATCGAGCAATGAGTATGATGGCAGCCACAATGCTTTTCTATGGGCCACTTAAGAGCCTGGTTCTCTGCTGTCATCATTCAATACATTCATCCCTGTGGAGCTGGTATCTACTCCTCCTCCTATTCACAGGATGATGAAAGTCTCCTGCAGTGACAGAGACCTCTGCTAATGCTAGGAAGACATGTACATTGGAAGAACTTCATCCTGAGAATGAGCATATAAAATAGGATGGATTGTCTTAACGCCAGCTTGCTTCAGAATTTTGAATTAAAATAAAACACAGCAATTAGAGATCAGAAGAGAAACTGCCCATTTTTCAAAGTCCTATAGCTCTTAAATCTGGGGAAAAAGCAGAATCCAGTTCTGAGCAGAATTATAAATGGCAAATTTAAGGGAGCAGAAAGGAGTGCTAGAGCAAGAGCAACCTGAATTAACGTGAAAGTAAATGGAAATATAATTGTGTGAGGCTTAGATAAACCACAAAAGCAGTAAAAGGAAGAGATGAAGACAGAGGAAATGAAATGAAAAGTTTGCAAGAAAAGGGGATACATAGCATTAGGGTAGTGTCTGGTTCAGATCTGAAAAAGGGTGTGTGCCTGAAACCTTGTGTTTTCTAGGTCTTTCTATACAACTCTAACTAATTTACTTATCTTCCTATAAACCTTGCCTCATGTTCAGCTTTATGCCATCTTGCCTACCAGACTGCTGTTTTAGAAGAGCAGCATTAAAAGTGTGCATGAAAAAAAGAGTGGAGTATGATTCCAAGTAAGGAGTCACAGAAGTTAAGTTAAATGAAATGAAATAAAATAACCTAATAAATGGTGGTGGTGCTGGGAGTGGTCTGGGGGGGCTAAATCTGCACTTTGAAAATTTCCAGTAGTCCCATATGTTAATAATGCCACTGGAGTTACAGAGGAGACAGAGCCACATTTTTCTGAGAGGTGCACGGCAACATGGTGAGTATTGAAGATTACAAATTGAAGCAAGGAAAATTCTAACTGTACATAAGGAAAAAAATCACCGCGTGAGAAGGGTAATCAAGCAGAGGCAAGTTGCCCAGAGAGGCTGTGGAGTCTCCATCTTTGGAGATTTCCAGGATTTGACTGGAGAAGGCCTTGGGCAACCTCATCTAACTTTCAAGCTAGCTTTGAGCATCAGTGGATCTGGAGGGCCTTAAGCAAGCTTTTCCATCCCTGTTTACTCTTTCAGTCTCGACTGTTTCGGCAGCTGTTTTATCACATCTACCGTGTCAAAACTAGATTGACCAGGAGGTGGCAGAACGAGCAAACAAAACACGAAGGGGCTTTCAAAGGCAGGGGATGTCCTCCAGCCCCTGCCTTCGGATGCTGTTTATGCTGCCCTGAGGTTGTGGGATGGTAGCACTGGGCTTAGGCAGATAGCATGGGCAAAGAGCCAGAAAGCCAGAGTGAAAGCCCCCAGCTCTGGAATTAGGTGCATTATAGTATAGGAAGACCGTTCCCCATGCAAGGGTGCCAAGTGGGTAGAAGTGATAAGTGGTCCCCATTTCATCCCCCTGCTCCTGCCTTGCATCTCCAGGTGGTTGCTTGAGGAACACAGGCAGCTTGCATCAGGATTGGAATATCCACATCTCTGCTGCTTGTTACTGCTCTTAACAAAGAGGGAAGAGAGGCAGAGAGGTGGTCTTAGCTTTCAGCACAGGTTAAACAGCTGAATACGTTGATTCTGACTTATCTGGACTTAGAGGGCTTGTGCTGAAGTGGTGTGATACTGCTATATCACTAGGTGACTTGGTTAAACCTTCCTTTTGCTCATTCTTCCACTGTATAATTGTAAAATAATTGAGGTTGGCAGGAACATCTGGGTCCATCTGGTCCAACTTCCATTGAAGCAGGGACACCTAGAGCAGGATGCCTATGCCTATATTCAGACTATGTCCAGTCCTCAAGTGGTGCTGCCTTTACGAGACCACGATAGGTGCTTGAGTTAGCCACTTGCTGCCTCTTAGCCATACCAAAGCTAGCTGAACCTTTAATCCTTATGCACACCTCCTCTGTTAAATTAAACAGGCTTTATGAGAACAAAAAAACTGTAGAGTTGATCCCACACTTTTGTTCAGTTTTTGGGCCTTCCTTCATACAGTCTTCCTCACCTCACCCACATCTTCTTCTCTTGCTTCTTCACACTCCTCGTCTTCCTTGCCTGCTGCCCATCTTAGCAGGCCAGTGCAGGAGCACCAAATTTAATACCAGGCAGATGCAAAGTCTTTTGCATCTGCCTTGGTACTGTATAGCATCCTCATTATGTCCTCTGTGTCTGGTGGCAGAGCGAATTGTTTGGTTCATTACTACAGTAGTAAGTGGAGGAGGAGATGAAGATATGGGGACAGAAATATGGAGGGAGATGACGGAGAATGAAAGGGCTGGAGGAAATGTAGCACCTGGTGTTCCCTTTCCTCAACCACATCTTCATTGTGTTTTGAGGCTTGGACTTTATTGTTTTCATTTCCAGTTATTGCAGTGAAATTCAGAAGAGAACTTGGGAGAATCAGAGAATGATCAAATATTCTCCAAACCCTCCTCCACTCCTAAAAAAAAAAAGAAAAAAAGTAACAAATCATACAGGAAGTCTTTCCAGTGTAGCCTCAGAAAGGATTGTGTTTTATTTCTCCACTGTTTCGCCTTATCTTTCTCAGAGGAGCTGTTTTTCGTGCAGAAAGGATTATGGGTGGCTTCACCCCATAAATTTAAAAAGCTTCTTAAGAAAAAGGATAGGGTGGAAAGTGCAAAGTGGCTGTGCGCACTGCAAGCCCAACTGCAGTGGACAGCAGCCCTAATGCTGGTAGGCTTCCCAGTGCACAGCAGGCTCTCAGCCCTTGCTCAGCTCCCTGCACACCAAAGACACTCCCTGTAACCCAGTAACCCAGTAATGTAACTGCCATTAGCTTCTTGCAGTATTAATGCCTTGATTTCTGAAGATTCATGAGCTTTTTCATCATACTAGAAGTAATCTAAACCCATTCTGCTCAATATACAGAAGTCTGGTTACTGTATTTCAAAATTGTCAAGTAAACAAAGAGTGAATGGAAATGTCTTTTTTGTGTAGCTTTAGTCACAAGAGGATTAAAATTGTGGATGAAATATTTTTGTTTTTACAGTTGTGCTTACGATCTCTAGTGATTTCCACGGAAACTCCAATGTTGATGAATTATTAGTCTTCATAGGTTATTGCTTCTGTCTTTTTTCACCTACTCACAAAAAGGTTTGACTCAGCACTGCATATATTAGCAATGTGAATGTCTCCACTAGTAAAATAAAAAAATGCCTAGATGATACAATTGTAAAGAACTAGTTTTTAAAGCAACATGTATTTATTTTAGGAAGGAAGTATGATTTTCCCAGGATCTACAGGGACAGAGGTGAGTTTATTTAAACCCCAGACAGAGTGTAGTTAGTTAAGAGTGAACAAAACTTTGAAAATCTTTCTCTTTTGTTTTCTAGATTGTACAAGCAATCCAGAATCTAACTCGTCTCTTGTACAGCATACAGGTGACTACTCCACAATCAACTTTGTAGAATAATTGGATTTAGTAATTTACTTCTTAAGGCTTGTTTTCATCTTGCACTACTTTTAGTTGTTGTGTTATCTCTACTTGTTGTACAAGATGTCTTACCATATATTTTTGCGCTATGTTGGTGATTTGTTCCTTTAAGAACTGAATAATGCTTGCTTGGAGATCACTCCCCTCCCTGAGAGGAAGTACGTACAGTCCAAACATCTAGGGAAGAAGTAAGGTGATAGCTCAAATTGACTCATGTCATTCCATGTAGAGATTTTGAAATTTATAGTTCAAAATACTGACAGATGTAAGTATTTTGTTTAGAATATTATCCTGGTGACTTCTAAACCACACCTAGACCACTTATGTGGCCAACCAACCCTTTATAGATATTTCAACATCAAATCATTATTGTTATATTCTGTAGAGCCTTAGTCAGAAGTGTTGGGCTCTTTTTGACAAGTTAGAACTTTTTAACTTATTTTTCCTTAGGTGCAATTTTGAATATTAATTTTAAAATGTTTAATTTCAATACATTTAACTTTTAAACCTTGATATTAGCATACTTCCTAGCTGGAAACTTGTGGATTAGAAATTAAGTGGAAGCAATGCAAAAACAAAATAAAAAAACCTTGTAAATCAGGAAGAGTTTTGTAAAAATTGAAAAATAGATGGCTTAATACTGGTGGCAGTAAGGTAGGCTCAGAATCATGCCTTATGGTTCTGACCATGAAAACTTGCGTATGCTGGCAGTGCAGGTGCAGAGAGTCAAGCAGAGAATCCTATCATTGCTCTGTTCACAAAGCAGTGACCTAGTACTAGCAGGCCTTGTACTGAGGAAGAGCTGAGAAAAGTGGGAACTGCACATTGTGCGAAGTTAGAGACAGCTTCTAGAGTGGACAGCTTGGGGCGGTGTGCTGAGGAAATTCTCTGGGAACGTCTGCATAAGTAGCTTTCCATGTCAGTTCTCTAGGAGCAACTGTGCACTAAGCGCATCAGTAGGCCTAGGCCTTTCTTGCTTTGCTTTTAGATACCAGCAGTTTTATTTTATTTCAGTAGTGGATACTGTCACAATCTTCAGTGCAGACCGTGTCGCAACATCCTTGGTGAAGAGACATGTAGTGCTCTTGGTTGTGAAAAAAGCTACTGAAACTTCGAACCAAAACCATGGCTACACTGCCAGTTTCTGCTGGCATGGGTCAGGTGCATGTAAGGACTAAGATGACCTGGCTGTGTTGGAAGATGTTTGTAGAACTGTTGTTAGTAGGACTAAACTGCTGCAGATTTACAAGGAGATCTTTATGTCTTGTGTGAGCTGCACAGGAAGCAGTGCACTTTTCTCTGTATGCACCAAATCTGTCTTAGGAATACTTTGCTGAGTGTTGCATTCCCTAGGCCAATGCTTTAATACCTTCTTTAACCATGAAAGATTGTTTTTCCTGTGTCTTAACATCATCTGACAGAACAGGACCCCAAGTGTAACTGAGGCATGCAGCTGTAGCCTAAACATTATATATTATAACACCAGCTGCAAATCAGAAGCCTCATTAAATGTGCTTGAAATGTTTGCATGCTTTTAGAAACATGTCTTGGTATAGGCATGAACACAGAGTTCTCTGCATGAAGGTGAAACATTTTTATATAATGTTTTTAAACAAAAATACAGAAATGCGTGGATGTTAATATTTAAACATTTGTGTTTGATTTCATTGTGGTGTCTAGGCATCATTAGCTATCCAGGACAGCCACAGAGAGCTCCATAGGTTACTTCTGCAAGAGAATGAGAAGACCAGTCGTAGCCATAGTTCTCGGATACCCCTCTTCCTGGAACCAGAAAAATACCGTAATTCAGAAAAACAAAGGGAGGAGCTGGCAAACATCAACAAACTCCAGCAGCAGTTCCAGCAAGAGCAGCAGCGCTGGCTGCGTGAATGTGAGCAGTGGCGGCAAGAGCAGGAGGTGAGGGCAAGCCTGTTGGAGCAGCGGGAGAAGGCCTGCAGCTACCAGGAGGAGCTGCTGGAGAAGAGCCGCCAGGGGCTTGCACTGCAGTTGCAGGAGTTCCAACAGAGCCTGGAGAGGTTGCAGGAAGGGCAGAAAGTGTTGGAGAAAAAAAGGAACAGTATCAGAGTGCAGAAGAAACTCCTCTGGCACTGGAAGCATGGTCTCCAAAGCAACCTGTTGCTGCCCACAGGGAGCCATGAGGTATGTTTTTCTCCACTGTAACTACATCCCCAGCTACAAAGATGTAGAGATGTTCCCTGACAAATGGTCTGCCATGCCAGAATGTCTGTTGGATGATAGCACCATGAGGAAATGTGTGGTTCAGGCATATCCTGGGGCTTGCTTTTGACCTTGGAGTCCCGTGGAAGCCACAGTCAAACTGATGAGTATTAAATTCAAGAGATGAAAATTTGTGTTTTATTCTGCTTTACCAGTGTGTTTGCCACCTTCTGACAGGATATATCATGCCTCTCGCTTTTTGTAGGAAATCATATTATTGTAAAGCTTAAGGCTTGAAACACTTTTAGTGAAGGGTTTTCAGGTACTCTCCTTGCTCCTGAACAGCAGTGCTGTCCCCAGTGAGAAGCAGAAACTGTAGGAATAGGAATAGCCTGGTTCTCATGAAGCCTTATCTATAAGGCCCAACATAAGCTATATTGCTCCCCTGAAAGAAGCAGCCCCAAGGGAATTACCTTGGTATGTGGCTCCAGACTGGACAGTGAAATGGTCATTGATAGGTAAAGCAGTTTAAAGCAGCTCTAAGGCTGCTTAATCATTTCATACTGAAAATAGTTTTTCTTGCAGTTGAGTATACAGAAAGCTCTTGCTCCAATGGGTAGAGTCTTTTTTCTGTTACTGTTCTCTAAAGCACATGAAAATCAAAACAAGTCACCTGGATTCAAAGCCTGCTCACTCAAGCAGCTTTTTTTTTTCCCCCAGGTTTTCATTTTCATGAGAAAAATAGTAGAGCTTTTCTTCAGGTCATCTCCCTACTTCTTCAGCTGTCAGCTGACCCATCTCAGGCAGTGACCATTCAATGTCTTAAGCTTGTGCCTGAATGAGAAGGTGAAAAATTGGCCTCTGACCTCCTCCTTTTCATCCAGCTTTTGTGACTATAGCGTGAACATTACTTTTCTATATATTGCTCACACAACTCAAACAATGAAGGCACTGTGTAGTATGTGTGATAAAACTTTGACTTATTTGGCCATGCTTAAGAAGTGTATGATAAAATAAAAGCTAAGTTGCCCATCAGCTTTAATCAATGGGACTTTTGAACTCTTCTGAGGAGGGAAAGTTGAAGGATGACAGCCAGATGCAGGGATGGCCAGTATGTCACAGACAGAGACAAAATAATGAAATTCTCCTTTTCAAAGAGCCACAGGATTAAAATAGTTCTTAATCTACTGTTTCATTTGTGACACTGTGTTACATGTAAGACTATCTCACATGTGTTTTAATTTCAAATAAACTATGAGACCTGAATGCACTCCATGCCCTGGTCTTTTTCTATCCTGCATTTTCCAATACTTCAGCAGCAGAGCTGGAGCAGGGAGACTGAGAGCCAGCCCATTATTTTTGCCATCTCTCTGAGCCAACTACCTAGCTGATTTTGGATGGCCAAATATAATTACTGAGAACATTGCTGCGTTTTGAGAGGAGCCAAGAAAATGTATACCCAATTACTGCTGTTTGTTCCTGAGTGCATGGGAAATTTAACCTGTTTTGATATTAGCTTCTGGGAAACTAAATCACTATATGCTATGAATCTTCATTTCTGACAGTTAAGTGAAGGTATCCTAGTATAAGGGTTCTTCTGGTGCTGGACAGAGATAAAAATACTGTTTTCTTTTTTTTGTTATTCTGCAGATAATGGGACATGATCAGTTGGATAGCTTACATGGTGAAAATGCATTCTACTTAAATGAAGCTGTAGTACACGTGTCTCTAAGTGGCCTCAACAGATCAGATTCTTCTCTTGTTTATGAAGATGTTGTGTATGGGCTGGGCATCTCAAACTCGGATATGACAAGGAATTGTGAAAATCAGGTGGACCTCAGGGTGGATACTTCTTGTCAACCAGCGTTGACCAGTGAACTGTGGAAATCCACTGGCCCTTACCAGCAGATGTCTTTCTCCTCCAAAAGCAACAAGGATGCTTTTAATAATGGTAATTAATACCATATTTAGTAGTATGGGCAGAAAGTATAGTCCTAGAAAGGAAAGGAGCTTGGCAGTAGTGAAAGTAATCAGTTTTGCTAAAACAGTTGCGTGCCATTTTACATTCTTGCTGAGCATAGCTGAGAAAATCAGTAGAACAAAACACAAATTTAGACAGCTTTTGCAAAAAATGTATCCCTATTCTTTATTGGCATAAAGCTATGCTATCTTAGCATTGCATTGCATTGGAAATTCTCTGAATTCCCTGGACTTAAAACCATATTAATGAGAAACCCTAATCTCTCTCCTGTCACACTGAGTCTAGTTTTGATCTTATGTGGCCTCTTCATTCATTATGATGAAAGTTGTAGAAAAGCATGTAAAAACACATGTATCTAGAAATCATTAAAGACAGTGCTTTTGGTGTAATAGCTAAAATGATCTGATGAGTTTTTCCTGCGCAACCAGGAGATTGAGGTGGCACATGGCAAATCAAGACTGCAGCTGACTTGCTCCCATCTCTGAGCTGGCAGCATGGGATGACTTCTGTCTCCATGCCAGCTGCACACTAATTAGGTCGCAGCAAAGATCAGTGGACAGCAGAACTAAGTAGGATCAGAAGTTAAAACATACACAGGTACAGTGTTTCTAATACTCTTAGATCGAACATGCTGGAAAACCCTTGGTTAAGGAACTTGCTCCTTAGTACTCCTTGTAAAGAATTAAGCAGGCATCCACCACAGCCTTACTATAACATCATTCTTAGTATACAGATTGCCAGAAAAGCATTTTGTATTCAAAGCTGAGTATTCTCATCACCACGATCAGCAAACTAAGCTGATTAGTAAAAGAGATGAGTATTTCTAGAAATGCTTAAATAATTAGTGTGGTGAAACTTGTTCTAGTTTGAATGAAGCTGTCATTTTAGTAACAGGTTAGCTAAGGTAGTCTAAATTTGAAAGGGAACACATATGTGGGTTTAAACCTCCCAGAAGTGGATTAGCTTGCACTGGCAAGTGTTCAGATGCAAGCTAACCAGGATACTCTCTACATTAAGCCCACATGAGAGTGTCTAGTTTAATTAAACCGGCTTGCATCGGTGTAATTGCACTAATTCTCAGATGAGCTGGTGGTGCTTGTCAGTGTAAAGATGCCCTTCTGGTAACAGGGCACCAGTGTAGCCCCAGCAGCCTGGGGAACAGTGCTAGCTACACACCTGCCTGAGAGGGAGGAGCAGCAGGCTAGCAGAAATCTCTCTGGCAAAGTCAGGTCTGTAAAACCTGCAGCTACTTCCTTCACTGAGTCACAGAGCATCATTGGCAAAGCAGCACAGCAAGTTCTTGTGACATCTTGGTGGTGCAGGTTGTGTTGTGAAGCCCCTGGTGCACTGCTAGAACAGGAAAGAAGGGAGCCTGCCCACTGAGGGATGCACCATCGCATTTCACAGTCACATTTGTGACTTGGAGGATGACAAGTATGTCATGCAATGCATGAGTCTGCATGATTCAAGCTTGCTTCTGTCATGCATCTGGAGCTGCCATATGGGGAACAGGGAATGAGAAGAACGCTGAGCTTCCTCCTGAATGACAGATGGCATCTGAAGCTCCAGCAAGCTCTGTACATGGAAGTGAAGTAAATCACTCATTTCTAAGCAATAGGAATCAAGCTGAATAGCTTAAACATTTCATATTAGGAAGCAGATTCCTTTGTGATGCTTTCTGGACATGCTTTTTCCCCAGAGAGTTTAGCAGAGTTTAAGAAGTGCTTGTGTCTTTTCTTCCTGACTCCTGTGCAGGATAAAGTCAGCTCTGATTGCTGTGAATGGAAATCAGTAGGGATACAGTGAGGAAAAAAACAGAATTTTAAAGTTAGTTGAAATTTTCCACATTCTCATGTCAATAAAATGTGACATTTTATTTTTCTGCATTTTTCAGCCAGCTCTATGCATATCATATTTATCTTTCCAAAACCAGTCCTAAAAAAGAAGTTAAAATAGAATTAAAAAAAAAACAAAAAAACTGAGTATATCTTACTGAAAATAGCGGTGTATGGGTGACATACATATCCAGATCTTGTATATAATAATTTTATGTGCTCAGTACACCAATTTAATTTCTTGATTTTGATTGACTTCCATAGAATTAGTGGGCATTATATAAGAAACCTGGTCTGCCAGAAAAACTGTAAATTATTTAATGAAAAACACTACCTGAACATCATGTTGAGGAGTTAATCATGACGCATTCAACTGTATGTTAAATACTATGCAGTTTAAATGGGAATAACTGCATTCCTCCAGTGCATAATTTTCCATTCATATTTTCTAAGGTAAGACATGTGTCTTTACATAGCTAGCATCATGATTATGTATGATTGCTTTATGTGTATGGGAGTGAACTTTACTGAAGACCTTGGGGCAAGTTCCCACAAAGCTGAAACTGGCACAAGTACACTCACTAGAAAAGGTGTGTCAGTCAACAGGAGGAAAATGTGATTGAAAGAAAAATGTGTTAATGCTTTACACTAATGGTTATGAAATTATCTGCATGAAAGAAGACAAGTACTTTGGCTAATTAGGAATTGGGGAAGTATAGGTTTTGTGTCAGATCAGACTGAGAATTGAATAAATTACATCTTGTATTTAATTGACATGTCAGGTTAACTAGCTGAAGTCAGTGTCTAAATATTTACCTATGGATTCAGCTCTTTGATTTCAGGAATGAATGCAATTTTATTTCTTTGAAGCTATGAAGCAAATGACATTATAGTAAATGGCATTGACTTTCTTTTCTTTCATTTCTTCTTCTTCTTCTTTTTCTTTTTTTTTTAATTATTCAGATCTTGTATCTACAGGAACATAGCTGAAAAACAATAGATCTGGAAAACTACACAGAAACTTCAGTATGGGACTTTTTTTTCCCAAAATTTGCAGTTGTGTTGTTTGAAAATCTGTGCGTGTATGCACACAAGAAAATGAAATAATTTGTAGAAAAAGAATCTGTTTATTGAAAAAAGTGTCTTCTAGAGTTGTAAAGTATTTAATTCTCAATAGAAGAAACCAAAAACCTAAGCCAGTACCAGAAACAATGTGTAGTATCAACTTTGTCCTTCACAGGAAATTCCTTTCCTGTTCTTAAAGGTAGATTGTGCTAATTGTGATTGCCTCATTGGACCTGTTCTTAAAACACTGGATGAGATTAATTTATTTTCCATTGATAATATTTTAATTGAGGTTTAGAATAACACGTTATTTTTGGCTATTTAGACATCAGTCGTGGCCTAATGACATAGTATAGAAGTATTTGAATGTGTTTGCAGCAAAGAAACTGAGAATGGTCCTGCACGGACTAGGTTCTTTCCTTGTTGTCTCAGTTGATGTTGGAAGTTGTAAAGCTGATGGAAATGTGATAAAAATGTCATGAAAGATGCTTTGTACTACAGTATTAAAAGCCATCTGAAAATGTACAAGCTGTTTCCCTGTGGTTCCAAGTCAGCACAGGATTTTGGCAAGGGCTGTAGCAGAATAACTTAAGGCCTTATTCAAATAAGCATAGCTATTACTGCCTGCACTGGACGTGGTTGATGAGTTCCTGTATTGAGGACATTGTTGAATAATATGACTTTCATCAGTGGGAACCTGTTAAATAATGACTAACTTTTACAAAAAACATCATCACAGTTCTGCGTATGTGACCACTGTCAGTTAATTTCTGTAATGTTATGACTGTATGAGCTCCTTTTGAATACATTTGATTCACTCATTCTCTGAACTAATTATACTCTACACAGTGCATGTTTTACTAGTCTCATGTTTCAACAGCATCCTTTGCATCCAAAAGCATATCAGCCCTGTATTGTCTGTGGAATGGCATGGAAAGATGTTTTTTGGCCTATTTTGATACTGTTTTTCCACTGTATTTCACAGCATTTGCATTAGTGGCTCTTTTTTATTTTTTGCTCTGCATAAAGAGTGAATTCCCCCAGTTCTTTAACCTGAGAAACAGAGGGAAACTCTTGAAAGCAGAGGATGACATGACTGTGGATCTCTGGGGTTTTCAGAAAGCCTCCTGTGCAGATGTGGTGTTGATCTATTTTAAACTTTCTGTCTTTTAATTGAGTGAATATAAATCTGGGAACATCCAATTAATTCCACATTAAGAAGCTGCCCTCTGTGTACAACTTATTCTTTCTGCTGTTAACATGGGTGGCTGCATAGGTAAGCGAAGGACACAGCCCACTTTGTGCTCAACTTTATTATTAGAATAAAATGAAATGGAAATATGTAAGATTATGTAACTGAGTAACATCAGCACCCATATCTCTCAGGTTCTGAATCACATTGATTTAACAGAAGGAGGAAGACCTTAGTGCTGCAAGTGATAACGGGAAATTTGTTTCCTCTTTGTACCACAGAATGCTGAGTTTCGTACTCTGTCATTAGATATCAATATCTATGGGATACTTGCTGGACATGAATCGCAAGGAAAATATTTTTTCCTTTTGGGAGTAACACTGCCATTTGTTTAAGGCAGATGGCAAAAGAGATTAAATCACATGGCAGTGTGATACTAAAGTGAAAAATATGTCACTGTATGGCATTTGCAATTAGTGTATTTGAAGTAATGCTTTTCAGCTCTGCAGTATAAGGGTTTTGTACTTACGTTACTAGTTTTCTCACCTCTAAATACTTCTCATTGCTGAACGTGACCACAGTAAGTGCACTGGTATTGCATTTTTAATTTTTAATTTAACTTTTAATTAAGTCAGTTAATGATATTCTGTTTTTATTCTGTATGCTGATTTAAGTACAGATTTTCCTCTGTAACGCCTGTCAGATTTTATTCTTTTTAACATCTTCTCATTTATAACTCATTCATTAGGAGAGAAGTTTAAAATAGTGCCGTGTCTTCAAGGTGATGAAAATAGAGTGGAGGTTGTCCATCCTGTCTTTTGGGGTACCACTGAGTAAATGTGTACTCAGGCATGCCTTGCCTACAGAGTTCATAAACAGCAACAGAATGATGGCCAAGTTTTTCTCAGTTTGCTCCTATTTGTGGTTCTAGCAATTTCAGTGCAGTGTTTTTTGAAGCCAGTGGAATTACTGGCATCGATGAGATTGGAATGGTTTGGACCCTCATCTCTTATAAGCAGATCTGTTCTTTACTTAAATGAGTTTGCTCTAGTGAATCTGGATTTCAGGAACCTGTGAGGGGGAAAGGAGCAAGTTTTGAAGCAGAAGATGGAGGGAGTCCTTTGCCGAGAACAGCTCCTTCTGTTTTGTAGTCAGGCAGGTGCCGTTCAGGGCTGTACAGAGCTGTGACTTCAGGAATACGTCTGCAGTGAAAGGGGTGATCTCTGAGGAAAAGCAGTCACAAAACAATAGAGCCTTGCTAATTATTGTTTGATGTCAAGAAGGTACCCTGGGAGGTCCGTGTTTTCAATAGATAATGTGATCTGTGGGTGGAGGCCTGGTTAGGTGCCCTGCTTTAGTACATTAAAAATGTTTTATATATGTTTTTGTATTGCAGTTAGAGCCTGAAATAGATGCACAAGTATGAATAAATAATCCATCCTAATGGCTGTAAGAAGCTGTTTATAAATGATAAAATTTTGCAAGATAGTGAGTATGCAAACACACCCAGGAAAATCATGTAGCTGAATCACCAAGTGTGTCTGGCTTATTTTGAAGAGGACAATCTCATTTTAATTATTTAGTATAGTGCTTTACATATTCCAGGAAATGGCCTGTAGCATGGTGTGTAAAAGTAATGAAGCCTTAGTAATATGAAACCTCCTTAGCAGCATCTGCTGTTAAATATTTATTGAGAAACTGGGGAAGATTGTCTGTCTGCCTTCTACTGGCATTCATCACAGGAGCACTCAGTTGCTTTCCACATAAATTACATTGGCATTGGCCAAATTGCTAGAGGAGATTTCATGAAGTATCTTGTTCTGCTTCCCCAGATACTGCAGAAAATTCTCCTTTGGGTGCAGATTTTTGGTGGAGCAATAAAGGGGAGGAATCTAATGCTGCTATGGAAGTTGTTTTTAAATTTAATCTAATAGGAAGATCTCTGGCAGTAACCTGCTGAGATTCCTTGGGTGTCTGTCCCTGGAAGTGTGACCTAGAGCTAGGACATGAATGCTACAAAAATTAATGTGATTTGGCTTAGGGTCTGTCATGCAAAAATCAAAGAAACCCACGTACCTTTAAAAGTTGTTGAATATATTCCGTGTTAAAGAATATATGACAGAGCAAGGATGAAAAGAAAGGTGCTTTTTTTCTTTTAATTGAGTTTGAGAATGACATGATGGTTATTGCTGACAGCAAAAACTGCAGAGAGGCTGTCTCCCATGCAAAGGAGCTTGCCATTACAGCACAGCAGTAGGGTTGGAAATTTTAGCCTGAATCTCAAATTGAATGGAGGAAGGTATTTTAAAATGTAGCATCACTTTTTCCTACAATGGAGAAATAGCCTGATTAGTGCTGGAATGAGACCAGAGCAGAGCTGCAGCATGAAGTGAGGGGATGGGAAAGCACTGGAGGGAGTGGACCAAAGCAGTATCCCAGGATGATGCCGCAGAACTACAAAAAAAACTTGTAGTAAGGACAAGGTGGAAGGAGGTGGTGATGAATTGAGATGTACAGGTAGAACCAGAACTGCCCACAGCAGTGCTAAACAGAAACAGAAGAAAGGCAAGTGAACATGAGTATATTCTTTTTACTTGAGAAAAGCACTTTGCTGGAGAAATGAAGGCACGTGCTTATTTGACAGTTGTGCTTTACTCTAACTTTCATGTATGGTCTTCCATTTAGCTTTTATGCAAACTGTTGTTGCAGCAGTTAGATGTTCACAGAACGTTTAGCAAGCAAGTGAAGATGGCATCGATTTCAAAATATTTGATCGTGCCCTGAAACTTCCTGTGCTTACAATGCAGAACTTCTAGAACACGCGTCTGTTCAATTTTTGCTTTTTTTTTTTTTAATTTTATTATTAATTGACTGCAAGAAACAAGTGTCAGTGTGTATACTTCCTACTAACTCAATTAAGAACAGATAAAAGTGGCTGAATTGAATTGCACTTAGAAATTAGTGGACATTTCTCTGACTTTTGAGCTCAGTGGAGACCAAGTATCTCTGTGACAATCTGTTAAGAGGCTTCTGTCAGATGCTCACTCATAGCAATGCCTGTATTTTTTCTGCATTAATCACTAAGCAGGAGCCTCTATTAGAGAGTACAATTAGCATGTAATTGATTTGAAACAAGTGGTTTGCCTTATTTTTGCTTTTGCAGCAACTCTCTATATTGGCTTAGTATTCCTGCACCACTTACTCAGAATTTTTACATTGTCAGCCTTAAAGAGTTAAAAAAAAAAAAAAAAGATGGAGCTGGCTTGTTGTCAGGAAAGTGCTATATAAAGCCAAGGTGATTAGGTGGAGGCTTCAGAGTGTATTATGATGTCCTCCCTCCTCCTCCTCCAGCTTCTGTTACGAAGCGGTGCCCTCATTTAGGAAAATGTTACCGAATTTGAGAGCACAGTTCCTTTGTATTGCACCTGAGAAAGTGGCCAAAAGCGAGAGTCAAAACTGTGTTTTCCAAGGTCTTTGATTTAATTCTTATTTCAAAGCAAACTTGAAGTTTTGTTTTTTTTTTTTTAAAGCAAAACACAACACCATAAAATATGAAGTGAGGTTAATCAGCACAGTAATGCCTGTCAGTGGTAACAGAGAGCTCAACAGAATAGTTTTGATGTGCAAATCTTGCTTCAAAGGGAGTGAATTCCTGTGCCAGAGATGCTGTTTTTCTCAGTGCTAATGCTAACTGTGTCTTTGGGAGGGAAGGAAAGGAGTCTTCATGGCAGTGTGTTACTTGTGGGGTGCAAACTGGTGTGGGCTGGCAAGGAAAGCATGGAAATTTGTTGGCTGGCGGCAGAGAGGTGAGCTGGTTTCATCTGCTGTCAAACTCTTTCAGTCTGTAACTTTACCTGACAATTCTCCAGCAAGTATCCAAGTTGGAGCTTTTACATTCCTGGCTGCAGATTGTAGCTTCAGCCTGCTGGTCTTGTGTCTTCTGCAGATCATGAGGGCAAGCAGATCAGAGGGAGATAGCTGCAGATCACCCGGGATGTCTGCATGAGGACCTTGAAGGAGGAGGCTCTGAGTGTTTACCTGTTGCTCTCACTTTTGTCATCAGTTGGATGGATGTCTGCCTCTGCAGAAGTGCAATCTGTGGCCATGCCAGCATAGCACGGCTCTGTGCAGGCAGCTGGTGCCATTTCTTGTGATCCTCTGTAGGAAGGGTGTTCTTAGGGTTTTATGGTTATTTTCTCTTGATCACTTGAGTGCAGCTGTGTTTAATGAGCTGGAAAAGAAGCAGATCAATAAAACATGTGTTCATTGTTAGCAAAATACCTGTTGGACCATGCGTTTGTCAGTAATTGACCATCTAATGCTTCAAAGCTTAGCACAAAGACAGTTTAATAGGGAATTCATACCTAAATAAATTTAGATTAAGCAGAAGCAGACAGCTGGCAGGCAGTGTGCCCTGCCAAAGTGGGACTGCGAGCATTTAATGCAGAAACAAGTTACGATTTCATGTCAGACCTATTTTTAAGTCTCTCTTATTGATGTGCATTAAAAAAATAGCATGCCAAAAACAGTTTAGAAGCTGTGTGCTTTAAATCCAACACGGCTGATAACATAGCTCTGTATGGAAGTTAAAACTTAAATAATTTTGACCTATGACATGCTATGAACTGGATGTTAGAGAGGTATCACTAACAGTGTCTGAGACTGAGATGCTTTTAAATATTGTCTTTGATATAACCTTGCTATAGATACTGTTTTTGAGCTGTAATAAAAGAAGAGGGCTGAATTGTCTCATGATCTAAAACCTGGGGCTATAGGACAGGCATCAGAGAAAACCAGAAAAGCAAATGCCATTGTTTTACCGAACCAAGAGCTAAACAAAGAACAGAAACACGCGGAATAATGACTTCTCTAGTAATTTCAAAAATCCAGGGAATTGACATGAAGAAGAGTTACATTTCAGACCTTTATCATCAAAGGCTTTGGATTCTTTTTTGTTCTCTGTCTCCTAACAGAATAATGCACCAGAAGATGATGAGACTAATTAATCTAGAGTCTAGTAAAGCCTAATTGGTCATGTACTTTTTGTGAAAAGACCTCTGATTCATGAAGGTGCTTGTTTGCCTGAGAAATGCAGTTGCCGCATTTTCCTGTTAGGATTGGTTACAAGTAAATAGTGGCATTAACATTCTCAGATTGATTTCCTGCCTTACTTATTCAGTTGAGGAACAAATCCAAATCCTTTTTCCATGGTAACTTCAAGGTCAGAATATTTTCCAGGTGTTTGCTGAGAGCTGGAGTCTTGGTCACACCGTGGTGAAGGGGTGAGATGCTCCAGCAGGTTAGATGTTGCTGCGTGTTGTTCAGCAGGAAATTCATCATAAATCTATCACATTAAAAAAGTAATCAAAACCGATCACAGTGCTGTTTGCTGGGAGAAAAGGGAAAGAGGCTGAGATGCTTTGAGTTCCCTGGAAGTCGGCTCTTGCTAAGGAATCTGGGTGGAAACCTTTGGGAGCATTCTTACAAAGAGCTGCCCTATTGTTGCTGAAGGACACTTCCAGTGGAGCTTAGAGGAGCTAGGCTGCCATTTGCTATTGAACTCTGATGGCAAATGGGAGCCTGTTTCCCTTGAATTCCTTTGAATATCCCAGTCCTGGTAGACTTAGCACTGTTTTTTAGGTGTCTGCCTGTGCTTTGCATTATGCATGAGTGCCGGCGGGAGTAGGGGATTAAATACAGCAGCTCTGCCATTTCATATAGCTCTGGCCTTAAGTTGATGTGTCAGCTGTCAGTCCAGATGAACTTGGTATAAAAACTGGTCATTAGAAACAAATGGTAAAACCAAGACGTAACTCTATTCTGTTTTTTCTGTTTTTTTTTTTTTTTTTCCTTATCCACAGATGAATAATTGTTTTAAAATTCTTTAACATGTTCGTTGCTCAAAGTGGCACATCTCTTTCTTCTTATAATGACATTTTGTTTTCTAAAGAGGGCCAACATGTGACACGGGTTTCCAAAAGTCATAGCAAATTCACACAGTGTGTATTTACTGTTTATGCAATATAGTCCATGTGATGAGTTCCCTTTTTTTCTTTTTTTTTTCCTCTCTTTTTTTTTCCTTTGCTCTCTTTTGAAAAGCACTAAGCATCCAACCTGTGCTGACCTTAGAACTGACTCAGTTTTGAGCCAGAGATGTTCTCAGATCCTTTCCAATGTGAATTATCCTGTGATGCTGAAAAATTGGGGTCAGAGCTGGAAGAGAAAGGGCTTTCTATTTAAATACAGACACTTGAGCAGGGATTGCTGCCTGAAGTGTTTTCTAGCACCTTGTTAACATCATCCCATCCTCCCTGTAACAATCACTGTGGGCACTCCAGGCTTACCTGCAGAGCTCTTGTCCTCCGAGAGGGAGAGGTGAAGGAGAAAATCTGTGGCATTTATTTGATGTGGAAATGCTTACATCCTGTGACAAGGACAGAAGGTGAGAATCAGTGTGACTAATGAGATGTTTACTCGACTTCCCACTACCAGCCCCTGACCCTGTGTTTGTTTTGGTATGTATTGATCTCAGCTTTGTGCAAATTAGTATTGATCTCAGCTTTGTGCAAATTCCATTGCTTTGTCTTTCACCTCTAAGTGGTTTGTGCTATGCCAGCCATCCTGTCTTTTGGTGTTACAGAAAGGGTAGGATAAGGCACTTAGGAAGCAGAATGCCACATTTCTCATTTCCCGGATCATGCTTTTAGCAGGAGCTTTTGGTTCTCTGCGTTGGAGACCAGATCCTGTTCTGAGAACTGAGGTCCTCCTTGGAAATGATCTGAAAGCTGCCTCACAGGCTTGTGTTGTTATTTTTGTTGTCTAAAAATATACTTCAGGGTCATAAAGTGCTTCTTTGCAGTTGCCTGGTACCTGGCCTCATTGTGCTGGAGCTGTGCTCTTGGAAAAGTGAAGAGGAGGCTCACCAAAGGCAGATGGTCCTTATTGGCCCAGCTCTAAATCCGCTCCAAGCCATGGCTGCCCATCACAGCACTGCAGAGAGGCTGGGCTTTGGTTCCCCAGTGCCGCTCCCTGACTGCCAGCTCAGAGTTTCTGGGCAGTCCCTTGCCAGCAGCAGCCCCTCCACCTGTGGCTTATCACTTACTCAAGCCATTGTCTCTGCTTGCATGACAAACCGCATTGCCTCCTACCAGGCCCGTCTCTCTGAAGGCAGCCTGCAGTGTGGCACCCATAGCAGGATGGGGCTTCAGCCTCGGGATGCCGTTCCTTGGTGAGGGAGAGCCTGGTGCCATCTGAAACCGTTCCCTTCCCTCGTTTGCTGGAAAAGCAGATCCTTTCCACCTCGCCAAAGTGTACATCAACCGTGATAGTGGCTGGGCTGCCACACCCTGGATCACAGGGTCACAGCGTCACAGAATATCTGGAGGGGACCCATAAGAATCATGGAGTCCAACCCCCTGGCTCCACATAGGAATACCCCAAATCAGTGAGAGTGTTGTCTCAGAAAGTCTGACAAGCTCAGTGCCATGACCACTGCCCTGCAGAGCCTGTTCCAGTACCCGACCACCTTCTGGTGAAGAACATTTTCCTGATATCCAATCTGAAACTCTCCTGCTGTTCAGGTTCTTAGAGTGCAAGGGCTTAAAAATAACAATAATAAGAGAATAGAAAAGCAACTAGACTGCCAAGAAATTACTTATTCCAACAGTGACAGCATGTGATTTGTTTTTCCAGAACATTGTCAGTTTTCATTGCTTAGCTCTGCTGCTTAGCATTGTACCAGTTCATGAGAAATGGCTTGGAAACAGCTACTGCTTTAATTGGTGAAGCAATTACTCTTTAGTTTTGATGGTAGAAAATAACCGTGTGTAAGGTGTTTCTCTTTCTTTTCTAGGTTTCTTCAAATTTGTAATTAGGCTTCTCCAATTATGTACTTCATAAACTTTGGAAGAAGATCTTTCACATAAATGCTTACTGCCTGATATTTTTATGCATGTAACTTCGTTAAGATGAACAGACTCACAGGACTTGAAAGGAATATTAATGTGGGCAAAATTGCCCTCAGTACAAGTGTTCAGAGATTGAGGACCTTTCACTCTTTTTACTAAATAAATAAAACTGAAGCATCCAGCTTGCATAAAAGACAAGCAGGTGTTAGGATATTTCTGGTTTCTTGAATCTGAGTCAGCAAATTGTAATCTTTTTCTAATATGGCTATTAAAAAAGAAGTGCAGATGTCAACTAACAAAGCTAAGCTGTTTGAGTAAGGAAGTCCAATCCTTCTGTGTTACATTCTGCAAATCCAGAGTAGTGCACCTGCAATCAAAACTTACTGTGGATTTTCGCAGAGACTAAAACAGATCCCTTAAATGCAGTGTAAAACAATGAAAGAAGGGGAATTTAGGCTGCATTTTCTCGCATTCTGTGTCACCCTGGTACTGACCACTGATTATATATAAATACCTTGGCCCTGGCACCTGCCCTGCAGTCTCAGCAGCAGGTACTACATATTTGCACTGGAGTGAAGTACTGGAGGCTCTTTGCTCTCAGAGTGGAGAACATACTGAAGGCAGTGCAACAGTACAGTGTGTTCCTATACACTTTCCCACAGCTGACTCCCACTGCTCTGCATTCCCAGTGGTAGTGAGCAGCCTGAGTTTTGTAGGGTGCCAGCAAACTTATGTTTCCATAAATTTGATAAAAGAGACTGGTGAAAGCTGCATGCATCATGGGAGAGCCAGCTGTGGGCAGGTATCTTTGTAAATCATGATCATTTAGAGTGACAGTGAGTAAGAAAAACAATTATCTTCTTAATAAGAGATTTCCATTGCACACAAGAGAGAAGGGATGAGGACAGAGGTGGGCACAGAATGTCTTTTTAGTTTCTGCATGAGTGACAGAAGGCTCAAAGGACCCAATGCTGGGTTTGCTTGCTTCTGATATTAGCTGTGGTGGCATGGGTGCCAGGCTCTGCTTCTTCTGTGGAGTTGTTTTTCCAAAGCCCTCAATCCTGTGTAGTAGCAGAAGTTGGTTGAGTTGGTTCTGTAGTAATGAGAATGGGCCAAGTATTGCAGTTTGTCTGTCGCAGGCTTTTCTCTTACCAAATATAATGATATATGCTCCCTTCTCATGCATCTTGTTTATATGGGAAATGCTGATTTGTAGAAACAAAGTTGCAGAAGAGCTAACTTCTATAATGTAGTTCCTGATGTCCTGAAATGGTACAGGAAGAGAATTCAGCCATGTGGGGGTTTTTTTTGTTGTTGTTGTTTATTTACTTGTTAGTTAGTTAGTTAGTTAGTTAGTTGTTTTTTTTTTTTTTTTTTGAGTAACTTACAGGTGATTGCAAAAGCTTTCAGAGCTCTGCAGGAAAAAAAGTGCCTGATTCTCTGCATGTGTAGGAGAAAATTGGGAAGATAACAAATGAAAGGTCCTGTGAAATAATTTTGTAGTGCTTGGGTACAAGTAGCATTTCCACAGCGAAAGGACTGAGACAAGAATAGAGTAAGTAATTTGCTCAAAGAAACAAAGATGAAATTGGTGGAAGGAACCGACTAGTTACATATCTGTTACAGACTGCAAGTGCGAGTCAAACAGTCTCTTAACTGGACTTTGCTAACTTTCGCATCCATAAGAAAATAGTCTTGTAAATATAATTTTGTGTAATGATGGAAACTATATTAATTTTAAAACTGGATTATCTTACTAAGAAGGGTACTGATTATCTACAGTATGTTTCCCTCCAGCCCAACTCTGACAGTCTGTACATACATTTTCATTTGTGTGTTTCTGGTTGGCAAAGTAGGGATGTAAATGTCTTTTACTGTAAAAATAGTGAGACTGATCCAAGTTCTTTCATGGCAATGGAAAGACTTGAACGGATTTCAGTAGTTTTGGGCATGCTACTTCTCACCAGTCTTTCATATAATTAAATAATATAGGAGTGTTTTTCCCTCTGGACAGATGCTTTCTTGGAGATGGTGCTTTAGCACATTGCTAATCAAAAAGTCAGAATTTGCTCTTAGTGGTTGCATGGGCATAAAAGAAGACGTGTTGTCACGTGTCCTCCTCTTGTTTCTTACAGATTTAAATGCATCACAGATCCAGGGTCCCCAGACAGACAGTCCAAACCGTGGATCCATTCAGCCACCACGAGTGGAAGCGCTGCTGCTGAACCACCAGCCTGAGAGCCCGCAGGATGCAGAAAGTGGAGATGGAGGGGAGGAGAATATTGTTTACCTCTGATGGCTCACTGTCTAATTTCAATAGCACTTTGGAAATATAATTGTGTTTGGTTTTCTAAATGTTTGTAGTTACTCTCTGTATGACCAAGTGGCTTTAAGGATAGTATTTAATACCCAATGCAAGATTTTCCCAATGATAAATTTAACAATTAAGTTATTTTGGAGCCTTTTTTATGATCATTAATTTATGATGTGATTTCAAATGCTTTGCAAGAAGCCGTGGGTAGGAAGGGAGATGTAGCATTTTGAAATTGCTAAGATGCCACCAAGAGCGATGAATGTGACTGTTCCATTTCTCTGGAATCTTCTTTTGAAAAGGGCAAACTAAGAGAGATGAGCCTGCTGTTTGGGATTTCAGGGTATGGATCAGTAGCCTAACTATAGAGATACTATGTGAAAAGACAGCAACTAGTGAATTATAACTATAATCTCTTCTGAAATGTGTGCTATGTACCCTTAATTATTGGTCTGTTTTTCTTATCCGTTGGCTCAGCAACTGCTTAGAAGGGGATGTTTTTTATGGTATCAGTGTAATTGCTAGTAAGTGTTTGTTCATGTCCCAGAGCTTATCACCATTTTGGTACTATTGCCAAGCTCTGTGCAGAGATGCTGTTATGTCAGTTTGTTACTGTATTATAACTTATTTCAGTATGTGCTCTCATGCATTAAAATTTAGCGGATGAAACTCTGCTGGTCAAAAGAAGAAATAGGGGATAAATAGAATCATGTAATCATAGAATCACAGAACTGTAGAATCATAGAATCATAGAATGATGTGGGTTGGAACTTAAAAACCACCTACTTCCAACCCTCTTGCCATGGGCCGGGCTGTCACCCACTAGATCAGGTTGCCCAGGGCCCTGTCTAACCTGACCTTGAATGCTTCCAGAGAAGGGGCATCCACAGCTTCTCTGGGCAAAATAGTAGGCTTTCAGTTTAATCGATCCCTTTGGAAACTGCTGCTGCTTTCCCGTGTGGGAGCCAGCTAGCTTCCTGTGTTCAGGTTCATGGGATCATCAGCACTAGGTAATAAGAAATGGGGCCTGTTTTATACCTTTTTGTCTTTCAGAAATATCTGTGTAATTTCACTGAATTTAATAAATGCTCCACGCCTTTCTGCAAAACTCTGTTGCAATGCTGGGTCTTCCAAAGAAATTTGAAAACAGGAGGAAAAAACTTAAATCCCCTTATCCACTTCCTGTGGTGGTGCAGTGCTGCCAAAACTGCATTCCAGGCACCTCAGCTGGTAAAACCAGGAGCAGGCACATCTTGAAGCAACATGGAAGGAGCACAACTGTGCCGCCCTGGGTTAGCTCGTGACTTATGGCACAGAGGAGTGCAGGGTTGTTTGTATAGATATGAAGCAAAGCTTTGCATGTGCAAGATCTGCAAGGAGTGCAAGCTTGGATACCAGATGTTTGTCAGCAAGGGTTTCTTGTTGTGGAGGCTTCTTTTCCAAGGCTGTTGTGCTGTTTGAGGACATTCAAAAGCAGTGCTTTCTGAGTCGTTTCTCCCTGTGCTGTCAGAATAGCTGCTTGGTTGGTGTCTTGGACTAACAGTGGAGCAACCAGCATTTCCTGTGAATCGGTCTTGTTTCCCAGATGCTGTTAACTGGTGTGCCAGCTTCACTGTGGAAAGATCGGGCCTGCAAGTGTATTTTTCAGTTTTGGTTTCCAGCCTTCAAGGCTCCTGCTCACCTGCACTGCTTTGGCATCTCTGTATGAGAAACAAAACAAAACAACAAAATACCATTCTAGAATTTCAGAAAGTGTTTTATGTACTTTCTATTTCACAGCTAGACTAAAAATGAGAAGGGAAATACAGCCTCTTGTTATAGATCTTGCAGACCACAGCCTCACTTCACTGATCAGCAGTGGAGATGGGGTTGCTGTCTGGACAGCTTTTTTAGCTTTTGCTAAATTTCTGAACAGCCATCTCAGTTCCTGGGATGCAGTATGTCTTGGGATAAGCACATTGCCCTGGTGGGAATTTGGGAAAAATTAAGAAGTTTCCTCCACAGTTGCGCATTCTGCTTTTTATTATGCCTTTGCTACAACATCTGGTGCTTGGTTGCTGTCAAATCCAAGCTGCTGGATGGATAGCTGCTGTCCCAGACCAGTGTGGGAATTGCCTTGTAAGTGGCAAAGAGAGAGAGAGAAAGGGAGGATTCTGCTTCTCTCATCAGTTTAACCGGGGGGCTGGGAGTTGAAAAGCCACTGACCAGGATTTCAGCTGTTGTGCAAATTCCTCAAGTCCCCTAATATCAGACAGCATCTTATTTTGCTCACCTGTATTTACAGTAAAACTTAAGGCACTTGGGGAAGGCAAAGGCAGGAAACAGGTGGCCTCTAGATTTAGGTATTTTAATTGTATAAGATGTTTAAACTACAGACCAGTATGGTCTCGGCAGGTGTTCTTTATAACAAGATGTATTATGAACCCCTGAACTCTGTCCATTATTCAGGCATTTGTTAATACATAGCAGAATTTAAATGAAGCCCCAGTGAGACTCAATCATTTTAGGAGGTTGCATTTTCAGTCACTGTCAGGCATGTATTAATGATTCCTACTCTTTTCTAAATAGAAATATGTATTCAGAAGTACTTTCTACCCCTCAGCTTCATTATTCTCCTTTGAAATGGGTATATTCACATGGCCTTTTGTATTTTTTTTCTAACTCTTACTGCATATTGTGTTTGCTTTTTTGATATGCTTGTCAAGACATCTTAACTGTGAAAGCTCAAAATTGAATTTAGTCATTTATTTCTATGTTGAAATTAAAGAAACAAGTGCTTTACTGCAAATCTCCACTACACTGGGCTGGGCTTTCTCTTTGTTCTTTTGTTTTTATTAATGCTATTCTATCGGTAACAAAGAGGGCTTTCTTCACTATGATGTCTAGACTTTGTCCAGCACTTTCTCCTTAATGTCGCTGCATACTAGTAGTGCTGCCATATTTCACAGCTTTAGAAGTTCACAACAAACCTTTCTTCATCAATTTCTGTAAGATGGTAAAGAAAAGGTCTCAAGCTTACAGCGAGCTGAATCAACACCTTTTGATTCAATGCACTCAATTACTTACAAGATGAGGCCAGAATAGACCAAGTACTTCTCTTGGATGTTGTTTGAAGTGTTAGGGTAAACTCAGCTGCAGTTTTACAGACTTTTCACTATGCTAGTCCATGCACAGATGTGATTTTCAAATGTCCAAAATAAATACAGATTAGGCTCTCAGCAAAACTCCTCGAAGATTATTTATAAAGATGAATTCTAAAAACAATCTCTTAATGTTTGCCACATAAGCAACATTAATCATTTCGCTTACTGTGACCTGTTGGCTGTGTTGGTTTGTATGTTGTCCATAAAAAAACTAGCAAAATGTTTCACTGTATCTCAGTTAAGTTGCTGCAAATTCTGTAGTAACGTGCTGTAATGTTGGTAAAATCATGTTCGTGAAGTTGTCTGTTCAGAGAATAACCAAGAGGCTGTGCTGTGGTCAGTAACTTTCCTGGAAGTACCAGTGATTGAATTCTGAATGCAAGTGAAAGTTGCTGATGAAGTAGTTCTCCATATGCATTTGATGACAAATGGGGAAATAACATGACTTCTCAGATACTTTCTAATTAATATTCTTTTGAAAAGAACTGCAGCCCCAAATCCTTCCAGAGAAGAGTCCTCAGTGTTCCTGTTTTATGTATGAGGTAGAAATGGCATAGGTTTTGGAGCATCAGCATACTGGAAAAGGTTGTATGTCTGCTCTTTCTGTTACTGAATTGCAGTCCTCAAGATTTTCTTGCCAAAGTAATTGGTTGTATTTGGTTTCTTCCCTGTCAAAGACCTGTATCTGGAAGCACTGCAGAAGAAGCTGTGAATATTCTCAGCAATCTTAGTCATGACAACTAGATGTTAGCCTTCAGCAAGGTTTTCATGTTTCACTTTCTGCCCAGTTCTGAGTTGCAACTACAAGGATGGCTTAAATTCAGTGTCTTGAATGATTGCACAAAGGCTTCCTTTAGTAGGCTGGTATGAAACTAGACCATTTCATTTCTTCAGTTTAAAGGAAAAATCTCACAACATATAGCAGTTACCTAAGTAATTATCATTAATACTGTCCATTGTTCTGCAAAAATGCATCATAAAATAGGCAGCTAGGCTTTTTGTGTCAGGAGATTACCAGAGACTAAGAGGATCATGGAGGAACTTAACATGTTCTGTAGGCCACAGCAGTGAAATACTCCATACTGTCATCTGGGAATGTCAAAGTTTTTCATGGACATGTAAAGCAGTGTTGATGGCAGCTCAATCCAAGTCAGTAGCTGTCTCCAAAATTCCCCAGGAACATTTCTTAGGATTCAGCTACATAGATGTTCCTACCTCTTCTTCAGGTAACTCACTCTCAGGCCCCGCTAAAGACATCCCCACCCCTTGCAAGAAGGACTCACACAGATCTGAAGTTCCTACTGAGTTCTGAGGTTGGGACTCAAAAGATTCACAAAGGAAAGAAAAGGAAGATGAAAAAAACTCTCTGGATACAGAGGATGCAGAAAGACTATATCCTATCTCTGGGATGTTTTCTAAACTCCGTAATGTAACAAGCTTTTCCACTTGGGGAAAAAATAATCAGTAATAATTATTGAACTGCTTATTGTTTGTGAGCTTGATAATCTGAAAATGGTTAAATTCGATATTTTGAAAACCAGTGCCAGACAGAGTGAGAATCAGATGTCTACAAAAGTGATAGTGAACAGTGCAAATTGAAACAAAGGATTTCTCCTCTGGAGGATGTTTATCACACTCAAGGAAGCTTTCTGAACAGCTTTCTATAACATTGCCAAATCATGCCTAAAGGAGCTGTGCAGAGGTGTGATCCTTTCAGTCACCGATGCTAATCATTGCTCACCAAAGTGCTCTGCATGGATGAACTGTCTCATGAGCTGAAGATGGATTGTCCCCAGCCCTCCTAGGTGAGTGGAATGACAGTACCCCGGGATCAGCAGCCCTAGGAGGACATTCAGGTAAAGATGCAAAAAACACGTGAAATTAGTGTCATTTCTGGCTGAAGTATGTAATATCCAACCTGCAGTGAAACAGTTCCTTTTCTACTTGCTCACAGTTGGCCTAGCAATGCGGAGAGTTAGTTATAGGCCAGTTAGAAAAACCTAATTAAAGCAAATAAACTACAGTAAATTCTATGAAATATCCTCATCCAAGCCCAATCTAGATACAAAGGCAGTGGAGGGTAGCCATTATCATCCTCTAGGGCCTCTCTGCCACTTTTGATGCTATTGACTATGTGTTATTGATGTCTCACTTGTGCAAGGAGCAGCGTTTCAGGGCGAGGTGCTCTGGCTGTCAGTGAAGTGGATAACATCAGAGGGAATCAAACTGCTGCTCTGCTGATGTTGCTTTCCTTTCAGAGTTGCAGGTGCCAGCTGTGGTCTGATTTAAAACCAACATGCAGCCACTTGGTGGATTGACAAGGTTGCCCAGGCTTCATTAAATTATCTCCAAGTGCTTCATTCTTAAGTAACATTGAAACAGCTTGTATCTCAATGAAGGCTGGACAGTGGCAATGCTGCAGGCAAAGGAAGGACTCTGAGGCTCCAAAGCTAAGGTGTGGCCTCCTTTGAAGTACACATCAAATCAGTCATTTACTTTGAGATCTGGGAGCGCTTCTGGATGCTCTATGGACAGAAAAGTCTTGCACATAGCTTTATTCTTTCTTCAAGATGGTTTGGAGACTCTTTCCCACCATGGAGATGATGTCCTGGACTCAGCTAGCCTCCAAGTCGTATCTAGACAAGTGATGTATAAAATTTCTTATCAGTAAGTTATGAGTTGGAAATGCTATTGCTGCTGTTGAATGCTGTGGCATTATTTTAAGCAAATCTGATTAACTTCAAGCTGCCGCCCAAGGTTTCTGTTGGAAGGCTTATCAAGATCAGTTTCTTTAAGTCCTCAGTATGTACGTAAAGCTTGAGGACGGAGAACAAGGTTGGTGCTTTTCTACTTCTGGAATTGCATTTTTTTTTTTTTTTACCATAAGGTGAAATAAGTGATACAGAAAGCTAACTTTGTGTATGGCTGATGGGTTGTAGGTGATCTGTGGGGCATGCTCATCTGTTTCCTAATGGCTATCACAGGTCTGTCAGCAACACAGTGCAGGTTGACATCCAAAAATCTAGCTGAGAGAGGAACAAACTGTTTGATGCCATTGAGGCTTGGATCAGCAGTGGCACACGCAGCCCTGCTTTGACACACAGGAGAGCAGCAGGGCCTCAGAGGAACCTCTGAATCACACAGGCCACCCACCTATTTAGCTGTTGTCCCCGTGGTGCCTAGCTAGAGCTGAGTTGGTTGTGTGCAAGTTGCAAAAGGTGGAACAGCACTGGGAGACCACTCACAGTACCCAAGGCTGACTGCTGACTGCTGAAATTTCACCTATTTCACAATATAAAGTAATTAGTAGTGAATGGTAAGACTCCTCTGCTCCAGAAGCCTCAGTTTGCACACTGGCTCAGTTTCTAATTCTGACTCGAGCTGCTTTCATCTTATTTATAGCACAATTCTTCAGAAAGATCAGGAGAACAACTTTCAAAGACAACATATCAGCGTTGTGGGAAACCACCAAAAAGAGGAGAAACATTTTAACATATTTGCAAAGGCTTAGTCACTCCTGCTTGTCCTGCAGGCAGGACTGTGTCATAGTCCTGTAACCGAATGCCCTGTGAGATGACAAGGGCTTCAAAATGCTTCTCAAATATTCTGAACATGCAACCTGAACACTGAAAATTTTCCTTATTCTTCCTTATGGAGCTTAGAACATCTGAAATTCCCCAGAATGCAGTCCTTCCATCTATAATTTCAATTAAATGTAACTCAATTAGTGTTCACTGCTTAATTTCCTGATTGCTTTCTGATAAGCAGAAACATTTCCCTAAACATTGCTCAGAAGTTTCCAACCTATTATTTCTGTAACTTCTGTCAGCGATTCTTGGGTAATTAAAAAGATAGGCCTGAACATAAAAGAAATCCAAGGGCCCTCAGATATTTGGAACATGCAGACCTTATTCTGAAATTGAAATAACCAAACTGTTCCACTTCAATGCTATGTTTTTCAAGCTTAGATTATGAGCAGTCAGTCAAAGTGATACCAATTCAAAAATTATCAAGGAATACCACAGGACAACAGCTTCTATACAGTATTTAGGAATTTAGTGATGAAAAAAGTCCACATGGGAATTCCATGCAATTACACTATAACAGTAATTTATTATTTGATTGGAGTGTTTCAGTGCTGAAAATTAAGCTTGATGTAATCACTTCAGGAATTCATGGCAGGAAGGATCATCTCTGTCTACGGCAGCCTTTGCATTGATTGAGGATCCACAGCTGTGAACTGTGTATTGCACTGCCTGGTCCTGCTGGACCTGCTGAACTGTCCTGGAGATGCCAGGTTTTGCCCTTAGGTCCTTCTTTATGCCGTGATCAGCCCCTAGGACAAAACCAGGATGCTCTGCATCCTTTCCAGAAGACATATACCCTAGGCTCATGTCACTAAGAGCATATGTGCTGACCTATGGGCCCGATCTGTTGCCACAATGTTGAGAATGGTTTCTCCATGCCACTGGTGTCTCCTCCACACTAAAATGAGAAGTTCTTGTGAACTGCAGAGTAGCTGTGCACTGTACACATCACACAAACAGATTTTCTGATACTTTGCCCTTTCAGTCACTCATTAAAGGCATTTGACAGGGATATGAAGCAGTGAAGTGCCTTCTGAAATGTAACATCTCTGTGAAAGCTCAAAATTCATTTCTATTTTTACAGAGCAACAGGGGTCAAGTATGGTTATAATAACTAACAACATATGTGTTGTTTAATCTTCAAAGAAAGTATTACCTTTAGAGGTCCATAATTTACTCAGTAAATATTGTTCTCTTACTTCAAAAGGAAGCAATAATTAGATTATCCCTGCACTCAGAGTAACGTTTAATTTGTACATACTTTCAGAGCAACACAGTTTTCTGCGTACAATAGCAAAATCATTCTTCTCAACTCTATCTGTACGCAGTCAGTGTTTAAAGTTGTAATTTAATACCCAGAGGAAAGATACAGCAGTTTATGAGATGCAAACACACAGAACTTTTGCAAACCAACATGCCCTTCCTTCCATTTGCCACTAGTGTACAGTCATGGCTTGAAGTCACCTGCTCCTGCCTCCTTCTTCTCATTATACCTGGGACCCTTCTTGGGTTTGTTTGTTTGTTTTTCCCACATGGGGATACTATGGATTCGTGACTGTTCTTACAGGACAAAAAATGTTGGATGTGATAATTGGCCCCATATAGCTCCCTGCCCCAGCCTACCAGTGGAGCCCGTCCCCAGAGGAGCAGAGCTTTTTGGCCTTCAGAGGGCTCTGTCCTATCCTGTCTCTGGGGAGAGAGCTTTCTGGGCATAAGCAGGGTTGAAAACAGCAGGGATGGCTCCTGCCTCCCTCTGTGATTCTCTTCTAAGAGTTTTCATCCAAATGGCCTGCTGTAGGGTGCTGTGCTGGGTATGGAAGGGCCATGTTGTCAGTGGGTCACAGTTGGCCCATGGCCATCAGGACTCTTCTCCTGGGGATGTAGCTTTTCATTCTTGACAAGAAAAAGGTCTTGAAGTCTAGCTACTGGAGCAGTCCAACACCATCATAGTGAGACATCCAGCCCAGTGCATCATTCAATGTAGAGAGAGATGTGCATCTGGAAAAAAGCTAGAGAGGATGTGGCCAAAAATGTGAATAGGGCTTCCCTTGCTAAATGAGTCACCAAAATATATTGCTTTTCCATTAGCTATAACAGCAACAGTAAGTATTACTCCACATTCCCTTGGGATTTAAATAATGGGGAGCACACCTTGCTGAAACATATGCTTGGAGACTGCTGATAAGATATGAGAACTAGAGAGATAGGAAATACACCAAGGAAGTGCCTTTTTGCTGTTGATATTTTCATAATTGCCCTTAGGATGGTTGTTGCAAGAGCAGGGTTGAAAAATATTCCTGTTCATTTTCTGAAGCTTGAGAGGTTCTTTAAAACACAAACAAAAAAGGGGTAATGGGCTTCTGCCTAGCCTTTGAAAAAGACTGAGTCTGCTTTAACGTGACTTAGCTTGAACATTATTATACATTTTAATGAGGTAATATATGTGGAGGGGTCAATTAGAGCAAGGACTCATTCTGTTCCCATCAACACCGCCACTACAACGCTAGCACAAACGTAATCTGATGGCCACAATTTGAATAAAATATGTAGCGTAAGATTTTCTATTGAATATTCTAAGTCAGGGGAGTCTGTTAAGCATTGTTGCCATGGGAACCACATGAAGGTTGGTTAATTAAGGATTGAGCAGATGCTGTGTAGTATGTAGTGTCATTTATGCTTTCTACTTGTAATTAATATGCATGTGTGCCTGTGTCTGCATGTGTACGAATGAAAAACAAAGGAAAAGAAAGCAAACCACCTTAATTTATGTTACGGGTAAAATGAATTATTGATATACAAAAAGTGATGCCTCTCTACATGCTGAAAATACAAATAATGACAAAAAAAAAAAAAAAGACTGTTAAAACCAGCATGTATCTGGGTCATCAAATTTCACATAAAAATGCCAAAATCAAACACTCAAGCTTCCCTCCCTCTTCCTACAAAATCCAGGAATTCTGAAGAGCTGGTTCACCTGTGAAATAGATCAAGATTAAAGAATAGCATTTAATGCTGGCTGAAAAAGCTCAGATGTATCATAGCTTTTGGGAGCATTTATAGGTATACATAAATTTAAGCATGCAAAGAGAGAAGGGAAACTTATGCAAGTGCATGTGACTGTAAAGTTTAGGGCTCCTTGCTGTCTATGGGGTACTGCTGAGCTCAAAAGAAGTACCAAAAAATTATTCCCAAACCTTCTCCCTCCCCCTTTGCTCAATGAGGTTTGCTGTATGCCTATAATAGAACCTGAGATCGCTAAGACAGCACTGAATTCTTTCCTCTTTGCCTAACAGGGAGGGAACAGTGCCCAGTCATCTAGTGCTTCAGGACATGCATTGAGCTTCACAGGGTCTGTTGCTGGGGAATAAGAAGCCACTCATGGAAAAGGCTCCATCTAGAGAGTAAGGCCAGCAGAGGTCATCGTTTCTTCCACCACCACTCCTGTTCTCCTGCTGCCACTGCATGGGGAAATAGACTATCTGGAATTTTTGAAGCCTCACTCAAAAGCATGGGGGAGAAAACAAAGTAAGCTGTGAAATAGAAAAAAATGTTACCTGAACATGATCGTTTGAGCTTTTAGAAGTGGCAGTACAGTGCTCTGGGGTAGCTGTGGCTGACTGGTGAATACCTGCTTGGATTGGGACCACAGCTGGTTGAAAAAGAAATGCAAAAATTGCTCACAGTGTTTCCCAAGTGCATTTCATTGAAAAAGAGCAGTCACCTCCTCTGAACTGCACACATTGCCTACAATGAAAGGAAAACCTTTGCAATGTTTCCAGTCGAAATTTTGCAAAAGCCTCAGAGCTCCATGTTTTAAGAGGACAAGTATCCAGCTTTTCTTAATTAAAAAAAAAAAAAATAGCGACATCTTCTAGTACTAAGACAAAATTAAGCATTTTCATCTAAAGTAGAGTGCAAGCACAAATATATTAACTTGCTGAGAGCTATTAAATAAAAATATTTCCATGGCACAATTCATTTCCTGGATCCTATTTTTAAAAATGATTTTCTAAGCACTCTTGGCGAAATTTCATACCCCAGTCTGCTGGGGTACTTGAAAAACTTATTTTTTTAAACAGAATTATTTGTAGTGTAAAACTACTGAATCATCTGTATGACCAAGGAATGAAAAATGATGGATGTTTTTTCCCAACTGCGAGGAATAACAGCCAGTCTAATGAATGCTGAAGCACGTCTCTTTCCCAGGTGCTCAATCCTCTTTCTCTTTCCAATTTGCCTGCTAAATCTGCTGCACTTTCTGCTCATTTCTTAATATTCAAGGATTATCTAGATGATCTCTTGGGAAATGTGGCTTCCGTAAGGTTATGGAAATAATTAGAAAAGACTACAGCTTGCTTTTTGAATGAGTCTAGATTTATTTGTGTTTTTCTTGTTGCTAATGAGAGGCTTGCTTGTTCTCACTTTGATTGAGAAAACTTTTTTTGCAGAAAGAAAAGCACCATCTAATCCATAATATGAAGAAATAAATCTTTAAGAGAAGGCTGAAAAATTAACGTGATTGAAAGAATTTGATAAAATGGATAAAATTAAATTGAGCACAGATAACCTTTTTAATAGAAAGGTCTGAAATAGACTGGAGATATTGATTCAGCTACCATGCCAGTAATACGTTCAATGAACCATTGAGCAGGAGTGTCCACGGTTTTGTGAGAAAATTCAGGTTGCAAATCTCTGCCCCAGTCCAGTAGCATTATGCAAAAAACTTGTACCATTTCTTTGAGTACATATAGACTTGTCTTCATGCTCAGTAAAATAGTTTCACCCAGAGCATACTTTCATAATATCCTACATCAGACTTTTCTTATACAGATAGTTTCTGAGCATGTGTATTTAGTTAATATATACTGGATTTCAATTAGATATGTTCTTAGTTTTAGGTAGGCCTAACTACCTTCCTGCCTCATCCCTACTCCTTAATTCTAAGCATCTATATGTTGTTGGCTTATCTTACAGCTGTTTTCCATCTTTTTCTGTCAGGTATATTTCTCCTTTTCAATAGTAATACATAGCAAAATGTTGCTATGCTTTTACATTATTTACACAAAAATTCTCCTACAATTCTTCATTAAATTATCTTCCCACATGCCCTTAGTTGTCTGTCTTCCTTACTGAAATTTGAAATTAGTCTTGAAATGGTCTTTTATATCTGAAGCTATTGTACTATGACTGCACAAACCAAAACCATTAAGAGCCTTCACCTAGATATAAATCAACTAGCTTGGATGCTACACAAAATGTAGCTGTGGAAACCTCAAGCTCTGCATGTGCTAACTCTTTGGCAGGGAAAATGTCCTTAGTGATTACCATACAGATGTTTTTAAGGTGTTTGTGGTATCCAAGCCAACTTAAGGAAATAGAGCTTGGGTACTGTTAAGGAGTTTTGCATCTTCTAGGTCAAAAATGCCCAAGGTCTCTCAGGGACTGTTTAGTGCTAAAACTTTGTCAAACAGGGAAAGAATAGAAACTCATGTTCTGCATCAATGCCTGAATTTGTTTTCCTATCAACTTAGAACTGAACTTAACTACATGACTGTGAAAAGGAAAGGGACCTGGGGGTGTTGGTTGATGCTCGGCTGAACATGAGCCAACAGAGTGCCCAGATGGCCAAGAGGGCCAATGGCATCCTGGTCTGCATTAGAAATAGTGTGGCCAGCAGGAGTAGGGAGGTAATCATCCCTCTGTACTCAGCACTGGCCTCTGGTGAATCCACACTTTGAGTACTGTGTTCAGTTTTGGCCTCTCACTACAGGAAAGACATTGAGGCCCTGGAGCGTATCCAGAGAAGGGCAACTGAACTGGTGAGGGGTCTGGAGCACAAGTCTTATGAGGAGCGGCTGAGGGAACTGGAATTGTTTAGTCTGGAGAAGAGGGGGCTCAGAGGAGACCTCACTGCACTCTACAACTTTCTGAAGGGAGGTTGTGGTGAAGAGGGGTTTGGCCTCTTCTCCCAGGCAACAAACAGGATCCAAGGAAATGGCCGCAAGTTGTACCAGAGGAGGTACAACTCTCTCAGAGAGTGATCAGGCACTGGAATGGCTGCCCAGGGAGGTGGTGGAGTCGCCATCTCTGGCAGTGTTCGAGAGGCGTCTGGATGAGGAGCCGTGAGATATGGTTTAGTAGCTTGTGGTAGCAGTGGTAATGGGAGGATGGTTGGACTAGGTGATCTTGCGGGTCATTTCCAACGATTCTAAGATTCTATGATTCTATATGTGACTTCTTTAGCAAAGTGTTCAATGTGGTCTCTCTTGCAGTTCTTTAAACTACATTGCTCAGGTGTTCAATAGCAAAGACAAACATTAAGTCTTGCATCTGGGTTACCTTAGAAAATAGCCACTGGCCCTAGTGGACCAGCTGAAGCTGTGTTAGCAGTCCCTTACAGTGCAGGAGGTTGAGCTTTAAATTCAGCAATGTTATCAGACCATAGCCAGCAGATCAAGGAAAGCAATTATTTTCCTGCACTGAGTACTTGTGAGGCTACATCAAGAATAGTGGGTCTATCTTGGAGTCCCAGTACAAGAAGTTATCAGGAAACTGGAGTTTGGAGCCCACAGGAGCGTGGAGTGGGTATCATACATGGAGAGGGCAGAGCACTCAGGATGATTTGGTCTACTAGAAAGAGTGATGCGCTGGAATCTTTCTGCTGCCCTCACCTGGCTGATGGGGGATGCAGAGAAGATGGAGCCAGACTTCTCTCAGAAATCCACAGTGAAAGGATAGCAAGCAGCACACGTAAACAACAGCAAGAGGAATTTCTACTATATTTAAAGAAAAAGCTCTTCAACATGATGAGATGGGAGGGAGGATGAGTGCCAGGACACGTGCAGAGATGCAATGACACAACTATTCAAGAACCCTAGTAGGCTGATTTAATGTGAACATAGTCCTGCTTTGAGGGAAGCAAACACTTCTAGAGATCTCTTTCAAAAGGTCACCCATTGATTTTATAGGAATTACTACCACATCTATTCTGCCCATCCTGTCTGCCAGACTATAAAAGCCTTATTGTCTGTATTGTTCTCCTGGTGTCTTGGCATACCATTTGTTTTTTACCACCTCCTTCATTCAGGCTCTGACTTGGAAGGCATATAGCAGCATTTATTACTGTGAACAGAAAGTTTCTAGTCTTTTTTCAAATTCCATATTACAACATTACTCAGAGTTGTTTTTCAGTGATAGTATTTTTATAGGTGACTGTTCTTTACCTGGATTTTATTACACAGTTATTGTTCTCTGCAAAGGATGATACGTAACTGTGTTACTTTGGGCACAACATTGAAAAAGAATTTTGCTTCTCTGGATTATTTTTGTTTCATCTGCAGTGTAGCTGATCTTCTGCAGGCAGTGGGCTCAGAGAGGTGGGAATACTTTTGCTTAAAATATTCTTCTTGGACTGAAGAACATAAGCCTTGGCTTCACACGATGTCTAGAAATAATACCTGAGGCAATAGAGGATCTGAAGCATGATAAACATAACTCTGCATTGTGTCAGTTTATCAAAGCTACAGAATAAAATACTAGCTAACATGCAATTTGTTGCTGAAAACCTGTGATCTTAACAGGCATTTTTACACACAAACGTAAGATACAGTCTCAAAGTAATTTGTATCTCTTTTTTATCATTTGAATCCTGATAATTATTTTTTTAAATGTGAAGGATTTAATTTCAAGTTCTTTCACTTGCACTGATTCAAGTGCAAGTTTAAGGTTACTTTTTAAAATTTTTCTTAATCTTTTTCAGAAGGCCAGTTAAAGAAAAGGGAAGACCTGCATTGGCTTCAGTGGACTCAAACCAAATACCGTTGGGAACATTTGGGAAAGGTACCAGCCAGGCACACACAGCTGTTCCTTTACTTACCAGGGACAGAAGCACCAGTGGAGGAAAAGCTACTGTCTCACCACATGGTGTGTGCTCTGCAAGGGTGACCATGAGAGTGTGGAGGAGGAGACCATATAATGGCCTTTCAGTACCTGAGAGGGCCTTCAGGAAAGCTGGGGAGGGACATTTTGTATGGGCAGGATGTCAGGGCTGCAGTGACTTGAGATGACATATTTTTTTCAATTTTCAATATGTCTTTTTCTTATTAATTGTGAAAGTTTCTTTTTCAGTCTTGCTAAATGAAAAAGCAAAGGCTGAAAGAGGCATACCTGGCATCTGTCACATTTGAGGATAACATAACCATTTGTTCTGTTTCTTAGATGTCACTGCTTCTTTTGATATTCCTATACCAGGATGAGTGACTTTCCCCATTGACAGCTGAGAAAAAATGATTTGGAAAACAAAAGCAAATGACAAGCTTTGAAGATTCGTGATAGCCATAACTGCTCACCACTTCCCTCCAAGCCCAAGTGAATTAAAGATGTGAGAAAGAACGATGGGAAAATGGCCTAGTGTTGGGGTCCCATTCAACTATACACATTCTAGAGAGAACCCAGGAACCTCGTGTGTTCTGTGACTGCAGTAGGATTCCTGACTTGTCATGGCACTTCTTATGCCATCAGCATTTGCTGCCTGCACGCGACTGGGGCTGTGATCAATCCCCTTTCAGAGGTAGATGGAGATTTTGCTGCAGGGCAGCTAAGGACACAGTGATTTACCAAACCACCCAAGGACACAGTTTTCAGCAGCACCCATGAGCAGCTTTGGAGGGTAGACTACATTCATCACATGGCTGAATCACTAGCTCTTTCCAAGCACAGACCTGCTGCGAGGATGACTCAAAGAATCATAGAATATCTTGAGTTGGAAGGGGCCCATATGGATTATCAGCTCTTTGAAAGGGTAGCTAACAGCAGGACAAGGGGAAATGGTTTTAAGTTGAGGGAGGGGAGATTTAGGTTAGATGTTGGGGGAAGTTCTTTACAGAGAGTGGTGAGGTGCTGGAACAGGCTGCCCAGAGAGGTTGTGGATGCCCCATCCCTGGAGGTGTTCAAGGCCAGATTGGATGGGGCCCTGGGCAGCCTGCTCTAGCATTAAATGGGAGGTTGGTGTCCCTGCATGTGGCAGGGGGTTGGAGATTCATGATCCTTGATGTACCTTCCAACCCTGGCCATTCTGTGATTCTGTGATTCTGTGAATCCGTGATTCTGTGTTCAAGTCCAACTCCTGCCTCCACACGGGACCACCCAAAAATGCTGTGTACCAGAAAACTAAGGATAGCTATAATGGAGTTGCCAAGGCCAACAAAGAGCTAACAGCCAGAAATTCTTCTGGGACATGCTTGCTGTATGCATATCCCAGGATTCTCCTGTCTGCCTGTACACAACTGAGCTCTTTAGCATGAAGCTTACAGTTATTTTTCAGGAAAGCACCAAGATAAGGCACACTCTGGGAAACAATGAACTCAAAGTCCAGACTGAGGAAGTGCAGTTTTCACAAAATCAGGTGCATTTTAACCTGTGTAGAGGGAATATGTATAAACATAACAAAAAAAAAAAAAAGAAAAGAAAAAAAGGATTTGCAGCAAACATCAAGCCTCCTGTATGTTCACCACCTGCAAGGGTTTCAACCTGTTGCTTGCAAGAGTTGACACTTCTGGCTGTGATGTTCACCATTTTGCTGATTCAAATCAGTATTGCTTTGGGTCCGTCAGTCGTGCTGGCAGTGAGGGGGCAAGAAGATTCAAATGCATCACAATCTGCCTGTCTGTCTTTTTATCTATGTATAAATCAAAGTTTAACCACCTGTGTATCTTCTTGTCAGAACATACACTGAGCTGCTGTAGGACCAGAGCCTTTATCATGCTGGTGTAACTTGTTTCATGCTTATAACTTTGACTTCAAGGAATTTATCCACAATCCCAGAATGGCTGAGGATGACAGGGACCTCTGGGTCTATCTGGCCCAGCCTTTACTCAAGCAGACACCCAGACCAGGGTGCCCAGGGCCATGTCCAGGTGGCTCTTCTAGATGTCCAAGGAGGAGACTCCACAGCATCCTTGGTCAGCGTGTGCCAGTGCACCCTTACACTACATGTTTCCTATTATCCCAGAAGAACCTCCTATGTTCCAGTCTGTGCCCATTTCTTCTTGTCCTAACACTGACCACCACTGACATAAGTCTGCCTCTGTCCTCTGCACCCTCCTGTCAAGTGCTGATGGACATTGATAAGATTGCTCGGAGTCTGCTCTCATTCAGGCTGAACAGTTCCAGTTCCGTTAGCCTCTCACCACAGAAAAGATGCTCCATTTTCTTTGTGGCCCTCCATTGTGCTCTCTGCAGTTATATTCATGCCTCTCTTGCACTGAGGAGCCAAGAATGCAAACACTCCGGCTGTGAATGCCCATCTACATCTCTGGAACTGAAAGTAACTTTTTTGTCCCACTAATTTGCTATTCCTCAAGCTACTTCCTGTCACCCCATGGGGAAAGCATGCAAGAGCAGTCAAGTATCTCAGCAGACAGCTGTGCAACTCTCACTCAGTAAGATCTTGCTTGGGGAATTCATCCAGGCTGCAGAAAAAAAATTTAATGGTAATTGTTTCTGTTTCAGCAGTTCTCAGTTTTGTTGCCTTTGAACTGTGTCTGGAAACAAATACCTTTCTTCTTTATTTTCCTCTTGGGACTGTCAGGAGGTCTGCTTTCAGGTGGTTTAATGAGAAACAAGCCTCTGTCGACAGTATTTAGGGAACATGATTAATTGCTGGAGTAAAGTGCTGCAGCATGCCTCCATATAATATCTACACAATCAGTCTGGGACAACAGACTATGTTCCCTCAGCAATGAGATTGTTACCTGATACAAAAGGAAGCCTCAATTTCCCCACTCCAGAACCTAAGTCATGACACTGCAAATGGGCATTTTTGGTCCTATTTGTTCCCATCTCACAACCCTCTTTTGCAGATTTGCCACCTGAATATTTCTTTGCTTGCAGCCTTAGGGCTGTAGCTGCATTCTTAATGTCCAAAGGAGGGTGCACCAAGTGTTTTGCAGCAGCCTAGTTGCAAGGAAGTGGAAGTAGCTCACAGAGGAGACAAGGTCCTTTTTGGCAATTCCAGCTCAGTTGAGGGGCAGAAGGGGAGGCTCGGATCAGGGGCTATGCATATTTGTATGTAAAGGGATGAGCTCACTAGTTCATGGTCCCTGATTACTGGGACACAAGGCTGTGCTTTGCTTGGGGCTGGAATCATCCCTGTTCACTGCAGCAAGGCCTGGCAAGTGTACTACCTCACAAGTAGTACAACCTAGTAAAAAAACATGGCACCAGTTTGCCTTCCTCACCAATGTAACTTGTAAGACTCAGAAATCCTAGAAAATTTTAACTGCAATCTAATCATCACAGACTTTCAGGACATTTCTTCTGCTTTTTTTAATGCATATTTTTTCTTGATATTCCTGAGCGGGGGATATCCTGTGAGAGCCTTGGGAAGGTTCCTTGATAATTCAGAGGCCTCTTTCCTCCAGGAACCACTCTGGTAAATCCATAATGACAGTTCTCTGCATTCCAGAATCTGAGTCAAATGTGCTGGGACGTATTGGCCAGGCCTGATTTTTTTTCTGACACATCTCTTTGCAGCATGCATGTTTGTTCCATACTGCTGAATTTTCTCTCCATATAGGTGAGCATTCTTCAAATTCACTTCCTAGTTTTATCCCTCATGTGGCATCATGGCAAAAAGGCTTAGTGTTTGTGTTTGATTGCTAGTTTAGAAGATGAATGTTATGTTTTTCCTGGATAAAATCTGTGGTGGCCCACAGATTGTTGGCAGAGTCCAAGTCCACACCATTGCCTGAAAGCCCTGAGCTGGGTACGGGGTGGGCTCCTTGTTTGGCAAACCAGCTTCCAGCCCCTCAGGCTATGCCAGATTTTCTCCAGCCCAAGAAATAATGCATTGAAACCAAAAGCGTACCTCTCTATGCTGCTCTGGGAGTTGGGACTGAATCAGAGCAGCACTTTCCAGACAAGAGGAACTTCCAAACAAGGCAGACAGACTGAGAAAATTGTAATATTCCCTGGTAAAACTGGAGAGAGACATGTTGAGGGCAAAACCTCTGCCCCACATATGTTTAGGTCAACATATGGGAACGGGACATGAAATTTTACGTGTACCATACTCGTATTTAGTTTTACTAAGGCTGGTTAGAAGTAATTCAATAGTTGCCACTACAGATCTCTCTGTTAAGAAAAACAAAACAAAACAAAACAAAAACCAAACTAGTAAATTTGAAAAGTTTCTCTGTTATTCACAATTGATTACTGAATAAGCAGCACAAGGTGGTTCCTAAAATGAATCATCTTGGCTGGCATGAATAGGGGAAATATATTGAAAAAATAGCTACTGAAAGGGCAGCATTGCTTCTCCTGCCAGTACAGGTATTCACAACAGAGACAGTTCTGAGGGAAGGCTGGGAAATGAAGTGGAGTGAGAAAGGGAAGAAAAAGCAAGCATTGTGTGGAGGGAACAATGTGGCCAGCACACTGTGTGTCCAAGTTCTGCTGGATTATTTCATGGTATTTTAAAATACGTCGCAAATGCAGCAAGCAAGAAGCTGTTCAGAGTCAGGTGCAGAGCTTAATTCATCCACTGGACCTTCATTCTTAGCACTTAGGCCAGCAGTTATGATTGCAGTGTACTTGTATCTGATTTCCCTCACCTGGTTGTATCATGTATGGAATTATTTACATTTTGGGGACAAACAGCTTCTCTCCGTAAAACATGACAGATCAGATTGGTGAGGTTTTATGTTGATTCTCTTCTTTCACTGCTCTTACACTACAAGAAGCTCAGAGCAAAACTGTGAATACATGTATTATTTCCGAATGAATTATGCCCCTTGTAAATGCTATGGCATGCTTGCAAAGCTTTGATTACTCATCCCACCCTGAGCTAAGAAACTACTGATCCTTGCAGAAAAAAGGGAAGACTTTGAAGTCTACCAACATTGGCATGTCGTAGAGATGAGTTTGAAAGGGAAGTACAAGTCCTTAGTTCTGATAAAATAGAAGGCTGGCATGTTCCCACAGATAATTTTTTTTTCCAGATCACATCAAGTTTCTGTCCGGCAACTTGCAGTTTGTGTAGCACTGCAAGGTAAATATAGCCATGCTGTGCAGCACTGGGACTGTGCTCATCACCTCTGTGAGTGTCCTCCGAGCTTCACACTCCCAGTCTGAGAAATCAGCAAACTACAGAGCAGATGAAGTATGAACCTGTAAGGGCAGATCTGCAACCAGCCTGAACTGGCACATCTCCAGCATAGTGGAGAAAGACGTTATGCTGATTTACACCCTTTCAGACTCGCCCAAGGTAATGGCATGCTCTCCTCTGACTTCAATAGCAGCAGGCACTGGTGCTGGGAGAGAGGCTTCCTTCCACTAGAGGAATAACACAGCTGTACATGAAGTCCAAGGGAGCGAAGCATCAAAAGCTGCCTCAACAGCAGTGGTTAGGTTTAAACAATATGCACACCTTTAATGTTCCTAAGAGACAGGTTTCAGATGTGTGAGCCCATTTTTTTGTCTTTTGCCAAGAAAACAGATGTGTGTGAGTCTTCCTAATTGCCACAGGCAGTGTCACATGACTAACTCAGCATCTCCAGGCACTGGGAGTCTGCCTAGGTGTGCGATGAGCGGTGGGGGGAAATCATCTGGATACGTATATTCCTTGTGGTAAGGCAAATTTAGGTCTGCAAAGCCCATGACTAGCAAGTGTCAAGAACTTCAGACCTCTGAATGATAAAATCACAGTGCTTGAAGTGCTGTTAACCTGTTACAGAGTTTGCAAGATTTGGGTGGAAAGGGAACACTGCAAATGTGGTGGCAAATAGAGTGTTCTGTGGAAAATCCTTCTCAGAGGCACTGACAATGAGCAGCTTCTGCTGTCCTAACTGGCCTAAGGAGTAATGTCAAAAGTAAGTAACCAGCCTCTCTGTGCAGGTTGTTTTGTGTTTTCCAGTTACTGTGAAATCAATGTGAGAGTACCTGAGGGTGGTACTGCCTGCTGGCACAGAGTGGCAGAAAGAGGGTATGCTCATAGCAAACTACCTCATAGACCATTTAACTAACCTTTTTTTTCATTTTAAGAAAATGTCTCAACACTAATGTTGGAACTATAGCATTCTGCTCTTACTCCCTTGCAGTTTGTTATCCCTTAATGGCTCAGCAAGGTGCTCATCCTGCAGGGAATGCTGCTTTTCAGCGTTCTGTGCTACCCTGCACAGCTCTGCTGTTGGCCTCCTCGTTTCTCCCTGCCTCTTATTTCTGGACAGTTCCTGTCAGGAGCATAAATCTAACCTTGTCATTTCTGTGGTGTCATCTCTGGAGCTACAGCTGTGCTGCTGAACTACCTTCTTTAGTTCAAACTGCAACTTGGGTGAGACCTTTCTAAAACCCTTTTCTTTCTATGTTGTCTTACATAAACTGGACATGTGCTGGAGCACTAAGACCAGTGTATGTGATGCTGATCAGCACTTCCTCATTGCTTTTCTATATTGACAGATGTTTTGTCTGCCTTTCAGTTTTGAGTTTGGTTAGTTAGATCTCTGGAGTGAGTCTTATCTGTGTGAGCTGTGCCCAACAATTTCTCCCTTCAGGGTTGCAGCTTATGAATACTACAATAGCACAAATAAATGCACTTGAAATGCATATATCTAAATCCAGCATTAAAGTCTCTGTAAGAAGATTTGTTAATCTATATTTGCATAAGAGACAATGTATTTTTGACTCAAAATTAGTCCTGAAAATGGCTGGTTTTACAGGGAATATTATTTGGTCACAGGCTTATGGGCAGAAAATATCTCACCTCACATCAAGAATAAAGATAAATTCCTTCCCTTTGCCTTTTTCAGAGCTCAAAAAGGCCATATTTATATCTACAGATCAAAAAGATATCTGATATGATTGAGCAGATCATTTCTTACTTGTTTTCAGTCTAATAAAACTGACTTGGGCTGTCATGCAGGATTGGAGATGTCTGACTGATGGTCTCAAAGACCTCTGAGGAGACAGCAGCTGGCTGGGCAGACTTTGGGCCATTTTTCCAATGACATGAGATCTCATGTGCTTTATTTGGTAAGTGAATGCAGCAGTGTCTACAGTTTCTGCAAAGGCTTGCTTTATCTGTGTATGTGCTTGCTCCTCTTTATCACAGGCCTCACAAGCATGTTTTGCAGGACAGAAGGAACAGCCTTTTAGGAGGGGATGTGCTTACACTCAGAAGAGAGCATCAGGAGCCGGGAATGGAGGAACAGAGAAGAAGTAGGGGGCTGCCAGACAGATCTCTAATTGTGGCCATACACCAGAGGCCCCATGTTAAAAGATTGGTACCCAGATATCCACATCCCTTTGGTACGCAGCAGCTGCATTTCCTAGGAGCTAGGTGCTGGGCATTAAAGACATCTGGGTATGTGCTACCACAGCTGCATCGTTCCTAGCATAGATGACGCATTACCAGCCTTATAAAACTGCTTCCTGAAGGAGCACGAACAGCCATCCCTCTTCTAAATAAGCAAAGCAGCTGCTTGTGTTCTTGGCCTGCCATACAACTGCCTGTCCAGCAGTAGATTACCATGGGCAAGTCAAGGTGCCACTTGTGAAGAAGCAGACTGCTGCTGTTCAGTGGCTGCCATCAGCCAACGCTATCTTGAGATAGAGGGGAGACCACAAAGCAAAACTCGTTGAAGAAGAGGGGTGAGTGTGGTGCTAGCATCCTCTGAGAGTTCCTTTCATGGCCCTCCTCCTGTGGCTATGTGAGTGTCTCTTCTGCTGTGCCACTTGCATACCCTTCTCAGAGCCCTGATTAGGGAGTCAGCTCTTCCACAAAACAGCCAAACAGATGAACCACAGCCTTCTAGCACCTGGACACTCCTCAGTGCTCCCAGCCCTGTGATTTTGGTTTGTTCAGCTCTTTCTCCTTTAAGCCTGTTTTAAAATGTCTTTGTGATAGGAAAGTAACTCTCACGTATTTGTTGTAACTCTGATTCTGTAAAGGTATGTGCAGGGCTGGCAGAGAGATGGCACAATCAGGTTGTCCCAGAGGAAACTTTCAAGTGAACAATAACTTTGATTAATAGAGAGATTGCATCCCACTGGATTTTATCAGTCGGTTCATTCTAATCTTGAAAAAAGAATAAATCTGTAGAGAAGCCCAAGAAGCCTATAGATGTATCCAGAGCTGTCTGTTGTACCTTGGTTGTGTTCTTTTTAAAGGAAATGCCTTTATTTTGGGTGAAGACTTGCAGGTTTTTTTAAAAAAAAATATCACAGTGCCTTTGTTTAGGTAGCAGTGTTGGTTTTTTTCCCCTTTTCTTCCCCCCTGTAGGTGTTACATGAAGGCATTACAGTTCTCACACTTCATTTTTCATATCTTCCCTCACCAAATTACTATAGCTCTTGGAGTCCTGAGAGTAATCACTCACTCTAATTAAATGTTTCATATTTTGTTGGACACTGCATGCCATCTGCAGCACAGAGGTCTCATACGAGGCCTACTTCATATGAGATATCTTCATATCTCTCACACACACCTGTGGGCAGAGATTTACTCCTTCACCACTTTTCCATTGCAGTGGTGGCACTCACTGTCACCTGAACCAACAGATGCCAGGATTGGCTTCACCTGCTTCTGGGGCTGAACGAAAAGAAGATGGCATACATTCAGTGGTGACTGCAGACGGCACTTCTTACCATGATGGAGGTAGTAATGTAGGGCTTGGAAGAAGTCTCTGCAGCCTACTGTGTATTACTGGCAGCCCTCAGGTGGAGTTTGAAGAACTCTAAAAGGGAGCTCTGTTTCCTGCCCAGGGATCTGTCAGCCAGGCTGGACAGTTATAATTGCCCATGTAAGTCTCTGAAAGCTGCTGGGAATATGGCATTAAATTGTATCACTGGAAGGGGTTTGTGATCTCCGCTTTCAAAGCTGAAGTGTCATTAGTAAACCTATTGGGGCAGTTTTCACTGTTGAAGCATAAATTACTGAGAGGCCTGAAAGAACTAGCTCAGAAAAACCTGAGTAAGTGCCCACAGCCAACAAGTTCTAAAGAAAGAAGGAAGAGTGACGTTAGCTATTACTGCCTTATCTCCTGTCTTGCTCCTGGAGGATTTTGCAGGAGTTGCTGGGAACTGATGCTGTTGATTCAGAGGAAATGAGCTCTTTCCCACATTTACTTATCTCTTTGGATATGTTCTTTGATTTCCAGGCCTGTTTCTCTTAATCCCTTGGGTAGGAAATAAGAAAGGAGAAACAATGTAAGAGCCGCTTGAAATATATTTATTGAAACCCTGATCTCCAGAGAGAGATAGCGGAAACCATGCAAGTCACCCTGTAAAAAAATAAAAAAGAATAATTTAATAAGCAGCAACAGAGCAGGAAGTTCACCAATATTCAAAAAAAAAAAAAAAAAGAAAAGAAAAAAAAAAGAAAATAAAGAGCCACAATTATAAAATTCAGAACTTAAACAAAGAAACCACATGAAATATGTATTCCAGCACGGAAGAAGAAATAAAAAAAGAAAGAACAACTGTAAAGAACGCATATTAAAAATGACCTTAAACATAACACTGAATCTATACCATCACACTTGGAGACTGCCTGGGACCTATATTTTGAGACATCAGCACATTAAAAGCCGGATATTGTCTCGGAAACCTGAGCTGGGGCTGTGTACTCGGACAACTGTGTCCACATCACTGCTCCCGAGTTTCTGTGCTCTTGAGAGTCTGAGCCCTTTCCTCTTTGTGTGCTGCCCAAGTTCCCAGTCTTTTGCAAGGCAGTAGACAGTCACGATGTAATTATCATGGGAGGCTGGAGCTGCGGGTTGCCAGTTCTGTTAACAAGCTGGTTTCCCATGATACTGAATAGAATAGTCCTGAGGACAGGGCTGAACCATCCTCAGGGGGCTGTGTGATTGTGGGCAGCTTGCTGTCTCCCCCACAAGTGCTTTTATATTCCTACATATAAAATACACATGCAGACATATTTAAGCAAATATATACATATATATATATACTATAAATAAATATATATATATAAAAATATATATATATATGCATGAAGTGTTATACTCTTGGCTTTCATGTTGCCTGATTCAATTTGTTTCTATTAATTGAAAAACAAATTGCACAGTTCATTTTAATTTTTGTTTGAAGTGTAACAGCTCTCTTCAGATGAGCAATACCTTCTCAGGAGACACCACAGATCTACTGGGTATCCCCCAGGTACTGCAGATCCCAGCAGCCATCAGATCAGACCATGTCCCAGTCCTTCTCCTGCCTGTGCTAGCACTGCCCAGAAGGGCTGCCACACTGCAGAGAGGTGGCACAAAGGCCACTGGGTGCCACCACACTTGAGTCAGCAGGGAACAGAGCTCAGCTACCTCCAGTGTTCACTGCTTTCTAGGTAGCAGTTTCTAAAGTCAGTTCTGTAATCAGGCAGGGGGGAAATGAGTGATTTCACAACTGAGTTGCCACTGCCAGTAACCCATCTCAGACAGAGATGGGGGTTAGTGTTGGGAAAGCTGCTGGCTCAGCAAGTAGTGACAGAATGCAAATTCTGACAGTCCATCCTCCTCTGAGGCATTTGAAAAATATGTTTTGAACAGATGTGACTTTTGTGAGAAAGAGTCTTAATAAAGCCTCCGGCTTTGCAGCTCTCTTCTCTGCTTTGCTAAGCAGCCTGTGACACGATCTGTCACATTTTTTTCTGTGGGACAAGCACCTAAAACCAGGATATTGTATTGGAAACCTGAGCTACACATCAACCCTGTGAAATGCTTTCCAGAATAATAAAAGAGTAGTGAAGGTAAGGCAGTGTAAATGGCACAATGAAAGCACAGTTATCTTTTCTCCTCTGTTTGTATCACAACACACGCACAGACAATAAGCTGTGTCAAAGCACATTATCAAATTTATGGTATCAATTAATCAAAACATAGGAAATGCCAGAGTGCAGATTTCCTGTACGTTTCTGTTGAGCTTATGTTTTATGCAGCATGATTTAATTTTAAGAAACTCAGATATTAATTTACCTATGGACCTATACCTCAGTAAGTACACAGTGAAGAGTCTCCTTAGCGAGCAATTATTCAGTTTTATTCTGTCCTTGCTGTTTAGTATGAGGCTTTATATCTTAGTTATTACTCATCCCTGTAAATCCTGCTGTGAGGATGAAGATATTAACTGCTCTCTGGGCTTTTCTGTGGTACTTACTGTTATGAAGCCTGAATGTTTCACAGAAATAATGAGTATATCCTCTGCCTAGCTCTGTAGGATGATAGTGAGACTTATTTCTGTCTCAGAGCTGGCAAACTGAAACATAGACTGACCAGGATCAAAAGTCTTCCCTAATTTTAGATACTTAGTTTTGAGTATGCAGGATAGTAGAGTATTTATAGCCTGAGTTTTTTGTGTCCCAGATCTTTTGTTCTAAGGGAGAACATTTGTTTCATCCTTGAGTTTGGCCTATCCTGCACACTGGACAATATTGAAAAAAACAGATTGTGACTGTGTACCTGGAGTTTGCACCACACTGTGACTGCTGCCTAGCTGGCAAGCTCTGGCTAAGGGTGTTACGTGAAGTCCATTGATTTGAGGTTTTGTTCCTCCCTTGAGAAAAGATGAGATTATTGAGTAGCTGTTAGAGGAGGAGCAGTGAGCGCTTGAAGTGTAGAGCTTACACTTGAGCCACCTGTCCCATCTCTGCCTTGAAGTCAGGGTTAGAGTTCCTCACCATAGCTCTGTCTGCCCAGCCTACAAAGATCGGAGTCGCCTACAAACATGGACAAGAAAAAACAGCTAAGCAAGAAAACCACATTTTAAGTTAAAGGATGGATTGGCATGAAAACAAACGGTTACAAACTTCCCACAAAAATGTACAGTCCATAATTTAAAGGAAGAACTTTAGCATCAGAGAAATATGCAGCAGACTTCTACCCATGCAATGGGCAAAAAAAGGTACTTTTAAGATGCAATTGTGTGAGATCTTGAAAGCACAGTCATGTATGTTGTGGCTCCTAATATACAGGGCTGTTTTTCCCCTGTAGACACTAGACCCTCCTTCCTGCCTCAGCTGAAGCATGTTCCTGGATCTCATCTAGTCCCTCTTGTTCCAGATGGGATGATGGGAGATAGAACAGATGGAAGGGGGTTTTTTTGGCTTCTCTCTAGTGTCTGGGGCTTTCTAATCTGCACTGCCTGGTCATGGCAGAAGAAGGAAGAACTGTCTTTGCTCCTCCATTAGGCATGGTCACTCAGCCCAGGTGATGGACTGGCACAGATGACCCAGGAGCTCTGCAGGTATGCGCACGTCATAGCGGGTGTGGGGCACAAGTCCTGTCTGAATAGTTCCCAAATTTTCAGCTGACATAATCACTTAGTAGAGATCATTTTTTAAGCTAATGGTCTGGACAAATTTGGGAATGTTTTCACAGGATGGCAGAAGGCAGGTGCAGGCAGTGAAGCAGTTTTATTCAGCTTGACAAATCTTTCTCAAAGTACCAGGGCACCCCGAGATGGTCATAGCAAAGGCCACTGGAATGCTTTTCAAACAAAATCAAAGGAATACGTCTTCCCTACCTTGCTGTTCAAAAGTGCCTGAACTCTTTTTTTTCTCCGTCTGTAGAAACCATCAGTACAGAAACTTGATGCAAACATCTAGCACACATAAAAACAAATCCAATTGGTCAACATTTGGTGTATAAAGAACTGCAAACAGGGTCTTAAAATGAGAGGTGTCTGGTAACTTAAGAATGGGTGGAGCTACCAGCCCTCCTGCTTATGTTTAATTTCACCTGTCTGAAGCAGATTACATGAGCTCTGTGTCCTTGCTACATACCTTGTCACACTGATATACACCAGAGAGCTCCCCGTTGGTGCTGAGCTGTGGGTACTCAGAGAGATTTCATTTCTGGGGTGTACTCTGTTTGCTGGAGTTCAACAGCTGTGTATTGGATTGGACCCGTATGTGCACTGAGGGAAATGTGTGTGCCTGCATGTGTATGCAAGTATATGTGTGTGTGCACAGATGCTGGAGGTGTTTGCTGCATGACCAATTTCACATTGGAGCCATGGCTGTGCCCTGGTGTTCAGCAAGTTTCAGAACAGAGCTTGGCCCTGCAGCTCCGCTGCAGCACAGGGGACAGGAGAACTGCATCACTTACGGGTGCAGTATTACTGCTAAGCTGAAATGAACTGTGTACATCAGCATGTGCTTGTTTGCCCTGTGGCCAGACATAAGACGAGCTGCAGTGCCCATCTGCTCAGCCCCAGCTCCTGTTTGGGTCATGGGTAGGAACAAATGCCCTATGCAGGTACAGGGCAGAAGCTGTGGGGCACAGCAGCTCCAGCCCTGATAAACCAGAGAACATCTGGGCAAGGGGAAGCAAAACCGCGTAAATGAGTCCCTGCAAAGCAGTAGTGCTCCAGACCTCACATATGTCAGTAGAAGCTTTCTAAAAGGGTAATTCCCATTCTTAAATGTCAGACTCAGTGACAGCCATGTGTTGAGGATGTTAGCACAGAAAGGAAAATGCTTCATACTTTCCCTACAGAGGCATGAACCCTCATCTCTGCTGTCTCATGGGAGTGTCACAGCCTATATCCACGCTCCAGGTGATGCAGAAAATGGCAGCCCTCTCATTCTCTCCCCTGAGGCTTCAGGGCAAAGAAACCAAGCTGTGCTGGGTCTGGCACAGAGCCATGCTGCAGATTCTGACCAGGTAGTGGCCAGGAGAAGAGTCTCTGACAATATCTTCTAAATACCTTTTTAAGATAAAAATCTGGTTGTTTCCACAGGCAGAGAAAATTACTCGGCTTTATACCTGGCACAGTGAATGCAAAAACAGCCTGGCCATAGTCTCAAGCTATGAACCTACAGCAAATAAGAAAAAGAATTACTTTAAAGTAGATTTTTTTTTTTTTTAAAATAAAGAGTCTACTTGAGATGGCCCCACATGAAAAGGAATTGCTTTATCTAATCTTGCCAGAAAAAGCATTTCAGCACAGAGGAGCATGAAAGTGAATGCCTGACCCTTCTTGGAGGCCAGTTTCCATATGGGGTCAGGCAGAAACACAGCACCTGATGATGGCTGGAGATAAATCCTGGATAAAACATGGAGGCTGACTGAGAGTTCAGGCTTTGTGGTTTATTCTTGAGCCTTATCACTGCTGAAAGAAAATTGAAGTGATTATGTAGTACTTTGAACTTAATGGAAAGAAGAAAGATAGCGAATGCCTGATTACATCTTTTCTTCAAGCCATTCAAGTAAAGGCCATTGCCCATTACACAGTTAGCTGGCAGCTAGATAGCTCAGGATCTTCTTGGTAGTATTCCCTGGTAAAGATTAACCACATCATCTCACTTGCCTTCATACTTCTAGCAGGTTAGAACTAAAAATGCTGCATGAGCCTTCAGCATTTTACCCGTTGCCTTCAACCTGGGTCCAGACCAGGCTATAATGACAATAGTGGGATCCCAGAGAGGCTGAACCTGACTCATGGAGAACACGAATCAGGAGCTGGGCAATTTGACCTTCTTACACTTCCATAAAAATGAGCTGTGTGCCGTAGCAATTCCTAAGTTCCTAAAGAGTAAATTTACCAAAAATACCCAAATTACTGTTTGTTTTTAGGAGGCTGATGCTGTGCTGAGATCTAATTTCTGATGCTGATTCCTTCTGTAGGGCATGATGTGGCATGCATGGGAATAACCAGAGATGTGTATGCGCTGGCTGTCCTGAGAGGCTGCAGGAAGAGGTCTGCTTGAGACCTGAGTGAGGACATGGATAGGAACAATAGTAGTGAATTTTAGTCACTACTATGTATAAAAATAAAAGAAGTTGTCACAGCTTACATAGCTGCCACTGGTTCGGACCAGATGAACAAAAAAATCACCATGATGGAACTTCAAAAGTAATAATGAAATTTTAGTGGAGTGGAGAGAAAGAAGATAGAGGACTGGACTATAAAGACTTTGTGATCATGATCAAATCACTTCATCTTCTCTTCTCACTTTCTTCAAGGAGGGCCAGCTCAACACCTAGCAACATCACCCATCATTGGCATTAATCACTTCTCTGCTGAAAATGCTACATCTGGCCACGAGAGGTCTCTTCCACTGATCTCTGAAAGGATTGTGTGTGTCCAACAGAAGAATGCTGCTGGAAGAAAAGACCGAAGCTTGACTCCAGGTCACTAAGAGGAAATGTATGCAGAGAAAGTGTGAATGCGCTCACTTTCACAGAACAAACAAACAAACTAACAAACAAACAAGATTTATCTTACTAACACTGCATTATCTTACTAATATTGCATTGTACAATTTGCAGAAGACTTGACCTGAAATTGATCTACCAGTCAGCAATACCCTCTTGTTGTCTATTCCAAAAGAATGGCAAAGAACATCCCTGCACTACCTTCATTTATAAATAGCTGAATTCAAAGGACTAGTGAGAAATATTTCTATTCTTCAGCTGCAGAAAAATATGAAAAAGAGAGGGATTTATGGCCTGCATATAAGTTAATCACACATGCTTAGCCACAGGAATCAGGTACTTTTATGTGAATCCAACCAATAAGGAAGAGGCAGAAGAGGCAAAATTGTCCCTCATTCAGAAAAAGAAAAATCACTTCCAAGTGGTACATTCTTGGTCCACTCCCAGTAGTACTGAGATTAATGGGACTTTGCCTTGCTAAAAAGAAAGAATGTCTGGGAACTGCTTAAGTACATCAACACTCTCTTTGAAGAGAGTGAGATATCATTTAATTTGTATTCAGTGTGGCTACTTTGTTGCATTTTTCTTATTGAATTCAGTATGTGGCATACTCTCAAGTGTAGTTTCAGTATATGAGATCAGCACAGCCCAGTGCCCCACCCTCAAGGTCCCCAGAAAAGTGCCTGCACCTTTCCCTGTCCTCCATGTCCCCAGCATCTTCCCTTCCACCTTCCTTCTTCCTTCTGACTGTCCGGTGAAGTCCCTGGTGACTGAAAAAAGGGAAACATTACTCCTATTTCTAAGAAAGGGAGAAAGGAAGATCTGGGGGACTACGGGCCAGTGGGTCTCACCTTTGTGCCTGGAAAGATCATGGAGCAGATCCTCCTAGAAGCTATGTTAAGGCACATATGAGATAAAGAGGTGATTTGAGACAGCCAGCATGGCTTCACCAAGAGCAGATCTTGCCTGGCCAGTCTGGTGGTCTTCCATGATGGAGTAATGGCTTTGGTGGATGGGAGAAGGGTGATATATGTAATCTACCTGGACTTCTGCTAGGCCTTTTCAAACGGTCCCTCTCCACATTCTTCTCACTAAATTGGAGAGGCATGGATTTGAAGGATAGACTGTTCAATGGATCAGGAATTGGCTGGCTGGTCGCAGCCAAAGAGTCGTGATCAATGGTTCTGTGTCAGGGTGGACGCCGGTCACAAGCAGTGTGCCTCAAGGGTCGGTCTTGGGGCTGGTGCTCTTCAACATTTTCATCCACAACATAGACGATGGCATTGAGTGCAGTCTCAGCAAGTTTGCGAATGACACCAAGCTGAGTGCTGCAGCTGATACGTTGGAGGGAAGGGAAGCCATCCAGAGGGACCTGGACAGACTGGACCCGTGACAACCTAATGAGGTTCAATAAGGCCAAGTGCAAGGTGCTGCACTTGAGTCAGGGCAATCCCAGGTGTTTATACAGACCAGGGGAAGATCTCCTTGAGAGCAACCCTGTGGAGAAGGACTTGGGTGTCCTGGTGGATGAGAAGCTGGACATGAGCCATAGACTCTCCCCACAAATGCCTTTGAAGCTGGTGCCAAAGTTTCCACTTGAAGAATTGTTGAACTTCTTTTGCTATTCTTGATGAAGTATTTTGAATTGGACTATTCTCAATCAAGCTGAAAAGCAACCTACTGCCTTAAAAAGGGTCTCCAAATCAACCATGCTTGCTGCCTCATCCCACCCATCTCAATGGCAGCTTGTAGAGGATGTCCTGAGTATCTTGTACCAGTGGTGTGCACAAGCAATGGACTTACTTGATGGGGATATTCGAGTGCAGCAGTGCCACATGCACTGGCAACTGATTTTTGCTGTACCTTCCTCTGTGAACACTGCCTTTGTCAGATCTGGTGCAGTCTGATTAGGTATAATCTCCTCAAAATGCTCCTAAGCATTTCTCTTGGTAACATGCTTCAGTTCCTATCCTACTGATGTATCCAGTGGACTCAGAACTATTTGGGAGCAAGGAGTTAGCTTGGCTTACTTGTTTCTTTCTTTGTATTTGATTTATTCCCAGACATACAGGATTTTCTTTCTTTATCTATGTATTCAGAGTCCTGGAACACAAACAGGAAAATGAGTGTGTTTGTGGTAAACAAACTCCTGCATTAAGCTGGCATTCATAACTGTTGTGTCAAGTCATTCCCCAATGGGAGGATAATGAAAAGTGAAGTATTAACATTAAAGAAAAAAATCAGGTTGAGAAATCAAGCCAAGAAGAGGCAAGATGATCTGTAAAAGCTACTTCCAACCTATTCTGTCCTGTGACGCTATGAAGGCTGCAGACTGATGGGTAGTGATAATTTTTTCGTTCTTTTTACATGTTGATGATAAACACTTTTCAGAGAAAGTAGGAAGATAAGAGTAACTGAATTAATTCTTACTGTAGGATTTCTGATTTGGGAGATTTCCTGTCATTTGAATGCTCTATTTTTTAATCTTGAAGGCTGTTGTTTACTTTTACTTTTCTATCATTTTAAAGGAGCAAGGAGGGAAAGCAACATCTGAATTAATTGGCGCTCGTATGTTCTGTTGGCTTATTCTGATCACAAAGGTTACGAGTTCCACCAACTGCACCAGGAGAGCTTGTAAATTCTCTAAGTTAAATAGCGAGATTAGGTTTGCTGAATGTACAAAAATTTATCGTCCTTGCCAGCTGAGCTATTAAACACTTTGATCCACAGCTGTTTGGCCTGAAGTCTCTCACAGGCAAACTGATCTTCATTCTCCTTCCTTCTTTTTGCCAGGTACAATCTTCAAAAGTATCTGAAGTCTAAAGGAGCCTAAGTGTCTGTGACTTGAATCTGTATGTAATCTACATGGAGGGATTTGTCCCACACAGTGTTAGCTCTCATTAAGGTGTGTAAGCTAGTTGTCCAGCTCTTTCTGTAACCAGAAGAGAGACACTTGAAGGCATTTACCAGATAGGAGTGGCAAATCATCCCTTTGCTTACTGTGAAGGTAGTTGCAGAACTGGCTTCCACCACATGCCCCATGTTCATCAGGTGACATGAATTCCACACAAAGGGCTGAATCTTTAGTTGCCATTAATGCAATTTAGGTAATATTTTTGAGGGCTTGAGTCATGTAAGCCCACCCAAGCACTTGATATCAGAGGGGCTGCAGGCACTTACACTTCCCCAATACATAGGTGCCTTTTAATTGTGTCTTTGAATGCAGCACCTTGAGGGATATGACCCAATCTCATTTCACCACGTGATCTTATGCACAAACATGCATGTATTTCTCTTCCAGGTTTTTAAGGCAATACAATCTGTTTCTAACAAAGGTTACACAGCAGTCTGCATTCCTGTTGTCTGGACACACTTCACTTTTGTGAATATTTATTCAAATTTCTTAAGGGAACAAAACTCGTGTTATCTGCTCTGCCTGCCTATCTTTCTCTCAGCCAAGCCCTGTTAATAAGCAACATTCCCTTATTTTTGTCCATCTGTAGTCTCACAAGTACTCAGTTCTCAGATGCTCAGTCACATGGTTTGAGCAAGAGAGGTGCACTCTTCCCATATCTCAGGCACACCTACAGCTTAGAGGTCTGGTCACTCTCTTGTTTGAGACAAATAAAAATATAGATTTGAACTTTCCAAAGTGAGGTTGACCTCACCTCACTCGTTGCCTGGGCAGTTCCTTTAAATGTTGAACTGTTGGATCAAAAACACCCCAAAAGTCTCTCTAACACAATTTCTGAAAACGAGAATGCATACTCTTGGATCCAGGCCTTAAAGCAGGATTGAAGTCTTCTACTTTCAGCCTTCTATAAGTCAGGCCTCTGGTTACATGCATCCAGAGGGATATTTAAGGTACCTAAGTGCAGGCATGATGGCAGATTTCAAAGCAATCTCTCTAATTTACTGCATACATTCTTTCTGCATTCATTTATCTTAAATGTATGTCTTCATATTTCTCTGGGTTTGTCAGGTAAGGAAAGCCAAACCTGGTAGAGAAGATGCTTTACCAAAGGTGGGGATAGGTACTTTCAGTTGTATGCCTTCCCAGAACTATCTAAGGAAACTAGGATTAGAAAATGAGGGCTGATCCCTAGAAGACATATTTGGGTTTTTGAATCTCAAAGGTGCATTCTACTATGCGAAGTGCTGTGCTATGCTACTCACTATGTTATGCGATCTACCCAGCCAATAAGTCAGTACTCCAAGCATTCTTCATTTGCTAAGTCAGATTTTCCAGTCTCCTGACACAGAAGAGGATTTTCATCTTAACCTTTTCTCATATGGTTGTCTCTATCTCAAATGTGAGTTACTGGTCCAATTCTCAATACTTGAAACCCCTGATTAGTGTGTTGAACAAAACTGTGAACACTTTCCTACTTCTACTGGTAGTACTTTTCCCAAATAAATTCTAAGATCATATCTGCAATTTGTACAGCTGTGTCACCCTGGTCACTCATTGTAACTCCTGAGAGCAGATTAAATTTCTAGTTATGGCTTTTTCTCCATCATTTCTGACTGATGAATCCTCAGAGTACAGCAGAAGTCCTCCTGTTGCAGAGGACATGAAAACTGGACTTGAAAACTGGTGTTGTTTCACACTCTTAATGTTACTCCAAGCTTGCAGGTTATCTTTTTCTAATTGTACCATGTTCCGCTGTCTATCTGTGCCAAGGAGTCTTCTGCACGTAGCTAGTCAGCAAATTCCACTAGCACGTGCCTTCTTTTTCAGGCACAGACCTTAATGGAAACAGCTAGAGAAGGTCCCTTTTCCCAATTCCCAGGATTCTTCTTCAGCACAACGCCTTGTCATCTCCCATTAAGACCACTTCTTACTTTCTGGCAGTAGTTTGTGTGCTTTTCCCTTTTTTCTCTTCCACTTGAACTAATGATTGCCCATATCACAAGCGCTTTGTTGATTATCCAGACTGCTTTGCACGATAAAGCAATCAGCTCTGTTACAGAAGAAAGGTGTATAGCTGACCTGGTGACCTCTATCTGGCAGGACAAGCCTGTTGTTCCTTCCCTGAGTTTTGGTTGATTATCATCTCATTATTTATTCTTTTCCTTTAAATTTTGCCCTGTGCTCTTCTATGCTGTTACCATCAAGCTAGCATGGTTTTCAATGCAAGTTCACTCACATAATTGTTGTTACTATATTTACTGTTCCCAAGTCATGTGGATCCCTTCCCACCACGGCTTGATAAAATTACTTGGAGTTGCTGCCAGGTCTTGTGGAGTCTTGCTCTGAGAGATCGGCTCCTCATTGGCTGAGCACATCCACATCTCAGTTTTGCCACTCCCTAGAGGAGGTATTTTCAGTTTTCTGACACTCGTCCCATATCTGTCCCACTTTTTTCTAGATTGTAATATTCTTACGGAAAACCATAACAGTTTCGTTATATTAACACACCAACACTAGGTCTAATCCTCCCTGCATAAAAAAATCTTTCCTGCTTTAAAATCTTTGTGTTTCAATAGCTAAATAACTTTATTATTTCCTATTTAATTTCCTCCCCAAACTTCTAACTCAGTTTGACTTTTGGCAATGTTTACCCCAACCTTGTGCTTCCTGGCCTCCAAGTGAAGTTTTCTTTGCTGATTAGCTCCTTCCTCCCTTCCAAAGAGATACTTTGTCAGACTTATAATGTTGCTCTCCATCCATTTTGGTCTGCAGCCCTTTCCTGCAGGTTTTTTTCTCTTCCAGTAATTCAAATTGCAGAGATTTTCTTGAAACTTTTAATTAAAAGAAATTCCAAGTCTTCCTTAGCTGAAGCACCTTATATGTAACATTTGCCTGGTGGTCTCACTAACCAGTTCCCTCACCTCCTGAAACTTGTGCTTCAAAACCAAAAATCAGACTTACTTGTTTTCATATATATCTCTGTTTTGTCTAAAACGAATCAACTTGGTTTGGCTAATGGCTCAGTAGAGCTCTGAAATTAATGTTAGTCTTTCCACTGGCTGCAGAAACTTGGATCTGTCCTGTTTAAATATTCTCCAGGGCTGAGGGTGTAAACACAATATTCCGGGCCATGGTTTCAACTGGTTTAATTTGCTAAAGCTCCTCTGGACTCTGGCCAGTCAAGTGGAGTCTCCCTTGTCTAAGAAGCTGAAGTTTTCATCAACGTATTTTGGAAGCAACTACAATCTCTTGAATTACTAAGAAAAGATATATTTTTTGCCATCTTTCCACAGATGAAACTGCAATCAAATCAATGTTCTCACACTGTTTAGAGTTGCCTCCAAATTAATTTACTGTACCTGTCATAATATATTATCAGTGCCTTCCATGCACATTACCTCATTTGGGAGCCTTTTCTGTTGTATGAAGCAAATGGCAGGAAAAGTTTAATGTGATACAAATAATCTTTGGATTGGTTTAACTCTGCATGCCCAGACTCTCCCTGTCCTCCCACTTGTGGAGATGAGAAGTTAGTGTTCAGAAGCGGCAGCCGTAATGAGAGGGAGAACAGCAGCAATCTTCAGAATCTCCAGTTTGTTAAGCAGAGCTGGCTACAAAGGGGCCAGAGGCTAATTATCATATCAAAGTTTGGCTTAGTGGTAGCACACTGAATTGGACAGCAAGATTACACACTTTGAGAGTGTTAGATCCTCATCGCTTCTTCCCCACCATTAAGCTCTATCTCATTCTCATCAGCAGAAATGCCTGGGACACACCAGAGAATGGGAGAGGAGCACAGTGGAGCCACAGGGACTGTAGCTGCATGAGCAAAACACACCCGTTGCCTCCGAGGCCATTTTGTATCTTAAGGTGCATTAAGGCATATTTCCGTAAGGTAAAGGGTGAAGTCATACAACAGAAACTAATAATAACAAAGACCATAATGGCTTTCTGCCACCCACCAGCCAGGGTTAATATGGTCTGATAGTGTGCTGTTACTCAGTTAGTGGTAATACAGTATTAGCTAGTGCTGTGTAGCTGCTCGCACTTAATTTGCTTTTAAGTATTTGCATGGGTAACTGCTGTGTACCAGGATTTAAACAAATGGAGGCATGAATTCTAGCATTCGCCTCATCCTTTCCTTTCTGCATCTTGTCACTTTTGCCAGCCCTAGAATACATAACAACCTTACTGCTGGCTGCTTGGGTCATTGTAAGAGGCAGACCAGAGAACAAACATGGGTCTCAGCAATTACCTGCCTGGTACAGGAGCACTGGTTGGCAAACACTGCTGTGAGAACAAGCTGCTTCACTTTGACTGACGTTATAGAGCATGGAGGAGAAGAAAACAAACCAAACAAACAGTAAATAAATCCAACCTTTTTTTCTGTTTTTATCTTTCCTTCTGACAGAGTGCTCACTTCAGGCTGGTGGCAAGCCCAGCTGCTGGACTCCATGTAGTGGAGGAGCACTCACACTTGGTAGGAGCTGCAGGGCGGGAGGGGGATAGCGGCAGCAGCATGGGGGCAAAACAGAGGAAGAGATGGGTCCAGCACAGGCAGTAACAGCCCTTTCATCAGTGGATGCCAGCTCATGGTATCAGAGTACAGACAGGCTGGAGAAGTGGGCCCATGACAACCTAATGAGGTTCAATAAGGCCAAGTGCAAGGTGCTGCACTTGAGTCGGAGCAATCCCAGATCTTTATACAGACAGGGGAAGATCTCCTTGAGAGCAGCCCTGTGGAGAAAGACTTGGGTGTCCTGGTGGATGAGAAACTGGACATGAGCCAGCAGTGTGTGCTTGCAGCCCAGAAGGCCAACTGTGTTCTGGGCTGCATTAAAAAAGGGGTGGCCAGCAGGGAGAGGGAGGTGATGGTCCCCCTCTACTCAGCTCTTGTGAGTCCCCATCTGCAGTACTGCGTCCAGGCCTGGGGCCCCCAGCACAGGAAGGACATGGAGCTCTTGGAGTGTGTCCAGAAGAGGGCCACTGAGATGATCAGAGGGCTGGAGCACCTCTCCTATGAAGAAAGGCTGAGGGAACTGGGCTTGTTTAACTTGGAGAAGAGAAGGCTCCAGACAGACCTCATTATGGCCTTCCAGTATTTGAAGAGAATGCATAAACAGGAGGGGGAACAGCTGTTTGACAAGAGTGGATAGTGATAGGACAAGGGGGAGTGGTTTTAAACTAGACAGGGCAGGTTTAGGTTAGATATTGGGAAGAAGTTTTTCACAGAGAGGATGGTGACGCACTGGAACAGGTTGCCCGAGGAGGCTGTGGGTGCCCCATCCCTGGAGGCATTCAAGGCCAGGCTGTATGTAGCTCTGGGCAGCCTGGTCTGGCAGTTGGTGACCCTGCACATAGCAGGGGGTTGGAACTAGATGATCATTGTGGTCCTTTTCAACCCAGGTCATTCCATGATTCTGTGATTCTCTCCAGATCTCTCTTTCTTAGAGCACTGAACACATCCCAACATTAGATTGGTAGAATTCTGATCACTTGGGCCACTCCAGTGTAAAGCTAAAATCTCAGCAGTCCCATCATAGCTCATGCTGTCTCTCTGACAGGTAGGTGTCATATAGATTTCCAAACACTGACAAAATTCAAAACAGGTAGGAGTGTCACCAAAAGTCACACACCTCGTAATCCTCTACCCACACTCGTTTCTGACATGCATCATATATTATTATGATTGGAAGATTATTATATTATTAGAAGGAAAGAGCAAACAAACAAAAAACCTCACCCTCTTTTTCTGTCTAATGTGCAGAACACTGTTTTATCTTAGGAGGAAAAACCAAACTTGCAGACGCATACACACGAAATGAAAAACCACCATAGCTTATATCTACTATTCTAGTTGTTTTCTTTCTTTTTTATTTTTCAGTGAAGGTGCCCACACCTATACAACAATTATTAGCCTGCTGTCGTGGGCTTGCAATCCACAGATGCTTTCTGCAGACTCTGCAGAAGTGTCTGACAGGCTCTCTGTGGTTTCTAGGTCTGTTAGGGTAAAAACCTACTGCGTCTGATTGGATATTAGGAAAAATTTATTCTCAGAAAGAATGGTGGCACAGGCTGTCCAGGGTGGTGCTGGAGTCCCTGGAGGTGTTCAAGAACTGTGTGGATGTGCCAGTGAGGGACATGGTTAGTGAGCATGCTGAGGGTGGATTGATGAACTGGATGATCTTAAAAGACTTTTCCAACCTTAATGATTCTATGATTCTGTTATTATTACACCACAGAGAGTTGAGTCTCCAGTGCACAGTGCTTCTGAAGGCTGTATTTGCAGCAGCATTAGAAAGCCGAGTTCTATGCAAGTAACATCTCCCAGCAGCAAAAACCTCATTTAAAAAGTGAGAAGAAGTCTATTGTAGTTGAATGTGGCTTTTTTTTTTTTTTTTTTTTTTTTTTTTTTTTTTTTTTTTTTTTTTTTGTCCTTTCCCGCACCAGGAGACACTATGGGAAAATGGAGAAAGTGATATCATTTGGGTTTATCTATAATTTAGACTAGTGGGAAAGTCTGACAAAATGTAACTAATGTGTTGGTTTTATGATCTTGGCTACATGAGATACTTAGAGGGCTGCTACTGTGTAAAAAGTGAAAAGGAGAAGTTAAAAGCCTCATAGCTGTTCTACACTTTCATCCATCCCTCACTCCTTTTGTGCTATGCCATATAATCTACATGTATTTGATGCATGCAATATTTACATGCAGTTTATAGTACACATACTGTTTAATCTGATGATTTTATGCCACTTATCTCAATCCTGTTCAGAAATGCTAGCTGGAAACACGTTAGCTAGTACTACACTGTCCCACACAAACTGTTAGTCATTTTTCCTGCTGCTTTTCAAACATAACAAATATGTTCAATTATTTTTCCCTTGTGTGTGGCAACATCATTGTACACAATTCTAATTCATTTTTTCATCCCTCTGAGCTCACAGCATTTGAGGGCAAGATTAAATCTTAAATCACATTGCTTGTTGCCATGATTGGGTCCAACTGGTTAATTCCATTGATGCTGATGCAAAGTCAGACCCTGGGAAGTGAAGGATTCATATTTACTTATTGCTGTTAACAAGCATTTGGTGAGATAACAGCCATGGAGGAGGAGGAAGAGCACAATCCTGGAGAGATTATTTCTCTGCTGGATCTTTAGAGTGTGTGTGTGACTGTCTGAGATCAGTTTATATGCATGAGGCCAAAGAAGGATCTCCCTCCCTTGTATATCACATCTCCTTTGAAGTCAAAGAAATCCCATTAGCAGAAAACAAGTGTGAGATCAGAATCAAGCACCATGGAGTTGTGATCTCCTTACTGCTAAGAGGCAAGTGTAGGGATTTCAATTTTCAGAGATTGGTGTTGAATGAGCTGACATTTTTGCTTTGCATAATTATGCTTGACTCCAGCCATACAGAGGGAAGAGCATGGTGGTGCTCAGCACAGACACACATACAAGAGCCAAGGGTGTGTGCCTGCAGAGCACTGATAGCAGGATAATGCTGCTTGGCAGAACAGTGAATGGGCAGCACCAAATCTCTCAATCTCACTCAGAAGCACCTTGAAAGTGATCAATACAAGGGGGTTATGGAAATGCAAAGCATCATTACTATACATGTCTTTCCTTCTTTCAGACCAAATTCTGGGTATGTTCCAAAGTGCCTGTATCAAGCAAAGAAATGCCATGTGAAAATAGGGATCATCTTTTCATATTTTCTTCATCCATAGATTGGGACAGAAGGGAGAAAAATGCATTGCACACTTGCATGTGAGTGAGAACCAAATCCACAGGGACACAGTGGGGGCTAGACAAGGGAGGGTTGGAGCAGCACTGCTTGTTTGAAAACCAGCACTGGTGGGATGGTCAGAAGCCTCTGTACCCATTTTCCAGCATCCAGTCTTGCATCCTCTGCCAACTTGCTCTAGCACAGACAGATCCTGGCAATTTTCCCTTGTCTACATGCAGTGTGGGAGGCAAGAACACTTCGGGCCAAGGTTGCATATTTTACAGACGTTGTGTAACTCTGCTTTGGGAATTCCCACTTCCTGACTGCTCTTGTCCCTCTCCTTAGCCATCATGTCAAATCTGACATCCAGGAGACTCAAGGGAGAGCTTTGTTCTGCCTGCCGTATTTTTTCTCATTTCTTCTCTCCTGAAACTCAAGAAAATGCTGAGACTCTCTGCCTCTTCAGGCAAGCAGGGCCAACTCAAACACTGGTAATGGCTTCCTCAGCTGTACCTCAGTCTGGGTAGAACCATGGCTGCTATTTGACATGCTGCAGGGATGAGCACTCTGCCTGCAAGATGCTGGTAAAATTGTTAGGAGCAGTGCTCCTCTCAACCTCACTTCAGATTAGGTCATCTTTTAGATCATCCTAGGACTCTTTGGGGCTCAGGCCAAAAAAGCACGTTTCCAGAGTTACTTGACCATAAGGAGCTTCCTAAATGTCCTTTCTGTCCCCTGGCTTTGCTGTCCTTCCAGCTGAAGCATCTCTTTACACTGGGACTTGTTATGGTGTTCCAGAAGTGCGATGCAAGATTGAGGTGATTACAGTAACAGCTGTTCATCTTTTTTTTTTTCCTTCCTGAATCATACCTTCTGTTTTCTCACTGCTAAACAGAACTGCTGATCCCCAGTGTTCTTTGCACTTGATGCCTGCCACTGCTGCCACTTGCAGCTGTTACACAAGTGCCTTACCAGCAGCTAGTGGAAGTGCTGGAGGGGCAAAGGTGTGGAAAGCAAGAGCATTAAATGAACAAACATTGCAGTGCATGAGTGAGCTGAGTACAGTCATGTGTGCAGCACAACACTGACTTTCAGTGGGGACAGAGCCCTGATGTGGAGCTGACATCTCTCCTTATTTGCTGGACAAGGACTTTGTTTATAAAAAGCTGAGTAAGGACACAACAGCTCATGTCCAGAGAGACACTGAATGAAGATGATGGGTTGTATTGGATTTGGCACTGGCTTCCAGGGCTTGTAACGAGGAGAGATGACAGGGGCTAGCTGTCATTTTGTTTCATTTGCTTGAAGCATGGCACAGTGCAAATGATTGCAGGAGGAGGTATTGATTTACTCCTGCTGTTTCCATCCTGAAATATTAGACCACTGAGAGAGCTCTCACTGCAATTTATGATCCCTCAGAAGAAGATCAAAATGTGATTTTTTAAAAAAGCAAACAAGACAGAGGAAAAGGAAGACCTTAGCTGCAGGGGGCAGGCAGACTCTCTGTACCCATCTCCCTCCTTTCAGGCAAACAAATACCATAGTCCAGCTATGGCTCTTAGAGGAATGGTTACATTCAGATGCAGATTTCAACTTTCATTATTTGGTATTTCTGTACTTGTATAAACCCAGAAAGTTGCTTTGCCATGAGCATGGTGAGAAAGGTTTTGCCTTCAGCTGAAGGGCTTATTTTGTTGACACTGATGGGTCTCTGTCAGCACGCTCTTGCCCCATGTTTTCACCCTCTGACATGCAGTCTGCACATCAAGAAGGAAGTCACAGCACATCCTGCTTCTCTGTCAGTTTCCTTGCAAGTCCCCAGAGCATCTCAGAGCTGTTTGTTTTTCTGCTATCAAAGGTTTTTCCGGTTAGTGCAAGCAATAATGAAGACAACACTGGCACTTTCATAAATAGGCTTACTTAAAAAAGTCAAATCCACCATCCAAACAACTTGATCGAACATACTTTCCTCCTAGAGTTAAAACAGAGGGTGTAAAGCAGAGGATGTTCTACACACATCAGGTAGAGATGGGATTTTAATGATATCTGCTATGGTTAGCTGTAGAGATAACAGCGAACACCTGTTCCTAATGGCACTGCTGCAATTTTCACTTTGAGAAGTATCCAGCCTTTTGTATTTGCTTTAAGATGTAAAGCACACTAAATTCTTAGCATGAGATCTGCTTCCTGTCCTAAACGTGTCCTAGGAGATGTAGTCACAGACCAGTAGCGTAGTAGAGAGAAGAAGCCCATTCTCTCTATTGCTTTATGATCCTGGCAACAGCAGTTGACTGTCTTTTTTTCTAAGCTCCTGTTGATACAGGACAGCACAAGTTTCAGAGCATCAAGTAACAGTGTTAGTTACTTGAACTGCAGAAGTTGTGCTTTTTCACATCAATTGTAGACCACAGAAGATAAGTTTCCTCAAGTCCATGTTTTTGGAAACACTCATGTTAACACTAGAGCAAGCAAAAAAATCTTTGTTTCCACTTCTTAATGTGAAAAAAACACAGCATTCACCCTATGTACCCATCTTCTGAGCATTATAAAGACTCATACAATCTTATATTGTGTGGAGCTTTGGAAACAGGTGCTCTGTCCACATATAAAATACTTGAGTACTACCATTATTTCATACAAAGGACAGATTCAGACAATGTTTTTAATGAGTGAGCTTAATATGCATATGCTTAATGTATACAGAGCAGAAGATGGATGAAGGTTCATGGCAAACTGTGCTGCTTCCTCTAAGGGGTTCAGGACAGGACAGAGGGGAATTGTAAAAAGCAGAACAAAGGAGTATAAATAGATCAAGTACAGAGCAAATGTAATTTGTGCAGACAACGTCTGCTGTTGAATACAGTAGGTACTTATTTTCCACCATTATTTCAGGCAGAATGATTTTTGCCATTTTTGAAGCACTATCTAGATTACAGAATCACAGAATCACAGAACTGCCAGGGTTGGAAGGGACCTCAAGGATCATGAAGCTCCAACCCCCCTGCCACACGCAGGGCCGCCAACCTCCTCATTTAATGCTAGACCAGGCTGCCCAGGGCCCCATCCAATCTGACCTTGAACACCTCCAGGGATGGGGCATCCACAACCTCTCTGGGCAGCCTGTTCCAGTACCTCACCACTCTCTCTGTGAAGAATTTCCCCCTGACATCCAACCTAAATCTTCCCTTCCTCAATTTAAAACCATTTCCCCTCGTCCTGCAGTTATCTACTCTTTCAAAGAGTTGATTCACCTCCCCTCTGTAGGCTTCCTTTAGGTATTGAAATGTTGCAATGAGGTCACCCTGCAACCTTCTTTTCTCCAGGCTGAACAAGCCCAGCTCCCTCAGCCCGTCTTCGTAGAATTGGTGCTCCAGCACCATGATCATCTTCATGGCCCTTCTCTGGACCCTCTCCAACAGCTCCCTGTCTTTTTTGTACTGGGGGCTCCACACTTGGACACAGTATTCCAGATGGGGCCTCACAAGAGCAGAGTAGAGGGGAACAATCACCTCCCTGTCCCTGCTGGCCACCCCTCTTTTGATGGAGCCCAGGATACCATTTGCCTTCCAAGCCACAAGGGCACATTTCTGGCTCATGTTAAGTTTTTCATCTATCAAGACCCCCAGGTCCTTCTCTGCAGGGTTGCTCGCAAGGACTACTCCTTCCAGTCTATATGGATGCCTGGAATTCCTCCGACCCAAATGCAAAACTCTGCACTTTGCTGTGTTAAACCTCATCAGGTTCACCCGGGCCCACCTTTCTAGCCTGTTGCGGTCCCTGTGAATGGCATCCCTTCCTTCAACCATGTCACCCGCACCACTCAGCTTGGTGTCATCAGCAAACTTGCTGAGGGTGCACTCAATTCCATCATCATTGTCATTGATAAAGATGTTAAAGAGCACCGGTCTCAAGACAGACCCCTGGGGAACACCACTCGTTACCGGCTTCCACCTGGACATAGAGCCGTTGATGACCACCCTCTGTCTGCGGCCTTTCAACCAGTTTCTTATCCATCTTGTGGTCCACCCATCAAATCCACATCCCTCCAGTATGGAGATAAGGATGTAGTGGGGGACCATGTCAAAGGCCTTGCTCAAGTCCAGCTAAATGACATCAGTCGCCTTTCCCTTGTCCACCAATGCCATCACTCCATCATAAAAGGCCACCAGATTGGTCAAGCATGACCTTCCTCTGGTGAAGCCGTGCTGGCTGTCACGAATCACACGCCCTTTTCTCGTGTGATCAGATTATAGACCATTTAGAGCAGCAAAGAGCCTTGTGATGTACCAAGAGTGGTGTGGAGCCCAGCAAAGTTCTTTCTCCCTGTTGTGACTCCTGTGGTGTGCAGCAAGTCAAACACATTGAACTATGACAGTTGTAAGAGAATAATGCAGAAATAGCAAATGCTGTAAAATTATTTCTATCAAGAAGTTTCACTGGAGCACATTTTCTAAATTTGCTATTCAGAGCGGATGGCTACGAAATATTAACTTCTTTACTTTAATTTGAAGATTTCAAAGGAAAAGTTATTGCAGTGACACCAAGGTTGTAAATATTCCAGCATGAACTTTTCTGGAGAGGTTAAAACGTACAGGGGAAGGTTCATTCCAGAAAGTAAGAGACAGAACTTCTGTCTCCCAGATGCAACATAGATAATTGCTCTCATCAGGTTGTAATCACAGTGAGAATGGAACCTAAAGATTTACCTTGTGATTTGTTTTCCCAACAGTCAGCTAATTGCTTACAGTCAGGATTGATTAACTTTAGTGCATATATTCAAGAGAAGGTAAACATAGAAATATTTTTGTTCTTGCATGTATATCCATAGTGATTTACGTAGCTGAAGCTTTGGTATCCCCAGAGCCTGACCACTGCTGGTCTCTAAACATAAAAAACCCACACCATTCCCCAGACTTTTTACCTTGGTTGTTGGATGAAGGTAGAGGAAAGGGCACTTGTAGAAGAGAGTTCAGAACTTCATCTAATTCTGAGTTAGTAAAGTAATTGGGGATCTGAGGATCTGATAAATATTTATATTTATAAATATCTAAAGGATGCTGGGAGGCAAAAGGATAAGGTCAGATTCTTCTCAGTGGTGTGTGGGGATGGGAAAAGGAGGAATGGCCTAAAACTTGAACGTAGGAAGTTCTATACTAACACATGGAGGAATTCTTTACATTAAAAGTGACAGAGCACTGAAACAAGTTGTCCAGAAAGGCTGTAGAGCCTGTGGAAATATTCAAGACCTGGCTGGATGCCTACCTCTGTGACCTATTGTAGGGTTCCTGCTTTAGCAGGAGAGTTGGACTTGATGATCTCTTGAGGTCTCTTCAACCCCTTTGATTCTGTGACTCTGTGATTGTTTACCCTGTGGGAGTATTACAGATCCTGTGCAAACTCCTATTTTTATGTAGGAACATGCTATTAGGGAAGACATCAGCTTTTCATCAAAATCCGTGTTTGAATACAGTTATTCTGTTGAAGCCAGTATAAATAACATTCCAACTATTAAGTAGTATAAGTAATGTACCTGGAAATTTTTGCTTTTAATTGCCAACTGGAATACTCAAATGAGTGCCTAAGTGACCCAGTCTGGACAGCACTGAGCAATCAGCAGCTCATGTGAGGTGAATAATGTGATCTGATTTGTGCTGCTAAATAAGTTGCAACCCTGAATCTGCAGCTCCAGTTGGAAAATGCACAGAGACAAATTGCCAGAGGCTTCTTCAATTTGTGTCAGTATTTGAGAGTTCAGAAAGGTCCTCTTCGTCATGGTGTTGGAAGTGACACTATTGCTGTCTGAAGTCAGGAGGTAGGATCACGAGAAGCAGCAGTTTCCAAGCTGCAGTGGTATTTTCCTGTCCCCAAAGTCAGGTCACTGATACTACTAAAAAGCCTGCTTACAGGTCAGCAATGCCATGTGAGCTTTAAGTATGTGGAGAAGTGAGACATGGGTGTGTTTTTCTTTGTTCTATTAATAAACACTGGCTGGCTTTGAATTAAGCGCTTCCTCATACCGTTTAGCAACGCAAGGGAGAAGCTATGCTGCTGGCCAACCTTAAACATCAAAGCAAAGGTGTCTTAGCTTTAATTGGCAGGTAAAACAGACAGCAGGTGACGAGGTGTTGCCTCCTTTGAAGGCAGCAATGAAAGCCATAGCTCTTTGTGTCAAGCCAACGCCCTCCACTTTACCTCCTTGTGACTCTGTTTGAGATGGCAGAAGGGAAAAGTAGAAACCTTCTGCTCTGCCAGCTGTATCTGAACGGCATCTCAGCCTCCTGCCCTGGTAGACAAGGAAGGTGCTGCACATTTTGTGGTCTAACAACACAGAGGCAGATCCAGCCTTCCTGCCTCTGGCTTAAGGTGGCTGCAAAGGAATAAGCTATTATTTGTTGCCTAAAAGAGAAGAAATGTAATGTTATGCTTTATGGCAGGAGGCTACTCTCAGCTTTCTCATGAACACAGAGCTTAACTGAGAGGCAATTTAAAAAAAAAAAAAAAAACAGCTGAACAAAGCTAACCCTTCTGCATGAAATTTTCAAAAGAAATAACTAGTGACAATGAGTTATTAACATCCCTGGCAGGATTAGCCTTCAACAACTACTGACATGAAGTGAGTTAACCATGGAAAACCCATGTTCCTTGTTTACTTTGGATTTAATTTATCTCACCCCCCAAAAATGTGATCAAAATTCTTTCTGCTGTTTAGGTATTTGATTTCAGCCTTCTGCAAGACTGTTATGACTGGCAGTTAAATACTGCAGCTTCCAAGCAGGCTTACACACATCTGAATTACTGTAATCCCCTAAGTAGACCAGTTTCAAAGAGTACAAGAAATTATCTTCAAAGCATAAACATGGAAAAGCGCTGTCTGAAGGCACCAAACAGCACTTCTGCTGGAAGAGTATTTTACTATTCAAGACTGCTTTGAAGAACAGCCCTGTATTGTTTAGGCTCTAGTTATATTTTAGAGAATAAGTCAAAATGGAGGTGATAGATTTGTATTTTCAGGTATATTTGTTCCCTAACATAATGCACTTTTGCTGCAGTGTTGTTAGAGTCAATTATTGTACAGAATTTTTGGCTGGACAGCATTTTCCACTTAGTTATGTGCCTCATTAAGGATCTCATGCAGGTCTTGTGAAGAGAGGGTCAACATCTACATCAATAGCAGTTCAAGTGGAGTTTCTTACACTTAGTTCTTTCACTCTATTTGTCAGCATAAGAAGTGCTGGAAAACTTGAGGAGTATTCTGGTACTTTGTTACTCTGAGGTTAACAGGTGAGAACTACCTATGAGGGCTGCTCTGAAACTTATATTTCCTATCTTACAGTGTTGGCCCATAGTGATATTCAGAGGTGGATGCTGATGATATGGCAGTAGAGATTGAACCTTCCCATCAACATCCTGTTACTTGTTGTTGCTGTGTGACAGATGGCAGCAGAGGGGCACAGTGACAAAATGGAAGTGCATACGGAGCAAAGGTGTGTCACTGAATTCTCCTCTGTGGAAAAATTGTACCCACTTATGGAAATCAATAGTGGATGTGAGCTCAGTGAGGCAGTGGATGGTACATTCTAGCAGTGACAGTCAAGTCAAAGACAAGCCATGACCTTGATGGCAATGCATATTTTTATGTGTGCAGCATGCAAGCTCTTGTTCACTGCTAGTGAAAACACATAGGTAATGGTGGTGATTATGCTGAAAAACAGCGTTTTGTAGCTGAGAGTGTGCTCTATCAAACAGTGTTACTGTGTTTTTGTATCTGATACAGTTTCTATGAAACTAAATTGGAAGTATTACTTTCAGAACAACCTAAGTTCATCTGTATTAAAAACAACTCCTACAGGCAGCACATAGGTACTTCTGAAAATATTCACCAGTCTTCACCTTACACAAGTTCTCAGATCCCACATGCAGTCTTCTCACTTATTAATGTCTTCCACAAGCTCTGGTGGGGAGGTTAGATTACAGATGTGTGTAGTTAATTTACTTGCACAGTCTGAAGTGTAGACAATTCTGCATCAGAGCCTGAAATGAGTGATGCGAATGATCACACTGTATTGGACTGTGCTGAGAAACTTAAACAAAAGTTCTCTAAAATAAGAAATGTGTATTTATTTTGCCTTTTACTTTCCATTACAAATTTGTAATCATTTGTTAATGCTGTTTATTTTAACTGCTGGCTGAGTCCTTGAGACTGAAATACATAGAGAAAGCCTGGAATACTGAGTGCAGCAGTCCAAGCCCAAATGCTGACAACGACCAGTAGTTTGCTTGATTTATATAAGCTATGTAGCATTTACAGCACTTGTAAGAAGACAAAACTTGTTCTATGGTAACTTAAAACTGCTGCTGACTTACAACTGATCTATATGAACAGACCAAAGGTTGTTGTAGAGAAAGCTAGAGTGTAACTCATACCAAAACAAGTCAGAGTTTAATCTTTCAAATGCAGCAAGAGAAGGTACATAAATGTAATGCCCATACAATTACAGCTTTTGCCAGACTGCGGAGTCCCAAGAGTATCTTCAATGAGTATCTTCATCTCTGCTCACATACCTGATTATTCTAACTAAAAGTGAAAGAAAAAGAAAGCAATAGGAGATCAGACCAAACCCAAACATGTAATTTCTTGATTCTTTTCAGAAATTTGCACTGCACAAAGTCTTGCAATGTGCCTGAAAGTGACAATGTATAGCTGTCACTTTCAGACAGCAAGTTCCTTTTCTAGTTTTGCTAAAATGGTTTGTTACACAATGTTGGACCCTTGAGAATTACAGATGACTGCTGTACCTGATGGCTGTCCTCTGGGGACTCTTTTACAATTGGGTATGTTTTTAAATGGACCCAAACAAAGAAATAAGGCAATTTGCTGATCTGCTACATTGCCTTTCTTGAAATAAATGGAACAGATGCCACCTTAGGGTCTGAGTTTTATTAATTGCTTTATAACGCATGCTTTTCTTTTAAGAATACACGCTCCACATTGGCCTGTTGACCCTGGGAATTTAAACCTTATTATTCCAGTTTAAACACTTGCCAGTGCTGAGACAGTTAACAAAGCTGAAACCTCTCCCAGCTGAACACCAGGTTCCCCAGGGAATCCAATCAGGCTACTTTATTCTTGTCCTTTTAAAAGTCAGTTCAAATAGATGCTTGAATTGTAATGACCTCCATGTGAATTCTGGTTTTGATAGCAATTGCTAATATCCAGCTAGCTTCCAGACAGACATACTAATTGTGTTACTTCTTTTGTATGCAGCACAATGATGCTGCTGCTTCTGATGAACTCTTGTTCTCATCCAAACTTTTAAGTGGGTAAATAATAATAAATGAGCTGTGCTAGTTTGGTGAAACTGAACCCTCATCTCCTCATACAGTTTGGAATCTTCAAGACTTGACAGATGGGTGTAATGTGCTGCCCACATCCAGAAAGCTGTGGATTGGAAACACCCAGAAAAGCTCTTGTCCTAGACGAGTTCTCAATAGTCTCTGTAGGGGTGAAATGGGCGAGGAAGAGTGAGAGCTTTGATCCTTTCCTTTCCTTTCCTTTCCTTTCCTTTCCTTTCCTTTCCTTTCCTTTCCTTTCCTTTCCTTTCCTTTCCTTTCCTTTCCTTTCCTTTCCTTTCCTTTCCTTTCCTTTCCTTTCCTTTCCTTTCCTTTCCTTTCCTTCCCTTCCCTTCCCTTCCCTTCCCTTCCCTTCCCTTCCCTTCCCTTCCCTTCCCTTCCCTTCCCTTCCCTTCCCTTCCCTTCCCTTCCCTTCCCTTCCCTTCCCTTCCCTTCCCTTCCCTTCCCTTCCCTTCCCTTCCCTTCCCTTCCCTTCCCTTCCCTTCCCTTCCCTTCCCTTCCCTTCCCTTCCCTTCCCTTCCCTTCCCTTCCCTTCCCTTCCCTTCCCTTCCCTTCCCTTCCCTTCCCTTCCCTTCCCTTCCCTTCCCTTCCCTCCCCTTCCCTCCCCTTCCCTCCCCTTCCCTCCCCTTCCCTCCCCTTCCCTCCCCTTCCCTCCCCTTCCCTCCCCTCCCCTCCCCTCCCCTCCCCTCCCCTCCCCTCCCCTCCCCTCCCCTCCCCTCCCCTCCCCTCCCCTCCCCTCCCCTCCCCTCCCCTCCCCTCCCCTCCCCTCCCCTCCCCTCCCCTCCCCTCCCCTCCCCTCCCCTCCCCTCCCCTCCCCTCCCCGTCCACCTCCCCTTCCCCTTCCCCTTCCCCTTCCCCTTCCCCTTCCCCTTCCCCTTTCCCTTCCCCCCCACCTCCCCTTCCCCTTCCCCTTCCCCTTCCCCTCCCCTTCCCTTCCCTCCCCTTCCCTCCCCTTCCCTCCCCTTCCCTCCCCTTCCCCTCCATCTCCCCTTCCCCTTCCCCTTCCCCTTCCCCTTCCCCTTTCCCTTTCCCTTCCCCCCCACCTCCCCTTCCCCTTCCCCTTCCCCTTCCCCTTCCCCTTCCCCTTCCCCTTCCCCTTCCCCTTCCCCTTCCCCTTCCCCTTCCCCTTCCCCTTCCCCTTCCCCTTCCCCTTCCCCTTCCCTTCCCCTTCCCTCTCCCTCCCCCTTCCACTTCCCCTCCCCCTCCCCCTTCCCTCCCCCTTCCCTCCCCCTTCCTTCCCCCTTCCTTCCCCCTTCCCTCTCCCTTCCCTCTCCTCTCCTCTCCTCTCCTCTCCTCTCCTCTCCTCTCCTCTCCTCTCCTCTCCTCTCCTCTCCTCTCCTCTCCTCTCCTCTCCTCTCCTCTCCTCTCCTCTCCTCTCCTCTCCTCTCCTCTCCTCTCCGCCCCTCCCTGCCCTCCCCTGCCTTCCTCTCTTTTCATTATTTTTCATATCACTGCATCCTTCCGTTTCAGCTAACCAATAATGGAGGATGAATTCTGAGTCAATAATCAGAGTGTGACACTTCTTTCACTCAATACATTCAACTTTGAGTATTGAAAAATGAGTAATTTATTGATGTCACTCTTTTTATGGTTGTTCTTAGCAAGGTTACATTTATTCACCTTTTTAAAAAACTAGCTTTCTCTTACAGTATTTCCTTTAGTAGTTGTCATAGTAGTAACATTGTGTTGGAGTGGCATCTGATCACATGCAAACAATGGGAATAAGTTATAGACACCTTTCTTTATCCACAAAATTCTGCAAATGATCTATATTTCCAGAAATACATTTAAAGGAAAAAATATTTTTATGTTTTTGTTTTTGCCTGTTCAGTGAGTTTGTATTATGTCCAAATCTTTTCAGAAAGAACAGTTCTGTTATCTGTTCAAAGACATACTTGCATTAGGTAAGTTTAGCTGATGGTTATTTACCCCATCTCTTTAGAAACAATGGCAGTAAATGTTCGCTTTGAATTAAGCAATTAGTTCTATGTTTTACTGAACCAGGTCTTAGTTAACATTGATCATGCTCAACGGTCTGCTGGTGAAAAATGTAGGTATGAAATTCTTAGGTGAACTTTTTAGGAACAACATGCCATAAGCTGGAGGACAGTTGTGCATCCCAAAGAGATCACCATTCAGGAGAAGCTAGCATACAAAGAGTAATGTATTGGTCCTTACTGTCTGGGGGCATTCCTGTTGCTGCTGTGCTCACCTGCTTTGAAGAGCACTTCAGAGCACGTCAGAGCACCAGTTGCATACAAATTCCTGAATGGCACTAACTTCACTGGTAATGAAACACCTCATTTCAGGAGCAGGGTTGCCGTTTTCCATGATGTTCTGCAGAAAAAGCCTAGCTGAGGATGTAGAGACTTTCAGTGAGACCATTGGAAGTGTTGATAATAAATTCACCTAGGAATGCATATGCCGAGTGTTTTCCTAACTCACGGTGCTGTGATACCTTACTTGGAGTGAATTCAGTGTAATTCAAGAAATGTGGAGACAGAGGGCAAAATATACTGTAATGCTCCATTGTTTCATTTACAGTGACCTCACTGATGTTGAATGTGTTGAAGGAACATGAAAGCCAAAGTCCCATACAGAAGGGTATCTTGAAAGGTTTGAGTCAGTGTCTGTTAAATATCATTCCTGATGCCTGGATGCATCAGCACCCACACTGCAGGAACGCAAGTGCTGTATTCCCAGCCCACAGTGCAGTGCAGACATAAACTACATCTCCAGTCATTGTCAGTAGGCACTGACTGATACCAAATCTTTTATTTGCCCAACATGTAGGCAGACTGCATCTCCTCTCACAACCCTGGCCATGACTGACAATGCTGTTCTTGGTACAGTGTAATACATGACCCAAATATAGACAGGGTCGTATTCTCTGCTTTTCATCTGGGACTGCTGTGAGCTCTGTCTGTCCCTGCTTCTCCCTATACAAGCTCTGTGGCTCAGGATTCAGGGATAGGAGGAGTGCAGTGCATCCTGCCAGCCATCTGTGGCACAAGCTGTGCCTTGTCTCTTCTGCAGCTTTACACCAGAGTTTCATTTATGGCACTGTAAAAAAGAAAAAGAATAAAAAGAAAAAAAATGGAAAGAAGGGAGAGAATTTAATAATAATTTGTCTTACTAGTGGTGTATAAATGAATTCTGCCTTCCAAGTTAGCCCATTCGGGGGCAGCAGTTTAGTCTGGACTTAAGTTTTAGCAATCATGGATTTCTGCCCTTCTGTCCTGAAGATTTTGTTCAAATTAAGGCAACCTACTTCTCACCCAGCAGTCTGTGCTGAATAATGATGGCAGATGGAGAGAAGAAAATCTGGATTTTTCTGCTTTCAAGGAACGACAAAAGCTAATGAGGTAATGTTAATTGTTCTGCGGCTGTAGCCGAAAGAGGTCCCTGCACAGCAAGCACTTTGCTTCCCCTTTCTCTTGAGAGTGAGCAGAGCAGACTGTGAAAAAGAAGCAGCTGATTCGTTATGTTAGGGGGTGATAAATCAGATATTCCTATGCAAAATTATGTACAAGGGTACAGGGTGAAGGAACAGGTTTAATTTTATTTGTTTTATTAGGCTGTGCAATACCGCTATGAGTACTGCTAAAGATAAGAAAATGGCTTAGATTCAAAATAAAATAAAATAAAGCAAAATAAAATAATATAAAATATAAAATATCAAATAAAACAAGAAGCTTTTTTTTATCAGATGACATCAGCACATTTTGGGTCTTTAGAAAAAGTAATTAATACATCGTCTCAGAGCATCGGTGGCATAAAATCGAGTTCCATGCCAACATTTCACTTGCAGCATTTATTTGCATAGTGCAGTAATCTCACCAAACACAGCAGTGAATGTTATTTCAGTGATAAAAATCTTCATTCCCATAACCACGTTGCTGTTCGTGCTTTGTACTGTGGGCATGTGAGAAGCGGGCCTTCGCTTTCTCCGAGGATCGGGCAAAACTTACGATACCGCAAATGATTAAGACTGATGGGGACGGGTGACCGAAGTTTTCCTTCTACATTCCATCGTTTTCTGATATCCTCGGAGGCACGGAGCTTTATAATGGATGAAGCTTTCACCATTAATAAGCGTTTTCTCTGTTGTTTCCTTAAGAACCATTCATTAGATTAACAAAGCAACAGTTACCAGCTAACAAAGGTCCTCTCAGCTCAACTTGAGAGGACGACATGCTAATGCCCCCAGGCAAAAGGCCATTGAAACGGTAATGTCAGAACCGGTCACGAAGACTTTGACCCTTAATTGTGTCCAGAGAGTTCAAAAGCGTGAGAGTTTCCACGAGTGGAGCGGGAAACGGATTTCCCGGCGCGTTCAGAGCCTGCAATTAGGTTTGTAGGAGGGTGGGCGGGCATCCACCCATCCACCCACCCTCCCATCCACTCCCGAGTCCTCCATCCCCGTGGCCGCCCCGACGGCCGCCGCCGGGGGATAACGTCGGAGGCTGCCGTTCGTTCTCACGTTCGGATGTGGTGCCCCCCCCCCCCGCAGCTCCCATGTGGATGCGGGGAAAGCAAATTAGGGACGGGAAAAGAAGAGCTCCTTCCTGCCTGCCTGCAGCCGCAAAGAATAATGGCCCAGCGTGTTTCGATTTCCCCAGTGCTGAAGGTTGTGCGGCATTTTTTATCATCTGAGGATGTGAGCCCCGAGGGGTAAGGCTAACGGTTCCCATGGAATAAGTGCTGAATTTGCATCCAAAATTCTAACCGAGTTGAACATCTGAAATATTTTAGCATATATTAGGCTAATGATCATGAAGTCCTCCACTGTTCACAATACATTTCAGCATCTAATTCCAGCATAAAATACACCATTACAGCACTGCTATTGCAGATTTTAGGAAAAATCGGGCTCGAACGCAAAGGCAGAAGTGAGGGAGAGAGGAACTGGTGTTCAATTACTGTTCAGCCTGAAGCTTTCCACTCCCACTGCGGGTACCAAACAAAAGGTCTGGCAGAAAGACTCCTGTGCGACTTTTTGTGAAAGCTGACATGTCCAAAAGCTATCTTAGCCCCATGCAGAGATAATGACCCAATATAAACTTCAAGAAGAGACACCTCTTAAAGTACTTCCTGCAATAAGAAACCTAATCCAACGAGGTCTGCATTTTACCATTGTTTCTCATATGTACTACTTACTCTGATAAACCTTTATAACTGCATCCATCCCATAAAATCACGGTTGACATAGACACATTAACCTTCATGTTTTATGTTTATATTTTCTTATATTGATAGCCGAATGTATGCTTCCCTTGTTGAAGAATTCACTTGTTTATACTCCAAACTTTCTTCCCATGTAATTTGCATCACAGAAAAAAAGGTCTGCCGAGTGGTTTCTTCCATCATGCTGCTTGCTTTCTCTCAGCTTACCATTGTCAATCATGGCCTCCCAGCAGCCCTTGATGCAATACGTTCTTGTCTTGCTGGTGTGTGCAGCATACAGGGCTGGAGCAATCACAGCTCATCCCAATGGTGGACTACTAGAGGAGGAATCATTACAAATAATAATCATAGTTTGTGTCATTCCCCATCTGTAATGTGTCCAAGATGCGCCATGGAAAATGTCATTGTTCTCTCTTAGATGGACAGATACGGCACAAAGACCACAGCCAGCCACCTTCTGATCGGCTTTTGCGATTTCAGGCAGTATGGTGTCTGTTCTTTGTTCACAGGTTTGTTAGCACTGTGTATCAGCAGCTACAGATGGGTATTTAGAATTATCATCAGCTTAATCTATTAAGATGGTAGATAATATGGGGAGATGTGTGTATTACTATAAAAAAAATTACAGACATTTCTGAGTGTAGGATATTGCAGAATTGCAGCAAGGATTTGCATTTAATGAGGCACTCTTTAGCTTGTATCAAAATCCTTTGCATGGCGATAAACTTTGAGGTAACCAAATTCTACTGCTTGGTGACGACGTGCACTGAAAACTAAGGACACATATAAAGAGGAATCTCATATTTTTCAAGTTTGTCTTGAAAATTATGAACGTAGTCATGCTCCAGCATGCCGCAGCACAGTCCATATGCAGAAGTCCTGGCAGTGAAAAGCTTGCATAAAACTCAAATATTTTAAAAACAAAACCAAGCTTAGATGCAGGTTTCATCTTCTCCTTAGATTTTTTCTGCTCTTGAAAAGTTCTGGAGGTTTTTACCCCAATTCTCTGCCCCACCAGTGCCTGACTTTAAACACGCACGCACACATGCACACCAACAACTTTGATAAGATTTGCTTGCAATGAAAATGGAGCATATTTTCTGCAGTGTGCCAGATGGTGCTTGTGAAGACTGGACACACAGGAGGTTCCTAATTAAAGCCTGAAACCTGGGGATGTGAAGCGGCAGGCACAGTCTGGTAGGTGCCCAGAGAGGATGCAATGCAGGCTGCCTAACAACCTTTTTTGAGCACACTCTTGCACCCATCCTCAGGGAACACATAATGACAAGAGGCAGTTAATTTAGAGCTAATTGAGAAATCTCCTTCCAGCCTTCACACAATAAAGCAAGGTGCCAGACCTCAGCTGGCATCTGCACCCTGGCAGGAAGAAAATGGTCAGAATGAGACTGCAAAAGCTGCCACCCCAACACCACTCCAGGCACACAAAGCCACCCAATCCTGGAAAGCTCACAGTTTCAGCCCATAAATAAGAGCTGCCAAGTGTGTGTGGGGTTGCTTGTTGCTAGGAATAGAGATGGATCCTGTAGGCACATGGAAGCTCTTTCTTCAACAGTATGCTTTTAGCTTTTCTATGGAAGTGATATCTTAAGGGCTATGTTCTCAGAACAGAAAAGCAAATGGTTGATATCTCAGGAACCTGTGGAAACTTGGGTCCTCCATGAAAGCCCAGGGACTGGTGATAAGTACTTTCCCCCATAAGCTGAGGGTATGAGCCATGAGAAGAAGACTGAAAAGTTGTGTGGACATTTGTTTGTATCTGGGCAGTTTAGGATCCCATATGAACACTCTATGTCCTTACTGGATCTCTTTGTATTTCTTTCCTTGTTGGTCTTTCATCAGCTATGCCAACCACCAGCTCTCACCATGACAATGAACAAACTTGCAACCTATTTTGAGAATAAAGAATTCTTAAAAGATAGTGTATGTACTAGAAAAATGTCCATATCCTGACAGTTTCTTGGTCCCTTATCTGAAAACTGATTTGGCCAAAGGGTTCAGCTTTCAGGGACACTGCTGATTCCTAAACATATGTGCAAAATATGAAACAAAAGGGATTTTTGTTACAAGTTTTGGAAGGGATGGCAGAATGTGTGCTATATCTCTGCCTCTTGCCAAGGAGCTGCCACAACTGCTGAACTCTGCATGTACTAGAGTTAGAGTCACCAGTTCTTCCTGTAGCAGAAGATTTCCTCAGTATAAATGCCTCTCCTGTCTTGCCTGAGAGTGTAGCTCCCTGTTACTCTGAAGCTGATTTAAGAGATCCCCACTTTTTACTATGTCTGGCTATCTGGCTATTCATTCTCCCCAAAACAACAATTGGTCACCTTCCCTCAGGGGCAGTACAACCACAATATCAAGATCTACCAGGTCAGCAATTTGGCCAGACTTTTCAGACCTCTTGCTTTTTTGCTTGTTCTGGAAAACACGATGCAGAGCAACACTTTGACAGGAGGATTTTCTGCTCTTTCAAAGGAAACAAGTACTTTCCAGCTTGTTAGTGGGCCTCAGCTACAGCACACAGCTAAAAGGACTGGAACTGTTTGAGTTCCATCTGCTTTTGTTGGCTGCAGAGCTGCCCCTCGACTTCCACTGAAGCTGTAGTTTGGACACCAAGTGTTTTATAAACTGTGAAGGGTAAACCAAGAAGTAGGTGAGCATACTCCCATCCTCATTTTCCCCAGACTCATTCCTTGGTTAGTACTACAGCATTATAGAGTTATGGCTGCCCTATACATAATATTAGTGCAGCTATTCCTACAGAACATAATGTAAAATAACTCTGGCAATCTGTAATCTTTGTTAAATTGAGCAAGAGAAAGAAGCAGTTTAATTTCTTGGAAGCTTGGCAATCCTTAAGAATGTAGTGAAGAGGATTTGCAATGTTGGTGTATTTGTCAAATTCCTGTTCTAACAAAGGAAAGCAAATTAGCCATGAAAGCAATATTGCAGACCTGAAAAAGAGCCTGTCTCTTCAGAGAGCTGTAGAAATGAGCAGCAAACTAATCTGCAGGGCACAGAAAGTGTGAGATTTGTTCAGCAGAACGGGAAGATTTAATTAAAGACATATACAAACCAAATTGCAAGGCATGTATTACTCCGCTTTTGAAGAGCTAGGGAAAGACAGTCACCAGGGGGGTAAGGAGGTATGCGGGTTGGGGAGCAACAAGGGCTGCCTGTCCGGGGCACTGCAGGGTAAGACGGCGGCAGAGCAGAGGTGGAAAAGGGCAACTGAGGTAAAGGAGCCTGTTTCTACCTGAGTTTTAGGTTTATCATGGTCCCTGTGAGGCCTTCTCCACTCTCTCAAGGCTGAAGTAAAGGACCCACAGGGGTGATCAGAAGGGTGCAGTGGAAGAAAATTTCCTGGAGCCAATACAGGTTGTATTACTTTCTTAGCTACAGAAACACAGGCTCCCTGGTTACGGCTCTGTCAAGAGCTGTATTAGCTCCACACAGTAGAAGGAACTGATCCGTACATTCAGAGAACAAAAGGAGTAAGACCCAGATCTGTTAGGCTCTGGTTGTGCAGTACTTTGCAGCAATGCTTTTCTGGATGCAAACATGATGCAGCTGCGTTGCAGCGGTGTGCATACAAGGAGCACGCAGGTGGTAGCGGTGCTTTATTTTGTGTGGTTTTGTCAGTCCTATTTCACAGTTCAGCAAGCCTGCTTCGCTAAAGGAGCTCAGCTGCTTCCTGCAGTGAGCAGTATCTTTAGGCCCCACAGCTACTAGGCCCGGAGCACACACCCACCATGAGCATTTGCCACATTTCCCCTTGAGTAATGAGGCAGCAGGTGAAGGTGAGCCACATTCAGGGGCGCAATCCTCTTGTCCCCTGTCAGCTCCACTGGTTATTTAGTGTCAGGAGTGCCGTGTGGGCTGTCCTGACTGCACCTCATCCTTTAGTGGCTCAGCTGCTTGAGGATACCACCCCTGCACAGCATACAGGCAGCCTCCTGCTAATCCCTCCTGGCTTTGCAGTGAGTCATGGTGAGTCTAGTCTCACCAAATTAGCTGAAATTGTTCTTTGGATGTCATTAGATTTCAGGAGGAAAAGAATATGTTGTTGCAGTGCTAATGATGAAAGAAGATGTTCAGTGGTAGCCAAGACAGAAATCTTTTTTGAGTGAAAAATGTCTTGTTTTAGAAACAAAAGCTCACAGCTATTTGCTTGGGCTGTGAAGTACAACCCATCCAGAGTGATGCAGAGCATGTAAATCTGCAATCAAGAACACAACGGCTATAGAAAATGAAATGCTGTATACCTGAGTCAAATTATTCAAAGTAAGAGGTGGACTGAAGCAGCTACCCCTCCTCCCCCCCTCCCCCCCCAGCTCCTCCCCTCACCCCAAGGAGCAAATTAGATTTCTGTACATTTTCATTTTCTTAGCTTACCCAACGCATAAAAGGTTTTTTTTTTTTTTCTTTTTTTTTTTTTTCCCCCCCAATCTTTTATGTTATCTTGTTGTAACTGCCTTTGGTTCAATAGATTCTGTTCATTTAAGCTTGGCAGATCAAAATGGGCTGTGTTTTGTCTGGCTGCCAGAGTTCACCTTCAGCTGATGCTAACAGTGATTGTAAAATTGATGTGTCTGTGTGTATGTGCTTGAATGTAAATGAGATTGAGAAGAATAAATATATGGCTAGATAAAAAAATACAGAATCTTTCTGAAAACATCTCAGAGGAAGCCAAAGTGAATTTACAGTGATGATTAACAACTTGAGATGGTACGCCATGTGTCAAGCAGAGGAAATGTGGAAAGAGAATAAAATTACAGTGTCAGCCTCTGAAAGGAGCTGGCAAATACTACGAAGGAGGAAAATTCATGCCAGCCTCGTGAGCATGGTCTGCCCAAAGGGCATCAGGAAATGCTAATTTCCTGCTGGGCAAGTCCCAGCTACTCTGCTTGAAGCTGGCACCAAGCCCAAGGGCAAGCAGCTTGTGCAGCGATGCAGCAGGCAGCAAGCTGTGCTGTGCTGGGCACGGAAACACCCACCAAGCATTCACAGAAAGAGCATGTTTTGGTGTTCTATTCATCCCTCCTCCTCCTCCTGCTCCTTCTTTTTCAATCTGCCTGACACAGTTACCTCCAGCCTCAGGCACATCTCACACACATCAAAACAAAGTCCTCAGCCCAATGAGTCCAGTCTTAGTGGCTCATATGCTTGAAAACATTTGAATTTCCTGTCAGTGTGGGTGCAGCCAGAAACTTTTTTTGATTTTTTTTTCTGCACTGGTAATTAAGATAGCACAGTGGTTCTTTGTAAAAAGACTGCTTTCAAGACTCTCAGCAGATGAACAATAGAAACTGTACAGAAGGTGCCCTGCAGATTTCTGTTCTTTCAGTGTTCATCAAAATATTCCAGGAATTCAAGCTTATGTTCCGTCTGTATCTGGCCCCTTTCTATTTCCAGATGGTCCTGTGAAAATTTATGGACAAATAACAAATTATATTTCTAATAAATATAGTCTTATTTGTTTTGTTTTTTTGAGCAATATTACATTTTTTCTTCTTCTAAAGTAGCCATTTATTTTTGTGTCACAGATGACAACTGAATCTTTTCTGATTGGAAGATCCTAGTTCAAATATCATGGTTTGCTTCATTTTGTCCAAAAAAGATAGGTTCAGATGCTATTCTGAATTTACAGAATCATAGAATCATAGAATGATTTGAGTTGGAAGGGACTTTTAAAATCACCTAGTTCCAACCTCCCTGCTGTAGGCAGGGACACCTTCCTCTACAACAGGTTACTCAAAGCCCCATCCAGCCTGGCCTTGGATGCTTCCACTGAATGTGCATCCACAGCCTTACTGGACAACCTGTTCCAGTCTCACCACCCTCACAGTAAGAAGTTTCTTCCTAATATCTACTGTAATTCTACTGTCTTCCAGTTTAAAGCCATTTCCCCTTGTCCTGTAACTACAAGCTCTTGTAAAAAGTTCCTCCCCAGCTTTCCCATAGGACCTCTTCAGGTACTGGATGGCTGCTATATTGTCCCACCAGAGCCTTCTCCAGGCTGAACAGCCCCAACTCTCTTAGCCTGTCCTCATAGGAGAGGTGCTCCAGCCCTCTGATCCTCTTTGTGGCCCTCCTCTGGACTGGCTCCAACAGCTCAATGTCCTTCTTATGTTGAGGGCCCAGAACTGGATGCAGTACTCCAGGTGCGATCTCACGAGAGCAGAGGGGCAGAATCACCTCCCTGAATGTCTGAAATAGGTGATTGGAGAGAAAAATTTGTGTGCACAACAGAAGTCTGTTCCTAAAATAGGAAAGGAAACCATTTTAGTCTCTTTTCATCATAAGGCAGTGTTTGGATGCATGAGGCTGCTGTAGCATAGAGCTAAGATCTGAGGCTGAACTGAGACTTGGGCTTCATCCTGTTGGAATTTCAAAATCTACTCTGTCAGATTTTATTCCAAAACAAAAACACCAGGGAAACTGCTGAATCTGCAAGAATGATGCCATCTCGAGAAGCAGCAAGTCTCACTTTCTCCCATCTTGATCTGTATCTAAATGAGAGAATACAAAGAGATTAAAGCTATGAATTCATGAATTTCTGATTTCAGTCCAGGCTTATTGTGTGTAGGAAAATAATATGGATCTCCTTGAGGATCAAAGATTTGGTTCTTTTCATTAAGGATAGCCCATGATAGTACAAAATACTATGTTGGTATAGAGGAGCATGCACTTATGCATATTATTCATATAAAGGAAAAATAATAAAATATATATGAACATTAATAGCATTTCATATAGTGTATTGACTTCAGACGTAATTGCAGCATAGATTTATTCTTTGCATTGCTTAAATAAAACCTTCCTTATACAGAAATCCTAAAAAATGTAATTCTTAGCGCAGGTTAGGGTGTATATCAGTGTTGCTGGGAGCAATAGAGAAGAGATGAGAGAGGAAGGTCTTGAAAAATTAACAGTCAACTTTGGGTGGCTGCACATGCATAATTGTGGAGTTACGACACACACAGACTATATTGTTGCTTATAAAAAGCTGATATCTTCACTCTTTATTTGCCACAACTTTTGATGTAGGCAGAACAATAATTTCCACACAGCTAGATAATTGCTTTTGCCAAAAGCTCTGAGGGCAAAGTCATCTCCTAATGACACTCAACTATCAGTTCATAGATGTTATCATAAAATTAATTAAGTTCCCTACGAGACGCCCATAACATTAATTTTGATAGCTGTCTTATTGATTGGCTCTTGAACTCCTTATTGTGCTGCTGTGATGAGGTCTCAGCCTGTCTGCATCAGGAGTGCTTTTGCCATGGGCTAGCAGCCAATCTCTGAGACAAAGCACCTTGAGACGGTCAGGACCACCAAAGACTGCTGAGGACATGCTGACCTTGGTGTCATTGAAAGAGGACTTCATTAGGACAAAAATAGTAAGTATGCTGAATTTCCCTTCATGAGGTTGTTATCTAGCTGATGATGAGTAAGTTCAGGAGACAGGCTGTCTGTTCTTACCCCACAAAGGGATTAACACTGAAATACTGTGGCCTGACATGAAAAAAAGAAATAGCTGGAATGAGAGAGAGAAGTGCTGGTGAGAGGATGGGGAGGCAGGAAGCTGTGAAGCTGTGTTCTCACCCACTCAGCCCCATAACCTAATTTGTTTCTCCAAGATGCAAAGTGATTGCAGCTCCTTTTTTTCTTCAGTAGCAAGAGGCTGTGAAATGGACAGAAAAGCCAGCAGAAGTTTTCTGCATGTAAGGTATAGGGAACAGTTATGCTGTGAAATGTAGGATGGCAAGGCTTGGGGAGCAGGAGAGAGCAGGACAAGCACCTGGGCAACACCAGGCAGCACAGTGTGATGCAGGCTCAGCTGCATGGGCTGGTGTTCACTCAAAGAATCACAGAATCATAGAATCATAGAGTCACTAAGGTTGGAAAAGTCCACTAAGACCATCAAGTCCAACCATCAACTCACATTACAAGCCCTAGCTTTTGGCAGGCTCTACTGGTTTGGGTCATTGCTGTCTCCTCACTTGAACTGCCATCTGAGCAGATCTGGCATCTCCACTGCTGGTGCACCACCTGGCTCTGCCCCTCTGTGCTGCCAGTGTCTCGGGAGCAGTTACCTGCTTCATGCTGAATGTCTCTGCAAATGGTCAACTACAAATAGCAGAGTGCTAGGCATAGTTCTGGGATGGCTTCAGGACCCAGTGTTGACAAGATTAAACTATTAGCTGAAAGCTGTCCTGTGCTTTTTTATCTCAGATTTGTATAGGGCCTGGGGTGCTCTTCAGATTATAATTTCAAGAAGTTTCTTCAAGTATCATTCCCACTCGAGCTTGCTATGGCGCATTCCAAATCAGATTGCTTCACAGAATGTTCCTTATGATCCTCAGACAGTTAAGAGCAGGGAAAATGCTTGCTTCTTTGTACTCTGATTATTCATTGTCAGCATGTGTTGGTTTTCATAGCCCACTGAACTTTTCTGAAGGAGCAGAAGACTACAGCTAGTGTGGAAATCAGGGAGCATCAAGGAATCTACTTGATCACGCAGTCTGCAGGACAAAGGTAACTGGTTTAGCAGTGACTCACACTGGCTGGAGGATGGTCAGTGGATAACCTCAGCATTTCCAATGTGATGTCAAGCTGTGGCAGAGCACCACTCTGGTCTGGATGCCCACTGCTGCATAGCATTTCCAGGCACCCATATTTATGGCTGTTGGTAGCTATCTTCCATGGGCTTGAGGGACTTGGGTAGGGCACCTTGCAATGTGGTTTGGGCCAGAAGAGTGGGTGCAGAAGGAATGAGAGGATGCAAGAAGAGCACAGGGAGCTGCTGCAGAAGGAGAAGATGAATACAGAAGAGGATTTGCTTGGATCCAGAACTGGAAACAAGGACAGTGTTTATCTGGGTGAAAGCAAAGGTTGGAAGGTTATGTCACAAACATCCTGTGCCAGGAAGTAATTTCATCCTTAAACTGGAGCAACAAAATTCATTTTTTTTTTGGTGGATCAGGGGCCCTCAAGACATCTCTGATATTGATGGTACAATACAACTCAGCGACAGCTGGTTGAGAGTGAGGTCTAGCTTTGACTAGGAGACAATCAAATGTCATCTTTCCTTTATTGGTGCTACTTGCACACGTCAAAGAGGTTTATGACAGCTATTGGTCTTGTTTGTGGGCAGGTGAAATGAGAGAGAGTTGAGAAATTAACTAGGTAGTAACCCAAGCAAAAAGGAAAGAGGCAGGTCTGATGTAGTTGCACTTTCCTTGTATGTAGAGGTGGTAAGGAGCAGCATGGGCTCTCCAGACAGCCCGACAAACTTGACTGACTTTCATTCTATTTTGAATGAGAGAGTTGCTGCATTTCATTTTTCCCCTTGCTATTGTGGCTTTATTTTTCTTTCTAAAATTAGAATATTAATTGAAATCTGAATTAGAATCTGATTGCAATCTAAATTGAATAGGAGAGCTGTGATTTTCCAGTTTTCTGCAATCATAAAATTACATGGCTGAGAGAGCTAAATCTAATTGTATGGTTGATTTTTTTTTTTTAATCTCTTCCTGCTTCTGCACTTGGTTTTGTATTCTAATAAGTCCAAACTCAGGAGGCATTTCTAATCAAATAGATAGAATTTCATGTCTGATTATGGATGCATACTTGTAAGAAGAAATAATCTGGGAAACAACTGGTTTTGAAGGAGCATTTCTAAATGGTATGATCTAATTTCTTCCTGCTGATAGCATTTGCAGCATTTCTTGGCTCTATTAGGCTTACATTCAGTGCACAGCTTCAAACTTCAGTGGCCTGAGAAACAGCATTACACTCTTGCAGTACAGCAATAAAAATGTCAGCAATGAGTTTGATATTCAGTACTAGAAACATACTTTGTGAGGATCCCCATTGATGCTGGTCTTGTTCCAGGCACTGATTCAATGAATTGTATAGTCTCCTGTGTGGTTTTATGCACACAAGTAGTCCTACTAAGATCATGAAGAAGAATGTGCTGGAGAAAATCCACAGGAAGGCCTGCAGGAGCCTAGGCATGAGAACATGTTTTTCAGCAGCTGTTGGATTTTGTAAGGTGTGAAAGACGGTCACTTTATAAAGTTTCCCCTATGTGTGATTTTGGTTTTATAGCCTGATTCTAGGTGGGGTAGTGCTGGTGATAAAGTCCCTCTTGATTTAATTGATGGTAGATGAGATTTTAGGTTCTCATCTGAAGTTCTTTGAAAAAGCTTCTGTTAGCATCAGTAGGTAGAATAAGATAATACCTCTTTTGCTTTGGTCACTAAACCAAGGTGCCAATTTGGGTAGCTTAGTACTCTTGACTCTCTCTTTGAGTGGTAGAGATGGTGAGATGGGCTGTAGGCCAACTGAACCTGCAGCTGAGAAGAACCCCCTCCATCAGTGTTTGTCACTCTTGCCCAGGATGGCTGGAACAGCTCTGTGCCATGGTCAAGCTTGTCAGCTTATGTCAGCACTAGGATGAGTCTGCATCACACAGGGAAATCGTTTTCATGTGGTGTTTTGTCACTGAGAGTTTGGCAATTTAGGTATATGTACAGAGGGATGTACAGAGTTCCCCTGGAAGGAGCTGTGCCTTATTTCTATAGGGGATTACTCGGAAAAGTTTTTCAATAATTTTTTAGCTTGCATGGGGTGGGGGGGTAGGGGGGTTTGTGATTTTCCACATACAGTATGGCACTGCTAAGGAAAGTTGTCAGTTCCTTGTCATTTCTATATGTACATTTGCTGTAGCCTGATTTTGCCACTCTGCAATCTAACAAATACACCAACAAGCCCCGCTAAACTACTAAAAATAGGTCTGTATAAAAATATTCTTTAGATGCTCTCAGCACCAGGTAAGAGCCTCCCTCAACGCAGGACAGAGCCACTGGAGCTACCTGCCAATGAAGCAGACAGCTGCTTTGTTCCTGAGCAGACTTGTCAGTGGTCGCAGATTCCAGCTTACCCCAACTGCTGTTCTGTAGGGCTCTAAATTGGCTGCTTTATGCAAAGGTCACATTGTGGTATCAATTACGTGCTACTACCTGGAAAATTTAATTTTATGCCCTGCAGTAGGTCTGCTTTCTTCTCTGCTGTGATTGGCAACTGTTTCCTTGTTGGTAACTAGAATAGCTCATTTACTTGAAGTGATTAAACCCCAGAAGCTCACCAATCTGGAAGGGCAGCTTCAGGTTGCTGGCATAACCCGAAGATCTCTTGCATAGATACATGCAGATGAAAAGAACAAAAGCTGCTTCTTGCCTTTTACAAGACTTCATCAGGAACTGCATTGTTTGTGATGCCTGTGCATCAATCCCTGCCTTTTTGTCTCTCTGGTGTTTAGCTAATGCACTGGGGATGATTCCTGTAGGTTAATAATGCTTCCTGCTGGTACAAAATGAAAACCAGAGGAAATCAGTGGGCTAAGAAAGTGTCTAATTTTAGATAATAAGACATCAAAGTCTTGTTAATGTTACTTAATTTTTAACTTAAACACTTTTGTTTGAAGATCAATTGTCAAATCTTTTCTGTCTTTTAGAAGCCTCTAAGGAGCTTCTTAAACAGCTGGTTTGCATTTCAGCAGATCTTAGTGCTGTTTCCAAGATCCAGAAAGCAGAGCTTTCATTTATTCTCAGAAATTGCTACCTTCCCAAGAGATACATTATGTCATTGATTTTGAAGTGGAAATACTAATCAAAGTAAAGGGAAATTTCTGCTTGAAAATTCTCTATGTAACACAGCCAATGACAGGGATTAAAAAATAGGTGCACGGGACTGAGCTTGACCCTTCCTCGTGTGTCTCATAGATCTTGGTTTATGTTTTCCATGTCTGTTTCCTTGAGATATGAGGAACTGTTCCAGCCTCATGAGGAATGAAGATTTGAAAGAAAACACCTCTGAAGTTGATAAGAAGTATCAATTATTGATTGGGTGAATTTGGCTTATTTTAGAATAATTAGTGGTTGCTACAACAATTGAGTTTCACTAGTCCAAGTACTCCAGTACTGTCTCACACTTCAAATTAAAGGTAGTTCATGCAGCCTTGGTATGGTGACTGCTGAGGAAGCTGATGGTCCCCATATGCATTGAAAGGGCCATCCTTGGAGGACATGTCTTTTGGCGCAACATGAAGCAACTAAATATGCAGGCACAAATATTCCATTGGTGGCTTGAAGGCCAGAGGCATTTGATATGGCAGAAATTTAGAGCTTGTCTAACTCAAGGATGTAGAACACTGAGTTCTTGTATCCAGTATTTCTTTACTAGCAGCCAAGATCTCTACCTTCTAGTTGGCTTTGGATTTATGCCAGTATCAAACTGCTTCCCATGCATGCTTTTGTCCTGCCTGCATTACCACCAGCATGGTCAGTTTTGCACTACTAGCAAAATTTGCCAAGTAGGGGGTATATCTCCAGAGGTTACAATAGAGAAATCTGATTTAAAGCATTTGAAAGTCACTGAATCTCAGTAACACCTAGGAGCCAGGACTAAATATATAAAAAAAAAAACTTTTTCTGTGCAATGTACTACAGAGAAGGGAATAGATAAGGACTTCAACTATATTCATTGTGTCTTTTTCTTAAAAAATAAAAATAAAAAAAAGAAGTGTAGCTCCAGAGGGTAGCCTAGTTGCAGTGGCTAGATGCTACAGCTTGCTAGTGACATGCTGTAGGCTACAGTTGCACACTTCCTACTTCATACAACTGCACACTTGGTTGTTTTCAGTCTACAGAGGAAGTAGTGACACCTCTGTTTGGTGTCTATCTGTATAAGACTTTCAGTTGTGTAGTGCTGGTCTAAAGCCACCACCCTCCATAGCAGCCATGCAGTAGCTCTGATGTGAAGAATGGCCAGAGCACATAAAGTTTTTATCAACTCCCCTGGCTGTAGGCTACACTAAGCTGGTGGGCTCCTTGATGGCCATATCCGAGCATGTCCCAGGGCTGTGCTCTGACAGTGGCCCTCTCCAGCTCTGTGTTCAGAGGGAGGGAATGCAGGCATGTGTATCGTCACCCTTTCTGGGCCTTCACATGGCAAAAGTGATGAAGCCCAGTGTCAATCCAGGATCTCACCAAGACAGCAAATTTTATGACTGATCGACAAGCATTTCTACAATGCTCATGATAAAAACATATTGTAAGTCAAGTGGGTATCCCAGCTGTAAAGAGATGTGCTTGTTCTTTGAAAGCAATGATGTTTCTACTGTTTGAAAGCACAAACACGTGTATGTGCTTTGCTGGATAGCAGCTCTAACCCACCTTTTGCCTTCTTCATTTTTTAACTTTTTCAGAAGACCAGAAGTGGGTCAGTCACACACTTGCTACAAAGGCTTTTACCTAGGATAATACCTTATTACTACCTACTAAAACACTGAGTTGCCAGAGCTAGGCTTCAGTTGTAGGAATGTATTTAGTTGCTAGCAGTTTGGCACTGCTAAATCATTGACATTCCTCCCCCCCAATCCTCTCCCCTCAAAAAGAAATCTCAAATCTTGGAGAAATGCCATAGCTCTGGCCCCAAGAAAGTGAGACAATTTTCCCTTCTCTCTCCTTTCAGTGAGACGATCCTTCTGTCGCTGCCAGGAGCTATCTCATCCAGTAAGGTTTGCCATTTCTTGCTACTCTGTGGAGAGCAGCTGGGAGGTACCAGCTCTGGCAATGCCAGAACACAACTGCTCACCCTACAATTTGTCAGCTTTACTGCTGATGCTCAGCCACCCCTGAACTGTGAACCATCTCAAGTGCTACATAAGCTGCACATGTGCCACGACTCAGATGCACTTCTTCAAAAAATGGCAGGATGGGTAACCATAACATTTTATCACAGTACTTTAAACTGCATTAATTCACTCTAGATGGTCAAAGAACAGAGAGATAAAGCAATTCTTGGCTTTTAAATCCTTGCTGTAACTTGTGCCACATCTCACGAAAGATGTAAAGAAGCAGACGATTTTTGTTTCCTCTGTAGGATGAAATCACATAGACGTCTTGCAAAGTGTGGGCCGACACTTTGGCAATACTCAACTTCTATAACATTTTGTAAATGCCACCAAAGCAAATGCCTGCAAACCAGTGGGCATCTGCTGATTGCTCCATGATGATTTGCCTTGTTTCAACTTTTGTATCAGTTATTAGGGAAATCTCCAACAAAATTCTACTAAGCAAGACGTTATGAAAGAATCCAAACAAGAGCCATAAATTCAGCACTTTTCCTCTGTAGAGAATTTCTAGTATCATAAATCCAGTTCCACATCTGGAAATGGATTCTTCAGAGTTCATTGGTTATTTATCTAACAGGAGGTTTCCAGTGGCACAGAGGGGATGTAGGCCCTAAGTAGGAGGTAGGTGCCCAATTCCCCTTTGCCCCTTTGGAAGGATTTCCCACTGGTATTGATGATGAGAAGTGGGATGGTAAGCCTGGTTGCATGCAGTCTTCTAGGATACTCCAGGCACTCCCATTGTTTTCGGTATCCTAAGACTTACAGGTGGAAAATTATTCTTGATTTTTGCATCTTAAATACTTAAAGAAGAAGGATTGTACTCATTTTCAGAGGGAGGCAGCACAATAATTCAATCATTTCTTTTGCTCAGGATCTCCTATATCAAAAGCAGGTATTGACAGGCTTCCTGCGGTTTTATTTTTTCCAGCCCTTCTTTTGCCCTGTCTTTCTGCCCCCTCTTTCTAACTGAAAGTCAAGACTCACAGCTGGAGGAAATAAAATGGCTATATTGCAGCACTTTAAAATTAGCATGGTTCAATTTCAGCTCAGAACTAATAGGGCTCTCTGCAGAAAGCATTGAAGCTCTTGCTCCATGTGACTGTTGCTCTTATAATGGAAAGAACATAAGCAGCTGCTGTACAAAAAAAAAAAAAAAATTAGAAAAATCTGCTTCTTCCTTGCACTCAGCAGCTAGTGTTCATCTTAGTACAGTAATGAAAGGTCATTCCATCCCCTCAGCATCACATTATCAAGTAGCTTCAGATTGTCCTTAATCACTTTATTATTTTTCCCTTTAAAGTTTAGATTAAATGATTTAAAATGCCCATGTGATTTCCCTGTAAAAAAGAACAGTGGGACTGGAGTCCATACGCTGTTAGTTAGAACACACCAGGCTGGGAAAGTTGAACGTACTCATTCTCCTCAGTAATAACAACAACCTCCCTTCCTTCCACTCTTTTCCCTGCCCCTCGCCAAACTCTCTTCTCCAAAACCACATAACCATATGGCCAGGGTAATAAAACATCAAGGCCTCAGTCACAATAGCAGTCCCAATAAAAAAGCCAAGGTAGAGGCCTTCTCAAGGCTTAACCTTCGTTTACAGCTGATCCCTGGAGTGTCTAGCTCCGCAGCTTTTAAATGTTGCTCATATCCCCCATAAAAAATGTTTCCTATTTAAATAATAAAAGATTTACTGCAAGGACATCCTTCTCCTACATCCCTAGATTACCCCTCCCATGGGACAAAACACTGGCTGGGCTGGGTAAAACACCTGCCTTATTAATGCCGTTCATCAAGAGGCAATGTGTTGGAGCCTGACAGTGTGCAAAGCGCAGCCCCCCTTTGTAGGCAAGGGGCCTGCAGCCCCCTGCAAGGATGAACAGGTGCTTCTCCCCATGAACGATGCCCTTCTGCCTTAGGGTAGCAGAAGAAGCCACAGGAGCGGTGTCCCCTCTGATGCCACCCTGGTGCTGGTAGTGTTAGCTGAAAGCACCACTAGCTCTGAGGAGGCTGGATCCTCTCTTGGAACAGCCAGTGCACAATGTATGAAGGCCAGACCTTATGTCTGGCATGTGCTAAGCCTGGCGGAGCATGTGTGGTGTCTGCTTTAGATGGTGTTTTGGGCCAGCCAGATTTTCCTCTGCCACAGATGCCTTCTGTTATGGGTTTGCTGATGGAGTTAAATACCCTTGCAATTAAGACGCCCAGATGGCTTATATGGCACAACCCCTTGTTTCAGGCTGCCTGCAGAGCCAAGGTAGAGAATTATATTTTCAAGGTGTATTTTGCACCAACGTCAGCTAGAAATGGATATTATATCTAAGCCCTCATGAAAGCAAACATTATGCCCTTGTGCACCTGAAGGAATTAGGGTGCTATGAAGAGCACTTAGAGCACCTTTGCTGTAATCCAGGTCTAAGCACAAAGAGGGACCTCCAAAAGTATCAGGGGGACTGTAGGAAATCTGTGTTTTTAGATGTCAGTATGAAACTGTCTCTGCTGAGGCTTACTCACTACTGTTTTAAAAGAACAGTTCTTCACTAAAAAGGCATTTTAACGTTCCAGTGCCTTTTCTTTTTCATTGTATTGCTGACTGTTATTGTTCAATCTACAGGCTGAGACACTATTCACTAAAGAAAATCCAGCTTTAATTACATGTTTATTGTGAAAACTTCTGGCAACAAATCTCACCAGTAGAGCTATAATCTTCCCCCTGGTTCCCTTTACTGTAGGCAGCTTTTGCTATTTCTGCACTGCAGTAGCATTTGCTGACATTTCCACTGGGATGTCATATATTAGGTAGCACTCCAGGCTTTAGTTAGCAATACACGATACATCTTGAAGCAGTTAAATTCCCCATGCCATTTTGGAGTTAAAACCCTGTTTCATTTAAAAGCTGGCCTCCTGGATGGTAACTTGTCTGGGATAGTGGGTGGCAGGTCACTGCAATTTGAAATGACCAAGACAGGGTGAGAAACCATGAAAAATGGAGCAATTACATTGCAGGTCAAGGTTTGTTATGGGGTGGCGTGGTTTCAATTTGGCACTGAAGAATAGCAACAAGACTACCAGGCATGTTCATGTATTTTTGTTATCTGCCATTTGCAAATAGTATTGTGGGGGAAATAAGGGAAGTCAAAACAACTAGTTTGAAGGGCTAGCTGCTTACAAGGCCTTTTTCTTTTTTTCTTTGAGGAAATCATTATTAACCCAAAGGTTGGAATAAAAACCTCCATATGAAACTCTGAGAACAGTGTGTCGTTTGCCGAGCTGTAGATCAAAGGTTCTTTAACTGATTTATACAATTTTTGGGGAAAATAAAAAAATGCACATCTGGCTTGAGAACCGGTCTGCCAAGTTTTAGCCTAATGAACTTTGAAATCAGCCTCCTACTAGCAATCCTCAAGACCCATGCTTCTAGTAGAGGTGATGGACAGTCGTTTATGGCCAAAAGGCACTTGTATAATGACAACGTTCTGTGCTAGCACCTAATTGACAGACTCCTGCTGCGGAGTGTTTTTTTGTGCTAACAAAACTGTTTTTAATTTGTCCCCATCATTTATCAGCTGGCACATGAAGTCTGGATGTTAAAATTTTATCGCAACAGAACAAGCTTATGTAGCCATAAGTCCAGCTGTGGAACACACATCAACAGCAATCTGTTTGCACAGCACAACTCTTCACTTATTGTCCCAGTCCTTTTGTTTTATGATGCAGACCCAAAATTGGTTCAAAACTTAGAAAAAAGGTTTTGCTGAAGCTGGTGTTTGTTGGAAACACCCTTTTATTCTGTCTTCCTGACTGCCAGATGGGAGGATTTCTGTCAGTTCGAAAGAAATAAAAGATCTTTGCTGTGCTAAGCTCGGAGAGCTAAAGCCCACGTAGCCAGACACTCATGAATAAAGAAGAATTTCTTGCCACGACCAAACTGCAATGTACATTAAATAAATCCCTTTTAAAAAATCGCTCACCAATTGAATCTCCTCTAGTGACTTGAGTTCATGATGAAACGTAGTGGCAACCATCTCAAAAGTAGTTTGGAAAAAAATTATTGACACTAGTTAATGCTTGCAAAAGCCCAACCAGCAAAGAAAGCATTTACATGCAAAGTTCCTCCACAACAAGGTAGGCAAAGAAGTACGTACCCAATCATCTAATTGGTGAACACCCCTTTTATGCACCAATAAAGCTTTTTTGGAAATATATTTAAATCAAATCTCAACTCTGTCAGTACTTCAACTGTGAAGTTGCTTAAGCCTCAGCAGCACTGTTTTTGGACACTGAGGACTGATGGCATGCACAGAATTGCCACTGTTTCATTAATACTTGTGTTGCTTCTCTGCCATTATTAAGGCTGGAAATGACCAGGTTCATTTGTTATTAAACTCTTTCTATTCTCCTAGCTAATCATATTCCTGAAGTTAGAGAAGTTGAGAAAACCCCTGTTCAGTTCACCTACTTTGAGACAAGGTGGCAAGCAGTTGAGACTCCACTGGTTGCATCTATCAGATTTTCACCGACTCTGAAGATAAGATTACATCAGTTAGATGGCCTAATAAGTCATAGTTCAGGTGTAGATGTCTGCATCTGGAGAAATGGGTATAAATTAATTGCATCTAAGTGATTCCCATCCTTCTCCACTTCTATAGAACCCCACAGTGAAAGGCTCTTGTGTTACTGGGTATAATCCGTCTGACAAACAGAGTCCTTGAACACAGAATCATAGAATGGCTTCAGTTGAAAAAGACCTTAAAGATCATCTAGTTTCAACCCACCTGCTGTGGCAGGGTTGCCAACGACTAGACATGTCCATCCTTTATATTGTTTCAGCACCGAGGTGATAAATTCCCTTAGAAATTCCTACCCTATCCTTATTGGTAGAGCCCACGTCTTAGAATGTAAAGGCTCACAAGCAGGAATGCTGCAGAATGGAGTAGTTCTGCTTTCCTAGAAGCACTGTGCACTGAAATCATAGCACTTTGCTTCTGCAGACCATCTAAGGATTGTTCATAGCATAACAAAATATTGAGTTAATTCAAGAGAGAAGACGGGATGAAGATACTGATAAGGAAGCTGGAGTAATGCATCATGGTGTGCGTAACACAGGCACACCATTCACACTTTCTTATCACAGCTTTTGCAGGCACTGGACATTGAATGAGTCACAGATCTCTGTATGGGCACTATATTCCAGCCATACTTTCACCCGACATTTATATCATTGAAAACAGAAAACCAATATCCAGGCAGCCAATATATGTGGGTGGAAAGGCTGGAGGGAGACACCTCTCCTTCTTAGCAGAGATAACTCATCAGGGAATGATGCAGAGATGCTATTTCTACTTTTATTTTTACCCCAAAGGAAAAGAGTGTTAGGAAAAGGAGTCCAAAACCTGTTAACAGTTATACAATTATGTACCTGACTGTGGTAATGCATTTACGATAGTGATTTCCAGATTTTAAAAGGTTTCAGCAGAACGAATTTAGTTAATGAGATACTGTAATTTAAGCCAATGGCATTCCTGCGCAAACTCCTTTTGTTATCCTTATTGTTCTTTTCTGAAACATGATTGCTCCCATTCACTGTTTACATACCTCATTCACATTTTAAAATTTATACTTCTGCCTTTAAATCAATTTCAAAACTTGCAACAGAGCTGAACTCCCTGGGCAGAGTCCTGTGAGAACATATTTTCCAAGTCTGTCTTTGAGTTGCAGTATAAAAATCTTGTTTACAGGCAGTGGGCTTTGTGCTCTCTTCTACACAGAGTACAATTCTTGGCAAAGTAAGGAATTCAGGTTTTGTTGAGGCAAAACGACTGAGTTTCATGATCACTCAAAATGACAACAAAGCAACAGCAGGTAGAATAATTCAAATCTTTTGTTTTCTGTCTAGAGGTTTATAATAAAAAGAAAAACTGTTGGATCCTTTTATGAAGGATCCTAAGCTATGAAGTTGGCTGGGTCCTAGATTGCCAAATACATGTGAAAATAAGAAAAAAAAGAGAAGATTAAAAAAAGATGTCCTAAAAAGAGAAAGAATGCAGTCCTGCTGCAGGCATGTCCACCTTAAGGTAGCTCACACATTAGTGTCATGTAGTACAGCAGCATTTCATCTTATATATAGTAGCACACACTGTGATGAATGGTAATCTCTGTGCTTTGACTATTGCTAGCTGCACAGTATTATAGGCAAGACTCAAAAGTGTTCATGTCTGGTATAAAACTTTCGTTTTTCCACAAAAATTTTCTACAAAAACATGCTCCTTCCAACACTGGTCACTCAGTAAACTTCACATTTAGTTTTCAGAGATGTACCTATGAATACATAATGCAATAGATGCACAGAAATCGGAAAGGCCGTATCTTGCTACATAAGCAGTGTATATCTTACAGTGCCAATGGAGACTGAGCTCCAGAATGCTAACACATGTACCAAAAATGTGTAGGATTTCCTCAGAGAATTTCTTCACCAACAGATAAAGGAGACAAATCATCTTTCGGTGCAGACCTGGGGGAAGATAGAGCAAAAATAATCTGAAAATCTGCCTCCACATTTTTTTTCTATTAATTGTAAGAGATAATGACAGAAAGATGAGGGCTGGCAAGAGTGGTTATCATTTTGGGAAACACTTAAGAGCAGCTGTAGGAAGCAGCAGCAACGTTTTTTTCAGAGAAGTGTTTCTATCTTTCAACAAATATTGTTTCCAATGTCATTGAAATCAAGCCTCTGCAACTACTGTTGCCACTGACCTGCTCAAAACCCCAGTCAAACTGCATCCTCAAAATGGAGAGTGCCAGCATACTTAAGAAGGGTCTTGAGTGGTCTCTCACTCTTTTAGTCTTCACCTTCGTCCCTCACACAAAACTGGATTGTTCCCTCCTTGTTGTGCTGTGCCTGATCCAGACTGGAAACCATCTACGGTCCAGACCTACTCTTTTGTATTTATAGTATATATAATATATGTATATTGTATATATATTTGTAAAGAAATATTCACACCTCTGTCTTTTTATCAACAACTGCTGAATGAGCTGAACATCTGGCATTTTAAAGAGGAATAAGAGATCTAGAGTTAGAAGTACACCATTTGTTTTTAGGCATCCTCCTGCCTGAATGCTGCTGCTATCAACCTTAAAGCTAACAGTGACATTGTCTCACAACAGAAGGCACTTATTGATGATTTCCAGAGCTTCAGGTGGCCTTGTGACAGCCTGCCTTGGAGACACACACTTCTTTTAAAAAATGTGCTGAGGTTCAGGGCTTTCTTACCCCAGGGCTGACTCTACACAATCATTGGCCATTCTTTCTTTCAAGGAGCCCCACAGCTTCCTGGTGTGAGCTGCACGTGTGAGTCATGTCTGGAGATGCAGAGTGGCTGGGGATAGAGGGCACGTCTCAACCTTCTCCTGTCTCACCTGCAGAGCATGGTGCCATTTCCTCATGTTTCGAATGTCCTAGAATAGGCCAGTGAGACAGCAGTGTTCACTACTCTAAAAGGATGTGCATGGCATTGGAAATACCTGATTCAGGAAATTCCACCCTGTGCCTATAAAATTATCATCTCCCAAGATGAAATCCCCATAAATATCTGGAAAACGTCACCATCAACTTACAGTTAAGTCAAGATGTGAACCTTGGCTGACCTGCTTGTGTAGTTCCCAGTAATCCCTCACTTCCTCACAAAGCTGGGTGAATAGTCTGAGAACCCATGGATCTCTCGATAAATTATAAATCCACTGGGTTGTGAGCCTGGGGGATTTGAGGAACAGATTTCAGGAAGTAGTGAGAAATAATGATGCTCTGGGATGTCTCATCATTTTCCATCCACAAAAGAACTTGCACATGTTGTCTGTGATTTCCCAGCGGATTTGAACTTCCTCTTTGGAAGGAGCTGAATCAACTCACTGTTTAACTTTTTGAGTGATATGAATTAAAATTGTATTTTAAATGATAGTATTCGGTGTTGTGAGAATTGCTACAGCTCCAAAAAAGAAGCAGGCTGACCATACAGATGAAAGTCAGATCTATTTCAGAAATCATCCAGTAGACTTATATTCAACATAGCTGCATCTTTTCATTCTGTAGCCTGACACATCTTTTTCTATACTTACAAACTGCAAATGACTATCCTGATTTAAAGGATGTGGAAAGTCCAGAAGATATGCAAGGCTGAATGCGCTATGACATCTGCACACGTTAATCATAGAATGGCTTGGATTAGGAGGGACCTAAAAGATCCAGTTCCAACTCCCTGTTGGGGGCAGGGTTGCCATCCACCAGATCAAAATCCCATCCAACCTGGCCTTGAATGTCTCCAGGGATGGGCATATTTCTGGGCAACTTGTTCCAATGTATTGCCACTTTCTTAGTAAAGAATTTCTTTCAAAAATCTAGCCTAAATTTCCACTCTTAAAGTTTAAAGCCATTCCCCCTTGTTCTATTACTACCAGACCATGTAAAAAATTGGTCCCCCTCCTGTGTATAAGTTCCCATTGAGTACTGAAAAGCAGCAATGAGGTCTCCCTGGAACCTTCTCATCACCAAGACAGATATTGAAGATGTTGAAAATTGCTGGTCCCAAGATAGATTCCTTGGGACCCCAGTCATGACCAGCCTCCACCTGAACATGCAACCATTGATCATAGCCTTCTGGTTGTGACCATCCAATCAACTCTTTACCCACCAAACAGTCCAGCCTTCAAATCCATGTCTGTCCAATTTAAAAGTAAGGATCTGGCATGCTAAACACCTTGCACAAACCCAAGTAGATGACACTGGCTGCCCTTCCTTTGCTTACCAGTGTTGTCACTCAATCACAGAAGGACATCAGACTGGTCAGGCACTGCCCTTGCTGAAATCATGATGGCTGTCTTGGATCACCTTCTCATCTCACTTATGTGTTAAGATATCTTCCAGAACTATTTGCTCCATGATCTTCTCAGGCACAGACATGAGACTCTCCAGCCCGTAGTTCCTCAAATTTTCCTTTCTCCCTTTCTTAAAAATGTGTGTGATATTTCTCTTTTTCCTGTCATCAGGGACTTATCTGATTTTTCAAATATGATGGTGAGTGGCTTGGCAACTGCATCAGCCAGAGCCTTCAGGACCCTCAAGATGTATGCTATCTGGCCTCATATATTGGTACATGTTCAGCCTCATGAGGTGACCTTGGACTTCTGCTTTTACAGTGGAGGGATTTTGCTCCTCTTATCCCTGCTCAGAGTCTCAGGAACATGAGAGGTGTGGGGAACCTGATTGCCAGTGAAGACTGAGGCTTCACTGAAGCTCACTGAGTTATCTCAATCCTCTCTATGTCTGTTGAAGCCAGTAGTTCCTTCTCATTTATCAGAAGGGAAACATTCTCCTTTGTCTGTCTCTTCTGACCAGTGTATCCAAAGAAATCCTCATTATTTTTCACATCACTTGTCAAGTTCAGTTCCATCTGCACCTTGGCTTTCCTGATACAATCCCTGCACATCTGGACAGTATCCCCATATTCCTCCCAGGCCACCCAATCCTGCTTCTGCTGTCTATTCTTTTTCTCCTTATCCCTCCATTCAGCCAGCAGCATGCCCTTGCTCAGCCATGCTGGTTTCTTGTCTCCTCTGCCTGATTTCTTATGCTGGGGGATGGAGAGCTCTTGTGCTCTCAAAAAGGTGTCCCCTGAGAGCTGCTAGCTCCATTCCATTCTTATGACTCTAAGGACAGTTTGTCAGGGGATCTCATCCAATAATTTCTTAAACAGTTTGCCTGACTCCTGACTCCACTCTTTGCCAGATCCACGTTCCTCAAGATCACAAGCTTGACCACAGCATGGCTGCTGCAGCCCAGGCTGCTTCCAATCTTAAATGCTTTAATGAGCTCCTCTGTATTGGTGAGCATCAGGTCCACTAATGTCTGACTCAGGCCTGTTAAATATCTGAACCAGGAAGTTATCTGCAACACACTCCAGGACTCTCCTGAATCGCTTGCAGCTTGCCATGTTGTTTTCCCCACTAGACATCTGGGTGTTTGAAATCCCCTATCAGGATGAGATACTCTGAACGTGATGCCTCTTGTAGCTGAAACAAGAAAGCCTCATCAACAAGATCCCCTTGATCAGGCAGCCTGTAGTGCAATGGAACACCAGAAGTCCTTTATTGGCTCACTCCACAATCTTAATGCACAGGCTTTCAATCTGTTCCTGATGGTTTCTCAGAGGCAGCTCTTCTACTCTATCTTCTTACCACAGAGTGCAAATCCCCTGTGCCTCCTACCTTGCCTACTCCTAAAAAGTGTGTAGTCCTCAGTCACAGTATTCCAGCTGTGTGATTTGTCCCACCTTGTTTCTGTGATAGCAGTTATGTCATGATTTTCTAATCATCACAGTTTTCATCCCCTCTTGCTTATTTTCTATGCTTTGTGGTTTGGTGTAGAGGCACTTCAGCTGGGCTATCAGTCACTTCATATGTGCCATCAAATATCCAAAATGTCCACATGGAAACATTTCATCCACTGTTACTTGCTGCTTGCAACCACACCACAGCTCCAGATATCCTGGTTATTAAGGAACAGCTAAGCAGATTTGAGTGTTTATTAATATGCTGAAGCATTTTTCAGGCATGTATTTGAGCAAAACTTAGGCAAGGAGAGTGTGAGAGTGTGTCCTTTCAAAAGATAACTAGATTGCCTTGAAGGAAGAGAGTGCAAAAAGTCTGAGCTTACTGGCTTGAAGCTGATGATGGCCTTGTCATGACAGCTTAGAGCTCTGTGCAGACTAATTTACCCTGTTAAAAAGCAATCAAGATGCATAACAATCAACTAGAATGGTATTTACCCTCCAAAGAGTTCTTTGAATTATTTGGTTCAGTACCATTCTGGTCAGTGGAGGCTTTCCCACCACCTTCCACAGGGAAGGGTCTGTCAGTATAAGAACAACACTTGAGAAAGACTTACTCCTTCAGTACTCACAGCTAATTAGAAAGGATCTGCTGCAGCACCCCAGGACTGAGGCAAGGCTGTTTCTGAGGAACAGCAATGGACTGGTCCTGCCAAAATCACACATCTGCAGTGCTAGAACTGTCTGGGGCCTCCTCTACAGCTCAGGAGAGAGTAACACATATGGTAAATGATGTGGAGAATAACAGATAGATGACAACTGACTACAGAAACATAAAGGGATGTGCTACAGGAATATCTATCATGCTTCTCACTTAATGAGGTTATAACAAGAAGCAATGGATTTAAGATACAGCTGGGAAAATCTGTCATTATTATGGGCCAACATTTACAAAGCTTGGTGTCTGATGCTAAGCTCCTAAATCTACTTTCAAGTATAAAGAGAAAAATTGTTCAGATTTTTGAAGGTGGTGAACCGTCCAGCGCTCCTTTTTTATGGAACCAAGCATAATTTGGCCTAATCAGAAAACTATCTAAGCCATCAAAATCCTCTTTTCCTACAGATGATTCTCTGCTTTACGTTGATATTAAACCTCTTCTTCTGTCAACATATTCTCACTGAAGTAACTTGAATCATTTTTAAATACCTAGCTAGTCTTCCTGGGCAGGTTCTCCTGGCTTCTGTGTTGCTCTCCAGTGCAGGAGCGTCACCACTTGGTGACACAACACCCTCTACCATTAAATTGCACTGTGAGATACAGAGATATTGAGAGCTGTTAAACTCACTTGTTTTATAAATCTACATCCCATAACCATATGTGTATCATTAGTGTGTGCTGTCAGCTCATTAGCAGTGAAAAACTCCTCAGCACTAAGAAAAAGCACAGGAAGGTTGGATTCTATTGGGGAGTGAGTAAGATCCACGGATGTATAAATGACACAAACATTCTGTTAAAAAACATGCAAACACTGATCCAGCGTTTCTGCCTGATGTAAACAGTGCCTGGTGGCCTTGGCTCCAGATTACAGTGAGCAGGGAGATCTGTAAATAAAGAACTGCTTTTTCATGCACAAGGTAGACAATGATTGCCTTAACCCATGGCCTGTGAAGACTACACTTCTCAGTTGAAAGGCCTCTTGTCCTGTCTGAATCTGGGTGTTAACACAGAACAAGAAGTTGGTTCCGCTCTGTGTTTAAAATAATGAGATTTATTTGTAACAAATAATATGAATAGAGGGAGTTATGTGGAGAATTTATAAAAACAGAGCACAAGTTTGATGTGCTTCTTGGAGAGCTTTATCTACATCATTGCAAAGTGCTTGCCTTCTCTTGTTACTTCGGCTAACCTCAGGAAGGCACCCACTGCTGCTGGCCCTGCAGGCCTAGAACGTCCACCCTTGTGATGCTCTTCAGCTTACCTGGGAGCCTTGGGAGCTCATTACCCTCATCCCATGTGCTCCCTTCCCTTCCTATAAGATTTCAGCAGGCAAAGAGGAAAAAAAAGGGCCAATGATGTTCTCTCTTACAAGGGCTGTGATTTGTGTTTCAAATTCTGGGACAGGAGGAGGAGCCATCCCATTCCAGACAGCCTTCAGCTTCTTGACACCTCTGCCTCTTTCTGGAGAAAGGAAACCACATACCCCATGCTGTGCATATGGCAAACATGATGAATCTGGGAGATTGGGATTAAATTCCTCATTCTGCTTCTCATGTGTTCAGGCCTATAGCTACGATCTAAAAGCTTTTATGAGCTTGAAGATATACATCTCTACAAAAATGGCCTGGCTAGGAATTTCTGGATATTCTCAGCAGGAAACCATCAGCCACCCATGTGCTTCGGTTCCTTTTACTAGGACAGTTGCAACAATGATTGTAAAACCCTCAGATGCTCCAAAATGAGTGCCACATAAATGGGATCAGTCTAGCTTTGTTCCCTTGCAAGTGTAACAAAGGAGGAAGCATTTTTTATTATCACTTTGAACATACTGACTATCCTTGTTGTAAAAGGACCAATTTGTATGAAGGGGTGGATGTTTTTATCAGAGCAGAAGGCCCAGATCATGGAGCTGAGGCTCTGCAGCACTTCTGCAGATCCCATTTCCAAAAAGATGAGCAGTGCAAGGTGTGTTGTCAGTGCCCATCTGACTCTGAATCACCTCTTCCAGAGGCAGGCACAGAGGCTAGCTGCTCTGGAGCCTGGAATTACTCCATAATCTGCCAACAAAAACTGCATCATCTTTCTCCCTATGTCTTTGCAGAGTGTTGCATCCTGCCCCTGCCAGCAGCTCCTGGCAGAGGCCAGCGCTGAAGATCAAGGCAATCAATCAGCCTGAGTATTACACCTATCCATGAGAAATCTGGTTGTTGGATGTCTTCAGTCATTCACAACTTGTAGACAATTCACTTTGCTGTTCTGATGTTTAGCTCCTACTAAGTAGGTACAAGGGAAGATTTTCTGATAACCGTGGAGTGCTCCAAAACAAATGTTAAACAATCCTTCTTGCAGAAAATATAGCACTTAAGCTATATTTTATTACTTATAATCACATTTTTATGAAAGCAATGAGTTCCTCGTTGTAGTATCCTATTCAGCCTAGGCTTTCATTTCACCTGCCTCATTAATCGATTTTAATGAGTACTATTAAAAAAAAAAAAAAAAAGAGGAAGGAAAATTCTATTTATAGAGACTAATATAGACACAGAAAAAGGTGAGGAAAACAGATACCTTCTCTGGCCTTGAAGTATGAAAATGTACTATCTTAAAGCAACATGCACATATTTACTACAAGCGCAAATGTTTATTGCTTCTATCAGCACTAATGCTGAGTCCCTTTAGCAATTTCTTTAATCTAAACAGCTTCCTGGTAGATCCAAGATGTGAGGCCTTTCTGCACTGACTTGGCAAGAGAAAGGGTCCAGAACTTCTCTGCAAACACAATTAAGTTGTCAAAGGCAAGTCCTGTATTTGAATTAAAACTGTAAATCTTTCATCTGCACTTATTCTACATCAAATAGCAGGAAAGGAGGCCCTCCCATCTAACAGTCTTTATTACCAGCACTCTGCAGCCTTCGAGCATGACAGAGCCAATGATAGCTGACCTTGTGCTCCAGCCCCTGAGTGGGATCAATGTGATAAATGAGAATCCCTGCCTGAAATATCGCAGCAAAGAAACAGCCTAAGATGGCAAATTAAGTGCCTAACATGCTGTTGGGGCTACACAAATATATAAAAATGTCCTTTGCTTTGACCCAGTTGTATAGGAATAAGTGGTATTTTAAAGGCTTCAGAGCAAACAAGTTAAGCCTTGCCTGGGAAAAAAGCAGTCCTCACCACATCCTTCCCCACACAAACTCATGAAGAGGTGGTGGCTTTTCTGTTCTCCAGGGCTAACGTTTCCACATATTTCCCCATAGCCAAGGCAAGACAATTATGGATCTCCAGAGAGAAGTGGAGTTATGAGGCTTTATTTTCCTTCTCACGGTACACAGGAACTGGGTGAGCTTCTGGCAGCTTTACGCTTGGTTGCCTTGGGGTGGCAGTTTCCATGTTGTATGGCATAGGTGGTGAGTGGTCCTCAAGGCCAACATTGTCTTTTCACTTCAGGTGAGGTCATCCCTGAAGCAATCGTGTTTTAGGATGGGCTGGCCCACCTGATACACTGACGTGATATCTTTATCCATCTGTAACAATTCTAAACTCCCTCTCTAATCACAATATTGACTTCTAATGAACATTTCCTTCCTGACCTTACTGTTATTTTCTCCTCATCTATTAAGACTCTACAGAGTATTTATCTATTAATGGGTTTATTTGCTCTGTTATTAGCTGCGGTGAACAGAAGATACCTTGCTGTTAGATTACCAATATCAGCTATAGAGGACGAGTTACATATGCTCTGTAGAAGAACACATCTCAGCATGTCATATGAATTTAAACACAAAATATTTCAATCAAAAATACACAAGAAATACCCTTTTTTTTTCTTTTTTCTTTTTTCTTTTTTTTTCTCCTGGAAAGAAATACTCATAGGAAAGAAATCATCTACTTGCAGGTTTGGTATTGTCAAGCTTTAAAGTTCTGGGTGTGAAAAACTTCCGTAGGAAAAGCTGTACCCTGGTACTGACTTTAGAAAATACTTTCCGGAGCATGGTCAAAATGTGAATACAAGATATCTTAGAACATAGCTGTGCAGGTACATCAACTATGCCAAAAAATGACAATCTTACCATAGTAAGTTTCTATGAAAATAAATTTCCCTCTTATATTATATAAAAACACGAATCTGTAAATTTATACACACATGTATATACATATATGCAGGCATAGATGTGCTTGTCTTTCTATGTTTATTCCATTTTATAACTAAAAACATTTGCATTTGGTACTATATTATGCATGGTAATGACTATATTTACACAAAAGCAGAGTAAAGCAAAATAAAGCAGTGAGGAAAATAAAGAATTTTAACTTGTGAAAAAAAGTGATTATGGCTGCCACATCACACCCACAAGCTTTTCTCTCATGTCAAAAGGGAACAGTTTGGAAAAAGAGCAGAGAGGAGAAAGTGGAAAAAATATGCGATGGTGAGGTCTGTGCTGTCAGATCTGTGTCCGTCATATGTTGCTCAGAAGGTGGTCTGTTCACCTGCTGTGTGTTTAGGCAGTGGTGGATGGGGGTTGTTGGTCATTTCAGAGCTGTCCTGGAGGGCAGCATCTTCTGATGGATGCTTCATATCCACAGCCAGAGGTTAAAAGTGCAGGAGAGACTGTGAGATTCAAAGGATATAGCCAGACCTATTTGCTTAGAGGAAAAATGATGTGACTTAGTTTTAGGGCTTTAGACAGACCAACCTTTCCTCTCCAATGCAATTAGTGGAGATACTTCATTAGCTTGACGAGCAGAAGGGTGTGGTGGGAATGCAAAACCCGTGGTGGGAACGCAGCCTTCCTGAATGCCTGGGAGGCCTGCCACTGACTTTATCAGAGACCGAATTTCATCCTGTGAGCTTGTACTCTCTTGATACGAAACATGAATAATAAGGATGGGAATGAATTCTCCATAACCTCATATTGCCAAGAAGGGACACAATCCTATTAAAAGCAATTCACTTCTGGCAGGAGAATAATTACTATGGAATTTAAAACAGGAAGTTGTGTTATTAACTGCACATTTCAGAGCAATAGTACTGTAAATACAATAAAAATACAGTATGGAATAAGTGGCCCAGATCATCAGGATATAAATGAGTAAAAACCCAATTTGCTCTAATTCCCCACTGGAACAATATAAGTTTATTTTAACTCAAGTGATTGCTGTGTGACCTACCCATACAGCAATCACAGGGCATAAAGCTTCTCCAGTTAGGCAGTTTAACTCTCATCTGTACTGTTAAGGATATCTTATTGTTCATCTTTCTATCGGCTTCCCCCAGTGTTTGAGATTTGAGAGCCAAAACAGGTGAAGAAGAGCAAGCTTGTTTTGAAAACAACCAGCAAACTCCATAGGAGGGGTGAACATGAGTCTGAAAGTGCTCTGTAAGGATAGGACTCTAGCATCCCTCAGACTCCATGCATGTACACGCTTCTGTGTGTGCTTCTTGCCCACATCACCACTGCACTCGGGTTAGCAGAGTCTAGTTGTGCATAGACGTGACCAACATCTAATTTGTATATGCAAATGATACAGCTTATGTACTCAAACATTTACCAAAGGGAGCATTTTGGACTGCATCCCCAACTCTGCATGCACTCAGCGATGAAGGAAGTTGAAATATCACAGTCAGCTCAGTGCTTTCATGAGATGTCAACCCAGAACTGCTTTGACGACAGGTGCATTAGGAATATTTCCAAGGTCATGAGCATGCATCTGTCTTTACAAATATTTGGAGCTACTATGTATATAAATCATCTCACATTATGTGCATATCACGAAGATGACAATGTTCACCCGCATATAAAGGAAATTTCTCTCCCAACTGTACTTCTGAACTGTCTTATGTATTTAGCACAGCGTACAGTATTTTCACAAGCTGTTGAACTGCTATCCTTGTTTTCTGCTTGCCTTAGGGAAAAAAACACTTTTGTAGCTGTAATTGTAAAAGTTCATAACTGCTCCATGGGATACGAAAAGTGGTAGTGGTGAGGCTGGGCACTTAATAGTTATGGGGAGGATGTGAAAGAAAGAAATCTGAGAATGCTGCAGAAAGGGATTGGCACTCATAAGCGTGTAGGCTTTGCTGCTGTTTTCCTGCAGTCTGTGCTCCTTTTTAGTTTCCATGTGAAAGAATATTATTAAGAAACTGGAGAAGGGCTAACGTAACTTGTTTGTTACTTAAGCCCACCTCTTCTATGCAAATTCACACATCCTAAATGTTTGGAGAGGAGCCAGGGTGAATCTGGGCACCTCTCCCTGGGTTGCAGAGGGTGAGCTGGGAGCTGTTCTTGTGGAGTGATTGCCTTGGTCTTCCCTCCTTTTCTCCTCCTTGAAGAAGCTGGCCAGGTGTCAAACATCAGCCCTGCCTCCGAGCTCACTGGTTGGCACAGCGCAAGCAACAGGCAAGTGATAATCCTACCACTGTGGGCTGTGATGCTGAGGAATGGCTGATGGGCTCTCATGTGGTGGGCATGAAGGGACAGCTGCAGTGGGGGGCTGCAGAAACAGGAGCTGGGCTCAGGGCATTTGTAGATCAAGGATGTGCAAATATACACAGGATGAACAGCCCTGAGAAATTTATAGCCCTGCAGTGGAATACTGTAAGAAAATCTGCTAAAATGTTCTGTCAGAAAGATGAGGTGTAGCAAAGCCATCTGAAAGCATTTGAAAGGCAGATGGAAGATAGCTTGTCTTGTGTGAATGCCTGGCATGCAGCACAGAGAGGTCAGTGGTGGTCATGGCAGGTGGAGCACAATCTCCAGCAAGAAGAGGGCCTAGCCTATGCACATCATTCTGTTCTCTGGGGGTAAAATAGTTAGTATAAAGATAAAAACAATGATGACTTTCTCAAATGTCCAAGAAAAGGCTTTGGAAGCAGAAAGCAGGAGGAAGAAGGGTTAAAAAATTAACAGATCTTAGTTATCTTTTTCTTCAAACCATCTTTGGCTGAAACTGTAAACCCAGATACAGCATCACAAAGATACTACCGTGATGTTTCCATTTGGAACAGAAGGTACATGCCTTATAGAAGTAAAACTATGTGCACACAATTCCCAGCTTATTCTGTATGCTCAGGGGATACTTAAAATTTGGCTGTACATCAGAAATCCATTCAAGCTGTATAAGAAAACCTTTTAAGTTTCACTCAGCACTATATGCTGTTGCATTCAGTTCTGTGGGAAGAAGTTTTATGAGAGGTATGTACTCAGTGGAGCATAGTTTTTATCACTTCTTGTCTTTCGCTGTGATCATAGTAGAAAAGGCCCTGGGGAAATACTCCTCTCCTGGCTTCCTGGAGCTGCAGGTGGAGAGGACACAGTCTGAGAGGGAAATTTTGAATTCAGCAATGACTTGACTCCAAGCCTTTCTTGGGTTTCTGTCTGACTTCTGATGGAGCTCATGCGTTTGAAAGGATATTGACTGTAAATTAAAGAAGACACTAATGAAACACAGTGCCTGGTGAGGCTGTTACTCTTTGACACTCTGATTTCCACAGTCATATCAAGCAACTGCAAAAACATGCTGGCCAGCAGAAAACTTAGCAAGTGAAAGAAAGAAGACAAGTTACCTGGCTCCGCACTCAAAAAGATGAGTTACACCAGCAGCTCGACTTGGCCTCTGTTCTTAGTGAGACCCATCTGTTCTGAGAAAGCTGAGAACATTTCAAATAAAAGCATTCATAGTATCAAAAACTCCTTTACACTTCTAGGGCAAAATGTCAGATTTTACTTTAACAGATCTCTGTCCCCAGGGTCAGAAGTTGAGTCTACCTAGAGGACATTAGTCATCTCATACCAAATGCCCATAACTCAGCAATTTCAACCCCAAAGAACTGATTAGATGCAATTGGATCCATGTGGAATGGGCAGATCACCTGTGACTTTCCTTTTCCATTACTTTTTGCTTATTTAATGTCTTTTAGAAAATAAAATATTATTTGCTACCTGAAAAAATTCCTTCAGCAACAGCAGGTAGTAGATTTGGTAACAGATTATAAAAATGTGATATGGTCCCTATTTCAGTTGGCAATGCTCGAGAATTATTCAAAGAGTTACTTGTTTGTATTCTGGTGTTGTATTAATCTGATGAACAGTGTCATATTTCTAACAGCAGTTGGATCTTGGATGCCATCTAAACGATTAGATGCTATCTAATCAGAGCATTAGTTTCAACACTCATGTCAGCGTGAAGAAGTCTTTTCTAATCTGCAAAGTTCAGCAGATGGCTTCTCCAAGGTTTTCCATCATGAAAAGCAGAGTTTCTTGATTTTCTTCTCTGGGCAAAGCAGGAAGGAATCAATACCAGAAAGTTGTAGAAGGTGAAAAGGAAATTGCTTATAAAAAGTGAAAGATCAGAAAATGGGAAATCACCAATTCCAGATGTTGGTCATTCCCACCAAGGTCTCAGAAAGGCTTCTGTTGGCTCACTGCTGAGGGCTACAGTAGTGGAGCTCTACAGCAGCAGGGGTTTACCATAGGAAACAGATTTTAACACTATCAGGAATTGAAATAGTGGAGCTATAGAAAGCTGATGTGCTTCTAACGAAAATACAGCGTAGGCTCAGAAATGCAGGGCAAATTAGAATGTAAAATTACTCCATGACCCACTGTAATTACTGGTGTACTGGCCCTCACTCAGATGTGAGGGAAAAAGGCTTCTCTTCCACTGAAAGATAGCAATCTACAATTATCTGCCTTCCACCACAGGATAAAAGCCCGCACACCAGCAGTCAGAAGTGGGAGTTCTAGTGCTTTCTTCTTGCACTCTCTTCTTACACCCATGTCCTTGTGTGAGCTTTCAAGGTACTCCAGTCTCGTGTAAAGTTACAATTTCCAGTATGTTCTTCCCATCAGGCTATTCTAAACTAACTATCCCTTTAAGTGGGTTTTAAGGAAGCAAGGCAATCCTGGGAATACTCATTAAAATAGGCACCTAGACACCAGGAGGCACTGGCCATTTCCCAACCCCTTGCAGGCAAATTCATGTCATCTCCAGAGAGGACAGAAGCTTGAGCAAGCAGATAAACCTTCCATCTCAATAGGCCAAAGGTTTCCATGGCCAGCATGAGGGGCTCAAGTGGGATCTCTGCTTTCTGCAGAACCTCTCAGGCTTCATACGCTAGTTGTCTTCCAGTAGTGCTGGCTAGTGAAGTAGGATGAGAACAAAGAGCTCTCTCTGCTCTCAAGACAAGAGAAGCTATGAGTATGTCCCCATCTTGCGCTCCGCAGCTGCTCTCTCACCAATCTTCCTTTTCCTCTGGCTTCCAACATAAGCTTTAAGAGCAAGCGTTTCCCTGTGAGAGAATATTGTGTATTGAAAAAAGAAAGGCCCTTCCTCCTTTGTTGAACACTAGCTAAAACACTTCTCTGAGGGTAAAAACAGCCCTAAAGAAGGGTTTTACTTTTTTATTTGGACATAAGTATAGCTTAGGTTAAATAAAAATGACGTAAACACAATATAAAAAAATTTCTTCTAAGTATCTGATCTCATTAATATCTTTGTAGCATGCTATCAAATATGAGATACAAGGTGGGCTCGTTACATCGCCACATGAAACTTTTGTAAAGTCCTAAGGTTGATTGTGAGGGACTTCTAACCAGAAATTTTGCAAGTGTTTAGGCTTCCTCTTCAACATATGCCTTCAAAACACTCAGCAGGTCATAGAATCATGCAGTCGTTTGAGTTGGAAAGAGCCTTTAATGGTCATCTAGTCCTACTCCCCTCATGTTCAGCAGGGACACCTGGATCAGGTTGCTCAGAGCCCCATCCAGCCTGACCCTGAGTGTCTCCAGGGACAGGACATTAACCATCTCTCTGGGCAACCTGTTCTAGTGCCTTGCCACTCTTACCGTAAAACACTTCTTTCTTATATTTGGTCTAAATCTCCCCTCTTTTAGTTTGAAATCTTTTGCCCTTGTACTATCGCTACAGACCCTGATAGAGAGTCTGTCCCCTTCTTTCTAATAGCCACCTTTTAGACACTGAAAGGCTGCTATTAAGTCTCCCTGGAGCTTTCTCTTTTCTCAGCCTATTCTCACAAGAGAGATGTTCCATCCCTTGGATCATTTCTGTGTCCTTCTCTGGACATGCTCCAAGAGGTCTGTGTCTCTCCTGTAGCGAGGACTCCATATCTGTATGCAGTACTCCAGGTGAGGCCTTACCAGTGCAGAGAGGCGGGATCACATCCCTCAACCTGCTGGCCATGTGTCTTTTGATTGAGTCCAGGATACACTTGGCTTACTGGGCTGCAAAGGCACACTGCTGGCTCATATCCAGCTTCCATCCATTAGTACTTCCTTTTCATCAGAGCTGTGCTCCATCCTTACATCCCCCAGCTTGTACTGGGAACAGGAGTTGTTGTGATCCAGGTGCAGGGCATTACACTCGGCTTTGTTAAACTTCATGAGGCTCACCTGGGCCCACTGCTCAAGCCTGTCTAGGTCTCTCTGGATGGCATCCCATCCCTCGGACACGTAAATAGCACCTCACGGCCAGGCTTCATCCGCAAACTTGCTGAGGTTGCACTCGATACCACTGTTGCTAAAGATGTTAAAGATCACTGGTTCCAGTACAGACCCTGGAGGGACACCACTTGTCACTGATTTCCACTTAGACATTGAGCTATTGTCCACCACTTTCTGGGTACTGTCTCACAACTAGTTCCTCATCCATCAAACAGTCCACCCATTAACACAGAAATCCTAAAGAAAATTTATATAAATTTCCCAAAATATAGTCATTCTGTTTTTCAGGGTGACAGAATCTGTTTTCCTACTGAAGACTTATTTTTCTTACTGATTGCATAAGAAAGCAGGGTCTGACAGTTCTGGACTGCATAGGGGTTGAATTGCCCATTGTTGTCTGAACTGAAATGCTGCAGTAGGTGCATAAATCTCTCTGAAGCATCACATTAGCTGAAATGTCTTTACATTCTGACCTCTTCATCGTTCAGTCACACTGAGGTAGATACAATATCTAAACTGACTCTTTCAGTTTCCTTTTTCCTTCTGAGCAAAAGCTTCTTATTTGAAAATGTTACATTGATAGCAAGGCATTTTTGGGGAAACATTCTATTTTGAGTGATGATCTCAGGCTTATTTCCAGTTGATTTTCTTTCTCTTCTCTCTCGTCACCCTTTTAATTCTGATTATGTCTTTCTTTTTACCATATAACTTGGTAGGGGTGACACTCAGGATTGTGATTCTGGCTTGGGAATTCCTATAATCTCTGCTTATTGTTACACTAAAAGTCTGTGAAGATTTTTGCTGTACTCTTTTGTTCACTGCAGGATAATAGAGCTTATTCTTTAGTTACAGCTTCAAGGAGAAATTCCTGCAGAGTTGTCTAATTCCAATAGTGACACGAGTTCCTACAGTCATAGAACATGGAATAAGAAAAAAGGAATAATAAAAAAACAAGCACTAAATTCCCACCTGTACTGCAAAGTGAGTTCAGTGTTACACTGATATTTATGCTTAATGCACAAAAAACCTTGAAATTTGGGACCATGGTCTTTGGATCCTTTGCTGCAATGTATTTATTTTGTGGCTACCTGGGAGAATAAACAATGGAACTCAAAAGTCAAGTTTAATACATAACTGTGCTGTTACATATATTTCTGCATTTCAACATGTTTGATTGTGAAGGAACAGGTATATTTTTCAGGAAAGTGTTATGTATGTGTGTTGTCACAATTTTATAGAATCATAGAATTGCAATCACCAGGGTAGGAAAAGACCAACATTATCTAGTCCAGCCATCATTCCGTGACCACTATTCCCACCTAACCATGTCTCTCAATGCCACATCTATCCTTTTCCTCAAGGATGGCAACTCCACCACCTCCCTACGCAGCCTATGTGTCCAATGTGTCACCACTCTTTCTGAGACAAAATTTTTCCAAATATCCAACCTAAACCTCCCCTGGTACAACTTGAGGCCATTACCTCTCATCCTGTTGCTATTACCTGTGAGCAAAGGCTGACCTCTACCTTACCACCATCTCCTTCCAAGTAGTTGTGGAAAATAATAAAGTCTCCCCTTAGCCTCCTTCAAACTAAACGATCTCAGTTTCCTCAGCCACTCCTCACAAGACCTGAGGAGACCCACTCCACACAACTCCTGCTCCAGACCCTGAGAAGTGAGAAGTTTTGTTGCTCTTCTCTGGACATGCTTCAGGGCTTCGATGTCTTGTAGTGAGCATCTCAAAACTGAACAATACTCGAGATGCAGGCTAACCTTGAGTGAGTTGCCGAGTAAAGGGGGATAGTCATCTTTCTAGTTCTGCTGACTACACTATTCCTGTTCCAAGTCAGGATGCATTGGCCATCTTAGCCATACTGCTACCTCATGTTCAACCAGATGTTGACTCAGATGTCCATGAACTCATGCTAGCTAGGTCTGATCCCTTGGTTGTTCTGCACATCATATGATTGCACTCAAGATGATCTGCTCCATGACCTTCTCTGATACTGAGGTCAGGCTGACAGACCTGTAGTTTCCTGCATCCACCTCCTGATCCTTCTTGTATGTGGGTATCACATTAGCAAGTCTCCAGTCATCTGAGACTTCCCTGGTTGACAAATGGTGGAAAGTGGCTCGGTAATCACCTCTGCCAGGTGATTATGAATATATATAATCTATATAAATATATATATATATATTTTCTTTTTGAAAGAAGGACAGTATTTTTATTTACCTAAAGCATTTACTGCCAGGAGTACTTCAGTTTCCGGGCTCTTTCAGGGTAGTACCTATCTGCCTAGTAGAAGTGCATTACTTCAAATGCATGTTTGGGACTTGAAGACTGTAGTTACACAATTCTGTGATCTATATATCCAACATATAGTAAGATTTTTCCTAACCTGAGATTTTTAATACAAAATTCACTTTTCATCAGTCAGGCAGTTTGAGTACACACAAGCAGATTTGAGAAGATTTCATGTGAATTTGCAGTATGTACTGCATGACATTGGAGTCAAACTCATGAAAATATGATGAGAGCGGACAGGTCATTCAGTTCAAGTATCCTTTGAGTATCTGTACTGAAAGAAGCTTACACTGTCAATGACCCAATGGCTAGGGCATACAACAAAAAATCAGCAGCTCCCTTCCCTATGAGTGAATAGCTCTTTATACACAGAGCACAACAATTATACAGGAAAGGGGATGGGTTCACCCCCTTCTGTCTTCTATAGCTGAAGGCACCACAGTCTCCTGAGTGACAGGAGATCTGGACTCTAATACAAAGCAGTTACTTGGATCTAAGGTCTTTTACACTTCAGCTGGAGACGCTGGAGCTTAAAGCTTGTGTGCCAGAAAGAAATGGGTTGAATATAATCAGAGAGGCTTCTCTTTTATCTTAGAATATTTTTTTTTTTTCAGTTTTGCTATGTCTAATTTACACTCTTCCCAGTCATATTGATTTATTACTTCCATTCTTCTTAAGAAATGTCCATAATTACCCAATCCAGCACAGATTTAATATATAGGAAAATCTTTTAACTTGTGTAGGATTACCCAGAACGTAAGGCACCTGAAATGTGGCCCAGTGTATCATTTATAGCACTTCTTACCAGGTTTCTTGAATTTTCATGGAATTCTAGTAGTCCATGCACTTGTTTATGTAGATGAAACAGAAGATATCAAAAGGAAAAAAAAACAGATAAGGATCCAATGGGATATAGAAGTGATGGCTAACTTGGCCAGACTTGTACCAAGTTCACTCTTCTCAACTTATAAGCTCTGAAACCTCAAGAGCAAAGTTATCTTCAAGCATTATTTATAATCTTGTGCTCTTAAAAGTTTGCAAGAGAATAAGTATCAGTCGGGTTTATGTAGAGGCTTAACACCCTTTGCTAGAACCAGAATCCTTCAGTTCACAGAAATAATAAATCCGTGTACCAGTTTATATGCATATCATTTCAGTGACAGTAATGTCAGGGTTCAGACCCATGTCACTGCATGCATACTTTTATAAGCAGTCTCCAAACACATCATAGTACAAATACGCGTTTTATTTTGTTTTGGTTTGTTTTTTTTCCATGTTCTGAATATCCTTTTTTGCTTTTGTTTTCCAGTGAACTGCTATTACAATTTTTGTGTAGGAAGAAAAGATTGCCAAGAGGACTGTGAATAATTTATAAAAAATGACTGAATTTGATATGGCTTTCAAACAGTTCATGTATTGAAAGGAAGATGAAACACACTTTTAAGAAATCATTTTTGCATTCATCTCCACCTCATATAGTCTTGCACAGCTGCTATCAGAGATTCAGCAGTGAATGTTAATTTCTAACTATCATAAATTTCTTTGAATATGTTTTTTCTAAAAGGATTGTATGCTGTGACACTTATTGTATCTCCTGTTTATCACTAAACTGCCTTAATTTTACTTGCAGTGAGCTTCTTGCTGTGATTTATGTTATCGGCAGACTTAGGAAACTAATTGCCTTAAACTGAATTATCTAAAAACAAAATGTTGTAAATTCCAAGTGAACATTTGCAATTGTTTTCCTTTTATTAGCTGCACAAACCTGTTATACCTCTGGCACACAAATCATTTGTAATGGGCTGCTAAATTAATGCGTTCACCCTCATCTTAAGCAATGTTCTTCAGCAAATCCAGTAGATGAAGCATTCAAAATAAACAGAGAAGGTCTTCAATAGCATTGACCTGGATCTTGTATAAAAATCAATTTGGATTCTTCAGATTGGAAACAAGCATTTTGTTACGGAAGCCTATCATTCCCTGCTGCAACTCATGCTAGCAATTTCTTTCAGATGTGTCCTCACTTGAACATTCTCCTTGATCATATTGCAGCTTCATGAAGCCCATATTTCCTTCTGAAAGGCATCTATCTTTCAGACACTGTCATGCATTAGGGTATAAGGAAAGTAGGCAAAATCATGTGGTTTACACATGCTCACAATGATGTGCCCCAAGTGTGTCAGCTGGTACCATCTGTGGTGCCTGAAGCGCTGTCTGGGAGTCTGTGACAACTCAATTGCAGACTGGAGGTTTTGAAAATCAGGGGATAATTACTATTCCCTCTCAGGCAAGAGGACTCCTATGTGCAGTATTAGAGAAGCCACATCTGTTACAGCTATTACCAAGTTCCTGTCGATCATCAGTATTGCAATAAAAATAGTCGTTAATCTGGATGAAAATCACTGTTTCTTTTCAGTTTCAGCCCACTGATTTGATCAAGACATAACTAATAAATTGGTATTCAGTCCCCCTTTCTTTTTGTGTGTTTTTCTTTGCATTCTGGTTGTTCTCAGAGGCTGTGCATCTTGACCCAAGCAAATAATCCGTAGTGAAATGACCCAAACAGTGAAATTCTTGGATTAGATCTTGCTTCTTAATTTTTACAGGTTGATAATATCTAGTTTACATTTTTAGAACACACAGGTTGTCATCTAACTTAAAATTGAAAAAATACAGCAGAAGCTTTTGCTCACATGAGTTGTTTGTGCTCTGTGCAAATATAAGGCTGATTTTAATCAGTTTCATTTTATCCTAAACTATGCCTTTACTGACCATTCACATCTCTATCTGGGATATTTCTCAGTACTAAGTATAAAGTCTGATAAACCATTGCTTTTTTAGCAGTTTTTATCCAGCTCTGATACATGGAGGCTTGATACTGCAATACTAGAATGACAAAAACAAATATGACTACTGTAGAAATTAAAATATTGGATGTGATATGGACTTCTTTCTAGTTAGTTCAGCCAGTCGTGCATTTTATGTTGAACCCAGCAGAAGTAACACGACAAACCTAAGCTTCCAAACAGCAGGAAAAAAATAAAAACTGAGTTCTTGAGACAGCGAAAGAAGGTTCAGCTAAAAATTGCCAGTGATGGAAAATACGCAAGGGAACTTCTCACATGCTACAGTTTTGCACTGCCTCAAAACTGGTAATTCCAGAAGGAAAGTCTACTGTGCCATATCAGATATCTTAAAATAATGGTTGCCACAGTGTTCCAAGTTTTGTTTTCTTCATACAGTCTAACAACAGACATAACAACAGATAAATATCAAGACAAATTTGTTAATATTGCATTATTGGCAGACAAAAAAAGATCACTTTACATTGGAATGCTGTGCTCCTGCCAACCACCAACAAGTGGATAGCTCTGTTTTAGAACTTATTGCTAATGGCAAAAAATATATGCACTGCAGAAAAACAGAAATAATCTGAAGACGTTTTAAAAGTTTTAAGTTCCATTCTAGGAACTCCTTGAAAACCAGGCCTGATGATGGAAATTGAAAAATACAGCTTGTGGAAAGGCAGTGGTATTTGATTTTTCCATAGCTCTTTACATCTCTGCAGTGCTCTATGAAGAAGAACTTCAGTGAAGCATTATTAGGATCAGTCAGACTTAATGGAAGAGAAAATTCATACGAAGAAGAAATGATTTCTTCCATGGCCACCCAGAAGATGGTCAGACCCCAAAAATGATTGGTAGGAAGAGACTACATACGGTAGTAGGGCTGCTTTGAGAAGCATGAGGGTCTGAAATGGAAAACTAGTTTTGATGTATGTAATTAAAGGCTGAAAACTATTTAAATGTGCTTTAAAAAATGAGTAGCATTATAAAACTAAAATTTTTATGTTGCCACAAATATTTAAGGGCAGAAGTGTGAAAGGCAGAGATTCTTCACAGTGTGTGGATCTTTCAGAAGTAGGGGGAAAGATACTGCTAATGACTCTAAGAAGCCTGAGCCTGTCTATATGCTGATTCTGCAGACAACAGATGTGGGCTTTGTGGCCCTCTATTTAAGGTAGGCTGTTGGAGGGTTGATCAATTCAGGTATAAACCTGATGTTAGAAGAAGGAGCCTGGAAAGAGCATACAGGCTGTGTGCTTGCCCCCTCGCTGCAAGGTTCTGTTTCTCTGTTTACAGGGGAAGACTGCCCACCTTCCAGCTCATGACACCCTTTTAATGTCTCATCCACTGAATTCCAGTCACTATGAGACAGTCTTCATGGCAGGGATACCACAGTGACAACACAGGACTTCATGTGCTCCTTGCTAAGGGGTTGTTTTGGTTTCCATAATGTTTTTCTGTATCAAATTACTGACAACTGCAATTTAGACACAGCGACCATGAAGATGGTGAGAGATCAGGCACCTAATGAAGGAATTCCTATATTTCTACAAACAGGATTAAGCTGATATTCTTGCTTCTGTGATGTCATGGATAGACTGTGTCTTGCTTTTGCTATGTGAGATTTTACTGTGGCACATGCACACACAGATAAACACATACACATAAAATTAGTGAAACAGAAACTGTTTAAAGGAAAAAGTGTATAGAATGAATCTTGAAGGATCTCAGCTACTGCACACCTCTTTTCTAACGTCTTCAGCCTGGAGACTGGAGCTGCTCTCTCAGAATGATCTTATCAAACAATGTGAACAATGCGTCTTACAAATAAAAAGGTTTGGCTGCTTTTTTTGTTTTGCTTTCTCCAAGCCACTGAGGGTGAAAAGGAAACAAAAGGCAGATTTTGATTGATGTAGTAAATGTGGATATGGCTGGAGCCAGGAAGAATACATTAGAAAAGTGACTGATGGCCTTGATTACAGTCAGCGTATGGAGAACACCAGCTTCCACTGTAATTGCAGACTACAGCTCATGATTCTTTCTGTCTGAAGGAACAGTTTATGTTTTCCTCTGAACAGGTTCACAGAGACAAGTAGCAATAGAATTGGTTTCATATTAATTTCACTAATCGTAGGTTGGCATTTGCACTGTCAAGAACCCATCTTTACTAGAGTTCAAAACATTCACATGGTGAACCCAGATAGCAGTACTTATCTGACCCTATCTGTTTGTTTGGTTTTTTTAAATTGCTTCAGAAAAAATATTCAAGATTAATTTTGTAATTTAAAAAGAGTGATCTTTTCTGATCCTCTGTTAGTACAAAGCTTGATTTGCTTTACATTTTTCTGTCTTATCATTTCCTTTGAAAAATGTTGCCTGTCTCCTCAGGTAAGTGAATATTTCTAACTTAGACACAGCAAGTGAAGGTCACAGTTGGGCTGACCAGATGGGGAAGTGAAAACACAAAGGTGACAACAGCAGGAATGTGTGGTGCCCAGTAAGGATATGCCACAGGAAAATGTTTTTCTACAGCCTCTTGCAAGGCTAAGTCTGCCAGAAAGAGATAGCTGCAGGAGCAGCTTTGGTGGGAACAGGGAAAGAGGGAGTGGAAGCTTTTGTGGAAAAAGGGAGGTAGCCAATATGACTGAGTGGAAATAACAGGCTAGAGAATCTGGGTTAGACTTGGTAAGAGGAGCTGCACATCAGAAGTTCTTCAAGGCTAGGACATTAAACCTTTCTAGAGAGCAATGAGGAAACAGTCCCATGGGTGCCACAGCCAGAATAAAGAAGTATGACTTTGGCAGCACAGTGAAGGGAGAAAGCAGTACTGTGAGGAATTATACAATTCTTAGAGTTGGAAGGGACCTTTAAGGGTCATGTAGTCTAACTCTCCAGTAATGATCAGGGACATCTGCAGATAGATCAGGTTGCCCAGAGCCTGATTCAGCCTCACTTTGAAAGAAGAGGGCATCCACTACCCCTCTGGCAACCTGTTCCAAGGCCTCACCACCCTTACTGTAAAAAGCTTATTCTGTATGTCCAATTTAAATCTCCTCTCTTTTATTTTGAAACCATTTCCCCTCGTCCCCTCGTTCTGCAACAGACCCTGTTAAAGTCTGTCCCTTTCCTTCTTATAGCCCCCCTTCAGATTCTGAAAGGCTGCTATCAAGTCTCCCAAGAGCCTCCTCTTCTCCAGACTGAACAGCCCCAGCTCTCTCAGCCTGTCCTCCTTGGAGGGGGATTCCACCCCTTGGATCATTTTTGTGGCCGTTCTCTGAACACATTCCAAGAGGTCCACGCCTTCCAGTACCTTCTGTACTGAGGATTCCACACCTGGATGCAGTGCTGCAGGTGAGATCTCACCAGCACAGAGTACAGAGTACAGGCAGGATCACCTCCCCTCACCTTCTGGCCATGTATATTTTGATACATTCTGGGCTGCAAGGGCACCTTGCTGGCTCATATCTAGTTTCCCATCCACCAGTATTCTCAGGTCTTTTTTCAGCAGGGCTGCACTCAATCCTTTCATTCCCCAGCTTATATTAGTAGTATGGGTTGCCTCAACCAAGGTGCAAGACCTTGCACTTGGTTTTGTTGAACCTCAAGATGTTCACTTGGGCCCACTGCTCAAGCTTATCTACGTCTCTCTGAAAAGCATCCTGTTCCATAGGCATGTCAACCACACCCCACAGCTTGGTGTCATCAGCAAATTTCAGGAAGATTGTGGCAGGAGAGGAGGGAAGTAATTGTGTGAATTAGAATGTTTTGGTTTCAGGGATGGAAAGCAGAGGCTAGATGTCTAAAATGCTATTGCAGGTGTGGCTCATTGATTTCATCTTCTCATAGGAGGTGGGCTGGGGCTCCACAGGAAGGGGCTGAAGCTCACTGAGGTTAGTGCAGTCAAACACAGTGTAGGAAGTTTACACTAGTTATTGTGTTTGCTATTATTTTTGCAGTCTGTGAAGGCCACCCAGAGAAAGGAGTCATCAGAGAAATTTACCAGACTTGGGGCACTCTGTCAAAGCTGCGGGCAAAGTTCAACTAATTCAGTAGGTTTGTCCACTTCCTTCATCCTGTTGATGCAGTGTCACATGCACTACTTTGTTGTACTGAATGAACTTCTCATTATTTGTGCAGAACATGTGTAAGTTAACCCTGCAGTGGCATGGTAGGTATCTGACATTTGCATTTAATTGCTGTGATCTGATACTTGTGCAACTAGAGGATGAAAATGTTTTGCTTTATCTGAAGTGGATTTTCCATGTAATGACCATATAACTAAATTAGAGATGGATAAACTTGCTGAGATTTAATATGAGCTCATAGCAAAAAAATGTGTTTAAATAAATTTTCTGTTCAGATTGGTCTTGACAACCGGCAAAAATGCTATTTCTCATTCTTTGCTAAGATGTGATCTCATTACACATGAACAATCACAGCAGCACAGGCAGAAAACAGTATAAGAAAACCCCCTTTCTGATATTATCTCTGGTTGCCAAGTGTTAGATGCAAGTCTAATGAGCTTTGATCCAAGTGCCAACCAATTTAATTCTCTCCATTATCTTGGCTGAATAGGGATATATATTATGTTTCCCCACACGTGCTTGCTGTGACACAAAGGCAATGAATCATTCTTATGCCACAGTAACAAAGCTGGTCTTTATCCATCAGAGACTAAAGCTTTGATTCTTGCTCCCCAGGAAAAGCTCAGAACATAAAACTGCTTCCAAAACCAGGTGTTCAGAGAGGGCCAACCTGAAAGGATCTTATGCAGGTAGCATTCTGGATCATGGAGAGAATGGACTTGACTTATTAGGCTACTACCTTGCTGCCACTAGTCTGATCTTGGGAGATGTCTGCATAGGGATCTAACTAGGACTTAGGTGAATCTGTTCAGTGATCCATGTTCAAAGTTTGTTAGTTATATCAGCTGCTTCTACTTTTCTGGCGATGTACACAGACATATGACTGACTGGAAATCAAGACACATGGTGTAATCTAGGTCCATAAGGATGAAAGTAGAGGAGAGGAGAATGTTAACCGGGGCCACATAGAATGAATGTGTCAGAAATTGCTTGTGCTCCTTAAGACCTTTTTCTAAGAGATGAGGGAGAACCTCAGATCAGGACATTATGAACCATGCTAATTAATACATAGCATCAAGCTCACCTATCTCCCATGGGTATTCTATTTGTGTCTCCTGAAAATTTCTTGGTATATACAACCCATGACACATGTGAACGCTCCATGAGTAGGTCCATTGCTGAAGGTTTCTGAATACAGACCTCAGCAGCTAATTTGTTTTCTAACTTCTACTCAAGTAACTCGTAACTTTGGTCTTGTAAAAGCGTAGCTTGTGAGAGCAGTAGTCCAGGATATACAAAAATAAATAAATAAAAATTACTTTAATTGAATCTTTGTAGTTCTGTTATTCTTCATAGAGTAATATGATGTCTTAAGGATAGAATGCCAACCTCAACCTTGAATCTTTCTTCTTTTCTCAGCTTCTGTCAACTATGTTTCCTTAGCATTATTTCAAGATCATTTGGGTATTTAATTCATCAGAGTGCAGGACTCTGCTAGTCTAGCAGGGCATTTCCCAAGCCATTAGACATGTCTGTGTGTAAGTTCACACCCAGTTGATGTGCCAGCTACAATTCACAAAGATAAAGGTTTATTGGAGGCTTTTCAAATATATTCCATTAATCAAATGCAAGGCAAAGTTGTTCTCAGCATGAATTAAATAGAGTTGCCAAACAATACATACCATACAACATTGTTTTCCACCAGGTAGGGAACATCTGATATAAAAAATGCTCATCAGCAAACCATGTTGTTACAAATGCTTATCCTCCAGACTGAAGAGATAAAAAGTAAATTCTCAGGATTTCAAGGACCAAAATATCCCAGGATGCAATCTCCAGCCTCCACATTTTCACAGTATTTCATGAAGTTTCATCAGTAAGCTGTGACTTAATCAATTTGACCCTCTTTGAGAGGTATAAAGTCTGCATAGTTCTTCTACAATTAATCACAAAGAATGAAAGGAAAGGATATTAAAAAAAAAGAGAGAGAGAAAAGAATAAAGAGACACAATAACAAATGGTAACAGGCCAAGTATAAAAAAAATCAGACAATTTTTCACCTGGGAAATTCCCCTGGAGGATTCAGGTTAAAAAATTACTCAGTCATTGAGGCAAAGCTACTATATCTTTCCACATACCTAAGATCTTTCTAAGACCACAGACTAGACACCTTTTTGATATCCTAAACTTGATAGTAGGTCTAATGTTTTCAGTGCTGAAATACTGTTAAAAACAAACAAATAAACAAAGCAAAACAAAATTAAATACACAACAATAATGAAAAAGAAAAAGAAAAGGATTTTACAGCTTACTTATTTTTGTGAGATATGTCACTTTCTGCAGACCATTGCTTAGGTTTGCATGCGGAGACATGGAGTAGACTCAATCATTTCTCATCCATTCTTATCAGACTGCAGGCAAATGTGCCAAGTCTTGGTCACTGAAAGGAGTAGGATTTGAAAAATGCACTCTCTGAGTGATGGTTCAAATTTTCCATTTGGATATACTGTGAATCTTCTGAGTTTTATGTGAGACTGCTTCAGATTGCAGGAAACTCAAGCCAAAAATGGGGAGACACACTGAAACTCAGTGAGACTTGGCAGTGCATTGACTCTGTTGGGGCAGGAACAAAGACTCAGCTAACAGCATATGCTATCTATTAAACTTTGTTCTTTGTGTGCGTAGACAGAGAGGGAGAGTGACAGAGGTAAGAACTCCAGCTCCTTCGTTTTGATTTCAGACAAAACTTTTGTCCTGATTATCTGGTGCTAAAGAAGTCTGCAGAGAACAAGGCATTTTTGAGAATCATTTCACAGGGAAAAGCTTTTATTTATTCAGTGTTCTTTCAGCTTTGTAGGAAACCTATTTATGAACAACAATCTAAACAAATTCATTAAGGAGTAAATGAAAGCAGGCATTTATTACAATAACTCTCTGTGTTGTTTCTGATGAAGAAACCTCTTTTTTTCAGGCCAGGAAATTTTTTGCTGTTAGGAGACAGAAGACGTTTCCAATTAAACAGTTCACCTGCATCCTGGGAATATATGCGTAGCCTAAGTAGGAATGACAATGATTCTTCACATCTTCTGTGGAAAAGAAAAAGATGGGTAAGTGAAGCCCTGGAAGAAAGCCACTGAGCTCAACAATATTACAGTTAAGGTTGCCCATTGACAAAGAACTGACCCAGCGTAATTTTCTCAAGAATTAAAGTCCCCTCTCCAAAAGCCAGACAGAAAAGAGTTTAAAATACACATGGTTGCTTTACCATTGAGATCAATGCTGGGCTTCCCAGGGTGACAGGGACATATGGAAGCAAGGAACAGCAAAAGACCACTAAGATCTGACATACAATCCCAGCTGAGAGAGCTGAACTGTTCTTTCTGGAGAAGAGCAGGCTCAGTGTGCATCTTATCACTCTGAATAAATATCTGGTGGAGAAAGTAAAAAAGATGGAAAGGAGTCTTCTCAAGGTTTTCCAAGGACAGGACAAGAAACAGGAATTTCCATTTCAACACAAGAGAAAAAAATTACGAATGGTCAAATGCTGAAACAGGTTTCCCACCAAGGTGTCTCCATTTTGTGTCAAAGGAGTCTCCATTTTTTCTGAGGTATCAAAACCTGATCAGATGCAGTCCTGGGCCACCTGGAACCTGGTGTTGTGCTAGGTGAGCTCCAAAGGTCTCCTCCAACATTCTGGCAGTCCTTGCAAATTCTATATCTGCACCACCACTATCACACGCAGGCACATCTCAGTTTTCTTGTCCACGATCCTGAAGAAATGGCTGATAAATTTCTCTTGTAAAAGGCTGACTTTTGGGAGTGGTAAATTATGTAAAATGCAAATGGAGAAACACAATAATAAATATTAACAAAATGCACAGAGAACTATTGTTGCATTTTTTTTCCCCTCATTTTTTCCCCAGAATCAGTGATTTTTGAAATATGATTTTCGTACTGAAATGAAAATGAAAATTTCAGCTGTCTGCAGAGGCATTCTGTGGCATGAGAGACTACTGGGAACACAGGAGGTACAGGGCACGGGACATTGATTCAGACTGGAATTTGAGTGAAATGCCACATCTCAAACAATGACTTGGGTTTAGTCTCCTGTAGGCTATAACAATACCCTGGAGAACCCAGGTAGAAGGCATTTCATTTGGTGCTTTATAAACGTTCCAGACAGAATTTTTATGGAAACACTTTCTAATACACCACTTTGTCAGGAAAAATGTTCCAAACAGTTCTGGTCAACATGTTACTGCACCTCAGAAAAGGAGATGATAAGAATGACAAGCCACTGTATAACTTCCTGTCTGGAGTTAGGCAAGATAGACACCATTTCCAGTTATTGAACAAACTTGTTCTGTCATCACGTCATCAGAACATAACTCTATATTTTTAATATAAACAAGTGTGTGCGGTTTACACAAGGACCTCAGACATGGTAAAGTGATCTTGAACAATTTCTTGCTTCATTACATCTGCTAGAAATTTTTGTCCTTACGCATTTAGAAACCTCTGAGGATGCATCTGCACAGATGTCTATTCTCAGTAGAGTTCTTCAGCCCACACAACTCTCTATGCAGCCAAGTCTAGATAAGGCTACCATATATCCAGCTGTTCCAGACTTGACTCCTTTTTCCATTCAGAAATGACGATTTTCTCCAGGTTTTTGGATGTCTGGTTCAATGACAGGCCTCTACATAGCCGAACATCTTGGACAGGCTGAATATACTGTCTCTGCTGTGTGGACAGCCTATCAGTTATTGAGCTAAGCATGAGGCACCTTGATGCCTCAGCTGCATCCAGCACTTTTGCTGCTTTACACACAGTGCAGATCTTAGTACTTCTCTATGTAGTACTATGTCATGTGATGTGGACACACCTGCCTTCATTTTGGAAAGTTATGTGCTCTATTCATTACAGTACCCTGCTTCAAAGTGTGCCTAAGTTCCCCTGAGAAAAAATGTTTGTAAAGGATATCAAGAGCATTATGTGTCTGTAGGAGAAAATTGTTCCTTAACACTGTCATTTGGTTTATGCTTCAAACAACATAGATGTAAGCCCTCTTCTATTTCTTTTCTTTTCCTAGCTGCTCCCATTGCTTGTGCAGATGTCTAACTAATCCATTATGCATTATATAAACATATTGTTTTATTGGTTTTAAATAACTTGTTATTTAGTTTCATGTCTCCACGCTTTCATTTTGTTGGAACAGACATCCTCATTACAGCTTTAATTATTTTGTATACTTCTGTCATGCTGTTACTTATTTTTCTTCTCTACTCTAAGCATCACTAAATTTTCCATGCTTTCCTAACATAAAAGACATATCTATTCCTCACACCATTTTTCTTGTATGTTTCTCTGGGCTCTTCACATCTTCATGATACTATTTTTGAGTTGAGTGACAAAGGATTAACAGAGAGGACATGCCACTGGTTTGTACAATTATATTATTTTCAGTATTGTTTTAGATCATTTTCCTGATACATTCTAATAGTTTGCCAACTTTTACTACACACAGAGCAGATGGTTTGGCTAAGATGTCTGCTGTGACACTTTTTTTTTTTTCTTCTGTAAGATTGTGCTTAATTTAGAGCCAAGAAATATGTCATTCTGATTTTTCCTTCCAGCATGCTTTAATTTGCCTTTGCCTGCATTGAGTTTAGCCACCTACCTGTCTCTGCTCCAGCAGAGGTTCCTCACGATATTTCACTTGGACTATCTTGTCTATGCCCATGTAATTTCCAAATGTTACTCCGTTACTCAGTCACTTTATTCTAAGATTATTAATAGCAAGATCTTTTTGTTTCTTGAAAACCAGAATTTTTGTGCCTATTGCAGACATTCTTCGAAATGTTACAAATTAACAGAAGATCCCATGCTGGTGCCACAGACATATTCACCTTGCGTGAAATCCTTTTTTCCTGAAGATAGAGTGAAGGAGAAGCAGCAATCAGCACAAGTTAAGCAATTGTATACATTGACAGAACATATCCTGCTTCAGCCCATGGAATTTTAGGTACTGGCACTGGTTTTATCATGAGGATGAGAGTTTTCCCACCAACTCAAAATGGAGAAGAGGAAGGAAGTCTCTGTTCCTCAGCAGGGAGAAATTCCAGGTTCTAGAAACAACACCACATAGAACTTTTGGAAAAGACTATTGTGAATATGAAAACATTAAATTTAAAGGACTTCATGTTTTATAGTATAAAGAACAGTTCTGACCCTGCAGAAACTTAGGGACTGAGTGCTGGAGATGCAGAAACAAGAGATGAAATCATACATAGTGCTATGCACGGGGCAGTGTGATGAGAGAGGAAGAGAGGCTGACCATCATCTGTGTCTTACAAGTACATCTGGGCTTGTTCCCTTCTGAGAAGGGTGACTAGGGTTTCTCTCATTCCTTTGATTCTGACTTGCCAAAAAGAGAAGTGCTCTGCCCTCCCCACAGTGTAAGCAGCCCATTCTACAGCTCTCTCAATTAGGCTGGGAGGTGAGTAAAGAGGCAATGCCAAAGCAATCCCAGCTCCCAGCATCGCTCGGGAGACCCATTCTCTGACCATTCTCACCAGCCTTTACCTCTGTCTCCTCAGAGTTAGTATAGACAGGAGGCAAGAGGGAGCAAGCAGTATTTTGTACATGTGTGATAATGATGAAAAAACAGATTTGACTTTTTTATTCCTGTGACAAATAAATTATATATTGCCATCCATGTCTCCAGAAAAATTACTGATTTCAGTGAAGTCTTGGTTAGGATTTTTCAAATTCTAATTATTTCAAACTGTAAAAATTTCTGTCATTGGAGTAAATTGCGAAAAGCCTTTAGACTACACCAGAGCAAATCTCTCTGAAACTGAACATTATGAAAATGTGCACATTGCATGTTATTGCAAGAAGTTCACTCATATAATTCCTTAATTCTTTTAAATCTCTGGATGTCTCCAGTCCCACTCTGGAGAGTTTGCTGCCATTTCACATTTCTTCCATTATATACATTTTGACCTCTCAGTCTCTGGCATATATTGTAACTTCAATACTCAGAAAATAGTAGGCATTTCCCCTCTATATCAGTTATTGACTTTAGCAAATGTTTTATCAGAGTTAGCATGAGAAAAAAAAATAACAGCATCCACAGCCTGGTTGCCTCTGCCCAAACCTCTTTAGCATCTGGGACTAAAATATGTCTCTGTGTAATCTGTTTCCCATTGTGGTTTTAAAGGTCTGCAACATTTTTATAGGCTCAAGTACCAAAGTAACTCAAGACTAAACTGTGTTGGCTCACCCTGATGTAACCTCTATAAATGACAAACAAATCAGCATTTCACAGTTAAAAAACAACACCAAGCATTCTACAAAATCCCCAAGAAGTTTACTACAGTGATGCTAACAACGCTAGACATTAAGGCAAGGAATTTCCTTTTTGCATTTCAAGAGAAAAACCACCACAGCTGTTTCTCAGTGGATTCCCAGCGAAGCTGAAAAGGTCACCGACCCAGCCATGATGTAACACCAAAAACCACAAACAGTGACACCCCCAAGCAGTCACTTCGGTGAGCCAAAGGACTCTCTAATAATCATTTTTATTCAAGCTATTTATCTTGCACACATCTTGCATTAAAGCCTCACCCAAAGAGCGTGGCACAGCTCCATGCTCTTCAAATGTCTGTTTCTCTACAAAAAGGTTTGTTGAAGGACTGGCAATAATGGGGAAAATCTGTTGATGAAAATGATGTGCATTACCTTTAAATTCTGGGAAATGTGAATGATCGAAGAGAAAATTATATCTTAGTCTCAACATTCATAGTATGATCTATGGTGTGCTTGATTAGAAACTGCGAGGGTAGTAATTTCATATTGCCGGCAAAACATCAAAGTTATTACATAGTCTAAACAGGAAAGGAACAAGATGTGAGACAGAGGATCTTAGACGCTGTGACTCACATGCTTGGACTCTACATAAATGTGTGGGTAAAAACCTGTGTGCTGGTCACCCTGTCCTCCACACTGCCCCATGTGTCACCAGGCCTTGCAGTGAGGAGCCCAGCTGGGCTGTGTCAATACTTGGCACTGCCTTCACTGGCTCTTAGCTTTCTGAGCTTCCCCATCTCTGTAACTGGAGAGTCTGTCTTGAACGTGATTTTGGTATAAAACCCCTATGTCATAGCAATACTGTGATGATGGAAGAGGTTGCCCAGAGAGATGGTGGATGCCCTGTGCTGGAGACAATTACATTGGATAGGGCTCTGAGCAACCTCATCCAGCTGTACATAATGGGAGTTGGTCTAGGTGGGCTTTAAAATGTTCCTTCCAACTCAAACCATTCTATGATTCTATGGCCCTGGTTTTTGCTGGCCTCTTAGGAAAAGCCACTAGTGTTTGTTAAGCTGAGATGCAAAAATAGCAGATTCTTCAATGAAGAAACACAGGGCATTTGCAAGGGAAATGGAAAGAAGAGAGATATGGAAAGAATTCTATAAAAATTTGAGACCCAAATACACATTTCAACATGAAATATTTTAACTATGGCAGAAGCAATCTCTGATTCCTGAGCAGTCTCAGTACTTCCTGCAATCCAGGTGCACCCATCTGTCCTTACTGCTTTGTGCAGGACCTGCTCAGTTTGTTAGAGGAAAGCCGTCCTTTGCAGTTGCTTCTTGTTTACCAAACAGTGAGGAAATATGATCCAGTTATGCACAGAATTAATACTTTTCTACAAATATTCCCTTTATAGGTTTTATGTCGTTGGGGAGGGGGGGAACTATTTAAAGATATGTGCAGGATTACTGGAACATGCTCTCTGTTGTGTTTGCAATACCTAGATTCAAGCCATTCAAGCCATTTATCTTGCATCACAATTCACCTTAATTCCTTCCATGTGACAGATTCTATTTCCACTTCACTGGGCCTCCACAAACCATGCACAGAGATTTTTGGGCTCCAGCGGTGAGTAGATGATCAGGTACATAGGTTGCTCTGAAAGTAATGCTTCCTATTTATTTCCATGGAACCTGCAATAGATACAAACAGTACAATAATACTCTTCGGTAGAGATATTCTCAAATACAAAATACTATTTTTCAACATAGTCACCACCATTAGCTGATTTATGTGGATGAGCTGATAGAAACATTCTTCAGTTCACCTGTGACAGTTGTGCATGCTCATCTGGAATGTGGCTTGTCTTTCATATTGATGCCACTGCTGAAACACACAACCCACCACCTCATTGTGCTAACATCCACTTTTTGGTCTCCACAGACATTCAGCAAGCATTTATGAATGTCAGTAGATACGATTTTTTCCACGTGGATGAATTAAATGACACACTTCTTTATCTTCATATGCACTTCCATGATTGATGCCATTCTGTCAGAATGCCCCTCTGCTACCATCTGTCACACAGCAACAATGCGGGATATTGGTGGGAAGGTTCGACTTCTACTTCCATATAACCAACATCTGTCTCTGACATCGTGGGCCAAAATAATATAGTGGGAGGAGCATATATATTACTAATAATATAACAGGAGGAGCAATATAACTTTTGGAGCAGCCCTTGTATCAAATCAAACAGCCATTATAATGGCCACATTTGCACACAGGGAGGGAAGCAGAATGTAAATCAAGCAATGTTTGCTGTCTTGAAGGGCTATTTCCAAATGTTCTTTCCCTGCTGCAAGCTAAACAAACTTTGTGTACCTTTGCACTTACTTCAGGTGTTCCATGAGAAGCTTTTATTTCAAGTGTATTAACTTTGACTCTCCTTCTTCCTTATTCAAATTACAAAAGATATTGAGGAGGAAGTGTGTGTTGGAAAGCAGAATATCAAAAGTGAAAAAAAAAATTCTGTTTCATTACTTCTTCCTTTCCTCTGTGTCCAAAGGTTGCCTGGACCATAGATCTGTAGGGAATATGGGAATTTTTCTTATCTTTCTTGTATGCAGTGAATGAAGAGAGCCAAGAAGGAGTTTGTCTGCAAATTTTTCCCATTAAAAACACATATAGCAAACACTATCGAGGTGGAACGTGACTAAGAGCCTACTACAAAGGGGACTGAAGAAAAGATTTGGAGAGATGTTAAAAGAGAGAACTGTGTTCATCACAGAAGCATAGAATGGCTTTGGTTTGAAGCCCACCCAGCCCCAACCCCCTACCATGGGCAGGGCTGCCACCCATCTGCTCAGGCTGCCCCGGGGCCCCATGCAATTTGGCTCCGAGTGCCTCCAGGATGGGGAACCACAGCTTCTCTAGGCAGCGTGGTGCCAGTGCCTCACCATCTTCTCAGTGAAAAAATTCCTCCAACACCTAATCTAAATCTCCCTTATAGCTCAAAACTGTTCCCCCTTGTCCTATCAATATCTACCCAATTAAAAAGTTGATTTCCCTCCTGCTAATAAAATCCTACTGGAAGGCCACTATCCGGTCTCCCTGGAGCCTCCTCTTCTCCAGATTGAGCAACCCTGACTGCCTTTCTTCACAGGACAGGTGTTCCACCCCTCTGATCATCTTTGGGGCCCTCTTCTGGACCTGCTCCAACAGCTCCACATCTTTCCTGCACTGGGTGTCCCAGACCTGAACACAATTCTCCAGATGGGGCCTCACAAGAGCAGAGCAGAGGGGGACATTCACCTCCCTTTTTCTGACGGCCCACCCCTCTTCTGATGCAGCCTGGGATACTGCTGGCCTCCTGGGCTGCAAGTGCACAGTGCTGGCTTGTGTTCAGTTTTTCATCTACCAGGATCCCTAAGTCCTGCTCTGCAGGGCTGCTCTCAAGGAGTTCTTCTATATATTTATCTGGGATTCTCCTTCTATAAGTGTATCTTGGATTCTCCAGACTTAGGTGCAGCACTTCACATTTTGTCTTGTTGAAGCTCATTAGGTGGGCCCATTTCTCAAGCCTGACCACGTCCTTCTGGACGGCATCCTTTCCTTCTGCAATATCAGCTGCACCACTTAGCTTGGTGTCATCTGCAGACTTGATGAGAATCTTGGTTATGAATCTAAGTCTCATTTTTGACATCTTGGGAATCCAGAACTTATTTCCAATGCCCACTGCAGTGCTGAACAGAAACATCAAAATAGGTATCAGCAGTCTGTCTGGGTAGCAGTTGTGATGAAGCTCTGCTGACAAAGCACATGCAGATATGGGAATCTTTGCAGACCAGCACAGAATAGAGGCAGAAGACACTATGTCTCTGCACACCTACCTTGGGTATTACATCTTCATCTGTAGGAAGCACCACACACAGATATATATGAATGCACAGAAAATAACCAGTAATTTAAGAATACTCTCATTGAGAGAACATCAGTTAAATATTTGGATCATCCACTGGATAACTCAGGTTGAAAACTTTGAAATGTTTTCTTCATATTTCTCAGATAGAAAACAACCCCTTAAAAAAAAAAGAGAGAGAAAAAGAAAACCAATTACTCTTTCAGGTCCTACTTACATATACCAGAAAAAGAATGCACAATTTCAGTGGATAGGAAAAATCAATTTAAGTGGTTAGCTTGTCATTTCATTGTGAAATTGGATTTTATTCTGTTTGCTAGCTGCCCTCCTTACTCAGGCACGTAACTGTTCTAAAGTTTACCTTTCCCACAGTTTGTCTATTAATAATCCTTGCTTAGTGACTGATTAGGAGCCACTTTGTCCTCACTCTTGTTTATGAATATGAAGGCTGGAATCTAAGGGAATCCACACAGGTAATCTGTTTTATATTTTAATTAATTTTAAAAACAAATTTATGAAGGAAATAACACTAATTTCCATTTTTTTATTTGTGTGTAATAGAAAAAAAACAAACAACAATGTAATGGAAATATGTTATGGTCAGAGAAGTACCAAGTTCAATTGCTTTTTCCTCCTGATGTTTGGTTACAAAATTTTGGAGTAATTATTTTTTTACTATCCCCACCTCACAGGAAAAATAAATTTCATGATTAGCATTCTTACTTGAAGAACTGATATATCTACTTCTTAAGTGTTTATAAGCCATAGAAATGTAGTTGTCCCCTTCTGCTTAAAGGACTGAAAAGACTTTGAAACAGCCCAGTGATATTCTACTATTTCTGGTGGAAGAGAGCAGACAAGCCCACAGACTTTGCTGCAGGTGCCCAGGCTTTAACATGAGCTGACTCACCTTTCTGTTAGTGCCTGCTGTGACTCAGACCTGTGAAAAGGGCAAGTCAAAGAAAACTTGTTCAATTTTTTTTTGTCAAAGTAGGCTTTGTTGTTGTTGTTGTTTGAGAAAATGCAGCTATGACAAATTTCCAGCAAGTCTGTGATGGATTTCAAGTTCTTCCTCAAAAGGCATTTGTGCATACAGGGTGTGTGCTGCACAACATGTAAAACACGGCAGTACCCAACTAGCTGGAGAAATATTGGCTATGAGAAGCAGCCTGCCTGTCCAGCTTGAAGCTCTGTGCTGTCATCCATCATGGGAACAAAGCCTTGGATGTGGGAGTAAGCCTGAGCCTCTGTGCAGCAGGCAGAGGGCATTGCAGGGTTTCCAGAACTTGCAGCTCTGAAATAACTTTGCTCTAGAAGCCATTAAAAGCAGGAGTCAGTAACACTCCTAAAGCTTCCACAGACCATTTTTTGAGCCAGCAGGAACCTTTGGGTCGCTGGAAATCTTGGCTGTGCTGGGGACTTTGACCCCTGGGAATTTCAAGTTGAATTTCATTTTGGAAAGAGAGCTTCAGGTGATTCTGAAGGTAAATCCTTCTGGAAAAGTTCCTTTCCATGTATCCATTTTAAGTTGACACTGAGTATTTTCCTCCAAGAATTTTCCTGAAGTGAATAAAGTGATTTTCCAAAGTTCGGTGAAATGCTGCCAAAACCATTTTTGATGTTATTTACTGTATACAAATGAGAATACCTGCTGAAAGCTAAGACCAGGGACCATCCAGTATTTTTTGAAAGGTTTTCTTCATTTCCAATGCTCTGTGTCTCAAAACCACCACTGCGAAGGACTGCTGATGCTGCTCTGGAGGCAGTAATGTCCATGCGTTGTGTAGGAAACTGAGCGCCATGAGGAGCTGAGCCAGCCTGCTGGAGAAATGACCCTGAACACAAAGGATGGTATGAGGAAGATTTGAGGCCTTTTGTGCTTTTATTTGTTCATTTCCTTTTCAAGACTCAATCTTCACAGCAACTGCAGCAAAAAAACCTTTTATGCCCAGATGTTGACTTCTGCCCTGGAAAAACCCTTCTTGACTTCTGCTTGCCACTCCAGCCTCGCCCCACTCTTACTGGAGGAGGCTTGATGGGAAAACCTAGCAGGTGACAAGTGTGCCCACAACCAGCCAATCTGCAGAATGTTTCTGCCAATATGCCATGCCACTGAGATCCATGCTCTGCTTTGAAGGCCGTGCTTCTTGGGTGAGCCTGGTGCTGTCCTTACATTCATGCTCCTTACTGTGTGTTTGCATGGCCACTGCTCCCAAACAACTCTGAAAATTAAGTTTCCAACTCAAATGAATGGCCAACTGTACATGGTTATATCATTTCATATCATCACATTCTCCACATTTTTTCAACATCTGCAAAGATTTGACCATTACATCCTTTATACCTGAAGGCACTGCAGCAGGATGGGTCTCCTTTGAGCCATCAGAGCTACAGGGACTCCTTGTGAATAGATAGAAAGTCATCTCTGGATCGAAACATGACAGCCTTTTAAAGATGCACAACAGTAGCACAGAATAATTTGGCAGAGGAGGTTGGAAGAAATGCTGTATCCAGTTGACATGGCAGGAACATTCACAGGTAAGAAGAATGTAATTATCCAGGCTGGAAGCAGGCCAGGATGCCATTCATACTGCAGACCTGGCATTTCTCAAAGTGAAAGAACAGATGTTTTTGTGAACTTCTGTCAGGCATACGTTTTATTAATTAAATCTGTAAAAATTGCTCTGCCTTTGGCTTTTCTCTTTTTTCTAGAAATGTAAGAAACCTGAATGTCATGTATGGATAAATAGATATGCATATGTATGTATATATACATATCCACACGCCCATTTTCTGGTTCAGAACGGATTAATTTTCTGAAGTCAGTGAAAGGGGAAAAAGTTGCTCTCTGGGGCCTTGTGTTCATCTCTGTACTTAGCTACAAGAGAGACTCCAGACAGACAAAACATGAGAAAATTTGCCGGAGGCAGCAATTTAAGCTGACAAGGTGATGGACTAGGTGATCATATGGATTTGTGCTACTTTTAACCTCTCAGAGGAAGACAACCAGCTACAAGGAGGGGTATGTTTTAGGAAAGACAGACAGGAGGAGAAATGTAACTAATGCACTGAACAGAAGCAGGTGTAGAGTCTCTCAAAGAGGCATTCTGCAGCTGCCTTCTGCAGTGCGTACCTAATTAACAGAGACACAGATCAAAGTTGTGGGCTGTAGTCTTTGTAATAGGTAACACACAGGTAAACTCACCCTCCATTCTGAATTGTTCTACCACTTATTTCTTTCAGAAAATGGAAAATAGAAACTTTCTTGCTGTACTGCCAAAACAAACAAACAAAAAAGAAAGAGGTAGTGTGTTTTTTGCTGTTGTTACGTTCTTTTGTTCTCTTTGCAATAAGTGAAAAGAAATCACCTGCATGGTAACATATTGGCTTTTTTAGACACTGCACAACAGTGCTGACCTATCCCCCTGTCCCCAGAAGTACTGTGCTTGTGTGAGATTGAAGCACCATGAGACAAAATAGCAGCAGGAAACCGAATTCAAATGTCTCAGTAAAAGTCTCCCTTCGGGCCTTGGTGACACCAGTAACTGCATTAATTGGTATTCCTCCAGTAACACAGGAAACTCTGGTGATCCTCCATGCTCTGACAGCTCAGTCACTTCTGCTGATCATTACTGATCATGGACTTTCTCCTTTGTGATGCTCTGGTGCTTGGAATGAAAGAAGCTCTGAGGGAAGTAATCGCTTCTGCTTAAAAAGAGAATTCTTCCTGCAGAGCTGAGCGGAAGCTGTCACGGAAGATTCCACGTTTCTGACCTCAACTCCCCAGTCAAGATTTCCTGGCTTGCAAAGCAAACTAAAACACTTATTTACATATGCATTTTTTTCTCAACAGATGTTGAATTTTTTTGAGTCAGAACAAATCAAGCCAGAGCATTTATCTGCTTCTCAAGTCATATTTATATGGGTGTCTGAAGGTTGGATCTTTGGTAAACAAAAATAAGTGAATTAAATAGCAATAACAGTCTTATTCTTTTAGTCTGGGTCATTATTTGATTAGATTGAAGAAGAACACAGGGAAAATTCAGATATTTTATCGTTGAGCCACTCATGCTATTGTAACTTGACACGAACAAATGCAGTAGCATGTCCAAATTCAGTGTTCCCACTTAAAACTGATGTTGAAAAATGGAGAATAGTTCAAAAGAGCTACATGACTCAATGAATGAATGATCCATAAAACATACTGGTGCTGGGAAACTCAATACACTCAATCAATCAGTTTTATCTGAAAGGAAATCAAAGGTCTGCTAATAGCAGATGATTCTTTAGTGAAGCAGAAAAGGGCAGAATAAGATTTAGGGGTGGGAAGCTCATCGTGGATTTAGCAGACAAAGAATAATTTCTGACAGTCAAGGTGATTAGCACTGAAGCACTCCTCCAAAGATGTATTTACCTGGTTCAGTGCAGACCTTGCCAGATATTCCTAGAAGAGAACTGGGCAAGGTGTTTCATTTACACATCTTAGTGCTGGGGCAGGATGCTTCCTCAGGTCCTGCAAGCGATTAGTATGGCACCAGACTGGGATTCAGAAGCTGGGTTTCTCCACTGCCAGTAGCTGGGAATCCACTCAACTCTGTTTTGCACACAGACATAGTCTGAATTTTTTAAGCCAAGATGGATACTCTTTGAAACGGTACTGATACACAAGGGTTTGTGTTGAAGTAATTTTCAACTCAGGCTTAATTTGAAAAGCAGTTGTTCAGATTAGTTCTGGGTTCAAGCTCACTCACTGTGAACCCAGGCTCTGACTCATGATCCTTGTTGGATATAACTGAGGCACTGCAGATGATTTAAGCCACCTGTAACAGTCATTGTCTCTGCAGCAGAATGGCATGGGGCAATCCAGTCTTCTCTAGCATGGCAAAATCAGCTAGTTTGAATCAATGCAGAAGGTGCGTGGGGTCTTGTACTGAAGAGAGAACACAGCTCACACTGTTATTCTGGTGCTGCTGTGAGGTGGGAGCCCTGCACCCAGCTGAGAGGACAGATGGTGTGGCAGTGCTCCAAACTGCTTGGGTTGAAGCCAGCAAATGCAGTGAACCATGGCCCCACAGAGTGAGGGCAAGCTCTTGTCCTCTCATTCTCTCCTCCAGCCTTGCCGTGCAGCAAAGGCAAGCAGAGTCCCAGGACTGCGATGCTTTCTATTTGGTTCCCTCCCAAGGTGGGGAGGACTTTTTATGTTAATCAGAAAAAATTAACGCAGTCTCCAGCTGTCTGGTGGAAAGTAGGCTGATAGCTAAACAGGAAGAAAATTGTTTGGAAACTACTGAGAAACATTAAAGTAGTTATTTACTCCAGGAAACCAGAAGGTACCCCAGCTGGGAGGTCAGGACATTCCAATGGACATGGAAGATCTGAAAGATTAACCACAGAGTAAATTCTATGCATACATCTCAGCATATATAACTAGATTGAAATCATCTATTCATATTTGTTTTCATACAAGCAAAATCAACAGATTAAAATACTGACTCCTAAAGAGTTGGTGCTGGATTCTTTTATCTTGAAATTGGATAAGGACCTACTGGTTCTTACTGTACAAAATGTCTCATTTTTAACTGTGCAATTGAATTCCTCGGATGTACAACTGAAAACAAACTGCTTCTGATGCACAACAATTAATAAGAAGAAATTTCTTGCTTAGGTATTTTCATAGGGCAGATTATGAACCACAGGGGTAGAAGTTTGCAGAATCTTCTGGAGAACATCATGCCCAACTTCTCCACTCAAAGAATGGTCAATAAGAGCAAGTTGTTCATGGCCTTGTCCTGCTTGTTTTTGATGGCCTCCACAACATTTCTGGGCAACCAGTGAATGTTGGACAACTGTCACAGTTGAAAAATGTTTTTTTCTTACATTGAAAGGGATTTTTCTGTATTTTGTATTTTGGTTAGCGACTGTTGCTCCTGCTGTTTCACTTAATGCCAATGACGAGAGTCTGGTTCTGATCAAAGTCAGTAAGGAGACCGCTACTCGAAGCGCTGCATGGTTTGAAGGAAGAGGACTGGGGTAGGCTGGAAATTGTACCACAGGACAATGCACTCATGAGATTTGCCTTTCTCCCCTGCTGTCTAGATGAACATCCATTCCACTCTCTCTTGCAAAGCCTCATGAGACCAGTCTAATGCCTGCTATGCATTATTTTGAGTCAAAGTCTGTGGGAAGAGGTGATGATTTCTATTAAAGTAGCAGATATTGCTGAGGGGAAAAAAAAAGAAAATGGACTTTTTAGCCACAAACCTTTTACAGGACTGGTCCTGTAAAAGTAGCTGAAAGATTTTGCCCCATTACGTGTTGCAGCTGTTTAATTCATGCCTAACTCATTCACTGTAAAAAAATTAAAGCTTCTTCTTTTAAAGTATAAAACGAGCACATTTGTTTATTGTAAGGAAGTGAAAAAGGTGTGTTCAAATTAGAATAAAGGCACCAACACGTTGTTATTGAAAAGATAATATACCAGTTCATATAATATGTAAGTTCAGTAAGAGCTGATTCCACTTCAGTCTCACATGCAATCTGAGTTTTCCAGTGCAATGTCAGTTCTTGTGAACATATAACTTTTTTTTGCCTCTGGAAGCTGGAACTCACTAGATGCTAGATGGAGGGTAGAGCTAGTTCCCTCTAACTGTTATGAAATGTAAGATAGAAGACAATACAGAACACTGACATATTTTTCTTTTCATTTGACATTGCCCATATGCCCTTGTTTGTTCCAGCTATATGAAATTATTTCTTAGAAGTCTGGGTTATGCCTGCCCAGTCCTGTAGCCTTGTTCGGTTATTGTCAATAAATGGTATTGATTTCAACAGATATTTTGTCTGAGTTATATCTTGAAGCATAAAGACTTTAATTCAAAGTGTATACAGCCAAACACAAAATCACCTAATGCTGAGCAGATATCAGGTTAAATTTCAGTTGTGATTCATATACTGGCATGATAACAGAATTTCCTGTTGATATCAGCACAAAGCATCTTCAGATCTGAAGCACTGGTATTAAGGAGAGTTCAAGTTTAAGAAGAAACACATGTCTCTGTAAGAAGGTGATTCCAGATTCCTATGGTGACTGAGCTTATTCTTTCTTTTTTTAATTTAACCTCCTATCTTCATACACCCTTCCTGGAAAAAGCTAAGCCCAGAAATATTACGTGAGTCGTGTCTATCATGCAACCCCTCAGTAATTCATTTATTCACTAAGTGCACCCATCAGCAAAAAACTGTTCAGCCATGTTTATCATTACTAACAAACACATCTGAAGCCAAACCCAAAAAGCAGTTTCAATTTAGGTCAGTGAGACGAACAGAGAGTTTTGTTGACCCCAGTTTATTGTCTGTTTAGAGGCATACTTCGTGGATCTCAAAGGGCTTTGGTCAGCTCAGAGAAACAAGTAGCAGATAAATTTATTCTGGCTTTGTCAGACTTTGCAAATTGGGCTGGAAATCTCAGGAGCACAAAGTTTGTGTTAATGTGTTTTGGCAGCAGTCTGGCAGAAGTGAAGGAATAGAACTGTTTACCATGGGGCAGTTCAGCATTTCCACTTCCCATCTCTGACGGAGTAAAGATTTCCAGAGGTGCTGAAATAGAACGGCTGACTTAGGGTCTCCAATCACCGAAGATGTGCAATCTTGTATCTGTCTGGTGCCCTGATCCAGAAAATGGCCTTATTTACACAGGTAAGAAGTCCTGTTGAGTTCAACATGCTATTTTCATGAAAGCTGTTTTCAAAACTGAAGCACAAAGAAAGAAATCTTATCAGTTGCTGCTCTAGGCCTGAACATCTTGACTTCAGTTTGTCTGGGAAAGAGGTTCCTTTTGGGTTACTGGCTTGTGACATTAAGCAAAATGTACTGTGGTCATGATAATGATCAGGGATACTACAACATTGTCCAATGTCTCTTGAGCCTCTCCTCATAGGATGTGCCCTCCAGCCTGGTTACCACCTGAGTTCCCTCCTCTGGGTGCTTTCAAGAGCTTTAACATCCTCTTTATACAGTAGAACCCAGAACTGCACACAGTGTTTATGGTAGGAATTAGCCTTCAATGAGAAATCCGACTACCTCATAAATACCTGCTAAGTGGGGCAGTCCTAGACGCCAAGGAGCTAAGCAGCAAGTTATCAAGGTGAGGAGCAGAGCCTGCTGGGTATTCCTCGAGTATTCAGTACCTGAGCTCTGCCATTTGGATTCCGAGCCAGGAAATGATCTTGGAGCTGAGACCAGACTAGGCCTTTTCAGTAACACAAGAAAAGACATGGCTGAAGTCCCACTCCTGTTGCTGACTTTTTCTGGTGGTTTTATGGTCTTTCTCTGGGGAACTTGGTTGAAATCCTGCCCACATGAAACAAGAATGTGGACCCTGGTTTCTGTCTCCCACTCTCAGCTGCATTTTCTGTATATTGCACAAGCAGCACGACTTCTTTGTTTTGTGGAAGAGCTGGTTTAGAAGTCAATTCTCAGACACCAGCCAGGGAAGGCATGGAGGCTCATGGCAAGCTGGGCAAGAGGGGAACACTCTGTGAGTAACACTGCAGAGAAGCAGGGCTGCCCCAAATGCATGTTTGTCCAGCTCGTGGCAGACACATAAACCACCTGTAGATCTTACTGGGAGAAGTAAAAGAGCAGAGGAAATCTGGTGTCTTCTCAAATTAGGCAGCAGCTGAACAGAATAATCAAAATTTTGGACAGAGTTTAAGTGTCAGTCTCTGTTAATGTAGCTACTGGTGCCTAGAAAGAGATTAATTTCAATCTGCATATCAGACGTGCTTACTAGGAGAGGTGCTCTCAGTTCAGACTGGGATTTAGTAACAGTGCCAGAGTAAAAAAAACATGTAAAGCCTGAAAATATTTTTTGAGTTATATTTTAATTATACTGGTGGTAATGCTGTAAATATAAATGAAAATGTAAAGCATACAGCTTGGAGAAACAACAAAACATCTTGTAAGTGAGACACAGTCATATTCTATCAGAAAAAGTACAATAATAGATATTTTAGAGGAGTCAGAAAATGCTTGGGTATTTGACACTGAAAACGAAACTAGCTTGCATTAAAATGTAGCTTGAGCAAAAGAGAAAATTTTTTACATATTTTACACTTTTTCTGTGAGCAGATTAAATGCAGTGGACTTCTTAATAGTTTTAAGATAAACTAATCATGTGTCAAGTTATTTTCACATTTTGCACATGATGCCAAGAATGTTTGTAGCCTTATGGTTCTGAGTACAATGACTTTTTTATTTCAAGTAACGTTTTAATAAATTTGTCTCATGCTTATTTTTTTATAAAGCAGCACAGGAAGGTCAAAGAAAGGGTTTCCTTTTATACTATGACAGCCCCCAGTGGGGTAAAGAATAAAAGTGGTTTATAAATAAAAGTCTCTTTCATCTGTCCTTTGATCCCCCCACACAACAAAACCTCCTTGCAAGTATTTTGCTTGACATAGTCATCATTTCATATTAGTTTCAAAATTTCTGCAAAACAATGTCTTGATCATTAGTTATGGTTAAACTCTGTTGGTAACAGAGAAAGGAGTGCATTGTGAAGGGATGGAAGAGACTGCATACTATTTTTGTTCATTACTTTCAGCTCCCCTTGATAAAGTAGGCCAATGATTAAACCATATTTTATATGCTGCATATTTCAGGGCAGCTCCATAGTTGGATAAAGCTTGAGTTACCTATAAACATTATGTATGTTCACTTCTTCTCAGTCTTTCCAATGCACTTCTGTGCCATAAGCTCTAGCTGTTTGTGTCAGGTGAATTAGGAAGTTTCTGTAGCCCACTGCTCTCCCAGCTCTGAGGAAGAAGAAACAGGAGGTACAACACATCTACTCCTCTGCTTCCACCCCCTTCTCCTCAGTTCTTGTTTGGCCTGAGACCCATGGTGTTTTTATAAGCACTACGGAGAATGGTGCATATTCAGATAATTCATCAGTGACCCGGATGTAGAGATAGAATGCACCCTCAGCAAGTTTGCTGATGGTACAAAGCTGGGTGGAGCAGCTGACATACAAGAAGGCTGTGCTGCTGAGAGATCTGGACAGACTGGAGAGCTGGATGGAGAGCAATCTTATTAAGATCAATTGTATTGCAAGTGTAGAGTTCTGCACCTAGGGAGAAGTAATCACACATCAGTACAGGTCAAGGGAGCTGCTGGAGAGTAGAGAGCTCTGCAGAGACAGTCCTGGGTGTCCTGATGGACACAGGTTGGCCATGAGCCAAAAGTGTGCCCTTATGGCCAAGAAGTTCAATGGGATCCTCGGATGCATTAAAAAGAGAGTGGGCAGCAGGCCAAGGAAGGTGATCCTCCCAGTCTATGCTGCCCTGGTGAGGTCATATCTGGAGTACTGTGCCCAGATCTGGGCTCCCCAGTTCAAGACAGACAGAGAACTACTGGAGAGAGTCCAGCTGAGGGCTGCAAAGATGACTGGGGCCTGGAGTGTCTCTGTTATAAGGAAAGACTGAGAGACCTTGGAGTGTTCAGCCTGAAGGAGGCTGAGACGGGATCTGATCAGTGCTTATGAATATCTGAAGAGCACGTATCAAGTGAATGGGGCCAGGCTGTTTTCAGTGGTACACAGTAAGAGGACTGAAAACTAGAACACAGGAATTTCCATGCAGATGTTCAAAAGAAGTCCTTACTGGGAGTGTGACAGAGCAGTGCAACAGGCTGGTCGGAGAAGCTGTAGTCTCCATCTCTAGAGTTATTCAAAACTTGCTTGGACACTTTCCTTTGTGACCGACTGTGTAGGGAACCTGCCTTAGCAGAGGTTTGGACTAGGTGATCTCTGAAGGTCCCTTCCAACTGCTGCAATTTTGTGAAAACAGCAAGCAATTGAGAAGGCGACCAAGAACATTCTCAGACTGCAGCAGGAATATGGGATGAACAGCAATGGAAGGGAGGAATCCACATCAAGCTTTGTGAGTCTCAGATACACAAGTAAAGCTGGGCTCCAGGTGCAGAGCCAGCAGCTCAGCCTAACCACTTCTGTGAGCTGAGAATAAGAGAACTTTCGGAAAAAGGCCCTCTCTTTGAGAGATCTAACTGACCTGAAAGACAATTATGCTCACATAATGAAACAAATGAAAACAGATGTATAAAAAGAACTATTTTTAGCTGTCATTACATCATTTTTCATACTGCTGCATTTGAAATTTTAATCCGTTTGCATCTTTTTATTTATGCTCAAGCTACATGGGGTTTGTTTAGTCTCCCTTTTCTCTAATAAAATTAATGTTTACAAATGTATCATTAATTTTCATTTATTAAAAACAGTTTTCCTGCAAAAAAGTAATTCCAACTGATTATTAAAAACATGCTTAAGAAGGCACCAAAAATATATTGATTGCAGGGATTTTGAATGGCAAGAAATATGTTTTTAATTATTGTTATTTTATTAATGGACAAGAACTATCTTATTAATAAATCTAAATTGGATATGTTCTGAGGAACACTAATGCAAACCATTCCAACGACAAAAATTAAATGCACGTTGGTATATAATAAAGCTCTCGTATAGAATTGAGGTGACTTACAAAAAGATCTTTCAGCTTTTGAACAGACCAACAGGCAAGTATTTCACCGTCTGAGTTCACAGTAAGGTCTCTCACATAAAGTATGTTGCATAAAAGAGCCCGCTTCTTCTTTCTGTTGGGATCACATGTTTGTGTAGCTCCATCAGCTTCCAGGGTGTTGCTTCCAACTTAAAACAGATCAAAACAAGATTTGGGCTGGGAAAGTTGAAACCATCCAGCTAAAGTAGTCGAGTAGACATAAACTACCAAACATTGACCCTGAAAATGCATTTCAGTATAGGCTGTTCATCTTGACTTCCTTCTCTTTCCAGGCAGCAATTTAGTTGCCAACAGTTAAAAAAGCCAGGAGTTAGAAAAGTTGAAGATGGCTGTGGACAGCATCATAGACCAACACTCATCCTCTCAACTCTGCTAATATCTGATTGCACTATGGGTTTGCAGAATGCAGAATGTGAATCTTCTTCCTCTTACATTTGTTTTTGGCCCAACAGCATAACAGGTCACTTGAAAGCTGTCCATGCCTATTCCAGCTGCTTCTTTTGATACTCTTGTGCTGATAAGCAGACACTCTAATCCTGTCTTTCACCGGAATACCTAGCAAAGCCACAATGCCCACATATGTGTAGCAGAATCCTCTATTTGGAGCAGCAAGAGTTGCTTGCATTTCCAATGCAAGTCTGTTATTGCAGTAAAGAAACAAGCATATTTTGTTATTCTTTAATCGGGGAGAGTTGTTATTAGACTGATGATCTGAGCAAAAATACCTCAACCCACAGCAGCAGTTGGTTTGTCCTAGACATACTGGAATACCAAAAAGGAATTTCCTATATTTACTTGAAATAAACAGTTTTCTGCAACAAGTATTAAGAATTTGAACACTGTTTAGAGTGAGAAATGGAAAGCACATAGACACAACAAAGCTAGAAGGTTTGTGGTTTTTTTTTTTTAATTTTTCTTCTAAAGGGAATTAAATGACTTCCAATTGTTCAGTGTTTCACAGTCAGCTCCTCCAAACTCTCAGTTAGATGTTCAGCCTTTCTGATGCTAGGGCTTAGAGGCCAATGTCAGGGCACTTGTGTAGTCTAGTGGGAACATCAGCAGCTTCCTGCTGGCCATGGGGATATAAACGCATCCCTGTAAAGTAGAATAATTGCGCTTGGCTCACTGGTGAGTGGACAGAGGTATATATATATATGCCTGTGCACCTGGCTTGTCAAAGAGATGATGCTGTGCAGTGTTGAGGCTGCTAGGGCAAGGAAAGGACTTAGAGGTCGTGGTAGCTCCTCACAGCTCAATAAACCCTTTCAATGCTTCAGCAGCTGTTTCTTCTGCTTCCCAGGAGGCTGAGGGGATAACCGGGCAAAAGGGAGCTACTGCTGTGCCATGGAACATTTTGCCATCCTTGGGAAGGCAAGAGAGGTGGCAGTGTGTATCTTTGACTCTTTTGCCACTGTGTCACATCAGGTTCATGGGCTGAAAACTGGATAATGCTGCATAACACACTAGAAAAATCCATAACTATGATCTACAGCCTAGAGAGATATTACAGAATATTTGGAGAATTTATAATGTTTTTTCTTTTTTGTTGTTGTTATTGTTGTTACGTGTATCTGATAAGAAAATGATTGTTTCATAAAATAAGCCAAGTTACGGTAATTTTGTGTTATGAAAAGCATACTGTGAAATCAGTAAGAACTTATCCCAATTTAAGGCCCAGAGAATTTTTGTCCATAGGAAAAGGAGAGTGTAAATTAAAATCCAAATGCCAGTTGGCTAGCTAGAGATGTGTATTACACAAACTGTATCCTGAACTTCTCTGTCTTCAAGGTTAATTTAAGGAGTACAGCTAGTTCTTGAAACCTAGCATGATGCTTTTCTATAGCTATACTTTCTATCTGAAAAAAAAGGCAAATTTTTTGGTAATTGCTAGCAACTAAAAACTCAGTACATGAAAATGATTAACATTGAGAAAACGAAATAATTTTGTTGCTGCTGCCTTCACACCATACCTGAATAATACACCAAGCACGGTTGAAACTCTGTAATAAATCTGAGTCCACAAAGACTATGCCTTGCTGGGTCTTGGACTGCCTGCGTAAATTGAGGACATGGAAACAAAGTACTTTGCAGGTTATCTACCAGTAATTACAGGGCATATTTAACTATTGAGGTGAAAACTGATAATTTTATCAGCTTAAGTCTCTGCCTAAAATGTGCCATTAGCTTAGAAGAACTAAAAACCCATTTCTCTGACCCAGAATGTTATGTTCTGATAGAGCAGTTCTCTTAGATTCAACTAAGAGAAGATAGTTCTTCCATCCACTTACTTATTTATTTATTTTATAATTTAGCTATGTTGGGACTGTAGCTCATTCTTCAGAATTTACCATGCTCAGAAAAAAAAATAAAAATAAAAATAAAAATAAAAACAATGGCAACAGAACAGAAGCACAAGAGTTTGCATGTAAGTAGACTTATGTCCATAAAACTGCATAGGGACTGCATATGCATTTGCTGCATGACTGCAAATAGGACTATTTTTATATGCAAGTACCAGCATTACTGGAGTCCTACAATGGGTTTACATAGTAACAAAGGAGCTACATAGTGAAGTTACATAGCAAAACTTCTCCAGTGAATGTTGCCTTTAAACTTTTTCAGAAGAACTGGTTAGATTCCTCTCCAATGCAGTGTGCAACGTTTGGCTACTGAGATCTCATTTCAAAGTATTCCACTGTCCAGCTTCACATAAACAATGAATCCCTGAGACAAACAAGACAAACAAAAAAAAGGTGGAGCAAGTTATGACTCAAGATCCATTTGAGTTCAAGGTGAGGACAGGACCCCCAAAAGTCAAACAAGGCTGTTTCAAAGTGAGCCCTTTGTCCCGCATGTTCAGTTACTTCATCTGTTTAACAAAGCAGAACAAATCAGCACACCACAGATGAGTTGTGGAGTTGTGTGAAGCTTCTGCTTTGAAGGGAAACACACAAGGAAGCACAGAAACCTCCACTTTGGTGACTGCATCTACAGATGGTGGATAGCAGCTGAGAGAAAGGCATCAGTATCTTTGTAGCTGCCCGGAACACATGGATTTTTCAATAATTTGCCTGGTTTCAGGAAAACAAACAAACAAACAAACAAAAAGATGACATTGTAATCCAGAAATCTGCAAAGCCTGAAGTGAAATAGTTGAGTGCAAAGTTTTGAAACAGAAATACAGAAAGTGCTTGAGGTCATTTTTGACCAAAAGAGTTTGAAGTCACAGAGACAATCTTGCACTCCTGAAAAGAGAGTAGGCACAATTCAAACAAAAGCTCAGAGGAAACCCAGACATAAATTTTGATAGAGAAATAGAAGAGCATAATCATGATACGGGGCAACTTTGGAAAGATTTGGTGTTGTGAAGTTAAGCTAAACAAATGCTGATGATAAGAGCCAGTCTGCATGGGGTGTAGATGGGAGCAGAGGTTTCCCAGTAAAGATCATGATAGTGCTAGGGCCATCACTACGTAACTGCTGGAGCAAAAAAAGAAGTGCGATAATTTCTTGGAATTGTGGTTTGCATAGAGAAATTCACAACTGAAGTAGTTGTCTGTATGAACAGACTTAGCGCACGCCTGCTCAAAAATATTCAAAGAACAACAGATGCAAATCCTAAGAGAGAGCCTGAGAAACTGAAGGATTTAATTAAAGAGGCCCCAATTCTGAGATACTACAACAATAAGCACAAAAGTAGCTTGTCCATGGATGCATCCCAGGAGAGTGTTGGTACAATACTCTTTCAATAACGCAGTTGAAGCTGGAGACAAGTGGCTAATGCATCATGGTCACTAACAAAGACTGAATGTAAATATGCTGGAAGAATGAAGGAGGCCTTGGCCATAAGCCATGTCTGTAAAAAAAAAGTTCTTTATTTATGGGAGACCAGTGTTAGCTGAAACTGACCATAAACTACGTACATCTAGTGCCAAGATAGGCTTGATAAATACCTCCTGGAGAATATAGAGATTGGGTTTTTTCAGCTACAAATGTATGTTTTACAAATAGAGTAAGCCTGCATGAGATTTGCTGGATGCAGACAAACTCTAAACTTCATATTATATAACTCCCAGACATTGATTTTGGGTGTACTGAGTCTACGAAGGAAAAGGAAAGCTATTTATGGGCAATATGTGGACTCTGACTGTCAGTATCATAATGAATTTGTGATAATGGGAAAGGCAACTATGTCTTTGACACAAAGCTGCCAGGGCCATATTCCAGCCTCATATATTGCTTCAGTGGTGGAGCCTGAATAAGTAGTTGTGGATTTTTAGAGAAGCTTGAATGGAGAATCCTAAACATGTTAGAAAGAGGTATATGAAAGTCATTAAGGAAGTGAATTTGTAGAGAAAGGCTAGATGTAGTTGAAAAGTCAACACTGGCATGAAAAAAACATTATTAAATAGCTCTCTTCATGCCAACAATACAGGCAACCCCCTACAAAAGAATTCATAAAGGTGGCAAAACAGAAAGAAGTTTGTGTAAATCTTCTAATTTTTATTTATTACATTAATGAGGGCTGCACTGAAAGCAATGCCTCTTATTTTATTACGTTGGCCCAAAATATCAGAGATGGATGTTGGTGGTAAAGTAGCAGAGGTTGAACCTTCCCACCAATATCCCACGAGTTTTTGTGACAGATGGCAGCAAAGTGGTACTCTGAAAAAATGGTGTCTGACATAAAAATGCGTATGAAGCAAAGAAGTGTCACTGAATTCCCCAACATGAAAAAAAATGGCACCTGCTGACATTCATCGACACTTGCTGAACATTTCTGGAGACCAAACTGTGGAAGTGAGCACAGTGAGGCAGCTGCTGGTGCTTTTCAGCAGCGGTGACAGTGAGGAGAAAGATAAGCCATGTTCTAGATAGCCATCTGGATTTTGATGAGTGCAGCATGCAGGCTCTTGTTCATCAGTGGCAAAAATCCATAGCCAATGGTGGTGACTATGTAGAAAAAAAGTATTTCATAGCTAAGAGTTTACTCTAACAAATACTGTAATTGTACTCTTTGTATTTTTAATGGAAATAAATAGGAGGCATTACTAATTAAAATGCATTATTATTATTGATAACAGTAGAGTTAACTATTAACTCCACAATATGGCCTTTCAAGGAGTTATTGTAGCCAAACAAGTGGCCATACACTCTTCATTCATTTTAATTACACCTAACACACCAAGCATAAAAATCTGACAACAGTCACCCATGCAGGGTGTATATGGCAGCTATTTGTAGTGGGTTTATCACCACCAACCCCCAGTACTTTCTGACTTTGAAGGCTAGCTGAAAACTGTTGGAAGTAGTAGTCTGATCTGATCATCAAAGCACTACGCAGTGCTCTTGTTGCACCAGGCTGGTAGTCAGTGCTTGATACAGTGGATAACAAAGCTCCAAACTCCCAGTTTCCCAGTGGTCCCTAAACAGTTGCAGCGTAGGCAGATTTTGTGCTGATATGGACACTTGCATGTCACTGGTGTGATTGCTAAACAAGTATAGGCAAGCTACAGATTACTAGAAGAATTCTTTATGTAAGTTTTAGCCCCATTTACACAGGAATACTTGCTGAGATAGAAAAACTGTTAAGAAAACTTGCTGATGATTTCTACATCAGTAACCAAGTCCAATGAATACAGTCCTTAGGGAATATTTTCTGAAGATGTCAGTGAATTTGTAGTTAGCAAGCCTCATAATTTTTACCATTCTTGCCCCTGAAGTCCTTTTATTACTCTAACATCTGTTTTCACAGTTAAAATGGACTCCTAACCCCCACCCTGGAGAAATACTTGAAAGTACTAATCCCAGTGGTAAATGCAAAGAACACCAAGTGCACTACTCTTTTAACCTCACTGGGCTTGGTAAGCATGGTAAGGTGCCTTTTTGGTTTTGTTTTTAATATTATGTATGCAACTTTAGACTTCTCATTTCACAGCAAGTGAGAGCAATTTTAGCCTGTACAGCACAGGGAACATTGCAGCATTCAATCAAAGCTTAATTGTAAGCATGCTGTGATGGTGGAGAAGGCTTAGAATGAGGCCAGCGGCTGTGCAGCATGACCTGAGTGTGGGCTTAGGGGTGTGTGGCTGATCACTGAGCACAGTCTTTTCCCACCCAGTGGGTATCCAAAGCCCTATCAGAGACTATCAGCAGGTCATTATTTCTGCTGAGAATGCTATCATACACACTGGACAAGGAAATAGCTGTAATCAACTCTTATGTGTCAGAAGCCGTGAGAGCATGAGCCCTGCTCCTCTTCAACATGCAGTGTTTCTGTCTGCAGCACTTTGCCAGGAAATCAGAACTCAGCTGACATGATCAAAAAGATCTGAAAACAAGCTGCCTGTACCACCAGCAGTGGGTGGGTGTGTCTTCATGGGCAGAAAGGTGCTCTCCCTCACTTGTTTTGTTTTGTGAGACTGAAGGGAAGGAAGCATTTGAGATACGAGGTTAGTTATTAACTTCATTATCATGAAATTGCAAAACAGTAGATGAGTTTTCTGTCACACTGGAAATTAAGTTTAACATCCTTATTCTGGAGAGGAACTGGTGACTTGAGTCTCCAGGAGATAAAACAGATTCCGTTTGTCACATTTCCTTTCTTCAGAGTTTTATTATTTCCTCTGTACTTACCATACTATCCCTTTTATAATACAGATGTGCTTCATTGTTTGTTTTTTCCTGGAATATTACTTAGAGTTAGCCAACTAAAAGAAGCATAATGTGCATTTGTTACGGTAACCAATAAACACGTAATTATATCTTCCATTGCGCAGCTCATTTGAACGGGGTTAATTGTGAATTTTCTTCTTGAAAGAGTGTGGAGAATGGAGATGTAACCATTATCCTTCATGCTCTTCTGTATTTAGTTTACTCAATGTTGTAGATCTTGACCTAAAACAAGAAATCACTGCTGTCATTTATTAACACATGATATCTGACATCAAAATTGGCACATAAACCAGTTGCAAAAATGGAGCAAGCTTCGTAAAAAATCTCAGGAGACTCTCACATGGTCTTACATTAATAGCTGTGGAAATTGGCACTGATCATCCATGGGACATTGCAAAAGATGAAAGTTAACAATTTTTGAACATCAGAATTAAGTGGGAAGCTTGAAAGTCTTTAAGCCCTGAAGAGAGTGAGAGAAGCATTAAACTGCATTGCAGTAGAGAAGGTAGCAAATTGAATGTACATGTTGGCACCTTGAATCTTGAATCACTGCAGTGAAGAAATGGGAAAATACTAGAAGAAAATGCAATCTTTGTATTTACCACAGGAAAAATCTGTCTCTGGCAGAACTTCAAAATGATGTGGTGTTTTGCTTTGTTGTTACTGTTCAGACATAAAAATCAGAAAAGACTTTTGCATTTGCTTGGGAAAAAATTCATCTGTTGGCAATAATTCAAAAGTTAAGGAAGATTTATACACCAAAGTCCCATTTTGTATTCCTTGGGTAGAATCCCAAATTCCCTTCACTTTCACCTCCAAGGAGTCATTAGCATTTATCAGGTAAATAATCTGTAGAGGCAGATTATATGCCCATAAATCCATTATAATTACATTGATTTCAAAAGCTTTTTTGAAGATTTATATCCATGTTGCTGACCTCACGGTAAGCTTTATGAGGAAGATTCTAAATATTTTCTCAAGAGAAAGCAGCCCTTACCATGTGCTTTTTTTTTTTTTTTTTTTTTGTTCTAAATGTCCTCACCTTCCATCATAATGAAGTATTTTATACAAACACTACATGAGGTAATGACACTAACTGAGAAGAAAAATAAATTCACACAGGAGTATCAAGCTGAAGTCTTCTCACCTGTTTTCTATTAGCTCAGACCACCATCTTAACGTTATTTAGCACAGTTTTCTTACTTAATTCAGGACATCTATTCCCTTCTTACTTTGTCTACCTAACAAAAACCTTTCTTCTCACTGCATTTTAATGCCAGGTATCCAACCTGCATCTTCACAGATTCTTCAGAGTAAGCACTGATAGAAAGTGCACTCATGGGCTACTTTCTGTTGCATATCTGGACGCTACTGCACACTTTCTTTGCTGATGAACCATCCTGAATCATCAGCTCAGCCCTCACAACAAGCTGTATGGAAGCCAGTAACACACTGTGGATACTGCTATGGAGAAGCTAGTAGGAGTCCTGATAGTAGATCCTAAAAACTGTTGTGCTGCTCTTCTACTGACAACATCTAACACATTATTACTTACAAAACAATACATAGATACAGTATTGTGACAAGAATAATAATGGAGTCTACAAAAGACATTCATTTAATCCTCGATGCACAAGATAAAGCAATACTAACTGAATGTCTACATAATCAGTCTTGGAAATGTCTTAGTTACTGTTTCAATTATAGTGTTACTGCTTTTAAGATTGTGTTTGCAGAGAGGTAAATAACTAACGATCATTAGTATGCTGGTATTTTTGGAGAGAATAAACATCAGTGTGACTGTTGTGTGATAAACTGGAATCACAAAGGCTTCAGTTTGCTATAATTAAGGTTACTGATTTGTATAAGGGAGGCTTGTATAGAGGCTGAGCTCAACATAGAGAGCTCACAAGTGTGGGAAGTCCGTAACATAGTGAACAGTAACATAGTGAAACTGAGCCCTGATACTGGGGATCATGCTGCAAATCTTAGGTCAGCAACCTAACTAGAAGTGCCAAAGTACTAAGATACACAGCTGAAGAATATGGGGGAAAAAAAAAGGAAAGAAAAAAAAAAATCCAGAGAAAAATTAATGGTTGGATGAGAAGAATGATATAACAAAACTCTGTGATCAGATACGACAAACATCTGCAAAGCCAGATGGTTCCAGCACAGGATCAGCAGTTTGTTATGTAAATATGGCTTTTTCTTTCCTCTTCTTACACCTCACCCGAGGTATTATTAGTTCTTATACATCATCGTTTTTTAAATTTCTCCTTTTTATTTTAACAAAGAAGGTGAGAAAATATTGCAGAGAAAAATATTTCCTTATCTGACAAATCTTTCTGCTGGCAGAGACAGATCCCAAGATGGTGAGCAGCGTGCATTTTGTGTCCTCACCGTCCTTAACAGTCAGAGAGACCTGAATCCATCATACAATACGAGCATCATATCACTGATGGATTCCCCCAGGGTCAAGTGCCACCTGGAGGAATAAGGAGAGGTTGTCCCCAGGGGCTGTGTAGTGATCAATGGTCCTAATGAGATACCTATTGTCCAAAGCAACCTCTAGCCCTTTCTTTCACAAGAGAACAGGTTTACTAGTTAACATCCCCTTTAGGTTCTGCTCTGTAACATGGAGAAAAGTTCATGTGAAGATTCTCCTTTAAATCATCCCACAGTCAGCCTAGCGCATACCCAGCCTCAACATGTGTCCTTCCTCACCCATCCCCTGTAATAATTTTCCATCTTCTCTTGCAAACATAAATATAATCTCTCACGAGGAAGAAACGCAAACACTGGGCTCTCAGTGTCTGTTAATGCCTCCAGATGTTCTCCCATTTGCACTGCAGGGTGATATGGCAAGAACGCTAAGTGTGACTGCCTGTGTTCCTCTTCTCACACAGACCTCATTTCTCAAATTCCAGCTTGGTTCCCACAGGAAAACTTCCTGAAAAAAAAACTTTCTGAAAAGCTTCTCAGCTCCTTGCTAGATCATTTTAAAACTACTCAGACTTTTTTAAAAAACACTGGGTTCACATTCCAGACCCTTCACTTTTTGAACTTGCAGATGTTAATAAGTGGACCTAGGGTGTTGTTATTAGCTTGAAGTTTACTACAGAGACTGTTTTCTGTACAGGTGTCCGAAAGGACCAGCTGAAGTATGACAAAGAAGGTGCTTTGTGCTTTGGTTACCATTCCTACAAGAAGCTCCTGCACTTGAAATTATTATTAAAAGTTATCAGTGGATATTCTATTACTGTATAATGACCTAGCTGAAGAATAAAACCCATCTCAGTAACAAAATGTATTGCTGTGAACCTGCACACACCTGCACGGTAACAAGAAGTACTGGTTTTTAGCTGCTCCAGCTTGGGTTTAGGAATGCTAATCAGTCTGTGCAGTGTCATAATTTTGGTTTTACTTCATAGCACTTTTTAATTATCTGCACAGTCTTTCTCCTGTTCCTATAAGGCAGTTGTTTCCTATACAGTAAGGGACATTTGGGCTGTACAACATGTTGGCTATGACACGAGTGGCAGAGAAGAAACACTTCAGAAGCTTCTGAAGTAAGATTAGGAAGGCAAGGGAACAGTGCACAGGAATGTCCAGCAGCAGCACACCTGGGGAGGGAGTTGTTTGCTGACGATGATGTTAGCACTAGCTGCTCACACTCCTCTAGCCTGGCTCCTGCGATGGTTCACAAAGCTTGGCATAAAGCGCACAGATGAAGTGCCATGAAAATACAGCTGCCTCTGCCCCACTGGGAAGCAATCAACTACAACATGGTAGAGGACAGAGTGGGAAAATTAATCTAAAATGCTTAGGAATCAAACTGAAAACAGTATCATTGGGTCTTTCTGAGGAAGTCCTGATGTCAGCGGATTTGATGATGGCTGCCAGCTCTGGACATCCACTGACAGAATAACACTGCAGTCTCCAGGAGAGGCTGATAAAAGCATGAGGCTGCTGGGATCGTGCTGATGCAGGATCTCACAGCTTTAGCTTTCATCTCTGAGTCTCCAACTCTGCAGTTAAAACCCACATTCTGTACTCTATTGAAATCAGATTGTGTCATTCCTGGCTTGTTTTGCATTCTATTTCCAAGTGCTCATGATTTTGGTTGAGATATCCACACTTCTCAGGGACTACTTGACTGATAATGCTTCTTTGATGCACTGAATAATCAGGGAAATATTCCAACACAACAGTATTGTCCTTGTTCTAGTATTCAGATAAACTTGCTGGTGGTTTTATTCCTGGCAAATGCAAGACAAAGCTTCCTGCGGGAACTGAAGGCATTGGTGGGTACTTAATTTATGAACTTAATATTTAAATGAGGTGAATAACCACCTTTTTGAAGTTCTGCCCTCTGGCAGGATTCACGCAGTCTCGTTTCACCTCATTCAAAAGGTTTAATGAGACATAGATCTCATGTGCATGCATTTATGGAAATAGAGAGAAGGGCTGTAGAGAGCTAGGAAGCATGAGACTGTGAGAAAGAAAATAACTTTGTGGCTGACCTCAGGTATTCCTCACCTATCAGATCTTTTCATGCAGAATAGGTGGAGCCAGAAGAAGGAAAACACATAGAAAGGCTTATGTGCCTACAAGCCTATGTGTTTTCCTTGACCAGAAAGCACTGTTGCTCTTTACTGACTTTACTCTGTTTCTAAGTGTTTCATGACTTCGATCCATTTCTAAAAGTGTTTGCTCAGAGCAAATCATGCTTGGTTTTACAGCAGCAGCTAAGGGCTGGCTTTACTGCACTGAGACCTGCCTGAGGGAAGCACAGTGGGTAGCAGCAGTCATTAGCAGCAGAAGTGTTTGTTTCGGCAGGGAAAACTGTGGGACAAGAAGGTGATGGTTGCAAGGGCAAGTTGTGGACAGAGTGCCAATAGAAAGGCCTATATTCCAGAGAAATTCAATTAATGTAAAGACTGTGGGAGGTTTCAGTCTGTTGATTTTGAAGTTATTCTTATATGGGGACAAGCTTCAGGAGTGTTCATAATCTTAATTAATATTGCCTCAGACTTCAGTCAGTGATCTACCCAGTTCCTTCTCTGTTATATTTGTAATTTTAGATAGGTTTTTCCAATTCCTATGCCATTTACACAGAGGAATAATAACAAATACCTCTAAATTAGAAGAACAGTGACTCAATAGGACCATTACCGGGTAACCACATCTCTCCTAATACTGATATACTTCTTTAGTTGTGGTATTCTGGGCAGCCACATGCTTAACCAATGCCTAGGCTGCCTCTGCCAAAAACAAATCAGTTTCTCCTCTGGATTTACAGACATTTCTTCCTTGCTGTTGAATAGCTTACTGAAACCTTCTTTTTACCACTTTCACACAGTCAACTGAGGTGTGTTAAAAAATTGTTTCTTTACAAGTCATTAATATGAAGTGACCTTTAGTTTTACTTAGTTGTTCAATCAAGAATCACAGATCTTATACTATAAATTCTAAGGGATATTCCCAAAGTTTCTATAAAGGGGACTTGTCTAGGCAATGGCAGCTCAGGTTAGAAATTCATGATCTCCAGAGAGATGCAATGGAACATTTCAAATACTGCTATTTCTCTAAGCCTGGGTGTTACAGCTTCAAAAGAAGCAGCTTGCATATAGATTTTGCATATTTTGTTTCCAGGGATCTTGCAATTTCCAGAGCTGGACAAGTAACTAATAATGTGGTTTTTAAATGATGGCATTATATAACTAAGTCACCCTTTGAAAGTACATTGTGAAAAGTCTGTAAGGCAAATCTTATCCTACAGGCTGTGAACCTGTAGCCACTAGATATAACCACTCCATATTCCAGACTCAGCTTTCTCAGCAATGCTGTTTTTGCTGTGCTTTGTCTGGATAAACAGAATATTTCCAATGAGCTTTCTTCTGCAGACACTCATAATCTTGAATTATATTCCTATTTTCTGCCTTGAGTTGGCAATGATTGCCTGAATTTTGCTTTTCTGGCAAATAGTTTAAAATGTATTTCTATTGGCTACAAGTGTCACTGCAAATGAAAACAAAAGAGATATAAAACCATCTTAAACAACTGAACAAAATGTGAATAATTCTTCTCAGATAATACTCACACTATGTTGTCCTATTGTTGTTTTAGCAAACAGCAAGAGAAATTGAGCTTGTAAAAACTCCGAAATAATTAGGCCCTTTTGAACATACTGAACAGTTGGAAACTACCTTAAAATTTCCCTAGGACTGTGTATTTTTCAGGTTGTGAAAAGTGCAATAATTAGTAATTTCCAATATTTATTTTTCATAAAGTTTGTGAGACTGTTATCTCTCACTTGCTAAAATGGTGCCATACACTTCAAAAAAACTAATCCCAGTAATGAAATAAATATTGAACATTGCATATGTTTTAAAATAATTCTCAAGATTTCCAATTTTGCTTGAAAATGAGAATTCTCTTTGCTGGAGAATGAGAGCTGCTTTTTCATGAATCATTGGATATTTCTCTGGAAACATCTGATGTTTTGAATCCTACTATACACCAAGAGTATTTTCTTTATGGTAACAAGGCCTGATATCTTCTGATGCATCACTATATTCTTTTTTGCATCTTGCTGCGTACAAACTGACAGTGAATTACCACTAGCCTGCTTGCCTCCAAATTTCTAGCAGGTCTGATCTCTGGTGTATCTGCTCTACCTCTTAAAAGCAGTGTTTTTCATTCAGTGAAATTTCTCTGTTTATTTTACTCCTGGCAGCACGTTTTCTTCAGTAGTTCCTTGAAGTTAAGGAGTATCATGCCTTCTGCATTTAATTTTAATCACTCTCTTCTTAATGGGGATCACATTCAAGAAGATTCTGCCAAAGCACCGCTATACCTTTCTACCCCAGATTCTCATTCTGAAACAGCCTCAGCAATAAGGGTTACAGATACTCAGCACTACTGAAAAACTCTTCCAATGATGATCCAGGGCCATGCTACCTAAAAATGTCCAACCTGATTTAGAGGTGGATTTGGTGGAAAAATAGTTTCAAAGGACAGTTCTTTTCCTCCACGGTAGTGTGGTGATATCTGTATGTGCTACACACACACAGTGTACTGCATATTTCTTTTCCCATGATCAAACTTGTTAAGTTCTTGCAAAAGATTATTTGCATTACTTTAAATTAAAAAAAAAAAGCATTACTTTTCCTGTCAATTGTATCACTTAAACCATTGTCATAACTGGCTTAATAAGTAATCCTGGATAAAAGTACTAAAGGTGAGAAGGAAAAAAAGGTTTTCTCCTTTCTCAATAATGAACATGTTTTCTTACCTTCTACTGAACCAGACAAAAACTCTACCACATTCTACTGACATTTCTGTGAAGGCAGGTGCCTTGCAGCTGAGTACACACACTACAAAAACTACTCCACGCACACGGGCCGTAGTCCCGACTCACTCTCACTATCCGCTACTATTCTGCCAGGTCAGGGTAAAGCAAACCCTTTCTCATTCCCTGACAATGTACAGTTGGGAACGTACATTTTCCTGTCATTTCTGCACAGCCACAGGAGTGAAAAGAATCACTATGCAGGCCATCAAAAATCACTTAGCTCCTTCCCTGTTATTTCCTGTTTCTACCTCTTGCCCAGAGTAGTAAAGGAAACATATATTCATATATATATGTATGTATACATACATTTTATAAAATAGCAGACTACAAGCACATCCTTGCCTGTGGAGAAGGTTAACTGAGATGTTTAGTATGAAAGATCACCCAGATAACCATTGCAGACAATGAAATATCAGCAGATTCTGACCCGACCAACCCTGACGTAAGAAATACAGTTAACTGTTAAGAAAAGACTTGTCTTGTTTCTCAGATCATCTCTCAATCAGTTGCTTCAGAGCTGACTGCAGATTTCCTACCTTGTTTACAGTGAGACATATTATGTAGAATCTAAAAATAAACTGTATCGTAGCCTTCAATTTTGCAACCGTCCCACAGGAAAACAGAGCCAGGGTTACAAACTTCTGCCTCAAGCAAAGAAGATAATTATGAGAAAGGCTGTAAGAGCTGCCAGTATCTCTTTCTAATAATTGGGCAAAGTGGGAAAAAGCTGCAGGCAAATTGCCCTGCTATTTCCATTAGATGAACTAATAGAAAATGTCAGCCACTTTCGTGGTAAAGGGTTTATGCTTTGTTTCATTAGATCTTTACTGAAGCTAGTAGGACTGAAAATATTTGTTCTCCAACACAGTGGTATATCTGATGGGATGTATCCTGCTGGTGGATCTGCCAAGTGAAGAAGAAAAAATAAATTACCTCCCTACATTCAGTTTTCATATATTTAGAGAATTTCAGGCCCAAAAATCCATTATGGTTATCCAGCTTGATTTGTGCAACACAAGGATACTTATTTGTAATTCCTCCGTCAGGTCCATATCTTGTGGCTGAAATGTGATGTAATTTTTTGATTGCACATAGTATTCTTGAATTAACAGATTTGAAGTGACTATGAATCCCTCGTGTTCCTGTACAAAGCATCCCTGCAGTCAGCCATCGTATCTCTGAATATCTCTTGGGCACATCCAGCATCATCCACTGACCATCAAATTTTGCTGTGTCTTTGTCTGCTAGTTTAAAAACATTTATCCTATCATAAAATTGTTTTCATATTTAGGTATGCATCAAGCACAGTAAATCACCTCTTAATTTTCACCCTCTCTTTTAGAAGCTAAAGAGGTATGTCTGCATTTCCCACTGTAGAGCAGACCTGCCAGATCTTACAGTATGTTTTTGATCTCCTCTGTTCCCCTTCTAACTTCCTAGTGCTGTCCTGAATTGCAGCTATCAGACTGGGCACAGCCTTCCATGAATGGATCCCTTGCATTTTTTAATAGAAAAATAAGAGCATTTCCACTCTTGTACTCAATATTCGCATCCATAGATGCACCCTGTTCTCACAAAGAATAGGGAAGGATCTGATGCCTGCTTGAGCATATGCTCAGGTGGAAAACTGGTGTATTCTGGAGCACAGACCTTTGTCCACATGTGGGTTCAGGGCTGTTGTTGCTCCATCTGTAGCATCACCTCTCTAGATGAACAGTAGCATTGAATGTGCAGCAGTTTATCCCTGGTGCTCATATGCAAATTACTGAATTTATACCCAATCTACATTTACTACATTTCTACTCTGCATGTCAGTGTACTAATGCTCACTTGAAAATTTGATATTAAAGCACAAGCTCAGGACCTTAGACTCAAGAGCAAGGAAAAGACCCAATCCAGCATACTTCTCTGTTGGAAGACTCTCATTGTTTTCCATTGCATGTCTTAAGGCCCATGGAGCTCTGCCCATAAAGAGAATTTGTAGAATGGTTTTACCTATCAGTTTCACCATTAAATTCAATGAAATGTTTGACATGGATGGAATTATCTTCACACATAATTGTTTATACTATTAAAGTCCACAGTGCTTATCCTAACAAAGAATAGATAAAGTGTAGAAAAAAATTCTGGTAGATTTCCTAGAAGGGAAGTTCCTTTTTTACAATCAGAAGAACTGCTGTTTGCAAAGGTCTGCCTATGCAAAGCCAGTTATGGGACTGAAACCCAAGTCAACAAACTATATCAGAATATAAAGAGTGGTAATCCTCCCTTTCCAGAGTAGGGTCATGTTTGAGAGAGAAGTTGGACTACAGGAGGCAGACAAAAGGCTGAAAAGGGCAATCGCTACTTAGACATATGCAGAATCACTATAGGGAGAAAATGCCACCTGGAAGGGAGTGCAAAGTCTACTGAAACAACCACTGAGTAATTCCATTCCCCTCAGTAGGCTTCATATCAGACCCTAACTGCACCTTTGATTTAATTCAACTTGAAAAAGTCAGAGTGATACTATTCTTTCCCTGACTCACCAATGCATTCTGATATAAATTTCAAGACAGTGCTGTGACTGTTTTGCAGATACCAAGTGTCTTTCAACAGCTGAAAAATGATTACTTGTGCAGCGCAGCCCTTGAAACCCTATGTCCAATTTTGCCATGGGAGAGTGATCACAGTATATTTCACTCAGAGGTCTGGTGGGACATCAAAGGCCATCAATGCAGCAGAATCCAGCACGGCGGGGTATGCATTGGGAAGGACACAATAAGGTGATACTGTATGAAAATAGCTGCCATTTCACAAGCATATGCCTCCATTGTAGGAAAAGATGCTTTTATGCAGCGTGTCACAACAGTCATGCAGACCATTATGCATAAAATCAAGACACCATCCTATCTCCATCATCTTTGGAATAACAGATGACTCTTCTCAAAGAAAGAAGCATGTCTAGCTGAAGTGCACAGGGTCTTTGGTCTGTTTATATCCGGTACACCATGGGAGGCTGTTCAGCACAGCTCTGAGAGGCTCTCCTGACGCCAACGCTATTTGGATCAGGGTCTCAATACAGGCTCCTAATCTCAGCTGTTCTCAAATAGACCTGTCTGTATCCCGCCACAACATATTTCATTGTAGGAAATTCCTGTGATAATGGTATAACATACCACAGCTGCTACTCAATGTCTCTTTCAAGCTTTTACCAGTTGCTGAAAAAAAAATTATTCTGTGCTGAAACAAATAGGGTCATCCAGCCCTAGAATGAAAATTGCTGACTATCCTACTCAAACTTCACAGGTTGGGAATTTCCTTCTAGCACCAAAATTTTGAAAGACCTCCTGTTCTGAAATCACATTTCCTTTTAAGATTTACACATGTCAGTGCTTTGAGATAATGACTTGTGAAATCATTATTGTAGCACACTGGGTAAGTAAAAATGTTGGCACCTACCTAGAAGGCAGAGTGTATTATACACAAATGTCATCTCCTTCAGACTTCCCAAACTTGTATTTCTGTGTTTGTAGGAGAAGGATTACAAAGGTCTTAGATATAAACAGGACCCCTTTGGTCTGAAATCTTTTCCTCAAAGTGTATGCACAAAGGACAGAGCAAACAGGGAGTCAAGTCTGTAAAATGTCAAGCACAAAGTCAGCAGTAGAGCCAGGATTACATTCCTACAGTACAGCTCTCAGAGGTCTACTGCACTTCCCTTGCCTTTTCATAGTAAATATTTGTGATGCCTCCATTGAGACCTTGAGATCAATGACCCCTGGCTTCCTCTCTACCTCATCTGTTAAATACAGCTCAGGACCCAAGCACTTTCCAAAGTGAGAAAGTTAGGATGGCATAGCATTTCCAATAGCACTAGCTACTAGCTCTGAGGCATACCTGGTTCCATGTGTCAGGGTGGCAAGGCACATGGCAGGAAAACAAGAAGTGATTTTATTACCTCCAAATCTTCTCAAACTCCACAGGGTACTGATCAAAATTTCAGGGACAACAACAACAACAAATACTGTATTGGCTTTGCTGCTGCAGAAACAGACCAGCAGACAGTAACTTCCTGTTCTTTCCTTCTTCCTGCAGCCAGCCCTGTCAGTGTTCAGACAGACCTTGCCTCTGACAAGATACCTGGAGCATGTCATTGGGCCAATAATGCAGGGCCAGTACAGCCAGGGAGTCTGGCAGCTCCACACTTTTTACGTTGTGTACCTCACACTGTGCTCATCTGCCCCGCCAGCATCTGTGCTGCCGCAAAACAGTGCACAGGACACTTCTCATGGTTCCTGCAGATGCTATGCAGCACACAGCAGATGATTTTCATATAAGGCAAGAACAAATCACTTCTCATGAGTCTTCTGCTACACAAGCTTTCAGTCTTTCAAAGTCTCTCACAGATATTTTTAAGTCATCTAAGGTACTAACTAGTCTTTTTTCACATGTCCTGGGATATGCCTTCCTTTGCAGTAGGAGATAAGTCAAGTGATGAAAAGATGAAATATAACATAATCATTATCTGCATTAGCTGTACCACAAAAACTGTTACAGGAACCCAGGTAAAAATTGCAGCCCAGTGTATTTTCCAGAGCACTCTTCCTGAACATTAAGAAAACTACCATCAGATGGGACAAATGTTGGAGGTTACGTTTACCAGACCTTGGAGACCAGCAGATAAGTAATGCTTCCCACGGATGAACTCTGAGGCCAGGTGCAGGGAGTTAGTGATAAGGCTGTCTTTTATGCCTGTACAAATGCAGAGAGCCATACACTGAAAGCCACCATTAACCTCTGGAGGCTTAATGAATTACGTACCTAACAACAGAACTTTTGAAGTATTACATACCATGAGGAGTATAGCAGAAAGGTGGGTCCTGCTTGTGTGATTTACTGCCACCGCAATGTGGAGGAAAAATGTGTCAGTTCTGTGGCTGCAATCACCATCAGGAGCCCTATTAAAATTAGTTGCTACTTTTCTGAGGCAATAAAGATGTGTTGTTTTGGAGGAAAAGATCCTAGTATTGATCAGGTTTGGGTATCCAGCAAGCCTTACTGACCTGGGACAGACTAGCCTCGGATCCAAACGGTGTTTCCAGCCCCTCAGCATGCAGAGAAGCACTTCCCTGGGAGCTTCAGTTAGGAGTATTTTTTTCTCTCTTTCATTTTATAAGATATGATCATCTCTAAAAGGTCGGGAAGTTAAAATGCTTACTGTTAACTCTGAAATTTATATTAAAGTTATTTTAGAAATTAAGTAGAATGCATTGTGCAGATGTCCTGTAATATCTTTTTCCCTGTATCCTTTATATGAGTGGCACTTTTCAAAGCCCTCAGCTGCTTGGACCCATTCAGCTAGATCTCGGGTTGAACCTCATTGATGCGACAGGCTAAAGGACAACTGATTGAGAACTGCAACAAGGAGATCATGTACCAACATGCAACATTCTGCATTAAATCAATATACTGAAGTCTAATAGCAGCCTCTTTCAGAATTTAACCTTACCTTGCTGATACGTCTGTGTCGGAGAACACATAGGATTTGGAAGTCCTCTGGAATTGATGGTTTTTTTCCTTTTAAGATCTTCTACTCTGTCAACCTACAGCAAACTAAACATTTTATTGTGTATTCTTGAACTACCATTTTGAAGCTTTTCCTTTTTTGTAGCAATACATCTTGTCCTTTAGCATCTTCATATGGGAGAGAACAGTGAGTGAAGAAGCAGTAATTTCTTAATTGCTTTAGACAGGGGTCAGGCAGGGCAATAAGCTGAGAGTCAAGGTAACAATGCAGTGGAAGGTCCTGTTGTGTGAGCTTTGTGTGTCAGTGAACTTGATTCATACTTAGTGTGAATAGAGGAACTCTCAGCTATTTCAGGAATGTCAGCAATTTTGTCGTAAAGCAACTTTGATCTTGCTCCAATTTCCCAGGCTCATTCATTAGCTGAGAATGTGGAGGGTAAGATAGGCTCTCTCTTCCCTGAGAACGACTGCCTGCTACTTAAATAAATCACCTACTTTTTCTCCCCATCCTTCTCATAATAAAACAATCCTTCACAGGTCTTCTTGCCACACGACAAAACTTTTGACTCCAAGGAAATCTCTCCCTGATGCATAGGCTAAGAGGAATGCCTTTGAATTCTGAAACTGACGGTCGGATTCTATAAACATACCACCCCAAAGCCCATCAGCCCCCATCTTCCTCCAAAGTAACATGAGACAAGCTGGTGACCTTTTGATACTTCTGACAATGTGGAAATTGAAGAAGTTTCTAGCCTTCAGAAAAAAAAAACCAGGCTCTTCTTGCCTTTGTCCTGTCAGCTCTGAGTTTTTTGAAGTGTGGCACACTCTGTTCCTTCTCCTCAGACAGGCTATCATATAAGAGAACTGTCAGGGCAGCGTTTGAGTCTCCCACAGCAACACAAGCACCAGCTGGACTAAACTTTGATATGCTGTTTGCTCTCTCGCCTCCCTGCAGGAACAGACAAACTTTCATAGAGGAACAGATCTTTGGGTATGGTGTGGAGTGAGATTTTTTTCTCCATTCTGATTTGGGATAAAAATGAATGTTCTATGTTGTCTTTGATTTTCACCAACATTATAGTAATGCTTCAAGGCCAGATTGGATGGAGCCCTGGGCAGCCTGGTCTAGTATTAAATGGGGAGGTTGGTGGCTGCATGTGGCAGGGGGGTTGGAGATTCATGATCCTTGAGGTCCCTTTCCAACCCTGGCCATTCTATGATTCTGTGATTCGCTATGGATTTTTATTTATTTATTTATTTTAAATAATTAAAGCTCATTTCCACCCTCCTTTTCTCTTTTGCTCCTGCTGTGAAGCAGGAAGTCACCTTTTAAAAAAATGTTAAGTGAAGTACAGAGAAGTTAATTGATTCATCCAAAGGTCAGAGGGTGTCAGCTGCGGAAGGAGAAACTGAAGCAGAACATCCCAAGTCTCCTTTAAAGGAGACCTGCCTTTAGAAATCACACTCTGCAACAGGTTTCCTCTGTGTCACCAACTATGTTTTTCAATTCCTCTCAGTTCATTTCATCTCAGACCTCCGTATTTCAATCTCCCAAAGTTCCTGGCTTTGCAAGCAATGTGTTCATGTTCTCAAACAAACAACACTCAGAACTCACCAGCACAGTTGTTAAGTCTCCTAATCTTACACATACTTACCTTAGAAAAAGAAATAACAAGCACACTTGTTCAAACAATCTTTGTGCCAGCTTTCCCCATATTTTAATCTTATAAAAATGTTTCATTTACACAAGGGGATTCAGAAACATGTTTATGAACATTCTTCATAACATTTTTTAAGATTACAGTTAAAGCATTATAATTGCCAAGTGATGAGATTTTTTAATGCTGCAGACGGAAGTATATCCCTATGGCTTCATTTCCCATAGGCCCCTCTCTGCATCTCTTTCCCTTGCATCAAAGGCTCAGAGGTGAAAACTTGCGAGCTTTGAGCCAGAGCTGAAAGCCTCTGGGTCTGCTAGGAGGTTTTGTGACTGGATGTAGAATACACATCAGGGTCATCACAGTCTCTATCAACTGGGATGGCTGTGCAATATGCAAGATGGGTCAGTAATAATGGGAGAGAAAGCCACCTTTTCCACTTATCTCTTTGGGTAAAATCATCCCTGTAAATGCCTGAGGCATTACCTTTTGTTCTCATTTTCACAACCCTGCAGTGAAAACCCATGATATCTTTTACTCGCTTTCAAATTCAAAATATTGTAGTATCAGAGAGCAGAAATGATATTTAGTGTTCCTAAAAACAGCTTCCCTCAGTGCTGCTTTGTGTTTTTAAGCAGAGGGGCTGCAGGGAGGAACACCGCTCTCTTCTTATCTTCAGGCTGCTTTCAAAACTACTTAGCATGTGGATTCCTTGGACAATGAACGTATTTTCCCCTCTGAGGCAAGAATATCTGCTACACTCTTGCTTTGCTGCACAATAAATCAAACCGTTCAAGTACGCTATAATAAAAATACTTGCTTTGAAGTACAACCTTACATGTCTAATTTCCTAGTGGCAACTATGATGCCTTATCACGTGTTTTTTTGGTGTTTTTTTTTGTTTTTTTTTCTTTCCCCTTCAGCCTCTTTTCTCTGTCCGGTTGTTTTGTTAACATGTGTGGCTGTCTAACGATTGGATTTTGGATTCCAGATGTTCTGGCAAGAGAAAGCACTAAACGGCCATATACATCCCAGAAACCTCATACCACCCAAGTAGCTGTTATGTCAACTGGCTAGTGTAAGCCTACCCAGACAATTTTCCCCTCTTTCTCCCCCTAGATGGCTGCTAACCCTTTAGTCATCAATACAAAATGACAAAAATTCTTTTCTGCGGCTAATATTACAGAGACATACAGAGTGGGGGATATAAAGCACCATGCAAATGAGATCAGTGTGGTTTTGATGGAAGAAAGAGCATTTTAATTAAATAATGAGCTCAAGCTCTTTCCTGGTCAACAGTGCAATCAGCCTAATGATTAAAGGTATATTTACACAGGCAGACATATACATCAATGCATGTGCACATACAATGCATGCATATATACAAAAGATACCTCTTTTGCAGGCTGCTTGTGATGCTATCAATTTTGACCTAAGCTTTTGCCTGCAGGAAAACAAAAGCAGTAAGAAGAAGCAGTCACTAATGTTATGTATGTGTTGGCATGTGTTGGCGGGAGAGGTGCCTTCTTTGAAGAGGACAGGGGTATGATTTACCACTTACTATGCAATATCATTACTGCTTGGTATGGATTTTGCTAAGGCATTCCTTCACTGCTGGTGGCCATGAGTTGGAAGAGCACTAAATTGAGAGATCCTAAATTGCACCCCAATAGAGATTAAGCCCTGGAGCCAGCCATTAAAACTGGATGAAAGAAAAGTGTATAAGAAGTCAAAGAAGAAAAGCACTGCAGATTATTTTAAATAATTTTCTCTGTTTCTCCTCTTATGGGAAATCCTGATGTGCAAATTGCTGACATATTTTCCTGCTTTTTCTTCTGCTCTGAATACCTTATCATATGCTGCAATAATTTTCCTTCCCTTTCAGTATCGAAGACTTGGGGTCCAATCACAGATCCAATGCTTTTGAAAAGATTTGTCTCTCCACAGCCAGACTTTCTGTTTTGTCTTTACAATAGAATCCATCATTTTTACTCCAGATGGTAGCCACAAGGGAGAAATCAAATAAGTTCATTCCTGGAAAGAGTTGAGTATAATATATTATCATCTCTGCCATTTCCTGCAGGGATCAGCGAAGGTAGATTTCTTTCTCTCACCTGGCTAGGTTCCACCAAACTCTTTAAGACTCTTGGGGAACATCAAAGCTGGGTCTTGGGATCTGGGTGGAAGAGAAAGAATGAGTTCACTGATATTAATTACTGGTCGTGTAGAGCTTTATGGTGGAAGGCATGATCAAAATAAGGATTTAAACAGAAGAACAGTGAAGTAATTCTGGAAGCACAGACTGGGTAGATATGATGTGAAGGCTGTAATCTGCAGTCTGACTCAGAAGAGGCAGGTTCACACAAATGGCTAAGTGCATGTCACGGGCAAAGGAAATTATTTTATCCATTATATTTTTAATGGAGTGGAAGAGAGCAAGACTGAGATAATCTGCAGAAGGTACACTATGGAAATACATTATGGGAGGCAAGAGTCAGAAGAAACAATGGGCAAACACCTAACCAAAGGAAAAAAAACATTGTAAGAAGGGTTTCACTGTCAAGCAAGTTAGACCAGACTCCACCTGTGCAGTACTCAAATACAGGAAACACAGAAACTGCTCTCAGCTTTACATGCCTTAAAAAAAGAACTCTCAGGAGCAGGATGGTAGGGAGAAAGGAAAGAAAGAGGCAAAACAACACCAAAACTGCAAAAATTAGTGAAATGAGTGAGGCACAGAGAGTCTTATTCCTTGCACAGGCTTCCTACCTTCTGTTTACCTGAATCTGAGGAATTTCTTAGCCCAAATGCCATGCTCCAATACACTTCATATCTCTCAACTATGGCATGGAGGGATTCAATCTTTCCAAGCACAATTCCCCAAAAGCATTTACTAGAGAAACTAATTAGGCAATGGTGATTAAAAGAGATAATAGACTGGAAGCTGAGTTACTGTTATTTAAATGTCCGAGCAAAAGGATTAGACAGTGAGTTTTCACAGGCCCACTCTGTAACAAAATGACCACCATGGATTGTCTGCATAATAAAAGATTTCAAACAGATAATCTGTGAGTAGCAGGATCAGTGAAATTCATCCAGATGCAAACAATGACCACCTCCTAAAGAGTCAAACTATTCATTTTACTAGATGATTCTTCTGGCTTAACATGACTAACACTCTGTCAAACTCACCATTCACATTTAGAATCCTACTGCTCTTGGTAAATTACTTAATATCTGAAATTCAGTTGTATCTATATAGTTTAAAGTTTAATCCTCTAACTCCTCATGAATATCAGTGTAAATCTTTTTGATTAATTAAATGACATGACCATTAATATGAATTGTGAGCATAGTGGCGTTGTCAGTGCCATAACTGTGAGTAGCCCTCCTGATGATAACCATATCCAAGGATAGATAGATAACCATAACCATCTCCACCTGAAGAGTTCTGCATACAAGAGTCTCTTTTTAAGGTTAAACTTTCCTTTGAGTCTTTTGAACATTTACTGAACACTTACCACAGTGAGGAGTGCTGAAATAAATATCTTCAGGCTCATGCACTGCAAACCCCAGGGTTAGCCCTGTAGAGCTGTTTAACTGTAATGTTTTAGGGTTCTGCTTTAGCTTCCCAGTGGCAAATTCATCAATCTATTTATTCAGGACAGTTTAAAAACATCTTCAATTTCATTCCCTCTTTCTGGGAGATTTTAGGCCCTCTGTAGTGGAAACTGCAGCATTTCTTTAGCTACGGAGACTGGCATGAGCAGAATGAGTATCTCATGCCCGTCTCCATAGCTAAAGAAGTTCATTAAAAGCCAGTCATGTGAATACAAACCTACAAAGAAGGCCTATTAATAATGCCTAAGAAATCAACAGGGCTTCAGGAGCAGGCTAACTTGTATAGCTTTCTCATTAAATCATAAAACACTGAACCTTCTGTATGAAAGCCAGTTCCAGAGAGATAAGTGGCTGTAGAAGATAAGTTTTAATCTCATTACTGATGTTCCAGTATGTATGAATGTAGTACAGTCTGTTTCATACTTATAGGGGCTGATAAACTGTAATCAAAAACCAAAAAGGAAGACAGTTTATTTTAAGGAAAATGAAACAGTATTTTTCCCAAGGAAACTGAGGTGCTAAGGATAAAGTAAATCTTACTTTTTCATGTCAATAATTACAGAAGTAACATAGCTAGCAATTTCTAACTAGGCAAACTTAGCTGCTAAGGTGCTGAATATTAGATATTCACTCAGATATTGTCTTTCTTTTATTTCTATTATAGAAATCTCAAAACCTTATCTAGATTTTATAATTACCTACTACCAAAGATTAAAATATTAAATATTCCAAGGCAAAAGACTACTTCTCTCTCTCTCTCTGAGTGCTGCTCTGAAAGTAATTTCTCCTATTTTATTATGTTGGCTCAAAAGGTCAAAGGCGGATGTTGGTGGTATGGCAGTAAAGGTTGAACCTTCCCACCATCATACCATTACATATTGTTGCCTTGTCACAGATGGCAATAGAAGGGCACTGTGAAAAATGGTGTCTGACATGGAAGTGTGTATGAAGCAAACCTGTGTCACTGGATTTCTCCACGCAGAAAAAAAATGGCACCCCTTGATATTCATTCACACTGAACGTTTCTGGAGACCAAACAGTGGATGTCAGCACAGTGAGGCAGTGCACAGTATATTTCTGCAATGGTGACAGCGAGGTGAAAGATAAGCCACGTTCAGGATGGCCATGCAAAGCTGTCATACCAAAAAATTTAGACTTTCTCAATCAACTGATCCACATAAATCCGCTAATGATGGTGACTATGCTGAAAAAGAGTGTTTCATAGCTGAGAATTTGCTCTATCAACTAGTGTTATTGTGCTGTTTGCATCTGTTGTAGTTTTCGTGGGAATAAACCGGAGGCACTATTTTCAGAGCGACCAAAATGGAAGTAAGTATATATGTCTCAATATATTTATACAATCATGTCCACTTAGATACACGCAAACTTGAATTTACTTGATTTATTCAAGAAGTCTGCTTATACTATTTGGTTTTAAAATGTTATTAAAATGATCTTTCCAAAGTTAGGAAGTAGGAAGAGTTTATAGATATTTTTGCAATTTTTAGTTAGTTATGTTTTCAACTTGTTAATAGGAATCATAAATGACTTAGTATTTAAATCTGAAAAACATTCCATTTTAGTAACTAAACTAAAAAAAACAGTCTTAAGTTTCATTTGTAATATTCACCAACAGATTATTTATGCAGCTAAAAAGGAAACAAGAATAAAGGCAACCACAGAGGGTCCTGTTGGCAAGACATGAGTGCAGAGGCTCATACCCAAGCTTGTTTTCTCTTTTATCTTGAAACAGAAGACATTCAAGAGGGAAAGAGACCCCCAAAATTTCCTCACAGAGGAAGCAATTTGGATCTAAACATTGCAAACCATCAGTCAAATGGCCGTGACAAGAATGTGGAGGAAGTGACTGGCTGCTGGAAGCTGGCAGAACGCATTAGGGAAGGTTTGTTATTTAGGTGCATTTTGTATACACTGAGTATCTGTAACTGATCACTGTCAGTAGAGATAGGATGCTGAACAAGACAGACTTGTATTAAAGCCCAGTTTGCCTGCTTTCACATCCTTGTTCTAAGAGATAATGGAACCATTGTTAGACAAAAAATACAACATTGTTATAAAAATACTCGTACTTTGTTTCTCTGTGTGAAGTTCATCCGGCATTCATCTTGTGAATTATTTGTCTACACATCTACATAAAACTCCTCTGCAGTGAAGAAATGTTTGTTATAACTGATAATCTCTCTTCACGGTAACAGTCAGTTTAGGGCAAGATAGTTGGCTTCAGCTTTGCATTGGTTTTAGTTGGGATAGGTTTAGTTTTCTTCGTAATATCTTGTATAATGCTGTGTTTTGCATTTGTGGTAAACACAGCTCTGACAGCATGCAGATGCCTTAGCTGCTGCCAAGCAGAGCTCACAAAGCTGAGGACTTTTCTGTTTCTCACAACTGCCTTACCAGCTAAGAAGACTGGGGACGCTCAATCAGCTATCAAGAGACACAACCAGGACAACCGGTTGCTGTCACAGAGAGCTCCCTGTGAGGAGCTGCAGCTGCCATGAGGCCTCCCCTCAGCTCCTCTGCTTTGAGATGAGCACACCCAGGGCCCTCAGCTGCTCCTCACACACCTCGCCCTCCAGACCCTTGCCCATCTTTTTTCACTGCTGGAGTGCAGTGAGCAACTGGCTGTGTTAGGGCTTAGTGCTTACCTAGGTTAAACCACAGTGAACATTTGTTCACTTCCACCTGCCACCTTCACAGTAATAGACAGATCTTCATGTCTTTCTTTGACTAGTTCCTCTGCCCTCCCTCTCTTTATTACTGGCCTCACTGAAGTTATGCACTGATGCTGTGAAATTTGGTCCTACAAATAAAAACTTAGGTGCAGAAACATAAAAGATAGAAATGATCACAATCGAGGTCTAAATTACTTAAGATGACCAAACACATGTATACATACATATGTGTAATGTATCTACCTTCTCCTTCCCACATCCGTTCATCTGTTTGAAATAAATACTGAAATCTACAGCAAATAGATCACAGCGGGCCCAGATCTGAAACATGCAAAACCAAGAATCATTAGGGAGTCAGATACTTAAATGCTTGCTTAGGTGCAGTAATGAGGAAAACAAGACAATCTACCTATGTGCAAATATATTGGCTTTTGTTGGGACATACTGAAGGTATTTCTGTTTCATGATAGTAGGCTTCTACTTACAGTCTCCTTTAATTCTGTATGTATTTCAAGCTGAAATTTCCTAATGCTTCTGTTGCTGCAGGTGCAAAATTTACCGTGCATTATCTGAATTGATATGGATATCTGCTTTGACCTGATTTTTAAAGTTTATTTTGCTTCAGAGGAATATTAAAAAACTATGACTGCAATTAGGTGGTTTTAAACAAAGAGGTTATAACTCAATTTCCAACTTGTTGCCTTTGAATATAGATATTTTAAGTGTCACTCTCCACTTTCTACTCTGAGCCTGCTAAAAACAACACCATCAACTTGCTTCTCTAATTAGCTGGCTATATTCATTGCCAATACAGATTGCTAAGGGCTATGTCCTCTTACATAGCTTCCTTATTAGCAGAATTTATTGCAGCAAAATATAAATGGCCAAGAGATTACCAGTTATCCCAGAGCTGTCAGAATACTTCTACAGTGGCTGCTGTAGTGTCCACATTTATAGCAAGTGCTAATCCAGTCATGAGACCACTATATTTACACCTATCAGATAAAGGATGGTTTTATCTATTAGGGCAACTAAAAGTTATACTGATTAATTTCTTTGAAAAGCCCGTGGGACTTTTGCAGGACATTGCAGATAGCTTTTGGACAAAAGCTCAAATAATCAGAGAGCATCAGCAAAACACTCTTCATTTTTATATGGATCACTAATACAAATATGAAATTCAAACAGTAATTGCATCTTGTTGGTAAAATAATTAACAAAACAGGAAGTTAAAAAAAAAGGCCAGGAATGTTTTTCCTCCTTCTCCTCTCCTGCTCATGTTCTAGTCTATTAGTACAGCTGTCAAAGAGATTGTAGAATTCCTCGTGTCTCTGATAGGAACTAACACTTGAAATAAATACAGTATGTATTTCCTACATGTTTGCTTGCATTTCTCTTGCTTCTGGCATCATCCAATGTGTTTTGCATTCTCAGTGCACATGAAATTACCTTATTTCCTTCCCAAGTCCTTATTTTTATAGTGATTTCTGGCCCGCACAATTAATAGCCCTGTATGATATTTATCTGCTTTCTATAATAAGAAAAAGTGAAGCCGGAAATCTCTCTTAGATTTGGAGGATGTGTTCTGAACAGAGAGTACCAGCTTAAAGAACCAACAGTTTTAGAAAAAAGTCAGTCAGGTATTAACCACAGTATCAACCCAACATTTTTCTAAAAAAGAAGCATACAGAAGAAAGTGATGGAAATATCTAAGAAACTTGCTGTAGAAATAAAGTTTATGACAAGAGCTAACAAATGTCAGAAAGGCCACTGAAGACTAAACTTAAATCCAGTAGGGTGAATTTAGAAAGCACAATGTAAGGATTTAGCTGTGTGACTCCTGCTACAGCCAAAGGAAATATTTAAGCTAAAAAGCTTGCAAAGTATCTTGAAGACTTTTTGCAGAAACGGTCTTAGTTAACATCTCTGAAGTTCCTTTTTCCCCATCAAACCTTATTAAAAATTCTGTTTTGTGTGTTTTCTTTTACAGTTCAAATAATAGCTAGTCTCCTATTGAGCTGCTAGCATGTAAATTGTACTTCACTTTTTTCTTCTGTAGCTATCAAACCGTAGTGGAGAGAGCAGCACAACAAATAAAATGATGAGTTCATCTCTTCTGCCATTCAATAATGTTAAATGCTGTAGAACCAGTGCGGCCAGGATTCAAGAACAAATAATCGTAATTGAGCAATGGTGGGTAATATCATGTACATGGCCAATCCCTTCCTCTTCTGTTTGCTATGCTAAAGCATAGCATGAGGTTTTCACACTGCTTGTTTAATGCACACAGAGCTGTTTTCTTGGGAACTGTGAATTGGTGAATAATTCAGGCCAGCAGCAGCATAAGCATAAAGGCGATTTCAGCATCCAGTTGGGTATCAATGACAGCTGACGTAATCTTTCACTCTTTGTCCCAGTGCAAACCTTTCCAGTTCGGCTCAAATTGATGTGTCTTTACTGAAATGTCTGAGACTCTATCTCTATGCAACTTGCTATTTTCTCACATTTCTTACTTAACCTGTAATAAGAATCAAATACAACCTTTGAAGGTGAAAATGTTGTTCTATACTCCGAATGCCTGTCATTTGGAAAACTCTGCATAAAACACATCGCTGCTGGATGAATGGCTTCCTTTCCATCCAGTGACAAACAGAACATGAGGAAAATGCAAAGTCTTCTCCATCAGAACGTGGCTTGTACAGAAGCCTTATTGTATTTAAGTGCCTTTACAACTGTGGGCCCTGACAAAGTCACAAAGGATATACAAGCTGTTCCTTACAGCTTCGTGCATCAGCTGTACATACAAAGAATGTTTTTGTCTGGGTAACACTCAGAGTGATCTATAATAGTGCTGTTCTCAGCTTTGGTGTGAGTGACATGCCTGTTAATGATCCTACAGGCTGAACCAGGGGTGGTCTGTCTGTCAGAAAACTCAGAAAACTTCAAATGGCTCTGAAGCTCCAGGGACAAGCTATCCTCCATAAAGTTGTGGGGAGGTTCTTCTGGAACGATTAACAGACAACAGATAACAGCTCACATCACTGCATGAGGGTGGACAAGCAGCTAAGACCTAAGGATCATTTTCCACAATCTGTGGCGAAGTTCAACGCTACTGCAACCGTAGCAAAAGGCAACACAACAGCTCACAAGCAGCCCATGGCCACTCCAGCACAACTCTCCTTCCACCAGGCTAAATCCTGCTCCCTTATCTAGTTCCAAAGTGGATGTCTCCACTTCCATTTGATGAAGTACTTGACTGAAAGAAATGATATACCCAACTCAATGCTCTTCTATAAAACATAAGCAACTTCTCCCCAGTATCATTTGAGACATATGCATCCAGACAATACCATAATTGAAAGGAAATGAAAAAATGCTACTGCGGGATGCATCAAGAAACTTTAACATCCCAGAGAGTAGATTAGCAAAGCTGGCATTATTTCAATTGGCACTGAGCTGACTCTGTCTAAAATTGATGTGGACCTTGGATAGGAAAGAAAATTTGGTTGTTTTGTTCCACATCCTGCAGAGGTCTCACAGAATCATAGAATCACAGAATCACAGAATGGCCAGGGTTGGAAGGGACCTCAAGGATCATGAATCTCCAACCCCCCTGCCACATGCAGGGCCACCAATCTCCACATTCAACACTAGACCAGGCTGCCCAGGGCCCCATCCAATCTGGCCTTGAACACCTCCAGGGACGGGGCATCCACAACCTCTCTGGGCAGCCTGTTCCAGCACCTCACCACTCTCTCTGTAAAGAATTTCCCCCTGACATCCTGCTTCTCATTTTGATCAGTTTTGCCACATTATGTTGGTTTCATTAACTGCAGATGAAATTCTGTTGGCTTGACCTTTGGAAAGAATCATCATGAGCAATGCCTGACCTTGCACTGAGATGCTGGAGCTTCCACCACAAAACTAGGCAGCCTTGACTATATAAGCTCTGCAGAAACTACTAGGAGCAATGAACTACCCAACTTTGGTCCAGATGGACACCAAGGCACCAGCAAAAATCCAGGAGCAAAGTGAGAGCTCTCACCTGATAGTGGTAGTGCTTCTCTGAACAGAAAGAGCCAAAAATATAAGAGAAGATTTGGCTACAGGAAAGACGAACTTATTGGGTATGCCATCACTCATTCACACACAGGAAAAGTATTCTGGAAAATGAATCACCTTACGCCCAGGCAGAATGCTTTAATTTCATTTGAAATGTTACATGGATGGATTTCCATAGCCAGGCATCCCCTATCTTCATCTTTACACGAGAATGGCTAGAAAAAAAGCTCTTTCTGATGGTGTTGGAGGCGTTAACCCTGAAGGTGACTTTGGATCATTTAAATCATCATACGGCTCTTTGTGATGGGAGATCTGTCAGTCTTATTGAAACCACCTGCTTTTGTTCTGAAAATTAAATGAATTTTAGATGTTGTAATCTTACTGAAATAGAAATTGATAAAATGCTCAGTGCCCGCATACTGCAGATAGACATCTGCGTGTATACAAAACATATATGCAAATTCATATCATCAAAATATGACAACTTATAATCTAAATGGAACCAAAGTTTAAGTCCTTAATAATTTAGGTGGAAATGTTGGTTTTGGAGAAAAGCATATATGTTCCTTTATGACACCTTTCCTGCCAGCAAATAAAACTTAAATAAAACTCCAAATGACTAAAAGTGTCATATTTGCAGAGTTGTTTTTCACTTTAACACCTATATGCAAGTACCTAAAGGTCAGTATAGCACTTCATATGCAAAACCGAAAAAGAAGTCTTTTTTTTTTTTTAATGTACAGTATAAATATGCTCCAGGGTTTAAATAATGAAGCAAACTTTGAACCGTCTTTGTTCTCCTGGAGGAATCCAAAAGGGGAAAAAAATTGGCTTTTGAGGTTGTAGGAAGTGTTGCTTTACGTTCTCCTGCAAAAACCATAATTCAATTATAAAAATGCTCAGGGCTTCAGAACAATTCAAAGGCTAGAAATGAGACAGAAGCTGTATTCCACTGAAATCCTAAGACATAGCAAACTTTCCTAGTAAATCTGACTTACACAGCTGTAGCTTTACAACAATTAGACACACCTAGAAGATCAAACCCAGATGCCAAGAAAATGTTCCCAGGACTGAAATGATAAACAGGCTGACATCATAGTCATTGATTTGTTTTTAAAATGCAAAAGCCTGTGCAAAAAGATCATGCTCTGATAAAAATCCCATCATTTGAGACACATAACTGTTTTCTATCAGTTGCTTCTTGGAGTGGCTGGAAAAACATGATCTGCAAAAGATAAAACTATTCCTACAAGCACAGTAAAAAGGACTACAGTGAATGAATTATAGAAAAAAAATATATCTGAATTTTCAAAAACATGTCATTAGTTATAGCAGTAAGATATATAGTTCCATCCCAGTCAAAGACAGGTTGTAAGTATATATGGATATGAAAGAAAATACTGGATGTGAATGATCTCAAATATTTCTCTTTTAGGAGTTTTCCCAAAGACAGAAACTGATCTGACCCAGATTTCATATTTCATTTTTTTACTAAATAAAATACAGTATATGAACATCCACATGGGATGAAATTTAGATCTCCAGAAACCAGAAAAGAATCTTATCAGAATGAGCAGTATGGTCTGTGAGAACAGGAAGAATAATATGTTATGATGAAATTTATATTAAATATATGTACATGGTGGGATTTCTTTGGGGGGAGAAGATTAGGAAAGACTTGTTAGACAGGAAATTCCCATTCATTGCCTTCCCCCCAATAAAAACTAGGTTCACTTCAAAGCACTAGTGCCCAGAATAGAACAAACTTATAAATCATGGAACATTTTTTGGAGAGGGTACTAAAACTGGTTAACTGTTTCTGTAGAATTAGTCTACTTTTCAGTTCTAAGATGATCCAATATACTCATTTCAAAGACTAGAATTCTTCATCATAGGCTTTTCTGTAAATTTTAAGTGCATCTAATCAATCCAAACAAAAACAAAGCACTTCTTTAAGTGTTCTCTGCTTTTCAACAGTTTAATTACGAATGATAAAAATATCTGCACACTCCAATAAATAAATAAGGGATAATGGTTACAGTATATTATAATAATACATGCTGAAATGTCAATTAAGAAGCACTATATTTATATTGAATATAAATATTTTATGTGAGCAAACAGGAAGAGAGTGTCTCAAGGTCATTGGATGAGTCTTCCAATTACATTAATACAAAAGTGGCAATAGAGAGGATGTGACATTTAAGCTAAACAAGTACTTTGAATGAGCCCAGTTAAATAAACTGTTTTGCAATGGATACTTCAGTGGGCTAATGCTGGGGTAATAAAGAAGGGCAATAACTTTTTTTTTTACAATATACAGAGCTCAATTATCTACTTTGCAGTTCTACTCTGTCTTTTTCCCAGAGGGTAAAGGGAAGAGCAGATTCAGTCACTGTTCATCCTGATGAAGAGGCTCATAAAATTTAAAGAGATTATTTGGCATTAATTCATAGTAAAGAATTACAACTGACAGACAACATAAGGGAAATGAGCTCAGAAGTCTTTCCTTGTACAATACTAGATGCTCCCATTGTTACCAAATGACTGTCTTGCAACAAAAAACAAAGTATGGGAATACGCGTAAGGAAGAAAGATTTTCACTGAGATAACAAAATAAAGTGAAATGATTCGATCATATGTTTACAGTGTACTACATTTTTTTCTATTAAAAATAAAAAACTTATTCCAAAAAATATTTGACAATATATATATTTCCCAGTGATTTCACTGTATGCCTTTGAAGTAAAAAGGGATCTTGATTTCCTCCTCTAGGACTCACAAACATGAGCCCTGACTTACAGAGGTGTATGATGTTGTGGTTCTGCCACATTTTGCAGACATCAGGAGCTTCCCTTTCTCACCTCAAATTCACAAACAGCCAGTCTGGACCTGTTCTCATACCTACCAAATTACTTACATAAATAACCAAACGGATGTAATTCAGAAGTATGTCAATTTGCCTGCAATCTAGACGCAGCATGACTCTAATTTTGTAAGCCAGCCTACTGAAACCCATTCTGTATGCCCATAGCCAACTGCTGGCCATTTGGGACTTGCTGCTGAACAGCCAGCCGTTAGTGAGCTGTGGAACTCATCGTCACAGCAAGCCAACATTACAGATGAGCTCAAGAACTGACTGTATGCACTCAGGCAAAAAATCAACCATGAGCTAGTACATATATAACTATAACATTACCTAGACTCTCCAATTCAGGAAGCCCCTCCATGACAGACCGCATAGCATGAAAAGAGCAATATTCCTCAGTACTGCTCCTTGCCTCACATTTTTTTACTAAGCACCTGCTCTTTTCCATTTCCAGGGTTTGATCAGTTTGCTAAACAGATCTCTGGCCCTAGCTGGTACACTTTTGCAGGTAAATAAGGACACAGAGGCCATATTCAGTAAAATCAGGATTAAAAGCCTGCACTTCCAGCTTCAAAACTGATAGAGGAGATGCCAGATAAATAGTGATTGTGCTTTGGGGATGGGGAACAGCAGGATTTGCTTTTCTCACTGTCTTATTTTGCCTTCTTTTATTCTTCTCTTATCTAAGTACTTAAAGAGGAACAGTATTTCCTGAGTAAAATTTCTATCCTCTTAATATTTATTTCATTTACTGAAAACTGATTTTGACAAAGCATTCATGCCATCTCTCAAAGCACTGTAAATCAGAAGTAGCACAACTGATGTCAATGACCCAGACCTACAAACTGAGCATAACAACGGATTTCACATATTTCCATTACAGCCTCAGAGTGCTGAGCCAAATGGTGCATTCCTGTGGCAATAGTCAGTAACTGAAGAGAATATGATTCACAGAAGCACCTAAGATAAAATAAGTCAGAAAAGATGTGAACTTACTTTTTTGACTAAAACCAAAGTTTTAAAATTCTGTGAATGAAAAAAAGAACAGTGCAAGTAAAAGCTACTGGGAAAAAATAAATTTATTTTTCAGAGAAAATGTCTTCTATGCTTCCCTCAGCAAAGCAGGGCAAGGCACCAACACACTGTTGATGAGAAGAGAACAGTTCTATTTTCTACAAGTCCTCAGCTTTCAGATTTGGTTTATTTCATTCTGAGTGAAAAGAAGGAACTGCATAGCAATTGTGCTGACTGATTTTGTCATTTGTGTGATTATGCCATTTGACTGAAAGCATTACTTTTGATTTTACCTCCTTTAACTCTGGAAGTGAATAGAGATGCAACTCGAGTTCTCAGAAGTCCTATAAATATCAAAACAGTTCTGAGAAACAGGGTTTGTTTCAGTAGAACAGCATAATTCTAAGAAGTATGTAGCTCAACTATAACTTCTTCTATAAGTGAAGATTCTATACCTGACAACAGATCGCTTTGCTTTGACAATGATTTGTTTCAAACACTTCTAATGAACATTTCAGAGAAGTAGGTCCCTTTTTCTGGCCCTACCCCTCGGCTTATTTTTGCCCTGTAAAATTGAATTTGCATGTTTCGGATGTGATTAAGAAATACCTATCTGCTATAAATAAACAGGCAGATGATATGACACAAACAAAAGCCAGGCCTGCCGAGTCCTAACAAGTCAAGGAGATGACATTGTTTGTACACGCTTGAAACCACAGAGCAACAAATGCTTCCAACCCAGCAAGCATTGCCATGCCTGCACAAACAAAACTAGGTATGTCCATATTTCTGATACGTTTCATCTACACTTTTCTATACCAGGCCACCATGGAAATTTACTTGATGTGTGGTTTGGGTGTCTGATCAAATGTTTCAAAATTAACTTCATGATGAAACTGAGATGGGTGTGGGTTCAAGATCTCTTATTAGGGAGTGATCCTTTGTAGTTCTCTGCAGATTACACCTTTGCTTTTCTTAACACACTTTCTGGCTGTGTAACATCAGAGCCTATAGAGTGAAGCAGACAGTTACTGGGAATGGAAACAGTGTGTGCACTTTGCAAGACCCTATTTCAAAACAAGATCTGACAAAATAATTTCAGTGGCTTCAGTGAGTTCATATCACAACAGTTAAGTTTGAACTTTGTCCTGTTTTCACTTTAATTAGGTATTTCTAAAAGTACATTTGACTACTCTGTGCCCTGGAGGAAGTAGTTCTCAGGCAGAAACAGCAACATACTTTTGAATTAAAATTTTCCATAATTTTCTAATACTTTTATAGTAAAATAATTTTACAGGTTCCTCACTGCTTTTATTGAAATGCCCAGTGTCAATTAAAAAAACACACTCCTTCTTTGTTAAGGAAATGATAAGTACTGTGACACCAAGTGACAAGTCAATGAGGTATATTAGGTATTTTTCCATTTAATTCTCTGCAGGATGTCTTTTGAAGGGAAGAGAACTGTGATTCAGTGAATAGTCTTTTGCCTGAGCATCCTTATTGCCGGCTGTTTTATGGAATGAGTTTTATAGAAAAAAGGGATTTAGTTTCTGATAAAAAGTAAAAACTCTTTGAGTTAGTGAGCAGAGAAGGAATTCCCAAAATGAAAACATGCAACAGCATGAACACCTGGAATTCCCAAATGCTGTGTTAAGGGACAGAGCACTCTGTTTTATAACACCGTTGTTACCATTCTTTGTGAATTTTATGGAAAGCTGAAAGCGCCAAGCTTAGTGATACTCACGTTCAGCAAGAACTTCAGGAGGCACGTGCTGTTCAGACTGTGAGCTTGACAGCTGACACATCTAGTCAGATTTAAAGAGATGAAATAATCAGAAATCCTTTAAGAAAAAAAATTATTCTTTTGTTCTTGTATCCTAGCATTCCAACCGGTCAAGATAACTTTGTTATCTTCCATTTTAGAACTCTGGGAATCTTAATTTCTCAAATCCAGTTACAGTATACGAAATGGTCAGCAGAGTGAGAATCACACCAGTAAGTAGAAGGTCAATCTGTAGTGCTAAACCTCAGAAAGAATGGACACCAGTACCTGTATTCCACAGAGAAATCAGTTTAGTGACATGGCTGACGATGGGCAACACCAAATCATCAAAGACAGTAACGAAACTGACAAACAGGCATAGCTTTTTCTCAAGGTCTGCTGACAAGGTGAAATCTGGAGGTTTGCCAGGAAAGCAGGATGGGCCACTGTTGTTTAGTACAAGATGTTAATTGAAGATTACATCTTCATGCAATTTGAAGGTGAACATGTGTTTACCTATACAGGATGGCCATGGGATTCTTGAGTAGCCTCTTTCAACACTCCTAATTAATACTTCTAAAATGTTTTGATGAGAAAAAAGCAAAACATGCTTATAGGGCTAAATTTAGACATAAGCTTTTCTTTGTCACTGGATTTGTATTTGGCACATTTGAAATAGAAACAATATTAGAATAGAGTGTAAACATGCTGCTGTGATGACTAACCATAAGGCTTTTTTTGAAAACTGGTTCCAGGTGTCCCAGGGCACATGAAACTTCACAAATACCTGTTATTTGCTGAAAGTATTTGTTTCATCTTTAAAAAATAGCATCAGAAACTTTCATTTTTCCATTTATCTTCCTTTGATTATGACTTTCCAGACATGCAGCTCTTTCCCTACCCACTTAATGTTACTTAATGTTACCATAAGACCCAAACAAAATGAAAGAAGCATATATAAATGTGAACCAAAACCAGTGACGAACAGTGGAAACACTGAGGTCATCAAACAGGACACTAAATCCTGCATGTTCTCCTGACCTGATAGGATTATTATCTCCAGAGACCAGAAAGACAGCCAACCTCAATGCTCCTTGAATAGTGATCATTCTATTGGAGATGCTCACCAGGGTGATAACCACATTCAGCACTTGTACTTATTTGCTGACTTTTAACTGTGTGAAAATCAAGTTCTAGTTTCAGCTAAACTCACTCTCCTGCAGACATCCCTTTGTATGAGTGGAACTGATTGTTAATGCCACACAAAGCATCCATCAGGATCAGTGCACAGAACCTAGAAACAGTACACAGACCAAGGTAGTCACAGGTAAACACATTAACCAGTTCTGACTTTATGATGTCGTTAAGCTTAAGAAAGAATGAAGAAATTGTAGGTGGTATTTACTCGTATATTGCAATCAACTGCATGGTTGATATTGACCCACCTAATTATATGACGAATATTCCTGCAACTGATGAACCAGTATCATCCACTAAGACGGACAATGAAGAACTGGATTTTTGCCACTGAATTTCACAGAAGCAGAGCTGGATCTTCCAAAAGCACTGCTCAGTTGCTGAGGTTTTTTGATCTCTCATTTTATGACAGCACATGCAGCATTCAAAGATGAGGTTTTCACAAGATGAGACAGCTCCAAACTGTGAAAAGAACAGGAAGTTCCCTCCCCATGCTGTTGTGGAAATGGCTGGATGTGGAAATGCAAAGGCATGTTGAACCACAAGGAAGTGCTGAGCTGCAAGAAATACTTCAGTTAAAAGTAATCACGAGTATCACCATAGAGTAAATTTCCAAATCAATATCTACACTCATCAAAAGTCACCTTAATTGCCCATTTTGGTTCTTTTATTAGATTACTTCAAGCCCAGGAACTTGGCCTTGATTTATAATCCAATCCACTTGTCATTAATAGTGAATCTGAAAATATATTTGCAAAATGAAAGAGTCAATTGGATACAGAAGGCAAGCTGCCAAAAGGCAGCAAGTTATTAATTCTAAGCAGAATTTGGTCTGATCTGATATTGAGCAAGCTGACTCACTAGTTTCCAAGGATGCAAGGAAGATAGAGAATCATCATATTTGTATCAGCAAGTGATGAAAGTATTTTTGTACCCTAATTCTGTTTCACGCTATTTGTCAAAGCTTCACCCATCTGGGACAACTCAACTCATTCATCACGGGATTTAAAAGTGGCTCTTAATATTGACTTGCAGAAGATTGCATGTAATCATAATTTCTTTTTACTAGCCATTAGAGTCGTATAGGGGTACATTTCCTTACAGCACTCATACAATTTCAGGACATATCTGCTCTGGGTAACAAAAAGACAAGGCAGAGTTTCTTGAACCAGTGCAAACCTCTGCCTGGGAAGCCCTTATGGGCTCCTCTGTGGAAGCTGTATGTTGGATCCAGAAATAACATAAGGTTAGACTAGACTAAATATTTTGGGCCTGAAATATTTAACAAGTTTCTTGAAAACAACGGAGCTCCTGCTCCTGAAGATTGACTTTGGTGTGCATCACAGAGGTTCCTATGCTATGGGCATTTTCAGCTGTGTTGGCTCCATAAATTAGTGCAGCTTTATTACCGATCATTTTAGCACAAATGATAGCTTCACTTTGCAACTTTCATCTTAGAATCAGGCCCTACTCATCAAGATTGATTGTGACAACCTGAGTTTAAGCACTTGGCTAATTGTTGTCCAGAACCCTGCTGAGTTTCATTTTCTTTTTTTTGTTTTAAATTTAATTCTTTTTTTTTTTTTTTGAAAGAGTATTAAATTCAGTCAGATTAGTCTTCCCTAGCAAAAATGTGACAGAACCCAAAAAGTAGTTCCAGTGCTACCTACACTTTTGTTAGTAGAAAAAAAGAATACCTTTCAAGTCATATATTTATATATGTAAATTAGAATCCAATCACAGTCTTTTTTGTTTCAAGTTTCAGATTTAATCCCTGAACAATTTAAAACAGCTAATGTTTGTACTATTTCTTTAACCATACACAGATTTTTGCCACCTGTGAGTGGAGAAAATACATTCATAATTTCCTCTACCTTAAGTAGAAGAATTAAATAGTAGGTACTAATGGCTATATCTTCTTTAAAATGCATTTGCTTTTTAATTGAATATATTTGATGATTCGAAAAAAATAGATTTCTTGTTCTAAAGAAGCAAATAGTTTAGAGGTACAGCCAGAACCAACGAGAGGCACAGAAGGTAAGACTTCCAGCATAAGGACCTTGAGAGAAAGAGAGAATCTGTAGTATTGAGAAAGACAGTGATGATAAATAAAATAAGTTCTGTTCCTGGGAAATCTTCTCAAGTATAGACTGCAGTAACATGAAAACACAATAAACAAAAATTAACTGTCATTTACCTTATAATTCATGTTTTTCTGTTTCTTTTTTCTTAGCACTCATTTTCTTTCAATCTCTCATATTCTCCATTATCTCTTCCACTCATTTTTCTTTTCCTTGTGCATTCCTATATGGTGTTCTCTTCTGCCCACCACTATCCTATAGGAGACACTTAGGTAGTGCTAATGGCCTTCCAAACAGTGTTATTAGGCTGCAGGATGAACACTTCACAGGGCAGCAGAGTTGCTCTCTGACACTCTACTGCTCCCCAAGCTCTGCAGTGCTGAGGTGCACACAGGCAACAGAGTAGTTGATACCTACTCTCATTGAACTGAAGCTTTCTGCTGCTTCTGGGATAACTGGACTTCAATATGGATGATCTTTAATGCTCTCTGCACTATTCCTTTTATGGGATCATGGAGGTGGAGCATGAAACAACCAGAATGCACAAAACAAGGATCATTTCCATAGCCACAGTGACAACCAGACTTGCTTAATGATTAGAGGAGCCAAAAGGAGCTTAATCTTTACAAAAAAGGAGAATCTCTAACATGCTTTTTATCTCATTCTTTCCTGTTCAGCTCTTTTAATGATTTTCTTGCAGCTGCTGCTGAGTGATGTTGTTTGTGGAAGAAGAATGCAAACAGTGCTGGTCTGTGGACACAAGGAGGCTAAATCAGTTTGCCTTTCTTTGATCACTCTCTGGATAGAGACAGATTCCCATGCATGATCAAGCTTTTGCTAGCCAAGGAGTGGTATTTCTGACAGATAACAAGCAACTTCTTGTCTCTCTTCTTAGCTACGTGGTAAAGGCTAAGAAATAGTCCTGTGTTAATGAGGAAGAAAACAAGGGATTAAAAATGATCTTTTTTTTTTCCTGAGGTTAAATGACTCCTCCAACTGAATTAATTCTGTTGACTTTCTCCTTACTATGATACTGCTTTCCATACTTGACAGTCTTCCCTTAGGCTTTAAAGTTAAAGACTAGAAGTTATTTTCCAAAATCTCCATGTACATAGGTACATTTCCACTCCCCATTTCATTCTGCCTAACCCAATGGGCAAGACAAAATGAGCTATTTATTGGCTCCCTTTCTTTTTATCCAGGAGTACCATATAATTATCTGGATCTAAATCCCAACTTGTTTATAATTTGAGTCTGTTCCTTTCTGGGGCTCAGTTCCAATTTGGGCTGCATGCCAACCCTAAGACACAGGAGCAGCCCAACTGCATGTGAAGCCAGAATGATGCTAAACTTTCCGTAGCAGGTATTTGAGGACCTGCAGAGCTTCAGTCTAAGGCACAGCAGCAGAAATTCAGCCCACAAAAAAGTGGGCAAGGAGTGAACTGTATCATTTAGAAGTATCAGTTATTTTGTCCACTGCTTGAAGTGCCCTTCCACACCTAATTGTCACTTGCAGAATATAGCACAATCAATGTGTGTTCTTCAGGAAAAGTCTACTGGGAGGGTGAGAGACATAGGGAAGTGTAATCTACCTTGCCTCTCCTTGATGGAGTCCTGATAGATATTTGTTACGAACCCCTGATGGTAGGACCCTATAATAATTGGCATTTGATTTTGGAGTAAGAAAATCTCATGAAGAAGATACTTCACTGAAAACAAAGATTTTGTTAAAGCCAGTAGAATAGTGTGCAGGTAGTCCTTCTCTGCCTGCCCTTTAGCTGCGGGTCACAGCACAGCTGCCTGCTGTTTAATTCACTGCCTCCTACACAGACCTTGTGTGCCTTCTTCGTGTATGCAGAGCCAAGCAGCAGACTCATTAGCCTTCCCTACAACATCAGCCCAGAGGAGTAAGATGCATCTGTGGAGGGCATACAACACAGGATCCATGCATGCATCACCAAATATTCCCAGAAGCTGAGAGCAAAATGTTGCTTCCCTGAACAGTAGATTTCTACCCATATAAACAATTTCATCATCTATTTTGAAATGGAGAAGGAGATACTGATCTCAGGATCTGTGGATATGTGTGTTAAAATAGTATCAATAAGGAATTACATATTTGGTGTAGGTCCCTCAGTAGGCCTGCAGATAAGACAAAACTGTGAGGATGGTCAAGAAGCTGTGGTGCAGTGCTATGCCCCTTTCATACTGGAGGAATGGGCCAAAAGGATTCTTGCGAAGTTCAGCCAAGAAATGTGAAGACCTCCATATGTGTTGGTACAGGCTGGGGACTCTGGTGCTACAGCTTTGCAGAAAAGTACCTGGGGCTTCTAATGGGCAGCAAGTTGAATATGAGTCAGCAGTATGCACTTCTAGCAATGAAAGCTGTGTACTGAGCTTCTTTAACAGGAGCATCACCATTAGATTAGGGGAAACTTTTGTTTCCCTCTGTTTGCCACTCATGAGGAGCAGAAAAGACAAGTAAGGCTCCAGTAACAGCCTTCAACTATCTAAGGAGGGCAATATAGGAGAAGATTATAGAAAAGATGTCTAAACTCTTCTCAGAGGTGTGCAAGCAAAGGGCAGAGGATGATTATTACAAGCAAGTGAAATTCCAGCTGTTATAAGGAAAAAGTTCTTCATCATAATAGCAGTTAAACACTGGGACAGATTGTCCAGTCTTCATGGAATCTCCACCTTTGGATATTTTCAAAATTTGACTGGAGAACACCTTGAGTAATCTGATAGAACTCTGCAGATAGCTCTGCCCTCAAAAGGGGTCTGGATTAGCAACCTCCAGAGATCACTCCTATGCGAGAGTTTTCAATGATTTTTTACAATACATATAAAATGACAGCATCCAGAATGCTGTTACAGAGTACAGAGATGGTGAATGTTTGGACTGTGGTGGATTTAAGTAATGTAAGAAGAGGGATGCTCTTATTTTACTGCAAAAACCAAACCTTTGAATGATCTCTGAAGTATTAACAATCATCTTTAGGATCTTCTTCACAAATGGATGCCATTTTATACTTCTGCATGCACGCTGGAAATGACTTTGCAAGAGAATTACTCCTAGAAATGACTACTTCAGCCCATGAGCCAGCAGTGTGCCTGCGTGGCCAAGAAGGCCAAGGGTATCCTGGAGTGCATTAAAAAGAACCAGAATGTGGTCAGAATGTTGAAGGAGGTGATCTTCCCCCTCTACCCTTCCCTGGCGAGGCCACACCTGGAATACTGTGGAATACCAGGTCTGGACTCCCCCGTTCAAGAAAGAAAGGGAACTACTGAGTCCAGCTAAGGGCTACAAAGATGACTGGGGCTGAAATATCTCTCTTATGAGGGAAGTCTGAGAGATCCGGGAGTGTTCAGCCTGGAGAACAGAAAACTGAGAGGATAAATAAATAAATATATATGTAATATGTATATATTATAAGTGTCTAAAGGGGAGGGGGCGAGGTGTCAAATGGATGGGGCCAGACTCTTTTTGGTAGTGCCCAGTGACAGGAAAAGGGGCAACAGGCACAACTAGAACACAGGAAGTTCCATGTGAACATGAGAAAAGCCTTCTCTAAGGTTGACAGAGCATTGGAACAGGCTGCTCAGAGATGCTGTGGAGTCTCCTTCTCTGGAGATATTCAAAATCCCAGATGCTTTCCTGTGTGACCTGCTGTAGAGAACCTACTTTAGCAGGGGGCTGGACAAGATGATCTCCAGAGGTCCCTTACAACTGCCACGATTCTGTGATGCTTTGATGTGAAATAGAATGCTGCATTTTATAGTGTTCTTGGGTCACTATCGCATTTGTCACGAGTACATTTAGTAACTTTCTTAAAAGTTCATGAAGCCATGAGATTTGGGGAGAATTTCAGTTTTTGTTTTCAAGAAAAAGCTGTGGGAAAAGTAGTGCAAAAGTGTCAGGAAAGGCATCTAATTTCCTAGGAGATGAGCAAAAAGACCTCAGACTATTTAAAAACCAAAAGTAATGCAGGATTTTCAAAACAGTCTGATGACTTTATGAAGCCTGGCTTGTTATTGTGAGATGCCTGTGGTGAGTCATTGGCTTGTTATTGTGAGATGCCTGTGGTCAGTCATGTCGTACAGAGAATACATCTGAACAACATTCTTTTCAGTATTTTGGGAATGAGCTACTAGAATCCTTCTTATCTCCACAGCATAAGGAATCAACCTCCCAGAGCTGTGAGGGTGTAGTCCAGAGTAGAGTCAGTAAACACAGGTTCACTTCCAGTGCTTAGGAGCCCAGTGTTTGTATCAAAGCAACTAAGACATTTGAGAAAGGTCACTTAAGATTTAACAAAGCCAGGAATACAGCAAGAATCACTGATTTCTGCTTGAGAAAGCAAGGGCCCTTATGGCACTTATCACTTGTGCAGCTCGGACAGGAGCTGCTGACCTAGAAGGATTTTGTTCCTAGCACTGAGTGCTTCAGTAGGCAGACAAGAGGGAAGAGAGAATGAATTAAAGTGCTGTGGACAAAAAATTGAGCTGATGAAACACTTTCTGAAGATGGCAGGATATTTTCTACTGCCCTCTTTTTTCCCGTGATATAAAAAAAAAAAAAAAAAAGGAAAAAGCTTTCCTGAGCAGCCTTGAGATTAACACAGTATTTAAATCCATTTAATTAGTGTGATGAATTACACGCCTTCCACTGATCTCTTTGTTCTGATTTGCCTTGAAGTACTAATAGGCTGTTCATTTTGCCTTTTAAAAGTACCAAGTTTGAAGTAGGTTCCTGTTTACTTATGCTAATAACTAATCACAGGATCAAAATGAGCTGTACTTGACTAATTGACCAGTTTGTTTTACTGTCCTCCGTGGCAAAGCTGATAAACTTTTCTGACAGCATGCAAATCAGACTGCTATCTTGCAAGAGAGGACTGCACTGTAGAAATGCAAAAGGAGCAGGCAAGCTCTGGTTATTAGCTAGGAAAGATAGCAACCGCTTGGGGACAAGGAGCTCCCTTTAGCTGGAAATAGCAGACCCGGGAGGGGGACGGGATTTAATGAGCTGTGAGAACAAGAGACCTGCAGTGTAATTAACTCCCAGAAGATCTCATTGAGGGTTCAGCAGAACATCCGCTCAGCGGTGCTTCTACCTTCTCTGGAATTAAAGTTTAATTTGGTGTCAAAGGGCAAAGGAAAGACCTGCATTATCAAGCATAGAAATCAATGAACTGTGTGAAGGAAAAGGTCACTCCCCCATCTTTGCAGCACAGAATGTTTGAAGAAAAAGGTGAAAATATAAAACAACTCAACACTTTCTCATCAGTGCTGGGAGAGGAAGTGGTGGAGGTTTTACCCCACAGGTTTGTCACTACCTCTCTTTCAATAGGGAATCTCAATTTTCATGGAAAAGGGTGATGAATACTAATGGATTCAAGTCAGATTTTTTTTCTGTACCTAGTCACCATTGATGTTTCTGAAGAGTTCTTGCAGGAATTGTTACCTGGTTTATCTCAGATATGCATCAGGTAAAATTAACATTTCCATTCATAGTGGCCTCAGCCTTTTCAAGACACTATAGTTAACTGCATTTTTCTTGTGTAACAGGGCCACATATCCACTCTGCTACACACATGTGTAAGAATACCAACAATAATCAGTGCCAAAGGACTTACATTGCCCTGCTATATGGCAAATGAAACATTTTCAATGCAGAATCTTTCCTGAGTGATGACTAGTGGCCTAAAACAACACAGAACATTAGTAGCACTCTGGTAGCCACAAGACCTTTTTATGACATACAGCTTTCCCCAGAACAGCAGAGCCCTCTCCCTGGGCAAGCACCATGTTAAGAATGGCAGAACTTCACCATGTCAAACCTGTCCCTCTCCAAGTCTGTCCCTTGCCTCCATTCGATAATATCACTCTTCAAGTGAATCAAATCTTTGCTCTCCCTCTGCCGTTTGCCTCCAGCTGCCCATCAGTCCCAACCTCTGCTGTATCCACTGCTGAAATCTGTCATTCTGTCCCAGTAACTGCTTTTTTCTGAACACAGTGGGGACACTCCTACCATCATAATCAAAGCATCTGGAAATTAATAAGAATTTTTATTCCTTTTCAGAGTAAGTGGGACAAACCCATGCGAAACAAATGAGTAGTCATTCTCTCCCAGCCTGACTCCATAGGCAGGTTGCTCTTGGGAAACAACACCATCTCTGACCACACAGTTAATGACTTAAGTAACATCTGCGTGGAGTTACTTCACTGGTTACCTCTCAGGAGGGCAAGTGGTCAACATTCCCCCATACACACAAACAGTGCTCTCGATATCAATTAAACACTGAGCTCTTGCTGATCATTTTGCTGATACAAAGGTGCTCTTGTTGGCAGAACATTATGTTTGTTTCATTCTGCAAATGAGGCTGGTGCTATCTTTGCACATATGTAGAATGCAGAAAGCATAGCTTGCTGTTTAACCCAGAGAACATCTCATAGTCTTTTTGTAGCAGAAAGTTTTCCTGAAGTGTTTCTACTTTCCAATTTCAAGCATTTTGTCATATTCAGAGAAAAGTAGCAATCCTAAAGGAGAAAGCTTTCTTCTGTGCACAGGGATTTTCCTGAGCTGAAACTGTTAGCTTCAGCAGACCAGCTTGCAGGCTGCCCACAGCTGTACTCAGCATTGGGTATACTTTCAACTACTTTCAATTGAATTTCATCTTCACCAGCACACATTCATTGCCTTTCCTTTCACACTTGCATTATCACCATGCAAGCATCCACCATGCCAATCATTTTAGAGTCACAACTGAATGTCTCAGTACTTAGCTTACTTGCTCAGCACTAGGCTTGAACAGACATTCTACTTCTGTCTGCCAGATCATATTGCTCTTCTGTGCAATAATAAGTTTAGCTATCCTATGGAAATTTTATGTCAGATGCCTAAATTAAAGATGTTTCTGCCCATCCTTCGTAGAACACAGTGTAGCATAGGGTAATAGCATGTAGCATATAGCAATGGACTCTGGCTCTCTCTAATTTCCCCCATGAGTCAGTAGGTTGTACACCTCACATACTTCTATAATAGAAAGGTGAACCACCTCACTCTGCCCAGTCACTGAGTTCAGGTGAGAATGGCTCCTGCTCTTGTGAAGGTACATTTGCCAGTTGATAAAGTCAAACTTTTCTATAAGACTGCAGCAGAGCAAACCACATCACTTCAGCTGCAGCTAATTGTGGTTCATCAAACAGTCCCTTGGAGAAACAGTGGAAACATTATCTGAATTACTTTTAGAATTAAGCCATTGATTTCTATTCATCTGTGTAGTAAAGTCAGAATTAACCTCACAGAAATAAACTATTTGTGATGCAACTCCTACATATTAAAAAAATTAGGAGCTTTTGATACATGGTTTTGATGGATTTTACATTATTTGGGACTAGATGTGGACTTCATAATTACTCTACTATAGATAGTCTAATGTTGTTGGTTTTCATATGTTATTTGAAAGTTTCCATGGTTATTCAGATTAATTCTTTCAATACAAAAATACAAAAGCCATTCTCAAGCCTTTGTACAATGACCATTTCACACAGGAAACCATCATCTTACAGAAAATCTCTGCTGCTATTCCAGCTTCCTTGCAAAATTCTTCATACAAATTTCACTGCACAGAGGGGATGTCAGTCTTGTTTAATTTTTTTATTTTTTTATTTTTGTGAATAAGCCACAGATTAGTAGCAGAAGCACTCTCTAACCTCCAAGCACATTTATCTATCAGAAATACATTTTCACTTTCTTAAAACAGCTGTAGAGAAATTTTAACATTCCAGTTCAATACACAGTGTCTGCCAATAGATTTCCGTAAACTTACAGAAGAAATTAATTTGAATACACAAAGAATTTGGCCAAAAGCAACAAATCATACAGCTAAGTTTCATGTCTACTTCACAAAATAAAGGAAGTTTTAAAGATGCTTCTGTTTGACAAGTCTGAACAACTGCTCTTCTGTTGAAAGTGACTACTGTGTGAAATAGAGCTAAAATTGTAATAGAAAGAGACATTTTTGTTAACATTCATCCAAAATGCCTACATTACCACAAGTTTTCTTGATGGCTTTTATAATCTTCTCTATTTGCTTTCTGCACTATTTAGACTAGCAAGACCTAATTCACAAGAGTATTTCCAGAAAGTCTTATGAGTTAACATGCGTTAGAAGTTTGCAGACCTGCCTCCACAGCAGAATTACAGAGCCAGACAGTCCATTTGTAAAAGCTTTACCACATGGCTTCAGTGACCAACATCCTGCACTAACAATGAGAAACCAGCAGTACACAGAACAATCTCATCAAATTGCCCAGAGAGGTAAAATGAACCTGCAGCAATTACTCCTTATGTATTTTGGAGTATTATTTTTTTCAAATTCCTTATACAGTTATTTTGCACGCAGAAAAAATGGGCAAAATACCAATGAAGGGGAAAAAGAACATCTTATGTTACAATGGGGGCAGTCAGTTGTTGAGAGATATATGGCAGATCTGAGTTGCTTTCTATCATTTGTTTGGGCCCCTGCTATATGCTGGAAAATTTTAATTCCTTATCTAGAAATTTAAGCTACAGCTTTCTTAACTTTTGAATTTTTCTGCAGTGAAACTAGATCTTGTAGGGTGCTGCGAAGTGTCAAATGCCCCAAACCTCAGAGAACAGAATTATGCTCCACTCCCAAGTGGATCTCAAGCTGGAGAAGATTGATTTGAATGATAATGTAAAATTCTGCATACAAACAGAAATCTTTGCTTGAAGCTAATGGCAGAAGCATTGCTAGAAAATTCTCTGTGCCCAGAGAAGAAAGGGAACAGTACTCTTGCTCCGGCCAGCCCAACCAGAAGTATGCCTCAGTGGCACTCTGAGTCGTTTCTTTGACCTCATGACTTTTTTGGGTCCTTTATTTGCTCTTATGTCTTTTTAAATATTTCTTATAGGCATGTATTCGGTGGACCAGTAGAGAAAGAAGGCACATACATGCTCTGTTTGTGCAATTTATTCCCTTATAAAAGATAGGCATAACGATCCCAGAACTCTACTGATGGGCAGAGGCTGTGTACTGAGCCTGCCCATTACCCTGTGCAAGTGGGTAGAATTAACACAAGATGCAACATCAATACTAAGGCAATAGAGGAATTGCTTGTGCTGCTGGTGTTAACATTAAAAAAAGGTGACCTCTGTCAGGAGGGACACAGAAGGCTGCCTAGAACTGGGGGGTACTAGTTTTGGGCATCACGGATGCGTTTCCTCGACTGGCATGAAACACCTACACAGAACGCTGCAGACTCAGACTGAATGCAGCTGATTGAGAAATACAGAATCCCAAATACTTTGAGACACATCTTTAGGGCCTACAACAGAGTGCACAGTCATTAAGTCCTTTTGTTTATTCATGGGCTTTGTTACTGTATCAGCTGAATCCCATTTGAGAAACTGGTCCACAAAGCAAGATGAACTAGTACAGCAAGATCACTGGAAGCACTGCTGAGGTCAGATATCTCTAGTTTCTTGCAATTTTCAGAGATCAGATGTGGTGTGCAGCAGCGCTGAGGTGCAGGTTTGTAGACGGTTGTTACTTCTCTGCAGAGATGTCTCTGCTTTCATTGCGTCTAACTGTATTGCAACCTATGTGTTACAAATGATCAAGTGGCCAAGAGCCTTAGGAAAATCTCAGGTAAAAAACAATTCCAGGGAAGGCATTGTGGTATAAAATCTTTACAGTGCAGCAGTCAGATTCACTGTGAAAACAGTGGCCATAATGAACAATGAAGCTCCAAATTTATCCATTTGTTACATATTGCAGGTATTAGCATACCAAAAATGTTTTCACAGCTTCAAGGAAGTGCTGGTTTCTAAATAAAAATGTTTTCATCGACAATTATCACAATCATTCTGAGAAGTTCTCAGAATCTGGAATAATTGGTGTAACTAATAAGGCCTGGCCATAGCCGAAACATTGATGTATAAAAGGACGAGACTTAGTTCTGTCATCTGAGGACTACATTATTTACTATGGTTGGAAGTAGGTCAAGTGCCCTCAGGAAATAGCTGTTTGGTTCTCACTGAGAAGTAACCTGATACTCACACATCTTCAGCCTTATTAAAACTTCGGTGTAAGGCAAAGCTGAGGATATCAGCTCAGTTTCTTGTTTCATTGAACAGACAAGGAGTGAGGTTTGAAAGGAAATAGTTTATTATTTTCAAGCAGATGCTTGTGCAAATCAAACTGTGAATGTATCACATGCAGACATGTTTGGTTTCCCAGCAGCCTCTACAAGACCTATGCTCTGAGGAAATAGCAGATCTGCTAGAAAATTGATTTTGCAAGGTGCTGTGAATGACAAGGCCGAGCAAAAGCTTAAGTGTGTGGTGTGTGCTTAATTTAAATGGCATGAGTATTCCTTACTTTTTTTTTTTTTTTTTCTCCAGTAGAAGCATTTGTTTATCTGTTTGGCTCAGGATGGGAAGAGATAAAGGGCATAAGGAGAAATATCCCTGCATGCTAATAGGAATGGGGAGTAACACAGAGGTATCTACAAAAAGATTTTCAGGAGTGGCTGTGTGTTGGGCCATAGTGTTTTGCTTCTCCATCCAAAAGTGACATTGTCTGCTCAGCACATACTCTTTCCTGAGCCCTGTTATTAATTACATTAATTTTTAGTTCTACAATGCTTGCTTTTCCTTGGGGAGAGGATTATGTAACTCCAGTGTGCATTTCATGAGAGGATTGAAAACTGGGCTAGATGGGCTGCATGCAATAATTTTTTGACTTGTCAAGGGGAGTGATGTGGTCTCTGTTATACAGGTTCCAAATGAAGACACATCTTGATGTCTGATTTGGCACAGAACTCACATGATGCTTATGGGAAAAGAAAGTCCTGCAAGAAAAAACACATGAAGCATATCCTTCAAAAGTTTCATTCAATTTTTAATTATTGGAGAACATGAACATTGTACTAAAACTTAGCTAAGGTAGGAAAGACAGGTAGGCAAAGTAAGAAGTATAGCAATTCCCACTTTCCCATAGCACTTTCCCTGTCTTCCTTGCTTGTCTTGATCTGAATCCTTTCTCCAATCCATTTAGGAAAATTTGGAGTCCTGCCTGTTGCCCATTTAGACCCTGGCACGCTATATGAAGGCTACCATGAGGATGCCAAATGGCATTTGTGGTTGACATCTTCCACCTCACCCATTCAAATCAGCAGTCCTGACCAGAGGAGGAAGGTCTCCACAGATGTCAGCTAGAGTCAGCCAGTGGGGATCCCCAGAGCAGGAAGCTCTAACATGGTTCAGCCTACTCAAGAAATCTTGACATTTTTTGTGAAATCCTAGCAACTTAACTCACTCAAAGCCTAGCTCATTGAATATGGCGATTTCCATCAGATAGCCCCATTACACAAGGTTCTCATGCTGAACCAGAGAAACATGCCAACACTTGAGAAGAGTTACTACAAGGTTACAGGTAGAGAGTTCTTGACTCCAACTCTGTCCTTTAAATACACCTGTTTCAGTATGAGGGCTTTTTTTTTTTTTTTTTTTTTTTTTTTTTTTTTTGTCAAGGAACATCTGAAGGGGAAAAAAAAAAAAAGAAAACCTAACATGTTTTCAAAATAGACTGTCAAAGCCTTGTATGTGTCCTGAAGTGCCAAGCCAAGAAACGATCCTTAGCAGGTTTTGATAGAAACAATTAGCATTTTAACTTTACCTTTTCTTTCAGACAGCTATGAAAAGATTGTCAAAAATTACTATAGTAGCATTCACTGGTGCTGACTCAGTCCTGTTCATTCTGAACCTTCATCAGCACAGGCTTGTGCTAGACAGGGCAGCCTGAAAAACTCAAGGAGACTTTCTCTCCAATCTGATATTCCTAATGGCAGGAGGAAAATTCAACAGTGACATGAAAGCAGGCCAGGTCAAATAGCACATCAAATAGCCTGATTTCCTGCAATAAATTCTTTCCCCATGTTAATAAAAGATATTTTCATGTTGTTGTTAGTTTTGCCTGCAGCTGGTTTACTTCATTTACTCCCAAGGAATCTTATGAATCAGAGAGGTTTTCCTCTTGAGCCAAGGTCAAGAAATGCCAAAGGAAGAGTGGGATAATCACGTTGCCTAGCTCATTCCTCACCCTTTCATAACCTTTGAAAAGTTTGAGGGAAATTACATCCATTTCAACGGTTAGAGACAGAACCTCCTCATACTTGCTGTGGTACAAATCAGGAATATATTGGGGAATTTAGGTCAGCTATGCTGATGTGTGAGGAGAGTCAGGACTTCTGCTTAGCCTTTCTGTTCTTTAGATTATTTATGCCCTGAAGAAATGAAGAAAATGCGCAACACATTTCTAACTCCCAGTTTAAAATTAAGCTCACTAAGTCAACCACAGCTGGAAGATAAGTATCACATTCTCCATAGGGCAGTATTACTCAGTAATAAATCAAACCACAAAGAACAGTGACATTTCCTTTTTTTTTCTTTTTTTCCTTTAGAGCCTGAAAACTCTTTTCTATAACAGTTGCAGTCTCTGTCTCTTAATCAACTTACGTGTTATTGAGTTCCACTGATATCCAGATAAACAGTCTTTAGTGAGTTACCTAGGTACCTACATCCAGATAGACTTGTTGTCACTGGTAGAATTAATACCTACTTTAACCACTCAAGTAGGCACATTTGTTTTATTGCATAAAATGGCTGATTCTCAAATCTAGAGTTTGTTATGTCTGACTTTGTTACAGCCACCAGTGCCAGTCTTATCTCCATGAAACAGGTCCCCACTGAAATGTATTGTAAGGAACAGCATCCCTTTGTGCTTGTGAAACTGATGTCACATCCACTGTATTGTAATTTCCTGTTGGAGATTCATAACTCTTCTCATAATTTTGAAGGGACACAACATCTGTAGCACCCTGCAGTGACAATCTTCTTGATTATTCTATATGGGAATTATTCTTCTGCAGGTGTCTAATTTCTGTAGCCATCATGTTTTGGCATAGTATTACAGTGGGAAGGAAACTGATACAAATCTGAGCTTTGAGGGCTAATGACACACCAGACAGACAGAATGACAATAGCAGGACTTTTCTCTAAGAACGCTTTGCCATCAGATCACAAAATTCAGATTTGGGGATAGACAGGGTGAGTATGGTAACTTGGTTCAAATATCCAGTGGTGCAGGGAATATGAGAAAAGGATTCTTGTTCTAATAGTGGGACCCTGCTAATCTGAGCATCTCATCTCATTAGCTCAATCGAAGTGTACAAGAAGCTGCTAGTACAGACACATGTTCTTCATACATACAGTAATGTTGATGTTATACCTGAAAATAAGTAGTTTAAAAAAAAAAAAAAAGATTTTAACTAGCAGTTCTAAAACATGTGAACTGAACATAAACATTTGCAGCAGTAATATCCACAGGAACAGTAGAGGAATCAGTTTAATCAGCACTCAGCTAAGCCACTCTGATTAACAGGATCCGGGAGCCTGACTCTGCAATACAATGAGCTGCCCTGGCAAGCAAACAGGAAGTTTGGATTAAGGTATGGGACGCCACTTAGGCAGCCAGCAGCATATTGTGCTAGTGCTGGAGCTGCTCAGTGGGCTTTCCTAGAGAAGGCAGCAATATTTCTCCTATTGTCAAGGTGACAAGACCATGAAAAACAACAGTGTTTCCCATAAGAGTAATGGCTGTAACTTTTCTGTTTTTCTGGTGTATGTGTACCTTAAGTGAGTCTGGCAACAGCTGTGGTGCAGCAAGACCATGACCTATTCTAGCAACTGGTAATGTGCAGTGGAGTACAAAGAGTTATATCACATAAATACCTGTGAGTACACATACAAATGCTTGCTTGAATTCATAGAATCATAGAGGCTGGAAAAGACCTCTAAGATCATCAAATCCATCCATCAGTGCATCATCATCATGCCCAGAAAATCAGTCTGCAGGTGCTGCATCTACACAGAATTGAAGCATAGTTGTTAATTTCACCTCTTTGGAAAAAAAGAGAAAAAATGCTGCTAACTTGTAGCAGGTAAAATCATTAGTATGTAAGTAGATTTTAGTGCAGCAAAAACATTTACTGAAAGATTAAATAATATTGAACACAGAGAGTAGATTTGTACAAAGCTCCCATTTAATGTGCTAAAAGGACTCTTGTAAGTACTGCCTTTTAGTTGAAGTTAAATGAAAAGCTATATATCAAGAAAATAAAAGTATTAAACTTCGTTAAAAAATGGTTGCAGTGGTAAATTATATGGAAAGTGACTATGATAAGGAAACTTATTGAATGATGGTCTGGGTAGTTATTTTATAATATCATAAGCCTGGTACAAATAAAGAGACTGCCTCCCAGTTCCACACAGGTTTAAATAAGTGGGTGAGATTTTGTATTGGCAGACAAATAAAAAGAAGTTAGAGATCAGTCCAGGTAAAATTTAAATGTTTTAACTTATAGTTCAATTAACAAAAAGTAAAACAACAAAACAGATCCTGTTCAAGACATTTAGAAAAAAAGCAATGTAAAGGAAGGGCTAGCCTTATTCCCCATCTATTAAACCATTGAGGTGGAACAAGTCTCTCTAATCAATAACACAGAGGGTACAGAATTCAGTTCTTATTTCAATCTGTCTGAATAACGTTTTATGTGATATTCAGTGGGGAAGGTGACATGATAGACACACATCACTCTCAATTTATCCTAATGGTGTTCCATTTTGCTATAAAATACTTAAATACTCAGAAACCAAAGGGAAGGAAAATAACTCTATAAATTCATGATAAATTGGATGCCTCCTGAGAGGTAGGATATAGACTTGCATCTTAATTTCAAGGAACATTTTCTACAGAGTGAAAAAACATGTGCAGAAAAGACTAGGAGTGAAACAGAAGATGATTGAAGAAGGAGACAACAACTCCAGGGGTGAGGACATCCTCTTAAATGTGGGGAACACCAAGATCTTAATTCCAGATTTCCATATCACAGACAAATACTCTGACTGCTATCTTTTCAATAGGAAGAGAGATCAACACCTCCCCTGCTTCATGAGAGCAGCCAGGAAAAAAATGTTCAGCTTGAGAAATTTGACTTGAATCCATAAATAGAGATTCTCGTGAAGCCAACAGATTTGCACCGGCACAAAACTGATTAGTCACACTGGAAAATGAGGCCTTCCACTTACTAAAGAGATTTTACAGCTGAGGTCAGTATGCTCTTGGAGCCATGCTGTTTCTCCATTTTCTCCTGATTCATTCTCCCGGGCTATACAGCAGGGAAATTTGCCCTTCTGCTTTACTGTCTGATGTTCACTAACTCTCTAGTTCAACATTTAATACTGGGTCATGTCTGAGGATTGGAATATTAGTCTGGAAGCACAATTATACAGACCATCATAATATACTGTGGAGGAAAATCCAGCACAGGATGTAGATTGGTGATCTTCACCTTGGGACAGGCTTCAGTGTGTAATTCTCTAAATTAACAGTGACATAAAGGCAAGTGTCATGAATAACATACTAATGGCTATCAAATAAGCATTTTAAAAACATCCTTTTTCTTCACACCGAAGAAAACAAACAAACAAACTGGGGGAAAGCTGCAAAGATTACGTTTCACAGCATGCATCTTGATCAGTCAAACAATTAATAACTGGCTCTACTTATACCATATGGACTCCCCTTCATATCCAGATGTCAGCTGTACTCCTTGGAAAACTAGACTGTCCCTCATTTTATTTCATTTTTAGTATTATTTATCCTCAGTGGATGTGCAGACTGGCTAAAATAACATCATTCTGAACAGTATGACTTTGAGGTTAGAAAATTACAGAGGATACTCCAGGCTTCATTTGAGGGAAGGATGGTAATCTTATCTCGTCTCCAAGCTACAGTTGATTCACTGATCAATTTGTGATTTTGCTAAATCACATCTGGTGCTTCGATCTGGAATATCTTCCTAATTCTTTGGATAGTACCTTCCATTCACCTTCTGCGTATGCTTCTAAGTGCTAGTGCCTAAGTGACATGATAATGGCATCAGGCAGTGAGATTATCTCATACCACGTGCTGTCCCTGGCAATAGACACCATCTCACGAAACAAGCAGGACAAATACACTGTGATGCTATGCGTGTTATGCCATATGTAAACCAAGTATATCACTAGCATGTGCTGACATACTTTTCTGTCACCATTCTTCCTTTAAATTGTCTGGTCACTATTTTAACTTATTTGTGCACTTGGCCTCCATAATCTCTGAAGCAAACAATTCCATAATGCAATTATGCATGGTGTGACATAGTACTTCTTTTGTTTGATTTAAATCTCTTGCCCAAAAGCTGTTTGTCACATTGGCAGTACTTTACATTTCCAGCATAGGATTTCATCTGTCACTTTACTGTCCTGTCACTCAGGGACTTCAGATCTTCACACAGTTCTTTATAATAATGCTGAGGTTCAGCTTTCCTGAGTGTTTTATATATCTGCTAATTTTTCACTTTACTGTTCACTCTTCTTTTAGATTGCACATGTTAAAAGCACAGATCTCACCATGAAACCCTGCAGAATTCCTTTGTAACTTTCATTTCCATTGGCAAAAATGCCCTTTTATCCTTCCTGTATTTTAATCAACTGTTTGTTCCTGAAAGGGCCTTTTCTTTTCTTTTCTTCTCCTTGCCCTTCCTCTTACCTTTTCCCCCCTTCCCCTCCCACCTCTCCGCTTTTCCTTTTCCTTTTCCTTTTCCTTTTCCTTTTCCTTTTCCTTTTCCTTTTCCTTTTCCTTTTCCTTTTCCTTTTCCTTTTCCTTTTCCTTTTCCTTTTCCTTTTCCTTTCTGCCATGGCAGTTTACTAACTGAAACTTTTGAAAATCTGATGATTTTTTTTTTAAATCCACACATTCAATATTATGGTTTTGCTGACTCCTTCAGAGAACTGTCACAGTTTTACAATTTTTGGTTATCGGTATTCCACATCATAACATCATGTAGTGCACTGGGAGTTAAGGTGTTAATGCTCCAGTTTTGGGCACCTGTCCAGAAGAGAAGAAGACCTACATACCCCAGGGGGATTTGCAGTCAGAGAGGAGATATAACCCTTGGCAAGGTCAACTGATGTGGTCTTCTTTGTCAGGCTCTCCTCCCTGCTGCTCAACCAGACTGCACATCTCACCTCAGTGTTATGGTGAGACCAACCACCTTTCGGACACTCTCTCTCATTATATTTGACTTATTAGCTTCAATTCTAATTATATTGTATTATTAGCATGTTATCTTGCATACTGATACCATATTTAGTATATTAGTTTGTTTCTCTTCAGATAATTGCCGCTGTTTTTAATTATTTTGGGGTCGCCTGTTTTCCTTTTCCAGAGGCTCGGATTTTGCAAAATCCCTCCATTCTGCTAGTCACGGAACTGGGCCAAACCAGCCGTAAACGTTGACAAGAACTCTAATGGCTTACACAGCACTCCTTTCTTTGCAAAGGTGATAGCGGCTCCTTTCTTATCCTCCCTGTTTTCCTAATAGTATTCTCCGTTATACCAGCTACTTTTTTTGAAATGGAAGTCAAATTCACTGGTTTATATTTGCCTAGATTCTCCCTGAAAGCCCATTTAAGAGGTAGTGCCATATTCATTTAACCTTTAATCATCTGAAACAAAGCTTGTGTAAGGTTATGGGCTACAAGTAGTACAACAGTTCTATACATAAGCATCTAGTAGGGCATGAGGTCAGTTTCATCCTGTTGTTCACCAGTTTTCAGTTTATTTTATTCTTATTTACATCTTTTGTCACTTCCAGTGTGATAGTCAGGATATAGGCTCAGGCTTTCCAATATAAAATCTACAAATTCAGCCAGTAGTGTTGACCTAGATAGGAGTAGTAAAGATACACACTCTCGAGATAACTCCGGGCAATCCCGTTAATGACTCTGTCCATGAGTTTCCTATGTCTTACAAGGAATAATAATAGTTCCTTGTTCACAGCCCAGTGACTTCTGGTCTCCCTAGGTTGTTCAGAGTGGACATGTCTGCAAAAACACTTTTGCACACCACAAGCCTCTATCCTGAGTGAGGGTGTCTGAGCCCTTTGGTAACACCAGCCATAAATAATTCCAGTAATGCAACACAGTTACATTAGTCAGAGGTGACCCTATATTCCTTTTTGGCTGGAGCAGGCCAGGGCTATTGGGACTGTCCTGATCTCTTGTCAAAAGTCTGTTTGGATGTTATTTCATCCTGGATTTTTGCCTGACGGGATTTTTTCCTGTCTCCATCCCAAGCCAGGGCTCTGGAAAAAAGCCTAAAGTAATTACACTGAAATCTTTTCATCCTGTTCACAGCCCAGTATGTAGTTAGCAAAAAGCTCATGTCTATTTGGAAAGTTTGGCTTTACCATGGAATTTAGGGACCTGTCACCTTTGGCTCTGAGTCCCTCAAGTCCACCTATATCCACTACACTCCTTGTAACCCTATATACAGCTTTTCTCTTAAAACCAAGGTAGCGATTCTGGAGTATCCCAGATTAATGCCTTGAGCAGGGGAGGTGTATTGTAACACCAGTGTGCACTATGATATCTGCCCAGAGCTCGCTGCCTAGGTGCCTGGTGACAGCAGGACTCATAACACTGGCAGTCCACGGGTGTGGTAACCTCAGAAGGGGACAGTACACATCACCTATTGTCTGTGCATAAAGCAGCCTGCCTTTGGTAAGGCTGAAGTAAAAGAGAGCTAAAACTGCTGTCAGGAGATATCAAGGAGTAAATAGATTTTGTCATCTGAAACAAGATCTCTTTAAAGGCCACTTAAATCAGCAAGATTCCACCACTGGAATCAGTAGATCTGCTTTGAGAATGACGCAGCCCCTATAAATGTAACAAGGCTGTGCTCTAGGGTTGTGGACAGAAGCCTCCCAAATGGTAAAATGGAGAAAGATGTGCTTCAGCTTGTGTTTACAAATGGGCAGGGAGTACATGTGAATGTGCAATGCAGCAGCCAGCTACGCATCAAAAGGGAGGCACCTGAAAGCGTGGGAAATGGAGTTCTTATTGACTGCAGGGCTAAATTGCCACTGCTGGGACCAAATGACTTTCAAAAGCCACATCATGTGTTTGCAGCCAAACTGGCCAAACTTGTACACGCATCTGTAGCCTAAGCAGATTTTAACTTAATTAGCTGCCTATTTCCATAAACACATGGACACTACAGTCATTCAGAACAAGAGGGTCATTAAGGCTGGAGAGGTGCATGCTCGTTGCTTTAGCACATGTACCAGAAGTAGCTGCAGGGACACTGCAGGGCTGTGACCAGTCAGCTGGCTGCAGGGACAGAAGGTGTGCATGGGGCAGGCACAGTGCACTGCAATACCCATTTTCATTGCAACACCACCAGTAATGCTCACACTTGCTGGGGCAAAGAGCTGGTGGCAAGTGAGAACTTGGCCTAATACATGTATCATCCCAGCAGGTCCCTGCAGCCTTTAGATTGCACAGGTACATTTGCACAGGCTGCATCAGGCTCTCAGAGAGTGTTTGCATTAACTTTAGGGGAGAAAAGGAAGAAGGGGAAATCCAAAAAGCAAATGAAAGAATGCATGACCAAAACTCTGTGCTGTTCCTTTATCTGATGCGTCAATTGGGTTTTTGCCATCACTCTGATGCTTTTGATGTGAGGAGGAACACATCAAAAAGAATAAAAGGATTTTTTGTTGAGGAAATCTAGAAGCCAGGAATACTTACTTGAGGAACCACTGTTTAGGAAAGCAATTTAAGGATTTTTCAAGCGACATAAACAGTCAGGTCCAGAGCCTGGCCTGTCTTGGGGCAAGACACAAGCACCAGCAGCACAGACTCTCCCTTAGCTGCATGAGGATGCAGCTCGCTTGTCTCCATTGCCTAAATCAGGAATGACTCCACCAAATTGTCACGTTTCCCAGAGTGATCTGTGAGTGTAAGAACAGAATAATACCAATTGGGTTTGAAATTTCTAAGCAAATCTATTGTTGTGGTTTTTGTGTGTTGTATGTCTATTTGTTGTTTTTTTGTGTGTGGTCATCAAAAACTAGGATGGGGTGGTCTCCCTTCCCACAGCATAAATCAAGGGTAAAGTACAACTATGCCTATATTCTTACATCTGAGATTCATTCTGGAGGCTACAATTTGTGCCTTCACTTGGCTTAACACTTTGCCTTTCTGAAAACTGTCAGCTCTGCTTGCACACTGAGCCAACATTCACTGGGACACTTCTCTGCCAAGCAACACTGAATTTTTATGGCCCAGACATAAGTGCAAGTTGTTAAAGCAGAGGCTCTTGGATAGTGCTGTAACTATGGCTATTTATTAACAGTCTTGTGAGCTGAAACATGCCATTTTTAAAGCACTTTAATGCTTAGGAGGAAAAAAGGTCTCAATTCCTTGTTTAACTAATACTTTTCTCATTTTATGTATTTCCCTCTTGCAGTGTGTGCCCCCAGAAGCTCAATTCTTACCCTGTCCTTCTCACGTTCTCTCCCAATCCTCTGCCCCTCTCTGCCTGCTGTCATCTCAGTGTCTCCCCCTCATAGACCCCCAAAATGCACTGTGCAGGCCCTGTCAGCATGCAGAGCCCTGCCAGGGGACACTTTCAGTGATGGAAAGGTTCCTATAAGCACTTTGTTTCACGGTGCAGTGAAGCAGCTTGAGGAGTGATGGCAGAGCTCCGCCCTGTCACCCTGCTGATGGGCACAGGGCAGTCCTGCCATGCAATCCCTGAGCTCATGCTGAGAGCATGCCATTCCCTTCCTTGGGGGGGAGTGAGAGCAATGTGCTGATCACAAGGCTCAAGAATGCTTCTGAGCTTTTATGAAATATCTGGAATTCTTCAAAAATTTTCTTGGGATCTCCCTTCCCTATTGCTTGTCCACACAAGAGGCTCTTGTGTGATTGTGTTTGCTGTCACCCACCAGCTTCCAGTGTCCTGGAAGTGTGCTGCAGGAATGCCTGAGGAGGCAGCTGGCAGCACTGCACTGATTCCTCAGCTTCCCAGGCCTCTGCTCTCACATCTCACGGGGGTTGCAGACCCACTCCGATGTCACACTACCCTATCCTGCACTTAGCAAACACAATGCACATAGGAAGGTGGGTGAAAGTCCACCTCTCATCTTTCCCCATTGGAAGCTGTGAGTAACAGAAACCAAGGAACTCACAGCCAGTGCTCCCACCACATGCACCATGCCAAGGTTCTTTTTTGGGCTCTCTTTCTGACAGTATTTAGCTACACGCTGCCTACCTCTTGCATACTGCTAAGGTCTTTCTCATCACCTTTATAGCCCTATGGCTGCCTGGGTTACAAGTGGTAATAAATTGCAGTTTTGCATGCCACATCAGCAACTTTCAGCTTTTGCAAAGACTTCTTTTGCTTCATTGAATAAGCTGTAGTCCATGTCTAGCCTTCAGGAAAGTCACTTTTATTCTGCAACAAGAAAAGCATAATTTTAAAACCTCATCTTTTAAAGGAACAGTCTTTTCTATACCCTCAGTTATTCAACTAAGTCAGCATAAATAGATGGAACAAAAACATGCATTTTCCACAATCAAGTATACTTTTTGTGAATTTTTTTTCAACTGAGAAACACTTGGACTGATAGAACACTTTCTTTTCTTTTAATATCAGATTATTGACCAGCTCTGAGTAATATTTCCACCTCAGTCTAGGATAGACTATTTTGATTTAGTTTAAAATCAGTTCCTTATTATCTTCAATTAAATCAATAAAGTCAGTTTAAAAAAAAAAAAAAGTAGAAAGTCAGAAAGTGTATCAGTTCAAGCAAACTGTTCAAACTGTTTCTACTTCTCCAAATCCCCAAATATACCAGTATTTGCACGAGATGACATTGCTCCACATTTGCATTTGCAGATACTTACAATTGGAATTGAGCACTGGAAGTTCTAAGCTGCTTGCAGGGAGGTTTCCTGCCCTGAGAGGCGGACTGGTTTGTGGGACCACATGTTCCTGATTCAAAGGATGTTTCTGCAGGAAAAAGCACAAGCTGAGATTCCAAGATGATTAAACTAGATAAAATCACTGCACAGATGTTTTAAAACCTTTGATTATTCAGGCTGTTTCTTCCCATTATCTACCAGAAAGCTTTTTGTTGATCTTTACTGAATTTGGGGATGAAGATTTGTCTGTTTTTCTAAGAATACCAGAATTATGCTGTTACACTCTCTGTGTAATCTCTATGTCATCTGCTAGGTGAATGCACTTCAAACCCTGTGACCAGCTTTAACAAAGTTTGACACAACAGCTGAGTTCTCACCAATACTGAGTCTCTAAGCTTCATGAAAATAGTGATTTGCTTTCCACAGGGTGTAGCTGTCCCATGACTGCACTGTGTTTTCACTCTCATAACATTTGCTCACTCATTTGCAACAGCTCTCTTGAGTAGAAGGGAAGAAAAGGGAAGAGGGGAGCATAAGCTAAGTAAAGGCAATGGATTAGAAAGCAAAGGTTGCATCTAGAAATCAAAAGTGCACATTAAACACTGTGCAGGCCATGGCTTCCATCCATGTTACATTCATAATCCCTCCCTCTCCCCACAGTCCTGACATCACATACAGTGCAATTACTGGCACAGGAGATACACAGATAGATGCAGAAATGTGTTAACAAGGGGAGTGATGAAGGAAAAACAGATGAAAAAAACCTCACTTGTTGGCATTAAGAAATAATGCTCCCAGGAAATATAGAGGCTTTATATAGTATACACCTGGCTGCACATATGTATCTCATTTATAGTTCAATGCATCTGAATCTAAACACTTCTATTTTACATCTCTCAGAACCAGACATGAAGTCCAACCTTCTAGATGCATAATGAAACCATATTTTACCATCCTGTGTGATAGTTTGGCTTCCCTTAGTCAAGAAGCTGCACAAATGCCCCCTGTGCAAACATAGGTAATTTTCATTGCTAAAATAAAGGGTTATCTAGCTTTTCTGCTTCTGGAAAAGAGGTGCAATTTGTACACACATTTTTAAAAGCTGAAGCACATCCCATTTGTGCCTGTCAAAACCATGGTCAATCACTGGAGAACTGCCACATGTTTGCATAACAAGAAGTAGTCTTTTCTTTCTTTGCATTGTACACTCAGCAAAGCTATGTTTGAAAAAAGAAGACGATCTTAGGTGACTGGAGTAAAATACATAAATAAAGTTGGCTAGGCTTGTGTTGTTCTTTTTCTCTGTATTTCAATCCTGTCCCTAAGGCTGATGGACTAATAACAGCTTTGAGTAAGCAGCCACGGCTCAGATGTGAAAAATACTTGTGCCACAGTTCCTGACTCAAGTTGCAAAGCAACAGATCAAGAAATAACCTCTCATGCCAACAAAACTCTGGTGGCTCAGACTGTGTTTAAGTACACACCATCAGGGCTCTGGCAGATCTGCCCTCTCATCCAGTCTTCCCAAAGAAATTGTCTATATCCCTATGGTAGGCCTCTATCCCTAGAGGCCCAAAGTGAAATAAGTGTACACAGAAATAAACCATACAGCTTACGCACTCATCTTAGATCAAATCATTTCTATAATGTAGTCTTCTGTTGAGATTCAAACCATTCTTTGCAAGCAGCTCTTGTGATGAAACTGCTATCACCTGCAGTTTAGGCATTTATTCTTAGTATTATCTGAGACACTCTCCTGCCCTCGCTGCAGCTCTCTGAGAATCCTGCTGAAGTACTCAATGTTCAGTAAAATGTCAAGTGCACTCAGTTTCCATTTACCTCAACAAGTGCTCAGCACTCGGCAGGATCCAGCCCCAAGTCTCATTTCAGGCCATTCATGGCAATTCTGCATCTAAACTTCACAAACGAAGGTCTAGACGTGCTCACAATTGATGTTACTCCTCTGCTGGTATGAACTTCAAGTAAAGCTTGAGAAAAATTGTGCAATAGAATGGATTTCTGTCCATTCATAGTTTAAAGAGTTGAGAAGCATAACTTGAAATCATTACTTATGTAACAAGAGCCTGAGAACTGCACTAATATTTAATTGAGGGAAAAGCAACTAAAGGAGAATTGTTTGGAGATCTGCCAGAAGGATTTTAACAGCTGGAAGTTGAAAAGTGATTAATTTTGACAGCAATAAACGCTCCATGTTCATAAGTAATTATGTTTAGATTTCCAAGCTGTCTGAATCCTTTTCTGTGCACTATTAACTTTTTATTATCCAGATAGAAATTTGAATCATCTTTATCCGGAAAAAAACACTTTTTTCCTAGCATGTTTCCAGTTATCCCTGCAAAGACAAAAGTGAAGGCAGCCAGGAACAAATCATTCAGCATAACTGGTCTTGTAGTGCAAAGTGACTGCCTTAATCCTATTCCTTGAGGGAGGACAAAGGACATCTGTCAGGGCAGGCCCGAGAAAAGAGACAGAAATGTGGGATGAGAAAGCTGTAGCAGGCAGTAGCTCAAAGAGGCTCTGTTCTGCCTTTTGGATGGCTTATTGTCTCTCCTGACGCACAACTGCTACCAAAGGCATAACATTTGCAGAACTTAGTCACTTCTGAACAGATGCAAGCATGACTATATCAAGAGAGAGGGCAAGAACAGCAAGGGTAAGTTAAAGCCATTGCACGTAATCAAACAGTAGCACTGGAGTGGTCGAAGTGGAATGCAGAGGCTGAATTTCATGGTGCTGTGCTGCATCTGGAAGATGCAAGAGAACCAAGCTGTGGGAAATGAGAGATTTTAGTAGTCCTGTGAGACAGGGTATCCTCAATTATAAAACAGGCTACAGTCACTACTGTGCAGAAGATGCAAAATTCTGCAGGATGCAGAATATTTCATCTTTCTGGACACTCTCTGCCCTACGCACAGCCTAGTACAAACCTCAAGCCAGATAGGAAGGATGACCAGTCCCACTACTTTTGGTTATCAAGATGAAGGCATTCAGCTTTCTAGTCAACTCTTTCCCTGAAACAGTGCCTGAAAGAACTGGCCCAGATGGCTGAGGATAAGAGTGCTCAGAGGAAACTAATAAAACAACTGCCTTTAGCAGAGAACATGGCTGGGAATTTTTCCTGCAATTTTATGGCCATAAGAAAACTCATCAGAGTTAACAGCATTTGCCATGACAACCAGCTCTGAGGGCCTGCCAGTTCTGACAAGAAAGCTCTGAGGAGCTTGTCATGAAACACTAGTTTCTTGCACACACACCTACTACCTTCACAAGGCAAAGATGGCTGGCGTGGTTTGCAGGAGGCATCATAGAGCACATGAAGGAAAGTAAGAAACCACAAATACCAGTGAAGGGTGCCACCCAGCAGGCTGGAGAGTGCCATCCCACTGGGTGAGGGGTCAGTATGCCATGCTGCTTGGATAAACCCATAGATAAACCCATACATGACCAATCTCAGACAGCAAAGCAGGAATGCCTCAACAAAACTTCCTTTTTCTGCTTTGCAGATCATCTAGCCTGTGCTGTGCTTAGGAGGGTCTGACTTAATGCTGGGGCAGTTTAGTCCCAGCATGAGAGATTCCAAGGTTATATAATAATCTCCTGGCTCTCTTCCTCATTATAAGAAATATTTAAAATATTTTCCAAGACCATGGCAAAGCTGTTGAAACAAAGACCTGGTATGGCAAAGAGAAAAAAAATGCAGGTGCTGGAGAGTAGCTGCATTTAGAAGATGGCACATGGGGGATTCTTCTCTGCTCCTTTGATCTATACATTCACTGATACTTACACTGCATTCCTTCTAAACCAGTGATTAACCTAGATGAGATACACTGCTTTCAAACAGTGTCACTGGGCAGACAAATGAGTTAGTTCGTGGACTTTTGTAAACTGAATAGTAACTGGCCGTGCTTCCTTAACCAGTGATCTGAGAGGTGTGCCTTCACCATCTTTCTCCCCTCTACCCAGCCTTAAAGAGATGAGTCAGAGTGAGGCACAGATGGAGAAGTCAGGTAAAGGATGGGGCTTATGGTGGCACAATGTATTTTCAGGGTGGGTCTGATGAAACCAGACAGAGCTAACACTGCCCTGACCATCAGGTTTTTCTTTCACAGGAAAACATACAGGGCCTCTGGCAGCTATGAAAGATGTTTCACAGCAGCTGGAAGTGAAAACAAGAGCATCAGATCCCTATGTGGACAGCCCAGTTCTCCAGTGACTGTTGCACTGAGCCAGAAGGCTTGTTGGGTGAGCCTCCAGTGTTCTCTAGTGTCAAAATTAAATTGTGCTCAAATGAGGCATCCAAGAAGTTGCCAAGGAGGAATGAACATTTCCTCCTCTGTAACCTCACGGGGTTTTATTTCAGGAAGGACTGAGCAGGGGCTTGGCATTTATCCCCAGGAAGCATCGTACTTATCCAGTACCTTCCTGCTCACCAATCCCTGATGTTAAGTAGCTTCAGCTGCAAAATAAAGCAGTATGACTGCTATCACTTTTGTCATTTCCACTCAGCCATGCATTTAGCCCCTTGTTTTATATGCATGGAATATCTCATTTAATATTTCACTCCACTACTTCAATCTTAGGAAAAGAGCTTCGGGAAGATAGTTAAAATAAGCATCATATGATATTAAGTGTTTTTGATGTTTAATGTCATGGTATGTACAACAGCACTGTGCAAATTGGTTTAGGCTCAGAAACAGTCTTCTTTAGACTGGAATAGCACATGGTTATTAAGCCTTCTTTTAGTCATGTTAAAGAGAAAATTCCTTCAAAGTCTGCTTACCTCCACTCCCCTTTTGCTTATTCCATCGTAAGCCTCTTTGCATCAGATGAAACAGCAGAGGGAGGACAGTTAAGAAGGAAAATGCTGGTAAGAAAAATGAACAACTGTTAAACCAGTTGGTACTCTGTGAAATCCTGGCAAACTCTCTGGATTAGGATATTTTTTAAAAATCCTGATTTCCCTGTGCACTTATTGATTCTCAGACATGAAACAGGTATTACAGTTGAAAAGGCAAGTTTTTGGGTCTCTCACTTGGACGAAAAGGACTGGCAATGATTTGGGCACATTCTTGAAAAGTGCTACCATCCCACAGCAATTTAGTATGCCTCCAGGATCAAACCTAAATGATTCTTCAACATGGTACAATAAGGAAAGAGAATCACAGTGCTGACATTTTTGTCTGCATTGATAAGATGTACAAAACATGCATCCCACCTCCGGCAGTATTTCCTCTCTTCCTCTTCATGACACCAAGCTTTGTTATTGCAACCCTTTAATAGTCAGCTGTCAGCAAACTACTTCCGACAGCCACTGCTAAGTGCTCCTGCACATTTGCTCTACAGAGAGTTCAGAGAGGCAGGATTTGTTAGCAAACTGCATGGAAATGCACTGTTTTCCTCACTGACTGTTAGTCAGCTAAAATGCTGCTAGCTAGTCAGGTTAGCAGAAATGCTAATTGTAATCAGTAGCCTTAGTTTCTTTGGAGATGTTTTGATTTTCTCCATGGAGGAGGTTAATAAAATTCATGGTAGCTACAAACTCACTGCAGATCCAGTCCCTGGAAGATAAGCCAGTTAATGTACTGGCTGCAAAGCTGGCAGATTCAAATTCAGCAGGGTCATTTGGTGGGATTTCTGCCAGTAAGGGAGACAAATGCCAGGTCATGCAGGGTCAAAGGCAAGCTATTTATTTTGTATTGCAGTGCAAGTGTGATTTTAAGTGAGGTCCCCTTTGGCCTTTGAATCTCCCAAAGTGAGGATGGGGTTGAAAAAAAGGATTTCCTAAATCCAACTCTGTTCCAAAAAGGTTAGGGATAAAACCAGCAGCAATTATGCACTGTTATTAAAATAGCACCTAGAGATGCATGCCAAGAACCTTGCTAAACATCCAGAGATGATTCCTGCTCCAAAGAATTTTCAATATGAACAGACAAGACAAAGGCAGTACTGTTATTCTCATTTTGCAAACACAGGGACTAAGTGGCCATGGCACAGACTTTCAGTCACTTGCCGAGGTCATATGAGGGATCTGTGTTAGAGTCAGGACCTCAGTCTATATGTGTGGCTGAATCATAGCCCTATGATTCATAAGAGCAGCCTTCATAGTCATCCTGAGTTTCCAGAATAGTACTTCTCCACCTCTGATCATCAGAACTAAAAACCAAAGACATTTAGTCTTGAAATTCCAGGTCATCCATTCCCTCAACCCTCCACCCCCACCCACCCCAAAAAAGCATTGGAAAGCAGAATAAATGTGTTTCTGTAAACCAAGCCATGTTCTCTACAGGCCCATGTCTTGAAGGGCTTATCATATGCACTGATGTTGCCACCCTGCCCACTGTTACTTGGATGCACCGTCCAAGCAACTGCCCATTTCACTGCTTGCTTGCCATGCAACAGTGCCATTTTTTTTTCCTATGTGCAAACAGTGGGAAGGAAGTCTACTTAACTACAGCCCTGAGCATCAGATCAGGCTAAATTTTTTTTTAACTGATTTACTCCATCAGCTTTCTAAATATGTTTTTGATGAATGTCTTCCTTAAATAGTAAAATAAATAAATAAGTAAAAATATAAAAGACACTGTAATCTTCATTTCTTTTCCAAGGTCCAAAGTAATGAGGGGGATATTTCAAAAGCGGAAATGACAAGAATCTAACCCTCACTTAGTTTCAAGTACATTAGACTCTGTTCACCCTTTATTCTTTCATGGTACTTTGAATCTTCTGGGTCTTGTATCCAGAAAACTGTACTTGGGCTATGTGGCATTACCAAGAATACTTCACTTTCAAAATTCTGACAGTGCCATTTTATATGGATGATACAGTAAGACACTGATGTTATTCTGAAAGCGATTGCTTATCTCTTCTGCATGACACTGCCTTCTCCTTTAAGCATTTTACAGGAAATAAATAGGGAAGATAGAGATTTTGTTCTCTCCCCCACCTTCACTGCTAATTTAAGAAACAAAGCAAGCCTTATCTATTTTATCTGTAGCAGTCTGAACAATTCAAAAGGATTTCTGATGAGATTCATACATTTACTGACATGCTATTTGTTACTAAGGAGAGGGCAAAACATTTTATACTCTCATATTCTGCAAGCATTACTTCAAGCGAATTTTTTATCTCCCCTGACTACTTCACCACCACTCCTTAATTGAGAGATCAGACATACCACTCTGGTTCTTTCTCTTATATTCATTAAAATTTATAGTTCTTTTCTGATTATTCAAGATAGCACAAATAATAAAAGATTTCTGTTTTGTTTTGTTTTGTTTTGTTTTTCCTGGCTCTCACTTCTGCCTGTACATAAAGCTATACTACCTTTTTCAGGGATAATATCCCACTTGTTTACAGAAATGTTTCCTGAAAAACAACTATGTCTGCCAGAAGTTGCACCCACTGAATGCAAAGCTGAGATTTCAGAAAGCCCTAGTGATGCAGGAACTGAATCCCTATTGCCCCTAATTCTGAGTCCCAACACTAAATTCTGAAGAAAGATGAAAATAAGAAGGAAGAAATTATTTCTGGAAGCATTTTGTCTCTGTTACAGAAACTGGGTAAGATGTATGTCTCATATAAAACAAACCAAACCACAAGCAACAGCAACAAACAAGCAAACAAACAAACAAAAAACCCTACATAATCATGTATTTCTCTTTATTTACCCTACACTTATCTTATTATTTACCATACAGATATCTCATCCTACAAATCAACATGTGGATCAGTAATTTCCAGAGTGACTGAGAAATGGCCAGAAAGAAAGCCCATTTTAGAGCTAGAAATGCTTAACTCCAGCACTCCAAAATAGCTGTAGAGATTCAGGCATCTTCAAAGATACTATCTCACAAACAAAGAAAGAGCGCTTGTTTCCTAAGTAATTTTGGCTTTAGAGATAGAATCAAAACTGCTACATAGAGAGCTCTACTTTTAAAATACAGCTTTTCTTCATTGGTTTGTACAGAAGATCAAAACAGGAGTGCTTCGTGCACTTTGAGGAAAAAAAATACTCAGCTGTGAATCAGTATATCAGATAAGATCGTCCTTATTGACAAATTAATTATTTCCATCATTCATTGCTGTTTTTTACTTTTTAATCAAAACATCGTTAAATCAGTGAACTGTTCTGAGAAAGAATAATCAAAAGATAATCACACCAGACTTGAACAATTTTATCACGGTTCATCCGTGTATATACTTCTCTCGTGATTTAAAGTATGAGGTCTGAACTTCATTATGAACTGATTACAGATTTAATTCAGATGGATGGGAAAGTAATTTGAAGAATTTTCAGTCTGGTAATGAGTTCCCTTTGAAGCTTGTGAGCTGGTTGTTGGACAAATTTGTAAACAATTACTGCTTGTTTACAAGAAGTTAGGACATTGAAGAAATTCTTGGATTGTATTAATTAAATTAGTTTCTAAGCAGAGAATGAATAATGAGGATCCTCTTTTCTCATGTTAAACGACTACCTCTACTCCAAAGGGCTGATGGTTTCTATAAGCCCCTTCATTTGGCTTGAGACCATGCCCATTTTTTCACGCTACAACCTCTGGTCTAATAATAGAGATGCTCTCCTTTTTCATCCATTAAATAATTATACTTGGGTACTTAGACTACTGAAGTATTTCAGGATGTCCGTACACTGTTGAGAGCAGTATTGCTGTTCCGGTAATATGTAGCTTACTCAACTCCTTTAAAAGGATTGTTATCATTGCAGATCATATTTCCAGCACTATTCAGATGCTTTCAGAGACACAGAAAAATAACCTGGTAGGTGGTTCATCATGATCGCTAGGAGTGGCTATATATCATATCATCATAGCATCAGATTCATTACCATTACAGAGTACTCAACTTGTTTTCCTTATACAGCACCCATTTTTCATTGCACTCTTCCAGGAGCAGGAACCATGGTGAGAATGTGACTTTTTATACTGACCTACAGCAGGCCTTTAGGAATCATCTCCATGCAGTTCAGTAGGTACCATTATTGACATCCTGTTTCAGTTATTTACAGGGCCATGCTTTGCATCGTGGTAGCAAGACAGCAAGTTTTCTTTAATACTTGCATGCACATCAGTCCACCTCTCCCTTACAGTACTCTAGTCTAGGCTTGCAGATTAAGACAAACAAGATCCATAAACTTCCTTCAATAGCCTGAACTTCCCTACATCTGGCATGTCTATAATCCACAGCCATTTTTTAGGAAATGTGAACCATGGGACTATCCTCGGACACACCGTTGTACCATAACATCATATGCAAAAACCACCAGTCCTGATAATAACAGCCTTGTGCTCAGTACAGTGCAATGAAGACTGGTTTTACCTTAATGCTTGGTGTCCAAGAAATGAGTCTGAACCACAGCTTCCAAGCACATCCAAACACTGATAGGTTTTGAGTTTTGAAAATTGCTTGTTACAGACAACTGCTATAGTAAAAGCACCAATTCAGTAGCACAGCTACTTTCCCCTTTCAAGACACATAACAGTTTGTCATAACGAGCCTGTAACAGCCCTCAGGAGGCTGTATCAAATGTGGTAATGCTACTTCTATGGTCAGGCAGCTGGCAGAATGAGTGCTCTCTACAACTAAAATGTCTTTAGCTCTATGAATGCTACAATAAGAAGGAAGTATACAGTCCTTAATTGTGTGCTGATATCTACAACATTCAGCCTCTCAGATTATTGGATAGACATGAAAATAGCAGTAAACACAATACACTAATTAATAATGAATTGATTTTCTTCTACAGGTCTGAAGGCATTTTCTCACTGAAGGCATACATCACCATTGGTTCTTTGCAGATGTAAAATGTAGGACTTAGAACCATGTCTGCACAGATAACACATTTTGCTACAACTGTTCTTGTCCATTTCGAGGGCAACATCTTGTTAACACGTCTTAATCAGTTTTTAACATAATGCATTAGCTCATTACAGATAAGCTCTGGGCATAAGCAGTCTGGGTAATCTCAGTGAGAGAAAGAGTAATGCCTTTCGAAAGGATGAACTGATAGAATAAGAAGCATAAAATTAACTTCACTACAAAGAGACTCAGTATCAGCACCTATACCACAGGCACAAGATCTTCAAATGCTTATTGTTTTTCCTCGATTTCCCTTTAGCCTGCCTGCTGTTCCTACAAGTGCTGAGGGCTCAGTCAAACTGTTTTGACTTAGATTTGGGAACATACATAGGAACCAGTTCAGATATGAGTTATGAATTTAAATCCTACCTTAAAAACGGCTACATTTTTTTTTTTTTTTGCCTGATGGTTCACTTAAGCAGCTGTTAAAAGTCCTCACTTTTTTGCCCAATAAAAACCTCTTAACTTCCAGCTTAATCCTATTAAACCATGACAGCTGTGCTTCAGCTAACATGAAATTTTGCATCCACAGAAACTAATGACAGAATTCCTACTGACCTCTGTAGGACAGATATTGCTTGCTAAGACTTGCAGTATATTATTATTAATTTGCATATGCATTAAGCCAGAAAAAAACATTTGAAATAAGACTGCACAATACTCTACCTAAAACGCACTTTAGAAATGGAAGTAGAATTTATATTATTGACTTTCCACAGAAATGTACATCAAAGCCACTGTACTGGGCAGCTTTATTGCTCACTCATGCCGCAAAGAGTTATTATTCAGCACTTCAAATTCCACACTTTTAAGAGCATTATATAAATCAACATGTAAAATAATCAGTCCTTTCTAAAATATTTATTACTTTCTCTTAGAAGAGAAAGCTATAAACAAAAAAGAGAGCTACATTCAAAAACTGATTAAAAATGGCAAATAAATCACTCTTTGCTGCCATTTTAATTGTCAAACAAGAAGGATAAGCTTTTGCAAAGACAACACACTTTTTTTGATGCTTAGATCTCAGTGTGTACAATTAATAATTCATCCCAATACAGACCAGACTCTGAACCTATCAGATGCTGAACACTTTCACCTCTTCTTCTCCAGTAATTGCTGAGGTCACAATCTATACGTTCTATATGATCATCTCTTCGTTTCTAAAACTTTGGTAACTTTATGCCTTCTCTCAGTGAGCAGCTTGCTCCGCATCTTTTTTATGGAGTTCTGTGTATCATGAGACTGCTGATTCAAACAGTTGTTTAAATTTTCAGTGGCCTTTGTAGTACTGCCACTTTAATCTTTTTAAAGAAGCCCATACACTTTGTTGCTCTGAAAACATAATGAAAAAATAGCCCCTGCTATTTGAAATCTCCTATCTATAGCAGTACTTGTACTTTTTCACAGTCTCAGAGGCAGAACTGCGTAGGCAGTGCTGTGAAAATCTCTGTGACTGAACCAGATAGCTGCTGGGGTAGGTCTGCAGAGCCAGGGCATCAGCTGCACGAGTGCTCTCAGCTACTCATGCTGGAGAGGTTGGAGTCCACCCAATCCTGCATATTGCTGGAGAAAGAACACATGCTTGCCTGCATGCTTGCATGGACATTCCTTGTATCTTATCATGATATGATCCAAGGTGGATGGCACTGGTGCTCAGACAGTCTAGATTTTGATGGCACGTTCTTTAAGGTGCCGTGTGCGATACTAGAACAGGCTGTCCAGGAAAGTGCACTGTTCAAGTGTTCAAGAAATGTGTAGATGTGGCACTGAGGGACATGATTAGTGAGCATGGTGGTGATAAGCTGAAGATCTCAAAGGTCTTTTCCAACTTTAACGATTCTATAATTGGTGAGAGGCAAGGAGCTGGTCGCTTACTATCCTGATGCATACATCTGTTGTACTTTGCTGACTGTAATCAGAAGTCATGAGATGAAAGGAAGACATCTACACTGCAGATATCAGAGGTTGGGCATGCTAAGGCTCATTTTTATTAACAAGTGTGAGTTTCGTACTTCAGAATATTTCACAGATGAACCACTGGGGATAAGTATTCATCGCTCGCTTGCAAAGTACATCTTTCTATAAAGGAAAAGACTCTACATTTATTAATAGGAGCAACACTCCAGCTACCATTAACATAGGCATTTCAAACCTTAACTTTTTATTTCTGGTATTAACAGGCCATAGGAGTTCAGTTTAATTCTCAATACATTTTTCGATGTCATTGATTAAGTTTATATCTAGTAATAACTTTCTCCTTTGCTTCCTCTTTAGAGCATTAGGAAGTTAACAAATGCCCATGGTTTGTTCACCTTAGGTTCCTTGCAAATGTGTCACAACTCTATGCATATTAGAAAGATTTGTTTTCAACAGAAAGCATCTGCCATAAAGAAAGACAAATACCACAACATATATGGTTCCCCCTGTTCATTTCCATGATTCTGTGTATTAAAAAGCAGTTGTCTCCTCCGGAAATCCTGGACTTAGACTCCAGGTCTCAGACACTGCCATATAAATGCTAAATTTGGTAAGTATAGCATGTATTTTAAAAAGCAGACTGGAAAATTGTGTTCTTCTAGTCTCAACTCAAAGGCCTCAAACTAGAGGTCCAGCAAGCCTTGTCCAGCCAGGCCACCTCCTAGTGACATGGGACCATTCAGCCAGGGTGCAGGAGTGGGCTGCCTGCTCAGCAGTGATAAGCATACTGATGTGCAGCAAGGAGGAATCTGATCTCTCTAATTACAGGTCTCTAATAAGAAGCCTTGGCACAGGTTCAGATGTTGTCATGCCTGTGACTTGATAGGTTTAGAGGAAATATATATCTGAAAGGAAGATCTGTCCAGAATGATTGAGTTATACTGCAGTTAAAAGCAGAACAGATGTATAAGCAGAAGTGATGGTGTCACTGAGAATCAGTTACATATCCTATGGGAAAACCTTCATTTGTTGGATAAGAACAATATGCTACACTGCACACATATCCTCCTATAAATGTAATTCATTTTTCCTGCTCTGAAAGCATGTGTGACAGCTGTTCTGCCCAGAAGCAAAATGACATTTCATATCAAAAGCATTATTGATTCTTTTCCTTAACTAATTTTGGTAAAATATTAAAATCAAAGATTAATATGCAATACAAATCTACAGAAATCAACAGTTAGCCTAGGCAGTGGAAAGGTTTTGCAGTGTTCTCTTTGCATTTTCACATCTTTTTGCAATTTCTGTTTCTGCCAGAAAAAAAAGGCTTCATATCTGGCTTGACCAGAAACAAAGTGCAAAAATCCTAAGAAAAGCCTGCTCAGGGAAAAATTACAGACAAAAGAGCTGTGGTTAGTTGATTTCAGACATGCATCCAGGACAGAAGTGAACCAGAACAGGATGCACATGTCTGCATTTGTAAGCCAAAATCCTATCTCAAGTACCACCACGGCCTACTGGAGTGAGGCACTTCAGTACTTGAAATCCACTTAAAAACGAGTGAATATCAGTTCCGCAAAAAGCCTGTGAACTGCTTCTTGCAGGACAGTGTGTCCCCCCTGTTCCATCTCCTAGCGGCTTCCCCAGATGAAGGAAGAGCTCTGCTCCCTCCTATGAAGACTGCCTTCCTTCCCTCCCTCCCCACCTCCCTCTCTCCCTCCTGCCCTCTTCTCCAGGGGATGGTGGTCCCAGGCCATCTGCCTGGAAGTAGTTGCCCATCACACTAATCCCTTTCTCTTTGGTACCTGCTCCCTGAACTCAGGCAGCCCCTGTACCTCAGTCAGGTTTCACTTTGTGTCTCTGTGCTTACCATATGGTCTAATACCTATTCTGTCCATCTGGGAGGATAAACCAAAGCACAGATAGGACACAGGTGAATCTTAAAAGAAAAAAAAGATAGTTCCTCATTAGCTTCTCAGAGTACTCTTGCACGTGTGTTGTGGTTTCCTGCTACTAATTGCTGGAAGGCATGTCGTCAGGATATCTCAACCATCAGCTTACTGCTCTACAGTTAAATTCTGAATGCTTGTGAAATGATTCCCGTGTTCTGTAGCAAAGGGTCTGAGAATGAACACTGTGAAGAAGTCCAGTTTTTCTGTTGGACCGAAGCCAAGACCATAGATAGCATTGTGCTCATTGTTTTGTTCCTTCCTTCCTGCCTGCCTTTCTGCCTTCCTGCCTTACAGCCTTCCTTCCTGCTTTTCTGCCTTTCTCCCACCCTCACTCCCTCTCTCCCTCCCCTTAAAGGAGATGGTGTTCACTGGTCCAGGAAAAAAGAGTAGTCATACAGATTACCCGATCCAGAAGAATTGTACTGATACAAAATGTAACACCTCCCACAGGGTAACAGCAAGAATTCCCAACACCAAATACATCATAGCTCAGTAGTTAAGACACTCACATAGACTGTAAGAGAATGAGGACATGAGAAAAATTCATTTCTCTCATAGAAACCTTTCCTGTCAGGAGCAAAATGTAACTTCACATGAAGTGTCATCTCAGCAAAATGTTTTTTTTAATAAGAAACTCTTTTATAGGGAAATTCCCAGCTATTCCTATTTCTAATTTTATCTCCTGGGAATCCACTTACCAGGTGCATACAAGAACTGGGAACATTTCCTTTTTGGCCATTTACCCTCACTTGTGCTGGCCACAAGCCAGGCAGGTGAGCCTCAGCTGCTGTTATCTAAGCTATGAAACACTTTGGAAAAAAAGAAAGATACGAGATGATATCTGCATTATCAAAGAGCCACATTCATAAGTTTCAGCTGTTGGCATCAGTTGGCAAAATGTAATAGTGTTTCCAATAGTTTTACATGCATAGGTTATGTTTAGTTACTACCATCTTTGCTGAAGAATTGCAGTAGCAATTTTATTTGTCACAGTGACACTTCAGATGGTGAGAAATACTCTTTTGTATGATAGGACACATTTTATCTATTTATTGATCAAAATAGAAATTCTTAGCACAGACAAGGAATTAAGTTATCAGTGTTCAAATGTGCCAAAAAGTGTCCAAAACTTTTATTAATAAAAGTAGTTTAAGTGTGCTCCAAATGTTTCTAATAACTCTAGATATGAATTTCTAAAATCATCATAATACTTATTCTTCTCTTCAGAGTTTAAAAGATAAACATTCTCCTTTGTCACCAATGTGTTTCACTTCAGTGAAAATCTGTATCTTCACAGAATCACAGTCGCAGAGTCCATCAAGGTTGGAAAAGACCTACGAGATCATCCAGTCCAACCATACACCTATCACTAGTATTTTTCCTATAAAACCGTGTCCCTCAATACAACATGTCAACAATTCTTGAACATTTCTAGGGATAATGAGTCCACCACATCCCTGGGCAGCCCATTCCAGTGCCTGACCACTCTTTTGGAGAAGAAGTTTTTCCTACCATCCAACATGAATCTGCCTTGGCACAACTCAAGGCAATTGCCCCTAATCCTATCGCTAGTTACATCGGAGAAGAGGTCAACCCTCACCAAAACCTCTCTTCAAGTAGTAGTAGAGAGCAGTAAGCTCTCCTCTGCATCTCCTCTTCTCCAGACTGAACAATCCCAGTTCTTTCAGCTGCTCCCTTTTAAGACCTGTGCTCCAGACCCCTCATCATCGGCTTTGTTGTCCTTCTCTGAACATGCCCCAGGGCCTCAATGTCTTTCTTGCTGCGAGGGGCCCAGAAGTGAATTCAGTACTCAAGGAGTGGCCTCACCAGTGCTGAGTACAGAGGGATGAGCACTTTTCTGCTCCTGCTGCCAACACTACTTCTGATACAAGCCAGGATGCCATTGTCCTTCTTGGCACTGCTGGCTCATGTTCAGTTGAGTGTCAGTCAACATCCCCACGTCTGTTTCTTCTTCAAGATCTTCCAGCCACTCTGCCCCAAGCCTGTCACACTGCCTGGGGTTCTTGTGACTAAAGTCCAAGACATGGTACTTGGTCTTGATGATCTTCATCCCACTGGCCTCAGCCTCATGATTCAGCCTGTCCAGATTCCTCTGTAGGGCCTTCCCACCCCCAGGCAGGTTGACACTTCCTCCCAGCTTGGTATCATCTGCAAACTTACTGAATCCCCTCATCCAGGTCATCAGTAAAGATACTAAAAAAGACAGGCCACAATGCCAACCCCTTGGGAACACCAGTCACGACTGCTTGCCAGCTGGATCTAACTCCATTCACCACCACTCCATCTAGGCAGCTCTTTACCCATCAAAGAGTGCAACTCTCCAAGCCATGGACTGCCAGCTTCCTATTCCATGGAAGACAGTGTCAAAGGCTTTGCTGAAGTCTATGTAGGCTACATCGACAGTCTTTCCCTCATCCACCAGGTGGGCCAAACAATCACAGAAGGAGACCATGTTGGTTAAGCAGGACCTGCCTTTCATGCATCACCATCTTATGCATCTCTGAGAACTGAATCCCCTTCTCATGCATTTACAGGCATTAAATCCAGCAGGAATTAGCAAACTCACATTTTATAGGCTCCAAGGTAACTTTGCTGTTCTGATAAACTGATAGATGACCAAATTGCCCTGCTTGTAGCAAAGCCCAGCACAGTGGATTCACATTCCAGCCTTGGTGTCCACATTGCAGGTAGGTAGTTTGCATACATTGCATAACAAAATAGAAAGGTTCTGAATGATTGAAGTTTTCAAGTTTAACCATTTTCTTGCACAGAAGAAACAATTACACATATTGACTGCAGTTTTAGGGATTACCATAAGGCATGCAAACCACTGTAATTCCTGAAAAATCCAGCAAAGGCATCCTCTATTCGCATTCATACTGTGGGCCAATCAACATTCTACATGCATTAAATGCAACAGAACATGCTGTGTTATCCCACTGTATCTGGTCCAACCTTCTGATACAATAGGAACGATGGATAGATTTGTATCTGTTGCTGAGATACAGTCTTCACCAAAACACTACACATGTGCCTCTTGAAATTATTTGCAAATTCTCATCTCTTTATTCCTGCCTTTATATATATATATATATACAGTTTTAAGCAGAGGAACCATATACGACGTAGGGAAGTCATATTATCCATTGCTAGCATGTGGGTTTGTCCTAGTAACTGGCTTCTTTCTGCAGGCTCTGCTAATATCTGCTAACACCACCTCCTTTGATCTGCATTCTTCTCACTAATAACACAAACAGAAACTCCAAGATGATTGGTTCCAGCTATGCTTGCATTGTTTACTCTCTCTCTAAAGCTTTCTGGCTTGTTTGGTTTTTGTGCCAATCTACTCTATATTGTCAGCATAGGAAATTTAAGCTGGCATGGCAGTCAGACTCACGCTTCTACAATACAAATATCTGTGCTTTGGACAACAGTTAATTGGTTTCCTGCTTTGTCTGACTTCCTTGTTCAATAACTTTGTAACCATATTTTCCTTCACAGTTTAGACAACTGGTCTTTTCTCAGCGTGTGATGGCAGAATCAGAGGTTTCAGCAGAAGAAATCCATTGTTGTTCTAATGTACATAGTAGATGACCTAACCACATTCAAAGAAGTATGCAATTGAAACACATATTTGATGAAGCATCAGTTCCACTCTGATGGCTGTGGAGTCTGTGACTCATTCATACTTTTACTGGTGTTGCCTATTTCAACAGTAAAAATAATCTACTGAAGCCTGCTAGATCTGTTTCTGCTGAATTGGCTATTTTCAATTCCACCCTTAGTGGCAGTTGATTTCTGTTATGTTTTGACATTGGCAAATTGAATTTACATGAAAAATTCTTTTGTCATCAAGAATGACATGTGATGATCTTTAAAACTCAGTCCCCTGTTTACCACAATTCCCTGTATACTCCTTGCTGAAAATTTTTTGCTGACTTCTGTGCAATTTTGCAGATGCTACCAGTCCTGCTTTGAAATCAGTCATTGTCATCATCTCCAGATTTACAGAGGTATTAAATCTAATGGACACAAACAGTTCTTGGCATGCATTTGTTATGTAACATGCTCAAATTCTGGATCACTGGATCCATAACCATTTTCGCTACTACAGGTTTACATGAATCAATGAGAATTTTAATCGTAAAGAGTTTTGGCAATGCTAATATTTACACTGATATTAGAGGGGATTCTATTATCTTTCATATTATTGAAGCATTTCCCACTTGAAATTTTGAACATAACATAATGCACCGGCCAGTCCTTCACACCATCTATTTTCTATTTTAATTCACAGAATCACAGAATCATAGGGGTTGGAAGGGACCTCCAGAGATCATCGAGTCGAGTCCAACCCCCCTACCAAAGCAGGTTCCCTACACCAGGTCATACAGGTAGGCGTCCAGGTGGGTCTTGAATATCTCCAGGGAAGGAGACTCCACAACCTCCCTGGGCAGCCTGTTCCAGTGCTCCGTCACCCTCACCGTAATGAAGTTCTTGCGCACATTGGTGTGGAACTTCCTATGCTCCAGCTTCTGGCCGTTTCCCTTTGTCCTGTCTCCACACACTGCTGACAACAGTCTGGCCTCACCAATCTTACCACCTTAGATATTTCTAGATCTGGATCAGGTCCCGTCTCAGTCTTCTTTTCTCAAGGCTAAACAGACCCAGTTCTCTTAGCCTTTCTTCATAGGGGAGATGCTCCAGGCCCTTTACCATCTTGTGGTCCTCCGCTGGACTCTTTCCAAGAGATCCCTGTCTTTTTTGTACTGGGGAGCCCAGAACTGGACATAGTACTCCAGATGAGGCAGAGTAGAGGGGGAGGATCACCTCCCTCGACCTGCTGGCCACACTCTTTTTAATGCACCCCAGAATGCCATTGGCCTTTTTGGCCACAAGAGCACACTGCTGGCTCATGGCCAACCTGTCATCCACCAGGACACCCAGGTCCCTCTCTGCAGAGCTCCTCTCCAGCAGGTCATCCCCCAACCTGTACTGGTGCATGCAATTATTCCTTCCCATATGCAAGACTTGTTTTTGTTAAACCTCATCTGGTTCCTTACTGCCCAGCTCTACAACCTGTCCATGTCTCACTGAATGGCATCACAGCCTTCAGGCGTGTCAGCAATCCTCCCAACTTCATATCATCAGCAAACTTGCTGAGGGTGGCCACTATCCCCTCATCAAGGTCATTGATGAAGATGTTGAACAGGACCGGACCCAGCACCGACCCCTGAGGAACACTGCTAGTTACAGGTCTCCAACCAGACTCTGCACCACCAACAATGACCCTCTGTGCTCTGTCAGTCAGCCAGTTCTCAACCCACCTCACTGTCCACTCATCTATCCCACACTTTCTCAGCTTTGTTATAAGGGTGTTATAAGGACGGGAGACAGTATCAAGCGCCTTGCTGAAATCAAGGTACACTACATCCACTGCTCTCCCCCAGTTCACCCAGCCAGAGACAACATCATAGAAGGCTACCAGGTCAAGCATGACCTCCCCCTGGTGAACCCATGCTGACTACTCCTGATAACCTCCTTTTCTTCTTGTCTGGAGATGGCATCCAGCACAATCTGTTCCATCACCTTTCCGGGGACAGAAGTGAGGCTGACTGGCCTGTAATTACCTGGATCCTTCTTGCCCTTTTTGAAGACCAGAGTGACATTGGCTATCATCCAGTCTTCAGGCACCTCCCCCATTCTCCAAGACCTCTCAAAGATGACAGAGAGCGGTTCAACAATCACCTCTGCCAGCTCCCTCAGCACCCGTGGATGCATCCCATCGGATCCCATGGATTTATGAACACTGGTGTTGCCTAGGCGCTCTTGGACTGCCTCTTTCCTGACTAAAGGGAAGTCTTCCATTCCCCAGACCCTCTCACTAACCTCCAGGGTCTGGGATTCCTGAGGGAGAACTTTTTCAGTGAAGAAGAAGCAAAGAAGACATTCGGTATCTCTGCCTTCTCAGCATCCCCCGTTACCAGAACACCCCCCTCACTTAGTAGGGGAGCCACATTTTCCCTAGTCTTCCTTTTACTGTTAACATACTTAAAAAAGCCTTTTTTATTATCCTTTATCACCTTTGTCAGATTCAATTCCAGGCAGGCTTTAGCCTTCCTCACCACATCCCTGCAGGCCCTGACAACATTTCTATATTCTTCCCAAGTGGTCAGACCCTTTTTCCACATTTCATGGACCTTCTTCTTCCCTTTGAGTTTGTGCATGAGCTCCTTGCTCATCCACACAGGTCTCCAGCCACCCTTTCCTGATTTCTTGCTTACAGGGACGCGCTGATCCAGAGCTTTGAAGAAGAGCTGTTTAAATGCTGACCAGCAATTCAGATTGAAGAACTACTTAACGGATAAATAATCAGTTGTATGGCTGCAGCCAGAGGGTTGCAGTCAATGGCTCTATGTCTAGTGCAAGGTTGGTTATGAGTGTTGTCCCCCAGGGTTTCATCTTTGGACCAATGCTCTTCAACATTTTTGTTAGTGCCATTGACAGTGGGACTGAGTGTACTCTCAGTAAGTTTGCTGTTAACACTAAGCTGAGTGATGCAGCTGACACAACAGAGAGGGGGATGCCATCCGGAGAGGCCTGGACAGACTTGAAAAGTGGGCCCACACAAGCCTAATGAGTTTCAGCAAGGCCAAATGCAAAGTACTGCAATTGGGTCAGCCAATTCTAGATATATAGAGAGACTGGAAGTAAAACTCAGTGAGAGGAGCCATGTGAAGAAGGATTTGAGGGTCCTTGTGGGTAAAAAGCTGGACATGAGCTAGCACTATGTAACTGAAGTCTGAGAGGCTAACTGTATTCTGGGCTGCATCAAGAGAGGGAGAGGGATGTGATCTCCGGCAGGGAGAGAGGGATGTAACTGTCCCACTTGTGAGCCCTATGCAGAGTATAGGAATTTAGGTTAGAAGCTGGGAAGAGACAGGCAGCCCAAAGAAGCTGTGGATGGCCCATCCCTGGAGACATGTCTAGGTTGGATGGGCTCTGGGCAGCCTGAGCTGGTGGGTAGCAAACTTGCCTAAGGCAGGGGGTTGGAACTACATGATCTTTAAGATCTCTTCCAACCTGGCCCATTCTGTGATTCTATGAAAAAATACTCCATATCATCCAGATGATGATGCAGCCTCTCTCAGTGATTTTGTGATATTTTCTCCTTTGTTAGAGATACCGCAGCTTTCGTTTTTTGACACAATATAATCCATAGTCTTATACAGTTAGCAAGCAAGGCCTTTCTGCTGATTTGAATTAAGATTTTAGGCCCACACAGGGGGGAAGATGCAGGTCAAAGCAATCAAAAAGATACAGCTTGACACTCTGTCCTGAAGAGATGCTAACTGTAGTAACTGTAATCATCTTCCCTGATTGTTTCAGAGGGTGTTCACCATCTCTTGTCTTCTTCTGTTACCTTCAGGAAACAAGACACTTCCACATAAAAAATAAATCTAAACTAAAAGTTTGTATGACAGGACAGTGGTCTGTTCAGCTCCGAGCAGAGGAAGATGATGGGAGGGACACCTCATGGCAGCTGCAGCTTCTTTGGTGACAAAGACAGGGCCTGAGGGAACAGCAAGAAGCTATGTCAGAGGAGGGTCAGGTGGGGTCTAGGGAAAAGGTCTGCACCAGAGGGCAGGTGGGCATGGAACAGGCTGCTCAAGGCAGTGGTCAAGCTTGCTAGAGTTCAAGAAGCCTCTGGACAACACTCTCAAACATATGTTATGATGTTTGCATGTCCTGTGTGGAGCCAGGTGTTGGACTTGATGATCCTTATGAGTCCTTTCCAACTTGGGATATTCTATGATTCAGCGACTAACAGACATCTATCAGTTCCAAGTAAATAAGAGCAGCACTGACAAATATAAAAATAAAACTGAAGTGACGACACTTGATTTTTATTCCAGCAAGCTCCCTTACAAAACTCACTCATGCAGAAAAATGTACCAGAGTCTGAAAGGTCATTAAGTAATATAAATAGGCCTATCTGAGTTTGATTTCACTAGCTGCTACCTGCCTCAGGGACTTCCAGGTTTCATAAAAAGTACCTTGGTATATGACATAGATCTTAAGCTACATATCAGCCGATCTTGCTATTTGAGCAACAGCTACAGCATGATTATTCTGTGGTCTCTGCTCGGTTTGAGACAATAAACTCTGCTTAGACACCAAAGTAACACAGAGCTTCTCCCTTTTGTTTCAGAGGATCTCCTTACATATGTTAAGTTCTAAGTTCAACCAGCATCTAAAACTGGACACAATAAAGACCATCAAAGATAACAAAATGATGGGATAGCTGCTTTGAAAAATATAACAAATATAATGATTCATGTGATGAATCTCCTAGTATATTAAAATCTGATGTTGTAATCCTTAAATAGAGATTGCAGACCTGGGAGTGTAAAGACTTAAATAAAAACTTTGGTTTGTTTTCAAAGATATTTTGTACTGACATCTCTCTCTAAAACCCAAAAAGGCTAATACCTGTTTTGCTCAACAGAAAGAAGAGTAAGTAAGCACTTTACAAGTGCTAATCAAGGCATGGATCTATATCTGCAATATATCAAGACAAGCTCAGAAATAACAATCAAGATTCAGATGCACAAAAGTACCTGAAGCTGCTTGAAATGTCTAAGACATAGATGTGATCTTGGTGAAGATGATGCAGGAAACCTAAAGGAGACCCATGCCGTTCTGGAATGATACAAATGAGCCACATAAGATATCTTCATGTTCTAAACGGCACCAGGTATCTGATATGTGATGATGCCTACCACATCAGTACTGCTTTGGCTGTTTGATATGAGCTTTTTCAACAATTTTGTCCCCTTGGAACAAAGAAGTGAAGACTCTTTCCTTCATTTGCTCTTATCAGTCAGTGTTCAGGAGACAACCTCAGAGTTTATAGAAATATCTTCCTGTCAAAAGTGTAACATCCCAACACACGCTGTGTGTGTGTTTGTACAGGCATGTGAGCACTAGATTCTCTTTCAGGATCCCTGGAAGTGTAAGAAAAATAATGGATAGACCGGATGGTGAAAAATGGCCAAAAATATGCAGAGACTGGATTTCCTTCTCCATCCTATCTGTTTTTCTACTTTTTTTCCTGTCTATTTTTTCGATTAAAAAAAAAGTATATTTTTCTCTATTTTTAAATTTAAAGTAAAAAATAATAGTGACTACATTCATTTTCAGTATGAGAAAATTCATTTATAAACAAACATTAAAAAAATAATCCATTACTATCCCTTTGAAATAAGCTATAAGAAAACCCTCCAACATGAATATAATATTAGACAGGAGTCCTGCAATCAGACAAAAATGGGTCTCCACATATTTGAGTTCACAGTAATCACTGGAGTTTTTGTTTCTTCTTTAACTAAACACTTGAGGACACTATTTCAGAAACTAAAATCTTCAAAGCTTCTACTTCTCCATGGTATAAGTGAGCTTTTGTCATGCTTCTCACTGCATGAAATCTTCCAGCAGTCCCACCTAATTTTAAAGTCTTTCCAGTCACTTCACTGTTTTTTTTTAGTTTAATAAGATAGAAACAGAGATTAGATTAATGTGACCAGTCACTGCCGTTCTGATGCCTTTAGAAATTTCAAACAAATGTGTTTCCGGTACTAAAAAAAGAAACCCTAAACAAGTAGAAATCTCTCTGCCAGAGCATCTGTCCTAGTCCATGACATATATCTCTTCCATGCAGTCATTTTTTCTAAACAATGACCCAAGTGTCCTTGTTTTATAGGAAACTCTCTCGTCAGGAACTCCCTCCTGCAAATCCAGACATGTAGAAGTTCAGCTCAGGAAGTCAGTCTGTCATGGCTCCAGGCACTGTTAATCACTTTAAAATGATCATTAAAAAGCAGAAGCAGCAAAAGGATGCAGCTCTGGTGAGGTCAGATAACAAAAATGCCTCTTTTTTTTTCAATGGTAAAACAAAAACACATTTTGCAGGCTGAGTTTTAAGAGCCTAGTCAACACATCAGAGTTTAGTACAGGAAAAGAAACATATACTACTGAGTTGACTGTTTCTGAAGCAATTCCTAATCTACTTCCTCTGCCACCTCTCCCAAAATGGAGACCCACGCTCCTTTTGTCAGTCTTAGGGCAATCACAGACACATTGCTCTATCCAGTGCAGCCTCAGGTCTGATTCTGGGCAATCCTAGGCTTCCCATTTCTAAGACCTGCTTAAAGTGTTAAACACTGCAATAAGACTGCATACTCTGCAGTTTCTAAGTGCTGTGCTCCAGAAGCTTTTAAAGCCTCTGTCTTGTTAGAATCTTTGAGTTTTATACCTCTGAAATTCAGATTTAAGCTTAAGTCTTGGGATGCAACTAAATTTTGAAAGACCATATTCTTTGTTTGTAAAGATTTTTTGCTGTACATATTCTTTGCCAGTGAAGATTATGCTGGCTCATGACACTGTTGCTATTTGTGCCATCAACTAGTGCTGACATAAATGTCACTGACCATATTGTAATGAGAAACGAGAAGTGCAATATATTTCTTTTCCTTTCTGAACCTTTCCTATATACTACCATATGGTTTCTGTACCAAGGGCTCTTTGCCATCTGGAGCATTGAAGCTAATGCCCTGAGGAAGACACTGACATAAACCAATTTATATTAAGATCCAGACCCTAGATACACGGTATCAGCATGATCATACATCTGGCCCCAGCAAATGAGGATGGATTACTGAGTCCCATGATTCCCCCTTCCACTACACAGCTGATCCCCTGTCATTGATCTTGAAGCCACCAGTGTTTCTTAGCAGTGCTCCGTTGGCCAGGTGAGGATGATCTCAACTGAGGTATCAGAACCCAATCAGTGACCAACAGCTCTTTTCTTTTAACATTATTTCCTCCTTCTGTGAGCCCCCCAGTTTAACCTCATAGTTTCTTAGCTCCAGTTATACTCCTGCTCCTCCTTCCCTCGGTCTAGATCTCCACTGTGTCTCCAGGAACTGAGCTTTACACCACCCCCTTTCTCTACCTGCCCCAAAAACAGATTCCACTCCAGCAAGGAGGAGAGGATGAATGTAGACAAAACATTTTCACACTGGAGAAATACAGAACTTTTGCCTTCAGTCCATTTGGAGGCAAAGTGTTTGGAGACTGCCTGTCATCATGCTGGAGTCAGTGTCGCCTGGACCAGTGTCTCAAGGGGATGCTCTGTGCCTGGGTAACTCCTCATCAGGTTGCCACCACTGCTTATAGCCTGGCAGTACAGCTGTGCTAGGCAGCACAAGGCTGTATCCACTGCCAGCAGACAGTGAAACTTTCAATCACAAATACATTTTTTATGTACTTTTTAAAAAGCAAGAGAATAAATAATAGCTGATGACCTTACAGAACACACAACAAATATTTGCATATTAGCCTGCACTTAACTTTACAATTCAGTCTTGCACTCTTTTATTTCACTTTTTTTTTTGTTTGTTTCTTGCTTCATTGCAAAGCATTGAGCTGGACTGCTTGGCAACTAATTCACAGCTGTAGTTGCTAAGAAACCATCCAAGAAAGTAGATTAGTCTCCAGTAACCTGCTTCATTGTTAGAGATGTTTATTTTGCATAAAGGCAGTTCCTGTATACAAAGGGCTTTATTGAATTTGGATGAACAAGCAAATCATGCAGCATTATGTTTCCTTCCAATAGCTTTCTTTACTATCACAAAGCTTCACACAAACATTTGAGCTCTTTCTTGGGGAATAGGATCTATTTGTTCAAAGTTGTGAGATCTAAGCAGGGCCAAAATGGAAGCTGCAGGGTTTCAGGATGCATCTTAGCTCCTCTGTGCATGAGGGACATGCGTCTGCTGCCCTTCCTCTCCAAGTGCATCCTTCTACCAGCCACATCACCCCCTGGCCCACTCCTGACTGACCCGAGTCTGATGACCTGCACAGATCCAAATATCACTTTGCTGTTTTGCAGAGCTGGTTTTCTCTGCCTGTGCTGCCTGATATTTCATGCCCCAGGCCCTACTACATTGCAGGTCACTTTCATGCACCAGAGAAGTGCTAGAGTCTCTCCCAAACTCTTTGCCTTTAGGCAGGAACAAATGCATTACCAGCCACATAACCAAAGTAGAGGAGTCTCACTATCTTTTTATTTTCCCTCAGGTCAAGTTCCTTCAGTGATCTTGCTCTAGAGCTTTTTTTACTGCATCCATGTGAAGGGACATGGGAGAGAATATGACACTAGAGCAGAAAGCCCTTTGATTTGGTGAACATTTGGTGTTCTTTCAAATCATGTTTGGATATCAATAAAAAACAGGAAGGAATACATTGTTCAAGGGTTACAGTAAGTTAAGATTTGAAGATCAAAACCAAAATAAATGCAATTGGTAGTAAACCCAAAAGACTGTTGCTGTCCTCAGTGGTCCCAGGCAACACTGGCCACACCACCTAATCCAGCAGTTGTGTCCTGCCCTAACACTTGCTGCTTACAATAGAAGAGGCTTGCAAACTTTTATGCACAGATTTCTGGACATGCACAAACCACTTCAAAAAGGTGTACAGAGCTAAGTGATAAAAACAAACCTATCATGTTATGCTTAAAAGTGTCACTACTTCTTCACTGGCAAAATGTACATAGAGCTGCAGACCAAAAACAAGTTGAAAGACAGAAACTCAAAATCTATATCTTTTACAGAAGATCATGCAGATCTTCAAGAGATGAAGTGGTGAAGAGCACAGTCTATTGATGTACTAGCCTAGTTAATCCTGTCACTTTCTTTTTTTAGGGTAACTCCTAAGATGACTTAATTTGTATGACCCAGGAGCTTGTCTAGGGCAAGGAGATCTACTCCATGCCTCAAGACTGCCTCCATCAAAAAGAAAAGAAGGATAATTATTGTGGGCAACTCAATTCTGAGAGAAACAGGGAGTTCCGTATGTCAGCCAGACTCTACTCAAAGGAAAGTAAGTTGCCTCGCTGGGGCCTGGGTCAGGGACATTATTAGGAGACTCCCTGGTCTGGCTTGCTCCTCTGATTATTATCCCTTATTGATAGTTCAGGTTGGCAGCAATGAAGTCGCTGAGAAAAGCCTGAGGGCTATCAAAAGGGATTTCAGGAGATTGGGGCAGTTAGTTGATGGAGAAGGAGTGCAGGTGGTATTTTCCTCTATCCCTTTAGTGGCAGGGAGGCATACTGAGAAGACCAGGAAAACCCACTTAATAAATACGTGGCTCAGAGACTGGTGCCTCTGAAGGAATTTTGGCTTATTTGACCATGGGGCAGTTCACTCAAGCACCAGGCCTGATGGCTGCTGATAGGGTCCACTTAGGTCACAGAGGGAAAAGAACTCTGGCCCAGGAACCATCTGGGCCCTTTAACAGGGCTTTAAACTAGTTTTGTAGGGGGAAAGGAGTGATAGTGAGCCTGCTCACAACAAGGTGAAGGATAGCATAACTAAGTTAGAGGGACAAGGTGCTAGCAGGGGCCGTTCAACCTACTGTATCTTATGATGATGATAGGCAGGGAGAATAACAGTAAATACCTCAAAGGAATTAAGTAGCTCCAAGAAGCTGACAAGACCAGCTGCCCAGTTGAAGTGCCTCTGAGTGAGGAAGGACGGGAAGGAAGTTGAGGAAGGAATAGAGTGTGAAGGGCTGCTCCTGAAGAATGGCCATGAACAAGTCAAAAGCCTATGGCTAAGAGTTTGAGGCAACAAAGGGAGCCTTGTGGTTGGTGTCTACTACAGGCCACCTGATCAGGTGGAGTCTGTTGATGAAGCCTTCTTCCTCCACCAACAGGAGGCATCAAAATCACAGGCTCACGTTGTGCTGGAAGACTTCAGTCACCCTATATCTGCAGGAAAATAGCACTGCAATGCTGTAGGTGATCCAAGATGCTCCTGGAAAGTATCAAGGATACCTTTCTGAGCCAGGTAATAGACAGCCCCACCAGGGAGGTACAGTGCTGAATCTGTTGTTACTCACCAATGATACTGAATTGCCTGGTGACATCAGGATTGGAGGCTGCTGGGACTGCAGTGACCATGCAACAGTGGAGTTCAAATTCTTGAAGAATATTGGCAAAGGGTAAAATCAGGAAGTTTAATTTTAGGAAAGCCAAATTCCAGCTCTTCAGAGAGTTAGTCAACAAAACCCTGTGGGAATCTGCCCTCAAAGACAAGGGAACAAAGCAGAGCTGTCAGATCTTTAAGGAAGCTTTTCTTAGGGAACAAGAGTTCTCCATCCCAGGCAGACAAAATCAGGAAAGAAGACGAGACTGGCATGGCTGAACTGAGGCCTGCTGGTCAAACTGGAAAGCAAAAAAATGCACAGTCAGTGGAAGCAGGGACAGGTAACCTAGGAGGAATGTAAGGATGTTGCTAGACTGTGTAGGGAGGGGGTCATAAAGACCAAGGCCTGACTTGGTAAGGAGTGCAAAGGATAAGAAAGGCTCTTGTAGGTACATCAACTAGAAAAAGAAAGTCCAGGAGGACACATCCTCTCTAGTAAGCAACACAGTAGACTGGTAACAGCAGACAAGAAGGAGGCTGAGGTGTTCAACAAGTTTTTTGCCTTGGTCTTCACTTGCAACTGCTCTACACACAACCCTTGTTATGATGGGTGGGAACTGGGGAGCATTGCCCTTCTCGCTATAAGCAAAGATTATGTTTGTATCTGCCTGAGGAACGTGAACATCCATAAGTTTATAGATCCAATGAGTTGCACTCCAGAGTCCTGAGGAAATTGGCTGACACAGTTACCAAGCCACTCTATGATATTTGAAAAGTCATGGCGATTAAGTGAACTCCCTGGTGACTGGAACAAAAGCAAAACAGCACCCACTTTTAAGGATAGAAAGGATGACCCAGGGAACTACTGACCTATCAGCCTCACCTCAGTGCTAGGGAAGATCATGGAGCACATCCTCCCGGAAGCTAAGCAAAGGCATATGGGAGAGAGGGGGGTGATAGGGAAGGTCCTGCCTGACCAACCTTGTTGCTTTTTATGATGGTGTAACTGTGTCAGTGGACAAGGGAAGAACTATTGATGTAATCTATCTGGACTTCACTAATGCCTTTGACACAGTCCCCCATAACATCCTTTTTTCCAAATTGGAAAGAGACAGATTTAAGGAGTGAACTGTTCGATGGATGAAGAATTGGCTGCAGGATCAAGTCTAGAGAGTGGTGTTCAATGACTCAATGTCTGGATGGAGACCAGTGATGAGTGATGTCGCCAGGGATTGGTGCTAGGGCCAATACTCTTTAATATCTTCATCAATGACATTAACAGTGGGGTTGAGGGCACCCAAGCAAGTTTGCTGAGGTCATCAAGCTGTGGGGTGCAGTCAGCACACCAGAAGGACAGGATGCTATCCAGAAGGACCTAGACAGGCTTGAGCAGTGGGTCCAGGTGAACATCAGGAGATTCAACAAGTCCAAGTGCAAGATCTTGCATCCGGGTTGAGGTAACTCCCACTACCAATACATTGAGGGCTGAAAGGATTGAGTGCAGGCGCACTGAAAAAGACCTGGAGATACTGGTAAATGGGAAATTTGACATGAGTAAGCAATTGTACCTTTACAACCCAGAAAGCCAACCGTATCCTGGGTTCCATCAAAAGAAACATGGCCAACAGTTCAAACGAGGTGATCTCGCCCTTCTATTCTGTGCTGATGAGGCATCACCTGGAGTACTGTGTCCAGATGTGGAGTCCTCAGTAGAGGAGGGACATGCTGGAGCACATTCAGAGGAGGGCCACAAAAATGATCCCTGGAATCACAGAGAGCTGAGGCTCTTCAGCTTGGAGAAGAAGAGGCTTCGAGGTAACCTAAGCCTTTCAGTATCTAAGGGGGAGCTACAAGAAAGAAGGGGACAGACTCTTCAGCAGGGTTTATGGTGACAGAACAAGGAGAAATGGTTTCAAGGTCAAAGAGGGTAGATTTAGGTTGGATATAAGGAAAAAATCCTTTACAGTGAGGTTGGTGAGGCACTGGAACAGGTCGTCCAGTGATGTGGTTGATGCCCTGTCCCTAGAGGGTTTTAAGGTGAGGATGGATAAAGCCTTGGGCAACGTGATGTAGCTGTGGATGTCCCTGTTCATTGCAGGGGAGCTGGACTCGTCTGCCTTCAGAGAACCGTTTCAACTCTAAGGATTCTATGATTTTATGACTCCAAGCTGTGTGGTGCTGTTGACATGTCCAAGGGACAGGATGCCACCCAGGGACACCTAAACAGACTCGAGCAGTGAGACCAGGAGAACCTCACAGGGTTCAACAAAGCCCAGTGCAAGGTCTTGCGCCTGGATCACAGCAGCCCCTGCTACCAATACAAACTGGAGGATGTAAGGATGGAGCACAGCCCTGACGAAATGGAGTTGGGGTACTGGTATATGGTAAGCTGGACATGAACCAGCAATGTACCCTCGCAGTCCAGAAAGACAACCATATCTTGGGCTGCATGAAAAAAAGCATGGCCAGCAGTTCAAGGGTAGTAACCCTGCTCCTCTACTCTGTGCTGCTGAGACATCACCTAGAGTACTGCATCCAGATGTGGAGTTCTCAGTACAGCAGAGACATGGATCTGTTAGAGTGGGTGCATTAAAAAGATCCAAGAGATGGAACACATCCCCTGTGAGGATGGACTGAGAGAGCTCTGGCAGTTCAGCCAGGAGTTGAGGAAGCTCCAGAAGAGCAGCCTTTCAGTGTCTAAAGAGGGGCTATAAGAAGGAAGAGGACAGACTCTTTTAAACTCGGTCTGTTGTGATTGGACAAGGGGAAATGGTTTCAAACTATCAGAGGGGAGATTTAGATTGGACATATGGAATAAGTTTTTTACAGTGAGAGTGGTGAGGCATTGGCACAGGTTGCCCAGAGGGGTTGTGAATGCCCTGTCTCTGGAGTCATCCAAGGTCAGGCTGGGGCTCTGAGCAACCTGGTCTAGCTGTAGGTGTCCCCACTCACTGTAGGGGAGTAAGAACCTTTAAGAGTCCCTTCCAGCTCAAATAATTCTATAATTTTAGGATTCTGTGACAAAAAGAGAAAAATTTCCAAACATGAAATCTTGTGGTGATCAAAATACTGATTATATCTAAAATGAAAATTTCAGAAACTTCCTACTTTGAGTGAATTTAAGTTTCAGGAGTTGTCACTGTATTGCAGCTGAAAGCACACGAATGTTATAAACACAAAAAATTCTTCAATGAACAGAAAAACTAACAAAAGTAGTGTTTACTGCGGATTTGTTTATAGTAACTTCTGTTCACCCATTGCTTCACATCACCAATATTCCATGACCAGTTATATTTATACACGAAGACTGGCTGGCTGCTACCAAATGACTGTCAGACAGCTTAAGTGTAGCTGCCCTTTCCTCTGATTCTTTCCTCTCTTCAGCCACTGATTTTCAAAAAAAAAAAAAAGAAAAATTGGGGTGGGGTGGGACATATTCCATGTTAAGACTTCTATCATCTCCTTCAAATTCAGTTAAATTTGGCCAGCAGTTTCCAAAGGAGAGGGAACTGATCTACAGTTGGAGATACAGCCTTTGTTGCCACAGGAACCCCAGCTCCTTAGGAAATCTGTCTAAAAGTTTATATACAAAAATTAAGGTTACTTAAAAGCAAAAAAAAAAAAAAAAAAAAAAAAGCTTTTGGAAAAGGGTAGGCAGTCCATAATTCAAGTTTAAGTGAAAAAATGACAGAAGAAAGGTATTGTAAGTGTGTAAGAGGGCTGCTCCAAAAGTAATGCCTTCTATTGTATGATATTGGCCCACAACATCAGAGGCAGATCTTGTTGGTATGGCAGAAGAAACTGAACCCTCCCACCAGTATTTCACTACATGTTGTCACTGTGCAACACATGGCAACAGAGGGGCACTGTGACAAAATGGCACCTGATATGGAAGTGTGAATAAAGCAAAGGCGCATCACTGAATTCCTCCATTCAGCGCAGGCACTCACTAACATTCACTGATGTTTGCTGAACCTTTATGGAGACCAACAGTGGATGTGAGCACAGGGAAGTGGTGTGTGGTGCTTTTCAGCACTGGTGATAGCAACAGTGGCCACCTCTGCTGGTGCTGATTTTTATGAGCATGGCATGCAGGCTTTTGTTCATCAGTGGTGAAGAGGCTTAGCTAGTGCTGGTGTCTATGTTGAAAAAGCGTGTTTTGTAGCTGAGAGTTTATTCTATCAAGTAGTGTTATTGTGCTCTGTTGTAGTTTCCATGGAAATAAATAGGAGGCATTACTTTCAGAGAAACCTACATAAAATATTCGTAGTAATTCTGGTCTATCACCATTACAAAGCATTTACAGGAAAGGGCTATAGGCCATAAACTCTGTTTATTCTGAGTCAGAAAGGAAGCTGTCATTGTAAGTGTAATGGAGAGAATTGTGCACTTACATTCTGTAAAAACTGATGAGAGGGACATCATTTTGAATTTTTATCATTCTAGCAAGCAATGCCAGATTCTTCCACCAGCGCAAGATTATGATGTCAGTGTGGCACGGATACTGAGGTGCTAGCACACAAATTCACAGCTATCTTTCCATAAGTTAGAATGCTACTATATAGACTCCTCATGATAACGTTCAACAAAAAATGGTGCCATCAGTCTCTCTTCTTCATTCCCTTCTTCTCTCCAGGAGATCCCTAATTGGGGATGTCTGTGTTATACTACCTTATGTTGCAGTGCCTGGAGACTGATGTAACTTCTTCAGCAGACTGCAAAATCCAGCTGATAACTGACCTAGGTCATTTTCTTAATTTACCACTGATTAATGAGCAATCCAGCTGTTGCTAAATTTTCCCACTAGAGCAGTTTGTTAGGTCAAGGAGACAAGGGAAAAAAAAATCCCCACTTAAGATAGAGCTGTTTTCTGTTTTGTAGAAATTTCTATAAAATAAGTTGTTACAAACACTAAATATTCCAAGCCCAAATTGTGAAACAATTGGAATGCTTCTGTTGCATTCCCATGACAATTTTCTTTAACAAAGAGAGGGGGCTGTAATTCTTTTCCTTGTTTTCAAAGTATGATCTCATTCTCCAGATCTCATCAAGCAGTTTGCTATTGTAAGGGCAAGAACAGAAGGACATCTGCGTAAATGCACTTTTTAATTGTTCATGAAATTATTTTCACACTTGCCTCTACAATAACCTGGTGTAGCAATCCAAACTGTAAGTCTAATCACTGCAGTGTATCAAGATGTCCCTGCAGAAAATCACATAAACTGTATGTATCATGTCATCAAAGTGTACCACTGTTATCCCCTTGGTCTGTTTGGAAGAATTGCAGTTCATGAACTCCATCTAGTATCTTAATGAAATTGCCAGTACTTTTATGCACCAAAAAAAGTAATTTATTGTTAAAATTTTAATTTCTTGTTTAAAATGATGCAGGAAGGATTTATTATCAATTAACTCTAAAACATACATAAATAATAATAATAAGGTACCTCAAAAATTCAGAATTGGCTCAAAATACACTGAATTTTAAGCATGTTTGAAGGCTTCAAAACAATCCTCTATAAATGAAGATGCATACATGCTCCCATTTTCTATGAGTCTGAAAGTTGATTCCCATTGTATTTCTGGAAAAGTCATGTTTTTAATAAAGATTTTCTAGAAAAGTTAGGAACTTAAAAAAAGAAGTGTTTGATCTTATGTTTGTTTGTCCCTTTTGGTATTACTTCATGTACTTTATTCAATATTTTGAACTCAGTTCAATATATTCAATATAAAAAGCAAAATGTTGGTCAAAAATGAACTTGATCTTCATCATTGTGCTGAAGTCTTGTGAGACACACATCACTTCCACTATTTTTTCACCTTGAAGTGATTCTTTTTACCAGTACATAATTATGATAGTTCTGATGATTCAGAAGGTCTTTTGCACCCTAGATGATTCTGTGATTCTATGTCAGCAGGACATCAGTAATGTTAAAGACTAAATCAGAAAAGGAGGTATTAGTATTTTATTAGTACAAGGCAACAAGAAACACAGAGTCACGTAATGGTCTAGTTTGGAAGAGGCTCTTAAAGATCATCTGCTATGGGCAGTGAAGTTTTTCACTAAATCCATTTACTCAGACCCATCCAACACATCTTTGAACTACACCAATAATGTGGCATCCACAACTTCTCCAACTTCTGGTCCTAGCCACTCTCATCACGAAAGATTACTTACTTATATCCAATTTAAAACTAATCTCTTTCAGTGTAAAACTTTTAGCCCATGTTCTGTCACTACAGAACCTTCTAAAAATTCCTTCTATATCCTCCTTATACATTCCCTTTATGTGTTTATAAGCCACAGAATAAGAACAAGAATCTTCAGTCATTTATATATAATGGACTAGACTAGACAGGAGCATAGGTAGGACTGTTAATGAGGACAGGGGAAGGGCAAGTACATTAAAAAAAAAAAAAAAAAAAGGATTTTCCATTTTTTAATTCGGGCAGGAAAGTAGCAAAAAATATCCATTACCAACCTTTTCTTTCATTTGCTGGTTATCTACAAAACTTCTTTGGCTTCTATCTCTTGATAAGTCTGAATCAGCTGTGATTCCCATCAGAAGTCAATGGCAAAATATTTATGTCAAAGAACAGCTAATTCAGACATTAGAAGAAAATGACTCTACTAGAAGTAGAGTTGCTTGGCCTTCTTTATATCTTATTTTGTTCCATGAAAAACTTACATCTTATTTTGTGCATGAAAAACTAAAATCGACTGTGAAGACAAAGCATCTCATTAGAGTTCCAGATTTTAAGAAATACTAACAGCATTCAGCCTGACTTTGTGAAAAATACAGTGCATAAAATGTCATTATGCATCTCCTTTATTAAGCCAAGTGCCTCCTGGTTGAGTTAAAGCATTGTTCTGTGAAAAGATATCCAGGCTAGATTTGAAAACATCAAGTGATAGAAAATCCAAAGCATCCCTAATTGCATTGTTGCCTTGATAATTATAGTAATTTTGAAACTAGCTTCAGCCTCTAGCCAGTGATTGAATCCCTTATCTGCTAGACTGTAGAACCCTCTGTAACCACATATATACTTCCTTCCATGCTTTTACGTCTCGTGGTCTGAGTGTCCCTGGTGTGGCAAGCTGTACAGATGACCTCTGGCTGTACTGCACTACCTGACTGGAGGCACAGGACGCAAAGACAACAATGCAGGGAATATCTTGTGTGTATCGATTTTCTTGAGCGCTCAAAACCTGCAAATGTGCGAGAAGCTCCTACCTTCTGCCTCCATCTAATGAGAAGAAATACAGAGCAGAGGCTGTGGCTGCTGAGCAACTTGCCTGCCTGCATCTGCACAGTACTGGTTTGAGCATCTGCATGAGAATGTATTGTGGCCACAGGATAGAGTTTAAAACAATGGCATCTGACCTGTTTAATAATTATGTAGACATTCCTCACAAGGCAAAAGCTTTTCCAAAACATTATTATTCATTGAACTCATTTTCAACTATATACCTAGGTTTTTTTTAAGATTGGACAGAGTACTTTCCAAATGCTCTGACCAATTGCCACATACAAGGTCTGTTCAGCTTTTCTGTTCCTACTCTGTCTTTCTTTTCACACACTCAAGAAACAAACTCCCTTCATACCAGTTTTGGGGCTACTCCTGTTCAATATTTTTATTGATTACATGGATGAGGGCACTAAGTGCACCCTGAGTAAGTTTGCAGATGACACCATGCTGGGAGGAAGTGTCAACCTGCCTGGGGGTGGGAAGGCCCTACAGAGGAATCTGGACAGGCTGAATCATGAGGCTGAGGCCAGTGGGATGAAGATCATCAAGACCAAGTACCATGTCTTGGACTTTAGTCACAAGAACCCCAGGCAGTGTGACAGGCTTGGGGCAGAGTGGCTGGAAGATCTTGAAGAAGAAACAGACGTGGGGATGTTGACTGACACTCAACTGAACATGAGCCAGCAGTGCCAAGAAGGACAATGGCATCCTGGCTTGTATCAGAAGTAGCGTTGGCAGCAGGAGCAGAAAAGTGCTCATCCCTCTGTACTCAGCACTGGTGAGGCCACTCCTTGAGTACTGAATTCACTTCTGGGCCCCTCGCAGCAAGAAAGACATTGAGGCCCTGGGGCATGTTCAGAGAAGGACAACAAAGCTGATGATGAGGGGTCTGGAGCACAAGTCTTACAGGGAGCAGCTGGAAGAATTGGGATTGTTCAGTCTGGAGAAGAGGAGGTGCAGAGGAGACCTTATTGCTCTCTACTACTACTTACGTTTGGATTTTGTGTTGAGGGATATGGTTTAGTGAGAACTATTGGTGATAGGTGGATGGTTGGACTGGATGATCTTGTAGGTCTTTTCCAATCTTGGTGTTTCTGTGATTCTGTGATTCTGTGAAGGGAGGTTGTGACAAGATGGGGTTTGGCCTCTTCTCCCATGTAACTAGTGATAGGAGTAGAGGGAATGGCATAAGGTTACACCAGGAGAGATTCAGGTTGGACATTAGGAAAAACTTCGTCTCCAAAAGAATGGTTAGGCACTGGAATGGGCTGCCCTATGAGGCAGTGGAGTCAATATCCCTAGAGGTACTCAGGAAACATTTAGATGTTATATGAGGGATATGGTTTAGAAAATATTAGTGATAGATGGACAGTTGGATGATCTTGGAGGTCTTTTCCAATGTTGGTGATTCTATGACTCTGTGTTCACATTGTACGCACATGCTCTGTTGATTATCCACCATAACCCCAAAAGCTGTCCAAGTCAGTGCTCTGCAAAATGCATTTACTTGTCTGTATGCTACTCTTTTTTCCTTAATCTTAAAAGGTTAACAAAAAAAAAAGCAGCTACACAAGTATTTGTCAGCATTAAAAGGTAGCCTTCAGCAGGGAGAACACTTATATTTAATTTACTCAAGTATTACCTCAAATTACACTTAGATGTCTCCTGCAAAACTTCGTCGCAAATATTACAAGTCTATCATACCACACGTGTTATGTATCTTTATAAGATTAGAGCTCATCAGAACCATTTGAGTAAAGAAAGCAATTCCAAAATACAGTCTAAAGATACCATCAAGAGATCTCAGGTACTGAGACATTTCCAATGGCCACCAGAGCAGGATCCTTCAGAAAAACCTCACTGGGGGCTGAGGGAATGGAGATGAACAGAATCCGTGATGAAAAATTATCTTCTCCTTTAGCACAGAAAAAAAGGTTTTATAAGAAAGCCAACTGTATTTCTTAAAAACAGAACGCTCCAAAAGTGAAATACAGCTACAAATCAAATAGGTTTTTAGATTTACGCAAGCTTTATGGAAGTGATAATGCAGGACTTTCTCAGGACCATTGATAGGTCAGGGCTCCTTGCCTGCCATGACCTACAGCTGACCAGCCGTCACAGCACGCTGTCTCCCTCCTTTGTAAGGCAGACCTCTGAGCTGGTCTGTCTGCTGCATTTAGAGCAAGGGAGTACCTTCCCACTCTGCACTATACACCAGTTCCTGTTCTCAGAGTCAGATCAGGTGTTAGTCTTCAAGGTCATGACATGAAATACTGCCTTTCTGATCCAGACAAGAAGTGTATCTCAGTCAGTGTTCATTTTCAGTGATGGCCAGTAACAGATGCCTGGGGAAAGGATGGTATAAATACAGCAAACATGTTGAGTAAGATGAGTTTCATCATATCTTTCCATCTATCATCAGTATACAAGCTGCACAAGCATATACAAAGACTGGATCCATGCCTCTGGATTTAATACAAACAGGCATACCTGTCCTCAAAATTTTGTACAGATTATTTTTTGAATCAATTATGTTCTGTGTCAGTGATTTTTTCCTCTTACTCCTCCAGTGAAAAACCTGAATATATACTGCTATCTTCATCAAGTGTCAATTAATTTTTGTTTTGTAAGAAAGGGATGAATAATCATTTCCTAGACATTTTACATTTCTCTTCAAATCTTCTCAGGCCATCTTCCTCCAAATTGCAGGCTTCTCTTTATTCTGAGTCTTTTCATGTATTTGCGACCATTGCGGTTTCCCTTTCCTGTGACATTTCTTGTGCTACTTGTTCTTCTAGGGCTAAAATGACCAAAACTGCCCCCTGTGTTCAGAAATGTGTGCTACTAGAGATTTTTGCCACACAGTAATGACAGTTTTTGTTTTGCTTGCTAGACTGACATTTTCAGAACTGTCATCTTCTCAGTAATGACAAGGGAAAAACACAATAGAACAAAGATAGTTTACCAGCTAGAAGAGAGGTGAGGCAGGTGGAAGTTATTTACAAAATAATCCCCTTGGGACTCTGGTTTTTGACCTCTACGGATTTGGAAAACTGATTCCAGATCCCAGGAGAAAACCTAAGAAAAGTCAGAGGGAACAAGGAGCGCTCTCTGGGAGGGAATCTGTTTCTGGGCTGTTTGTTGTCTACCAGGCTTCTCATGAAAAACACAGAAAATTAGCATGCTTTGAAATCTTAAATTAATCTACAAACACCAAGTGATTATGTAGCCTCACAAAATCTATAGGATCTTCCCACTTGACTACCTGGAGCCAGTTTTCACATGCTATAGCTGAAGGACTCGTAACCTTTACTTTCCCATGCCCAGTTCCCTGTTGGTGGGCTGGCTAGGAAATGCAAGCATCTTTTGAACAGCCAATTCATTCATGGGAACAAACCGATGAGTCACATTACATGTTCCGCATATTACATACTTCATCGGCAGAGCCAGTCTGGTGGTACATATGTGCCACAGCATCCCACTTCTATCAAGAGGATGTGTTATCAGCTGTAGCAGACAGCTGAATAGGTGGGAGGAAGAACTCTTTATTCTCATTTCATGTGGTTACAATAGGTTCTGATACAGCTTTGGTTGGAGGCTCTCACAAAAAATTACATCTATAAGTAGATCATTTTCAATTGGTACTTAAGATTTATATGAAAATAACATAGAAAGAGAAAAAAATATATTTAAAAAAGCCATAATTGCACATTATTTTACATTTCACTATATTTCATACACGAAAACAAACAAACAAACACCCAAACTTTGCTTTACTTCTTCCTGAATCATCTCTATTCAGGTAGGAAAATCAGTGTATTTATACACTAAAGTATATATATATATAAGTTTATATATATATAAGCATATATAAATACCCTAAGTATGTGTCATTTATAGTTTTTAAGCCCTGGAGTCCACCATCAATGTTGTACTTATTCAGGTATTTGACAACATCCTGATATTCACAAAGACAAAAGAAAAATACCCAGTAAAAATAAACCAAGCAAGGAATGGTAGCAAAGAATTTATCTGCAAATGGTCTAACAAGATTTTGCCAGCGGTTATTTTATGTTGTTGTTAACTAAATGTGGGGAAATAGAAGATGAATTTTCAACCTTATAGTCCCATAACAGGAAAAACATGATTTCTTGAGAAGAAGGAAGGGTTTAATGGGAAGATTATGAGTCACAGAGATGAAACAAGTAGATATGCTTTGGAATGCAGCTTGAGAATATAGGAAACATCACTTTGGATCCTAGCATGAGGCTTGTTTGAAGTGACCCCACTGAAATCAATGAAAAAAAAAAAAATCCAACTGATTTTAATGCAGTCAAATTCTGAACTTCTTCAAACAAAAAAAAATGCTGCACAATATACACAAGAACTTGCATTATGATGCATAGAACTTAAGCAGGAAAGGTATTAATTGAATAAAAAATGGTCTGCAGATGCCAATAAAAGTGCACTGTCCACAGATACTGCTATATTTATCTCCAACCAGCCCACCTACCAGGTATTTCCTGACTCAGACAGAAAATCCATGGGGCCAAACAATGAGATAAGTCGATAGTTTGCAAGATGTGTTGTCAGCAAAGCCTTCAAAGCAGGAAACAGTACCACAGAAGTTACACCCCCAGAATTTTGCAAGGAGTCTCAAAGATTTTCCCAGGAGACTTCAGGGCTTAAACATGATGCTGAACTTTTTCTCTTAGGATGAGGTAGCTAGAATTTCTATTTTTTCTTTCTTTTTTCTTTAAAAGAAAAAAAAAAAAAGCTAAAAATGCATTTAAAGTCTCCAAGTAATTTGGTGAAAGACTTGAAGACTCAGAAATGTGAAATTTATTTTCTGGTTCTAAATATATGCATGCCAGTAAGTATGAGCCTACAATGTATAATTTCTTTTATTTAAGTGTTAAATATTCTAGGTTTTCTGTGGAAACTTGAGAATCTGCTGCCATATCAAATATCTTTCTAAATTGCTTTAGCTTTGGGTAATAAAACAGAACTGCTGATGCACCATAATTTCCAGAAATACTGAGGACACAGATGGCAGGAGAAAATGGAGCTGTCAGAAAGTATGAGTGTTCATATAGGCTGTCACACTATCTGTCCTGATGCTTCTCCATGAGTACCATTCCCTGTAGTCTGTAGTGCCTGAGAACTATCAGCCTTCAGAATGGAATAATGTGCCGAGTCCTCCAAACACAAAAGAGATCTGGAAGTCAGAGGAGAAAGTGTAAAAATCTATATCTAAGCTATTATTCAAGGTAAGGGTGACAGGTTTATAAAAATTGCCTCCTTCTGTCAAGGACAATCATGAGAAATGCCATGACATCAGCTCTACAACACTTCTAGAAGGTAAATGTCTCTAAATTTAGGAGTGCAGATCTATAGCCAAGGGCAGTATTTGGCAATAGATGCATATCTTCTCCTTTTTCTCCCTTTTAACTTCAGCACTGTATTTATAGGTATCAAGATATTTTATAGAGTGAGAAATTTAACTTACCGAAGATTTTTTATTTTTTTATTTTTTATTTTTTTGGTGAGGAGGGAGGTGGGGGAGACTTGAACCTTAAGAAACTAAAAAGAATGAGGTCTTTATATTGTTCCCCTAAAGCAGCAAGGAGATCTACTATAGAATCACTACTGGAAGCCAGACTTCCATCACAATCCTTCTATTCAGCGAAAGGAACATATTTTAATTTAAGCTATAAGAAGAGAAAAGAAAAATAACTAAAAATAGTACCTAAAAAGAGGGTGTTTGGCTTTGTAAGGCAAAACCAGGGAATTTCAAGGGAGTTACAGGTATGTACAGATGGGAGATACAACAAAAAAAAAAAAGGGATAGGAAAGGAAGAAAGGTTCAGATACAAAGAAAATGGTCAACAGAAGGTTTTAGAAGACTTAGTGATTGATTTCATTAGTGCTGTTTCCAGAGTTATTCACATTTGATTGGGAAGAATGAGAAGAGCCTGGCAAGGTGAGTATGAATGTCATTTTGCCCCATGATTTGATAGAGACAATTAGGTTAGTAAATGCTTACACAGTCATCCTGAAGGGGGGTGGGGGGGGGGGAGAAATGTGTTATATGGATCTCTTTGTAATTCTTGATGAGCTCTAAAAAATAAAGAGAATGTTACAGGTCAGAATACTTCATTTTTTACAAAGAGAATAAGTGCTTCTACCTAAGGTCTTAATTTAATAATAAAATTAATAAAAATAACAACAATATTAATGACATTCATCTTTCAAAATGTCTGTATTTTTAAGTGTCAAAACATTTTTCCTCCAGTAAAATTGACAGGGTTTTGTTTGGGTTTTTTTTTTTCCTTATATAAAAATAAATAAATAAATAAAAGCCCTGAAATGATATTTATTTTGGTCAAATACATCTTTCATTCAAACCAAGCTGGAACTGGAGCTTTTATTCAGGTAATTCAGAAAGTAAGGTTGTGGTGAAACATGAAGTCACCTCTGGTATTAGGGCCAAAACAAACTGAAATCTGCTGCAGCATTTGGAGTTGCATATACCAGAACTTCCTCGTATCTTGACAGGTCAAATTACGCCCTTGTTCCCAAATACAGTGTCAGTTTTCTATAAATGCTGCACAGCATCTGTATTAGAGAATCTCATTCATCCATCTGAGCAGATTATTCACTTATGGACACTGTAATTACATGGAAGCATCTGCTATCAGGAAGCTAATTTCCTTAGCTGCGTATGTCCTATTTCTATCTTAATGTGTATCTTCCGCAGTGTAAAGAAGGAAACCAAATGTATCTCTGAGCTTAATAAAATAACATTTAAGGACAGACAGAAGAAGCATTGGTAACGTGTAATTGCATTTGAGAACATCTCTTGTTAACTGGATCCACCCTTCTCCACAGAATCGGTAATTCTCATGGGCAATAAGTCCTCCTAGATCTTGTTAATTATTTCCTGCCATTACATTTATTTCTATCTGACACATTTAAAATCAAGGTAACCAGTCAGACAAATAGGAACATAGGCAACTGACTTTTTAAAAAATATTTTTTCAAAAGGATTTCTTAAATTTTTAATAATAGCAGTGTTGTTAAGCTTACTCCCACTCTTTTCAAAACCAGGACATTCAGTTTTTTTTTTTTCTTATGTGGGTGGAATGACAGGAAGGAAACCAAAGGCCAAGCAAGCCTCTTTTCCTAGGTGCAAAACACTCTCTGGTCTCCACAGCCATGCTTTCCATCTGTACCTGCATCCACCTACCCTGAAAGTCAGCAGGGGTCACGGATGCTCCCTCCCACTCTAGCATGCAGCTGATTGGCACTGGTTGTAACCCTTCAGCATGTCAGACCTTAGAAGAGTCACACACTAAAAAGGGACACAAAGACTGCATTTCCAGACAGAAAATACAGTGTGTATCTGCTGCTCTGATTTACATGCTGAGATGGAATTGTGAGAATACCTCTGAATGGCAGGAAATGAATAGCTGCATTGTTCCTCTTTCCTCCTCTCCCAGCCACCTGCACCATATCCTGTTGTCCTCGTCACAGGCTGGCTGACCCACGCAGTGACAACAGGAGGGTATGGCATGGCAGGCCAGCAGGGTCTGCAGCTGATGCTCCTCTTTTGACAGCAGTGAAGGTCTGCAAGTACAGACCTCTGTGCTCTTCCTTACTAGCACTGAGCCCTTGGGCATACACGGCACACCAGATCTCCTGTATATGTTCTTTTATTTCCTTGCTGTTTGGGATGTTTCCCTTATTTTCCTTCCCACTTTGTCACATACATTAGAAGTCAGCAATGGTTCTGATAATAGGATCATAGTGTGAAATCTGGGCCAGCTTTGCTCACTTCTATTTTAAGCTGTATCACATTTCATATATATTCTATATATTTTCATGTATGCTGAAAATACAGCACTTGAGATTGCTGTTATTGTCAGCTCTAGTGACCCATCAACCAATGATGACTCTGGATTTCTAAGTCACCTCTGGTCTCAGCAAGATCCAGGTAGATCACAGCTTTTGAAACATCTTTGCAAAATTACAGTTTAGTAATACAACCTAGAGAAGAGGTTTCTACAAAGGATGCTCATTCATTGAAGTATCCTAGCTGTTAGATGGCACACAAGAGAGGGAAACATTAAAACAGATCATGACACACAATTCTTTCCACCTGGCATTCTCTTGTAGTCTTTGTAGAAAGTTAAAGAATTTTTTAAAACAAGTCTGATGTCTGTAATAACTGTATCTGTTATTCTTAGGCATATGATGTGTAATGAAAACTCAATAGGAAAAGACCCATCAGACACTTTCTGCAGGTAATGCGCTTCTGCACTGTACACCTTGACTACATTTGTTTGGTTGGTTTGCAATCACAGTTTTGTTTAGGAGGCATGCTACTGCCTCAGAACAGCCTGGAGATTTCCCTGCAACACTGCACAAGAATTTCCATACAGAGTGGGGAGAGGTATTGCTGGAGTTTGCACATTCTGTAGTGACAATCACTTATATGTAAATCTAAGTATGTATATATGAAATATATGTATTAGCAGGTACGGTGTTTGCAGATTTATAGTTTTGAGCTCCAAGGTCTTCCAGAAGTCTCTTATGGGTGATGTTCTAAATCTCACTCAAGAAATCCATTCTGTGGATAGTAGAAGTTTTGCTAACTCCAGGGTAAAAACTGCATCTCAGATCTGGTAGCAGCAGAAATACTCCCCTGTACTTCACTCCCGTTTTCAGCCCTCAGCCTGCTCCCTCCTACAAGAAGTCTCAGTTATCACCACTACCAAAGAGTTTTGCTTTTCCAAAATAAGGCATGCTGGCTTGATTGCTAGAAGCTCGTGGTATTCTGAGCCTGGTTAAAAGCCTTAGACACCCAGGGGTCTCTGGTTAATGCCATGAACAGCTGTGATAAATCCAAGAGCTGCCTCAGAGTTGCTTTTATTTCTTTCAAGGTCTAATCTGTCCCAAGCCAGCAGCACCAGAGAACAAGTATGATTTACAACCACCTTTTCTAGTGAAGCCAAAGACTATTTTTTCTTCCAAGAAGAGATATTTATTCTGACTTCAAAACAACCTCTTTTTTTCTGCAATGTATTTTTTTTTTCCGCCTCTAGTCTTTGATGTTAATGCCAAAATTCCCATTAATTTCATCAAGTGTAGGACTCATCAGTGGGAGATACAGGCAAAAGCAGCAGGCTCAAGGTTTAACATGTGTGAGCAGGACATTTCACTTTATGACTAAATCAGTCTCCATTTTTTCCAACCAAACCCAGTGTTACAGCAGCCACAATGCACAAAATGTCCCCGCAAAGTGCACAAATCAATAGATGTTGTAGCACACAGCAGTCAGGTAGTGAAGCTGGAGGTACGTCAGCAGCTGGAGGTCAGAAGCTGGGTGGTTGTCACATCAGACCAGCACACTGACCTCAGTGGGCATGAAGGGAGTTGCACACCTGGCTTTGTGGCAGGTTTTGCTGCTCCCTACGAAGAACTGCATTTCCCTTTGCAGTTTTGCAAATGATTTCTTCTGTGTCCTTGCTAGGAATGCACAGATATTCATTCATGCAAACCACCTCCTGGAAAAATAAGGAGGCTGTCTGACTTCATATCCCCCTGCACTGAAATCCCACTGTCAGGCTGAACTTCCCAAGGCAGCAACCTGGCAATGACAGCCTCATCCACATGGTTATTTACACTGCTGCTTCTTCAAGATCTCAGTGCCAACATCCTGCTAGAGAACACTAGAGGAACACAGATACCTGGTTTTACCACACAATTAACACCATCTTTTCTGATAACAAAAGGAGAAGTAGAAAAGCTATGTGACTGAATTCTGGCTTTCCACATCAAACAGCTGAAAACTGTTTTCTCAGTAACCAGGCCATTTCACAGTCTTGTACTGACTCTGGTTATGCATGACTTTCAATCCTAGATTTAAAAAAATAAATCTCTCCCAGAATCTTTCTCATAAGCAACCTGGGTTATGTGTTGAATAGTTAATTCCTGGAGTGCATAAAGGCAAGCTATATCATAACTTTTTCTCATGACTAATGGCATTCATTTTGTATTACAGGAGGGACACTTACAACAGAGAACAAGAAATCAGCTATTTTTTTGGCCTACAAGCTGGAAAAAAAATACAGCAGAGCTTTTATTGCTTGTAACTCAGATTTGTTTTCCATTTAAGTACTATTTTGGAATGTGAAGGTACAAGTAAACAGGTTTATATCATACTGCCAGACAGCACAGAAGAGGTGGCAGAAGGGATCTATCAACTGCCCCAGATAATTTCTAAAAGAAAATAAGCTTCTGCATTATAAACCCCCCCCCCTTTTTTTTTTTCCCCTAGGTTGTTTATTTGATGGCACGGCAATTTGCATGTTGTTATTTCAGGTGTGAACTCTCCACTCTGTAAACAGTTGCCTCCCCTGGTTGCTATGGAAACAGGATGAGTTTGAAGCTGAGCAAAATATGAGTTTAGGGGTCACAACAATGGTACTCAATGACAGGCACCAAAAAAAAAAAAAAAAAAGTGATGATTGGTCAAAATGACAGGCAAAATAAGCACAAACAAGCTGTTTCCAGCTACATTTATATCCACAATTCAGATAAAAATATGCTTCCATGGAACTAAGACGTATTTACAAGCAACTGAGGCCCAATCTTGAGGTAGGTAGCATGCCTGCTACATCCAGACTCATAGCATTTTATTTGTAGACACTGAATGTTGCTGGAATGTGGTTATTTGCAGGACGAAGACATTTTGTGCTTCACGCTAGCACAAGAAATGATTAAAATGAGATAAAGTCATGAGAAACTGCAACCTAACTGGAATGGTCATAATAGTTAGTAACAACTTGATATGCTGTGTAGGCTTTTCAACAGCTTTTTTGTGTGTCCTAATGTAATCCAAACAGATACTTCTACTCCTCCACATATTACAGAATCACAGAATCACAGAATCACTAAGGTTGGAAAAGACCTATAAGATCATCCAGTCCAACCATCCACCTATCACCCATGGTTCTTGCTAAACTATATCCCTCAACACAAAATCCAATTGTTCTTTGAACACCTCCAGGGTCGGTGACTCCACCACCTCCCTGGGCAGCCCATTCCAGTGCTTGACCACTCTTTCAGAGAAGTAGTATTTCCTAATATCCAGCCTGAATCTTCCCTGGCGCAGCTTGAAACCATTCCCCCTAGTCCTATCACCAGTTACACGAGAGAAGAGGCCGACCCCCAGCTCGCTACAACCTCCCCTCAGGTAGTTATAGAGAGTAATAAGGTCTCCCCTGAGCCTTCTCTTCTCCAGACTGAACAATCCCAGCTCCCTCAGCCGCAGTCTCCAGTTTTTTACAACACTGCTTGTGTCTGGTGATGATGAAAGTGGGTTAGAGACTGGAACAGCACCTTTAGGGCCTCAGTACAGTGACAGTAACATAAAGCCTTTCAGATGTCTGTCTTAAATCTGTCTGAACTCCAAGTTGGCCTGGGCTCCAGGGGATGCTATGACATCGCTCTTCTCCTCCCAGTGTGGAAATGCCCTTCCTACTAAGGTATGGACTAGACTGCTACTAGAAAGAGAGGTGGAATCTCCAAACTATTGCCTTAAGATGGCTGGTTTTCAAAACGGTAAGCATAATTCTCAGTGGCAGCAGAGTTAGGCCAATGATGTTCATGGGAAACTGAAAATTAGCAATGTCTGTATGTGCAAGACAGTCCTCAGGATACACAACAGTCCCTGCTTAACTTTTGTCACTGTTTTGCATTGACAAGTTTGCATATTTTCTCTGAGCAAATGTCAGATCTGTGTTGCTCATGCAAGATGCCAGAGGCCAATTACTTGTTACTATTCACATAGTTTGTTGGCTCTACGCAGGTTCATTGAGAAAGTGATCCTGCGGAAAGACCTTTGAAATATAAATGAACATAAGTGAAATATAAGTCCATTTTTTTCCTCTTCACAGCTCTTGGAAATATTTTTCTCGATGGAAGCTTTGCTAGACAAAGACTTAACAGCTGGAACATGACACATGTCAGGAACTGAAGCGTACCAGGGAAAGGAGAGCTGGGAAATGGCTCCATGCATTTTCCTTTTCTTTTTCCCATACATTCTTTCATTTTCCTTTATATACACATAAATGTACACAAATGTGATCAGTGAGGATTCCTCTTAATGCACGATCTACTGTGCAGAAATTATACTAGAAGCTCCATTTTTTATATGCTTCAGAGGCCCTGTATTAAACATACTTCTCCCTAGCTGTCAGCCAAACACATCTTTAAATTGAAAATTAAAGTTTTTTGAAAGGGAACAAAAGACTCCTTTTGTTGGATCAACAACAAAAGAAGCTCTGAAGCTCTGTAATATAAACAAGCCCCTGCCTCATCTACATTAACCCAGAGTAGTTTGGTTTATTTGCCGTCAACAATGAACATCTTAAGGATGACTTCCCTAGTAATGAAACTCTGCATCTGTAAGTGATAATTTAATAGCGGTAATCTGCTCCATCATTTGAAGAAGTTCACCTTGACACACATGCAAGCTCAGGTGACATTGCACTGGACATTAAACAGCAGACTGGGGCTGCAGCATGCCTGCAGAGGCTGAAAGAAGATGTGTAATGCAGCTCACTCTCATGCACCGTGACTCAAAAGAAAGCAGGAAACGCTTTGTGTACTTCAGTTCCTGGCTTTGTCTCCAAGCAGACAGAAGCAGGTTACTAGAATAGAAATGAGCATTTTTAGAACTGTAACTTCACAGTTTCCTGCCACATTTCAAACACTTTCTTGGATAATTGTCCAAGTTTTCTACAACCCTTATTTGGACAATTCTGATATTTTTGTTGTTTTTTCCAGTTGTGAAAATATAAGTATCAATCTACATGCTATGCTCTGATCAAGGAAAAATTCCTGATTCACAACAGACATACAAAAGCTCCAGCAGAGATCACTGGTGGCTTTAATCCACAGTACTCATATAAAACACACTGCTGCCACTGATCATTATTTCTAATAGCGGTAATCTTTCCTAAATGGGTTTATTAAAGTGTCCTCAGCATCACTGTGGGCTGTTAACGATCTGCTGCTAACAACCCATTCTACTATGCCTGCTGCTAAACCCACATCTATTTCTGCTGTTGTTTTTTTTTCTCTCCACATCAATTATCTGCTGAAAGCATTTTTCATATTCCCTCCTGCAGCATATCTAGAGAAAGCCTTCTGATAGAAAGAAATTCTGGATCTGCTTATTCTGGGTCTTCTGCATAAGCAGTCTTGTAAAATCAGCAGCTCCGTGCAAAATGAGCAGCTCTGCGTGCCCCTGCCCTCCCATCCCTGTTCCAGAAACAACTGCAATGACATCTTCCAGCTGTGTTAAACGGGGACCACAAACTGCCTGCCTTCCCAGAGACTCAGCCTCTTCCTGCACTCCCCTCCCAGAAACACCGCAGCACACTGCAGCACTCTGTTTCCCTAGCTGTCCAGAGAGATGCCCCCTTGGACCACACCTGGCTCCTCACTTTCACATACTACTGTAGTGTCATAGAGGCCATGATGAGGATGCATGCTCATGTTATGCTGCATCTGATGCATGCATCCTGCTGTATAGTGATAAAGTCGTGGGAAAAGGCCTCAGCATAAAAATGGGCTCAGGCATCTGGAAATAATCTTATCTTCTCAAGACAAAATCCTAGAAACAAAATCTTACCCACAATATATAACACAGGAGAAGATCATTGTATATTTGCCATTGTTTCAGATTTATCTGAATTTTCTGTTTAGCAAAAAGTATCAATGAAACTACCCCATCAGCCTTGCAATTTTCTAGGATCTCTCTGAATAGCAAAAAAAATGTTTAAAAGTTCTCAAGTAATCCCCAGCTGTCAGCTTGATTCCTTCTCACAACAGCAAAAACAATTCCAATAGAAGATCTGAGTATAAATATTTGAATTAGTAATGCAATCAATCTTGATGTTGAATTCCTAAAATCTTAGTTTGGTTGGCCTATTGAAGGTTTTCAGAGATACAACAGGAAAACTCTAGCATTTATTTTCTTAATAATTTTGTTAGCTTGATGCAGAATGTTGTTAATATCTGAGGGGGAAAAAAAGGTGAATTAATTATGCAAAGAAAAATGCATGACACACAATATACCTTCCCTGCAATTGTTTTGCTCAGTTAATTTTTGTTGTTTGTTTATAGATGGGGAAAAAGAAAAAAGAAAAAAACCTGACTGAAAAAAAATTGGAGTACTATTCTAGAAGTCTCTGAGATTAACTATGTTCTTTATAAGGAGAGATGCTGTTTGGCACACCTGGAGGTGTTCAAGGCCAGGTCAGATGTGGACCTGGGCAGCCTGATCAGAGGGTGGCAATCCTGTCCATGGCAGAGGGTTGTGACTCAGTGGTCTTTAAGGTCCCTTCAAATCTGAGACATTCTATGCTTCTATGATTCTATGATCTTGTTGTTTTGTTAGGAAAATTTCTGCTCCAATAAGGTTGCTCAATCATATTTATCCCAAAAAGAGATGGAGGAGATTCTTCAGCTTTCTTTATTTAAATAAATGGGGAGTCCACTGGGGCATACACCTGTGAGGTCTCTCAAAGTACTGAGGAACACAGCCCCTCTTTTATCCCTGTACTCCAGCCACTAGTGAGCTCTTCCTCCTTTCCTCATTTGCTGATGTACCCAGGGTTCATTCTTCTCAATTCTCCTATCAGCTCATCCCCCTTCATTTCCTTTGTTTATGCACACTTTGTTATCTGGATTCAGAGTTTGTTGTTTGGCCCAACTAGAACTGTCTTTGTATCCTGTAAAGTCTATCACTCTTTGATCTGCTCAGCAAATAAGATTTACACACAGGTGCTAAGCTAGCATCTTCTGCCATATACTTGCAAGATAAGTTTGTTTGACCAGATCCTTCTGACTGAAACTCTTCTTCTCAGTTTTTCCTTTATCTTGTTTTGCAGGGACCACCTACCTATCCTTCCTTTGTTCTTCCCAAATTTTATTTTGCAAGGACACCTCCTTGCTTTTTCTTCATTCCATAGGTCAGAAGTAATGGAAGGAAAGGAGTTTTCAAATTGTGTCTCTGTGCATCAGATTCAGAAAAAGGACTGAAAAAGCTCTCAAATCCTACAAAGGACTCTAAAAATAAAATAAAATAAAATAAAATAGTCAAGATTCAGGACCAAGATCTAAGTCTCTGAATATTCCCCTATAATTAGGAGTTTGATCTGAATCAAAATGTCATAGCATTCATGTTTTGTAAAATAGTTAAGACTCTGTGTTCCAAGACATTTTAGAATTTTGATTTTGCTAGACTGCCATTATAAAAATAGGCTGAAACTTCAGTTCATTCTCTGTTCCCCACCATTTTCATTTGTTCCTGTGTTGGGAACTATCAGTTTGAATCAAAGGTGAGATTTTTTTTTTAATATTTTCAACAATATCCCAGCATAGAGGCAGTAAGGAAACAAAATAAAAAGACAGCCCATTAGAGAAGACTGTGTTGTACTCAGATTGAAAGGCTGGCTTTTATCTTTCACAAGTGCAATGACTTTTGTCACTTTAGGTGCTTTTAACATGCTTAAGATAAGCAAAGCAGTAATATGAAACACGTAAAGACCATTCAACTCATATTAAGAAGTCAGGTTCCTGTAGACAGAGATATTCAGAATTTTATTCGCATCTGTCACAAAAGTAAATGATGCTTTAGAATGTTACACGCCCATGCACTGTCATCATGGAGCAAGAGCAGTGACACTGCTGTAAAAGGTTCCATTTACAGGCTTCTCACTCAATACCTCCAACTTGTTTCATTTGGACCAGACGTTGGAGCTACAGGAAAAGCCACTTACCCAACAAAGTCAGAATCAGTATTCAGAAAGATGAATAAATACTTTTGACTAATTGTGGTAAATCCCCAAATTGCACACGGTTTTGGTGGTCTTTTTGTCAATACCCTGTGGCATTAGAACTGCCAGATTTTTCTTTCCCAAGGAAAGTAAAGGCCGCAAGAGGGGTGGCAAGGCTTTCCCAGGCTCCTAGGAAGCACCACCTGCGATGTTTTAGAAAGACTCCTCTGTGGTTTCTCAGGGTGCTCTGAAAGGCTCCATTGACAAACATTTCCAGAATACAGTGACATTAGTCTACTTATTTGTCCTTTTTACTGGTGTTTCCACAAGTGGTTTTGCATATATACATTTTACTATGAAGGGAAGCCTGTTTTTAACCAGAAATTCCCAGTTTGCAGTGACAAGTAGCTGAGGCATGGAAGGCAAGCTATGAATTGATGAGTCTCTCTCTCCAGACCACCCTCAGCTCTTAAAAACCATGCTGTGCTGCACACACCCTCAGTACTGTTTTCCATAACCACACAACCACCTGGTCTCTTCTAAGAGGAAGGACTGGGACTTCCCTTTAACCCTCTGATCTCCTTATATAACCTTCAGCAAGTCAAGAGCTTATGTCCAAGAAAAACTTCCATTTTCATGTTGTCTTTAAGAGCCATTCACGCCATTTTAAAAGGATAGTTGAGCACACAACAGAAAATACACTGTGAAAAATACCAGAAAGCAATAGGTGAGATTGAACCTTCATATTTGGGACAGTGATATTCTTTCCATTGCACTTTTTTTTTTTTAATTCCAGTCTCTACGGAGTTTGCAGAGATCTCATCGTTAAGATTAAGATTTGAGGCATGAAATAGTTAAAAGTAGTAATATTTCTTGTAGGAAATGCACCAGCTACAACCTATATTAGAATTTCTACTTTACTGTGATGCCAGCAGCAGAGCTAGAACATAGTTCTGGATTAAGAAAATTTCTTCTGGCCAAAGGACAGAGAAGGAAAAACTGTATCACAGCTTTGGGCTTTGCTTTCATTAACTGCATATTGTCTTGCATCATATTTATCACGTCAAATTTCTCCATCAGGATGGCATTAGCCTATTATTCAGAGTTGATTTCAAAGCTATGGCCCCTCAGAGACTCCTCTGTGGGGCCTTAGGTCACTCTTTGCTGTAAGGCTGGGGAGATGGACCCTGCTGCCTTTGACAGAACCAAAGCACCAGGAAACACCTGCATGTCTCCAAAACATTAGTGGATACAGATGAGCAGAAGTGGATTTTGTATGCCACTGTCATGTAAACTGGGACTCCAGCATCCTTGTGCATATTTACGGTGTTGTCCAGTGTAAAGCTATACAGATGATATGAATTCTATCCACTTGTCCAGCTTGCGAACCCAAGGCCTGTAGTGACACAGTTGTGTCATTAGTCTTCTCTAAAACTTCCTTTAAAAGTCTTACCTGCCTGTGGAGTACAGCAAAAGGAAACAGAACTGACTAAAATTGCTTTAGACAGCTGCTATAGGAGGTGGCAGGTGGTTAACCTATCTAAGGCCCCAAGGAACATCATCAACACTTCAAGCTGACAACCTACCAGGCCCATGGAAACTTCTCCCACCACCAGCATTTGTCCAGGTCACAGCAGGTCAGATAAATTCAGGTAAGTACTAGGCAATGTGAAAACATAGTAAAACTCATATCTGTCAGGGTTACTTTTATTGCAAGATGCTAGCAAGGCAATTTTGTGAGTTGGCTGTCATCTTGTCACAGCAGTTTCGTTGGTGGCAGGGCTTCACAAACTGCTGTTCTCACAGAGCTGTGTATCTGTAGACATTTCCATGTTTTTGCAGTTTAAGTGCGTGACACCCAATTCTTTTTCCCATTCTGGACATTGCTTATAGCCTAAGAGTATTCTACTCTGTGAAATAAGCTCTATGGCCAAGATTTGACAATATAAAAAAAATCAGGTTTGCTTTTTATCAATTAACAGTGCACTGCTATCTTTAGAATTAAGTATACATCTTCACCCAATTCAGGTAAATGCTTATTTGTATTTCAATATTAAATCTTCCAGTCTTGTAAGTTTACAACCTGCTCTTTATTTTGGCAGGAAAGGGAGAGATACATTGTGGTAGGGTGCCTTTTTTCTTTTTTTAAACTGTTGAAACAAATGAGGTGCTACACTGATGGAAATAACGTTTATCAACCTGTCACTCAAAAATATGTTGAAAGATTAACTACAGAATTTTGTTTTATAAATCACTGTGTTTAAAAATCAGACTTGCTGCACAAGTGTGTTATTCCAGGGAGACGTTCAGCATTTTAAATTAAACATTTTCTAGAAAGAGAAAAAAAATTCCTGAGGAAAAGCAGTAGTAAGTTTCAGTGTTTCCTATCTGAAGAGCTTTAAATCTTGCAAAATACAAAACGCAAAACAAATACAAAAGAAAACCCACAAAAATTTATTATTTTTCAGCAAAAGAAAGCAGCATTTTTTTTTATAAAAGAAATTACAATTTGTTCTAACCATGCTTACATTAATATCTTACACACACAAGTGCTTGGTCTAAGGTGTACAGTATATTATATGATATAAAAGCACAGATAGAAATTTTGCATCATGGGTGTGAAGTGACATTAACAATAATGAGGATGCTACCAAAGAGCTAAGCAGTGTTTTGAGAATATTGTATTTGTATCCAGTTTCATATTCTTTTATCTGTCAGGTCACTATCTTAAAGAATGCACAATCATGCTGTCTGTAACATTTACTAACTTTTTTTCTTGATAGCAAAATCTGGGAATCTTACAGTTATGTACATCTAATTCCTGACTGGCCACCAGATCTTAAAAATTACCAGGATTTTTTTTTTCCAGTTTTCAAAATGCTGATGCATTTCTCTTGAGAGGCATTTAAAGCTACTCCAAAACCATCCTGACCTATGGTCTGTACAGAAAAACATTGTGGCACAAAATCAGTCTGGCATCTTAATATAGTCTATAGGTAGAAGATATGTTCCTGTCTCTATGAAGATCATATCCCTCCAAGATTATAAACATCCAATTTTTGTCCTTCCAGACAACTAAATAAGCAGACGTATTACTCATCTCAACAATGCAACACTGTAGGTGGGGGAGATCTGAAGAGATTTCTGCATGCATTCACGGTGGGAAGCTCTCAGAGGTCTGAAAGCTTGACTGAAGCCATCAGGAACTTCTCAGGTACAGTCATAGTTGGTCTGCAATTTGTATTGCACATACAGCTGCATATTGCATATACAGGTCAGACTCAGCTGTTAAGGCTAAATGTGAAACCGTATACTCAGCTGGTATTTACTTTTATTCCAACTGCAAGTCGCTGGAGTTCTGCCCAACAGACACAGGCAGATGCAGTTCAGGGTAGGGCAGGATTCAATCTGCTGCACAAAATTATCACCTTGGGGGAAATCTGAAAAGAAGAATGAGCCAGAAACTCAAAGAAACAAAGCAGCTGCATAAAACACGGGTCTTTCTGCTCCACACACACACAGACACAAACACAGACGCTGCAATAGTGTGGCAGGCTGTGGTCATTACTTCATGCCTGAAGTCATGATGACACAGTACAGAATAAACATGCTTACATCTGCTGCACAATGACAAAACATGACACTGTCACACATGTTACCATACAGCAATACCTTATGCCTTACAGCAGTACCTTATGCTTTCATTATATTTTCTGCAGTCTATTTAGAGTCATATTTCCTAGCTGCTTTTTAGGAAAAAAAAAAAAATGCAGTTCTCTGCAGCTTTCTCTGATTATTTGAGAGAAAGAAATTGGAATTAACAGAAAGATTCAACCACCTTTAATTTTGCCACCATCCACTACTTGCGGGCTCAGAGAAGCACTCTGAAAGAGAGGCGTGGCTGTACTGGAACAGGCACTACATAGGGCCACAAAGATGATGGAGGGACCACAAGATTCCCCTACAAGGAGAGATTTAGAAAGCTGGGACTGCTCAGCATGGAGAAGAGCAGGCTCAAGGAGGATCTTATCCATGTGTAGAAATATCTGAATGAATAGTGTAATTGTCCAAGACGTGCACAAATTAAAGCCAGATAATCTGTACAAGACCAGATTCCAGTCTGCAGTAATGTATAGCAGTACTTGTCCAGATAAGGCTAAGAGGAACTGGGAAGGAATGGGGTGAAGGAATGGCACTGTGGAGCAACATCAAGGCCACGGGAAGAACCTGAGATGATACAAAAAGAGGGTAAGTAGTGCCTAGGACACAAACAGCACAAATCCTTTGGAAAATCAGACTTCATTAGTTTCGAGGATTATGGTACAACCTGTTGAATTATACCACACACATAAGCATAGACAATGGGGAGGAACTCATAATACATACACGCTTTGTGGTACACTGATGCAACAGAAACACATTTAACTCTGTGCCATATTAAAAAGAAGTGACACTATGAATACTGATCAAAGCACAAAACCATGACACTCTATGGAAATAGTCTTGGTCTAGACAGTCTGAGCAGACTTAGCTCATTAAAGAAGACACCATCCTCAGCCAAGAATTTAATGAGCACTTTCACAACACCCAGGCAAACATCCTAACTTGAACATACAAATGTCTGAATTGATAGTGAACAGCACTCTGTTTTCTGCAACTGGAAGCCAAATTTATCTTCAAAATTAGCAGGAACTCCTGGTTTCTGGAGCGTGTGTTCTTATTAAATCATTCTCCCAGACTGTGATCTCCCAATCACTGTACTTTTGTTGATTAGAAAAGATTCATACTGAGTGCCAAGTGAGCAGAATAACTGACCTCAATAAGAGTTGAAGCTGGATAGCAATTTACAGTTGTTAATTTTTATCAAAGTTTTCTTATGAGAAGCCAACCATCAAATCAGGCAAGTATCAGCAGCATACTGCTCCCTCACAACAGACCACTAAGAAGTGGATGATTTCCACCTGGTAAATTCTAGAAAAGTCAGGGCCTTTCCAAACAAATTTTAGTTTGTATATAGAGCAGAGCACTTTGTTCCAGAAATCTTACTCTAGACAGATTTGAGAACATTAGTATAAAAAAAGAAAGAAACAAAAGACTGGGACCTCATCCGTATCACCTAACACTGAATAGCTTTCAGATATTGCCTAAAATGTAAAAGGACTCCCTCTCCTTCTTCCTTCCCCCCTCAAGTACCTTATTCAAGAGAATTTTACATTTTTCTTTTTCAGGTTATTTACTTCAGATAAGTTTTTCAGGTTATTTACTTCACGATTAAAAATACCATGCAAACTATAAGTAATAAGCTAAAGCTTTATTAAATTCCAAATGCTAGCACAGCTCTACTGAAAATTACATCTGTGAAGCTTCCTGCTTCTTACTGGCATAATTAAAAAAACTATTGCTTCCCAAAATCTGGAAGAATTCTATCTACATCATTTTTGCAGTTCCTGCAATAAAACAGCTGACCTGATCACTATGGATAACATAGAGTTGTGCTGTAGCACTCTGGAAACATTGCTGTCTTTGTTTAAAAAAAAAAAAATTTACACTTCTGTAACTAGTTCTTCATTTGTTACAGTGGGCAACACCTTTCCAGAATATTTCTTTACTCAAGTGATTAAACATTTAATGACCAAATACTTTCTTGCCTACACACAACAAGGTGCAGAAAGACAAATAACAGAATTCAGTCACAGCATACTGAACAGAGTCCACAAAGCCAAGATATAACCTAGTACACACAGAAAGGTCAAATGACAGAACGGAGCAACTATCATACACCACGAATAATGTAACACAAGTATCACGGAAGGTGAGATGAGGGGAAATACCTCATTCCACAATTCGCCAACCATTCCCAGTATTCCCCATTCAGTAGAGGGACCTCCTCTTCCACAGACAGATTTCTGATTCTCGGAGCTGTTTCTAGCATCTTGTCTATTGGCCCTAACTTGACTAGTTTTAAAGACTTAAAAGTACTTGTTAAGAACATTAAAGGGAGCAGTTATTCTCTTGCTTACAGTATAACCCTTAAGATGGCCAAATTCAGCAGAGTTGCATTGCTTTTGGCAGTGAAAAGTAGCAATAAAGGAGAAAGCTATTCAATGATAGGGGGGTCTGTCTAGGACTTGAAAAGTAGGGATTCACAGAGTTACACCACCAGGGATGACAGTGGACAAATCACTTACTCCATGACCCTTGTGTTCTTACCTGGTACATGTGAAACATAAGCATTATGCTATGCTACTGAAACATAAAAACAGTTTGAGAAAGACAGTGGGAATTTTATGCCTACTAAAGACATTTTTCCCCACAAAATCTTTGCTAGTTAAGGCAACAACAGCATACTTAGAACAGCAAAACAAAATGTATCATTGTTTCCCAGCTAAAAGTACAAGCTTTGCAAGATGGTAGCTCACTGAATCCAAGACACTTTGAGCCACATGCAAAGGTCATTTAAGCTCCAAGTTGTTCTGGTCTCTCTCTCACAAAGATGCTTGCCAGTATCAGTCTAAAGATTGCAGGCCATGAAATTTGATTACAGCATAACCCACATGACTCTTATTTTCTGGCTTTGTGCAGCTACAGATGAAGTGAAATCCTTCCCAGGATGAAGAATTCTGGAACGTGTCACATTGCCTTTGGCTGGCATCAAGTTAAATTGGGCTCTAGAAAAGTGTGTAAACAGATTAGGGAAATTAAGATGGCTCACAATTTACATGTGTGCTGTTCCATAAACATGATCATTATAAAACCATCGCTCCCAACATTTTACTGAATGATGTATTTCTTCGTCCTGACCAGCAATTTCATGCATACCACATTTTTGGCATCTTCCTTCCTGAGATGGACTGACCCTCTGCTGCCTGTGTCTCATCTGAGCATCATAGTGAGATATGCCAACCACTGGCTGCCAACACTGCCAGACTTTGTTAGCCAAAAAAACTTCATAAATTAATGAGTGGTTTTCTTGGCTGGAAATAGTTGTACTGATAAATTATAGATTTTAAACTCAGAAACCAATATATGCAGTAATCAACAGCATTTAGAGTATATTCCTGACTTGCAATATGAAAAGATTTCTAATGGTTGAAAATATATACAAAAGCATCTAAACTGTATTTCAACTAAGCCTCCAAAGTCACAAATAATTCAATCCACCTGTTCACATCTTTTGCATGCATAATAAAGCATACCATGGCAATCCTGAAAAAAACAACTTTCTCCATGTCAGTATGTTACTCTTCACGTTTAAAATTTTGGGGTGGTGGTCTGTCCATTTAAAACTAGCAGGGTCTTTCATAGACAGTTTGTGGAAAATCTATTTCCCATAGTTCAAATCTAGTACAAGAGAAAAACATTTCTCCAAAAGAATATTTCTCCAAAATAGCATTAAAAATATTTTCATATTTCATTTTGACATAAACTTATGTTCTTAAAGCAAATCATTTACAAAGAAAAGTCCAGCAATGTTTACAACAAACTAAAACAGTATCACATCCTGCTTTACTTGAGGTCTTTTTTTGGCCTGTTGAGTATTTTCTTCACTTTTCTTTCATGAAATGAATTTCAAATCTCATAAGACAGAGTTCATATAAAGCCTAGATCTCATTGAAACACTTGAAATTACTACACTAATTCTTCTCAGACCTGGCTTTTCTCTATTAAAGCTCTATGAAATATTGTCATCCAGCTGCCTGCTTTGTAAGATCATGAACCAATTGCACAGTGACTGCTGTATGAAGTGAAGAAAGCTTTTATTAAAACTCTGCAATACACAGCTCTTTCAGCATCAGTAGGTGAGTAATCCCTCAGCTGGACCAGCTGAGAGCAAGATTTGCAAGCTGTATGCCCAGTGGTATTTTTTGTTTGTATTACAGTAATACTTAGAAGTACTAAGCGGAATAGGAACTGCTCTTCTAAAATGCTGTATTTTCTTGCGCATGTGAAAGATGCATTTTAAGACCCAGCTGGAATCTGTAGCCATATATCTACTGTAGAAGCAGAGAAAAAAATATATGCAGATTATCACGCATCTTCCAAGTTGCCTACGTAGTTGCCTACATCAAAATCAACTGCAAAATTAATACTGAAACAGAATGACAATAAACCACTAATTAGAAAATTCCTTTCCTCGTATGATGTGTTTTACTCAGAATATCAAAACAGACTCAATCTCAATCAGATTCTTCCTCATCTCAATAGTGTAACAGACTACCATCAGTGCACACTTTATAGGGCCTTTTTTGTTTACTGACTGTCCTCACGGGACTGAACTGTGCTTCAGCAGCACTGAAGCCTACTACCAAAAGCTTAAATGAGAATGCAATGGTCACATTTATCATGCTGTTTGGTTCATGTTCCTCTTGATTCACAGTTCATAAATGAATACTGTCAAAGAAGAAAATGAATATTAATTGTACAACAACCCAAGTTAAGAATAGGACACCACTGGGAATGTGGACAGTAAAGTAAGTTAAATCTGGTAGTAGGGTACCAAATACATGAAAAACCCAGAGATTATCTATTTGTACACCTTATGCTTGCCTTAATGGTCTGGTTAACCAAATACCCCTCAGAACAAATTTCTGGTAAATTAATTTGCCAAGATCTGGACCCTCTATTAACAGAGAAGTCCAAAGCATCAAGTTCATCCCCTCCATAGACCTCAAGATGAGGTTTTATTTCAAAATTACAGTGCATAGCAGTCCTTTTTTCCCTCATATTTATCTTTTCATGATTGTCACCTCTACTGATGCCAATTCAACAATTAATGTTTCCTATTATTCCTACTGGTACACACATCAGCCATTACACACCAGGCTGAAAACAGAGGGCAGAAAAAGCCAGACCATATATTGACAAACTGAGACATGAAAGGAACTGCAGAGTGCTGTACTAGAATTTCTCATATGAGAGTTGCTTTGTAGCCCAGAGAAAGGTTCATGAACATCCTAAACCACTGCCCATCAATGCATTTCCCATAACCCACCATATTATTTCTCACATTCAGCAAGCCTTAGAAGTTAGAGCCATGTAATTAATCCCATTTAAAGACTAGTCTAGTTAATTAATGAAACTAGACTTCATGGGAACATCTCTGACTAAAGCAGGATTATAGCCTTGAGTTCCCCACTCCTCTATGTTGAGTCACACAACAGTCCTTCCACTCATATCCAGTAAGGTTTCTGTTGGGCAAGGACAGGGTTCCAGAAATGAGTCAGGTATCTGTCAGTGAGAGCACTTAAGTAAAAGTGAATTAAAAAGCAAATTAAAAATAATAATAATAAAAAAAAAAGAAACAGGTTGGTCACTGAAATGAAAAGAACAAGGGCTTCAGGTGCTTGATTTGGAGTTCTTTGAACATGTAATCACTGTCTCAAAATCTGAGCATTTAAAATAGCTTGAAGGTTTGCGAACGTAACTCATCAGAAGCCTTGAAAAAACAGGACTCAAGGAAATTCATAGATTTTATATGCTTGGTTCGCAAGAACCACCTGTACTTTTTAATTCATTTGTAATCAGTTCAATATTTCAGCCTTCTTTGGGACGCACTGGTTTTACCTAAATTGAAGTCGTGTTTGAATTCAAGCCATGCGTCTTTATTATTTTTTTTACATCTTTGTCCTCTTGCTTTGACATCATAACTAACTACTAAGTTCAGTTTTAACACTATGCTGTTGCACAGAAAGTCTATCTAAAGAAATCACATAGTAATGCATTGTTTAGATGACTTAGTGTGAAAACTTGATGGTATGATGCAACCATGATAACCTAATCATACAGCATTTCCTTTGCATTTTCCAGACCAAAAAAAAAAAGTAAAGACCTCTGTAGTGCATTTCACTGAGCTATATCTTGTCACTTATTTGGTCTGATATTAGTTCTAACTGATGTTTAAGTTGTTTGGAAGTGATGTATTAAGAAGGAAAAGAAATCTTGACAGTTTGTTACCCAGTATTCAAGACAAATGAAATCTCTTTTCACTGAGTACTTTCAGCACTAAGCTTATCAGATCACTACTGGCTGAACGCTTGCAAGACTAAGAGCCTGAGGCTACAAAGCAAAGTGTTTCCTGAAGTAAGTAATGTCAGCCCAAGAGGACAGAAAACAGCATTAACATATAAAACTTAAAAAGAAAATAAAATGAAACTCAGTTAGTAGCATTAGTGCCAATGATGATGAATTTATGAGATGCCATGAAGCCATCAATAGTTTGTCATACTATAAAAAAGAATCATAGACCCCCCAAAGCTAACAAGATGCCAAGATGGTAAGCAGGTCACAGCAATGTATTCTTGTTCTGCTGGTTTAGAAAAGGGTTAAGAATTACATTTAAATTACTGATCCAAATGCATCTATTGTACAAGCAGCACTGAGCAACTCCATAATGTCTATTGTGAACCCCTCATTTCCTTGTTTGATAACTTAAAAAAAAGAGAGAGAGAAAGAAGGATTTGCCTTCAATGACAACAAATAAGGTCATTCTACCCAGGTTTCTTTACCAGAGGCTAGCTAACACCAACTGAAGTTATGGCAGAATATCCCACTGTATTCTATCAGGCATTATGTAATTATAAAATCATTATAAAATATTGCACAGTAAAGGGACAATTGATCTATATTCTTAAAACACCAATTTTACTGGAGACTTCAGAAAGCTTCAGGGCTGTATTTCTTTTCAGTTCCCTATATTTAAGGTGAGGTTAAACCTCCATTTTTACTCATTTTTACATTTCGCTTAGTTTATCTGTTGGGAGCCAAGCCTTCTCATATGTTGTTGGTTACCATGTACTACAACAAATTCCAAATGTTGCCACAAGTTTGTAGGAGCAAACGTTAATGCTCCATTGCCAGAATTTACACACTATGCAAAACAGACCCACGGTTCCTGACTGTCTCCAAAATAAGACATAGTGATGCATCAGACAAAAGAAAGCATTTTTTTTTTAACCATATTTTCTCATGTTAATTTTTAAAGTAAAAACATCAAAAAAAGAGTGTGCTTCCATTAGCAATATAGTGTGGATGAGATACACATATTAGAAATAAATCTGGTAGTACCCACCAACACTATTTTTGATTTATACTGTAGATGGTCACAAAGTGTACAAACTAGATTCCTCTGGGATGAAACTAAACCAGAGGATGCACACTGAGAGCACACTAGTACTACTTTCAGTTCACAGGATAAACTGTAGAGGGAGGAAGGATGGCAGGCAGAGAGGAAGATACCATAAAAAGCATGCAGTGTTGATTTTGGGTCTTAACACCATACACTTCAGTACACTCTATACCTCATCATGCCACTTACTAATCTAGACATCAGAAGAATTCTTATATTTAGATTTTAAAATATTTTAATCTTAGTCAGCTATATTCTCTACTCAAATAAAAGAAGCAATAGGATTTAACTAAGTTAATATTCTATACAGAAGGTTTCATCTACATGCAAGGACCTTCTTTTCTTCAAGAGTTAAGACATCCATCAAGCACCTGTTAAGAGAGTTCACGTATGTACATGTATTGACTTCAGTCTCTACAAAATTGCATTGTAATTTCACAGCTGTATTCACCTTACCTAAGTTTTCTTCCTACACAGTCACTACATTATGTCCACAGATGCAGGTGTCTGAGAACTTTCAAATGCCAACTGCTGAAATAAAACATAATTAAAATCAGAGTTGTCTTCTTTTCTTAATATTTTTGTCATACTGTTCTTATCAGAACCCTCAAGAAGCTATTCCTGCAAAGTGAATCTCAAATCTCAACACCCTCTATTACCCTTCTTTTTCCTCTATGCTGCTTTTGGCCACCGGTTGCCACTTCCTCAGCACTTGTTAAGAGACCTTCCTGAATTGATTCACATTGCTAACTAAGTGGAAAACTCTTTTTTCTTTCTGGAATGGGTGAGGGATAACTAAATTAATAAATGAAGTAAATAAGAGGACATAAACAAAGCAAGGACAGAATCTACATAGCCATGAAGGAGATAAAGAGGAAGAAAGTTCTTCTTCCAGACAGAAGTAACTCTCACATTGGGTCACTGGTAACATTCAGTTTGAGTTGCATCAGTATTTTATAGAACCAACACATGAGATATGGTGAACAAGATACCCCTACTCCAAGTCTACATTGCTACAGAAAGGTCCTGATAAGACACAGGTTTCCTTCACAACTCAATCCAGCAAAATGCAGGGACTAGCCTTTCTTCCATTCCAATAAGTCCTCAGCTGAGCTGCAGGCTTTTGGTAGCCCTTCACTGGCGAGCACTGGTTTTGGACACACCATTTAGACGCTACAAGCCTTCTATCATCTGCTTTAATTATTCCTCTCTGACACCACAGAGATCAAAATCTACTTATTTCAACTGATGGATCACTTGACATTACAAAGTACAGGAGCTTAAACATATCCTTAACAGTTGGACATTTCTAGAAAACTTTATACACAATATGCTGAGATAACTGCTGTCAAGACAGCAAAGAAGCATTAGAGTTTTCTCCAATTCCAAATATTTTGTTGTATTTCTCTATATTTCAAATATTGAGTAAACAGAATGCAGAACTAATTATCAGTTCCAATGATTATTTCCAGCAGCTTTTGTATAACAACTCAGTTCACTTGTTAGCACTGGAAATTTGCACTGACATAAGCTGAATTTAGACACCGTTTCTTCCTACATAGTCCTATTCTCATCTGAACATCTTTCTTCTTGTTTTGGTTTGTATTATTTTGGATGTATAATTCTCTCCAGTAACATCAATAACTCCTGTAATGGGGAAGTTCTCCTTACACCGTATCACTACAGGAATTGAACAACCTCAGTGTGATTATTAAGACTTCCCAGTGCACAAAAAGTCTAAGCTTATCTAGCAAGTTACTCCTCTGGTGCCATTCTGGAGAGGGATTAGTGCAGTAGAACCCTGTATCATCTTCTCAGCACACCCCTCTGACACAACCAGCCCCAAAACTTCCAGATGCAGCAGCCCTGTGGGAAGCCGCAGGAAGAGCATGATCTCATTCCATGTGTTCACACTGTCACTCCAGGAAGTCCTAAACTGTCTAGAAGACTCTGTATACCATGAGCTATCCAGACATCTCCTGAAATGAGAGAACAAAGCATAAAAACGATGCAGAAATAAAACCCAGACCTAAAGAGACAAAGCAGCAAGCTGCGTGTAACAAGTGCAGGGTTCCAGATTAACGTTCACCTCAAAACAGTTACTTTTGATTGTTTCAAAGATTTACCAACTCAGGGTTCATGGTTCAGACACACATTTCACAGTGCCTGCGAAAAAAAATAATGTGTATTTTTGAAGTAGAAACTGTACACTAACATGCCAAAATCCTAAAGAAAATCAGACTAATAAGGGTACGATTTTTTTCCTTCTTAAAACTAAAAGCAAACTGCAAGCACACAAGATTTTTGTGCAGAGGTATCTGAGTATCCAAGTTACTTCTGTGATACTCTAAATTGTGAATTAGAATTCCAGTTTGTAAAGAAGGCTTACTTTGATCCTCTTGTTTGACTTATAGTCTGTGTAGATACTTTCAGACAGGGAGGATGGAGGAAAGTAAACTCTTGAAACCTTGCAGCTTGCAGCAGTGAATTAACTTTGAATGTTAAAGGTACAACCTTCCACAAATAGTTGGGTTTTTGTTACCTTCAGACCTAAGTGTGCTATTGCAGTCCTAAAAGAGGGGTGAGTAAATATATATTTTAAGTTTCCTTGAATATGAAGCAACGTTGGTAGCAATATCCTGGAATACCATACAGTGTTCAGATGTTCCTGTTCGAAAGGAACACAGAAAAATTGAAAGAGAAGCAGAAAGGAATCACAAACATGATTAAAAAATACCATTGTAAAAGACACCAAAAAGAACATGAGTAATGCTGGATTCTATAACACTTTCTTACCTGGTTGAAAAAGCACAGCAAGAAGCAACGGCTAAAAAGTAAAGCCAGATATACTTAAAGCAGAAATGTCTCAGAATGCGGGTTGTTAACCTATGGAACAAGCTACATGAGGAAGGAGTGATTCTCCTCGCTACTTACAAGGCAAGCCCAAATGCCTGTATGAAGGGCACTCTGAAAGACGTCTACCTCAGCCAGAACAAGCCAAAGGTAGCGGTTGGCTTAACAATTGGGATTAGTTCAGAAATCCAGAGATCTGTCCCGGGCTCCGCAGAAGTATGAGTGACACCAACTAAATTAGAAGCAGGATCAGTCTGTGGTAAGTTCATTAACTTAGTGAAAAGAGATCTAATGAATAAGTAACTCCGCAAACGCCCATCACAATGATTCCTATTTGCACACTGAAAGGCCCCTCACTCCAGCTGCTTGTCAGGCAGCCGAAACCTGTCATTCACCCCTTTGTACTTCCACCCATTGTTCAAAAACTCTTTTCTTCTAGGGAGAAACCCCTTATTTCGTTCTTATGGAGAAACCTTTAAAAGCTGCGAGGGAGAAAGGGAGCCTTTAGCTCAAAACAAAGAGGAACTGAGCTTCTGCCAGCAGGAGACTAACAAGCAAATGACAATTTCTATCCCCAGGGTCCGAGCACAATCTCCGCAGGCTGTGTCACGCCCTGCGTCAGCTCGCTGTCCTGCCACGCTTCCACAATGCCTCGGGGTGATTGCCCGCCGACCCCCGGGGAGGGCCAGCAGCGATCAAGGCAGAGGCGAAGCCGTGTGGCCTCGTGTTCTGTGCTAACAGTCTTTATATTGCAAAATAATGCGAGGTCTATGCCAGATGAAAGCATGACCTGAATGCGTGCAGGACACGCAAGCCGAGGGAGCTGGATAGCTGCACTGAGGCAGGTCACGCCGCACTGCAAACAGCCAGCAGCTCGGCTTTTGGGCTTTCCAGGCAGCTCCTCTAGATCGACTGGGAAGAGAGAAGTTAGTTCTCTGCAAAGCAGCTCTACCAAAACCACCCCGGTAAGGACCAGAAGGCCTCAAGGTGGAAGACTTGCATGGGAATGAAGCTGCTCTTACACGCGTGCCCACTCCTTCCGATGCTGTATGAAGCAAGAAAAGAGCACAGTGGACGCAAATGCTCTGTACTTGATACAACATGCCAGGGCCTGGTTCAGAGCACAGGGAAAGGTCACAGTGCCCGTGACTCAGCAGCCATGGCATTCGGGACTCTCTGAGAAACAGTAATCCAGAGTCATTCTGAGCCTTCTTCCAGCACTCTTCTGATGACATACACATTTTTTTCTGCCTGCTCCCTTTAATTTTTCAAATTCCTGGACAACCACACTCGTAACTAAAAACAAAGGGCCCAGAATGAGCAATGAAGTCTCTCTCACTATGTATAAAATGTTGTTCTAGATGCAGCTTGAGTTCTGTGATAATAACACTGTTGGGAAATCATCACCAGTGAGTAATGCTACTGGCTTCAAGGGAAGCATGAATTTTGCAAAAACTCGTGTGAGAACTAATCTCCCATTAACTTCCAAGGGGACTGCAAGCTTTTATACTCAGACCTCAAACAAAGGGAAAAAAAGCCATCAAGAGATGCTATGGTCAAATTCATCAAAGTGAACCGAGCAAGAGCCTCTCCTTTAACTGTACTCTTTGTTTTTACATGCTCTTTTAAGACATGCTTCATAATCCTTCTTTGATTCAAATAATTTCCTTTCTGCCTTTGCAAAGCAGCGAATAAAATAATAGCCTTTTTTGTGATAAGAACATCCAAAACAGTAGAAAGTATTCTTTTTTATGGAACTGACCCCTTACGAGTAAAAATAAAAAATGATCACTTGTTGTAAGTGATCCTCTGCCAGCAGCCCCCATGCCTGCTACTAATTTCAAACACTTCATGTTCCCCCTCCAGAAAGGCTTTGTACTCTTTCCCACTCATTAGAAGATGGCTACAGTAAATAGCACTTCCAGCATTAATATTAAATACAGAAAGAAATACGCTCAAACCAGGTTATAGCTGTAAGGCAAACTGACAAAAGCCAGGAAATTCATAAGATAAATTCAGTCCTTAGCTCAAGCTGTTGTGAAAACAAACACGTGGGAGTTACTGAGGTGCCCAGGGTCAGTGCAAAGTGCTCATTTCCTGGCTTTTGTCAGCTGGTGTCAAAACATCAGCCTTACCTAAACATCAGATTTGTTGATTTAAAAAATGGCCTTGCAGTCAGAAACAAGGGATGGGTGGATGCACTTGCCCTCCGCTTGCTGCTTGCACCAGCACACCAGCGGGAGGCACATCTCCCAGCCCAGTCAACCAGCTCAGGCTGGGCAGGAGATGCCACGGGCAGCCTGCATGATGCCAGGCTCCTTCTCTTACCTTTGTCCCAAGAGCATCACATGCATTTTTAAGTGGCAGGCAGGTGTATACAATAGCTTTCAAAGAACATGCCAAGTGCTTGCTGGAGTGGCCTTGGGACAAGGGTCTTGACAGATGCTGGGTTTGGACTTGACACACGACCTCACATTCTCCCTTTGATTTGTAGCTAGCAGAGGGAAGAAGGGAAACTTGGCACGCACCATTCTTCACACTTAGGTGCAGACCTTCCTTCAGGAGCACCTCAAACCATGCTCCAAGCAAAGAGCACCCATCCAGCCCCAGGGGAACACCAGCAGCTCAAGGAAGGAAATGGCAGATGAGAAAGATGAGCAGCCCCCTAGAATGTTCAATTCATTCTAATAATACAGTCATTTTGATGGTTTCTGACTTGACAGTCAATACTGTAGTTAGAGTTTTCCAGTGGGGAAAAAAAGAAGAATGTGGGGAGGGAGAGGAGAGTGGAACTTGCCCAGAAATATTTTCACTTGCATAGGAATAATTTTTCTTGTTCTCATGTGGATGTTTTTGTATAAGACTAATGGGCTCTGATCCTAACCTCTGAATGGAGAAGGTGATGTTTAATCCCTGAGTTGCCCATGAGAGAGGGAGAAAAATATCTAGGCTTAAATTCTTTTCTTTTAAGCAATGCTATGGGAAAATGTTGCAATATCTTAACTAGCATATAATTTAAATGGCTTCAAACCTCTATCATTAAAAATGCACTGTACGTAGTTATAGTTATAATGATGCCTGACAGCTTAACTTAAATTGAAGAGAGGCTGAACTGAGCTGCATGACAGCTGTCAGTGCAGCTTTTTGGACCAGTTCACCTAACACACACAAACACCTTTTTCTAAGCCAGTGAAGATCTCACCCAGAATACCCTCAGGGCACAATAAATATTTAATTGTATGACAAATATTTTATCTGCCTCAGGAGGCTGACAGGAATACAGGTGGTCAACTGAGTGCAAGCTGAGAGAAAACAGGTGAGTCAATGCCATACTCAAATGTTAACTTATTCCATGACGCCTAGCCTTTGAAGGAATACATCTTTTATAACCTAGGAGAATAAGGAGGAGGCTGCTTATGGAATTAAAGGTTCCCAGGTTCTAATTAGAAGGAGAGTAATTGCAGCATCATTTATGGAGATCTTAATAATTTATTTTGTTTTCTGGACAGGTACATTTGTGCTGTATAATTTTCATTCATACATATACAAATTTATAGCATTTTTCTTTGCATACATATTTCTCTTCACTTTCATCCTTTATTTTAAGGTATATTTTGATGTCTTTCACGCAAGGGAAAATAAATAACGAAGAAATACTGAACTTTGAAACTGAAAAATGGAAATTTTGAATTTTCTTGAATTTATTTTTTTCCCCTTTTCTTCCATGATCCATTATTTGTTGAAGGAATGAAAATATGCAAACTTCAGCTCACTTCCTTAGCTGACACCCAATTCGTTGGTGATTTTCAGCAAAATTCAATAAATAAATAAAACAGTGATTCATTAAGAAAACCACCAAACCACCATAACTGCTTATTTATGGCCTGGAGCTTTTTTTTTTTTTCCTTTTCAGTATTTTAAAAGGGGGGGGGGGGGGGGGAGGAGGGGGGAAATTCCCCTTTACTTTAGGCTCAGTGTCTAAATTAGAGACAGTATCATCTAGACACATAGCACATCAAAGTTGAAACTTCAATTAATTCCAGAGTTATTTATTTAAATATAAGTTTCTCATTGGCAAACTACCACTGAAGAGCCTCAAGAGGAACATGGAGGCATTGAGGGGAATTCCATTATTCCCATCCTCCAACCTCCTCTCCTGGGCATAGGACCAACATCAAGAAAATAAAACAGTCACCAAATATAGCACAATGGGCCTTTTCCTACTAATTACCTTAAAAATTCCCAACTGAAGAAAGAGACCCCACACAGATTTTTTATGCGCTTATTAGCACTGGTTCATCTGAGTGACGAACCTCCGAAAATAAAGCTCTATGATGGAGCTGCTGACACAACACAGAGCAGCCCCATATAACGAAATAGTTTTAGACCAGCCGATTGACTCCATCATTTGGAGGAGAGGCGTTTTCTCTTTGAAAGGCTCCCTTTTGTATTGCTCACACGCCTCCTACACACTGCTCCCTGGCAGACTATTTGCTATTCTTAGGAGGCTTCTGCAGCTTCCTACATCAGATGGAATTTACCTTCATGTAATTATTTGTTCTGGGAGCTTTGATCTCTACTTCCCTTGTAACTGCAATGTAGTCACACTTTGAACTACAAGAAAGTACCAATTTAAGGCTCTTGCTGCAAACATCGTAATGGTTAATCCTAACAAAAAGGTGTTAATTGGTCTCCTGGTGATTCTAAGCCGCAGTCACAATAGGTTCTTATATTTGTTTACCACTGCTATATTTCCTCCTCATCCCAGTAATAGTGCATTAGACCTGATAACCTTTTAGGGAGGCTTCTCGGTTTTTTGGTTAATGGTACTAAAATTAAAATAAATATATATCGATATAGGAGGAGCAGTTCTGGCCTGACCCATTGTGATTACCTACTACAAGCTTCACAAGAAGCTGTTTGAGGCTGTGTACTCATGGGTAAGAGGTAAAGATTTAGATGACTCCAAAACTCTTTCTGAAGCACAATAGAGCCTCTGTTCTAGATGAAAGCTGTTTCTTCATATAATGCATTCACTCAAACCTTTGGCCTTGACAGAGATTTCATAGAGCTGGGGAGAAGCATTATTCTGTTTCATTTTTGGATCCATCTCCTTTTCAGCAGTCCAAGAAATTTATACTGAAAAAATGCTTAAGCTCAAACTAATGAAAATTGCTCATCTTTTTGGACTGTGCTGTTTGGTTTTCAAGAGGTTGCTTTATTGTTAAATTGGCTGGTTTTATAACATAGCCAGGGTAGAGAACACCTTCCCAGCAGAAAATTAAGCTATGGTCTCTGCTGCTCAAGGCAGGGTCACATATTTTATTTGTCTGTATGGAACATGGTGTGCTTTTAAGCAATCACTGTACAAACACATTTATGGCATTACCCAGTGGAAAATTAAGCTTGTTTGGTTTTTGTCTTACACAACCATGGTCCTTATTTTTAATACAACCACTAAATTCTGGTCAAATATACTATATCCATCTCTCAAAAATAAAATAAAGCAGAAGTGACATATGAAAGAGAAGTGAGTAGTTGAGGAAAGGCACTGAAACTAACTTTGTCAGGCCCTGGGGCTATTTCTCAGAGCAATGACAAAAGGACCAGACAGAGCTGCAATTTTGTTGCTCAGCTTATATATTCCTAGAGTGCAGAGGATCCGGCTGTTCAACAAAACATTACTCACAAGATAAACATGAAAATGGCGCAGAACACCAGAATCCCACCACACTCTTCTGACCTCCTAGGGACATTCAGCATTCTCAATGAGCGCCAAACTGTGAGCTCTCCCTCCCTCTTTCTCTCTCAGGCAATTAAAACATTCTTGTTTGCTTCTGCTAGGCCAGCCCTTCCCACTGACCAGTTCTCCTGAGGGGAGGTTTCCGGTTGTCCTTTCCTGTGATTAGAGCACTTCAGAGTCATACACTTCAAAAAATCTGACTGAAGATGCCAGGAGAGCCCCTGCTGACTGAGGACAATTCTTGAACCCCAACTGAACTCCTGATTTCTCAGGACAGGCTGAATCTTTATTCCCTGAATTATCTCTGTAGATGGACCATACTACGCAGTGTCTCCCCAGCGCACTCAAAATGCCTTTAAGCCCATTAAGAGCTGACAAAATTCCATCGTCGTGATCGCTTCAACATGGCACATAAGCGTGAAAGATATCAGTTATGGGAGAGGAAGTGAAGTCCAGGCTGGAGCCAAAGAAGCTTAGTGGGTGTACAGGATCCAGGCTGGGAGAAGTACAACGTTTCTTCTTCCTCAGCTGCGAGCAGGGAGTTCACTCCCCCATTACTCTGTGTGTCCAGCCCAGGAGCATTTACTGATGCTTGTCCACCAGCAGAGGCTTTAGCCTGTTGCTGCACACGTGCACACACACTCAATAGCAAGCTCCTGTCCCAGGATTATAGCAAGATGGCAGCCCTGAAACAAAAACACTGCTATAAGGAGAAGCGCTTGAAAAACATTTGTTTTATTTTTCCACTTTTGTTTTGCATGACTTCCTACAATCTCCTGAATATAATCCAGACCTTCAGCAGCTGCAAACCATGATATCAGGCGTTGATAAATTTATTTTGTAAAATATCCGCAGCACTCTCATTTTATCACAATGCCGCCTGTGAGGAGGAAGGGGCAAAGGATCCGTTTGAATTCCCAGCCATCTTGCGTCTTCAGTTTCTGTGTATTTTGCATCTGGGGAAGCTGACAGTCTCTCTAAAAACTTTTTGTTCTCACAGTTAAAACTTGAATCCGTGCCTTCTTTTTCTGGCTCCTACACAACGTTTTGTGCTCAGCTTTCTTTTTCTTTTCTTCTTCTTCTTCTTCTTCTTCTTCTTTTTTGTGTTTTTGTTGTTGTTTGGTTTGGTGTTAGCATTGTTGTGTTGTTTATTTTTTTAACTACTGACATGAGATAACCAAAGATTTAATGGGATTTTGTTGTGTGACAGTTATTGGGTGTTTGTGTGTGTGTGCGTCGTTTCCTCTGACCGGCTTCAAAATTTAAAAAGCATTTAGAACAAACTATACAATGCCATCTCAGTTCTAGTATTTGAAGGATATTTGCAGCACCGCCTTCCTTGGAAAATAAGGCATTTTAAAAGAGCGACTTGATACAATAAATCTAATCATAATCATAAATCACACTTAAAAGTTACATTTCAGGATTATGTAGGCTTAGCAGTGTGTTTGAGTATTAAAAAAAGAGTGACAATTTTGCTGTGACAACTGACAGGACAAAATTTGACATCTTTGATTTCAAAGTGTAATTCTTAGCTAGGAGTACAGATCCCTTCTATACCTTACATAAACATTCCCTTGAAAGCGAAGAGTTTACAAAATTCTGTCACAGCATTTTTTTCTTACCTGGGCACTTCAAGCAATCTGCCTGAACCCTGAAGCTCATATTACTGCATGAACATGCAGGTTAAAATTACATGATTACTTGGATTAGAGTGGAAGTGACTGAAACAGGTTTTCCACTTTTATAACTCTTTGATAACTATCAAAGTCAAAACTAGCATACATTCATGTCTGGGGCTTGGGACTGCTGTGTTGAAGAGTGGAGCATATGATGGCAGTACTGCATCCTCTATCTGTTTGCTGGGTTTACCCTACTTGGTAAAAAAAATAAAAAATAAAAATGCAAGGGAATAATATATTTTATGGCTGCTTGTAACATAGTAAAGAACTTAACAATCTTCAGTGTTTTCATCTTCTCAGAACATGTACAGAGGTAGAAATTTGAGGCAGGAAACTAAGCTCCACAGAGCGTAAACAGTAGTTCAGTGTCACACACAAAGGCTGTGGGAAAACAATCTTTGTATGAGATCTGCTCAACATCAAACACACTCTTGAATCAGACCATGTTCTCACCCTTCCTTTCAGGTCCAGTCTTACCAGCACTGATGTTTCCTTGCAGCAAAACATTTTTTCTATCTTGAGCTTTATTAACTGATGTTTGATATTCTGAGTGAATCCAGGCAAAACTCCTGATGAGAGTCAGCAGTAAACAAGGGCATGACCAGTTACACAGGTGGCAGCAGTGTATTTAAATTCCTAGCGCTGCTGGTTCAGTATGTGTCACTTAGACTGAGCAGTGACACCCACAGCAGATATCTCAGGAAACAGAGCACTGTCCTTCCCCTGTGATCTTTCTGAAATGAAGAAGCAATTCTTTCAAGCCAGTCTTCTTGAAAGGAATGTGAGGGAAAAAAAAAAAAAATCACCTAGTCTTCATACTTCAAGGGAGAAATGCTCAGAAATCAGCTTACAATCCATAAGGACAGGCTCCTTCTTTTCAAGTGTTCTCATGCTTCCATATGCCAGATGTGAATTCAGCATTTCTGATGAAGTACAAATGAAAAAGATGCGTCCGGGAGTAGAGACATTCAACATTGTTGTAAACTAAGACAAATCTTTGAAAATTAAATGATAACTGAATTAGTTCTGACTAGCTTACTTTCTGATTCCCTGAGAGCCTATGGATTGCACAATGGCTATTCATCTGCACATAGTTATTTCAAAATGAGGAAAGAAACCCTATTTTACTCTAAAGACAACATGTAAGATTGAATGCAGACTTTATAGACAATGCCAAAATTCAAGACAGAAAGTTGGCCACGAAGAGCCTTGATTTCACAAGTGATCCTTTCCATAATGCACTCTTTCCCCTCCATATCTCCATTCCACAATGTCCTCATAACATTCATAATTACCTCACCATCTTTTTATATGTCCTGTCCATGCTTCTTTCCCTTTTGTTGACGTGTCCTTGACACATCCCTGTATTTTCACTGATTTTTTCCTACACAGTATTAGAGATCTCAAATACAGGTCAGTTTTGGACTGCAGTAGATCCACTCACCTATATACTCCGTGCCGCACACCATGGTCCTCCAACACTCCTACCTACTCCATTCCATTGTCCTCTCAGTTCCTCTTCTGCCTCCCACAGCAGTAGCCACAGCAATTCACTCTCACTAGTGCAGTCTACTGCATCTTCAAGGTTCTTCCCCACTATCTTGAAACCCCAGTGCCCTTCCCTAGCTCTGGCTAGGGCATTTGCCAACAAGTGGTATTTATGTTTCATAGCTGATGTAGAGCCACCCCAGGCACAAGCTGGTATGTGTGCAGCAGTAGGCCTGACCACCCAGCAATTCGGGAATGGGATATGTACCAGCAAGCCTGCCAGCAGCTGCCTACTGCCTCTCAGGCAACCAGGCTGACATTGCCTACCAGATGCCTGGCAGGTCCAACAAATGGCTTTGGGGATGGCGTCTCGTCCCCAGACCTCTGCTGCTCCTGCCAAGTGCCATTCAGCTCACTGGGATTTTTGACGGTTGTTTGCATGAAAGTGGGATTGGGTCCTGAATGAGCAGATGTCAGCTTCTTTCTCCTGTGATGTCTCTTCAACTCTCTGATGACAGCATAGTCACCACCACCTTCCCTCTCTTCTCTCTCATCCTTCATGCTTAGAAGATACCTCATGCAAAGCCAAAGAGCTCGCTATTCATTCACTTTGAAAAAGTCTGCCTCATCAAGATGAAAATAACAATCTCAACCCAAGGATGTGGAGAGGCCAAGTCCTCTGTCTCTCATTCTGAGTGTCCTGGAGTATCTCTGTTGTCCTCACTTGTCCACTTACATGTGACTGCTGGTTGCCTATCTTTTGGAGTGCATGCTTCGTGGGGACAAGGACTACATTTCACACTGTTCTTGTAAAGATTCGAACACAATGATCCTAGGAAAGATATCAGGATCACAGACATCAAAACAGTTCAGTAAATAATCCAGTGAAGTCTTGCCAGACATTCAGTTTACAAACATATGGTGTTTGATATTAAAAAGCTGAATCTCTGCCACTGCACACTCAGCTTGGTTTTACACTTCAAGTCAGTTGCTTATGGAGAAGAAAGATCATGCAGCAGCAATGGGCAGTGAGCTCTTTTCCCAACTGTCAGTAAGAGGTTTGGATTCAGAACTTTCCATAAGGCATGTGGGAAGACCTCTATCTCCCCAGAGGTGAAAGCACACTGCCCTTGCCAAAAAAGAGGTAGCTTTTCTGATATTCTCTTATCATCTTCTGCACTCCTAAACCCCAAGGAATCATCTGCAGGCACATTCCAAAGGGGATACTGAATATTTTATTGGCAGGAAAGTACTAAAGCACTGGTTCCCATATCCACTATCTGTAAAAGTCTTTCCCTCAGGGCTCACACAGGGAGCGGAGCTGTCCCTTCCTACATCATCCCCACTGAGAACAATGCAGGGAAGACAGCCACTGCTGGGGAGGCTTATAAATCTCTGTTGGTCAGTTTTTCTTGCCTTGAAGAAAGAACAAATCCACATTCTTGAAATGAGTATTCCTAACTCATTAATGGGCCTTCAGAAATGTTCCAGCTGCATTATCTAAAAATAGATTCATAGAGTCATAAAATGACTAAGCCTTCAAGGGACCTTAAATATCACCCAATTCCAACTTCTCTACCATGGGCAGTGCTGCCACCCACAAGCTCAGGCTGCGCAGGTTTCCATACAACCTGGCCTTGAGCACCTCCAGGGCTGGGACATCTATGGCTTCTTCTGTGCCAGCATCTCACCACTCTCTCAGGAAAATATTTTTTCCTAACATCTAACTTAAATCTCTCTCTTTTTTTTTTTTTTTTAGTTTAAAGCCATTACCCCTTTCCTATCTCTATCAGATCACGTAAAAAGCTAGTCTCCCTCCTCCTTGTAGGCTCCCTTAGCTCAGGTAACCATGAGAAAGAAGTTTCCTGCCAAACTGGGTAAGCTGGAGAGGTGATTGCCCAATTTGCCTCTAACAGCTGGTTGGAAAGCAAGAATTCTCACACCTAAGAAGTTTGAATTCTCTGAAAAGGAGGCACTTATAATGAATTCTTCAGAGCTAATGTTTATCTTTGCTACTGGAACAGCTATCACTGTGAAGTCCTCTTTAAATTTTTAATCTTCCAGGCTGTGTGTGGCCCATCACATCTGCACTAGATCTTGTGTGTTAACAGGTAAATATTTCAGGGTCACTATGGACTTCTTTGTAGAAGCCATCATATAGAAGTCCCATTTGGACTAATTAATGCTGCTAACTGATCTCAATATCTTCGTTATCACTGTAATCATGCCAATTAATTGACTCATTCCCTTTGCCCTGATTCTAAATGCATAGGCAATACACAAGATTTCTTATGCTTTCTTATGAATCAAATTCCTTCCAAGTACTCCTGCTAAAAAATTCCAAGTCCTAGCACATGCCAGCCAAACAGATAACTAGTCAGCATTCTACTTTGTTATCTTCTCCAAATGTACAGTCAGCCAGCCTTCTCTGTTCTGTCCACTCAAAATGTCTCTCTGCCTTGTGTGCTCTATTGTCAAAACCTGTCTCTTTTCATGGCTCATGCAGCCACATACACATGGGAATGGCTGTGTCAGCAATGCTGAAGGATGAAGTTTAAAACAAATTTTCTTCTTGGCAAAGCTGGTTTGGAAAATTCTTACTTACCCCTCCCAAGAGCTACTCATTTCTCTGAATGCCACAGTCTTGTGTGCCGCCAGTGCACAGAGCCATCTCAGTGACCTGGTTTGCAGCATGAACCACAACCAGTTCCATCAGCACCACTAGAAGGATGGTTGCTGGAGAGTAGGATGGAAAATAATGAATGAACGAATAAAGAGGAAGAGAGATTTCTCAAGCTTAGTTGTTGAAGAAAGCATGGGATGACTTGCTCAGATAGGAAAGATTTTTCTTATCTGCTCTCCTGCCTATTATCACCCCTCCCATATCCATAACATGAGCCAGCACAGCTACATAAACATGTAGGAGATCACAGAATAATCAGTTCAGCTACTGCTAGAGGTCTCAGATCAGACTAGTTTTCGGGAAATTTGCTTGATAAGAGGAGTAATTATACAGTTCTTCCCAGACTACTATTGCCAAGTATCTAGTTTGAACACTGCCTGACTTTTTGTGTCAAACGGCTTTTATATCTACCTTCAAGCTGTACTTTGCTGCCAAAAAGACTCTGATGTCCAGCCATGTTCTGTAAAAAGAAATTGTGCCAACACCACAAAACCCACTCAGGCGGTACAACCAGATCAGTTTGGAATTGGCTAATGGCAACCCAAAACTGACTAGAGACCAGGTACAGTGCTTCTGTCTAGAACTTCTCATGTCCCTCAGCCCTGCCAGAATGCAAGACTTACTCAGTCAGAGTCTGGCAGTCTCACATAAAAGTCCACTTAAAAATGCAGTTTGTATGCATGGACTGTGCAGTACATACAGCCAGCTCCTAGCAGATGTGCCATGCGGTGCATTTAGACACATGAAAGTTAATATGCCTGCATTAAACAACTGCAAGTGTGTGCAGTACCTCTGAGCATTCTGGTGGCACAGTGCTTTTGGTTATGTTTCATGTCCTAGGATTGCAGTGGAGAAATACGGAAGTCCAATGTATGCACTTCTGCCTCAGCTTCCCTGAAAATGCTGCACTGCAAAAATACAAACAAAACAGCAAAGTTAAAAACCCAAAACTGTACTTTGTAAAAGGTGCTCAATGAGAATCCTTTATTGTGTCAAGAATTTATGGGGATATAAATACTGGAATAGAACTGTTACTAGCCTTTGGCTCATAATTAGCTCTTTGAAGAACTATGAAGATTATTCAAGATTTATTACTCTTCTGAGAACTGCAGAACTGTGCAAAAAAAAAGAGAAGTATTCAGTATACTAGATACTTACTGGATCAATACAAAACCAGAAGGTACTCACACTTAAGTTATAAAATATTGTAAGGTATAGAACAAGTGTTTTTTTGTTTGTTTGTTTGTCCCCCATGAAAGTTTCAGCAGAAAATAGCAAGTGGATAAAACAAATATTAAGGAAATAATCTCACTGTGGGGTGACAAGTCCAGAAGTAGAACAAAAGATCTGTGAAACGTAAGTTTTATATCTACACACTGTGAATACAGGATAACAAGGAGTCCCTTCCAAAGTAAACAGTACTTACACTAACACAGAAAGAATGAGATACAGTAAAATAAAAATATATGGTAATCAAAGGGAATAGAAAAAGCAATGTGGCTGAAGGTAATGGCTGCTGAGCAGATAAGCCACTTGCAGGAAACATTTTAAAAGATTCTTCTGACAGCTTCAGAATATTTGCAAAGTCTGCTGTAGGTGAAGGGCAAGGAGAAAAAGGAAGAAAACACTTAAAACTTCACCCCTCAGAAAACAAACCAAAAAAAAAACCCCACATTTTGTTTTGCTTTACTTACTTAAAGACACTTTGAGATCATGAACTGTTTTAACACAATAAAAGCAAAGATCATAAAAGTGGTTGTTGCTAAATGACAAGATGTTTAATCCTTTGCTTCGGTTGCCTCATAAACCAGCTGATGGGTAAATTTTGGTAGGACTAATACCATTAAATGAAATTTCCTGTTCCACTGTGATTAGCTCAATTGCAATAATACCATCTCTGCATCTGAGAAAAGCTTCATTGCCTGCTTATGCATCTGTTTATTCATATTGAAAGAGATATCCCTCTCTCAGGAAAGTATGCAGGGAAGTCAGATAGCCACTGATATGAGCAAAACCATCCTAGATCACTTCTTATGCATCCCAGGAGATTCACAAGCTCAGCCTGGACTGGACACCAAGGGTCACTAGATATCAGAGGACAAGTAGAGAGAGCAGTGGTGTGTGATGTAGATTGTTCCTTCCCAGGAGTACTCTGGTAAACTGTGGCAATTAGAGTCTATCTAAGCTTGGGAAAACATCACTCCTTTAGCTCTGTGCTTTCAATTGACCCTTTCTAATCATGTCAGTTGATGACTGCAGCTTTATGCAACATCCCCAAGTTTTGTTCCCATCATGCACTAAGCAAGTCTGCAGGGCTGACCCGCTGCAGTCATCTGGCAGCTCTCCTCTATCCATCTCCCATTGTGAACAAAGCCAGACAGCAGCCAAGAACAATCTATGCCTTGTATGATCACTCACTTCCGCAGCCCTCAAGCTGTGACACAAAAAGACTTTCCAGCAGTCGCCGGGCTGGGTTCACTGAAATGAAGATGGTTTCCTGCTGCTTTCTACTAGTAAAAAGTTATCTGAAATTTCTCCAAACTGATGCACAAACAAGTCTGAGAAGAACAAATAAAAATTCTGGCAAACTAGAAGACACATGATTCCAGAGAGTAGGTTTCTGTTCTGAAAACAGGATGATTCCAGTTGCAGTGAGGTAATGGTGAATGGTTGCCTCACAAGCCATCTCACTGGGAGCAAGCAGAGTATCTGCAATACACAAAAATGTTGAGTCTCCATAGTGAAATTGCTTTAATTCATATTCCCTGATTTTTCCTTGTTGGTTCTTAAGAAGGGCAGCAGTCTACTTGCCCAGAGCTTTGCCCGCAAATGATTGAAATATGTGCCCCGGATTTATTTTGTTCTTAGCATCTAGCTGAAAAAAAAAAAAAAGCCTGGGATGATTGATATGAGGATAGTGCTGGAGAAAGTCATTTTACAACTTAAAGCATAACAGATTTCACTTGGTGCTATTCAGTGGGAAATTGAAATCAAATACAGTAGCAGAGCAATCTGTCAAAGAAAACTTGTTTCTCTGAGCAGCAGAACCCACTTAAAAATACATAAGTCACCAGCATATGAAACAAATGACGTTTTCATTTCTTTCAGCCCTCATATCTTAAGGATAGGAGATCTAATGTATAAAATCTATTATTATAAATCACAGAAACTGTGAGTAAAAGGCAATGGTTACACAGGTTACTCTGTGCATTTGAGACTGTTCATTCTTCCCCAAGGCTTATCTCTGAGCCACATCTGTCTTAGTAAGAATGACATAATGGGAAATTGTTATGGGTTTGAAGACTTTTTAAAAGGATTAGGCATTGTGCTTCCTGCATTCCACAGATAATAACAACTTACTATCTTCATCTCTAAAAATTTTTCAGGGTGACATATTACTCTCTATCAGGTGATTAGGAAGAAAGGGCACACTGTGTAACATACTGGATTTTTACAATGACTGGAATAGTTTGTCCTTTAACATCACTTATGGTGACACTGCAGTACATGTCTTGCAGGCAAGTGAAGCTGTGAGTAACTTGGGGTGGAGTTTCTCATTTACCTGCAGACAATAAAACAGATAGTTCCAGAGTAGAGTTCCATTCTGTTGATTTTAATTATCCAAAGCTACTAGAAAAATTATAGTATGCTGTATGTTCTCTTGTTTAGAAAAGGGATAGCTTTTTTGTTGCTGTTGTTTGTTGGGTTTTTTGGGGGGAGAGGAGGGAGAGGATTGGTTGTTTTTTTGTTGTTGTTGGATTTTTTTGTTTGTTTTTGTTGTTTTGTTTTGGCTGTCTGAAAATCTATGGAGCTTTTCTTTGCGTTTTCTATTTATTTTAGTGGCAGTAGTAGTTGAGAGGAATTAAAGCTCTCTCTGCTTGAGTCCTCACTCAGAAGTTCTCTCTATAGAAGAGGCAAAATAGTGGGAGAAGCGGGATCATAATCTCTTCAGCCCCTACAACCAGAGTGGACAGGAACGGTGGCTCAGAGATCTATAAGCAAACAATTTCCTTTTTCCCTTCCCCACAGCACCCTATTTCATGCATATTCTATTCCCACTCTCATTTGAACCCAATTTAGACAGTACCATTTGTGTACTTAACTTGGGGTTAAATGTCTAACCTAACCTGTTCATGTTAAACTGCCAGAATGCCAGAGCAAAGCATCAGCTTTTCTTGTCCTGTTTTAACTCCCACCCCTTGCTCCCATCAGGCCTGCAATGCTCTGGAAAGTCATCCATATGGTGTATACCACAGATAAGCTCTCTCATGCAGGAGTATGCATTTCTGATGGCTTTTCTTGTACTGCCGAGCCTGCATTTTCCTTGTGGCATTGTGCCTGTCATTTTATGTTAAACCTGGAATTAATGGAGAAGTCTCTTGGGCAAAATATATTTTATCAAGAAGAGAAATGTGCAGAAATATGTTAAAGATACCTCTGACTGTAACTTTTACCATTAAAGTTTTTATTCTACTATTTGGTATCAGAAAAAAAAAAGTACACTTGCGAATGATAAATCATTAACTATAGGCCCATCAATATTGTGTTTTAAGGTGTCACCAGAAAGCCAGCTAGAAATCAAACACATATTGATTTACGCTGTTGCACGATTGGTAACACATCCCTTCTCAGATTTGTACTGTAAACTGTTTTGCTTCTGTGGAGTACGCTTAGGGTGGAAAAATGGATATGCTTTTTCTTTTTGTGTCTCTCAGTTATATGCAACATAGCACAAAAGTATCAACAAGGATCATATATAGTGAAGGATATCTGATAATTAGGCCACCCTATGACACAGTTGTAATTTCACATAAATTCTTTGTCCCAAAAGCTGTTCTCTTTTCTTGCTCGGGTAGGTCACACTTACACACTGCCCTTATATCAAAAGTGCAAATAGTCATTTTTGATATTGTGCTGCCACACCCGAGAGCAATGAAGAAAAAGCTTGTCTGAGGATGTGACAACCTGATGAGAAAAGTAAAGAGGGAGAAAGCAATGCTGTTCAAAGCTCCCTGCCACCAAAGTGGGAAAGATACCATAGACTGATGCATGTGACAGCAGTATTGAAACAAGTCCAGAGCTGGCCACTGCATACAAATCCCACTTCTTGGGAAGCTACATGGTTTTGAAATTCTTTCTCTTTTTAAATCAGAACAAACATTTGATGAAAGGTTGCAGCTGCACACGCACATTGCCAGTGACACTATTCAGAGCACTGACAAGAAAACCCTCCCAGACTACAACTTTTGTTACATCTGATCTGAGGCCAGACTCAAGACCTCCAACTGAGAACTTTTACCACTGAACTATGACTGGTTTGAGCATGTGCAATTTCTCTCTTTCCAGCACCTGGCAATTATGCAAAGACAGGCTTCACATGTACATCATCCCATGTTTTTTTTTTCTATGTGCTTTTAGTTCCAGTCACTTTGGTCAATAAAGATTCATGTTCTTCCCCATTTCATAGAGTCCTAGTTTGTCCTAGTTCTAGTCCTAGTTTGAGTTGGGAAGGACCTTGAAGATCATCTAGCCCAGCTCCCTTCAATGAACAGGGACGCTTACATCTAGTCCAGGTTGCTCCGAGCCTGGACCAGCCTATCCTTAAATGTTTCCATGAATGAGGCATCCATCACATGTCTGGGCAGCCTGTTCCAGTGCTTCACTACCCCTATTTCCAGCTTATTTAATTGTCCTGTTTCTCCCCTTACCTTCAGTCCTCTGTAACAGGCCTTTCCCAGCTACGTATTGAAAGCATGCGATAAGTTTCTCAGGAAAACTTCTGTTTCAACAAACTAGTGTTTTACAATAACAGTTCTCATGACAGGAAAATCTTCCATCCCAGCCTTACTAAGAATTTCCACTGAGAAAGGCAGAAGCTTATCCTTACACTTCACTGATAAACATTTAGCCTGTCATGCAAATAAAGCCTAACTGACTGGGTGTGCAAGACCTTAAAGTTAAAACATTGGCTTTTTCCTATGAGACAGCAGTCTGTGTCAGGTAGGAAAGTTCCTGGCATCCCACCAAAGCCCATGGAAAATACTGTAAATTTCAGTAGGCTCTGGTTTAGATTCTGTCTGCACAAGCATCAGACAAGACCAGTATAAGTTTTATTCCTAATTGTATTAAAAAATAAAAATCATAACATTTTAAAATTCAAAACCAAATGGTGTTTAGTGATTATTTTACTTTGGCACCTACGTGGCTTATATCCAGCTTGTTTCAAGAGTATTCGCAAGAACAAACCTTGATAGTGCATTGAAAACAAGAACAAGATAGAGCTCTTCCTCGTGGGAACAAAATGGGGTGATTTGTGTACCTACAAGAAGAGAATGGATAAATCCAAACATCCTCTGACCTGAGTTGGTCCAAAAATGCTTGGGCAGCAATGGACAAGCTGCTGCCCATTCTAGCCTGTGCCAGCATGACCTCTGTTCAGAACAGGGAGGGAAGATAGGGTAGAGCTGTCATAGTTGAGACTCCCTCAGGCTGTTAGTGCAATGGACCATCACAAAAGGGCCATAGATGCTTTAGGATCCCATGGCCCTGAAACACTCCCTAGAAACTAACTGTCTTCCAATGACCCAAATAGTCAAACCTGAAAAGATCAATTCATTAGTCCGCTACATTCTCCAGCGACCCAGAACCCAGAATTGTGATCCTAGAAACTTGGTCTGCTTGAGCTTCGTGACCAGAGACTCCCCAAATAACCACAACAGGTGATTTAATAGTGTGTGGAATTGTGAGTCTGACTCCAGGCTCCTAACACTCCTAGTGAAGCCAACTGCCTTTTTCCTTAATTGTTCTATCAGGAACAGTGGCACTGAAAGCAGTAATTAAACTGAATGAATTTCTCAGATTGGAATTGAACACAGAGTTTCATAATGCACCAAAACATGTACCATGATGCTTGGGGAATTCAGGTTTTTCTGCAACACTGAGCTCATGACTTCTTTTGCTCAAAATGGACATTGTCTGCATTCCAGTAAAGAAACAGAGGATTGTACAAATTAGTGCTGGAAAGGACTGAAAGGGGTCACCTCATCCATCCCCCTGCCCCAAGGCAGGCTCAGCTCTACCCAAACCATTCCTGACAGATGTTTGTCTAGCCTGTTCTCAAAAACATCCAGCAGACATCCCACAGCTTCCTTCAGTGATAGCAGTAACTTATTCTGAGATTCCAGAAATCAGCTCAACATATGTATTGTCTTACTTCAAGTATAAGGATGAGGCATGCATCAATCTTTAAATATGCAGATGTGTTACAATTTATTAAATGTCAAGAAAGCCTTCATCAGTGCAAGGCTGATTGCATAGTATCTCACACACACTTCTACTGATAGAGACAGGACTTCCAGAGCAATTGGCTACAGCTGATGTGCTCCAAACTAATAGACATGTCTCTGAACAACACTTCTCCCTCCACACCAACACAGAGGCTTTTCAGGCACTTAGAAAGTACTTGTGATACACCTGAATGCACTCAAGTGCATTGGCTCCTCTTTGCTTTGCAGAGCAGCATTTTCCTGCAACACCAATGGGGCTCACTCACTGGAAGGCTGAGTCTTGAAGGTATGTGAGGTGTCTGCTGTGGGACAGTTCCCCATACTCTCACTTTGAAAGTTGCTAGGAGCAATTGGTGCAGATAGATACTGCTGTTTCTATCATCTCTTTCATTCTCTGGGATACTCAAGGCCAATGGTAGTACAAGGGTTTCTTTACTGATATTCCCATTTTCAGCCTTTTTTATAACTTCTGACTTCCACTGTACTTACTAGAGTGTAGGAGACAAAAACAAAACAACAACAACAGCAACAAAACAGGTCTCACCTGGTTTCAAGACAGGTTTTGAAAAAAAAAAAAAACACGTTGTCTCTTGATATCTTTGGGAGAAAAAATAAAGGTTGTTTATTCTTTCATGTGGCTTTTTTTTTTTTCTCTTCATTAAATTGTCCCCAATACTGCGAGTATTGAAAGCAGTTAGAGTTTCATTATCCTTCCCTCAAATGCCAGATGTGCTTGGCATTTTCTCCAAAATGGTCCTAAGGCACTCTGTAACATTTGTGGAAGTCTGCAGAATATAAATTAATAGAATGATTTGCAAAATAGTCAATTGATTTTAGTACCATTAAGCAGGCTGTTCTTAGAAGGAGAAAGATAGGGTGACCAAGAAGCAAGCGCTAAAGCTTATAAAGGAGAACACAGAAGAGTGGGAGAGAAGTTTCTCTTTGCCTGATGGATTCACTGGTCTCATCCCTGTGAAACAAATGAGGAGTCTACACCATTCTTCTCCCTGGAAAGGCATGGTTAGGTGAGACATGGTGAGTTACTCCCAGAGATAGGTCCAATTCCTGAGTTTCACAACTGCCCTGAATTCATCCTGTAGCACTAACTGCATAACACTCAGTGCCCCAAACCTTCCCTCACATGGCTGCAAGTTGCTTTTACAATATCAGTGACCTGAATATATGAGAGCAAAACTCTCAGAGAGAATTAGATTCAAGAAGCATGAAGCTTCCCAGGAATCTGAAAGAACTGGCATTTAGGCCTTCATGGCCCACTAGAGCCAGTTAAAAGGTCAGAAATAAAAGGTTATTGACCTGTAGATTTTCTTGAGACTCAGAGGGCACCATGACTTCAGCCCTAGAGTTCTTCTCACAACACAGGGATCACAAAGAAGTTTATAGGTCACTGACCCCACAGCATATGAAATCACAAAAATGACCGGTAAATTTACTCTGCGTTTTATTTGACTGCATTGAATGTAAGTAAATTACTAAGAGATTGTCACTAATTGGAAAGCTCACGAAAGCCATAAGTAACTCTCCTCACTGGAAGAAATACTAAAGTACTAAATACTAAAGTTTCTGTGGCAAAACACAGGATCATAAATGTCCTACATGACTTTATAATATATGAATATATGTTGCTTGCCTGTGGTGAGGCAAAGTCTCTCTGAGACTGAGTTTAGTTTTTCCTCATATTCTTCAAATTGTATCTGAACAGGTCCTGAAAACCTACAGTAGCTCTCTCTTCAAACAAATATAGGTCATATTATTATATATTACACACAAGAAGGGGTTGTTCTTGACATGTTGCCAAGAAGGCTTGAGAACACAAGTCTCTATCGCTTTGATCATGAAAGACAAGTGGCTCCAGTTATTTGAAATTGTATTTGACAGGATGGAAGTAAGATAGGAAGTGAAATGTTAAAGTATAAAGATCAATGCTTTAAAAATATGTAAGCAAAATACAATAGAAGAAGTGGATTTTCAAAAGGTCAGGGAAGGACTAGAATATAAATTTTATTAAATATCTATTTGAAAATCTGTGCATAATGCAAGTGAACTCTTGGCTGTTGCTATACTCAGAGCACCCTCGCTAATTCTAGAAAGTCACTTGCTGGCAACAGCAGATTTCCAGTGTTCAGCAGTGCTAATAGGCATCAAAATGCTGCCACAGCTTTATGGGCACCTTTTTACACAGATTCTTCCCTTTTAGTGAAATCCTTACAGTCAGTAGAGTGAGTCCTGATCCATGCTGATGGAAAAGAAGGAGAATCAGCATCTTGTCCCTTCAAGTAGTAATCCTTATAAATCCTTCTAAACATGATGGCAAAAGTCACTGCCTAAGGAAGTTACCCCAAGTTTCAGATGGACTTTGAATACTTCACACAAACTTGCTTCACACCAAAAGCATATTATACAGGTGAAAGATTAATAGTGTATCTAGCCAGCCTGATGACTGTTAGGATGGAGCTGAGCAAGAGCAAATTTCTGAAATGGAAATAGTTGCAATTTCTTAAAAGATTCAAAGATCTGAGGAATTATTGTGTTTTTCTTCATATGAAACTTAGGTTTAAAGGCAGTAGCACCCAATATGTTAATGAGACAGAAGCAGGCATTGTTGTGACTGCTGTTTTATTGATATTCTCAAAGTAACCCTGCTTAATAACCCAAGAAGCACTCATCTCTCCTCTAGCTGAGAGAAGATATATCTGAAGCACTAAGTAGTCAAGGACCTACTGCTATCAATTCCTTTATGTGAGGGAGCAATGCAGTGCAACACAGTACAGTGCACCTGCCATAGCCTTAACTCTTCTTCTCTGCTTGATGCTGGGGACAAGGACACATTACAAGTAATCACTGAATAACATACTAGCAGTCATCATTTCTCTTACGGAAACTATACCTTTATGTGTTTTAATCTCATAATATCATTTGTCAAATGATACTGGACTGGTTTGTCTATTTTCATCAAAGGACACAATTTCAAACTACCTTGCTTTTAGCACAGAGGAGGAACAGGCATGGGAACCTGCAGATCAGCTGATGTGGAGTAACCTGTTTTCTACAGTGACTTACTTCTTCACAAACCTACTGTTTGAGAACTTTCATGCTGTTCTGCAATACGGACAATAGACTGCAGGGAAATCCATTTTCAGCTTGCATATCATAAAATCATAGAATGGCTTGGGTTGGAAGGCACCCCAAGGATCATCAAGATCCAACCCACTGCCACAGGCAGGGTCACCATCCTCTAGATCTGGTACAAGATCAGGTTTCCCAAGGCCCCACCCAACTTGGTCTTGAACACCTTCAGGGACACAACCTCTCTAGGCAGCCTGTGCCAGCACCTCATCACTCTCTCAGTAAAAAACTCCCCCTGATATCCAATCTAAACCTTCCCCCTTTGAGCTTAAAACCATTCCCCCTTGCATATCACTGCTTATCCTTGTAAAAAGTTGATTCTCCTCCTTTCTATAATCCATTTTTAAATACCAGAAAGCTGCAATGAGGTCTCCTTGCAGCCTTCCCTTCTACAGACTGAACAAGCCCACCTCCTCAGCCTGCCTTCAGCCCTCTGATCATCTTAGTGGCCCTCCTCTGGACCCTCTCCAACACATCTTTCACATCTTTCTTGTTGGGTGTCCCAGACCTGGACACAGTACTCCAGATGGGTCCTCATGAAGGCAGATTAGAGAGAGACAATCACTTCCCTGTCCCTGCTATATGATAAGCATCAGTCTTCAGTCAGTTCTAACCACATACCTATGAATTCTTAGCCTAAGACATCAATCTTTCTATGATTCATCTAAGGAAAACAGTTTCAGCTATCTCTTTTTCTTCCTCTAGTGAAATCTTGATCATAGTTACTTTGAAATCAAAGTTCACATCAACCATTGATGTGAACATTTGCCATGTGAAATGTGGAATAATGTATTAAAACATGAGGATTTGCTGTAGAGATCTCTAAGATAAAATCAGTGACACACACTATTGCAGCAGAGGCTGACATATCCTCTGACCTGCTTTTGCTTTGAGCAGCTGGGTCTGAGATGATTGTAGAGAATAGGACACTCCCATCAAGTCCCCAGAAAAACTCACATGACTGGGTACTTGACACAGATTTCAAAATGAATCCTGAAGAATCAATAGCTCTGTCCTGATGATCATAAGCCTCTGCAGCAGAGTAAAAGCAGCCACCAAATGTATCTGCATCTCATCTTTGCATTTATTTCTTTCACTCTGACATCTAACGTCCTCACTGTTTGTTCCTCAGTGCTAGACATCTTCCTCTGGGCATAAGAATCTTTTGTTCCCTGTTGGAACATCTCCATGCACAAGAAAGATCTTTTTCTGTGGGACATAATATCTAGACATATGGTATTAGAACAGTAAGAAGTAAATCTTGCTTTTGTTTTATTTCATAATAGCAAGAGATACTGCAGCCATTAATCCTAACTATGATGTGAAGCCAGCAGGCCTGGTTCTCTTCCTTTTTCATTGTTCTCACCACTTAGTTCTGAATGCTCCTCTCTGTTTCTTGCCTGTCCCACAATACTCACTGATCTTCTCTTTTCCTTCAGCAATTCGGCCATTAGTAGGAGCTGAAAGCATTCTTCTCCTCAGTCCATTATTTATTATCTGTTTTCAGGTTGCATTCAGGAGCAGAGCTGGCTGAGAGATACCCTAAAGTAACAGAAAAATCAGGAGTGAGAGCACTCTCCTAAAGAAAGATTATCATGTTCCTTCACAGCTGTTTCAATTATACATTTTCCTCCTGCTCTCTAAACCCTTCCCAAACCCCTGCTCACAGGTTGTGGATTTGGGCAGTACTGCTGCTGGCCATTAGCCCAATTGGGCTAATCCCAGACAGCAGCACTGCTTAATAACTCTTTAAACAGAAGTAAAGTTTCATTCTTGTGTATTGTGGAGGTGACTGGGGCGGTAGAGGTATTTTCACACAGATTCGTCTAACAACACTAGTATTTAAACTGTTCTCTGAATTGCAGTAACTGGTCAAACCTGTTCTGGCTTTGAGAGCAAGAAACTGAAACTAGGGAAGCTACTGCTCAAGGAGATCTGATGTTTCAAGTGGATTTTATATCAATTTGAACTTTCTCCAGGCAACTATAAATTATTTTGAGGATAGGGCAGAGTCCTACAGCTATCTGTTCAACTCAGTTGTCATTCTCAGTTTGTAACATTCAATGCAATTTTTTTTTCCCACCTAAGAAAAACATATCAGTGTAAGCAAAGTGCATATTCCCACTAGGTATTTTAACATATGCTGTTAATGACTTGTGACTTCCTTATGCAGTCAGGCAGAGAAGACTTGTTTCACACTGAGCAGGTAAGCAAAATTTAAACCAGATGGTTCCAACAAGGAGGGGCTCTGAGAGGAGTAAGAGATTAACATAACTTTATATATCTAAGCAGGGGCTCCGAAGCATGGAAGGAAAGTAGCAGTACACTGACAACCTTTGGTGCTTACTTGAGAGGCAAGAAAAGGAGCTCACCACCTGGAGTCCTAGAAAAATGTTATTCAATAGGAAGTTTTTGCAACTACTTACAGACATTGACCCTGAGCATCCATTCAATCTAACAAGGGTCTTAGTTAACTTCCTGCTTGTACGGTTGAACTGTAAAGACACACTGCAAAGCATTAATCAGGTAATAAGGAGAAATTGGCCATAAAAAGGAGGCTGCTTTAAATTTCATGAGCCATCATGTGAATCCAATTTCACTTGCCTTTACAGTTCAAAATAAACAGCACTACACAGATACATGAACTTAAACAAGCTTTCCCTTTGGTAATAGCAGCTTCAGTTGAAATGGAAGGATGTTGCAAATGAAAGCTTTCTGTAACACCTTACCAGCCTTTCACATTGGTCCAAGAGGGAGCAAACTGGTATTTGCAATCAAACTTAAATCTGGTTCCAGTAATTAAAGGGATCATCTAAATCTCCTACTCAGTGGCATGAGATTCTATTTACTAGTTAATTAAAGGCTATTTCTTAAGCCCTTTCAGAACAGACATTAAAAAAAAAAAACAACAACAAAAAAAAACAAAGACTGAGAATGCAAGGCTGAAATTATTATTAACCAGGAACAAAGTGTTAATTTATCCACCAGTTCATGTGTGCCTGTATTTTTGAAATATCTTGTTTCCTTTGATATAGCTGAGGCTGAGAAAGAAAGTGTATGTTGCCTAATGGCCCCACAGTCACAGCTGAGCTTGCCCTCAGCTGGGCAGTGGGCAGGCTGCGTGGCAGGTCACCGTATTATCAGTGAGGTTGGGAAGCCTGCTTGTACTCCAGGCCTCCAGAAGTATGAGGGGAAGAATTGTAAGAGGCAGATTATCACATCTGTAGCATTAGCAAAACATAATGACTGTCAGGAAAATACTTATGTGGTGTCTTTAGATGTCAGCATTATTAGACTCTAAATACATTTTCCCATGTTCCATTCTAGCTACTGAATAAAGGTGGTGCAGCAATCTAAGTGCTGTTCAAGGCTCTGGAAGAGAAAGATTTGTTTCCTTCCTATGCCACAAACTTCTTTTGTTGTTACTTGATATCATAATATAAGGGAAAATACAAATTAAATCTTACACCTATGTGACTCTGTACTGAAGCCTCTGCTTAGCAAAATTGCCTTATATACACAAGTCTCTCTTTATCAATGCACAGCACAAATCCTCCCCTTTCAGACCCATTATAAGAACAAATATACCAGAAACCATTGGATTTCTTGGAAACATTTCAGTGGATATCACACGGATATTTCAGCCAGAGGAACAGTTTTGGGCCATACTAAAGTCCTAACATTAAACTGCAAAATCAGAATTTCCAAATCCACTTTCTTAAAATATTTTGCTAGTGTATCTGATCAGTTAAAGGTAAGTTCTTGCAGGCCTTATGCTGAGCTGCCTGCTGGGTGTCATACAGGATAGAGTCCTTCTCTTGCCCCAAGCCAACAAGCAACACTGCACTTGGGTTAGCACAGTTCAAGCACAAGCTGCTGCTGTTTCAGTTAACATGCTCTGATCCTCAACCAGGCTTAATGCCTCACATTTATTATCATGTTATCAACTCCTACACAGCTTTCAGTCAGCTCAGGCCATGAACAGAAGCTAGGATCTAGCCACTATATGTTATAGAGACTTGGCATTTCTCTCCAGTCCACTATTAAGAAAAATCTCCAGCATCCTTCCCAAGAATGTAGGACTCTTGAGGCTTGCATAATATTTAATTTCATAGTGCAGCTCTACCTTACAGCTGGGATTGGAAAGATTTATTCATTTCCAATGCATATCTGTCCTGCCCTATGTAGCTTCATACTGCACCTTTATCAGCTGGAGAGTTGTGCTGAGCATACATAGGTGTTGCAAAGGACAGCTAAGGATGAGGGCAGGGAGTGTTTTGTAGATATACACCTGTATTTACACATGCACATGTACACACAGGCTGATATGTTTTGATTTGAGAAGCAGAGGAAATGTGAGCATAATGGGTCTTTGATTCAAATGGAGTTTTCTAAAATCCCCATTCCCAATTCTTCTCCCCACGCACACCAGTTTTTCCTTCCCACAAGAGCCTTCTCCTGCTTGGGTGGTCCTAACATTCCATGGAGAGTGCTGGAAAGGCAGTGCAGATTCCTGCCCCATCTCCTGCACACAGAGGGCAAAACACCGTGCACTGCAAGAACCACGTGTTATAAAGCAGCTTCATAAGAACAGCTCTCAACTACTGCAGTAACTCAAGCAGATAGCCGTGAAACTAGGATAAAATCTGATTCAAAAGCATCTTTAATCACTGGCATTGCACATCTGAATCATCTGTTTTTTGCTCTTATGCTTAAATCTTGATGAGTATTTTGGAATAGGCACTGCATGAAAAGAGTTCCTGAGACACAAGGCACCTCATATGGTGGTGCTCTCTGCCGGCTGTGTTCATATTTCAGTGGTCCCTCTGCATTGCTCCTGGCTCCTGCCTCTCACATCCATCTATTTTTCCTGCTGACCTATTCTCCTATTGTCATTCTCTTCCCACTTGCACATCCCCTTATCCTCCACACACTCCTGGCTGTTGGGAAGTGTCTTTCTCTTCCAGGCAGGTTAGCTTTTGGAAAGCTCTACCTCAGCCTCCTACCCACATAACTCCTTTCAGTTATTCTGCTTATTTAATCCTCCCCTTGGACTCCTTTCTCATCCATAACAGGGAAGTGTGACAGACAAGTAAATCTTCAGCTGTCGTCACTTCTACCCTGGTGAGAAGAAGGACTCACAACTCAGCCTTTTCCCACGGCAAAGCAAACTACAACCCATGGGCTACACGTTTGCCAGTACATTAAACCACTAATCTGTAGCGTTTAACTATTACAACAGGTCTTGGCATACTTTCTGATGGGGCCAACTAGCATTCTCCTAACTATTACAGATTTATATACATTATTGATTGGTTAACAAGTTCTGTGCTTGTAACAGGATGCTTTACTTCTTTGTTGCATGCTTTCCTAAGGTAATGGTCTGTTGTAATTAACCGACCAAAGACCGATCACAAAAAACAGACCCTACTGTGGTTAAAGCTGGTGAAGTGCTATGCCATGCAACTCCTTCACAGCAGCTTGCTTTGTTTGTGTAATTCACTCCAACGCCCAGCATCAATCACGAGGTGAAAGATGCTGATGAAGGCCACCTTTCATAGCCTTTCCTCATCCCACTACTTTCTCAGCCCTTTCTTTCTCCTTTGGGAAACAAGCAGCTTTCATCTCAAATTCTCCCACAAGTACATTTCCCAGCAGTGCCTAACAAAGATGGAGCACAAAGAGGTCACAGAGCATTCCTCTGTATGACCAAGTGATGTTCTACTGAAGCGGCCAGATCCTGCCAGAACTCCTCCATGCTGACAGCAGGTACAGTCAAGCAGTGGTAGCCACTTTCCATTGAGACTAATCAAAACTCCATGACGAACGCGACAAAAAGCACTCATCTATTCATAGCATGTCTTCAGCATTTAGAAAATATAAGTATGAGGCGTCAGCTATATAAAAATTCACAACTGTGGGGGAAAAAAGAGTATAAATCATGAGGGCTACTCCAGACAACTGCCTCCAAAACTTAAGGAAAGAGGTCCAAACAAAAGGAGAAAGCTTCTTTAGGTTTTTGTTTGTTTGCTAATGAAACAGTGCAGCATTTTTGATCAGCTCCACATCAAACTGGTTGTATATCCCTGGGTGGGTCACTTAAATTGTGAATTTCATTTCCCCCATTCAGCCATCACTTGCTGTTTTCCAAGTAACTCCTGGAAATACAGAAGATGCTAACACTGCTAACAACTGAACACCTAAAGGCAATAGTAGGATACAAACAAGATAATGAGTCTAAATCATATAGTTACAGCTGCCTCCAGACAGTTGAGACTTCTTGTCCTTTAGAGATTTTGTGATAAGAACAGATGGTTACTTCCACTCTTCAATGCAAAAACAAAAACAAAAAACAGCCAAACAAACAGCAACAACAACAAAAAACAGGCCTTATTTGATTCTACTGGGTGTATATTTAAGATTTTTAGTTATAACATTTTGAGTTTGAATCTCACTGATTTTGCAGTCAGGCACCAGTCCCGGACCAGGGGAGATGGCCTTCTGTAATACTACAGCATGCAAACATGCCTATAGATTCTATATTTGAGGAAGAAATAGCAACTTAAGAGCTTAAGATTTGAAGTTTTTTAAGCTAATGAAGACCAGTTTTTAAAATAATTTAAATGCCAAATTCAGTGTTTCCAGCAAGTTAGAGATTGTTCCCTTGCAAGCACAGACATTCCAGTTTCCAAATACCTCCAGCAGAGATTTTGAACAAAACAAAAGCTGTTGGGAGGACTACATAGAGGCCATATTTGATTGGAGGAAAGTGAGATCGGATGTGCACCGATCATATTCTTCTACCAACCTGCAGCTCATTAACCCTTTTGTAGCTAATGCCTATAGCATTATTATTATGCTTTTAATGCAAAGAGAAAAAAAATGGGAGACTAGTTTTAAGCATTTTTGTGAGATGGTAGATATCTTGAAGATGTTCTTGGAGGAAACTAATTATTTATGAAAACTGTGGAAGGGAAAAAAATGGAAGGAGGTGGATGCAGTTCATAGAAGAGAATAAATGCATCCTGAATCTACAGAAGTTATTCTCTAGAAAGTTCTCTCTGCTCTGGAAATCTTATATTCACAAATTTGATCGAGAGAGTGTTTGTGGGCAAAGGCTGTAGTCATGGCAAATTTCACATTTTTTCACTTTTTTTTTTATATATAGCTATTATTACAACTGCTAACTCAGTGCTAGAAACACAATCAAGAGAAAACACAAGCAACTGTTTCTCTCTTTCTGTTCTATAACAGTTTAACTTTTTAATTTACCAGTGAACCAGTGGTTAACCATCTGACAGTCTGTCCTGCCTGCATGGCAAATTGCTTTTGTAGCTTTGGTTTGACGATTTAGCTAATAATAAGTGGAGGCCAAACAGAATTTAATCCAGATCCTTAGAGAAATAAAAAGTTTTTGGCTACAATTATGCCGTTAAACGAAAACAATCTTTCAGCCTTAAAAATCCCAACAGCACCATCATTGCTGTTTCCCCAGAGAAGAGCTCCCACAACGTACACTCACAACACCCACAACAAACACCCCCAAGGTGTTTGCTTTACTACCTATGCAGCAATGTGAATGTGTTCTTGTTTTTGTGAGAGTGAATGTGTTCTTGTTTTTGTAAGAATGACTCCAAAGCAGAGCTGTGGAGTTCTGAAACATAACAGAAAGTTTTAGGTCCGAAATCATTGTTTGCAAAAGGGCTGAAGTGTTCCTTGGTGATTTGCATTTTATCTCTATATATTGGGCTGATGAATAAAACATTATTTTACTCTCTGTGTCAAACACAATGCTTTATTTATTCACCTGCTCATATACTTACTCTTCCTAACAAAATCTCTTATTCTGTCATTTTATTACTTGCAGCACCACCTTCTCTGCCTGTAATATACTGGTGTCATAATAATGCACTATTAGCAGGCTTTATACTTAGCTGTTTGTGGGCCTATTTCACATACTCATGTCCTACCAATCTCTTTTGGGGCATTAGGTTACCAAAAAGATACAGAATCAAGATCTCAACTGAAAAGAAAAAAGAAGAAGAAAAAAGAAAAGAAAAGAGAGAGGGAGAGGGAGAGGGAGAGGGAGAGGGAGAGGGAGAGGGAGAGGGAGAGGGAGAGGGAGAGGGAGAGGGAGAGGGAGAGGGAGAGGGAGAGGGAGAGGGAGAGAGAGAGAGAGAGAAAGAAAAGAAAGAAAAGAAAGAAAAGAAAGAAAGAAAGAAAGAAAGAAAGAAAGAAAGAAAGAAAGAAAGAAAGAAAGAAAGAAAGAAAGAAAGAAAGAAAGAAAGAAAGAAAGAAAGAAAGAAAGAAAGAAAGAAAGAAAGAAAGAAAGAAAGAAAGAAAGAAAGAAAGAAAGAAAGAAGGAAAAGCATATTATGTATCTTGATCATGGAAGATAAATCTTGCCTATGAAATAGTAGTGATTCTAGGTATCTGCCTTATTATAAAGAGACTGATCTTTATATTATGACATTCCGGAAATATATATTTAAATGAAGGCACGTTATATCTCTGAAGCCTATGTACCTGGTTAATACATTCAGGGTTCATATAGCAGAAATCCTGAAGAAAGAAGACACAATAGATGGACTTTGTAATTTCACAGGTTCTTCCTGTTCCGTAAATTCACTATATTGACTATAATTTGGCTATAAATTCAGAAGCTGTTTTGGAAAACACCATTCTCCTGTAAAGTTAGTATTAAATCTTGTTACCTGGATCATACCTGTCCTCCACTAGTGTATGCAAACTATATGTGGTCATGTACGCAACTTCAACAAAAGAATAACCCTTCTACTATAATGCCATTCCAGCAGATGATTTTTTAAAGGAAATTTTGTCTGCTCTTAAAATAGAAGTAATAGAAAAGATGCAGTCGACGACCTGATGGGAAGGTGTGGGGACAGGCAGACTGTTCACAGTGATGCCCAGTGACAGAACAAGGAGCAACAGACACAACCGGAAATACAAGAAGTGCTGAACCAGAGAAACGTTTGTCTTTCCCAACCTGACCATAGCCATCGTCCACAAAACTGATCCTGAGCCGTGATTAGTGCTGACAGGGCATTCACAAAGCACACCTACATCAGAGGTGCTGATGGTGTTCAAGAGCACCAGAGAGTGGGTGAATCATTCATTGTTGTGAACATAAGAATGAAAAAAAAATAGATCTGTCTTTTGCATCTCATGCTTAAATCATGAGATTTCTAGCCCCCATAGTGGGCTAGAAAAATCAGTAAGTACATAGTTTATTCCTATTTATTCAGAAAAGAAAAAGTAATGTCATTTCCCTGCCTGTCAGTACAATTCTTGGCAACACACTGGAAGGAAATTTATGCAATATTGTTTTAATGCACACATATCAATGTAGACAAGGTAAACTGGAGTTAACCATATTATGTGTCTGCATTTTATCTTGTACTGAAACTAATACAGCATAAAGAATCTAAATAAATTTTAAAGATGGTAATGTAAAACTATTAAAGCTGTAGTGTTCATATCCTTGGTATTAGGATTTCCCAAGTCATCTGAGTTGCACTCAGTTGCCTCTCTAATGTATGTCAAGTGCCGCTAGAAGCAGGTAATCTAAGGTTTTCAGACAAGTAGCTTTTTATGTCCTTGAGAGCAAGGTTAAACAGTTTAGCTTTCTCCAATCACTTAACATCAGTATGCTGTGCCCTACATTATCACACTGTTTCTTATGCGATCGCAGTCCTGCAAGTCACACAAACTAACCTTATGCACTCTGAATAAATCCACTTGAATTCAACAGGAGTACTCAGTCCTGGTTACAAGATGCAGTTGAGGTGGACAGGGAAATCTAATCTTATAGGCCAAAGCGTTAGCAGTTATTAACCAGAAAATATTTCTCTCTTTTACAGATCAAAATGAATCTTTTGATTCGTAAATTAAAAATCAACTTGCATGTTTTTGTATAAATATTCTTATTATGGATCTTGACTGTACAACTGTCTAAACACCCTGCTCCTATACCTCTGGATGAATACAGCCCACATAAATAGAAATATCCCTATTTTTTTAATTATTTTTAGTCACAAGAGTTTTTCTTCATTACAGCTTTGATATGTATGAGAGCAGCATGAATGATAACTCACTTTTCCAAGGACCAAAGAAGCTGCAAGGAGCAAGGCATAAAATGCAGACAGAGTGGGCAGTGTGTGCTGGGGCTCTGGGCTGGTTTTGGCTGTGGCTGTGGGACTGCCTGGTATCTGAGCTTCCTGAGACTACATGAACTGAAAAATTCCTGCTTGTTTCAGGGAGTTGCTGTGAGCTGCTTATCCGCCAAAGCTGGCAAAGAGATACAGTGTCATCTCTCCCTGATTTTGTCCGGGGAGTAGCTCAACGTGGCCTTGAACAGGGCAGAGACCTGAGAACAAGAGGGATCACAGATATCAATGGGTTTTTGATCAGTAATCATATTTTGTTAAAATATTAGATAAGGTCATCATTTAAAAAGAAACACTCAGATGAATCGTGTGAGGTGAAAAAAAAAAGTGATAATGCTTGGAGAGAAATACTGCATTTTCTTGAAGGAGTGATGAAAGGTAGAGAAATATGTGTATTTTCCTGCATCCTTGCCCTCTAGTCCAGCAACTGCAAAAGTTTAGGAAACTCCACACGCTTTCCCTGAGATGCCCAGGAAACTCCCTTTCTTCAGCATGTGAGAAAGTTCTGCTTTAACTTCTAAACACATTAGAGAGCTGTACAGTCACCAACTTCATGAAGTTTAACAAGAGCAAGTATCAGATTTTGCACCTGGCATGGGGCAGCTCTGGCTACCTGTGCAGAATGGGGGTTGAGAGGCCAGAGAGCAGCCCTGCTGAAAGGGATCTGGGGGTTCTGGTCGACAGCACATTGAACATGAGGCATCAGTGTGCTCGGGCAGCCCAGAGGGCCAACTGCACCCTGGGGTGCACCAGGCCCAGCACTGCCAGCAGGCAGGGGAGGGGTTGTGCCACTCTGCTCTGCGCTGTGCGGCCTCATCTCCTGCACTGGGTGCAAGTTTGGGTGCCACTACATAAGATGCTATTAGAGAGTGTCCAAAGGAGGGCTACAGAGATGGGGAAGGATCTGGGGGCGCAGTGTGTGAGGAGCGGCTGAGGCCCCTCGGTGTGCTCAGCCCGGAGCAGAGCAGCTTGAGGGCGGCACTCATGGCGGCTGCAGCTCCTCACAGGGAGCGGAGGGCAGCGCTGAGCTGTGCTGCCTGGGGACAGCGACAGGGCCCGAGGGAACGGCATGGAGCTGTGCCAGGAGAGGGGCGGCTGGGGCTTAGGGAAAGGGTCTGCACCAGAGGGCAGTAGGCATGGCCCTGAGCTTCTGGAGTTCAGGAAGCATCTGGACAACACCCTCAAGCATGATCTGATTTGCAGTGGTCCTGTGTGAATCCAGGGGTTAGAACTGATGACCCTAGTAGGTCTCTTCCAACTGCCTCCATCTGCACACCCCATGCTTCTCACCCGTAGCATCACAATTGGGCAGCAGCTCTCCCAGCTGCCTCTCTCCCTCCCAGCTTCCAGCAGTGCCCTCAGCTGCTGCACAGCAGCCAGGGCAGGGTGTGGTGATCTGTCACACCCTGGGAAAAGTCCCTTGTTTGTACAACAAACTGAGCATGCAAGGGGATACACAAAGAGAACTTACAGGTACACATCAGGTGAGGAAAAAATAGATGGGAGGAGAGAATTAAGCAAGTAAGAAGCAGCATCACTGGCTGGAACAAGGCTGTATGGCTGGCCCGCTCTTGCAGCTAATGAACAGGTGGAGAAGGGGGCATTTCTATCAGCTCAAGCTGATTTGCTGACAGTGGCAGCAGCAGATCACTTCCTGTACAAAAGATCTGCAGTGACACAAGGGGTACTGTGAGGCTTGTGAGCTGCATTTACCAGGAACATATGCATCCATCTATCCCAGAACCTTTTATCCAGGATCATAGATGAAAGGCATGGTTCAGCTAAACCAGGGAGGACATACACAGCTCTGATGACTAACCCTTTTAAAGCTGACAAAACACTCGCTAACACAACACATCTGATCTCACCTTATGACACGAGCATTTCCAGGGTTTTGCAAAGTTATCCAGAAACAGCTAGATGCAGAGTAGAGCCAAATGCAGCTTCAAACAAGCTGATAGCCATGAGCCACATGAAAAAGGGGCTAAAGCTGTGCTGTTCAGGTAGAGAGAGACAGTAGCAGATGCTCTGGGGATTATTAGTCTCGTAGATACCGTCTCTGGACCATGTTCAACAACAATTTATAAGCAAATACCATCTACAGCACCTTACATGGAAATTGAGTATTTATAAAGCAAGATGGTTCGATTTTGAGATAAGAAATCATACTGTCTTAAGAATCAGACCTGCTTCTTTCTTCTGTTTGCTCAGTACCCCTCTGCACTGCAACGTGGGATAACACCTTGAAATAACAGCTGTGCCCTAAACTCGGCTGCTTCCTATCAGTTCTCCTTGGCTGAACAGCAACCTTCCTGGTGGCAGAACCATTGTTCCTGGCCTGAGACCACTATCTAAAAAGCCAGACCACTTAACTCTATCGTGTGGCAAGACCTTTCCTGTTAGTCTTGCAGGACAACATCCCTGTAAAAACAAAGGTGAGTTCCCATAGGCAGCTATACACAGCAGCCCCAAATCCTGTCTATGGAAAGATGCCAGGAGGCAGTGGATGATGAGGAATTCCACAGCCCCCTGCAGCCCATCCAGGCTTCCCTGCCCTCAGAGATGTGGTTTTCCTCACTCCCAAAGCCATTGTTGAGATGTAGTGTGATGAGACGCATTGAAATCTGATGGAAGACCCTGTAAAATATGAGTATCAAATATTAGTTTATGTGTATGATTTTAACTTACATAAATATTCAACTGCAGTTGAATAATATGGCCAACCATAAACTTTACTTCTGAATCAGAGCACGGCATATGACCCACAAATTCTGCACAGCAATTACAAAGTATCTAACAAACTTAATTGAGTACAGAAGTATGAAGTAATTTACTAAATGTCTGATAACAAAAAAAAAAAAAAAAAAAAGATATTAGGAAGTGTCCAGAAATTCCAGTGGCTTTGCCTCCTTCAGAGATACAGATAAAGATTTTTAGGGCAGACGCACTTGAAGAAATGGCAACGCTGGCTATGCATATAGATTGGGGAATGAGATGCTGGAGAGCAGCCCTGCTGAAAGATGTCAAAAGGTCTTTGCTGACAGCAAATTGAACGTGAGTTAACAGTGTGTCCAGGCAACCAGGAGGGACAACCGTATACTGGGGCACACCAAGCACAGCAGGTCAAGGGAAATGATAGTCCCACTCCGCACAACAGTGGTGCAACCTCTCCTTGAGTATTGTGTGCAGTTTTGGGCACCACAGTACAAACAGGACATAAAACTATTAGAGCATGTCCAAAGGAAGCCTACAAAAATAATGAGGAGTCTAGAGGTAAAGACATGTGGATCACCTCATGTCCCTTGGTTTGTTCAGCTCAGAGAAGAAAAGGCTGAGGGAAACTCTCATGGAAACCTACAACTTTCTCATGAGGGGAGTGGGAGTGCAGATGCTGATTTCTCTGGTGATCAGTGATAGAACCCAAGTGAATGATATGGAGTTGCAACAGGGGAAGGTCAGGTTGAGTATCAGGAGAAAGTTCTTCACTGACAGGGTGATTGGGCACTGGCACAGGCTCCCCCAGGATGTGCTCATGGCACCATGCTTGTAGGAGTTCAAGCATTTGGACAATGCTCTCAGAAATGGGTTTGATTTTTGGGTGGTCCTGTATCAACTGAGAATATTCTATGGTTCTAAGTACACATTGTATCCCATCGTATCCAGATACTGCCAGAAGCAGAACCTAAACTTGGTGATTAAAGAGATTTGTCATTTATTTAACCACTCATTTTAATTCTTAGTCATGCCTTACGTACATTTTCAATCTTAGGGGTGAATCTCATATTCAAATATACAGTTTCTAACAAGTACTGATACTTTAAAATTCATGGGCCATCATTAGAAGTACAGGACAGATGGCCCTGTTGTATATGTGTTATCCACTGAGGGACCTGGCACTTTATTCCATGCCACACCTATGCATAAATTTAAAGGTTTGAATAAACAGTAAATTTTCCTCTCTTAAGCACTGTATTTCCTGTATGGTTCACACTTGTGATAAGCCGGGCTATCATTGCAGATTGCTGCCTCTCATACTATGAAGTAAATTTTGCATGTCTTGCAGAGGTGTGAAGGCTTGAGGTCTCACTACACATACTGGATGTCCAGTAGGAGAAGTCTTCCACATTCAGTACCAAGCAAGTGGAATTTGAATCCATGATAGGATAAAAACTCTCTGAAAAGGAAACAGATGGCCCACATGAGACCAATGAGTCAGTCTGTTGACGCCCAGTTCTACAGTGAGCAGCCCAGACCTCTGTACACTGAGAATCCAAAGAGTTCCTGTCCAGCATGAAGCTCACCATGAGCATGGCAACTGATGCAACCTTGTCCTATCTGAGATGGCTTTTTTCTTCCAAGATCTTTTGTATTTTTTTATTTTCTGTGTCAAGTGTGCCCCAGCCAAGACTTACTGCAGACAAACAGGAAAAATGAGCAGGATCAGGGCCTGTCAGCTACACACTGGTGTTCTCAAAGCCTGCAGCTAACAAGGGACAGCTACAGGAAGTTTGATACAAGTAAGATTAGAAAATTTCAGAAATCTTAATTGCTGCAGAAAACAGTTATTTCTGAGTCTGCTTTACCTTTCTCTATCTATGCTAACTAAACACAACACTTGTACTTTCAGGGCCAAGTTGCACAGGCTGGTGGTGGCACCTGGAGCATCAAACTGATCCCCACTCTGTGCTACAGCCTGTGGGCATCTCCTCTTTCTCTCCCTTCTCTGGAGCTCTCTGAGCAAAAGGATGGGACAGCAGACCATGAAAAGCAAGGAGGAATGGTCTTGTTCCTTTGCTCCAAAGCAATGGACTGGACAAAAGTCCCATTACTCAGGAAAGCAGGCCAGCATGTAGCAGACATGAGGGTGTGCATTAATGCCCCTGCAAAATGCTGTATTAGATTTGGACATTAAATTACATCTGAGGGCCAGAGAGGTACTAAGACAACGTGGAAAAAATCAATAGCATAAATAAATAAATGTGTACATATATATAAAATGTAAATGAGCTTAAGAGATCAAAGGGCTTGGCTCTATGTGTATATTATATGTAACGACTGGAATGTTTTATACACAGCCAGCATTTTTTCCTGGCAAATAATTATGAAGGATTCAAGATGCTTAATACCACTTCCAAGTCATATCAGGCAGTAGCCTGAACTGTGCAGCAAGCACCAGCAAACTTGCATTTCCTGTTCCTAAATGTTTTGAGGCTCTCGGGAGGTTTAACTGCTGAACTTTGAGATACTGATCATAGTAACAGCAGCAGCATAGAACAAAGGGAAGGGAAGTGCAAGTGAAGCAGAAGCTTAAACCAAAGCAGTGAACTACATGTTGTTGACTTCTTTTTATTAATACTTGAAAAGGACATTATAATGGATTCAAAACACTGGAGGGGGGGGGGGGGGGGGGTGGAAGGAAGAGACAACACTTAAAAGAAATGATCCATGGAGAGAAAATCTCTAATAATTTATTGACCTTCAGTTTCACATTGTGAAAAAAAAAAATGCAAGTTTTACAAAACCTTAAAATATAGTAGCAAACAAAAAGACACACCATAGACATTTTTCTTCTTCATTTGTACAGTTTCCTTTTAGTATATGAACCACATCTCTTCAACAGCCAGGAAAGAGAATATTATTCTGCTCGAATCACTCTTATTCAGACAGGTGTCAGACCTAGAGAAAAAAGGCTGAACATTTATACCAGGAGAGGAAGGCTGTCCTTTGTTACATGTTTCTACAGCAACCAGCCTGCAGAATAAGAGGAACCTTCTCGTCTTTTGCCAAGGGTTTTGTGTGCACTCTGCTGTGAACCGCCTTCACTTCAAAGCACAGTCTGTGCACAGGACTGGAATGGCCAAGCATGCCACCGGGATTCCCACAACAGCTTCAAGCAAGAGCCCAGTGCCTTCCCTCCAGAGCCAGAAGCCCACCCCAACTCCAGTTTCCTCCAGCCTACCCACAGGAGTTAATACAAAAGGCAGGAAAGCAGACCTAGGAAACAGCTGCAGAAGCTTATCCCACTTTTGGAAGTCACATAGTGCCACAGAGCAGATTTGTGCCGTAAGCTGAGCAGCAAGGTGTAGAGAGGCTTCGCACCTGAACTCTCATCAGTTTAACAGGGAAAACAGGTCTCTAACCTGGATGCCCTGATTCAAGGGAGGGGCCCTGAATCCTCACTTCCCCATGCCTTACACCACCAGTAGCACCTGGGAGAGCACATGCAAAACACAGGTGTCCAACATGAGAGCTTGTTTGGTGCCCACAACCCCTAAGCTGCACAGCGCCAGTGGCTCAAACCAGCAGCAGGACATCCTGTGCATGCAAAGGGATGCAGAGAGATCTATCCTACCTAAGATCTTTTTCTATTGCTCAAAGCCACCTAGTAGAAAGGAGCTGATGTGGGGCAGGGGGAATGCTGTGGGCTTAAACACTTTGTTAATCTATCATTTCAATAAATCAGTTAAACTAGAATAACTGTAACTGTTTGTACCTAGCTGGGCCTCACCCTTAAAATAAGCTGCTAATGCCTTTGCTAATCAATGTTGTCTGAGTATTCACAGAACTCCAAGTATTCTATTTCTGAAATGTAAAGGTCTACTCCAAACAGCAAGTCAAACATAAGGCAGCACAGAGAAACTTCCAGTGACCAGTGTAAATACTTTCAGATGACACAGCTTTCACAACTACAGCTACACCACTGTCACACAGAAAGGCAAGCATCACCAATGTGACTATTTTCATTTTGCATGCACGCATGCAGCTGTTTACTTATACTGCAGCACACACCAACCATGTTACTGAATGTGCCAGTCAAATTGGGCTCCAGAAACATTTAGGGAAAAACACAATACAATACATGCTTTGTAATAGAATCAGGCAAAGAAAGCACCTGTGAAAAATAAGCTTCTGAAATCCAGAAAGGAAAGAGTAGCTTCATATCTGTCTCAAGACCAGACGGATAAGAAACAAGTTTCTTTAAAAAATTAAAAGATTGGGTTCTCAGGGCTGTATCAGACACTGAGCAACCAAGTGTTTATATACATACCTGGCAATGGAAGAGAAAAGGCAGAACAGTCTGAGGGTTATTTTTAAGACTAGGAGCTTTGAAATTCGTTTTCTATCCCCATGAGAATTTGCTAGAGCACTTGGGTCTTTGATTCTTGCCCACTCAGATGATCATCTGAAATCCAGATGGATGAGGCAATCCGGTCAGTGCAAAATTGCTGCTCTTGCATTTAAGACTTCATCTCTAACATATCTTGAGGTTTTTTGCTTTTATTCCTGAATCAGCCGCACTCCACTCACTGGGGTCAATGTGGCTGAATTGTAGGTATCCCCTTCTCCAATCCAATAAATAAATAAATAACTTTGGACAGTGACTTCATCTGGGCTTGGTATCCAGAAGCTATTCCACAGTATTTGCATTGCAATCAGGGAGCTGCACAAAGAGAGATCTGCACATGGTTTTGGCTATTTCCAGATAAGAAATTGAAAGGCATGACCAGCAAATGAAATGTAGCAAGGACACCATCTACAAGATGCACCACATGCAACCTGGAGAGTTGGTGGCCTGAGAAAGTGACTTCCATGGCTTCTTCCTTTAGTAAGTGTGTAATTTAAGATTTTCCTTTTTAATCCCTCCATTTCTGACCGGGAAGCCACCCCTCCCTTCCACCGTTACCCAACAGTTTTCTTTCTTTGTGCAGCAGAGCAAGTCAGCAATCACAAAATGTGCAAAACATACAACTCACACAAGCCCTTACAACATGAAGACAATTGCAGGCATTGTTTCAGCATGCAAGCACAGAACAATAAATAACTGTATCTACAACGAGAAACGTAACAAGAATAGGACAGTCTGGGTTACTTATAAATACAGGGAGGAAAGGGAACAAGAAGCATTTGGGGGTGCCACTTATGCTCCCCATTGTTGCAAGAAGATTTTGCCACTGTGCTCTTTCTCCTCCAGCAGGAGGTCATTCACTGCAGGGTTCAGATGCTGTAGGCACTGCCCACAGACAAGCCCCTCTGGCATGCAGAGTTCTCCAGCAGCACAGCTTCCTTCATCCTGCTGCTTCTGACCCAGCCTGCTACCCTGCAGCTGGCGCTGACACTTCTAGTCATCAGAAAGTGACAACCATTTCAAATTTCTCATACAAACAGCAGAGTCCACGAAAATTGGGAGCTGTGTGCTGCACTGCTCAGTGAAGTCTTGTCTCTTCTTTCTCTGTTTTGAAGGACTGATTAGTATCACATTAATCCACAATTAATAGCAGAAGGATCAGATCACGGGTTCATTCTTTTGTATTTAAAACATGTGCTGAAGTCCAGAAGACAGTTTTTTCCTCCCATTCCTTCATCTCTAGTTTAGATAATTTACAAGGTGCAGATGATTTTCTTCAAATGCAAGAGATGCTGAACAATTTTTCTTCATTAAAACCATTTATCCAGATCCGAGGTTCCAATTCACTTCTCCAAACAGTGGAGTAAACTAAAAGCATGAGAAGAAAAAAAAAAAGAAGAAAGAGAGAGAAAAGGCTTAAAAGGCTTTGCAGAGACAAGGTACCATAAGGTTTTTGTTAGATGTCAAAGAAAATCTAACAGCTAGGCTTAGGACACAATCCAGTTGATGCACTTTCCCACCCCCTGCCACCTTACAGTTTCAACTACTGATAAATAAACCAGCCATGAACATAATCACTTAGGGTCAGATTTGCCTTACTAGCCCTCCTCAATAAACCATTCCACTCAGCCACAAACAGGTTCAGCTAAATTTTCAGTTATAAATCCAAACATTTGAAAGCTCAAAATGGCCAAACACAGCTTAACATGATGGGCTCTGCATTCTGCATGCCTTAACATTTCTCTATTCCCCCTACATGCCCATGGATTTCTTTTAAGTGAAGTTTGTGCAACTTCTCTCCCACAGAAGCCCAACTGAACAGTTCCTTCTGTTCCAGGGCCACAGCAAACCTGGCAGGAGTAATGCAAACAGGGAGGTGAAGGCGTTTCACCCCAATGCTTCCATTCACTATGAAGAACTCTCAATTGAATTTATTCATGGTATAGAAAAGGACATATTAATCCCCTTACTTAAAACATCTCTGCTATTCATTAGAGCAGAAACCTGCTTCATTCCTTTTCACACAGCAGTGCACCATGCATCAATAATTCCATCCTGGAGTCTTTTATAAAAACTGATTATTCAATGAAAAATTCAGCCTTTGGATCCTGAGATTGTGCTCTCTATTTTCACTTTGAAGCTGCATTAAAATGCCAACACCCAGACCATCATCAGCTTGTTAGCAGTCATTTCTGAAAGCACTGCTAGCATTTTCAGAGTCAAACCCAAATCATTACAATGCCGAAGAGTTGCGGTGAACTCAGTTCGCTTGAAGGTAACATGTATTTCTTGAGCTGTTACATCTAAGTACAACAGGGAGCATGCACTGGAAACGCAGTAGCCCACATAACAGCCCAAAAAAATCATGTCTTTTTTGCAACTGTGGGCTTCAAACAGGCTATCTTCATTACATCCAAAAAAGCTTCTGCTCTTTGTGTTGATTAGTGTTTTCTAGACATTCCTCAGGGCAGCATGTCATTCTTCCCGTTGAAGAACACAGAAATTAGCTCTGAAGCCAAAACAATCTTCCCCCTTCCAGGATGAACTTTAAAAAAAAGTATATAAATGATTCAAAACCAGAGAGAAAAAAATATATATTTCCAACCTACTCCAAAGCCCCAAGTTGGAGGAAAGGGACAAAGCAGCCTAAAGTCATCCTAAAAAGCTGTCAGACTGGGGCCACACAGCGCCATGAAAACAGAGGGTAATCAGAAGTAATTTCCTTTTTGTCCCTCCCACCCACTGACAAGGCAGCAGGAGTCAGTGGGAAAAAAACGCACTTGCTGGATGAGCACACAAAAATCAGAGAGACTTTCAGTCTGTGGCTGCGTTCATCCAGTTATCTTGTGTATCAGTGCAGCTAAAGTAATGGCTTTAACAAGATACTGCAAAGCAAATGAAAGCTTTTGCACCTCTATATTCTGAGGATGACCTTTCAAAATAAAACATGCTGTCTCAGGCGCTGCAAACGTTAGAACAATTAAGTCAGTCTCAGAAGAATAAGTCAATATTTTTCTTGGCACAAACCTCAGTCCAGGCATTCAATACTACTGTTCTGGTAACAGTGAGAAGCGCTGAAAGTGAGTAATAATAGAAATTGACCAAAGATGTAAAGATGTTTCACCAGTGAGGGGGGAAGTCATGTCACAGAAATGAAGCTTCCCTCCTGCTCTCCATCAGGGTCCCAAACAGCAAGAGCCTGGGAGTCTTCAAACACAATGTTCTTTCTGTCTTCTGGAGAACCCACCTTAGTCTGGACTTCTGGGGAACTAAGATGCAAATGCAAAGCTCGTGTCATTACTTCAGCTGCATTTATTTCTCTGGTTCCTTCCAGCCTTCATGGTTACATTACACACACAGTTCAAATCCAAAAAAGAAGTCGCCACTCCTAGGGCATGGATTATTTAGGATTAAGCAAACCACCATGTTCCTTCAGCTGGCTGGCGGTAATGGTGATTCTGTCCCGATGTCTCAGGGGGGGAAAGAGCAACACAGCACTAACAGGAGTCTGCCAGATTTGTTGCAAAACAGACAAGAGTGACAGTTCTGGAAAATGTCAGCAACTTGCTTTATGTGATGTAACTCTTGGAAAGATAAAAAGTAGGAAAAGCTAGAAATGGTTGAAACAAGTAGTAGTCTAGAACAACAACAAAAAAAACAGTTTGGGAAAATATTGGCAATGTATATGTACCCAGATTTTATTTTTTAATGAATGTTTTCTCCCCTCCTTTTAAAAACTGGAAGGTCCAGTTTTTAGATATCCCAATAAGGAGACCAGACTGAGACTTGCTTGGGAGAAGATTCAATGCTGAAGTTGCATCTGTAAGAGCTTGGCCCATTATGTGTAATTACATTGTTTTGGAACAGTAAGTGCTATAGACAGGTAATTATTTCAGCCAGCAATATTAATTATATGTCTTCCTGACATTGTATGCAGTCCAACATATATGTCCGTAACTATTTAGAAAAAAAATGTGTATTTCAAAGTGTATTAATGGGAGAAATTCAACCTTAGTCTGGGTAGGTGCAGCCTCGTTGTCTAGGTGAGACAGCAAATTTCATGTGGAATCCTTGTAAAACACTTCTCACAGACATAAGACATCAAATTTCCCAAAAGAGGAAAGCATGCAGCCTGTCTGGAAGTGCAACTGAATTCACTATCACGCTTCAGATCAGAATTTAGTCCCTGCTACTGGGTGTACGCAGTCCTGATCCATACAGTCAGGAGAACAGCTCCAATCCCTCGTTTAGCATATAAAAGCAGAGCAGGATTCAGTTTCAAAAATATCATCCACATTGCCTCAAACGGACGGGGCCCAGAAAAATAACATTTTGCAACTTCTAAATCATGCAGCAAGAGGTCCTGTGTGGAGAACTGGATGCAGGGAGCATGGCAAACTACCTGAAGCACCTGCTTTCTCACAGGTTGGTTTCTGACCAGTTGCACGTACCTTATCGCTCTCCGGCTGCACCACTGGACTGCACATACTTACCCCCCCAGAGCAGAGATTGGAAGCTGTGTGAAAAGCATTATTATGGTGGAATTCAAAGGTGCTGTTTCTTACCTGATAATTTCTAATTGCAACACACACACAATTATGAGGGGAGGTGCTTCCATGTGCTGACGAACGCCGTGGGAATCAGCGAGTAGGGCACGGTTGTTATGCTGTTCCATACGTCCAAAGTGGGATCATAGCAGTCCAACGTTTTGCATCTCTGAATGCCAAAGTAGCCTCCAACAACATACAGCTTGTTTCCAGATGCCACTGCGTGGCAGCTCATCCGCTTGGCTGTCACATCTCCCACCTTAGTCCACTGGTATGTCTCACTGTTGAATTTGTAAGCAGAGCATGCAGAGAATTCCGTATCTCCACCCATAATAAAAATCTGGTTACCCAGGACGGCTGCAGCAGTGTAGCGCCAGGGCTGGGGGCAGGTGGCTGGTACCGTCCATCTGTTCTCACACTGATCGTAGCACTGAACTTTGGGCAGCTTGTCGTGGCTGACGCTGGTCCCTCCGAAAGCGAACAGCTTCAGCTTTGCGCTGACCACAGCTGCATTGCTTACTCCCTCTCGCAGCGGGGCAACCATGGTCCATTTGTTGGTCACAGGATCGTACTGTTCTACTTGCTTCAAGGATACTGAAGGGGAAGCCGGAAGGCATCCAGTTGCTGCGGTGTGTCCTCCTACCACATACAGACAGTGCTTCAGCTCAGCAGAGCCATGGCCAAAGCGAGCCACCAGCATGGGAGCAGCCTTTGACCACTCCTCATGAAGGGTGTCATACACCCACACATCTTTGGAGACTCCGTTTTCTGACCCTCGTCCCCCAGTGATATACACTTTGCAGCCTATGGCACAAGCACTGAACTCTTTCCGCGGACTCGGAATGTCAGCCTTCGGAATGATCTCCTTCGCCTTTTGGTCCACCAGGTACAGCTTGTCACACATGAAAGTCTGGCCACCTAGAAGAAAAAGTGAATGGCCAGTTTTGCGGGGTCTGGCACACAAACTAGTGACCACTCCATCATTCTGTAGGATCTTCAACTTGCATCGTATCGATTCTTCTACTATCTCTTTGCTTTTCCTTTGCTTGGTGATAAGTTCTTCCATTGCCACGTTCTCCATCAGGTATATGGCTGGCAAGAGGGCCAGTCTCACTGTCTGAAGTAGCTCGGGCAGGTAACAGTGACGCTTACTCAGGTCATAGTTGACCCAGTTCATAGCTGATTCATACACGAGCCTTTCATCTTCGGTTTCTAATTCTTCACTGGAAAGGAGCTGCACTACCATGTCTTTCGGCAGCTGGAGGAAATCTTCACTTTTACTGATACTCTGGAAGTTGCTAAGGCACATCCTCCAAGAGAGCTCATAAAGCTTGGTGCACTGGTGAGCATCTGACAGCAGCAGCATGCCAAGACAATTGGTAGGATGAAGATTTTTCTCCAGAAACTCTGCACAAGCATCCCTGATGTCCTGGAACTCCAGCATGTCACCAGCCTCCAGCAGGGACTCTGCATTCTCCTCATTGATGATAACCCTGGAGGAATACGCGTAGTCCAGAAGCAGCTCCAAGACTTCTGGGTGAATGGAGTTATGGAAGTTGACTTCGCTGTCCTGGCTCTCTTTCAGTCCTCCACTGAACATTGCTTCAAAATAGCGGCTGCAGGCAGCCAGGACAGCTCTGTGGCAGGGGAATGACCTGTTCCCAGCATGGAGAAGAACATCTGTAAAGAGACGCTGCTGACGCAGAAGGTTCAGGTGAGTCAGGACACTATCAGCATAGGATGACTTGTGGAATAAGTATATGTTTATGGAGCCAGTACTGGCTCTTGATTTGCGATTTTCATGCATGCTGACTGACATTTTCTTCCACACCTACGAACAAAGAAAAAAAAAGTTAATGAGATTAATGAGAGTTTAATTCATTTTCTTTTCACACAACAAGAAGTATATCTATTATTCACTATAAGATGGGGGAAAAAAAAAAAACCAACGGCTTAATTTGTAGATGACTGGACAGAGAATTGCATGTACCTCTGGCATGTGTTTATTTTTTGTAAGATGAGTTTCATAAATTACATACTCTAAATTTGTTGCCCAAGAGCAGGTTTATCTTGGGAAACCTGATCTCCAACTTCCACAGCAATACAGTAGGCAAGTAAGTCATAGGAGAAAGAAAAGGAACCAGGGCTGATTTTCTCACCCTTCCCCAATCTAGACCAGCTGATTCATTACATATGTACATATGCACATGCTTGAAACATTCTCCTGTACTGAATCATAGCAGGAAGAGCTAGCAGACAGAATGCCTAAGGAATGTCAAAAGCAGCATGATGAACAAAAAACTACTAATCCCATTAGGAAGCTTCGCTTTGTTACAACAATTCCATATGCAACAGCAGAGAATGAAAAGGGGAACCTTAAAAGGAAAACTTAACAAGGATCATAAGTTTAGACTTGCAAAATCTTTAAAAAAATATTACAACTGAATTTCAGAGATTACATCTTGAACTCTGCCAGCAGCCGCCTGCTGCAGTGATACAGCACACACAATTGGCAGAGTCAGCAGAAAGATGTTTTCACTGCCAGCTGAAGTCATCAGGGCATCACCATCACTTCGAGAGCCAGGTACTCAGAGCACAAGCCATCGACTGCTACTGACTGTTTTTGTGGAAGCAACAAAACGAAAGAAAAATCCTATACTGCTCTATTCCTGATAAACACAGTACTTCTCAGTTCTTATCAGGTGAATATTCCTGTTATCTGCCATGATATGCAGGACTACATATGATTACCAGAGCAAGATTCCAGGTTTAATTAAGAGTTGAGCCCAAACAGCACAGAGTACAAGGGAAGGGAGGAACACCGGGAGTTATATAGAGCTAATGGCTGAAAAACCACAGTGCAATGAATAGGTGAAGCATACAGAGCCCAGTGCAGCTATGGCTGTGACTGCTACTATTATAACCTCCCTTCTCATTCCAAGCTGCAGAGGAAGCTTGGAGAAAGAAGAGATCAAGCTTCCCTATTGCTATGATACTCTCTTACACAGAGTCCCTTTTACTGCACCTTCAAATAAGGAACAGGGCAAGAGCCTACCTGGGAAGCTCCCAGTACTCAAAGTCAGAGCATGACCTGAGGCCACCTGCAGAGGTTTTTCATGTGGATGTACTTCCCTCTCTCACAGACTTGAACATTTTCATATTCCTGAGCATGTTTAAGCAGTACACAACTGTACAACTCTATTCCCACATTTCATGCTTCAAGCTGACACAAGAGCTTGAAGAGCCTCAAAAAAAATCCTTTAATGAATGCATTTGTTTTTCTAGGTTCAGAATCCTCAACAAAAATCAAAACCATACATGATTCATTTCGACAACAGCCTTCACTTCAGAATATCCTATTTATGCATAATGGAAGATATACACATTCTGCCACATGTGCAGCACAACCAGTACCATTCTGCTTGCTAAATAATATACAGAATAATCAATTTGTCACATCAGTAGAAAGTTTGTGACGCACCTTTCACTTCAGTTGCAGGGGAAAAAAAAACAACAACAAAAAAACCCTCAAACCAACACCAATTAGGAAACAAAGAGGCACCTTACTGCAAAACTACCATAACCCACTTCCTTTAATATGGAAAATTACTTCCCTAGTACAATTCAACTGAGATTGAAAAGAGCAAGCAATGCAGCTCAGTGTAGAGTACTCAGTCCAAAATCCTTCAAAGTTCATTGGAATTCTTCCCCATCAGATCCACAACCTAAGTACTTGACACACAAACGTTTGGAAAGGTGTTTTAGAACTCTGATCCCATGACCAATCTACAAAATGCATTGATACCAAGCACCTAGATACAGAACAGCTTCAGGAGGCTGTACATCTTCTCAACACAAATCCCTTCATAAGAAAAATGAAATTACCTTTAGAACAATTCTATTAACTAGCAAAGGGAATGGTGACTTAAATGCCATTCAAGGATCTTCAACACTAATCTCAGGCTAAAATAACCCATTTAATCTACAGCCAGAAAGACTGTACTGACCACATACTCTCTCAGGCTGAAGCCTGCTGGAAATGAAGGATTACAGAAAGGGTCATGGCTTAAAGTACATATATACAAACAATGGGGAGACAGGTGGGATGAGCCCTTTACCCACAAAGAATCCCCTGAAATCTTTTAGAACTTTTCCAAGCATTTTACCTTTTTTAATGCCATCACAGTGCAATGCACAGCACCAACTGGATCTCAGCTTTCCTCACTCTGAGGGAATAAACCTGGAAGGCCTCCTTTGTCAGGTGGGATGGGAGCTGAACACCCACTGTGAGACAACAGAGCCACCAGGAACCAAGGATGGTGCTCAGTGCCCCTGCTCCCTGTTCCAGCCAAGGGAAGGTGCAGACAAAGCCCTGGCATGTCAGAATCTCCACAGTAGGTCAGGGAATAGTTCTTCTCTTTTCCTTCCATACACTGGGGAAGCTCAGAGCATGCAGAAGACCTCTTACCATGCACACAGGGTTCAGTATTAGGGCAGGTAAAGTTCATGTCAGAGACTGCAAACATTCAGCACCTACAGTCCATTAAGAACCACTAGCAAAGATCACTTGGAATGAGACCACAACCACAACAAAATAGGTACAAACTTAAAAAAAACTCACCCAGCAACAATGCAGACATAGGAGGGTACAAAGCTACAAGCATAAGTGTAAGGGAGGAACAGATTGCTGCATGCTGCCCAAGCCCACCCACAGCCCCAGTGAGGAGCACTGTTGTTTAAAAAGAAAGAAAAAAAGAAAAGAAAAGAAAAGAAACTCTGAAGCAGTTACAATGTAAGGCAGTCACATTTCACCCCACCAAAGGAAAAGACTTGGTCCCTCATTGAGTAATGCCAATTCTAATGTGTGAGTAATCCCAGTTCTTATGGAGCACTTGCAGTGCTGGTCTTTAACTGTTCCGGTAACACTGTCTTTATCATCACAATGCCATCCACTGAGAAGAATTCAAAGTATGCCTGTTCATATTTAAGATAAGCTAACATATTTCCCCAAACAGAACAAAGATATGTATCTACACATATCTTTTCCTCCTCCGTGGTTGCTGAGATGAGCTCACACACGGACGAGCCCTTAAGAGTAATTATCATAATTCACTAATGAGCACTGTTTCTGTGAACATGTCTTTTTGCAGCTTCTGACAATTAGCTCCGTCCAGAATCCTACAAGAATGTTAAATGGTATAAATGATATCTCCGATTCCTCCGTTTGGTGCTGGAAATTATGCAAGCCTCAAATACTTCAACGGAGGTAATTTACAGTCAGTAAGCAAATGTTCATCTTTAATAAAATGAGTCAACTCCCTTCAGGCAACTTTTCCTTAGAAATAATATTAGTAAGTAAAAAAACAAGAAGTGGTCAGTAAATTACAGATATAGATTTTATCTAGGAACAGAGGTTCAACCAAGACTTTGATTTATAATTACACTTCAACAGGCTACTTGTCACAGCAGCCCTGTAGTAAACACTTCTTTAAAACTGAACAACAGACTCCCTGCCCTATTTCTTTGCAGCTCTACAGCATGCAGGTCACAGCCTAAACCAAATTAAGAATTAAGTATTTTCAAATCACCGACACAGCCACGATGTAGACTCATTTTCATACGAGTCTGTAATTAATTGGGGCTGGTTGACTTTTAGTACAGAATCAGTGAAACTGCTGGGAAAAAGGAAATCTGCCATACATCCCGTTGATCTGACTGATACTGCTTTCAGCTGCTAACCCCGCGGCGATACTGTCGGTCTCGCAGAGCCGAGCCCTGATCCTGCCTGAACTCCTCTACCACAAGCTTAGCGGCTCCCCAGGACCTGCAGCGAGATGGGAAGCAGAGCACGCTGCTCCTGCGAGGAATGCAACGCTGCTCACCACACGCAGACAAAGAAACCCAGGTCTAAATTCCCTATAGTTCATTCCATCGCGGTGCCTGAACAACCCCCTATCTGAAACAAAACTTCCCGTTTTTCTTCTCAACCTGATGCAGAAACAGTGCGAGAAGTCAAAGCGCATCTGTTTTTCTTTACAGAGCAACAACCACGTGGAAAAGTTTCTGCTCCAGAGCAGGCGGAGTAGCTCCACAGCCAGCTCTGGCAGCAACGCGGCGCCGGTTCTTCCCCCGTGCCTGTCACCGCCGAGGGATGCCCCGGTCCAGGGAGGCAGCCCGGCAACCTCGCAGAGCACCCGGCGCTCCGCAGTACAGCCGCGTACCGGAGACACTCAACCCCAGCGCCGGCATCCGCCGGCTTCCCCGCTGCGGGCAGAAGGAAGGGACAGAGCGGTGCGGGGGAGCGACTGCGGTGCGGCGGGCGCACAGCCTCCCCGTCCCACCCCGGCTGTGCGCAGCCCCGCGCTGCCCTCCCGCCTCCCTCCGCGCGCGGATCGCCGGGCACCAACTTACAGCGGCTGCTGCCGAGCGGGCGTCCCTCGGCCTCCGCGCATGGGAGGGGAGAGGCGGCCGTGCGGAGAGGCGGCCGGCGGAGGTGGTGCCGGCAGCAGGAGGCGGGCCGCGGTAGGGAAGGAGGAGAGAAGGACGGGAGAAGGGGCGGCTGCTGCTGGCACCGCCGAGCCGCAACTCTGCCCCGTCGGCCGCGCGAGGATGGGTATATGGGCTGGGGGCGGGGAGGCTATGCAAAGCGGCTGGGTGACACCCGGGGGAGGGACGGGGAGGGAGCGGGCGGCTGCGCTGCTGCGCTGTCATAGGAGTTCGCGTTCCGGGGAAGGTGCGGGATACCCCAGCACCGCTCCAGGGCTGTGCAGGTGGCCGGGCTGTGGTCCCAAGGAGCGCAGGGGCACGCTCTGCTGTGCGGGCACAGGAATACCAACGCGGGTGCGGAGCCGGGATCCTGCTGCCGGCGCTGCTCCGCGGAGAATGCGCGGCCGTGCAACCCCGAGCGCTGGGGCCGCGGCGGATCTGCTGCCGCTCGGTGGCTGCGCGCTGCAGTGCGAGGCTGAGCCTGGCTTTAGTTACTTACCGGTTAACGAAGTAAGAGGAAAACGCACGTGTGCAAAAGACCGATGTGAAAAACAAACACAGACATAACAGCAGTGTTTACATAATGGCATTGTGCTGCTCTCGACCATTCCACACACTGCTGCTTTACCGTTTGCTGATACTACTTTAGACAGCAATGGCGTTAGTCTAAAGAGGCTTCAAGAAAGATACGAACAATTAGTTTATCCCCCACCAACTCACAGCTGCTTGAAACAGTTTGCACAATTCATTTGTTCCTCATGAGGAAACATCACCGTTTCTTCTGCCAGAAAAAAAAAAAAAAAAACAAAAAACCACCCCTGTAAGCAATTCACTAACGTGCATATGGTTACTTGTGTTCCTGTTGCTGCACTCCAACGGTGCAGATGAACATGAGCTCAGTGTGTAGCAGGACACATCTGAAAGCTCTGGAGAATCTGGGGATAACAGCAAGCATGGTGATTTTGGTTAGACAAAGAGCAGGTGAAAGAGAAATCTCTTTCATTCATATTTATGTTTACAGTAGTTTGATTATGACATGAAATTCTGTAGATTGCAAGGTTAAAAATGCAAGGTTGCATATCTATATGTAATAAAGTGTATTTCAAAGCTATCTAGGTGTGAGAAGCTTTTGGAAATTGCGAATCACCTTATACAAGGGGTATTTATGGACAAAGTGGCTTAATCCAGAGCTCACTTCAGTCAGGCAGTGCTAGTGGATTCTGCATTTATGATAGTTCATGACTGAATTTTCTAGCATGATGGGCTGTTTTTCCTTTCATCATATCTTATTCCATAAAATCTGATCCTGCTTTCTCCCATTTTACCTCCAACAAAACATTCAGAGATTCCAGCCAAATCCTGCCCTAGTAGAACAAATTCCATTATGGTGAATTCTGCATAGTCTGATCTCAGAAAGTCAGATGTTGTCATCCCATACAACTAAAAACATGGGGTCACATAATTTCATACAGTGTCAGGTTTGTTCTCCTCCCTCCATGCAGGCAAAATGATCACCAGGAGTGAAAAACATAAATGGGAGGACAATATTAGATAGGCTGTAGTTCAGCAGCCACACCTTTTATGTGAGTCTGTTTTTGCTCCTAGTGATGAGGAATGGTCAGTGGAAAACAAACTCCGCAGAGAGGACAGTATGTAAGGCTTACTCAGCTGCTCACGGCACGCATATTTGGGCAATGCTCTGGGTGACTGAAATGAGACAGTAATCCTCTGAGCGACCTCCATAAAACAAGAAACCTGTTGAGGTTAATGAGGGCAGAATAATTGGATGAAGCAACATGTTGCCTGTTGGAGAAACAGCCATAGAGCCAGACAGCCCCTTCTGCATGCATATAACACCACACATGCACTGTGTGAAACAGTGATACTGCTGGGGGAAGAGAGAAGGGAAAGAAGAACTCAATAGTCTTCTGTCAGTTCCACATCTGGAAGCTCTACAAACTACAGCAGCAGCTCTCTTGCATGTCTTCATGGGAGCTACTTTTCATGCTCAGAAGACAAAGAGCATCCATACCACCTCTACTCCTTCCTGAAAAAGTTCTAGGACTAGGTAGCTCTCATTGTAAATGCAGCTCAGAACACATTCGTAACTGGAGTGCTTGCCTGGTTAGCATGGGATAAACACTCAACAAATTAACCTGGACCAAAGCAAATCTTTGGCCCAGTTTACATTGGTCTAAGGTCACATTTAAACACAGTTCCGGTTAAGCCAGTTTTGTAGATGGGCCAATCTGTATTTTGACATTACTGAAAACAAAGTTAGCCTAGCCTATTCCAGTATATAGCTTAACATGCCCACTAAACTAGTTAGAACACGTTTCTCTTAGCACTCATATACCAGGATAGATAGGATCTTTGAAATATTGCTAAATATCAGGATTTTATCACAAATCACAAGACAATCAGCATTTTTCTCAAAGCCCCAGTTTCTGGAGTCATGTGAAAATGATAATCTCTTAGGGCTTATATTTTTTTTAATAGTAAGTTTTAATGATAACTATGTGGAATGGAAGTGTGGCCTTTGAAAATGGAAGACATACAAAACCCCAAATGTTTTCTGTTTTCACCTCTGGAATTTTAAATGCCACATTTGACTCCAGTGCAATTGGGGTAGCAAAAATGTCTTTGTTCAACTCAAATCCAACTTGCTATGTTTAAAAGTGTTCCTGGTTTAACTACACGAGTTTCATCTCCCAGCTTCATTTGAATTGGTTTGACTTCTGTGTTGAGACAAGTCCTTGGATCACTGAATGTATAGCAAACTTTATAACATGGCCTTTTTGACTCTTAAGAGTTCTGCATGCATGGCTCTGCAGCTGAAACATCTTCCAGACTAGACTAGCCCAGCCACACCAGCAGGAGCTCTAACACCAGCAGAGCTGTACTACCAAAATAATCCATTTACCAATCCAGATTATCACAATCAGGTGATTGAAATACTTTTTTTTTTGTTGTTGTTCTGTGTTGTTTTGTTGGTATCAGTTGCATCTACATCAGCAGGGTTTGCCAGTACAGCTATCTTGGCAACCCTTTTAAATGCAAATCAGCTGTATGTGCCCGCAGCACAGGCTGAGATCTCATTTTTAATGCTATTAAACAGCTGTGTCTTGGGCATTTGCCTTGTTAGACTCTTTTAACCACATTATTTTGTTCAACTGCTAAATAAACAGCATGGGGTTAAATGTATTAGCGTAATTTATCTTCATTCTTCTTAATTTACACTTCGAATGAATTAATTAGGATGATCTAATTAACACTGTACAATAGCAGTACCAGTGCCAGCGATCTCTTGGGGGAACAAGGCCAGAAGCACCCCTCGGTGACCCACACCTGCTTTCCTTATCATTTCTCTTTGATGAGCTTCTCTGGATCAGCCTGGAAGCAGAGATTCAGTCAGTATAGCCCAGTGTAACTTAATGTGCACCAGGGCTGTTTGAAGGTCAACACTGAACTGTTCTTAGCAACAAATACACCAGCTTTTCCTTTTTTTTTTTTGGGGGGGGGGGGGGATTAGGGGGTAAGTCCCTCTTTGCCTTGCTCTCCTCACCTGTGTCAGTGTTAATTTTTCTAAAGGATTACATTCAGTCAGAACTGCCCTTAGATGTCATTCCTGCATGGCATGGCTGTTCACATCTACTGCTCCCTGGAAACCAGCAGCAGCACTAAGGGACAAATTTTTAGGCAAGTGGCACGGAACTGCTACCCTCCAAAACATTTGTCCTGCCTTGTTATGACAAATGGCTGTGAGCTGTCAGTCCTTCACCTCTTGCAAAGTATGTGAACACTAGCCCATTTGATGTCAGTGAGCTACGACATCATACAATATGTAAGAGATAGGAAAGGATAGGTCTTGGTTTCTGTGTATGGCTGAGTATGTTCTACACAAAAGATTTTCATCAGTCAAGGGTTAATGTGGCTTTAAAATAACATTATAGATGTGTGTAATGTTTGGAATGAGAAAAATTTTCACCAAAGATTTCTTAATCCTCTGGAGAAACCCTTGGAAAAGCCTTACTTTTGCATCTAGTTCAGAATTCACAATTCTGAGCTATTCCAGCAGTATGTGCTAATTAACTAAATAAAAACAATAAACAAAAAATGTAATATGAGATAAAATGTCTCAGACTATGAGGAAAAGTCATTTACTTCTGCATTCTTTATAATCCCTCTATGTCTCTTGTACCATTTTCCAGTCCTTCTTGCTCTTCAGTTACCCACTGCAACTTAGCTTATATTCTCTTTTTGCTGACTCTGTATTGCCAGCTTGGTCTTTATCTTAGTAAGAAGAATTGCTCCTTCTTGGTGAAGACAGCAGTGACAGTGACATACTTTTGACTAAGTTTGATTAGAAAGGATTCCCCATTTTTTTCAGGTATGCAAGCCAATTTCCAGAGATACATGGTCCAGCACAGTGCTGGGACTACTACTGAAAAGAGGAGTCAATGACATTCATGGTGACGTCCAGCAAAAGCCTTTGCATCTTATCTGGATACTCAGGAGATTTCAATTCCCTGCTCTGAACTTCACACAGAGGCAGTTTCTTGCTTCTTTTCAGGAGCTGCCTCCCGCCTCGCTGCAGCTCTTGCAGCAGTTTCCCTTTGCTTCTCTCTTGCTACGTAGCAGTGGCCCCCAGTGGTGACAGCTGAGCTGGCTTCCCGTTTCAGCTTATTCCAGCCTCGGCTTAAAAGCCTCCATGCTCTAGCAGGAACTTGGCCTAAGAACTTGTGTGTTCCTCACATCTTTCACTTCTGCGTGGCCAGTTCGCAGTCCTTACAGCCCAAAAACACCTGAGTTATTCATTTAGTATTTTAGAAGGGACTAGATAATTAAAACAGAGAACATTGTGTCGTCTAGGGAGACCTCTAACTGATTTTTCTTGCTTTTTTTTTTTTTTTTTTGCTTGTCTTTTATGTCAGTACAGAAAGCAGGAAGACAATAATGTATTCATGCAAATGAATAGCTTTGGTTTTGTAAGAATAGGAATACACATCTCAGTAGCTTTGTTTACATTCTTAAGTATACATTGAAATACAAGGTACTTAAGGTCTTTTAGTACTTAAAAACCGTTTAAGGAGTTTTATTCAAGGTATTTAAAGATAAGGACTTTTGACACAAAATCGTAATAGATGTTCTTTTCTGGTGGTGCAAATTTAGTCACTGAAGTTTGAAAACACATAAATCTGCACATTAAAAATTTACATTTTAACTTGGTGACTTGTGACATTGCCCCCTCAACTTACATGCTATTTTACCAACAATTCGAAATGGAATTAGCATATACCGACAGCTATCACCCCGAAAAAAAGGGCAATGCATACGAGGTAAAATGCTGCATGTCACATTCTTAGGAGAACATTTATGACTTTGTCAGATAGATAGGAGCAAACATGAGAGAAAAATTTTCTACTTCTATTTTTCAGTGCCTGAGGGACATCAAGTTAATCTGTCCTTACAGATGTATAAGTAGATCAGAACTTTGGGTACAAGTTCAGATTGCTTAGCCTGCCTGTGTATCACTACTATTAGAGTCCATTGTACTCAGAATGAAGGCCAACGTATGTCTTCACTGAATCCCAGAATCCCAGAGCAGCTGAGGTTGGCAGGGACTTTGGGGTCTGTCTGGCCTAACCTCGTCTCAAGAAGAAACACCCAGACCAGAGTGTCTAGGGCCATGTCCAAGTGACTTCTGAAGATCTCCAAGGAGGCTCTCTGCAGCCTCTTTGGGCAGCCTGTACGAGTGCTCAGCCAGCCGTGCAGCACAGAAGAGCTTCCTGGTGTTCAGGGGAAGCCTCTGGTGTTTGGTGCTCACGCTTATTGTCTTTTGTTCTGACAACAGACACCACTGACAAGAGTTTGGCTCCATTTTTTTCACACCCTCCTTTCAGGTATTTGTAGACATTGATGAGATCCCCTGGAGCCTCCTCTTCTCCAGGCTGAATAGTCCCAGCTCTCTCAGCCTCTCATCACAGAAGAGATGCTCCAGTCCTTTCAACATCTTTGTGGCCTTACACTGGACACTCCAGTGTATCTGTGTCTCTCATACAGGGTGGCCCACAACTGCACACAGTGCTCTAGCTGTGGCCTCAGCAGTGCTCACCTCCCTCAACCTGCTGGCAGTGCTTCACCCAATGCATCCCAGGATTCCATTAGCCTTCTTTGCTGCATGGGCACATTGCTGGCTCATGTAATTACTGGTTTGTGTCTTATAGTCATGCTTTCCATTATCATATACATACATCTCAGAGCACTATTTTCCAAACTACAGGCTGTGAGGTCATGGGAAGTGGTCCACAGAACCAAAGTAAAATGTAAAGTTTATACTCTTTTCAATTCAAAAGTTTGACGATAAGAACACATGAGAAATTTGGAAGCATAACAGGGTTTGCCAGGGACCGCTGCTTTAAAGAGACAGAGAGTAGAGAATTTCCTGATTTTTATGGGATTAGGACAGATCCAGGCAAGCATTTTAAAGCAAGCTTGTTTGTGTAAGTATGACTTTATTAATTTTCCTGCTGAACAATTCACCACAAACATCTGGAACAGCATTATTAGGAGTTTTGAGGCCACATTAATTCTGGATGTTCTTAAATAGCACTTTTTACCTAAGAACACTTAAGAAAGGAACACCTCTAAAGGCAGTTGGCAGAACATGAGAAGGTTAAAATAATCTCAGTTACTTACTCTGTGAAGCTTGATGGTTGTGAGGACTAAGTAATCTGATTCCATACATTTTAGCAGGATGAAATGTGTCCTACTGAGCTGGTATTTCTGTGGTTTAGATCTTACTTTTGAATATGTTGCCTACAGCAGGGGTTGTTTCCCAGGCATTCAAATGCACGAGTGGCCTCATCAGCCGATGTCTGTTTAATGAGAAAGACTTTAAAAGGACACATTCAGTTGCTTTAAAAGACTTGTTTGTGTACTCTCTCAAAGCATTTACTCGGAACTTTATTGTTCTTATGTACAAAGAAAATCAGTGAATTGTATGCTGTCACAGAGCCGGTGTGTTATACCAACACTTAGAGGTTCTTTGTGAGGTCTTCCTTCACGGTACTGTTTTTAAGCAAGCCGTTATAGATGACCTTGCTGTTGGTGCAATGATGGTGCATTTAGATCTGCAGCAAATACTTTCAAACAAAGGATAAACGGCTTAAACCTTGCAAGTTTCATGTTCGTCAGTGAGAGGAAACCAGATTCCTTAGTTGGCTTGTATTCCAAAAGGCCCATTACCTCTCTGCTCTAAATATTAATCCGGATGATTTCGTTAAGCCTAAAACAAGTTAGAGGGCTTAAAACTGGAAGGATGTGTAGTGTGGGCAAAGCTTCAAAACTTTCCCCACGCAGTGAATGTGACATTTACTCTGATTATTGATTTGCACCTTCAAAACTCTGCTTTATTTTAGGTTAATGGTGTTTAATTAGATATCTGATTGAAAGCAGTAAAAATGAAACTGTGGATGCTTTACTTGAGCTAAACATTTTCTGGCATTTGTCCCAACCTCCTGGACATGTCTGAACATGGTTCTACTTTCCTACCTGAAGAAGGAACCACTTGGCATGTCAACATGTGTATTTTGGCTTCAAGAAAAGACAGCAGTTTGGAAAAACAAAAGAGAGCTTCTGCCTTTTGTAACAGGTCACGTGTTAAGAAGTAAAAGAGGTAATATATTAAACTAGGAAGAATTTGAAGTGCAGAGTTGCAAGATTTCTAACCGATCACTTGGGCTTTCTTAAAGAAATTTATTTAAGGTTTTAGTTAGTGGCAGATTTCCTTTTCAGCATCTACTTTCCCTCTGTATGTGAATGTGGAATTTTACTCACACAGAGTAACAAACCACGGTGATCCACCACATCCAAATAATCAATCAGTACTAACACTGGGGCCTCCTTAAAGGAATAACACAAATTCAGCTGTGGAAAAAAAAAAATCCTACCCTGACTAAAAGATTAGAACATGCCCACTACCGCTTAATGCAATAAACTGCACATACTACAAGTATTCTGGATTGAAAAATACTTGAATAAACAATAAACAGGAGGAGGCAGGGACAGGCCTCATTAAGACAGCAGCCTTCGAATAGCAGTTGTTAAGCACACATAAATGGATTTTGTAGATAAGCAGCAGTTCACAAAAAAATCTAACCAGATGTCTTTAAGTGCTCAACAGCTTGTGTAAAGGGCCAGTACATCTCCAATGCTACTCACAGAGCCCAGTCAGATCTTTAGTGTTTGTACATTCGCAGTCTCATTTTCTCAGCTAGAAACATAAAAAATGAAAACTGGGAAATACCTCAGGTGATCAGTTTTATGAAAATTCATCAGATTGGGAAATCTGACTTCAAAAAATTCCAAGCAAATTTTAGATATTTGCTGTGTATATCAAAATTGGACATTTGTAATAACCCCAATAACAGCTAACACAGCTACCAGATTTTTAATGCAAATTAAAGCTTCAAGCATATGCAAACAATCCTAAAACATGCCTGAAGGATTACCTGAGCTCCTAGGACTAAGATGCTTTGAACATAGCTTCTGTTTCTCTCTTGCTCAAGAACACTTCAGCTTTCCTTCAGTTGGGAGTCACTGAGACTTCAATAACTTCAATGGGGAGATATCTTGAGGGTACAAAATATCTGACAAAAAAACCTAAGTGATTTCATAAGACATAACTGCTTTTCCCAGATCACAGTCTGACCAAAAAGGGGAAAAAGAAAACAAAAAGGACTTCTAAGAAAAATATGCATAGTATTCTGCTTTATTATTGACGCAGCAGATTCCACATGGTTCTCATATAATCAATAAAGAAAACTACTTTAGGCTGCCTCCTGGGGAAAGTTTTTTGGAGATGGGTTTCTACATGGCAGCTGTGTTGTCAGAATGAAACAGTTTTAAATTTTCTAGAGTTCCTGCTTTTTATTTCCTACCAAATGACATTAACCTGCGAAGTTCTAAAATATACATTAAGTAATGAGATGTAGTTTAGCTTTTCCATGCTAATGCCTCAATAAAAAGTAATAGACTAGAAAATACATTAATAACACAGGGCTCCTAGCTCATACAAATATAAATCAAAAAGTTTCGTCAGGGTCTTCAGAATAACATTTAACAAGGGCTCACTGTAGACTCCTTAACTTGTCAAGTTTCCTTCTAATATATCCCAAATATTCTATATACAGAATGCAGTGTGTAGAATTCTATATATGTGTGCTATATTTTAGCATACCTTATTACACTTCAGTGTAAAAAGTAAGCACAAACAATTCCAATCCATTGTACTAAGTGACCATAAACAGATAATAAATAAAATAATAAACAATAAATACATTTCTAAAAATCCTTCAGTAATTTCTTATCACAACAAAGTTTTGGGGTTTGTAAGAAGAGGAAATCTCTTCAAACCTTCATTCCTCTTCAAGCATTTGATGGCCATGGTCACAGCACTACCACTACTACCATAGAATTAACATTACATGGAAGCACTTGCTGGCTAGATGTAATGCTTTAGGAAACCCATGGCAGACGATGCCTTGGCAGGATGGCTGGGAAACGGACACCCTCTCGTGGCTCCGGGAGATGAGCACATGGCAGAGCAAGAAATGGCCAAAGGCTTGTGAGAAATACTCTTACAATCAGTTGTTGTCAACGAATGTCAGTTAACTTGGAAGGTAATAGGTGAATCCTGGCTGTCTTGTAACTAGTAGACAGAAGATCAGAGACATGGTTTTGACTCAGTGTTTTAGAGCTATGCAATTAAGTTTAGCGAGGCAGACATTCATTTATAAATTCTAGGTTCACAGGAATAAAACTAACTCTGCTGTCCCATCCTTACATACATCCTCGCATTTTTATTATAACTTATGATTCAATTATTTATTCTTAACGGATAAACATATTCTTAAGGAACTCATGACAATAGTACTTTCTCCTTTGTTTTCTGCATTAATTTCTCTTTGCACATTCCTATGTTGCTCCATCTTGGGATGGTGCATTCAGACCATGTCCTGACTACCCATTTTTCTCTGCAGCCCTCCTAACTTAGCTGCATTTATCTGTAAAGGTAAAAGGAGCTGCAGAGAGAGGAGTCTGCCAATTGCACAGCCAAAATACACTCGGTCACGCCCTGGTAATGGACTGACTTTGGAATGACTGCACAGATTCCACCCTGATAGGTTTGGTACCACACCCCCTATCTGATCCACTTATTTCAGTAAATCCCACAACCACGCAAAAATAGGTTTGACCTGTAAATGCCTGCAAGCATTGTTGTCCACTCTACCCTGATCTGAACCAACAGATAAAGTTTCTGAAGTACCTTTTCTCACCATTATTAATGAAGGTTAAAATCCAGCTACTAGGAAGTAATGGGAGCTCTGCCAGTGAATGTTGACACCTCTGCTATTTTATTCCTTGGCTTCCTAAGCGGGAGCTGCCAATTATGCTGCATTACACTGTAATTTTATTAGGCATCCAATCGTAATTTCCGCAAAGTAGAGACAAGTTATCCTTTGCCTTTGCTGGCAACAGAATCAGGTGCCTTCAGCAAACCACCACATTCTCTATATGTTTCTTTTGCTGGAAGATGCAGTTCTAAACATCTTGGCTTCAAACCACAATTTATGAACTGATAGACTATAACATGATATTGAGTACACGTAGCATCAAACTCCTATCAGCAAGCCTATTTTCTTACTTTTTTCCTTCTTTCAGGAGCTTAGGATTTTACAGTTTCCTTCTGGATAGCAAAGTTTGTAAACTAGATAGTAGTACATTCCTTGTTATACTATTCTGCACATTACATCTCAATACAAAGTATTGAGAAAACATAAGATAAAAAAATAAAAATCCTCATCTCATTTTTAATCAGAAAATCAACTTGAACTTTATGAAAATGTTATTATTTCAGACTCTGCCTAGAGGTATGTATTTTTACAGTCTTTTTTTTCTTTTTCTTTTTTGTCTGATTATTTTTTAAACAAATAATAAATCTACATATGACAAAACACATGACTAATCAAATTAGGCAACCTTCTTAAAATGTTGGCCCCTTGGCACAGCAGCTCTTGGCAGAACTGAGAGCAGTAGACAGATACGGCTTAAACTTTCTTCCTCTCTTTGTTTTCCTTTCTCCAGTTCCAGCTACAACCAAGGCAAAAAGCCACCTCTGTCCTTTCTACAGTGGTTACTTTCAGTAGCCCATAGGAAGAGGAAGCAGAAAACCAGATGTCCTGAATAGACAGAAATCAGAAGGCAGTAAACCCGAACTACATTGTAGGTGTGGTACAACAGTCTGGTGAAGACTGTGCTGGCAATGTGCTCCAATGTCTTCAAAATGCTCCTGTGTAAGCATTTGTGGAACCCCCCAGTCTCCAATGTCTTCAAACTGATGTGGGACCTGGTGTTACCGTGTTGCAAGAGAAAGGCATCTCCTTCTCTGGCCTGACTCTGGAAGTCCAAGCCTTCAGCTTTGTCAACTGTGATGTAGTTAATGGTTTATCTGGGTTCCAGGAAGTCCAGAATGACCACTTCTTCTCTATTCCAAAAGACAGCTCACACCACTTCACCCACTGAAGGCTGCATCTTGAACTTTTTCTTTGATGGTGAATTCCCGTTTCACCACTCCATGGACTCCCGCTCATGATGGTGGCACCATGTCTTGTCACTGCTAATGATGTGACCCAGGAAACTGTTATCTTTAGAAGAACATTGGCTCAATAGGTCCTGATAGAGTTCTATAAACTTTTCTTCCTGTTCTTGTGTTCCACATTTGTGGAACCCCCCCAGCACAAACTATGTGAGATTCCAACATTGCCAACATAATTTCCAACAGATTGAAGTCAATATTCAGCTCTGTACACAGTTCTCTGGTCATAACCTGCTGATATACATGGATGAGATGATCAAGATGCTCTTCATTTTGTGGTGGTGACAGCTGTGTGTGGCCATCTGGAAGGTAGCTTGTTTTTCACATTGCTGTCACTACTGCTGAAACACACCAGGCATTGTTTCACTAGACTCATATCCACTGTTTGGTCTCCGGAAATATTCGGCAACTGTTGATGAGTGTTTGTGGGTGCTATTTTCATGCGTGGAGAAATTCAATGACACACCTTTGCTTCATCCACACTTCCACGTCAGATGCCATTTTATCACTGTCCCTCTGCTGCCATCTCTTGCATGGCAACAACATGTATTGGAATATTGGTGGGAAGGTTCAGCCCCTACTGCCATACCACAAACATCTGCCTCTGACATCATGGGGTGACATAATGAAAGAGGAGGCACTACTTTTGGAGTAGCCCTAGTAGTAAGAGGTATTTCGTGAGTAGAGCCTATTTCTGATGCTATTCATTCACATTAGTACTACAAAAACATTTGCACAAAGTATCCCAGGTAATGCAAGCAATTAATGACTACAAGAAGCAGGAGTTAAATCATGATCTGACTACTTCTGCTGACAAATTAAACTACAAATACAATACACAAGCATTACAGCTCAATGAACAAAAGAGATTACTTACAGACAGTCAAAAGGGAATGCAGCATCTGTTACGAGAGTCCATACAAGGAAAATATTAGCTTTTAACTGCAATCAAAACCATTCCACAGCTCTTAAAATCCACGGGTCATTTTAAATGTATATGATTTTATTTGAAACCTGATCTTTTGCAAGATTTTCTTTATCGCTTAAAGAAGCTTTTCTCAAAAATATTTCACAATAAATTTTGAAATTCTTTTCAACAGGTCTTACTCTTTACACATAGCAATACTGCTCACAAATGCCTTTTAGTTATATTGTAGTATCTTTTTCAATTGTTAATCAATGTTCTATCTATAGATCTATCTCTGAGAGTGTTCATAGTCATAGCTTTCAGATCACAACTCTCAGGCTCCACAATGCACTTGTACATTAAACTAGCACAATAAATGAAACCTTCAAAGTAATTCTTTAGGTTCTGAGAAGTATGATTGTGCATTGATTGTGTATGAAAGGAATGATTATTTCCTAATTTGATCCTCCTCTGCTCTGGGAACTATTTCTCTTCCACAAACTCTGCTAGCAATTACAGAAACCTGTAGAAGATTCTGCAGTAAAGACACAAAGAAAGCATTTCTTCCTATGTTCAAGCTCAGTCACACAGCTCCTGCTTGACTGCATTGGTTTCCTGCAGTGCCTACTGTATGATTTCCACACCAGGGCAATCTCAGTGACCAACAAGTGTCAGACACAAGTGGCTACAATCTACTTGAAAAAAGAGAGCAACATTTTTTATTTTTCCATTAAAAAAGAAAGAAAGAAAGATAGAAAGAAAAAGAGCTTTTGAAGGGTTCTAGTATTTTGATGTAGAATTAATTTCATTTTTTTTTTACAGAACCACGTTGCGATGTCCCACATATCTAAATTAATTATGTAGTACACACAACTGCCTTAGCCCATCTTTATCAGGGCTACATATCTCATTGTAAATCCAAATGTGACTGAACTACTAGAATCAAGGGGTTGACAGAAACACTGTTTTAATCTTGGACTTGAATGTAAGGCCTTTTTCTCTAAGTCATAATTTGCTTTATTCATGATGTTACTGAACAAGGCATGTATATCCACTCTGCTCATTACAGACTCCAGATCAGAAACTAAGGAGAAGATACAAATCCAGGAAGAGTTCTTTAAAGGAGAAATCTGAACTGAAGAATGCCTGGGTTGGAGGAAGGGATGAACAGTATAGATTAAAAAGTAATCTAAGCACAGTATTATGGATCTCCTGAAGTTTAAGAATATAGTGATTTAGAAAAATTATAAAAGAAAAAGCTGAAATAGTTGAGACAGGAAATGATTCAAGTATGAATAAGAATTTCAGCAGAGCCAGAGCTGAAGCAAGGAAAAAGCCAGGTGGTGCTGTGGAGATTGTGTGATCTCTCACTGACACACACCCAAACTGTAAGGGGTGTAGTGAACTGAAAAATTGGTTCAGATTCAAAGTTTTTTTCAAGATTTCTGGCCTTCAGTACTGTAGAAGGTAATTAAGCAAATTACTGCATCAGTTGGACTGCTCTTACAAAGCTAAAAATAAAAATAATAAAAAATACCTGCCAAGCCAGCATCCCTGCAGGCTTTTCCTGCCATTCAATAAAATTTAAGGAAAGTAGAGATGCACTAGAAGAACTACAGTGGTATTCTGGTACTAAGACCTGTCAAGGATGAAATGTGCTTGCTTTAAAAGAGCTTTAACATCTAATTGGAAATGCATATGCAGAGGATTTATTTGTTCTCAGAGACACTGCAAACAACCAAAGAAGCTGTAAGAGATTTGACATTGATAGTTCTTTCACTGGTAATGATCACAGAGAGGAACGTGGAACAGAAGGATTACGGTGAACGTGGAATATTGTAGGATCATCTTATGAATGATGATCCTACAGTAGACAGAGCTTAGGGCTCAGCAGAAATCAGAGACTAGATTAATGAATCAGGTAAACACAAGTAAGTCTGGGTGCTATTCTTGAAAAAGCAGTTATGATTCAGGTTGAAAACAGTACAAAACTTAGATGAAGAAAGGGTCAAGAGGAGAAAGCAGTGCAGTTGCATGCTTTTCAAGGCTGTCTGGAAAGTCATGATGACAAAAGCAAGATGGACAGAGTTCTGTGGAACTCCTTCTCCATTCTATATATGTTAAATTCATTGTAATTGAATATACCATAGAAGAGTATAAAAATGGAGAGTATGCAGATGGCTTTTATGCAAAGCTATTGTCTTAATGAGAAAATGTGAAAGTCTGAAGAATAAACATAAAGGAATCACTATTTCATAGACCTGTAAATGTAACAACAGTTCTAGAGAAGAAATAAGCAACTCTTAGATCAAAGGATTCATGATCACCTTCACTGGAGGAATAAGTTGATATTTATTAGTTACCTTTTCTTTATCTTTGCTTTCTCTTTTATTTTTTTGAAGCCAGCTCAAAACAAGTATACAACTAAATGTCAATTTAAATTGTATCTACAGTTTTCTGACAGATTCATTGCTTTTTCAGGTTTATGTCCAACACACTGACAGTTTCTAATCAACAGAAGACAATTCCCTTTGAGAGTTATTAAAATATACCTTGCATTTAAATGCAATAAAAAGCTTGACTGAACATGCCTCTGTTCCTCATAACACATAAATACCACATCTGGTCCATAAAAAAAAACATGCTTTATACAGAGTTTGTATCAATGCCAGATACATATTATTACATGGAACTGTTTTATCCATCTACCCTAATTTCCACATGTTTTATTACTTGTAGACAAGAGTATTGTCAAAATTGTTGCTGGAAGTCCATTTATTTCAAGAGGGCAAGGGACAGGAATAGCAAGCTAAGCTACAGGAAATGTTTGTGATACAGCTAATGGCAAATCACATGACTGAATCACCAGTATTATCATGTTTGAAGAGATGCACTTAAAAATTCAATTTCAGACTAACATTTCAGTAGACTTCATTATAAATAGGAACTTACTCTTCCAGCTGTAAATGCCATATAATTGCAGGCAGTATTTATAATAAGCAGACCAAGTAACTAATGGAAATGAAACGGAAACGGTTAGTACAAAAGGCAGTGGTAACCAGTGACTTTTCAAAAAAATGTATCAAGCAGTTGAACGAAAATACAGCAGGTACTGAAAACAAATTTACTTTAGATCATAGGTGTCCAACCTTTTGGCTTGCCTGGGCTGCATTGAATGAAGAGTAATTATCTTGAGCCACATATATAAAATAAATAATACAGTTAATGTACATGAGTAACAACACCTTTTATTATTATTATTATTATTTTCTTTTTAATCAATGATTAAAAAAAGAGACTAGAAAAAAAAAAGGCTAGTGGGATATTCAACCTTTGTTTTTGTGAAACTAATACATGAGACTCGTTCAATGGCAGTGACTGTAATTCTCAGTGAGTTCTTAAGGTATTTAACAGAGATTTTTGATGAAATTCTACTCGTCCTCCAGTACACCTTTCAGGTGTTTCACCCCTGAAAACAGTTGCTCAGGGCTCCCCATGTCCTGGTTTCAGTGCAGACAGTGCCCATCACACATCACTGTTTGACTGTTGCTAGCAGTGGCTGGGCTGCTCAGCTCAGCAGGACAGAGCAGCCATCATGATGGCACAGGGCAGGGAGCAGGCTGTGGGTTGGACATGCTTGCCTTAGTTTCTCTAGTTTGGAATTGGATTGTGGGCTTTTTTCTCAGTCTTTTTCCATTTTTATTTTTTTTTTAATCTGTAAGGGCAGAAATCTGTTTCCAAACATTATTTGAAATGAAAGTGACAGTTCTCAGGGAGCACATGACATCTGAGAAGCCTGTCTGGATCATTCCCTATTGCATTACAAACCTCAATCTCCTAAGATCTCTTAGTGCTGTGTAAAAACATGAAAAGTATGAAGTAGAGGATGAAAAATGTAGGTGAATGTATAACATAAAGGAAAAGCAGCAGGCAGTAAATAATAAAAACAGTGTTTCACCAAAATGTCAGAAGCGACAGTACGAGCACAGCAATGTAAAAATGAAACAGTTCTAAGAACGCTACTAGAAAGTACACAGCAACTTAGGGGTTGGAAAGTAACAACTGTTTTTTCTCGTAATGAAAGTACATTTCAGTAAGTGCAGGATTTGGTTTAGCGAGGCACAAGCTATACAATATATGAAAACTACCAAGAAAGTTTTTAGAATATTTAGAGTTTCGGCATGATTTCTGACTTAATCCCCAAAAGAACTTGCAATGATTATAGTAAATCTGCTTTGGAATATCCTATTCAAAATGGCATCATAAATGAATCTCCTATCTTCTAACAAGTAACGTTGACCAAAGGCTCTCTTCTGTTCTGCAACATTTCTTATGCCATCACTGAAAACCTAAATGTTCTCCATAGTTCATGTGGGTCCTATTTCAAACTACATAATACTCTCACATCCTAACTTCTTTTTTCGTAACTCCTGGGGAGTAATATGGTCATCTAAAAAAAAAAAAAAGAGGGGGAGGGATTAAAAAAATAGTAAAGTATTAATCATTGCTGCCCATAAAAAACATGATGGTTACTTCACTGCCCCCAGTAGTTCCTCAGATATAAGTTAAACTGGTCATCAATTACACACCCTACTTGTCAGGTTAAGGCCTGTCCTGCTGCAGGAATTTGCTTTCTCTTCTAAAGGTCCAGTGACTGCCTCATTTATTAGGTTTTCAGCAGGTTTCTTCGACCACTCAAGACAACCTGAGGTTTGCTGTACTGTCAACTACAAGACCATGACATCTAGAATTATGGAATGACAGTCATACAGCACAGAAGCTCTCCCTGGTAAACAAAATACTCACTGCTGTAACTGAGTGGCCTCCTTACTGGGACTTTTCAGAGTGGAACGTAGCCAAAGCCAGGAGATTTCTCACCTCCCCTTCTTGAAAGGTTGGTGTACAATAGTTGAGGTTGCTGTGATAAGATTAAGGAAGTAATTGATATTTCTCAATGTATGCATCAGCTTCATCCCTACTGCATTATTTCCTCCCCCTCCTCCTTCCAATTCTTTATTCATTTCCAGTAAATGGAATGCTATCTGGACAGAGAACAGTCTGATTATTAAATTGCTCAGAGAAGATGGGAGCATACAAGATTATCTTATGTATGAACAACACCAAAAAAAAAAAAAAAAGAAAAGCAATTGTGCAATGATAGAAGAAAAATGTGTACACACTGTGCAGAATTTCTGTGCTAGAAACTTAAACGAATTGTTCCTTTTTGGATCCCATTAAGAAGCTCTGGTTAAATTAATCTTGAGGCTCTGCATGACTCCTGCTATTGAGAGTAAAAACAACTTGGCTTCTCTGTGCTGCTAACACAGCAGCACCTCTAGGGATCAGATCTGTCACTTAGAATATGCCTGTATTGTATCTACCAGAATGAATCTAGACTTAACTGACTACAACAATATAAACACACAATAGTGAGAGAATTCAAAACAAGCATTTTGTTACAAACATCATAGGATCTACATCTGTAAGCTCAGTACGGATATTTTTTTCAAAGCTAAGAACATAAGAACTATAAAAACTAACAGTAGTGTTTATGTTAGGTCTCCAAATACTTGCAAAAGAGACACTTCTCCAAATATAACATGATAGCCAAAAACATGCTCACCAAGTCACAGAGATGGAAAAACCCCAAGCTAAAGTAGAACAGCTATAAGTTATATGGCAGGTAAAATTGGCCTCATCCTCAGTCCTTACAGTAACGCATTCACCTATGTCCCACTTCCATATATTTTTACTGAAAGCATCTACAAGCTCTCACTACAACATTATTTTCCAAGAAAAAGTAAAGTATTGTTAAAAACAGAGCTGTGTCCTCTTTTTGCACCTCTGGAGATTTTTTCAATACACCCTTAGCTATTTTGTTGTCTAAGACATAGGGTACTCCTGCAGCTCACACAAAATCCAAGAAAAAGAGGATAACCATCTATCATTCATTTTCTGGACTAGAAAATGTGTCCATCTTGACTCTGGACCCTGTTTGCACACATGCTGTAATCCTAACACATGTTCTTGTTTCATTTTATAAGAAGCAATAGAAGAGTTTGTATCCACCGGCTTTTTTTACTGCTCTATAAAGCGTGTCTGCTCTGCAACCAAAGTTTGTGATAAAAAAAAAGAAACGAGCCTAAGGAGGTTAATTTGTACCTCTATACTTACCAACCATCCCAATCTGCATAAAGGAGTCTGCATTTGACACTGCAAAACAAGATTTCAGACTATTTTTGTCTTAACAGACTACTCTGCAAACAGCTGTTTTTCAATATCATAGACCTGTTTTAAAATAAGGAAAATCAGCACTAAACAATGTGCCATACCTAGCTTGGCAAAGCACCAGTACACATTAGTGGAGCACAACACAATCTGAGTTTTTGGACATAAAAATTCTGAATAGATACCATAGGACAAGTGTTACAACACATTTTTGGAGGATCTCTGACTTTCATCTTCTACTAGCACCTTTCTGGCTAGGCGATCTGGCTGCCTATGAGCCAGAACTTTACTCATGGGACTGTACTTCACTGGAAAATCCGGAGTACTGAGTGATACAAACACACTTTCTCTTCTCTCCCCTCCATACAAGATATACTCCCTTCCAGGGCTACACAGAAGCAGTTGTAGCTGTGCTCCACGTCCAGGTCAGCTGTTCCAGATCCTAACTGCCCTAACAGCAAGGCACAGCCATACTGATGCTGCTAGGTCTGCCTCCAGCTGAAAAAAGGTAGAAGGGAGAGGCACAGAACAGATAGGCGGCATAAAGCAACTCCCCTAGTTAAAGAAGGACAGAAAGCAGTATCACTACAGAAATGCATATGGAACTCAGGGTCAGCTTCTAATCAGCTAACAAAATATGCAGACGAAACTAATTCCTATTTTCATCATGCTGCAGATCCACTTTAGGGAATCATACCCAGGAATGAGAGAGCTAAATGCTGATTCAGTGAAAGCACAGCACCACCTACCGCTAAAGACAAAACTTCAGCAGAGAAAAATAGCTTTTAATGCCTTGTCAGATAATACTGCTAACTTTAAGGAAAAAAAAGAAAAGAAAAAAAAGAAAAAAGAAAATATCTCCCTGTATATACTTAATTATCTTGATTATTAAAGAAATCTCTAACATAACACTTTCAAGAGTTCTATGTCATGGGTGTTGTGTGGTTACTGCTACTAGGTGTTTCTGGGCCACTTCAATTACTTCACATTTCTATTAGTACTTAAATATTATATACTATTAATGCTTATGAGATGCTTCTCTAGAATATCTTTTTGAGCTTGTACAAACAACCATTTTAGTGTAATATAAAACAATGGAGGCAAAAGTATCTGCAATATGTAATTTATCACAATGACGTAACCGCAAAAGATCTTCTAATCGACAGTAATTTAACCTCAAGCATACAGTAGTTCTGATTGTATGGCTCTGCCTTTTGTTCATAATATATTCACAGTTCTCCAGGTGTCTTCCTGGACTTTCCTGATCCTGAGTCTTCTTCTGTTGGTATGCTCTACTGCCTTAAAACCTCACCTCTGACTAAACACTGCTGTACCCTCAAGCATGGTCCACTTCCATCCTCATAGCTCAGAAGTGAGAGTGTCTAGCCAGCAAACTCAAACTTGGTTTATGTGCTATGCTGCCTTGTCACATTATCAGCTGGAGCTGTGCTGGGATTATAGATTTTATTTCCTCAGGATGCAGCAGAGAAGCAGGATGCCCTAAATACCTGGTTAACATCAGGAATCTTTTAAGGAAATTATTGTCTTGCACTGCTCTCATAGTTGTCTCGTACAAACTAGTAGTTACTTCTGAGTCTCCTCTTCTGAGTTGCGCCCCCTCTGTACTTGTACAAAGAATCTCCAACACAATAAAAAGTTTTGCACTAGAAAAAACCTTTCATAGCTCACAGTTACATGACAGAGGGAATTCAGATGCAGGAAGATAAGAAGCTCATTCATATTTGTGAAGACTTCTACTCTGAGAAAAGAAGAAAAAAATGGGGCTATTTTAGGGTCAATGTTATTTAGTAGAAGGCCAGACTTATGTGGCTGTTTGATTTGTAGTGGTAAAGATCTATGGATCTCTAGTATGGATCCTAGGAGTGTAAGAAACTCTCCTTCTGCTTGAATAGTCCTTATTCCTCTCTGCTCAGCAAAGTGACTTCTTCAAATCCGGCACCACTCTGCCTTGCCCTATCCTGCAAAATGTATTTGCAGACATGGACAACGAAACCCAAGAAAGCAGCAGGCACCAATCATTGCTAAAGAACAGTCTGTTTAAGAGCCCTTACTTGATTACTCAATTCAACCTTTTTCCCCTCTGACATCTCATGTAATCACTTGGATGCCAAAGAACCAGGACTGATGAAACTAAAGACCCTGGAGGAGCAATGCATTTGGGTGAAGCAGTTCTACACCAAAGAGCAAAATTCCACACCTCAGAATCACCAGATAGCTGTGAAAAAAATACACAGAAGACCACAAGGAGTTTTACAATCATCCAATAAGTACAGTAAACTATAATGTTCCTTATCTGACATATGCTGTCACTTTCTTCTAACATTTGTTTTTCATACCTTCAAGAAACTTAAATACTGAAGTCACAGATTTGACTCAGTATTCTGTCAGTCAGATTTTCTTGTATTCAGGTAATACAGCAAACATTATACAGTAGCACACAATGAGGCTGGCAGCACAACTCCCTTTACAAAACAATATGCACATATTACATATGTGTAAGTATACATGTGTACTTTGTCTACAGTTTGCCTTGTATCTAATTCTTATATCCACACTGATCATGCTTCTGGCATGTGCATCCATTCACAAATCATCCTTGCTATTATTTGAAGCAGTTTTGTCCTGTGACTTTTCCTCAAGTTACACCAGTTAAACATCCTGTTTTGGGTAGTTCTCATCCCTAATTACTTATGTCACATTATTATGTCAACATCAATACCAGCATTCTCGGCACGCAGATCACACAGAGCTTCTTGTAATCTCAACTGTGAGCACTCTCTGGTCACATACAGGATTTCTAGGCTGCTGAGGGTTTCCAGCCTACTAGATCTTATACCTCTTGGACATAAAGGACGTCCTTAAATAAATAAGTAAATAAATAAATAAATAAATATTTAAAAAAAAACTAAAAAGAATCTGTACTAAGTCACCAGAAGGAAAAAAAAGATAATGTCAAGTAAAAAGTGGACATACAACCACTATACTGAAGATTAAGTATAACTTACATCAAGAATCTACAGTGCAAGTCACTTCCTGGTTGTTGTTTATTTTCAAGCTGCAGAATCTTTGAAGACTTTCTCGTTAGAAAGTTAATGAGAGCAGCTCTTTGTACTGTGAAATTATAATCCTAACCTTACTCTGCCACAATACCTCTTTGTTGGCGAGTCCTTAGCTAAGTACCATACATCATTTAGCAAGATAGTAAACTATTGCATGCAAGGTACTAGTGAGACTCATCTGCAAAGCAATGCTATTATATATTGGAACTGCTGAACTGCTTTTAGCCACTATGAAAGTATTTATTTATGATACAAGCCATTTTCAGTTAACTTAGAAATTTATCTTAGCTTTTAAATTGCTTTCTAAATAGAAAAATCACACTTACTGCTAACTTTCTTAAAGTTTCTTCAAAAAAAATCATTGGACAAGCTTTAACGTACTCTGAAAATGTCTTCAAGAGACAGCAGTGTGAAATTATTGATATAGTCTCTATTCACAGCCTCAACAGTAATTTTCTCACTACACAGGGTACAGAATATTAGTGATAAGTCAATATTTCCTCTCAGTCTCTTTGCTGTTTCTCAAATAAGAAGGGGAGTGAACCACAGAAGCTCTGTGATAAATCCCTCTGCACATCTGGAAACACTGATAAGAGAGCGCTACTCACTTATAGCAGGCTCTGGCCTGCTACAGCCTGAGCACAATAGGAAGATTGGAGAGCCATACTCACTGAACTGAAAATACATTTATCACTTGCTTGCATAAAAAATATTTCTATCCAGCCCACTGCTTTGATTAATCAAGACTCTTCAATGTCAAAACTTTTTTTTTTTTTTTTTTTCCTCCACACATCTAGTGGCTGTGTGCATATTTTTTGTGATTCAGAATCACAGAATCAGAATCACCAAGGTTGGAAAAGACCTCCAAGATCATCCAGTCCAACCATCCACCTATCACCAATATTTCCCACTAAACCATGTCCCTCAGTACATCTGAATATTTCTTGAACACCTCCAGGGCCAGTGACTCCACCACCTCCCTGGGCAGTCCATTCCATTGCCTGATCACCTGAATCTGCTCTGGTGCAACTTGAGGTCATTCCCTCCAATCTTATCACTAGTTAAATGGGAGATGAGGCTGACTTCCACCTCACCACAACCTCCCTTCAGATAGTTGTAGAGACTTAATATCTCCCGTGAGCCTCCTCTTCTCCAGACTAAACAATCCCAGCTCTGTGAGCCACTCCTCATAAGACTTGTGCTCCAGAACCCTCACCAGCTTTGTTGCCCTTTTCTGAACACACTGTGGGGCCTCAATGTCTTTCTAGCCACCCCAGCTAGATTCATGTCATGTCATGGCATTAACAGCTGTCACTTTTTAAGACTTCTCAGAAGAAGGCGTTAGACTTCAACTGATTAACAATTTTAACCTTATAGAATGCAAAAGGCATCTCTAACAGAAAGGGGATGCAGTAAAGATTCACCTTTGCACTTATGAGTTTTTAAAAATTTCAGCAGAAATGCAAAATAGGACTCCTAGTAATCATTCAGTATATATTTATGAGCTATAATATTACATAAGGCTTAACAAACATACATAAGAGCACATCCCTTGCTTAGGACAAGTTTACAGTCTAAGCAAAAAGTCTACAATAAAAACGAAGACTGAACAATCATCAAAATCCATACTTCTCAGAGGCATATGAAATACACAGCACAGGCTAAGGATAAAGCTTTCCACATTCACAACTTGGAATGATACCAAAGCAAAATGATCTCTGAGAAATACTGTCATTGTTTCCCTGGGTTGTGCTATGAATTAGAGGTTCAAATTCATAAACACTTCACAGATATTTTAGAATGGCAGCTGCTAATGGTGGTATACTCTGGAAAAATAATCATTTCTGTCATCATTAAAGTTGGTCTTGATTATCACTTGATGCGTGAACCTACCTACAAAATTCAGAAAGAAATTCAATTCAAACAGAGCACTTTTTCATATAACTGTGGCACTTAATGGTTTTGTAAAAGGAAGAGAAGTTATTCGACAATTAAATCCAATGGTGCATATTCTTCAGGCTAAGGAAACTATTATGACACATCTCACCATTTATATGTTATATTCATAAATCCCACTAAAAAATTCCTTATCTTGCAGATCCCTTCCCTGGGACTAGCAGGAAACAATGCACCACATAAAATATCTGATATCAGTGTTCTGCTTTTCCTAAGAAGAGAAGCGATCATTTGTTCTGCCATGGATGAGATACCATCACTGGATACTAGAGTTTGTGACTCACACTGCAGAGAAGGCATGCTGTATTTGGGGAGGCGGAAATGGAAGGAAGCTCTCTGAGTAATTATGGGGTGTGGTTATGAACTTCCTAACAAACAAGGTAACTAAACATGCTGTCTGAGCAGGGTGTCTGTCACTTCCTTGGCTTGAGTAATAATTTAAATCATATTGAAATGTGGCTATTTTCCCTGTAGCCTTTTGAATAATAACTTTATTTTGGATTTATTTAATCTACAGGAAGCCACATGATGTTGACACTGAATGATGCCGTATCCATATCATTTTTTTCTGCCTTCTTAGTTGCCTTTAAGGAACTGAGAGGGGAGGAACCACTCAATCTTCTAGATCTCACGTTTTCCTACCCATGATGTACAGAGGAAAAGCAAAGGTTCCCATCAGCCTGCTGTTGCCTAACCTCATACTTCATTCAATACCTTGGTAGCACAAGCTCAGTTTCTTTTGTTGTTTTCCCTTGATGTGTTCCTCAAAGCAAATAAGCTATTCAGTTACTTATTTAATTACTAAGTTAAATAGCATGTTGTCTTGAAAAACACTGATGTCTTCTCATCCAGCTCCTCATGCACATGCTGGAAGTGCTTACAGTCCTAGTGCTGCAGTTCCCCCAGCCTGCTACACACAGTGGAAACCACAGTGAAGTCAGCAGGCCTCTAATGCTCAGCAGCCAGCTTACACACTGCAAAACTGCAGCCTGCACTTCAGTGCTCCTTCACAGTAAAGCTCCATTCCACCCTCTAATCCAACAGTTTTTAAATTCCAGTGGCCAATTTAAAACTAAATTAGCTGAGGTAGATGTCTCAGGGAGATTGTACTCCTGGAAGTTGCTTCACAACGTCTGAGTAAGAGAAAAAAGTGTGTGTGTGTTTCATATACTTACACATGAAAAAGCTACCTTATTGATTATCAGAAGGTCCACTCGGAGAAGAAAATGCAAAACTGATTTAATTACATAGTTGTGCACAAAGCAGCATGTTTAAAGAGTGACATCAAGAAATAAATGTACTTAATTGTTACAGAACAGCCTCGCTATACTGAAGTTATAATGAGAGAAAACAAAACTGGAAGCAAAAGAAAGGCCGGTGGGGTGGATTCATGGGCCCTTTGGGATGGTGGAGCTTATCTCCAGTCAGCAGGCCTGCTGTTACAGCATACAGCCCCCTACCAACTTCAGTTTGTCACCATGTCCTCTACTTGCTCAGAGAGCCTATTGATCTCTCAGTTGTGCTACAGAAATGTATGAAAGAATCCAGATTTACTAAATATGCCCCAAAACATGACCAGCAATGGACACCATGAGCAGTTGCAACAGTACAACTGAGGAGATGGTCAGACAGGGGAAAAGGTAAGAGTGCATCAAGCAGCTGGAAGCCCGTGCCAGAGCTTGGACTGCATGTACAGTACACCCTTTGGAAAAGCCTGAGGGTCTCCTGTGCACTGTTTCACAGTCTAAGCATGCCTGGCATAATCTAAGACTTCCACAGTTCCTGCTCCTTTCCCTACCTTACGCCACCACACTGAAGGTGTGAGACACCAGACTGGCCAGTCACCCGGATGCTCTCACTGTGGCACCACACCAGCGTCAGCATAAGAACACAGGGCTGTGTCAGACTGCTGAGGAAAACTACCTTGCTGTGTAACCCCGCTCTGCAATTTGTCACAAAACAAGTGAGGCTTTTCGCAGGGAAGCAACCTTGACAACACAAGAGCATCCTCTCCGTGCCCCATTTCTTCTGTTTCTTGTATCCAGAGTGTGTGTCTGTCTCCTGAAAGGATGATGGTGGGTGCTGCTGGCAGAGGCACCACAGGAGCAGCGTGCAGCTGAGAGCTCCCTGCTGCTGTCCTGTGTCATCTGAGCAAGGGCACTTGCACGCACTGCTCTCGTTAACCATTTAATTAGCAGTTCTGCCTTCAAGACAGAATGCCTTCCCACTGGAATTTCCAGCTTCCAGGCACGTGGCTTGCCCCGAAAAACACCTCACGACTTCCAAAATTTACAGTGGGACCTGTCAGTGCAGATGTTACTTTGTTCCATGTCGGACTGCTGCTAATGCACACTAGTTCACAGAATCACAAATGACAGAACTGTAGCGGCTGGAAGGGACCTCCAGAGACCATCGAGTCCAATCCCTCTGCAAAGCAGGCCCCCTGCAGCAGGCTGCACAGGTAGGTGTCCAGGCGGGTCTTGAATATCTCCACAGAAGGAAAATCCAACAACCTCCCTGAGTTTACACACTCCATTCTGCAGAAAGCACTTCTAACCGCTTCGGCAAAGGCTGGAATTGCTTTCTGGCAATACAGACGACTGCTTCGCAGCCCTGGAATCGCCTGCACACACACGAAGCACGCTGGCCGCAAGCTGCAAGCCCAGCCCCGCGACCCCGCAACCCCCACGCCCGGACCAGGCGCGGCCGTTGACGCCGCGCCTCGCCGTGGGGCGGAGCGGAGGTCCCGTGATGGCGGAGGCGGGGCGGCGGGCTGAATCGGCGGGGCGGCGGGCTGAATCGGCGGGGCCTCCGCCGGCAGCAGCGCTATGGGCAGAGCCATGGGAGTAGCCGGGCTGCTCGCGGGGCTGCTCCTCGTGCCCGCCGTGCTGCTGGGCGCCAGCTTCGGCCGCGGAGAGCCGCCCCCCGATCCGCAGCCGGCGCCGTCCGAATGGGGGACGGGGTCGGACGCCGTCTCCGAGGACTCGCTGTGGCCGTTGCCGCAGTCGCTCCGCACGTCCCGTCTCCGGCTGCAGCTGGCCCCAGAGCGCTTCCAGGTGGTGCACGGCGCCGGCTCCTCGGCGGGGCCGGCCTGCGGCCTCCTGCAGGACGCCTTCCGCAGGTGAGGGCAGCCGGCGGGGCGGCGGGCGGGCGGGCTCCGGGAGCGGCGGCGGCTCCCTGAGCTCCGCGCTCCCCGCAGGTATTACGAGTACGTGTTCGGACGCTCCGGCTGGAGGAAGCCGCACCGAGCGTCGCCGTCTGCGCAAGGGGAGCTGTCCCAGCTGCAGGTGGTGATCGCCTCCCCGGAGCCCGGCTGTGACGGCTACCCGCACCTCGCGTCCAACGAGGCCTGTGAGTACCGCGGCGCTGTGGTCTGGCAGCGCAGAAGCCAGACGGTGATTTTACTTTATTTTTTTTCCCCCCTGGAATTAATGGGCTCACGGAGGCTCGTGAGGACAGCGCTTAGCTAGTCACCTGGTCGCTAGTTGTGAAATTGAGACCGCGCCAAGTCGTGGCATCACTCGGTGGCGTAGTCTGTGATCTCCTCGGCATGAAGTGCTGGGTGAAGGAGCAGCTGAGCTGCTTCTCCTGCGTCCTGCAGGGTTATAAGAACGCTTTTGTTCTGTCAACACATACGAGGCAGGATTAAAAATGCGATGATTACGTTGGATTTGTCCTGCTCTGATTCTCCGTGGCTGACATCCAGATTGGAGAAACACTCTAAAATCAACTCCTAACCACTAAAGGAGTTTCTTATCACAGTTATCAGTGTGTTCGGCTTACCTAGTTCTCTTCTGAGGTAATCTTCTGTGACAGTCTGTGCACTTATGTGGTATCTAGGATACAGGTTCTTCGGAAAAGATCCTTTTAATCTTAAGTCATACATCTGCAGTAGAAGTAATTCTACCAGACTTGTTAAAGAATGTACTGATATTAAATTTGCCTAGTCTTTTCTGTACATGTAGTCAAGCAGTGCAGTTTTAGTGTGCAGATTTGCCACACGTTTCTGTGTAAATGAGATACAACAGCAAAATCATAGAATCATAGAATGACCTGGGTTGAAAAGGACCACAGTGATCATCTAGTTTCAGTCCCCAGGGTCACCAACCGCCAGACCAGGCTGCCCAGAGCAACATCCAGCCTGGCCTTTAATGCCTCCAGGGATGGGGGTTCCACAGTCTCCTTGGGCAACCTGTTCCAGTGTGTCAGCATCCTCTGTGTGAAAAATCATTAATGCTTCAGAATTTTTTTACCATGGTCAAGATATTACATTGCTTTACTACGACCTGAACTTTGGACAGCTGTGTGAACTTCAGTTCTTAATGAAAACTGGTTCTTCTGTTCTGTAAGGAAATTATTCACTTGCTGCATTGAGCAGTTTGATTGTTTGTTGGTTTTTTTTTTTTTCCAAACAGAAATGGCATGGGTTAGTAGTTATCTCATAGTGTAAGAGGTGGCACATGAGAATCTAATGAGGTTTAACAAGGCCAAGTGCAAGGTGTTGCACTTGAGTTGAGGCATTCCCAAATTTGAGTACAGCCTGTGAGAAGAACTCACTGAGAACAGCCCTGCAAAGAAAGACCAGGGGGTCTCTCTTGTAGCCCAGAAACCCAATGCATCAAAAAAGGGATGGCCAGCAGGGAGAGGGAGGGGATTGGCCCCCAGTACAGGAAGAATGCAGAGCTGCTGGAGCAGGTCCAGAGGAGGGCCATGAAGATGACCAGAATGATAGAGCACCTCTTCTATGAAGAAAGGTTGAGGGAGTTGGGCTTCTTCAGCTTGGAGAAGAGAAGTCTCCAGGAGACCTTATTGTGGCCTACAAGTACTTGAAGGGAGCTTACAGACAGGAGGAGAACTGACTTTATGTGCAGTTGATACCAATAGGACAAAGGAGAATGGCTTGAAATTAAAAGAGGGGAGATTTAGATAAGATATTAGGAAGAAATCTTTTACTCAGAGGGTGGTGAGGCACTGGCACAAGCTGCCCAGAGAGGTTGTGGATGCCCCAGTCCCTGAGGGTGTTCAAGATTGGGCTGGATGGGACTCTGGGCAGCATGATCTAGCATGTGGCAATCCTGCCCATGGCAGGGGGTTGCAATTAGATAATCTTTAAGGTCCCCTCTAACCTAAGCCATTCTATGATTCTGCGATGAGGGTATAGCTACCTAATAAAAATACAGGTTACCTGCCCTCCTCCCTGCTGACTTCTTACCTTTTTGTGTAAAAGGTTCGGTTTATTCTTGCAAAACTTGCTGTGTTGCATTCATTTAAGATATATGTTGAGAAAAACAGTTGCTGTCTCAGAAGCAGATCACTGACTGGCCTACGGTTATCACTAAAAGAAAAAAATAAAGCAAGAAAAAAAGAGCCCCAAAAAACACATAGAAATTGTATCCATCTTCTGTTTCTTTCCCTGAACTTTCAATACATACAGAATTGTCTTTAGGTTAAAATGGAAAACTAAATACTTTCTTCATTTTTGTTACTTTGTAATTAGACCTTTATAAGCAATATCGCTAAAAAAATTGATCTGTAAGCATAATATATCTAAAATAAGTTTAAAAGGAGAAGTGCATTTCTGTGGTTATGTCTGGCTTAGTTACTCAACCTCGTTGCCTGCTTACTAAATGCAAAAGCATCATTTAATGTGTGTAAAAAATCAATTAAGCTAAAATAGCTGGTATTCCGGCCACTGTTCAAAATTTAACATCATCATTTTTCAGAGCCATTTTTGTTTTAGCGTCTTATTAACTATGGCTTCTGACTGGGAGCTTGCATTATTCCAGGAGCACATATGAAAATGAAAAATATCTGCACAGTATCACCATTAAAGAGAGTATTTGTTTGAATTACAAAGAAGTACAAAAAAAAATAAAAAGGGGGGGGTGGGAGATCTTGAATATCTTACTGCCTGATAATATCTTAGCAATCCTTGCCTTCTCAAGAAATAACTCTTTTCCTCTCTTTAGATCATTTAACTGTAACTGAGCCTGTGGCTATACTGAAAGCAGATGAGGTGTGGGGAGCTCTAAGAGGTAAGCTGATGCTTTCCATACAGAGCTGTTTTTATTCTAAGCTTATACAGACTGCATAGCAGAGTAGGAACCAGCTGACCACTGAGGCTTGCCCTCATTCGGTCCTTCATGGGACGCAGACTTGGGCTTGAGGGCCTAAAGGTACCAAAACGTGCACTGCACACTCCCTCAATCTGTGTGCTCTATCCCAGATCCAGTGGCAAACCATAACTGCATGCTTGCTTTATTTAAAATCAGCCAGGCGAACCAAGTGCTAAAAATTTCTCTGATCTATAGTGTCATAGGTTGTTCTGTGACTGCACTAATAACAATGTGCAGGTCACCATCACCAAGAAGACTATGATGCTGAAGTCTCAGTCTGCTTTTCTTAAACAGTATTTAAATTAGCAATTTTTTAATGCTGAAATGGAAACTTCACCTGTTCCAGAAATGACAGGAATATATGCATGATAACACCAGACATTCCTACCTTACTCTCTGTCACAATCATTCTGTCATAGATTAATTTGGTATGTCTGAGTGATGATAATAATATTCGGTGTTTGTGTATAATAGAGAGTTTGAACTGTTCTCTCTTTGATACTTTGTTAACTTTTTTGCTTGTGCAGCAATGGCGATTGTGATAACAAGAAACAAACTCAGTATTAAGGCATTCCTTCTTGCTGTAAATAATTTGGGTCCTGTTTTACCTTTAAAACTTTAAGGAATAACAGTGGGTTGTACTCCAGATTCCTTTCTTTGATTTTTCCAGGTTTGGAAACCTTCAGTCAGTTGGTTCACGAGGATGATTATGGAAGTGTAAGTATAGATGTTAACTAAAAACACAATCTGGTAACAGACAGCCACGTTCTTTATTAGGTATTTTTTAAGAAACAGTAGATCTGCAAGTTTCATTAACTACTTTTCCAGAAAATAATGTTTGAAAAGCTGTTAACAAACTGAGAAATATTTCATGTTTGTAATGATGAACATAAAATGGGAATTCTAATTCTCAAATCTCATTTTTATAGTTTCTTATCAATGAATCTGAAATCTATGACTTCCCAAGGTTTGCACACAGAGGAATCTTACTTGACACTTCAAGGCACTATTTGCCATTGAAATCTATTCTCACAAACCTGGTAAGTGGACTGTCATGTATCATTAATAAGGAGGGCTTCTTGTTGTATTTTGTTCTCTAAAGTAGGTAGCAACTGATTTTGGTATGAAATGAGAACCTGGCTAACATCTGAAAGGACAAGGTGAACTTTTCTAAGTGGAGGTCAGAGTCTGTGCTGGATATGAATTGAGTGGGCAGACGGAGTGACTTGCAGTTCATCAAAGAGGCTGTGATTTTGTGCACCTTGGGTTTTTGATGTTTGCTGCTGCCTAAACCAGTATAGATATTTCCTGAAAGCATGTTTTGCAAGCATTATAGGGGAGACCCTGCAATCACTAATTCAAGTGCTAGTGGTTGCAGTAAGACTACAGTATTTTAAACAACCATGTAGCCAATCCTTAAATTGCTAGGAGTGATTCAGTAATGAAGTACAAACAGAGGCAAATTCTAATATGTTCATTGTGAGCTGATTTTTTTCACTACTTCTTTTCAAAAAAAAAAAAGAGAAGGTAGTAAAATTTCTATGAACAGCTTATGAAGAGTAAGAAATGCATATTCTCACTCTCACTTGATGAGAAGATCAGAGATTTGTCTAATTCAGCACCAGAAACTGTGGGTTTTCTTACTTTGTACTGCCATATTTTCTCTTAAAGTACTTGTGGCAGGTCTTGTTTGGTTGAAGTGGAGGAGCCTTTGAATGAGGGAATATGCAGTTTCCTGTCTTGTCTGTCCTGTTTTTCCAGGATGAATTTTTCTTAGGTACTTCCCTTCTGTGTTCCAGAACTTTGCAGAGCAGGCTTAGATGGGCAAAAACAGAGTGCAGGTAAAACCAGCCTTTATTTCTGAGGTTGTCCTTGAACTGCACTTGGAGCTAGCCCCTCCATGAGTATTTACAACTTGTTTTTACCTGTAATATCATTCCATGGTCAGCAATTAGATTTGTGTGGATAGTCTCATACAACTGAGAGTGTTCCAGCTACTCAGGTAGTTCCTATGTCAATATTTGTTGTTTCTGAAAGAGCAGATGTATGCCTGAAGCGTAATTTGACTTTTGAGACTTGAGTTTCTATTCATTTTTTTAAAGTTTTTGTAACTGTTGCTCTTCTATTTTCTTTCCTTAAATTATGTCTGTTGTTCATCTATTTCCTCAGAGCTATGTTTTATGCCATTTTACCAGTTTAAGAAAAAGTGTGCTTTTCCTCCTGTGTGGCTGCTTGAATCCAGACTAGCCTAATAAAAAGCAGCAGTAATCCCTTAACTGACATATGGTAATTAGATGCTTAAGGCAGCAGTTTAAGTACGTTTCCTGTTTGTGTCTGACTACTGTGCTCTATCAGAAGGAAGGGTACTGGGAGGGAGAGGTTGAGGGAGGATCAGGAAGTGTAATTTTTATGTGGAAAGGTGTGAGTTGGTGGAGATGCATGAAGACAAGCAATAATTCAGTTGCTTCAGAAAATTCAGCTTGGATGAAAAAAGAGGGGAAAAGATGGATTGTGCAAGCAATTCGAAGCAACTGTGTTGCAATTATTTGTCCCAGAAGAGTACAAATTCCTTCCAGCATACAGCACTCCAGTGACTGATAAACGTATGTAACCCACAGTATGTGTGTAAGTGCCCATCTGCAGTTACGATTCTATAATAAATGTGTTTACATTTATATTCATAATGTACGGTTAACAAAATAGAAGCACTGACACTATATTGACTGAAAAATGCATAGTTTATTTTGCCTGCATTTGAAATGCATTCTGAGGAGGTTATTGTCACATGAGGATGTAATCAGTAGCAGGAATTTAGTTTTCAAGTATAAAGTATTTAAGTAGAAAAATGTAAGCTTTCCTAGAAGCTGAAATAGCTGATCATTTTTAGATAATCAACCAGATGTGTTGAGAAGTGGAAAAAATTCACAAGAATTTATAGCTGTTTACTTCTAAGTTGAAAAATGGTATGCTTTTGCTTTGATTTAGTCATTGAGCTAGGCTTGCAGGGTATACTGGGACAAGACCATCTTTTTTGCATAGATTTTCAGTGAGAGTAAAATGCTTAAATTAAATAATGCATTGTTCATTACAGGATGCTATGGCTTTTAACAAGTTCAATGTTCTCCACTGGCATATAGTAGATGATCAGTCATTTCCTTACCAGAGTATTTCTTTTCCCGAGCTTAGTAACAAGGTGAGTAGACATCTTTGGAGTACAGTGGGAGGGCAGAAATCTGACATATTTCATGAAAACCAAATGCAGACACAAGAACCTATAAATAGTTAATTATATCTCCCTTGGCCTATTGTGAAACGGAGTTTCACACCATCATCTGTATGTTTGCATTAGTAATGACTGTAACGTTACGAGGGTCCTTTGTTTCAGAATCAGTGATGAAGAGAAGGAGGGAAAGTCAAATTTACTTCTTTGTGTAAAAAAATAAATAACACTTATCTACTAAAAACCCAATGGTATAATGTTATGTAAACTTTCTCTAAATATGTACACTTCACAGGGGGCTTACTCTTATAACCACGTCTATACTCCTACTGACGTCCGTCTGGTGATTGAGTATGCCCGATTAAGAGGCATTAGAGTTATCCCAGAGTTTGATACCCCAGGACACACACAGTCTTGGGGAAAAGGTATGTCAAAGAAAGTATTAATGATTAAAAGATTGTGATGAGTAAAGTGCAGCATAATATTCCTATATGAAAATAAGCGGGCTTGCTAAAAACTGCTTTTGAAGTACTTTGAAAGGCATTTGGAAAGAGGTAAGCAAGGGAAGGAATCAGCAGTGGTCAAAACCTTAGGTGTGAGAGAAGCGAAAGTGAATGGAGGAAGCTCAAACTGAGCAGTCATTTCCTGTGCTGGATGTGTGTGCAAAGGCTAAGTACGTTCTATCTGTTTGGGTTTCATATTGATGTTTTCACCCCATACAGTCATCTTGAGTTTAGAGTAATAAGACAGAGGCTAGAAACAGTGAGCTGCTGTCCCTGGAGATATTTTTTCTTTCAAAGTGGCTGATATTTCTGTTCACTAGTAAAGACATGCTCTGCTGGTGTATAAATGGTAGCAAAGTTGGATGCTTACTTTATTCTGTTTTCTAGATTTCAAAGTAGTAATATTTTTCTTGATAGAGTCCAGAGTTACGGTGATTACATATACTCAGAGACCAGGAAACCTTGTGCCTTGATTCAAGATGTATGGACTGCAGTTAAGCTGCAGAGGTTTTGGCTAAATGGAGAATAGTATACATTTTCTAGTCCCTTTAAGCTAAAGGATGAGTCTTGTGCTCATCCTGTGGGAAATGCAGCCAGAACATTGGAAGCTGCCTCAGGCTCTTTCTCACTTACTTTACATGAGAAGGAAATGAGCAACACAGAAGTTGAACTGGTAAACAATTTTTCTGAATCTTTCATCTTATGGCTTGGTTGTTATGAAGCATTAGGGGATGCCATCCAAAGGGACCTGGACAGGCTTGAGACGTGGGCCCATGTCAGTCTCATGAAATTCAACAAGGCCAAATGCAAGGTCCTGCACCTGGGTTGGGAAGTCTCAAACACAGATACAGGTTGGGTGGAGAATGGCTTGAGAACAGCCCTGAGAAGAAGGATTTGGGGGTGTCAATTGATTAAAAAAAAAAAATGAGCCTGTAATGTGCCCTTGCAGCCCAGAAGGCCAACCATATCCTGGCTTACATCAAGAGAAGCGTGACCAGCAGGTCGAGGGAGATGATTTTGCCCCTCTACTCTGCTTTTGTGAGACCCCCACCTGGAGCACTGCGTCCAGTTCTGGTGCCACCAACACAAGAAGGACATGGAATTGTTGGAGCAGGTCTAGAGGAGGGCCACAAAGATCGGAGGCCTGGAGCATCTCCTCTATGAGGACAGACAGAGATCTGGGGCTCTTCAGCCTGGAGAAGATAAGGCTCAGAGGAGACTTGATAGTGTCCTTCCAGTACCTGAAGGGGGCCTACAGGAAAGCTGGGAGGGACTTTTTATAAGGAAATGTAGTGGCAGGATGAGGGGAATTGGTTTTAAACTGGAAGAGAGTGGACTTAGACTAGATATCAGAAGGAAATTCCTTACTGTGGGGGTGGTGAGACTGTGGATGCCCCCTCTCTGGAAGCATTCAAGGCCAGGCTGGATGGGGCTTTGAGCAACCTAGTCTAGTGGGAGGTGTCTCTGCCTATAGCAGGGGGTTGGAACTAGATCTTAAAGATCCCTTCCATCACAAACTGTTCTATGATTCTGTGATTAACAAAAGCCAGGCTCTTGCGAGTGGCTTGTCTAGAGGAAGCTGAACTGCCCTGTAGTCATATGAAGAACAAGATTCAGCTCACTTGTCTTTAATGAGCTGGTCCTGATAGTTTCTTGTATGATAGCTTTTTAATATAACTCAAGCTGGATTTGCTCATGAACCTGAGAACTACAACTGTGCTTTCCCTACATCTAAATTCAAAGTATTGGAAGGAGGCCTAAAGTCATGCAAGAGGGGTAGGTGAAGCAATGTATTATTAGCACTCTGCTTGGGTGAATGTACTTGGAGTAGAAAACATGCAGCTGGGAAGGTGCTGCTGCTGCTGCAACTCTGTAAACTGAATATAGGAATCATAGAGTCCTTAGAGTTGGAAGGAGCATCATTGAATTCAACTCCCCTGCATTGAACAAGGACATGCACAACTGGATCAGGTTGTGCAAGGCCAACTGATCCAGTCTGGCCTTGAAAGCCTCCAGGGATGGAGCATCAACCACATCTCTGGGCAACATATTCCAGTGTCTCACCCACACTGTAAAAAATTTTTTCTTGTATTCAGCCTAAGTCTACCCTCTTTAAGCTTGAAGCCATTTCCCCTTGTTCTTTCACCACAGACTCTGCTTCCTTCTAATTGGCATATTTCCTAAATCAATTAAAGCTTTGTTGTTCAAGTAGTCATCGAGGAGTTGCTTTCTAGATGGTGGAGTATGTTTTATAAATTTGTGGTTTTAAATCAGAAGTTTAAAAGTTAGAGTCTTCATTTTCAGTTAGAAGGTTCTTCAGCTTTGGGCAAAATTGTTCCATCTTGCCTCTATTCAATTTTGTATGGAATAGATGAGCACTTTAGTAATTAATATTAACATCTGTAATAAGAGTGAACTACTTCCTGCTAGCAGAGGTAGCGTGCCAGTATGGAACTGAATATCCTCTATTAATTGTTTCTATTAGGTCAAAAAGATCTTCTCACCCCTTGTTACAGTGGAGAACAACCAAGTGGATCCTTTGGACCTGTAAATCCCATTCTGAATTCAACTTATGACTTCATGGCTACATTATTCAAAGAAATCAGCAGTGTATTTCCTGATGCCTACATCCATCTGGGAGGAGATGAAGTGAGCTTCGATTGTTGGTATGGTCACAGTTCAAAAAATAAATAGCCAGTGCCTCTTAAAAAATCCATCAGTTGTGAGATGGTTTTTCTCTGCTTGTCCCAAAGATACTCTGTTCTCCTGCTTCTGTAAGAATTTACAGGTGGAGCATTTTCAACAAGCAAGTGCTGTAGAAGTTACAGTTGTGCAGAATTTTGCTCTGACCATTTGTGTGCATGTTGGGATTTTCTAAAGGATTTCTTTACGAAAACTAACCATTCAGAAAGGAGAAAAATTTGGGGAGTTAAGCACTACAGAAGATCATTAATGCTGAAGTGCTTTGTGTTAAAGGAAAACCAGTCTGTTTCATTGAGCCCATTTTTAATAGAAAATCTGTTAAGAATTACAGTACTGACTCTTTGGTGCTTACATTACAAATAGTGCATACATTAATACAGTTCTTCAAGTTGTGGATTTTTGGATTGGGCTATTTTTAAATCTTTCTGATGGAGTAACTAATAATAATACAGAATTCAGAGCTGATGTAAAAGGATTAGCATTCAAATTGATCCTAGTTAGTATTTGTGAATTCTCTTGAAGAAACAAATCTGAACACTCAGAACTGCTTTAACTTTTGAAGTGGAGATAAGTTCTGTCAAATGTTTCAATACAAAGTGTTCGTTTGCTTTAAGGTAGTTCTTTTCAAATTTGATTCTTAATGTAACTCCTGCAGATACCCTGGTGCTCTTTGACTGCTTAGTTTCCAGACCTGCTGGCAGTTTTCCCACAAAATGACAGAGGCGCCAGGAACCCCAGAGCTCTTAGGAGCTTGAGGAACCCTGCCAGAAGCTGCTTGAGGGCAGGAACTCCAGTAGCTTTCCGAGAGTATTAAGACTATTGGCTTTGTTTCAAATCATGATTAAATTTGGTTTCAAAATACCAAAATCGTATTATTCTGCTACTTCTGCTCTGTTGTGCATTTAAGGCTGTACATGTCTAAGGCATCTTGTTAATATACTGTGTGTGGATAAAACTAATTGGGAAATCAGGTTTAAAACATACAAAAAATAATTATTCTGATTTATTTTTTTCTGTCAAGGAAATCTAACCCTGAAGTGAAAGACTTCATGAAGAAGCAAGGATTTGGCATTGACTATGCTAAACTGGAATCATACTATGTTCAGAAGTATGTGCTTAATTTTTAATTCCTGCCCAGCTTTTCACACTTGCTATCTGAGGGGGATGTCGGGGTGCAGATATGTAATATTTAGACTGTATTATATATAGTTTTCAAAAATTCCCATGCATGGGATACATCCCAGTTTCTTTCCTATTTTTATACTGAATATAGAGTTTACATCTTTAAAATGTGGGACACAACAAGAATACGTAGGTTTATTTTAAACACACTCTGAATGTATTGGGTATTTTTAAACTAGGTGTACTGAAATGTCAGTAAACAAGGTGGGGAGAAAAAATCAAAAGGTTTTTGCAGGCGTTTATTGATTTTTCTTAAGTGACATACATTTCAACATCTTTCTGAGTTACTGTCAGTTCTGTACCGAAGTCTGTGTTAATGTACATGCATTTCCTTATATGTGTGTTCTTCTAGAAAGAACATTGAAGGCAAAATGAGAGAAGTCTGGATTCTTTAGGTCCCTTAGGAACAAAAAGGTGCAATATGCATTAGAGTAGGAAATACTGCTGCGTTAGGTGTCTGTGTTTGAGCTGCTTGAAGTTCACAGGCATGATCTTATTTCTAAATCCTAGGATTTTGGATATTGTTTCCTCCTATAACAAAGGATACATGGTCTGGCAGGAAGTGTTTGATAACAATGCAGAGGTAAGATGGAAAAGTAAATAGGATACTCTCATAAAACAGCACAATATCATGGGAGGCTTCCAAAATAGACTATTAAGTAGTTTTGGTTGTATCCTGTAAGTGTTTAAAGGAAATCTGTGGACAATACCAGTAAGTCCGCAAAGGTGTGTAGCCTAACTTGGAATTACCATTTATCTAATAGGTAAAATAGGTGAAACAAGAACAGCATCATTGCTGCACTTTCTTCAAGGTAGGAGTAGATGATATCACTTAATGTAGAGCATGGGTAAAGAGTAGAAAAGTTTCTCTGCCTTCTTATATACTTTAAGTTTTCCCAGGTAACAGCACACCTAGACTGGTAACACCAGGTGCTCAGCTTTTTGAAGTTGTCAAGTCACTGATGCATGTAGGAGCCATCTCAGGGAACAGACTGTGTACAGTCTGTACTTCACTCTAGTGTGAACTGTGTTTAAAACTAACAGATGATTAGTTTTAGACTAGGAAAGAAAACAGTGCCAAAAGTTAGCTTCCACTGTGCTCCTTTTCGAAGCAAAATGCCCCCCTCAAGTTTTGAAATCTGTTATTGTTTTTTTTTTCCTGTCAACAGTAATTATGATTGTCTTTCATGTTGATTTTTTAAAAATTATTTTTATTTTTCCCTTCTAGCTGAAACCAGACACTGTAGTTGAAGTGTGGATGGCAAATAACTATGCACACGAACTGAGTCGTGTCACTAGAGCAGGGTTCACTGCTATCCTTGCAGCTCCCTGGTATTTGGACTACATTAGTTATGGACAAGACTGGACAAAATACTACCGCGTTGAACCACTTAACTTCCCTGGTTTGTTACTTTTTTTATATATGATCTGTGTGTGAATGTATTTGGTTCAAACTAAGGCATAAATTGAATAGACAAGGCTATTTAGAGATGCATGCAGTTGGTATGATCAAATACCCTATAATCAAAGGTCTTGAGCATTTTCCAGAGTTGTGGCTGACAAACAAGTGAAAAAAAAATTGCAACTTCCCATTTCTGAAATGGAAAGCATTAGTTCCTCCAACATGTGGCATTGGTGCGTGTGTGAGACAGGAAGCTGGACGGCATGAACAGACATGTCATGCTTTAGGGACAACACAAAACACCTGATGATAGACAATGAACTTGTATTTTGAAGCAACCTCATAGAAAGTTAGACTGTTAAAGAAAAGGGTATATTCTCTCCCTCTGGCTGAAGCTGATAGTTAGAACTTTTGCTATTTCCTAGGCTTTCTTTTTATACAAAGTGTCGGGGAGAACTTCTGAGTTCTACAGCTTCTTCAAGAAACGTTCTGCGTGTAGTAGAAGGAGCAGTTTGAATGAAAACTTGAATCCCTGAAGAGTGTCTAAACAATTGAAAATAAAAGTTCTAAGCTTTTCTGACACAGAAGGGAGATGTGTTATCCAGGCAAATGGGCTAGTCATTCTTACATTCTAGTACCAAAATGCTGTTTGTGCTCAGGACAGGTATGTTATTTGATAAAAAATAAGTAACAGCTGAAGAGCAGTCCTGAGTATTGAAGAAAAAAATAATTGTGATACATGCCCATGTCCTGGACAAATAGAAATTCTAACTTTCTGCTTTGAATACAGGATCTGAAAAACAGAAAAAACTCCTAATAGGTGGAGAAGCTTGCCTATGGGGAGAATACGTGGATGCCACAAACCTCACACCAAGATTATGGTATGAGCTTCTTTATATTTTAGAAAGCTACAAGAATTAATTAATCAAACAATACTGTATGTTAGTGGTAACAGTGCTAGAGTTTATACTGACCCTAAGCAGCTTTAAAAATTGATGTTCCTGGTAAAAGACGTGGTACTAAAAACTTTTATTCATTCTTGGTTGTAGACTGTATCTCCTCTAAAACTCAGTATATCTTCACAGGCCTCGGGCAAGTGCTGTAGGGGAAAGACTCTGGAGCAGCAGAAATGTGACCAACTTGCAGGATGCCTATAAAAGACTGTCTAACCATCGATGCCGCATGCTCAGGTAAGATCAGTGGTTCTAGGAAGCCTGTGGCTCTCATGCCTTAGAGCCAGTGGAGCTAAAGTACAGGCATAAAATGAATGAAAGCTGGCAGACTGTTTATAATATATAAATATATATTATTATATAAATATCATCCCAAGTGTTTCAGTGTCCTCAGAAGGGGAAAAACAGTTACATTAAGACAGAAGTTCAAAAGAAGTTTATTCTTGCAGATAACATTCTCAAAACCATGAACCCTCTTTACTGAAATGCTAGAACTTCTCTCTGTTCTGCTTTCTTCTAAAGAAAAAACATACTCCATGACTGACATTTCAGACTATGAAGGATATTAAAGGGCATATGTGGGGAGTACAGAGACAGGAGAAAAGACAGACAGATTAATTTTTCAGTTATTAGAAATAGGTAATTGTTGCCAGAGGTAATCAAATGGAGCTTCGTGTATGAGAGGTGGGCTTGAATGACCTGTTCTTTCAGGTATTGCCTTAATGTAGAGAGTGAAGGGGTGGATTTGGAGTCCCTGTTGAATTATAGTTTTTTAAACTACCACAAACTGTATCAGTCTGTAATAGGTTGTTCACTGCAGTTCTTCTCAAAAAGTGTGTAGACAATTTACTGCTTGTTTGTTGCTAGTGCTGTCTTTGTATATTTGTGGTTGTAGAAATGAGTCAGTTCCAGGTCTTATGTTTCAGTGCGACTCCAGTTCTAAAAGTACACAGCCAGAAAGCAGTTTATGACTGCTCAAATGTTGCTGCAATTGGTCTACAGCAAGTGAGCATGCCATTTAGTTTTATAGTAGTCCATGACAAACCATAGAAAATTCCAACCATGAGAGGAAGGATTTTGAGATATATACAGATGAGGTTTTCATGGCAATTACAGTCAGCACCCGAAATTCAAACACTCTCTCCAGATTCCTGTAGGTACCTCAACATGTGCTTTGTTGACACATAAACTCATGCTGAATACTGACTGTTAGGAAAAAAAACTTCGTGTTAAAGACATGTCCTCCTTAAAAGTACTGCTTTTATGTAGGCTTTAAGCTAGAAGGATGGTAGAGAAACCATCCCGTTTCCATTGGTTAAACGATCATTCCTTCTGTCTGCAGTTACACTGCCTTTCATTGGACCTTCCATGAGATTTCCTGACTTTTGTTTGAACCTCAAAGAGCTGATTTTATTAACTGAACTGTTACAAAAATTTAGAAAGTAGGCAAAAATGTCCCTGATACTGTTTTTGTACATGGAATATGTATATGCAGACGATGGTGGTTTCAGCAGGCTGAGGTGCCGTTCCAAATAAAACAGCTCTGGCTTGATGTATGTATCAGATTATGAGAATGAAGGCAGAGAATGAAGGGACAGGCAGAAACTTTCTAACAGCTAGATCATAGTCAGTGGAAGAACAATAGTGTTCTAATCTAAGGGAAAGATTACTGCTACTGAAATTGTACTATAAAAGCAGTAGCTTCCTTTCAGATCTGAACTCAGCTTCATGTAGTGATGAGTTGAATGAAAATGACATAATCAGAGCTGCATGCGAAGGAAATGTTAGCCTGAGAGTAGAATGTGCAGTGTTAACTTTCTTGAGTTTTCATATTCATCACTCATCTTAAAAGCAATAGATTTTACAGAACAGGAAGACCATCACTGCTGAAATTTGGCTTTTCAACTCATTTTCTAGTATTCTGGTAGGTTCAACCGAAACAAGGCTACTGTACTTGGCTTAGTAACCAAAATGCAATCTACAGAATAGGCCCCTTTTTTCACTCTCTAAGTAGGCAGTCCTTTTTGTTTACATAAAGCAGATTAAAACTGGCTGCTCTTATCTCTGTTCCTTCCTAAACCACTAGCCCATTATTTGATTTATTCATACATACTTGACTTTATTTTAACAGCAGAGGCATAGCAGCTGAGCCTCTTTTTGTTGGCTATTGTCCCCATGAAGCAAGATGGCGGTGACTGCTTTGGATACCTCCATTCAGCAACCTGAAGTGCCTCTGAGGTGTGAAGATGCATAGATGCATACATGTGGTTTGACTGTTGAACCAAAAACATCTTCACTTTTAAAATAAAGGTATTTCACATGCTTGTTGGAGTAGACCTTTTTCTTTTAATCTATATCCTAAAGGTTAGTTTCATACCAAACATTAATTAGGAAGAGGGATTCTTCACTATGAAGTCTTTATTTTCCTTCATTTTTAGTTATGTAAAGTTACTTGTGTTGAGAGTCTGCTCTTTATATGTCAAAGTGTTTTGTCATCTGCTACTTTTCCAAATAACTGCAAATGTCAAATTGTAATAGATGGCAAAACCTGACCATTTAAAGCTGCAATCAATCATTCTTAGACATCAGAAAAATCTTCACTGTACACCGAAGTAACAGGTGGGGACTGCTGTTGGGGGAGAACTCTGATTCTTGTATTTTTTGCTTACTCAATTTGCAGATGCACCAGATATTCCAGGTACTTGTTAAAACAAACTAAAGTAAGTTATATCTGGTGTCCCAAATTCTATTTCAAGTTGATTTCTAGGCATACAGAAACATACTTTTATAGTTAAAAGTGATTCTTGAACAGTCTTGTCTACAGCTGAAAACGAATCAAGATACAAAACTGTAGTTATTCATTCACAGACATTAACTTACAGACTTCACAAACTTTACTTAGTATATAAGAAATAGTCTCTTTTACACAATAATATGCATGTAGTGCTCATTCCTTTATGAAGGATTTGCATCACTTCTCATTGTGGTTATCTGTAAGATAAGGATTGCCAAGGCAGCAGATTGAGGTTGCATCTCTAGTGGGCTGCCCTGCAATTAAAAGGCTTTGCCTGAAGAACACAGTCTCTTGAATGTTCCCTTGGAAAGTCAAAAGCAGATGTCAATCATGCTGCAGCTAATTCATCATTTACCACAATCAGTTCATTGCAGAAGAACATACTGGTTAACATAGGTAGTTTCCTGGAAATATTTAGTATGGAGGATAGGTCATGTCTTTATTTTTCTACAAAGCAAAGCAGTCACACCAACCCCATTCTCCTTTGAAGAAGTGCACTTTGCTCTTGACTGTTCAGGGCTTGATAATTGGCTAACTCCAAAGTAAAAGTTGCCGAGCCTGATGTTAAAGAACGCAGAACTGTTGAGTAGCCCTGAACAAAAAACAGAAAAAATATATCACCTAATTCAGGGCAGAAAGAAGATAAATTAGCAGAGAATGCCTAGAGAAAAAGGGACAGAGTCTTAAGTATACTGCAACATTCTAGTAACTTTTTTAAACATTACTGTATTAAAAGCGCAACGCACACAAAAATTAACCTTGTTTTGTCGTCTTTTTAACTATTCTTTGTAAAACCAGCTTTTACTACTGCTCTGGCATAAAACTGAAAACACACCATTTTAGAAACTGAATCACGTTCAAAACGCTACTAAGTTTGCAAGCGCAGTAACAAAACATGCTTTAAATCCACACAACCTCTGAATAACTTGCTTCAGACCTCCCATCAATTCCAAATTTGCTTATATATAACAGGAAGAGTGATCTGAAGTCTGTAAGTCGTCTTATGCATTACAACAATTACATACCATCATTTCTGCTAGTGGAACAGCAGCAATCACAACTTTGTTATCTTGACGACTCTGGATTTCCTGAATACTGCCTCTTCGTTGTGCAAGGTCAGCAAGTGCTGCACTGAGGTGATCTTCACTTACTGTGATTTCTAGGCTCATCAGTGGTTCCAGAATTTGAATACCAGCTTTTTTCAAAGCCTGCATGGAAATGATGGAGAGCTATGTCAAATCCTTTTTAAAAAAACTGATGTAAGAAATGCTTATATGGTTCGTTAGTACTGCCACTCGAACTTTTTACCTCCAAAATTCCCCAAGCAAGAGTTACACTGTTCAAGAACAATTGCCAGATAATGATAAAACTCTGTTTTCCCAGTGATACATCATGCTTCTGTGCTCTACAACATCTTACAGCTTTGCTATACCTTTTGCAAGCAACGGGAGATGCAGGCTGATATCATTGTGTCGGAGGTATCGGGATGCACTGTCAGTGACTGCACAGTCACGTCTATATCCTGAACAGGGAAACCTAGCAAAGGTCCTAACAAGAAAGGAAAAGGAAAAAAAAGTGCATTAAAAAACAGACATTTCTTTTCGGAATATTATGACACAGAGGAGGAAAAAAAAAAAAAGTTTCAGGATTTTCAGGATCTCACATTTCTCTTTCCCTTCTCCTCCTTATGTCTCCAAGGGCATGGCTACTTGTTATTTCGTTTTATCATTATATAGCTTTGCCTACAGAGAAAGGCATATAGACTCATAACCTCCTTATTCTCCTTATCAAAAACACAGCTAACGATTTTCAGAATTGAAAGTTCCTGAGCACACTCATCCAAACAACTGTTTTAAAATATCTAAAATTCATCTGCTAAAAAAGACATCAACTGAAAAAAAGAAAGTAATGGAGTCTTTCGTTTAACGTAAAAGCAGAATATCTTCTGTATGCTCAACAGAGAGTGACTGCAGGAAATTCCCAGTATCAACGTATTACCAAAACTGCAGTGTTAACTTGATTCCACAAAAGATCACCTGCCTCTCTAGTAACCTATGCAGTTTAACTCACTACAACTAAGAAATCTTAACTAGACCAAAACCAGACTGGATGTGGTGCTTGAACCATGTCTGAGGAAAAAAAAAAAGATACATAAAGCTTTTTGCTGCAGAACACATGGCTAGATGCATTTTTAAAGGAAAAAAGCCTTTAGTGATAAGAATTTTATGCTGTAGACTGCACGATTCTAAAGAGTCTTTGTGGTGTGTGAAAAAAGCAGTCAAGACTCATTTCACAGCCAGATACAAAGCAATTTTAAAAGAAACACCACATGCTGCCTTTTCAGTAGTAATTCTCTTTTATTAAATCACAACCTGTTAGTTTTACTGTAAAGGAGAGTCCTTTGGTCACAAATTACTAAATAATGTTTTAAGCTAAATGTAAGAGACAGTTTTTAAGAGACCCCACACTTTACAATTAGATGAGGCTTTTTATTTTTATTTTGTTAATATATTAGTACATAAACTTCATATACTTTCATTACTTTACAGAAAATTAAAAAAAAAAAAATCAGTAAATAATATAAGTGTGGTATTGACATGTTGGCCTCCAAAACATGTTCAAGTCATGCTGCTATGCTTTACATGATGTCATCAAACAAGTGTCTTACCTATTACACTAGATCACAAAAACATACCAAAGAAAATGAATATTATAATTTGACTTAGAAGAAATCAAAAACAATCAAAATTAAAACCAAAGGCATGCTGCCTTCCACTGCTGGTATGGCAAAAGGGATATGTAGCCATTTTTGCAGCTAAGAAAATTCCAGAACTTCTTTTGTACCTGAAATATATTCATAGGTAATATGTTTTCGCTTTCAAGCTACCAGATTTTTTTTTTCTCCCAGAATCATACTGAATTGATTCTTGCAGAAAAATTAGACCAGTGTAGCTGTCATGGTACTTCCTTTACCTTGAACACATGAATTCGTGATTCCATTTTCTATTGCTTCCTGGAGTTCTTTAGGTAGCACTTCAATGACACTCTCAGCATACTCAATGATAGGTTTGGTCACCATTCTTTCTCCTGACACAGGCCTCACCTCTAGCTCTGTAGTCACAAAGTGTCTTTTATCTCCTACAACTTTATCCAATACATCTTCAAGAAACAAATGAACAGCAATTCAGTGGGGAAATAACACGTAATTAAGTAACCTTCAGATGAATTTTAAGCAATTAAGTATAATGAAAGATCTTTTCAAGTAAATCAAGTAACAGAACAAGATACAAGATATTTCTTAGATTCCTTCTTTTTACCGGTGGCTTGTGCAGCATTCAGGATGGTTTCTCTGTAGGCTACCTGAAGTGGTCCCAAATATGTCTCTATTCCATATTCACGTTTGATTCGGTCATGAATGATCTCTATATGCAGTTCTCCCATGCCACAGAGAATGGTCTAATGAAATGACAGTTAAAAGAGAGGCAGAAGAACATAGAAAACTCAGGTTTTCATAAGAACTGTTAAAACAAGGGCTCATGGGCTTTTAATACCTTCTTAAAAGTATTTCAAATTCTAAGGAGCCTTGAGAAAAAAAGAAAACAGGACTACTTCATGTCATCCAAGAAACATCCTGACTGACACAGCAATTCCTGTTGTAAACCCACTAGGTAAAAAAAACATCTTACATTAACTTAAAGATTATATAAAATTCAAATTCCTCTAACTCCGTGAAGAACTCTCATAACATGCAGAAAATAGGATGTGACCTCCTTTATTCTGTAAAGTACATGTGTACAAGGTTCAATTTTAGCTTGTTTAGAGGTTCACAGCTTTGTAACTACACGATATGAACACTGAGATAAGCTTTTCATTCACAGTAATCTAAGTACGTAAACTAACTGAAGAGTGGTCCTGACAGCTCTAAAATAAAGTTTAATTACAAGGTGAGGAATAGAAGATTCATTTTACCTGCCCTGTGTCAGGATCTATTTTCACTTTTAAGCTTGGATCTTCACGCTGAAGGCAGCTCAATGCATTATCCAAGTCTGTACATAAACAACAAACAACATATCCAAAGAGTCTTCAGTAATTTGAGAATCACAGTGAAATCCCTAAACATCACTTTGCTCGTAGGGTCACATCTTATTCTCAGAAGTAGTCTAAAGGACCCTAGAGAGGCATGTATTTTTGTAGACACTCAAATTACTTGCAACTTCTCTCCAATAAATTAATTGCATGCTAGACAGCTTCCATAACTGATTAGTCTTCTTAAATGGCAAAATTTAACGACACAAACCGAAAGCTGAACAATCTCCATGCAACATTTAGAGACAGAAGCTTTTGAATAAAATGACGTTCTCACTTAAAAATAATAGCTTACTGGAAAAATAACCTGTTTAAATTCTATCATGAAAAATACATTTTTCCAAGTTGTATTTTACAGTTGTACAAGGACATACATGAAAATGTAAGTGTTTCATCAAATAGTAAGAAGCACCATTCCCTTTTTACAGATGAGAAAAATTGCCATCTTATGTGATTTACCTACATTTTTACAGATGAGTTCAACAAAAAGTTAAAATGCAAATATTTTTTTCTGATTCCCCATTATCTTGTACAATTGCGAAAGAAAACAGCTATAAAAAAAGAGCAATGATGGAAAAATAAACTCACAGCTGAAACTACATTTATCTACTTCACAGAATTTGGAAAAAAAAACCGTGACAGAAACAACTTGCAACCCAGCAGCTCAGACTGCAAGACAGGTGGTGCAAAATCTACATTCCACCTTGTTCCATGCCATCACACTGCAGTGGTACTTATTTTTCTTTTGCTTTCACCCTCCAACCATGCTCAGCTTTGTTGGAATGTCAATAGATTGTAAAAACTTTCAAATAGGTTCTCAGTTACAGATTTTTGTGAAAGACAGTAAGATTAAAGGTCACACTGCATAGACAAACCCTAACTAGACACATAGCAGTTCTGGTAAGAGGAGACTTTGCACCACACTATAACACTGTGAATGCTGACTGAAAAAAAAACACAAGATAGCTCAAGGCTAGCTGTACAGAGACACTGCACAGCATCCTTGCATAACTATTTGCTACATTAACATGCAGCAAAACTAAGCATGATAATACGAAAGAAAGGAGAAAACTTCCAATACTTGAAGGGAGCATATATACAGGAGGGGGAACAGCTGTTTACGAGGGTGGATAGTGACAGGACAAGGGGGAATGGTTTTAAACTGAGACAGGGGAGGTTTAGGTTAGATATTAGGAGGAAGTTTTTCACACGGACGGTGGTGATGCACTGGAACAGGTTGCCCAAGGAGGTTGTGGATGCCCCATCCCTGGAGGCATTCAAGGCCAGGCTGGATGTGGCTCTGCACAGCCTGGTCTGGTGGTTAGCGACCCTTCATATAGCAGGGGGAGGTTGAAACTAGATGAGCATCGTGATCCTTTTCAACCCAGCCCATTCTATGATTCTATGCGACAAATGCCTCTATGCCTTCAAAATTAAGAATTGCGGTTTTTCTCAAACACAAAAAAATCACTGTAGTAATAGCAAACCACAATCTAAAACACCTTTCCTCCTCTGTATCTACATTGTACCTTGCTGTTTGGCCATTGAAGGAGGTTCAATGGTACAGAAGAAAACAGGCTCCGGAACCTCAACACCTGCCAGCAGAAGTCTCTCTATGTCACCGGTGTTCCGCTGCTCTCCCCCAGCACTCCTTCCAGCTTGGCGTGCTGCAGCTACAGCTGAAGCTTTTGATGACACTAGTGTATCTCCAGTAGCACTCTACAGATCAGCTCCCAGTGATTCCACAAGAGAGGAAGCAGCAGGGAATGGGAGTTGTTAAAATTAAACCAAAGAGAGAGAACAGTACATTGGTATATGAAAATGTGCTTATGCATTCCAGAATAGGTTACATTTTGGAAAATCTGGGCAAATGATATCTAACAGGCTTGCTCAGGCTCTGAAACACTTGATTAGTCAGCTAGTGGGAGCATTACAAACAAGCATATTTCAACTTAAACTGCTGGTTTTTTTAAACTAATTTCCAATATCACTCTCAGGCCTCCCTAGGGCATTACGCCATTACGCAGCATTGGTATTGTGAGAGTTATATCATAAATATAAGGTTAGAACCCTACTAAAAGACAACGTCTCGAGGTTCAGCTCTTTCCACATATCAGCACAGACTTTCTCACATCATTTATTTACATGTCTGCACTGTAATTTTTCAGTTTAGGAGGAAGTACATTACGTACACTTAAAATAATGCAAATTTGCATATGTAACAACAATCAAGATATGAACATATTTGAGATACAGTAGCATGGAGGTGGAAGACACACTAGTAAAACAAGCTTTCTTTAAAAATAAATATTTTCAATTACCTGTTTTAAGCCAACAGCAAGGGCAATGTTTCCAGGCATTAGTGATGGTATTTCAATTTGTTGATCAGCAAAAGGCAAGAGCAGACGGCTCATTCTCTCCCTGTACATTAAATCATTTAATTATTCATGACATCCAAATGCTACACTAACCCACAGCCTGCTTGTACTCACGTGCAACTTTTGTTAATATTATACACAGCCGACTGAGGTTTCAGTGAACCCGAATAAATGCGAATGAAAACTAATGGTCCACGACACTTATCGTGGAGAACTTTAAATGCCAGGGCACAGAGGTCATCATTGTTGTACCACTCTCTGCAAAACAGAAGTCACAACAAAAAGCACACTTGTAGGACTAATCCACCTCAAACCCACACTTAAGAACCTGTTTATTTCTAATTGCAATATTAGCAGAGACATCTTATTTATACGCATGTACCAAATATGCTAACTTAAGCTTTTCCAGTTCTAGTAAAATATGGTAGAGGTCATGTGACTCAACCAATACTAGAGATGATCCCCGGACTTCAACACTCCAACTGTAAAATGTCAGTATTCTCAGACTAGAAGACTGGAACTAATTGCACAGCAATTTGATTACTTGATTATTTTTAGGTCTGCACATCTTTATTGTTATTTAACATCTAAAACCAGTAAGCATTTGTAAAGATATTACTGGTCAATATTATTTTCTCTCTTTATGCTTTTTCTACTTGCTTTTACTTTTCGTTGACCCTCTCTTTCTTACTCCACTTACAGAAACTCATAGGAACGCTCATGAGGTGCAGGCAAATACATAGTAATAGCATCCAGTAATGGCTGCACTCCTTTGTTCTTCAATGCGCTGCCACAGAGCACTGGTACAGCCTTCTGAGCTAGGGTGACTCTGCGTATAGCAGACTGTAGCTGCAAAAAAAAAAAAAGAAAGAAAAAAAGAAAAAAAAAAAAAAAGCTTTCTGTTGAGTTGTTAACAGCACTTTAACCTTAGCATTCCAGCTACCAGATACTACTATCAGATTTTGCTCAAATACCGAGGAAATGACAAACTCTTTTATAGATTTTTTTCATTTACAGAAAAAAAAAATTAACAAAGAATGTTTACTACTGGTAAACAGTGCCTTTTTCACTTCATTAAGCATGACAGTAAGACTATTAGTGTGTAAAAAATGCCCAAGGACAATCTAACAGACTTCAAATATTGTACTAAAGTACCACTTTGACATGTAAGTTATTACCACATAATCAGGCAGGCTTTGCAGTTAGCAGTAGGTGTTCATAAAGTGATTCCAGAAACTGGGAATAAGCAGGTTATAGCAAGTAATGCACACAACACAGAGTAAAAAAGATGACTGGAGCTACCATGTTTGTCTTGGGCAGCAGTGTTTGCACAGACAGTACACTGTGCTGTTGCAGGGCAGTGCCACCTGCAAGCACACGGGTGGCTGATGGACAGCCAAGCTACTTGTTAGAACTACTGTCAGTAACTACTCTTGCATGCACAGTGCTGCCCAACACCTCCCATTGGCTGGAAGTAGCCTGCAGAGGCCCAGTTCTCAAGTCCAATAAGGATTAGTTGCTTCATTAAATTACTCAGAAGGATCCTGTTTCAAGATTTTAAATAACGGTGATTTTTGCTTATGTCTTTTCATTTGAAGATGTTACTTTCACACTGATTATAAGCTTTGCCAGCTTCTACTCCTCCATTTGAAAGTACCTATGCTCTGTTGTTTACTTAGTAGAGTCATTATTTGGCGTTGCATTTACAAGTTCTCATCTTTCCTGTGTAACAACCTTACTGGGAAAGCCCATTTATTCCAGCACAAGCTTGACAGGCATAAATATGTTACTTATAGACAGGAATAATTAATTCACTCACTTCTACCAACTAAAAAAATATTTTAGCAAGGCTATCATTTTCCAGTCAGAGCATGCAAGACTGTGCTACTAAATTCAAACTACAAAAAAATCACTCCTTTTTATTATGAAAGTTTTGCCTCACCAGTTTCAACATGTAATGTCTCAAGAGCCAACCAAGTCCTAGCAACTGAAATGCTACTTTTGTTAGTGAGACTCTGTAGCTTAGACATATCAAGCTGATTCTATCTGGAGATTTCACTCATGTTTCTCTAAACTTTTTTGCAGCAGCCTGTCAATAAAGATCACCCATAAAGGTTGAACTGTTACAGCTGTGCCCTGCATGTTGGAGAATTACCATTAGTATATTATTGCATATAATTCATATTAAGCTTGAATGTATTTTGTCCTAAGTTCACAATACCATCAAATCACTACAAAAGTTGGTGAATTTTTGTTCATCAAAAAATGCACAACTGTAAAACCGTATCTGCACATGCCAAAGGCAAAGTATTCCCAACCTTCAAAATGAATGATAGTGAAAATTTATTTATAAATAACAAAAGGTAAAAATTACCTTGTTGGATGGTATTAGGTCAAAATTTTCACTGTGTTCTTCTAGAATCAGTTCAGCAAATTCATCATCCAGATCTGCAACCTTCAATAGAATAGTTCTGCCTTATTATTTGGTAAATAGTAGTTTCCACATAGGTCACAAATCTTAGATAGTTAGAAAATACAGCAAAATAGAGAAGGAATTAAGCTTTTAAAGATATCAGAGATCATAAACTTAAGCAATACAGAAGATACATTTCACATCTCCTATCTCAACTCAGTTATTATAAATTTTTTTTTTCAGATTTATGAATATCACTTAAATTTCATATTAAAAAATAAATCGTTCACTTGTATTACAGAATGTTACTTATAAGCAAAACTGTTTCATCCCTCTCTCAGAAATCTCAAATATTGCAAGAGCTAAGCAAAGCATGTTGAATTATTTTTTAAAATGCAATATTTTAATTATATTCTACTTGATAGCATAAGCTAGATAGGACAAGCTTTTGCAGTCCTTCCCAGTGTTTAAGGCTTTTATACTGCTTCTGCAGAATTAATCTCCTCTGAAGAAAAAAAGCAAGAGCCTTTACAGAACCAGTTTTACAGAGAAAATTATACAAATAATAGTTTCAAGAAAGCACAAGGGAAAAAAAAAGTCAACATCTTAAAGCTACTGTTGGGCATGACATCAGCAGGAAAAAGAATGTTGGGATGTGTCCCCAAAAATGAAAAAGCCTGCAGTTGTATTGTGACAGCCATGGAGGGCACAACAATATACTTTGAGCTGTAAAAAAGCTGAAATCTGAACTAAGCAGAAAGTGACCTTTGTGAGCCAGTGGATGCTATAAAAAAGGAAAAAACAACAGATTAGCCTTCAGGGTATTTTGACCTTCTTCATGTCAGAAGCTTGTAGGCCTAAGAGATCATCTGTGTTTTCAAACTGTTCTGATTAGCTTATTAATTAAATAAACTTCAAACCTTGACTCACATATACCGTTACTCCACTGCACATCACTAAGGTACTATGGTCCCTTCAGTAGCTACGACAGGAATTGACCAAATATTGAAAGAAATCATTGATAAGCAATTAAAAATCTAATTAAGCCAATAGATAAAACATGAGAGAGAGAAAAGAAATCTTATGTTTATTTGGTTAAATGAAAGCCAAGTTTACCGGAGATGACCAGTAGTCAAATTACTAAATTTTACATTTTAAATTTATGTTAAAAAGAACATTATTAAAGAAGAACAAAAAATATTTTAGGAACAGGAGGTTATCTGAATTATCACACTACTGGGCCACACCATCCTGCTTCAGGAAGGGCCCAGAAGCTAAAGAAAAAAAATACAGTAAAAAAAAGATTAAAAAAACACTGTTCTTATCCTGATTTCTATCTGAGATTTCTTAAGAGGAGAGGCTGAGCAATAACATTCCCATTTAAAACCTGAATATTCTGAAAATGAAGTGTATTTTACTGAACTCAGACCACATCAAAATGGATCACTCAGACTGATGCTTCACATGGAACAGAAAGCCCAGCATCATCTATCATATCTAGCAATATGTGATCTAAATTCTCGTGGAAGGGAGTTCTCATAGCAAAATGGATCAAAACCTCTGACAAACATAACTGTTAACTTCTTGTATTTTTGCATATAAAGCATTACTTTTGGATTTAACTGCTACTACATTTCTAAGGCTGTATAAAAGCAATTAAAGTTCTAGGCTGCAGAAAAGCAAACAGGTTACAAAATCACCTTTTTAACTTGGAGATAAGATGTGCTCGGAGTCTCTCAAGTACAACCAGCTCTTACCATTGTGTTTACACAGAACAATGCCGGTTAAGTATTAGTTCAAAGAAAAACAGTCTGGAAATAAACTATTTCAAAGGATCTGCATAGCTCACAGACACTCTTTCACTTCATTATTCTTCCACGCTTCTAAACTGTCTCAACTCTGCAAAACCTGTTAGATGCTAGGATCAGGCAAATCATGCTTCTATTACAATTTCTTCTCATCTCTCCAATGGACTTTATGGATGGATCTGCTCTTTATGATGAGATCCAGTTTCCTCTAGCATAGCATTTAACGTCACTTGGAACAGACCCTGACATCCCATCCAGTTTCTAGCTGTCATTCATACCAGAAGGGTATGAATAAGCTGCAGGTTCTGGGTTTGAGCCCAATATGAATGTTCCAAGTATCTTTTGGGATCTAAGATGGCAAAAGATGCCATGTTAACCAACTCGATACTAAATTTAGGGTCTATTTTTTATGAGCTCACTATTTATGAAATAGGGAGTATTTGCCATTTTGCACAAGTAACATGCAGCCACAGAGCCCAGCTCTGTGTCTATATTAAGCATGTTCTGCCATCATATGTCACAGTATGCACTAAAAGTCTTTTATCAAAGAAAAGCAAACAAAGAAAATTTGAAATCAGTTCATCAGGGACAAATGCAGTACCTCGCACCTGTGACAAGACAAATCCATGTACTAATACAGAATGGGGATCAAATACCTAGGAAGTCTAAAGGAGCTAAAGACAACTTCAGGTCCTGCTTGACCAGTGAGAATAAATCAGCAACACACCCTTTGACAAATGCTAACTGCGTAACAGGCTACATCAGCAAGAGTACTGAGCAGATAAAGGCAAGCAGTTAACACTGGCTACTCACCCTCTACTTGTGAAGCTACATCTTAGACACTGTGGTTTTAGATTTTCCAGCACAAAAGAAATAGACAAACAGTGGGAAGTCCAGCTGAAAACCACAAGGTGGTATGTCAGAACATAGTGGAAGGCCCAGAGAGATGAGTATGTCTAACTTGGGAAAAAGAAGGATGTATATGTTGCCTCCTACTACCCACAATCTGAAATGACTGTGGGACTGTTTCAGGGAAAACAAAGCCAGATTCTTTACAGAGAGAGATGCACAAGAAAAGGAAAAGAACTGCTGCCATAACAACTCAGAAAATTTCCATACAGACAAAAAGAAACAATGTGTCTGCAAAAACGATCAAACACTGCAATGTTGCCTAGATTCAATTTCCATGCTTAGAAACCTGAAAGCACCGGTGAACAAGGGCCAGAGCAACCTGATTTAAAGATGAACTTAGCCCTGTTTTTAGCAAATCACTGCACTAGATGCCTTCAGAGGTCCCTTTGTTCTAAATAACTGTTTTAAATGTATTATGCATTTACTTTAGAACTTTACTTGTTCTATTAAGGTATTTCTAGCATCCTGGACTTCTTGGAACAGGCTGGGATCATCCGCCTCTAGCAGTGGCTTTTGCTCAAAAAATTTTCCATCATCCAAATCAGATGTAGGTTTCCAAATCATTTGCTCCTTAGTCACAACATCAACCAGTCCTCTGAAGGTTTTGGCTTCCCCAATAGGCAACTGCAAGTAGAACAGAAATTTTAGAGAGTTAAAAAAAATTAATAAAGGTGTTCAATTAAAAAAAAAAAAGCAGGTAAATTTCTAAGCTTACCTGTAAAAGCAAAGGTTTTGTCTTCAACTTTTGTTTGATACTCTCAACAGCATATGTAAAACTATATTAAAACAACAGATATTGTTACAATAAATTTAATAATATAGTAAAAAAAGTTTACTTTTATTTGTTGTAAAAAGTACTTCCACAATTACAGAACATGTGTAACCAAACAATTAAAGATGCGTACAGTACATATTAACATAAATCACTAGTTCTGTGCTCAACTTCAACTTGACCAGAAACATTCTTTTATGAGGTTTTTAACAGTGATTAAAAGAACTGTATGAATACCTTGCCCTGTTTTTGTCCATCTTGTTCAAAAAGCAGATTCGTGGTATCTGATGTTTGTCTGCTTGTCTCCACACTGTCAGAGTTTGGGCCTACACAAAAAGGCAAAATGGTAACATTAATATCGACAGAGGAACTATATATACATTTCCTAAGATGAGAGGTCAAGCATCTTTCCTTCATCTTATATTCCTGCTGCTAAGAGATTGAGCTCAGAGTAGAGAGGGGAACTATGCTGAATGCGTTGCGTCAAGCCCTTATCTAGCCACACCGAGGAGCTCCACAAACAGCTCTGTCACAGCTCTTCCTTCATCTGTTGTCTCTTGTCCACTAAGGGCATAGAGCAAAGAGAACATGGAGAGAAGGTAAGCACCACATGGGATCTACAGTGAAGTTATTCAGTGGAGTGTGGTAACCTACACTTAAGGCTTAAGATATTGCCAAAACACTTATACATGTACTTCTGATGTTACACAGAGAACACAAAAAATTAGTGTGGTTAAGCTAATTATTTACATGCTGCTGTGCCATTTGTGAGGCTCATTTTCCACTGAAAGTTAAAACAGGTATGCATCAAAGTGCATATTTAGAAATCAGTGCAGATTCAGAAAAAGTCCGCTATCAGCACATGGAAATAATATATTTCCTACACATTTTCCGAAAAAAACAGAACAAAACAAAACACAAGCAGCTCTAATTTTTTGTTGTTGATGGCTGTGGAGGGTTTCAGGCTCGTATACAACACTAAGTAAATGCTTTCCAGTAGTATGTTAAAAACGTGACTAATACTGACCAAGAGTTCCCTCATCCTTTACCTAGGGAAAAGATACGCACTCAATTCAGTGTTCCACATGACATGTAACTTTTCAATGGAATTGAAGCATCAAATCAAAGTCAAACACCAGCCTGGCTACACGTATTCTGCATTATGCCCCAATGAATTTATTAAACAGGGCACAGTTGGGAAGCAGAAAATGAGATGTGAAGGGATGTCCTTTTCTATCCACAGCTGGAGCTAACCAGAAGCCTTCATATCAATCTGCATTTGTTAAAAAAAGCAAAAAGCAAAACAAAACAGTAACCAAAGCAACAATAAACTTTAGAGAGAACCCCGTTTATTTCTCCCTCATTACCATAGGAATTCCTATACACTTAAGGTAATCATTTCAGCTTCTTTTAAGTAGTTTGGAAATAAAAAAAGTTACCAATCATTTTTACCTCAACACCAGCTGAAGCATCAAACACTGCTACTGCTCCATCCAGGACTCTCAAGCAACGTTCAACTTCCAATGTGAAATCCACATGACCTAAAAAACAATTGAAACAACTCAAATTCATAACCTGAATTATCACTATCATAACTCAAACAGACAACATCAACAGATCATTACAACTTTTTTCTTTAATGTTTAAAAACACATCATAATTATCGTCTTACCTTTCAGAGAACTACACCCTCAAATCCTTGAAACACACAGGCTGTTCCTGAGCTTACCTTAAACAAGTCAGACTAGGCTGCAGAAAACACTAACTAGTCAAAGGTCAACAGACCTCAGTGCAGGCTTATTTACTGCAGCAACTCAGCCAGCCAAATATCACACTATATTCAGCACCTAAGTTCAGCAATGCTTCACCTCATCTACTCTTTCACATTATTACAGGAGTACCACTAAAGCACAGTACCTGGGGTGTCAATCAGATTGATTCTGTAGTCCTTCCAGTCAAAAGTAACAGCAGCAGATTGAATGGTAATACCACGTTCTCTTTCTTGTACCATAAAATCTGTAACTGTGTCTCCATCATCGACATCTGTGAGCAGGAAACAGGATTACAGGTAGGTACATAAATAATTCAAAGACTGAAGCTGTCTTGAAATAAAGACAGTGAGAGACATTTGGAAATACTCCCCCTTTCGTAAACAATCAAGTTATGAAAACTACTCTAAGTCATGGAATTATAACATCGGCCCATACACCCAGGTTGCCAATGTAAGGAACAAATCGTTTGTAAGTTGAAAACAAGCAATTCCATCCTTTTTTTTTTTTCATTTTTAATCAAAGAACGACACTATGTAGAAACTTAAAAGTTAAGCAGCACTTTGAGAAACTTAAAAAATTACAGCAAGGTCCAAAATCATGAATAAATGACACTTTTGAAACGACAGGCTGCACTCTTTTTATACAACCTGACATTTTAGAATTTAATAGTTGAAACTCAAAGTTAGACCAGTTTAAAAGCTAAGAATTTTTATTATTTTTATTTTTAATAAAAAGAGAGAAAGTCCCATATTTTCAAACAAGCATACCACCAAGTTCAATCACTCCCCAAGGCTCACACCTTCTAACATTCTCCTGTATAGCAGAGAAAACACCACTAAATTTAAAAGGTCAAAGGTACCATAAATGAAGGCTGCTTTGATTTTCTCAGTCTTAAAAGATTTCAGTGAGAGTTGTTGTAAAAAGGAATTCTTCCTGTGGTAGGACTTAAAATACAGATTAGTCTTTGGTAATCTGGTCCCTTGACACATCAAAATGGATCCGGAGGAGCAGCTTTGCCAAAACAATCAATGAACAACACATAAAACAAAACAAACTTCTGAGTAAGTGTTAAACAAATAACAATGTACAAAAAGAAAAAAATGAATCAAGAAGCTCTCAACTGCTTTAGAATTACAAGTGCAACCACATTCAAATACAATAGAAAACACATTACAATTTCATTAAATTGAAGAACAACTTTGAAACAAAAGGCTTCTATGCTAAAAATTGTACCACCAATCTCACTGCATGAGATTGCCACAACTGTCAAATCTCTCATAGCCATGGAAATAAATATACATATATATTGCTAACCTCCAAGTGTTCTTATGTATCCAGAGTAATACAGCATTCTTTCTGTTGTTGTTGTTTTCCCTGCGTCAATATGGGCCATGATACCAATGTTACGGATTCTGCATAAAGCAAAAACAGCCTTTACTGTGGCACATTTTTTCCAGTGACGTTTTTGGCATGAACAATTCACACTCACTAAGCACAGCACACAAGATGAATAGGGTTTTTTCCTGTCGCTTAACTGATACAATATATGTGCTGATTCTGAAGTATGATAGCACTGAAATGGTGAATTTTCTTCAAAATGGCAATACTCAATAGATCTGGAACAGGTTTCCACACTTCACTTCTGTACCTGCTTGGCCTCATTCTGCACTCACACGTCCCCTCTATGGATGGAAACAGCCCCATCACCTTCTTGTATGTTCCAACCCCTAAATCCTGGTGACTAAAACAATCCATTGCACGTATCACAGAATCACAGGATCAAAGAGGTTGTAAGGAATTTCTGGAGATCATACTGCCCAGGCCCTTGCTAAAGCAGGTTCCCTACCCCTAAAGCAGGGGTAGGTTGCACAAGAAAGTGTCCAGGTGGGTTTTGAATATCTGCAGAGAAGGAGACACTGCAGCCTCTCTAGACAACGTGTTCCAGTGCTCTGTCACCATCACAGTAAAGTTTTTCCTCATGTTCGTATGGTACTTACTGTGCTGCAGTATGTGCCTGCTGCCCCTCTGTCCTGTCGCTGGGCACCGCTCAAAAGAGCCTGGCCCCATCCACTGCCCATAAGATATTTGTAAGTGTTGATATTTATGTCTCAAATCTAGCATGCAAGTTCTCATGAAGTTGTATGAGATTTTGTTCAGACAGATGTTTTCTGTTTTCCAAGCAGCTCTTCTCATTGCAGGCTTGTGATCAGCTGCCATCATTATGATTAGCTGAATTAACCCTCAAGACAGAGGCAGTCTTATACAGGAACTGCACCCCTCATGTCATTTCTATGACAGCCCAGCCCCTAATTGCTTTGCCCTCATTAATAAGGCCATCATCTCTACAGCTAAACACAGTGCTGCCCATGGTGGTGGACTGCATGCCAAGAAGCTCCTCCCCCTCATTTACCCATCAGCAATCACTGTGGACCTTGAGCTTCTCTGAGAGATCATTTTTCATTTCAACACAATCAAAAGACTCACATTTTTTTCAGTTCAAGATCTCTCTGACACACTGAAACGTCAGAAAGTTGAAAACAATGAAGTATGAACTTTAATTTAAAACCTGTATTTAAGTAACACCAATAGCAACAACCCTTGACACTGTACCACATCAGTTCCTCTCACTATCAGTTACATAGGGAGAATAAGCTACAATGACGTACCTGGATATATGAGGATTAATGACAGAACGCAGAGATTTAACATCTCCTGGAGACAAAGAAAACAAAAAAGATTTGTCAGTCTGATCCCAACAAGAAATTACTGATTTTAACAAAATTAAGTGAATTAAGAAAACTCCTAAAAAGCTTTTCTGAAACAAAGATTCAGAGCCACAACTCTTGAAAACTCCTAATTCTCACCCATCCCAAATTACTAAAGATATGTATTTCAATTTTAAAACATTTCTCACTCTATTTCACACATGGAACTCTTCAGAGCTTTAACTTGGAAACAACAGGAAAAAAACAGCACAAAGAAAAAAACTATCATCAGATCAGTGAAGTCTTACTCCACAGAAGCAGTGACCTAACCAGGCCACAATTCTCTTTGGCCCTAACTCTACAAAGAAAAGAGAATGATGGTCACTTCAGACTTCCTTTTATTCAACCACAGATGTCTCTCTTTGCTTTTGTGCAACAGGCTGGCTATCATCAATTAGCCAATGACCTCTTAATGTTAATTCTTCAGGCAATTGGACGGGGATTACTGCACCCTTCATAGCTACTCTGGCTTTTTATCCACCTTTGTTTTCCCTTTTTCTTACTTCCTAAATCTACTACAAAACTACCAAGATAACAGCAGCAATTCAAACCCATTCTTTCCAGTCCTTGAATCTTTTAATCACTCAGTGCTTCAAATGCCAAATATTACCAATGAAACTCTGAAGGTGTTTTTACTCACTTCTAAGTAACTCCTAGTAATAAGTCATAAATTAAATTCAGAAGAATAAAAATACAATTTAAAGGCATACCTGGTGGAGAGCTGTAGTTCCTTTCACTGCTGTTTTGCTGCATCACACTTAGGACTGTAACTTTTGGCTTCCTGAAATACGTATGCTGGCAATGGAAGGAAATGGAAGGAAATAAGGAAATGGAGAACACACACAACTGTCACAATAATGAATTAATAATCATAACTCATTATTAATTCATAGGCATAGAATCGTAGAATAACAGAATTATAGAATGGCCTGGGTAAAAGGATCATGATGCTCATCTAGTTTCAACCCCCTGCTATGTGCAGGGTCGCCAACCAGCAGACCAGGCTGCCCAGAGCCACATCCAGCCTGGCCTTGAATGCCTCCGGGAATGGGGCATCCACAACCTCCTTGGGCAACCGTAGGCATAATTTTTCCAGTTGTACAAAACGAAATATAAACACAATCTGAATCAACTGATGCTCACTAGGTATTTACATAAACTGAAATTACCACCAGAGTAGAAGTAGTAGCATGATCTGAGCTTAAATAAGAGTGCAACCTCAACAGTATTTGAGAAGCCCAGTAAAAATGCATGATATTATCAAAACAAGTTGTCAGTAGCCATTTTATACGGGCCTAAATACCATATGAATGCAACAGTAGAAAATGTTGTGTATCAGAGGTGTTTAAAAGACTTTAGAAAAAAATAACACAACTTCCACATTCCGACATATGAGAAGCCCAACCTCAACAAGAGTTTATATTGCTTATTTTATCTCGAAAGACCAAAATAAAACAAAATGCAATAAAATGGTTCACTTGGTGTAACTTAGGTGATCTTTTTAAACTCAGGCATTAAGTATTAAAATTTGGGAAGGCGTTTACCTGACTGCACAAAGTTGACAATTTTAATGCGTTCACTGAAAACTTCCTCATGATTCTCCACATTCTGGCTGCTGTCTCTAAAGACGATCCCTGCCAAAAAATAAAATAAGATAAGCACTGCACCGAAGGCCTACTGCTTTCTGGAAGCTGTACTGCCCTTTCTGGGCGCTGTTTTCACACGACCACATCAGGGACTCAACAGCTTTTCACCTCGGATTGCTGTTTCCCTCGTCAGACTGCAGTCGCAGTGCTGCGGGTCCTTCACCACGCGGCACAGCCACACACACTCACGGTTTGTGAGCGCATCTCCCATGGAAAGCCGCAGCCAGCAGAGCAGAACACGCAGCAACGTGTTCCGCACAGAGCGCCGGTCCGGGAAACGCACCCTTTTGCTCTTCAAGGCGGTGAAAAGTACGCTTTTTAAAACAGACAAAATCAGACGCTACATCGCCAAAGTGCCCCAGGACGCACCACCAGCCGCCGCACAGCACAACAGCGCCGAGACGGCCCGGCGGGCACTTCGCCGAACCGGAAGGTCCGCTCCTCATTGCGCTCCCCCGCGGCCACCCCCCCCCTCCTCAGTCCCACCGCCGACCGACAGACACAGGCGGCCGAACAGCCGCTCCGGCCTTTTCTGCCCTTTTAACCCCTTTCTTGCCCCATCGAGCCGGGCCGCAGTTCTATGGCCGAGCAAGGTGTCGCCTGTCCCCAAGGCGGAACCAAAGCGACGCGGGGCGCGTTTCCACCCGGGGCGGCCTGAGGAAGGGACGGCCCTTTTCGCTGCGCAGGGGGGAGCGGTGTGGAGTGAGCGCGACGTGCGGACGCCGCCATGGTGAGAGAGGAGAGGGGCCGGGGCCGGGGACCGGGGACCGGGGACCGGGGACGGGGACCGGGGACGGGGACCGGGGACTGGGGACCGGGGACCGGGGACGGATGCTGGGGACGGAGGCGGAGGCTGGCGACGGAGGCGGCCCGCTGCCCCGTGAGGATGGTGTGCCCCCCGGTCTCGTCCCGGCGGCGTGAGGCACTAAACTCGCTTCCTGTGCCCACAGCCGCAGAACGAGCACATCGAGTTGCACCGCAAGCGGTACGGCTACCGGCTGGACTACCATGAGAGAAAGAGGAAGAAGGAAGGACGCGAGGCTCACGAGCGCTCCAGGAAGGCCAAGAAGATGATCGGGCTGAAGGCCAAACTGTACCACAAGCAGCGGCACGCCGAGAAGATCCAGATGAAGAAGACGTGAGTAGTGCTGTCCTGGCATTGTGCTTCTGCACGGCATCTGCCGGATTGAGACAGCCACAAAGGCCTGGCTGTCAGCTGCGTGGCACCTTGTACTTCTTACATCTTGCTTAATTTTGGGACAGAGTGCTTAAGACGCTTCTGATGTCCTCTCTTCTCAGTGCCTTTATTTATTTATTTATTTGTTACCAATGCAATGAACGACTGTTCCTAAAAGCATTCCTTAATACATGCGTTAATTAGCAGTAGCAATTGCAATAATGTAATCGTGGCAGAATACAAAAACGCTATATTGGCTTGCAGTCTAATGGCGACATGACTATAGAATAGCTTGGCTTTGTCTGTTAGGCCCTTTGCTTTAAGCTAGTTCCTTGGTAAGACTCTTGTATTACAATCTGAATGAACTGACAGGCTTCAGAGGGCTCTAGTCTGCCAGCTGTTAAGAGAAACTGTTGGCTTCCTATGAAAGAGTACTTGGGCACTGTTCCTTAAATATAAATTCTGTACTTACTTTAAAGAGTATTTTGAATAGGCACAGCCTACGCTATTGTATCTCAAAATTTGCTTCTTTTCCGTTCTTAATACTGTGTTGTTGTTGCTGTTTTTTTCTCCTTGAAGAATTAAGATGCATGAGAAGAGAAATACAAAGGAAAAGAATGAGGAAAAAACACCTAAAGGAGCTGTACCAGCATACCTGCTGGACAGAGAGGGCCAGTCCCGAGCTAAGGTTCTCTCTAACATGATCAAACAGAAACGAAAAGAAAAAGCTGTAAGTAGCTGGATTAAAATTCAGATACTTAGTATTTCTTATGGTGATGATCACTGTGTTATTGATGCTTAATTGGCATCCAGCTTACAAGCAAGGTCTGATTATTGATCTTGTACGAAAGCTAAAACTTTGAATAGCATAGGTGCCTTGAGCAAAGTAAGCGTATGCAAAGTCTTGATTTCCATCAACTTAAATGCTAATTAAAATAAGTAGCTATTGTAAGTAGCTATTAGTTGCATAAAACACATGGTTTACAACTACTCTGATCAGTTGAATTTTATTTTATTTTTTGATAATCCTGTTTCATTTAGAAATGGCACATACCTAATGACAGTTGTGTTTCCTATAGGGGAAGTGGGAAGTTCCTTTGCCGAAGGTCCGTGCACAGGGAGAAACAGAAGTTTTAAAGGTGATTCGTACAGGAAAGAGAAAGAAGAAGGCCTGGAAGAGAATGGTTACAAAAGTTTGTTTTGTTGGAGATGGCTTTACTAGGAAACCTCCCAAGTATGAACGATTCATTCGACCAATGGTAATGTTCTTGAAACTTTCAAATATTTAGGTAGTAATTATTTTAACTGTTTTGGGTTTGGCAAAGAATCACACAGAATGGCTTTGGATGGAAGGGACCTTAAAGACCATCTAGAAAGCTAGACGAAGTAGAATGAAATTTCATCTAGGAACTTCCTTCTATGATAATGCACTTGATTACTACTGATTTAGAATATTCGTATTACTTTCCTTTCTGAAATCTGAACTTAGACGAGCTGGAGGTACCCCTGCAGTCACTGTCTGCATTGGAATATTTATGTCCTGACTCCCATAACTGCGATGACATCAATAAGTTAAAGCCATGAGTTCTCAAATTAGCATGGGAAGATCTTCAGCAGAAGCACTTCAAAAGCTTCTTTTTTTTCAAGCTACTAGGCTTCTGTCAGCTGCAGGGGCTAACTCTGTTGTCATACTCAAGTACTCCTTCCTTCTGATTTGTTAGCTAAGCTGAATACACAGTGGGGACAGTATGCAGAGAAGCTGTTGTATCTGCCTGGCCTTTTCTTACACAAATACAAGTAACAGTGTGCAGGCCTTAGCAGTCTAGCAGCAAAGAAGAAAAATCAGATTCATTATGACAGTGTAGTTTATTTATATAAATACTGGGTAGAAGCCTTGGATAGATTTTATTGACACACAAAGTGATATTGTATTTAGTGATAAAGCCCCCATTACAATGTACAGGTACCTAGACAGAAAGAGGTGTAATAGATGAGTGTTTAGTAGTTCACAATCCATGAAAAGCATTTTCAGGTTTACAAGTATAAAGGAAAAAAATTAAGTCTAAAAACTGCTAATGCTTTACAATAAACACCTCACTTCTTCATGAAATACACTTTAGTCGTGGAAGCAATTATTCTTCTTTTACTGCTGTTAAAAAAACTGCATTCTGAAACTAGCCATTTAAAAAAAAAAGTACCTAACTTTGTCATTAATCAAGTTCTTAACAAGCCTCCTATAGTAAGCAAATTACTTTCTGTGTTCTGGCTTGTTTCATTCTTCTCGGTTTCATAAAATGCATAAATCTGAGGACGTAATGCTGGAAGTGTTAAATTAGCTGTGAGGACTTGAAGTATATACTAATGTTTTCTAACACCTTGTGCTACAGGGCTTACGTTTCAAGAAGGCACATGTGACACATCCTGAACTTAAAGCTACTTTTTGCCTGCCTATCCTTGGTGTAAAAAAGAATCCTTCTTCTCCTTTGTATACAAGTTTGGGTGTAATTACCAAAGGTACTGTCATTGAAGTGAATGTGAGCGAACTGGGCCTCGTGACACAAGGGGGCAAAGTTATTTGGGGTAAGTACTTAATCAGTAGCAGCACTTCAGAATGAGCTTTAAGTCTTTATTGCCTGAGTGTATTGTGAAGCCCATGTCTTGTAAACTGTCGTAATTTATCCATGTTGAGTTTTGGTTTTAGCAGAAGCAACTTCATGACAGCTTTGAAAAGTTTTAATCTTAGGCTTTCAGTTCACACTTTGAACATCAAATTAAGTGAAGATCAGAAAAAAGGACTTGCAAGACATAAGCAATTATATCAAGCAGTGTTACAAGGCTGTTAAGACTTGTCCATATGAATTATGAATGATTATTCTGTGTTTTCAATGAAAGTCATGCGCACAAAAATCTTCATAGAATCTAACTTCTTTTAACAGTGAGACTGACTTGGACTGTGACAGAACCTATGATTTTTATGAATTCCTCAAGGTTCTGGGTATGTTATAAAGACAGCGTGAACAAGATATTTTGAGAACTGAAGTTTGCAGCTCATCAGAAAGCATACTTAGATTCGTAGTGCATTCAATTTTGAAACAGGAATTTCTTCCACTTCCAAGGGGTCTTGTGGATTAAATTTTCAAAATGGAAGAATTGTAATTTACTTTATAAATTTTAATTTCCTTTTCTCTTTAGGAAAATATGCACAAGTAACAAACAATCCAGAAAATGATGGCTGTATTAATGCAGTTCTGCTTGTCTAAATTGTTTGATACTACACATTGGACACTGCCTTCTACGAAATCAGTGGAGTTTCAATAATTTTGGAAGATCTCTGGAACCTTCAACTAATCATGCTGACCCCTTAAGTGTGCCAGAAAAGACTGTTCAGATTTTTGTATTTAAAACCATTGTCCAAATAAAGAGATTCAATTTTTTTGTTTTGTTACTATGTTATGGATTTGATTTTAACCTTCATGATTCTAGAGCAACAGTCAAGCAGCTTAGATTATTTTCTATAAATATTTAGCTCACATCCCTAGTGACAGGAAGTACAGCCATTATCTCCTATGATGATTTACTGTAAAGCTGAAGTCATGGAGATACATAAGAACTTGCATCCTGCTGCTGGGGATGCAGTAGAGGTGGAAGAATGCAGTCTTGCTGCAGACTGGAATTAGAAATTTAACTCTTGAGTTGGTGTTTGCCCTGGAAAAGGATGGGTTTGGATCACAGGTGCTATGTGAGTGTGCAGGAAGGGAAGCATATTAGAACCAAAGAATGGCTTGGGATTATTGGGTTGCAACCCCCCCTGCCACTAGATCAGGTACTAGATTAGGTTGCCCAACACCCCATGCAACCCAGTTTTGGAACACCTCTAGGGGTGGGGTATTCACAGCTTCTCTGGGCAGCCTGTAGCAGTGCCTCACCACCCTCTCAGTGAAAGACTTCCCCCTGACATCTAATCTAAATCTTCCCTCCTTTAGTTTAAAACCATTCCCCCTTGTCCTATCACTATCAGCCTGTGTAGAAAGTAGATTTCCCTCCTGTTTGTAATATTCTTTTAAATATCAGAAGGCAGTAATGTGAGAGTGGCATAACAGTATTGATATTACAATTCACCATAGCAATCTTGAATGCTTTTAAAAAACATTAAAGTGAAACTGAAGTCGTAAGCATCAGCTGGTAGTGTATATTTAGCTTCCATCTTCAAAGTACAGGGAACAAAAACTGCTTTTACACTGACTTCTTCCAGTCAATAATTTTGTGGTAAATAAACTAGGCACATCTATCACTACAAACACACACTGATATGCACACCATTTATTCCTATTTTTACACAGTACTTCAGTTCAAGCAGAGGAGCTTTTAAGCACAAATTTGAAGTAAAATCCTTAACTTTTTCCAGTTTATGAGAACCTCTTATTCCCCAACGTTGTAAGAGGGAACTTTCAAACAAAGCTCAAGGTTCTTCAGAAGCCAAGTAGTGAAGATAGTCTGGGGGGTTGTTTTTAAACACGAAGGAGGCAGCTACCTGCACCTGTCATGCCTGCAACAAGCTACGGGAATAGGCAGTCTGAGTATCAGATGACAGCAGATAAAATTTGAAAGGACCTGCTGAAACTGTCTAAGCCTCCTACTTAAAGCAGAGTCAACTATAGTGGTCTGAAGACTGTGTACAGGCAGGTTTTAACTATCTCTAGGGATGATGATTTACGATGGGCAATGTGGTCCAGTGTTCGACCACCCTGACTGTTTATAAGTTAGGAAGCTTAATGGAATTTTCTTCACTCCAGTTTGTAATGAATGAGAATGCTTCTCATTCTGTGATTTTGATTCTGTGATTCTGTTACTGAGCTCCACTAAGAATCTGGTTCCATCTTTATACCCTCAGAGCAGGTATTTGTGCAGAAGGGAAAGATGTCTGCTCCCCCAGCCTCAGACCTTTTAATTAAACTCTAACAATCTCAGCCTCGTGCACAAGTGATGCTCCTATCATCTTCATGACCATAACAGCATTTCCAGATCAGGAACTCTAGCCAGGAGCATCCTGCTTCTGCACGTTCCATGATTTCTCTTAGACCATCTGACAGAAGCAGTACTTTAACTGTTTCCCCTTCTTACAGGCTACTTTGTTAGTTTACCAGTTTGCCCTAGACTGGACTCTATACTGTAACTGACTATGGTTCTTGTTTATGTCTGCAATGGTAAGTGATTCAAAACTACAAGCAGGTCACAAGCTAGTAAGTAATTTGCTTGGGGAGAGGGCATTTTGTCAGAATGTTACATTACCTTTTAATGCATTTTAATAACATAAACTCAGCTGCCTCAAGAGCACTACTACATTTTGCGTTGTAAATACATGACTTGTTGGCTGAGTAATACAATTATTGCAAATAAAATTACATTTTAAACACTATACAGAGAGTTGATAAGTTCATAGCAATGCAGGATGATCGGAACTGCAAAATGCATACAGTAAACATCTCAATAAGCTGTAGAAGAGGCTGCTTCTAAGATGCATAAGTTAAGTAAATACAGCATTTTTTTTTTTTTTTTTAAGTACAGAAATTCTTTTTCAGTGAATATACTTACACCATTTAAAGCTCTTCGGTAGCAGACAGATTGCAAGATAATAGATTGCAAAATAACACCAAATGTAACTACACTGTTTTGTTCTAGTGAATTAAACTACTTTAAAAGATGCCTCCTGCATAGCAGAAAGGAATCAAATACTTAAAAATAAATCACAAAATAAGTTTAATTACCTTTTCAAAACATTTCAAAAGCAGTCAAGACAATACAAAGAAAGGAAAATTCAGAACACACTAACTAGCTCTAAGTACAGTACTCTAGATCAGCATCACATCTTTCATAGGATTTATAAATACTAGTTTAAAAAACATCTAACACCACATTCATGAAAATAAATATAGAAGTATATCCCCTTGGTAATATCTTTTAATAGTCACTCGAGGAGAGGATGAAACTTAGGCCTATTTATTGCTGTTTTCATCCTAGTAGTGTTGATAAGTTCTAAATGATCGATTTGATTACTGACACCCACAAATGAAATGGAAAAGAAGTACACCAACAAACAAAGTATGACTTATTTAAAACAAATTTAAACCAAATTGGAATAAATACATATTTTTATGTAAAGGGCTATGGAACATGAGAATGGCAAACAAGAATTCTGCATGAAATGAAACCAAAAGAAACTGTGAGAAACAAAGCAAGTTCTATTGAAAATTAAGCAGCAGTACAAGAGAAACATTTTAACAAGCGATGCATTCAAACACAAAACTATTTACTATTTAAGTGCAAAGTTGAAATCACAAGTAAAGATTCTTTAAACTCCATTCCCAGGCTAAATAAAGCTCAAAAATAATACTGCTCGCTTTCACCATACACACAATTCTACAACATACCGTAACAGTATCTGGTACAAACAAATGAACTTGATGTTTTAATCACTGGTTGCTGGTGTGTTAAGATCTTAAATTCTTTAGCAATTCAATGGTAGTAAGCCAGACAGTGAACCGACCAAAGAAAAACTGTCCAGGCATAAAACAGTTTTTCCCAAGGTAAAACATTTCAGTCAATACAGTTGTCAGATAAGTTTCCTTGCTTCAATGCAATGGAAGGTACAGATTATTAAACTACTGTTCCAACTGGACAGTCATCGCAACAATACAAACTATTATATTTAAATCAGTAGTTTGATTTGGCTACTCAATATTTACTGCAAGACAACTGATGCCCAAGAAATTATTAGAGAAACAAACTCCATTCTAGCTCGAAGTACTGCTGTGATCACAGTTAAGAACTATTTCTAGGTTTCAAGACCATACTGCTTATTAGAACTGCTAATTGCACCACAACTGCCCACAGTAGGTAGATAACAATCTGGCCCATTAGCTACTATCTCAGGTACCCCAAATAAATAGAGCTAGCTACCCAAGAGTACACCTAAAGATGTGAATTTTAGCTCAGTATTTCAAAACTTTTTGGAATTTGATCAGATACCTGACTTTTTTTTTTTTATACAGAAACCAAGACTGACCTCATTTAATAATTCTGTTGTAGTTTTTCCTGCATTCAATACATAGATGTCCTAAGAATAAGATACTAATTGAAACTAGTTCCAAATTAGCCATGAAAAGAAATATTAAAAGTTAAATAGCCTTCCCACAGAGGGTTTTCCAACCTTACAGGGAAAACCAAGTGACAAACGTATGCATCAAAAAAAAAAGTCCATCTAGAGAAAACAAGTGGCTCTCAGTTGTTTGTGAACAACAGAATTCTTGAATGTGAACACATTTGTATCAATTGAAGTATTTAACAGATTAGTGTATAGTAAAGTTGCTCTAACAAATGCAGAATGAATGACTAAAAACTGCATACAATCAGCATTTTTTAAACTATCAGTTTTCATCCTTAGCAATGTAACAGATGTGTGCTTTTTTTTTTTTCTTAGAGTAACTTAACATTATAAGACAAATCATACTATCGGTAACAAGTTTTGTTCCATGTGCCTTATAGAAAGTGTTTAATTAGTTCAAGAAATTCTTAAGGTTCACTTGAATGTGTTTACAAACAACCATAAAAGATCTTGAACATTTGTCAGTTGCGGGGTTCATAAGTAGTAACTGCACACTGACAGGGAGTTACAACTATGCTCAACATCCAACAAACTCAGTTATCTCATCCACTCTAAGGTTATGTAATACATGTGTCTAATAAAAACGAAAGCAACACCTCCCACATAAGCTTTTTTTTTTTTTAAACAGAGTAAAAATAGGATTGTACTTCAACAGGTGAAATAAATAGTAAGAACACATCTTAGCTAAAATATTTTATAAGTACGCTTAAACTATAGGCATAAAATAGATTTCTTACTTTAGCTTCATGGAGAGATAATAACTAACACAGCATTGCAACTATTCAAGTGAACCTTAACAGCAATTTTCAGAAGCCCAGCACTTCCAAGACACAGTAGGAGACTAGTTTTTTTAATCTAAGATTAAATAGCAGGGTGAATAGCTGTGTGATTTCCTGTTACTAAAACCACTGTTCTTTCTTATTCCTGACTTTTCAGCTCTTTACAAGAGGAACTTCACTTACTGAATAAATGTATTGCAAATTAAGGAGTAACTCAATGTAAACCTGACAAATTGTATTAAATATATACTTTGCTAGAAAAATTGCTGAAAGTAAATATGCATAATAGCCTGTTTGTATTTCTGCTTGTATATAGCAAGGTTTAGTTCCTGTTTTTACTAAGATCTATGAACTGGGAATCAGTCCAGAAATTACACTCAATTTACAAAAAGGAAGTGTGAATCACAAATATTTGCAACAATCTCCTGATAACACCTAAAGGCGTAGAAGTTTGGGGAAAAAAAGCATTCATTGAAACATCCACTAATATTTTGACACTAATAAATGTCACAATCACCTGAAATTTCAGAGTTCACAGGAGTCACACACCTGGCAGTTACAACATTTTAACAGCATCAGCTAATTATCTGGAAAACACAAAGCACCACTTCCAATTAGACCAATATTAGATCAAAAACTGTCTTGTCCCATAACATAACAAGTAAGCAAGTATCCATTCTGCACATGCAAGTAGTTAGAAAGGCTGTTCAAACAATTCTGTAAGTGTACCGGAGTCCTCACTCCATTCTGGAGAAACTCACATCTTAACAAGACATTCACTTCGGAATCTACAGATACAGTTTACTGTGTACACAACTCTAAACCTTCCCACATAAAGAACTTCATTTTAGGTGTGTGCCATGGTAGATGCTGTGCTGATTTTGTTACTAGTAACTCAGCTGTTTCAAGTGATTAGCAAATCAAATTTGCTAGTTTGGGAGTCGGAAGCAGAGCCATTCTCTCCAGTTTGACTCTAATAAAAGATAGATGCTACGTTGTTGTTTTGATCTGCAGAGTTATCACTTCTTGTATATTTTGAGACCTAAAATTACAATCTAACATTCTTTTAATCTTATCCAAAAAATCCTGTGGGGAGTTAACAAGAAAAGAGGAGGGATGTTTCTTGTTCTCTACTGTGGAGAGATACAGAACACTCAAATATTTTAAATTCTTTTAAAATAATTTGTGATGAATGGCCTCATGAAATTCTATGAAAATTTTAGTAACTCTATTAAGGCCAGAATTTCACATTTCATTTTTCCTTCCTGACACCTGAAATATGCAAACTGTTCTTTCGCTACCACAACTTTATTTAGCATGTATGCTTTATAAAAGAAGGAGACTGGCTGTTTACTTTCATATTCTGAAGATCAATGTCTACTGGTTAAAAATTTAAGAAATCTTGAGCAAAGGTGATGAATCTCAAAAGGAAGTCCAACCTGGTATTTATTTTGAATGTCTGAGTCCTCTACGTTTTAGTCGCACCCTAGTGTTTTACACAAAATAATAAGTTTTTTTGTACAAATAGATGAACTAACAATTTATTTTAAGCTGGCTTTCCTTTTTTCTTGGGTGGACCTTTGTAACCTTTGGCCTTCCTTCGCAAGTTTCTCCGATCCACAATGGGCACTTCAATTTCTGCTTCCTCAGAGCTGCTGTCAGCTGCCCGCTCTGCTGTCTGCGTGTACTGCTCTGCCTGCTCAGCAGATTCCTCCAAGTGCTCTTCTGTTTGGTTCTTCTGTCCTTCCTGTCCAGAAGGCTGCTGAAAAGAAACGCCCTCCAGTTCAACCACTAGCAAAGAGCTCTGACCCAAAGCAACAGAAGCCTCTTGTGAGTTCTGCTCTGCTTCCTCATTTTGATCTTCCATTGAGGAAGCTGGTTTGTGTGCAACATTTTCAGAAACAGCTTCAAGTGATTCACTCTTGATAGAGTTTGGTAGCCCATTGTTTGAGACTTCTTCCTTTGATGTTAAAGCAATTACATTTTCAGTGGATGATTTTTTTCCTTCAGATTCTTGCTTTTCTTCCTCAGTGCCCTTCTTCTCCACCAATGCACTTTCTTCAGTCAGTCCTTCTGAATCTTTTGCATTTAAAACCTGAGAGTGTGCCAAAACAAAAGGGATAATTAAAGATAGAAGAGGATGAACAACTTTTAACCTTAGTTAGCAACTACAGAGGATATTTTGGCATTCAACATTCTCATTAATGCATATACAGTCAACTAACCAACCCTTTCATCCTCATTGCACAAAACTATTTTGTGAACTGAATTTGATATTCAGAGTTCCCCACTATGTTTTCATATTTAAACTATTAAAAAAAAAAATGAGTAGATATATTCTGAAATTATACCCAAGGAAAAATACCAATGTTTCAAAACCACCGATGGTAAAATCTGTGTTACTGAAGAGTATTTTACCAGTAATTAATTGCTTGTACACTCAACCAGTGAAGATGTACTAGATAAAACACAGATGTTGCTTTCAGACATATCCAACAAACAATTCAGAGAGAAAGAGCTGTTTCAGTATTGCCAAGGGATACTGGAGAAAGTTATTTTTTCGCTTTATTTTATCTTGCTGGTATCGCAAATGTATGCCCCACTTCTGCATATCAAAGCAGAAATGGTAGTATATTTTGTCAATGGATTTGCATCATCTGGCCTAATAACTGCATCTCCCAAGAATTTCATACAGTGGTGGGGGCCTCCTCCTAACTGTTACATAATAGAAAGAGGAAACAAAGTATGTACATTCTGAAGGAAAAACAACATTTTGTTTCAATTCTCTCACCTTCTCTGACACAGCGTCTTCTGAAGGTTTTGTTGGAGACTCGAGGATTAATGGCACAAGCAGTGTTACGGGTTCTTCTTGACTCTCAGTTTGCAACTTTGATTCAACACCTAGGACTTCATTTCCAGCTTCCTCTTCAGCCGTAACTAAGGTCTTAGTAGTTTCTTCTGCTACCTCCCCATTAAGAGATTCAGATGGAGTTCCCTAAAAAATTACATTTTTAAGTCAAGATTATGCCAAGTTTTATCCCTAACACTAGCAGTATATGTGTTCTAAATTTGTGTTTTAGATAAGAAAAGCAGCTACCTTCAGGCAGCTTGAAATATGTAGCAAGTCCAGTACATACCAGCTATGCAATTACTAATCCAGTGTATTAGCTTGGAGTTGTTACCTGTCCTAAGTTTCTGACTATAGCATATGTGGTTAACAGCCAAACCAAGTAGCATACTTGCTACAATCATTCCTTGAAATGTAAGATGAACCCAGCACAGTTTATTTTCCACTTTCTCAGAAATCAGTAAGAAAATAAAATTATGGAGGTATCAACAGACACTAAGGATACTCCAAGATCTAAATTTAAGCTTGTATACAGTAACAAGTCTTTGCTTAAATCCAACTTCTATCTATAAAGCCAAGCAAGCCTTACAGTGAGAAGAAAGAGGCAACAGTTGTCAGTGAAGCACATCACCTATTGATTTCTTCAGTTAAACTTTTTCCCTTTTTTCAGAGGTACTGGATCAGACCTTGACCTTACTCCAGTTCTCTGCAATATTTAAGAAGCTCAACTCAATCAAGAATGCTATGTCAATAAACAAGCTAAAAATTTATTTTGCTGAAGAGCCTATGAACTCTACTTCAAAAAAAATCATGAAATACTGTGATTTGGAAGGGACCCACAAAGATCATCAACTCCAGCGCCTGACTCCACATAGGAACATCCAAAAGCCAAATCTTACCTTCAAAAATCACTGTTCAAACATCTCCTGAATTCCATCAGGCTTGGTGTTATGACCACCATCCCAGGGAGCCTGTTCCAATACTCAGCCACACTTTGGTGAAGAACTTTTTCTTAATACCTAAACTGACCCTCCCATGAGGCATTTCCATCAATTCTCTCAGGCCCGGCCACTGTCACCAGAGAGCAGAACTCAGCACTACCCCTCAGCTCCCTTCATGAGGGGCTGAAGCTGCCATGAGGCCTCCACTCAAAATGCTCTTCCCTGGGCTGAACAAACCAAGGGATATCAGCTGCTCCTCATACATCTTGTCCTCTCAACCTTCCACCATCTTCACAGCTCTGACTTAGATTCTCTAATAGTTTTATATTCTTTTTATATTCTGCTCAAAACTGCACTCTGTGCTTGAGGTAGGGACACATCAGCACAGAGCACAGAGACAACACTTTCCCTCAAACAGCTAGCAACGCCATGCCTGATGCATATAAGTTTAAAAGAATTTCCATCATCAGTAATTCTGTACAACCTTTAGCTTCTCAGATATGCTACTCAACAAAGCATCGGTGCAAAAATTGAACAGTCACACAGATCAAGGCAGCAAGGAACATATTTAATGGAAACTGTAGCCATGCTCTGAATACTGTGATTATTAGAAACCATCTTACCTCCTTCTCACTCAGCTTCTCAGATGGTGATGTATGTAGCTCAGTTTCTAGTACACTCTGGTCTTCTGAAGTGATCATTTCCTCACCACTTTCAACATCAACCTCAGGTTCTTCCTCAATAACTTCAAAGCATTTAGATGTGTGAGTGGAAAGTTCTGGCCTGTAGCAGGTATTTATATATACAACCCAGTCAGATTTTATTTTACAGCAATATGCCAGCATAACAAGAGGTCAGAGACAGAGATGTCTCCCAGACTGCACAGCTTTGCAGATACAAATCCACTTATATTACAGCAATAATCCGTGCTGTATGAGGACAGCTATTTTTACACTAATGATGACCAATCTATGATAGAACAAAGTCCACTTGTGAATACAACTTAATGCCTCACTATTTTATTACTGTTATTTCCAGTATCTGTGTCAGAAATTGATGTTTTGGTGCTATAATTCTTCACATGATGTTTCAATTTCTTTCCTCACAACAGGCTTTATTTGCAGTAATTTTAAAATCAAGCAGGCAAAGTAGAAACAAAGCAGAAGAAATTCCAGTTACCACAATGGGAGAAACTACTATAGTTGGTGACTGCCCAAGCAAAAGAATAAAAAGTAATAAAATACCATCTCCTTTACCTGCCTGCTGATGCATGAGGAGCATTTTCCTCATCTCCTTGGGATATTTCAGGTCCAGATTCCTGGCTATTTTTTCCTGTCTTGGGACGTTTTAAATGACTGCTTCGCGTCCGAATGGAAATATGTGTTATGCTCGGGTCTTCAGAAAAATAAACAAATAAACAAGCACAGGCAAACAAATGAAGTTTCAAGATATGTACCTTGACAATTCATTAAAGCTACTGAGTGCAGATAAAGTAGCATTTCACTGTGATACTTATTTTCTGAATATAATGCATAACTTTTTAGTAAGACCCATAACAAATAATTTTATACAAAGACTTCCAGATGTGCTTGAGTTGGGTCACAGCACCATAGAGGAAGGCATGTTTCCACATGCTTCTTAGATGAATGCACTAAGCTAGAAGAAAATAAAAGAGCTTGCTGACCTACTAATCCATTATAATTACAATACTGATAATCAACATTATTCTTACCTTCAGATGTGCTTTCATGGTCATCCAATGATTCTTGGTCTTTTTGAGAGTCAGCCTGATAAAAAAACAAACCCAATGTTACTCAAGAATTCAGAACTCTCTGAAATACCTTCAATTCCGTATCTATGGTTGCATCTTTGTAAATAATTTTATGGAAGTGATAGTGGGGAAGAGCGATTATAACCACTCCTAGTTTAGTATGTATACACCTACATACACACAGCACTAACAGCCTTCGCTCTACAGTACTCTAACATTTGAAAGCAAAAAGTGTGCTTTAAAGTAGATTGAAGACAAAATTTTCAAGCAATTTACATTGTTATAGCAAGTCTATTTTGACTAATAGAGAAGTGGATTGCTGCTGACAAGAATTTTTGTACATGAATATTTATTTTCTTGCCATAGAAAACTGTAAGAGCTCTTCACATTAAAGCATAGTCTGAATTGAAGGTAATTCTTTTCTATTCTGAATCTGTTTTAGAAACAAGTTTGTATAAAAATAGTAATTTAAGTAAACAAGACGTACTGGTTAAAAGAATTGTATTACTTCTTGAAGGTCCTAATAATTTTAATGTAATAGTTAAAGTTTCTTTTGTTTTTAAATTCATATATAATCAACATTAATCCAGGTCTGAGAGAGTCTGGCAAAAAGACATCAGACAGCTGGCAAAATATTCCCAGCTGCAAATACTGTCCTAAAAAGACTTTGCAAATACATTCAATTCCTCTACTAACTAACAGATCTTGATTAAGAAATTTGATATATTATTTACTTAGAGTAAAAAATGGTAGAAATGTTCAGATAATGAAACTGCCGTCTTCCATTACTGGCTTGTTATTTGTCCATTCTTAAGTGTTTCAACTGTAATTCCCTTGTTTCTGTAATATGGCAAAGGAAATAAAAGGTGTCTGTGTACGTCTGGTCTGGAACAGATAGAGCAGGTTAGGAAAAAGCTGAGAAAACAAGAGTCTCATGCAGAGTCAGCTTTGAAGACCAAAGTCTTGTAAAGCCCCATCTAGGAAGGTCCCAGTGCAGCTAGAAGTCAGTGGAAGCAAGTGTGTGGTGAGACCAACAGTGAGTATGGAGTGGGCCTTGCAAAGCCCAAGGATATTAACTGGAAGAGAGAGAGACCTGGCACAGCTGCAGACCAAAGGCAGGTCATCTCTCATGGAGAAAGTAAATAAAAGTACTTCACTACTGAAATAACATGCTTAAGTGCACACTTTGATAGAGGAAGGGTCAAGTATCCCAGATGGCCTCACCAGAAAGCCATCCAAATGTAGCATGGTCTCCACTACCAGTGATTTCAATTAAGAATGGAAAATTGTTTCCAAAGTGACTAGACAAGAACTGTGATGGTCTGACTGGAATGAAGTTATGCTGCTTTGGAAGAAGCAGCTATGGATGTTTCTTATTTCCTAACTGATTTTTCTAAAATCGTCTCTACTAAAAGCATGAGTACTTTTTCTGCGTTTTTATTCTGGTCCCAACATAAGAACTGAAATTAACCTGAAATAACAAGTTTTTTCTTGGTTATTCAGTTTAAAACAGGAATCTATAGAATGCTAGGAGCCTTTCTTTTCTGTATAAAGAGAAGGGTCCATACTAGAATAGCTGACAAAATTTAATAGGACACTTATCATTATAATTGAATTCTATTTTGTAGTCTTATTTTAACCATGGTAGTCAACAGAAGACAGTATCCCAAAGGTTATCTTCAAGAGATCAGACCAGCAAAAAAAAAAAAAAAAAAAAGAGCCTACTGATGCAGCAGTAACACAGGTTACAAGCACAGTCAGCACACACTGTTTATGTTAAACCCCCTCTCTTTGTGTTCTTTTCCTTCACTCATCCATACCACCCTAATATCTCAATTTCTTTTCTGCAAGTTAGAAGAGGATTTTGTGTTTGAGCACAGGACAATCTGAGGTGTGCACAAAGTACAAATATCAAAGTAAGAATATAGCTACTCCTCTTAGCTGCTGTAGGTAACACAGCACTGGCAATAACCTGTATCCAGTTTCCTGCTTCCTTTTTAACCTAACTTTCAGCACAACTAAAAAAAAAAAGCAACCAGCAGTAAGTGGCACCATGCAGATTCTGCAGTTTGAAACAGTTTCAAGCAAGCTTTAAATACATAAGAATTTGTAGACTAATAAATCATTCTAGCATTAAAACATAAAATAAGAAACACTATGAAATAATGTGAAAACATAACTTTGCAGAATGTTTTTCTCCAGGTTTAAGGAAAGGTGAGTTTCTGTTTTTTGTTGTTGTTGTTCTGGTTTTGTTTTGTTTAGTGATCCAACAGTTTTCAAAGCATTGCAGAGCTTTGTTTCCAGTTCTTGCAGAACAGTCCAGTTGCGTAGACAGCTTGTACTTTTCATGTAGAGCTGTACGAAGTGCAACTGAGAAGTGGCAATGAGAGGGGTGCCACTAATTCTATCAAGCTGGGAGGAGTTGGGAGCACTTTGGAATCTGTTACTTTACTCTTCTTCAAAAAGAGCTGTGAATCTCTTAAGAACTACCAATATCCCTTGCTGTTCCCTCCAAGGATACCCAGTGATGATGCTGAAGACTATTATAACCTGAAGACTAGCATACATATCAAAGACAACTATGAGTTACTGCTTCTGACCATACAGAGATTAAGAATGTCACTACTTTGCAGGAAGATGCAGTCCTCCTATACAGATAATTTGCAGCCCAGAATGCCAAATGAACATTTTCAACTGTACTGAATTGTTTTTATAGAAGTTCACGTTCACATCTTTCCTCATTCTCACACTTTCCTTTTCCTCACACTTTTTCTCATTCTCTCCACTCCTGCTGTGATTCCGTTGTTCAGTAGCCTTTCTAGACAGTCTAATCTCAGAGCCAGTTGAAACACTCTCCTCTTCTATACCACTAGAAAGTGACAACCCCAACTATTATGCAAACAGTTGTAACACAGACCTTCCTACACTTAGCAGAAAAAGGTGAAGGCCTAAGGGGGCATTTTTAATCCCAAGTTAGTTTGTCACATCAGTGGAAGACAACTTCCATGCAAAAAGTAACTAAAGCACTTGTCTTTTATAATGGAGATGTGAGCCAATTAAATTCTGAAATGCACAACAACAGCACAAAACTGTTGGAGTAGTCCAGAGAGCCATGAAGAACAGACGGCTGGAAGACAGGCATGGAAAGTGTAAGTTGCCTGCACAACCAGACTGCTCTTCAAGAACTTGAAACAAATATCACACATGCATAGCATTCAGTTGGATTACACGCACTAATCTGCTAAAATCCTTCATTAAGTTTAGAAATTTGTTCTTTTGTAGAGGTTAACAACATTTACTGACCACGAAGAACTGGTAATTAGAGCTAGTATATGATATGATTATGGAAGACTCTTACAGTTCAAGCTTTATTAGTAAAGAGGAAACTGTATGTGTACCTACACTTAGTTGCGTTTCTGGCTCAGCGTTCAGTTCATTTGCTGCAGATTGCCAAAAATGATCCATTGACTGGAAACTCACACTTGCTTTCTGAGAGCCCTCTGTTAATAAAAACATTTAGTGACAATGGGGAAAAAAAGACATTTATAGTATCTTCATATATCAATGAACCACTCCTAATATGATACCAGAACAACAGCAAAGATGTCTTTCTACTAGTCTCCATAGGCAACGTTCACAGAAGTCACTGTCAAACTAATATAACTTTCATAAACCGTAAGAGAACAACAAGAAAATCATCCATACTTATGAGTTCTTCCCTTTGCAATACAGTTGCAATGGATTTTCTCTGGAACCAAAATCCAGCTCCTTCCACTTCGCACAAAACGTCATTATCCCCAGGGTACTTCTCAAAATAGTGCTTACAAGCTGAGAAGAGAAAAAAGACAAACAAAACACTATTAGAAACAGTATATACTCATTTTAACTCCATTTTTGAGGTTTATCTGAAATAAGTTAATTTGCAGTCTTTCATCAAATACAAATCACCACAGAAAGAACTGCTTGACAAAATAGCCCAGTCTAAACAAATATTATTTCCTTGCTTTATGTTACTATTATCAGCTGAAAATAAAATTTGAAGGGCTTTTTTTCCCCTTCTTCTCGAAGCACCCTCTTCAGAGTTTCATTAATTTAATTTCTCACTGTCCCTGCTGATCACAAGTTTCTCTGGGCAGTCTGTTCCAGTGCCTCACCACCCTCTGAGTAAAGAGCTTCTTCCTTATAACTAACTTGCATCTACTCCCTTTCAGTTTAAAGTACACATTGCCCTGTCTGTTACAGGTCCTTGTAAAAAGTCTCTAACCATCCATTTTATAAGCCCCCCATTAAGTTCTGAAAGGCTGCAGTAAGGTCTCTTCTGTGCCCTCCCCTTCTCCAGGCTGAACAAGCCTCCTCAGCAGGCCTTTATCTGAATACATTATAGTAAGTATAATGTCCTTCTGATGCTAGCCATGCTTCTTTTAATGCATGTCTCTGCCTACAGTTGGCTTCCTGAACTACAAGTGCACCCACCAAGCTCACGTTGTGCTAATACACACCCACCAGCACTCTCAAATCCTTCTTCACGGAACTGCTCTCAATCCATTCATCACCTAGACTTTTTTCATCTTGGGGATTGTCCAGACCCAGATGGAGCCACGCTGAACTTCAATGAAGCCTACATGTACCACTCTCAAGAGTGTCAAGGTCCCTCTGCACAGCATCTATTTCCTCTAGCCTATCAAATGCACCACTCAGCTTGGTATCACCCAAAATCTTGCTGAGAGTGCACTCAATCCCGCTGTTTATGTCATTAAGGATATTAAACAGTACTGGTCTCAGCAGTAACCCCAGAGAGGCATCTTGGTCTCCACCTGGAAACTGAGTTGTGGAATGCAACTGCTTGAATACAGCCATAAAGCCAATTCCTTAACCAGTGAATAATCCAACCAAATCTCTCTCTTTCTCTCTCTCTCTCCCCAATTGCAGGGGACCATGTGAAATGCCTTACAAAAGTTAAGAAAAGTGGTATCAGCTGTTCTTCTCTTACCTACCAACACAGTCACTCCATGACTGCTCCAATAGGGAAACAGATTAGCCGTTAAATTATATTCAGTAAGATTTGTTGACCAAAACTAGTAGGAGAAAAAATTCTCCAGCTAGATCCAAAAGCATACAGCAGTAATTAGAAGAGCAGAAAGTTTCCAGAGGCTAATAGGAAGGCCAGATGAAAATGTTAACAGAAATAAGCAAAATAAGACTGTCGGTTACACAGAAAATAAGACAAGCCCTGAGAAACAGGACAACAGAAACACTTCTTCCCTGAATAGTCCCAAGCAACATTGTTTCCTGAATGTTTGTGGTTCTTAGCAACACTGACCCAGGCTACCAATGAAAAAGCCAGAAGTGGTTTCCTTGCACATTTTTTTTTCCTTTAAGTTAAACAGCCTAGTATGCTCACCTGATGAGATGATCTGAGGAAGAATGAATTAAATGACCTGTGAGACTTTCAAGCAAGTAAGCAAAAGGTTGTACAAAAAAGAAACATATAGGCAGATCATACCCAGAAAAACTCAGCTCACTGTGGAAGGAATACAGCTCTAGACTGCATAGCTGTGGCATAAAGCCAACAGAAATCCAATAATTTAACCTCACACAGAGGATTGAACTCTAATCAGGAAATACTCCACAATATTATACAGATCAGAATTTTCAGCCTTCAGTGAAGAGCAGAATATTTCACACAAACTGAGGATGTGGCCATAAATACACAGCTTGAATGACAGCAATCATGTGACATGTGAAGAAAGCACAAAGAAGATCAGAATAATAAAGAACTTGCCTTTGTACATGAAAGATGTTAGTGGATACCGTAGACCAAGAGTGGCTTCAGAAAAAGATTCCACAAAGTCTTCTAACATCATTAGTCCCAGGTCTTTCCCACGACACTTCTTTCTTACAAACATTGTGTCCAGCACTGGTAGCTGGTAACAGTGAGTATGATATGGGCTTAAAGGAGCTCCTGAATTAATAGAAACAAGAAATATCCATTATTATTTCAGTGGATTTTTAGAGTATTTTTTAGAGTATCTAGATAAGGACTTAAAGAGCTCATTTGGCCAGCCACTGTGAACCACATCAAAAGCAAGAAAAAAAAACAAAGAAGCAGAAAACAAAAACAAAAATCCACAACCCTTTCTCCTAATAAGGAAAGAGAGAGAAGCAGAGAAGCATATAGTTGCCTATAAGATATACTGTGTCTTGAGACTAACAAATGCGCTTCATTTTAAAAATGAGGACAGATAGTTGCATTAGTTAGATGCCCTCTGGCAAACTTGTCAAGCTCCAATACTCTTTCCTAATCATCTGTATCTAAAGATCTCCACGTGGGCACCTCATTTGGAAAGTACAACATATAATCAAATGTAGGTGAAATACTGGTAACTCCTAGAAAAATTAGATTTCTTTGCTGACTTGGCTCAAATTAAGTGGCAGAGAATCATAAGTATAGTAAAACAATGTCACATGCACAACTATTCCCATTCTAGTCTCAAAGTACTATTCTAACTTTCAACTTGATAAGGTGAAAATAAAAAGCACAGCAATGCAAACATCATTTTGTGACCACCACACAACAGCAATTTTGACATTAAAAAAATCCCAAGATATACACCAATTATGCAATGCTTCATTTCTCTAATAAAACAAAAAAAAAAAAATCAGAAAGGTAACAGACATTCAGAGTAAACTAGCTGCTTGTTTTCCTGTGTTTAATGCTGGACCAAAAGTGTCAATATGTCAACTCAGACAGTTTAATATAGTATTTGCAAACTGCTAGAAATACAGTACGAATGTCAGATAGAAGAATTAATCTATTCAATCACCAAATGTTATTTCCAAAAAATTCAAAAACATAGTGAAGTCTAAAACAACTAGAAGGAAATTCTATTGTTTTAGAAAAACAGGAAAAACTACTTTGAAATCCGTAATATAAATGACATAAACCTGCTAGCTGAACTGTAGGCTCTGAAGCAATACACATGTAGAAGGAAGATAATCTCTTACCATCAAGCATAGCTGAATCTCATGTTTATAAGCAAAGCTTTTACACTGTAATGCTATAGAACATTTATGTGATTGTAGAGTAGGATGCCACTTTCAGATAAATGAATTTTCAGGTTTTTTTTTCTTAACCCAGTATCACATTTCAAATAACCCTAGATGTATAGTCCAAAAGTAAGTACTCTACAAAGAAAATATCTCTCTCAACTATACAAATATTCTATGGCTTTGAATGTATTTTATAGAACATGAAAAAAAATCTAGGAATTATCTAAGAACTAAGAACTACTAGCAAGACATTTTAACTGCAATCTGGCTTTTCTTAACTTCAGGAAAAGACCAACTCACTAGACCCGCAAAGCTCCCAGGGCTATTTTTCCAGATAACCTCCTTATCGCCATTCCCCATTTTCCCCTAGATCCCAGAGTTCATAAGTGTTTTACCTGTAGGTTTAACAGAATAGAACCCAACAGCCTCTCCTTTTCTCCACATGATCTTAGCATAGTCATCACTGCTGTGACAAAGGAATGGGGTCTCGTTTCTCTCCATTTCATTTTTGCGATAGATAATTCGATTCAGAACATACAGAACTACCCTCTCCCCCACAGAATTCACCTAAAGAAATACAGAATAACATTTCAGAAGAGTGATCAATTCAGGTGGTACACAGCAGATATTTTATTCTTTGAAGTTGCCAGCTAACAAATCTGTCAATGGAGTCAAGAGAAGCAGTAAGAATCCCTAGATTTGAGAGCTTGGATATACTTTCATGCCATAGCAAGTTAAGTATAAAGCACTACCACAGATTGAATATCTTTCACAACATGTCAATTCCAATCCATTGTCAATGTCAGCGTCAATCCCAATCCAATGGATAAAAGCTGAGAAGTACCAGGGGGTGCGTGAGGTCAGGAATATTTTCACTGAAAACTGTTGTCGCTACAATAGCAGTATGGCAGCTTCAGACTTCCCAGGCTAGCAGGTAACTGAAATCTTACAGACGAAGCATGACAAAACACACTGGGTAGCAGGATTTAGCACACTCAATCACTGCTGACACAGTGGTAGGCAACAGGATGCAATGCAGTGGAAAAACCAGTTGCAGCATTTTCTGTGGGACAAAACAAGAAATGCAATACCGTTTTCTCTGTCCTGCAGGGTTTCTCTCACAAATGTGATTTAAATGTGCTACTATCCTAACCACTGTAAAGGAAGAATGAAGGAACTGTGTTCCCTTTCCAATGCCTAAAGTTTCAGCTACCACCCACCTGTAAAGATTCAGCTTTTCTTGTTGCATACCATCCTACACTTATGGAGAACACAGAAAACAATGCAACATGCCAAATTATCTAGAGTAAATCCAATACTAGATTCAAAAACTGCTCAAATTCCACCAGCAAATAAAAATGAAGTTCCTGAAAAGATAGTTTCAGGAAAAAAAAACAGCACGACTATGATACACAAATGATCTTTGTCAAGACTACTGACAATGAACAAAAAAAAAGCAGATAACAAACAACTTGTTTTCCCAAACCTCATGTGTTGCCTACTGCAGAAAACTAGCTCCAATGCTTCTTTACCAAACAGGTTCTTTTCAGAATTTTTAGTTTACCAGTTTCCCAATAAGACTGCTATGTATTCCTACAACACAGTGCACCATGGTAAGATGTTCCAGTATAACCAAATATACTGCATTCTGAAGAGTAAGGAAAAAACATATCATAGAATCATAGGTGTTGGAAGAAATCTCTGGAGATTATCTAATCCAACCTGCTGCTAAAGCAGGCTCTCTACAGTAGGTCACACAGGAAAGCATCCAGGTGGGTGTTGAATACCTGCAGAGAAGGAGATTCCACAAACTCCATGGGCAGCCTCTTCCAGTACTCTATCACCCTCAAAGTAAAGAATTTATTTTGCCCATTGCCTCTTGTCCTGTTGCTGCAGAGCACTGAAAAGAATCCGATACCACCCATTTGGGTCCTGTACTTCAGATATTTCTAAAAATATTTAAAGTCACCTCAGGCTGAATACAATCAGGTCTCTCAGCCTATCCTCATATGGGAGATGCTTCAGGCCCCTATTCATCTTTGTGGTGCTCCACTGGACTCTTTCTGTATGATTTTTCTTTTCTTTTCCTTTTTTTTTTTTAAATGGAAAGCCCAGAACTGGACATAGTACTTCAGATGTGGTCTTGATAGGACAGGGTAGAGAAAGGAACTTCACCTCCCTTGATCTACTAGCCATACTCTTTATTATTTATAAATCATTCCACTTAATGATGTCCTAGCACCATTAACATGGAAATACCTTGCATACATAGTTAATGCACTGACGTGCTCTGTAAACACTTTCCCTAGAGAATTCTCTTTCCACTAGTGCCTACTCCTTTCTCCCTTATTTTCTTATGTAAGGTAGCTAACTCATTTCTGAATAAAGTAAGAGTGTACTATCTCAGACAGTAGTTAGTTGCCATCACACTCCATTATGTTGAAGGAAAGAAACAAGTGCTAGGTAAACACTGTAAACTTTACCTGCTGAAGCCCCTCTCTAGAAGAAACAGATGTTCTCAAAATGTCATCAATCGACCACCACTGGTAAGCCAGAAACAGGGCTACAGCTTGAGAGAGTCAACAGGGAAAAAAGTTAGTGATTCTTATCATTCCAAAAGAAGATATTTATTTTAACTGTCAAACAATTAGGAATACCACTACAGTAATCAAAGTAAACATCTACTACTTGACGCTAGATTAATGCAGCTTTCACGACCTTAGCACAATATTCCTGGTGCTACATATCCCCCTCATCCCCCTCCCTTACACAACTGTCTCTCACAACTGAGAAAATCTTGCTTTAAAAGCAAAAACAGTAAAATTAGATGCAGATTTTGTACAGTATAACATATACAAACTGCTTTTCAAACATAAATGCTGTCCTTCACCACTGTACTCTAGTACCTCTTTTCATCACAATCTGGGCCTGCAAAAAGGAGTCTAGTGTGTGTGCATACTTTATTTCTGGGTTGTGAATAGATATGGATACTGAATGGATATAGATACTGTTCCAGAGAGTCAGGTTAAGAAGGCTGATGGCCAAATGATTAGTATTTAGGAAGAGTTTGTTCTACTAGCATTTGTGGCACACTTGGATATCATATACCTAGTATTATTTGGAGGACTGTAAGGAAGAAAAGGGGAAAAAACACAAGCAAAAGCGAGGGAAAAATATATATATGTTTATATATAATCAATCACTTCTAATTAAAAGCTTCTAAGTTCATCAGCAAATGAATGGATTTCTGAATGCTTAACAAATTATTTGGAGAGGTGATATGTACATCCAAGTAATCAACAGACACATACTGTACTTTGATTCAGATGAGTATTGTGTTATTATGCTACACATACTGTGCGTTCAACAGGTCCAGCCCTACTCTAATTAGCAGACAAAATTCAATCACTTGTGTACATGAATTCACAACAAAAAGAATAGTATAGGAACAAGTAGGCAGTAAACAACTAATACAAAAGTGGCAGAGTTACAAGCTATGCTAGTGTGGAATGAACAAGGGGCTGGTTACATGTATTCATCACAGAAAAAGAAACAGCAACATGGATTAGAATCTTAAAATGAAACCTGTGAGAGAGTCCTCTGGTGCAAACAAAGCAAGAACTTTGTGTGTCTGCTCTCCACCATAAAGAGGAACGAAGCCCACAGTTGACAAGCTAATAGGAATCTGAAACAAGAGTGTACAATACTTCAATAGACTCTTACTAATACAACATTAGTAAAATATACAGAGAATGGTTTAGAAGGGTAAGCAAGACGAATGCTGAAAACCAAGTGCTTAATGGTTAATTGTACAAAAGAAACATCAGATCCCGGCCATCACTTCAGACATTTCTTCCTTGAAAGATTACATCACAAAAAGCTCAAACTCAAGCTCTACAGATTTAACTACAGTAATTTATACTGTTACAGCTCTCTGCTGACTGCAGTTTACTATGCACAACTGCAGTGAAGCGTCTGTATCTGCTCCAGCTATGTAAGCTGCCCAAGCCAAAAGAAGAACAAAGCAGGCAGGTAGGCACAAAAACAATCCGGCACAGCTGAACTGTTGTTTGTTAACATGAGCCCTGATGCGCCAAGGTAGAAAGGCTTGATTCAAAAGCATCTTCTTCACTAAAATTGCACATCCTTTAGGAATCTCAGGTTTGCCTGCTTGATTTTCCCCTCAGCAACAACATAAGAATGGTCAAATAAATCAATCTTTGGGGAGCTGATACCTTCTTTATTATTTTGCTATTTAAATTCACATGTTTTCAGTATTTTGTTAATAAACAAAGACTAGACAGAGTTAACGCTGTGTTAAATAGACCTTCTTTCCTAGAAAACAATTTGAAAAGGATTATGATATGCTGTGCCACTAACCATGACATTAACACAGACATATACAGCACCTGCAAAAATAGACGGAAGTACCCAAGACTGCAACAGAGCCTGGAGCATTAACCTTTTAATCTTACAGAGAATCCTCTCAGCAATCTTATCCTTCATTAAAGCTAGCTACATGCTGTTTTTGTTGGTACTACTAGAAATGTTCATCTAAATAGAAATAACATCATTCAAGGGTTAAGTGTTCAAAATATGAAATGACATAGTCAGCCTCTGCCAGAATTCCTAACAACTGCAGTGAATATTTTTCATAAAAAGAAAATAATCACTTCTGAAATCAGTTAAATTTGTTAATCAAAAATTGAATTCTGCCATGAAGATCACTGGAAGAGATGTAGACTGAGACATTTAGTTTCAGTAAATCAGGAGCCCTTAACTATGCATATAGATGCATGGCTTAGAAGCAGTAAATAGTAACACCCAGATTTACTGCAACTACAGAATAAAAAAAATAGGAATTTAGAAAAAGAGATGCTTAAATACTGATATAATTCAACAGTTATAGACAGGTATTTCTAAATATTTTAAATCCACAGGTGCACCAAGAGAATTGGGACTAAGTTATTTGTTTGTTCTTACTTTGCTGTGGTCTGAGAGGGATAAGAACTCAGGCTGATTTGGATCCCCACAACGAAGTTCAGACAAGTAGTCCTCTGCAGAGCTCTCCAAGTCTTCATGAGTGTAGCCATTCAACATATCCACAGGAAATGCCATTATCTTGGAAAACAAGGAAAAGAAAACCTATCACTGGAGATAGTTTGAGGGAAACAACGCATAGTCTATTACTCATAGCTATAAAAAGTTAAAAACTAAGATAGATATATAACCCCCTTGGCTGCTCTCTGGAGAGACCGTTCAAATCAAGCACCGAGTATGACTCAACCTTGGCTACACAGCTTAGTTTTCCACACACAAGTACAGCCTAGGGTGACAAAGACACCAACGTCTTCACAAAAAAAAACTTACTTTTGCCTCTTCTTCCTCAGCCCTGCCCCTTTCCACAGTACTTAAATATGTCATTTTAAGTGACATAAAGTATAACCACATCTTTCACTTTCAAGCCAGAGGAGAGAAGTGATTCTGGCATGTTAATTAGGATGGTGCCTATTAACATCCAGTCTGTGAAGAGGTACATGAGCCCAAACAGTGTTCAATAAGCAGAAAAGGAAGGTTTCAGCCTGTGTGTATGGGATGAGCAGGCAGAAACGTGGCAAGTCCATCCTTTCATTCTGCTTGTTTTTAACCTCAGAACTCACTTCTTCTCACCAGGCCTCCTTCACACCCATCACTTCTGACTTGAAATTCAAGACAACAGAATCTAAACATCACAGAAACTTACCAATATCTTCAACACTTACTGACTGGCTTGTGCCAGCCAGCAACTCCCTCCAACACTTCTGTTAGCACCTCCTTTCACATCAACACTTACAGAAGTCCTTCCCAACTCTTTGCTATACCCTTCAGTGCAAGTAACTCCAGCCGCAAGCCACATGCCACTCTGCACCTCCTGCAAAAGCAGTGAATGGATGGACAGCCCAGCTGTCATCATGAAATAGGCCAGAGCCATGGGCAGAGCTGCACAGTTGTCTTCCTCCTAACCTATGTTGCTGAAAACAGAGAACAACAACAACAACACGGTAACAAGTGGCCAGACAGTTTCAAAGTAAACAGCTCAAAAATTACAAAAGGAAGAAGCAGCTGATTTATTTTGGAGAGCTTGAATTTAAATACCTGAAGAAGTTGATTTGTTATTCAGAACTACCCTACATAACTGGCCACCCAGCCTGGCTAGCAGCTGGCTATTTCCAGAAGTATTTCAACTGTGAACAGGATATGCTACAAGCTAGTTAAAAATCAGAGCCCCCCAACAGACTAACAGGACATTTCAGGGAGGTGACAAGGTAAGAACTAAAGCACCGACACCACAGGAACAAGAACTCCTTGAATACTCTTCAATCCAAGATCTTGTTAAAGTAATGTCCGATTAAAATGAATGTGAATACCTGAAAAACATTGAATTATTTTCTTCTAAAGCTCTCCCAGGTCTGTAAAATATACACAGACCCATCAGCAGCTCCTTTCATGGTAGAGCTCAACTCTCTGCAGTACAAACTAGCATCAGTTCATGGGTTTAATCTCTTCTGGAGGAACCATTCATCCAAAAGTGATCTTCTCAGAGCTAGCAGATACAAACATACCAGCAATGTTTTAGCACACATTTTAAACTCACAATTTACACCCTGCTGGAAGCCAGGCACCAGCAGCATTCCCCAGGGCTCAATTCCAGGGCCTGTCCCATTCCACATTTCTGTCAGTGATTTGGGTGCAGAAGTGGAGTGCACCCTCAGCAAGTTTGCTGATGACACTGAACTGGGAGGGACTTTGCTTCCCTAGAGGTATGAGGGGCCTTGCAGACAGATCCCCCACACTGAGTGCATTAACAAAGCACAGCCAGCTTGTCAAAAGAAAATTCTCCAGCTATACTTTGTGTTGGCGCAACCTCATACTCAATTATTGTATGATAAAAAGGATGTTAAAGCATCCATCAAGTCAGAGATCCTGAGGCACTGCTAGAACAACAGACCTTATTCAGAAGTTGTGGCCACTGCACTGGTGCACAGTCCCAAGCAGAAACTGTTGATGAACTTTGAAAAATATATAATACTGCTTCAGCCTGACTTAATGTTATCCTTTCAATATGCCAGATGGAAAAGTATGAGATGTGCTTAGGTTAACCAATAAGTTGCTAGAAGATTTTTGTGTAACTCTTCTGCAGGTAGTAAGTCCTGCAGCTGTGAAGCCTTTCTCATAGCTGCTGCAGAATTAACCATCAAAATGCATTTTGGGAAACTTGAAGCATCCAGGAGGGAACACAGCTGGTAACAGGGCAGGAAGGCACATCCTGTAAGGAGAGGCTAAGGATACTTGTGTTGCCCAGCCTGGGGAAGAGGAGGCCGAGAGGACCTCAGTGCTCCCTGCAACTCCCTGAGGAGGGGAAGCAGCAGTGGTGCCAGACTCCTCCTGGGAACTGATGGCAGAATGGGAATGGCACAGAGCTGCCAGGAGAAGGTCAGGCTGTTTCACTGGGAAACATCTCTGTGCTTTGAGAGTGGTCAGACACTGGAACAGGCTTCACGGAGAGGTGGCTGATTTCTGTGCCTGTCAGTACTCAAGAGACATTGGACAATGCCCTCAGTTTGACCTTCAGGATAGTTCTGAAGTGGTCAGGCAGCTGGATTCAGTCCTTGGAGGGCCCTTCTAATTGAACTGTTTTATCCTAATTTTTTCAAATCATGGTCAAGCATCAGAGGCAGTCAGACAGACTTAACCACCTCACTTTGAAGCCTCTTCTTAGCTTACAGTTCCTTCCACAGTAAGGTCTGCATCCATTCCACTGACACAGAACTCCTAACTGGGGTTTCCATATTAGAAGCATTACTCATCTCAGCTTCTCTTCTTACAGATTCCTATACTAGGTAAATTTATCCCCCAATTGATGGGTGAGACATTGTAGGTCTGGATGAAACTTAAAATCAGGACTGTTCAGGACAAAACTGCACTAATGGTGCTATTTTGTAACATCAAGAAATAAAGTCAAACAGCCTTCACCAAACCTTCACCAAAATTTCTACGAAATTTAGAACCATTAAGTGTACTATCTTGACAGAGACACATTGCAATAGCCACAGTCTGAACTGTCACTGCTTCCACAGTAGGATGAAGCTTTATCACCTGGTTGACTGCAACAGCACAACACTCCCTCTGCTGTGAAGGAGTACAGACCTGAAAAAAAAAAAAAAAAAAAGGAAATTCTCTGTCTGTGGGCAGAAAGAGAAAGATTATTAAAGAAGTTATTAAACTGCTTAGATAAACCTTAGAATAACAGATGAGTGAGCTGAGTTTTTGCTTTTATATGACAAAGAAATATTCAAGTTACAAGTTAAAACTAAAAGCCTCTAGGTAAAAATTCCTGACATTATTTCAGAATAAAGTAGTGTGGATCCAAAGGAAAAAACATGCAGTTATAAGTTTAGTAATTATCTAAGTTATGGTCATGACATCACTTAGAAAATTAAAGCAACAATCACATCTTTGCTTATTAAAAAAAAGAAGCCAAAAACTGCTTTCCACTAATTAATAAATTCACTGAATTATTTTGAGAGAAATTTTATGATCTTCCTACTCAGCTGTTTGGATTATTTTACATTTTTGTATAGTTCATTAATTATATCTTCACCCAAAACAACTATATTAATAACTTTTTCATCATATATCATTGCAAGAGAGAAGAATGCAGGTCAGTTTTCAAGAGTGAACCATCACAGAGAACTCAACATTCCTGCTTAATGATCACTTACTATTTGCATCATGAAACAGATTAAACATGTAAAGTCACAATTTTTTTTGTGGTATTACTTCTGCCTTATGGTTGGTAAGATCTAAAATATTTCCCAATATATCAGTTCACTATATGCCTGAATAAATCACTAACTATATTGTTACAAAACCATACTGAAAGCAGTGAAGAGCTGATAAATGACTTCCCCATGCTAATCTACAGAAGATCATACAAAAGTAGTCTAACAATCCAAAATGCACGCATCTCCATTTTCAAAGGCAAACTAATCTACCAAAAACAAAGCAAATGATTACCAATAGTAATAAACTAATAAACTCCCCAAATTAAACCACAATTGCTTTGTCAGCATCTTTAAAAAAAAGTACAAGGTACAGATGAGTCCACAAAGACTTTTAAGCAATGTGCAAAAGAGAAAGAGGAAAGAAAGCTTTTCTGTTTTCCCTGAAAAGAGCATCACGCATTTTTCTATACTGCAGCAGGAACAGCACAGGTCTCAGCCATGAAGTCCACCATACCCTTTTTTGTTGCTCTAAGCCTCCATGCGTAGCATTACTGTAAAACTGTCAGGTCAAATCCTTATCATATGCTGCGGGATCATGCTCTGCTCATGAGGTGTCACTCCAATTGGCCAGCCAACAATCAGGCTGACTGCACACACACGATGTAGCCTCAAGCAACCAAACTCATCGCAACCATTTGTATTAAATAAATACCAGAAAGAAAAGGGAGGATTTTTTTTTCCAAATGAGGCAAATTATTCTTTTCACATTTCGGCTAAAAGAAAATAAACTCTTCATAACCATATATTTTCACATAATGGTATTAAAGACTGTATATAATAAACAAACACAAGCAATATTTGCTTTAATGTGGAATTGTATCACATTTCCTTTTCTCAACATTACACAAGTTACTACGTGAGAAATGGCATGTCCTTTTTGGGAACATCTGCAGCAACAAAGGATAGTAGATCAATTCAACGAACAACAAAAACACATTTAACAGGATGAGCAAAGCACATTCCTGTGCAATTGAGATAGTTCTTAGCTCACAAAATCTTCATTAGTGTAAGCATTAAGACTGAAATTTTTTTTTCTTCTAGATAGAGAATAAGCAGGTAGCCTTGCAAGCTGATTTAAATGTCAGTTATAGCTGCAGCACCAATGCCATCTTAGAAGCACATGAAGATGAAGGAAGACAAAAGATGGAGGCTTAGACCACACAGCTTCTAGCCCATATGAGGATTTCAGCAGGCTCTGGAAATCAAGGGATGCGGTCATCCCACTGGAGATCTTCAGTACTGAATGCCATTATACCACAAAAACAAGAAGCCAAAAGCTATACCGTTCCTCGCAGCTATTTAACAGAGCATAAATACAGTTTAAAACCTACTTTGTGTGTCTTTGTCTTAGGGGTACTGAAGTCCAAATGGTCAGGCAGCTAGCCAAGGCTTTAGAGGAATGAAGATAAATTTACAGCTCTGGCAGACCTAATGTGAGTGAAGACATATTACTTGATCTGCATCAACTCCTCGCCTATAGAGTTGTACTAATCAGTACCTCAGAAATATCAGTGTAAGAAACACTTCACCAAGACCATCAGATACTCCAGTAGAATATTCCAAAACTTTCCTTGAAGTATGCTTAAACAACACAACTAAAAATCATCAACAATCCACCAGCAAGCTTGCAACATAAAACAACTGACCATGGATGCATAAAATTAAATGCATAACTTCTTATCAATCTTCAGACCTGAATTTGTATTTAAAAAACAGTAAATTGTTCTTCAAGTTAGAATTTGAAACTAGCAGCACACACATCATGGTACTCAAGCTGTCATCAGCAGAATATTTTTGCTAAACTAGGGCAACTAATCCAACCACAGCCAATGTACATGCACACAGTGGGTCCACTTCTGTAACAAAGTACTGGCTTACTCTGACAGAAAGTGAACTTCAACACAGCCTGATAAAGTTCTTAGACAATCACTAGAGTACTCCACCACAGAACTGCTCAAGGACTCTTGCACACTTCTCATAAACAATGACACAGAAGTCTATCTACATGCTGCACCTGGGGCAGCAGTATGAGAAAAAACTTAAATTACAAACTAAATCTCCCTGTGCAGCTTCTGTCATTCCAGAAAAAAAACAAGACATGGGATTCTGCAAGTCCCAAGACTGCTCCGGCATCAGACCTGATGATGCACTAAGCTGACAATCACCTTCTCAATCACAGCAGCAGGAACATCACTTCTGTTCTGCTATTTTAGTTTCCCATATTGCTACGTTCAATTGCTAGTTCAATGAAAGTGGAAGACACATAAAAATTGAAATAACAATAAAAAGTGATTAAAAAGAAGTAGTGTATTTAATCTTTCAGCTTATAGTAAAAACAACAACAACAACAAACAACATGATTCCTGCCACTAAAACAATGAAAACTGTTTAGTTCTACTATCACACTGTTCTATTAACAGCCATATTCCACAGCTGTTTATTTACTTAGACTACAAGCTGTAACACACAAGATCTTCCCACCACTTCCGCTTCTTTTTTGTTCAGAATTATTTACTTCAAAAGATGAATGGGGAGGTGTTTGTAATATATTGTGCATTTGGACTTTCCACTCATTTCTATCCCAACAGAGTCTGAAAAGATTAGGGTAAAAGGTTATTCATCCTTTTGTAATATAGAAACCTAAATTTTAAACTTATGTTAAGTTACTCTCCATACAGATTCAAATGATCAATTATCTGTCTTGCTTATTACTAATCCTGTAATTTGAAATACATAGGGAATATCTGTACAACAACCAATTTAGGTTACTATCATAACAACTTTCATATTTAAAATTATTTCTAATCCTTAAAACTGTTCATTTTAATTTGCAATGTAACAAATGAAAACTGAAGCAAGACGACAACATTTCAGAAAAGAGATGTTGCTTTTTAAGCAACAGAATATAAATTAGGATTTCTTGAAAAAAAAAAAATCTTACAGGCTTGAGGAATTAACAATATGCTACTTGATCTGCCACACTGAACAGACAACTTCAATCCTCCCCACTAAAATAGCCAATAATTTGAAGGAAGGTTTTCTTGGATTTTAATTCCAAAGTTTGCTTTTGTATATTCAAATTATCCGCTGCATCATACTACTAATGCATATAAATATCATTTCCTGCTGCATAGGTTCTGTTCAAGTTTTTAGAGAAAACTGTCTTGTCACTTTTAAATACAAGTTCTTGCCAACTCAGATAAACTTGCCCTGGTTCGCAGAGGTTTGTTTTCCTAAGTAGAAGAAAAAATATTTTCATCTACCTCATTTGTTTTAATAGGAAACCCCAGTAAACTCTAAATAACAACCTTCCAACCTTACAAAGACCCAAACAACAACAACAAAACCTCTTATAGAAGCACAGGACAGCAATTTAAAAACTGCTGTCAATATTCACCAAGCACTTTGGATTACTATGTCAACCACAAAATCCATAATCTGCTGGAAGCAGCTTATGCAGCTCTGGTTTTCTATCACAAACAAATGAAAGCAGTTCATTTAAATGTAAATACAAACAATCAGTCTTTGCTGTCCGTTAATTAGCCACCATAATTTAATTTACTTGCATAGAACTATGAAATCTACACAAAGGATCTACTCTCCAATTCTGCTATAAAATGACTTCAGTTGAGGTAAGCAAGAACTATGACTGAAAGGTCTATTTGTCTGGGTTCATACAGTATCTTGTGGAATTAAACGCTGACTAATGAAGAAAAAGTGGTCTTTCACATTTAAAAGCAGCACATGACTTGTTTTTCCTTTAAAAGAAAGAGGAAAATACATTAATTTCTGTACAATGCAATCCTGCAATCCTTTTTTTTTTCCTTAAATTTAATCGCAGAAATGCTTTTTTTTTTTTTTTTTTTTTAAATTCGGAATGCTCTAACATGTAATGAAAAGATTAAAATCTGGTAGCTACCGAAGACTAAAGTGTTGCCAAAATCTACTTCTCCAGAATCAGATAAAAATATATAGCAAGTAAAATATATACACAGTAAAATATATGAACAATATTAAGAAGTGCCTTTAATTAAATGAGAGTTTCTCTTACAGTAAACATGGCTCCTGATGTCAGCTTCAAATGAAATATGAAAATAGGAAATTAGGAGAATAGAAAATAGGACTGATCTTACCAGTTGTCAAAAATAATATCACAGGACAGAATTAGGAGACTCGGTTATGCAACTACACTCTAAAACCCACCATAGCTAGGTAAGGTTCTTAAGCAGATGCTTGATTAAGCACCAGTCTGACACCGTTGATGTTCTCCTCAAGTGATTAAAATTAGGCATTAGGTTACGTAGCCTATTCAGTCAAAGACTAAGTGCTTCAGTATACAAAATACTAACCTGTTATTCACATTTTCCTAAACATTTAATGAGATCATCACTTGGTTTCTTGAAGAGCACTTTATTCAGTACAGAGTTTGCAGAAATTGACATACAAAAGTATTTTTCTGGCACACCTTCCTAACTATGTTCAAATTCTATGCTTGAGTCAACTTCAAAGAGTCACAAAAAATAAAGCTGAAGTTTCTTATAGAAATCTTTCATACATTTCTTTTCCATCTCTCAGATTTGAAATAAATATAACCATGCACAGAATTAAATCAATTTCAGTTTTGCTTGAAGATCATTAACATCAGTAAGACAGAATAATGGAGCTAAGCAGGATTTTTACTTCCTAGATCTTCATCTCTTGGACCTGCATCTGATCTCTGGTGCTTAGCACTCATTCTTCCTCTGCAGCTTCTTCTCAACAAGACAAATCTGCATAGTGTTTTCAAAAAAAAAAAAAATAAAAAAAATAACACCACACAAAATCACTCACAACCCACCTTTCCAGACACTCCTCTCTTCCATTCCTCAGCACTTTCAAGTTGCTGTTCTGCAGTTCTCCAGCTCCACCCTCAGCTCAGATTTTATTTCTGCACTTTATACAACACAGCTTCTGTTTTTAAAGAACAGCCTTCCTACAGCTCATCACTTGTAAACCAACAGCCTGCCTTCCTCTGGGAGGCAGCCAGCTGCACTGATCTCGCCCTGCTCACCTCTCACAACCTCATGTCCCTCAGCTCTCCTCCTGCTTCTCCAGGTACCTCTTTCAAAAGATGTGCCTCTGTAAAATAAGTAAAAAAATCTTCCTTCTCTATATTTTTTCAGTTTTATTTGCCTCTTACTATCAGAAAATAACCTCCTACTCCCATGTGGTGCCCACGTATCTTGCTAACTTGTCATACTCTAACATCCCTCCATTTTGGAAGTGCCACCCAAAATCCAGGAAGAAAACACTCAAAATCCAATGTGGTGTTGGAAAGCCAACATTCCTTTGTTCCTCATGATATATACCAGGTGGCTTGATAAATTAACTGTGCGTTCTCAGGGTTCAAGTTCTACATTTAAACAGTAAAGATGCAATACACTGGCATACATGTTCAATCTTTTCCAAGAACACATTAATATATGCCAATTTCCTTCTTGGCACACATGACTGCATCTAAGGTGGTCTAAGACCACCTGCTTCATCCCCTTAATTTCTCCTTCAGCTTCATCACAGTGACTTCTGGCCAACCTTCAGCTGGTTTCCCCTAATTTATCATATTTCCATTACTTGTTATGTCACAATGAGCGACTTTCTATCTTGCTGCACTATAACCCAAAACAATATATGTGAAATCCAAGGAAAAAGTCCTTGCACCTGGGGATACAAAGATAAAAATAGTCTACTGTGACTCCAGTACTCCTGAAAAGCAGGATTGTTGACAAAAACAAGGCTTCTCACACACCAAGCAAAGCTAAACTAGAAAGTTTTAGAACTGGTACTCACTGATGCCTTTTGCTAAACTAATACACTGGTCCTTAAACTAGTATACTGATCCCTATTGCTAAACCAGTCCTTCTGATATAGACTATATCATATACAGAGATTAGATCAATGAAGCAAACTCTCCTCTTGATCACACTTAGAAAAAACACCAAATACAATTAGACAGCTGATGGGCTTCCAAACCTAACACAACTAATCCAGTGGTGAGAATGGTACTGCAGAAATCCTATGTATGCATTTGTTTTTATTTTGAAAACTTTGGGTTGTGTTATCTTCTTCTCTGTCCCAGGTGGGGCAGTTGACAAAGCTGTGCAGATTAGGTCAGCCTCATGTTATCCAGTCTGAGTTACTGCTCATCAGCTAAACAACAGCAACTCTCTCTATAGGTGCTCTCAGAATATTCCAGATGAAAACGTGACAGTGATTGTAGCTACTAATGGTGAACAGCAGTTCATCAACTCCTCCATAACAGAGGAAGAATTAAAACTGCCTGAGCAACCACTATACCACGAAGTCTAAGGATGCTGTCACTTTCAGCAGAAAAGCCACAAGAAATGCAAATAATGCTCTCTTTTTATTTTACTTTATTGTATGTGAGTAGAAGAGAGTTTCTCTCTCCCAACCCATTTTCAGAAGTCATCTGGAAGAAGAGACCCATAACTGAGAGAGCAGTACTTACCTTGTTTTTCTTGTGTGATCCAAATGAAAATACAGAAGAGAAAGGTCAGTAAAAACATGGGAAAGTCCCAGAATTCCAGGATGTGAGACAGGTAAATTTGATACAAAGGGCTGTAACTACAGGTTGCTATCAGTCAACCTGAAAACTTTCTCACAGATCAAGGTGGAATTGAGGCTTTTCACAGTCTGAGTATACAGTCACTGGCCCATTTACTATAAAATTGAGGACCATAATTCGGGAAATAGGCACTGCAGTTAAGTACAACACATTTGGAACTCTAAGAACTTAAACCTTAGTTTACCTTAAGACCTTTGATTTACTCTATTTCCAGAAAGGAAATGAGTAGATATCTCTAACCATTATTACTACTACTTTCAGAAGGTGACAGCTAAAAATATAGTGTTGGATAAGAATGAATTCTGAATTTTCACCTGCTTCTTGCAGTGTGTTCTACAGCAGCAAGTTCTTTCAGCTGTACATAGATGTTGCCTTGTCAATGCAAAACAAAATAATGAACTTCACTTACCAAAACCGCGTGGGATTAATGAAAATCCCAGAAGAAGACAAAGATGACTAGAAAGACGAAGTAAATAAAGCTATTCCAGAGAAAGATGGCATGAAATTCAGGTGACATGAACATTACAGACACTAAGAACAATATTTAAAGCTAGTAATCAGGACTTTCAGCCACAGACATGCCAAGAAGTCATTTCTGAATGTCAGGTTGAGGCCAGTCATTTTGTGAAGGGATATGTCAAGTTACCATCACAGGCTATAGACAACATGCTAGCAGATACAATGGTAGGTATAAGCACTTTCATATAACCCTGGAAAAAAGCACCTATGCTTCATCACCTGTACAAAGACGACACAGATAGACTACTCCAACTCTAATCCAGCTCACAGCTGGATTCATTGGTATGTTTGCTTTCATTGCACCTTCAAACATCTTCAAAAGGATGGAAAAATGGCATATACAAATTAAAAATTGAAGTAAACTTTGTCCTCTGAAAAAGAATAATTCAAGAAACAAACGCAAATGAATATCAGTGTGATTAAGAAGCTAGCAAACAGTCAGACATCATCTAAGCTGTCCCAGCCAGAAGCAAAAATAAGGAGTAAGGTCCAGTATTTCTTGTTTATGTAAAAGTCCTACTCCCACAATAAAGGAAAACTAAAACATCAAAAGAGTATTATTCCATTGCTCAAAACTCTCAGGAGTCTGTTTAGACATCAACTGCTTGCATCCCTCTTCTCTAAGCTTTCCAATGGGCCCAAACAAATGATCAGCAGCTCAGGGCACAGTCTTATCCACTTCTCTCTACTGTCCATGCCTATTGCTATCAAGACCAATATTTAGCAAACTCCTCACCACATAGTTCACATTCCTAGGCATTTGTTTGCCTTTGCTTCCAGCAGTCTCATACTTGCATCTGGTTCATTTTGATTCTTCACAACTGCCTCTGTATAACCATTCCTGCATCAGTTCAGCCTGATACAGCTGTAATATCAAATATTTGTTAACATGAATTCACTACCTACTGGTGAACAAGTTACTACAAGATTGAAGGTCTACATCTGAGAATGTCAGCAAGGATGTCCGTAATACAGAAAGGAATGTGCACACAGCCTCCTCCCTCGTGCCATCCTGTCCTTATCTCCATCATCAACCATTCTTCCATCAAACATACTTCCAAGAACATAACATGCTTCTGGGAACATACCACATTTCCCATTTCTCTCAGTAATATGTGCCACATTACTTAGTCATACCTTTCAGTACCAGAGCCATCCTGTTCTGGATGTACTTGAACTTTTGAAAGAATGACTTAGGCCTTTATCTACAAAGCAAAACTAGTAATTGTTTCTCCTCTAGAGATACAGATACTACTTCTTTTTATAGCTGACGTGCATTATGAACACAGATAAGTTAATCATCATTAAGCAGTCTGCAATGCACTGCAGTAACATTTCTGTTGTTACTGGTATTGCTGACAACCCCAGCAATTTCATTATTATCCATTCATAAATCATTCAAATTTGCTGAAACAAATTTTGATGGTTAATTCTGCAGCAGCTATGAGAAAGGCTTCACAGCTGCAGGACTTACTACCTGCAGAAGAGTTACACAAAAATCTTCTAGCAACTTATTGGCTAACCAAAGCACATTTCATACTTTTCCATCTGGCATATTGAAAGGATAACATTAAGTCAGGCTGAAGCAGTATTATATATTTTTCAAAGTTCATCAACAGTTCCTGCTTGGGACTGTGCACCAGTGCAGTGACCACAACTTCTGAATAAGGTCTGTTGTTCTAGCAGTGCCTCAGGGACTCTGACTTGATGGACGCTGCATCCTTCCTGATTAATCTTCCTCTACAGCGATTCCACAGAATTAAGAAGCTTTTTAATTGTCCTTATTTTATATGTTTTGATGAAGCCTAGAAGAAAGAGTAACTGAATCATCTCAGCCCGTAAAGGATGTCTAACCATAAGGAGAAGGGTGAGGCATTGACAACATCTATAACCCCTAATCTACAGGGTTAACAATGAAAGCACAAGACATTATTTTACTATGAAAATCAAATAAAAGACCAAGAGAAAAAAATTAAAAACCTAAATGCTACTCTGAATAGCTGCACAACAACAGTTTACTACACAATTCAGAAAAAAAATCTAATCTTTTTAAGATTTGCAACTCAAGGAATTTTTTAATAGATGGAGATATTCAGATATATAATTTAGAACACAGGATTTCCAGTTAACTTTGAAAAAACAAAGGAGATGTTAGCTCTGATAATTCTTACTAAGTTTTAGTGAGATTTTAGGGAAGTTTTGAAACCTTGCTACTTTTTTTGAGGAAGAATTTTTACATATTTTAGGAGCAATTTCAAAGAGTCCTCAAAATCTCAGGATCACTGAACACTAGCTAAATTTATACTGACTAAATAAATACAAGCTGTCACATTCCATAGACTTAGCTACCTGCTTTCCCCTCACAAAAAAAGTCAGCAGTAGCAAAAAAAAAAAAAAACAAACCAAAAAAACAGATACCTGTTAGGATGACAGCTAACAGCTCTCAAGGCAACAAATACTTAAAAAAAAATGCGGTAGAGGAAAATATTAAAGCAGGCTTTTGCACTCAAGATTGTTTAGTCTATATAGGAAATGCTAGAAAACAGAAGTTTAGAAGTAAAGTTGAAGTTCATTTGATTTAATTAAAAAAAAAAGTACCCAATATTCATTGAATGGTACAAATTAGAGATATTAATAAATCAAGCCTCATACCTAAGAACATAAGCAAAGGGCTGTTCTACCCTGATGAGCTTTTCTACTACTACAGAATTTCATATAAATGCTTATTTTCTTGCATTTAAAATAAGAAACAAGAACAATATTGAACATCAGCCTAAAGACCCAAGTGAACTCCAACTAAGATTCTGATCTCCAATAGCTACATATTACAATTATTTAAACTGGTTTGCATGAAGAAGATGTCTGTGCAAGTAATGAAGGTAAAGCTCCCTTTTTAAGTTGTGTTACCTTAGCAAAACTAATAGACCTAAAAAAAATGTTTAGGTAAGAGACATTGTTCATTCATGTTGATGTGCACATGAATGAAATTAGGAATATATTCTTTCAAAACATTTGTCTGAGTACTGTCTCATTGTACAGGAGTTACATGATGAAACGCTCCAAAAACGTGGCACTGTGTGTCCTGACATGCAGTGTTGTAGAGATCTCAATGAAAAAAATACAGTAGCATCCATCTTTCACATCAGTAGACAATGACACTGAAACATTCACTTCCAAACATGGCAGATGCTAAGTAAGACCAGATTGGAGGAAGAAGAATAGGAAAGCAACTGAAATACAGATCTCAGTGTCCCAACAGGCTTTTTGTTTGTAAAATGGTGTTGAAATAAGAGGTTAATAACACCTGAATTTATAATGTGTATAGCTTAAACCTCACACAAAAAAGCACTGGGACAGAGAAAAATAGGTGCCCCATGAAACACTTGCTTATTGACCATTCTTAAGACAAGAGGTGAGAAATTATTAATATTTAAGCCTGGCAGGTTTCAATTGAAGATGCTGGTGTGTTTAAGGAATCAGACAGAAGATGCATGAAGTTCCCATAGAGAAGAGTTTGAAGGAGAGGAGTGGCCACAATCACTCATCTGCAGCAGCCTCCTGCAGGACTTCCAGCAGCAACACAGCACCAAATTTACTACCCTGAGCATTATGACACTATGCTAACTCCTTAAAAACTGTCAAGTTATACACAAGAACAGGTCCAATAATGCTGCCTAGTACCCACAAGTAAGTAGAATAACAAGCAGAATAAATTTTTCTTGCTTGGGCACACATACACACACAACAATAGGATGAGATCGAATGTCTTCACATTGCACCAGGGGATGTTCAGGTTGGTTATTAGAAAAAATTTCTGCCCAGGAAGAATGGCACAGGCTGCCTAGGGAAATAGTGGAGTCATAGATCCTGGAGGTTTTCAAGAAGCATGGAGATGTGGCACTAAGGGATGTGGGTAGTGGGCACGGTGGGGATGGGTTAGCAGTTGGACTAGGTGACCTCAGTGGTCTTTTCCAACCTTAATGATTCCACGAATATGGAACCAAGCATCATGGGACTCTATCTCCAAATGACAGGCAGGCATTTTGAATTACTCATTTTTAATAACACAAACACCACAGCCAATGGCACGTAGAGATGACTCTTAATTTGTTCTCTAACTAGGACATTACCTCAAATATAAAACCAGAGGGTTGATGCGCTTTGTTTTCCATTAACGGACATAAAACCCGGTGCTCTAACCCAAGCCCCCAGAATAACCCACTTTCTCAGGCTGGATTTAACCTTCCACAAACAGGATGGCAATGCTATACTGAACACCTTGGGCAGGATGCTTCCCCTTATTTTACAACGGAAGCATTGAGTCTACCTTAAAATAAATGCTTAACCCCACATATCACGTGTATGAAAAGAGAAGGGAGAGCATGCATGTGCATCCAGGCTGGATGTGGCTCTGGGCAGCCTCGTCTGCTGGCTGGTGACCCTGCACATAGCAGGAGGTTGAAACTAGATAATCACTGTGGTCCTTCTATGATTCTATCCCCCTCCACAATTCACACACACACACACATACAGACACAGCCATCTTCTACGGAAGGCATCTGGTAACACGGTCATTCTTACTTCCAAACACACGCACGCAACGTACCCGCAGATAGCAGAGCTCACATACATACGTGCCTAAATATGCAAATAGCGGCGGTACAATAGGCGCCTTCCACAAAAGATGGCTGGCTCTACACCGCGCAGACCGGCCCGGGCCAGAAGAAACGGTGCCGCTTCCCTCAAAACTCGCCCAGAACTCGGCAGCGGGCGGCTCGCCTCCCGCGGGGCTCAGCCCGGCCGAGACGAGGGGCACCCGGTCCCGCAGAAGGGAGAGCCCGGCGGAGCCGCCCCCGCCCCCCTCCCGGGCCTCAGCCCCCCCACCACGGCCACGGAACGCGGCCGGATCCGGGCACCGCCGGGAGCGGCGGACACCTGGAGCCGGGCTCCGCGGCCCGCCCACCTGCCGCCGGCGGGCTGCACGCCCCGCAGGGCAGGACAGGGCACGGCAGGGCTCGGCAGGGCCGTGCCTCTCTCGCTCCCCTGCCCGGCCTCCGAGCGCACCCACCCACCCACCCACCCCGGACAGGCCCGCACGCTGCGGGGGGCTCCGGCAGCTCGGCCGTTCAGGAGCAGCCTCACCTCAGCCCCAGGCGGCCTCCCCGCGGGGCAGGAGGAGAGAGAAGGCGGTTCAGGGATGAGCGGGAACGAGGGCTCCCCGGCAGCGCTGGCGGGCTCACCTCCTGCGTGCCCGGCTCCTGCTGCCCGGCGCTTGATATCATCCCTCCGCCGCTCCCCGCCCCTCGTCGTGACGCACTCCCGCTGCTACGCCCCGAGGCGCCGCTGGCCCCGCCATGGCGGCTGCCGCCGTACCTGCTGCATCCCCCCGCGGGGACCCGGCGCACAAAGGAGGCTGGCGCCGCCCCGGGGTGGAAGCGAGGAGGCCGCGCGTGGGCTGGCGGCGCGGGGGTCCGGGCTCGGGGGGAGCGCGGGGCGAAGAGCGGCGAAATCGCGCGGTGCGGCACGTCAGTGGGCGCTGCGAGCGCAGAGGTGGCTCCTGCAGCCCGTGCGAGCGGCCCGGGGTCTGTGCTACATCGTTTTCTCCCTCCCGATTTGTACCGGTTGTATTTTGCTCTTCCCGGAGCAAGGCAGAAAAGATTTTTACGCAGCGTGACCGCTTTGCGATGATGTAGCATAGATGATAGCGTGTGACACGAGATGACCATTTAACCCCGCATCCTGCCTCTTTTTTTTTTTTTTTTCTTTCAATTAAAATTTCTACCCTCTTGGATGGAAAATTCTTCATCCATCTCTTAGCATGTTCGTTTGGTGGGTAGTGTAATACTGCAAAGGAAACCTTAACAATACATGATATAATAAAATATTTTCCTCCTTACTTGCTTAGGATATGTATGTGCTATTAAAAATCTTCTGGGAAGAGAAAATTGCCCTCACACGTCACCTTCTCCAGTGTTTAAAAATAGATCTGCATTTCGTTATTTTTTATTGTTATTATTTCTTTCCGCTTTTATGTCTCTATGCAAAATGCACAAAGAAATGCCCGCTTTCTTCTTTCTCTCTAACCTAACTTACATTGTGGGGCTTGAAAAACAGCTGTCAGAAGATGCCATTGCTTTTTTGTATACTCGTATAACTCTCACTGTGTTTTTGTGTATCCATTTCTCCTCTCCTATATCATGTTTTCTTTGCATGTTGAGCCTTCTAAAAGGACTGCTGACACTACTGGCATGTACTATATTCAACAGGGAATCTCACAGATTACATTCTGTCGAAGTGCTGGGCATTTGGGGTTGCCATGGTTGTTTACACAGTAAAATTGTGTCCCATCACAGCCCTTAGTTGCACACAGGAAAAGGATGTGGTACCAGAAATAAATATTTTCATAAAACCTTTTCATTAAAAAGATAAAGTACAAGTGGGAGATCTAGCATCTTACCCTGTAATTTCACATTTTCTTTCCCAGCCTCATGAAGCAACTGATGCTTTCTAAGAAGTGTCATGTTGGAAGGAACCTTAATGAATTCCCTAGCCCATCTTGCAGTGAGGCAAGACCTAGACTGGGAGACATTTGTCTAAGTTGTTGGTTGTGGCAACCAGGCACAGACTCAGATGTGAACGATTGAAATCTTTTATTACAGGTTCTCACGTAACTCATACACATTCACAAGTTTCCTTTTCTAGCTTTCCCATCCACCCTTACAACTTTTCCATCCTCCTTTACATGTCAACAAAGTATTCCACAAGCACTCCTTAACTGTGCATAAATGCGTTTATCCAGTCAGAGCCATGGGCCATTTTTTTTTTTTTTTTGCCTTTCTCTTCTTCTAGAGATATCCTTAGTTCTCAGCCTTCTCAGTTTTCTCATACTGTTTATCTTGCTCCACAGGGACTGCTCTGAATATTCTCTCTTGTATTCCCATACTCCACTTTTTAATCTCCACCGAATGAGATGCCCTTAGCCTGCCTAGGTAGACTTCTAGGTTAAGCATCTTTCCAATTTAAAAGAAAAAAAAAATTAAAATTAAAAAGAAAAAGTAACTAGTTGTTATGGTGCTGTATTTGTGAATATCATATGCTAAATGACCTAACTGAAGCTTTGCAGGGTCATGTGATGCAACTGAAATGTACTTGTTAGCAGATGTTATAGCGAGTGATCCTCGCATCAATCACTAGAGAAAATCAAGAATCTAACAGCCAAACACTGGGGTGTTCCAGTGAAATGGTTTGACATGTAAAGGACTAGTGGTAGATGTCACTGGGGGAAGCTTGGTGACTGCAAGCGTGTCAGAGTGCCGTGGTAGGCCAGCAAGATTCAGCAGCCAAGAAGGACTTATTAGTTCATCACTAATTAATCAGCCTAACCCATCCGGAAAAAAAGGACAATTTTTTTGCAACATTTATGTAACAAGACCCAAGCAAAACAAACCAAGCATGCATAACATGTAAAATCACAGCCAGTGACCATCTTGCTGTATTTCCATCTTTTCACCTCCAGGAAGGGGAAATCTTAAAAGTAGGGATGTTATGAAAATATACGTATAGGAAAAGAGATGGAAAGAAAGAAATGAAGTGTGCATCTCATAATTCCTTTTATCGACAAAGTCTTTAAGAGCACTTAAAACAGCTCTATCCAGTGCATCTTCCTTCCAGCTTCCTCCTCTTTAGCTTACCTCACCAGTCTCCATATGGGGGACAAATACAGCCTTGACATCCTTTGCAGGGCCACGTTCACTCCAGTAAGTGAAGTCATCTCAGCATCTCAGTTAGTGAGTTACTTGATTTATCCAAATGACTCATTAACAAACTTCTGTGTTTCAAAATCTTGTAAGAAATTTTTTCTTCTTTCTTTTTGTATTCTGGTACTATTGGTAGAAATGTAGAAACCTCAATTTCTGGTCAGCTTATTCTGCCTGCAAAAGGATTTTTCTGTATCATAAGAAGTTTCATTATCCAACAGTATGTAGCAGAATTTACATGTCCTAAGTGAACATCGCTATTTTAATTTCTAATTTCATAGACTGAAATCTCCCTTATTCCTCCAAGTAGCATAGGAGTTCTGTTTTCCCACTCAGAATTTAATGTGCCTACCCCCTATTCACTGAAGCATTCTAGAGAAATACTCCGTTTTCTGGTAGGAACATTTTCGTGTGGTTACAGTAAGTTTTACAAGGAGATGAAGACTTTTTCTTGGATCAATTCAAGGTCATTTCATAAGTTTTGCTCATCTGCATCTTCCATTTCTTGATAAAAATCTCCATACTTCTCAAGTACAGAATGGACATCAAAAGACAAACCAAAGGGGCTGCAGATGAACCAAGTAGAGATCTTTCTCCTGTAAAAAGCAGGAAGAATGAATCTGCATAATCCTTCAATAATGTTGTTTTGAGGAATCGTATCACATAGCTGTTTACCTTTTTTACCCAATGGATTATAAGCCACATGTAGACCTCCTCTTGCACCATGCAGATATTGCAGTCAGAGATGTGTTGTCCACACAGGTAGACATACTGGTGTGCACAGTGTGCAGCATATTGGTGTGCACACGTCAGCTCTACTATTGATTACAAAAAGTCATTAGTAACACAGAGAATTGTCAGTGTGTTTGGAAATGCCAAGGGGAAAATTTAGATTTAGAAGGTGCTCTAGATCACAGAGCAACCCAAGAGAGAACACTTCAAAAAGATGAAAAGCAACTCTACACAGTTCTAAAACTGCCTAAATCTTTTTGCTCAAATATGTAGATTGTTCACTGTTTAACCCTCCACATCCTCCAGTACTGCCTGCAATTGGTAGTCTGGCTTCTGCAGGATGCATTTTTCCTGCTCCCATTTCCCTGTACAATGCACTTATTATGTAGTTAATTAGAAACCTGGCCCTGTGGCCTCTGTCCTCTTGCTGGCCTCGTGACTTACTACTCCTGCTGGTCTCAAGGCTTACGGCCCTTCACAGCTTTACTGATGTGAGATGAAACATTGAAGCAACCCCATTCACTCTGTGCAGAAAAACTTAGCCACGTGTTGACTAGCTGCAGAATTCAAGCGTTAGGTAGGGTCTTTACAGGGCACACATGGGAAGAAAGAGGGGAAAGACACGGCTGACAGAGTTTTCAGATAAATTGCACTACATTTGCAAGATATTACTTAAATAGGGAAGAACAGAAAAAGTAATCAAGTTGGATTTCTTTTGTCTTAGTGTATATTGTGTCTTGACAAAAACAAGGTAGTGCAAAGAAATTCATAGTGTTAGTTTACATTTTTAATTCACCAATCACAGTTATTTATGAGAACAACTTTCCATAGTGTTGAGTATAAGCAAATTAATTACAAGGCAGTTACCCCTTGCAATTGTTAAAAATTCAACTGCAATTTTACTCTAACTTCTTGCATAAATACACATACTTCCCTTGTACTTCTCTGCAGTACAGAAAGATTTTTTCAATTAGTACCAAAGCAGCTCTCAATGGCTTCCTTCAAATCCTTTCTTAAAGTCTGTATTACGTACAAACACTTGATAGCAGAGGAGTAGATACAGACAAGGGATGTGCTTGAACCACTCCTTGACAAGATGGTCACTGTTGCGTCACTGCTACCATGTACTTCTTCTGTCAGTCCATAAGCCCAAATGTTTCCTTTCTTATCATGAGTCTATCAGTTCTCTGGGATAGGTATCATTTTCCAGTTTTATGACATCATCTTCCAGTTCCATATGACAGTTCCCTATCAATGGCAGGATTCAAGTTTTATGACAAAGAGGAAACAGAAGCACAGTCTTTGTCCTGAAGTCCCCCCCACACATAATCACACACAGGCAGGAGTCCCAGAGCCAGGAGCTCATCCCATAGCTTGAGCATCTCCAAAAGAAACATAGGTTCTTTTGTCTATGGCAGGAATGGCTTATCTTATATTTATGCAGGTTAAAAGTTCTCACTGCCTTATATTTTCACTTGTCTAACATAGTGATTTTAGTATGTGGATATGCATCTCTGTGGGTTTCTGACCACTTCTGAAAGATAATTATGAAAAATGAGTATGCTATCCTAGGGTTAATTTTACACTAAATATACAATGCAAAACAGAGGTCTGCAATGCGGATAATGCTGAGAACAATTGTTCCAGCTGAACACATTTAATGCCAATGACATAAAAAAGAGCTTTTCTTTTTTCCATCTACAAATATATGTATGCATTTCTCATCACAAAACATGAATTCAGTAATTATTCTGTTTAATTTTTAGCACTTTATTTATTCAGTTTATTTTGTTGCTTGAAAAGCAGTGACCTCATCTACTGAGAGTCACATTTTTAAAAGCAAATCTACTTTTTTACTCCCAAAATTCAGAGTGTAAATTGCATTTAAATCTCACTTACTCTTGCAGCTCTCCTTACGTGGTGTTTGTTTCTATAGGCTGGTTCCCCTGCATCCCCTCATGGGGAGAGTCTGTCTATACTGGAGTTAAGCTCTGAGCACAGGAGAGCAGTGGCATCTGCACTCACTGCTTTGTGACCATGCCTATCCTCTCCCACTGGCTCCAAAGGAAACAGCTGAAGAGAGCAGCTGCTGAAGCATTTCTGCAGTAAATGAATACAAATGTCAAGTCTTTATTTCTTTTTGTCATTACTGAAGAGCATTTTGTGTGGGGAAGAAGAGACAGTATTTTGGGACAAGATAATAGAAAGAACTTCTGAACAAGTGCCTGGAAACCTGTGGAATATCCCTCAAGAGCATTATAAACAGTACTTAGGTCACTGCAGGTAGGGAAGACTGTTTTGCAGGTGGGAAAGTCCCAACAAAGGGTCATTTGGCGTAGAAAGAACCAGAGGTCATGAAAAAGATCACCACAGCTCTAAAACTGGACGGGGAGTGATAAGGTCACAGGGACAAGCACGTAAGACCTTTGTGGGAGCATAAGGAGGGCAGAGAGGATATTGACAATTTAACATGCCTTTTTACAACTTTAATTCCATCTAATAGCAGCAAGCCTTCTCGGAGAAATGTAGAACCAGAAGAATTCCCAGACCATCCCTTTGTACTGAGGGAGGGCTGATCCTGGGCACAACACAGGATCAGCCTTTGTCAGATATTTATCTAGACTTGCTCTTTTACTTCCAGTGATGAGGAGTCCACAAAATTAGCCCTGTATTAAAAACAAACAGAAAACACCATACCTTTCTTTAACTAGATTACATATCAGATCAATTACTGTTTCTCCTTTGTCATTGTATCCATGAGCATGATTGTTTCCTTACAGCCTAAGACAACATTTTCACATGCAGTGCTGCGCGTTGGTCTCAGTAACCACCATGTGCTTTCATGTTTGAAGGGTGAGAGGGGCCCCCAGTAAAAGACTAAAAGTGAGAAAAGGGCTTCACAGCGACTAAGGATGGAGGAGTAGTTAGAGGTAGTTGATAGAAGCAAGAATGTAGAGCTTGTTAGAAAAATAAGGGATGGCAGACTCTGGGTCTGGGATAATGAGGGGGATGAAGGCCATAATGATAAGGGTTTGAAAACAGCCCGAGGACGTCTGGCAGTGAGGTGATTAGATGTCCACAGGGAAAGCAGAAACCGGTTTGGGGGGCTGCCCCTCCCGCAGGTCAGAAGTTTACAGCGAGGAAGACTATGATTCTTCCTCTCACAACCACCAGGAGGAGACCCCCATGACTCACTATGCACACACAAGCGGGATGGTGTGCATGCTAATGGGTTCTTGGAAATCTAGTGAATATGTATCTGTATTCCTGGAAGCAATTGATTGTGTATTAGTTCAGCCTATATGTGTAGCACACTTTTTCCTCATGGGGTGCAAGTTAGGCAGATCTATCCCCTTTGCAGCCAGTGTATGCACACCGCTGGAATAAACGTAGCTGCTTTGTAATCTTACTTGGGTTACAGAGTTTGATTCCGCACATCAATTTGGTGACCCAGATGGGACAACCTCTGTTTGGCTGCAGGATCGGCTGAGAGGGGGGATGCCTTTGCCACACCCCGAGATTTCTTGGAAGGACTCCCCTTCCTCATCTGGTCACTGCAGGAACAGACAAGGACCATCCGTTGGTGGACCAGGTACATGTATGGAAAGGGGGAATCTGTAAGTCATGGGGAGACATCCTATGCGAGGTATGAAGGAGTGTGCATGCTCCCCACCCTCCCCCCCGAGGTATGGGAGCTCACGGATTTGGTTGCCGGCTGGGGTAGGAAGACTCCTTGAGGAAGTTCCTACAAAGGAGTCCTGTAAGTTGTACGCAAGGAAAGAGCAATAGCTCTCCCTTAGGTGATTAGTAATAGTGAGCATCTTGTCAAATGATAATGTGGGGGTTATAGATTGTATTATTGCCATCACCATCTGCTGTAGGTGTTTGGTACCATGTATTTGAGTAATTGCTATCAAAACATTCAAAAGGAGTTCAGAGCTCTGATTTGGTATAGTGTAAAGCGGGTATTATGTGTGATTGTGAGTGAATGTGTTGAATACATTGAGATGCAGCATTGCTGCAGGGTGAGTGCAGATCATTGTCTGATTGTCTGTCTTTACATTTTTGTATGAATTTATGAATGGGGATGATGAACTCATAGAGAGATGTCTGTTCCATTCAGGGAATGAATGTCAACTCGTTTATGTTTGCTTGCAAGGAGGTGTGTGAGGGAGGTGGGTCAATCAGTGCTGGTTCTGTGAGAAGGTGTTTATAACTGAATGATATGGATTGTTAGGGGAAAATTATATGGTATTAAGGGTGTTTATGGAAACTGAAGAACTGTATTGTTTGATGTGTGAGTTTTGAAGGGAATGGGATAAGCTGTTTTGGTGGTATAAGAAAGTGTAGTTGTTAATGGTAAACAGAAGTATAATTGAGGGTATGTGGAAGTGTAACTGAGGGTACGGACAGTGGACGAATACTGTACAAAGGAAAAAGAGGTGAAAGAGAAAATGAGTTTATCTGTGCTGGCATGAGAGCAACCCTCCTGCACCATTCCCCCGTGAGCAGAACTTGGTGTGAGAGAGCAAGGCAGGGACAGAGACTGCTGCTCTAAACAGCATTACTTGCAAAGGGGGAGGTGGAGAGAATAGGGCACTGGAAGGGAGAATAGCCTTCATCTGCAAAGATTTAGGAAACCCGAAATCCCAGTGTTAGCACTGGAAGTCTCTGGAGAGGAGGAGGTGAAACTGAAATATGATGTTAATAGTTTATGTAATGATGAGGGTTTGGAAAGTGAAAAAGTTTGGGTAGGACACAGGCGGAGGAAGGCAAAGATGAGCAGAGTGTAACATAGGTGTCAGGACTGAAGAGAGGTGAGCGATATGAAAAAAAACAACAACAACAAAAAAAAAAAACAAAAACCCAGAACTGATTGAGAAACAGAGATAGTAAAGAAATTGGGAATAACAGCAGTTGCGGCACTAAATTAGGGCCGTAGGACCCAGAGGTCCCCTCAGAGAAAGGGGCTGGAAGAGCCCAGGGAGGGCTCCGCCCCACTGGAATGGAAAAGCAGTGTGCAAACTGCAGGGAAATGGGATACTGGTGGAGAAATCCTACCAAGCTGAGTGAAAGGGAACCGTCTCTGATTGCAAAACTGAAGGATGGGAACCAAGGAAGTTTACCCTAGCAGACATACTGCTTAAATTGCAGCTAGGGGAGCAGGGTCAAGAGGTTTATCTTCTGGTGGATACAGGTGCCTCTTACCACCCGTAGACGATTTTGTAACAGTAATAGGTGCTACTGCTCAATAAGAAAAGGCTTACTTTTGGGATCAATTAAATATAGGCTGAAAAAACAACTGGGAATACATAAATTCTTATACATGCCAGGTTACTCTGGCAAGATTTATTAGAACAAATGAATGCAGAGATTAAATTCAATAAAACTGGAGCTAAGGGTCAAACAATATTAACTGATTGAAAATTGTAAGTTTGGCTTTAACACAGACTGGGAGAAACAAAGTTGTACCTCCAGAAGCTACAGAAATCTTAAATAAGATATGCTTAGGATATGGGTATCAACTATACCTGGCAGAGTCAAAATTGTAGCCCTAAATAAAAGTTAAAAGCAAGAGTTAGCCAAGTCAGGGTAAAACAGTGCCCTTTGAGGATATGTGACTGTAGAAGGATAAAAGAAATAATAGATAATTTTTTTGGAGTCTGGATTAGTAATTGAATATGAATCCAAACACAATCCAACTATAGCAAGTGCTATAGTTCGGTACAAGATTTGAGGGCAAGTAATAGAATTGTTGAATGCATATACTCAGTGGTGGCAAATCCATACACTTTATTAACCAAGTTAAGGAATTAGTAGGTAGAGTTTACCTTCTGGATTTGAAGGATGACTTTTCTGCTTGGTTTGGCCAAAGGAAGTCTAAGTTTATTTGCCTTTGAATAGGAAAACCCTAATACAGGGAGAAAAGACTCAGTTAACCTGGACAGTGCTACCCAGGGTTGTAGCTCGATGATTTTTGAGAGCTGGTCAACTAGTGAGCCTGAGACTTGGTTTCCTCCATCCCAGGGTAGAACTTTATTGCAGTACATGGATGCCACGGAAACAAAAGAGGACTGTGAGTTTGCTGAATTTCTTGGTTTAGATGATTATCAAGTTTCTCAACAGAAAGCACAAATAACTCCACAGCGAGTGACATATTTGGGATATGAGATTACAGCTGGACTTCAAACCTTAAGGACTGTCAGGAAAGAAGCCACCTGCCAAACCTCTGAGCCACAAACTGCCAAGGAACTCTCTACATTCCCAGGAATGACAAGATAGTGCTGACTGTGGATATACAGCTATGGACTGTTGGTAAAGCTAAAATATTATATGAAATGGGGAGGCAAGGAGGGCATTCCCTCAGCTGAAACAAGAACTCATGAAGGCCCCTTGCTTTGGGACTACCAGACATGACTAAACCCTTCTGGCTGTTCTTGGATGAAAAAGCAAGGAATAGGCCTGGGAGTCCTTGCCGAGAACCTCGGACCCTATCAAAGGGCAGTGGCATACTTCTCCAAACAGCTTGATGAAGTGAGTAAGGAATGGCCAGGGTGCTTGAGGGTGGTGGCTGCACTAGTACGCTAGGCCAAAGAATAACAGTTTTAATATCTCATACTGTGTCTACTGTATTGGAGTTAAAAGCGGTGCACTGGCTCTCACCCCAAAGATTCCTGAAATAGCAGGCGATCCTGGTAGAGCAGGATGATGTAGAAATAATTGTAACTAATATTGTCAACCCAGTATCTTTCTTTAGTGAAACTCCTGGAGAACCAGTATTTCATGACTGCTTTGAAACAACTGAAGCAGCTGGTCAAACCTGAAGGACGAACACTTAGAAGATGCAGAAGACACCTGGTTTACCCATGGTAGCAGTTTTGTGAGACAAGGAAACCGTAAGGCAGAATATGCAATAGCTGCTAGTGACGAGGTAATTGAAGCACAGCCATTACCTGAAGGGACTTTCCCTCAGAAGGCTGAAATAACTGCCTGGACAAGAGCCTTAAGTTTATGGACAGATGCTAATTATGTATTTGGGATGCTACACACTCATAGTACTATCTGAAAAGAGCAAGGATTGCACACACACAAGGAAAACAACATAACGTACCTCTACCAAAGAGCGTGGCTATTATACATTGTAAAAGACATAAGAAAAGTAACACTGTACAGGAGACTGGAAATAAGATGATGGTCAGGTAGCAGAACAGGTAGTTGAAGAAGGCTTTAATTCCTGATGGTAAACTTAAAATCTCTGAACCTGAGTCAGAATCTGTAAAATATTCTAAAGAGGCTAGGAATCTAATTAATGATTTAGAAGGGAAGAGAGCAAGCTGAAAGATGGGTTCACACCCAGATGGACACATTATTATGCCCTTTAGTATTTTATGGAAATTGGTTCTAAAGGGGGATAAGAAAATATATTGGGCAAACAGACTCTATAAAGTACAATCCTAGTACCAAGAAGAGGGTACAAGAGGGCCTATAAGTGAACCTTCCAGGGCAACAGTAGCAAATTGATTTCTCAGAACTCCCAAGAAAAGGGGGTTATCACTGTATGTTGGTACTAACTGATACCTTTTTACAGTAGCCAGAGGTGTGTCTCTGTAGGACTAATAAGGACAGAGCGGTAATGAAAGTACTGTTACGTGAAATAATTCCAAGGATTGGGGTTCCTGCAGCACTCTCATCAGATCGAGACCCACATTTTGTTGCTAAGGTGGTCCAATGAATAAGCACACTGTTGGGAGTTGACTGGCAACTGCACACACCTTATAGGCCGCAGTCAAGTGGCCAGGTGAGAAAAACGAATCATCTGATCAAATTAGAAATAGTAACACTTGGCCAAGAGGGATTCCTTGGCTGCAGGTACTGCCTCTGGCACTTATAAGAATTTGGACTAAACCCCAAACCAAGGAAGGATTAAGCCCATATAAGATTTTTTATGGGCAACCTTATATTGTACAAAAGGGAGTCTCTATGCAGATGGGGGATGAGGTGTTGAGTAAGTACATGGTTAGGGCATGGGGCCTGGATGGTCCAGTGCATAATGTATACCAGGCAACTATGCCTGTGTTAAATTCCTCTCAGATTCACCTTTGGAACCGAGGTGGGAAAGACCCTACCAAGTACTTCTGACCACCCACACAACAGCTAAAGTAGAGGGACTGACACTGTGGATACATTACCTACCTGAAGAAAGCACCCAGACAATAGTGAACAGCAGAAGAGGAAGGACCATTGAAAATCAGGATTTGAAAGCATGTATAAGAGTTTGATGATAGTCAGTGTGACTATGGTAGCAGTCACAGCTTGGAAAGAAAATAGTTACTTGAGAATGACTGAGAAAATCTGTCAAGCTCTCAACAGGTCTTGCTGGTTTATGGGATAGTAGCACTAAAATGGACAATTCCAAATTGGGTGGAACATGGGAAATGTGAATTTAGGGTAGAAGATAAGCCACAGAAGGGACCTAAGTTTGATTTGCTAGTTATTAACTCTACTAGATTTATCTTTGTAGATAGGAAATACGATAGTAAAAATGGGGTGGGGGTCAGATGGCAAAATTTGACAGGCATAGGGTGTAATTGGGAATACGGGAACTCTGGGATAGTGTCAGGGACCAGTGAAAATGGAAGGTGGAAGCAAGATGAGGTGTATGATCCTGGAACAGATCAGGCATCACAATGGGTCTCAGATATAAACGTACTCGGAATTGTAGGGATGGGAACAACATTCACCCCCCAAGAAAGTATGACTAGGCCATTTAAGTTACCTCATGGGTACTAGTGGTTATGTGAGGATGGTCAGGCACGAAAAGCATTACCTTAAAATTGGACAGGGACATGCACTGCAGGATACTTAGTACCTCAGACCATGGTGCATGAAGAGACCCCTTGAGGACTCTTGAGAACCCCCTAGATTTGAACTAAGCGCACATACAACCCCCTAGATAGGTATAATATGGGATCCCACAGCTTTCTGAGAGCTCTCATCCCATCTCTAGGAGTCGCTCAGCTGGAAAAGGCTATAGCGAAGATCTCTGCAACTCCAGAAATAGTAGAAAATGCCACAAAAGATGCATTACGAGCAACCTGAGAGAAGGTATCCTCCTTATCCAAAGTGGTACTTCAAATTGGAATGGCACTAGATCTATTAACGGATAAAGAAGGAGAGGTATGTACAATAATAAATCAGAGCTATTGTGCTTACATATAAAAGGACTTGAGAATTGAAACAGAATTAAGGAAAATTTGGGAGCAAACAGTCCTGCATAGGACAAGTGACGATAACGTTGACTGGGAAACAGATTTATGGGGCTCACTTACTAGCTGATTACTGAACCTAGGATGGTTAAAGCAGCTTTTCTTAGCATACATCATCCTGGTACTACTGGTATGTCTTACCTGAGTGGTAATGAGGTGTTCTATGTGCCTGTGCTGGAATACTAGAAGGGAGTACGAGGTATGGAAGAGACATGAGCTAAGGCAAAAGGTGGAAAGTGGGGCTTATTTCACACATTAAGGAAGAATAACCTAGCAGGTAGAAGTCCTGCCAGATTAAAGAAAAGGGGGGAATTGAAGGGTGAAAAGGGCCCCATAGTAGAAAAGTAAAAGTGAAAAAATGGCTTCACAGTGACTAAGGATGGAGGAGTAGTTAGAGGTAGTTGTTAGAAGCAAGAATGTAGAGCTTGTTAGAAAAATAATGGATGGCAGACACTGGGTCTGGGATAATGAGGGGGATGAAGGCCATAAAGATAAGGGTTCGAAAACAGCCCGAGGACATCTGGCAGTGAGGTGATTAGATGTCCACAGGGAAAGCAGAAACCGGTTTGGGGGGCTGCCCCTCCCGCAGGTCAGAAGTTTACAGCGAGGAAGACTATGATTCTTCCTCTCACACCACCAGGAGGAGACCCCCATGACTCACTATGCACACACAAGCGGGATGGTGTGCATGCTAATGGGTTCTTGGAAATCTAGTGAATATGTATCTGTATTCTTGGAAGCAATTGATTGTGTATTAGTTCAGCCTATATGTGTAGCACACTTTTTCCTCATGGAGTGCAAGTTAGGCAGATCTATCCCCTTTGCAGCCAGTGTATGCACACCGCTGGAATAAACGTAGCTGTTTTGTAATCTTACTTGGGTTACAGAGTTTGATTCCGCACATCATGCTTGTCACAGGGATGATGTTTCCATTTCCTTTTTCATTCTTTCTTGTTCTCTCAGCACTACAGTTTGTCACTTCTAAAGTGAAGTAAAACACATTGGAAAAAGTGTTAGAAAAACTATAAGCTGGAGAACTGAGATTCCACTAGCCTGAGTAGACAAAAATAATGCCCATAGTCATCACTACTTCTTTTCATATATCCTTTTGAAATTTGAAATAAAAGAGATTATGACTAGCCATAAAAAAATCCCATTTTCATGATGAAGACAGTCAAACTTCAGAACAGGTTGTCCAGAGAGTCTGTGCAGCTTCTGTGATTGAAGATTTTCATTAGCAGACTGCATAAGGCCCAGTGCAACCTGAGTTGACCTCACAGGTGGACATGTGTTGAGAAGAAATTAGGACTAGCAACATCCTGAGGATCAACATGAATTATCCTGTAGTCTTTTGAAGAGAATTGCTTCTCTGTCAGTAATGTTCTCTGCTGATTCACATTCAACTTGTGATGTACTGTAAAACTCAGGTCCTTTTCTAAGGACTGTTATGTGCCCTTTTAGTCTCTGTGTTATGGATGTACCTTTTGTTTCTCTTTTCAAACAGTGTTTCTACTTCCTCCCCCCCCCAAAAAAAAAAACAACCAAAAAACAGTAAAATGATATTCAGTGCAACTACTCCAATTTGTTCAGCTCCCTTTGAATTCTTTGGTTTTCTCCCGCTGAGGTGTCACCCACAAATACAGTAATCATACTGTGTACTGCATCATAAAAGTTGGCATTAAAAAAAAAAAGAAATGCAGCTGGAGGTAAGGTAGTTCTCTCAAGAGCCCTATTTTAAGTCCCTTCCAGCTATAGATAATAAATAAACATTCTCTGAATTGAGTTCTTCTACCAGGTATGGATACACTGTTCAGATTTCATACAAAACATGCTTTTACAATTTTTTACAACTTTGTCAGGTGAAACCGATTTTGCAAATCCTTTTAAACTGGAAAGAAAAATCACGTCAGACATTTCCTCTTTACCTACTATTCAGTTATCCTGTCAAAGAAGAATTAGCTTTGTAGTAACTGACAAATCCTGACTGTGTAATTCTTTATCGCTTGCTGTTTAGTAAGAAGTTGTATAAGATTTTACTCCAGTAATTGTTTGGCAGCCAAGCAGGACAGAGTTTACATCTTTCCACCTCCTTTTTTTTCTTCTTGTTTAAAAACTGGTGTTCTTTTTGGAACTCACCTTTTCCATCCTGGAAAAAAATGCTAGCAGTCAGAGATTGTGTCAATGTATGCAGCAAAAATTGTTTTCAGTCTCTCTAAATATTATTCTGTTTGGTTTTCAATTATTCTGTTCCTATTTTTTTTTCATTAGAATTAATCATGATATTTCATCACAATTATCTGTCTCATAAAGACTAAATGCATTAAAATTTTATTATTAATTTTTTATTATTAAAAATGAGGCACTGAATACTTCAGTCTCTTCAATATCTTTTATCATCATTAGCCTTAGAAGTTAACATTACTGTGTAGACTAAACCACTTGGAAGGGTAATTCATGCCAGGTGTCCTAGCAGTCAAGGTTGGTGGGATAAATCAGGACTCATTTTCAGTTGTGTTTGCAGTACTGTGTTATGTCACACATGTTATTCTTCCTCTTCCTCACGTGTTTGTTCCTTTTATCACTGCTCTCAAGGAGCTGCTCTCTTCCATCTCTGAGGTTTACTGATCTTTTCTTTGTCTGAAGTCCTCTCTGCTGCTGCTGTATCTTCTGCTTATAAGAATCACTCACTAGTTTGTAAGACTTTTTTCTCCAAAAAAAGCAGAGCAGATGCTTTTGGCATCGTGTTACTAGTGACACCTTTACAAATCATTTGCTAAGTCAGCATATCAGTCTGGTAGTGTCTGAAGTTCAGTGATAGATCTGTTCTCCTCAGGTACCCTATGCAGTTTTCTGAAAAGAAGGCACATCTCACAGGCAGGTAGAGTCTGTTTGTTCAGTGATGCAGTTTTGAAAGTGACAACTTAAATTCTAGTCTCAAACTGATCTTCATGTTTGTTCTCTTTAAATTACACACATCTTTACATTTTCAAATATCAGACTGAGGTTTTCAATCTCTAAAATCAAATATTCAAGAGGATGAGGAAATGGATAATACCCTTAGGCTAATTCCTAAGGATATTTGTTCTGTAGTCCATATTCACAGTAAGCCAAAGAAAATCGACTTTCTTGATTACTAGGAGCAGGTAAAGATTTACTGTCTGTTTTTAGAGGGGTTTTTTTATTGTTTACAGTGAGTAACAGTATGTAATTAAGTACTTGTGTACATTCCTGCAGGACCAGGTCTGGAATTAGGGACAGTTAGTGAGAGTATTGGCCAGTTACAGGAGGAACTCAGATTTTGTTTATACATAGAGATATATTTAGCACCAGTAAATCTTCATATAAATTAGCCAGAGTATCCTAGAATCTTCTAGGATAGAAAAGACCTTCTAGATCAAGTCCAACCTTCAGCCTGGCCTACCAGTTCCATTACTGAGTCATGTCCCTTACTGCCAGATCCTTACTGCCAAACACCCAATGACCCATGTTCTTCTTTCTTCGTGCTGCTACATGTCAGCCTGTGAGTCTGTAAATACACATTATCTTCTGAGTTGTGGTTCCCCACTGCTTTTCCTCACTGCTTGCACAGGTCCAGCTGGATGGACATCTAGAAGCATCAAATTCACTATTAAGCTGCTTTGTACAGAGGGCAACAGGATGAGGCCATTGGTGTGACTAGTGTTTGCCTATATGATGTCTTCCACGTGTGTTCATCTGTGAGACCAACTGTGTGTGTGTATGTATGTCTGCATGTGTGCCTATGGGAACAATATGCTCAATATTGCTCCCGATTGGAGCTACAGTGGCTTCACCTTTATAGGACTATTAGATGTATTCTTTCCATTACAAATTTTTGACATCAAACGAGCAGTGTTTTTATTTTATTGCAAATAAAGAATTTTTAATTTATTTATAATAATAAACTATTGTCTCATTTTAATAATGATTTGAATGGGAGAGAAGTCGGCTTTTCATTGCTATTCAGAAAAAAAAGTCCAAATATGGAATTTTTAATGAGAAGAAATAAGTCTTAATGACTTGTATCTCCAAAAGGCTCTGACAATTCCAGAAAGGGTAAAAAAAAAAAAAACCTAGAAAATTTGTATTTGTATAAACTTATTAGGCTGTACTTGAGATCAAAAAGAATTGCCATAGTTTGAACAGGCAATTGTGAACCAACCCACAAGGCAATAATGAAGTACTGGCATCCAAGTATCTCATCATTTCAGAAGACCCAGGATGATCTGAGGAGAATATCCTCATTTTACCTTGGCCAGTCATGTTGCAATTGAAATGTTGTCCTAGTTCCACTGCAATTAAGACTCTGCTCACTAGATACAGGGATGATTTCCCCTCTTCCAACACCCCGTAAGTGCTACAACAAATGAGGAGCAAGCTGTTCTGATATCTCTGTTGAATGTGAACTGATAGACAGTGGAATAAATGTACAAAATCCTACTGCTGATGCAGTTGGGAGAGCAAGCCACTGTGACAAAAAGAGGACAGAAAGAGGCTAACAAACTTGAACTGTAGGGCAGAATATAGCTAGGCAGAATTCAGCCATCCATAGTTCTAGCAGAGTGGATCAGTTTAAAAAAATAAATAAATAAAAAAACCCTTCTTTTCCCCCCAGAAAAGTTGTGAGAACATCTACAGAACTTTTTTAAAGATTGAAAGAAAAAAAAAAAAGAGTTTATTTCTACTTTATATTTTAGATTTGTCTAGAGGTTTCTTAGGTTTCTGAGATGCTATAGAATGCAGCTGTAAAGTACTAGTTAAATTTTTTACATTTTATATTACACCTAGAGCTCATCTGAAAGTCACAGTGGGTTTTCTAAAGAGGCTGATTAGAGAAGATAATTACCGGTGTCTTAACTAGGATAAAGTGTGCTACAAAAAATCTCTACCACTTTGTAAATGACAAATCTGCGATAGCTTTAAATTTAAGACATAAAGTTAAGTGTTAATGAAAATTATTTCCCAAAATCAAAATAAATTGTCAAATTCAGAACGTGAAGGGTAAGTATTAATACAAAATATTACTCTTGTGTAACTTCGTGTCCAAATACGGTCTTTTAAAGTATGATCAGTGTTATGCTAATTGGTATTTGCAAATAGAAGATAATAGTAAAGTTGTCTTTAACATGACAAAATTGGATCTAAACTGAGGTTTTTGAATGCAAGTAAGTAAATCTGACATAGTGCTTGTACAGTTTTGTTGATTACAATCCTTCTTTGATCATGTGTTTGGGCATGTGTACGTTTTGAAGACGTATGGCCTTCTCCAAAAACTCTGAAGGTGTTTGAAAGATGATAACTGAAGCTGAGTGGGAGGACTTTGCCCTAGCTTCTGTTGATCAACAGCCCCAAGGATTTGGTCATCCCTGAGAGGCATCCCGATCTGGCCAGGTACTTGTACAAAGCAGCTCCTTTGGATGATGAAATCTTTTGGTACTTACAAGCAGTGGCACAAATGCCAGCACTTGCTGGACTCACAAATTCCGAACTACTCCCTTGGCCATGATCCAGTACAGATGCACTAGCCTGTCAAGAGATGAGTGGCTCCACCACTGTTACTGGGCAATGGGATGAGAAGCAGGAGTCAGATCCAATAAGGGATTGCCCTAATGCTCCAAGCTGCTGCCCCTTGCTACCTATGGGCAAGCAGTGGCTAGGCAAGGGAAGGAGCGTACTGGTTGTACTGGATCTCTACCTTTTGTTCAAGGAGAAAAATTGCACCAAGCAGCAAGAAGCCTGTCAGAAGGGGGAGAAAGTGGGAGGTGGGGGTCGCAGTGCTTCAGTTGACACAGGCATTTTCCAAGGAATCAGAACACCAGACCTTCCACATGAGCCCAATGCAGAGTTTTGTCAAGGGGGGAGGAAGAAAGAAGTTTCAGCCTTGCGGATAGACGTCACTCTGTACCCACAGAAGTGCTTTGTGCCCCTGATACTGAAGGCAGCCGCCCAGAGTTGGGGAATGGGTGCACAGACCCTGAACTCTGACCAGCAGGGAAATCAAGAGAAAAGAATGCAGTTACTGCTGATTTTTACCAGTTTGACTCTGCTTTAAGACTCAGTTTCAGAAGTTTCAGAAGAAGCAAAGTTTCAGAAAAAGTATCCCCTCATAATAAGAAAGAAAAGGAACAGGGTTGAAAAGGAATAGGGTTGGTTTTAATTGTTTTTTTTGTTGTTGTTTGTTTTAAAATGTACAATCTGACTATGGTGTTACACTGTCAATGGTCTTAGTTCCAGAAGGAGCTCATTTGCATGCATCCACAGCATCCTCATTAATTTCTCTTTCCAGTTCTTCTTCTGTCATTTCCAGCAATAACTTCTCAATGTCATCATCTTCTGAGAAGAGTTCTTTCCTGGCCTCTGTGCAGCTCAGGTGCTGCGCCTGAGTTGTTGTGCGGCATGAGATGTTGTGTTTGAGACCTCCTACTGTGCCACGGAGTCTGCCTGTTTTCCCAGAAGCAGTTCCAAACCTGGGAAACAAGGAAAAGAACAATCAGTACATTTCTAACTATGCTTTCAGCAAACCAGCTCTGAGATCTGCAGTTAACCCCTTCTGCATCTCACACTCACGTAGGGAGGGCGATTCAGTTAACCTGAGGCTGCCTTTAGAGTGCAAGATACCAGCAGGTACATTTTTCATAGTGGGAATTGATCTGTACAGATAGAGCAAACAGGGTCCAGGTTTTGTAGCAGAAAGACATTGCCAGCCTCATTATTTTGACTGTAAATATGTCAAGAAGTCATCCTCTGCAGAAACCTGTTTACTGACTCGGTTACTTCGCCCAGTGACATACTGAGCAGAGATTTTGAGTAAGCAATTTAAATTATTTCAGATGACCTCTTCCTTTGTTGGATTATGCCATGACACATCTCAAACATCCCATTTTTCCCCTGATGTGAAAGAACTTATGTCTAATGGATAAAGGGCACTGATGAAGAACAAACTGTGGTCATCACCTGCTTGGAAATTTTAGGACTTCAACGCTGACCAGGGTGTATTCAGGAGGGACTGAAGCAAGAATCACCTAGGAAGAAACAAGACAGTGTGAGTGGTGTATGAAGCACAGGTAAAAGATTCCTAAGTAGTTTTTTTTTTGTTGTTTCAGAGAAGTTGTGGATGCCCCATCCCCAGAGGCATTCAAGGCCAGGCTGGATGGGTTTCCAGGCAGTTGGATCTCGTGGCTGGCAACCCTGGCCACAGCAAGACAAGTGGAACAGTAGATGATTTTTGAGGACTTCTCCTCCCTTCCCTGGGCACTGCTGAGCCTGAAGCCAAATACAGAACTGTGGTGTTCCTGAAGAAAGTGTTCTCTTGAAGGTTACAAGTAAACATGGGTGTTTTTAACAGCACAGCATCAATGGACAAAATCCAGGATTGCACTCTTACGTAATCATTGCTCTACACCTAATCAAAATAGAAAATTTCCACAAGTACCCTGTGAGACATCTGCTGCCTTCAAAGGAAACAGAAGACCTGTAGAACATTTGAAATTTCTACCTTTTCTTCAAGAGCAACATTAATCTTCCATATGCACTACTGGTTTTGCTGCTGTTCTCACCATAGGTAGTTTTCTAGCTAGGGGCTCATCCGTGTCCTCAGCAGCAGATGGTTGCATCTCTGTTGCTTTTTGTTTCTGTCTCCGCATTGAGGGCAAGGTGACTTACACAGACCTCACACACACCTTGTGTCCATCTAAAGTAAAAGGAAGGATTGTTGATACAGTCTTTCTGTGCCTCGAGAAATCCACATTCTCTTATCATTCCCACAACCCTTCTAGTAAGTTAAATACATTTGACCAGCGGAATTACATTGCCATGTCCAGGATTCTCAGCAATGTTTTTCACGCCGTCATCTCTGCCCACCAACAACACATCAAAAGGAACAAAGAAACTGAGTGCATTATTACTGCACTCAGTAATAATCCAGGGCAAGGAAAGCTCTGACACAGAACAATGCTAAGTGACAGCATTACTTTTCTCAGGCACTGTAACAAGCTCCTTGTGCTCACCCTTAACTCTTTTCTTGCTAGGCAATTCCTTTGCTTTTCCCTTCTTCTCAGAATGTTTGCGTTTTCGTGCAGCTGGGCCATGGGAGGAAGTTGAGATGTCAACTGCAGAGAACAATTCCAGGAAAGAACAATCAGAAAATCTTAGAAAGACAGTGTATCAAACCCAGATGCCTGTTTAGTATTCGTACTTCTTTTTGGGGCCTTCTCAACCTTAGGCTGGTTCCCCAGACTTTCTGTAAGGCCACTGTTCAGAGGAAGGCCACTTGCATCAGGTTCTGGCAGAAAGAAAACAAGAAATAACTGAAGAGCATCTCTTTGGAGGAAGAACCACAAGCTTCAAATTTTCAAGCATATTTTCTCACATTTCTGTAGTCGACACAGACCTGCAAAATGCGTTTACCTTTCTCCAGAAAAAAAACACCAATATTCAGACAGCCAAAACACAAACTAATATTTCACTTATCATGACTCTTCCCTGTACTCCCCAGTGAATGGCTACTTGACATCCTGCACCCGCTCAGAAGTAATATTCATAATTAAGTCTTTCACAATTCATGCCATCAGAAATTCACTTTCGCTTGGTGGTACGGTCAGTCCGTTCCCACCATGTTCCTTTAAGTGAAGAAAAGTGCAGTGGGCTTTTTGATAGCCTCCTGGCCTATTCTCCCAATAGCAGGGAACCTCACTACGCTTCCTCTGAAGAGAGAAAAAAAGGGAGGTCATGGAAACAGGCACACGAGGTTTGCAAAGAGATGCAGCGTTCCAGGTCATGCCAGAGATAGTACTGTCACAGTGCTGAAACATCATTTATCACTAAAGGAAACATCTGGGAGCATATTCACAACATCTGCATAATCTGTAACCACTCAGTATGTTACACTTTCTTATCCTTCAGGTAGAGCAAACAGGCACTCTCAATTCAGGGGGTGAAACCAATGCACCTGCAAAATGTGACCACTGTTCAGGAGAAACAGTGCCTTCAAATACTGTGGTTAAGTCCATCAGAAATGATCGGGCAGAGCCTTAGCTCTTTACCATCATCTCTTACCCCACCTTTCACTACTCCAAGCAGCCAGAACAAACTGCTCTGAAGAAATCCAGGATGCAGAAGTCCTGATAGACCACAACTAAGTCCCGTTGGCAGGAGGGCAGAGCCCACTCTTTCTACCACCTGCTCCAGCAGGTTTAGGAGTCTGCGCAATGCGGCCTTTTGGCATCTGGGGAGAAAATACCCTTGGCACCTAATGCAAACATCTCTCGCTAAGATACACGTAAGGCATTCTCTTCCCCCTACCTCCTCCCAGTCCCCTCTAGAAACAGAAACCAGTATGATATTCACAGCAAATGTATCTAGCCTGCGGAAGTGCATTCAGCCCTCTGTTGCAGTAGGTGATAATGGGGTGGTTGCAAGAACTGTGCCAGCTCTAGATCCAACTTGTGTCTAAATGCCACGACTTCTCCCAGCAAGTACTGTTCTGCATCTCATCAACAGTTGTACACCTTGCAGCACACATTTTGTGTTCCTGTCATGAAAAAGACTGTCTTCTCCTCTTGCTGCAACTGCAATGGATGTACTGGTACAACATATGTGTTTGATAAACCTGTGGCTTACCCTGGCACAGCTGCAGTCCTTCTCCCTTCCAGGTAATGGCTGAGCAACACTGTCAGTGAGAGCGGGCAGCACCTATCAGCCCCACCACTATCTCTGTCAGCCGGAACGAGGGCTGACACAGCATGTCCACACTCCTGCACACACTGCATAGCACATGGCTATGGCACTCACTGATGGCAGCCAGGCCCCAAGCACAGTGCTTGTAATGTCACCATGCTTGTGATGTCACCAGGTAGTCCATGTCCCCAGCTGAGCACCTGACTCTCCACCATGACTTCAGCAGGGTTTTGTGTAACACATGGGCAGCCTGGTCTAGTACTAGATATGGAGGTTGGCAGCCATGCCTGCAACAGGGGGATTGGAGCCTGATGATCCTTGAGGTCCCTTCCAACCCAAGCCATTCTGTGATTCTGTGATTTCTGAGTTCATTTGGGCTCCCAAAAAATTGCCAGAAGCATTGGGTTGTAGCCTTACTTGTAGTGTGATAATCAATATGAAAGCATAATGTACTTACCTCCCCTTCCTCAAAGTTATCAATATTTCAAACTAATGAAGTTTATATTTGCAAATTGATACTCCTTACATTGAGCGAAAGAATAGTCCTGGGTGGGGTATGTAAAATGAGGGCTTGGAACAGAAAGATTTTTGTCCCCATACCAGCATACATTTTTTGTGCAATGTGAAGTCAGGGTATTCAGACATATTAGACATAGGCACATGAAAAGGAGCTCAAATTTCTCATTGTTAATTCACCTTCCTGAAAACAGTCACGTTACATTGTGTAATCACAGTCTGATGCTCTTTTTAGGTGACTGGAATAGTGGAAATATAACCCTTGTTTTTAAAAAGCGGAAAAAAGGGAACATCAGAGAACTACAGGCCAGTCAGCCTTACCTCTGTGTCCATTGAGATCACAGTGCAGACATTCCTGGAAAATATGCTAAGGCATGTGAAGAACAAAGAGGTGGCTGGTGGCAGTCAACATATCGTGCCTGCAAAATTTGATGGTGTTCTATGATGAGGCTGCAGCACTGATAAGTAAAGGAAAAGCAACTAACGTCATCCAGTTAGACTTGTACAAAGCATTTGATGCTGTTCAACATGACATGCTTGTCTCTGTACTGGTGTGATATGAGTTTGGCAGATGAATAACTCAAAATTGGCACTCAAGAATGGCATTACTCAGGGGTCAATACTGGGACAGGCACTACTGAACACCTTTGTTAAAGACAGGAACAGCAAGTTTTCAGATGACACCATGCTGTGCGCTGTGGTTGATACACTGGAGGAAAAGGATGACAGCCAGAGGGACCTTGACAGGCTCAAGTTATGGGCCCATGTGAAGCAAGACCAAGTACACTCAGGTCAGAGCACCCCCAAACATGAATACAGGCAGGACTGTGTGTAGACAGAGAGCAGCTTTGCAGAGGATTTTGGGGTATGGGTAGATGAAAAATTAGACATGAGCTGACAATGAGCAGATGCAGCCTGGAAAGCCAGTCATATCCAGGTGTGCATTAAAAAACATACGGACAGCAGATTGAGGACAGTGATTTTCCCCTTCTACGTGGCCATTGTGAGACCCTTTCTGGAGTACTGCGTTCAGATCTGGTGCCCACAGCACAACAAAGACATGGAGGTTCTGAAGCAAGGAGGTCCCAAAGATGACTGGAGAGATGGAGCACCTCTCCTATGAAGAAAAGCTGAGAAAGCTGGAATTGTTCAGCCTCAGAAGAGGGGGAAGAGCTTATTGCAGCCTTTCAGTATGTAATGGAGACTTATGAGAATGTTAGACATTTTTTACAAGGGCCTGTAATGATAGAAGGTGGTAATGGTTTTAACTGCCAGAGGGTAAATACAGATTATATGGAAGGAAGAAGTTCTTCATGATGATGATAGTGAGGCACTGAAACAGGTTGCCCAGAGAAGCTGTGGAAACCCCATCCCTGGCAATGTTCAAGACCAGATGGATGGTGCTTTGGGTGGACTGACATAGTAGCAGGGGAATTGGAGCAATGTTAGATCACTCCAAAAGTAATGAATCATTTATTTCCATGGAAACAACAGGTACAAAGAGCACAATAACTCTATTAGATCAAGAAAATTCTGAGTGAGCTTAGAAGTGAATGTTTACAGCCTTCTCCACAATATTTAAAGTATTTAAAATATCACAATTCACGTATTTATACATCATTTTCAGATAACAGTTGTTCAAAGCAGCATAGACACTGAGGTAGAAAATTGCTTTTCTGTTAAATAAGTAATAATAATAATCACAATTGTATGTTCTGTTGAATCAAATGTCTGTCACACTCCTTTAATTGTAAGTTCATTTTAGGAGAGGATCTTTTACAGCTCATGTCTCGTCTGCCAGACTCTTAGGACAGCAGCAGTGAGACAGGGATTGTGGGAGCACAGAACAACACAGGGGGAAAGAGAGACAGATGCTGTTTTTCCTATAACTGTAAAATTTTCTGAAGAAAAATGAATACAATACAAACATTGTTTTTCTCTCCAACATCATTAAAGTCTCTCCCTCTCTACTGGCTCACTCACCAAACATCTTGTATTCCTAACCAGTTTGGCTGGCAGAGAGGAAGGATCCTGCTGTCAACACAATGCAAATCTGACCATTTTCACACATGGAACTGTTCATCAGCATCTTGAAAAAGCAGTAGTGGCCTGTGACTGCAACAACATGGAAGTAGGCAGTGAACTGTGAACACCTCCAGAATATAGATCACTTCTCACATTTCTAACTCCTCTCTCCCACTTGCTGCTGCACAGCAGATTTCCCCTTTTTTACCCATACTCTCACTCTCCCAGAGCACACCCAACGTCACTCACAGCTCAGCTCTGGTAGCAGCAAATCCCTGCTGGAGCAGCTGGAGCAGGCTCTGATCTGACATGGGGCAGTGCAGGGGTCTGCTCACAGAGGCCTCTCCTGGAGACTTCTGCTGCCAAAACCTTGCCATGTAAAGGTAATACAATACAATATAACTAATGATGTACAGAGGGAAAGAGAAATCAAAAATACCAGAGAAATGAAGAAAATATTTTTTCATATTTCTCTGGCTCATTAGTCCTTTCCCAACTCAGTAGGCACTGTGAATAAGGGCATGACCAGCTCACATTTCTCACTTGGCAGCCTGGTGGCTTTGCAGTCCGTGGGACAGCCATGAAGCACAAAGTACTGTTTATCATTTACACCACCAGCATTGTCTGTGTCCTTGGACAGCTGTTACAGAGAGTACCTTTCTCTGGGACTGCCTTTCATTACCCAAGAAACAACCTTGTTTTCCATATATCACTGAGACAATTACGTTTTGCAATGGTCTGAAGAGCAGTTACTTTCCTTCCCAGTCCACTGATTGAAGAAAGGAGGGAGTTCTAGGGAGTGGTCCTATCTGGGTAGCACTCAGTTCACTTTGGTAAACTACCTTTCCTTATTGCTTACTAGAAGAATAGTTCTTCCAGAAAGACATAGCTTCCACATTCATTCTGCTTTTCTCTCTACCTCTCCCAGCTCAAAGCAAGCAAGCCATACCTATTGCACAAGAGGATTAGTAAAGCTGAGAGAATTTAGAGCCCTAATTGGCTCATTACACTCTTTTGCTTGTGCATCATCTACTAATTTCTAATGCATTTCTGTCCATGCATTATCACTCACACTGAAAGGTCCCTAATTGTGTCCCTAATTGAGAAGAGACCATCCTAGTAGTCACTAATGAAAAATGATGGAAGAAGCTATCAATAACACGCAACACATGACAACACTTGTTAGCTCTCTGAATATCTTGATATATGTTGAAGCCACTACTGTACCTATTTCAGGTTTCTCTAAGCCTGAAGAAGGACACACAGCTGCCTGGACACAGCAGAATGACAAAATCCACAAGAAGACATGCTGAGCAGACACTGCCAGAGGGACAGTCCTGTCCTCTAGTTGGCAGGGCACAGATATCACACAGATATCACACAGTCCGCTTCCTGCTACTTAACAACAGCTCTGCAGCAATTACAGCAGTTTATCTTCTGTTTCGTTTGTGGGCTGTTTGTTTTATTATTGTTGTTTTTTTTCTTTAACAATAAAAACATAGTAAGAACAATTATTTACTTACTAACTGTACATTGCTAATTGTACATTTAATCTCCTCAAAACAAAAAGGCAACCATATTCAGAAAGACTTTGGGCCAGCACATAGTACATCTCTTTTGAAGTGCCCGTGTTTCACTTACAATGAAACTGAGCTCAGTTCTGTGTCCTTGTACTGTGTCTGGCTGGCAAGGAGTTCGCTTTCCCCACAGCAGCTCATACATTTCTGCACTCCGTACCTGTGACCAGAGCAATGTTGACATCACACCAGTGTTTTGTCTGTAAGCAGTGCTGACAGAGCACCAAAGCCACCTTGCCTAGCCCCCAAGACCAGTTGACTGGGGTGGGCAGGAGGTGGGACGTATTCAACAGGACATTGCCAGTGGAGCTGACCTGAGCTGATCAAAAGGATGTTGCATGCCGTGTGGCATGTGCTGAGCAATAAAAGCTGGAAGAAAAGAACAAGAGCTGTGGTGTGACATTCATTATGAAAGCCTAAAGTAAGCAAATCTGTATTGAGTCCCCAAGTCCCAGAAAGTGGCTGTACATTTCTTGTTAATGGGAAGTAGAGAATAATTCTTTTCCTCCTTTTGCTTCTTCACATAGCCTTTGCTTTTCTTTCATGGAAATCCTTTTTACCTCAATCCAGAAGGATTTTTTCCATCTTGCTTTCCCCCCTCACCCTATCCTGCTGAGGAGGATTGAGTGGGTAGCTGTGTGGTGCTTAGCTGCCTGCTGGTGTGAAACTACAGTCAGGTACCAGTAGCTGTCTGAATTCCATGCTTATTCCACTGCATATCCGTTTGTTGTAAAAGGCAAAAATTTGTTTTCCACGAGTGGAATGTGAAGGGTTTTGCTTCCTTAAATAATCTATTCTTCATTCCACAAGCTATAGCTTTTCAGCAGGTACAAGTGTAGCACGTATGACTTAGAGTGGTGAAAGTAATGTTTGAAATTGGATATACCACGTGCTTAGTTTTAACCAGATTTAACAAAGACAGATAGTTTGAGTTTGACTATGGAGAAAAAGGTAAAAGGATAACCCTGACTGAAGTGTTATTCTGTTAAAGCTGTTCCTCCCCCTCATGAAAGAAAACAAACAGTAGTTTTGTTGAAATTCCTTTATTTGACTTCAATAATGTAACATTTTGTGAGAGAGATGTCACATACAGTAGAGATGAAAGTGTCCTGGGAAATGGTCAGCCTGAGATTCACAGAATAAGGACGAGAAACAGAAATAAGACGTACTGGGGTATGAGCTGAGATCACAAATGAACTGATATACCCACTCACTGGTAGTGATTCATGGCAAAACTTTGCATTGGAAACTACACACTCTACTCTCACATCTTTGAGAAGAAGCAAAATTGTTGACAGTGTCTTAATGATAAAACTTAAGACACAGATGGATTTTCTTTTTTCTCCAAGGGTCATGCAAATACCTGTGAGACCACTAAACTGCCCACATGCAGACCTATGTGACTTGAAAAACAGCCTGGTTGAAGCATTAAAACTAACAAAGCAGAGCATCGTGCCCTGTCTCAGTAACTAGCTGCTCTGTCTTGAATCTTGATTTTGTCTGTTGAGAACAAGATTCAGTAAACTCTCAAGCTCTGAGTGTTGCTGGTGGAGTAAGGAGTCATCTCCAACTCTAAGTGAAGACATTAAGTAAAAATACTAAGGTATCTGCAAAAGAAAAGGCTATAGCACTTCATTTTACCCACTAGTTAAATTACTTCTTAGTAGACAGCTGAGTGTGTGTTTAACTAGAGTTCAACAAAAGCCACAAAACCACAAAAGGCATAATAAAATAGCCACAAAGGACAGTGCAAGCAACTCTAGATTTCAATAGTAAAATCCTCCAAATTGCCAAGTATAACACTTCCAACAGTATTATTCAAACTGTCCCCACAGATTTAATAATTAACTGGCTATCTGTTAAATTTGAAGTTGTGTGTATGTCTCTCTATGATAAGGTTTGCATGATAGAGCACTGCTGTGACAAAGTTTGCCAGAGGCTTTATCTAAAAATATGGTTATCCAGATTATGTTGTTTACTTTCGTTTTTGTTATAGTGTGATACTCCTGATAAATAGTTCCCTAATAAAATCTCTTACAAGGATACAAACAGGCACATTGACGCAGCTGTTGGAGATGAAAAAGAAAATACTCATTTTGGCTGTATTTATGGTAAGAAATACTTTAACAGTATTCTAAACTGTTCCAAACAGGAAAAACGTACGATTTCCAACTTACCTTCTGCCAAGACTCCTACAAATTACGTAAAGTTATAATCTCTCTCCTTGCAAGTGCAAGCATACCAACTTTGTTATTTTATGTAATTAATATTCTTAAGTTTTACCTCAGATTGAACCTTTTCGGTGTCATTAAAACCCATTAACAGAAGAAATATGTCGTGTTCTGGATGTAATGTAGTAGCTATGCATGGACTATTGTGCTAGGCTGCAGCATGAGCAGCACATATAAGGAAGCTTCCTGTAGAAATAAATGAAAGAATAAAAGAAAAAGAAGAAAAGAAAAAAAAATACAAAAACCCCAACAACTTTTGTTCCAGTAACGTCTCTCTAAGTTTGATTTAAGCTTCAGTTTCATTCAAATAAAACCACTTTGCTTTGTCTGGTTTGAGAGTCATAATTATACTAAACAACCATGTTTTGCCAAACACAATATATCAGACCAACATCAGTCTAAATTTGTCTCACATTTTTTTCCAAATTCAATAAATATTTATAGCAAGTTGGATCAAGGTTTGAGGTTTCTGATCGATTCCCTGACTATGTTGGGTCTTTTTTGATAGTTTGGTGCCGATAGAAGGCACAGTTATGCTAAAGTCAAGAAGGTGGTGACCATGAGAGGCGGATGGAGGTCTGCATAGACATATTTCTTCAGTATTCGAGATCCAGAATTGCTTAACTCATGAAAATATCTCTATAATAGAGTGTTCTACTGACAGTTAGCCACGGGTGGTCATAGAAGTTATGAATATTTTGATGGCATCTGAAAATCCAAATTCCCCGCGTGAATGAGTTATGCTATTTAAGTCCTGAGTGGTGTTGAGTAAAATTATGAAGCCACTGGAAGTGGCTTTGGGCAGCCTGGTCTATAGTGGCTGGTAACCCTGCAGGGGTTGAAATTAGATGATTGTTATGGTCCTTTTCAACCCAGCCCATTCTATAATTTTATGATTCTGATTCTGTGATTTCTATGATTCTATGATTCTATGATTATCGACATATTGCAGACTAGGAGACACATCTGCTTTCTGAATAACAGTATTATTTAATTATTTAATTTTTTATTGTTTTTTACTTTCAGAAAGATGATCAATGATACGATAAAGTCTTTAGAGAAAATGTAAAAACTTACTCTGTTGTGTTGACCTTGGCTAGCTGGCAAACATAACATTGACCAAGCTGATCTCTCCCAGTCCTCAGCAAGAGAAGGAGGAAAATGCAGTGGAAAAAAAAAAAAAAAAATCATTATTTCAGTTAAGAACATGAAAATCACATAAATTACCATGACAAGGAAATCAGACTTGGCTTGGGGAAGAGGAATTTTATTTACTGACAACTGAGAATATAGCAGGGCAGTGTGATCTGGAAAGAGTAAGTAAGATAAAAACACTTTGCTTTCTCTGTGTCTTCGCAGGCTGAAACTCAATCTCAGTTCTTCTACCTCCCCTCAAGTGGCTGAGGGGAATGAGCAATGCAGGCAACAGGCAGCTCACAACACTTCATCTCTGCCACTCCTTCATCCTCCCATAGCCCAGGGCTGCTTCTGCAGGGACTTTTCATGATCTTCGGCCTCCTGGAGACCACAGCCACTGCTGCACCATGTACTCCTCTGTGACTGCATAGGGAAATCTGCTCTGCGTGCTGCTCATCAGCTGCAAGAGGACAGCCTGCTCTCCATGGGCCTCTGTGGGGCTTCAGGGAGCTGTTACTCTGCACATGGAGCACCTCCTGCCCTCCTGCTGCACTGACCTTGGGGTCTGCAGGCTGCTACTCTCACATTTCTTACTCCCTTCTCCCACATGCTGCTGCACAGCAGATTTCCTCTTTCTTAACCACGCTCTCCCAGAGCACACCCAGTGTCACTTGCAGCTCAGCTCTGGCAGCAGTGGGTCCCTGCTGGAGCAGCTGAAGCTGGCTCTGATCTGATATGATGTTTTGATCCTATGATATGGGGTAGTGCTGGGCTCTGCTTGACAAAGACTGCTCCTAGAGTCCCCCAGTGCCAAAAACTCACTATGGAAAGCTAGTATTCAATAACAAGTTACTAGCTCAAATGGTTTCATCTAGCTTTCTGGGGCAAAGAGCCTCCCTGGAGGAATCATAGAATCGTAGAATCACTCAGGTTGGAAAAGACCTTAAAGATCATCGAGTCCAACCATGATCTTACCATACTACCCTAACTCTAACAACCCTCCACTAAATCATGTCCCTGAGCATCACATCCAAATGATTTTTAAACACATCCAGGCTCCCTGGGGAGCCTATTCCAGTGCTTAACAACCCTTTCTGTAAAAAAGTTTTTCCTGATATCTAACCTAAATGTACCCTGGCATAACTTGAAGCCATTTCCCCTCATCCTGTCACCTGTCACCAGTGAGAAGAGGCCAACCCCACTCCTGCTGTAAGCATCTTTCAGATACTGGAAGAGAGCAGTAATCCCCTCAGCCTCCTTTTCTCCAGACTGAACAGCCCCAGTTCCTTAGTCTCTCCCCATAGGGCATATTCTCCAAGCCCTTCACAAGCCTTGTTGCCCCTCTTTGGACCTGCTCCAGCACCTCAATGTCCTTTCTGTACTGAGGTGCCCAAAACTGAACACAGTACTCAAGGTGAGGCCTCACCAGTGCCGAGTACAGGGACAGGATTATTTCCCTGGTCCTGCTCACCACACCATTCCTGATACAAGCCAGGATGCCACTGGCCTTCTTGGCCACCTGGGCACACTGCTGGCTCATATTCAGCCGACTGTCCATCAGTACACCAAGGTCCCTTTCCATCAGGCAGCTTTCCAGCCACTCCTCCCCAAGCCTGTAGGGTTGCGTGGGGTTGTTGTGACCAAAATGCAGGACCCAACACTTGACCCTATTGAAACTCATACAGTTTGCCTTGGCCCATCGATCCAGTCTATTCAGGTGCCTCTGTAGTGCCCTTCTCCCCTCAGGCAGATCAGCACTCCCTCCCAACTTGGTGTCATAGAAGGACAGGACATAGAAGATGTCAGAATAAAAGGTACGTCCTCAGTTTTTATGCTGATGTAACTTCCCTGTGCATGGGTCACATTTGGTTCATGATTACACAGCATGCACTGAAAACAAATGTGTATGATGTAGAAAATGGCTGAAGCATGGGAATACCATAACTAAAGTGCAAGACTTTTGGTCACCATCAAAATGAATGGCGGTAATTTTATGAAAAAAAAAATTGCATTTAAGAAACCTATAAAATCAAAGCAAAGCTATGCTCTCTCAAGTTTGATAAAGAGTCATTTCCAGGAGATGGCGCTGCTCACAAGCCTTTTGCAGCTTCTCTGGGAAACATCCATGTTTGCATCATGTATCATTAAAATAACCCGTCCAAACATTTTTCTGAATTACAAGTCTGCATGTTGAAGAGCCCACACCCCCTAGCTCTTCCAAAGAGATATCGTGTCTGCTCAGTCAGGAAACTTCATGAACCTACATGAAGGTAATCTCAAGACTCAACACTCCAGATTTTTTTCTTTGCTTTTCTTCCCCAGAGTCAAATCCTTGTGCCTTATTTTGAACAAGAAATGTAAGCCAAGGTCTTTAATGAGGGTGATGGGCAACCCAGTGTCACAGCACCAAAGCTGTAACTAATCACTTCTGTAGAGATTCTTCAGTGGAACTTAAATGCTGTGGGAGTTACACGCTTCTGACTGGAAAGCCCAACAGGCAGCATGTTGGGTAGAGAGATGCAAAAAGCAACTTGGAAACTGATGCCATGTGAAGAGATAAAACTTTGCACACACTGAACCTTCACGGCCTATACTGTGACCTTGGTCACTCCTGTGCTCCAACATAGCTTTGAGATGTCCTCTCCTTCAACACCAAATAGCCGATAGGCAGGCTTAAGAAAACTTGGCTCCTGTTCTCTCTTTTGCCTGAGGTTACTAAAACACACATATCCCCAAAAAATGTCCAAGATAAATACTATGGGCTGTTTTTCAAGACAGAGGCTGATTTCATGGGAAAAGTCTGGCCACTTGGGAGGAATGTAGGAACACTGTCAAGGCATACAGTGATGCAATGAAGAAGGCAAAAGCCCACCTAGAATTAAAATCAGCTAAGGAGAACAAGAATAAGTATATCAATAGCAAAAGGAAGATAAGGGAAAATGTGAGCCTGCTGTTGAGTGAGGTACCCTGGTAGCAGAAAATGCTGAGAAGGTGGAGTTACTGAATATCTTCTTTGCTTCAGTCTTTATTGCTAAGACTGGCCCTCAGGAATTCCAGATCCTGGAGATAAGAGAATCTGGTGAAATGAAGCCTTCCCCTTATTTGGGGAGGATCTGGTTAGAAATCATCTAGGCAAACTTAGTGCACATACGTCTGTGGACACCTATTGGATGTACCCGTGAGTACTGAGGGAGCTGGCAGAAGTGATTTATTTTTTTTCTTATTTTTTTCAGTTCTCACTTCCCTGCTGCTTTTTTCAGTTGTCAATAAACAACCTTGGGAGGTTCAGCAGGGGGGAGCGTACAGTCTTACACCTGGGGAGGAATAACCACATGCATCAGTACAGGCTGGTAGGTGTCCAGACAAGTCTTGAATATCTCCAGAGAAGAAGACTCCACAGCCTTTCCGAGCAGCTTGTTCCAATGCTTTGTTGCACTGACAGTAAAGAAGTTCTAAAGAAGTATTTCATTTTCACTCAAACAGCAGCTCTGACAAAAAGTACTCTAAAATAGGTTAGATTAGTTAACTGGAAGTAGCTTATTAAAAATGCAGAATCAGGACTTGAATCTTGGATTGCCATTCTAGAGGATGATTCCAAGCCATATGACTGCTGTCAGCCCACATCAAACCTTAACCTTATTTATTTTTTGCCCTTGGCAAAACTTCATGTGAAGAGTTAGGGCATTTTCCCCAAAGTGTACTTCAAACCAAAGAGTCTCTTGCTTGATGACTAGAGCAAAGTAGCTGGGAAAGTGAGAGAACTGAGACAATATCTCTCATGTCAAGCCATGAGGAAGAAAAAGATGTGTTTTCTTATGTCTTGGTTCCAGCTGGGATAGAGTTAATTTTTTTTTTTCTAGAAGCTAGTGTGGGCTTGTGTTTTGGATTTAGTGTGAGAATAGTGTAGATAACACACCAATTGATAACAACTACTAGTTGTTGATGAGCTGGGCTTGTACAGAACTCATGTGTTTCACATTCTCATACTGCCCTGCCTGTGAGGGGACTGGGGCTGTGCAAGAAGCTGAGAGTTGATAGAATCAAGACAGCTGGCCCAAGCTGACTGCAGGGATACTCCATACCATATGTCAACATGTTGACCCATAAAACTGGGGGCAGTTCACCACGGGCAGGGAGGAAGCAGGTGTTGCTTCTCAGAGGCTAGCTGGGCATCAGACAGTGTGTGATTAGCAACTGCTTTGTACATTGCCTGTTTTGGAGGTTCTTTATCAGTGTTATTTTTATTGTGTTAACTTTGTTTTCCATCCTATATCTGAACTCTCTGTTCTACTTCTTTCCAGTTCTCTCCTGCATCCCACTGAGGGGAAGTCAGCCCACAGTTGTGTGGTGCTGAACTGCCTGCTGTGCTAAACCACAATGCTCAGCTTACACCAGAAAGAAGAAACTGCATTTTACTTGGAAAATAATGCAGCCAGTGTCTCTGTGCTCACATGAGAAATGTTTCTTAAAAAGGCTAGAAGTTATGTGAATCCTGACAGGTTTAGTCTTGATGTGCAAGCTGATCCATGCAGCAGCAGGAACCAAGTGCTTCTGGACATGCCTGGGAGAAATCTTTCGGGCATCAGTGTAGCTTGATTATCAAAGTCTCAGTACTGACAGGCTCAGACAGCAAACAGAAGGTTTGCTAGATTTTGGATGTTGCTGTTGAAGCTTTCTGATTTCTCTAAAATGTGGGGGATTTTTATCTGTAAAAAAGGTTTATCTGAGGGTGCTGCAAGACATGCATGAGTAATTTACCAATCCTACTGAGGTCCCTGGACTGCTTTAGTAAATGCAGAGACAGGACTGGATCTAGAACATAGGCCTTGAGGGAAGTAGAGCCTCACGATTTTCTGTCAGCACTATTTAGGCTCTGAAGGAAGGACTGTATGTAGTGTCAGCTAAACATGAAACATCACAGGCATTAGTTCTGTTTAAAGAAAACTAAAACTTTGCATTTATGACTATTGAATACCAACAGTTTGTGGATATTTTTTATACAAAAAGTCTGAAAATTTTGGTTCACACCTGTGTTTAAAACAGCTAAAATCCTCATTTTTGTCCAGTGAGATTTTACCAGAGCTGAGCATTAGAAGAAGTTTTTGCAGTAAACATCTGTACCTCACGGATGTTTAGTGTCCCTTGACAGAACATTTTTGGATGAGATAAACAGATGGTCTGTTGTTCTTGTGGTTGCTTTTATGCTACTTGCATTGTATTTTCACTGCTCTTCATTTTGTGTGTGTTTTAGACACTCTTGGCTGCTTTTCTCATAAGTTATGTGCTTCATTCCCCCTTAGCTAACAGCACTAGTAAGAAAGATGATTACCAGAGACTTGGCACACATTTGCTTGGGGACACTCAGGAAAACTTAAGCCAAAGAAAACTTTATCCATTTTCCTATCAAGTGAAAATTTGAGTTAAATATGCTTCGATTTGGGTAGTTTGCCTCCTTCAGTGTCTCGGTAGACAAGCTCCTCTCATCTCTCTTTGGCACTAATTTGAAAAGTCTTTTTGCTCTGAAAGAATATTTAAGCATATGCTTACGTTTATAGTGTGCTTGAGGCTTGTTGCAGTTGTGGTTAAACACTTTCCTGATTATTTTAGCTAAAGAACTGAGCTGGTTTATATTTTACTTACTGAGAAAGGCCTTGTCTGAAAGAAATTCCCTTGTCTGCAACAAGAAGCTGTAAACAGTGAATTAGTGAATCAATGTGATTTTAGGCCAGGAAGCTGCTCTGAATTACATTTTTCAGCTTTCACAAAATTGCATTAAGCTCTGCAAATGAGCCATTGGGGATACAAGAGTGGATCATAAAAATCCATTATGAGTATATTAGTTGCATTGGATTTTAGTGCTGTAAAAAATAGTTTCACTGCTTGGTTGAAGACTTACTGACAAAAGAGCACAGAAGCATCTGTTATTCCATTCTATTGCTGCTTACACCATCTGTGAATGTGCAAATAAAATAGAGGTAGTTCTGTGTGATTTGTTCAATATGCTTAAATTCATCCATGCAGTACTTCCACTGACTTAAAAAATAAGGTCTACATTTGGATTTGTATCAACAACATAACAATGGAGAAGTGTGGTAAGGTTTTGGTGGTTTTTTTTTTTTTCTTTTCTTTATTTTATCCTTCTTTGCTGTTATGGGAAAATTAAAGAATGAATGAGCATGTTCATTATTGTTGGTGTAGCTAGCAGATGGAACAGTTAATAACCAGCCTGCACAAAAACCAACCAACCAACCAACCAACCAACCAACCAACCAACCAACCAAACCAAAAATCAAATAACAACAGAATTAACTAAGAATTATTCTTAACACTTTCATATGCAAGCACTACAGCTCAAGTATTGCAGTGTGCAGCACTAATGGGAACAAGTACACCTACACAAACTGGTCAGGACCCTCTGCTCTGCCAGCGTGGAAATACTGGTATGACATGATGTCTGTCCAAATTATGGCTCCCACCCCTCCAGACTGGGCATACTGTATACTAATATTGACCAACAGATATATAGATACTACTCTAATAAGTAAATAGCACTTTCATTAAAATTAACGGGACTTCCATCGATGTAGGAAGTCCAGAGTAAGTACTATCATTTAGATTAGAACCTCCATACAAAACTGTCCCTGTTTTCAGAGAATATTTGGATACAATTTCCACTGAACTTTAATATCATTCAGGTTCTTCATAAAATACTAGCTAAGGCTTTCCACTAATGATGTGTTGCCTGAGAAATTCAAATTTACATGTGAAAAAATTTAACATGTATGTGATACACCTATTTGCAAGCTAGACAAAAACATCTCAGTTCAGAAAACCCAGGTGTTCTCCTATCATCCCTGCTGCACTAAAACTACTGTAATCTGAATATTTGTGTGTTTGAATGAAAACAAAGGGCCAGACGAGCCCTTTAAAAATGTCTGTATTTTAAGGTTTAATCGTATTATATCCTGACAGCCTCCTGTTTATTATCTCCTACACATAAAACTCAAAATACTCAAAACCACAGAAATATTTACTAGCTACGTAACAGAAATAAATGGAAATGGAAAAATTAACTTCAGAAGAAACTGCTGAGGATCATCTAGTCTAACTTCTGTTTAAGACATGTTGGATTCATGCTATGCAAAGCCTTGTTAAGTTTTGATTTTCTGCAAGGATGGAGACTGTACGTTCTCTTTTGGTGGTCTATTCCAGTGTTTGACCACCCTGCTGGTGAACATTTTTCATTAATCTTATCAGAAACTCCCATATCTAACTTGTGCCTGTTACCTCTTGTCCTGTCACCATGCACCTCCAGGACAAGTTTAGCTTCACCTGCTACACAGTGTGGTTGAGACACCTGAAAACAAGAAGAATGCTCTTCCTGAATCTAGAGAGATCTAAATCTCTCAGCCCCATCTCATATGCCATGTGCTCCAGTCTCAAGCAGATAGGTTCCATTTTCCCTCTTCGTTCTTTTGTGCTGCTGGCTGGGCTCTTCACACAGCTTCACAGAATCACAGAATTGTAGGGGTTGGAAGGGACATCAAGACATCATCAAGTCCACCCCTCCTGCTAAAGCAGGTACCCTACAATTGGTTGCACAGGTAGGAGTCCACACAGGTCTTGAATATCTCTATAGGAGACTCCACGGCCTCTCTGGGCAGCCTGTTCCAGAGCTCTATCCAACATGCTTCTTCTACATGTTCTTATGGAACTTCCTGTGTTCAAGTTTCAGGCCAATACTCTTTGTCCTATCGCTACACACCACCAGGAAGAGCCTGGCCTCATCCATTTGCCTCCAACCTTCCTTTAGATATTTATGACAATTTATCAGATCCTCTCTCAATCTTCTTTTCCCCAGCCTGATAGACCCAGGTTACTCAGTGTTTCTTCATATGGGAGATTCTCCAGGCCCTGAATAATCCTTGTTTCTCTCTGCTGGTCTCCTTCTAGCAGATCCCTTTTTTGAATTGGGAAGTTCAGAACTGGACACAGTAGTCTAAATGTGGCCTCACCAGAGAGCAGAGTAGAGAGGAAGGATCACCTCCCTTGACCTGCCGGCCATATTCATTTCAATGCATCCCATCTCCTTGCCCACAAGGGCTCATGGCTGGCTCATGGCCAACCTGTTATCCACCAAGACACCCAGGTCCTTCTCTGCAGAGCTCCTCTCCAATAGGTCACTGCCTATCCTGTACTGATGCGTGAGGTGCAGACTTCTCCTACCTACTGTTTTTCCACTCTGTCTCCTCACTGTCATTCTCCAATGCACAGCTTAATCTATTCAAAGCAGTTGAAGAAAAATAATCCTCCCTGTGTTCCAAATTTTGAACGCAGGTGAACATGTCTGATGTATAACCACTGTGAGCCATGCAGAACCAGTGTAAGTCCAGATTTGAGTCCCTTTCAGGTGCATTCCCAAGGAACTCAAAAGCCCAGTCAGTCCCCCCTGGCACAGTTTACTCTCACCAACACTGAGCCGTCCACTACCCCTGAGTTTCCCTATCCCTTGGGCATAGACTGCAGTGCTCCCCTGCAATGAACAATAGTAAAGTGCAGTGTGATGCCAGGAAGTGAGAACTTCATGAAGAACACCACATATTGTCAGGCTTGCTTTGAAACGTTGATTATTAGCAGTGTTGACTGTTTCCAGCACTGGTATTCATGAGAAACCCTTACTGCTGGCTCCACGATCTACTCCATAAGCTTAACAGGAAAAGCTGCCCTAGCAGGTTCTCATGTCCACTCACCAACACTGCCCATTTTAAGTCCTGTAACATTCCCCTGTCCGGAGCAAGTGTAAGTAGAGCATTATGGATGTCTGAGGAGGACAGAAGTCCTACCACTTGTCTGAGGAGCTTCAAAACAAACTTGTACAAGGTAGAGGTTACAAAAGTAAATTTCACTGCTGGACTATTCCTTATGTTTACAGTTAACTGATGGAGAAGGCAAGAGGGCTGCCCTATGGTTCTTCTGTGTTCACTCCACAAAGTCTTGTAGAAAGACCACTATTCTACACAAACGTTTTAAATGAGTTTTAATGCATTAACTACATTTCAATAGCTGTTTCTGCTATGCAGCTGCTTTCCAGATTTCACGTTATCCCCAATTTTAGTCCGCTTCTGCTGAAGTTGGACAGAGACTTGCTCTCACTGCTTTGGTAAGAGAATTGGTCCTATCTTTTGGGACAAGTAATGTGACATGAAGCTTACTTAGAAAGCTCCTTCTAATCTCATCTCATGATATTATCACAGCGTACATCTGCATGTAGGGCAATCATGCCATCTGTTCAGCTGCGCTGGTGCAGATGTTTCTAGAACAGTGGGTAGCAGGCTCTGGATGCAAGAGCTGTGTTTGACATCAGGATACAGGGGAGTGGGAGTTGCTCAGTGCCACTCCTGTCCTCTCAAAGCACTGTCTGGTGCATTCAGTGTATCAGCAAGTTAAGCAAATAAAGCACAATGTCGAACCATCACTAACTATTTCAATAAAAACACATTTCACTGTTACTGTTTTTCACCCTGAGCTTTTGTGAAAGGGCACTACACAATCCCTGGAATATTCCTTAGTAGTGAAAGCTATGCAGATGCAATTGCTGATTATTTCCTAAGACTTTTATCATGTGGTCGGTTTTTATGCTGGAAAATATATTTGATGGAGATCTTTAAGGTTGTGTTTGGTTTATGGTGTAAATAAAACTGCAAGCCAGTTCATAATTCATGATAGGATGACAGAAATTGTAATGGATGCACAGAACTCAGAAAATGAACTAGCCACTAGGGGACAGCAAGAATCCTAACATGCTGACGCATAATATATAATATTCAGCTATAATGCCACTAATAGACGTCAAAACCAAATGCACTGTGGTATCTGCCTGGACTGAAACATCTATCAGTTTTCACAGGGGAGCAGCCTATCACATTTAGTTAGTTTGGATGGTATAACAATAAGAATTGTTTAAAATATTGCAATAAAAATGTAGTAATGAAATCCTAAAAAGAGTAATTCGCAATGTTTAATTCTGTTAGATAAAAAATGTTTGCCTTTGTGCCAAATTAACAGACAGAGATAAATTGATCTAGTGCGTAAATCTCTGGGCTGTGGTAATAGAGTTATATTTCTGAAAATAAATTAAAAGCAGTCATAGAGATGGAAGTTTTTAATAACTTTAAAAAAAAAAAAAAGTCTGAAAATATCTGTGGATAAAAGAGGGCTTTTAGGAGAATGATTTCCAGAAAAAAAAAAATATTTAATTGCTTCATGCTGTTGTTAGTGGAATACACAGCAGATAATAATTTCCTGAGAAACATTTCTGATCAGTTCAGCTGATTCTTTGCTCAGAACAGAGACGCATTTTTCTCCACCGAGGCAGAAAACCTAAAAAGGTCAGCACGCTGCTGAGCACAGCTCACAGAGACATGGCGCAAGCACTGTCAGAAGACAGTGTTACATCCTAAGCTCTCACTCCCAGCGGCCAGGAGCCTGCCCAGCCTTTTCTGCACGGATCTCATCCTCTGGGAAGGCACTGAACCATGTTTGTTCAAGACTCTTTCCAAAGTCATACTTTGTTCACATTAATTGACAAAATATTTCATTGGCCATTAATGGATGTTTAAACAATGCAGACTTTGCTAATGTATTTTGCAACTGCACGCTAAGATCAGTGCCAAGATGCTACCACAAACGTAGTCTGAAACCATCAGACAATAAATAATCTATTGGTACTCCCGTTATCAGATATTGGCTTGCAACCTAATAGCATTTATGGTTTCCCATTAGATTGCTAGCCATTTATTTAGTCTGCAGGAAAGGGGTACTCTGCTAAACGAAGGAGCAGGAAGGATCTGATCTCCACAGCGTGTTCTGTGTCAAGGAAAATTAACTGATCGTTCTGGCTGGGGAGTTAGGAATGTCACCTTGTGAAAACCCACTATGCAGCATTCAGATACGTCAGTGAGACAGAGTGAGCAAATCCAAACACTATTGCCCACCAGCCAATCCAAGAGAAAAAGTTTATCTGTACCCTCCTCCTCTCAAGAATGGCACAAAATATTGTGACATAAAACAACAAAAAAGGGATATTTATGCCTGCTTCCTGTTCTGTGGGGCTTTGGTTTCTCAAGTCCTCCTTTTTCACGCAGCAGCTGCACCAGGGCTTTGAGGAGAGCAACGGATGCTGGCTTTCGTGTCAGTTTAACCATAGATTAATGACACAGCAAAAATTCTTAGAAAATTATAGCATGCCTTTCTGTGCAGAGTGCATCCAGATATGCAATCTAAAGGAAATCTTAGAATTTGTGTTAATATGTTTCAAAAAAAGAAACATGTAAGACTTTTTCTTGTAACTGTCTACATTATGTGTTTACAATTATGAGATAGATGCTAATGAGCAGGGACTTTCTTGGAATCACAGTACAACACTGTGACATTGAGAGTGTTTTTGAAAGCAAGAAACTGGCAGGTACAAGAAATGTTGCCCAGATATTTTGCTGGCCACTTTCTTTCCTCCAGTCACAGCAGATCCTCAGCAATTTGTTCTCTGTAAATCCTGTACACCCATCCAAGAGCTCCTGTCTCTGAAAAGTCATTATTTCTTGTGATACCCATCTTATCTTAGTGAAATATTTGATCTTATGTCGTGTTTTCAGCTGGGGACAGAGTTGATTTTCTTCATAGTGTTTGATATGATGCTCTTTGGCTTTAAGAGAAAAAAGAATGTTGATAACACACTGATGTTTTAGTTGTTGCTCAGCAGTGCTGCACAAAGCCAAGGACATTTAAGTTTTCAGCTTCTCATACTGTCCTGCCAGTGAGGGGCTGCAGGTATGATGAATTGGCTGGGGTTGAGCAGCCTCTGTTGGGATCCGTTTAGGCATCAATCAGTGGGTGATGAGCACTTGTATTGTGCATCACCTGTTTTGTGATGCACATGTATTATGATTGCTGTTATTTCTCTCTTCTGTCTTAGAAAATAATTTTTATCTCAATCTACAAGTTCTACATTTTTTTTTCTTTTTTTTTCCCCCCAGTTCTCTCTGCCATCCCACCGGGAGAAGGGGTGTGAGAAAACAAATGCGTGGTGCTGAGCAGTCTGCAGGTTTAAACCACAGCATCTTAAAAATGAAACTTAGATTCCACAGAAATTGATCTTTGATACTAAGGTCTGAGATGATATTAAAAACAGAGAAGAGAATGTTCTAGGCAAGTTCTAGAGATACATGTGCAGTCTTGCGCCTTGCCTGGTGGCCTGAGTGATGCCTGGGTTGTAGCAGAGAACTTACAGCTTGCTGCTGTTTCAGTGTAGGTGTTGTTTCAGATGTCATTTTTAGGTTGGACATTAGGAAAACTTTCTTCTCAGAAAGAGTGGTGAGGTATTGGAACAGGCTGCCCAGGGAGGTGATGGACTTTCCTGGAGGTGTTCAAGAAACATGTGGATGTAGCACTGAGGGTAATAGTTAAGTGGGCATAGTGCTGGTGGGCTAATGGTTGAGATAGATGATCTTAGAATTCTTTTCCTTAATGATTCTATGGTTCCAGAGCCAGAAGAGCAACCACATCTCTGTACTGAACACTGGTTTCACCTCCCATCCCTTAATTAAAGTACAGCAAGCCAAGATGCCTGTCAGCACAGACAGCTCAGTCCCACCTCACTGACTGTGAATCCAACCTACTCTGCCAAGCACTTCAGTGAATGGTGTCACTTCACTGACTAGGTGAATTGGTGGGTCTGGCTCATCCCCCTGTCCCTGTAATTGTTAATTAATTACCAACTATCTTTAAGATAATTAATGCTAATGCAACTAGTGAATTTATCAGCAGTAATTCCTAATCTGTTATCTGTCGTCTCAGTAAATCTTCTGTTTTCAGCTTCACTAACCTGTTTCAGTGAACATCCCAGAGGCCTCTGACAGGCAGATGTTTATGAAGCTGTTACAGTGAAAGTCCTTGAAAGGGCTCTGACAAGTAAACGCTGGCTTTGGGAAGTGGCTGCATATCTTATAAAATCATTGACCAGGTTTGGGACTAAGACGGGTTAGTTGCACCTAGACTCCATTCTGAGAAGCTCCTGGCAACCAGTCTTGTTTGAGCAATGAGGCATCATTCTTTTTTTAAAGAGCTTAATGCTTTATTATATATGCTGTGAGTCAACCACTAGGCCTATTAACAAATAACATTCATTTCTTAACAAATAGCATTCATTTCGATCCTAAATGTATCTTCAGTACAGTGTTTGAATAAATAAAATTCATTATGTTTTTAATCATAGAATCATGCAGTCATAGAATGCCTTGGGTTGAATGGGACCTTAAAATTTACCCAGTCCCAACCCCTTGCCATTGGAGTAGATCAGGCTGCCCATGGCCCATCCAACCTGGCCTTGAACAACTCCAGGGATGGGGCATCCTCAGTTTCCCCGGGCAACACATTCCAGTGACTCACAATCTCCTGAGTAAAGATTTTCTACCTAACTTAGTCTCAACTTTCTTTCAAATTAACATTGGAGTTACCTATTTCCCTTATTATTTATTATTCTTATTTCTTTGTAGGAAATACAGTATAAGAAAAAAATACTTAAATTATTAAGAAGAATGTATTAAGAAATTTTAGCATTAAAGAAAGTGTAAATCCCAGGTATGCTTTCTTTCTGGTTTCAATTTGACTTACATAAATGGAAGTGAACAGAAAATCTCCCCAGTGCATTGTGGCACAACCTACGTAATACAGTCAGCCATACATCAATGGTTTGTTCATTTCGAACTCCTCATATATTTTCTTCTGCATTTTCCTCCAAGACATATTTCCAAATTTCTTTTCTCTTCTAATGTTTACAAGTCATCCAAATATCCAACAGATCAATTCTCTAAACAAATTTGTCTTCACCTTTAACCTTTTGTCAGGAGTACCAGAGGAAATTTTGTGCAATATCCAAGACAAAGCAGGCTGATTAGTGTCTCATTTTATAAAATCTTATCAGAAACTCTAGGCAAATTCATAGATTCAATCATAGTTCCCAAGATATGTTGTATAATGCAAGAGGAAAAATCCAGAAGTAGTTAGTAAATTCAGCTATGGAATATTTTCTCAAAATATTTTCCATCTCAGTCTGAAGTCCGCAAATGAGAAAAAGATTACATAAAGTTGATGAAACTCTTAATTGTTCTGAGTGGTAAGAGAAAGCAGGCAATCCTCTCTTCTTCCCCCACACTTAGAATTTCCTCAATCCCCACTTTCAGCTCTTGTTATGAATTATCTGTATAACCCCTACCCTGATCTAATTCTTAGAGAATTTGATTTACTGCCACATGATTTGTACAAGGTTTTACTGCAGCTTTTTTACTACAAAACAGATGGAATTGTTGTTAACTGGAAAGCTGGCATAGGATCTCTAAAGAGTTGAAACTTGTCTTTTGACTTTTTACTGTTTCAGAACTGCTTTTTTTTTTTTAATATCCTCAAAATGTGAATCATTCTCTACAGAGGTCAGCCTGTCCCAGTGTCTAAATATTAGTTCTTGTGAAATAGTGGAAATAGCACATTTCTAAGAATCGAGAAAGGAAGGACGTTAAACAGCCTGTAGTGGTTGCGCAGTAACTGACCTGAAGTCTTCTTATGGCTTACTTCATTATGGAGCTTGTTCTTATTCAATTGAATTACACAGATCATCACGATCACAATCCAGGTTTATTCAGGCTCAGAATGCACTGCTAGTTACTGTCTGTGCTCAAGAATCACTTCTGGATATACGTTTGATGAAGAGAAATTAGATTACTAAAAATAATTATGGAAAGAGAGGAAAAGGTAACACAAAATCAAATGAAAGCAACGTGCAGCTTTAAACTTATATAGTTTGGTTAGGGAAATTTCTGTCTTCATTACATCAGACAATAATTTTGCACTGGACTATTCTGACACAGAATCACCAGCAGTTCTGTGTGACTATCTCACCTGCAACTAGTCAGACATCTGAGATTGCCAGGAACTGTGCTGCTGCAGATGAATGTTAAGCCCAGAAGTTGACTTTCTCCTTGAAACAGCATGAAACAACTATCCACAGTCTTATTTACAATGTGCATTGGCATGACCATAGCACAGGTACTCACAAAGAAGATACAGCAAAATTTTTTTTTCTGTCTCAGGAGACGCTGACTTTGGGGAATCCACAAGCAATCAAAGAAATATGGTCCTTGTCAGTCATGTAACTTCTTGAATAATTAATAGGGTCAGAGGGTCACCACTGAAAGAATTTCTGATATGCAATCTGCAATAACACAGCTGCAAAGTATTCAGAGGTTTCTGCATGCAAAAGATCAATGTAGCTTCTCTCTCTCAGTGGCATCGTTGCTTACTTCCTAATACAACTGCCAAGAAGCTCCTTCCTTCCACCCTGTCCATTTAGAGTTTACAGGAGTGAGTTTTAAAAGCTACATGAACGATTTAGGGACAAAAGCCCTATTGACTTTCAGAAGACCTTATGTTCTGGTCATAAATCCTCTAGATGCTTCTGAGTCTCCCAGCACACATTTTCTCAATGCCTGAAGTATTGAACCAGTGCACTTAGTCCAGAATAGTTCTATCAGAAATAACAAAAAACCAAAACCAAAACCAAAAACAAAAAAAACCCAAAACAAAGAAACAAACAAAAACCAAAAAAAAAAAAAAGAAAAAAATCACTGAAGTTTCACATTTAGGTATGTAGTTCCTAGTTCCTGATACCTAGCTCTTTGTCTCTGGCTTATCTCTGAATTCTGCCTATATACAGTTCCTTGCATTTTATGAGAAAGTACTGAAATACTGGTTTCTAAATGTGTGTCCCTTACTTCATTCTATCTAGGTGTCTCTTCATGGATGTATGTCCCAGCAGGGGAGCAGGGGTACATAATTTCCATCAATACAGGACACTGACTTGGAATATGAAAGCAGTAGGAGGGAAGGATGCAAAGGCCCCTCTTCTCAGGGAGCACAAAGAAGAATACAAGATAGGAAAAGACTGTCAGGGCCATCAAGCCAGTCTTTCATGAGATGAAGCAACTTTATTAGACATATAATGCAGAAGGACTATGTCCATCAGACAGCCACTGTACCCATTCTTAGAAAGTCTCAAACACAGCTTGACACTCTTAAAACTTGAAGGAACTTACACTGAGAAGATCCAGAGTTGGCTGTTTTGTCTCTCACTGAGATCTCATTTAATCTCTGTAATAAAGCCCTAGATCTCTCTAATAAAACTGCTCAGAAATGATCATTAGCAGCTTTATACTCCTAGCCTCCAAGCACTTCACCTGTGTGCAAGAAATCAATATGGTTCTTCTGCACGGTGGACAATTCCTTTGTTTTGAAAATAAATGCATTGAGACACCGAGAGTCTTAGTATTTTGATTGTGGCAGGTCACACCACAATTCTCAGAACTCTCAGAATTTTCAGAGAATCAGAGTCGTTGAGATTGGCAGGGACTTCAGGGCCCATATGGTCCAACTCCAGCTTGAGTTGGGACACTCAGAACACTGCCAATGAACCATTTTCAGATAATATAGCTTTTGAACAGCTTCTAGATGAAAGAATCCACAATCTCTATGGACAATCTGTGCTTGGTCATCCTCAAAGTAATTAAATGCTTCCATCCATTGAGATGAAACCTACTGTTTTGCAGCTTGTGAATCCTCCCTTACTGAATCTATACTGACTACTCACAAACACATTCTTGTCTTTTATATGCCTGGAAGTGTTTGCCAGGATCAGTTATCCTATCATCTTCCCAGGGATCAAGGAGAGGCTGATCATTTTTCATTCCTTTTCCTAATGAGGTCAGAGGTGCTCAGTGACTTCAACACGTTTTAGTTAAAGTCACAAAGTTGAGAACAGAAACCTCGCCATTTAGTGCTCCTCTCAATGTTACTGCAATTGCCCTTGCTGAGCCAGTAGCTGTCTTCCTTACAGAGAACAGGTAGAGCTTGTTGTTTGAACACCAGAATACCGAGGTTGCTTCCAGTCTCACTCTTGAGGAAATTAGCAGTTAAAAAGGATGTACTAAAATAGACTTACTATGAAATAGCTCAAGACTGCAAGCCTACCACATTGCAGGGGGATTTCCGTAACTCGCTGGCCAGCACTTAAACAGATATGTTTCTCCCCAAAGCATAAAAATATTCTTCCTGCAGTTGTCTGGCTTGCCCTTTTTTGGTCTGATTGCAAATTATCTCTCACTTGTATCCCCTCCTCCTTTGTCATAACTCTGCAGTGAGCAGGCATGTTCCTTCCTTCATATTCCTTTTCCAAGCCTCTTGGTACTCAGCCTCTTCTATTAAAATCTCATCTAGCTTCATTATTTTTTAAATATAAAAGGGAAAATCTATTCCCTCCCCATTGCACTAATTTATTTTTTGACTACATGCATCATTCAAAAATGTAGTCCAGTTGTAAGAGAGCAAGATGGAAATTCAGTCTGCACATCACATCTACAACTCCTGGGTTATGTGGCCAGGAATAGATACTAAATATAGAAATTAAATAGCTTCCATAGTTAATCTAGATTAAGTTAAAATTTTAATATTGAAATTAAATATCTAATGTGATATTCAATCAGTAAACTAATGGGATCATATTTCAAAATATAAAACAGAAAATAGAATGTTCAATATTTTCCACCAGAGTCTCATTCTTAGGACATGTAACAATTTTTGCTTAGATGCCTGTAATTCTCTTCATAAAACTTACAGTTACAAAGCAGTTTCAAATCATGGAACGATTTGGCTATAGCCCAGTTGAAGATCTACTGCTGGGTCTATTTTGGCATTCACAACAGCTGGCACAGAAAATCACTGTATTTTCACTGGCTGAAAATCAGCTAGGGAGTCACTGCAAGAGCAGAAATGCTGTCAGGCCAGCGGGAGGTTGACACCTGGCCTGAGCTGCTCCAATTTAAACCCAAATCTGCCCCAGAACAACTGTGTTCTGTTGAGAGGACTTACTCTTAGTGGGATGAGGGAGATGACTTGCTCTTCCGCAAACATCTGCAGCCGACAGCATATTAAATAACTGAAGACCTTATGCCACCTCAAGAAGTGCTAGAAACGCTTTCAGCTGCCAATTGCATTCCTTTCTCTGGATGCTCCTGTGTCTCCTTACTTGCCTTGAATGCTTCTGTGCTTTGGGAGCATGCTTGCATCTCTCCAGGATCCTGAGGATCTTGGATCCCATTAGCCCTGCCTGCCCTACAGATGGTGACTGACATGCTTTGTGCACAGCCCTGGCATGGCAGAACATGGCAACAGGCACTGGCAGTACTGTCACCATGGGGCCACGGGGCCTGGATGTAGTGATACCACATATATTAACATATATAGCAGTTTTCCCTCCTAAGGGTTTCTTGGACTTCTCTCCTCCAGCAATCTACAAGTACTGGTACACAAATCCAGAAATCTCAAATTGTTTCCAAATCCCATATCTCTACACCCTTCTGGGTTTTAGCTCTCTGCAGTTTGGACAATGCTTGCATCTGGGTTCCTCAGCAAATCGTGTTCTTCAAGGTACCCAAAAACTCCCTGATTTTCTTGTCATAGTTTTGCTAATGCCAAAGGCCTGACAAGCAGTCTCTGATGTTTATTCCTGCACCCAGATGCTTAAATAATTTATACCATCAGAAAGTCACAGTGTTGACACAGAGATGCTTTAATATTAAATTGCTGTAAATCTGGACCAGATATATTCTGCTGAGCTCAGTGAAAGGCAAACAGCAACAACATGACAAGGTAGCTGAAATATTCAGTACATTTGAAGGAAAGATGCTTGGAAATTCAAGCAGCTTACAATTTGTTTGTCTCTTCTGCAGACACTAAAGGGGGATACGATTTGGCTGAACACAACAGTAAGTTAATAAAGTCAGAAATGTCTATATACTTATAGTACATAATAGTGTTACATAAGGGAGTAAACCCTTCAAGAGGAACAGTGAGGGTGGTGAGACACAGAACATGTTGCCCAGAGAGGTGGTGGATGCCCCATCCCTGGACACATTCAAGGTCAGGCTGGATGGGGCTTTGAGCAACCTGATTGAGCTGTAGGTGTCCCTGTTCATTGCAGGGGAGTTGAACTAGTTGGTCTTGAAGATTCCCTTCCAACTAAAACCATTCTATGATTCTATATGCTTTTTTTTTTTCACTGCAGGCTATAGAATTGCAAAGTAATTCAATCTCTTCTGCTTTCAGTCATGTCAAGTGCATGGCACAGGAGAAAGAATGTGAGAAAAAAAAAAGCCATCTGAATAATCTCACATAATCTTCAGTTTAGAGTGAAAATGAAGTAGCCTCATATGACTAAAGCCAGTCATATTATGTAAAAAATAAATTTAAAAAAAATGTCAAAACACTACAGAACACTACACAACAGACAATGTGAGAGATCCCCAGGAAAGTAGAGAACATAGTGCAGAATCAATTCAAACATCAGTTTAAACATCAATTCTCACAGAGAGCCACCTCTAGGGTAGAATGTAGCAAGTTTTAATAGCACAGAAAAACATCCCAAGTTTGCTTTGGGGCAGGAAGTAGGAACATATAATGTAAGAGGCAGAGGGCATGAAACAGTGACTCACTGTAAGCTTCTTCTGAATGGACTTGCTTCATTACCAGCAACAGGAGTGGTTTTTCAAGCTGTGACATTTTAATTCATTTCACTGAAACATAGACTGTGTGAGTTAAGAAGATATAGGATATGTATGTGAAGAGAATCAGCATTTCAACAGATTGAGAAAAAGATGGATATCAGGTCAAAAATGTACAGTGAAAGAGAAGCGTGGTGGATTTTAGATAACATCAGCATGCAACCGCCTCGACAGTGTGAACCGACCTTTAAGGTTGTTCACAATACACTGCGTATTTACTTTGGTGTTGTCGCCATCACAAGCCACTGCTACCTTTTCAAGATGCTGATGAACTGTGTCAGTTGTGAAATTGGTCACCTTTGCATTGTATCCTTCCTCTCTGCCAGCCAAAGTGGTTAGGGATACAAGTAGGGGGAGAGTGATGGTCGCTGTGGGAGTCAGTAGAGGGAGAAGACAGAGAACTCTGGCTGCAGAGCATACTTTCTTTCTCATCTTGCTGAAGAAACAGTGAGAGAGCTGCATGGTGGTGCTTGGCTACTGACCAGTGCTGAACCATCACAGTAATTTAATATTTGCTTTCATCGAGTCCAATGAAACCCTCATCACTGAACTCAACAGGTCCACTTCATAACATTCACAAACACCACCAAATGTTCTGATCAGAAAGTGTTGTATTCTGGCTTTGTATTTGATTTTTGTCCCTGTCTTGCACGATCATAGTGGCTGTAGCACTCTGCTACTCACAGCTCACAGCTTCCCTCTTAAGCACACGTGATAAATGTCGGCCTTTTCAAGCTGATCTCCTCTCACAGCTGTGCTTTTCTGCAGACAGGAATGTAGCTAGAAAAGCAAGTGGGGAGCTGTGCTTTATGAGAACTGTGTGTTTTTTCCATTTAGCTATAGAGACAGTTAGACTAGAGGCATACAGAGATCAAGTATCATTCATAAAGCAATAATAATCAAAGCTCAAGATCTGGTCCCCAGATCCCTATGCAGAGAAGTGAGATGAAAAGCGGGTTTGCAGAAGTATTCAGCACTGGGAAAATACTGTACCCATCTCCTGGTGATGAGGACCACAGATACCAGAGAGAAAAAGAAGATAGCTGATAAAACACAGTCCTGCTGTCTGTTTGGAAGTGAAGATCAATTAAGTGTGAACATCTTTGAGTATTTTCCCCCTTGGAAAAGAAAGCACTGCTGGAGAAACTTTCATGTACCAAATGAGCTGCTTAACAAGTTCCAGTGATAGCTCACCAAATTAAGCTTAACTCTTGTTTATTCTTTTAGCACGAGTAAATGAAAATGATTGTCTGATCAGATTGTCAGACCTGGTGGATCAAGACAATAGGAGACAAAATCCCCATACAGGCTTGATGTCAGCTGCCCCACTAGTCTGCTGCCACCCTAAGCAACTTCAGGAGCTGTGTGCCTGATGTGTGTTACAAGTCCTCCCATAGGAATGAGCTTGGGTTGGTGGCTGCAGAAACAAGATGCTGCTGTCCCAGTGCTGTGGGGACTGGCCCTGGGGAGACCTCCCAGTACCCCTCTCGTTCCAAGGAGCACGGTGGTATGCAAAGGGGTCACAGAGGAGACACCAAGGCAGCTCTTCCCTCCCAGCAAGACCTCCTGTTACATTTCAGCCAGTAAAACCTTGTCAAGTTTCGGAGGGCAGCTGAGAGAAGCCAGGCAAATGGAAGAGGACACCAACAGGGATGCAGGGGTTTTATTCCATCTCAGGAGCAGAGGAGCCCTACAGAACCAAAGATTGCCTATCCAGGAGAATTCTGAGCTTTGTTCTTTTCTGTTGAGCTGCTTGGGTTAATAACCTTTGCTGGTCTATCCTAAAACACGCAGCATAAAATCCATAAGCTTGTATGGTAATCTCCCCTCCAGGGCTAGGAAAGACAAAAAATCAGAAAGCAAATTCTGAAGAGAGGAAATCTGTTGAATGATGAAAATTCCTTCTTTTTTACATTTCTACCTCAGGGAGAGATACACATCCGGCTTTCTTCACAAAGGCCAAAGTGAGGGTGAATGTGGGGGTGGTTTGCTCTGGCTTCATTTTGTCCACGTTGCTGCAGAAACACGAAACTTGCCTGGTGAATCATATTCCCTAATCACGTTATGTGTCGTCTAATGCTCACATTTGCTCACAGTCTCAGCAGTGAGGTAAGAAATCTGTAGGGTGCTTTTAGGTTTTAACCATCATGTTGCCAGACGGCTGATGTGGTGCCTAGGAAAACTGTGAAGTCTCCAACAGGTTTTGCTGGGAGGAGCCGTGATGGACATCCTCACTTTCCTTTCCTTTCCTGCCATCTATATTGAAAAGTATGCAAGAAAATAGGTACTGTGTGCAAGTACAGATGCCATACCAGTCCTGAGGCTCCTTTCACATCGCTAGCACTAGCAGTTGGCCCTGAAGACCAGTTTGGCTTAGCGCTGTGCACAGGAAGTGGCACAAACCACACTTTGCATTCTTTTCCTGGCAGGGGTGGTCACCATGTATTTTTTGACTCCATCTCTTCCTGTTAGTCTCTCTAGAGTCTTCTACTTGGGACTTGAGAGCACAAATTTTCAATCACCCCATCACTGTCAAAGGCTTTCAGAAGTCCAGGTGAATGATGCCCTACACTTAGGTTTGCTGTGTCTCCTCTATTACTATTAACTGGACATCATCAGAGACAATTTGATCAGACACAGTTATTAATATCAGTGAACTGAGAAGCATGAGCTTCTGGATCAGATCAAGAACTTGTGTCTTCTGCTTTTGTCAACGCATCTATCAAGAAATAATCATTTGCAGCAGGATGGCAAGAACTGGTGGAAGCAACAGGAGAGTCGGATGGATTGGAAGGAATTATTTGTTTTTCTGCTTGTTGTCAGTGTGCCACTTACAGCACATGCAACTGGTTCCTATTTGGCTGAGGTAGAAGCCAGCAGAACAGCCACATGATTTGATTTTTGGCAACAAATGCTGCTAAAGAGAAGTAGGCTCTCTGGTCAGTCAATGGATCTCCCTTCAGATGTGATTCAGTGTTACACACACGTTTTGTGAAACCTTCTAATGTAAGCTGACTTTGTGACTCCTTTAGCTAGAGTCATAGAAATCTACCTTTCTCATTACTGTGAAAAACAACTACAATTTGTGTCCTGCACATGTTCTAACTGCCTTCAGTCCCCACCTCTTCTGGATAAACTTGCCCACACCTTGGTTACAAACATATGTTACCACTTAAATTAGCCGTGAACAGGAAAATCATAAAGAAAAAGATCCTGTGAAATACCACCCTAGCGTACTTCTCACCAGACTGTGTTAACACTCAATAACAGCACTAATGGGTGTTGCCCTGTTCACTGAAGATACAGATCATTCATCAGACCACAACATGAGATCAAGTCTGCCATTTCTGTATCTTGCATTACTGTAGGAAAAGCAACAATGAAAGACAGTGGAACATGAGAGGTGTGGAAACCCTTTTGAGTATCAGAGTTAGACATAATAAAATTGGCATATTATCTGATGAGACAGGATCACAGGTATTTCTAGATCACAAAGCAAGTTATGATGGTATCAGTCCACAGTGTGTTGAAGAGCTTGCAACTTTCACCTAAGGACAGGTAAAAGAAGGATATTTGTAAATGATTTGAGAAGAAATCTGATTAGCATCCAGGACATTTTTATTTAAAATAATGAGCTCTATATTCCAGAAGTGCTGTCACTCTCCAAAAACCCACTACAAGGAGTGTATACAGGGGCTCCATCAAACACTTGGGTTTAATCTGACGAGTGACCTGTCGAAAGCATCTTTCTTCTGGATCACAAGTTAGGCTTTAGTCTTCTTGACTGAGACCTGTTAATTATACCTAAATTCTAGGTTTATGGGAAAGTGTCTTCTGAAGTTGTACACCTGTGTTCCCTACAGGAAGGTCAACAAGCTACAGGGAAGAACCAGCCTGCCAAGACTGGCCATGTAAATAGGGCTGAGTATTGACAAATACTTTAATTTGTCTCATTTGGCCACTGAGCCAGACAGGTCCTGACTTTAAGGATGAGTTTTATTTGTGAGTCGCAGTAGAACAAAGGAATACAGAATTGACCCAGAACTAATCACTCTGTTTTGCTATGCAGTGAAATATAAGGTATCTCTAAAGCAAACAGCCCCATTTCCCTGATTGCAGTGATCTTATTGGCTTCATTACTGCTTAATGCTTACAGTCTTAACAAGGGTAGAGTAGGGTCACAGAAGTTGTTGTCCAGTGTACTTCAGCAATACAGATTATTCATAATAATAGGTGGATTCAGCTTTCCTGACAAACACAATAGCTGAGAAATCATGAAGACTTTTCTGTATGCCTTATCTGACCAACAAGGACACAGTCTTCTTGGGGAGTAGTCTAAAAATTATTCTGCTGCTTGAGTACCACAGAGCTTTCTTTCATCTTCCTTCCTTCCTTTCCTTCTTTTCCTTCCTTTCCTTCTTTTCCTTCTTTTCCTTCTTTTCCTTCCTTCCTTCCTTCCTTCCTTCCTTCCTTCCTTCCTTCCTTCCTTCCTTCCTTCCTTCCTTCCTTCCTTCCTTCCTTCCTTCCTTCCTTCCTTCCTTCCTTCCTTCCTTCCTTCCTTCCTTCCTTCCTTCCTTTCCTTCCTTTCCTTCCTTTCCTTCCTTTCCTTCCTTTCCTTCTTTTCCTTCCTTCCTTCCTTCCTTCCTCCCTTCCTTCCTCCCTTCCTTCCTCCCTTCCTTCCTCCCTTCCTTCCTCCCTTCCTTCCTCCCTCCCTTCTTCCCTCCCTCCCTCCCTCCTTCCCTCCCTCCCTTCCTTCCTCCCTTCCTTCCTCCCTTCCTTCCTCCCTTCCTTTCTCCCTCCCTCCCTTCCTCCCTTCCTCCCTCCCTTCCCTCCCTCCCTTCCCTCCCTCCCTCCTTTCCTCCCTCCTTCCTTCCTTCCTTCCTTCCTTCCTTCCTTCCTTCCTTCCTTCCTTCCTTCCTTCCTTCCTTCCTTCCTTCCTTCCTTCCTTCCTTCCTTCCTTCCTTCCTTCCTTCCTTCCTTCCTCCCTTCCTTCCTCCCTTCCTTCCTCCCTTCCTTCCTCCCTTCCTTCCTCCCTTCCTTCCTCCCTTCCTTCCTCCCTTCCTTCCTCCCTTCCTTCCTCCCTTCCTTTTCCTTCCTTCCTCCCTTCCTTCCTTCCTTCCTTTTCCTTCCTCCCTTCCTCCCTCCCTCCCTTCCTCCCTTCCTTCCTCCCTTCCTTTCTCCCTCCCTCCCTTCCTCCCTTCCTCCCTCCCTTCCCTCCCTCCCTTCCCTCCCTCCTTCCTTCCTTCCTTCCTTCCTTCCTTCCTTCCTTCCTTCCTTCCTTCCTTCCTTCCTTCCTTCCTCCCTTCCTTCCTTCCTTCCTTCCTTCCTTCCTTCCTCCCTTCCTTCCTCCCTTCCTTCCTCCCTTCCTTCCTCCCTTCCTTCCTCCCTTCCTTCCTCCCTTCCTTCCTCCCTTCCTTCCTCCCTTCCTTCCTCCCTTCCTTCCTCCCTTCCTTTTCCTTCCTTCCTCCCTTCCTTCCTTCCTTCCTTTTCCTTCCTCCCTTCCTCCCTCCCTCCCTTCCTCCCTTCCTCCCTCCCTCCCTTCCTCCCTTCCTCCCTCCTTCCCTCTCTTCCTCCCTTCCTTCCTCCCTTCCTTCCTCCCTTCCTTCCTTCCTTTCCTTCCTTCCTTCCTTCCTCCCTTCCTCCCTTTCTCCCTTCCTCCCTTCCTTCCTCCCTCCCTCCCTTCCTCCCTTCCTTCCTTCCTTCCTTCCTTCCTTCCTTCCTTCCTTCCTTCCTTCCTTCCTTCCTTCCTTCCTTCCTTCCTTCCTTCCTTCCTTCCTTCCTTCCTTCCTTCCTTCCTTCCTCCCTTCCTCCCTTCCTCCCTTCCTCCCTTCCTCCCTTCCTCCCTTCCTCCCTCCCTCCCTCCCTCCCTCCCTCCCTCCCTCCCTCCCTCCCTTCCTCCCTCCCTTTTCCTCCCTCCCTCCCTCCCTCCCTCCCTCCCTTCCTTCCTTCCTTCCTTCCTTCCTTCCTTCCTTCCTTCCTTCCTTCCTTCCTTCCTTCCTTCCTTCCTTCCTTCCTTCCTTCCTTCCTTCCTTCCTTCCTTCCTTCCTTCCTTCCTTCCTTCCTTCCTTCCTTCCTTCCTTCCTTTCCTTCCTTTCCTTCCTTCCTTTCCTTCCTTCCTTTCCTTCCTTCCTCCCTCCCTTCTTTTCCTTCCCTTCCTTCCTTCCTTTCCTTCCTTTCCTTCCTTCCTTTCCTTCCTTCCTCCCTCCCTTCTTTTCCTTCCCTTCCTTCCTTCCTTTCCTTCCTTCCTTTCCTTCCTTTCCTTCCTTTCCTTCCTTCCTCTCCTTCTTGTTCTAAATTATGATGCATACGGATCAGGTAGGTACTACACAGAAAGGCCTGTCAGCAAAAGGTGAAATCCAGCAGATGCATTCTGCTCATTTTAACAGCCTCCAACCAAATGCAGCTGCAGAGCAAGGAGGATTTTGTTGTACTTGTTCCTTTGATCAATTAATGTTAGTATGACAACTTCCAGAGAAGTCAGACAGGACCTCAGGGAGGTAGCTAAATGCGGAGCTCCTCTGAGCATGGAGTTCACTGCCGTAACAAAAACTGCCCTCAATAAAAATCTCGTTATATTCAGGCATTGTAAGTAATTAGCATTTTCCCCATTGACAATTGTCTGAGACTGAGTATGATAATGAACTTTTTTCCTGATAAAGTGTAGAATGTATTTCAGAAGTATATGCCGATCTATAAAACAGGCAGATATGCAAGTTCTGTAGGTTGAAAATTTCTGTATCTTCATTTTCTTTTTCCATGCCCAGTTCCAGCACTCTCCTGGGTCCTGCAAACAGCCAGCAAAGGCTCTGGCATCTAACAGTGTACAAAGACCGGAATTCTGAACCCTTGACATTGCTGTTGTTTCTTACTATGCAGCATTCAGACAAGACTGTGAAACGTTTGTCTGGAAAACAATTTGTCTGCACTATTCACAGCTGATCGATTGCAACCTGTAGTTACATCTCCACGGACAGAACTGCTCACATTCATACACAGGCTTAAGTTTCGTGTTCTGCCAAATGGATGGTCTGGGCTTTTAATAGGACACAAGCTAGAAATGCCTAAGTGATAACCTGATCTATTGATTTTCTCCCTCTACATTTTACAGTCAGGTAGATCCTTCTTGATTCTACTTAGTTCTTAGCATTTCTTCTACAATACACACTCAAATGAAAATAACATCTTATGATTTTTTACCCACTGGTATCCATAAGGAGATCATATGAATTTTCCAAGTTCTTTTGTAAGTAATTATGTATATAATATTTATGCATCAATGAGTTTACAATCAAACTGGTGCATTTTGTGCTCCTCAGTCGTATGAATGATCACTTGCCACAGAATTAACTTATTTTGGGTAATTTTTTATCTCCTTCCATGTAAAGCCAGTTCACATCCACAAGACCCACAAGACCATACTTCAACTATTTTTTTGTGAGCAGCAATAGCAAACACTGCAGCAGGAAAGCCTTTGCTAGGAAAAGAGGATACAGTCAGCAGCAAAAGCTTATGGATGTTGTGCCAGGCGGTGACAACCTTTTGAAGGTTCTGGGAGATTTATTGTCTGATGAGATGATCAGGACTTTATGGAAGAAATGTGCTATGAAGCAGATTTTTGCTATCTGGGACACAGCAAAACCAGATGTGAAGAAAGAAGTTTAAGAGGAGTTCTGACACTCAAGAGAAGAGAAAAGGAAAGAGACTATGCATATGTGTTGTACAGGACCAGCAAAAGAACAAAGGAGCAGTGTGAATGCTGACAATTCACAACACTTCTCTTTCTTTTGAACTTTTGAAATTGCTCGTGAAAATTCTGGGAAACACAAGGGGAGATTCCAAAGGTTGAATTTATGTAATAGATATCATAATACAGGCTCATGTGAGAGTAAGGTGTCACACAGTGAAATGGAAAAAATCAGCCAAAGTTAATAAAACCACTTTGTAGCGATGAAACCTGTTGCTTAGATCAGAGAAAAACAAGATGGGTTTTAGGAGAGGAAAGACAAAAATTTACATAGAGTTTGTAGGATTTCCTTTCTGAAATATATAAACATAACAGAGTTGACAGTCCTATGTACCCTCCTGAATGAGGCATCCAAGCAAACCCTTCCTATCTGCTACTCTCCTCCCCACATCAGCCTTGAATCTCTTATCCATGGCTGAGAGGGACAGTGCTTCTGGCAACATAGGCTCAGGATTTAGTATGATTTTGCTGCTGCTTGCAAATAGATGAACCCCCCAAGTTCGGGCCAAAGCCCCTGTGCCTTGTCTTTTTTGCTTTCCTGTCTGTGCTACTTTCTTCAAAAGGAGCTTTTCATCCTGTGAAACACAAAGAGTTTAGTTCCCTTGCCTACTGCTGCTAGCTCCAAATGGAAACAGTACTTGTTTGAAAGGACAAATATTCAACACTGGAAACAGCCAAGCACAGAAGGCTGCATCCTGCCACACTGTATATGTGTAGCTCCTGCTGAGGTACTTTCGAATGCCTTCATCAACTAGGGCAATCAGAAATGCAGTATTTGAAGCCGTGAGCAATGAGTAACCTCTCAAAAGAGCTGAGCTATCAAAGTCTCATGGGGAATATGCAGAAGCATCCCCTCCAGTCCACAGGTTTGCAGTGTCCACACCTTTTTATACCACAATGGGACTTGCTTGTGGAGCCATGGATAGAATCAGACATATCCTTTCAGAAGACAGCATCTTTAGCATTACTACTGCCTCACCTGTATTCTCTACCATGGCTCTTACATAACAGTATCCTTGTTCAGGGCATGGCTAAACAGAGAGTATGAAAATCTTTTCCTGCAGCCAATGCTCTATCCCAGACAGTAGTTGCACTTCTTTGAATAATAGAAAACAAAATTAAATCTTACAGCAGAGTATTCTGCTATTTATTCCATAGGATGTTTTTAGTCACCCACCAGGAAGTGCACTTAGGTGCCACACACTAAAGGATTTTTCTATCTGAAGTTACACATAAATATTTCTGTCTCTTGATTTTCTCAGGCCTGTATAGAGCCCAAGTCAATTCTGCAGGGGACAGTGAATGAGATCTCGTTGGAATCCAAACTTTTGCTCCACTTTCCAGAAACAAAGACCATGGTCTGCTGCAATGACAGAAAACCTTACCTGCAGTTCAGGTTTCTAGGTAGCAATAAACACAGCTTGTAAGAGTCAAAACTACAGGTTGCTGGGCACAAATATATTTACAGAAATCCAGTCTAACTCGACTGTATAATGAAAATTGCGCTTCTTCAATTTCTAAAGAGGTATTACTTCATTCTCTAATGTGCTCCTTATGTGCATACAACCCCAAAAGCAAGCCCTGTTCTCCAGCTTTTCCCCACAGCTATCCATTTCTGTCTCTCGTTTTGCTGATACTTTGCTCCCTTTGGCTTTGTCTTTGCCAGATCAACTCAGTCCTGAGCTTTGAATCATCTTTCTTACACATACTGACTTGCTTGAATCTCGCTCATCTCCTGGCTATAACCTACTCCCTATATTCATCTGATTATCCGGGTTGAGCACAGCCCTATTTAACGTTATTTGCAATGCTCCTTCCTAGTGTTTTTTTACTCTCACCAGAAATAACACCTTTTTGTCTCTTTGTTGCATGTACTTGTTGCTTATCGTCACTCCCAACCACTGGAAACATGGCAGCAGATTGCTATCTTATGAGCTCTGTGGAAAAAAAATAAGCTGAGTATTGCTCCTCCTCAACAAATGAATGGGTTTCTGTGTTGGAAAAGACGAGAGCTGCTGCAAATACGTGGAATTTTCATGCCATTTCACAGAAATCTTCTTTGTGATTATAAATGTTCATGGCTAGCTGGGCCACACTGCAGCACCCTGTTCTATTTTTAATTTAATTTTTCATTAAATGAATCATATTTTTTTTACCTCTACTCTGGCAGGATTATGAGCAGGTTCATTTGTCAGAAGACCTAATTACTCAGGGATGGATTACACAAAACGAGAAGATTCTCCTAGGCCAGTAGCTATTCTGCAAATCATAGTGTCCCGGAAATGCTCTAAGCAATATCTTAATAGCCTGTACATGAAACAAATGGACATTAAAAGCTGGAGCTTAATGTTTGTTTGTTTGTACAACAGCTAATGCAAATGAGTGGCCACAATTGCATCTCACTGCCAGCTCACAGGGCTGTGTTCACTGCACCTTGCCTATGTAAAATGCCCATCGTCACAGTGTGAGGAAGATTGTATGAACCTCTTCCCTCCTAAACCATTTTTCTTGACTGTAAGCCTTGTATTTGATCAAGATGTCTCCTAGGAATCACCAAGTTCTGCCACAATAGTGGTTGCAAACTCAAGAAGCTGGACCTCTTTCTCTTATCACGAACCTTGCAGCCACAGAGCTGCCCTCCAAGCTGCTGTACAAACCACACGAACGCTCTGCAGGTCATACACTCGCCATGCAGAAGTGATGCCTCAGGTGCCCAGGCCCACGACAGGTTGGTTGAGTTTTGCCCTTCATAAAGAACTGTTGCTCACAAAAGCAAGGGCTTTGATTTTGTTTGAAGGAAGTCTGCGCTTGTTCTGAATTGTGTGTCACTGGCTGACTCACTGCTCTGAAGGTCAGCTGCTGAAGAGGCTGCTAGATGAAACTGAGGCTCCAAAGTCCCTCCCGGAGCTCTCACAAACTATCAGCAAAGAATAAAGCCATTACCACAGCCCAAAGAATACTAAGTGACCTTCACTGTCTATTCTCTACATTAAGGCAAAGCCTAAACCAATCTTTCAGCAGCTCTGTTACCATGCCTTTCAGGAAGGTGCGCTAAGTATCCTTCCCTTGTACAAAGTAAGAGACATTGTTTTTCAGGGAATTTTCCTAATAGCTTTTTGTATCAGGGCTGTCTGAGATGAAAAGTGAAGTGGAGCACTGGGCTTGCTAAGTCAGTAAACTGCTCCATGATGCATTTGTTCTACTGCTGCTGCAGAAGACAGCGCACTAACTGAACTATATATTTTTCACAGCAAATTCTGCTGCTGGCAGCTTCTGGATAGACAAACTACCCAAAGGATATATATCACAGCTTCCTCCTCATGTGACTCTCACAATAACCTTATGCACAAAACTCAAGTCAGAAATTTTCAGGAAATAAAACTTTCTGGTATTTCTCACTTCTCTTGTTGCTTATATGTATTTCTTTGCTTGCATTCGGTACAGCAATTTTTTCAAGATTCATTAGCACTATGGTTGTCATGCTTCTTGGCCCAACAAAAATGCCATTCCCTGAACTCTAGGATGACTTCTGCATGCTTGCAGCAGCCAGCTCCTAACTTTGTTGCATGAGAGACCACTTGACACTAGTAAAATGCAAAGCACATTTTATTAAGCAAAAAAGAAAAAAAAAAGAAAAAAAAAATTATTCAGTAAGATACATTATATTCAGTTGCTAGAGTTCACCATCTTCCATTCCAAGATTTCCAGACATGTTGTTTTGGAGATAGTAGAAAGTGGTACTACCCACAAATGTTAGCTGGAAAATAACTGGTTCAATAAGACGGCCGATCAGGAAACTCTCTAAGACTCAAGTTGAAGTGTTAGAAAGCAGACATTCTTTAATAGCAGTGCTGGATGCATGGGGATAATCCTTCTATCATGCATGGCTTACATGAAAGATCTTCAGTTTATACACCTAACTTGTGCTCCATATGCAGAAGTTTTCCAAGAGATATGTTACGTATGCAGGAGTTTCTCAGAGTTGTGTTACTTACGCAAGTTTCCCAGAAGTATGGTGCATATTCAGTGACTGATTCTAAGCAGCACCTCGTATTTCATTGGTACAAAGACTCAGCAGGTCTTCCTCGGTTGAGAGACACAGCTCTTTCTCTTATCTAAAAAAATTGCAGGGCAGGGGTTTCCATCAACGAATGCTAGCAAGATAATAATACTGTTACCACTTGCATCATCACAAGAGCTCAAGGAGCCTACACCAATATAGGTCTGACGCAGAAAGCAGTTTGCTACGGCAGTAGGAAACATAAGCAAGTGGCTATGTGAAAAGAGAGAAAAGAGCAACAGATGTAAAAAGAAAAAGAAACCAAGATTATAAAAAAGAAACACTATGAAAGGACAGGTTTTTTAGTAAATTTATCTCCGCTTCAACGAGGGTTTGGGTATGTGCAAACGTGAACTTTTATGTCCATAGGTATAGGAATACAATCATGGTGCCATAGCAGTTAATTATTATCTTGATTAATTATACATATTACTCCTATCATGTAACAGTGTACGATCACAGCATCTTAGTGAGACAAAAGCTGTATTTTCTGGGAAGCTTCTGCTTCCTACCACTTCATGGAATCATAGAATCACAGACTCGCATGAGGTGGAAGGCACCCTTAACGGCCACCTAGTCCAACTCCCCTATGATGAACAGGGACACCTACAGCTAGACCAGGTGCTCAGAGCCCCATCCAATTTGACCTTGAGTGTCTCCAATGACAGGGCATCCACCACCTCTCTGGGCAACCCATTCCACTGCTTCATGACCCTCACTGTAAAAGACTTTTTACAATCTAAATTTCCCCTTTTAGTTTGAAACCATTTCCCTTACCCCATCACCACAGACCCTGCTAAAGTCTGTCCCCATCTTTCCTATATCTCCCCTGTAGCTACTGACAGGCCACTCTCAGCCTCTTCTCCAGGCTGAGAAGAGCCCCAGCTCTCTCAGTTTGGACTTGTGGAAAGCCCAGACTCAGACATTGTTTGGTTGTCATTTATTAGCTCAACATTAAACCAAGCTATGTTCCCTATAATGTTTATTTATATGTACTGAACTACTCTTGCTCTAGAGACCCACAGTCATGGTATTCCCAAAATGGGAAATTCTGGTTTCACCAGTAAATAGATACACAGCCTGCATGGAAATGAAAACTTAGTGTTGTGCCAAAGAGGCTGCTTTAGCATTGCAAATTAGGACATCACAAAATCCACTGCCGTAAAAGCTCTTCTGTTCTACAGTTATAGCACAGAGTTTCCTCAGATGTTCTCCTTTTTTATGCTCTTTTTTTTTTTCTTCAACAAAATCTAAACCACAGAGTTGTTATTTCTCTGAATTATCACCACCTGAATTGTTCCTCTTTATTCCAGTGAACTACAAAAGATAACCTTCCTCTCCTCAGGAAAAGGTTTTCACAATTGCGAGCACTTACAACTGCAATACTTAATGGACACACCCCTTCCCTTCTTGTAATCCTTGCCTTTCTTACAACTCACCTCTGAGGGATGGAATGTCTAAAGGAATACACGCCTCAGCTGACCTGCAGGCAGAAGACCAATAACCTCCTTGTAGTTACAACCCCCATCTGCAGAGCACAGAGTGAGCTCCTCAGAGAGCAGGTCATCGGGACAGGATAAGGAGTTGTACCTGTTAGCTTATAAAAACACATATAGCATTTATAGGAAGTGTGTACAAGATAACTGAAAGTAATCTATTATGGAAAGATAACGAGAGAATTTCCATTAGGAAATTATTTTGGTTATAACTTAATTAGATGTCAAAAGGCAGTCTGTGGGGTTTGCCTACGCTGTGTAAACATCTATAGCAGGATTAAATGCATTTGTTAGCTGCATTCCCTGATCCACTTCATGTTCCCCAGTTCTGCTGCACTTCAGATGCTGAAAGATCAAACGTTTATTCTAACCAAGCTCAGCCTTATCAAAGTCTGCTGCCCCATGCTCACAAGCACATGAACTGATTGCGGTCTTCTTGGTCAAGGCTAGAAAGGAAAGAAGTACAAAATAAACAATGGACAGGTCAAATAAGGACAGAAAGTCTCTAATCAGATCTGCGAGATCACAGTGAAAACACACACAGATGCGCATATACAGAGGGATTCTCACATCCATCTGTTCATACCTACCTATATTACCCATCAGCACACACTGATAAGAGGTTTTTTCCTATTAATACTGTGGGAGGAAGGTTTGGAGCAATCTGAGAAGGATCCTTAGAGCAACCTTTCTGGGCTGGTGTACGCTGCAGACATTTGCAAAGACAAGGGAAAAAACATGATTCATTTTCATAAATTACTGAACCAATACCAACTTTCTGCATCCAGAAATAAGTAGGACTTTGGTAATTGCTGTATCATGCACCACACAGGAGGCAATTGAAAAGCTACGTGCCAGCCAGTACCTCTAATGTTTATTCATGAGAGAGAGGTAATAAGGAGGCATGAACACTCATACAGACCTACAAAGTGCTTGCCAGCGGCTTACTTCCTGTTAGAGGTTTATCATTTATTGGTAGCTTGCTTTGCAAAAGTCCTGCATGCCTTTTATACTAAAGCTGATACTGAATCTCAGAATTTCAGTACACACTCTGAGCACTCTGGTCCTGTATGTGTTGAGTGGGTGGCCAAGCCAGAACTCCCAGCTCCTGTTTGTATATTGCTTTCTTACTCATCTTAAACCACAGGTTTGAAGACTACATCGGGGAGGTTTTCCTCCCCCCTGCCAAACACAGTACATATCTGAGTAATTCATTCATATGCAGATACAGAAAAGAGTGCCACATAGGACAAGCCTGAAGGGAAAAATGAGCAGGAGATATAAGAAGAAATAACAAATTTTGGAGAATATTTGAAGAACTATCAGTAGTTTTGGTCAGACTCTGCCTTAAGACTTCTTTGCATAGCTTTCATTAGCACCTCTGTTCAGATTATTTTGCAAACATGAACCGATCAGTTCCAATATTTCACTACACACGGCAGTGACTAGAGGTCACTAAAAACTGAGGAAATGTTCCATCCGAAAGTTTACATATTCAAGAAACAACAAAGAGAGTGTTTTAAAGCTTCCCCCTACTCTCCCCAAAGGAAAAGTCAGTGTGGTTGCAGAGGAAATAACTCAATCAAAAATACAGTATTCTGTAACACAGCAGTTTCAGCAGACATTTTCTGTCAAGTTTACTGGCAAATCATGCAAATCCTCATAGTAATTCAATACTCAGAGCTTTTCTTTGACTCAAAATGTAACTAACATTCAACTGACATTATTTAAATGGCTTTGTCATAACAGAACCCACACAAAACTCACTTTCTCATACTTTTAAACTTTTTTTTTTTCCCAGGGATATGTGCATCTGTGATGCTATTGTCTCTTCTTCCTGGTACAGATATAGACTGGCTTAGCAATAGGGATCGGTATACTAGTTTAAGGACCAGTGTATTAGTTTAGCAAAAGGCATCAGTGAGTGCTAATCCTAAAACTTTCCAGTTTAGCTTTGCTTGGTGTGTGAGCAGCCTTGTTTTTGTCAACAATCCTGCTTCACAGGAGCACTGGAGTCACAGTAGACTATTTTCATCTTTGCATCCCCAAGTGCAAGGACCTTTTCCTTGGATTTCACATATATTGTTTTGGGTTATAGTGCATCAAGATAGAAAGTCGCTCATTGTGACATAACAAGTAATGGAAATATGATAAATTGAAGGCTGGCCAAAAGTCTCCAAAGTGAAGCTGATGATGGAAAAATGAGGAGGAAGTAAGCGATCTAAGATCACCAGAGGCCCCCACCATATATGCCCAGAAGGACATTGGTGTATATTAATGAGTCCTTAGAAAAGACTGAACACGTATGCCAATGTATTGCACATGTACATCTTGACTGTCTAAATGCATATTGTGGGGAATAAAAGAATGTCAGCTTTCTAATACCACACTGGAGTTAGAGAGCTTTCTTCCTGGATTTCAGATGACAGCATCACTCATGTTCTGGTCTCACACTTGGTTACTTCCTATATCCACAGCAGAGAACAGCATAAATTTACATCTTTGTACAGTTATGGGAGGGGGCAGTAATAAAAACAATACTGCTTCTACTGTATCTCATTTAAGAATGATGAATTCAACATATACAAAATTGTTTTGTCTGTATTCAGGACCTCAGAAGTTGCTATTTTCTTAGTTACATATCTAGGAAGGAGATAAGGCCTCAAGCATGCTATTATTGCATTAGCCCAGATCTTAAACTAGAGGTCATCTTAGATAATCTTCATTTTTCAAAGCAATAAAAGTTAAAAAGGAAAAACACTGACAGAAGCAAAACCAAGAAAATTCACAAAGATAATAAAGAAAGCTGTTCAGATCTTACCCGTAATTTGCAAGCAAGTGCACCCCACCTCTCCCCTGCCCTTGCTTTTCATCCCACAGTACAAGTGGTCCCACGTGTCCCTCCCAAAGCATTGTTCACAAACATTTTGTTTACCTCTTTATTTATTTATTACCAGTTTAGCGAGGAAACAGATATTTCATCAGCTTAAGGTTTTGTATTGTCCAATGTCCAGAGCAATGCAGCTGGAGAATCGTGGTCTACCAGTTGAGCACTACTGATGTTGTCATACAACAAAACAGTCATTGGATACTTAAGTTTTTTAGAAAAGCACTGACTTGCCACAAAGGCCATTCTCAACAGTGGAAAACAAGGAGAACCCAGTGTTTATGTAGAAAACATGCCTGTCACAAGAGCTGCAAGGACCCAGGAGGCATTTCTTTTGGGGTACAGGAAAAACAATTTCCTCAGAAATGTGAGGTTTGCTCCTATTTTATTATTTTGTCTCACAACATCAGAGGCAAATATTGGTGATAAAGCAGCAGAGGTTGAACCTTCCCACCAATACCCTGTTACATTTTGTTGCCATGTGACAGATGGCAGCAGAAGGACGATCTGACAAAATGGTGTCTGGCATGAAACTGCACATGAAGTAAAGGTGTGTCACTGAATTCCTTCATGCAAAGTAACAGCACCCACTGACATTCATCAGTGCCTGCTGAATGTCTATGGAGACCAATCAGTGGGTGTGGGCATAGTAAGGTGGAGGGTGATGAAATACTGTGAAATGGGGTCACTTCCGCTGGTGCTCTGGTTATTCACTGTGCAAAAATGCTTAGCTATACTTGGTGACTGTTGAAAAACAGCACCTCATAGCTGAGAACTGTCTCTATCAAACAGTGTTATTGGAAGCTTTGTATCTGTTGTAGTTTCTGTGGAAATAAAAAGGAGGCAGTACTTGTGGATCAACTTACAGACTTTTAGGAAACCCTCTTTTGTAATTTTTAGAGAGAGCTGGTGGCAAGAGTGAGACTCCAGTCAAGACCAGGAGCAGCAAAGAGAAACAGGTTGAAGCATGACACAGGACTCAGATGGGAGAAGCAGCAGTCACTTTACACCAAGGAGTACTCAGGGTGTGACTATGCAGCACTCGTACCTCTCCCTTAACTTCTACTTGCAGACATTGCTTCTCAGTAGTACATGACCCACTGAAATCTTCTGCTTGGCTTTCAGAATGAGTTTTGAATCACTGACCATGAACTTTTTTTTTAAACTTGTATAGTAAAGCTCCTAATTAGGGCCATTTTACAGAAGGCTGTAGCATGAAGGCTCACATACAGCATGCTATTACTGCAAGACCAGCAATCAGAAGCGAGAGCTGCAAACATTTCCCACTACCCAAGCTGGGAGCATTGTTGGTTACACTTGAGCTCCAGTACTCCAGGTCTCACAGCCCACAGTTACCACTAACCTGATGAATGGATAGATCTGCATCATGGGTCCAGAAACCTGAGAGTTGTGAGATCTTAAGCATCTGCACCAGCATCTTTGGTTAAGCTGATGGCTTCTTAGTGGTACAACACAAATTGTGTTCCCTTCCACTGGAGTTCTTCCCCTCCACTGCCTATTCTCCTTCATGAAGAGAATAAAATTTATTAGGATAAGCCAAGTTAAATAGGTGTATCTGCTCCTACAAGTAGGGCCTTCAGCTGCTTCAATAAGAGCATTGTTTTCACATGTAAACCACCATCCTTAGAGCTAATTAATGCAAGGCCCAATGGTCAAAATGAGCAAGCTCCACCCCTACTTGTAGTTAGCTGTTTTTTCTTCAGTTGATTCTACAACTTTATCTGAGGACTTGATCAAATGCAGCCTGCCTCCTGCATAGAACAGACCATGAGAAACTGAAGTAATTCCCACAGCAAGCCTTCAATTATAGCTGAACTAGCAATATCTTCAAATGACACGGGATCAAACATAATCCTAGGTAATTTTTACCAATGGCAAATTCCCTTGCTGAGAAAGAGTAATAATTTGAATTTTATTGCTAACGCCTGGCATCATGTTCCAGCCACTGGACCTTCTAGATGAAGCAATACTGCAGTAGCTGATTTGTTCACTTTCTGCATTTATGGCCTAAGATCAAGTTACTTTTTGCCTGGGGCCAGAAAAAGACAGATATCTCAATCTCTCAGAAGCACTGACATGTAACCTCTTTTGGCTGCCTTCCCTTCCCTGTGGGTATTGTTTTACTTTTATCTGGTCAAGTCACTTATCTATAACTCAATTTTTATTAAACATTCAGCACATTGTTCATCTGCATCAGTGAGGTCAGTCAACTGCAACAAGGAGATGTTTATGGCTCTGTTTTTCTGCAGAAATCACAAAAATGAAGAACATGATCATACAGTTGATCACAACAGATTCAGTAGAAAGTATCTCATCTACAACGATTTTCCAGGAGCTTTTACCCAGCAAACAGAGGGAAAGAGAGCAAACCCACTATTAGAAAGACTTCAGGATCGGTTTGTTGTGAAACAATTGTAATCACCCAGGGTAGGATTCAGCAGCTACACAATACCCTAGCCCTCATTTTGGCATTCCAGACTTCAAACGCACTTTCTTCCCAGCCCTAAAGACAATAGAAGTTGTTGTGAATCCTTCCTTTGACAGATCAGAGCTGAATTGCTTTCTGACTCCTTGCAAAACCAGTCAAACCTTAACTGTTCAAGCTGAGTAGGCACCTCCCTCATCACTATGCCTCAGCTGGATGGGCAGGTGTGATCTTTTCACCCATCTTGCCAGCAAATGCAGCTTTGCCCAATGAGGTCAATCAACAACAGTTAATTGCTCCTAGTATTTATGGGATGATGGCCCAGTAGTCACAACACCACTGCCTGGAGCAGAGGGTTCAGGTCACATCCCTGCCTCATCACAGGCTGCACTGAAGGAGAAGGCACCAGGTAGATGGTTGAGTTCCTGCTGCATTTTAAACTAGCTATGGAGTGCAACGCCTTTCTTGAATGCACTTCAAATATCCGCTTTTTGCAGGCAGCATCTCTCTCTTGTCATCTGAAGGGAACATCTCTGTACAGGAATTTCTTCTCGTTCCTGGAGGGAACATCTCTACTGTATTTATCTGCTACAACAGCCTTTAAGTGCTAATGGTACTGCTCCAAGCATTATTTCTAGAGCTGCAGACTCTTCCATCTCTTCCTTCCCATTGCCCATTGGCTGCAATGAGCAGTGCCTCAGCAGAAGTGAGAGCACAGGCTCTGAAGCCCCAAGGAAGAAAAGGTGCAGTGGTGGGTGCCAGGTGGGGAACGGGGCACAGTGCCAGCAGCACCTCTGTGATGTGTAATTTGCCCAGCAACCAACTCCTTTCACACAGACTGAAACAAAACTTGCCAGGTAAGTGCTCTGGGTGTTTATATTAATAACTTCACATTTTGCAATTTGGATTTATGATGTGCCTAGGGTTGCTGAAACTGGATATGAAGCTTTCCACCTGATGACCAGAGAGAAGCAAAATTCTGCAACTACTTTTCTAGGATGACTCATTTTTTCATATCTTCAGCTCTTTGTGGCTTCATGAGTATAGAATCAGAGTTGGCTGCCATGACTTCAGATAAGGACAAGGCATTTAGTACAAGACCTACTGTGTCTATTCCCAAAATGTACAAACAGAGATTTTAAATATATCTTCATTTAAGAAAGCCACAAGAGAGAATTTCAAGATTACAAACTTAATCCAACGAGCTCAACAGAGATAATAGAATTAGCTGACTAGTTTTGAGAACTGTAATCCTGATAGGCTCTAAGGAAGTGAAAGTGGCAGTTGTTTGCTCTGCTGGCTGAGCAAGCTGACTCCTGCTCCAGCTTGGTTTGTTGAGAAGCAGCCCCATCGTTGAGTGGATGTGTTGTTTTTGCTGACAGCAAGATGCTTTTCTGTTTATTTCCCTAGTATTTTTTTTTCTGTCTTATCTCAAAGGTGGAAACTGAGGCCTGGCAAAATAATAAACCATCTAAACTTGGTCATGGTTTTGCACAGTATATCTCTATTTTGCCAAAAAAGGGATGAAGCTTTACCAAGTGCTGGTATTTACATTCTAGTTAAGCAAAAGCTTGAAAATAAGAATTTGTTTTTTTCTTTCCTTTTTTTTTTTTTTTTACAAATGCAGCAGTCAGAGAAGTAACTATCCAATTGGCTGCATAGGCTGTGTGCATAGCTGTGTGCATTTTATTTGTATTCTTTCCCCAAAACAGCAATTTCTTCAATTTTGTGAATTTTCTAAACTTTTCTTCCCATTCTCTAATGATGTACATGCTTGTGCTCCTTTGGATGCATCTTCTTGATATGGGCTTTTAATACATATCTCTGTCTCTACCAAGCAGAATATGGGTAAAGAGAAAGAGGTTGCTTGGCATAGGAACAAAGGATTACTTTTCTTTGAAAGGCAAGCAGAATAAAATTTGGGTAATCTCTGTGATGGAAACTCCTAAGTTTTGTACAAGTTCAGGGCCAGAGTAGCTGAACAAATGCACATGTCGCACAAAACCCATTAAATGGAAATTCAGCCATTCCACGCATTGATTGTATTAGGAGCCCTTACAGACGTTGTTAGAAGAAAAGCAAGGTCTGAACTCCAGAACAGCTCAGAAGAATTGAGAGGCAAAATTTAGTTGATATGTGTACCTTGAGGACACAAAGAACCTAGGTCTGCATTATTAATAGATAAGAAGGAACCAGAGGAAACATGGGACTATTATAACTCTTAGGGAAAATAAAAACAGGATGCCATCAATTCTCCATTTTGGACTCCTTGCAAGAAGAGTACTTCTACTTTTCTACTAAGTGTCTTACAAGGTCTTGCAATTCTTTGTCTACAGCTAATATTTCGTTCTGTCAGAGAAAGATACAGATCCACCTACGTTATTCATAGAATCAGAATCACAGAATGGTTCACATTGAAAGGAACCTCTGGGTCCATCTGGTCCAACCACTGCTCAAGCAGAAACCCAGATCAGGGTGTCATGGCTCATGACTAGGAAGCTTCTGAAAATCTCCAAGGAAAAGAATCCACAACCTCTGAGCAGCCTTTGCCAGTGCTCCAACACCCACATAACATAGAAGTGCTGCCTGGTGTTCAGGGGGAACCTCCCATATTCCAGTTTGTGTTGTCCTGACATTGGGCAGTTTTATTTACGCTCTCCCTTTAGGTATTTTTGCACATTGATAAGATCCCCCTGAGCCTCCTCTTCTGCAAGCTGAGCAGTCATACGTCTCTCAGCTTTCCTCATAGGAGAGATGCTCCTGTCCCATCATCATCTTGATAGACCTCCACTGGACTCTTTCTGCATGACTAGGTCTTTTTTGTACAGGAAGGCCTTGGTTCCCAGAGCCATCAAAATTTCAGTGCTAAAATATATGCGAGTAGTCATTCCAACTGTATGATTTCCAGTCCCTGCTAGCTTTGTGAAGAAATGGTGCCTTTAACTGTTATTGTCAATGATGCAGCTCTGATTTCCCAGCTGCTATGCTGTGGTGGTAGTAATGTCACCTGCAGAATCTCAGCATACTCCCTATTCTCTTTCTCATCACCCTGGGTAAAGCTTAGACTTGCCATCCTTTCAGTCTCAGAGAAAAATTCAAGCAGTAAAAAAGTGCTCAGCAATAGGAATTTTAATTAAATCACAACAAAGTCTCTTAATTGTAGCCCAGAGAAGAGACTTTTAAATAAACTTGACTGTGTTACAGCTAACACTTGAGATGCAAGGTAGAAGTCAGTCACATATTTTTCACATTAGCACATGATTAAATTTGTTTCTAGGAATAACACTGAAAATATCATTAAAAACCACTGACATGCCTTAAGCAAAGAATTCACAGACTCTTTTTTTCTACCCTTCCTGTTGCAAATATCACAGTACTGAATTACTAACTAGTTAAGCTGCAGTACATTTTCAGTATTTTTCTAAGTACTTATTTCTTAGAGGAATAGAAGCTGACACAAGCTCTGAGCATTTTCTCTTAAATGATTTTCATTTTCAAAATACACTTAACGCAAGTCTTGCTTCTCTTCATCAGAGATGGCAGCAGCAACCATGTTATAGGTACTTCCTCTTAAGCCATTCTTTGCTAAGACACATGTGGCAGTTCTGTAGCAAGGAAACATATTTTCCCCATCTTCCTTTCCAAAATGCCTTCTAGCTCCTTTCTATCTTGTTTGAGAAAATTTCCAGTCCAAAACTGCATGGTATTTACTTTCCTCCCATTCTAAAAAGGATTGCTGCTCTAAGGATTAGTGTAGTTTAGCCATGGGAAACTCAAAAAAGCCTGGCAGTCTTGGAAAGAAGGGAAGCAGAATAGCGTACAGAACAGCATACTATTGGCTTGAGAAACAGTGCTGGGGTATTTCCAGAGAAGATTTATTGTGTGTCATTAATGTATAACACTGTTCTGCAGTTGCCTTTCAGTGAAATGGGAAACTATCACCATATCACATCACAGACAGATGCTGTACCTAGACTAAAATTTGAGATCACGTCATAAATACACAGATGTCACTTAAGCTCTTTATTTGCTGTCACAAAACTGCTTTTCTCCTGGTCATGCATTCTGCCTTGAGTGTCGCAGCAGTGATTTAGTATCTGCAGAAGTGCTCAACTGATCGAGTGTTTTCTAATTACAATTACAGATTAGGTGTCTAAATTGTAGTCTTTCCTTTCACAATCTTTTATTCTAACATCAAGGAAAATACACAGTGAAACATTAGTTCTTCTGTATTGCCCCCTCCTAACTCCGTGTTCAGTCTAAGAAATTCATTAGTGAGACAAGTTGCACAAACATCCCACAGTTCTTACTTCAAAGCACATTGTTTCTCACTGCCCTTCACTTAACTTTTTATGTCAGGACACATCCAGCAGCTGTTTCCAGTCGCTAATAAAGCAGCAGGCTGTACCTGTACTGACAGCAGGAACAACATTAATGCCCTGCATTCACATCCTTCCTGCATAGGAAGACCAAGTGAACTGATAATCCACCGTGCAGCTAGCAAGGGACTGGATGGGTGGAAAAAGGACAGTGTGAGGCATCTAGAGCAAAACAAAGAGAGAGTGAACTATATGACATGGCAAACATATGTGCATTTCAAGTTTATGAAATAACTTACAAGAAGAGTGAGGAAGAGGAGAAAAGGCAAATCTGGACTTTACTAAGGCAAAGAAAAATCAGAGAGTGACAGATTATTGCCTATAATCGAAGTTGCAGCCCAAATCAGATATGGTTTTTTTTTCCCCATGAGCTAGGTTCAGTTACTTTTCTCACTGAGAGAGGTATAAGATCATGACTTAGCAAAGAAAGATCTACCTGTGTAAAGAACAAAGGTGGTGAAGTCAAAGGCAAATAATTAAGTTGTTCCCCAACTCCACTATGTAATCACTTGTATGATATGAACTATGATACAGACATCAACTTTGCATCTACATTGCTAACAGCAAACTAAAAACAAAACAAGACAAAACAAAATTCAAACATAATGTTATTCAAACATTAAAGAACTTATATTTTAGCAAATTTTGAACCCAGGAAAATTGGGACATGTTGCCTCAGAGAGTGAATTAGATGATCTGTAGTCTGAATGATCCTATGATTTTGAGAACTACCTTCTACAGGCTTGATTAGCCTTTAAAATTACCTTCAAAAATAGGTATATTTATAATTCATTAGAAAATTTGCATTTCATAAAGAAGAAACTCTATACAACTTGTACTTTTCCAGTTAACAGACCTAACACTGTAACAGGTGATGGTGCCTTACTTTACGTCATCTTTGCATTCACTTCTTTGTTACCTAGGAAGCAAGCACTGCCTTATTTCAGACTACTTAAATCAAAGACATTGTTCAACCCAATTCAGTTGAAGTAGAACAGAGCTGCACGTTGATCAAAATTATTTACTTCAGTTAAGTTCATTATGCTGATGAGTTTTGTTTGTAAACTTATGATAGAGCAAATAACTCAAACACAAATGAGAATGTGTGTATGTACTTACATATAGGTAAAGTCATCAGCTAATCATACATCACTTTATCTGCACTGAGGCTTGCTTGACTTGGCTGAGGCTTGGTCCCTGGCATCCCAATATCTGCTGCTATTAACCTCTTTCCATGTGAAAAGTCTGTTTTTTTATATCAGTACTGATGCGTGAATCTGTAAATACTGTCAGTGTTTCGTATTCTGCAAAATATCTATCAATCACATCAATTCAACTGTGAGATGTGGCAAGTCACCAAAGTAAGCAGCATACACATAAAAAATAATCCCCATTTATTTGAGAAACAGTACATAAGAGAAATAATCAACCTGTGCACACACAGACTTAATCATAAATAGCTTTGATCAACAATTAGTACCGTGCAATCAGCCCACAACAAACATCCATAGGTTTCTAAATGCTTGACAAGGTCGCAGAGCATTGTTGTTCCCATTTTACAGCTGGAACAGAAGTCAGATGATTTGTCTGAAGGCTCAAAGAAAATCAGTGTCACAAATGGGGAAAAAGTATGGACTCTTCATTCAAGCCCAAACTCAAGTCACAAGCATGTTGATCACGACTGAAATTTAAAAAGCTGATTTTTCAAAAAACAGAGACAAAGGAATGAGTTGGTTCCTAAAACTCAAAGAAAAAACTAAGCTTTCTTGTGGGCACAGGACATGACCATTGCTGTGGCAATCTGAGGATCAGTAACACAAGATACCTTGATAAGCGATAGATATGCAGAAATGGCACAGCAGCATAGAGCAAGCATGACCACAAGGCCCACTGGAACCATCAACACTGAGCTGGTGGCACAGCAAAATTCTGGAGAATCCCCATTTCTTTGTCACAAAGGTTCTGTGCTGACCAACACTCCCATTGTACTATGTGACAGCCCAGCTGAGAGGAGGCTGCCCAGCCCCTTCCTGTGGTGGGGACCCTGGGCAGCATGGGTTGCCTTGGGGCATAGCTACTCCAATGCTAACCTGCTTTGAAGCAGAACTTCCCTGGGCACAGATCAGCCTGGGACCATGGATGCATATGCAAGGCCTTCCTGTCTGCAGTGTGACTGTTTGTATGATTGCTGCTGGACATAGCGTGTTTTGCATTTCAGCATAGCACCACCAAGCTGAATACTGATTATAAATAGCACTTGTTAGCCATTGCATGTAAAAATGCTGTCTCAGAAGAACAGGGATTTCACAGGAGGATATTTCTATTGGCAGCGATAGAAATGAAGACAGACATCATTTGGCATGGTTACCTGTACTGCCCTTGAACAGTAAAGCATTATTTACATGTGTTCACACAGATTGCTTCAATCCACCACCACCCATTCCACAGGCACAGCACAGTCCCAAACACAGAAAGAAAAACCATGCACAGTCAAGCTGGGAGAAGGACACAATGCTATTGTGGCATCCAAGGCTATTTCTCCCCTTGTGCCATCCAGAAGAGTTCACATTGCAGCCCTGTCAGCACCCGCAGGTGGGAAGTGGGGCACTCCAGGCCGCAACAGGGGCTGCATGGCCCAGCGGAGTCACATGCTCTCTTAGTTGTGTCTGCAAGCTGGGCACTTCCAATTTTCCTGAGGTAGCAGATGCAGAGGTCTTTGTTTCATACCTTATTGAAAAAGTGCAGGAAAAGGGGACAGGCGAACAAGCGTGGTGGGGTTTCTTAGGAAAGACACAAACACACAATGTAAAACAGGTTTCTGAAGTATTCCATTAGGGTAGACAGTACCAGGGCCTCCAAAAGCAAGCCTTACCCTTCCAGAATCACCTTGAAGAATAGTTACGGGATTTTTGTGGCAAGTTACAAAACAGTCAACCAGAGACTCGCTAATTTCACAAATAGTGTCCAGATACCTCTCTCTTCAAAGTCCTGAACTTAATGCAGAAGGAACTCCTCTGCAGCAGGTCAGGGCTGGAGAATCCCAGGCTCCAAGCTATAGCAATACACAGTACCAGCAGCTGGAAGAACAGCACTGCTATAGAGAGGCATTTGCAGGATTGATACGCAGAAAATGTTTGTCAGAAGACAAATAAACCCACTCTTTCTGTTGTTCTGCCAGTTTTTCTGCCAAGCATTTTACCAGGACAGGATCTACTTTGGAGTCAAACTTATTGGCAAACCAGTGCCCATAATTCATAAGCCATCTTAATTCTGCGGCCCCATAGATGCAGACACTACGAAGGTGGGTACCAGTGCACGGAGGATACAAATGGTCTTCAAGATAATTCCATTTAACCAAACGAGTTTTGCTCTGCAAGTCTGTTATATCTTGGGCGGACCTCGAAAGTTCTCCAGGCACTCCAGGAACACGCACAAGAGTGGCCCAGAAATGTTCATCTGGAGAGTAAGTATCCCTCGACCAATCAAAAAAGTCTTTTACAAGAGAACTGCTAAGGATGTACTGAATGAAAGCTCGACTTAAAACAAAATAGGCACTGCCAACAAATACCTCAATATTATGAGGTGGTGGGTTCTTGGAAATGTTGGTTTTCACAGGCATCTGCATGTATTCGTAAGGCACTTTCATAAGTTCATAATGATAAGTAAACCGTTCTCTTTTGCTACTACTAGGCTTTATAGTTTCCAGCATGTTTCCCCCACTGAGTTTCTTCAGTTCAGCAACCAACTGGAAATTGGATCTCAAAGGGAAATCTTGGCCGCACAAGTTAATAACATACTTCCAGGGAACCGCAGAGTTCATCAGATCAGACAAACAATTTAGATCCGCTTGCAGTCTTGAAATATGTGCATAGTTCACCATCTCCAGTTTTGACGCAATGAAAATGTTGGGAAAACATTTAGCTAGATTGTTCATAGCAGATTTAAAATTTTTTGTTGCTTTTTGGTCATAGTGAATGCAGTATATATTTTGATGACTGTACAGTGAATGTATGAGCCTTTCAACCATCACTGCATCTTTGTGGACAACAAAAGAATAGGCTATTGGAAAACTCTCTTCCTCTGGAGAAACAGGTATCAGGTGGTATTTCCTCAGTGTACGATACATGTCGCAATCATTTGTCATTGCAATTATATCTTCATCATCTAAATCAATTATATCTTTCCTTCTTATCTCTAAACTCTTGCCGATTTCCTGGGGATCTTGCTCATATATAGATGAACAGTTAATTTCATACTGGAAGTGGTTTCTAAGATAGGAATATCTGTTTCTGACATACGAAGAAGTGCTCAAGAAGTGCTCGACCAGATAAATACTCTTAGGTGGAAAAAAGTGTCTCTCAACATGGAGGAGCTTCAAGAGTGCAATCACCCACCCTGTGAAACACAGGATCAGAATCTTTTTTCTTGTGGGACACCGGTAGGGAAACTTATGCCTTTTCATTCTGTAAGAAAACAGAGATATATTGATATTTTAAAAGAGGAACGATGCTCTAGTGGCAATTACGTCTTTACAACATAAACACCACCTTTCTTCTCAGTCAGCATGTTAATTCAAAGACAGATTTTGCCACAATAACAGGCAAAGATTTCACTACCCCCATTACCTGACTGAAGGCAACAAAACATCGCTGATTTCAAATAATAACCAACTAAATAGTAAGAGTGTTGGAATAGGACTCCTGCTGTATATTTTCCAAAGCACTTTTTATCTTCTATTTTTGTGACACAAACAGGAGTACAGCAACCCTTGCCATTGGCAGAAACATGCCTATCCTTTTAAGTGAGTAGAATGGAATGAAGTAGTTCCAGAGAATTCAATAGGAGGACTCTCATGAGTCTGCAAAGTCATGTTTAACAGTAGGCATCAGGACAAAAAAAAAAAAAAAAAAAAAGAGAGAGAGAAAAGATATACTTGGAAGCTTTGGAATTCGGTCAGAGCATCCTCACTGTCTTTAACACTGAGACTGGACGATGAAATCCAAAAAGAAACGAATTTCCTTCCTGTCCCTTCCCAGCAGAGTCTGACATGTCCGAAGTCCAGATTTCTTTCTTGAAGGTACTGCTAATCTGCACTGAAAGAAAGAGACAGATGAAGACACAGCACTTCCATCCATTGGAGGTAGTATATAACACAACCTTTGAAGGCAGGTGGGGCAGCAGTGAGAAAGAGTGCCTATATCTTGCTGTGTGAGATACCCTTGACTGTGACTGCAAAGCAGAGGCAAGGCCCTTTTTTTTTTTTTTATGAAACAGGATATATAGCACCATTTCTGTGAAGCAGTTTAGCAACTGTGAAGCAGTATTACAGCAATGAATGCTCAATACAGTGTTCCTATTTCCACATATTCTTGCCTTACCTGCTGAGTGCAAACATAATTATTGCTGTTCCTGAACTAGTTAGACTAGAGGCCGCATCCACGTGAAGCATTAGCTTAAGCTCCATTTCCTTGCTACATTGCACTGTTACTGCAGAACAACTCCCTGCATTTTTTGGAGGAAGAAACTGGATCAGAATGCTTCATAGTGCCCACCCACTTTGCCAGCTATGTTCAGATCTGTTACTGGCTTTGAAACTTTGTATGTGCACAGTCAACAGAAGAATGCATGTAACCTACTGTACATCTTATGCAATGCTGTTGCAATGACAGAGAGGCTTCAGTTCAGGACAGGAACAACATGGTCTTTTGCAAACCAAAGAGATGATTTGGCAGTGTTGTACACAGTCGCATTCTGTGAGATTGCCTGCACAGAGGGCAGCTTGCTTCTAGGTCTCTCACGTTATTCTCACTCTGCTTCCTCCTTGCTGGACAAAAGACAGAGAACACAGGACACAGACGAGGCACTGTGTGTTCTCTGATTCCTGAAGCCATGTAACAGATGATGGTGCCATGGCAAAACAGCCTGAGTCGGTTCAGCATTATCCATACGGATGCACACCCTTCTCCTACAATCCTTCTCCTTCATTCCCTATGACAAACATAAGGCAAACACCTATAGTGTTGTGCCTTCTCCTCAGCTGTACCAACCTCAACAGGAGGTATGCTTCCACACGCTCATCAAATCTTCAAATCCTTAAAATCCTTCAAGTGCTGGAGCTTCTCTGCACCTCTTCACTGTTTTCAAACGTGGCTACAGGCAGGAATAAGACAGTGGGATTACCAGAAGTGACTCAAATGCCTGCAGATTCCACATAGGCATATAAAATCAAGGACTGAGATGTGCATGCAACTCTTACTAAGAGACTAGTGGGTATCTTTAATGTACCCATCATGGCCAGGTCTTGCAACCTCTAGCTTTGCAGTCTTAGCCTGTCAGGATGGAGCTGTTTCATTAGTCTCTCTCCCTGTGTTTTTTCCCTGTTATTTCTTCTCTGGGAACAACAGAAAGGAGAAGGAAATGTCACCTTCCCTGAATAAACGCATGCAGCCTTGATGCAAGCTATTCATGCAGGTGCCCACTTGGGTTCACCAGGCCTGCTTGATCCCTCAGCATGCTCTGTGCTTCACCTGGGGATGCTGAGAAGGGACTGGGGAAAGGACTGCACAGGTATACCCAATCTGTAAAAGCCAGAGCTTGGCAGCTCTCTGTAGGTTGTACAAACAGCCATCAAGCATACTAACAAATGATAGAAAAAAAACAGGTCTGACCCTTCCATGCTCCATTATCACAAAACCAATAAACTACTTTCTCTCTTAGCCAGCACTTCCTCACCTTCAAGCCTTCTTCAAACCAATATGTAATCAATGTCTTAATGTCTAATCCAGATTTCCCCTTAACCTCTTTCTGTTGTCTTCTTCCTTCTCTCTTCAGCTCTTCCTTTGCAGGAAGCAGGAAATTGGAGTGTGATCTCTCTAGCAGCCCACCTTGTCACTCTGCCCAGTTGTCTCCCTACCCACCAAGAACAACCGATATCACACCTGGCTGAACAAAGCTACTTCTTTCACAGGTGCAACTGAGAGGCCGGAAAAAGAAAAACAAAGTAAAACAAGTGAACATGCTCTCCAGCGCTCCAAAAATCCTATATGTACATTAGTCCTGGTCAGCTCCACCCAGCATCAAACATTCTGTTTCTAGGTGAACCAACAAAAAAGCCAAGGTGACAGTTACCTGTTTAAAACTATCATTCCAGACCACCGGCTTCTGGTGTGGTGTGGAGAAAGGTCAGGTTAAGGAAGAAATCACCTGGATAGCACTGATGTTTTTGTATCTTGCAACCAATACTGACTTGTGGAAAATCAAACTCCGTAACTACAAAGTGGTTATAAAGCAGGTGTATCTTTAATTACAGCACTGTGCACACATGCTGGGTGCAGAGGGAGTAGCCTCTCCTAACCTGCACACCATAAAGGGACAGTTTAAGCGGATTTATAGAGACAAGTTATACATATGTAAGAATAGGAGGGCATATTACAATTGATTCTAAGAAACTGAGCATAGATTATTCTGATATTACAATTAGAATCGGAGGGGATATTACAACTGGTTCCAAGAAGTTATTATAATATTCTACACCCCGATTGCTGAGTTACTGTGACTTGCAGGTTTTATTCCTTGCTGCAGTGGCATGGTTTGAACCAATAAGTGAGCACGAGTGCCTGGAGTGGCATGAGATAAGTCTGCATTCCTTAGCTTGCCCCCACCGACATCCCTCCTTGGAGCATCTGTTTTGCCTTTGTTCGCTCTACACCCCCTTGCCTAGTTCATAATTAAACGAAATGCCATTCTGAAACAATTCTAAAGTAATATGTTCCACATCATCTGTCTCTCCCACATGTGAGAACACTGTTGAAGGAATTAATGGAGAGTGGCCACATCTCATAACCAGCACACACTGCACTGCTACAATATACACACGCACAGTATCAGGTCCAAGCATTCACTGGCAGGGATGAATGACTCAGAGGAGACAAGTTGGGTTTTTATTTATCCCTTGCATCTATAATGCAAGAACAAGGGATGTTCAAAGAAAACAGACATTGAACAAATACAAGGGAAACACATGCACATCGTGTGAGAACACATGCATGTGTTTATAGTTTGTACATGTGGTTATACATGTGGTTATAGTTTGTCAGAAGGCATCCTAAAGACCACGAGCTCAGCAGGATTCAAGAAAGAATTAGGCAATCAGCTGGCTATTGGTAGTTTCTAGAGTTACATTAGCCAAGATATAAATATGGATGAAATCTCAATTCTCTGGCACTGAGACTTAAGGCAATTAGCAGCTGCCAAGAGCCCTAACTGGAAATTTTTACCAATAAAAATGCTTACTGTGACTATTGCTCTGTTCTCTGAATTTCCTTTTATTTCCTTTTGGACCAGAATAGGGACTGATCGTTAAATTCATTATAGCACTATTTCCTTCCACCCAGGAAATGGCCGGGTTTTCTGTATTTTCCACCCTGCCGTTCTGAGCAGCTTTACACCTCCAGACTCTTATAGCCATTTGCTTTGTGCAACTGTGAAAGCTGTTCAGTTACACCAAAAGACAAACAATGGGAGAGTTTCACACCCCCGATGGACTTCAGCCATGCATCAAGTCTTTGGTGCAGAGAAAGATGCAGGATGTTCTTGATGAAGAGCACCTTTTGTCAGCAGAACAAGCCCTCCCAGGTGGGACTAAGGGAAGCCTGAGCTAGAAGAGAAACTGCCACAGGAGAGCTGCAGAACTCTTCTGCAGGCTCCCAAAAGCTGAAACATGAACACTGGATTGAAACCCATAGGTGAGAGCAGAGCACTGCTGCCCAGGTGTGGATGTTTCAGCTTCTGGGAGCCTGCAGAAGAGTTCTGCAGCTCTCCCGTGGCCTGTAAATCGTTCATCAAAACCTGAAGATCACACAATCAGAATATAGGCTTTTTTCTTCTCTCTGTCCCTGAATACTATCCAAGCAAACGGCATTTTGACTCATCTCGTGACAGCATAACTCAGTGTTGCTGGAATTAAAGTGATGGCAAAACCTATAAGAGAGGCTTCTTTAGCAGGAATTGTTCCTGAGCCTCATGATCTCACAGAGAGCACTAAACCTGTTGAAAGTTACGAGCAGAGCTTGGCCAGCTGAGTGAAGCATGGGGAGGAGGGTCCTGTTGAAGGCAGAAGCACATTAGAAAATGCATACTTGGAATTGGGCAAGTTTGTTCTGCCACAGGAACATGGAACCAAGAAAAGAGTTAATAATATGTGTGTGTTTACATATTACGTGTATTTTGGGTAACCAGCAAAGATCTGGGGAAGTGAAGTATGAAAATAACCTCGGAAAAACTGTTACTGCCATGGTCACTACTTGCTGCGCTCAGCTGACTGTGCAGAAATTTACCTTCCTGAGAAAAAAAATGTTCCTGCTTGCAAACTGGTCAGCCGCAGACTGCCCAGAAATGTGCCCTGCAGTGTCATCATGCATGTGGAAAGCAGAATTTGCACTTGTACACCAGCCAGAGGCAACCCACTTGGGTCCAGCACGTGGCACAGCTGACACTGGGCTCATACTGGAACACTTTCACAGAGATAGAAGTAATGTTCACCAACATGGTAAGCAAGGCAAATTGAACCCGTGTTTATTTCTCTTAGCTGTTACAACGCAGCTTACTATGATACAGCAGAAAAACTTAGATGTGTGTAATTTCTACTGAGCGATCGCGGCTTGTTGAGATGTTAACAGCTTACAGGGTGAAACCCAAGGAAATGCTAATTGAAGGTAAATTAAAACCCACTTTTAGTATTCTTTTGGGAGAGACAAAAAAGAAAAGTGTTAAACCAATTATAATTCCAGCTCAGCAGGCCCATAGTATTTTAGGCACTACTGGGTACGTACTCTGCTCTCCTTTACCACTGCTGCTTGTACCCAGACCGAATGGGCAAAGGCAAAGTAATCCAAGTTAATCACATTTGGTCTTGTTTTTCAGTTTATCTCCTGAAATTAAACTGGATCAGAGCAAAATTTGTTTATTCATTTGCATCATTTGAGTCAAAAAGATGTTACATCATTCTCTGTAAAAATAAATTGTAAAAGGTATTGGTGGTAACCCTGGTCACTAGGGCAGAGTCTAAGGGAAAGCTATGATTGGCCTGGCAATAAAGCACTCTTGCAGATAAGCACTGTGTAAATTTTGTTGTAATATCCTCTAAAGACACCAGTTCAAACCATTGTGAACTACCACCGAGGCAGGCAGGCAGCTCCAAGTAGCATTTGTAACTCTCCTATATTACATGCCATGTATTGTTTATAGCTATACGACATCGAACATCTACAGTGCAGTGAAAACAACACCAGTCAGTGCAAACCTGATTCAGAGAGTGCCTATGTGAAATTTGGCTGTTTTAATTACATCTTTGCAAAACTAGGCCTTTTAAGCTATTGTATCTTCTCAGTGCTATGAGGGCAAACAAGCCATCATTATGCTGATAGTGAACTGCAAATCTGGGGTAGCATAGGACACCTTGCCCAGTCCAGCATCTCCTCCCTCAGGACCACATGTAGGGAAGAGGAACAGGAGAATATCCACCTCTGTGTGACATCCTGGAGAGAAAATCAGGAGGTTACTCTTTGAGGAGGAGCAGAAAACTTAGAAATTAACCTGCTGAGACACAGCATTATACAGGATGTTGTGGTCCAATGGTAAATCTCTACAGAGCCTCATGAGAACAAGGAGCATGCAAGTTAGTCTATTGCAAACCACATTTGGTACGGGGTACATACCCATTCCATCAGAGCAAAAACAGGTTTAAGCACCACATGGGAAACTACACTACTGTGCTGTCATACATTACTTCTTAGTATTGCCTCACAATATCTTCAAGTATTTTGTGGCAGGGAGCCACAAGACCTAAGTGCTTGACCATGGTTCAAGCACTTAGACTGCCTCAGGATTTGTTTCCAACAAAGACCAGAAGAGAATCTGTCCCGTACAGCGACTCTGCTTGCAGCCCAGCTGGCCACCCCTCATGCCCCTGTCCTGGCAGTGCACACCAGAAAGTACCAATGCCTGCTGCTTTGCTTGCTCCCCTGAAGAACCATCCCCAGATGTGCCCTCTTAAGAGTCTGCTTTAACCCATCCAAAAGGGCAACCACATTATTGGCCTCATCCATGTAGCTCTTGAATACCTCCAGTGATGTGACTTCAGCAACTCCCTGGACAGCCTGTGCCACTGCCTCACCACTCCTTCTGAGAATAATTGTTTCCCAGTACCCAACCTGCACCTCCCCTGACACAACTTGAAAACATTCCCTCTCATTCTATCACTGTGTGTGTGTGTATGCAAGAAAAAGGAAAAAACCTTTTCTGCTTGTTTTTCTGCTTATTTTTTGGGTGCTGGGCAGCACTATTGGACCTGTTCTTGTGTGTAACCCAACAGTTTTTAAGGAGAGTTAGCATGATATCGTAACGCTCATGTAGAAAAGTTGGTGCTGTGTTGCCAGAGGTCCCGTAAGAGACTGCTGCAGATGAACGATTGCACTCTCTCCTCTCCTTCAAACTCTTCCTTATGGGATCTCCATAGATCTTCTGTCTGGCCATCACCTCTTCTGAGAGGCCACTACCTTTTGCTGTTACCTGAGAGAAAAGACAAACTCCCACTTTGAATGTAGATCATGCTGACTTGCCAAGAGCATATTAACCAGATTATTGGCAACTGCAAGGAACTTTGCAATGCCTCAGCATTCAGTTTGGTCCTCTCCTCATATTTGCTGTTCAGAGATTATTGCTGCCCAGCAATGCAGGAGGGGAAGGAGCTCCGGGGGTGGGATTGAGGTGAGTCAGCAGAGCTGTTTGAGGAAGTTTGCAGTCCCTGCACCACAGCTCCCTGAGGAATGCTGCGAGACACACTCCTGTCAGCACACAGCAGCCCTCCTGCAGTGCCCTCTGCCAGCCCATCCTGAAGGACCTGTTTGGTAAGCAAACAGAATTCCAAGCTCAGCCAGCAGCTATCTGGATATGCAGAAGAACGACAGCTGTGGCCTCCCTTAACACGCCTCTCCCCCTCACATATCCTGCTTCTTTTCTACTTCAGTGTGTGCCATGCCAGAGGGTCAGCTGGGAACTACCACCACCTGTTGGCATGGCAAGGTGTGTTGGCTGCTACCAAAAGAGGGATTTCTGCAAAATTCAAGTTGAATATAGGCAGCACTCCCCCCATAGTATCTGGAATGTATGGTACTCATGTTAAATAAACACCATCGTGGGGCATCCTGACTTTCTGTCTGAACAGATCAAGAGTTAAGGAAAAACATAAACTCCAAAGATGAATCTGTAAGAGGAGAGGAAATGGAGAAGCAGGAGAGCAGGAGTCCTCCTGCCACTCTGTGCTGTTCTGTCGCCCATGCAGAAGATCTTCTGAGCTGGAATGAGGCTCCTCCCCCATCGCTCAGGTGAAAAAAAGAAAAACAATCACAAAAATACTATAACTTAGGCATGAGTAAAGTATGAGCAGCAGAAAATAAGTGGAAAATGATGAAAGAGGAGAATGGAGAGAGGGACCAATGAAAATAGGTGCTCCCGTATAAGTGGCATTAAGGAGAAAAATAAAAGCAGACAGCAGCCAGACGGGTGTGCCATCCGATATGCTGCTTCCCCAGCCTCAAAGGCACCTGAGCCGGAACCAGTCTGCACCATCCCTTGCAAACCAGACCAGCATGCAATCAGCAGCACAACCACACAGCAGCGGGAGCAACAGGAACAATTCTCCCTCCTCCGGGCAAAAACACTCTGGGAAAAGATCTCTCTCCTCTCCCTTACTGAAGACCTCCGTCTGCTTTATGCAGATCCACTCCCACAGCTGTGCAGACCTGGCTGAGATATTTTCATCACTACCAGTGCAGACGGGCACAGTTCCTTCTTTTGTTTCTCCCTCTGTACAAACCTATCTGCTGAAATGCAGAGCGGACCATGCTCCTTGGAGGTGGGGAAGGCAGGGGAAGTGATGTGCTCTGCTAAGTCATTTTCTTCTTGTAGAAAACCACCTGGCTGAGTCAAACATTCTCTACTTGATTATTCAATGCTGTTGGCTGGAAAAAATGATTTATTCGTTTACTGGTGTTTACTGGTGCTAGCTAAAAATTTTCATGGCAAATTTATCTACGATAGGGATCTCAAACCTCCTGGAGGAGTACTTTAAACTAGTACCAGATCTAGATCAGTCAGCTCTATCAGCTTTGCCTGTTTTTCTACCTGGTTCCCTGAGCTGCTTCCTTGCAGTGGAGCCCATTGCCATAGGCTGCCCTGCACCTGCAGCCGTACGCACTGCCCGCCCCTCATTTTGACCTGCCTGATGTAATACAGATCTTCTTTGAGGCACTGACCACTGAAGAACTAAGAAACCCATGTTTTCCCCTATTATTCCTGTGCTGTTTTACAGACCTCTATTAGTGGAGCTTATGATGCGGAAAAACACCCTATTACTTTTAGACCCAAGACTATTCAGACAGTAAGCCTGTCATTTTAAGATTCTGAAGATCTGAAATAAGATGGTGTCCAAAGGACAACAACAACAATAATAAAATCTACAGTTTTTTACAGTCTGATTTGTTTGTGCTTCTGGAAGAGGACAGACAGCTTTCAAACAGACACCTGGGAAACACCAGTTCCACAAAGATTTAGCAGTTACGGATATCACATTTGACTTTGTCATCTCACAACAATATTGTCATCCCAGCACTAAAAATCAGGACGCTTTATTCATGGGGTATGTAGATGTGTGTTTCTACACAGAATGCACTGCGCTGACAATTCTAACAATCTCTCTGTCCCCAGTTTTAAGCCCTTCACTACAAGAAGACATGCAGGCCCTGGTGTGTATCCAGAGAAGGGCAGTGAAGCTGTGAGGGGTCTGGAGCACAGGTCTTATGAGGAGCAGCTGAGGGAGCTGGGATTGTTCAGTCTGGAGAACAGGAGGCTCAGGGGAGACCTCACAGCTCTCTACAACTACTTGAAAAGAGGTTATGGCGAGGTGGGTGTCAGCCTCTTTTCCTGCATAACAGTGATAGGATGGGAGGAAATGTCTTCAAGTTGTGCCAGGGGAGATTCAGATTGGATACTAAAAAGAATTTATTCTCTGAAAGTGTGGGGATGCATTGGAATAGGCTGCCCAAGGCGGTGACTGAGTCACTGTCCCTGAAGGTGTTCAAGAAATGTGCAGATGTGGCACTGAGGGGCATGGTGGGGATGGACTGATGATTGGACTAGATGATCTTAGAGGTATTTTCCAATCTTCACACACCAGATGTGATCCCCATATTCACAGTAGAATATCTAGCATCATTTCCTGCATTCCTGTAACACACCAAGGCCAGGGAAGCCACGTCCCTGCTCTCCAGTCAGTGCATGGGGCAGGTGATTTTGCTGAGGCAGTGCAGGATGGCATCCCAGGTGAATAGTTCCTGGCTGCTCTGCATCCCCTGCTAGCCTTGGGTGCTTCAGAGCAAATTCTGCTGCAAGCTGCTCTACTGGGTGTCCAATAAGAACAGTCTCTCAGCAAATCCCTTGGTACGCTCCAAACAGCTCTGCCCTGCTAGCTGGTGGGTTTATAGCCCAGCTAAGGCTATGTGTGAGCTGCACATTTAAACTCCCTGACTTTAAGAGGTGGGAGTATCCCTTTTTTTCAAGGACTTAATGCACCATAAAGGCAGGAGTCAGAGGAAAAATACAAAGATAAATAGAATTTACTTCTATTGTGGGGCGAGCTGGAGTTAACAACTTCTCTCTGACTCATATAAAAGTTTAAAATAATAATACTCTATGGTGGAGTGGGAGTTAACCTTTACCCCAAACTACTGCACAGCATAAAAATCAGGCCCAAAGGGGCCAGAGCTTGTGTACATTGGCGGCGGCACTGGCACGACAGGGTTGAAGCTTCCTGTTGGAGACGAAGGCGGGAGAAACCTGACAGGGCTGCAAGAGGCTGCAGCCACCATCCGGGCGCGTTCCTCTGCTTCTGCAAATGGGTAGAGATGCCTTCACCTTTCTCCTCAGCCTCTCCCTGCAGACCTCACTGTAAGTCACACCCTGCACGTCAATTCCTACTGAGTCAAAGCCTTCCCTGCCCGTCACAGCTGTCACATCAGTCACATCACTCGCCCTGTGCTGCGGGCCCCCTCCTGGTATCTGTGCCCTGGAAACAGTGTGGGACGCTCTGTGCAGGGAGAGCTGTGTGGGCAGCAGTCAAAGCCCCGCCATCGGCTGCTCTCCCAGCTCCACGTCTATCCATGCTGCAGGTGAGTGCCACGTCGGTGTACAAATGCACAAGGGTAACTTCAGTGACTGCAAGGAATTTTTTTTTAAGTCTGAAAATTTAGCTGGCAAACAGTGAGCGCAGGCTTGTTCAGTAAGCCATAGGAGAGGAGACATTGCCTATACAATAAACAACTGTTTGGTCACATGGCATTTCTAAGCACAGAGAGGATAGGGAAAACAAGCATAAAAAAGAGCAGATCACAGAATTGTATGAGTTGGAAGGGGCCTTTAGAGGCTGTATAGTCCAACTCACCTGCAAGGATAGCTAGACCAGGCTCAGAGCCCTGCCCAACCTGACCGTGAATGCCTCCAAGGACTGGGCTTCCATCACCTCTTTAGGTAACCTCTTCCAGCACCTCACCACCCTTACTGCAAAAAACTTCTTCCTTATAGCCAGCCGAAATCTCCTCTCATTTAGTTTGGAACCACTTTCCCTTGTCCTGTCATCACAGACCCTGCTTAAGAGTCTGTTCCCTTCCATTTTATGGCCCTCCTTTAAATACTGAAAGGCCATCCTCAGGTCTCCCTGAGAGCCTCTTCTTCAGGCTGAACAGCTCTAGCTCTTAGATCCCAGGTTCCATCAGGACAACCAAGAAAAGCCCAGGTTAGCTTGGCTGCTCCCCAGGAGCCAGGTTGAATTGCCAGCTCCAGGAGGACACAAGGCCATGTGGTGCTGCCTCCAGTATCTTGCAACTGCTTGTCCCAGGGGTCACTTTCCCCTTAGATAAGGGCATGACAGCCAACGCAAGGGCAGGAATCTGGGCTATGTGTCATGCTGATGGTCCCAGTGGTACATTCTGAAGCTTTTTTCAAGCAAATGATCTGCACTGCAAGTCCAGCTATAATATAAAAAACATTCTATTATGTTTGAATTTTGGGTGTTGATGTGAGGAGCCAAGAGTTGTACTCAGCGATCCTCAGAAGTCCCTTTCAACTTGGAATAGTATATGACCCTGTACGTACCTCACCTCCCGTATGATGTCTCTCATATGACAAGAAATCTACTTTATTGCCATTATACATGAGGTTCCTACATATAACAGTTACAAAGAAATTTGAGGAGCCTTGTGTTGTACTGTTTACATGTACATTAAGAAATGCCACAGCACTTTCTGTTGGATATCCCTATGGCACACACAAATTTCTTCCACTAGCACCTTCAACATGCCATCCCTCCTTGCTGCCAACTTGCCCACCAGTGCCAGCCCACAAGCCAGGGGTTGACATGTGCTCTGCCACTGGGGTGTGAACATAAGTCCGGGTGTGATGCTACCTGAGAACTCGCATTTTGTCAGAGTTGTCCATCCTGAGCTGGAAGAGAAGGGACTCATGAGCAACACATTGCCCTGTGAGCTCTTCATCCTGCTTGAACTTCTCAGTCAGAGATCTGTCAAGTCTAGGGTCACTGGCAGAGACGTACAAAGCTTACCTCCCTTGCCAGATTTGGCACCCTATGTTTACATTCCAGAAATGAGCATTCTGTGACTCATCTACCAGATCTCTTAGCTCTTTCACTGATATTTCCTGGGGAACCTTAGAGGCTACAGCCACATGGGCCTCCTGATACCTTTTCTGTAGCCAGAAAGCTATATCAAGAGCTCTACCAAAACCCCCTGGGCACTGCCTGTGAGTGAGATCCAAGCTCCTCACCTATCAGCACCAGCAGCATGCACAGCACAGCCCACACTCCTGCCTGAAGTGGTTTTTTTTTTGTTATGTATGGGCACAGAAACCACCAGGAAGAACACCAATATCTCTCAGGTCCTGGTGCTGAGCAAGAGCTATCTCATCTCCAATAGCCTCTTCTGTTATGCCTGCATTGTTGTGCCCTGAAATTTTTTAGCAGAAGTCTGAAATGCTCTCTTTCTGTTCTGCTAAATGACACGAAACTCCCACAAGGGAGATGCATAGACCTGAGGATTTTTCTTAATATTGGACTGTACATCTCAGGCACCCAAAGAGGCCCTCAGCAGAAAGGACAAACAGCTGGCAGACTGACAAGTTCTTGGGACTTACCTGTTCTCTATGAATGTTTAAACTTTTCCTTGGCTTGCCCGAATCCTATACATCAGTGCTTGCCAGTTTCTTTACTCTAGCTGATAGCATGCTGCTTGACCCTTTGTACTTTCTGAATTTTACCTTTGGTTAATTCGCCTGGACCACTTCTGAAGAATTCCAGACATCTGGTCTCAGCTGAAGAGCTATTTTTAAGGTGATTGCTCACAGTATGTGGACTGACCAGCATAATTTGCACATATTATGCCAGGAAATAGCACAAACAGCACAGATAACCATCCACAAAACCTAGAGATCTGTCACGCAAGTGGGTTTCAATATCTGGTGTCTCTCTTCTGCATTCTCACTGCCTCCCAACACAAGCAATCCAAAGCACAGCCAAGTTTTCCATACCCCGTTACCACTTTCCAACAAGCTGGAGCCCTTCAGAACTGCTAGTTTATTTGAATTGTGCAACACAAAGTGCTAGCCAGTGTTGCCTGTGATTTTGAATGACTCTGCAAGTGGGTAGCATACACAGAAATGCACAAAAACCAGACCAAAGCGAGTAGTCGATATGTGACCAATAACCAAAGATGCGCAAAGATAGCAGCAGCCCATGCTCCTTCCTATGCTGTCATGTTAGAGCAGGCACATCGTTTCACCTCTCACCCATAGGGCATCCCAGCCCAGGATGCTATCCCTGTGTACATAAAAGCAGGTTCTTGGAAAGAGTAAAAAGCACAGAAAGATAACAAGAGCCTCCCCAAGCTCTTTTCCACATACACTTTGCAGCTATTCACAGCTCAGAAGTTTACAAAGCTGGGGGCTGCAGCTTTCTATTCCACACTACCAACATCCTGTGATTTTCTGCCATGAATTTACCCAGCTGCTTTTGATGTAAATTTTCTGATATGCAGGAGATTGTGTATCAGAGATCACTGTACAGCTGATCCCAGTACTGTGAAAAAACACAGACTCTTATACTTGCTTTCAGACTTCCACTTCCCACTTCCACTGGACTGTTGCAGTTCTGTTTTTGGAGGACAGCGAGTAGCATTTTCCCCATTCGCTGCCTTCACTTCAGCCACGAGTTTAAGTGCCTTGTCCTCTCGACTGTTCCTTCCCCAAACTGTCAAGCACGAAAAAAAAAAAAAAAAGCTCAGCAAATGAAGGAATCACAGCAGTAACACTGCCGGATGGAACAACTTAGGAGGTGTGCAGCAGAGCAGGTGTGACGCACTGAACTGCTTCACCCCGAAGTCACATTACGCAGAGCCTCAAGGGGACGTCCCCTGCGGGTGTCCCTTCGGAGCCCTCCTCCAGCCTCCTCGAGAAGTCTAAGCCCTCGAAAAAAAAAGTTGCCTCCGTCTCTTCTCAAAGAGAAAAATCAGCAACAAGAAAACTGCGAACCCGTTCCTTTCTGACATATCCTCACTGTTCTGTTACTTCTGTTTCCCTACGAGTAACGAGAGCCGTGCGAAAGGAAACGAAGTGAGTGCACTTGGCCGGTTAAGCGCAGTACAGACTAAGACACGCGTTTATAGCCATTTACGGAGGGGTGACACAACAGCGGAGACTTCAGCCAACACCACCACAGATTCGCTCCCCGCTACAGACCCGCCTGAAGCTGTCACCGCTCTGCTCGGGCGCTGCTCGCGCGGCTCAGGGCTGTGCTCGTCTCCCGGCGTACACCTGCCCGCGGCCGCTCTTCGTCTGCCTTCAGAGCCTCCACTTCTACCCCGCCGTTAACTTTTCGGGCACACGGCGCGATCTTACCGGAGCTCCTCAGCACGCCTGCTGGCAGCACCGCACCGCACCGCACCGATCTCCTTTCGCCGCGCTCTGCCCCGCGCAGCAGCGCGCCCACGCCGTGCCGCGCCCCTTCCTCCTCCTCCTCCTTCCCTCCTCCTTTTTCTCCTCCTCCCGCCTCTTCCCCAAACTCCAGTGCCACCGCCGCTGCTCCGCTCCGCTCCCCGTAGAAAGTTGGGGCTGGGCCGGGACCGCCCGCAGAGCTCTCGCCGCGGCACCTCGGGGTGCGTGTGCATGTGGGCGAGGCCCCCAGAGAAGAGCCCGCTGCCCTCTGCGAACGCTCTCTGTTGGGCAAACTGCGAAATAAGCCACCCTGACAGCGGGACATCGCGGTCCTGCAGCTGCCTCCAGGCACAGCCCTGCGCTGTGGGACCGAACGGGGCTGCCAGCTTTGCTCCCGGAGGGGCGCAGCCCCGGACCTGCGCTCAGTGCATCCGCGGGCGGCTGGGACCGCTGGACGCGCAGCAACTGAATTGCGCGTAACCGTGTGTCTGAGCACTTCCACGTAACAAGCATCGGGACGCGTCTGTCGGACGATTCAAACGCCGATGATGCTGCTGCAACGATACCAACAGGAAAACTTTCTTCCAGAGCAAAGACTATGTCTTAGAATAAATATGCATACATATAAACAGGAGGGAGAATGATTGTTTACGAGGGTGGATAGCGATAGGACAAGGGGGAATGGTTTTAAACTGAGACAGGGGAGGTTTAGGTTAGATATTAGGAGGAAGTTCTTCACACAGATGGTGGTGAGGCACTGGAACAGGTTGCCCAAGGAGGTTGTGGATGTCCCATCCCTGGAGGCATTCAAGGCCAGGCTGGATGTGGCTCTGGGCAGCCTGGTCTGGTGGCTGGCGACCCTGCACATAGCAGGGGGGGGTTGAAACTAGATGACCTTTGACCTTTTTAACCCAGGCCATTCTGTGATTCTATGATACATATATACAGAAATTTGAAGGCCCTTTGAAACTTCATCTCTGAACTGTTAAACTCTCTTGCTGTATCACAGTTAAGCTTCTTATTCTTTTCTTGATACGGCCAAAAACATAAATTCCAGATCACCTGTATAATCATTTCTGACCAAACTGGTCATTTCACTGCTGATGAACAGAAAAAAGAGCCTAAATCTCACATATGAAGTTGCTGGAATGAAAGAAGTCTTTGCCTCTGTGCCACAATCACAAAACGCTCACGAACTCCAGCTGCTCCAAGAAATTACTCAAATTCCTATGGCAACATTATTTTGGTCTATGTTTTGCCTGCAGCCCCACCCCTCCTTCATGTAATTTGCAGACACCACCACTAAGTATTTGCACCATACAGGACCTGTAATCACTTTCCACAGTCAGCCTTAATTCTTGCTTTTCTTTCACCTTACGTGTCCTTACTGGTTACAGTTCAGCTTTGCCTGGAAAGAAGGACCATTTTTTGTGCTGATCCTCCACCAAGTACAGATCTATCCACATCTTTGTTTCCTGCCTCATTTCCCCTTGCCTCTTTTGCTTTTGCCGTGTCATAACCTACAGCCTATGCTATGCAGGAGATTGGATTTTCACATTGGTCTCTTCTGGCCTTGACATCGACAAATCCCAGCTGTATTGTCTGCCTCCCAGGCACTTATCTTCTCTTTGCTCTCATGCTTTTGTTTTACACCTTCTATTCTTCTTCTTTTACCCACTGATTCTGTTTTACGCCATCTTGGCAAAACATAAATGAGTAAATTGGTGGGAATACAAATGTGAAGTTGTGGCTTCTGTTCACTACATCATCTCTTCCTCTTCTTATTCTGCATCTGAATGTTAACAGCAGAAGGATACCAAGGGTTTTGTATTTTTTCATGTTTCTTGTCCTCTGTTCTGCACAGCACAAAATATGCACTAATTCACAGCCCAACAGTGGAGAAGTGGTTTACCAAGTAAGAGAACTGAATCACAGAAGAAGCAGGAGGGGACGCGTGGACCAACCACTGTTTGCCACTTGTGAGCAGATGCACTCTTTTTTAGCTGTAGTCAGGATCACTAATAGCTGCCCATCTTTTGACCTGTGGTAACAGCTTGTGTTTTTATGTAATAGTACACTTAGGAAAAAAAAATAATTAAGAAAACATCCTGTTCACAGAGGCATGACTTTCGTCATCTCTGAGTGGATCTTTACATTAAGAAAAAGATTCTAGTATGCAGAATATGAAAAATTCATAGTTGTAAAACTTAGGAAGCAGAACTCTACATTTGTTACTCATATTAAAAAAGATTATGTTGTCAAGCTAAGATGCTTACATACAACATAAATAATGAAAAGTGTGGTAACTTTTACATAAGATGTCAATGAGAGCTATTTCTATGTAACTACATTTTCACTCTTTGCCCAACTGGAATCAATCAGACTTCTGTTACTGTATCTTTGTTACCTTAGGGCATGGAGTCACGTTGGTGTAACAGAATAGAACTATTTGTCAGCTCCTCCCAGTTTTTCATTATAATTTTATTAAACAATTTGTAACACAGAAAAGATGTCAAACAACATATAAGTGGCTTTAACAGTAACTTTTACAGTCAAAAATCTTTTTCTTTTGATGAAAAAACTACTTTTCTTCTCCAAGGGTGCTCCAAGCAGCAGCATCTGAATGAACAGCTCCCTTAGACAATATTCTCCTTCAGGTCTGTTTTGCTGCAGTAGCTGTGGGAATGTTCTGTTTACTTCCTGCTTGCAAACTGACCTTTACTAAATACCCATCACTCAGTAGCCTTTAACTTTCTTTGGCTTCAAGGCACTTGGTTGTTTTCTTTTTTTCTTTCTTTTTTTCTTTTCTTTCTTTCTTTTTTTTTTTTTTTCTTTTAATCCTTACAGCCTAACAAGCAATGATTGCTCATGCATCCTCAGGCACAGTATTAACTCTCTGACCATCAGAAGCCTCTCTCTCCCGTAAACCTCCTCCTGTTTAAGACACTAATCAAATCCCTGCAGAACAGCTCTTCACACTCCAAATAGCAAGCTGAGTATGTTATGTATTGACAGGAGGTATTTCTCACCCCATTCACTCGAGTTCGGAGTAGTAGGCGTTATTATCTCAAGTCTTCTTACAACTCAGGGAATGAAAGAGCTAGAACACCACTTGAATACAGATAATTCTCCTAACAGTCAAATGTATTATAAACATGCTACTGAGCCAGATTCACACTGTGCAAAGTCAAAACAAACAGAAATCCTCCAGTAATCAGGCTGAAAATCCTGGATGTTACTAGACTGAAAAATTCATTTACCAGAATCAGACTCACTGTATTTCCTGTCTTGTACTGCACATTTTTTGACTGTCAGATGGATTTGGTTGAATCAACAACTGAATTTCTATGAGCATTTTCAAAGGCTAAGAGCCCTCTTATAACTTTTCCCAGCATACATCCCATTCTCAATTGTTCGTATATAACCAAGCTTCACAAAGCAAAGTTGCTGGTGATTGTTCATCGGCACTGATATCTATCTGGCACTGTCCAGCATGGGAGGATAAAAGGCTACAGAAATCAGTGGAGTTTCATACAAAGCTAGTAACATAGAATACAATTTGTGGACCAGTCTATAACAAGCCCTGTCAATTTCAGAACATTAAAGCACAAAATTCAATAGTGACAATTACCTCACCTGCTACAAAGTACTCTGCAGTTAAACCAAACAATCTTTCAGCCCATTACAAGCAGAGGGCAAATGATTTATCAAAACAATAGTAACAAAGCACTTAGAAGCAAACATTTGTATATTTAGAACTATATGATGATGGAAGAAGAAAAAAGTGTTAGCACTTAAGAAGACTTCAGAATCCAAAATCTTCACATGCCCTGTAGAAATTCCAGTGCTTTTCCATTACAGGCCGTGGTAGAAACTCCTCTGTACATATGATGAGTAACTCAGTGAACTGAAGAAAACACGTTGGACTTTCTACAGAGTTGAACTGGACAGAGAAACCTGTTGAAAAAGAATGTGGATGATTATACAGTGCGTACTGACACAAGTGAAAACATTCACTGGCAGTATTATCTAGACAGTGTCAGTATCTTGTTGGAACTATGAAGGCAAAACAGATCCCAGTGTCCTAGATGCTTATATCCTAAGATCTCAGTTACCTTATCTACGATGCTGGCACAGTACTTGGAACAAGATTTCAGTGATGCAAGGCCAGCCAGTGCTACATGCTTCGGGGCTCAGTGTAAGAATCCAACCCTCAGTAGTCATTTCCAATGTTACAATGGCTCTCAATGAGAATTGGATGGAAAACACAGTTGTTCTTCAGCATTACTTGAATGTCATATATTCTGTACATAAACAGATGAGTTCAGTATACCTCCCAGAAATTACAGAATCTCTCTTACCATGCCCTTCCTATAGTCTGGAACAGATTATATAAAAAGAAAGCTGTATTTAAAAAAAAAAAAAAAAAAAAAAAAAAGCACCACTGAACAAGAGTTATTTGCAGTACTTAAATATCTGCCAGACTGAAGCAACTATTGCAGTGCATGAACTTAAGGCATGTATGTCACTGACCGAGCATTTGAACTTGTAATTTTCACTGATAAAATCAGTTACTAAGAAGCAGAATAAATATCCCGCACCAGTAAATGTTACAATAATTTTTTCCTGTAGGAGCACACATCAGACTGGCTTTTGGGGCTGTTGCTTTTAAAGCTACCTGACTTTGTTCATCTTCCATCCACACTTTTTCCAGTCAGTACCAGAAATGGCACACGTATTAGATGTTAGTAAGAGAAGGATTGTCATGAGAGTGGTGACGGCCTCTATTTAAAAAGAGTGTTCAGACAGTATTATATTTCAGGAGGATAGGTATATCAAGACGATTAGATCAGCCAAAAATATCTCTCTTAAAATGCAGAAAGAACTTGTCTCAAGCAACAGTAGTTGGTTGTTTACCTTGCGCTTATTCCTGGGCTACGCTATGCCATACCAAGAATTTACCTTTCTCTATTACCAAGATTTTCCAGCTGTGCCACTTACATCAATCACCAATTGCATGATATATTCACTGAGCTGACAACATTAGTAGGTCCTAGTGGTGAAAAATCAGTGTATCTTGTAAGTACTAGACATTTCAACTCTATTTCTCCCACTCAATGAAGATTTGTCTGCAGTGTCCTGATTTCAGGGAGCTCACCGTGCAAAGCAGAGAAGTGGTACATTACTATTAAAAGAGTTCTAAGTTCAGAACTGCAAATAAACAATCTTGCTCTTGATGATGTGTTATTCCATTCCTGTGACATTCACAGTTAAACTTCTGACTTCAGTGAGAATAGAATATAATTCCATGTTTTACATTCTCAGTATTTCTTCTGCATGCTCATGCCATAACACAATAGGAAATAGAACAAAAAAAGCACAACAGAGCTATAATCCAATATCCAACATATATTTAAGTATCTTAGACTATGACAAGTGAAGACGTGCAGGCTGAATACGTGACATCTCTGAGAGGTTGCACTACAATGTTCCATGCACAAATCCATTATCTCTTATGAAAGACTAGTCAGTCACACCAGAAGAAGCCTCTTACATACTCAACTGGAAATAATGTTTCAAAGAGTATAAATAGGAATACTTGAATGGGAAGTCACAATACAATTCTAAGGGTAACACCCTCAGGAAAAAAAAAAATCTTAAAAGTAAGCCTGGGAATATTTTGATAAAATAAACCGGCAGAAACTGAGCTGAAAAAATAGCAGTTCTAGAATGACATGACAGGCATGACTTTAACCTGTTTTGCTTTGTGGAAAAGAAGCCTTTTCATCCTGAAATGCCCACAGATTGTAGGTTAAGTACAGAAAAAATTCTTTGCAATGTCTGAAGTTATTTTAAAATCCTTTTTGAGAGATCATAATTGGAGAAGAGACATTCATTTTTTACTCTTGGAAACGGTTCTTATAGTGCTCTTGTTGCAACATTCTATCTCACAAAAAGAAAAATCTAAAATAGTATCTGAAAATGTAATAAAGTTATGACCATGTAAATCTATTGATTTTTTTTTTCCTTGCAGTTGATGGTTTTCTTTGCTGATTCCTTTGGGTAAAATTAAGTCTTATCCATTGGATTAAGATTTTGTAAATAAAATGTAAGTATTATATGTACAACGTTGCTGAAGCACATAATTAAAACCTGAAAAACTCCTGAATCTCTAATTTTCATTAATTTCAGGCAACAGTCAACAGCAAAATCACATTAACGTATACACCTCAATCTTGTTCTCCTTGGTACTGACTTTGGTCTTCAGTAACAGAGTTTTCATATCCATATACATTAACTTTTTCTCCAGTAGGGATTGATCAGTTTTTTAATGCTTATTCCTTGTGTTCCTTAATCCATATTCTGAAACAGGTGACTAACATTCCTCCTGTTTCCATTTTTCTTTCTCAATTCTTCTTCCCTTTTCTCTCTTTGCTTATAATTAAACATTTTAATATACACTTTGAAGTTTCCATTCTCCCTTTTTCTGTTAACTCTCTTTCCCTTTTGAAAGTTGTCTTTGTAAGTGACTGGCAGGTTAGATGCTTTTAACAGTACAGAAGTGCTTCCATATTACTATCCAAAACTCATCTGTATGCCTTAGGTGCAGAAAAAAAATCTAGGTGGATGATTTGCACGTAGGCAGGATCTTCTCTGTTTTACTACTTTCGTTGTCTTGTGAGGTGCTCTTGGTTTTTTTTCATCTTTGTAAGCTGGAAGATAAAGTGTCAATCAGTATCAACATCAGAATGAGCTTTTTTTTTTCTCTCTCTTTCTCTATAAGCCTAGGTGCTCTTTCCATCCTGCCTGCCAATGGCTTTTACATCTGTGTTAGCATCCATTTCAGCCTTATAGCTTTGAAACTATTCTGAAACAGTTTCAACTTTTATCTTCGTTTTCTTACAGCTCTACAAGACATTGCTTCTGTGCTAAGTAAGAACCTGAAAATGCTATTTAAGGAAAATTCCCATTACTGCTGCAAAATCATAAATGTCAGGCCAGAACTTCCAGCTGTATAAAGGTTAGTCACAAAAGATTGCTACTTCTGTGCAGTCATCACATTCTGATCATTACAAAAGAAGAGCCAGTTTTAAAAATGTCTATCCCAACATTTTTCCCAATAAGATAGTGCTGGAATCACACGGATACTGTAAATCACTTTTTAACTATTATACTGTTCAAAATTATCTTAGAAAGAATTTAAATGTTTTTGCACTTCAACCATCAGCATATCTGAGTCAACTTACAGGCGTTAGTCAATCTTAGTCAATAGTCAATATTTCCATAACACAGGTGAAGATTATTACTACTACTGAGAGAAAGCCTAATTGATTTGTGACATCAATAGTGAAGTCACAGAAGATGTTATCCATCTGGCTCAAGTGGATCTGTTCGGTGCAGTTAGTTCAGATGTGGCCTACAGGTGCATTAGCAAAGAGAAGATCTAAGGACAACACACTTAAAGAGAACAGCATTTAATTTAGAATTCCACTCTGAATATTTAAAACAAAAACAATCTTAAGAGATTTCAAGTTTCTTGGGCCTCATCTGCATTCCACTCAAGAACTCAAAACAGAGTACACCAGTTGTAAACCAGGAATCCCAATAGGCACTGGCCATTCACACTAAGTAAGGACTTGGAAATGACAGCCAGCACCTCACACAAACAACATTTTTAGATCCTGTTACTCTCAAAATACTGAGACTGAATGGAGGCATACAAATTCTTCCCAAGTTAGTGGTAATCTTGGAAATTACTTATTCATAGTTGATTAAGGCCCGGTATCTTAGAAAAACAGATGTCTGTGGAGACAGTCATTGTTAGACTGATCACTGTTTTTGGTTTTGTTCTTTTTTTCCCCCTCAGAAAGCTTTTTCTTTCTTCCAGGTCCCTCAGCATTTCTTGATTCACTTCACGTGTTGGATATCTTCATTCTGACAGATTTTTCCTTCTCTGTATGCTGAAGTCCAAGGCTTTTGCAAACAAATGAGTAAGGAGTGATCCCTTTCTAACAATAAGACGTCATCTACATCAGATATCTGAAGGTAAGGAAACCCTAGAAGATACAGGCCAGCATGGAGTTTGGCTACTTTGTGACACTTTGTGTCCAAACCCATCTTTTTCTTCAAAAGCTAACTTATCAGATGCTGTATTTTTGTTAATATCCTTCGGAAAAATTTGAAGACTATTTATCACATCTTCTAAAATAAATCATTTCAGTTTGGAAGTTACTTAGTGAACTATAATGCCGAGTTACTTTGTTGTACCACTAAAATTGTACCAAAATTTGCACGGCAGTAAGTTGGAATTTATTTAATGCTTCACAAATCATTATTCTATTATGTTGCTGCTAGAAAAAAAATGTTAGATTTGAGAAAGAAATGTTTCTTCCTCTGCTTAATAAATAATAGCTTTTCTCATAACCTCATTCTTTCTTTTTGTCCTCCAGCAAGACTGACAAAAGCAATGTCATGAAGCAGAAAAAAAAAAAAAAGAAGAAAAATGCACAACAGGTACCTGGATTCACTTTTCTTTGAATGTATTTCAAATATATGGAAGTATTTTTCCTACAACACAGACTGGGAGATCTTATACTTTCTGGAGAGATACAGTTACTATAAAATCCGTTTCTAAATGTTCAAAAAATGTATTAATAACATGTCACAGCTCTCCTGCCAGCACTGCCTAGATAAGTGGCATAAAGACAATATGTCATTCTCCATTAAAACTTTTGCCCAGGTCATAACCTTGTACAGTAACTTTTTTTCCTCTCTATTACGTACATTAGGCACATGCACATTAGCCAGTAACAAATATTCTACTTTATATAGTACTATATGAACTGCTACTCATCAGGGTCCTTGTACCAGTTTATTAAGATATTCTAAATTTTTTATTTACCAACATGAGGTACTCAAATCCTCAAATCTATTACAGAAATAGAATGTTAAAATATAGAAATACAACATTACCTGTGAGGATAAAGAGAGAACAACCGAAGTAGCAGCAGATTTTACTGACTTTACTGCAGCTGTAATTTAATTTTTCCCACAAAGTTCAGAGGTATGATTGACATACATGCCAATATCAATCTTAAAATGTATGCAACTTCCCATAAGAGAATATATCTTCAAGATTGAATTTATTATTGAAAAAAAAAAAGGAAAAAAGAATGAAAAAAAAAATGAAAAGGAAAGAAATGTAGTATTTTAAAACACATCCAATTCCTTTTTTCTAACAAATATTTTTTACACAGCTGCCCAATGGACTTTCAATTCCTGGACTGAATCAATGATTCTATTTAAATACCAAATTACTGAGATCTCCAACAACAAACACATACTAGATATCCTTCATTAAGGGTATGATTACTCTAAAAAGGATTTGGAGGAAACTACTTCTTATCCTAACAAACACTTTACAGGTTCCCACCACCAGTTTGTCTCTTTTCCAATTTATTATTTTGATTTATTACTTTATACTTGATCAGCCAATAATTTCCTTGTGTAATCTTTTTGAGGATAAATACACAATTGCTTTAAATTATTTAAAGCTTTCTATAAAACCTGAGTTTTATATGACAAGTCAAGAAGCACCCCCAGGCCAATCTTGGGTAATTAAACAGTAGCACTTCAAAATTCTCACAACTTACAGTACATTGCTGCAGATTAGGAGAAACAGAAGACAAAGTAGAAATCTATTTACACAGCTCAGGTCAAAATTGTTATTTAGTAGAAATCCTATAGCTTTCATTCACTAGCAAAATCCAGAGGAGCTGTGATTTGCTCAGTGGATTTTAAGTGCAGTATCAGAACAATATTTAGTGGCTTCCCCTAAGCTATTATTGTGTGGTGATTTAAACATTGAACTTTTTTTCTGTAGGAGATTTGTTCCAACTTTGTTAAATTTGTTCCAAACGTGTTAAAATTCAGTGCTGGGAAAAAAAAGTGATATAATCAGAATGCTCATCAAGTTAAGATATTTAGGTGGTTTCCTAAGTGCTTTAATTTGACACTATCAGACTGTGGAGTCAAAAAGTCTCCTGTTCAAAAGAAACACAGCAAGCCTTCCTCTTGCTGTTAATTACACTGCCTTTCTTTTAACACTTTTCTAAGTAAGACAGGAAAAGACAGGTACATACTAAGCTCTGTAGACAGGTACTACAACAGCTCTGTTTTTCTCAGTCTCTACACGACCACCAAAGCAGATGAAAAGCAGCTGCATGCAGCTGAAAGGCCAGATATCAAAGCATTTCTTTTACAACTTTAAAGTAAAGAGGCCACACAGCCACTGTTTAAAGCTGTTTGGAGTCAGTTTACTTTTAGTGAGGTTTCTTAAGGAAATAAAATTCCTGTACACAGGAAAAACAAATCATATTGGTGACCACATGTCAAGGGGTAGAACAGCTTGTAAAGAGATGCTGTGCAATGTATATCCGTGAAAATACTCAGAAACTGACTGCAGAAGGGCTGAAGCAACATTATCTAACTTGTAAATTAGTCCTACTTAGACCAAGAGGCTGGACTGGAGATCTTCAGAAATTCTATCTGACCTACATTAACCTACAGTTCTGAGTCATCTTGTTACCTTTGAAGTAAAATGCCAGTTTCAGAAAAAAAAAAACTAAGAGATAAGAAATCACAGACATTAAATTCTTAGAATTGGCTTCTATGACATTACATCCTTTAGAATTATTTTCTTATTTTTCATTCCATTGGTCTCCTCAAAAGTAAATTTTGTTCCGTTCTCATTATCCACTCAACTCAATACACAGTCACACAACCTTTTACCTTGCTGACAGTCACATAAGAGCAGGAAAAGGATTTTGGAAACGAAGAGTATGTAGATGAAGCAAGCCTATACTTCAGTCAGGGCATAAAAAGTTACTGGAAAATGCAGCTTTGTAAGTTTTGCTGACATAACTATTTGCTTCTTTGTGAAGTATGCAATTACCCAAAGCAAATCTCTGGACCTTGAAAGTACTAGAAAATATTTTTAAACATTTTGTCTATAAGGTACAAAGGAGAGAACACAGAATGCATTCAAACATAATAAAAATAAATTTTTTGAAGCCAGAACTCAAATAATAGCCTCGCCATGAAATAACTCTGAGATGGAAAATATTCTGGATAGAAGTATTTGTTTACAATCTCATTGCTTCTAAAATATAAAATACAAAGAATACATAGTATATGTCCCTGTGGTTTACAGGAACATGAATAAGGACACGATCTAGTTAATGAATATTTTATTATAGTATCTATATATTTACATATATTTCTACATTCCTAAGTTCTTCTTTTATTCCTTATAACTGTTGATAATGGTGATATGCCAATAATACCCAATCCAAAATTCAGATATGCAGAACTCATGCTCCTTTAGGTCATTACATTTATTTTAAAAAAACTAAACTTTGGGTGCCCAGTTCTCATCCTGATTTTTGAATTACTAAACAATATTCATCATCTTTTCAATCTTTCTTCCAAAAATACTAATATAATAATACCAAATCTTATCAGTGAAAGCAGTTTCTGACATAATTGTTTAAGCCTGGGCAGAATCTGGAGCTCTGAATTAGAACTCTGAGGAATTCACAGTTTAAGGTCTAAAGGAAAATTCTTGCTAATGTGCACATGCATTATTTACATGTACTCCAATGTTATATCTACATGATATAGAAACACTTCATAGTTTTGGTCTTATTCTTAGGAGCACTTCATTTGCATTTAAATATTCTCCTGTCCCATCAGCAGCCTCGGTACCAGAACTCTGTACTGCACAAGAATAACAAAACAAGATCAACTAGCAAGAAAACTGCTAGAATTATTCTTCTATCATTTCCCAGCACTAGTGAAGATGAAAACAAATACTAGTTAAAAGTCAACTTAAATCAGTTGAGCTTTGCATTTGGAATTTATTCAGCATGAAGCAAAGAAGCAATGGCACTGTATATCTGCATTTGTTTTCTAAGAACCACTCAAGGGGCAAACAATACAGCAAATCCATTCTTGGACTATGTGGGTTCTGAAGGCACTTCCAAAGCTTCATTTAAGAGACTCAATTAAACACAAGACAAGTTTTTGAAGGATTTTCCTTCCAAAGTGAAAATTATTTTTCCATAGTTTGCTTTCAGAAATATTTTCGGTCAGAAATCTGAAGTTTCTCAAGTGGATACAAAAAGCGAACACAAAAGGCTTGGGTTCTATAAGCTAGAAATGTGGAAACTGTTGGTTAAAATTTTTCAAGGTATCCTGTGCACACCAAGCAGTTCTTCCTTTACTGACAAGAATAATTGCATTAGATACAACAAAATCTACATTTGAACCAATATTTCTGTGAATTTTGAACTTGTTAATTTTATTGTATTACAAATTTTTATTTTGCATAATCCCTACCTGTCTGTCAGAGGTTATCTTTGTAGACAAAGTGAACTTCTTGCTATAAGTTTCCAGATAGGACTGGACAATCAAATAACAGGCTGACAATAACCACACATGCTACATTACAGTTAAGTTAGCTGGTAAGCAGAACTACAACGAGTAAGTTGAGAGAACATGAAAGTGGCTGGATGGTCATTTGTTCAGTAGAGATATACAACTCCTATGAGCTGCAACATGTAACTTTTCAATTAAAATCACAGGGAGTTCAGTCTGGTAGGAAGTTTGTTTTATTGGGTATCTTTGGTTTGTTTGGATTTTTTTTTCTTTTTTCGAGTGTGTGGTTTTAAAAATGGCAGTTAAGACATTCAGTTTAACTGTTCACTGCTAACATCCACACACAAACACACAAAAAAGTAAGCTAACAAAATATTTTTTGCAAAAGATTCTCAGCTCAAGGGTTTACTGCATCTTTTCCCCTGCAGCTAAAGGTATTGCAGATGCTTAAACAACACTTTACAATGTGAATACAATTTCAGTTCATAGTGTCTGACACAAATTTAGACACTTCACCTCCCATATGCTTGTTACACAGCAGACCTGACTGACTGCAGTACAAAGTGACACTGGCCATTCAGGGTTTGAGATGACCGCTTTGCCTTTGCACTGTAGTTGAACAGGGCTCTTGGTCATGCCTCTCTGGTATGATCAAAGGCAGTACAGGCAGAAATGCTACCTGAAATGCAGTAAGCACTGCTGAATACTGCTAATACTGCCAACAGGGTTTAACGTGCAACCAACATCAAAACGTAATACTGAAAACACAAATTTAAAAGCTAAGTGAACTCCCCAAAGATCTCAGCATCTTTAGTAACATTTCCATTCCACCCTCTAAATTAGACTATATTATTACATTATTCCACAATGCTGTTGGATCATATTTCTCTACTTAAATGCAGGAAGTGTTTGTCTTTGTCCTTACTCAGTGGAGACATGTAACTGAACACTTCAAACATTGAGTTATTTTGTTAACTACATGAAAATAACAAGATGTTTCTAATTTGAATTCAAGAAAGTAAGTAGAACATATGGAGCTCTGAAAAACTTTAGTATCTCTTTCAGATCAATCCAATCCATCAGCAGAGCCATCATTTTTCCCCACTATGCTTACCTTTGCTCATCCAAATCAATTCTGCTCCCCTACTTTCTTTTTTCCCTTGTGTATATGCTCTACATCTCCTGCCTCCATTGTTAGAGTTGTTTTTTATTTTTTTATTTTTTTTTTTTTTTACCAGTTAAAAACAGAAATCTTACTGTTTAATTCTCTGGCAGTGGGGAGACTTTCAGCTGCTTCTCCTTCAGTGCATGGAAATATTTTCACCGTTTCTGTTTATGACAACAATGAAGTCCACAATTAGTACTGCTGCTTCAACATATTTAGATTTCCACCAACACACATTATTTGCGATCTTAATATGTACATACAATTAAAAGCTGTGCACATAACTGAGTTTCCAAAAGAGTAAACAAAGTATGAAATTAACTTATTAAAAACTTCACTCTCTCTATATTAAATATTTTAAAACAAAATTTTACATACATATTTTTATATAGCAATCAAGTCATTAGTAATTATCTCCTTCATGCAACTGCTTTCTGAACGAAAAGTACTTCTTTGAAGCCCACTTGTCATTTATGTCACTATTAATGTTTCAGTTCAGGGATCTGATAAATGAATGTAGTCTAAAATAAATCTGAAAGCAATGGATGAATTTTGGAATTTAAGCTCATGAAAAATTACTTTCTGATGCTTCAGTCATGGCGAATATTAGATTTTAAGTAGTACGTACCTCCAAGCTTTCTCTGTTGTGATGGTATTTCCAGGTCAATAGAAACAGAAGCATCTTCAACAACAAGCTTTGACAACTGTGTCCCACGATAAGCAACCTATAAACAAGATCTAAATGGATAACTGTTCATTTTAATTGCTTTGAGGGTTTTTTGTTTGTTTGTTTGTTTTCCTGATAAGTGAAAAACTTTCACTTTTCTTTTAAAATTCAGTTTAGGTACTTAGTAGTCTACATCTGGCAATATTAAACAGAAATTCTGCTGATTAAAATTCTTATTGAAAAAATGTTGTTTATCTACTAAGATCTCTAAAATAAATAAATAACACTACTTTTGCAACACTTATCCCTGACATTTTGATATCTCAGACTGTTGACTGCTTCTTTTCATTCTCTTATTTATTCTCTTTATTCTCTTTTCTTCATGGTGATGGTGACAGAGCACCAGAACAGGCTACTTAGAGAAGCTATGGATTTTCTTCTTTGGAGATATTCAAGACCCATGTGGACACTTACTCATACAGCTAGCTGTACGGAGCCTAATTTGGTAGGGGGTTGCACTTAATGATCTCCAGAGGTCTCTTCCAACCCCTACAATTCTGTGATTCTGTGACTAACTACCTTTCAGCCTCTTCAGTCAACTTCTGAATCATTTTTAAAACCATGCTTTCAAAACAGTAATAGCTTACAGACTAGGCTTTCCACAATCTCTGAACATCTGTATCTAGCTCAGCACTATGTAGCTACTCTTTTTCTGGAGCTACATATTTCTGTTCACAGCACCTCATTAGCAGTAGGAAGACTTTAAAATTTAGGCTTGTACCCTGCTTTTATAACTAAGAAATGGAGATCAAAAATAGTGAAAATATTTCCTAACTGCATTTCACCTTATAATTTACAAACTCATTAAATTTGTTATTTGCATTTATCAATATTATTTCTATGTGTAAAAATCAAGCATACCTTGTTCCATGCATACTTCCATGTCACATAAATATCATTTCCTAGTAGGTCTTTAACCCACTGAACTGGATTCTGAAATATTTTGTTTTTACTTGTTTTGATCTTGCCATTTGTTAAGAGTGTGGCTTTGCAAGTGAATTCCTTAAAAAAAAAAAAAAAAGAAATAGTTTTCAGCTCATAAAATAAAAAACCTGAATTAAAATTCCTAAAACATGGAAAAAATGTGGGGACTATATAGCTGAAGAGTTGTAGCCAAATTTTTTTTTCCATAATAAATAAATAAAAATTCTTACAGCTTACAGTTTTTTACACTAAGTTAAATTTCGTTATACACAATACTGGGTAGTGTTGTTTAGTACATACAAAGTTAAACAATCAGAATAAAGGAATGATCCATCAAAAAATATTCAGCCACCTTCCACCATAACAAATGGTTTGACTCTGTCTGTAAGAATGTAAACTAAGATGTTTAACTCAAACACCTTGATGAACATTAAATCTAATTCACATTTATATATAGCATGGGTCCATAGTGCTAAAAAACCACATGCTGCCTGCTCAAAGCTAATTTAATTAAGTATTATGCACTATCTATATGTTTTTTCTAAGTATATATAACTGTAAAGAAACTTTATGAATCACTTCTTTGCAATGCAACAAATACTGGCCTCTAAATTTCAATCTCTACAGCACTCATAGTTTTCTAAGACACAAATGTGTGCCATTTTCATTCTACTATAATCACTGATTTCTCTAAAGCCACAACATCAACATTTCAATATAGGGTTATCATTCCTTAGAAACCACATGTAATAAGTTGTACTGACAGATAACAGTCTTCAGAGAAAACACCATGCTAAAATCTTTATCCTTCAATTTAATCATCTTAAGGTTTGTAGGAAAATTACACATCCTCCAATAAAAAGAGGAGTGTATATAGATCTATGACATAATCCAGTGTAGAGGTCTGTCACTTGCTAACACTGCTTTATGGACAGTGCAACAAACATAGCAACAAACAAGATGCTCTCAGAAGAAAAGCATTCCTGAGCAGATTGTAGGTGCAGAAAAAGAGGTCTTTTCTTAACTAACTATATCTGGTTAGCTGAAAACAACCTTTCACATTCTAATTAATATGTTGCACTGGAAATTAACTAGCTCACAGATGGGAATTCAGTCAGTAATTCCACCATTTACTCAATACTAAGTCTGGTCCTCAGCAGCTGTCTTAAAAGTCTGCTTTGTATTTGGAAACACGGGACATGTTTTCATATTAAATAGAGGTTGATTTTTCTTCATTTGTTTGCAGACATGGTTTGTATCAGACCCCAGAACCAGCTAGTGAGAAATCTGGCACACATTCATGTTTACCATGACACAGAGGAAATCCTTGATAGCTGCTTCAAAAAACTAAGTCATGAAAACCTTAACAGCCTCCTCCCTTAAATTTGAAAAACTAGCAATGCACAGCCAACAATTCTACTCTGACTTTAGCAATAGGAAACACTAAGAAACTGATAATGCAAAGTTAAACACTTCTTAAGCAGTATTTTGTGTGTTAAAGTCACAGCCTAACCAGAAGACATTATCCATAACATTTTCTTTTACAACTCATAAAAGATCACCTGTAATTAACACTTAAAATTTTTCACTACTAAATGCTGACGATACAGACTACCGTTCCCCATTTTAATGCTGTTTTCCCCCCCCCCCCCCCCCACAATTATTCACTAGTATTAGCGTCATTATATCTCAACAATTACCTTCAGTGTGAATTCCAAAACATTTTCTCCTGGCTTAATCCTTCCCAATTCAAGAAGATCTATCAGCTGAAGTTTTTTTGTGTTTTTTCTTGCATACTTCCTTTGTTTTTGTTCACATTCCTTGTAACCATAGTTCTGGAAAGATTTCTCACTAAGGTTTACTGGATAATCTGCATTTGATGCAAAATTTGCAGCCATTGATTTTGCATTAAATGAGTTCCCACGATTCCGAAAGAACATTTGATGCAGATTAGGAAAGTTATCTGTGGATGCTGATGTTATTACTTCCTGGTGCTGCTGGAGAGCTTTTTTCTTATCTACATACCTGCATACACCCTCATCAGCAAGAACCTGCTGACAGTCACCACCTGGCTGACAAACATTGCTACTGGCAGCAGTGCTTTGGGCTTCTGAAATACTTAATGTGTTGGTCACTGAAGTGGGATCTAATAACTCGTTTTCTTGCTCTCCAACTGGTATGTGATCAGTGTCCTTTTGCTGCAAACAGTTAGTTTTAGCAGTGGAAGCTGCAGGTTTTGAAGGCAATGCCACTAACTCTATAGCATTTGTCAACCCTGACATGTCATAGAAGTAATATTTTCTTATCCAGTTTTCAGATGCTGAAGTACTATCAGAAACCACTTTGCCTCTTACTGCTTCTTTGTTAGTTTCTGTCTCAGCCAAGCAGTTGTTTGGATACTGGCTGCACTCCTGAGTTGAAAATATATTTTCTGAAGAGAGATGGGGTTTTACTCTGTTTTCATTAGGCATACTGGCACCATGCCCTATAGCATATGTAACGACACTGGGATTCATGACTTGCTTCTCTGAATCTGATGCTCTGAACACTTGCTTTGTTTTTCTATAATTTTCTATTTTCTGGAGTAATTTCTTCTGGTTTTGGACAACAGTCAACAGATTCTTTTGCCTGGAAGAGAGGTTAGCTACTTGTTCAATCTATGCTTAAAAGATTCTGCTGAAGCCCTACAGAAAATTTAAAAGTAGTAAAAAAACTCCAGAGTTACTGTGTACACAAACAGGAACAGCTTAACTCACTGAAAACAGTGTTTCAAAGGACTTTATCAACCTCTAAAATATGAACAAAGCTTTTTTTTATAATATCTGAAGTTGGTAATATATTAAGTTTATTGTTCAAATGCAAGGCTTTATGCACAAGAAACTGCAGAATCCTGTCTAAAAGTAAGATGCAAAGCATCAAAAATGCAGTAAAAACTTTATATCACTTCTAACTCATCAGGCTTGTATTATCACTAGTCAGCCTTTTATCACTGCAAATCCCAACAGTTCATCGAATTCAGTGCCACTGCTGCTCAAATTTGGAGTCTTTTTTACAGTGAGCTCAGAATAAATTCTTGAAGTTATTATCACATATTTTTTATGGCCTTTCACTACAAAATGCTTAAAGAAAATAAAAACTGTAATAATACTACCATAACCATTCAGACAAGGGGCAGAGCAGTTTAGAATGCTATATGCTAGCCTGGGAATCTCTTTCTTTTCATCAGGCCCAGCTTGAGTTGTCTCCCTTTAAGACTGCTTTCCAGGGATTTCACCTCCTGCTGAAATGGGAATTCTTTATTTTCACCACTTCAGCATGAAAACCACCAGTATGACCCCATACTCTTTTTTCCTAATCCCACCTCATGGGACAATTGATTGCACCACTGCTCTGACATCCTACTGGAAAGATAGAGGAGTACCACAAGGTGTGAGAAAAGGAACAGCAGCAAGATTTGCTTTAAACTTCACCAATAGCACAGACACCATGCAAGTAACATTACTCTACACTGGGAAGAGAGAGAGTGTAGAGGGGTTCAAGACAGAGGTACAGTGAGACTAGTTGGTATAGAACAAGCACAACTAAATTACAGTGTGACTGTATTAATGCCCAATACTGTGATATGATTAGAATCCATGATATGATCAACATAATTAGCTTATTATCAATCACTAATATTACTGAGCCTTCACAATTACAGAATCCTGGAGAATACTGTGACACTCCAGTAATTTTTTCTTTGGTGAAATGTTGTTGCTTTATTGCTGTATAAATACAGAAGAAGCTGAAACTAAAGAGAAAATATGAGGCAAAAATGGTATGACTGGAATGACAAGGGCAAAGTAACATACAAATACAATGATTTTTGTCTCCTCATTTTTCTTAGGTGAGAAAAAAATTTTAGTATCTTCAAAGGAATACACAGAGATTGAGAAGTAATATATCTTCCTATGCCAACTGAATGAGCAACAGAAAGATAAAAAACATGATGATGCTTCCTTATCTTCTGTACATTCATGTCTTGTGTGGCAAAAGATTTTAAGTTACTTCATTAAAAACAAACTTTACATCATATAAATCATTAAAAGGAAATATAATAAGATTTGGAATTTAGTTCATTACAGTTGACGGGCAGCTGATGCATTAGGCATAGGGTATCTGCAATACCCAGAAATATTTATCAGTTTTCTCCAGAACACCTTTTTTCTCAATATTAGAAGGCAGATTAAATTTGTGAAAATATAAATTGTTTTGTCTTTGTTTTTAATTCATTCAATACCTTGTTCACAGTAATAGTTTGGAACCCTAAATTCTCCTGTCATAAACTTTTCTAGTAATTAATGTAATTTGTGTAATTCTCCTCCTACTAGAGGTAACAGAAGCTAATATGGATCTGCAGCAAAGGCTGAAAGAAAATATTCTGTTCTGCTTTCAAAGCACTGTTACTAATCTCCTAATCACCTCTGTCAAAATCCTATAAATACAAACCTTGTATTCTACGTACCTGTATTTTTTATCAAGGGCAGCCCTGTCTGCTTTCTGTTCTGCAAACACTTTATTCAAAGTACCTTCTATCTGAGACACGTCTTGGGTAAACACATCTGTCCATTATTTTGATGCAAACAGAAGGATGATGGTGATGATCAGTACAAAATAATTGTAGCAATAACACATTTAATATAGTAAAAACCACTGCCAAAGTATAAAAACATTGTTACAGCTTTACACGGCCATTCACAAACAGAGTACTTCTAGAGAAATTATTCTCAGGAAGAACTAAGTACAGGTTTAATTTAAAATTAAATAGTCCAAGTATCAGAAAAGTTTGAAGTATCAGTGCCCAGTCTAGAAAGTTATAAAAGGAAAAAAGCAGATTAAAAGAATTGTCCCATGGCTGAGAAGCACTGAAACCTTTTTGAAGTTCTTCATGTTGCAAGGAGCTACAAAACATAATGATTATATCATAGAATCATAGAATGGCCTGGGTAAAAAAGGACCAGATCGGTCATCTAGTTTCAACCCCTCCTGCTTATGTGAAACAATCTGCAGAAATTACACAAGCTTAAGAAGGCAGCTAAAACCTTTATATCTGAAGTACACAATAATTTGATAATTGGAGCTGCTCCCAGTCAAAAATATGCAAAAAGCATACATGCTTTATTCCTACATATTTTCAAATATGCATTACAGAATAAGATTAGAAATCATAAATTCTTATTCGCTATATTTTTCTGTAACAGGAGAAGCAGTTAATTTTTCTCTGGATGCTCTCTTTTCTTAGATATATATCATAAGAGAGAGTTCATAAGTCATGGCCAGCAGATACCACTGGAATAATACGTGAAACATACAATCCCTGAACGTATAAAACAGGAAAGATGATATTTTCTTATAGAAAATGGGTAATTATATGACTAAAAAATGTATTTACATTTCAAATAACCTATTTCATAGTACCTACTAGTATTTATTAAATTAGAAAGATATTAAAATACTACCCTAATTTATCATAGAGTCACAGAATGGTTTCTGTTGGAAGAGACTTTAAAGACAGTCCCATTCCAACCCCCATGGCAGGGTTGCCACCGAGGTTGTTGGATTGCTGCCTGTCCGACCTGGCATTAAATGCCTCAACAGATGAGGCACCCACATTTTCTCTGGCCAGCCTGTGCTAGTACCTTACCACCCTGAATGAGTTTAAGGTAATTTAACAGAGAATCTCAGAGTAGTTTGTGCTGCATAAACACACCTCATTCTCTACTGTTAGTTTGTCAATATATTGTCATATTCTTATTCAGCCTTGTGCTTCTTCACAAGTAGTAATTATGATTTCATATAACAAGTAGCTAGATGATTAATACTTTAGTCAGAAGTGGTAACAAATCACCATGTCCATCTCACTTATATCCCTAAACAGGAAGTCTGATACTTCTTATTTTCCTCATTCATGAAATGAGGAAATCTATTTCATCTTATTATGCATGAAGCTTTATCATGCATAGAGGATTCTGCCTAGCATCTGTCTATTTAACAAATACTTTTAAAGCAACTATAGTTTTAATTAACAGTTCAAACTTTGTAAATTTGACTTAAAAGCTGTAAGTCTGTATAATTCCCTATTTCATATTTATTTTTGAAGGGATAAACTGATCCCTTTAAATATAATTTGAAAGCTTCATGCTATTTTCAGGGAAAGAAAAGAAAGAAAATAACTTTCCTTCTCCAGCAAAACACTCTCATGAGCATGAGCTGCTCAAAAATACACACAGTTCTGCCTAGATAGCAGAGGCAGTCTGGAAGAAACACACTGATCAAAGGCCTTCTTGCAGCAAGCTCTGCCACTTGAACAGTCACGGCCTCATCATCTAGGAAGTCAGTGTCACTTAGTAGTCTCTTGAGATTAATCTGAACTGAGATTCGGTAGGCCAAGTCAAATTACACAATCAGGCACCAGCATTTCTGAAACTGCCCACTATCAACAACACCTACTGTAAGATTTCTCTTTTCCCCCTCATTAATTATTTTAGGCTGCTGAAAAAGCAGCTGCAATAGAACAAAATGATATAACAACTGTTCATGCTCATGAGGGGGGGGCTTATCACTGAAGAATGCTGCCAACAGTGTGTGTTTTTTATTTGATCATCTTTTTTTTTATACTATTAGTTTGATTTGAAACAAAATATTTCTGTGCTGCCAAGCAGCATGCTTTCAGTTTTTCATTCTTAAATAAACTAGAAGCATTCTAGGAAGAACAGCTGCTGGGAACTGGAATTAAAATCTTACTCTCAAGTTGTAATTTCTAGAGAAGTTATCCAAACAAGTTACTTGCAATACAACTTCTAAAATGATTTGATATTTACAAAAAGATAACTGAAAAAAACTTGAATTTACATCTACCTGCATCTTCAGAAGTTCTCAGTTCAACTAACAACAGTTCTTTCTGCTTCTTTTCAATATCTTGTATGGCAGCAACAGTATTCTATTAACAAAGACATCATAGCAAGAAGTAGAGTCAAATGCACTGCGTAACACACTGATCATGATGCATGGCCTGCAAGGTAAGTATTGCTGGACTCAAATCATTCCAGAGAGGGAGCAGCTACTATGTGTAAGCCATGGGGGCACTGGTATGATATAAATACTGTGAAGGCTGTGCTCTGTAAAGGGCTATCACAGCCTGGGTTTGCCCAGTCATTCAAACTAGTCTATTTTAAAATCCACCTCCGAGTTCACCACAGCAATGTGAATCTCACCATGACAGTAACACCTAGACAACTTAAACATTACCTGTAAGTATCAGTAGGAGCATTCCTAACATAAAAATTATGCAAAAATTTTGTGGTCTTTCCAACTCAGATTAAACGATTTCTAAATGTCTTCATTGTGAAGAAAAAACATCACACTTTATTGATGGAAAGCTAGGATTCCTGACCTTTTTATGTTCATATAAGCAATAAAAAATACGTATGTGTTGCCTATTATTTGCACAAGATGTATAAACATGCGGGAGTCATGAACAGAGGAAAGTGATAATCTACAATTTTTTCATATGCTGTAATCCACAGTTTACCGATCATGATACTGTTCTTTATGTATAATCTGGAGGGTCAATTATTTTAATGATAGTTTAATGCTATTCAGCCAGTAAATGACACTATACAGTAGCACACTATGGAGCAGTACAACAAAACTCTTCTATTATCCATACTTACCACACTGTATTTCTCACTTTGTGGCTCCAAAGAAGTATCACCATTTTCACAACACTTAAAACAAACAGTTTTTTGTCTTCTTGACCTGTAGTACATTTTGTCTTCTTGACCTGTAGTACACTTTGCAACTAAGAAAAATAAAAATAATAAATATAATTTTAAATGAAATTGCAGGATCACAGTGTGTTAGACAAGCTAATACAGGTTACAGAAATAAAATGGTAGACCAGACTACGATAAAAACATCTTGCATATGCAAATGAGGTCAAATTTAAGCAGTATGAAAAAACAGTCTTTAAAGCTACAATTATAGATTATAACAAAAATTTGAAGAACCATGTTATGTTATGTTATTCCTCACATTTTCAGGAAAAAAACACCCTTATGTATCCTATAATCTAAAATATATAATAAAGTTAAAAATATCTGTGCCAGACAATATGCAGGTCTGGATATTGCATTCTAATGTATAGTTTTGCATTGAGATTAGAGTGTAATCTTATGATTTATATTCTAAAACTAACATACCTGTAATGTCACTAGTTTCAACAGGAAGTACATATTCAACAGAACAATAAGACATCAGCAGTTCTTTCATTTCATCATCACGAGCTTCATCCAAAGCACTTCTCCCAGAATCATTCCTCTCACATGGATTTGCTCCATGCTGCAGTAAAATCCTGGCTGCCTATTACATAGTGTTATTTGTACTGTGATTATTCGTGATGTGGACGTATGATACAACTTATAAATGATAAATATTATTTATCATAAATCACAAATAACAAAAGTACGAATAAAGTTGTCACACTTGCAGTCTCAATTAAAAAAGTAAGTCCAAATGGCTCTTCTATTTCTAATCTTTCCTTAGAATACACACATATAATTTACAACTTTTTGTTGTAACTTGCCTTGCCTGTGGTAGTGTTACATACAGCAGTTACAAAACATCACAGACCTAAATTTAAAAAAAGAAAGGTGAATTATGAATGAAGTGCAGAAAAGAAATGGGTTGTTTCCTTGGATATTTAATAGTGGTTTTATTCTTCAACTATATGCACTAACATTTTTTTTTCTTTCCAAAATCCAAATCACTTTTATGTATACTTAATTTTAAAATGTGGAAAAGAGATTTGTGGCATTGATGGAATTATACACCCTTTAAAATTCAGATCATAAGAAAGCATCAGGGAGGTAGAGCTTGAATGATAAAGAATTTCCACATGTATGATTTTTCATATTTAGCATTTCTAATTTTCTTACTGTTCAATATTAGAAAGAATATGGAAGTTCAAAATCTGCTGTGCTGTTTTTAGAGTAGTGACAGAATCTCCTGTATTGGTTACTCCCACAAATACTAAACAATATTTTACACGTTTTCAAGAATCCTATTGAGAGTAAGGTACTAACACAGTGAAATCACCTCTTCCATTTTATCTTGCCCCACAGAAAAGATAAATGGGATGCCTCACAGATAAGATAAATGAGATGGAAAATCAACTATTTTGATAGGAATAGAGGGTTAAGTTAGAGTCAATCTGGCATCATCTGCTTATGCTCAAATCCTTGGGGCTCACTGTGCCAAAACATTTTACTTATTTGTTCATTCAAATAAAAGGCAGACATTTGGCTGTCTTCTTGAGGAGTGTGTTTATTTCACCAATTCTGCATGGATCCAAAGCACATTCCTCAATTAAATTTCTTTACATGCAAGTAACAAACACCTAGTCTATGGTATGAGGAATTCCCAGTCATTTAGGACTTTCCAGCCTGGGGGAATCCAAATGTTCCCATTTCCACAGCTACCTATCCCAGTCCATGCTGGAGTTGCATCCAGCTTCTACTACTCCTGATGAGCACCCTGGTCTACTCCTTTCCTTACGCTGGCACAGCTCTTAAACAGGTTGAGCAGGCTCCCCTAAAGAAAGCCTTGTTTTTAGATAACTACTTCTCCACTTGTTCAACTTCCTAAGTTAGTTTTATGCAAATCACTGAAGAGCTCCACATTAAGGACTAGCTGGTAACCATTGTTAGAGACAAGCAATGTTAAGCAGTCTTGCAAATGTATAATTCCCTTTGTTAACTGAAAAGAGCTCCCCTTCTCTCCTACACTCTTAAAGTTTAAGTCAAGTTGGATTTTATTAACACTAAATGGAAATATTTTTAAATGGGAACGAAGAAAATATTTATGGGTAAGAAAAAATTTACAAAAGGGAAAAAATATGACAAGATATTTTTAACTGCTAAACCTGATACTTCTTTTACTCATTTTAGACACTGTAAATGAAAAAAAAAAAAAAAAAACCACAACAAAACACAACAAGAGAAAAGAACTAAGTCTATGTTCAATAATCAACTATTTTTTCATTAACTGGAAAAGATTTTCTTCTCTTATTTACCCATAAAACTTGTTTTCTTAGACAGTATTTTGTCTTCTGATACATCTGTTTAACTCTGACAGGTTTCAATGGGAGGTGTATTCATGAAAGCTTCTGATTAATAGTCTCTTTATAAAAAACAAACGAACAAAAAAAACCAATGTGTGTGTACCAGAATTAATCACTGATTTTTTGCCACATCAGGGAAACGTTTTGAAAATTTTGAAAAAAAAATCCATTCTTTGTCTTTAAATATAATAATTTGCTTTTAAAAATTATGTTTTGAGTCTTAAACTCATTTGCTTTAATTTATTTTAATAGGAATATTAACACAAAACACTGGTTTTATTGGTTTATTGGTAAATTCAGAATGCTCAGTGTTTCACTATTACTTTTTAAAAGTCCAATACACAGGAGAGAAACATTGGTTGCTACTGAACTTTTCTGATTTGTATACACTGGACTGAAAATGTCAATTAACTGTACAGTCTCAACTGTCACTTCTGAAAAATAATTCTTCTAATTTTCATTGACTCAAAGAACATTGACTTACTTCCTGAATTCAAATATACACTAACATTGTACTAGGAACTTTAGAATTTTCATATTTAAACCATTATTTTACTTTGTTGGCCCAATACTGGAAATTAGACTCAGGTAATGTAATCTACAAGAAAAACATACCTCCAAAGAATTGATATAAACAGCATCATGTATTGGCAAAATACCATCCAGACCTCTGCTGTTAACATCAGCACCAGCTTTCAGTAATTCTGAGATCACTTCAGTAAATCCACCAGCAGAAGCTTCATGAATTGCTGTCCAACCTAAACAAAACAGGATGACATGTACAACATGCATCTGATTTCAAAACATCCACAGAAACCACTAACTACACATTTTAGTGTAAAATTTTCTGTAAATAAACACTGGACTTCTAGTCTTTAAGACTAATCTCAAACAGAATCATCTTGAATTACTAAGGTAAATTATGTCCCATGAATTCAGCTACTTCAGAGAAAAATATATCCAATATCAACCAGAAAGATATTTTCTATTTAATTACTAAAAATAATACAAGAAACAAACAAAAAAAGCGAGTAGAAAGAATTTAAGCAAATGATTTTTAGACCTGCTCCCAAGGAAATAAGATACATGTGACTGTGTTTCATGCAAAGATATATATTCATGTACATACGCATCAGCTCCCCCTGATCTTTCATGGGCACTGGTCATTCAACAAAATTTAATAATGGTTGTAATGTCTCATACATTGCAACTTATATACATTCTCCTATGATCTATTCATCAATAGAGGAAAATGACTTGATTATTGTCCCTACTGAGGGAAAAGTTGCATTGCTCCATGCTGAGACACAAATCCAGAGGTTCACAAACCGCTTGTACTAATTAAACGACTTCCTCTTTCCTCAATTAAGAATTTTGGAATAAAATCCTAAATTGATACATGCATGAACAATTTTTCTTACCAATAGCCTCACACATCAGGAGAGAAAAAATTAATTTCAAGCTGCCATAAAGACAAAAGAGTGTATCACTCCGTTCCAGAGTTTATCATACACCCCATCACTATAAGGGTTTTGTTTAAATGCTTGTACATAAGGAATGTGTGGATATATGTATACCTTTATAAGCACATATGCAGATATAAAAGCATTCTTGCTGTACTGAGCACCATCGTGTATTTTCAATAATTCTTATGTTATTTAAAATTGTTATAGAAATATTTGAAAAAATATAAGAAAAAAATTAAAAATCCAAATGAACTGTATTTATTTAATAAATAAGGAACAATGACAAAGAGAAGCTGTTTTCTATAGCATTATGATTGAACAGCTTCAAGAGTCACAAAAATAAATTAAGATTCCAAAACTATATTAAATTTACACAAAACTGTGTAAGACCATATAGACTGTAAATGATACCAAATTACATCTAAAACAAATTCATAAGAAAGCAGTCCTCAAACCTGCATTGTCCTGTTCATTTACAGGAATTCCAGACGATATCAGAGTTTTCACCAAAGATAAATTTCCCCTCCTAGCAGCAATATGAAGCTCAGTTTCTCCTTTTGCACTTTTCTTCTTTCTCTTCTTTGTCTCAAGTGCTGTAATACAAGTAACATAAAGTGTTCTTTTATTTTACATTATATAGACTACTCTACATTATTTACATGTAAAATTATACCTTCATTTCTGGTAGATAAGTAATATTCTACAACACATACTGGATGCTCATTAGCAACAAAAAAATGCTTCCTTTTAAACAAGGAATCAAGCTTCGTAACTAATTTGAATTAGTGTAAACTTGTGCAATAACATGGCCTTAATTATTCAGTAATATCGACTACATCAAAAGTTTAGAAAATAACATCAACATGGTGTGGGTAAACTAGGTGTCAAAACATTTACAGTTTAGATCTAGATGACTTAAGAAGAGTACGATGGATTATTGATAAGACAAGGAGAAATGGTTTTAAACTAAAAGAGGGGAGACTTAAATTAAATGTTAGGCAGAAATTCTTTACTCAGAGGTTGGTAAGGCACAGGAGCAGGTTGCTGAGAGAAGTATGGATGCCAGTCTGCCCTTGGAGATGTTCAAGGCCAGGCTGGATGGGCCCCCGGGCAGTCCGATCTAGTGATTGGCAACCCTGCTCATGTCAAGAGGAGTGGAAGTGGATGGTCTCTACAGTCCCTTGAAATCCAAGCCAATCTATGATTCAGTGATTACAGATGAACAGGAAAGGTAACAAGGTTAAAGAGTTTTATACTATACAGAGGTTGGAAGTATGTCGCATTTCTCCACGAATTTCTTATAATTTACCATGCCTGCCTGCCAAATATATAAAATATACAGAAAAAGGTATTTAAGAATGCAATTAAAAGTGAAGACCACCATTACCACTTTTTCATTCTGGATTCTGTATCAGAGAGGACACAGATTTCTATGGCAGGTATTTTTACAGCTGTGGTATGACAAAGTCCTGTAAACTGATTACAAATCTTTGACTAATGTCAAGTGGCATGGCTTAACTACCTTTTAATTAAACTTGTAAAGCACTTGTAAATAAATTTTGTTTAATCCTTCTCTTATTGGTTCACAAAACAAACAATATCTACTTTAAAAAGTATCATATGGTCATGAAATAGATCCTAATTCCCAGGCTTCAAGTAACAGACACAGAACTGGAAGAAATATAAAGGAACATATCTAAAAAGTATTAATTCTGTATACAAAGCAATGATGACCTTCTCCAGCAAACTGCAACAAAACAGACATGCATGTCTGTGTGACAGTGTGTTAAATTTCAAAAGCTCTACCATGCATTTTAACCTTTTTTTTCCACTCTTGTTCTCAATGCTTTAATACTATGCCATTATATTTAAAAATAATAATAATAATAATTTGTTTCTTTTCCTTATTTCTTAAAAATACGGAATTTATTAAAAAAAAAGGAAAGTAAAAAATATTTTTCAATTCTTTGCCATGTTTTCTTTTTAATTATTTATATGAACAATTAGTTCCTGCATCCCAAATGTTTCCTCTTTTCATCAGACAAGCTGTCTTCTCAAATATTTCCAGCTATCAGTATTCATTACTATCAAATATCTTCCATGATTTGACAGCTGCCTTGCTTTAGGTTCTTCCCATCTTCCAGAAAAACTATTTTTCCAAGGTTTCATTTAAGGTAAACTACTGAGTCTGTCATCCAGGACTGTTAGAAAGCACAGGAAAGACATACTGCCACTATATAAAAGACAGACATGTAGTGAGAATGTATCCACACTAACTTTAAAGTTGTGCAGGTCCTGCTGCAGACAGACCATGACAGCACAGAGCTCTACACTGGCTATTATAATCTGTCAGACAGCATTTCTGGGGCCAACTTTGCAATGGGTGCACTTGGGCCACTATATGGACAACCAAAGGAGCTAAAAACTTTTTTTCAAATGAAAACTTTGATTAAAGAGCATGCAGAATGGGCACATTATTGAAATATTTCTCCACTAGCCTGAGACCTATACTTCTGTAAAATAACATATTGTATTTTGTTTACAAGCTTCTGAGTATGAGCTCCCAAAGTAATCATTTACTTTCTGCTTCCCTCCCTCCCACCCCCCTTATTCATGAGACAGTGTCCTAGGGACTCTTTTTAGAGATATAGAAGAGAAAAAAGGTGCACAACAGCCCATTAAGTCAACAGCGCTTAGTTGTTGGCTGTAAGTGAACAGAAATATTTGCAATGTTTTCCAGTTAAGTTGCCATGCACTATTCTTCATGCTTGCTAGGAAGCATTTGAAATAGCATAATTAAACAATGGTATGTGAATCAAAGTTCCCCATTAAGTACATTGCCTGGTGACTCATAGGCAGGAAAGATTAGGACCTTGGCAGATATGTAATCCAGTGATTGCCTGAGCAAAGAAAAGGCGGAGATGCTAGAGTAGCCAACAGTTAGGTTTGAATAGGCTGCAATATTTCAACAACTTCTTGAAACAGGCACTTGAATACTTCACTACTGGTCTATGAGTAATTCTTTTCACAGGCCAGACTATAAGAAAAGCAAGCTGTTTGTGCCCTCATTTTCTGTAAGCAGAATAGGAATGCTAAGAGCCTAACAGGTGACTGATTAGACTGAAGTAGTACTGTGCATGCGACCATCCAGGAACAGGAAATTTTCATTCAAAAATGGAATAATATAAGGGAAGTCACTGGGACACTGAACAATCAGATAGGATACAAAAGCCAGTTAAAAGCAAAAATATCTGAAAACTTTGCAAGCTATAAAACATTATCCCATCTACTTTATTTTTTTTTTTTCTGCTGCAACTGGAATGCTAGTCTCCAAAGCTATTATTAATGCCTTCAGCTACAAAAAAGGCTATACTTTCTTCCGTGACCTCTCAAACACTAACATTTCTCTACAATGAAGGAAATAATTAAATTTTAGCTGAAAAAAAAAAATATGGCCTGCAGAATCTCCCTTGGGAAAAGAAAGTTATCTGTGAAATAATGCTCCAGAGAAAATCGGAATGTAAGACCTTTGCCGAGGAAGTAAAAAATGTAAAGGAAAAAACATCCCATTTACCCCACTATAAGTATTGAGCAGAAGCATAAGAGATGCAGAAAAGGACATTAATAGGGAAATGAATGATTTCCACGTTCATTATTTATTCCTGCAATAATTAAAAGCAGATAGTGACATGCATCGAATGTGCAATGTCCACGAATGATATAAAAAGGGATTCATACAAGAGAAGGACATAGTCTAGAGATAGGAAAGCTACATACTGACACCACCAAATACTGGAGAACAGCAAGCAGCAAGAAGCACCTATTTCTTTTCATCTACTCCTTCACTTCCAACAGAATACAAGACCTTGCTCCAGAAACTCAAGACAACAGAAACTTGAGAAGGATTGAAAATTAGTAACCATCTGAGAGAGAAAGAGGAAACAGCATTCTGTACAACTCAAGAGAAAAAAAAAAAAAAAACAAGAAGCTTGTGACTATCAAAGAGAAAAGATCAGCAAGAACTTTGCATGGTTTACTGGTTAATTTTTGTCATGATGTGAAGAATGCTAAAAAGCATTTCAGAGATTGGGTGGTGATTCCTTAGTTTAACATATTAAGGATAGTCAGCATCCAGACCAAAGTCATCCAAAAAATGCAGCTCTTGCGAGAAAAGACAGAAACAGAAATAATAAATGGAAATGTATATACCAAATTTACAGAAAGCCAACCTTTATATGATCTGTGATGCATAAAATACTTCATGGAAGACCAACTTAACGTTATCTTTAGCTCTCGGTTAAGTAGCGTAGTTAATTAGGGATCAATTTAGTCTTATTTAAAAATCTTACTTATGACTCTGTGTTCTCTCAGTTAACACAACAAAAAAAAAGACTGACAAATGCAACAAATGAAACAAAGCAAGAACATCTATTTTGTAAAAATGAGTAAGTTCTGGCAATATTTCAAGTACTTGGAAATCTAGATTTATTTGTTGAGTATGCTATTCATACTTTTCCATGCTTTCCCTCCTATATTACAAGCAGCTTTTTACCCATATGTCTGGGAAATAAAAACTACACTTTTTTCACAGAATATTAATTTTTTACCTGATTTCTTAGTTGTTTTCTCTGCTGATGCTTGATTGAATTTTGAATGAATAGACGAAAGCTCGTTTTTCCTTACACTAAAACACAAGTCTGTCTTTTGTCTTGTCTCTTGTGGGTCTAACCTTAATCTTTTCGCTTGGACTTCTACTTCAGAGAATTGCAAGAGCACATTGCTCTTTTCACTTCCTTCTTTATTCTTTTCTGTGCCTTCTGTTACATCCATTCCAGCAAATCTTCCTTTATCTGTCAGTCCAAAAAAAGAACTTGAAGAATTTTAAAAAATTGAATGGGTTACTGCAGAGATAGCTTGTCCTGGACTAGGTGGTAATTTTGATTTTAACGTCACTTAACTCTTTACTGAGTAACAAGCTATAGATACTCTAACATAATACTTTATCCACTCTTCACTGTATGCAAACATAATGAGATTAAATCCAAACCAGTTCAAAGATTCTTTTGTGGTAATAAGACTTTTCTGGATTCATGTTGCTAAAAAAAATTAAGGTGCTTACGAATCTTATTCTAATTCACAAACACAGTGGTCATATTTTGATAAATTCAATGGGAATTTTGATCTAAAATAGCTCCTAAAACACAAAGCAAAAATGACCAAATAATTAACGTGGCATTGTAGACTGTATCAGAACATATTACATGTTTTTGCCATTTATGGTACATGCTCTGGAAATCCACAGTTATGGCGTTGTTTTTCACTTTAAATAAAGTACATAGAATGCTTACAGCCAATTGATAAAATGACTATTTTGAAATAAAATATAGCACTTGTTTCCTGAGTAGTTTCTTTCAATGTATTTTGCACCTTTTGAAATGAATAAGGAGACTTCTTCTCTGTATAAATACTGAAATACAAACCTGACTTTGAGTTGGTTTCCTTAAGATTTTGTCTCTTCCGTTTAATTTGACATATTTTCTTGTCATGGAGTTGTAAAGCTCTGAACAATATCTCTAAACTATGAGCATCTTTAGCTTCCTTCATGTGACATCTTCCAGTGCTTTGTTCTGCATTAAGCAGGATATCCACTCTTGTTTCTGGTTGTAGAGCCTTTTGTTCATTGTTGTTCAGTACACCATCAGTAGAATTAGAAGGACTTCTAGAAGAACTCACTTCACTAGAAGTCGCTAAAAGCTCACGCACAAGGAGTGTTTCTGTATTTACTTTAAGAGTGCATTCCATGCAGCTGGTTCCATCATCCAATATATTAGTATAAGCGTTTTGCACCTCATTTTCAATAGTCTGTTGCATTATGTCTGCGCTGCCTGAATCAGTAACATTTGCACACGCTAGTTCCAATTCATCTATTTGTAAGGAACCCTTAAATACAAAGCCAAAGAAAGTTACAAAAATCAGAGTAGCTCTATTAATTTTGTTTCCATCAACAATAGATTTAACTTGATTTGGTAAGTTTTGCAAAGAAATCATTTGTTCTGAAGATATACTCATATCAGTATTTAGATTCCTATCTAGTCATATTACCACCATTACTTAGTGATCAACCCTTTCGAGAGGAAGTCAAAGCAAGAATCAAATGAGAATCATGTTCTGTTAAATCAGTAGTCTCAGAAAGCTGTACAGACGTTTTTTATTCAGAAACCAATGATACAAAACAACATAGTCTAGTGATCATCTCTATTACAACAGAATTTGCTGAGCTTCTGTCATTTCTGTCCTTCTGCAGTTTTTCTGTTGCAATTCTGTCTGATTTACTAAGCTCAGTTTTCAAACAACTTTAACTGGAATTAGAAACAATAACAGTGATGTCCATTATTAGGACCAACACCAGGGAATTAAGTTTTCCCTGTATTCGTTCCTTGGTATGTAGATGGACAAGAAGAAAATAAATACTTATTGTGTTTATCCTTTCTGATTGAAATTACTTCTGAGTAGTTTTAGCCTTGGCTCTAGCCTCTGCAATATCAATAACAGATATTTACATTTTTTTAATGCTCATTTTTTGTGGTTTTTTTTTTCCCATTCAGTTTTCGGGCTCCAAAACCCTGAAGAACTCTATTGTATCACACCATCACAGAATTGTATGAACTGGAAGGGACCTCTAGAGTCCAACTCCACTGGCCACGGCAGGCTCCCTAGATCAAGTTGCACAGGTAGGCATCCAGGCAGACGTCTCCAGAGAAGGAGACTCCACAACTTCTCCGGGCAGAGAGATCTTTTGGTACATTTCACCAAATTCATTCTTCTGCTTTGTTTGTGTTTAGCAAATATTTCCTTTGGTGCTTTAGTTTTTTCATGCTGAACTGTCTTATCTGCAATCCTGTCCAAGGCAGAGGTTCCCTAACTTTTTCCTATTTTAACCTAATAAAAACAACTTATTGCACAGATGCAAGCTATCCAAGTGTTACCAGCCAGGCAACAAGTACTGTGCAACGGGCAACTTTCTGCTTGTTTTAGCCAGGTTTCTGAAAGTACAGAGAGGCACTAACATACCATTTTTGTTGTAAACCATCTCTGTAGCACATGCAAAAACTGAACAGGAACCACTGTGCAAGAGAGAAAGCTGACTGCCTCTGTCATGCATGTTCACAAAACTGCAGATGACAGTAAGTACTATCAGGGGTCAGCAACTATTTATCAAACTGTTTGCCATAATGTTGAATGTCATCCTGCTTCATCAAGCCTCTGCTGGATATATAACATCTAGTATATTATGTGCTGGTTTTGAAACACATTTCTTAAGCAGTTGTCTGTTCTAGTTTACTGAAGACTGCTAGAAGTCCATAAGTTCAGTACCAAATCAACAAGGGGACTGTTTGTAAAGATCTACCTGGTGCAGGTTTCTATCCTCTGTGCTTTGAGCACTTAATGTATTCTCTGCATCACCTCCACCTGAAATAAAATTAAGACAGAAGGAGAACATTAATGAAAAGGGGCTATAATTCTTTGCTTTCTATATATTGCCATCTTGTGTCTGTAACCTTATGTGTAACACCATCCATCACATTAACTATTAGAAAAATTATCAAGCTATAGGCATTCTAAAAGGATCTCAAACATATACATACATATATATATATATATATTTTTTTTATATATATATAAAAATTTTGGGGTCTGATTTTCACTGTAGAAGGGATTTTGTACAAACCATGAGAGGGTGGAGGAAAGTACGGAACTATGTTTACAATTTTTTCTGAAGATTAATGACTTGAGCAATTATTTTTGAAACTTAGAGGAGCTGCTGCATTTTCCTAACTCGCAGTAGGCTTCTCTGGTCCCAAGAGACTTCTGAAGCCAGTAACAGTGGAATAATTATGCCTCTCCTTGTATAACTTGGGCAGAGAAAGATACAGAATAGCTAAAGTCAAAACTTTAGTGGAAAAATAAAGAGGGATATTTCCCAGTACCAATTTAGTACCTTGATGGCATGTTTTAGCTTTCCAGTTACTTTCCATGCTGATAAATTGATATATAAGTAGTACAGCAGCTACCAAATTCTGACTCTAGTATAAATACACTTTATATATCCATGCAAAGCATTCTTAAAAGTATTCTGGTCACAAAACACTGAACCCAGTTCATGACACTTTGCCATTTTTGCTACAATAAGTATGCTACTCGCAGCTCTAAGGTTTGCCCAGCAACCCATGCTGGAACCAGCTTAAATTAAACAGGCATTTCACAGCATGTCAATTCCTTCTCCAACACTTCTGGGAATCTCACCTAACCAGATGTCAACCCTTAATCCTTAGGACCACCTTCAGTGATCCACTTCCAGCCCTTCCAGTCTTGGTCCCAAATCAAGCACAATGGTGCAGCTATTGAACACTGATTAGGACAAGTTCTAACCCAAATCTTAATTTTAAATGTAATACAGCCCCACCAATCTTAATAAGGCTCAGAATATCACAAGACTTCTGGTGGCTGGAGCCTGAAACTCTAACCATAGGACCTTCCAAGCACAGAAATTCTTGCCAGCAGCTTTAATCTTTATTTACCTGGTATTTCAAGCCAGTAGCTTCTGTGTACTCCTTACAACCCTGACTCTAAGCTTATTCTATAAGCTTATTTGCCTCTGTAAAGCCCCATGTAGTGTACTGTGTCCAAACTGGGGGCACCCCATACAGGAAGGATGCAAAGCAATTGGAGCAGGTTCAGAAGAGGACCACAGAGGTGATCAAAGGTCTGGAGCACTTCTCCTATGAAGAAAGGTTGAGGAAGCTGGGCTTGTTTAGCCTGGAGAAGAGAAGGCTCCTGGGAAACCTCATTGCAGTATTCCAGTACTTGAAGTAAGCTTACAAGCAGGAGGGAGACCAACTTTTTTACACAATCTGATAAAGATAGGACAGGGAGGAATGGCTTTACACTAAAAGAGATTAAGGTTAGAAATTTGGAAGAAATTTTTTACTCAGGAGGGTGAGGCACTGGAACAGGTTGCCCCAGAGAAGTTGTAGACCCATTCCTGGAGGAATTTAAGGCCAGGCTGGATGGAATCCTGGGCAGTCTGAGATGGTGGATGACAGCCTTGCCCATGACAGGAGTGTCAGAAATAGAAAATCAATAAAGTTTCTTCCAACTTAAGCCATTTTATGATACTACTTCAGACACGCCACAGCCCAACTAGCTCATCAGCGTCTAGCAATCCTAATTCTAACTCTCATCAAGGCTTATCTTGTGGCACTTCCTTATATCTCTCCCCCATCCAAACAACCCTCTCTGAACATTCCTCCCAACTCCAAAGATCATACAAGATCTAACTCTCACCTTAATCTAAACATTCTCCTACCAACACCTCAAAGGCTCAGCCTTCACCTCAGTTCAGCTACAGTAATACTGTCCCAAAAATAGTAATGTTACCCTAGTTTCTACTCTAACATGAGCAGCCAACGATAAGCAATTAACTCTCTTACATTAAGACAGACAACACCTCTTGTGCTCATCTTTATTTCAAATATAAAAATAGCTCTAGTCCAAGAAAAAGAAGAATACCATTTCTCGTAATACTTGCAAACATACAGCAGTCATGCTAGGGAAGAAGTGCTCACTAGAATATCAGTCAGCAAAACCCATGGAATTACTAGCTATATTTAAGGAAATATGTGCAACAGATATTTGGAACTCCTCCATTTAATAATTATTCTCTCCTACCTGATACTGAATCTCTTTCATATCTTGCTAGATGGCGTTTTAACAGTCTCTTCATGCACAGGTCAGAAGCTTCATCTAACGCATTCCTTCCCATCTCATTTTTTAATAAGGGATCAGCTCCATAATGGAGTAATAATGCTGCTACCTAAAAAAACAAGTTTTTCAGATTGTTTCTCTTCTGTCAGCATTTCCCACAATCCTTCCTTATACAGGCTTCTCCTTTACTTAAGAATATGAGCAACTAAAAAATAAACCTAAAGTCTACAATAAATAATTACTTCCTACATTAGTTATTACATCTCAAGCATTCCTCTAGATGCACCATTATCTTAAAGTCTTACTTTATTTTATTTTTATTTTTAAGAGTTGTTTCATGTTATTAACCTGATGCCTCTAAGCCTAGGTCTCTTAAAGCAAGATAAAATTCATCACTCCCTAAGCTCATAATTAGTGGAAAGTAACAAGCAATCTTAGGATACGAGACTCACTCTTTTAAGTTATATAATTTAAGAGAATATAATTTCACTGTACTTTATTGTGATTCCTGTGTCTGCAAAGTAAATTGACAGCTATTTCAGATGTACAATAAACATTCAGTCAAAGGAAATCCACTCAAATGGTCTTACCAATATTTCAGATTCTGTACAAACTGTAAAGCCTCATACTGCTGTTATTCAAAAAAAGAGCACTTGAGCAAAATGTTCCATCTGGTTTTGCAGAATACTTTCTAAAGACATTGAAATTTTACAATCTGATTATCTTTTCTATCGCTGACTGCAGTCTGACTGCTAGCATGGCTATACTTGTACCTCTGTCTTTCTCTCATCAGCATCTATTTTGATCTGTTATCCTACATCTATGCATTTAAAGACCCTCATTACTTCTAACAAGACTGCTACTGACAGAGCTTCTAACAAAGTTTTCTCAATTCTTACATTCTCCTGACAGCATAGCAAATAAAGTAGCATTCAGTTCATTGCAAAAGCCCTCTTTGATTTTCACTAGTTGTCCCAAATCTATGGACTCTTTCAAGCAAGAAATATTAAGAACTCTTTCTTAGCTGCACATCACATTTGTATACTCTCACACTCAACAAGAAAGTATCATAGTTTTTCACATGCTTACCTTTTGTGTGTGTGTGTGTGTGTGTGTGTGTGTGAAATAAGAAATTAACTGTCCTGTATTATAAGTGGCAAAAGGAATAAAACCACATTTCCAATTTACAATAATAACAATCTAGAGAAAGTAACTTCAAAAGAAACAGCTAAACCAAAAGTCAAGTGTGCCAGGTCACTGCAATGATACAACTGTAATGCTCCTAAGCAAACAGAGCCCCAGTGTGCAAGTACCACTTCACAGGAATGCATCAGACCACATAACAATTAACACAGCTCTGAGTAGAATGGTGTTGATGTGCCCCAAGTGACCTAGCTGAGATCAGTGTTTTTCCAATACTGTTAACAGTTACTGACTCTTAAAATATCACTTGTGGAGATGCAGAGTCCTTCATGTCTAACCATGAACTTTGATACTTTCTTTAATATTTTCACAGATCTCAGATGCATTTCATAAGCCTCCAAGGAGTCAGCAATCCACAAGCTGCAAACAAAGTGTGGGACTCTCAAGTCTTAAGGAAATCATTAAGCCTTCCTCTTTGCTCTAGGGAGACTCAGGGGCAAACAAATTAAGTACTATCTTGGTTGTAAAATTGAAAGAGAGCAAATGTTTATGGACAAAACTTACTGCATTCCACAGAAGTGCCTGAGGGGAAAAAAATATACTGGAAATGAATAAATATAGGCAGCAAATGTGCATTTCTAGAAAAATAAACAGTCAGCAGGTAAAAGTGATGCACAGAACTATGACAGAAATCTGGACCATCCTATGATCACACACAGGCAGGTGGAGACAAAACCTACCAGACTGAAAGAGGATCCAGAATTCAGACATGGGCTATGAAACCACAGCATTTGGCAACATTAGTTATAATTAATTTACACTGATTATTCACTTGACTTTCTGCTTATAATTATGCAAAATACAAAACCATATATTCATAACTCTCCACAAGATTATTTTTTACATAAAACATATCTGTGCATGCTTGCAGATGCACACCATGTATCCACATTTACTGAAAAACATGCATGAAAACAAAAATCATTAATACTCCAGTGGACTGTTTCGGTCATAAAATGTTTCTGCAGTGATTGTAAGGTAAGTGAAACAAAGAGTATGAAGATAGTAGGAACCTATTCATCAGTACTTCAGCCACAGTCCCGAACAGAAAAAAAAAAATGTAAAGCACGGTAATGGTTGGAACAGGAGTTAGGCAGAAGAATTATTTACTCCTGAATTAAGCCATAACCTGAAAGGCCAGGCCCACATGCAACAAGACTGCGTGACTTTCTGGACTAACAACAAAATTTAGATTCTTAAATCATAATTTATGTCCAAACTGGAATATACCTTATAATGGCCTTCTTTAACTGCATCATGCAATGGTGTTATTTGTTCATCTCCTCGAGCATTGACATCAGCTCCTGCTTTCAAAAGCTCCTTTGCTATCCAGTAATAGCCTTCTAAACTTGCTTCATGTAGTGCAGTCCAGCCTAAAGAAAAGAAAACTTGAAAACTGAAAATATTCACATTTGGGTGAAATATTTTATAAAAAATGTATCAGTTTTAGATTTTCTATTTGATAAATATTTCAGAGGGAGGTAATGAAAAGGTAAGAACTGATTGTGTTTTACAGTGAATTGTATAAGGAAATGCTTACTAAGATCTCAGGTGTTGGGAGCTTTCAGTTTTTCAAAATTTGCACTCACTGAAGAAAGAGGGTATGCAGCAACGTTAGTTTGCTATTAGACAGCACTTTTAAAACTTCTTTTGAAAAAAATAAAAAAAGAAATTATTCCTCCTACATCTTAATAATTTCTTCCTGAATGCAACACGTATGCTCTTTTAAGAACAAGGTATATTTTCATTATGATCTTTTATCTTTACGACCATGATAAAGAAGGTAAGTAACAAAGAAGAGGCAAAAAAAAACCAATCCCAAGAAGACGTTCTAAGGAGAAATAAAAGATAGCAAGCTTTTGAACAGGGTTTAGCATAGCCATGAATCAGTTCCTTAAACATCCATTACAGCAAAGCTCTTTTTTTGTAGAGTGAGAAAACTAAGACAAAAAGAAGAAAAGATCTTCCAGTCCCTTGCATCTTATAGAGCACCTAATTAATGAAGAAATTCTAGTAACTCCATATTCTGGAGCAAAAGCTTGAAATCATTTAAGAAAAAGAGATGAAAGTGAAAAAATCTATTTCTTTCTACATTATAAGTATCTTCTAATTAATACAGTAATAATATCCTGAAAAATTGTACTTGGAACATGAGTTCCAGTACTAGAGCTGAGCAACACAGTTCTCCGAAAGCCACAGAGAAGACAAAGTTTCACTGCAATTACTTTCTAACTCCCTTACAGGACTTCAAATAACGATCCAAACTGAGATTACAGACAGTATTTTTCCTATGTTCTCCATATTCTTCATACATAACGTTCAGAAAATAAAAAGGAAAAACAAAAATCAACTTCAATTATTCAGTAAGGCTCTGAAGCACAGTAATGAAGTGGGGGAGGAATGAAAAAGGGCAGGTAACATATGGATAACGATTGGTGGATAGTTTTAAAGGAATAGACGAGGCATAGGGCTAGAATATAATAATCAGAACAATGATTATCCAAAGAGAATAAGATGAAAGTGCTTTTCAAAATGTCACGGATCTGTCAGTGTCTTTCTCATTATGTTTTCCTTGCTACAAAATAAATCAGCTGGGCCAGACGAGCTTCCCATCTCTTTGAGGAATTTTCCTAATCACATTTTATGCAGTTGTGCTTCTATCCAAAAGATAACCATCTTTAGCCACAGGACAATGTATTTTTTGTTCTCACAGGAAAGCTGTGAAATCTCAGCCAACACACAAAATGGACACATTCCAGGAATGAATAAAATGTCTGTGAAACACATTATACTGATTATATAATTAATGGACTATACTGTGATGAGAATGCACAGAACACTGAAATAAGGCTAAGTAAATTTAACCACAGCTTTTTTCCTAAGCTTTTCAGTGCTCACTTTTTCAGCAAAATTTCCTTTTTTTTTTTTAATACACTTTTACACGTAGATCTATTTGTCTTTTCATGAAGAATTAGCAAATTAAACCAATAAAATCACAACAATCTACTGACCAGTCACAGATCCAGTCTTTTACTGCTCAAACTCACATGATATACTTCCATTATTATACCTATACATACTCTGAAAATAGTACATTAATACAGCTGCAACTTACCAGCATAATCCTTATCATCTACATTTGCACCAGCTTTTATTAGGTTATGTACACGGTTTAGATCTTCAGCAGCAACAGCTCTGTGTAGTAAAGTCTCACCATATGCATTCCTCTTATTTATTCTCGAAAGCATAACACGGTATTGAGGATTTGTGAAACTCCTATGATAGAATTCTAGTCCTAAAAAATAAAAAATAAAAAAAATTAAATTATAGCTCCACTCAAAAAAGATGCCACAGTGAATACCATAACAAAACTCCAAATTAAGTTCAATATGCAGGAATATGACTTTATTAGAGTGTTTAGTTTAGGCTCTTGTTTTTTTAATGACATTTTTGCAAAGGGCATTCTTTTCTACCAGTTGATAAAGCTAGATTACAACTCATTACAGATGAACAGACTTCAAAAGCTAGTCAATAACTCAGTAACATCCATTAACAGTCAAATTTATCAGTACTGTTTTTGTAACTATTTACATGTTAAAACTTCTACTTCACAATCAAGGAATATTTACAGAAGAATAGAGAAAAAACTATCTCCCTCAAGTTTCTCAATTATTTCACAAACAGCTCAGTCAATTGTGCAGTGAAGAAAACTGTTGGATCAAAATCATTAACTATCCAACAAAAATTCTCTCCGCTTGAGAGTCAGAAACCTAAATCAGTAAAAACTGATACTATTATTAATTTCTAGTTCATTATTTTATAAAAGAAATGCTGTCTTCCACTGTACTGTGTATTCACTGTACTGTATTTCAGACTGGATGAAATCATTTCTGATACACAGATGAGCTGTACTGCATTTTACCAGCAGCACATATCACACAGTGGAGATGAGCATTCTGGCTGCTGCATCCTTGAAAAACAGGGAGGGAGGAGAGAAAGATGTAAAATTCAGGAGGATGGGCTGCAGTAAATCACATTCTAGTTGTTCAGACCATTAGTTGATCTACAATTGAAAAAAAAAACATGATTTGTAGGGACATCTCCACTGCTCTTCTTTGCAATCTGTACTAGATGCTGTTCACTGTTCCAAAGGTGTTAGGAACAGAAATTTTAAGCAAGCCATAGTTCTCTAAAGGTTGTAACTCACAATACCTAACATGTCTACTATTCAGTGAATTGTGGTATACTGTAAGACTTAAGTTGTTCCCAATCTTCTTAAGTGCTCAGCTCTGCATATATTTTTAGAATCCATCCAGGAATGGACTCACCCAACAATTTCTGACAGGTGAATACTTGGAGAGTATTTCTATCCTATATGTTCAGTATTGGAAGACGATCATTCACAATATGTTATAATACAATGTTCAAAGATTATTTAAATCAGCCAAGAAATTTAGGAGGGATTACACTACACAGGCAAACATAAAACAAGGTGCAGTTTGATGTGACACTTAACAGAATTTAACTAGACATTGTTACTTCAAGAAGTTCTATTACTTCTACCCTACCTTCCCTACCACCTACCTAGTGTCAGACCAACTAATGACTAATGATCCAAACCATAACTTTAGTAAAGCTTTTTTTTTCAGTGAATTACCAAGCTAAGATGTCTCAGAGCCCTGATTACTAGATCTGATGTAAAAGGGAAGTGTTTGTTAGATTACAGTAACATGAAAATATCTCTGTAGGCAATGCAATTCCTTCAGCAAAAATTGTGCCAAAAAGAACAGCTTATTCTTTAAGTAGAAACTATGTAATTAAGTAGATTAGTTTGAATCTCATAAAAATTGTACTTACTCCTATGGGGAATAATGAAAACCCTGTGCTAAGAGTTGATAATTGGTAGTAGAATTATTGATATTTTCTAAGATCTACAATGTAGATGTTACAGTTTTAATACTTACAAACTTTTTAACCTATTTGAATGACTGTAATTGCACAGATAAATCCAGACTGAAGGGGCTTTAACAAGAACAAACTTTTAAGATCTCAATCTTAAAGGTTAGGTCTAAATTAAGCATATAAGTATGGAAATTCTGTATTCTCCTACCACTCTAATGACTCAAAAGAGTTTGTTTGCATCTTCAGAGTATGAAAAACAGCAATCTTCCTCTCTAACAAAGGCCACTGCAAGGAAGAATACTTCAAAGAGCACTCAGAGACAGTAAGAGGGAAGGCCAATAACCCCACTTTATACATAAATAGGACAAAAGAAAATCTTTAAAATAGAATAAAATGCTCTGTATAGGTGAATTCTTAAGGATTGCCCTGCTCTCAAAGTGATGTTGCACAGCAAATACTGGATTATAGAATTAGGATCTACTTTTAACTCTGTAAGAAAGAAATTTTCTTCTCTTTCACAGAATTTACCATAAACGCTTCATATATTGTTGTATAATAAAAAATGCATTCTGAAAAAACTCTCATTATTCTTATTGAGTTTGTGTACACAAATAAACCGCTAGATGGTAACAGGCAGACTTAAGCAAAGTAAGTTATTGATTATTTTAATTCTTAAAATAAATGTTTTTATCATCATTCTAAAAGAAATTCCTGACACAATACAGTGAAAAGACTCTGAATTACATCTGGTTCAGTACAGCTGAAAAAGTATTATCTGATACTTATCAGACAGCTATCTTACTCATTTTATCTCTGATTCTTTTGCTCCTCCTTCTCTCGTCAGCTTTTCTATCCTCATTCTTAGATACCTCTTGGGACCTGTTGATATCTGGATCTTGCTTGTTTTTAGAAGATTTCTGAATATTACTGTCAAGAGATTTCTCTGAGTCAACAAAAACATCCTCTATAAGAAGCTGTGTTTTCAGAAGATCTAAGATTAACATATTTGACTTTAAAATGAAGTTTCTAACAGCGTGGAAGGATACATGCCAACTTAGTACTGAATGAACAGAAAAATCAAGAGGGAAACTGACTTACATATCTTTAACAAGAAGGAAAAACCTTACTTCTGGATCATCTGAAGTCATTAACATGAAGAATATGTAGTTGGTATGAGTTGTACATTAATAAAAAAAAGAATTTAGGAATATTACACATGCCTTTGTCATACCTAAAATATTTTGCTTTGCTTCTTGTAGTGAGATTGTGAGGCAGTTTTTGCAGTCCTTCTGGCATGTGTTCATGACTGGAAACACTATCTCTGTACCTTACTGAGGAAGTCTCTCTTAGCTCCATCGTGCTCCCTGACGTTGTTTTAGTGGTTTTTGTACATAGAACAGCCTCTACTAAATGTGAACTTCCCTTCCTAGTTCCTTTTTCATTACAGGTTGCACTCCAAAAATTTGAAATTACTTCTTTCCTTTTCTGATGATCACTCACAAGCTGTGACAAAAAAGAAATATTACAAATAACTGTTAAGCATGCAGTTAAAATAAGGACTGTAGATATAAGAACTTAAAGAACATTATGCTATGAATTACTTATGTGCTCAAAGATAACAGAGAAGTTACTTAATAACAAGAATTCTATAGATAGCAGAGACAGAAGTTTTCACAGGGGAGGCACTCCTAAAGCAGTATGCCACATCATGTAGTTACCAATGGAAATACAATACTTCTTACCACAACTTAAACAATATATCTAACCTGGATGACAGGGAATAAAAGTTGTTATTATCTCAAAGTTCTTTAGCTGAATGTGTGAAATGACTTAATAGATTAGTTTCAGTTTCCTATGAACATAAACTCCTGTCCTGAAAAGACAATATAATACATATGACATCCTAAGCCAAATCATTTTATCCCACTCTTGATCTAGTCTAAAAAAAGTGTGTAAGATCAGGAAGCATGTTTCACCTGAATGAGGTTCAGCAACTACCAGGTGTTCATCCTGAAGATATACTAATCCTTATCTACAGTCACTACAGAAGGGAATCAGTGTACCTACAGTCTTCTCTAAAAGCCAGGAATCTAGATGACGTTAGACATCCTGGCTCCACTAGCACTGTTGAAGAAGACCAGATACTTGCTGAGTGATTCATTTCATTCCAAACAGTGTTAAGTGGAACTAAATTATTGCACTGCAGCAGAGGCGTATCTCTAACAACAAGTGAGTGAAATCCCATCCTAGTTATATGTCATCATATGGAATTTCATTTGAGTTAGTTGAGCTTATTCTGTGTTTTAGTCAAGTGTGTGTGATATGCTGCTGAGTATCAGTCAAGTTGCTAAACAGCCAGTATTCATTAGGTTATTATACACTTGACTAACACTTAAAGTCTTGGGGCACACCCTCAACACACATGCATGTGAATTCCCTCAAAGTGATGTGGGAGAACTTGTTAGTACTTCACTGGGACAAAAAATGGGCTATCTTGAGTACGTCTACAGAACAGTACAGTTTCTCCACTTTTGAGTCCTTGTTGAACCTCTGAAAAAACAAAGACAAGAAGAAAAGGGGACTAATACACTGTTAGAAGGCAATATACTAAAATGAGTATCTCATTTTTCCTAATTGTTGCCCTTCCTTTCTCTCTTAAACACAGGAGACGAAAACAACAACAAAAACACTCTAAAAATAATTAATTGATAAAAAAAGAGATTATAGATTACATCTTGAAAGGACCCTGTTTCATAATCTTAACTGAAAGCTTTTGTAAGTTGCTGTTCTAAGACAAGTAGCCTAGACATCCTTCAGCACCTTTACGTTAACTACCTTTGCAGCACATTTGATTACATAGTTTTACTCAATATTACCAACAAAAACTGAATCAGTTGTTAGCTTTTGGATGCTTTGTATCATCCTAGGGAAGCAGAGTGACTATAAAACCAAGTAAAATACCTAGTTATTGTATTGGATTCTATATTTGCAGTTCCAGATTATTCAAAGATAATGCAGATAACTTGATTTCAGATTTACAAGGGATGTCTTCTACACTCCATAGCATAAATTTACTTCTGTTACGTTCCTTTAAATATTAAGCAATAATAGTGTTTCCTTCCCTTTGTAACCCTCTCTAAACACAGAGTTTGAGGGGGAAAAAAAAAACAGGATCAAATGTTGTATCCACATGTACCACATCTTCAGGGGAGGACACAAACACCAAACTGTCTCAATTTTTTTTTCAGTCATTCTTGTAGATGCAGAAATAAACAAGAGAAATGCAATATTTAACACATCTGTTAAAGATTCTCAAAAGCAGTCCCGCTAGTCTCTGGGAGAGACACAGCTGTAATTTCTTTTTGTAATACTTGCCACTACAGCGGCAGGAATTTTGAAAGCAGAATTCAGCATATCATAATATGGGAGAAAAAAACAAAAAAAACAATACCAATTGGCTGGTGTTGTAGCAGAATAGTGGAATAACAGAAGAGTGGTTTGGAGCTTTGAAAACAATATCATACAAATAAGGTATGCAAAACTACCAAGAATTTCTGAAACCCCTGTACTGACTCCAGATTTCCATGTGAGCAACTGATTTAATTCTACTACAATTTTTTATACCACTAAACTTGGTTATTTTCATAATATGAATATATTAAAACAGAAAAACACCTCTAAATTTGTAAAACAAAAATACTGAAGATATATTAAGCGTTTAAATTACCAATGCCAGGTTTTCTTCTATTAAGATCTTTATCTCCAAGTTGACTATTGCAGAAAATATTTTCTGACAAGCAAAACTTTTCAAATACTGATTAAACAATATATGTACCTCCTCATATGTTGTTCTGTGCAAACTAGATCTTGTTAAAGTTTTTGATTTGTCCACCTGAATCACAGGAAGCTGAGGCTCAAGCATGCTCATTATCTGTGTACAGTCATCCGCCGCTTGCCTGGCAATATCAAGTTCTGAATTTGTCTGCTCTTCCTTGGTGTTAACCTGTCTCTTGATTGGCACTACAAGTGTGTCAGGCTGTACTACAGATCCTGACATAGAATTCATATCTGCCACAAGCTTTACTGGCAAAGCATCACTGTTCTGATCTGCTGGTGCATCACTGGAAAAGACGTGATCAGGATACTCCAATATTACTGTAGGGCTCCCAGAATCACTGAGAAATCTCAACCAATCACTGATTTCAAGTTCACCAGTCCCTAAGCTCTGTTCAGTGAGTGACAATGATTCCATGAGAATCTTCCCAAAGGCTGACAATGAAAGATCTTTATCTTTATTGAAGGGTTGTTCATCTGTGCTGTTATCTGTGTCAGTCACAGCCACGGTGGGTCTCAAGCAATCTTCTAAAACATGTAGAAATATATCTTGTGGTGTTACTATCTCCTCCAGAAAGGTATCTGGACACAGGATTGCCTCTGGAGAGAGATCTTCATAACTTAATTTCTGTAAAATTTACACATTAAAAAAATGTTTACAAAAAGGAATGTAACCATTCTTTCTAAAAAGCACATAATTAACACTCACTGTACAAGTTACTGGTATACATGTTTTGTTTACAGTTTTTGCATAAATTCTAAGACCTGTAAGCCTACCTTAAGAGTTCATTTGGATTTAGATAGAAGCCTCAGTTTCAAAAGAGCACCTGTTGACTTCCTTAGCAGTGAAAATCCAGAATAAGGGAGACTAAAATTGTTATAAAATCAAAGATCTTATGCCATTGTGAATGGCCTGGTAGTGTTAGAAGTCTTCAGAAGAAAGACATTACAAGTTTTTATCCCAGAAGAAACAAAAACAAACGTACGACATAAAAATGCGTATTAGAACACTGAATACTATAACTTTAGATTATGTATTTATGTGGATCCCAAAGTATGGAGCATTTGTGCTTTACAAGCATCAGGTTAAAGTCTTAGAAGTATCACTGGAGGCTGCAGATTTGAGTTTTCATTCAAAACCACAACCACCGTCAGAAAATAAATACTGTTGTTTATTCTCTACTTACAGTTGCTTTCATTTTTATACCAGTTAACAGATGTTTTTTTTTTCCCCCATTTACAATTGCTTCTGCAGTCCTAAAACATATCTTTTTTTGTGTCTATAACAGTGGTGATGCTTAATAAATACTGAAGCTTAAGGTAATTTACTTCAGTACATTTTTAGACTATTGCTGCCAGCAAGCGGCAATACTGTGTACTGCTAGCATGCTTTAACATAGCTGGTAATGGAATTTGGAGAACGCTCACATAATAAAATAGAAAGGGCAGAAAATTGACTGTGTTGACTCATGTTCAGTTTGCAAGATATTACAGACGTGATGATTTAAGTTTTTCTTCCCAGTCTGCTGTTTCCTATACTGTGCTCATGCAGTAATTTTTCCTTTTTGAGTACTTACAACATTTTATTTAACTATTTAGTTTTAGATTATTTCTCAATTTTTTTGAAAACTTCAAGCAATTGAAGAAAAGAGAAACACTTTATGTACAACCTTCTGTGCTTGAAGAATTGTAGAGTAAATGGCAGGTATGTATATGATTAAGTTTGTACACATAAGGTTTGATGCACCAGCTGAAAGGTAGGTATAACTGACATCTATATTATTGGAGAAAGATCAGTTGGGCACAAATGTCTGTTAAGATCCTGAACACCCAAACACCAACTGAAATCCATCACTTAAATATGACTAATGTTCTACACCTCCCTCCATTCTAAACACAAGTGCCCATCTGCTAGCAAAATCCTGTGGGACTACAAACAATTTAAATCTGCCGAACATAACTTCAGCATCTTCCCTCTCCTGTCACTTGTTTCAAAGCCCAGTCCTACAGTTCCTATATCTACAACTGTCTGTTGAATAGACAGAAAAGACAGTGAAGGAATAGGGCTGAGATAGCTGGCAAGTGGACTGAAGCATTGGCAGGATTCTTAAATAAGGGCTTTTTTTTGTGCACTCCAGTCTGGTGAATATGGTTTGAAGTGACAGTATTTTTCAATCAAGGGAGGAGCAGTAGGTCAACAGTAAAATCACGGAATTGCCAGGGTTGGAAGGGATCATGAATCTCCAACCCCCCTGCCACATGCAGGGCCACCAATCATCCCACCTAATGCTAGACCAGGCTGCCCAGGGCCCCATCCAATCTGACCTTCAACACCTCCAGGGACGGGGCATCCACAACCTCTCTGGGCAGCCTGTTCCAGAACCTCACCACTCTCTCTGTAAAGAATTTCTCCCTGACATCCAACCTAAATCTCCCTTCCCTCAACTTAAAACCATTTCCCTTCGTCCTGCAGTTATCAACCCTTTCAAAGAGTTGATTCCCCTCCCCTCTGTAGGCTCCCTTTAGGTATTGAAAGGCTGCAATGAGGTCACCCCGCAGCCTTCTTTTCTCCAGACTGAACAAGCCCAGCCCCCTCAGCCTGTCCTCATAGGGTAGGTGTTCCAGTCCCCTGATCATCTTTGTGGCCCTCCTCTGGACCCTCTCCAACAGCTCCCTGTCTTTCTTGTACTGGGGGCTCCAGACTTGGACTCCAGATAGGGCCTCACAAGAGCAGAGTAGAGGGGGACAATCACCTCCCTGTCCCTGCTGGCCACCCCTCTTTTGATGGAGCCCAGGATACCATCTGCCTTCCGAGCTGCAAGGGCACACTGCTGGCTCATATTAAGTTTTTCATCTATCAAGACCCCCAGGTCCTCCTCCACAGGGCTGCTCTCAAGGACCGCTCCTTCCAGTCTGTATGGATGCCTGGGATTCCTCCTGCCCAGGTGCAAAACTCTGCACTTTGCCGTGTTGAACCTCATCAGGTTCACCCAGGCCCACCTTTCTAGTCTCTCGAGGTCCCTATGAATGGCATCTCTTCCTTCAACCGTGTCGACCACACCACTCAGCTTGGTGTCGTCAGCAAACTTACTGAGGGTGCACTTGATTCCATCATCGATGTCATTGATAAAGATGTTAAAGAGCACTGGTCCCAAGACAGACCCCTGGGGAACGCCACTCGTTACCGGCCTCCACCTGGACATAGAGCCATTGATGACCACCCTCTGTCTGCGGCCTTTCAACCAGTTTCTTATCCATCTCGTGGTCCACTCATCAAATCCACATCCCTCCAGTTTGGAGATAAGGATGTGGTGGGGGACAATGTTAAAGGCCTTGCTCAAGTCCAGGTAAATGACATCAGTCACCTTTCCCTTGTCCACCGATGCTGTCACTCCATCATAAAAGGCCACCAGATTGGTCAAGCATGACCTTCCTCTGGTGAAGCCGTAACAACACTGTGGTTGATGCAGTTTCAGGTCACCCTCTTCCGGAAGAGCTATGCTTCATAAGAGTAACTATGAGAAAAGATATCTCCTTGGCATTAGTTTATTACTTTTTTATAAAGTTTGAATACCAGCCATCACAGTATCTGTGAATCTCTTCCACTAAGCAGAAGCACAGTTAAAAATAAAAGAAAAGAAAGCTTTCATTCAAATCCCACGACCTTCATGTCTCCAATGTATCTGGTACCATTCCAAATCAAGGTGCTCCTTAATCTAGACACAAAAACTGCTCACCTTGTAGCAACAAATCAGAACGTCATTGCCCCAGTCTCACCCAAGAAGCACAGACTGGTTAACAGTTGAGCATGGCCATACTCCAAATCAGAAACTCACACAGCAAGAAATGGGACACTGAAGGCAAGTAGAGGTCGCATCTAAGATATCTTATTTGACCATGGATATAGAAACTGTGGGTTAATAAACTCATTGCACCAAATAGCTAAGCCTCAAAGTAAGGCATAGCCAACCCCTACAGGTTTAACTCTTTCCTATCCACTGTATGAGTAAGCTGGAAAGAGGCACATCACTTCCAGCAGATGGCAGAACATTCATATCATCTTTGTGAATCTTAATATAAGGACTTTTTTTTTCCAACATGTTTGAAAACAATTAAAAAGTTATTGATATTGTATCTTGCAAATGTTACAAAGGATGGAAGTGGACAGAATAATATATAAGAGCAAACAATGAAGGTGCATTGGAAATGAGTTCTCCTACGAAGTTCAGTCTTTCAATACACAAACAAGAGAATCACCACAAAAGAGTTAAGGTTTTGAAAGTATCAAAACTCCCAGCTTTTGGGAGAATGCTGAGCTGAAGGTTATTGCAGTATAATGGGGCATAAGAGATGCAAAAAGAGAATCACAGAATGATTGAGATTGTTAATTAATGAGCTTCTCTTGTATTTTCAGAAGCAGATAAACAGAAATTAGTGTTTCCAATCACTTCTGGTTATCAAGGTTATCTATCCCACCTTTTCTTCAAAACAATAAGTGCTTGTGGTGGCCATAGGTTTCCTCACAAGATCTTTTCTTGCTGTACATTGACAGTGCCAACATCAGCCAATAAGGAAAAAGTACAATTCGTAGTAACCAATTCCAGTCTTCCTACTACAGACTTCCAAAATATCCTGTGGAAATCTTCTCAATGTACTTCATCTGGTTATTCTCCAGAGGCACAGGCATTTTTTGTTCAGCTCTGCAAAATGGGAATGCTTCATTTGCTAACCCCCTCTGTTGTGGTTGGATATTGGTTAGTTGTATAGGTTTCAGAAAGAAATACTGAAACTGGTATTTTATTGTAAGTTAACAGAAGTTTTCCTAAGAACCTGCAGATGACAGCAAAGGTTCCATTTACCCACTAAGATCTTAATTCCTCTAAGACCTTCCAGATAATGTCTTCAGACTTGCAGACATTCTTATGATGGCCCATGACACAGTAACAGGAATTGCTGACACCAGCTATTTTTTACCACTGACACAGCAATACATCTGATTTCAATTGGAGTCTCCTTGTCAAGTATCTATGGACCTGAAAGCAAAGACCTGCTTAGGGATGATCTGAAACAATATCAAAAAGCACGAAGATAACCTTCTGCCTCAAAAGGCCAGTACTAGGAGACAACCATGGAGAGGTTGCAGACAACAGCATAAAGATATGATACGGTGGCAAATGCTAAGAACCTCTTCATGCCAGTAGTCCCTCTGTCAGACAGAGATTAAAAAGCTCAGAAACTTCACAACTGCTCAAACTTCTATGACCACAAAAGCCATGACTGGAGCGTGCTGGAAGAAAAAAAGGATGAAGGAAGAATGGAGGGAATGTTTGATCACTGCATGTCGATAGAAGTGGTTACAAAGAACCCATGCTCAGAATACTCCCAGGTTAGATGTTTCACATAATACATTATTGAAATTTTGGTTACAGTTTCCAAAAGATGTGGGGGTAGGGCAACTCCTTCCCCCCAAAGCTTACTGTATTTTAAGGATAGAAAAAAAAAAAACCTGTTCGCAAAAAGGTAATGACTAAAATAATCAGTATTACTTTTGAGTTACATTCATAACACTCAGGTTGTATTCAGTTTGTCGACATTAGTATTACATCAGTGTCAGCAAATATAAGGCTGAGATTATAGCATTATTTCCACACTCTCTCATGCTGTATTGGCACTTACCAAGTCTTCTGTGGAGCTGCTTTGAAAGGATAATCTGGCTAAACCAACTTAAAAAAAAATTGATGAACAACACCTGACAGCTACTGTTCCTACTATTATTCAGAACAGTTGTCAAACAAGCACTAATGCTGGAACAGGAAGCATTAAAAACAGATGACATGAAAAACATGCAGCACCTTGTAATACTCAATTAGATAGGCTTACATGGAACAGAATCATTCCCATTCAAAATCTGACAAATCAGAAAGGTAGCTCAAAAGTCATTTTCTCTTTTACCTGTCAACAGCAAACTCTAATACTCATGAGCAGCACTGGGATTAGAAAAGACACATAACAAAAGGACTGGTTCTACACATGCAAGTACCAACAATGATGAAGAATGACAGCTCAATATCATTCTTCTAAGCCTTCAGTAAAGATTTAAATTTGATACTGACACCATGCTGTGGATAGCCAAGCTGCCAATGGAATGTTAAATACATCTCACAAAAAGGAGTATTAAAAACTTGTAAGAATTACAAAAACTATTTGCTAGAGTATTTCATGGTGCTTTGCTTTTCTGACACTCCTGATAGGGAAAGCAAGTTTGTCCTTTTCAGAGTTGGAAGAATCCCTTATTGAAATGCACATTGGCTAATTGGTTTTAAGAAATGGAGAAAGGAAGACCTGGAAAACTACAGGCCACTGAACTTCACATCTGTGCCTGGGAAGATGATGGAGCTGATCCTCCTAAAGCTATATTAAGGATGTCATACACAAGTGAGAAGCTGATTGCTTAATAGAACAAAATTTAATAAGCTGACTACCATCCATGCCAAATTCATTAAAAACTAAGCTAATTAGCAGATCGGGGAACTCAGAATTACACATAGATTAGACTACCTCATCATTGTGCAAACAGACATTGTTACGCATTTCAAATTATTATCTCCTTTTATAAGGAAAGGATTATCCCAGCATTGGATCACAGCTAATCTTATGATGAGTATTCCAACATGGTTAACCCACATTTTTATATTTCAGAACCCGAAAAGAATGTAATAAAAAGTCTGTTCTCTGCAACATCTTCACCTTTTCCTTACACTTGTTGCTAAAATTGAAAGGTTGTATCGTCATGAAATATCAGGGACCAGACTTTGATACATTACTGGAGAGAATGTGCTACACAGGTGAGGACAATTTTCCCATAATATTCGTTTCATTGCAAGCCACTCGGCTCTTTCACACAAAAAAGAATGGAAGGTTCGATTATTTCATTAATAATTAATAGCTACATATTTACAACAGGAAACGTATAATTTCTGTAGATAACTGATATACCTGGTTTTCATATGAAGGATCAGGAGCTATACAGTTGATTTCTGGAGGAAAAACTCCTAGGGGAAAAAAAATGTACAGCAATTAAAGGCATGTAATTAAAGGTGATTTTCTGTCCTCTTGTTCCACACATTTCTACATATATCAAATTATTTGATACTGAATAAATATAAGTGGTTTATATCTCTAACTAGATCTTTAAACTACAACATTGGAAAGATCAGAAATAAAACAATTTGACCAAAATTATTTGTACTTCTTAAAAAACTAAACAGAGGGAAAACTCTTGGGAAAAAAAATAAGAGAAACTTTCAAGTTCAGACCCTTAGGCTATAAAACTACAATACTGATATTGAAAAGTACTCAAAATTAATGTCTTTGGCAGGTATGCCCAACCCACAGGCTGCATGTGGCTCAGTTTATCTCATCCTGCAGCTTTCAATTTATGTCTGCAACTTCATTTTCAGTCAACATATATACATTACCTGAGAATTTTCAAATGGAATGTACAGAGTTGCAATCAGACATGCAACTCAAAAAAACAAAACAAAACACAAAGTTGATCACATCTCTTTACCACAGAGAATTAAGCCAGATGTTTCCACCCTTGACACTGTGTAAGTTTTTTTATTCGATAATATAAAGGCTGGATCCTCTTGTAGTAACTTTGGCAACCTCACCTACGGATGGATACATCACATAGGACGTCCCAACTGCCAAGAAAGCTTCTCCACATCTCCAGTGTAGCCTGTGCTCCCCAGGCAATTGCAGATCTGGATGATGGTAAAGTATTAAGGGCAATTGACGTGGCTCTCTCCTAATCACTACACATGACCTTCCATAGAAATGATTAGGTGCATTACTTTGTTTTGCTTTATTCTGTCTCATTTCACTTAATATTTCATTGCTTTAAACGTAAGTAAAGATAAATACTTCTTCAACTTGGTGTCTGTGTCCTTTATGCTGACCTAGTCCATCGGCATAACAGAGAAATCCTCACTCCCACAAATTGAATCTTAAATGATCTTTATTGAACGATGCCAAGTTCTTCATAACCATGAAAGGTTCTGCTTCAGGAAATGATAGCAATAGGAAAAATTTCCTCAAATTTCATAGATTGCAGGTTAAAAGTATACTAATTGAGTAAGCTGATTTTAAAAAAAGATGCTTTTGAATACATTCAGGCCTCTAAATGGCAAAAAGATAAACAAAAAGAAACCTAAAGAAAACTAAGAATACTTTGTCACTTGGAGCTAGTAGACTGTTAGAATAAAACAGAAAGAAATTAAATGAAGTCTGCAAAAAAGTCAAGGAGGTTACAATAAAATTATTATGTATTATTTAATTACTGCCTTTTCCTTCATGCAATCTCTTTCAAGGGAATTAAGGAATATTTTAAAAGTTTTAAATGAAAATACACATATTTATATTTAAAATAATAATGCAGTTAAGTATCTGAAGAGAACAGATATTTAACAATCTTAAAGCTTTATTCAATAATATATGCTACCGCAGTTATATATGACTACGTGTCTATTACATGGATGTATATTTCATCTATATGTTTCAGTTCAAGTACTGTGTATCAGAATGATAATAAAATTTCATACAGTCCCTAAGCAAGACATTCTCACTTAGGAAAAACAGAAATTAAGTGCAAAACAATTTTTAGAACACTGAAAGTGTGCCCATTTTTTCTCTAAACTACTATCTAAAAACACAGGTTTCATGAGAGCACTTACAGTTTATATAAGTGCATAGAGGTGTTGGTTGATACTCAGTTAAACATGAGCCAGCAGTGTACCCAGGCAGCCAAGAAAGCAAATGGCATCTTAGAAGCCAGCAGGAGCAAGGAGGGCATCATCCCTCAGTAGTGAGCTCTGCACTTCAAATAGCGTGTTAGTTTTGGACCCCTCTCAAAAAAGACTTTGAGGCCTTAGAGCATGTCCAGAGTAGGACAGTAAAGCTCTGAAGGATCTGGAGCACAAGTACACAAGGAGTGGTTGAGGGAATTGGAATTATTCAGTCTGGAGGAGGCTCAAGGCAGACCTTATCACCCTATAATGTCCTGGAACGAGTTCATGGTGCACTGGGGGGCAGTCTCTTCTAACAGTGATTGAAGAATTGGGAAGAGCCTCAAATTGTGCTAGGAGAGATTCAGGTTCGGTACTGGGAAGAATTTCTTGTCAGATAGAGTGGTGAGCTACTGGAACGCACTGTCAGGGAGGCAGTGGAGTCACCATCCCTGAAGGTGCTTAAGCAAAGAGCAGATGCAGTACCTAGGGACATGGTTTAGCAGACAGTATTAGTGGTAGGTGAATGGTTAGAGTACATAGACCTAGAGGTGTTTTCCAACCTTAATGATTCTATGATTCTAGTATTTAATTTTTGGTGTTATGAACTCTGGCATCATCCACAGAAATGGTTTGCTGAGAAGAACCACCTGGAAAAAAGACTGAGAAAAGAATTTGCCTTACCTCCTATTTCAGTGGTTAAAGTCATGCTGGTGTTAATAAGAGATAACCTTAAAAAAAAAAAACAAAAACACAACAAACAACACAAAAGTCAAACCACTGCATTATCTTCTGTTTGCTCCTGTAAACTCGAGAAGGCTAATCCTGTCAGCTGCCTTTGTTTGGGTGCAGCCAGGCTCCGGCCAGCATGAATGCCAGTGTGAAAGAGCGGCACAGCGTCCCACAGAGAAACCCAGGCCGTCCGTCCTGCCGTCCCTTCTCACTGCACGCCTTACGCAGGGGCACGGCGCTGACGGAACACCTGACGACAGCTGCACTCAAGGTAAACGCCACCGAAAGTGCAGCTGCTCGGCAGTTCTAACTGCAATATCTTAAAGAATATGAAAGAAAGCACCGTAAAAACGACATTAAAAACTGCAGAGAAGTAACAGCAGTGATCGTATTTGCTGTTTTGTTTTTGTTTGTTTACTTTTGAGTAGGATTCTCACACCTCCACTGACAAACACGTTATCGATGTAGGTAAGACCAGCAGGTGTAACTGTAGGGCGAAGAACCATCGAGTCCCAGGTGCAAAAAAGCGGCCCGAAAAGTGGACGGAAAAACTCCCCGGAATCACACGCCCACCAAATAAAGTTCAAGACCTGCCATGCCGGCGCTGGGCTGCCGGCGCCCGCTGCCTGACCCGGACCCGCTGCCTGACCCGGACCCGCTGCCTGACCCGGACCCGCTGCCTGACCCGGACCCGCTGCCTGACCTGAGCGCGGCACGGAGCGCGCCGTTCGCGCGTTACCACCTCAAGCTGCTGTGCTCCTCCTCCGCATCGCTTCTCGCCACGGAGCCGCTCTCATCGCAGACACCAAAGCCGCACCGATCCGACATTGCGCTACTGCCCCGCTTCCCCCTTCTCTCCTTTTGTCTCCTCTACTGCCCCCGCCCCTCACTCCTCACTGGTCCTGCCCCTTCTCTCCTTCCCGCACGCGCCCACTTGCCTTTCTCCTGTGCTCCCTTCCCGCCAAAGCCCCGCGATGGTCCATTCCTCCTCAGTGGCGGTGGCCATTTTGTGTGGGCGGAGGAGAAGGAACTGAGCGGGAGCGTGGAAATAGAAGCCGTTAGTCGGGCAGAAGCGGCGCGGGAGAAGCGGCTCGCCCTTCGTAAAGGGCTTTTGCTCCCTGAGTCTGTCAGTACGACTAGCACTGGCCTACCTGCGGTGGTGGTTCTCGGGCTTCTGGCACACACATTCTTCTCCAGAGCCCTCAGCTGTATGTCCACCCAAAATTCTGTGCCCCCACTTCTCTGCTTCTGTGGCTGCGTGTAAGGAGCTAACTGAATCTTCTGCCTGAGCATGGTGAATTGCTTGTGGCGTCAAGACTAGGCGTGTGTTTGAGACACAAAATAATATTATCAGTCTTGAGACAAAAGAAGCTTGCAAACGAGTCCTTGCAGACAAATTGAGCAGAGGCTTGCAAATTCCTCTCCATACGATGGATGTAAACTCAGCAAATAAGGCTTCACTTACAAAGGTCAACTGACAACTTGAGCATGTGAACTTTGGACTTATTGCACAGGCTTAATGGGCTAATTAATATTAAATTCTCCACCTTGGGCAGCATACAGTTAGAGTTAATTATACATGTGATGTGTGATACACAGGGTAGCTCACATACATGGAGGAACATGTATTAGGCAGACTGGGAAGACTGTAATCTCCAGGCACTTTAGTCAAAGAGGAAAGGATAAGGGACAATACGGCTGAGAAATAGGGATAAAAAAGTCTGTGACCTCCGGTAGGTTGAGAGACCCTGTGGGAAAGTGCCCCTAGTAGATTCTTTATTTGAACAAAGAAAGCTAAAGACCCTCCTATGTCTCTTTTGGCAATAAAGATAATTGGGCAAGCCTTCTTGAGAGAAAAAAATTCCCAACAGTCTCAATGCTGAAAATATTTGCACAGAATTTGTAGGTGCACTCTCACACATAGCCCTCTGACCACCTTGAATAGCATCAGAAGAATATCTCAGCATTGCCCCTCAGTGTGGTGTTTTCACACAACACTCTATTAATTGTTGAAAGAGGGAAACTGAGAGAAACTAGAGACACAGTCAGACACTCTCATGATTGAAAACCAAAACCTAAAAAGAGGGATGGCCAGCAAGGAGAGGGAAGTGATTGTCTTCTTCTACTCTGACTTGTGAGGCCCTACCTGGAGAACTGTGTCCAACTCTTGAGCCTCCAGCACAGGAAGCATGTGAAGCTGTTGGAGCAGGGCTTCTATGAAGAGAGGTTGAGGGAGTTGGGCATGCTTAGCTTGGAGAAGAAAAGGCTCTTTGGAGACCGCATCGCAGCCTCCCAGTATTGAAGGGAGCTTACAAGCATGAGAGGACTGACATTTTACATGGTCTAATAGTGATAGGAAAAGGGGGAACAGTTTTAAACTATAAGATGGAAGATTTAGTTAGATGTTAGGAGGAAATTTTTCTCTCAGAGAGCACTGCAACAGCTTGCCCAGAGAAACTGTGAGTCCCCCCCAGAAGTTTTCAAGCCCACATTGGATGGAGCCCTCAGCAGCTTGATCTGGTGTCTCGCAACTCTGCCCACAGCAGGAGGTTGGAACTAGGTGACCTTAAAGTCCCTTAACCTTATGGCAACCCAAGCCATTCTATGAATCTATGAGTCTAAAAATAGAACTTAGGGAACTTAAAATGCTGTTGGTGTCAGTTGAAAGAAGATAAAGGCAACTACAGGAAAAATTACATCTTCTACTAAACCAGACTCCATTCTCAGTCTTGGCTAAACAATTCCACAGATTAACACGTTCTGCCCTGGAGGCATACAAATTCCTATACCATTTCCCACTGATGCCTTGGTGAAGATTTTAGCAGAAACCTGTAGCCCACCACACGTTACCATCTATGCATGCATCAACAATATACTGATAGAAGGAAACAGTTCAGCAGAAGTCAAACATATTATGGAAGGTGTATAAGAAAAATTAATAACCTCAAGACTAGAAGTTCCTTCAGAAACCCCAGAAGGAACAGAAGATGCACAGAAACCACTAATCAAAAAGGAATTCCAGCAGCTGTTGGGAGCTCTAAGTTATTGATGTACACACATAACTGATTTTTCTATTATTGCTCACCTCTGATATAATTCACATATAAAAGGAAAATCATGGGAACGGAATGAATAGCATGAGAATGTGTTAGAATTATATGTGGTTTCACCTGGCAGGTGGCTAAGCACCACGCAGTTGTTTGCTCACTCTTCCCCCTTCACAGTGGCGTAGAAAAAACAAAACAAAACAAAACAAAAAACAGGCACAAAGTATACACCAAGTAGAACTTATGAGTTGAGATAAAACTAAGACAGAGAAAAGGAAAAGTATAGTATTTATGACAAATATATATATATGTGAATGTATATAACAAGTGATGCACAAGCAATAGCTGACCACCTGCCAAACGATGCCCAGCTAGCCCCTAAGAAGAGGAAAAGGGAGAGAAAGAAATCAAATTCCTTTCAAAAGTCCTTCTACATGATATCATATGGTACGGAATATCCCTTTGGCCAGATTAAGTCAGCTGTCCTGATTCTGTCCCCTCCCAGAGTCTTGCCCCTCCCCCATCCCTCAGCCCTTTGCTGATAGGAGCTGAGAAACTGGAACTGCCTTGGCTCTGTACAACTCTGCTTAGCAACAGAGCAACAGGCTCTTCACAACACTTCTCAGCAACGACTAGAAAAATGGGTGTTTTTATCCATGTCGTCTTTCTCGTAAAACCAAAGCACAGTATCATACCAGCTGTTGAGGAGAAAAAAGCTCTGTCCCAGCTGAAACTAACAAATTATTAATAACAGAACTGAGGCTATTCTAACAGCCAGGCCAGGTACAGCAGTCTGACCCCATTTATGTAGACTGGGATCTCAGGGAAATGTGGCTCCCATTGTAGTGTCTGGTAAAGGAGGAATATGAGGAACAGAAAGGCTGCTAGAGTTTGGTTCCTAATCTTTCAGTGGCACTGAAACAAGATATTTAGATCTCGAATATGGTTTACTGTCCTCCTATGGCCAGTGAAACAGTAGAAAAATGAGATGACAGTGTGTGATCACCTGGGGACCTTCCTGTCTTATGAATTTAATTCACAAGGGTATACTGCTACCAGCAGGCATTGTTCAGATGGGTCTAGGTGTGACTTCATGCAAACACAACTTGGATCTTGAATCGAGTGACTGTAGTCATGAGTTGGATAATGTGTGTTTTTTACACGAGGTATTAAAAATGCCGGTGCCTGGTTACTTCTTGTGTAAACCTTGTGAGGTCAGCATGAAAAGCAGCTGAACGAGGAAGCCTTGTGGCATAGGATGGTTCTGTTTGGGCTAAGGCATGGGTGTCCAACCTTTTGGTTTGCCAGGACCACACAGAGTATATACAAATTGTATTATTTAGGCACTCCAAAAGTAATGCCTTCTATTTATTTCCACAGAAACTTGAATAGCTACAAAGAACACTGTTTGATAGATCAAATTTTCAACTACAGAACGCTCTTTTTCAACATAGTCACCACCATTAGTGATTCATGTTCACCAGCAATGAACAAGAGTATGCATGTCATGCTCATAAAAATCAGTACCAGCGGAAGTCGCTGTTGCCACTGCCAAAACACAACCACTCACTGCCTCAGTGTGCTCATATCTACTGTTTGGTTCAACAAGCATGAGTGAATGTCACAAGGTGCCATTTTTTCTGCATAGAGGAATTCAATTCTACACCACTGCTTCATGGGCACTTCCATGTCAGACGCCATTTTGTCAGACTGCTCCTCTGCTGCCAGCTGTCACACAACAACATGTAATGGACTACTGGCAGAAAGATTCAACTTCTGCTGCCGCCAACATCATGAAACAGGAGGCATACTTTTAAAGCAGGCATTTTGAAATATATGATGTTGTCATTGTATTATAAGCAACATAGCTTATTTTAATTTTTAATATTTTTTATTGAAACAAACAAAAAAAAGAGAGCAACTAAAACAGAAAACTATTGGGATGTTAAACCTTGTATCAGGCTGGTTTAATGGCAAGCAGCTGCAGTTCTCCATGAGTTTTCAAGGTGCTCATCAGAGACTTCTGATGAAATTTTGTTTTTCCTATGCTTCATCCTTAAAATCAGTTGTTCACAAATGTAAGTACTGCCAAAAAAAAAAAAAAAAAAAAAAAAAACCAATGGCATGAATGTGACATGATTGCGAAGCAAGGGATATTTCTCAATCTGCCAAGAGAGTGCTTATAAAAGGCTGGTGAAGAGATATGATCAATTTTTGGAGGGTTGAATATCTGACTGCAACTCTATACATTCCATTTGAAAACTCTCAGGTAATGTATTCATATAGACTGAAAATGGAGTTGTAAACATAAATTGATGATTTTTCTAGCAAACCTCTTTATCAAAATGGAAAGCATGGTGCATATTTTTTCCTATTTGCAGGACTGTGTTTAGCCAATGTACCACAACGCATGCAATTTTTTTTTGCCATAACTTGAGTTAACACTGCACTGAGCTCTCCCTGTGTCCCAATTTCAGTGTGACAGTGCTGATCTCACTTACTGTGAGCACTGAGTGAGCATCAAGAGGCCAGGCTGCTTACGGGACAAGGCTGCTGCCATGATGGTGTAGAGCTGTGCAAGAATTGCAAGGAGCAGCTGCAGGATAGGCTGGGCTGGGCCACATGGACATGTCTGGACTAAAGGTTGTGCAAACAAGCAGCATGTCAGAACCGAGTCTTAAAGGCCTCAGACTGAGATGTTTTACTTCTTTAGCCATGAAATTGATATTAAATTTAACACCCTTCAATAAGCTCATGAGCTCTAAGAAGAACATGCTAAGGATATGTAACTGTAGTACTTGACTCTACACTCAAATGAAGTTAAACCCCAGGGAGGAAAACATATAGGGCTTAAAGGTATAAGGGAGTGGAGGAGCGAAGTGGGGAAGAGAAAGGAAAAGAGCCTGAAGGAGAACAGGGAGGTGAGAGATGTGAAGCTGTGTTCCTCCTCCTCCACCAAGACAGGGACACCTCTTTGGTAAGCACTGTGCCACCCTGCTGGGTGAAGAACGCTTAGGCTGGTCTGCATCGTGCTACAACTACCATCGTGCAATAGCGCTACTGCAGCTCGTGAATTTATCAGTGGCAGCCTGGAACCTGTTACATCTATCACTACAGTAACTCATCTATTCTTTTTAAATGTTTGTGAATCCATCCAGGGGAAGCCCTTGTGGGAGGCAGGCAAAGTCAAACTGCATTCAGCACAACACCCACTCATGCAGGAATGGGGATGTGGCTGACCCATAGTGCTGCCAGTGTAAGGCTGGTCAGTGAGTGCTCGTGGCAGGAAGCAATATGCTACCTGTGCACAGAGACTGTGATTTCTAAACTAGAGCACTGGACTCCTGCTCCCAATGAGCTTAGTAATAAAATTAGTATTTTGGTTAATTTTGAAATGTTGTGATATAATAGAGTCATGTAGTAGTAAAAACAAACAAGCACACATGAAAAACCAACGACCAACTAGCACTACTCCAGAAAAAGTGTAGGAAACAGAGACAGATTTAATGGTCATCTTCAATTAGGCATCAATTATATATAATTATTGGAAGCAGGTACAAATTGCTGCTTTGCTTTGACTTACTCATATCCACACGCAATTATTGCAATTGCAGCGCATACTGCCAAATTACTGCAGGAAGCGCAGTGGCGATGTTTTTACTTTCCAGGTAGCAAAGGTGAGATACTGAGGAAACCTGTGTGTTCTGAGGAAAGCCAGCAGAGAAGCAGTTACACAGCAGTCACTGGGATTTATGTATATCACGGGGACGATGACAACAAACGGTGTATTTACATGTTAGAGGACTGAGCTGGCAACGATTTCCTCACTGATAACACCTGCTTTGGGTGTAGTCCTCAAGCAACCCTTCGTCAGCGCATTCTTTTTTGGGATTACAGTAATGCTTTTATAGCAGAGTACCACACGAAGCTATTTCTAAACAGAATGCTGCATGCAAGCTTCGGGAAATCAGGTGTGAGACTTGTCCGCAGCAAAACCTTGCAGTTCACGATCTGGCCTTACACACAGAGCTAGAATCGCTCAAGCCTGGCCATGCGGGAGCAGAGCCAGGACGCTGGGAGCAAGGTGGCAAACGGGACCCAGAGGTCTGACAAACCGAGTACCCACAGCTAATGGGAGCGGCGGCAGGTACAAACGCGTGCCCCGCATTCCGAACACTGAGGAGCATCGCTGCTTTCCACAGACGGGAGCGCAGCAGATCACCGCGCTGTTTCTAACGCTCTGATCCCAGGGGCGGCCGGCTGGGCCGCAGCTGCGCGGCACCGCTAAGGCGTGAGCGCTGCAGACCTGAGGGCCCGCGGCCGCTGTGCCCGCCGTGCCCGCTCTGGGCACGACGAGGCGGCGCCAGGTTCCGGCCTCAGGCCCCCGCGGGGGCGGGGTGGGCTTCTCGCTCGATCGGCGTATGTAAATAGGTCTCATCCCGCTGTCCAATCAGAGGACGCGAAGAAGACAGCACGCTGTCCTATTGGCGGGCGGCCCATGGCGAGATGGCGTGTTCCTCGCTCCTGATCGAGCTCCGCGCTGTACGGCGTTCGCAGGGCGGTTGCCCTGGAGACGCGGAGGGTGACGCGCCGCGGGCCGGGCGTGCCGGCGCGCCGTCATTGGCTGCGCGATCGGGCGATGGCGGTGGCCGGCGCGTTGTGCCCCGGGTGTCCTTGTCCGGGGAGGAGCGGCTGCTTCAGTTCGCAGCGCGGCGGGAGGGAAGGAAGGAGCTCGATCGCGGCCGGGCGGTGAGCGGGGCCGGGCGGGCGGGCCGCAGAGTGCGGTGCGGGGCGGTGCGGTGCGGTGCGGGCAGCCCGACGTTGGGATGGTGGGGTGCCGGGCGACGGCCCGGAAATCGGCCCGTAGCGGCCGGGAGGCGCGGACTGACCGGCGGGCGGCGGCTGCTGGCGGCCCGGCCGAGGGCCCCGCGTGGGAGCCGTGGCCTGGGAGGAAGAGCAGGCCCATGCCCGGCGTCGGGCCGCCCGCGGCTGCTTAGCGCCCGGCGGTGCTGAGTCAGCCTGGAGCCGGGAGCGGCGCCGCGCTGAAGTGCGCGGGAGTGCTGCGGGGCGGGCGGCGGCCTCGGCCGGCACGCGGCTTCCGCGGGGTGATGCTGGGAGCGGCGCTCCGGGATGCTGTTACGCTGTGGCTGAGGCTTTGCGGGGCCGCAGCTGTTCGGTTTCGGAAGGTGATTGGTTTTTTTTCTTTCTTTTTTTTCTTTTTCTTTTTTTTTTTTTTTTTTTCCCCTACGTTTCGTTTCGATTTCCGGAATGGTCTCCCTGCATCCTCTGATTGGACAACAGAAGGCATAGATAGTATTTACATGATGTTCCTTTGAGCCATCCATTCGAAATCTAACAAAATAACAGTAATGATAAATTTCAGCTTTGAATATAGATTTATGTCTTTCTCATTTCAAGCTGAAAGTGTGGGAATAAAAATGCTTCAGTCAGGCTGAAGAACAGGATCTGACTGTATGCACTGATGATTTTTTATAGCAGTCAGTAATACAGAATCAGTATAGAAATGTAGAAAAAAAGTGTAGAAATCAGCAAAAGAAAAGAAAAAGAAATGTAATTGGGTTTGGTGAAGTATTCATGCAGGCTGTAAGGAGCCTTCAGGTGAGGAGCTGCTGCCACTCAATGAAGCCCAGGATCAGCAGTGTGGCATCCTGTATTTCTCAGCAGTAATTTGTTGTGAAACATTAGCTGATTAAAAAAAATATTCTGGCTAATTATAAATACGTCTTTCCCCTGCTTGATTTTTATGAGGCCATTTTGTGCTTACTGGGGCAAGAGTCCTACTAGTTCTGCTTACACGCATGAGACATAGTATTTGAAGAAATGCAAATATATTTGTTTTTCTTTGGGGTTTTCGTAGACCTGGTAACACTTTGCTACTTGTTTTTATAAATTCTGACATTGAAATCATTAGGAGTTACATTTATGATTTTAAGGGTTGCAGTACTCTGTAGCTATGTGATAAGTAATATCTTTTATTTTCCTGTAGAATTCAAACAGACTAGTATTTCAGTAGGATATTGCTGAGGCTCTTCTGGTTTTGGTTTTGTTCCACAGTCTTTGGAAGTAAGATATTGCAATGACTGTCTTATTTCATTTTTTTCTAACTAAAAGAGACTTTCCATGCTACTGCTGAGAAATCATACTACCACTATAGAGTGGTTTTGCAAGAACATAAATTTATATAATGACGTAGATCATATTTGACAAGGAACAACAATGGATGACGTTGACTGAATTAAAGCTCAGCCTTTCTTTATTTCAGAGCTTGTCTTCACCTTTCCTCCATCTCCTTTCAAAAGAAATGAAATAATTTGTTCATAAGAAAATCAGTCCTCTTAATGAAATTCCCCAGTTGGTTCCATCAGTCAGAAAAATCCTGCCACACCTTTGGCACGGAAGGGTGAAGAAAATACAGTAGTGCTGTAATGATGCCTACATGACAGTGCGGGCAGGAAGACAGTCTGACAAGCAGGATGATTCTGGCATCTTCAGGAGCACTGAGCAGACAGATCTGTCCATTTTCTTTTATTTCCTGTCTGGCAGCTATGTTTATGGCATTCATGGAAAAGAAAAAGTGGGGGAAATGCTGTCTTCCTGGAAGTCTGGTGCATAAATTGTTATTTTTGAGGCAACGTAAAGGGATTTTTATCCATTTCAATGTAATAACGTATAGAGCCCTCAATCCTCTTTGGAGATCTCCACAGTTCTAGGTCTGCACAGACTTACCATAGATCAGTATTTTGAAATACAAGTCAAACTACCATTTAAGTATCTTTGGGATTTTGGATATAGTTACATAGTTAACATTCTTCATAAGGTTTTAGAAGCCATTGATTTTATGCAAGAAAAAAACGACATATTAATGTATTTAAGAGATGATTTTATGGCATTTTGTTTCTGTGCTATAAAACATGAGTAAACATCCCTGATGGACTCAGGGTCTAAAGGAACAGCACAGAGCAAACAAAGATGCAGATTTTCTAACTGATGGAGCATTCGTGTTCTCATTATGTGGAGGGGAGCTGGGAGCAATGTTTGTTATCCGTTTAAAGCAAAGGGGATGATGAAATGTTTCAGTAACCTGGGAATTGGTTACGGGTATGGAGAACTGCTGCAGAATAGTGTAATCAAGAAGGGTTTGTGAATTTGAGGTAAAGAAAGAACTGTTTCAAATGGAATTAACTTAAATCACTGGAGAAAATGGAGAACATAAAATCAGAGGGAGATAATGTTGAAATATCTACTCTTGAGACTGAGAATTACCAGCAACGGTTTGCTGCTGATTTATACAGTTAAAACCAATGTTTTTGTAGGAAGAATGAATAGAAAGAAGTAACAGGATTTACGGAGTGCTTACATGTGATGATGAAGACAGGAAGCTGGAGACAGAGCAGTGTCAACATTGCCCAACAGCAGAAGATTCTGAGATGTCGCCATTAACTTAGAGTTTGGGAGGGTTTTTAGTAAGACAATTTGAAAAGGGAAGTGAGATATGTGTGTTATTAAAGGGGGAAAAAAAAGCAGATTGACAAGGCAAGAGCAGATCGTATTATCTTTCAGAAAACTAGAAATAAATGTCTTTAAATGGAAAGTTGAAGGGTGAAGATGAGTTTCTGTATTTATCTGTTACTTAGCTTTTTTTGTTTGAAACAAAGTGGACTTTGATTTGTGGGAATTTGTATAGCTTTATGCTTTTTTCCTGAATTTCTAACCTGCTCATATGAAATATTCTTTTGTTGCAGATTTGCTAAGTGTAGAAAAACAGTCCTGAAAATGTTGTCCAGGCTCTTTCGAATGCATGGCCTTTTCGTGGCCTCTCATCCATGGGAAGTCATTGTGGGAACAGTGACCCTTACCATCTGTATGATGTCAATGAAAATGTTCACTGGGAATGATAAGATCTGTGGCTGGAATTATGAGTGCCCAAAACTTGAAGAAGTAAGGATTAAAATTCATGCGTAGTATTTATTGTTAATCAGTAAATTCGGAGTAGTCAGTAGAATAAGATCAGGTTATAATGTTAGAGGGAAAATAAGTATACAGAAACTTCTTTATTGCCTTCTTTCCCATGCTCTATAGGGAAGCTGTATGCAAGTGTATGCAGTGGTGTGCTACCATATGTTTTCATTAAATCTTGAGCACTTTTCCTAGGAGGAAAGGTTGAGGGAGCTGGGTCTGTTCAGCCTGGACAAAAGAAGGCACTGGGGGATCTCATCAATGTGTATAAATACCTGAGCAGAGGGTGAAGAGAAGATGAAGCCAAGGCTCTGCTCAGTGGTGCCCAGAGCCGAACTGGTCACAAACTGGAACACAGGACGTTCCCTCTGAACCCCAGACACTACTTTGCTGTGTGGATGATAGAGCACCGACACAGGTTGCCCAGAGACTGTGGGGTCTCCTCCTTGGAGATCTTTGGAAGTTGCCTGGGTCCGGGCAACCTGTTCTGGGTATCTCTGCTTGAGTACGGGTTAGGCCATGTAGACCCAGAGGTGCCTGCCAACCTCAGTCATTCTAGGATTAAATCAAATTTTCATCTGCAAAGCATCTAATGATCAAGGATCTGATATTAATATTTTTTTAAATATTTAATTTTGGGGACAAACTAACAGTGATATCTATTTTTGTACCCTCTCCCATCCCAAACACTCCATTTTTAGTGCAACTTCAAAATAGATTTTTTGTTTTTTGTCATTGTTATTAAAACTTAATGTCAAGTCTCCATGTGTAAAATCTAAATAAACACCTTTGTGTTCCATACAGGATGTTCTGAGCAGCGACATCATAATCCTGACAATCACACGCTGCATAGCAATCCTTTATATATATTTCCAGTTTCAGAACCTAAGGCAACTCGGGTCAAAATACATTTTAGGTACTGTATCTGGTTTTGCATATTATGTATGCATTGTAGCATGTTGTTATTGCTGTTTCTATAAATTGGCAATTGATGTTAGAATGCTAGCATTTACATACTAAGTCTGTAAGAATACTTAAGAATACTTAGCATTTACATACAGAATAGAGTAACTTGGATCAGTGGAATATTTATTCTGCTGTCTAAAAGTGTATTTTTTAAGAAGGCTTGTGCCAGATTATGTAAACACTGGGATTGTAGTTCTTGAAATAACTTCTTTATGTTAACTCTGAAAGTTAGTGCTGCTAAGCTGTTTTTAGTGGCGTGGGTTGTTTGTTTGTTTGTTTTAAGATAATAAGAGAAAGTTTATCACTTTTATTTCTCAAAGCCTTGCTTTGAGCGCTGTAGAAATTTTAGATTTCACTATTCTTATAGAAACAGTATCCATATCAGTCTGTACCTTAGCTGCTATTAATGCAGTTCTTTATTTGCATGAAGATTAATCTAGAGATATTGGGCTTTTTTGGTTCATTTTGGTTTTGTTCTCCTCACTCTCTATGTATGTATTTATATATATAAAATGTTATTCCCTTTCTTTTTCTTTTTAAAGGTATTGCTGGTCTCTTTACAATCTTCTCAAGTTTTGTTTTTAGTACAGTTGTGATTCACTTCTTGGATAAAGAACTGACAGGTTTAAAGTAAGTGGCAAATATGAGTTGTTGCTTGATTTTTTAAAAATTTTTTTTTTCATGTACAACAAATCTTGCACTTCTATTTTCAACGTGTTTCCGTTTGTTTGTTTTTTCCCCAGTGAAGCTTTGCCATTCTTCCTCCTTCTGATTGATCTTTCAAGAGCAAGTGCACTAGCCAAATTTGCACTAAGTTCCAATTCACAGGTCAGTATTGTTATTATTGCTTTTGAATTTAATGTTCATAGGTGAACAGTCCTCATGGAGAGACATGCAGGTGAATGTGATATTAGTGATATGGAAAGAGTCCAGACTCTATATTCTGTGGTGTTACAAGTGAATAAGAATGCTGTATAATTAATGTGTGATGATCATGTGAACTAAGTTAATTTTATGCTTGAATATAGGACCAGAACTTTAACAGTATTACTTACATTTGAGGCTAGAGTTCCTGGACCAATGTCTTCCACAGAACAATTATTGATTTTAAAAAAAGAAAGGTAGTTTGTAGGGCTCAGGGATAGCATGTAAACAGATGCCTACGGTTAAAACACTAATGTGGGAAAAAGCAAAATCTTACCAGAACAAATGTGGCATGGGTGTACGTACATGTTTTTGGTATAGCTTTAAATATCTCCTGGAAGATTCTCAAAAGCTGCCCAGACATGGTTCTGGGTGACCTGTACCAGGCGTCTTGAGCAGGGGGGTTGGACCAGATGACCTCAAAATGTCCCTTGCAACCTCTGCTATTCACACCATGAAGAATTAACAGTATGTTTTGCTCAGTGTGTATTGGAATGGCTACTTCTTAATGTTCTAAAACATCAGTTTCACCAAAAGCTATTTTAAATGAACAAAATACTGTGCATGGTAATTGAATGTAATAATTATGGCATATTTTGTGTGTGGGCATAAAGCATAGTAATACAGTAAATTATACTATATTGTATAATACATACATTATATATATAATACATATGTATTATGCAATATAGTATAATATACTGTATTACTATACTTTATATATACACATGCAAAATATATGTAGTATACCATATTATGCAATATAGTATATTAAGTAATATAGAATAATAATATAATATGTTTTACATCATATATATGCAATATTATGCATCATATATATGCAATATTATGCATCATATATATGCAATATATCATATATATGCAATATATGTTTGCACATTATGTAATAATAGCAAGTATAGCCTTCATTAATTTCCAAGAAAGTTCTTCATAAAAATGTTTTTGCTACAGCTTCTTAAAGACTGCCTACCAGAGTTGTAGGAACAGCAATAAACCACGCATGGAGTATTTAGAAATTAAGTATTTCTGCTATGTAAAGACTGTCAAAGCATAACAGTATATGGGAGAGGGAGAAAAATATATTTAAACACATTCTTGAATTCCTTACTGCCTGCTTTATAAAGCCTTATCACTATAATACTTGATTTACTAATCATGTTATGTATATTCTCTTTCTTCAGTTTTTGCCTTTGTTGTAACATTCAGAATTTTGTTCCTCTTAGGATGAAGTGAGAGAAAATATTTCACGTGGAATGGCAATTTTAGGTCCCACATTTACCCTGGATGCACTTGTAGAATGTCTTGTGATTGGTGTTGGTACTATGTCAGGTGAGCAGTGAAATCTAACCTTCTAAACCTTTCCAGTTAAAAATTAAAGAAATTTAAAAAATTGAAAGCTGATGAGATAGTAAGTGTTTCAAATAATAGGTCTTGGAAGTGGAATAACTTCATCTATTTATTTGGACATTTTGGGGGAGAAGAGAGAAGTGCTGTAAACAGCTATTTTTCTGTTTACATACAGGGAAAAAACCTCATTTTGTCGTAGTATGTAGTTCTGCTTTTTTTTTTTTTTTTTTTTTTTTTTTTTACACTTTTGAATGACTTATACTGCTAGCTCATTTATCTTTACTAAGGGAGTTCTGTAATGCATTTGTGACATAACATAATTGACTTTTTCTGCATACCATGCTTGTGAAAGTGCAGGTGGGGCATGTATCTCCTGAACCCTTAATTGATCATCTTTTACAAGGGATTTCAATACATAATACTAGATTTGCTAAGATAAAGGGAGGAGTTTCAAAATTTCGTTGTATAGTTTCGAAAGCTTAGTAAACTGTAATTATATTTATTTAGGTTTACACATAAAAAAAATTTGTATAAATACCATAACTACATAGTGTCTTAGAATAAGCTAGTACAAAATGATAGGGCTTTTTTTTTTTTCATTCATCAAGGTGATTTCTGTAATCTATGTTAATTATTTATTTTATACTTCTGCAACACTTCAAGTGTTCAAAGCCTATTGCATATTCAAATTAAAAAATACATTTTTTTTTTTAATGTAGGAGTGCGGCAACTTGAAATTATGTGCTGCTTTGGCTGCATGTCTGTTCTTGCCAACTACTTTGTCTTTATGACCTTCTTTCCAGCTTGTGTGTCCTTGGTATTAGAGGTAAGACCCACTTAAGGGCAACATCAATCTTAGTGTTCAGACCATATGCTTTTTGTAGACTGTTCGTTTCTTCGCTCGGGTATATACCAGCATGTTTGTCTTCCTTTTGAAGTGAATAGAAAAAGTTGCTGTAGCTCGGCTGATGGACAGTATCTTGTTATTGCCACTGTAAATGAATCAAACTCAACAGTTTGAGTTTTAAAGCACTGCAAAACAACAAAAAAAGAAGTTTAAATTAATGTATGTCTGGAGTTCCTCCCCAGCGCACACTTAACTTTTGGTCAGCTGCTTAGCCTTTTGTGTATAAATTACTTTCATTTTATTATTATTATTTTTTGTAAATGATCAAATGAAAATACAGGGTGAATACTTGATTTTTCAAGTATTTACTAAATAAGAGTTAATTTTTTTTTTTTTTTTTTCCTGCAGCTTTCTCGAGAGAGTCGTGAAGGACGTCCTATATGGCAGCTGAGTCATTTTGCTCGTGTTCTGGAAGAAGAAGAAAATAAACCAAACCCTGTAACACAGAGGGTCAAAATGATTATGGTTTGTAGCTTTTTTTTTTTTTTCATCCATTGTCATGCAATCAGTAAGGTGTCCTTGTTGAATGAATAAAACTTTTGTGTCATATAGGCATTACTCTACCTTACCTTGGTCATTTTTAATAACATCCCTTGTTTACACAGTCTCCGCAGATGCCATTTCTGTATAAAACAGACCTTTTTCATGTGTACATTTGTTCAGCTTTCTCTGCTTATTACTTGAGCAAGAAGAAGGATGTGTATGGACAGGCTCAAAACTCCAAATATAATGATAGGCCAGTAGATGATGTAGATGAAGGGTCAGGAAAATCCTTTGCTTTTAGGCTGTTGAGGAATGGGAAACAAAATGTTTAATCTTAGCAGATTAGACAACAAATTACATTTGAAAAAAATAATATTTGTTTTTTGCTTTGTGTTTTTAATGCAGTCACTGGGTTTGGTTCTTGTTCATGCACACAGTCGCTGGATAGCGGAACCAGCTTCTCAGAATGGTACAGTAGAAAATGCAGTGGGATTGGATGAGAATGCACCAAAGAGAATTGAACCTAATGTTTCACTGTGGCAGTTCTACCTTTCTCGGTAGGTCATTTCACAGAAAAGATGTGTATTTCATTGAATAGGGTGTATTCACCAGTGCTGTCAAGGTGTTGGTTCTTAGAGTGCAATCCATAGTAGAATTTCATGGAACTGGAGATGACACTTTGAGAAATACTTTTACACTATTCCTCCAATCTCCTTCCAGCTGTACTGGATGCATCCTAATACCATATCTTTCTACCTTATAAGGAGTTAGGTGTTAAATGAATTTGAAGTAGCAGTTGAATAGTGACTAATTTTACAGGCATTTAACTTATTTTTAACTTTTTAAGATTTAGTAAATGGTGAATGAAGTGCTTACAGTGTGGGTAATACAAAGAATTACTGAGTAACCTCTCTACTAGCATACTTGTACCTTGTTAGAAAATGTGCTTTGACTGGTGTTTGATTAAGTGTACAAATGGTGACTATCCTACTACACTTTCTAAAGGAAATGGATATCAGAAGTTACTGATGCACAAATTACATATATTACATGTTTACATTTACTTCTTGATTTTTGTCTTTTTTAGAATGGCCAGTATGGATATTGAACAAGTAATCACTCTTGGCTTAGCCCTTCTCCTTGCTGTGAAATATATTTTCTTTGAACAAGCAGAGACCGAATCGACGCTTTCATTGAAGAATCCCATAACATCTCCTGTGATGGTCCAGAAAAAGGTCCCTGAGAATTGCTGCAGGAAACAATCTGGACTTCTGAAAAACAGTCAGAAGACTAATACAGTAGAAGAAGCTTTTGTTGCTAAAGATGGAAATGGTAAATTTTAGCATCTTAGTCTGAAATCTGTTCCTGAACATTTGCAGCAAGTAGTGAAATCTGTGCTAGCATTTGTTTTTGGAAATTAATCTTAAGATTTTTGTAAACCAGAGTTCATTTCACTTGTCTTTATGCAGCTGAAGTCATAAAGCCTGTGTTAGCTGAATCCTCAGCCAAAGCTACATTTGTAGTTGGCAGCTGTAACCCTGCGGAAACTACATCAGTTCTTAATAAAAAAGAGGAAGAAATTGAATTACCTAAAGAACCACGTTCTATTGAGGAATGTGTTCGTATACTTGGAAGTACAGAGGTATGGAAAAATCAGTTTTCCTTTCTTTTCTGTTTTTTTTTTTGTTTGTTTTTTTGTTTTGTTTTGTTTTTTAGCATCTGTGACGTAATCTGATTTAAGAGTAGCAGTTTGTTTTCTAGCTTTTAAATAATCCTAATGACTATAATGTCAACTAATTCTATGGCGTTAATAACTAGCAGGGGGAAAGAAAAAACCAAAACCCTTTCAGAAGTCACTTCTGCTGCAATTTCCATTCTTTTTTTTTCTTTAATGGAGATGAGAAAACTAGATATGCGTACATGTTTTGAAGCTGTAAACAAAAAGATTTCTTTTATGATTCTATCCCTAAGATGGAACTAGGAGGGAAGAGGCAGCTTCATGATATTGAGTGCTTTAAGCTTCTTTCTTTGCTTAACTTGGTGCCTGAGTAAAAACCTTTACATTAGGCTAGGATGTACAGTTTGTTCCTTTAAATGAGATATGATGTTGTCAAAGTAAAGTTACCCTCTTTCATTTGGAGGCATTTAAAATTATTTTCACTAGCAGAAACTATTTTTTCCCATCATTTACAGAAGGGAGCAAAATTCCTTACTGATGCTGAAGTGATCAGCTTAGTTAATGCAAAGCACATTCCTGCATACAAACTGGAAACCCTGATGGAAACTCAGGAGCGAGGAGTATCCATTCGCAGACAAATGTTATCTCAGAAACTCCCTGAGCCCTCATCTTTGCAGTATCTTCCTTACAGGAATTACAATTACTCTTTGGTGAGTAAAAGGCAGACAAATAAAAACTTGCTGTAAAACCATTTTCAAAATCTATGAAACATATGCTCGAAGTGATATGTGTGAACTAACAATGAAGTTGGTCAAAACAAATGTTTTAAAAATACATATATGTGCAAACATTTCCTTGATGTTTTTCAGTCCAGAGAGGTATGTTAGTTTTGTAGCTTATCCTAAAAATATTTCCAAGATAATGCAGTTGCTTTATCTCAAAAATGCATAACTATAGCAACACTGAGCATGAGTTAAGCTGAGCAAAATACTACCTTGAGCCTAAGCTACAGTGGAAGTTTATTTTAAATTAATATAATAGCATTTAAAATTCTAGCAGCATTTAAGTCCTGGTAAGATAGATCTTTTGAAATGCTTGATTTTAACACTATTAGCTATTGATATCTGTAGCTATAACTTTCTGTGTTGGGAATTATTTACTTTATTGGTAGGGTTGTACGTTGTTAGTTAAGATACTGTGTTGTAATCACATATACAGTATGCAGCATGCTGCCATACCCTCTACATGTAAATTTAATTATATCTCTGTGTTATTTTCACAAGGTTTTAGGAGCTTGCTGTGAAAATGTGATTGGATATATGCCTATTCCTGTAGGCGTAGCAGGACCACTATATCTGGATAACAAAGAGTTTCAGGTTCCAATGGCAACAACAGAAGGATGTCTTGTGGCAAGCACAAATAGAGGATGTAGAGCAATATATGTAAGTACTGCATGACAAGCTTGAAGACTTACTATAACATGAAAAGTGTTGGGGGACGATATAATGTGTATTTTTTACTTGCTAAAAATTAAAATTCATTTTCAGCAATCTTACTTTCTGCTTTCATTTTTAGCTTGGTGGAGGTGCAAGGAGCCGCATTCTAGCAGATGGGATGACTCGAGGACCTGTTGTAAGGCTGCCCTCTGCTTGCCGGGCTGCAGAAGTGAAAGCTTGGCTTGAAAGTCCTGAAGGCTTTAAAATAGTGAAAGAAGCTTTTGACAGCACAAGTAGGTTAGTACAATGGTTATTGTGGACTTATTTCCTAATAAAAGACTTCAGTGGACAGCTCCTAATATCTACATGCTGCAGTGCAAGAAATTGCATTTTCATTTTGGTTGTCTCATGTTGTATGAATCTCAGAAAAGAAAATAACTGGCTAGAAGGCAAGGCTAGTGATACATGTTTTAAGATAAGCAGTAAACAATTGAATAATAGTAGCAAGTATCTATGCATCATTGCCTGTTACTTAATGCATTACTTATTCTTGTTTAAGCATTTTAAAGTAAACATTAAAGCTCACTTGTATCCTTAGCAGTACTGTACTATAAGTAGTTTCAAATTTGGAATCTGGCCCATCTGGGGCTCTTGTTAATATATAGATTCCAGAGAATACAGCATAAACTAAAGCTATAAACCAAGTTTAGAAATATGAAACTATATTAAGAGTAAGATTATTTCAAGCCCAGGAGTTTCTTCAAAGACTAATGATTACTTGCTTATTTTAGGAGGATTTAGATTTTGTTTCTTACTAATCTTACAATTGTCCACAAGGATGTGCTTATATTGGTGAGAATCAGCTCGTGCTGCTCTTTAAGTGCTGTGTTTCCCAGTTTTCTTTTGTCTGGCCCTTATGCTGTATGAATAGAGTTTTGATTTTTGAAGCTTGCATCACTGTCAGAAAGGAAGATGTTTTGCCTTCCTGTAAAACTGTATTAAACGTTTCCAAAGGCTGTGTTGTCGGTTTGTACTTGATAGTCAGATGTTTGTACTCTCTAATTTTACTTCATTAAGTTGAGGAGTAAAAAGACAGTAAACACTTCAGGAGCAGAACACTTCAAAGTATTTGAGAGAACTGTATGCATGGTAGCCTGAAGGCATTTTCCTGTGCCAATAGAGTAGGAGTACAGATTGCAGATAGAGCTGTTAACTGCACTGTGCTATGATTTACTGTCATTTTGCTGCTTAAAATCCTCAAGTACTAAACTATTTTTAAGTGATCACTATATTATTTTGCAGGTTTGCCCGCCTACAAGAACTTCTCATCAGCTTGGCTGGTCGGAATCTTTACATTCGTTTTCAATCCAAAACAGGGGATGCAATGGGAATGAATATGATTTCAAAAGTAAGGCTAAGTCCATATAAGTATACTTATTAAATGCATATTTCTTTTAAAAAATAACAAAAATTGTATCTTGCTAATATGTAACTAGCTGGCATGTGGAAACAGAGAAAGACAAGATGCTGCGCTGTTGGCAGTGCTATAAAATAAGAGCACTGATTGAACTCAGTGAACCAAAGCAAGAAGAGAGTGAGAACAATGAAAGAAAAAAACATTAGAGTAACTTAAGTTTTTCTTTTCTCTTTTAATAAGGTATTCTAGATAATGCAGAATTTCAACTGCTTGCTCTGTTGTGTTAGGCCAAAGAATTTATCCAGTAATAATTAATCTTTCACTATGTTTATCATATTTGTAAATAAAGAATGATGAATCTGGTGAGTGGCAGAAGGGCAGCATAATTTTTTAATTTTGCTGTTTTTCACATGTGAAAAAGGATGTAGAAAGGATGGGGATCATGCTACCATTTGTGCCTGTGTAAGATTCTTCCTAGGAATTTTGCTTCTTCAGCTGTAATTAGTGATCTGATGAGGCTTAATCCAATCTTGCTGTTGTGCTATCCTTAACTAGCTTGTTTGGCAACCATAAATGATACATCTGCCAATAATGGTACCTGCTTTTGTTTTAACAGGGTACTGAAAAAGCACTGGCAAGGTTGAATGAAGAGTTTCCTGATCTCCAGGTTATAGCTATCAGTGGTAACTACTGTACAGACAAAAAGCCTGCTGCTATAAATTGGATAGAGGGAAGAGGGAAGTCTGTTGTCTGTGAAGCAGTCATTCCAGCCAAGGTTGTTAAAGAAGTAAGTGTCTGCTTTATGAATACTATTAGCTTTGCTTCGTGTAGTAATGATTCCTACAAATATTTTCATTCTACTCCTGTACCATTTATCACTTTTCCTGAGGACCTCTTAGCAGTATACATATTATTCTTTCACTGTCTTTTCTAAGATAATATGCTATATATTTAATGATGAATGTTTACTTGAAGACATTTGGATTTTTACTTTTTTCCTTTGAAAGATTACGCCAAAACTTGATAGCTTTCAGAGTGAAATCAGTAATTTTGATCATTTTTACTTATTTCTTGTCTCTTGCACAAACTTGGCTATCTTAAGATCACCTTCTTACATCCTTGTGGAGAAGCTGGCTGCCCAAGGTTTGGATGGTGTATGCTCCACTGGGTGAAACACTGGCTGGATGGCCGGGCCCAAAGAGTTGTGGGCAGTGGAGTTAAATTCAGTTGGCGTCCGGTCACGAGGGGTGTCCCCCAGGGCTTGGTACTGGGGCCACTTCTATTTAACATCTTTATTAATGATCTTAATAAGGGGATTGAGTGCACCCTCAGTAAGTTTGCAGATGACATCAAGTTGGGAAGGAGTGTTGATCTGCCTGAGGGGAGAAGGGCACTACAGAGGGATCTGGATAGACTGGATCAATGGGCCAAGGCAAACTGTATGAGTTTCAATAGGGTCAAGTGTCAGGTCCTGCATTTTGGTCACAACAACCCCAGGCAACCCTACAGGCTTGGAGAGGAGTGGCTGGAAAGCTGCCTAATGGAAAGGGACCTTGGTGTACTGATAGACGGACAGTTGAATATGAGCCAGCAGTGTGCCCAGGTGGCCAAGAAGGCCAGTGGCATCCTGGCTTGTATCAGGAATGGTGTGGTGAGCAGGACCAGGGAAATAATCCTGTCCCTGTACTCGGCACTGGTGAGGCCTCACCTCGAGTACTGTGTTCATTTTTGGGCACCACAGATCCCCTCCAGGGAGGAGCTTATTACGCCTTACTCAGAATAGTCTTTTGTCAAGTTGTTAAGGATTTTCTGAATTATGTATGGTGTGGGGCACTTTTGTTTTGTTTTTTGTTTTGATTTTACTCAGTAACTTGATCAGTCCCTCTTGTGAATTTACATAAAACTTCTAGCACAGATACACCAGTGGAATTCCCCATTGCAGCTACACCTCTTGTGAAAAACTGCCTCCTTTTTTTGATGATTTAATTTGATGATGGAACAGAGTTGGACAAAGTATTCAAGTGTGTGTGGTCTACTTTTATCTTTTCATTTTGCTTTGTATTTTCATCAGTATTATACACTTTGTGCATATCTGTCATCAGTTGCTATTCCTTTTATGCTGGATATAGTCTAAATTTGCTCACAGTATAATTTTGTTTGCCTTCTTTGATCATTTTAATATGGAATTGTTGCAAACATTTTATCTGAATCTTTCAAACTAATATGGTATACAGGTCCATTACTACTGCATACATGTTTATTTTCCAGTCAATGTTTTTTTGTTTAAACTCTTCAGTTGAGCTCTATATTCTTATGCAGAGCAACATGGAGTGGGTTTACTAAAAGGAACAACTTTGGAAGAAAAGTTGCTATAATGTTAGGGTAAATTAATGGCATATTGCTCCCAAATTGGCTTGTTCCAATGAGAACTGAGAACAAGAGGAGGTAGCTGATGAACTTTTCTTAGAGAAGTATGCAAGTCCAGACTGACTTCTCCATTATTACTTGAATAATATGCTCCGCATTTGAAAGGGCTTGTTTTGAACAAAACAGATATCTATGGTATAGTCAAATTCCATTTGGAAGCAAACAAGGGGTTAGGGGAGAAAACTTATTAACATGAAATAGGGTGTTTCTACTCCAGCTTAATGAGTGGTGTATCACTTTCTTTAGGTACTGAAGACAACTACGGAAGATATTGTTGAAGTGAATATAAACAAAAATCTGGTGGGTTCTGCTATGGCTGGTAGCATAGGTGGCTACAATGCACATGCTGCAAACATTGTTACAGCTATCTACATTGCCTGTGGTCAGGTAAGGTTGGTTTACACCAAATAAGCTTTTCTTTAGTCTGTAATCCTCAGCTGAACACTTTTTTGAGTATTTTCTTTTTTTTTTCTTTTTTTTTTTCTTCCTTGACCTAAAGGATGCTGCGCAGAATGTGGGCAGCTCCAACTGCATCACTTTGATGGAGCGTACTGGTTCCAACAATGAAGACCTGTATATCAGCTGCACAATGCCATCTATAGAGATTGGGACTGTTGGAGGAGGCACCAACTTGCTACCACAACAGGCCTGTTTGCAGGTACAAAGCAGAAAGTTTACAGCAAGTCATCTTCTTAGATAAAAGCCTGCTTTTATATTGTGTTGTTATAAGAATGGTCTTCTTGAACGCTGGTGGATTTGACATGAAAATATTAGATTTATTTGATTAATTATTTTCATGTTTGTAGCTTTTAAAGCTTAAAATTAATACGAAAGAGATTTAAGGCTACTTAATTGGATATAATTTGGAAATACTTCAATATTAAAATCTACTATAAATTTACTTAGTTTTTATAGTATAATGTTGCATATTTTGCCCTCTAGATGTTAGGGGTTCAAGGTGCAAGCCAAGACAACCCTGGTGAAAATGCCCGCCAGCTTGCTAAAATCGTGTGTGCTACAGTGATGGCTGGGGAGTTATCGCTAATGGCAGCTCTTGCAGCTGGGCATCTAGTCAAAAGCCACATGATCCACAACAGGTAAGAAGTACAGAACTTAATATCTTTCTGTGCTGTTTTGCTCTTTTTCCAAGTATACAATATTCAGTGACAATTCAATTAGTATTTGTAAATAGAACAACAGTGTATTGTTTTAACTTACCTGATCTTATTGGTTTTATGTTTTTATCAGGTCAAAAATAAATCTACAAGATCTTCAAGGAACCTGTACTAAGAAGGCGGCTTGAATACTACAGCTTTGAAATGAAGCAACTGACTTAGGAGTAAAGGGGAAAAAATAATATAATCTGTGAAGCTTAGAATGAAAATCACCTTCAAGTCACTGATTTCTATGGACAATGATTTGAGAGATAATGGACTTGTGTGAGACTACTTATGCCTTTTATGTTCTTCAGTGATTAGAGATGACTTCATGACAGAAGTGTTGTCAGCTGTCTTAAATAGAGTTTTAGAACTCTTTTGCATCATTTTCTGAAGGATCAGTCAATGTTTTTACAGGTTGAGATTATTTTTGACATGTAAACTGGTAATTACGAAGGTGAAATATGATATGTACTTTGTACAGTTGTTTTTTGAGGGGGAGGGGAAGTCTTGACTGTTTCTGTTTGTCTAACCTTGGCTTTAATGCATTGATCCTTCTATAGTGATGGTAAACCTAATTGTTTTCCATGAATTCCCAGTTTTAATTTTGCTAAAATGTTAAAGTTAGGTCTTACGCTGTGAGACAGTTTTTATCTAATCACACTAACCCCACAGAAACCTCTGTCTACTTATAGTACTTAATTTTCTGCAGTTAAGCAACATTCAATGTTTATCTTCACAATTTAGATTATTACTTTAAGAAAAACTTGTGACCTACAAAGTGCTGAACTGTTAAATTATAGTATGTACTGAAGTAGGAAAAAAAACTGTCTTAACTATTCTGTCATTTAGTTCAGATACAAAAAAAAAAAAAAAAAAAACCTGATTTCTTGTCAGAGAGCTTGTTAATTTAAAGAAATGTGGTTTCCTGTCTTTTTTGGATAGGAATGCTGCATTCAAACAAGGATCAGTAACAGATGTTTACATTTCTTTTAAAAGAAGTCTCTCAAAGTTCATTGTGTTTGCATAGTACTAATTTTTTTTTGTTGTTGTTCTTTGTGTTTGACACTTATTCTCCAGAAAGAGCTGTGTATCCACTGCTTACACTGAGATAAATGAAGTCAGAAAATCATACTGTTCTTTAATACTACAGGGCTGGGGTTTTTTTTATGTTTTAATTCCTTTTAAACTTTTTGAGGGGGAATATTTATTTTAAGGATTTTTTTTTTTTTTAATGGAAAGTACTAATTAAGGGGATTCAGTGAAATGGCATGTTAATGCAACAGATTTTGTATTAAAATTCTGTACTTGGACCAGTGAAGCAGTCTCAGGTGTTTTTAATGTAATACAGAAAACACAGGTGCATTCTGGAAGATTGCTGTCAATATCACCCTGTCTAGCTGATCATGGGAGGAAAATTGTTCATGTGCTTGATGACTTTTTTTTGGGAATGGGGAGAGGGAGGGATACTTGGGTGGCAGATCAGTGGATTGCCTGGATGGGTTTATTACAGGTATGTGGTGGCACTTTTAAAGGGGTGGCTAGCAGAGGTGCTCTTTAAAGTGCAACTTCAGTGTAAGTCATATGGGTTGTTTTGTAGTACATCACCACATCAATACTATTGTAATGAGTTCATAAAGCTCCTGTGCAAGCATGAAGACATACTACATGCTAGATATGCTGTGACAGCATGTAAATATCATGAATGTGTATCTTCCTGCAGTATTGTTGTTAATAGCTGCCATTTTATTTAAGGAAGAATTACTTTATTTCTATGTTCATTCAGTGAGCTTATTTAACACTGTACTGACAATAAATGGTGGCTCAGTGTTCATTTCGGTGGATATAACTGACATTCTGTCTTGCAGAATTAACATTTTGTATTATTACTAAATTGTGTACATTTTGGTACAGAACTACTTTTTCAGTTTCAGTAAAACAATCTCAAACTTACTGGCTTAATTGTGATACTTTAAGATTACCTCATGACGTAGTGAAATAACTTAGCAAACAACCCTTAAGGTTAGGAAACCTCTGTCTAGCATACAGTACTAAAGACAATGGGCAAATGATACCGGAACTTCTCACCTTGTATTGCAGAAGCCGTTACACATATATTCTCTTTAAAGTTGAATTATGCATTTTGCCCAAAAGGGAGGGCTCTCACTTCAGCATTAGCACTACCTTCTATTGAGGCCTCTCTGGGTGTTTCTCCTATCTACCAGAAAATTACTGAATTCTACTTTTGCTAGTTCCTTGCATGTTCACCACAATAAAACCTTTAAAGCTTTTTAAACTTTGTAATTTGCTACATGAATTTTAAAAACTGCTTTCACTAAGAAAACAATTTTATCAAAATAGGTAGTACTGTATGTTCTTGAAAGGCAAGTTAATGTACGTCTGTCTTTAAAAGTCAGGCCAGTTATCCTCAGAGTACTCTACTCTCTGACTTGAAAGTCTCGGATGGGAAGCAGAATAAACCCACCCATGATTTCAGAGGAAACAGTCAGAGAACTCCACCTGGACTACCACATGTCCATGGGGCCAGATGAGATTCATCTAAGAGTGCTGAGGGAACTGGCAGAGGTGATAGCCAAGACACTTTCCATCACCTGTCAGTGTTCCTGGTCAACTGTAGAGGTTTCAGAGGACTGGAAGGTCATAAGGCGGAACTGGAGAACTATAGGCTTGTCCACCTGACCTCAGTGCCAGGGAAGGTTATGGAGCAGATGTGGTGTACCTAGACTTCAGCAGAGCCTTTGACACTATCTCCCACTGTATTCTGAAGAAGCTGGCAGCCTGTGGCTTGGATAGGTACGCTCTTTGCTGGGTAAGGTACTGGCTGGAGGGCCAGGCCCAGAGAGTGGTGGTGAATGGAGTTAAATCCAGCTGGTAACTGGTCATGCGTGGTGTTCCCCAGCAATTGGTACTGGGGCCTGTACTGTTTAATATCTTTACTGATGATCTGGACAAGGAGATTGAGTGCACCCTCAGTAAGTTTGCAGATGACATCAAGTTGGCAGGAAGTGTCGATCTCCTGGGGTTGGGAAGGCTCTACAGAGAGATCTGGACAGGCTGAGTTGCTGGGCTGAAGCCAATGGGAAGAGGTTCAACAAGGCCAAGTGCTGGATCCTCCACTTTGGCCACAACAACTTCAGGCAACGCTACAGGCTTGGGGCAGAATGGCTGGAAGACTGCGTAGAGGAAACGGACCTGGAAGTGCTGGTCGATGCTTGGCTGAACATAAGCCAGCAGTGTGCCCAGGTGGCCAAGAAGGCCAATGGCATTCTGACTTGTATCAGAAATAGTGTTGCCAGCAGGAGCAGGGAAGTGATTGTTTCTCTCCACTCAGTTCTGGGGAGGTTGCACCTCAAGTTCTGTGTTCAGTTTTGGGCCACTCACTAAGAGAAAGATACTGAGGCCCTGAAGCGTGTTCAAAGAAGGGCAGCAAAGCTGGTGAGGGGTCTGGAGCACAAGTCTTACGAGGAGCAGCTGAGGGAACTAGGATTGTTTAGTCTGGAGAAAAGGATGCTCAGGAGCAACCTTATCACTCTGTATGACTACCTGAAGGGAGGTTGTAGTGAGCTGGGGCTCGGCCTCTTCTCTCATGTAACTGGTGATAGGACTAGAAGGAATGGCCTCAAGCTGTGCCAGGGGAGATTCAGTCTGGATGTTAGGAAATACTACCTCTCTTAAAGAGTGATCAGGGCTGCCCAGGGAGGTTGGTGGAGTCACTGAACCTGGACGTGTTCAAGGAATGTTTAGATATTACGTTGAGGGATATGGTTTAGTGAGAACTACTGGTGATCAGTGGACTGGGTGTTATTGTAGATCTTTTCCAACCTCGATAATTCTGTGATTCTATGAAGAGTAAAAAAACATGTGAATACCACATCAATAACTGTTGAATATTGCAAGCTCTACTAAGAAATTCTTGTGTTCATTCCTGTTTTAGCTTTTAGTCAATATCCCAGTAGACATCCTGGAAACAATAATTTGGAGCTGTAATCAGATGTGTGTCTTATTGCTGTGCTGTCCCTGAGGAAGAGAGATCACTAATCTATTATTACTGTGCATTTCCTTGAAAAGATTAAAAGGCCAGATATGATTTATTTATATACATTTTTACTTTTCCTCACCTGTAGTTCAACACCCATGATTAACATTGGCCACATCCATTGGTCTGTAATTGAACAGACAATGCAGTCCGGATTCTTTTTCAGTCTCTTCAGTGCTACAGCTTTCATGCCAGAATCAGAGGTTGTTATTTCATGGTTGGTAGAAAGTTAAGGGAAGTACAGGAAGTGCAGTATTTCACTGCATGCAGTAATGTATTTCAACAATACCACAAAATTGGTGTAGCCCCACTGTTTTAGTACAGGGAATCCTGCTTGTTTTGAGTCTTTGGTAAAACCAATTCCCCTGTCCTGGAATCAAGTTCTCAGAACTGCAGCAAACTAAATGCTATGTTATTACTATGCTTTCTGAAATATTTTAAAACTTTAGCAAAAAAAAAAAAAAAATTGTAAAAGCTCTGGCACTGCCCCCGGTTTACTTAACCTTTTATTTTGATTTATTTCCTTCTGCGGCCTTACTCTTTTGCTCCTGCTACACCCCAGTCCTGTTCCTGCTGTTTTACATGGAACCTTCAGAGTTGTCCACTTTGATTTATCTTCAGCCAGCTTAAGAAGTTAGCAGTGAAGAGTCCTTTGGCCATTCTTACTGGCAGAACAAGCAGCTTCTGCTCATGCAGTGAAGGGGCACAGATCATATGCATACCTAACACAGCCATGCTACCAAAAACCTGTATCAGATACTTCCTTGGTTACTGAATGCACGTGTCAGCAAGAACCTCAGCATGAGAGATGCTCAGCAGGCACACCAGCTTACAAAAGTGAACAAGGCCATGAACCAGCTTGCTTCTCATAGAGGAGTTCAAGCAGATCTAGCAGCACTGTTTGGATGATTTTCACCTTTGGCATGAAACCTGCTCCTAATGCATCCAAGAACAGCTGTGGCAGATGGCTACCCTCACACTACTTTTAGCTTTCAAGGTGGAATGAGAACTCTTAACTACTTGTAGTGCTTTTGTGGTGTATCATCCCTGTCTACCTATTCTGGGACATAGCTTCCTACTTTAAAGATCTCTTTTTTCTGCCTCACTTTGCTTATGGCAGACTGTACTTCATAAAGATACTTCCTGATAAGATCTGGGCTTCATGTGATGTCCTCATTACTGTAACAGCTTCTCTGTGTCACAGATGTTCTGACCTGCAGATGAAGTTTGCATTTCAGGCAGACCCATCTTGCTTGTACTGCAATTACATCCAGTGATGTTCCAGATCTGGAACATCAGATAGTGCTGACAGATCTGGATCTTGTCCTCCTGCCTAGTGATGGCTACTGCCTTGCATTGCCTTGTACCATCCTCTGGGAAGAAGCCTGCCTCTGAAGCTCTACAGTGCTCTAAGGAGCAGTATATTACTAATAATTACTCTAATCTGCAGCATATTACACAACACAAAATGACTTAGTGTCCCACTTTCACCACTGCTTTACATTCATCCAGCTTCACAATCCACCCAGGGAGACACTAACAGAACTTTAGCTCTAGGTTCCCACTAGGGCTCTTCGGCTATCTGGAAAAATGTGCTGGGTTGGCCTATGCTGGCAGCTAAGCTCTTTGCCCAGCTGCTTGCACACCTGACCCTGCAGGACTCAGGAGAGAACTGGAAGTGCAAAAGGGAGAAAAATTGCTTCCCACTTACACTGCAACAAAATGCCTGCCTCCAAGAGCAGATGGAAGCCAGTCCAATAGCAAAATGTACGTTGCAGACTACATAGCTGTTGTTCCACATCCTCAGGAAAGGGGTCAGGCACACTGAGAGGCAGTCCTCCTGTTGACAGAGAGCTGTTTAAAACAGCACTGACAACCAAACTTTAGGCTTAAAATGAGTGCAGAATGTCTACTTCTACCCTCCTTTTCCCAGCTCTGGTTGCTAAGCCAGTATTCAGCTCATATCACATAGCTAATCAAGCCTGCCTTCCATACACTGAACTGGTATATTACCAAGGAAAAAAAAAAAAACTTAAAAAAAAATGGTATTGAGAACAAGCCAAGAGCTAATGTAAAAATACAGCAGCCAGGCTCATTTCCTTTCTTTCACATGTGAGAGGTGGCATAGCTCTACCTTGCCTGCCGTGAGCTGGCCATGTTTAGTGATACTGAAATGGCTACATTCAGTTCAACTTTCATGGCTACCGGTTCTAAGAGGATTCCTCACTAGCAGGCAGGCCTACGAGCCATGTGGAGACATTGCTGCTAACAGAGCTCCTGCCTAAGCACAGCCGCGCTTTGCCAGGAACTATCTCAGGGCTCCTGGGTGAAAACTGTTCCTGGTCTAGTCCAGTTTCCAGTCTAAAGCGCTTGGCTCTCACTCAAGAAATGTTCTGACTGCAATTCTTTGCTATCTGATAAAACACCCTAAAACGGCCATCTAAAATCCACGGGGAGCAGTCGCTTATCTGCAAAACAGCAACACAACATCCCTGAGCGGCGTTAAGGCTTTAGTAAAATCACGCGATGAGTAACTCTGGTGTCGGGATTCTGTCAGTGACTTCTAAAATCTAAAGTGCGCACTCAAAGCATTTCATAAATTGCCTGTTATACGACTGAATTTTAACAACTGCACTCAGTTTCGTGGAGCCGGAGGCTTTTTGCGATATTAATTCACTGCCAGCAACGGACAGCAGCGCACGCTCCGCTGACAGCAGCAGCCGCCCCCGCCCGCCGGCTCAGCATTTAGGGGCCGCGCCGCGCCGCGCCGCCAGGCCGCAGGGTGGCGCCCGCCGCCTCCTCCGGGCCGCGCCGCTCTATCCGCCGCCATCTTTGCCGCCGCCGCCGCCAAGATGGAGGCGCCTCCCGTCACCATGATGCCCGTTACGGGCGGCACCATCAACATGATGGAGTACCTGCTGCAAGGTATGGCGCGACCCCGGCACCGAGCGGCCGACCGCCGCCCCCGCGGGGCTCCCGGCGGGCACCGCGGCCGTGCACCGCTCGGCCGCGGCGCGGGGCCGAGGCGGGCGCACGACCGGGCGCGGGCGCGGGCGGCGAAGGTGCCTCCGCGGGGAGGGGCGGGAAGGGGGCAGCGTCCGAGCCGTGTCTGTCCGCCACAGGAAGCGTTCTGGACCAGAGCCTGGAGAGCCTGCTGCACCGCCTGCGCGGGCTCTGCGACAACATGGAGCCGGAGACCTTCCTGGACCACGAGATGGTGTTCCTGCTGAAGGGCCAGCAGGCCAGCCCCTTCGTGCTGCGGGCGCGGCGCTCCATGGACAAGAGCGGCATGCCCTGGCACCTGCGGTACCTGGGCCAGCCGGAAATCGGGGACAAAAACCGGCACGCGCTGGTGCGCAACTGTGTGGACATCGCGACTTCGGACAACCTGACGGACTTCCTGGTGGAGATGGGCTTCCGCATGGATCACGAGTTCGTGGCCAAGGGGCACGTGTTCCGCAAGGGGATCATGAAGATCGTGGTGTACAAGATCTTCCGCATCTTGATGCCCGGCAACACGGATAGCATCGAGCCTCTCTCCCTGTCCTACCTTGTCGAGCTTAACGTCGTCGCCCCGGCGGGACAGGACATAGTTTCTGATGATATGAGGAACTTTGCAGAGCAGCTGAAGCCCTTAGTGCACCTGGAAAAAATTGACCCTAAAAGGTTGATGTGATGAAAAGCTGGGCAGCTCGAGCAGTGCTATTGCTGGTAGTCCAGTAGGAACTAACCTTTGCTCAAATCATTCTGTGTGTATTCTAAGTGTGTGCAGTCAGGATGTCTGTATTTGAAAGTGCTAGCCTGATTAAGTAGAATCATAGAATTATGGAGTCTTTGAAGATGGGAGCGCCTTGAAAAAACGTGTAGTTAACTGGCTTGACTAGCATAGCTTTGCTGTAGCCAGCTGAGAATGGTTGGACTCCAGTGCACACAGAACTTTTGTTCACGTACTCCACTGTGTCCTCTCCCCTGCTGGAGCAATAAGCGATAGTAAGGTGCAACACTTCAAAATATTGACTTTATGGTGTCGGGCAGGGAGGGGTTATAGGCTTTGATTTATTGGTTTTGTTTTGTTTGGTAATGAGCCAGCATTTGGTATTTGATTATGCACGTAGATGCACGCTTAAAAGCAGAGTGTATGTAATTTTTGAGAAAAGTTTTTGTTGGAAATACGAGGACCACTCCCTTGTCTGAGATTCACCCTGACTATGGGGAAGAAAATGAAATGTTATGGTATGCAGTGGTGGCCAGTATATAAATTATATGGGGAAAAGTAATCAGAAATGGGAGCCTTGAAAGTGAAAGATAAAATCCTTTTTAAACTATTTAAATGTGAGTTTGGAAATAAGATTTTAATTCATGAATTTCTGTATATGTCAGGATGCATTTGTTATAAAATGATTATTATGCTAGACAGAAGCAAGACACTAGCAAGTTGATGGAAATGAATTTGAGGGCTTTAGTGATACTATCTGAATCTGGGAAGAGCAAAAATAAAAAAAAAAAATGTTGCTCTGCTTGTGATATTGGAAAAAAGAATGTATTAAGCTACACGATGAAGAAGAAGATATGCAGTTGCTAATGGCTGGTTCTACAGATGAGAGAAATGATGATTGTGCAGAGTGTTGGTGGGAAGGAACTAAGGGAAAGTTAAGCCATGAGGTCAGAAGGACCTGTGGTCATTTCTGAATCGGGGCTGTAACAACAGCCAGCAGCCATTGAGGCTCCTGTGAGACAAACAGGGGGCCTGCTGGATTGCAAGTTCCCTTTTCTGCCCCCACTGTGATGGATCAGAAGGAGTATGTTGGATCATATAGAGAATATCCAGGTACGGGTCATAGTCCTTACCATAAGTCGTAACCGTGACCAGAAAGATACACAGGTTTTACAAAACACATTGTTATTCCCTGAGGGGAAAAAAAAAAAACCCACAACATTCTTTTTGGAGAAAGCTAGTGGAGAAGATGAGGATAATAGCAAGGGAAAACCTAGAATGGTTTATGCTTTAAATAGAACTTAAGTGGGATCTGAATTCTGTTAGGGGACAGCTAGTGATTAAATAGTGTGACACAGAGCCCAACTGAGCACCCATCAGCATTCTTTGAGTGGTTATGTGAGACAACTAGCGGACTGATTTGGATCCAGAATGGAAAGAGAATGAAACTGTTTTGTGTGTTATTCATTGGATAGTTGGCCCCAATATCTGAAAGAAGTAGTTGCAGAAAGTTGACGGGTTTCAGTGTTGTTTGTTTCACAGTTGATTGAAGTAGCCTATATGGTACTTAACTGTATAGAAGTAGGAAAGGAAAAGAAACAGAAGGATAAATGAAAGAATGGTAAAGTACAGTTAAGTTTCCTGACTACATGCAAGCCACAAACCAAAGAGGAAGAGTAACTCTTACAGGAGGATCTAGGAGAATGAAGTTACTGATTTATTTTTATTTTTTTATTTTTATTTTTTTGTAGATACTGGAGCTACTTTTCTGTTATAAATTATTGTAAAGGACCTTTAGGTAAATATTCTATACCAGTAGCTGGGGTCATGGGAAGGCAAGAGGTTTTTTACACCCAATTAAATGTGAGATTAGAAATAAGATTTCATCTCATGAGGTCTTATATATGCCAGAATGCCCTTATTTTTCATGGGATGCAATTCGTTGATTAAATTGGGAATTCAGCTTCTGACAAGAACAGGATTTGGTTATGCATTCTGCAAGGTAACACCTGGCAGGCACAAGTCTGTCTATTACAGAAATCCCCGAGAGAAGAAAGCAAGAAAACACAGGTGACTGAAATTCCATCTAAAATCATGGTTGCTGTAATTCCTCCTGTTTCTTTGGCGACAGTAAAGCATGGGAGAGCCACATGTGACAAGCTAGTAAAAGCAGAATTGAAGTCAGGAGCTAAAATAGTAAGATGGAAAAAATATCCTATGAAACTGGAGGCCCATATTGGACTAGAACATGTATGGGCTATTCCAAAAATGCCAGTCTGAATGTAATAATCTAGTTCTGCCTGTTAAAGACCAAGTTCTTAAGTTTATTGATTAGTTCAAGACTTGAGAGCTGTTAATCAAATACTTAACAATGTGCATTCTGGAGTATCTAACCACTACACTTTACTGACCCATATAGCTGACTCTAATGTTTGCAGTTTTAGATTTGAAAGACCTGAAAGATATCGTCCTAGAAAATCCAGACTGGAAGCTGTTCATCGATGGAAGCAGCTTTGTAGTTAGTGCAGAACGGAAAGCTCTGGAATGCTATTATAACCTGGGAAGAAGAAACAGAATTAAGACCTTTGCCAGCCAATATGTAGGCTCAGAAAATTGAGCTAATCACTCTGACTCAAACATTAAAACTGTCAAATGAAGAGTGAGTTAACATTTGTACTGATTTGAAATATGCTTTTGGAGTAATACATATTGTGTAGTGATAAAAATATCACTACAGTATATGGAAATAAAGAGAATTACTATAATCTCGAGGAAATCCTATCAAATATAGCACAGAAATTATGAGATTACTTGACACAGTTACTTAGAAATCTAAGAGAAGCAGCAGTAATTGCAAGGCCTGCCAGACTGAACATACTGATGTTATCGAAGGGAACGGAAGAGCAGATGAAGCTGTCAAGAAAATAGAATTGTCAGTAATTGTAGGAACCATACTGGCTGAGAAGTTCTTGAACACTAAGACTCCTATTCGTATGAAAAGCAGGATCAGCTATCTCCTGGAATTAAAGAGTTAAGGAACACAAAGAAGTACTATGTGGGTGGAAGCTTTAGTTAAACAGAAAGTAGATATACAGTTATTGCTAAAAGTATGGTCCAGATGTACAGGATTTGTCTTAAAAATAATGCTAAAATTCAGAGACCCAGGAGAGGTAAAAAGGGGTTATCTACCTGGACAATATTGGCATTGAAACTGAAATTGGAAAATTTTTTCCTGAATGACCTGAGTGTAATGGATATAAATAATTATTGGTATTGGTTGACACCTTTTCATGGCAGCCTGGTATTTCTGAGCTGAACCAAGAAAGCAAGAGAAGTAGTTAGCATTTTAGTAAAGGAAATAATTAAAAGATGTGGAGTTCCAAGAGGACTCTTGTCAGAAAAGTACCTAATTTTACAGCAAAAATAACTCAAGGAATATCTAGGTTCCTGAAAATGAAAAGGGACTTCACTTTGGGGATGACTGGAACAGGCTGCCCAGAGAGGCTGTGGAGTCTTCTTCTCTGGAGATACTCAGAGCCCACTGGAACACTCTCCTATGCGACCTGCTGTAGGGAACCTGCTTTAGCAGGGGGCTGCACAGGATGATCTCCAGAGGTCCTTTTCAATCACTACAGTTCTGTGATACTCTCATTTCTTTAAACCAGGAGACCAAGTGTATTTTTGAACTTGGCAAAAAAAGCCTTCGAGAAGTGGAAAGGACAAATACTGCAGTAAAAAGGATTAACTTTTGGGTTCATTACGCCAGGACAAAAGCAGATCCAGCAGGAGGAGTGAAGAGCTGAAGTTGTTGCCTGAAGCTGAAAATGAAACAAAATACTCAGGCTGTAAGTGCAGTTCATGTACCTACCCATTTAGGATTGGAATTTACTCAGAGAATATTACTCTTGGTTTTGTACATCTGATATTACTTGTTCTGTAATCTTTTGCTTATTTGTGTTGCTCTACAGATATCTTGAAAGAAAGAAAGAAGGGAACTAGGTGGGAGCGATACTCCTCAGTTGCCATGGGATGGTAAAGAAAACCAAGGCAAGTGTATCGGAACCAGGAAACTAATGGAATCGGGATATGTTTCATAAAATAATCCAAAATGCAGTTCTGATTGCTGAGTTTGTGCTCATCTTCCAGAACACACTGAGCAGGCAGCTTCATTGTGGTACCTATCCCAGCTAATCTGTCTTGGAGATACTTATCGATTGGGAGATTTTTTACAGTCAATAAAGAAAATACATCCATTACAAAAAGAGTCCCAGGCAGGAATGATGGCCCTGTAAAATAGAATGGCCTTAAATACGTTTGCATCAAAAGGAGGGATTTTTACAGTGCCTAACACTAACTGTTGCTTGCATGTAGACCAAAGTGATTTCTACAGATTTGGAAGAAATTTTGGAAGCAGACAAAAGTATTGCATGAGGTTCAAGAAGACAATACTTTTTTTGGAGAAACAATCAAATGGCTGCCTTCCAGATTCGCAGGCACTTCCATTGACCCAGCCTCATGCATTAGTTTTACAAAAGCAAGGTCAAATATCCCACTGTTTCTGTGCTTTTCCTTGCTTTCTTTATTATGTTTTATTAAAAATGTATATTTAAAAATATTTGTTAGTTATATACATTAATTATGTATTTTCTTTGCAATTCTTTTTCACTCAATACAAGCCAAAATTTTGAACAACCATGAAGTAACCTTCATACAAGTTTTTGGATGTGTATCTTCTGATATCACAGAATGTATTTAGGTCAGGATGACCATCCTTGAAACTGCTAACATGATTAAGTAAAGGAACTCTTGATCATGATTTCACAACTAGACTTGTCTTTGAAGATAGGAGCACCTTGAGAAAAGATGCAGTTAATTGGCGTGTTCAGGTATCCTGCCCTTTCTTTAGCTGATCAGGTGTAGTCTGGAGGCTGCACTGGTGCAGCAGTTAAGTGATAAAAATATGTATAAAAAGTGTAGCTTTGTAGGAGGCTCCCTAGCACCCAAACTTGCACAGCTTTGCAGCAAATCCGTATCTTGTCTCTGCATGTGAGGTTGGCCTAAATAACACTGGGTAACAAATACGCCTTTCAGACAACATTCTTGTTAGGATTCTTGAGGAGGTTGTTTTCCTAAAATGCCTTTTGCAGGCAAATCAGAACATGGAGGGGAGGAATAAAGGACAATATACTGGTGTTTTGCTAATTGCAGTTCCTGAGTATTTTTTTTTCTCATTAATTTGTGTGTGTGAGTGAAAGCAGACTCTTCTTTAAAAGTAATCTCTTCCAAAATCTCACTTGAAAAAAGGTATTGGTAGATTTCCCCTTGTCACGGGAGAAATATTCCATGGAAAGCATAGAGCCCAACAGTCCATCAGATGTACTTAGATTCATTCTTGTCTGTACCCACACCTTTATGGTGTTTTGTTTTGTTTTAAAGCTCCAATCCTGTATACTACCTTTTTTCTTCTAATACATGAAGCTAAGTGTGCACTGGTAGCCTGGAAGGCCAACTGTGTTCTGGGCTTCATTAAAAAAGGGGTGGCCAGCAGAGAGAGGGAGGTGATTGTTCCCCTCTACTATGTGAGGCCCCATCTGCAGTACTGCATCCAGGCCTGGGGCCCCCAGCACAGGAAGGATGTGGAGCTCTTGGAGTGGATCCAGAGGAGGGCCACTGAGATGATCAGAGGGCTGGAGCACCTCTCCTATGAAGAAAGGCTGAGGGAACTGGGCTTGTTTAACTTGGAGAAGAGAAAGCTGCAGAGACCTCATTGTGGCCTTCCAGTACTTGAAGGGAGCGTAGAAGCAGGAGGAGGAACGGCTGTTGACAAGGGTGGATAGTGATAGGACAAGGGGGAATGGTCTTAAACTGAGGGGTTTAGGTTAGATAGTAAAAGGAAGATTTTGACACAGAGGATGGTGACGCACTGGAACAGGTTGCCCAAGGAGGCTGTGGATGCCCCATCCCTGGAGGCATTCAATGCCAGGTTGGACATGGCTCTGGGCAGCCTGGTCTGGTGGTTGGCAACCCTGCACATAGCAGGGGGGTTGAAACAATGATCTTTGAGGTCCTTTTCAATGCAGGCTATTCTATGATTCTGCGATTCTAATATCCTTTAAGCAAGACGTGTTTAACACAAGCCTGAGGCCAGGAATAAAATAGCAAGTGTAGCATCCCTATTTACAATAAAATGTGTTAATGGAGCACTCACAATTGTCTGAATGATTGCACTCTGAGTGTTGTGGTCAATGGCTCAGTGTCCAAATGCAGACAGATGATGAGTGGTGCTCCTTAGGGGTGGCCAGAAAGGAGAGGGAGGTGACTATTGCCTTCTGCTGTACTGTGTCCAGGTCTGGGGCCTCAGCACAAGAAAGACTGAACTGCTGGATTGGGTCCAGAGAAGTTGACAAAGATACCCAGAGGACAAGGGCACCTATCTTAATGAAGAAAGGCTGAAAGAGCTGGGCTTGAGAGACCTTACAGCAGCCTTCCAGTATTTAAAAGGGTACCCTTTTAAATACGGAGGGACTGTCAAAACAGTGCAGTGATAGGAGAATCATAGAATGGCTTGGGTAGGAAGGGACCCCAAGTATCTCCAGGTTCCAATGCCCCTGCCACAGGCAGGACCATCAACCTCCAGATCTGGTATGAGAGAAGGAGGAATGGTTTTAAACTGGAAGAGTGGAGGTTCAGTTTAAATGATAGGAGGAAATTTTTCTGAGTGGTGAAGCGCAGGAAGATTTTGCCCAGAGAACCTGTGTTGCCCCATCCCCAGAGGCACTCAGAGCCAGGTTGGATGGGGCCCTGGGCAGCCTGGTGGATGGCAGCCCTGCTCACTGCTGAGAATTGGGATTGGGTAGGCTTTAAGATTCCTCCCAACCCAAACCTTTCTGTCATTCTATGACGGTAGAGCTACTAATTGAACTACAGCAATGCTGCTTGCTGAGTACCTCTCTTGATAATAAGATGGTTACTCTGTATTTCAGCGATAACTGAGCACAGATTAATAGTTTTCATTTCTCAAGTTCTTTACAGAAACTTATAATCATTTTGCCTTTTACTAAAAAACACCAATTGCTGTCAGACAGTGTCAGTCACTGTCATGTTTTAACAACAGGAACATATACAACAGTTCAGATACTGCACCCATAAAGCGCTTCAGGAAGAAACTATTCAGGGTAACAAATTAAATTTTCAATACCAGAACATGGTCAAGATAAAATGCAACTGGATTAGTGCTCAAGGAGTGCACACTCTACTATAAAAGCAGCATAGGAAAAACAGTATTTTAACATCAGATAAAGAATACCATTATGCTCATCTCCCAGCAATATGCAAACAGGATGCAAACAATAAGATGACCTGTGTGACTTCATTAATAATTAGACTCAAAGTATTTTGTGGAGCATACTGACACCTACAGTTCATCTGTTCAAACTCTTACATGACTGATGTTCATCAGTCAGCGCACAACCCTGGGGGTTTTGAGTTCCTTGTTGTCACCCAGCACAACTTTCCAGGTGCTGAGGAGTAATTCCAGGGCTCTGCCCATGCCAGGAAGCTGAACTTGCTGGGCTGCTTCATGACTCAGTTACAATCCCATCCCAGTGGAATTCTTCAAAACTGTCATTATATCCTGTTAGTCTAACACTAATTAGGAATCACTTGCCAAGAAGCATCTTGGGATGGTTCCTGGGAACCATCATGGGAGTGTCTGTCCCATCACACAGAAAGAAATTGGATAGATAACAAGTCTTGAGTTTTACATGCTTTTCAAAGGATACTTATTTGTAAGTAAACAAAGATGTATAGTAAACAACAGGTGTGTAGGCACTTCCCATTGCATCTGAAAGGAACTCATACAAAATTTGGAAGGTGAATAAGCATGTGCAGGGACAAAATCAAATATGAAGACTTGCTGTATGCGATTGTTCTACTTAGTTGCAATGCTTTTATTGGCTCAAAACAGCAACAGAATTAGGGAGTGAAGGCCAGGGGCTCAAATAAAGCTTTAAAAACAAGGAGAATGGCAGGAGAATCTACTTCAGACTCCAACATGCAGTTGCTTCCAAGCATTTCCGAGTCTTCTCAGCTCCTTTACTTCTCATCTCTGAAAATGAAATAAGGGACTCAAAACCACCTTGATAAACCATGCAGATTAAAAATTTTTTTTTTTTTTTAAGTGGAAAAAGGATTGCTAATGTTATGGTGATAGGAAAATCTCACATGGAAATTCAGGCAGACCACCTCAAACAAAAGCAGAATTAAAAGTCCAAGTTAAAGAGAAGTTCTTACGTTTTACACAACATAGGCTCAATTATTGCATGGTCCAACTATTTCTTTGTCCTCCTCAAAAGTTCATTTTAAGAGAATTAGTTTAAACTTAAAATTGCAGCAATTCATCTAGCTTTCCTTATTCTAACACACCAGAGGCAGCTGTGTAGAAGAAAAACCTTGCTGCATCAGTGGTTACAACTTAAGAAAAATGTACACCATCAGGCACATAATGCTCTGAAGTGCATCCCTTCCTGTTTATCTACTGAAACATGGTTTTCTCCTCATATGAAGCTTTTTACTGCTGAAGAGTAAAGATAACAGCAATGCTATGAGTCATACACACTGGTAAACTGTATGGCGTAAGTAATTATTAATGTCTACGGTCAAATTATATTGTAGCTATTCAGATGGCTACAGAAGAGCTCAGCCTCCCCTTACTAGAAAGCACGTGTTTTTTAATTACAATTCAAGAAGGCTTTTTTTTTTTTCCAGAAGGGAAGAGGAGGGTGGCACAGGGAGAGATTTCTTCTTTGCCAGATGAAATAGCTGCACTCAAAGGCAGGGCTTGCAGCAGGACTCTCTGCATTTGTTGCATTATATTACCCAGGGCCTGATGCAACTCAGCTTAAGGTAAGTTTTCTTTTCTCATGCAAGTAATGCCATTCTATTACCTCAAGCTGTTCCTCTCATCTTGCTTACCTGTAAGGTTCCCACAACTTAAATGATTACTGCATAAGAAGCAGAAATCTCCGCATAACCAACAAAGGAGGGATTGTTACTGATCCATCAGGAAGCAGTTATTCCTGCTATTAAGAAAGCCTGCTCTGCACCACCTCATCTCAGTTCTTAGCAATTCTTCATATTTAAAAAAAGTATTGTATTTCTGGCATTTCTCAGCCCTGGATCTCCATTCTCCCCACACATGCTTTCCTGATGTTATTTCTGTACAAACGAACACAGAAGCTTAAATACAACTTTGGAAGTACTCTATATTAAAACTATACTGTACAGGAATATCATCTAACATGCTTCTGATATGCTAGTACAGAATGAGATTTTTCACACATTAATAGCTTATGTGGCATTCCAGTTTTCACTTCAGCAACCTAGTAACACAAGCAAGCTGCTTTCTGTTAAATGTTTTACATTACTACACTGTAGTACGGCATACAACTTCATATACAATCCAAAGGTTGGTTACAGCATTAAGTATTTAATTAAATATTTAAATAAGTTTCCTTAAAGCACTGAAAGTTAGAAATAATTACAAACCAGGGGTTTTCTTCATAATTTTTAATACTTTTCACTTTAAATACTGGTTTTAAATTTGTGATTGTAACATAGAAGAGCCAACTTTTAATTTTTGAAACTTATCATTAGGATCATAAAGCTATTATATAACAGTTACACTCTACACACTCAAGGTACTCAAAAATATGATTCATGTTCTGAGTCTGTAGATGAACAGTGGCAATTCAAATACAGCGTTATCTGTACAATGTGACAAAAATACAGGTGGACAATCTGATTAGTTTAAAGAGAATCTGCACAACTTCAGATAAGCCAGCTCAGCCCAACTAACTAAAAAGTAATTTCCCCTCAGCCCATAAAATGCACCATACTTCTCACACCTAAGTTTCTCAAAGTAAGCTGTTCAGTTTCCCAGACAGGCTAACAATGACTATTGCTCATCCTCACTCCCATGAGAAGTTCTATCAAGCTATTTCCTTAGACTGCCATATCCCCAGCCCTTCATATGGGCTCAAGTTATAGAAACATATATCTTAGAGCAACAGGCTTCTTCTGCAATTCTGCAAAGAAAATCATAGCAATATCAATTCTACAGATTCATTAACAGGATGAAAAGAACACAGAGTGCTCATATTTGTGGCAGTGTCTGGAAAAGGGGTTCAGCTCTGGAGAAATTTTATAAAACCATAACAGGAAGATCCCTTCTGGAAGAAAGGCTCTGATGGCTACTTGTACACAGAAAATCCAACAGGCCAAAAGAAAGCTGCTTTTTTTTTTTAAGAGGTCTTTTAATACCTATGTCTCAATCTTGCAACTCCTTCCACAGTTTTAAGAAGCCTCTTACAACACTGATTGGGCAGGGCTAACCGCAGTGAAGTACCAGTGCCTTTATCTAAAAGTAAAGTGTATTCTTTACAAAGAGTATCTGTAGTGTGATTTTATTTACAGAATAAATCACAAAAGTACATCACATTTAGTGCAAATGCAACTAATGATAAAAGATTTATATACTGCTTTGTAAACTTTCCATTCCTTTGTAAAATAAAGCTATCCAATTAAATTAAGAAACAGTTACTCACCTGTGTTCAACAACTATTACCAGAAATGACAAATAAGGAATTACACTCTTTTGGACATTTTTTTTTCTCTTTTGAAGTTCCCATCAGCAGCTATGGTGAATGAATCATTGTTTTGTTGATTGTAAAAAGATGAAGTACATTTGAGGTATAAGAATTATTTTTTAACATTACTATATAAAATGCTCACTGGTGATATAGTAAACATGTATAAATTTTTGTCTCGTTTGCCTTACTAGCATTACCATATAGGCACTTCTCTACGTATTCAAATTAACAGAATAGTTCTGTAATAAGGCATATTCCATGCACACTTTTAAAGAAAGGCAAATAAAAAAGGTACAGTTATGGAGCATGAAATCCGCGTGCATGTGTAATCATGTGTTATGTATGGTTTTATCTCAATAGAGAAAATGAACAGATAAAAGAACATGGTTTTTTTCTAACACTGTGAATATCCCCTTTATCATTCACCAGATCTTTATTAAGTTACTCTCTTATATTTATTTTCAGGCACCTACTATACTCTATCAAATACAGCTTTCTCCTTTCTTTTGAGAAAAATAGATATCTGATACTTTTTTTTTCTTGAGATATACAAGTCAATGAAACACCCAGCAGCCTCCGTATATTTTCCAGCTATAGGACGTGGATTAAATAACTCAAAGTGAGTACCAGTCTGTGAGAGTTGTCTCCCAATGAGCATCCCCAGAATCTAAGGCAGGCAAGTATCTGACATTTAAATTTTCACAGCAACTAAAGGGAACTTTCCAAGAAGATCAATGCATTGTCATAGTTCTGACAGTGGCAGGTATCAATGCAACTAGTTTTCTACATGAACCTCATAGCATGGCTTTATTAAGATGAGGAAAACACATGCAGGATTTGAAAGTAATGTACTCATCCTCATTCTGGATCGGGAATGTTGTCCAATATAGTCCAAATTACTTCAATAAATATTATAGTGTACCTTCTCACAGCCTCAGAAAAGCCCTCTAGATATCACGCAGGAAAGCAGACCACATATAGCACGGACAGATGACTTCTAGCTTTCAGACAGTCTCTTGCCCTTTCATATAGAATTTTTCCAGAAATTTCTGGGTCATGTTTAATAACAAAAATTCTGTAGCACATTACATAACTAAAAAATACAATAGAAATATAAAGATATCTGGAAAAAAATAAAGCTTTTCACACTCTTACTCCTTCAGAAATAAAGATCTTCATAAGAGTAAGACAATAGAAAAGGCAAAGTCATAAGGATATTGACAGCCCTCAGTTATTAACTGACATTTTATGTAACAAGATGATTCATTATAGAAACCAGCAGCAATGAACTATGATTATACAAAGCAAAACAAGACCTGCCAGTAAGTCACTAGGCTTTACTGAACTCCTCCCTTCATCCTCCCCCAAAATACCACAGATTTTTGTGCATATAAAGCACATACAGTATGCTATATGTGCATTTGTCTTTTGTGCTTTTTAGACATGCACAAAAACTATGCAATTATCTGAGGAAGGCTGACAGTGAAATTCTGCAAGTTGTTTAAAATTAAAGCAGCAACCCACGTTGGTGATTCAAAGTTGTACGTTCTTCCTCTTCTAAAGTAAGCAAATAAAAATAGAGCCATATACATGTTATCAATACATGTATTTATAATTACACACTGATTCAGCAAGAGAAGTTAGCAGGAGAGAGAGCTAGTGTTAAATATTCAACCTCACGGTGTTGCAACATTTCTTCACTTCAGTATACAAAGCCTAGAATTTGGACTGTAAGAAGACTGTAGATCCTTCGTTCCAGCATGGAGTGCTCTATGTATGGTCGCTTCTCCAACGTGGAATGCTCACCCAGTCTTGTTCTGATCACTAGAGACAAGCAAAGACAAAATACACCAATGTAGAAACACTAATAAGAAAACAAGAAATTGTTAAACTCCATAAATTATATTACTGCTATGCTCACATTTGAACTACTGATTCATGACATGTTTTTGATACATCAGGTTCACCTACACTATCACTCTAACAATGCACAATTAAATACATGAATCAGATTTTACAGAATTGCCTTTTAACAGAAGGATCAGTTGACTTGAAGTCTGACATAACAAACATAATTTAACAGCAGATGTGGCCTGTGTCATGCACAGAACTCACTTTCAGATCTTGCTCTAAACTAGAGCTCTCAAACAGTACTGTGTTGTTGGAGTTTGATGGCTTACAGTCTGCACGCTAAGGAAAATTAAGCAAAGCCTTACTTTGTACAAAGGCTTATGTCTGACAGATTATGTGATTGGGAAATAATGCATACACATATTAATACTAAATGTTGTATTGATGCTACTTATGATGAAACATTTCAGGATTGCATGCTTCTGTTTGGCCTTAAACATTTACAACAATGAATTAAGAAATTAAAAATGAGTCTGTACCTGCTAATACTAGAATAAAATAGGTTTTCCAGCTGTTTTCTCTTGCACATATGATGTAAAACGCTTCAGGAATTTGGGATATTCTCGTTTTGCCACTGCCCGTAACACGGATGCTGGTGCCCACCCTCCTGGGTTGACTAGGAGAAGATAGGAAGAAAGGAATTGAAATACACAAAATTCTCTAAAAGCTGCATATAAGAATGTAAGTTTGTATTCCTGCAACTTTTTCCAAAGAAACAACAATGAATAATCAGAACTTTTTTTAGGTCATTATAGTCTGTGCTGTAGTTGTTTCCAGCTCTAAATATTCATGTTCAATCCATGCCTATGATGACATTACTTAGAAAATAATAAAATAAGGTGTGAATCTTTAAGTACTGCCCAAATGGAAGATGATATTCTTCCAAGAAAAAATGGGAAGAATCAAATTCTTATTTCTAAGAAAACAGAAATCAATCTTAGCTTTCCAGTTACTGCTGAATTTGTCTGCAGAACTGCTACACGATCAGTGTTTTACAAATGATTTTTGAAGGACTTCAAAATGCGCTTAAATTTTGCTGAACAAGTTGTCACTTACCATACAATGAGAGTTCAGCATTTGTCATGGAAGTATACACTACAAAGAATTAGGAAACTTTTGAATAGGAAAAAAACTACCTTCCCCCAGAGGTTAGTATTATATCACATTATTTGTACAGGATTTACTACAAGCTGTGTAAGTCCTACATTGCTGAAAATTTACTGAACTCATTTTGCCGACTTTTTTAGTAAGTCATATAATAGATGGTTAAGAATAATGAGCAGGTGAGCTGCTCTTAAAGTGCTTTGCAGCTGCAGGAGATGATCTAATAGGTATGTGGTCCAGTACTGTAATACACTGCTAACTACTGGGTACAGTAACAATACAGTTTGGCTTTGATAAATTTACAGTCTACGCAAGGGATTTTATCAGTTAAAAAACAAAAAATATGTAACTCAGTTATACATCTTGCAAACATCCTCATTAAAAATGTATTTGTACCTTCTTAAATACTGAATTTTTTAGCCTAAAAAGATGAATCAGGGGGAAAAAAATGACAGCAAAACACAAATTAAAAAAATTACTGAAACTAAAAGCCAAACCATCCAATTTGGAGATACTGTCCTGCAGATGACCCCCCCCTTCAATAACTTGCTTACATCTTTTTGAACACAAAGATCACAAACACTGTCCTATGTTTAACACAAAGCTGCACTGACTTTTTTCTTGCTAGCACTTCACCAGAATTAGCATATATCTCAAATGTCACACCAAAAAAATATGGAGAAAAGATGAAGACTTACCATTAGCTACATATGTAATCTTGCATAGAATATTGTCTCTGCTTATTTCTTTGTTTCCCTCTGGTGGGCTTACTAATGTCTGACATATCATAGCAATATTTATTTTGGCACGGACACAGCGATTGTTCAGCTACCAGAGAAAATGAAGAAACATTTGTAAGCCTTCAAGTAAACTTATTTCTTCCTACTTGATTGCTAACATTTTATTTTACTATAAAGTTTAAGACAATCCAAAGTCTGTTTTTTGAAGAATGTGCATTCTAGCACTACAGTGATGTACTATGAATGCAAACAAAAGGAAAGGTACGTATTGAATAAGGAAAGTATTGAACTGAAATGCCTAAATCTCACTTTCATTTGCTTAATGGATACTAGACATAAGGTATTTCAATAATTTTAACAAATTAGTAAAAATGTATTAAACGGATGATACTTCTACAGACATCAGGAACTTTTCCCTTATAAGCAGGCAATGGCATAGACATAAGCAGAGAAAGATTCCAAAGACAACAATTACTGCAGAATGATGTACACTGGAAGTTTGATAGATCCCATATCTAAAACCACACAAGCTCATATCCACATTGCCACTCTTTAAAATGTTTTCATATATATATATATTGTTTTCATTTTTCTGCAACAGTTTGTTGAGATAAGGCAAAAAAGCTTTTGTCTTCAAACACACAGGTCAATGCATCACCTCATTTAAAAAAAACATGTATTATGCATACCTCCCTCAACTCCCAGCCTACTTTACACTTGTACTGCAATACCACACCATGTAACAGAAAAACTGTGTACAAAAATGGAATAGAAAAGTTCTTAAAGCAGAAATAGATAGCGCGAAAGCAAAACTTACAGGAGCACTGTCATGTTCCACAGAAAAATTGCACACAATCCATGTTTCGGGATCATTTTCACTGAATGCTGGTATCTTTCTAATGGCAGACAGATATAGCACATCCCTTTGAGAAGCTGGCCACACTCTCTGCAGAGAAATATCCCATCATAAGCTTTTTAAAATGTTACAAATTAAGTACTTTTTATACTTAAAAGGTCAAAACAATTAAGGCTAACAAGGTCAGACATGGTATCTAAGTAAAAAAAGGTTTAACTCAGTACTCTTTAATACCTTTATTAATGACACAGGCAGTGGGACGAACTGCACTCTCAGCAAGTTCAAAGATGATACTAACCTGGGTGGTGCAGACAGAAGGAAGGAATCCCATCCAAAGGGATCTGGCCCAAGCTTCAGAAATGGGCCCATACAAACCTCATAGGATTCAACAAGGTCAAGTGTAAGGTGCAGCACTTGAATCAGGGCAATCCCAAACATGAATACAGTCTGGGTGATGTGTGGATAGAGAGCAGCCCTGAGGAGGACGGCTTGGAAGTGATGGTGGATGAAAAGCTCAAAATAAGCTGGCAACATGCACCTGCAGTACAGAAAGCCAAATATACCCTAGGCTACATCAAAAGAGGGATGGCTAGCATAGCAAGGGAGGTGGTTGTTCCCTCTGCTCTGCCCTTGTGAAGCCCCATCTGCAATACTATGTTCAGCTTTGGAGCCCTCAGCACAAGAAAGGCATGTCCCTGCTCATGGCAGGGGGTATGGAGCTAGATTGTCTTTAAAGTCCTTTCAAACACAAATGATTCCATGCTTCTATTTTAGTAATTTTATGCAGTTTTCAAAACTAAAACAGAGAAAACATAGCTACTGTACAGATGTGTATCAGGTGCACTTCCTTAAAAAAGCATCAAGGCAACAGTTAAAGGCCTTCAAAAGGCAGGAAAACAATCTGCAATGATTTGCTTGTAAGCTATAAACAGAGCTAGTGGTTAAGTATAAATACATGCAACTGAAGTCTGAAGATGCATCTAGGCCTCCATAAACATGAAGGACTAGAGAAGAAGAAACAAACATTTTATCTAGTATTTTTAAGAGCTACTACTTCAGCAAGACTGATGTAGTAAACTGACAGTTTCCAACAGAGAATTTCACAAGAGAAGTGCCCAGTAAAAATATAAAAGAAGAAACTATGCAGAAGCTACTTTCAATAGAAGCAAAAATGTTGTTTTTACCATAACACTACAGTTCACATAACAGAAACTTGATGCCTTCTTGTGATGGCATTTTTAACGTAATACCATCACTAATAAAATTGTCTAAGTATTGTTAATCATTCAAGTATCCTCGTATACCAGTACTTGTCATCATACAAGATTTAAGTTCCATGGGTGGTTAGTGAGAGGACAAGGCGGAATGGTTTTAAACTGAGACAGAGGAGGTTTAGGTTAGATATTAGGAGGAAGTTTTTCACACAGAGGGTGGTGATGCATTGGAACAGGTTGCCCAAGGAGGGTGTGGATGCCCCATCCCTGGAGGCATTCAAGGCCAGGCTGGATGTGGCTCTGGGCAGCCTGGTCTGGTGTGTTGGCGACCCTGCACATAGCAGGGGGCTTGAAACTAGATGAGCATCGTGATTCTTTCGAACCCACCAGGCCATCCTATGATATAATTCTAATATGTACTACTAGTTACAAATTTTCTTTTTGAGTCTTTTAAGTTACAATTATTGAATTACAATTCAAAAGAAACATTTAGTGGAGTTGCGCCAAAACTGCTTGGGGAGAAAAAATCATAGTCAAGCCACAGAACCACATGTTACACCAGCAACTGTACCATGTCATAATGCAAATGCTTATGTCAAATAATTGTAGTTAACAACAGCTTGCATTACTGCAAAAAGACAAATGATGAAGTGGTATGAGTTTCTTGCTTGTAGTCAGTGTTGACTTACTGCTTCGGTCTGCATTAGATAAACACTGCCTTGTTGGAAATGATATTATAGATAATATTAAACAGACACATTCACAACCAATTACGCTATCTAGCCAAGCTCAAAAAGTTGACAAAGTTGCAGTTTCATAGAGAAACTGATCTCAGCTAGCTTGCTTTTTGAGCAAAGTTTTTGTTTGTTAAGCCACTGAAGTATTTCAAAACAAGCTGGAGTACTGTTTAGGGTGAGTATAGAAGTGAAGTGTAATTCTTACCTTGTGTGTCTGGTAAATGATGATTGCATTATCAGCTAAATTTTCCACAACATGGAAATTCTCAATTGTTGCTACAAAAATAGAAAAAAAAAAATCAGTAAAATAGCACAGATTCTAGGTCAACGTTATGAACAATATGCTTGCTGATATGCTGATTCAGACTTGCATTTGAGTCCATAGGGCCTGATGGAATTAATTCCATGGTACTGAAAGAGCTGACTGGTATCACTGTGACACTTCTCTCAAATATTTTTCAGTGGACTTAGGAATGTAGAGAGGTACAAACTGACTGGAAGCTGGCAAAAGTTGTACTGATTTAAGAAAAAAGATGAAGACTCTGGTAATTTTAGAGGCCTGTGAGTCCCACTTTAGTGGGACTGGTAAAAATTGAAAAGATTATTCTGGGAGTTGCTGAAAAACAACTTGAAAATGCTTGAAAGACTACAGTTACGAGTGATACCTAAGAAGGGTTCACGAGGGGAAAATCCTTTTAAATAAAATTAATCTCCTTTTATGTTGAGGTTACCCATCTAGCTGACAACGAGAAGCCAAAAGATGTGGTCTTTTGGATTTCAGCAAAAGCTTTTGGTACTTTTCTCACAGGACCCTTCTGAATAACTGTCCAGCATATGGCTAGACAAGTACATAAAAACACTGGGTGAGCAACTGGCTGATGGGTCAGACTCAAAGGGATATAGTAAATACATTACATCAGGCTGGTGGTACAGCACTAGTGGGAGCCACTTTAGGGCCACTTTTCTTTAATTCTTTTATAAAAAACTGAACACAGGACTTAAATGCATACTAAGTAAGCTTGCACATGATATTAAATAAGGAGGAGCTGTCACCTTCCTTGAGTACAGAAAGGCAGAAAATATCAACAAATTGAAGGGCTGGGTAATCACCAACCTCATAAAATTTGTTAAGAGCAAGTACCAGATTCTGCATTTGGGATGGGGCAACCTTGGCTATACATACAGACTGGGGGAGAAGAGGCAGGAGAGTAGTCAGTGCTGGAGAACTGGAACAGGCTCCCCAGGGCACTGGTCACAACACCAAGCCAGCTAGAGCTCAAGGACAACACTCGCAGACATAGGGTTGAATTTTGAGTTGTTCTGTGTGGAGCCAGGAGCTGGACTCTGATCCCTGTGGGTTCCTTCCAAACTGGGAAATTCTGTGATCACTAATAACCAAGTAAGATATAAGAACAGATTCCTTACTTTCCCAGTCGTTACGAACGTCAACATTCCAGAAGTAGTGGCAAACTTCATGTCCTGTTACCCCTTTAACAGCATGCGTTGCCTTCAAAGGATCCAAAACTATGCCATTTTCTTCCACCTCTCTTCTGTATACCTATGATCAAATACAAAGAATGAGATGTAGGACAGAAATTGTCAAAATTGAAATATGAAACAATTTACACATGAGCATCAGCTTTTAAAAAGCTGCAATACTAATGCATGAACAATTGCTAAGACAGTTTTCTCTGGTCACTTCTAATGCAGATATTCTTAAATGACACTTCACTTTACAGTAACATTATTTTAAGAACCTCTACTATAAAAAGAACTAAATTACATTATCACTACGTATAAGGATTCACACAAGCACAGTAAAGTAGCTGACAGCAGCTTGCTACCATATAACATCCTCATATTTTGAATTTATGCCATTTCAACACCAAGTTTTTAGCAAGAGAGAAGGAAGGAATCCATGTTATCCCAGGTGTTACACAGGATGTTGCAGCTCTAGTGAACTCTAGTTCTAGCTTGAACAATACTATTCTCAGAAGTTCTAACAGTATAACTTACTGAGTGATAGTATTCAAAGAGAATAAGGATCTGTCTGACATCAGTTAAGCATAAACCAGATGTTTACCTTCATTTCTCCTTCTTCAACCACTAGCTGCCAATTGGCATCTCCTCCTACATCTTGTAAGGAATAAGTCATATGGTTTTGTACCATCTCTTCCACCTTTAAAGCAGAAAAAAATACACATTTTAAATTTTTTTCATCCTCTTGGACAGGCAATTGTACAATACTGGAAGCCACATATCAATACATCAATCCTGTGCGGTTCTGAACTGGGACAACAGAGTTCTCCATCCAAGCTTAAGATACTGTACTTAAGATACAGATACTTCCAGGCTTCAAAAACAAAAGCCAAAACAATGATTCAAAGTATAACTTAATTCTTTGTGAGTACTTCCCATTCTTCCATTGTATGCCTGAAATGTCAAAACTCCCTACTTCTACCTGAAAACCTTTTCAGTTCAGCAAAATTACTTCAGGTATCTCTAAGCAGAATTACATTGCCTAGTGACTCTTGTACGACAACAGCCAATAAGGAATGCTTAAAAAGCTGAACAAAGGAGTAGGAGTGGGGACGATGAGAGCAGGACAGAAGTGTTGTGGTTTGACACCAGCAAACCCAATACAGGAACACAGATCAACTGTGATTCTCAGTTATCAGCAAAACATGCCTGCTCTGCTCCACCGGAACCTCTGCGCAATTACAAATTAGGAAAAAGACAGAACTGCTTACATTCAAAAAAATTAGATGATGTAGAGACTCATCTATTAAAAAACATTCATTTAAAACTAGACAGTTGTGTGCTTTCCTGAAAGTTCAGATATTTGATTCATTTTAATCCAGCTATGGAAATACCTCATTTGTTAAAAATTCTGCTTAATGCATATGATAGTGGGCAACTTAACAGGAAATGCCTTTTTATTTGCATTATTATTTTCAGTTTGCAGTTTCATTCTACAATGCTTTTTCTGTCCCTGTCCTATTACAAAATTATACCCTCCCAAATAAAAATAGAAGCAAAAATACAATATACACTGCTGAGTAATGTTTACAAATATTGTAAACAATCTACTAAGCTTCACCTAAACAGGATGTGACTACTAAAATCTGTCATAGCAAGCAATACCACCTGACACTGTTAACGTGAATTACTATGTTTTCTTTTTTTAAACAGAAAAGCACTACACCTAACCATTACTTAACTGACCAACAGAGTAGTTTAAGAATAAAACTGAAGCATCAGCAGTAGTTTCTGCACTGCTTACAAGACTATTTTATAAGCACACCAGGCTTCATAACATATGAAACAATTGCAGTAATTAGTGAAAAAGTAGAAAAGCAAAATGAAAGAATACTTCATCTTTTCCTTATGTGTTCAGAACACATGTGAACAGAAATATGATATTTATTTCTAATTTAAAGCAGTAATTTTATTTGTACAGTGCACTTCTTAGAAAATGTGCTTAAGACCAGAGAAACAGGTCTGTCCAAAAACCAAGTCTCCAGAGAGGGAACGGAGGCCAATTTTATGTCAATAAAGCCCAGGGCAGGTTGTCAGGAGAAGATGGCATGCTGCTTTTCTCTTCATTGTCTTTCACCTGTTTGCTCGCTAGCAGTGAAACTCCAGAGAAGATGGACTGATTTGTTAGTCTGGTAGAAATTTGTACCAGGGAAAAGATACTGAGGTAATTAATGGGGGGGAAGATTTTTGTAAACTAGTAAGATCACCCTTTCTGCAGTGAGCTAGTTAACTTAATGCCACATCCTAAAATACTGGATGATAACTTCTGCTTAGTAAAATCCATGCAGCAGCCACAAATGCAAATCCATCTAGCTATCCTTTTTAATTTGTGTTATTTTGAACAGACCTGGTCAGCCTCAGATTTGTTTTTAAATGATTTATTTTTCCACCATATTAGATCTCTGCTACAGAGGTTTACCGTATGGATGCACAACTGTTATTGCTGGTATAAAAGATAAAAATGTCCTATTAAACTGTCTTTCTTTCAACTGAAAAGTTCTACCTTTTTTCCAAGTCTCTCTCCCTACCCACCTGTGGGGAATGAATGAATAGCTGTGTGGCACTGAACTGCCTGATGGGTTAAACAACCACCACCATTATTTTTGGCACCCAACGTGGGTGGCCTCAAGGGCTGAAATAACAGATTTGGCCAGAGTATCTCAAAAGCAAATTTATTATAAGCACTGTTGTGCATGTTCTCAGAGTTCTGTTGCGTAGAGCCTTACTTGCTGTTTACGCTCCCTCTTTTGCCATTGATCACACCTGGGTCTGGGTTAATGTTATCAATATTATTTTGTTATACTGTGTCAGACTGGCTTATGACATAATAAAATTAGTGCTTGCAAAGCTTGCAGTACTTTCTGCAGGTGGCATGATTCTGGGCTTTGTTAATCAAAAGAAAATCCATTCCTTCTGTTCTGAAAAAACCAGCTTGTTTGCAATATTAAACAAAGATTAAAAAAAGATAAAGTAACATATCCTAGAAAGAATTCCTGCTCTAGTTTACAGTAAGATAAAGGCTCACAGTAGAAGAAAACAGCAGCATGAATGTCATATTTGAACATCATTTCTTTGATATTAGAGAGCAAAACATGACATCACTTAGTTAACCCAACTTTAAACTATGTACTTCAGGTCCTTCAGAGCAAGCACCTGAAGTAATTCTGTACATTACTAGTGTATATCACTTTACATTTACATATTCAGGAAATCAGAGTTACTTTCTGAAGAATCAGTGAATATATTGAAAGCTTTCATTAAAAAATTATTCATATCCACAACCTTACTAATAGCATATTTTATAACATTTCAGTTATAAATCTAGTTGTAGAGGTCAAAAACAGTGAATATTAAAGATCAGTACTACCATCTTAATGTCACTACAAGTGACAAGTGTTAAAAAAAATTACATCTTTATTTTAAAAAGAAGAAAATTAATTTGAAGCAAAGACCATCTCCATCCCACACAAAACAGGTGTTATTCTAATGTCACAAAAATCAGAAATGCAGAAAGTTCAAGTTCTATGCATTTTTATTAAAGCTACCGAAATCAATCCAACAGTTTCACAAGGGTTGGGCCTCTGCAGGAGTGATATGCATGCAAGCAGAATGTAAAAAGACAACCATTTAGTCTACTAATAGAGAACTCCTTTGTTTGTCTCAATGTACTAATTTAAAGCAAGCAGTGATTCATGTAACAAAAATGCAGGTTCTAGAGAAGAAGATGAAATATAGCAAAGATATGTAACCCCAACTCTACACATAAATACAGTACCTGGGCGCTGAATCTGTGAACATCATCAGAGGCACTGACTAGATCAATGGAAGACATGGAGGAAGAGCGACTATAGGGCTACCAGAGACAGACAAAGAAAAAACCAAGTAATCAGAACAAAGGCACAACAGAGCATTCAGTACCAACTTGCAAGCACAAGATAATGAAGAAAAGGAAAAACAAAAGCACCATAAGCAGCAAGCACAGCAGCAAATGCTGATTTCATGCACCTATTATGTATTATGCTCCCAGTGTAGCCGTGAGAGGAGCACAGTGTTTCCAGTAACATTAAAATGAAAGACCACTGATCCTGATCCAAGTGACTTTTACAAAATTTTAACTAATTCAATCAATTCTGGTGAAGAAATCTTAAAAACTGAGGTTGATAGTTCGTCTGTCTCCTTTACTATCACTTATAATCTTGAAAGAAGTCAAGAATATTCTAAACAAACACTCACAACAGTGTTTTTTGAGCCAAGAGAAAATAGTCTTCCTCCAATTCCAACTACTTTAACTGAATATGAATAAACCATGAAAAGTTACTAGAAACACTTATAAACAGAAAATCAATCTTGCCTACCCATACCAATTGTATAGAAACATCATATATCACCCAATATTCTGCAGAAATTGTGGGAAATATTTTACCTTTTGGACAAATCGATGACTCCCCACAGCAGAATATGCATCTCCAGAAGGTAAGGACGTTGGCCAGTGCAATCTGACTTTTTCACTTTGAGACTGAAACAAAATAGGCTTAATTATTGGTAGTTAGTTGCTACTAAGTGTACTATTAAAGAGAGTGAGTCATCCTCAGTCTATGTAATGGCTACTGCATTAAAACAAGAACTAATGCCACCACTGACAGGCCTTAAGTTGGCATCCTGATGGTCTATTAGGTGAATGAAATATTCATTAACTTCATCTATACTTCCAGGCGTGTTTCTAGATTAAGGAAAATTAATTGGTACCACTAAGGCTGCTGCATCAATTTAGCAGTAATAATCACTCAAAATTTTTAGTATCCACTAAGAGACTCCAGCACATGTAGACTATGCTGGGTACTGCACATCTACCAGGAAGTCTTACAGTTCCTAACCAAGTCAATATGAAGCTTAATAATTCTAAGACAAAGGATACTCCACGTGGTTATTCCCTCTCATTTTATACACCACTTTATGTTCTTATATTCTGTACACAAAGGCTGCTAAAAAGTAATGCTTCTGTTTTATGATGTTGGCCCACGATGTGAGAGGCGGGTGTTGATGGTATGGCAGCAAAAGTTGATCCCTCCTGCCAATATTCTGTTACAATTCTGTTGCTTTTCCACAGATGGCAGCAGAGGGGCAGACTGACAAGCAAAGATGTGTCACTGAATTCCTCTATGAGGAAAAAACTGCACCCACTGACACATTCATTGATGCTTGCTGAATGTCTATGGAGACCAAACAGTGGATGTGAGCACAGCGAGGTGGTGGGTGGTGCAGTGGCAACAGTGACACTGACATTTAAGACAAGCTATGCTCTAGACTGCCATGCACAGCTGTCACATCACAAAATGAAGATCAGCTTGATCAGTTCATCTGTGCATTGGCAGATTATGATCAAGAAACTTTGCCTGGAGCTGAGTATCACCTTCATTGTGTTGGTAATACCTGGTGGCAATGTTGGAACATTGCAAAGTTTGTACCAGATGGGTCCCAATGCTCACACAAGAACAGAACACTGTATTCAAGTTTGTCAGGACCTACTGAAACAATATGAGGCTGAAAGTGGCAGTTTCCTGGATTGCATCACTACTTGTGACAAGATACAGTGTCCCTACCAGACTGAGTAAAACAGCAGTTTGGACAGTGGCAACACCTGAATTTCCCATGGGGAAAAAAGAGTTCAAGATGCAGCCTTATGGGTAAAGTGAGATGCACTGTCTTTTGGGATAGAAAAGGAGTGACTCTTCTTTATTTCCTATTCAGACAAACCATCAACTCTGACTGCTACACTGCAACACTTACTAACCTGAAGGTTCAAACTTCCCAAGTAAGGACAGAGGAAAAAAACACCTTTCTCTTGTAACACAGAAACACCAGGCCCCATATACCAGTCTGGGGACCATGGAGCACACTGCCCATCTTGGCTAGACTGTCCTACAACTGTAGTCTGGCTTTATGCTTTTTTGCTTCCATTTGTTTGGGCTGCTGAAAGACAGTCTGCACAGGCAACATTTTCCTGGCATGATACCACTATAGCAGTTGTGAAACAGCAGGTCATCTCCATTGGCACAGATTTTTTTTTTTTTTTTCTTTTTACCAGAGCAGCATGCAGGCTGTTGTTCATCACTGGCAAAAATACATAGCTAATGGTGGTGACCATGCTGAAAAATAATGTTTTGTAGCTGAGAATTTGCTCTACCAAATAGTGTTATTGTGCTCTTTGTATTTGTTATAGTTTCCATGGAAATAAATAGGAGGCATTACTTTCAAAGCAACCCTTACACTTAATGCATGTTATCCCTATTTCATCTTTGCCCCTGTTATTAGCAAAATAAACTTCAGGGCAGTAATGACATTTTGACAAATACCTGCAGTGTTTGGTATTCCTATTTACACATGTACCTGTTACAAATAAGTTTTATACAGAATTCTAAGATATGTAAGAATCAGAAACAAGAGATTCAATTAGGTTAACATTTGCACTGTAATCCACATAAACTGTGAAATCAGCTTCTCGAAATTAGTGTTAAACAACAGTAATTAACTTTACAAATACCAAGAACTGAATTCTACTTTTAATTGCCAGGAGATGCACCCAAGGAATGAGCATAGGTCATCGAAGCTTCCCATGAAGCGCCCATCATTAACACATTTTTCAAGCATCAATACCTGTTCCTCCATTTTATCCTGTCTATCGAGAGCAGCTTCAACAGCATCAAAGAATTCTTCTTCATTAATCAGACTATTAGGGCCCTCCTAGAGTATAAGAAACAAGAACTAGTTTAAAACTTCGGAGACATGAGAGCTCCACGTAAATTTAATTTTAGATGTATCTGTATGTATTATGTATGTAACTGACAGAATGAAATTCTTCCATATCATAAAATATTCCATATTTTTACCAATATTCTTAGACTACAATTCATCTGAAAACATTACCTGTTAAAGAGAGTTACTGCCTCTAACTGTAACATAGGAGGTAGTTATGTAAACAAGGCAAAAAAAAACAGGAAACTGAGGAATTGTCAACATACTTTGACATCAGATTTAAGCTTTAATTAACATACATTTCCTCTTTAAAAATGCTTACAAAGTGTCAGAAAAGTAAACATATTAACATAATTGCACAATTAGACTACTTCTGAGTATTCCACTGCTCCAGATAAAAATCTAAGACAAAAAATAGTGGGGATCATTTACTTGAGAATTCTTGGAAAGAATAACTTAACATAAAGAAGCAGGTAGAACTGAGTACTGAAAACTCAAGTTTAAGTCTTAAAATGGTAATTTAAGGAAACTAGGCTTACTGGTTGTTATTGTACTGTAAAATAAACAAATCTACCAAATCTCAAAAAACTAGAATGGATACCTGAGAGAAGCAGCAGTGTTCAAATGTCTATTAAGTATCCCATATTGTTACTATTTCTCAAGTTTTGATTTTTAAGCAAAAAACAAGCATTTGATTAACGCTTGTGAAGTCAGGTTCTTAAAAAAATCACACAACCTGCACTGTAGGTGCATTAGCTTGTATTATTTTTCAGAAGGTGGTGTAGACACTTGTAGAATTTGAGTAAATACCTGAAGAGGAAGCTTCTGAAACATACAATTTAACAGCTAAAGCAGAATCTTAAATCACTGCATTTATGATCACATTTGAAGTAACAGAGACAAGTTAAAATTGATTTTAGTTGAACTTCAGATTCTAGGACTGCCTCTGCCTTTAGGGTTTCCGTATTGTATTACATACCTATACAGCTGAACCATTAGAAAGGAAAAAAACTATTCCACGTAAGCAGTATCAAATGTATTAAAAAAAATCAAAATTCATCAGAAATATCAGTAAATGAATTACTCTAGACACAAGAAGGACAAGATGAAGATTGAATTTCATTTAAAAAAAATAAGGATAGAAATTTGTCATCCAGTTTTCAAGTTGGAAAAACTGAGGTGGCATGAATACTCTTGCACAAGCCAATTAGATTGATTTACACATACAATCATTTAATAAATAAGCTTTCAAACTCCTGGCTTTTAAAAAAATGTAAAGCAGCAGAAATGTACCTCATAGTCTGGCCCTCCAAAGTGGGACTTTTTCTTCAGTTCTGTTACAGCATTTTTATATGCTTCTTCTGTTCTTCTCCTTTTTTCCACCTCCTGCAAAATGACATGATCTTTTGATGCTCAAGGAATGAAACAGCTGATAGCAATACATGTGCCAATAAATAGAATGATCAGTATAGCTTAACTTTTCTTCTCTTTTTTTTTTTCCCCAAGATTTCCAGAGCCATCAATTTTCTCATTTTATTTGCAGGCGCATGCAGAGTGCATTCATATATACTCAAACAAAACTTGGGAAGTTAACTACCTCGAGGAGCCCCTTCCCACAGAATCATAGAATTGCTCAGGTTGGAAAAGACCTTGAATTCAGATCATCAAGTCCAACAACAAAGAAGAGTATGAGCAAAAGAATGTGTGTAGCAAAGAAAGCGTGAGCAAGTAAAGCTGAATAGGAAGGGTGATTTAGTGACCAGGGACACAAACAAGACTGATGCATTTCTTTTTTTCTTTTTTTTTTTTTTTGAATAAGTCATGCGAGAAATTACTAGATCAGCAACCAAAAATCAAAATCTAGTTTAAACATAACTATAAATGGTTCACTGAGGGTCAGACCTGCTAAGTGACTATTTGAACTGCTCAACGCCATTGCTCGGGCAGTGATGACAAAGGATGAAGGGTAAAACTGGTAAAATGCTAACTCGTTGAATATAGTGAGATACTAATGAGTCACTGCATGTAAGCTTCTATCTGTAGTTAGTTGGCATAGGATTCAAGTGAGTCATTTCATGAATTCCAAGCAGAGAATAACAACTCACCATCATTCTCTCGTAACAGGCGTATGACTCTATTAAAGCCACTAATTATATCTACATTACATATTTTGAATAAAGATGTAGTGATGCTGGAATCAGATTAAGCCTAGCATTTCCTCTGCAAATTTTCTCCTTTAAAGTATAAGAGAAAGTAGGCTGAACTTCATTATCTCACAATATTTACTTCCGTCTCAGAAGACATTCATCTGATGGTAATGCAATGCTTTTAAATCAGATCCATAGCTGTAGAAGACACTTCTACAAACTATGTTGAGCCATAAAGCAATGTAGTGAAAAGGCAATATGTGTATCTATGTGTAGATAAAGACATTTCTGTTACAGAGGATGCAGGGGACCCTCTATGGGAGGAAGTCAGGGCTCATGTCAGACACTACCAAGTCCAGACAGCTCCAAAACAAGACTCACTGCAGGATGCAGTTAAGCCCACTAGCCATAAGTGACACTTTTGAAAAAAAAACCAAACAAAAAACAAAACCAAACAAAACCACAAAAAAACCCACAAAACAACAACAACAAACAAAAACCCACTGGGAGAGAGGAGGAGGGAACAAAAAGTAAGAAACAGCAGAGGGAATGTCAAGGCTAGAGGAGGAGGTGGTGCTTGATGGCAGAACACATATCCATACTGTAGCCCATAGAGGACCCCCACACACTGGAGCAGACAGATTTTAGCTTAAGAAACTGTGGCCTACGGAAAGCCCACACTGGTGCAGATCATTCCTGACAGGAACAGTGGCCCATGAATGACTCTACTTTAGACCATATTTCCCATTATTCCCACACTACTCAGGGTCAACAAGCTTACTAAAGCATCTTAAATCTTAAAATCTTAAATCTTAAAATCTCCAAGCAAGTTTTGAGAAGCCTTTCCTATTTAATTTCTGGAAAATCAAGTTCAAACAAGATCATGATCCCTTTTCTAATGTATTTACTCATGATACGTGAGGTAATCTGCATATGGCATACCAGTAACATGAGAACTAATGGGAAATTCAGTTTTGTTAACCATTTGCAGCTAAAAAAGTGTTTTAAAATTAGTCTCATGACTAATAACTGATCTAAACTATCCTCTATATTAACATATTATTCCATATTAAAATACACAAAACTTTGGACAAGAGAAATTCATTTCACCCATGCTCTAAGAAAATTCTGATGAAGTCTGTCTGCTCAGTCAAGAGAAAAAAGCTCTTGTCAGGGGACCACTAAGGAAATACCAAGAAAACAGATCCAGACTCTGGTACAAGGATGAAAAAAAGAGAGTAGATACTGAAATATTTCTGATTGGATATAGACAAATACTTTCACTACAGCATTGTAAATTCCTCTGTAATGACAGGTGTATAGAGCAGAAAGTTGAGCAGTCTCACAGAATCACAGAATCCGTAGGGGTTGGAAGGGACCTCCAGAGATCATTGAGTCCAACCCCCCTTCCAAAGCAGGCTCCCTACACCAGGTCGCACAGGTAGGCGTCCAGGAGAGTCTTGAATATCTCCAGAGAAGGAGACTCCACAACCTCCCTGGGCAGCCTGTTCCAGTGCTCCGTTACCCTCACCGTAAAGAAGTTCTTGCGCACATTGGTGCGGAACTTCCTGTGCTCCAGCTTCTGGCCATTTCCCCTTGTCCTGTCTCCGCACACTGCTGAAAAGAGTCTGGCCTCGCCACTTTGCCCCCCACACCTTAGATATTTATAGACCTGGATCAGGTCCCCTCTCAGTCTTCTTTTCTCAAGGCTGAACAGACCCAGTTCACTTAGCCTTTCTTCATAGGGGAGATGCTCCAGGCCCTTCACCATCTTTGTGGCTCTCCGCTGGACTCTTTCCAAGAGATCCCTGTCTTTTTTGTACTGGGGAGCCCAGAACTGGACACAGTACTTCAGATGAGGCCTTACCAGGGCAGAGTAGAAGGGGAGGATCACCTCCCTCGACCTGCTGGCCACGCTCTTTTTAATGCACCCCAGAATGCCATTGGCCTTTTTGGCCACAAGGGCACACTGCTGGCTCATGGCCAACCTGTCTTCCACCAGGACACCTAGGTCCCTCTCTGCAGAGCTCCTCTCCAGCAGGTCATCCCCCAACCTGTACTGGTGCATGCAATTATTCCTCCCTAGGTGCAAGACTTTACACTTGCTTTTGTTAAACCTCATCTGGTTTCTTACTGCCCAGCTCTCCAGCCTGTCCAGGTCTTGTTGAATGGCAGCACAGCCATCGGGTGTGTCAGCCAATCCTCCCAACTTCGTATCATCAGCAAACTTGCTGAGGGTGGCCACTATCCCCTCATCAAGGTCACTGATGAAGATGTTGAACAAGACCGGACCCAAGACTCCATCCTTGAAGACTTGAAACCAGATGTAATAAAGCCCTGACCACCCCAGTCTAATTTCAAACTCTCCTTGTTTTGAGCAGGAGATTGGACTAGAGATCTACCAAGGTCTCTTCCAATCTGAGTTATTCTGTGGTCCCACTAATGAATTTCAAGTCTTGAATCTGCTACAATTCCACCAACTACTTAGATGAATCACTACCAAATTAAGTATTGTCTGAAGTATCAAAACAGCAGGATAAGCCCAGACCTTTGACATGCAGACAAAGAACAGGTGCGACTAAAATGCAGATATATTTTATCAGAATGCCTTTATTATTTGAATAATGTACCACTAAAATATATAAAGTAAGATTTGATGTAATATATGCCATATGTAAACATGCTAATTTAAAAAACAAGAAACAACAATGGCACAGAACACCAGGCAATAATGGCAGGCTGGCAAGACTGTAGAAGACAAAGCCTGAAATACATCCCAGACACGCTTCCAACACATCTCATCTGAAGAAGAGATTGTGCATTTTGATTTGCTATAGTGGTTGCACAGAATTAGTGTGAACTATTATTGTCATCAGAAAAACAGATAACACCACTAAAAAAATTAATCAACTAGTTTAAGTCATGTTTTCTACTCATCTCTTAAAAGTGAAATAAATGATGATCCCTTTAAAGAGTTAAACCCTTAAAGAATAGGTTGTTCTCAGTACTGTTACCATTTTACAATTAAGCATTTTGGATTTGCACATCATTCTGGATACAGCATGGATATTCAGGTTTCCTTTAGAAGGCTGCAAGCAATAATGTATTATATTAATGCTGTCAGGTCTTCTTCGGATTTTAAAGAATAATATAGGAATCCTAGTTGAACAAGGGTTGCAAAAAGGAAGTCTATGATGAATGCTACTATATCAGCAACAGTCAAGATGAGGCTTTAACATTTTGTAGGACTAAAAAATAATGAAAACACCTAAAATTATTAAGTGCTGTAAATAAAAATACAAATAATGTCTGGACTAAGAAGGTTAAAAACAGTTGTTGAAATTTCAAGCTGAGTAAGCTTCTTTTTTTTTGTAAAACAAAGTGAAAGGAAAACAACCTTACCTTATCTAGCCTTTTTTGCCAGCTTTCTTCACGTTTTACCATGAGTTCAATGCAGTGAGATAGCGTAGCAAGGATTCCAGCAGTAGTTGCCTTGAATGTTATAGCTTCTCCTTTAAAGTCTATGCCATTAATTCCTTTGGGTGTCACGTGTGGAAATACTGAAAACAAACATAAACCATTTACTGACAGCTGCGTTTAATCCAAGTGAGCATCTTAAAAGCATGGTTTATATTACAATTGTCTCAATATACTGCCTAGAAAGTTGATTTCGAAACACAAATCAAAATGTGCTAATTATTTGCAGCTATCCACAGGATAAGAAAAGAGATTCAGAAGGAAGAATGCATCCCTTCAGCTTCATCTTGCTATATTCTATTTCCAGTCAGCTTGTAATGCTGTATTACTCTGTGCTCTGCATATCATGTAGGTGGAGGGAGTGGTAATACTTCATAACAATAGCAGTTTGAGAGCTTGAAGTGAGGCCTAAAACAGAGATACCTCAACATACCTAATTCAGTACTAAGAAAGGAAAAATTAAAAAATGCAATCAAAGCCAAAATGTCATGTGCAAAGTTGCTCTAAGCTGGCAATTATAGATTTTAAATCCACAGAGTAAAAACGTATGATATATATAAAAGTAACAAATATGTGGAATTATCCAAGTATTGTGGGTTTTGCAATTCAACAACTACTTCATGCTGTCAACCAAGCCATCTGTTGCTAAGGCTATTTAAATCACTTAAAATGCGTGACAAAAAAGTACCTATTATATGTCACACTTACATATAGGTTGACAGAATAACAAATTGAACACCACACATTAATGCCATAAAGTGTTAGCAAGCAGAAGTAAACCCCTGTTGAAGACTGAGCTCAGCAAGCTCAAGTACCTCCTGCTATGCCATGGTTAAAGCTAGTGACTTGTCACCCAGCTGGATAACACATTTTTAATTTTTCCTTGGTTTGTCAGCATGCCACAGTTATGGTTTAAAAAGCTGAAATAAATATTTATGTTAAGTTTATCCAATAACTGCCTGCATGGGCAAAGCAAAACTTTCAAGAAGCTCTGTTCTTACAGGGAAGAGAAATGCAATTGCTGTCCTCTGATGGTAGAATAACTTGGGGAACAGAAAGCAAACATCACATGGTCTCAAGCAGTGGTGTAAGCCTCCAGACGCTTTATATGCTCTTCTTTCACAAGCAATCAAACTATTTTTTATTTCAAATACATGATTACAAACCATACAGTTCTTCAAATTCCCCAATAAGCATACATGATATGGTAAAACACAGCTTATTTTTTTATTCCACATTAATGAGGAATACTCCCTAACAGATGAAGATGATAGGGGGCTGGAAAAAAAAATTATGTTTCAGAAATAATAACGAGCAAACGAGATCTCCCTCCCCCTAACAGCTGCAGAGGGAACACGGAGGAGGCTGAGACTGAAAGTGGTATAAGCTGGCAAAGAGGCAACGCAGTGGATTCACTGCGAATAATGAAAATTAAACAACAGCTTCACATAAAAACTGCATTTTTCTTTAAGAACTGTAATACCACTAATTTGTTCTGCTTGTGTACAGCATGTTCACCTGTAGGCTTACCAGCAGAGCTGTGCTGCTTTATAGGCCTGCTTTTTCCTTCAGTACATATTACTGCTAAACATAATACTGCTGAAGAAACATCCACCAGCTGCAACGTAGAAAATTCATTTCACAAATCTCTGCTGCAGTTTGTTAGGGTAATGCAGCAACAGACTCATTTCTTGAAAAAAGTCAGCTTTCATTGAATCTCAGCTATAACTCATTAATACTTTGATATGGTTTTGGATACAACGTATTTTTAAGTCATTCATTGACTAGTCTCAAAGCAGCAGTGACATGCAAGCTGCCTGAAATTTCATGCAAAGTCAGCCATTTCACCCACTGTACAAAACACGGGACAAAAATGAGCCTGCAAATGCTTATTTCTTCGAGGAGAGGATCTGCAAAAAATGCTGCAAAGCTTATTTCTTTGAGGAGATGATCACTCAAGAGATTCTTTACTGTGTATGGGGATACTCCTCAGGAGACATTTTTCTTCCCAAAACATGTCTGAAGATGACCACAAGCCCCAGCTCAGAAACAGTTAAGCTTCAGAATATTAACAATATTTGTCAGATTTTCTATCTGGAGAAGCAGAACATCTTTCTGATTTCTTCTCTACACTTCTTTTCTACATACAGGATCTAGTGTTTCAAGCTGAAATCTTCCATCGGGACATCTACAGTTTCAAGTTCAAGGATAATAGTAGAAGTGTTCTTATTGGAACTGCTCTTCTAGCTTTCTTATCAAGCTGTAGTCAACTGAAAAAAGCTCTGCAATGAAATTTTGCCTACTTTAAATTCAACTTCAACATTTTAGTCAAGTGATTCCTTTCTTTATAATTTTTTTTTTTTTAATACCATGCTCTTTAGCTGTTCTGCACCTCTACTCTATCAGGATGAATTTTTACATTTTGTTCCTAAGATATGGTTTTCAACCCTTCCCCAGAAGTCTAAAACATAACCTGTTATGGTGAAATCCATTTTCCAGTGAAATGGAAGATTTTTAGAAGGCAGTAAGTACAAAAACAAAGTTACTTTTTCTCTTCCATTTTATGCCACTTCTGCAACTTATACCACTATACTAATTCTACATGAAAAAGAAATGGGTCAGAGTATTACCCACGTAAGTGATACCTATTGTTGATCTTTTGTGGATGACAGTAGGATTAATAGGATTAATTTTCCTCTAAGAATAACCTCATTATTTCAGCAATGCAGGTGAATATTCTTCTTGCATTTGAAGAACAAAAATTCACCACAAGTCCCACTGTATTTTATACAGGCTATTTCCTTCATCTATGTAGTTCTATCTTCTGTCTTTAAAGAAGATCCCACAGTAGGTTTTACCCACTCTTATTTAAATTAAGCCCAAATTCACTCATTTTCCCAAGCAGATAGATAGGAACACTTCTCAATCAAGACTCTCACATTCCTGGACTACAAGATTCCAACTGGTAAACCACATCAGTCAGGCACTCCCTTGGTGCCTCGAAACAAATGACCATTGTTTCAGTTACCAGATTTTCCAACTGGAAAATGATCAATTTGAATACCTTCATCGCGCTCTAACTCTTCATTAAAGGTTCTTAGGAAACACAAAAAAAAACTTCCCTGTCCAAACATGGTATCTTCATTAGCAGTATACAAATCTCTACAGTCATGCTAACTTTCTCCTCCCTACTCAGGAAAGGTGCAGAATGGAAATTTCAAAAGACAGTGAGAACACAGTTCCTTAAACAAATTATAAATCTAATGGTTTGAGCACAAGATACTAGGATCCTGTGTGAAGACAGAAGTTGAACTTGATCCCTGTGGGTCCCTTTCAACCCAGGATATTCTAAAACGGCATGGAATTTTTTATGCATTTACTCCTTATAAAACAAACAGGTATTGAAAAAAATAGAATAAAAATCAGTTGTTAACAGAATTGATGGAAAGTAAATGTAACAGAAGCAGGAATCAAAAATTGTAACTAGAAGTTCTGCAAAAAGCAAAAGGTTGCAGAAATAGTGACCTATAGTAAATGAGTTTATATATAAAAGTATCCATCCAGGATACTCAACAATTCCTTAGCTGAGAAATTCCTGAATACTTGATAAAGATTTTTTTTTCCAAGATGAATATAGATACATTACTTCAAATTCCACTTAAACAATGATAAAAAAAAAAAAAGGACACCACTCTCCTATTAAAGTTTGTAACATGATCTGATGTACCAAAATCACTTTCCAAATGAAATTTTACATATTAGGTGTGCATATATAGGATATATATCAGAGTAATACAGATATGAAAAAATGTTCTAAAGGTAAATTAAGCTGAAACTCCTACACCATCTTACAAAAAGTTTGACAGATACCTCTTTCAAAATGAATCATGCCATGTAATTAGTAGTCACTAATGCTTAAAAAAAACTTCTCGCTTTTTCTGGAATTTGTTCTAGTGATTTAGAAGTCCTCAAAAATGTAGACTCTTATATAGAGTTGATGAAACTGCTAGACTTGCTTACAGGTCAATATTGCTTATATTTACTGACAAGAAGCACAAAAGATTTATTCAAGAATTTCAAAGTTATACTCTACTTAACCTCTGATGCCAGCACATAATTAATCCTTATAGCAGGGGAAGCACTTTATATCACTGAAAAATCAGTTCATACTATTAATTCTGGAAGTATGTTTAAAGTGCATTCCATTTCCTCTCTTTATCATTCCTCATCACCTCTCCTTCTTATCCCCCATTACATTACATTTTGTTGATATTCTAGAAAGAGCAACTGCATAGTGTCTGACTTGGACGGAGTTAACTTTCTCCACAGCAGCTCACACAACAGTGTGCTCTCCACCTGTAGTTAGAATGCATTGACTACGGCTGAGCAGTGGGCAGGCTGCTTCTCCAGCCCCTCAAAGTCAGTAGGCTGGGGTGGGCAAGAGGTGGAGAGGGGACACAACTGGGACAGATGGTCCAAACTGATGGAATGGAATATCCCTTTTGGTATGACATCAGAAATAAAGTTGGGAAAGGCAAGGGCCATGGAAAGCTATCAGTATGAAAGCCTCCGTCTTCCCAGGTACTGCTACATGTGTCAAGTCCTTGCCTCCTAAGGCATGGCTGACTATCCCATGCTCATAGGAAATAAGCAATTCCTCCTTTTGCTTTTGCAAGGCTTTTGCTTGTTTTTATTTTTCCTTTCATTAAACTGCTCCTTAACTCAACCCATGAGTCTGCATTCATTATATTTAGTTCCTGTTCTTTTGAGAAGGAGTGAAAGAACAGTATGATGGAACTACTGGAGTTTAATAGTGTGAAAACATCACAAATACTCAAATACAAAGAAAGTTGCAAGACATAAGAAGGACAGCTCTTTATAAAGAAAACAGTAGACACAAAAAAGGCTTATTTTGCCCACACATTTTCAATTCCTTTATGAAAGTGTTTTAAAGATTCCACCTGTTTTAAAAGAGAGTTAACATAATTTAAAAACTTTGAACCAAGACCTAGTAAATACCTAAACTGTCAGCATCTAGTGAACAAACACTGAAGTAATTTCAGTCAAGAAACAAGAGAAAGTATACAAAGAAAGCAAAGAGTTTTTGAGCACATATACAACTTCTGGCAGGCCAGCTGTATGAAGATTTTTCAAAAAGGAGGACCTGCACGAGTTTCACATTCGCTGTATGGACAGAGAAAGATGACTATAATTAGATCTTTTAAGCTAAGAATTAAAAAAAAAAAATCAAGATTTTGTTCATCATATCATTGAAAAATACGGTTAAAAAGTTGTGAAATTATGAGGAGTAACAACACTGACTTAGTCATAATGCAGCCACAGTAGTTGAAAAAAAATATACAAGTTGACAACAGTAACAAGAACAAAGAATGATTATCTATTACAACTCTCAGTTCCCAATATTTTAACAACACAGCTGTTCCAGCAGAACTTCATAGAAGTGACTTTGAACACAATAGGAATTATCAGCTTGACAAGCTTCCATTAATATCTGTGTGAATTAAGTTAAGCTTAACTCATGACAATCATAAAAAACATCTAACAATTTTAAAAAGAACAAGAATTTCCTGTAACAAATTTGAAATACCATTCCTACAGCTTTCCTCTCAGACAAAAGCATGAATATCAGTCATATAAGGCTTATCATACTATTCAAGTGAATTTTCTGTGAAGTTCAGACATACTTACATTTTTCCCTACTGCTGTTACTGTTATGTAAAAAATCCCCATCAGAACGCATTGTAGGGAAATCATCTTCATCATCTTCTACCACTGAATTAGGGAGAGAAAGATAATATATTAGGGAAGAAAGAAAGCTGCTCTAATTCTTTGGTGCATAAGAACAAACTAGGAGCATTTTCACAGCTAAGCACAAGATATTTTTCCTATAATAAAAACAAAAAATCATGATCCTCCTGCCTTTTTTTTTTTTAATCCCCATCAGAACCACAACATTACTATGAGGAATAATTATGAGATTCTTGGTCAGTGTCCAAAGGAAGGTTCTTTTATAACTGATTACACAAAGGAACCACAATTCAGCTCTTCTACTCTAGCAAATTTGCAAAAAAGTGAGTAGATATTCTCATCTGGGGTCTACTACTGCAAGTGCGCACTCAAGTTATACAGTATTCTACCCTCAGCCAATACACCTCTGAAGAATACAATATGGCAACAGCTTTGCTTTTATGTAAGAACATACTGTTCCTATCAAACTAATACTCAAATGTTTTTTCCAAAACAATGGTAAGAAATGCAGCTGTAATTTAACTTGATTACATCTCATAAGGGTAAAAAAATATTGTTGTATAACATCAAGTGCTTAAAAGTTTTTTTTTTTTCCAGTGAGGTTTCAGCTACAAGTTAAGAACAAAGTTAAGCAGTGCAAGTAGTTGAAATTATTTACACAGAAACATTCCTTATCGTATAGAAATTTAGATTTTAAGGAGGTCAGTGTTACCAGTAACAATTTTACCTTTATCCCTCTGGAGTTCATCTTTGGAAACTGCATCTGCACAAGCATCAAAATATTTCTGTAAAGTATCAACTTGTCTACACAAGATGTCTCTAAAGGTTTCCATTTCTGCAAGCTTCTCACGTAAGCTATGGCCCTTCTGAAAACAGAAGAGAAAAACACTTCAAATACTTCTAAATATTCTACAGTAGTTCAATGAAAAAAATGAATTTCTGCAGCCAGAACAAATCTTTCAGGTACAACTGATGACCTTTCAGGTATGTGTTGCTAAGAAATACTGTTAATGTTCAAAGAACGTGATTATAAGGAACTATACACAAGTGTTCCTTCCTCATTTTTTTTCACTGGTCTCAATTTTTCTTCTCTGTTGCACTTGCTACTTCAGAGCATTTGAAAAAGCTTACTAACAACAGCTTTGTTTAACCCCAAGTTTGCAGCTATTTGCCTGAAAATAGCTCTGGTTATTGTACTGATCTAGACACACCTTTCTAGCGTTGCTCCTCTTCTGCTCCTACAAGAAACAATGCTTACTCAAATAGAAATGTTAAACATTTTAGACTCCAGAAACTGGAAAAGTAATTTGTCAATTGGTATTAATAATCAAACCTGTTAAATCACAGAACCAGCATATTATCCTTTAATTTAGAAGCCCTTGTATGCTTAGGAGTACACTGGGAAAGGCTAAACTCTCCTAACAGGTTTGATTTCTCTTGCCATCAGAAGATACTGTAATTTAAAATGGACAACTGCTTTGAGGCATGTGAAAGCTTCCTGTATAATCTGTTCTTCATTACATACAGAACTACACAGTAAACCAAAAAGTTAGTACTCTTTCCTCTAATTGTGTGAGCGAACCTTCACATAATATACCCTTTTCTCATTTGCTGAAGTATCTTTTTTACACATCCATATCAAGAAAATATTATTCACTAACCTTGAACGAAGAGGTGGATGTTGCAGAATATCCACTTGCTCCAGAAACAAGAGACACCATGGAACCATGGCGGCGTAAACTTGATTCTGATCCATAGCCAGATTCAGTCTAAAAAAATACAAACCACACAAAAAGCAGAGTGAGATTTTAAATATGAGAAGAAACCATAAAAGCAATTAACATCACTTCCTCTAAAACCTTGTTTCTTATCACTATGTATTAGAAGCTTAACTCAAATTGTGCCTGCAAGTTCAACATGTTGATTTAATACCTGTGAAGTTAATACAAATCTACTTTGTGGAAAAACAATAGCTAGTTACAACCTGTTATGCATCCCCTAAAAGTGCAAAAACCCATGTATTTAAAAGGTACAAAAATTGGAAACTTTTAATTACTTTGGTATCTGTGATCTTCAATAAGCAATTTCCACACAACACTCACAAAATGTACAATACTCTACAATTATGCAGAGTTAAGACGGTTCAGTATGAAGACAACCCACAGTCTGAGTAAATCTTTCCCACTACTGAAACAGTGATTTTTTTATTTTTAAAATAAAAAAAATTAGCAGGGATCAGAAAAAAGCAGATAACTGCCATTTTCTTGTTCCAGACTTCCTCAGCAATATTCCTTGTATAAAACTCAAATTAATTGAAAATGAGTATCTGCATAAGCAAAAGGCAGAAGACAATAAGATATAAATAGTTGAATATTACAGAAAATGTAGACCGTATCTTGGATTAAAAAAGCACAAAAATATGATAAAAGTATTAACTTTCATTTACAGCTAAATTTCTTTACAGCTAAAACCACAAGCGCAGATATTGAGGAACCGCAGGAAAAACGTTTCTCCATGCATTCATATAAATAAATAGTCAGAAAAACACGGAAAGAATGCACTGAAAGAAACAAAGTGCTCAGATTAATATTTGAAATGCTGTTAATAGGTGAATTTGATCAAGTACACAGTGACAACATTGTGAAGGATCTTTGAGAGGAAAAAGAAATGCTGCAGCACAGAAATCCTGAAGGGGCAGGGAGATGGTGATACAGAATGAATAATAAGGAACCAGAGGCAGCAATAAAGTTCTTAGCTGTTACTGGAAAAATTAGAAGCTGCTTTGGAAAGTGAGGAAAGTGTTGATAAATAAAGCAAATGAACTTACAGAGTTTTAAAAACAGGCAGTAATGAAAAATGTTTGAAGCGCTGCTCGAAACAGGAGTATTTGCACAACGTCTGAGTTACAAAGGAACAGAGGCAGAGAAACTTCATTTTGTCAAAATGAAGGTATGGCTGAAGAGTTGTTAACACAATACTGAATGAACATGACTGAATAAGATTATTCAGAAAAAAAACAAGAAAGAGCCTATCTGAAGAATGAGGCCGAACACAAAAAGAACTGAGGAAACAGAATAAACTTCTAAAAAAAACCAGAATGAATTATCAAAAGCAGAAAAGAAGTTGAAAAAAATGTATGTGACCAACAAATACAAGTGTAGTTAGAAATGACTAGTCTAGAAGTCCAGTCTGAAAGAAGGTTAAGTGATTAATTTACACTTACAACAACAAAAGAGGCATTTGTAAATTTGAAAGATTTTATATGGCATGTCTTTAAGTTTGTTGCCTCAATTCACAAAAAGTAGAGAAATATTATGATCTATTTGACATAGAAGTTTATATTTAATGACAGCTTAGAGTGAAATGACAGAACACAAGAAGCAGCTTCCTTAGGCCAAACTTTAAGGATGTATACATCATTTAGTCATTCCTTATGAACCACAAATTTAAAGCTATTTTACAGTAAGTAAGGTCCTAGAAAAATAGCTACAAAAGAGCTAAAAGCTCCACTTTTCAGAATTGACTACTTGTTTCAGAGCATGTCTTTAAGGTATCTACTGGATATAGCAGTGTGCTTTTTTTTCCCCCCTCATTTAAAGATACCAATAGAAGTTGAAGTAATAAGGGGCTTTGATAATATATTTGGGATAATGAACCGCATTTTGAATTGCAGTGCACTTAGTGTTACAGTACAAAATTTACGGCTTTGACCACTGGATTTTAAGTAACCAAATTCTAAAGCTTTGATCAGTTTTCTTAAAATATTTAAGTAAGACTTGTGGCTTTTTTTTTTTAAATGGACTTTGAGTCCTCCAAGGTGACAAGTGAAATCAAAGCGGTAAGATAATAAAAAATATTTGAAAGTACAATTAAGAGTTTTCAGCATACAGTACTACCATTTCACCTCAGAAGTGTTTAAGAAGCATAAACTATAAATCATAAAATATTTCCACTAACATTTCCTTTAAATGCAAATCTAAACAAAATTAAATGTTCCAGTGTAACTTCATTGTTTACTTAATCATACACTACAAATATTAAGATGATTCTGAATGTGTTCTTAGTTCTGCTAGTTTGACAGTAGGGTCTTATTTAATTTCTATTTAAGTTGTAGAAGTTAGAAAGAAGGGAAAATGTTTCAAGAGGATATGACTTCATGAACAGATTAATTTTAAAATGTAGTAAAAAATATCCAATGTATTGCAGCCAGTATTTTAATGATGAAGAGCAGACGTATTCTGATGTTTTCTCTTTCAAATGAGAAAGGCACATGTATGCAAAAATGAGAGATTTAATTTTAATACGTGAAATTTTATAACGTCCGTACCTGAAGAATTAATCAAGGTCCATTTTAATAGTACTTCTATAGACCTTAGCAGATAAATCGCATTAGTAGAAAACCTTGTGACTTACACTGGCTTAAATTCTTTTCTTCTAACGTTACCCTTATAATTAATGTCCATTTGAATTAGTTCACAAAATGAAAGCTGAATGGAAAAAAAAACTCCAATCTGCCTAATTATTCGAGCTTGATTTTTTTAAAAAGGTATCTTCTCAGCAGTACATTTGACAGTCATCTGTGCTTACAATTAAGCAGTTTATTTACTCGTGTATCAGTATTTAACACAAGACAGCAATCTATAAGCTTGCGAACCATGCCAACTCAAAGCTGTTACACAAAAAAGCATTCAGACAGTTCTAGCTCTTTGCCACCAAGAAGCAAGCACACCGAACAGTACAACAGGAATCTGAAGTCTCTGCATTTATAGATCGCATTCAAAACCTCAAATATTTTATTATGTTTTAATAACCAAAGGGAAAGACAAATCAAGAATAAGTACTTATTCGTAAGAAAAAAGAGAAATTAAGTATTGCTTTATCACTGATGCAGAAACAAGTCATCCAGCTCACAGCAGGCACATGCAAGCAGATTAACACAAACAATGAAAGCATGCACCATGCAAAGCCCCACCATTCTACTACTGCAACATCTAAACGAGAGCAGGTCACTGCCGCATTTATGTCTTGCAAAGCAGAACATCATTAACTATTCACTGCAGAAATACTCAATTACATTGAGAAGAGGAATCTTGACACAAGCTTCTTCTGTTCACACAATTTTTAATTTCCCAGAGTAAAAAATAGGAAAAATGAGTAGAGTCCATATGGTAGTACTAACAGTCTCTGTTTGAAAACAAAAATAACTCAGAGAAATAGTATTGATTCATAGCATCGAGCACTATGGCGAAATTACCATGCTCAGTATACAGTTGCAGTTCTTTGAAATTCCATGCATGCATCATAGATTTAGATGCACTAAAACTGGCATTTGTTAGTACAGCAACAGCTTCAGCTTTCTAAGATGCTGCATGAAATCCAGTAATCCTTTCAAAATGTTTTTTTCATTATGACAGGCGAGAGGAAAGATTCACATTAACCAGAGCTTCATGTGATTCTTTACCGGAGCAGGAGCTGCTATGAGCAACAAGGCAATGCATCAGAAAAGCTGCTTTCAGTAAAACTGTTAAGAATTCAGAGAATCATATTGTAGATTTCCGTTCTAGCTCATACTGATCCGCAAGTTAAGGGTTTCCTAAAGTGGGTCAGTAATCCTCTGGAATAAAGCACAGACTCGCAGAAAGGCTCCTCCACTTAAAGATCAAATAAAGCAAATTATTGTCCCACATCTTCAAGAATTATTTTGATCGTGCCTTTTTTAGTGCATGTGAACTGCTTCACTGTGTTTGTCCACAAAGGCAGTTATTTTCAGCTACCATCATAAATTATTTAATATTTTACATAACGCAAGCAGCTCCTCCCTCTGAGACATAAGACTCAGCCTAGGAGTGATGAAACAGACACTAGGATATAGCAACCATAATCATGTTTTCTGCAGTATTTTTGAAAAAATACCACTCAAAAGAGAAAGCCACAGTAACTCAAAAAAATAAAAAAAATGCCTGCAAGAAAACAAGAGAAATGTGAAAGAGCTGGAAGATAAAAGAAGGATTTGGCATGGACTAAGCAGAACAGGTCTTCTGTCAAACACGCATGATCCAAAGGTGATTTTCAGACTGAATATTTCAGCATGTACTTAAAGAAAGAAATGGTACTGCTAACATGACCCAAGGAAAGACTGCATAAGAACTGAAGGCACTTTGGGATGCATTTCTGTATACTGAAGTTAAAACAATAATTAACACACATCTGCTTCATCAATCGTTTCACAGGCCCTGGCAATGGAAATTTAAGGTACTGAAAGCCACATGGCTATCACTCAGCAGGAAGACAAAGACAGGAATGTCACAATCCGGGTCACAGCAGCTTACAGCCTTCCTGAGCACAGTGCAGTAGGCTATTAAGAAAGGTTAAAAAGCAGAAAATGTTCCAAAGTGAACTTTCTTCACAACTTTGCAAAAACAGGAAAAGGAATGTAAACATTTTTGCTCCTAACAGTGATAAACACCACAATTCTGCAGTAAATAAGCATCTTAAATACCCAAGACCAACAGAAATTCTGAGTTGGAGAATATGTATAACAAGAAAACTGATAAAAATAGACACTATAGCTATAGTGCAGCATTGAGATTATGGTAACCGCTATACCTGCTTGCTTAGTCTAATAACATCTTTTGGGTCATTACTCCTCAAACTCTGTATAGTTCTGGTAAGTCACTGTACGCTTTCTGTGAACAACAGGCATCTTTAGCACTAGCAAAAGCTAGACTGATGTAAAGGTTAATAAGTCCTGGAACCACAAAGCATTACAGATTTGAAAATAAGGCTGACAAAGAGGCAATCAAAAGCAACTAACTTGACTTCAATAAACCTTTATCCAAGTAGTTCACACCCCTGCTTAATTACATGCATGCGTACTATTTTTCCATGAGGTTTCTTAACTGCTATTTTGCACTTGAAGACAATTCACTAAATATTATTCAGCAGCTTTAAAGGCTGAGATTCCAGACCAGATTAACAGGTGATCCAAGCAGATAAGAACAGGCAGGATACAGAGGAGACAACATCATGGAGTCTACAGACAGCGTGAGCAACAGAAAGCCTTCAAGACTTTGCTTCTCAGATCTAGGATCACTGAGGAAGAGCATGACCTTCCTGAGCAAAAGAGTCAAAGACCAAGCTGACAATAACTGCTTCCCTTTATTTGCTGACTTAGAAGTAAAACTAATGCATCTTGTACTGCTAGGCCACCAGGTTATACGAAGAAAGGGCAAGGATGACATTTGCCTCTCTTGTGAATCTGGGCTGTCAGGCAATAGTCAAGATTTGTAGACCTAAACAAGAACCAGCCATCCCTGTTCTGCTATTGAACGCTGCCATAGAAAGCACTGATGCACTGGTTTAGGTCCCCAATATGCTGGAGAACACTTCTGGACTTGCATTAAGGATCTGAAAGGCAGCTTTCTCTCTGCCAAGTGGGTGACATCTCTCTGTGCTATGCTAAGACATAGCTTGGAACAACCTGGCCAATACTGGTATGTGAGAACTCAACCACAGTGTCTTGACAGGATCTACAAACATCTCAAAGTCTTGCAGAAATACTTATCAAACCTACAGATATGCATAAAGCTCATCATGCTAGTCAATAAGCAGATATGCTATTAAACACTACTGGAAAAACACAAATATCATTTATTCTGTTATTCATCTATTTCAGCTGCCACTGCCACACACAGGAACAGATCTATTTTCCTTCTACTCTCTTTTCATTCACCTAGACATCAGAATAGAAATCTCTATTAAAATGCCTGGCATACTCCAGAGCATGTAAAAAGCAGCAGGTAGTTGAAGAAGAACTGGCAAAGACTGGAAAGTCCAAATTAAGTCTAAAAGAGGATTCAAGAAGAATCAGTTCTACACCAAAGAGAAACTATAACAACTATAGCTATAATTATAAACTATAGCTATAATAACATGTTCAGTTTAAATTGCAATTACCTGTCATTTGGGAAAAGGTGAAAAAATATTTTTATAAGAGCTAGTTTTGCATCTTTAAACCAACCAACAAATCTAGTCAGTTTTTTCTTGGTTTTCAAAACCTGTTCCTTATTCTTCCCATTTCCTTTTTGCTACAGTACTCAGTTCTCAATATTCAATTCCCTCAATCCTCTCCAAATACCAAAGAAGGTTTACTGTACTAATTACAGACATGCATAAAGTTTATACAAACTTAAGGACTTCTGGGACGGCATCTTTCCCTCACCTTCCTGACAAAACTTCAGATTCCTGAAATCGGCCAGGGCTGAAGCTGTATAAAAGCAAACTATTTGTATCAAAATAATAGTTGTTTAGAAACAAAGCCCAGTCTGCACTAAAATGTCTTTATTCACACAGAATCCTACCATTTCCTACCATTATCATTTCACACAGAATCAATTTGCCAGAATAAGAATTCTTAAGTCTAAACTAACTAGGCAAAAACTGTCAGATCATATTTATTTTTTTTTCCAGAAGATTAACACACCAGCTAGAAAGTAACAATGATAAAGTTCTGAAAGACTAACTATACTAAAAGAACAGTTCTAGATAACATGAAGAAAAGAGTTTGTACAAAACGTTTGTAATATTTTGAGATCCTAAGCTTTCCAAAGGCTTCTAGTGCACCAAGAAGAAAGCAAATCAAAGGATTTATGTATGATTGATTTTATCATTACACAATAGATGTACTGACATTTCAAGAAGTTAAAGGAAAAGATGAATTGTTTACAGGGACTAGCATTTCTTGATTCTGTCATTCTGATATTAGCCTATAGGCCAATAACAAGTCTGACATAACAAATACAGAATGCTAAAGTGATAATTCATCTTAGCACGTCAAAGTTATATATAATACCTTAACCTAACCTCAGATACAGAAAAGCAAAACATTCACATAGTGCAGCTCTCAACTGTTTCTGAAGGCTCAAAATACTTTAGAAACAAATTTAGATTATGCTAAGGTCTCTCCATGATTAAGTTTCAGGTAAGGGGCATACCTGAATATCTACAAGGATAAAAACTCATCTCCAAAAGCCATTGAACCACCAACCTGAAGCATGGGAGGTGTATGTATTCCTACTAAAAATAACACAACACTCTGCATTTAACAAGGCAGACTGGGCGAACTGTTCCCATCCACCTCATAATATTTCAGACTGAGCTTATTTAAGATAAACATGTTTGAAAAACACATCAGTTAATCTTCAAGTCGATATACTTTCTATCCACTAGAGGGAACTACAGAAAAGCAAACAGATACATTTAAAGGTTACTATTGGTCAAAGTCCAACAGTAACCCTTATCCTGTTTCTGCTTCAGTCCCTGCGCATACAAACCTCCTTTTCTTGGCAGACAATTAAAAACAGAGCACTTTTACCTTTAGCCTTTATAATTACAGTTCAAACACACGGCTACATAAAGTTCTCAGTACAAAAGAAGAAATGACGTCTATTGCTAAAAGAGAGACAATACTTGAGAAGTTGCACATTACATTTTGGAGGAGATTAATGAAACTATCCTGAAGATGTCTCTCAATTATTAATTTCAGAACAGTGAAACAACACGATCACTTCCAGTTAAGATCGTCCAAAGTTATTAGCATAAAATTAAGCTCTTTGGCACTATATTTAGACAAAAATTTCTTAAAAGTTCATCTGACTATATAAGCACAGAGGCTTAGAATAACTTTACAATTAGTATGTCACTTAATACGTGACATACAAAAAATGGTACAGCTCTGCCCCAAGGACTCATGACCAAATAGAAGAGATTCACAATCAGCTGCTCTAGCATTAGTCTGCAGTTGTCAATCAGAGCTTACTGTGAGAATAAGCTTTGTATGCTATGTAATAACACGCACAGGCTGCATTCGTGTACAGTGTATGTAGTAAATAGGCTCTCACCAAACTAGTTTTCCCTGTATGTATATGAACTTTGAAAAGAAACAAAAGAAACAGTTCTGGTTAAACCCTTCCAGACTCATAGTAAGTCATGCAATAGTGATACAGGGAACTCATTTACTCTATCCACAAGACAAACTTAAGCAGGTTTATAGATGTTTGTAAGACTGTTTTATTCAATGAAAGTTTCAGAATTCTAGTATTTGATAGTTTAAAATGTCAGACTTTACACGCAATGTCAGTACATGTACCAGTGAAAATACTAAACACAACTAAAACTGTCAATACAAAAGCACCCCACACACACAGTTACCTATTTGTGTGAAAAGAGAATGCTTTTCCTTGCTGCAAGACAACTCCCTCTGTGCAGACAGTAAGCAGCACAACAGCAAGGTCTCCACAACAAGCAGACCTACCCTGCTCTTGCAGAAAAACTTGGGAACTTGTTGGAGAAACAGCTTACAAAAAGCTACTTCTAATGCACAAGGAAGAAAAAAAACCAAAGGATTTATTTACCAAAACGCTCAGGACTTCGAAAGTAAACATTATGACTCATTTAATTCAGGGGTGTAATACTGTTGGCCATTGTTAGGTTGTGCATTAGACTGTGTGCACATTTTTTACCTGTCTTCCAGAGGGGTAAAAAAAAGTTTGCATAAGACCAGAACAGATGCCAGTATAGTGCTGAATACCAAAATAAAAATCTGCCCACAGAAAACATCAGCTAGAGAACAGTGTATTGCTGATAAAAACGAGCAGTTAGTAGCTTGTCATGACTCAACCTCCTTGTAGTGATTAACTGTCTCATTTCATTACAGCACCATTGTGCCCTAAGCCATCAGAGCACTTTCTGCAAGAACTTGTGCCTTAACTGCACTCAGTTCCTTGTCCATTCTGCACAGCATTGACAGAATGCATGCTGCCACAGGATCTTCACACAGATCTACATATATATTTGATTGTTCAGGCACAGAAAAGCACTAGACAGAGAAATGGCAGATAAGTGGAGCTGTGGTGCTGTCATCCAAAAGTGCTCAACTCAAACAGGCTCCACAGTCTAAGACAGTAGAACAAAACTGCAGACTGCCTGTGTATCACAGAAGAAAAGCTTTTTTTCCAAACATTTTGTAGTGAAGCATTACAGATCAATACATCTGGCAGCAAGCCCTTTCAGTCAGCTGACACAAGTTTGTTTCTAATTGCAGCCTCAGGTCACACACTGCACTTTCTTTTCATGTGACCAAACCCAAACACATAAGGGAACAAGGTTTTCTCCAGGTGCACAGAGAAACACCTGCCTACTCACGTGGATACTCCAGAAACAGAAGCAATGTATGACTGTATTGCCAGCTACTGATGCCAGTTATGGGAATTAGCTGAGAAGGAGCCATGGTGGTAGCTCCTTAAGAATTAGAGCAACTGCTACCCACATAAGTCTCTGAAGATCAATTAGATACAACTGTACTAAGTCCTATGTGTAGCTTGATTAGATTACAGTAAATATAATCTAATTTGCTGTTGTTTGCTTTTGTACTTTCTTTTTACATTTCAAACAGGTAGGTTTACCTGCTGTTTCTTTAAACCTACTGACCACCACACACTGTTTGATACACATTTTATTTTTATCTCCAGCTTAACCTCAGTTCAGCATATTTGGAGGTAGGTATAAACAAGAATGGGAATAAGCATGTGCTATATCTTAGAACAGTGTATGAAAAGGAAAAACTCAAAAGGATACAGAGTTAAACCAGATCCCTCTTTTAAGAAATCTGAAAATCTGCAAATTTGAGGCAGTAAAATTTCACTGTTCATTAAAAAAAATCATTTGGAAACAGGAATGGCGATTCCTTTCAGTGTGAAGTAGAAAATATAGCATGAACAATATTGATTTAACTGCTATGTAAGGAATGTGGATTTATCACAGAATCAGAGTAACAAAAGTCACAGTGTTTGCCTAGTCCCACCTTCTGCTCAGAGCAAGTTCCGTTACACATCCAAGCCTCCACCCTACAAGGAAGTATTCTTCTGAGAACTACAGTATCTACTCCTAAAGCCAAAGTGACTGTTATGAAACATAACTGGAACACACAAGCAAAGACTGGGTTGGTTGAAGTGAAACAATCTATTTTGTTTATAATTAATCAAGTGTGTGAGTCTGGAATTAACTGAAAGCTTTAGTCAAGCTTTAAGGAATTTCAACTGCAAGCATTTATTGATAAAGCTGCAACTTACAGCCACCGCTGGAATACAAACCCAATGGTGGCAAGAAAGGCAAGAACTACTTTTTTTCCTTCTCTGAAAGGGAAGTTTCAACAATCTGTAACTGACAACATTTAAGCTTACTGCAGCATATGCTTATGTAGTCAACTGAAACTGCTGATTCACTTTCCACTGAAGTCTTCTTTCAGGAAATACACAATGACCAGCAGTAAATGCACTTTGCAAGTTTTGTAACATGAATACAAATAACACTGCTTGTCACTTAAAAGCTCCTACTGATACCAGTGCTAAAATAATGGAATCTGTCAGAAATATGCAATATTGATTTCCTTCCTTGAAGGAGTATACTTCATTCAATTTTGAATAAACACTTTTGTAATTTCTACTAAGTTTTAACAATACATCCCATCTTTCCCTAAAAAGCATGGTTTCCCTATAACAAGTTTCACTTTCAGTGTCACACTGTATCAGGAAAAGTGCCTATTAGCTTCTCAGCACCAGCTATCCTCTCTTACGTAAACTAGCAACTTGAGGTAATCATTAAATCCTCCCAAGTTATTTCAGATCATGGAGACATAAGAAAGAGGGATGGACACCTCTATACTCTCCTTCCTGCCCAAGCCTCAATATGTTGTTAAGCCTGTATTCATATCTATCAATGTATCTGACAATAATATTTAGCTCCTAGTATTTTAAAGTATCTCTTCCCCCCACTTTGAATAGCTATGTTCAAGATACCAGAATTCTGATTCCTCTGCAGAAAGTCCATTCATCTGAACGACACTATAGGGAGCAAATGCATACTTTCAAACATTATCTATTCTCAGAGACAGATATTTTTTTATTCTTCTACAATGTCAAACATATCAGAAGAATTAACTTAAAAGCTTCCAATTAGGGTAAGTGGACAATGAATTTATACAAACAGAAGCCGCCAAGGCTTATCATTGTTTCTAAAAGAATACCAAAAGTCTCCTTTAGGTTTTTAAAATTATGTTAGTTCTGTCAACTTTCTATTCTTTTTTTTTTTTTTTTTTTTTTGAAGGGCCAGAGGGAAAAGAGGGAGACAAAAGAACCAGAATGTCACAAACTGATTAGAAGTTCCCTCTGCTGAATGTTCATAAATATATACATATATACCCACTACTACTCGAACATCCACCCATGTGGCTGGCTGAGCAGCACCTATACCCTAGGCTAGGGTGTGACTCTGGTCTGTCAATATCAACTTAATGAGCTTTGTATAATGAAGTTCCCTGCTCACTGAAAACATCCCTTGCAATGTCTTTTTAGAAATAAAAAAAACTCCAAACACCTGAATTTGGTAGGTAGGAAGCACATAGAGCATCTCAGACTTTTCTATTAAACTGTTAACACACGGTCTTGTTTAAGCTGATGAGTAATGATTCTGAGTAAACAGTAGGTAGATGCATTTGGCAAGTGCCAACTTTAACTGTTTCTTACTCACTACTTCCACATTTCAGTCTCTACTTTCTGTTCTAGTACAAAGACAAGCACCTGCCCTGATTTGAAGGGGGAACTTGACCAAAGTCAAGTTTGACACAGGTCTCTCAATGAACAGTATTTTCAGGCAGACTGTACAGAAAGGTTCTGCTGCTGCCACGGAGAGAGAGTAGTGCCATTCTGCTAGATACATGCACTGGCATTCCCCTGATTTCTAAGAAATGAAAGTATGCACTATCAATCTTACTTACTACAGTTGTTTTTACAAAATAAACCAAAAACACCTCTGTTATGTTATCAGTAGAATTCTTGTTTAAGGAATGAGTGTTTATTTACTGCACAGCCAGCTGCATAATTGGTGCAGTAGCTTTCCCTAGTTCTTGTCACCTTAGCATTAGACTGAGCACCACACTTATTTTAATCATGTACACCACCTTACACTAAATAACGTTACAAAAATACTGACTGACAATCTTAACAACTTAGCAGCAGCATTACAGCTTTTACTGTTATTTGATATTATGTTAGCATTTTTGAAATGTTTTCTTTCAAAAAACTTAGGATTGCACTCACGAGGCAATGCTTTGCCAACATGCATCCTGGCCTGTAATTTTCAAGCACTCTTTAGATACTCTTCCAGGCACTTTAGAACACCCTGGCTCAAAGTTATCTGGCTGTAGTATAACCTTTTCACACATGAATCTTCAGTCAATTCATGTGTTTAGCTAATTCAAGGGAATAAGAGGAGTTAAGTAAATTCTCAACTAAGTTCACTGCTGTTTGAGGGCAGGAGTTTCAAAGGAGAGTTCGGGACCCCTACTAAGATTATGAAGACTATTACTTAATGTTCAGACAAGATGGAGGAGAAAACTTTAATTAGGAACATATGGCCAACAGTGATCACAGCTCTAATGGACACAAAGATTTAAGATAATCTTAAGTTCATATGTGTACACAGCTTCTGATAAGAAGCTCCCATAAGAATAGCATGCAAACTCAGCATGATACTGCTAAGCGAGGTAGTCTTTCACTCAGTCAGTCACCATTCTCACCATTTGTTACAAAATATTAGATTAACAAGAATCACTGCTTCAGAAACAGAACTGTACCCAAGCAGCACAAATATTTGTTTCTGGAATAAAACCAAAATCCAAGACAATGTATTTCAAAAAAATGTAAGGTAATGGAACAGCAGCAAGAACTGTAAGAAAAAAACATTAGATTTACATGGTAAAATTTCTTGGTTCTACTTGCACAAATACAGCACAACTAACAATCTACAGATTTAGAAATAAACAGTAGTTAGTGGCTCACAGCCTCATTAAGTGAAAAACATGCTGTTGCAAAACAACATAGTCTACAAAACCCACAGAATAATCCTACATTCTGTTCAACATCTGTAAGATCATCATTAAGATGAATGAGTCCAGTTTTGCTGCTGTACCTCACAGAAAGGTAAGAACTGAGTTTGGACAAGACTTATACAAGAAAGAGAGCTGTAAAATAAGTTCATGCTAAGAATGATTGATGAAAGGGAAGCAATTCAGTCTAATGCAAAAGACAAGAAATCTTAAGTGCAGCAAAATGATGGAAGTAATTTCTTCTCCAGAATGACTCTTTTAAACAGAAAAACTCAGAGCAGACGAGAATGGCATGAAGGAAATCCTTCTAACAGCAGAAATAATGTAGTGATCCCATGACCACACAGCATTACAATACCCAATAGTCTAACGTACCACCACACAAAGTATTGAATAATATTAAATGAAAGTCATCCTTAAGGGAGGAATTAATTAATTAACATTAAGACCCTTGAGAAGTTCTCTTCAGTTTTTTTCTTTTCTGGTACCACACTGGTCAGGGATCACTGGAGAACAAAACATAAAAGCCAGCATCTACACCTAAGGGACTGATAAACTTCAGAAGCTAAAAGTTACTCACAGTTGAAATAACAACATCTTTCAGCTGGGCATTTCCCACTTCAGCCTGAGATTCAGGACAAAATCCAAAATAAATAAGCTTATTATTGCAGAGTTCAGAAGATTATTACTGGACCTAACTTTCTGTTTAGTTATTAGCGAGTGTTTTTGCAAATATGACTTTGAAGGGAGATGTCAAATGTGAACATACAAGGACATAAATTACATGGTTTGTGTCAACATATGACTGACAGAACTCAGGCAAGTTCCACTGCTGCTGCCAATCAGAACCTCAAAAGGACATGGCAAGACTGAGGGACTTCATCCTGGAACAGTATGATAATCCTTGCACTTTTACCATTTCAGAAAACTCTCACCAAGCTTAGCTAGATTTAACCAACCACATATGCTTGAAGTGACCAGTGGGAGATTACTTATAATAATCTCACTAGTAAATAAGTATTTGAGGAATATTATACACTTGTCACCAGCTTGTTATTATATTATTTGTAGCCTTGGTGTTCCATTTTATCATCACAAATTCCCTAACAGAAAACATCTGTAACACAAACTGAATCACAACAAGAATTATCACAGAATCATAAAGGTTGGAAAAGATCTCTAAGATCATCTAGTCCAACCTCAGCTGATTACTATCATGCTGCCCATTGAACCGTGTCCTTCAGTGCCAGCCATATCTACACATTTCTTGAACACCTCCAGGGACAGCGACTCTACCACCTTCCTGGGCAGCTTGTTTCAATGCCTCACCAGTCCTTTTGAGAAGAAATCTGAACCTCTCCTGATACAACTTAAGGCCATTATGTCTTGCTCTATTGCAGTTACTTGGCAGAATAGGCTAACCCCAACTGCAACCTCTTTTCAGTTAGCTGTAAAGAGTAATAAGGTCTCCCTGAGCCTCCTCATCTCCAGACTAAATAATCCCAGCTTCCTCAGCAGCTCCTTATAAGACTTGTGCTCCAGTTAGCATGTAAGCCCTGGATATTTCAACAATGCAAAACAAACAACCTGATTTCTAGCAGCAATAAAAAGATATAGTGATCTATATAACTCACCTGTCTTTTCTGTTTACGCTAGCATTTACCTTCTTTCACAATGTCTTTTAGAATTAAGTTACTTCAAAATCCTTTTAAACAGTCTTCTTATATGCAAGATCCATTTCATGGACAAATAATCTGTATTATAACTAGCTTTAAAAACTGTTACATAAAATTAATATGATATCCTGTAAGATCCAAATAGTCAACATCAAAATGAAAAATCTGGACTCTATTGATGCGCTGCAAAACAAAAGTCAATAGAACATGGAAACTCAAATCAATTTGAAAGGGCGGTGGTGGTTGATACCAGAACTATTCGAGAACAAATTTGTTCCTATATTAGGCCACAAATATCAGTAAAAAAGGTTCTAATCACCACTTTCCTACCGTCTTCTTTATGAACTTGGGAAATGAAGACAAGGTTAAACAATATTTACTTACTCTACTATCTCTTTTTCCATCTGCACTGGTGCTTTGATTTAGACCGCTCTTACTTGTGAGCTGATATAAAGGAGGGAGTAGGGACAGGCTTGTATTAGGATGAAATGCCAAAAAATGAACAAATAAGGTATCCGCATTCTTCCTCTTCCTCAGATCTCAACAGCTACTGCTGACAAAACAAATTATTTTTAAATCACACATCAATGAAATATCTGAATTCCAGGAGAGGAAGTAGATGGAGAAATGGCAACAGGCTATTTCCATTCCTTCCCATCGTCTGTCATTTCTGAAAATACTCTTGGCAATTTTATTTAAAAAATAATTATCTAGAGGGTATTTCTAACTAGCATTCACTGATCAACATTAGAAGAAATACTGTTTGCTAGAAGTGGCTTTACTGCAATTCAGTAAGCTTACCAAAATATATTTAAAGGCCCAAAAAACAGTGCAAATTTCTGAAGATCACTTGCACAGTGTTTCTGTACAAATGTAAATATAGCCTACATAAATACACAGCCAACTTACTTTAGTGGCTCCACAAAGACCTGCCAAATAGCAAAATGAAATTTAATGTACTATTAGCAGAAGTCTGATTTTTGTTTAATTTCAGATTTTAATAAGTTTGTTACATTAGTATGCTGAATAAAAATGTTTTTACAGCATTCCTACTCTGTATGTACTTTTCTATTAATTTTGAATTATTTTACTAAGACATGTAGCACATTTGGATTTATTTGCATGTCTTCACTGGTATTACACGTGGATTAGTTCAGTCTTAGGACAGAACTTGAAACGTGTCAAAGGAGGAGAAAGATTGTCTTAGAATTTCATAGCTCTCAACTGTTGAAAGCCTGTGAACAAATTCAATGTGTTACAGTACCCTTTCTACAGTTTATTTCTTGTTGATACATTGAGCTCTATTTTAAAAAAACAAAACCCCATGATGTTAGTTTCTGACTAGATAAAAAGTTCTTGCTGTGCTATCAACTAATACAACAAAATAGCACAAAAAAGATATCTTCAATAGCATTTTTCAAATGTTTTTTAGTGTGGCTAAGAAACAAATAATGTGATAAATATTTATACAATATTCAAACAAAAGTCTCACTTAAGCACTGTTCAGGTGAAATTACTTAAATGGTTATTTAGTCAAAGGGATAGGTAGATGCAGTTAAGCCTCAGTTGGAAGTTGAAACATTTCAATTACAAAAAATAGAAAATTGAGATATTCCAGGTGCATATCATCAAGTTAGAAGAGAAACAAGATTTTCTCTGAGCTTGAAAGAAGTTACTCTTGTATTGCCTCTTATATTTAGACAAAAATATAAGACTTAGACTACTTAGATAGAAGGCTGAGATTAATTTGAAGAAATACTTTAATATACCTCAGTATTTTACCCAGTTTCCTTCACGCTTCACTCGTACTACAGAAAAGTCTCTATGTGGACTTAAGAAATCTGATATTAGCGTACCTTTTTAGATTTGGAACAATTTGAATGTCTTGAGGACTCCTTTTTAAGAATACTTTATGGGTTATATGGTTATAGTAAAGACGCTTCAAGTGCATATTACACAAAGGTACTCTGGTTTTAGTCACTATGAGTTTTACTTTGTATGGCGTTTGGACTGAACACTGAGTTTTCAAAAAACCCTTGCTTTCTCCTCAGAGATCTACCTGCTGACTTTTTTTCCCATTTCTAAACAAATCCTCAGCAACTGTTCAACTCTGGTTAGATGAACATCACAAAACATCATTAACTTAGAAATCCTGAAATTCAGCTAATTTGCTAAAAATGAGTTAATTTATCCAGATTGTTCAGGATGAACTGTAATTCTTGTTCACTCTGCTGTCATTTATGCCTTGGGAAAGTAATGCAAATTAATAAGGATAAATTTTAATTCAACCAAAACAGAGTGTAAAGAATGAAAATATTAGGTTAGCATGTGAAGGAGTATACAAACAAGGAAATCTTGTTTATTTATAGCACATTGAACACTTTGATTTTGCTTTCTTGAAGTTGCAGTCAACTGAAGTCCACATCCTCCATGCGCAAACCCAGATGTTTTCTCACTTTCTCACATCATACAGCTAATAGTGTTAGAAATTCCATACTCCATTTTAAAACTACCATGTAGAACTGGAGTTAGTCCTTGAATGCATTATTTAATAAGAGGGTAACTTTTCAAAAACACAAATTCCTTGGTGCTCTTCCACCATCAATATTTTTACACCAGACAAATAAGGAAACCAAGTCTGCTTCTGAGTTCTTTGGCAAAATGCACTGACATTAGATCCATCTAAGAAATGGTCATTAGCCATCTCAGACTAGACAGTCTTCTCAGGAGAACAGAGAAGCTCCCTAATGAAACACACCCTAACAATCAGATAATTTACCTGCTCCGTACATTTATCGAAACATTAGCAGAAAAGACTCATGGCCGCACATGAACCATTTTTTCCTCATTTGCCTAACTGCTCTCTTAGACTTCCCTTTCCTCCTGTTCCAGGAAATTAATAAGCACTTTAGAAGCTATAATTAAAACATTTCATCTGCATTCAAGAACTTCAGTACAAGAAAAGGCTAATACACTGATAAAAGCAAACAGCAGCAAATTCTAACACTTTTTATGCTTGAACATTAGATGTTTTACATTTCTCAGCTACCAGCTACTCATTGGTGTTGCAAAGCAGTAAGTTTTTTTTAAGTCTACTCACACACAAATTTAAAGTTCATTGTAAATCAGTGTTTTCTCTGTTCAGAACACAATGAAACAGTCAAGTTTCAGTCTCTTTCATACTCTAAACAACCTTGTGAAATGCTACAGTCAGTCTCATAAATGTACTTTTGTTAGCAAACAGTTTAAGCAGCCTACAAGAACTAGCAACCCACTCAGCAAACAACAAAGAGCTTCAAAAACAAAAAAGCACAGTACTCAAGTTAATAAAAATGATTGCTTAGTACAGGAAATAATTTCCTCTCTGTTTTGTTCAAATTATTATGTATCAATTCTAGAACACATTTGTCAAACAAAAGCAAATATTATTTGCTCACAATAGCTTTTAAAGAGAGTTTTGCTTGAGTTTTATTAATCTGATCAGGAAAATTGCTTCAGAAAATTTAGGACTAAGTAGGTAAAACTCCAAACTTCTCAGTGAAACGAAATACTTTGTCTCATAAAGGTTCATTGTCTCCTATTCTCCATCAGGTGTTCTGATAGAAAGTTGCTAAAACAAAACTGAAGAAAAATTGAAGGATGGATGAAGTTCATTGAAACTAGCAATCATTGAAGTCTTCCTCATTCAAACTGAAAAGGAAATGGGACAAGCTTCCAGGTTGTGAATGTTATATTTTTCCTACAAATTACTTTTTCTCTACAAAGAGATATGCACGTTATAGGAAAATACAGCACTAACAATTTAATTTTGAAAACATTTTATTGAAACAAGATGTCAGACACGTGCTCTCCAACAAGCATTAGCAGACTAAAAGCTAGACTTACATATATGTTTTGATTGGACCAAACACCTATTATGCACATACAGGACATTTCCAAAGCTTCTGGTGTTCAGGTTTTATGTAATTTATTAGGAACGGTTTGAAAAAAAAAAACAGGAGCATCTACACAACACACCTACATCTTTCACCCTATGAAGCTGTATCATAAAAACAAATAATACTGCACTAGAAGAAAATGGGAATAACATGACTTCCTGAGGTTTGATGACATACTTTGGAGTCCAAGACAGTGTTACAAGACTGTATTACCTTTTACCTTGCTTTGTCTCACATTCATCAAGTTATTTAGTTGCATGCTACTAAGAGAATGCTTTTAAATAATGCATTGCTTTAATATATCAAATAGTTTGATCATTTATTTAGAAGTTAGGTGCCATAATATCTCCCACTCCACATAAGAATGACAACAAATGCTATTTGCTTTGAGCAAGCAGTCTAGACTAAAAAGGAATATGCAGGAAACTTGAAAATACAAACATCACCATCACCACCACAAACTCAATGAAAAAAGAAAAACAAACCAAATAATCTGCTAAGTCATTCACGAATGTGTACCCACATGTATAAAAATTCCCATGCTTATAAAAGCAGCTTCTGAAGTGCCAGCTTTAGGGATGTGTAATTCAACAACTTGTTTGGAGCATCCTCTTGAGATATTTCCTTCAGGTGATGCAAGATTAACACTGCAGCATTCTTGTCGTAAACATACCAACAGATTAGATATGTATTTTTTTCACAAGATTAAGGAAAACAATCCTTGTTTTGCAACTTAATTTTGTATGTTTTCATGTTGTCTGTATCAAAGTGAAAGCAAGATGTCAACCTATAAAAGGACAACTTGCTGAAAGACAGCACTTAAAATTTAAGAGTTTTTACTGCTTATTTTAAATCTGCCTCAAGAAAAGTTGAAAGTTATCAATTACATACACTCCTTTGAGAAGCTCAAGGTAAAAAATACAAATAAAATATAGGTAAAATTAATTACGTACCTACTTACATATCTATTTTAATTTATATTCCTGTAGCACTTGTGTAACCCAGATATCAATATTGTGTTGTACTGGATATTGTAGTTAAACTTAAAAACTTGAGGCAGAATTTATCTTGTACAGAGTGGATGTCTTGTGCATTATGTTCTTTAAAAATATCTGACCTTCAAACCTTTTAAGTAAAAAAAAAAATGAAATTCAAAAGCATAGAACAAGAACACTAAAATGACTGATGAGTAAGGTCTTAGAAGACAAGGACACAAGAAACAACAATCAGATTGAATAAAAGCAGCTAAAAGAACAAACATATGAACCATATAAAACCAGAATCATAACCTAAAAGAATGGACTCCAAGACAAATAAGTTTAACGTCTAGGACAGATAACAAACAATTTGGTAATAAGAGAGAATGGACAAAACCAATAAAAAGCCACTTAAATATGATGCAAGTTTTTTCTTTTTTCAAGCTAGAGAAAGGTTCACAGTTGTTAGCTCCTCTCTATGAAGGGTAAGTAAATAAATTCCATTGGAGTGTATTTAACTCACTGCTTCAAACTTGGAACTGTTGTCTGTCACATACAGTTTTAGCACTTCTATGGAAGCTTATCACTCTCTACAAGGACCACCAGATCACAGAATCACAAGGTTGGAAATGACCCGTAAGATCATCTAGTCCAACTGTCTTCTCATTACCATTGCTACCACAAACTCAGCTCCTCATCCAAACGCCTCTTGAACACTGCCAGAGATGGCGACTCCACCACCTCCCTGGGCAGCCATTCCAGTGCCTGACCATTCTCTGAGAGAAGAAGTTTTTCCTCATGTCCAACCTAAACCTCCTCTGGTACAACTTGCTGCCATTTCCCCGGGTCCTGTTTGTTGCCTGGGAGTAAAGACCAAACCCCTCTTCACGACAACCTCCCTTCAGGAAGTTGTAGAGAGCAATGAGGTCTCCCAAGCCTCCTTTTCTCCAGACTGAACAATCCCAGCTCCCTCAGTTGCTCCTCTTAAGACCTGTGTTCCAGACCCCTCACCAGTTTTGTTGCCCTTCTCTGGACACGCTCCAGGGCCTCAATGTCATTTTTGTAGTGAGGGGCCCAAAACTGAATACAGTACTCGAGGTGTGGCCTCACCAGAGCTCAGTACAGGGGGATGATCACCTCCCTGCTCCTGCTGGCCACACTATTTCTAATGCAGGCCAGGATGCCGTTGGCCCTCTTGGCCACCTGGGCACTCTGTTGGCTCACATTCAGCCAAGCATCAACCAACACCCCCAGGTCCCTTTCCTCTTCACAATCATCCAGCCACTCGTCCCCAAGCCTATAACACTGCATGGGGTGGCTGTGGCCAAAATGCAGGACCCGGCACTTGGCCTTGTTGAACCTCATACCATTCACCTCAGCCCAGTGATCCAGCTTATCTAGATCCCTCTGAAGGGCCTCCCTACCCTCAGGCAGATCAACACCACCTTCCAACTTGGTGTCATCTGCAAACTTACTGAGGGTACACTCAATCCCCTCATCTAGGTCATCAATAAAGATATTAAACAGGATGGGTCCTAGTACCGACCCCTGGGGGACACCACTTGAAACAGGTCACCAGCTGGACTTAACTCCATTAAGGAGGCCGTTTGGCACAGCCCTCTAGCCAGCTCCTTATCCAAAGAAGAGTATACCTGTCCAGGCCATGGGCAGCCAGTTTCCACAGGAGAATCCTGTGAGAGACCGTATCAAAGGCTTTGCTCAAGTCTAGGTAGACTACATCAACAGCCTTTCCCTCATCTACCAGGCTGGTCACCCAGTCATAGAAGGAGATGAGGTTGGTCAAGCACGACCTGCCTTTCATGAACCTGTGCTGGCTGGGCCTGATCCCCTGGACACCACACACATGCCATGCAATCTCACCCAAGATGATTTGCTCCATAATTTTCCCTGGTACCAAATCAGGCTGATAGGTAGTTCCGCAGATCCTTCCTACAGCCCTTCTTGAAGATGGGAGTCACATCAGCAAGCCTCCAATCCTCTGGGACCTCTCCAGTTAACCAGGAGCGCTGATAGATGGCCGAGAGCGGCTCGGCAATCACCCCCGCCAGCTCCCTCAGCACCCGAGGGTGTAGGCTGTCCAGTCCCATGGACCTATGACAGCCCAGATGGAGGAGGAACTCTCTGTCTCCACCTGAATTGCTGGGGGTATATTCTAAGTAGCATCCCAGACTTCCAGATCAGGGCATAAAATACCCGGAGGATAACCGGTCTGTCTATCAAAGGCAGATGCAAAGAAGGCATTGAGGACCTCAGCCTTGACCTTATCCTCAGTGGCCACATCCCCTTCTACATCAAGTATAGGATGAAAATTCTCCCTGGTTCTTCTTTTACCACTGATATATTTATAAAAGGATCTAACACGTGAGAAAGAAAATAAGACTTACCTTATGTTGTTCTATTGCATCTACCCACTGTTGTCTGTGGTCTGGGTCCTGAGCTCGAAGATACCAAACACTATCATTTACACTAATATCAAATCTGCATTCATCAAAGTCATGGGGCTGAGAAAAAAGAATTGCAAGAAAAGCTGGAATTAGTAACATGACCAGCAATATCTTACAGAATATTCTGACAATCAAACATTGTAATTAGCAAAGCTTGTCTTTGATTCTAAATGCCATTTTATGCAGCTCTCTCAAATAATAAACTAATGTACATTTTCACAATGAAAAGTGCCAGTTTTCTGAAAAAGAAGCTCAAATGAAAAGTGGGAGACAGAAGCCAAACTGCTGAATATATTCTTATTAATGAAAAATTATCATAAAAAGTGTTCTACACAAATACTGACCAACATTTCATACTTCCAAACCAATTTTTTTTTTATCAACTAGTGGACACAGAACAAAGTACACTACTATTATTGTTCTTTTAAAATTTCAGAGCAAGAGGTGAATTCAAGTTATTGCTGTTAGTACTGATTTTAGATGGAAGTCAAACAATATAGCAAAACCCGCTAAGACAGAACCATAAAAACTGACTACAGCAAAATGACATGGAAGAGAAGAAAAAGGAAGCTGTTGTACCCTCAATCTCCAGCTATTTTTGCCATCTAAGACAAGAATATCAGATAATCGAAAGCAACATTCAATCCTTTCCCTTACGCTAATTCAATGCACCTTTACAATGAAGCAGATGAGATGTAGAGGGGGACAAAATAATCTCATCTGCCTTGCACCTGACATTGTCAAAATTAATCCCTAGCCAACACCCAAGAGAGTACAGCTTTTTTCCTTATTTAAAGTTACTCTTTATAAAGACTTACTATAGCTGAATACCTTTACTTTTTTTGCTACATGAAAAAAAATTCCTGCTAAATGTGAAAATATGGCAGGAAGCAAAAAGGCTCTTAGCTTAAGGCAAGTGATGTGAACTCAAGGTCCACAAATTCCTGACCCCAATAACAAGGCTACAAGAGTCAATGTCCTTCGTGGTATATGAACTAGATAGACTACAGTATGCTTATCTTGCAGACAGTTAAGGCACTGTACATCAATCGTGAAACAGTCCACAAACGAAAACCAAAGAGCAGGTCTCATTTGTTGATTTCATGCACGAGTCCATAGTGCCAGTCAGAATTATTTTCAAAGGATCTGAAAATTAAAAGCTACTTACATATACAGTCCTTCTGGTTTAGATCTATGGGAGGAATAATAAGAGATACAGCAGAAACCAATAATCAAAATTAAACAAAAAGGAGCTCTGAGTTTAACAAGAGTACATGAAAGCTCCTTTTTAATTTTTTTTTTGCAGCTTCCAGCTTCATATATTTGTTCAAGAATCTGGACCTAAGTTCAAACTAGAAATTTAAACTTCCCAAAGAAAGAACAGCTACTAACAAAACTGACAACCATGTGCATTAAATAACTTCTATTATTTACTTAAAGCAATTTTCAAAACTAATTACGTATGCTGTTTTTAGTGAACCCAAAGAACACAGACACAAAGGACATCAGGTTTTCTCATCCAAGGTCATTTTTTTTTCAGAATGCATTTTGTACATGATTATTACAGTATGTGGGAAATACATTTATCTGTCTTAGATTAGCAAGTCTGCCACATCAATAATTTAAGCTTATAAACCTATTCCCAATCTCTCTTCTACCAGGCTCTCTTTTGGCTGGGTGTTGGGGTATTATGCATTTAAAGAAATGGAAGACTTTCCCAGAAACTGTTTGAAAAGCAAACGTACAGGAATTAGCTATCAAAGTTTTTACTCCCATAACAGTAATTTAACTGATCTCTATTTGAGGCTATCTGGGAGGAGTTAAAAGCAGTAGCATGGTTTATCTGGTTAGGAAGTTTTCAGAACTGAAAAGCCTGCACTTCCATGCACAACTTACTTCTCTGTATAAACTGTCAGAAAGTTTCTCCCTCTCTAAGCTAAACAACTTCTACTGTAATTTAAGACCATTACCTATTTGCCCTTTCCAAAGGCATGTTTATGTATTCTCTTTCTTGGCACAGCAACTCTAGATACATTTGAGAAAAATATATACTTTGTTAGTAAGACATGGCAGGGAAGAGCTTTACCTGAGGTCTAGTTACAAACTGAACACTCTTCTCCCAGGCCATACGCTGAATTTACACTTCTGCGATTTACTTACAATTAAAAGAGAAGACCATCTGCAAATGAGGTCAAGGTTTGTATTAGGCTTACATGTCAAGGTTTCAGTAGTGGGGAGCCTGCAAGGTTGGCCTCTGTGAGCAAAGCCCAACAGCTGCTCCATACCAGATCACAGTCAAACCCAGTGCTAGAAGAAACCTTGCCCCTGCCATAGTTCAACCATTAGCAATGCTGGATGTGCTCTGGGAGAGCAAATTTAAGAAAGGTCTCTGTGTGAAGGCACTGGGGCCTGTCCCGTGCTGGACACACATGGTTCCACATATGGCCCCAAGGGGCTCCATCAGCTAAGCTGGCAGTGACATCATATAAAGGAAGAGACAATTAGGAAACAAATAACAAGTTGTATAGGAGAACCTGGGAGATGAGTGAGGGAACTCAGAGAAATAACCATGTGAACATCGAGGTCAGAGAAAAAGGAGGTGCTTCACACACAGGGGCAGAGATTTTACTGCAATAACGGGAAGAGATTACAGTGCCACAGATATTTCCCTACAGCCCATGAGGAGGATGATGGTGGAGCAGAAAGCCACATAGCAGGCCTTGCAGGATTGCATTGCTGTAGTGAAGTGTGTCCTGAAGGAAGCTGCAGCCTGTCAGATGGACCCCCAGTAAGGCAAGGAAGAAGTGCAAAGGTAAAGGACTTGTAGAAATATACTGTTATGAACTGACTGCAGCAACTATTCCCATTCTCACTAGTAGGAGAGCTGAGAGGAAGTAGAAAAGTTGGCTATGAAGGAGAAAAGTTGAAACCAAGAAAGGAGAGATAGAGGAAGGGGATTTTTGTTTTACCTGTTTTCTACAAGCCAACTCTGTTTTTAATTGGCTATAAATTTACTTTGCCTGAGCCTTTTGCCCATTATGTTAACTAGTAGGTGGTCCCCCTGTTTTTTGTCTCAACCCACAAGCTTTTCATCTTATTTTCTCTGCCTGCGCTGTTAAGCAGAAGGAGTGAGAGCAGTCAGGCAGGGGGTCTGGCAGCCAGCCAAGTTCAACCCACCACAGTAATCTAAAAAGTCATTATAAGCATAGCTTGTGAGTAATGTACTTCTTAGAAAGAACAAGAAGGCACAAGGATTGTTCCAAATTAGAGGTAACAGTTTTGCTCCATGCAGTCAAACTTCAAGCAAGGAAGATATTTCTAAAGAAAAAATACAGGGATGACACTTAAGAGAAAATAACATCAAGGCAGGATAAAACAAGGAGACCACTTAGAAGAGAGTTGTTCAGGCTGTTCTAAAAAGTGAGCGATGACTCCAGACAGAAATATACTAACTTGACTAAATACTTCTCCTTAGTATTTAATAGGGCAAAAGAGATGATGTTTTTAGACTTATCTTGTCAGGTAAAATTCATTTTGAGTATAGTGCTCACCAATTAAATGCATTTTGATTAACTGAGAGATTTTTTAAGAATTTTAAGAGCTACTCATTATATAGAATATAAATTTGAAATTGTTTTTCATTTCACTATCTTCTATTCAACAACTTTTTATAAGTCAGCATTTTCAGTCTTTTTAAACATTGTAAGGAGGGAAAATTGTTCCTTTGCAGTTTGAATCTGTTAAGGATGAAGAACTTTCAAAAATTTTAAGATGTGCACTTCCTGAAATTTGGCTGAGATTTTTCATTTGCTCTTCCTGAACTGAATAATCCCAACCTTTACAAATTCCATGTGCTGATTTTCATTTGGAAGCTGAAGTTCAGTTTTCATGGGTACTTTTAAAATAAATTCTTTCAACTATACAACTCAATTCTTAAAATTACTTTAATTTAGATTTTAGTTAGCATCTCAACACAAGTGCCCATACTTTTTTTTCCCCATTTGTTCCCACTGTCAAAATACTCATCTTGGTTTTAGTTTCGTCTCTCAAACTGCAATATTTCTCTTGTTTTTGATACATGCTGCTTAATGTTAATCCTATAGCCACCAAAAATGGCGTCAGTCTTTGATTTTACCACCTGTTATTTTACACTGCTTTCACTAACTTCCTCTTCTTCTACTGCATCAAGTTACTTTTTGAGGTACTCAGTGACACGTTTCTATAGGTTATAAAATCTTAGACCTTCTGTGTTTAACTTGAAGTTAATGGTCTACTACTTCCTAAGTTATCAATTATGCATCTCCATCACGCGTTCATTACACATCCTTCTGCTGTGAGGAGTTCCCCTTGCTCATCTGCACCTTTTAAAATTTTGTTTCAAAATTAACAAGGATTGTAGACAAAGCTGAGTGTATTCTGATACTGCCTGTCCTCCACTGTATTACTCTACCCTATACATACCATTCCAGGATGATGTATGCACCAAGCTGGAAATTAGAGGATAGAGGGGGTTCTGCCATTTGAATGAATACATGTATGTCTGGAACCTACTGAATGACCTATGGGAACATATAAGGAGATAGGCAGATTTTGTTATGCGGCAGTTGTTTTGATCTCTTTTCTGTGGATGAAGAGAATGCTAGTTCAGACATTGTAGAAATGGAAAATTTTAAGAAGCTGCAGAATGATGCAGGAAGGAATTCCTGAATTCCACCTGAATGATGGAAAAACTGGCAGATGAGCTGTACCTTGCACTGTAAAAAAGTAACACTGTTCACTATTGGAAAAAAGAGCATGTATTCAGCCCCGCTGAACCAACAAGCATCATTTATGACAGCCTGGCTTGCATCTCATTTTCCAGGGCTTAACTGTTCACATCCACTTTTATTAACAGTTGGACCTGATTTCAGAGTTCTTTCCCTACCAAAATGATTCTATGATTAGAAGTAATAAAGTTGCTACTGATCAAGACAACTACGTTTACAAGATACTTCAGGCGCGCAGTTACAACTTCAGAGTTTCAATGTGGTATTTTCATATTTTCTTATCAGAGGAAGTGAAAAACAAAATGCAACAATTCTACTCATATCCTGGGTGGAAGAGAAGTGATCCTGCAGTGGATTATCCTTATACAGACTCCAGCTTAGCACAGCTGAGAATATTCAAATCAGTATTCAAAATACTTCAAATTCCATTTACATGGAAAAAGTAATCTGAAGTGAATTTTACTTATGTGAGAATTCTTACATTTTTAAACACTGAAAATCAGTGTTTTTAATAGCTTTAGATATTCTTGTGAAAGGTATGCAAAGTAGAGCCATTAAAAAAAACATAAACCAGAAAAAAAGCACTGTTCATCTTCTCAGTTTTCTATTAAATTTTTTTACTAATAACTTCCTACATGGAAAAAGAATGAGAAGTTCTGTTCACTTACTTTAGGTTATTTTGAAAGAAGAGGGAAAAAAAACAAGTTTCATATTTTAGCTTAGATCTATCACTAAGGTCTCTGATAACGTTTAAAAGTTAATTGATCAGTCATTCAGACCTTTCAAGCTTCCTACCTGAAGACAATTTTGTAAAACCTGCATAACACAAAAGGTATTCCTTTATAAAAACACTTCATCTTAAGTAATCATTACTTACAATAACAATTTGCAACAACTGCAATAGCAACTTTCCAACAATTACAAAAGAGACTAAAACAGGCAGTACATAATATTTGCTTTTAACATAAAATTACTCTTCTATGGATATTGTTTACTCATTTGTGAAGTCTTAGGGCAGTGATAATTTAACAGAAACATGTGTCCTAGTAGGATGAATATGAAAATTGTCATAATTATTTCTTCTGGAATCTGTCTTGAAATAATCTTTTAAATCAGACTGCAATTTAGAAATTCCAGTCTATCGTGAAGTATTAAGAATTACAGCAGCACAAGAACAAGTTTGCACATTTAGCTAAGGGCAAAATCAACATGGAGTTATGCTAATTTTTAATTTCTTAAGTCTTGCGTGAAAAAAAATTACTAGCATCACAAAAACCAAAAACTGTGTCCAAGCTTCAGCAATAAAACAGTTTTGTAGCTCTGAAGAAGGTGAGCACAGCATTTGTCTTTACTAGGTTTGTATACAGTATTAAAGTACATAAAGTACATAACACCTGTACTGTAAGCAGCAGTTATCCTGACAGCAATATACAGCATTGCTTTAACAACTCTGAAGCAGTTGCACTCATACAAAGTTGTAGCATAAGTACGACTCAGGTGCTAGACTAGTGTCATTCCCATCTGAGAGAACTAAAGAGCAGTGATTCTCATTTACTGTAGACCTGTATTTTGTCTAACGTCCTAGTTCTCTGCTCATTATTGTAAAACAACTTGCTTTTAGTTCTGCAATCAGCAGCATAAGCACAGTTAATAGTTGTGATGTGCAGACTTGAGTTGGATTTATTATGAACTGTTCCAGCTTCCTTCTGCAGAGAAAATAATACCATTTAGAGCAGTGAAAAAAATGACTTAGGAAGCATAACTTTCTTCATTCGAATATTGTCCCCTGCCCAAGAGAGCTCTTGAAAGTTATGAAATCTATAAAAACACTTAAACCTGCCTTTGTGATTTGTTTTAAAGGCCTCAAACCAGAGAGCTGTAACAGGAAGAATTCTGTGGCTGTGCAGTCAGCTATGACTCATGAGACCAGAGCTGGCTTCAGACTTCCTCAGTAACTGCAGCCAAGTAAACGTTTCTTCATGTAAACTGCCCTTGCTTGTTCAAAATTTAAGAGCTACTACAGGTTGGCTCTATACAGAAAAATCTGGGTCATTTAGTGCCTCTATTTCAGTGGGATTCTGTACAGCTATCTCAGAATAAAGCTCAGAGGCATACAGAAAGGACATTAAGGACTGCTGGAGGCCATTTTTTTGTAGCACTTTTTTCCATCAAATAGATTTAGGTGTTTTTCCTTAAAATGCTGGCTCTAGAAGGAGCACTTGGCACACGCAGGCTGCCTGTGTCTCAGACTCTTGAAGGCTGCTAGACACACCTTTGAAAAACTTCATGAAGGTTTTAAGTGCTCCTGTTCAGTATCATGCCACCAACGTGTTTTGCTGCCCTGAGTTCTCAATTGAACGTACACTGCCTGCAGCTGCTGGGGAAGTGCAGGATATTTGGAGAAAGCATTTGAAGTTCTCCAACCTGCTTTATTTCCTGGGGGTATACAGTGACTCCTACTTACTTACTATTTCCCTGGGTGATAAAAACACTTCTCATCCTTGTTTCATTTTAGTTGTGAAAAGGCAGTAGGACACACACTGGTATCAGCACAGATTTTTCTTCTTGCAATACATGAAAATTTGTTATATGCTTCCAATGTCTTGTCAGGTAGGCTGGCTGAGAGCTATACCACTTTATGATCACTGAGAGCATATGGATGAGAGCCTATGGAGGAAGGGAAAACTACGCTAGAACACAATGACTTCTAAAAGAAAACAAATGAAATAGAAACATATAGAAAGCAGAGAGAAAAAGAAAAAACTTCACCCACAGTTATAAGAAGAGACTCAAACTAGTCTAGACATTAGAGAAGGGCAACAGACCCAAGAGTCTGGTAAATAATACCTCATGATCTGTGCTAGATACAACTAGAGAAGGCAATCAAAGCATTTTCAGAAAACAAGGGAAAGCAAGGAAGTTTGTGCACAGCTCAGCAGAGATGAGAATCTAACAGATGATACAGAAAAAGTTATTTTTCCAGTTTGCAAAGTTACTAATAAAAATAAAACGAAATATTGTCATCAAGAGCAAATCTCTTGAACCATGTGTGATCTTGTCTTTTTCTGAACTCAAAGTTGATCAATAACACAGTGATTTCATTTTATTTTTATTAGTAACTTTGCAACAGATTCTCATTCAGTAAATTCTAAGACAGGTCCTAGAGGGTTCTGCTGTAGTCTGCAATCAGATGCATTATTTACAAAAAAAAAAAAGGAAAAGAAGGAAAATAATGCATCTGATTGCAATTGCCAGAAAAGCATGAAAAAAAGCAGTCAATATTTTTATTTTATCCTAAAGTCATTATCATATCTTTGATCATATGGTAAATTATTTTATGATAGTAAATCATGCGTCTGTCAAGAGTGAATCACATTCTGCCTATCTAATGTTCTTTTGATGCCTTATTTGGCATTCTATGGAGATTTCTTATCTTGAATTAACTAGTCTAACAAGAGCACTAGTTTAGTTGGGTTTTAGGTAACACAAAATTGCAGTGAGCTGAATGCGTCCCTGTTTTTCAGCAGTGAATGGTTAAACTCTACCACATTGTCTGATTCCTACTCCTCAAAAGAACAAAGGGAGAAAATACAATGAGAGAAGACTCACAGGATAAGACAGATCAGTTAGACGCAGCATAGGAAGATAAGTGTAATTTACTGCCGCTTATTAACATACTAGAGCAGAGTTTAAAAGCAAACTAAGAGCTGCCCTACCCAACTGTTTGTACCTCCTCCCGTTGAGCAGCGAAGGCCATCACAGCTGCAGTCTGTCCATATCACTGCTCCAACAAGGAGTTACTGATCCCACACAGGCTTCCCACAGGATGTTCTTCATTCCCCCTACCATTACCTAACACTGCTACAGAGACATGATATCATTGTAAACAGAGTCCTGTTGTCTTCACAAGTTATTTTTGAAAGCATTCAACTTTGTGAGAGCAAACACTACAATCACAATTTAGTATAAATTAAATGAAGTCTCAAATTTTGCAAATATACATTATTGTAAGCAAGCACAGAACACTTTTTTTAAATGTTGTACTGAACAAACCATTAGCTGTCCTATGTTTTGCCACCTAAATGACTGACGTGGTGGATGTAAAAATCTCTCAGTGGCACATTTATACACGCAGAAAAGTCTTAGCAAGGATACTGCTTCAAAAAGAAAAATATGAGCCTACTATCTGTTTTTACGTTCTTTGCCACTATCCAAATATTGCAGACCTCAGGTTTGGACAGCTGCCTTCCAAAGAGACAGCTGCCTTTCAAAGATTTACTAAACACATTTAGAATTTTTTCTTTTCAAACTAAAGTAGAGGCCTGCTGCATTTACAATAGTAGAAGTACACTGAGCAGAATTTATTATTAGTCTGTTAGTACAGTATGCATCTGTAATGACAGCTTGGTTAAATCCACTGAAAGAATCCTCTCATATGAGAACCATGTTTTTAACTCTAGGACAAGTTTACACTGTTACCTTGGCAGTTAAACCGCATTTTAAATTTGAAGCCTACAGTTCACAGGAACAAACCCGGTCAATCTAGTTTTCTTCACATTCAGCAAATAGGTTCCAATGCAAGAGTGATCAAATAAAAATTGATCTAGGTCCTATAGTGCGCATCTTTTTAGTTTTTTTTTCAGTTATTTTCCTATTAATAATGTCCTTTTACCATGTAGTATTAAGTCAAGCTGTAGTGGTTTAATATGTAAACGTACCTCTGATCCATGCTACTTCCAACTGCTTGCTGAGAAAACAATGACTTCTAATGGGAATTAGACTACAGAATGGAGTGCACTGCAGAAAACTGCATGTGATGCTTCTCAGTTACCTATTAGGTCCAAAATGCTTGCAATATCCATCATTATCATGCATCAATGATTGGAAAATATCAGAACCCTATCACCTGAAAGAACCTTAACTCAGAATTAATTTTAAATCTCTAAGATAACCTTGTAAGGAATCTCATACACAGCAAGACACTAAGGAATTATTAATCAGACAGGAAACAAGGCTGCTTCATTCTAGAATCAGAGAATGAAAAAAATCATGTGTATCACTTTATGGAACAAGCAAATACAGGAGCAGGAATTACACATCCACTGCTGCTTTTGTACTGATAAACTATCTTTTTGTTAAATCCCACATTATGTACCTCAGCACACCACAGAAGTTCCAGAAGCTGGGCAGGAATTGGTTGGAACAAAGTTTTAAATGGATTTCACAAGAGACAAAACCCGAACAGGATACTTGGCCTTAATACAAAAGCCATGCTGTGTAGCAGTACAGTTGAGTTGGCATAGAGGACAGCATGCTAGCCTCCTGGAAATGGGAATGGAGAGTCCCTATCTGATGAAAGCAGGGGAACTGCACCTAAGCAGCTTGCCATAGCCAAGAAAGCAGCTAAAGAGACTAAGATTATTTTTAATTACACACCAAATAATTGAAGTTGGAAGGGACCTCTGGATGTCATCCAATCCATCAACTCTGCTCAAGCTGGGCCACCTTGTAGGTTGCACAAGAGTCCCCTGGTGTTTTAAATATCTCTAAAGGAGACTCCACAACCTTTCTGGGCAACCTGCTTCACTGCTCTGCCATCCTCAGACTGAAGTTTCAATCACATTCAGACAGAGAATCTCGTATTTCAGTTTACGCCTATAGCCTCTTTTCCAGTGGTGCCCAGCAACAGAACAAGTCTGGCCTTATCTTCTTGACGCCCCCCTTTTACATCTGTATACACAGATGAGATTTCCTCAGTCTCCTCCAGGCTGAACAGGCCCAGCTCCTTGTAAGAGATGCCCTGTCCCCAGTCATCTTTGCAGCCTTCCATCAGACTCTCCTCAGTAGTTCCAGCTTATTTTACTGGGGAGCCAAGAACTGGGCACAGCATTCCAGGTGTGGCCTCCTTAGTGCTGATTTGAAGGGGACGATCAAAGGGAAGACTCTCCTTGACCTTCTGGAAACACACTTCCTTCCTAATACACCCTAGGACACAATTGGCCTTCCTGGCCATTTGGGCAAACTGCTGATTCATGGTTAACTTTCCACCAGAACAAGCTATCAGGTTGTTATCCCAAAAGCTGTTTCCAGCATGTCAACCCTCAACCTGTACAATGCATGCGGTTGTTCCTCTATAGGTGCATGATCTGCAGTTGTTATAGTTGAACTTCATTAGGTTCCTTGATCTGTCCAGGTCTCACTGAATGGTAGCACAGCCTTCTGGTGTATCAGCCATACTTCCCAGATTCATATTATCAGTAGCCTTGGTAAGGAGGCACTTTGTCCGTTCATACACTAAATTAAACAATTCTGAACACAGAATGGACCAGGTAGCTAGCTAACACGCCAGCAGCTGGACTCTGGGTGGCTGATCACAGTCCTCTGCACTCTGCTGGACAGTCATGTCTCAATGCACCTCACTGTCCACTCATCTAACCCACACTTGCTGAGCTTACTTTGAGCATGTTTCAGGAGACAGTGTCAAAAGTCTTCCTGAAGTCAAGACAGAAAACATCCACTGCTGTCCCTTCACCCTCCCAGCCAGTCATGACATCATAGAAGCTATCATATTAGTCAAACATGATTTCCCCTTGATGAATCCATTTGGACTCTTCCTGTCATCTTTTTGTCCACACATCTCTAAAGATAGCATCCAGGATGAGCAGCTCCATCACTTATCCAGATATGGAAAAGGCTAACTGATCTGTAATTTTCTAGGCCCTCATTCTTGACCTTTTTGAAGAGTGTAAGGCCACCGGCTTTCTTCCAGTTCTCAGATAACCCTCCTGTTCACTCTGACCTTTCAAAAAACAGACAATGGACTAGCAAAAACATCCATCAGCTCCCTCAGCACTTCAGAGTGCACCCAATCAGAGCCCATAGACTGTAAGAAACTTATAAAAGTACAACTGTATATGCTTTTCTATAAATGCAGTATTGCCATTTCAAGCAACAGGTGACAAGTCTTCTGCTAGCTATGCAAGGCTCTGGTCCTGATCTGTTAGACTCATTATCAATTTTTCATAAAGCATACTCTGTGAACTACAGCTTGGTACACCAGGTGTCTCTTGTTAGTACTGTGCAGATTCAACTCTAGATACAAAAGCTTTTCAAATATGAACAAATATGAAAGCAGATGCCCCAGAACCACAATTTATTAACTGTCAATCACTATTTAGTGAAAAAGCGTAACCTCCAGAGCTACAAAGACTGCTTTTGCTCTAAGTAGAAGTGGCTAGACCAAGGAGAAAACCCATCAACACAACCAATTAACATGGCAAGGCCTCTGCTATAGGGGGGCAAAGTAACACATCTAATCCCCAGACCAGAAGCTAGAATCAAGGAGTAAAAACCATCTAGAAGGTCAACCATTTAAGAAATCACAAAATGCGAGGTGGCAGAAGATGCCAACTTCAATCCAGTGCACATCTCTCCTGCTCCCTTCTCTCCTTCTTAAGGAGCTCTCCAATGAAATTGCCTTGACCTCATCAGCTAGAATCATCATGAGCAACGATGTCAGACTAGCGATACATCATTGCTTCATGATACTGCATACTTACAGTGATTTCAAACATAAGAATTGAAACCTGACTGCTTTGACTCATAATGATAACGGTTATTGTGCAAGAACTACTGCACAGTGATAATGTGCAAGAACTATTGTAAGCACAAAAAACATTGCCAATGTCAGCCTAAAAGCTTGAGTTCTGAAATTTAAAATTGACCTGATTTATCAGAGCCTAGGCTGAACTCTCCCATTTCACCTAATTCCTTGATACACATACAGAATTGTATTTACATTCATATATATATACACAGTTTTCAAACAGCTTTTCACCTTCCGCAACTTAAAAGAAAGCTTTTTGAGTATTTATGTTAGACAATTCGCAAAACAATCTGGGTTCATAACTGCCAGAGACATGGGGCAGTAAATCCTATTCAACCACTTTTCTTAGCTGGGGAACAATAGTAGAAAAACATCAAACAGACTAGGGAGTGGCTGAAGAGTTTATGATTAAACTAGTATAACAGCAAAAGCAGCTTCCGAAGTTTGTCTAAAAAGCAATCTAAAAGATGAACTTGGAGATGCAAAAGGAACACTAACAAAGTAATCTGAATAATTATTTTGTGTACAAACAAGCAAAAAGCTGATGAGTTAGTAACTCTGGGAGGTGGCAAAAAAGGAGGTGGCCTGGTGTAGCAGCAAATCAGTAGACATAAATGAGTATTCTCAGCATTTTACTTGACATTCCAGGAACACATTTCAGGAAGTAAGGTCTGGTATTACAAGTATACCCAGCAGAGATGTTAAAAATGTCATTAATGGCTGTCATAAGACAGATCAGATAATCAACAACAGGTTGCAGAGCAGGGCAGTTGAGCAACCCCAGAGAGGAAAAGCACAAACCAATGGAATCTTCTAACAATAAATTAACAATAAATAAATCTCATGGAAGACAAAAAACAATCAAATTGAGCAAGAGTATGGATGAAAACAAGACTAAAAAAAAATTCAGATATAAAAGCATAGCATTAATACCAAATGCAAACACTAGAATTGTTGAAGTCTTGTCCCAGAGTCTGTAAGAAGCATTTAACACCATGAAAAAACGCTGGTACCACTCATAGGCAGAAATAACGATCCCAAATTAGACATCAAATTGTGGAAAAAGTCAAGGAGAGGAACAATATGCTAACTGACAATAAAGTGGACACAAGTACTCTTGGATTACAGTCACAATTTCAAGTGTGTGAACATTGCTACATTTGAGTCCTAAAACAGAATTCTTCAGCAATATTAGGTAATGTCAATATGCGTTTAACATATATTTCATTTTTTTTTCTAGATCCTAATCATTATGAAATTCTCCATCAATATAAGTGGTTTCACTTATGCTAAATTGGATGCTTGTTTTACTATGTCTCATTTAATTTCTTCAATCCACACTATGGAAGAAATCAATTTGTTTACTTCCCTCCCTGCAAATACTTGCCCTCTGCTTGCCAAGAATATTAACACTTTGATAATCAAAGGCAACATTCTGGCATTTTCACTTTGAACATCAACTTAACCACTGCTGGATCAGATTCAAAGACTGTCATGATACATATACAAATACACGGAGGTTTTAAATGCAAAAAATAATTGTCCAGTATAATGTTTCAAAGAATACCTGCCTGCTGCAGAAACGCTGGCTGAATATCATCTCCTAGGCATCAACTCTCTCTTCATCGCTCTGGCATTTTCCTCTCCAAAATACAACCATTTCAGGACTTCGACATACAAGCAAGCATTCCTGACTGCACTTGTATCTGCAAGGTTTCCTCAATGGGCTATCAAGAATCTCCAATATTTCAATCTCATTAATGTGATATTTTCCACTAACTTGGAAGTAACAACTTCATTATTATCATTTTTTTTAAACAAGTCAAAGCCTAAAAACACTAACTGCCTCATGCCCTAAGTAAATCCCTATTTATGGTTTGTATTCTGTGCCTTAGTTTACACAGGTCATCTTTTTAATAACAATTAAAGCCAAGGAAGCACTTTATCAAATTACATAAAATTATTTAATGCTCATCACCTCATACTGAAATAGACTGTTTTCCAGCCTCAGATAACTGAAAATAAATTAATATATTTCCACACAATTACCAATTATTATGAATTCACTGCTATGGTATTTCTGTCAAGGGCAATGATTTACAGATTAGGTTTTTTTTTTAAAAAAAAAACTTTCACCAATGAAATGCTATCAGTTTGTATTCAACTTCACCAGCAGCTGACTGAATCAAACCTATCAGTAGATAAAATTGCTAACTACATTATTCTTATCATACACAGTTCTGTTGGAAAAGTTCAGAGCAGTAGCTACTAAACACTAATCTAAAATTTACTTGCGTCATTCCTCCAAGTGTGTCCACTTCTATATCTTACCATTCCAACACTTTCCAAAGCATTTCATGTTGTGTATAATCATGAAAATAATAAAATAACAAATTTCAATAATAAAAGAAACATCACTGCACTGTTAATGCCACAGTAAGTTTTGAAAAGCATGTCTTAATACATGATTCTTCACGTAAGAAGTGCTTTAAGCAATATTATTTTTTAACAGTAAAAACATATACATCTATTTCAAATCTTACGTGTTTGTAGAGTTTAAGATCTACTGAAAGAACTCTCACAGGAAGCTTCTGTATCTGTTTCAGTTGACAAATGCATTAAGCATCCTCTGAAACTTGTCAGTCTATTTTTAAAACTGTCAAATGCTACTTCCCTTCAGAAGTGTTCAACCTTATTAATGGTGGCCAGCATTATACTATACATAAATACTGGTATAAGGGTGACAGTCGAACTAACGATAACTTAAAAAAGTGAGGATTTTTTAATTATTAGCAACTGGTTACTAGAAAGAACTATTCTGCTGTTTCTTCAGAACATATAATGAAATGAAAGGCTTAAAATAGGAAGCTGTCAAGTTCTCTTTCATGTATAGTGCTAAAGCTTTTTTTGTAAACTAGGCTAAACTGTGTTTATTCTACCCCTAATATGTAACATGAGTATTTACTAAGTTCATTGCAATAACAATTTGTTTTTGTTCAGGAAAAATAGCTAAGATAACTTGTAAGTTGAATTGTCTAACATGAACAGGCTGACTCTCAGGTAGACTTCTGCTTTCCACCTTGCCTGTTTCTAGCTCTAGGTATCTAGAAACAGACACTCAAGAAATCTAAACTTTCAGTAACAAGAATGACTTGCAATCTGTATATTAATATCATTGCTCATCTTTAAGGCAATAATTCCTTCTAGTCTCTACAAAGCAGTTCACAAAAAACACCTGTTATGTGAAATGCATTCATTACTCAATCCTAGTTGAACCATCTGCAAAAGAACTAAAAGTCTTTTTACAACGTAAGAAAACAGCCTTAAAATTTAAGATAATAACCAATAGTATATTTCCATTACAAATTTAACACAAGTATACATAATCTCAAAATAACAAAAAGCAAAGCAAATAATTGTGCCACAATTACTACATCTTATTTAAGCTACTAAATTAGAAATTTACATGTTTTTCTACAACACAGAAAGTACAACAAAGACTAAGCAATGGATTAAAAATGGCAAGTATGACATCTGTCTAAAGAGCTCAAACTTGAGATGGAACAAGACTTTGAGTTCTTCCTGTATTAGTCTTTTTCATTTAGTCTTGTGTGCTCTTTGTATTTTTTTCCTTACTGTAGGTTACCGAGCTTCAGCATTCTTTGAAACTGTCAAGCATGACATTTCTCTAAGTGCTTTTCAAAATCCTCCATATATAACCAAGAGCTGTTCCAAACAGACATGCCCTTTGTGAAAAACACAGAATTCAGAGAAACACTCTGATGTTAAGAATTTGTAGTCAGGTTTGAAAATTTATTAATATTAATTATCACCAGGATTAAGTATTAGTGCTGGCCTTCCTGGGTGACTGGAGATGGGTAGGTACAGTATATCTCCAGAATTCCCTTCCAGATTAAGTTATTCTATGAATATCATGTTACTTATTCAGCAGTCACTGAATAAACAAGACCCTCTACACAAAGGCACTGACGGCACAAACATGGGAAATCAAGCTGAAGATAGCATAATGTGAAAGGCCTACTGAAAGTTGGATTTCCAACTCTATTAACCATTTATATGTTTTGAGTGACAAACTCTGGCTGATTACAACTACAGATCTAAGCTCAAAGACCCACATCTACAAGCATGCCATCAACATCCGCTTCTAACCTTGCTCCACAGAAGTCGCCAATAGATATTAAGAAATAAGGTTTTATGGTATGAGGGATGTCTCTAATAAGCACCACCTGATAATCAACTCCAACAGTTATTCAGGATGTTCAGAATGGAGTAATAGAACAAAGTTCAAGTCTTCACATGTCAACTTTTTTTTAAATAAATACCCAGGATTTCTCATGCCTTGACCATTAAGCAGAACTCATGAGTTCAAACCTCTGCTCTGTTATAAGCCAGTCAAACATTTTCAATGTGGTTTTCCTTAGTTGTCTTAAGCAAATCAGCATCAGCTATTGACTTCCACTGTCCGCCTTCATAACTTACGGTACATAAATTCTTCACAGCTCTCTACCTGTTGTGACCTAGGAAGGATACATTAAATACTCTCCTTTGGTCTCCTATTGCAGAAAAATCAACTCATAGTCTCAATAGCTAATATCCTGAGTAGACCAATCAAATTCTGTCATCAGTTCAATAGAAAATACTATTGTCTTAACATACCGGTTCTAGAAATATGACATGGTAATTCTACACTTAAATATCTGAAGAAGTTACTTTAACAAGCTAATTTAACAAGACATCTTATAAAATATCCCTGTAGAATTTGCTAGCAATCTCTGCCCAATGTGATATAAATGATTAAAAAAGACTAGAAGGGACTGTGGTTTTCTGAATACTAATTTTATGTCTCATAATTAATCCTATGACTAATCATCAGGCTGATATTAATCTCTGAAAATGCAGCACTACTACTACTCAGTGACAGAAGCTAAGTTTATGCTTATACATCAATAAAACGTGGACATTCTATACTTCAGTCAGCAAAGAGAACTCAAAAATCATTGTGCCCACAGCTGAAAACAATTATGTGCACAACTAATCTAAATACTCAAAAGAAACTCCATAAGAATACAATCATTTCATAAGCATAAGCATTACAGGCATCAACACTATACAATTAGTCCTCATGTATTGTTTTGTACTGAAGAAAACCTGATTGTAACGTACCAGGTTAAGAGAGAGACAGTTATAATGCCCTACTCTGAATCAGCAACATCGAGAAAAAATAAATGTACAGCATTGCAGGACAGTGTAGGAAAAAGAATACACAAAAAGTCCAACTATTGAACATTTGCAGCTGAGCATTAAGTCACTAAGAAACTCAACTTCACCTCTCTAACATACTAATCTTTGGCATACAGTAGAGTAAGTTCCACTGACAGCAGAAGTAGTTTTCCTGTTACCTCAAGATTTTATAAGGTATTGACCTTCTCCTACGCACTAAATACATGCTAACTAGCTTATCGCTATAGTAAGATACTACATGAACATGAAAGATTAACAGGAAGAATATTTCAAACATTCGGAGCTTTTGGAAAGGGTCACAAAGATGATCAGAAGGCTGGAGCACCTTTCCTATGAAGAAAAGTAGAGAGAGTGGGACTTGGAGAAGAGAAAGCTCCAGTGAAGCCTTTAATTACTTCTACTACTACTACTTACCAGGAGGGAGACTGACTTTTTGCAAGGGTGGATAGTGACAAGGTGGGGGGAACTGTCATAAACTAAAAGAAAGGGGGTTTAGGTTAGATGTTAGGCAGAAATCTTTACTTGTAGAGTAGTGAGGTACTAAAACAGGTTACCCAGAGAGGCTGTGGATGCCTCACCCCAAAAGTGCTCAAGGCCAGGTTGCATGGCCATTGGGAAGTCTGATCTAGTGAGTGGCAACCCTGCCAACAGCAACAGGTTGGATACTAGATGATCCTCAGGGTCCCCTCTAGCCCAAGCCATTCCATGATTTGACTGTAATTATTTTTCTACTATTAAAAATACGTTAAAAAAAAAGCTAGTTTTTACAACAACTATCAAACCAGAAGTATTCATTCTTAAATCCCGGCCCAGACGAATAGCTTCTGAAAAACAAGTGTTTTCATAACAGCTTTAAACAAATTTCCATATACTGAAGATGCAAGAAATGATCTGATAGCATTCCTGATCCTCTAATACTGAAGCAGCAATCACTAACTGCGGCTAGAAATAATTAACAGAAGTTTACCAGGCCTCAGAAATGCCACTTAAAACTAAATCAAGCAATTAAAGCACAAAATACTCCTCACAATGCACAATTCTTAATGAAAACTGAACTAAAATATCAAGTTAACTTTTTGAACTGTACCCGCTTTTCTTCTTCCCTCAACGTATTTTCTCAGTATACTACTGAAGCTTAAGAACAAAAAAAAAAAAAATCAACTATTCAACCCTAAGGTATCCCTAAGGTAACCCTAAGAGAATAGAAAAGTTACCTACCTGTAACGAGGTTTCAGTATTAACATTTCTTTCTCAGAAGACAAAATGCTCCCCACATTCCCTTCACAAAATAGAGTAACAGTACTTATCCAGTAGCAATAGTGCTGTAACATCTCACATCACCACAACTGGAATTTGAAATGCTATGATATGCTCTCAAGTATGAATTCCAACCTTCTGATTTGATTAGTCTGCACTAATTGGAGAGGAACTATTTTGGGCTGAATATTAGAAGAATTTTGTTACTTGTATACCTTTTATTTTTAATTCAAACAAAAAAACCCACAAAACCAGCAGGTTGGATGTATATGTTCCAACATATACTTCCAGACCTCTCAGTCTACTTCCTTGTCACCACCTTCCTGTCTCTGTCCACTAAACACATTAAGCCTCTAGCTAGTTAACGAGACCTATGAAGACGTATCTAGAGAAGTTCAATGCCAGGCTGGATGGAGCCCTGGGCAATATGATCTAGAGAATGGTGTCCCTGCTCATGGCAAGGGGCTGAAACTGCATCTTTAAGGTCCTTCTCAACACAAACCTTTCAGTGTGTAATCTGTTTTCTATCACATAAATGAACTACTTAAAAGTAACAGAAAAGCTATACCATGACTTCAGTAAGGATTAGTCAAAATTAATTCATTAAATTTTTAAATCAGCAAAAACAGATTTTCTTTATCCTATAGGGCCATTTCATCACTATGGGATTGCATCTGTAATAGGTTCTGTACTCTTATCAGCACAATACTGAGTCTTTAAGCATTAGGCAGAAACACACATCACATTTAGAGAAAGAAGCAAGCAGTAGAATGCTTTCCTTTTTGAATATACAGATTCAGGTTCAGAAAGTTAGTAGTCAAAGAAATTCCACCTTTTTTTTTTTTCTTCCAGTGCAAAGTGTAAGGACTGCAAGGGATGTAAATTCCTTTGGGAAGTTGTTTTCATGTCTCAGAGTTTGACCCCTGGGAAAACAATAACTCTTCCACAGAGAAACTGTACCCCTATGCACAGAAATCTTAAGCACAACAGAAAGCTGCTTACTGCAATCTCAAATGAAAACAGCTTATTTTCTTATTAGGAACTCCTTGCCCTGCTCCATAGTGTTGCAGGATATCACTAACTTAATATTAAGTGATGTAATAGAATAATTCGCTGCATCCATATTTGCTTTCACTAAATATTAGCCTACAACAACATAACACACAAAACATGAAAAGACAGCAATAGCACTTACTGTAATCACAGCTTTACTCAGGCAAATAGAGCCTCTGCAGCCGTATTCTGTTTCATCTTCAGACTTGTAATAACTGAGTGTGTTGGCTTTCAGAACCACCCATCGATCCTGCCATCCATGAATGTAGTTGGTCCACTATAAAAAAAAAGAAAAATCACAAATCTCCTAATAGAAAAGAATACAAAAATACTGAAAAAATAATTTTGTTGATATCTCCAAGCCTTTCAAGTATCAGAAGAAAAAAGTTTTGGTTTTTCTTTCTTTTTTTTTTTTAAGTTCTTAACAATTGAGAACACTGCACTTCCGATCAGGACTCAAAAAAACCAACTTTTGCAAATCACTTAAATATGATACTAAAAACCAGTTGCTTCCCAGGAACAGGAAGGTAACAGATGTCTTTGATGCAAAATTGCTCCCAAGGCCACTTAAACAAAGGTACCAACACAGTGATAAAAAACTGGGGGACACAGGAGGGGAACACAAACATTCTATCTTGAATTTAGACATGTTATTTTAAATCTGAATAAGGTGAACTGCCAAACTTAAGCAAACATAAAACACTTTATTTACATACGAAGTGATTTATACCAAAGTGATTTTACTGAATTTTCTAACTTTTTTCATATGAAAACATACATGCAATTATCCTACCAGTAGAGCATATAACCATTATAGCAACTAAAGTCACCAGTTCTTCATCAATTTACTACTACCCACAGATAGTGCTTTAGGTTTTAATTCCATAACTACTTCATCATTAAGATGATAATTACTCGTCAGGAGACACCGAATCATCCTGTTACTAAGATCTTTCTAGGGACTCAACATTCACATATACAGTGCAACTGACATTCCAGGAACAAGTCCTGGATTCATCATATAAAGGTACAGTTAAAAGTGACTAATAACGTCCTGATTATTAATATCTTATATTTGCTGCAACTTCCCAACAAAACAGAACTACGCCCTGCAGAAGCATACAGCACCAACAGAGCATCACAACTATTTTGGTAACACGCTGGTGCTAGGACTTTGAACGCAGGGCAAAAAAACACAATTTAAATATTGGAAACGGGAAAACAAAAACATTGACAATGATTTTATCAGGAAAGCATTTCTTTGATCACAACAAAGACTTCCTAAACACTATTCACCATTTTAACACATTGAAACAGGGAGGGAGAAGAAAGTGGACTAGTGGGATAACATCCAAGTTATACTACACGTATCAGTTAGCATGTGTCTCCTAGCTGTTAGCTCTTCTAATGGCAAGAGGAAATCTAAGCACTAAATAGGACAACAAATTCTATTCCTGAGAAATTACTAGCTATTTTCAAGCACAGGTGAGACCTACATTTACTCACCAAAAATAAACCTTTTTGTAACCTCCTAATACACTGAATAGCTACATTCAATATGAGTGCTTCAGCTGTGTTTAGTACTTGAACCAACAACACCAACTGTTATGAAGGCATATTTGCGCTGCCTTCCTCCCTTTGTCTCTATTATATTCTCTGTTCCTACCAAATACGAAGTGCAATGCCCAAAGGTATCTTGGCCAAAAGAGCAAGGGACAGGGAAGAAAGCATCTTTCTTCCTTTGACACAGTTAAGTGAGGTAAATATAGCAGCCAATCTTGCATTTGCTGCTGCAATCAACACTGGCTGTTGCAACCAAAATGTGACAGGCATTAAGAGACTTCTTAAAGTATTCTTATAGAAAAAAAGGTTTCTGCAAACAAAAGACCACTGGTTAAAGCACACATGTATCAAGACATTTCCATGATAGAGTTCTTTGCATCCACCTTAAAATTGTAAGGAAAATTGTAATGGAAAATGCCTAGAGTTTGGAAACACTCAGAGAGCAGTGAAATGTACTTCTAATAAGCTTGTCTTTCAAAACTATCCTGTTTGTTTAAAAGGCTTCTCTCTTTACTGAGTTGAAAAATTACTAAGCATACAGAGAACTGCAGCATACTTTCACTGATTTGCTATTTAATAACAGACTAAGTTTTAAAAACAGAGATGCTCAGTAATCAGTTTGTAATGGTACTCTCCTATTTTAATTAATTTGTCTCAAGTGTTACTGAGGCATTAACTAGCAAAAGGCAAAATTATTCCTCAAGTATATTCACTGCAACAGGTTTTACCATACTTTGACTACTGAGATTACATTCCCTGAGTTCTCACAGAAAGGGCAACATCAGCTACATTTGGTATAATTATAAAAAAATATGAGTCCTGCACATTGGAACTTCATACATTTCAGCAGAGACTATGACTTCACCCATTACTCCTATATTTGCCAACATAAGAACCAACAATATCCTAACAAATCTTCAAGTTTCTAAGGCAAGAATCATCCAATCAAAAGAACACATTGTTAAGAAAAACCTATGCTACTAAACCAAGACCTCGTGTTTTAAGTGCTGTCACATCTCATGACTCTCTCATCCTCTCCCATCCCCTACAGATCTCCCATCTCTGGATTTAGGAACACTTTTAGACTGCAAAGCATTTATGACTCTCCCACAAATAAGCAGAGGTCTGCCTCATTGTGACTGTTTTCCTAGCAGTCAGGGCCAGTTATGAACTCAGTATCCCATGACCTGTGTGCTCCATGCATGCTGATGCCCAGTCTCGCCACACAGGACAGGAAAAGAACTTATTATTAGTATTTTTTTTAATTGGACATCATTCTGAAGGTACTTTCGGTAAAAATAAAACCTTTTTGCTCCCAAACTTAATGATTCAACACACAGCTTTAAAATTGCCCCCAAAGTAAAATTTCCCAGCGTCACCCAACAGATACTTGCAAGTCATCTCATTTCCAGCGATTTTAAAAAATATGATAATAAATAGCAGCACTTCTATTTAAGAAGGAAAACGAGCCGCGGTGCCCTTTTTCCTTCCTCTCCTCCCCTCCTCCCGTATCTCCTGCTGCAGGGCTGGCTTATGGCACTGTTTTGATAGTCGCACCGAAGGCTGCGCCGCTCCTGTGCCGGCTCCGGGGGAGCGACGAGCGCGGGCCCCGCGCAGGGCAGCGGGGAGCCCCGCCGCACGGAGGATGCGCCCCGCGCCGCCGGAGACCCGACTTTCGCAGCGGGAGGAACGGGGCTCCGAGCCGGGCGCCCACCCGGCCCGAACGGGGCTCGAGGCCGCGCCGGCGGCTCCGCCCGAGGCAGGGCTCCCTCACAGCACCTCTCCGGGCTCGGCTGCCGGGGCCCGCGCGAAGGCGGGGGGAGGCGAGCGGGCCCCTCCCGGCGCAGCGCCGTCGGGGACGTGCCGGTGCCCCCGCCGGAGGGAGGGGGCGCGGGAGGCCGGCGCGGCTCCCTGGCAGCCTTCGCGATCAGGTGGCAGCTGTTCCGGCCAGCGCCTCTCCCGGAGACGAGCGAGCGCCGGAGCGGGGCGGCGAGGAGCTGACAGCCGGGATCTGTCGGCGGAGGGGGAGTTGGGGTGGGGGGGCAGCCGGGAACCGCCGCGTAGAAGGGAAGCGCGGGGCCGCCGGGTGCGGCGGAGCGAAGCGCGTTCTTACCTTGCTGAGCACCCCGCAGAGCTCAACAGGCAGCCCGAGCTCGGTCTCGGGGTCCTCCTCGGAGCCGGAGGAGTTCCAGCTCTGGTTGTCCGACATGGAGACTCGAGCCGCAGCCACCGCTGAGCGGGGAAGAGCCGCGCGGCCCCTGCCCACAGCAGCCTCAGCGTCTCCTGCCGAACAGACGGGAACGGCCGGCAGCGGCTCTACCTGAGCGGCGCCGCTCCGCGCCCGCCAGCGGCCGAGCGGCCTCGAGAGGCGGACGCTCGCGCGCTTCCCTCAGAGCAGCTCCGCGGCCCCGGCCCGCGGCAGCGGCCACAACATAGAGGTGGCGAGGGGAGGAGGAGCGAGCGCACGTCCGCCTGCCGCGCACTCCGCTCACAGCGCTGCCGCCGCCGCCATCTTACGCGAGGCGGGGGGGCGCTATCTGCCACTATTTACCCGTTCCACCCCCCGCTCGGCCCCGCTGGCGGAGCCGCGCGCTGCACGCCGGGAGCTGTAGTCTCCCCGGCGGAGTCCGAGGCCGCCTCTGCGCGCGGCATGCTGGGAGTTGTAGTCCGCCAAGGCGGCGGTTCCCCTCCCGCCGGCTCGTGTCCGCCATCTTGGTCTCGTATTTCCCGTAGCGCCGGTTTTGTTCTCTGATAAGGTGGGGTACTCCGCTCCCTTCCCCGGGCGTGGGGCAGCAGTGCTGCCTGGACCGGTAGGAGCCGATCGAAAAGCGGCTGCCCGAGCTGTCAGGTAGTCCGGTCCCGTGTTTTTACGCGTCTGCTGTTGTAGCTCAGGGCACGAGATAGTACGCGGTGTTTTTTTCGGGCTCTGACCGGGATGCGTAACCTTGCTTGTGGGGTAGAACCGTTTGCAGAAGGAAGACGTGCCAGCTGACTGCTTACGGCGTACACCGTTTTGGAATGGACTTACTGTTTGCGCGGGCTCGTATATTTTTGCTTATTTCTCGGGGGCAAGAAGACGTCAGAAAGGCTTGGGTGAGGGAAGGCTCAGTTTTGCAGTGCATGCTGCTGGTTGTATTGGAGGAACGATGCTCTGAAATCTGTTTTTCTCTGACCGCCTCCCTGTGACAAACCGTGGCGTGAGTTTCCCGTGCAATGCTGCTTGAAGGTTTGCACTGAGGAATTACTTTTCTTTTTATTATTATTTTTTTTTAATTGAAGAGCCTTTATCACAGACTATGTACATATGCGTATTATCCATATATGAGATGGGTAAACTTTTAGTGACACACGTACCATCTCAAAGTCTTCTGTATGAAGATATCTGCACTGTTACTGTAAACTCTCTGCACTGAGTGAGTGGTAAAGCAGCACATCGCTGTCCTAAACAACTGGAAATAAAGGGTGGTCACAGAAATTTTACTGCTTCTCTCTGAGATGCATACTTTCTTTCAGGGCTATTGTGGGTACTGTTTTTGACAACTTTCAGACTTAGGAAAAGCTGTTGAGAAATGAGGCCCTTTGCTTCGTCTGCTGTTTGGAAAGAAGCTATGCTATTTTTGCTTTGTATCTGTTGCAATGTACTGCATTTCTTAAGTAAGCAGAGTGGCTGACTTTTGTATGTACTGATATGTGAAAGAATGATTTTTGGTTCTTCTTTGCAGCATATTTATGAAGTTAAGTGGCACCACTTTTAACGTCAGATTTTTTCCCCCATCAAATTCTGAATGAATTTCTTTCTCTATTCTGATCTGAAAGCAGGGAAGAGACATGTCTGAAAGCAGGGAAGAGACTTCTGAAAGTGAAGAGACATGTCTGAGCAAAGCCTTTGGCAGTGACAGTGACATATGCTTAGCCATGCACCTTCACTTTCGTTCTAGGATTGACCTCTTGGTTGCAGTTGCTGTTACAGATCAAGAACTGCCGAACTGTAAGGGTCGTAAGGGACCTCTGTGAGAGATCATCCTATCCAGCCCTCTGCTGTAGCAGCTTCCCTACAGCAGATTGTGCAGGAAAGTGTCCAGGCGGGGTTTGAATATTTCTGGAGAAGGAGACTCCACAACTTCTCTTGGCAGTCTGTTCCAGTGCTCCCTCACCATCACAATAAAGGAGTTTTTCTCCTATTTGGATGGAACTTCTGTTCCAGTTTGTGTCCCTTGTCCTGTTGCTGAGCATCATTGAAAAGAGTGGCATCATCCACTTGTCTCCCTCTCTTTAGATATTTATTACATTGATAAGATCCTTTCTTAGTCTTGTCTTCTCGAGACTGAACAGTCTCTGGTTTCTCGGCCTTTCCACATAAGGGAGATGCTCCAGGCTTCTAATCATCATAATGAAATTATCTTCTTGGTTTCTTCTCCATTTATATGTCTGCCACATCCTCTTGGAATTTCTTATTTTTTACCTTTATTTCATTAGTTTTTGTTCTTTAATCATGTGTTGAGAGTGTGAATAACCTGAATTAAATTAGCTCTTCTCTCATATTCTGACCACCCTTTTCATATATTACTCGCTGCCTATTACTTTTAATGAGACCAAGTCACATCTACATTACTGTGGTGTAAAGGGAGTAGATATTCAAAGGAAAGATTTGGCACTGAGGACTTTAAGTTCATCCTGTATGTATTTTAAGAGGTTTTTCTTCTTACTAGCTCTAGTCTCGTCCCATGGCAGAATGTCCATTAGCAAATGGAATATGTCAGGTGTGCTCTGCAATTGGTCTTATTGTTTAGTTTATGAAGAATCTGATTTGTATGCTCCAAGGCCAACCAGTCGTACAAAGCCATGATAAGTGAAGATGATCAACTGATAGGCTGCTATAGACCACACATTCATCTCTACCTCTTCCTGTGTCTTCTTCATAGAATCACAGAATCATAGAATGGTTTGGGCTGGAAGGGACCTTTAAAATCATTTAGTTCCATCCCCTTGCTATAGGCAGGGACACCTCACTCTAGACCAGGATGCTCAGTGCCCCATCAACCTGGCCTTGAGTGCTTCCAGGGAGGGGTCATCCACAACCTCTCTGGGCAGCCTTCTTTAGTGGGCATTTATTTTGTGCTTGATTACTGTAATCATAATTTCACCACAAACCCTTGTATTCAGTCTGTACTCCTCATGACTTAAAAATTGTAAGGAGTCTACATTTCTGAAGATACTAATCATAACCATCACTAAACGAATAATTTTATTAATATCCAATTTTTCTTATTTTTATACTTAATTTCCAGTGTTGTACTTTCAGCTGCACTGTGTTCATTGGTTGTTAGAAAAACATGTTAATCTTTAGTGTATAAATATTTTCTAGTAAATTCATGCTCATAGCTTAAGTTTGGGATTATTTTTCTTAAGGGATTATTGAAGGACCTTTACTTAAACATGAACATATTGCCTAGTAGCATAGAGTCTTGAATATAAATAATTCCTTCATTATTTTCTTTTTGGCTTAATTTAATCAAGCATTTTTTCAGTAGTTTAGAAATTCAGGGAAACCTTGCTTAGAAACTTGAGGTGAATGTCTTTCAGTTTAGAATAATTTGTGAAACACTGAATAGAGGCAAGAGAAGATACCATAGTTCTTTGTCTTTGGAATAAACTTTGAAGTTCTAAAATCATGAGATTTTCTGAACAGAGCCATAGAGGAGCTGAAAGCAGGATTTGCATTTTGCCTGCAAAAAAATTTATCATGGGTAGGTAGTCCACTTGTTTCGTTTAGTTGGCTCTTTGTGTTAGGGAAGAATTATCCAAGTAACTTAACGAATGGCGTAACATACATATTCCTTTCAGGTATAGTAACAAGCAGTCTCTTACCTTTTTGTTTTGCAGTGTGAATTCCCTTACTGAAGGCTTGGATTGTCTGTTATTTGCAAGTTGATGATTTCAGAAAAGACATGATTCTAGGGTTCTGCTTCTTGAAAGCTAGTTCTGAGTATTTAGTTAGGATATAAGTTTTCAGAGAATGCTGGGACAGCTGCTACCTGAAAAATAGTCCCATTTGGCTGTCTCAGCATAAGCACTTGGAATTTTAACTTCTGTGAATCCTGACTCAGTTTTATATTTAGCATTATTAGTTTATCATGTACTTTGGCTGATTAGAATTATGAAAAATATTTTCCTAGGAAATCAGCTTTTCTAGAAAAATAACATATTGTTATCCATTGAGACAGGACAGTGAAACGGTAGTTTTGAACATTGCCAGTAGGAAACCCAGATAACTAATGTTGTGTATGCTCACATACTGATAACACAGTTGCACAGTTCTTCCTGCCAGTTCTATTATTTCCAGTCTCTGCAGGATTAAAACTGACATGAGTCCTCTTCTGAGCTCCGCTCAGTAACCATAACTCCAGTAACCATCACCCCCAGTGGCTGAAGAGAATTGAGCTGATTGTTCAGAAGGACAGTCTGATGTTCTTGTTTGCATATGTCTTTGTTGGTGGTTTCTTCTGCTGAGAAGCAAAGACTTTCAAGTGCAGCTGATATTTGAATCATTATCGAGGGAATGTGTTTTTACAAGGAAATAAGAGTTAAGGAGCTTGTTAAATTTGACCTGTCAGCCAGAATGTTTCATTGCCAAATGAATACTCAGTAAAGACAGGTGCAGCAAAGACTTTTCTTGGTGAAAAAGATGTGATGCAAATGTTCCTGTTTAGGGTGCAATTCTTAGCTCATCCAAATAATAGTGAAGTCAGGTAGAATGAAATCAAATGCACTGATGGACTTCGTAGTATAACCTTTTAAATATCAGAGATGTTAAAAATATCCTTGTTGTACTGTGTCTTTCTAGTTTAGCATATGCTTGTTCTTGTCTTATAAATTCAAGAAACAAAGCAAAGTGTTTGTTGGTAACACATTTTTCACACGGCTTGGCTATATTGATGCAATAATTCCTGTACCCAGGCGGGTTAGCTGCGGTTTAGTTCTTTGGTGGTGGGTGCTGCCTCCAAACAGTTACAAGTACAGCATAGGTAAAGATATTTCTGTACAGGAAGTGGAATAAGAAGTGTAGCTGCATGGCCACCTGTTCTATCTTAATTAGCAATTGGGGAAAAAACAAAGTGGTGTTGATTTAAAATGTTGATTTGAGTGAGTTGCGGTCTTACTGAGAAGGTCTCTATTTATTACTTTGTTCTGAGGTGGCCAGTGATGTGGTTTCCAGCAGTAATAATTTCCAGCCTAAGGAAGGCTACTGAAGGTTTGAGTTTGAATTTGAGAATTACTCTTGAATCAGTCTGTTTGGCTTGTTCTGCATTCTTTTTTCAGATTCTTCAGATTGTTCAGTTCTTCTGTGCTCTTTTGTATTCGATTGTCAAAACAGTTTTCATGAGTATTAAAATATATTAAAAAAAAAGAAAGAGAGAAGGGGAGGCACTTGATCTCTTATAATTTGATTTAGTGTATAACTTGCTACTATACATTAGTATATTTTATATTTTACTTTTATATACATTTTTGCAAAAAAGTGTACGAGTTTTCCTAAGTTCTGTAACTGCTAGTTAAGAGTATCCATTTCATTAGTCTGTTTTAATAGAGGAGGTTTCTAGCAACATTAAGCTTCAATTCCATCTTCAGTTGAAGTAGAAAGCGAATGCAGAAGGTGTTGTCTGTGACGTGTGTATTGTTCTCACTAGGCAGGGACACAGGTATTTGTCTTTTGAGCATAGTGCAGTTCATACTACACTGCACTTGGTCTTAGCAAAAAGGGTAAAAAGTGATCCTTTATAGTCAGAATTGGATGAACTAAGTTATTCATCTCAGTTAGCTGTTTATTTTGTGTTCAGTGCTCTTCACAAAACTCCTGTTAACATTTTGACCTTGTCACAGAAATTAAGGATAGTATTTATTTTCTTCTGGTACAACCTGTGTCCAGTATCAGGGTTCACAAAGTTAGTCCATACCCCGTTCTCCATGTTTATATGTAGAGGTATGTCAAAATGTCATCATTTTGTTTTCTTCTTTCTAAAATAAAATTAGAAGAGCTTAAAGAAATATCCAAAACATCTTAATCAGAAGAAAACAGAATTTTTTGGGGGGACTATATTAAATGAAGCATCAGACTTTTATGAAATGTTGCTACTGCAACTTCAGCATATGTATATTTTTACATACCTTGTATATTTTTATGCCATGAATATTAGATATGGACAATTTAGATATGAAAGGGAGATCCCTTCCATTTCTGCTACATGTATGGATTTCTTGGAGCTGTAAGGAGGATAAGCAGTTGTGTAACAGTACTTTTCATCTCATGCTTTGTTTCTTTTGTTGGCATGCCTGTGATAGCATAGATAACAGTTTTTCTTCATGAGAATTGTTACACAATTTACATGCATCAAATTATCATTTGGTATGGCAGTTTCTTTTTCCAAGTTTTGCAAACCGTTGTCACTTTCTATTCCTGATGTTGCTTCTCAGCAAGTTGTTACACTATTAATAAAGGACAAAGTGTTAACAATTTTGTGAATGTTACTGCTTTGCAAGATAAAGCTGTGTTCACAGAACTGAATATTTTAGAATTTTTTTTTTTTAATCTTTTTCTCACATTGAATTTTACTACATGGAAATAATAAGACAGAGTGTTTTTAAGTTCTTACACTACCCAGAGAGTTTCTGTTACTCCAACTGCTCAGTGTTTAGTGAATACAGACTGGAGGAATAGTGCAGTTCACAAATATAACCTATCTCCTTCAGGCTACTTCATGCAAACAGATGTTGAATATGAATACAGGTAGAGGCACTTGAAATTAAATATTTTCTCTATGTTACTTGCTCTTTCGGTGTCAGTCCAGTCTTTTTTATTCAATTGAGTTTCTGTGCTTGCTTCTAGAAGGGTTTCATTAGCGTTTTGTTTTTTCCATTTAGAAGCATCCCAGATTTCTAACAAAGCTTCCTATACAGTAATGATATTCTGCGGTTTCTCTCCACCTTTCTATTTTGCCATTACAAATTGGCAGTTAGTGCTCAAGTCTTCTTTATCTTCAGATGCCCTTTCAGTAGCAATTGAAAAGTTACTTCTTCCACATAGAGATGATTCTACTGCTCCCCATGCCCATCTCCAAAAAAGAAGAATAATAGAACAGTATTTAACTGTAGATTGCCTTCACAGACCTCTGATTTTGTACCTTTCTTTCTCGCTGTGACAGTGTGAGAAATTTAACATATCCTCTAATGGAAACAGCACAGTCTTGCATCAGATTCTTGAGGTGACAGCATGCCACAAATATGTCACAAATCTGTCACTCTTTGCCTAGACAGTTCTAAGCTAGTATTTCATTAGTCTAAATTTTTACCCACTTCTTCAACGTGTTTTAGCTAAAACACAAGACACCACAAGCTGACTGCTTTCTCCAGGTCAGTTTTCCATGGAGACTGTTTTCCATGGTGACAATAAACTTCTACACTGATGTTTTATTAACATTTTGTACAGTGCTTCAAATGGTGCTTCTCCTGCATTTCATTTAAAAGTTGTCATTACTGCAGATGTTCCACTGAGTGTTTTGTCTGACAGTGCTTTATCTGTTGTTTTACTGTAGCTTCTGTGATACATTTAAATATGCTAAATATTTAATGTATTTTCAGACCTCTTATTCTGATAGACTCCAGGTTCTGTTCATGTCTCTCCTCTATGTATATAAGCTTCTGTGGAGAACTAACGTCATGTCTTCAGATAACTATTTTCTTAATTCCAACTAAGGCATTACTTTATACACTTTGTTTTCTATTACTATTGATGTTTTTTAGGTATGCACAAGAGGATGAGAAGGTAAAATACACTAGGAGGCTGGCATTTCTGAGACTTTTTCAAAACTGTTTTCTTTTATCATTGTGGCATTTTGTTCTCATTGGATATATAGCAATGTGAGGGAAGGACTTCGAGTTAAGCACGTGAGTTAGTGTTTAAAGCCCTTGCTTAAGGCTGAGGCTTTATGAATAAGGAGGGAGAAAGATTTGTATGTGCTAGGGGTAGAGACTTTTTCAGGAGTGTGGGACCAAGTTGCAAAGTCTGGAATGGGAAGCAATAACTGTGTTCATGCCAAGTTCTTGAAGAGAAGGAGTGATAAAAGAACCAGGGGAAGTAAGGGAGGGTAATTTACCCTGAGGAAAGTGTTTATTTGTAGTTATGCCCACTGCCTACCATAGATTGAAAGTAATGCTGGAATTACTGAGTAGCTAATGGGTGGCATGAAGTCAAGATGAAACTTGGAACTGAAGTATGCAATGCAGTTTTGTTGTTTTTCCCTTTTGGCTTTTGTCTAGCAGTCCTGTTACAGGCTCCGGTAAATGGAAAATTAATGACAGTGTTTGTCATTGTGGTCTTTTGTTTGATAGATACACACAAGAGCTATGAAGCCTTTCCCAATCCCAGCTGACTGTTTAGTAGCACTATAGCTACAGTAGTGCCAAGAGTTAGAATCTCTATCTACATTTCCAAGTACTTTCTACTCCTTGAAATGCAACAAGCAGTACATATAAACACAACATTACTTAGCTGATCTTGTTTCTTTGGAAGGCGTCATACAAAATAATCTGAATTGATGGAATGTGATTAAAAATTGGGTATTTGTGGCAGAACTTTTTTTATGTGTGGCTTTACTGTCTTAATTTCATTTGACTAGTATATTTCAGGAGGTGACTGTCATGAAAATAACAGCACAGCGCCATTAATGTAAAGTAAGTCACCCACGTGGTTCTTTTATCACACACACACACACACACACACACACACACACAAAAGCTTTAAATTGAAAAAGGCATAACATTTTTCAGTTTGGTTGATAGTGAGTTCCACATAAGTCCTTGAGTAGTTAAAGCAGCATTTAAAAATACCTTTTAGAGAAAATGTAACACTCTTAAATTTGTGTAGTTTTTGGCTGTGTTTAACAGAGCTGCTGTAAGAGCCTGAAAGGATGTGACTTCTCCTAGCAGGAAGGTCTTGTGTCACAGGGAGCAGCTTGAAGGGGAAGTTTAGGAGCAAGCGTTTTTCCTGCACGAAAGTAAAGCTGAAGCCATTCATTAGTCAACAGCTTAGGGTAGGAAGAAAGTACTTCTGTATGCTTTTCCAGTAACAAATTTGCATTAAATATTTCAACCCAATATCAGACTTGGATCCTGTGTATTTTAATCTGGCAGAAATGCAACAACAAGATCGTGCTCCAGAAGGCAGCTTTTGTTTGTTCAGTTTGAGATCAATTTGTTATCTAAACAATGTACGTAGATGGAAAAGTTCAGCTGTTCACTTTCGCATAAGGGAAGATGTCACGTATCAGAAATACCTGTGCGTGTAAGAAATTACATATGGCAGCAATTGAGTAGTAAAAGTTTGGTATGCTCTGTTAGTTGGATGCTATGGCTCTATGAAATAATGGAGGAAAAGAATGCAGGAATTTTTCCCTGAAGTAAACAGTAAAGATTTAGTCAAAGTTGTTAATTGAAGCTGTCTGTTTTTTAAAAGATGAGCTGTAAGTCAAGCAGAAGGTTTGAATTTGAGCTAGAAATTACTGGGAAAATTTTTATGGCACACCTCAAGCAGGAATGAGGACTAAATGAATGACAATCTTCCGCAATTTAAAATCATTTTGTTTGGTTGGATTTTTTTTGTTTGTTTGCTTTTGGAAAGTAATGCAACTTACTGTGTTCAAGGTATTACTGTTTGTTCTGATAGGATTATATACAGGGATAAGTCTCACATGTGTGACACGAGATGCTAACTCGTGTTAGCATGATTATTTCTAGTAAGGGAACTTTTGAAAATTTGTTTTTTACTAAACAAGTAGTTTAGTAAATTGTTACAGTTACTTTAGTAACTGTTAGTTACTGAAGGAGTAAAACCTTACTGTTTCCAGAGACTGGTGATGGCTTTATTTGGTGATTATGGAAGGTTGGCTACTTTACACAAATGTGTCTTCATATTTGTGATGTATGTGTTGTTTTCATGAACAAATATACAGCAGATGAGTTCTACAAATTACTTTTGTATTGTTCAGCTGGAACTTAGAAACAAGTACATTACTTAAATTCTTTTTTTTTGTCTTTCCAGATACTAAGTCTCAGGAAAGATATTGGTCTTCAGAAAGTAATATGGACAACGTGAAAAATGCTGATAACAGCTCTTATAATGGTGGAGCTCTGCTTAGAATGGGCCTCAATGATAACAAAGCTGGAATGCAAGGTTTGGATAAAGAGAAAATTAATAAAATCATCATGGAAGCTTCCAAGGTTGGTTTGATTATATTTATTTATGTATTTATTTGTTCTTCCTTTCCAGCATTTCTACTCATATCTCCCTTCCCATAACAGATAAAGTTGATATGCCTGGATTTTTAATGTTGTCAGTAGAATTCCTTTGTCCTTTTCCTTCTGTCCTTTTTCTCAAGTGATTCTTTCTCAAGGGGTGGCTAGTAGCATGCAAATTTGTGCCAGAGATCCACACAAGAAATCACACCAGTACAAAGCACTGGAATATTAGTCCTCTTACTTTTTTCTTGAAGGGCCTGCAGATGCAACTATATGGGGATAACACTTCATTCAGGCAGCTCTAGATTTTTTTCCTTTTCCTTTCATGAATTTTTATTTCATTTGATGTTACTATATGCCAAGGTTATTTGCGTAATATTTTTTGCTCAGGAATTTGTGTGTCACTCTATTATGTCCAAACCATACCAAGCATACCATAGACAGTGGTAAGAAAGTGTTTTTTGTTGGTGCTTTACATACTCCGGGGTAAACTCAGGGATGAGGAACATGCTATAAACAGCATTTATTTAGCAAACATATTTTACTTGTGTTTTCACTTCAACAGTGCTTTATGTAGTGTTAAGACTCCTGTTGATTTAGTTGTTTCCTCTCCTTATTGTGTCCATTATTTCTTGAAAAGTTGGCTCTTTGTCAGAAATATGTTCATAATTACATATGGAGAAATTATTTCTCAGGGACAGTTACTGTTTAATTATCTGTGTTGAAATGGAATGAACTGTGAAAAGGGCTTTCAAAACCGATAAGTGGGTTTCTTTGTATTAGGATACATTTCTGTAAGTAAAGCAGGAGAATGTAATGCCATCTATAGATCAAGAAATCTGAAAATAAGCTTTGATTCTTTCTAAAACTTTCCTTCTTTTTTTAGTTCTTTCAGAATTAAACTTACAAACTCTACCCACAGTTGTACTGTGGGAAGGTTTTACATAATTTCAACTTGAAATTATGCAAGGGATCTTAGAGAAGAAATTTTTTAATAAGTCTTAAATATTGGGCAGTTCTTCATCCTAACATTTTCTTACTGATTTCTTTCAACAAGTCTTAACAAGTCATGCTTGATTGCAGAGGGGAAAAAAGATGATGTGTATGTCTGATATTGAAAGAAAACATCAATCTCTCTTGTGTATAAGCTGTATGAAAATCCAAAGTATTCATTACTGTGTTTCACACTTTCTATATTTAAAGATCAAATGTGTTTACTAGATGAAAAGACAAATTAAAACCTTACAGTTTTTTGTAATTTTCTTCTAGGGCTCCAAATTTTATGAAAACGAGCTCAAAAAAGATCAACAAGTTAACCAACGAATTGAGAAAATGATGCAGCTTAAGGAGAAAATTACACAACAACAGCTATTGAAAGCACGGTTGCGGGTACTAATCCTGTACACTTTTATTTTATTTATTTTATTTTATTTTGAGAAGATGATGAATAAACATTTTGGAGAGATTTAATTTGCTGTATTAAATTTTGTTGATAAGCACAGCATTAGATATTGTTTACATGTTAGTCATATAAATAAATTTTCTACAGTGATTTAAGGATGTAAGTGTAATAAAGCATTCCTAGAAAAAGATTGAGTAAGTTCTAAAACATACATGAAATGTTTTTTTTTTTTTTAATTAGAATGAAGAAAAAAATAATTTCTGTCCTTCTAAATCCAGACGGTTTGAAGGGATATCATTATGGTTTCTGGAACAGCTTTACTAAGTACTTAGTTAATAAATAAAATAGCATTCTTCAGTTTTAGAAAATACATATTTTTGTGTTAAATGGCCCTCAAGGAAATGAAGACAGTCAGAGCTTTCAACTCTTCCTGGTTAACATATTCTTTATGCTTTGTAATGGAAGGTAAGAAGTTAGAAGAAATACATGTGTCCTATATTACAAGGATGGAGGGACTATTCTTCTTCCATGTGCTAATAGTAGGTAACAATATCCTAAATAGTTCTCTGTGTTAGATGTTGTTTGAAGAAAACTACAGCAGGTTGCACACTACATTCATAGATCCAGCGTAATTAAAGTTACTTGTAGTGGCTTAATTCACTTCCTTTCTCATTTGTACTGTGATTCAGTCTTTAATTACACGATTGCATGCTGTTTTTCTCTAATAGGATTCCTGTTTCGTTCAGTGCACAGTGCAGACACAGTTCAGTGAGTGAGCAATTATTTACTGTTGTCCTCATTGCTCAGTGGATGGCCCCAAGGCTTATTTGTTCTACACTAGTCTAATCCAGCTTTAAATGTAGAATTACTGTCTTCCTCATAGGCTTTTCTATGTTGTACACTACATATTGAAAATTCTTTAAATTATTTTTGTAAAACTCCAGCAAAGTAGTGTGATATTTTTGTTTTGTAGATGAGAAGCTGAGGCATATTTCCTAGGCTATTTTCTCAACCTTCAATGTCTCAAGTCACCTTTGTTCTACATTAGTTCCTTAATACATGCTGTGTAGTACTTAATCAGCTTCTCTGAGTTTTTCAAATACAGATATACCTAAGTCTCATTATCATCTTTAACTTTCTTCCTATCACTTTCTGTATTTCAATCACTCTCTTCATTTCAATACTGCCTTCTTGAAATACTGTGAAAGAACTTGTTCTCCTAGAATGTGTAACTAGGAGATGCTTTGGAATTACAAATATATACATATATTTGGAAATATATGCATATAAGTGCACAAATGCTGCAAGTTTTCATCTTCAGGTTAAGTCTTGTCTGTAGGGTGCTTAGAGGCTGAGGTACAGCTTCCTAAGCTGGCAGCCTGTACAGGATCTCTAATGTAAAATCAAAGCAATAAAAAAAAATTCTCACTGATTTGTTGGACAAAATCTTGGTTATATTGTGGAACCAGTAGCATAAATGAAACGCAGTCTGCAACATAGCATTTACTGTCTTTCTCACCACGACGGTGTGTTTGAACACATAATTTGAAGTTCTAATAAATGCCATTTTCTATTAAGGGAAGTAATACACCATGCTGCATTATACAGTTCTTAATTTCTGAAAATTTGTAACAGATTTAGATTATGCTGATCACTTAGAGTGGAACTGCGTGATGTTCCACAGAAGTTAACAGTACTTTAAGAAGTATCCAGCTGCTACCAGATTGTCAAGCTGTTCTCATGATGCTTGCTGGTTTTGTCACTGTGTGGTTTATCATACATGTTTATTCCGCAAATAGTTACTGTTGTCCCAAAAAGTATTATTATTATTTGTTTTTTCTTCAATCCTGTCAAACAGTTTTACAAACATTAAATAAATCTTGAATAGTGTTTTAACATCTTAATTTGATTATGCAGTTTAAGATAGGAAACTTGTATCTTGCATATTTTATGTTCTCCAGCAATGTAAGAAACTTTTTTTTTCATCTGTTGCATCACGTAAATAGCTAGTAAATAGTAGCCTGCCTGCAGCACTTTCAGTTGGGCCCTTAATTTTTCATACTCTAAACTAGTATGTTCTGCCCTGGGGAGCATACTGTATTCTTTTGTATGGAATAGCCTACTTTGAGGTCCCGTTTCACCTCTAAAGCAAACTGGGAACAAAGAAGAAAGAAGACTAAGTAAGTCATTATTCAGCAATTTGTTTGGGACATTCAAAGCCACTTGTCTTTGTTCAAGTATCTTCAGCCTCAAAGGCTGAGATTTTAGATTAGTTTTTTGGGTTTTTTTATTAAGCAGCTCTGCAAGGGAAAAAAAGAGCAACAAAGAACAACACTTGTAGTGACTTGGCAAATTGCACATGACTGTTCCTTTTCAGGACCATAAAATAATTATAATTGAGCCAGAGACATTTCTGTGATGGTACCTTGATTTCACAAATGTTTCTGAATGTCCTTGTTCCTGCACACAGAGTGAAATTTCTGTTCCTTTTCACTACGTGCATTTCTTGAGCTCCAATGTGTGTGAAACTCATTGTTTCTTTTCTAATCGCAGCAACTTTTTTTTTGTGTAAATAGCAGTTAGCATAGTCATTAATATGATTAGGCAATCATAGTGTGATAGCACTTGCTTTGTTCTCCTTTTTTGATATTTTCTCTTTTGCTTCTAGAATGTTGTATGGTAATGACAACGTAGTCACCTTCAGTCAGCAGGTCTTAAAAATTTTCTATTAAGTAATAATACACTTGTACTTTCTAGTGACACTCACTCACTTCATACCGCATTCATAGTTGAATGATATTTCTGAAACAAGCACAAAGTCTCCAGCTCTCTCAATAAAAGAATGCAAATAAATTAAGAAAAACAATTTAAAGTATATTTGTGGAGAAACATATGTTTGACTGATTCAGAACACTGTGGGACTGATCAAACCCATGATCTACTTTTAGAAGAAAAATCTTTAATTCCTGAAGAGAAACAAAGTTCTTTCTAACTCTTTTCTATGTATAATCTTTAAAAGTCACCATACTGTTTTGCTAGCAGTCCAGCCTTTTGATACGTATTCCTGTAACAAATGCTGAGGAATTTTACAAGGTATTAACACAGCTTTCTTTGCAGTAAATGAACCTGTCCGAGACCTTATTTCTCACAAAGTAACATGGACTGTACTGCCCTTTGAGTTTCTGGTCTTCTTTTCATGTGAAAAATTTGAGCCAATTTTCTGAAGAGTGATAGCTTCAGCTAGGTGTATTGGAAATTCACATTCTATTAATGTATTTTCATGTTTGTTCATTTTTTAAATAATGTCTATGACAGTAGCTGAAGCTGCATCTTCAGTGGGTCTTACTCAGTTAGTTACTGTCTGAATTAGGTTTTGTTTTTTTTTTCTTTTTCACTAGTGGGGAGTTTGTTGCTTTTTGTACATTTGCTCTAGCAGTGTTTTAGCAAGTGTCACCAGAAACGTATTTTTTTTCTTAAACAGTGTGCCATAATTATTGGAATCATGTGTACTTTTGAACTTCTGCAAGGTTAATAGTTTTTTTAATTATTACTTTACTTTGTTCAGGTGGACAAACTTGTGATGGAACTGGAACAGAGTCGCAACCTTAGTTGTACTATTGTACACATTGACATGGATGCCTTCTATGCAGCTGTGGAAATGAGAGACAATCCAGAGCTGAAGGAAAAGCCTATTGCAGTGGGATCAATGAGTATGTTGGTAAGGCCAAATGTCAAGCTAATACAGAAATCAATTGCATTAATCTAAAAGTATGATAAAATGTACAATAATAGCATATAGTAAAGAGAAGTTTCATGATTTTCTGGAAAAAATAACAAGAATGGTAGAGGAAGTGTCTATTCTAGACCACGTTAAGCTGAACTTTGTTTTTCAGTAGAAAGTGTAATAATGAAATGTTAAAGTGTGCGAACAGACCAGAGAGGGGAAAAGAATATATTAATTTTCATCCTATTCAGTCTTTTCTGTGTGCAGTTCCATGATCAGAATTTGATTTAACGTTAAGTGTCATTGAGTAAACCTTGATTACTAAACACTAAACTTTCTTCTCCTCTTCCAAGTCCACGTCAAACTACCATGCTAGGAGATTTGGTGTACGTGCAGCCATGCCCGGATTTATTGCTAAAAAGCTGTGTCCACATCTAACTATAGTACCGTTAAACTTTGAAAAATACAGAAAAGTGAGTAAAGAGGTAAGTCTGGAAAAATAAAAAATATTCTAACTAAAGATGGGTGTACTTAGTTTTAGACTTTATCAGTTTTAGATAATATGAGATGTGGCAGCTTAAATGTTACATTAAAATATGTTTGAACCTGTTAAGAATCTTGGATTTCACAATACATATACTTCATTTGTTGTTTGATGGGAGTAAAGTATTAAAAGTCACAGTTGTTTTGCTTTTATATTTGTGATTTTTTTGGGTTTTGGATTTATTTCATTTCGTTAGCAAAAGCTGAACAGTGAATCTTATCATTAATTGTTTAAGGGAAGATGAGATGCATATGATCAAATATTGTGATTTCTAATAATTGGATCTAAACTTATAAAATATGATGCAGTCAAATTTTCCTTCTTGCTAAAAAATAAAAAATAATAATAAAAAGGAGGGAACAGGTGAAGAGAAGCAGTAAAATGAGAAATTTTATTTGTCCTATTAATTTAATATGTTGTTTTGAAGATGCACTCAAAATTAATGATTTTGGAGTAAGTTTTGCTAGTGGCTCTGACTAGAGCTCTAAACTACTGCTACACCAATTGTTTGACTATAATTTAAAATGTGAGCTTTTCTTACGTTTTGCACATGTGATGTCTGACAGACAGTGCAGATAGATAAATCAGCTAAAGTGCTCCTTCTGAGCTTCTGCCAGTTTCCCAGATCCCCAGAGTTTTGTTCTAGTAGTTACAGCAGTGACTGTGAACCTAATGCCAATGGAGTGCTTATTCGCCAAGCTTAGTGACCTGTACAGTAAAACACCATGCTTAGAACTCCTTTACTTGCTTAGTATTAATGTGTTGGTACTTGAGAGAAGTAGTGCTATAATTTTGTAATGTCAATAAATTATTTGCTCTATAAATGTCTTTAATAGTGGATAGTCATCTTGAGTTTTCAGAGTATGCTTGTTCACCTAATTGATTGTGCATCAAGATCTGTTTTTACAGCAAAGTTTTAAACTTTCTCTATACATTTGTGAAGGTTAAAGAGATACTGGCTGAATATGACCCCCATTTTATGCCTATGGGCCTAGATGAAGCCTACCTGAATGTAACAGAACACTTGGAAGAAAGGCTGCATTGGCCTGAAGATAAAAGAAGATACTTTTTGAACACAGAAAACACTACAGAAAAAAGTAAGCAAAGTACTCTCTTCTTTTGCATAAAACGTATGCTTCAGAAAAGCAGCTCCCATTGAAAGTACACATATTTAAGTGCATCCTTTGTGATTCTTTATGCTATCTACCTCTGATTTCTTAGGTTACAGTTTCTCTTTCTCTACAAAAGCCATGCTGATGACAGTTAGGATTTAGAGATGTAGGTTTTTAACTTGTGACTACGTATGTGTGAAAAGTGGTGACAGTTTTACTATACCGAGTTGCATATTTTAGCTACATATTTTGTCTTTACAATTCAAAACTGTAATTTTGCAAATAAATAGTAATAATCTTGTGAGTTAAGGAAGTATAGAATACATAAATTGATTATTCTGAAGTTTATTTACAATTTACTGAAGTGTTTTCTAGAATGAAATACTGCAGTGAGCTCTGTACATCAGAAATGTGAGAAATTATCTGCAAAGAAAATGTGTATAAACTCTATTAAGATGATTTTGCAAGACTAGAACTGTTCAAAGAAATGAGCACTACAGAAATATGGTAATGCTTAAAGTTATGTCTGGATTATGGCTGTAGAAGGTGGAGTTCGATCCACACCCGCAACTGTGATACCAATTAGGAATAGTAAAAAAGGAGTCAAGTAAATGGTTGATTGAAGTGCAAACTGGATAGCTTGTACTATTGTATTAAAAAATTATCCAAATAGCTATTAAGAGGATAATGAAGGAAGCTGTACTAAAAAACATTAGTTGACTGGAAGAAAACAAAGTGGCATTGTCTATGCAAATTAAATACCACTAATATGTAGTCTCTTCATACTTATCTGCTATCTGTGTTCTTTTCCTACCACATGCAGCACTGAGAATGTGAAAGTGTAATAGAAAAGTATGTAGTCAGACAAAGGGCTGCTGTCATTCCTAGTTCTATGATGACTGAAGCTGAAGATTTGAAACTTACCAGATTGGCTATTCTAGAACCAGAGATTTTGCATTATCCTAATATCATTAGAAAATATTGAGGGAAAAAAAAAAAGATTTTTATTCCCATGAAAAAGGGAGCATCTGGGCTTTTCTATGATACAAAACACAAGTAATGCCAAAATGTTTGTGTTTTTCTGCTATTACAGCACCAGGCATTAAACTTCAGTGCTTTTCTGGAAATGAAACCCAGTCTCTTAGCCATTTCTAATCTCAGCCAAGTATAATCTTATAAAGAATAAAACAATTGTGACTCTCCTCTCTTCAAATGAAAATGCGATGTAATCATTCTGGCTAAGTAATGTTTTTGTTAAACAGAAAGAACAGAATTGGTAATCAAGTTTTTTCCTCTACTGCAGAGGAAAATCAATGAAACAGATGCTGTATATATATTGATTAATCTATCTGTATTTATCTAATACAGATAAAGAGGATATAAGCATATCTGGCAGATTGAATATAGATGGATACTCTTCTTCACCAGAGCTGTTTGAAGATGGCACATCTGTAATGGATGATCACTCTGGACAAAGATATCAGTCACTGAAAAATGTAGTTGTGTTTGGAACCTCTGCAGAAGAAGCTGTGAAGGAAATTCGCTTCAGGATTGAGCAGAAAACTCAACTGACTGCTAGTGCAGGTATTCAAACACATATAAATAATAATCCTTTGTGTTTCCACAGTGTGTTGTACACTAATCTCAGGGGATGTTACAGGCTTAAGAAATAAGTATTGCCACAGCATTTTTGTGCTGCAAAGAAATATGCCTCCTTCGCAATTCTGTAAAAACTTCCATCTTTCAGGTCATTACTGAAACCCTACATGTATCAAAGCCATTCCTCTATTTTTTAAATCATAGAAGTAGTTCTTTTTGCTTCTTTCATCTTGAAATGGAAGTAGTAGAAACAGGACAAGGGGAAATGGCCTCAGGTTGCACCAGGGTAAGTTTAGTTTGGATATAAGGAAACACTTCTTTACAGAAAGGGTTGTTAAGCACTGGTGCTCAGGGACATGATTTAGTGGAGGTTGTTAAGAGTTAGGGTAGTATGGTTAGGTTGTGGTTGGACTTGATGACCTTGAAGGACTTTTCCAACCTGAATGACTCTATGATTCTATGATTCTAAGTGAACTGGGGAACTCAGGAATTAATGTTAGCACTGCTGATACTTGTTTTAGTGCCTCATGTAAATTGTTATAATAAGCTTATGGCTGTAGAGTAATCCGTTACTGATTGCTGAATTGGTTTTAGCTTGAAAAACAGATCAGTTATTGCTACCTCTAGCGGTCTTGCCACACTGTTCCTTTTGTTTCTTTTAATACAATATTGAAATTCATTTAAAGGATGATACTTAGGGAAGTAAATGTGTTTAAGTTAATAAAATATTGAGAAGGTTTTTAATATTTACCATCCAAGCTTCCTGTCTTCAGGCAACCTACCTGCAAGCGTTGATAATCTGCCTTAAATATCTAATAAATAAATAAATAAATAAATAAATAGAGTGTGTTCCTAGTAATTTAGTTTGGATGGCATCCAAAGAGCTTTGTGAACCAGGTCTGTGAGGCATCAGGGAATGCTGAACTTTATGAAGCAGGTGTGAAGGCCAGGGAAATGTCAAAAGCAAGCAGAGGTAAAGGAATAGGTAGTAGAAATAAACATTTGAGATTGCCCCATATATTATATATATTATAAGTAGTAGCGAAATAATAATTTTGTTCTTCTGAAGTGTTATCCCCTGAAGGATAAAATACTGTTTATGAAGCTTTTATAAATGCATCAAAATGAAACATGGTTAGAAGGCTAATAGAAAACTTCTGATCAGCAATAGTGAAAGAAAATTACTTCTACCATCTAGACTGTGGATATATAATCTCTGAGCTTACCTTGGCCTCACTGAGAGAAGAGAAATCGTGTTGGGCCATTTATAAAATACATAATGTGATTAACGTGTGTAACTAACAAAACCTCTTTTATTTTTCAGTAGTTTTTATAAAAATATTAAAAAAAAAAAGTGGTCAACAAAAACATAAAACTAGTGTGTTATTTGACCTTGTTTTTGTGAAACTGATTTCAGTGTCTGGTTCAATGGAAATGACTATGATTATTAGTAAGTGCTCAAGGTGCTTGTCAGATTTTTGATCTAATTTTACTCTTCCTGTGCATTATCCTTGAAAATAATTGTTCAGGAATGTACATACCAATGCCAAAAAATGATTACATGAATAAGATGTCATTGTGAGGTATATTTTTCTCTGTTAAGATAGGCCTTATAAAAGTCTGGTAGAGAGAAGTGGCCGCATTTTTCTTTGAGTTGAATGTCTGACTGCAACTCCATACATTTGATTTGAAAATTCACAGGTAATACGTATATAAACTGAAAATGGAGTTGTGAGTACTCAAAAAAAGCTGATGTTTCTGTGGCAAACTTTAAATCTATTTTCAAATTTCTTTATCAAACTTGAAAGCAAAGCACATGTTTTTCTACTGTTCACAGGATTATGTTTACCCACTGCATTACATTGCATACAATTATTTACCATGTATTGGTTTTGCTGTAATTTGTTTCATTGTGAACGCCACTGTGTTTTGAAATATAGCATAGATAAGTTCACCTTGAAGGTGCTTATGTAACTTGTTTAAATGAACTGTCAAATCCACCAAAAAGCATTGTAAATTATTTTACGCTTTTTGTGATCTTATGAGGCATTTAAAATGATAAAATTTGTCAGCACTGCATGAGTATGCTGGATATTTCATCTGCAGTGAACATGTCAGCTTACTAAAGTATTTTATGAAATAACCTAAGCCCAAGTTTAGTAATAAGAAAATTTGCAAAAAAGTATGCCCTCACAGGAATACACACCTGCAGCTAAGTTGAAATATCATTATCAGCAATCACTGCCTTTTATTCACTAAGTGGCACAAGCAAATTTAATGTGTAGTACATGTGATTTTAAATTCATCTGAGTGCATGTGATGGACACGAGAGGCAGAGCTAGCACTGCAGTGTGCCTTTCTTGTTCTTACCTATGCAGTCGATGCTTTAGCTGTGTGCAGTCCACTCATGAGAAATACTGCTGAGCATCACATAATAATGTTAAAAGTTTATGCTCTCATGGGACTGCATTTCTAACTGTACAGAGCCACATGCTGCATCTAGACTATTATACCAGCAAGCAGATAAAAAATTTAGACCACTAGGGCTGTAAAACAGAATAAATTTTCTTTCTTTCTTTCTTTTTTTTTTTTTTTTTGCTAATTGATCCTATAGTTTGTTTGTAAAGCTGTTTACTTTTCTAGAAAGGAGCAACTCCTACTTATTTCTTCCCAGAAGGACCAGTGGAATATTTATGTATTTTTTAATTCTAAGTAATTTCATATCAGTGGTAATACAGAAAATACCAGTTTAGTAAATTTTATCATAATAAATTGAGTCTTTTTTTCTTAACTACAAGCAAGATATAACACCTTTACATTGAAATTTATTGTAACTGCTGTTATAAGTGTTATAAGTGTTATAACTGCTGTTATAAGAATAAGTGTTATAATCACTTTAATAGTCATAAAATCATTCAGTCGTGTAATGGATGTTATTTTTAAGACACTTGATATTTAACTCCTCATGACTGATTAGTACTGTTCTGTTAGCCTTTCTCAAAATAGTAGGTACACTTTATCTGATGCATCAATTATTTTTAAACTGTCATATGTATTTATTTTCTCACAAGTTTATTACAATTGTTTTTTTTTTCTTCCCCAGAATTTCAAGAAATCTGCTTATTATTAGCTACCATTTCTCTTTCGCTTTTACCAAATGTGTAGGCTACTGTTGTGCTTTTAAATAATGGATGATTAAAATTGCAGTCTTGTGTTTTTCAAAATTTTCTTTCTTTGTGTTTAAGGAATAGCTCCAAATACAATGTTAGCGAAAATGTGTAGTGATCGTAATAAACCTAATGGACAATGCAGAATTTCTCCAGAGAGACAAGCAGTGCTAGACTTCATAAAAGATTTGCCCATCAGAAAGGTAAGAGGTACTATGACATTTATTATACAATCATTTATGTTCCTGATGTTCTAAAACCAAGATTTCTCCAGAAAGAAAAAAAAAATTCTAAGTAATATGCCATGTTTTTTCTTAGTACTGCTCCACAAATGGTAATTTCCATTTTAATGTGTGGTTTTTGTTTTTTCTTTTTCCCTCCTAGGTGCCAGGTATAGGAAAAGTAACAGAGAAGATGTTAAAAGCCCTTGGAATTGTGACTTGCTCAGAACTTTACCAGCAGAGGGCACTGCTTTCTCTTCTTTTTTCAGAAGCGTCTTGGCGTAGTTTCTTGGATATCTCTCTTGGGCTGGGTTCAACACATTTGGAAAAGTATGCTTTGGTTTTGTTGCTTTTGTATTTCTACTGCTTACATTTTGCTAAATGTTTCCATGTGTTTTATATAATTTACATTTTAAGGTACATATGTTGACAGATCAAAAAATATGAAAATTTGGCTTGTGAGCAACATATGAAAAGTCTTTTAAAGAGGAAGTTGCATGTATGTGTATTTTATTAACCAAGTCAGCATTATTTATTATACTGTTAAAAAATATATCTGTATATTACAATACACAATATAATATATATTAACATATAATATACTATTATACCAGATACAACATACTATAAGATTAATATATAGTTTAGGATAATATCATAATTATTAAAATAACTAAAGAGATAATAGTTACTTATCCAAAACAGAGATGTTCAGTCATGTTTATTTTATGAAAATAATACACCTTCACCATTTTTTATTATCTGATTGTATTGAAAATCATATTGATGGTAAACTGTCTTTTTATGTTGAAAGTAAGTAATTTTTCTGTCTCCTATCATTTTTATGCCCATGTCTATAATAACTTAGGAATTTACGAGAATAGAACTGAAGATTTCAAAATTTTTCTTTGTATCTATTGTTGTGAGATTCATTACTGAGTCGATTTTTATCCTTTTGTTTGGATGGGAGAAATAATTTTTACTAGTAAATCTGTCTTTTCAATAGTATATACCAATAGTATATATTCTAATCCTGCCCTGGATACAAACATGCAGCACTTAATTTTAAAAATCGTAGCACTTTGCTATTTGGAATTTTAGGAACCAATATTTCAAATTAGGGATTGAGTCCTTTCTTATCAATATTGCTTCCATAAATAGCCTTCTGTCCTTTCAAAAATTATAAAAATCTATCAAAAAATGACCATGATTTGATTTTATTAGGAATTAACTTCCAAAGTACCTTCTGAAAAACGTATTCTACCTTACTTCCTTTACTCCTCTGACAGTAATAGATCTTACACTTATCCAATTTGTCTACAAAATAATATTGACAGTTAATAATTTGTAGGCAAGTAATGTTCTACCATGAATGCTTCTGAAATAAAAAAAAAAAAAAAAACAGCAAATTGATGACTTCAAAGAAAACATGCAGTAGGGTTCACTTTGTGAAGCTGACTTGAATAAAATCAGATTGTTGTTACATTTTTTTCTGCTACAATAACACAACCTCAAATGCTCCTTTAAAATTGGCAGACTTTCTTTCCTTATTCACCCTGCTGTAGATGTTATACATTCTGGGATAAAACGTATCAAAAATTAAGATTATTGCTGCAAAGGGGAAGACATTTTTAATGATGTCATCTAAGATTTGTTTCATGGTTTAATTTTTACCAACACCAACTTGATCTCAGTTATTTTAATGAAGTGAATGCTAGCCCTTAATATATGACCACATGAGTTTTCAGTGAGTGGTTCATCTTACAGTCATTGCTTTTGACCAGCTTCTTTCTTAAAAATTTGAGGATATAAAATCTGTTACTTATGAAGAAAGACTTAAATTTATAAATAGAAGAACATAAAAAGAAAAATCTCTGAAGGCCTTCTGCATCTGAAAGTGCAGAAGCATTGTTAAAGAATTCTTGTTAAAAACTGAAAGGAGGAAAATACAAATAGCAAAAAAAAAAAAAAAAAAAAAGGCCTTAGTACATCATGTTTTCCATGGGCAGAAATTCAGAAATTTAGTTAGAAAGCAAATTAAACCTTCAGACAAGCAAGTATTCTTATATGCGTAGTATGTTTGGGATTTCACTAGCATTATTTGTGTTATACCTAGGAGAAACAGAATCAGATTTTTATTTAGTTTTCAGATAACTTTTTTGATAAGAGACAAAAGGTTTATTTTGCAAACTGGCAATTCTTACTGACATCTGTAGGTATTATTATATATTATATTGGCATATTTATTAAGTGATATATATATTTTGTCTGCACTCAGTCAAGCTTAATGTACAAGATTTACAGAAAAAGCTAATATTCAGATTTGACAGAGAAGTTTGCTGATCTTTATTGAATCATGATTGAATTTGACTCAGAGTCTAGTGAAAAGGTAACAATTACTGGTAAAGTGAGTGTATTAATTTGGTTTTTTGTTTTGTTTTGTTTTTTTAAGGGATGGAGAAAGAAAAAGTATGAGCACTGAAAGGTATATAATTTGATCTTGAAAAAATTACATTAATCACTAAATCTACTTAATGTCCTGATGTGTATGGTTTTGTTAGTCATATAAATTCATTGTGTATTTACATATGTTATAAAGCTAACCAAGCTCACTAAATCACATTCAGGCTCCATCCTCACCCCATCCCCTTTAGGCTTCAGAATATTCTGGAAGTACTCCTTCTGTTTTCTCATCATCTGCTTCTCTTTGAGCCATAGCGTAGAGGGGAAACATTTACTGTTTTATGTTTCAGTTCAGTGCCACTAGCAACCTAGCCACTAGCCACTAGCCTGCAGGATAAGATGTATAATGCAGTGAAGTCTTGAAAGGCACTAATTTTATAGGGGTTGCTGAGATGTGTTTCCTTATGCATTATTTCTTACTAATTTAACACTCCTTCAGAAGGCAACACGTTATTTTAAAAGGTGAGGTTTTAGAAAGAAATTTTGGAAATCTTTTTTGGAAAGAAATTACTGTAGTAATTATCCTGCCCTCATCTTAGAAAATAAAGAAAAATTAATATTCCTATTGAGACGTCATAGTTTGGGGTAATGTTAGTAAGGATTTCCTTCTAATACCTAATCTAAATCTCCCTTCTTTTAGTTTAAAACTGTTTTCCGTTGTCCTATCACTGTCTGCTGTTGCTCTCCAATTTGTTTTTATAAACCCCATTAAATATTAGATGGTCACAGATTATGTCTCCCTGGACCCTTTTCTTCTCCAGTCTGACCAAACTCAGCCCAGTCTTATGCTAGTTTGCAGGCTGATAGATAATCTGAGTAGGCTATTACCTTTTTGTGTTTTATACCTTCCTTTGTTCTCTCTGAACAAAGATGTGGTTAGACGAGAGACATCAATGGGCTGCTTGGATCATGCAGCTAGTTTATATGAAAGAAAGAGGGGTGCTTGAAATTGCAACGTCTCTATCTTCCAAACTTCCAAATCCTATGGCTTCCCATACACTATAGGATTGCAGTGCTGTAAATTACTGCAGTGTTACCTATGTAACATCAGTTACATCTTGGTTAATGGACCCACAGTAAAATAATCAGTCTGTTAGTCTGGCAGCATGCAAACATTCCTAGGGGAATGTGAATCTTGATAGAGGATGGCTGTGCAATGCAATCCAGTAAAAGTGAATATAACTTTGAGACATGAAAACTAGCGCAACTGTAGGGACTTTGCACTCATAAAAATATAAAACCTGAAATGAAACAATGGAATTGTGAAACTTTTCCAGAAACATCTAAAGGCTGTAAGTTTTGATTCTAGTGTGCCTTAAAACCACAACTAACTGCTACTTGCTTTTCCTCATGTTATTCCTGAAAAGCAGATAAATTACTGGAAAAAACAATACTTCAGTTCCCCTGACGAGTAGCCCTAACAACGTTTTTGGCAGAAAGCTAGTTTTTCATCCTCTGTGACTATCCATAATTATCCTAGCTGGCATATTTTTCTTTGTATCTGCATTATTTATTTCTAACACTTGGCTCTGATGTTGACTTTCTAATTTTCTCTTTCTTCTGATGTTACACAGCAGTGTACAAAGGAGATTACATACAAATTACTTTGCTGCCTCCATGAATTCAGTTGGTATTAGTATTCTCTCTTGCAAATATTTAAACATTAATGACTTTAAATCTTATTCATTTTCAACTACTGTATGAGAAGTTGAGCTGCTGAATTATTTCATTATTTGAGGGGTTTAACAAATATCTTTAAGCACATAAATGTGCATAAATCTTTTTGTACAGTATTTGTATCAGTATTTTTTTTATCTTTTTATATCTTTGAAGTAAACACTCAAACCCCATGAAACTTTCTTTTGATGTAGACTTGTTCAAGTGTTAAAAAAAAAACAAACAACATTTAGGTGGCAGCAAGCTTTAGGATTCATATTGGAAAAAAAATACTTTGTCTTTACCTTAGAACATTCAGTGAAATTAACACGGCAGAAGATCAGTACAGCTTGTGTCGAGAACTCTGCAGAGAACTTGCCCAGGACTTACAGAAAGAGGGACTCAAGGTATTTTTTATTTTATTTACTTTCAAAAGCACACCACTTTGCACTCAAAATGTATTAGTGGTATGAATCATCATCACTTCATGCAGTCTATTTTCAGGAAATTATCTTAATTCATTTGCAGCTAGTTTGAATGTTTTAGACAGCATTTTGATTTTGTTCAGATGGATCTCTAATAATAAGTTTAGAAAAACTTATTTCAACTAACTAAGCAACAGAATATCTTAAAATTTTTTTGCTAATGGCAATGCTAATAAATACGAGAGCTGCTAAAAAGAATCTGTTGCCTATGAGCTGTGCTCTGGTCAATCATAGAATCATAGAGTCAACAAGGTTGGAACCTCCAAGATCATCCAGTCCAACTGTTCACTTACTGTCAGTATTTCCCCACTCAACCATGTCTTTTAGTATATCTACATGTCTCTTGAACACTTCCAGGGACACTGACTCAATCACCTTCCTGGACAGCCCGTTCCAGTGCCTAACCACTCTTTTGGAGAAGGAATTACTCCTAACATCCAACCTGAATCTCCCCTTGCACATTTTGAGACTATCGCTTCTAGTCTGTTGCTAGTTATGTGGGAGAAGAGACCAATCCCCACTTTCCACATTGTCCTCTCAGGACACTGTAGAGAGAAATAAGGTCTTGCCTGAGTCTCCTGCAGACTAAACAATCCCAGTTCTGTCAGCTTCTCCTCATCAGACTTGTGCTCCTCACCCCTCATTGCCCTTTTTATAGACAAGCTCCAGGGCCTTGATGTCTTTCTTGTAGGACAAGTAGGAGACCTAAAACTGAACATAGTACTTGAGGTGCTGCCTCACCAGAGCTGAGTACTGGGGGAGGATCACTTCCCTGTTCCTGCTGGCAGTGCTATTTCTGATACAAGCCAGGATGCCATTGGCCTTCTTGGCCACCTGGGCACACTGCTGGCTCATGTTCAACACCTGCAGGTCCATTTCTTCCACACAACCTTCCAGCCACTTTGCACCAAGAGTACAGTATTCCCAGGGGGTTATTGTGGCCATAGTTCAGGATCTGGGTCTTGGTCTTGTTGAAATTCATCCCATTGGCTTTGGCCCATCCAGATTCTTCTGTAGGGCCTTCCTACTTCCAGACAGATCAACACTTCCTCCCAGCTTGGTGACACTGGCAAACTTAGTGAGGGTGCACTCAATCCCCTTGTCCAGGTCATCAATAAAGACATTGGACAGGACAGGCCCCGGTACCAACCTCTGGGAAAGACCACTCATGACTGGTTGCCAGCTGGATTTAGCTCCATTCACCACCAATCATGTAATTCCAATATATTTAAAATGCTGTTTCTCTCCTGTCTTTATGTAGGATCCAGTCAATAGCCAGCAGTGTAGTTTAAAAAGCTCACATGTTCCCAGTTTGCAGAACAGTTAGTCATACCACTCAATGTGGTCTTTCTGGTAAAGGAAGGAATAACATTCAAGACCTAAAAGAGTTCTTATTAGTTCTCTTCTGCCGTAAATGATTGTCTCAGTAGGTGTCAGGTTGAAAGAGAAATCAACAGCAAATAGGTCAAAGAAGTAAGCTTAGAAAGGCACCAAACACAAGGAGTGCCACTAATTTTCGTTTGGATGGTCATTCCAAATCACAGTTGTAATGGAAGGTGTTGCCAGAGAATATCTGCGCCAAACATAAGTGTTATGTGTTGCTCTGACAACACTGAGGAAGGATCCTTGGTAGGATATTACTTACACATCCTTAATAGTTTTCCCAGCAAAACTTAGATACCTGGCGCTGAAAGTTTCTGAGTGAGGAAATAATTTTTAGTAGACCGGGTAGATGTTGTGCCTTGTAGCCACGTGCACTGTTGGCAGAAGGTCTTCTGGGGACCATAGCCAACTGACCTATTGTAGAAGATTTGATTTTGGCAGCAGTTTAAGAGCAAGTGTTAAATCTTATAGATAAATTTTTGGCAGTAACTCTTACTGCACACAGATGAAAAGAAAGTCTTGACTGTGGCTGTAAGGCCCTTAAAGAGGTGCTGCGTTAGTATTTCTATGTGTGCCATATAAGATATGTATAACTTTTTTTTTTTTTTTTTAATAGGGTAAAACTGTTACCTTAAAGCTAAAGAATGTGAACTTTGAAGTTAAAACAAGAGCTTCAACTGTGCTGTCTTCTGTTTCTGCTGAGGATGAAATATTTGCTGTTGCGAAAATGTTGTTAGGAACGGAAATTGATAGCGTTGCTCCTCACCCTTTAAGGATAAGACTTATGGGTAAAACTCTTCTCAGAATTAGATCACATAGCATATGGAAGTAATAGACTGTACTCTAAAGTAAAACTCATATAAATGGATTTATCCTTTCTCCATTACCCTAGTGGATTTTGCAAAGTGAAACAGAGTGCTGAGTAGTAACTCTGGAATGTCTTACTAATTGAAGTTGTACCTTTCCTACTACCTGAGAGTTCTGGAACAATATACACATTAGCAGGAGAGTAGAATCTTCACTGCAGTTTTTAATTCTGCAGCCTTAAAAAGATTTTTAAATGTGCTTTGTCTTGCAGCAACAATTTATTTCCATACATAACCCCTTTTAGAAACAAATACATCAAATAGAAGTGCTTAGAAATTTGAAGATGCTAAGTTCTGTGAGAAATTTGAAAAATTCTGTCAAAATTAATTCTGTATTTTGATTCTAGGGACTGTGATTTTGGTTTGAATCATTCAATAAAGTATAAAATCTAGTTGTCTATAATATCAGAATGTACTGAAGAAGAAAAAATAATTTGAAGGGAAATTATAGGGAAAATAGGGAAAAATACGGAAACTTCATGTGAATCTGCCTTTTGGACTGAATTTTACATAAGTGTGTTAAGTTTATAGCCTCATATTATGGTGCAAGGAGTTAATACTTTTGGGTATTGAAATTAAAAATAAAGTTGGACAAGTTTTCAGGTCTGATAGAAGTGCATGGATATTGTGATTGTTATTAGCATTTGCAGGCCCCTTAATCTCTCTTTATAGGGAAAAACATTCTTATATTGAGTGAATGTTCACCTCAAAAAGGTGTTAAGTAAGTATCAAATTTTGAAAATATTCATATTTAAAACTGTAATTTTTTTTTCCATTAGGTGTACGAGTATCAGGATTTCTAAGTGAAGAAGAGAAGAAATACCAACAAAAAAGCATTAAAAGCTTCTTAAAATCAGGAAAAGAACTTGATTTTCCAAGGCTTCAGCCAGGGAAACCCAATCAAGAAAGTCTCATAGAAAGCTCAGAAGCATCTTCCAGAGGGAGTTTTTTTGATAAAAAGCGAGCTGCGAGGCAACTAAACTGTAATAATCTTTTTGTGAATGAAAATGTAGGTAAGCAGCACTTTTGTGGTGTAAAATCATCAGCAAATTTTGTGGAAGAAGCAAACAAGGTCACAGACTTGCAGAAGTCTAACATATGTGAGGTCTTCACGTGCCCTGTTTGTTTTGAGGAGCAAAGTAGTAGTAATTTGGAAGAGATTAATAGGCATATTGATGAATGTCTTGCTGGCAGTCTCATTAAAGATACTGTGGAAATATCAAAAAATGACATTTCAAGAGAAAATACTTTTAACTTCTTATCACACTGTAAAAATGAAAATATTGATGGCTGTAGAGAATATATAACAGATCAATTAGCAGGAACAGGCCAGTCAGCAAGTACATCTGAAAACTCTTCTGGCAATAGCAGAGAGAAAAAATTCACTCAGATAGTCTCAGAAAAACCTCAGAAAAACAGAGAAAAACAGCCTTGTGATCTCATTGATATTCCTAGAAATGCAAGCATAATACAATGTCTGTTTCCTAAAAGAAATTCACAAGAGGATGCAAAACAGTTTGGAAGGACGGATCATACAGAAGAAACTAGTTCATCCTGTTCTTCTGAAACCAAAGAAGACAGTGTTCTTGTTTGTCCAGTTTGTAATTCAGAACAGAAAACTACCAGCCTTATGTCATTTAACAGACACGTAGATGTCTGCTTAAACAAAGGCCTTATCCAGGAGCTGACAGAAAAAGATGATTGTTCTGCTAAGACTTCTAATACAGAAAATTCAATCAGAGTTGGTGAGTAGACACATTAATATATATTTGGTTATTCACATTATCTACTTGTGTAATGCCAATAATGTTCAGTTGTAATTGTATACTTTTAACTTTTCAAGACTTTTTTTCAAGACATTTCAAGATATTCATTAGAGTAATATCTGTGTGAGAAAAAACACCTCTGTTTAAAAGACGTCAGATCAGTTTTATTGACAAACAAGGTTTCTGAATGAGGTGGTAGTTACATAGTGCACTCTCATTTGCAGCAGTGGTAATGTAGGAATTATTGGTCATTTCTGTAAATCCTGTCTGCTCCCTCGTAACCATAATAATCAGATTGGTGTAGGTCACTGAAATTTAGCTGAATATTACTGAAAATATCATTAATCTTCATCATTTCAGAGGTTCAGTTGACAGAAAAGTTTAATTAATGTGCTTGCTAAAACAGAGGTTGTGAGCATAAAGGCAGGTATTGCTAATGTGATGTTCTTCCAGTCAGATTTGTCCTGTAGCTGTACCTACAACATGCTAAACCCGTAGCCTGTTTACTCAAGTAGTTTTTCTTTTTAAAGAAGCATTAATCATTGGTCACATTCAGTTCCAGTATTGTCGAATTAAAAAAAATAAATAAATAAAGACGAGAAGGAAAATCTTTATCCAGAACTGCTCTTTTAAAAGTTCTGCTATGTATATAATTTCTGCAGCATTCTTAATTTACTGAAGTAATACATTTTTATTGTTTCCAATTACTCCTCAGAAGGTTTAAACAGAGGACAGCAGTGCACAAAACCATTACAAGGAACAAAAAGGTAAGCTTATTCAGAAAACTAAGTACTCAATTCATATTTTAAAGTACTGAAGTTAAGAAAAAAATAGTTTTAAAGTTCTATAAATATCTATTGTATACATGTATATTAATTTTATTTTATTTTTAGGTCTGGACTAACAACTTCACAGTCAGCATCAAAAAAGGCTAAGTCAACCAATTCCAAGCATACAATTGAAATGTTTTTTAAATGACAGTGGAGCAGTGTACTTTGTATGAAGTATTTCATAGTGTTTTATGACTGCATATTAATTTAGCATTAGTGGTAGGCTGGATTCAGATGAAATACGGCTGGTTGGATTCACATCGGAGCCATTGTATGCTTATCATACTCTGTAAAAAGAATGATATGTGAGGTAGAAGAAGAGATATAACTGAGGTAATCCAATTTTTTGGAAAATAATACTTTTTTAGCTTATGAGAAATGACATTGCTAGCACTTAAGAGTTCTGTTATATTGAACATGTGAAACTTTGTTAGAATTACATGCAGTCTCATGTATTGTCTCTGCTGTTCAACAAAATAAAACAGGTTCATTAGAACTGCCGTGGAGTAAATCTGCATGGCAAGTACCTGAGAAAGAGGGTCTCATGAGGTAGAATGTCACACTGTGCTTGCTGATGTCCCCCTTCAAAGATTTGGCCTGTCACCCTGTCTGCAAGGCAGTGAGTTGGCAACTATAGTTGCTCAAGTTAATACTTCCTTGGACAATCAAACACCAAATTAATTTGTATGATAACATAGAAGAGCCAAGCTACTTCATTTCAGTTCTTGTGAAGATCTGTCTTGTCATTGGACCAAAAACTGATTGGTCTTCAAAAAAGAAGAATTCAGAGCACAGCCAAACTTTTATTGTAATCACTGAAAATTACTTCAGTATGAGTGACGGACCCACCATGAAGGGCTCTCTGTGATGAGATGCAGGATGACTTTGCTCGATACTAAAAATGTTAATAAACTGGATGATGAGAGGATACTTCCAGATTAGTTGAACAAATGCTATTTGATCCTTGGCCTCTGCAAAGAGACTGAGAACTTCAATTGTCTTTGCTGTTGTTAAATTGGTACCTGTTGGTAGGGTTAAATTTAATATAAATCAATGTGCAATAATAATATGAATGTTGTATAAATATGTGCAATATGCTGAAATGAAGTATTCGTACTATTTATCTATCTTCATTTAAAATTGTTTTCTATTTTTAAATAAATTGTATTTTATGAGTACTTAAGTGGACGGAGGAAGTTTTAAAGTTCAAATATTTGAAATACTCTATAATGATATTCTTCTGTTTACACCAAATTGCTTAGATTTAGACTTTTTATAATTAATTTATGATGATAGCTTCTTTCTTAGAAGTTATACATACAGTCACAAACCCTTGATGAAATATGAACTTTTAAAAGTGGATGATCTTTAAAGTGACTATGATAGAAGCTTCTGTTCCATTGCTTAACTATATGGGGATTATTCTTTGGCTTACTTTTTTAAAAAATAAATGTGTATTTTATATGTTTTAGATGCTTAGGCTAAATCCAGAATGTATTTTTTCACTTCCAGATTTTCTTTAATGATTTCAGTATCTCCTACCTGCTCATCTGTGTTTGCCAGATGCCACTGTACCTGCAGATCTGTTATTTGAATTCAATTCTCCTTAATCTGCTCTGGACAAAATAAGCTAGGCTAGTTCATACTATTCTGCAGTCTGACAGTTGACTTTGTCCAAACAAAGTCAGTGAGCAGTCAGCATTAGCTGTTCTGCTGACAGAGGTGGGAGCTGGAAATTTCTGGTAGGAGAGACATTAAAACAGCTGAAGGAGCAGTGACTACTGTTTTTAAAAAAATGAGCACCTGTCCCTTTATTGATTTACATATGTCTAATTTAATAAAGTGTAGAATCCAAGATGACTTCTCAATGTGTGTGTTTATTTAAAGTTTGTTATTTTGCATATCCTTTACTTAGCAGAAAAGGAAATTCCTCTGAGTGCTTGGACAAATGAAGCTAGTTTGACTTAGCCTGGAAAACTATCACCTGTTTTAAAAAAGCTGTCATAGATTTGTCTTTAAGTATCATGAAGTTAAAATTGTGCAGTATGTTAGATTTAATGTGGAAATAAAGCTTATTATATGATTCTAAACCCAGAAGTGTCTGTCTTTTGAAATACGTGTAAAATATATCCATCTGGAAAGGTTATTCTATATGTGTATGGAAAGTGCCTGGTCCTTCTAAATCATCTCTCAGATGATTTCTTATACCACTTCTGTTACTGTTCCTATCTAAAGAAGTCCTTTTGTTCAGAGTTAAGTATTGTCGGAAACTCGCGATGCAATAATTTCTTCTCAGTTCTTGTGGTGAAAGCTGTGCTAGCAGAGTTTTTGTTTAGCATATTTCTCTGACTGTTACTGTGCTGTCCATTGGTAATAACTGTAATTAACTAAACTCTGTTTTCACTTGCATCTGGAAAGTCTTCATGACTTGCCTGATTTTACCTTAATGTGTAAATTATTCCTGTGTGAACCATTCCATACTTCCTATATTTACAGTCTTGAAGCACGTGGATGATCTAGGAATGGATGCAGATGAAAATTTTCTCACTTATTTAAGGTAGATGTGTATAAAGTGGTAGAAGAACACACTGACAGCAGCTCTGCGGAGAAGAACTTGGACATGACTCAGCAATGTGCACTTTCAGCCCAGAAGGCCAACAGAGTCCTGGGTTGCATCAAAAGATGGGTGTCAGCAGGGAGAGGGTTAGATGTTAAGAGGAATCTCTTTACTTGGAGGATGGTGAGGCATTGGCACCCAGAGATGAGGCTGCCTAGAGGAGTTGTAGATGCCCCATCTCTGGAGGAATTCCAGGCCAGACTGGATGAGGCCCTGGGCAGCCTGAGCTGGTGGGTGGAATCGCTCCCCATAGCAGGGGGATTAGAACTGAATAGTCCTTAAGGTCGCTTTCAACCCAAGCCATTCTGTGTGAAACAATCTTGAATTCCTCTTCTACATATGGATCTTAACATTTTTCACTATTTCTGAAGAAAGGGATGCACAAAATATTTATCTGTGAGAAATATGCTTGCCCTCAGTGGAACAATTACAGAGATATCCCTCTTAAAAACAAGACTTTGCTTGAGTTTATCTTGTAAAGCCTCAATCTTAGAAACACAGATTGTAGAGCAGCATTCTCTTATTTAATCTCTTTACTGCTGTTGTAATATCTTTACGTACTTTTAGATTTTGGAATACCTTATATGCAGAATGTCTTACAGTGGTTGGATGACCTATTTTTTTATTAGTTGTCTGACCTGGATATCTCAGTCCTTATTTTTAGAAATGTTCTACTGGGAATACATAAATACTTGTTCATGCCGTTTTGTTTTCGAAGTTGCTGAATTTCCATGTTGTAGTTCTGTAGACAGGAACGTCAGCAGCATGGAGTTTGGGCTTGAATTGCTCTGATGGCAGCTTCATCCATGCTGGGTTTATCATGTCCCTGTCTGTCTTACATTGCAGTATGCAGATCCAGTGAAGAGACTGAATTGTTGAAACCATTAGGAACAACACTGCCTATAAGGGAACAGCCTGCAGATGCTGAAGTTTTTTTTCCAGCTGTTTTTCTGGGGATCTCTGCCATACATTTTCTTATTTCCATTTTTGTATGTGAGCACCTGTTCAGTTTGAGCATCTCCATTTAGTTGTCCTTATTAGTAATCCAAACCAAAGGCAAGCTGCAGCTGTAACAATAGGAGATGAGGGAAGGAGAGAGTTTAACTGTAAGGTGCTGAAGTTGCAGAGGCTAACAGTTCATCCACCAGGTAACTTGAAAACTGTAGATTCCAAAAACAGAGTGTAATATGCAACTTAATAAGAACATAGTAGTTGCTTTCTTGTTTCTAGCTTTTAAAGTCTTAGTATTTACAGAGTAAAATTTTTGCTTGTTCTTTATGCACGATTCAACATGTACTTGTCTTACCTTTTTTCTTCATAATGATTCTATTAGTTTATATATTTGTAACTATAAAATTATTTTAATTAAAAACTACTGTTGCTTGGCTTTTTGTATTTTTTTTTAAACAAAAAGATGCTCTGAGTTTGTACTGTTCTCAGCTCACGGGGCAGAGGAGTCTGTGCGGGCAAGCAAAAGAAATGTTCCAGTAGTTCCTTGCTCTGCACTTTTTAATGGATTCCGTGTTTTCAGATTCTGCACCAGCCTTTTCTGCAGGTTGCCGGGGCCATTTGAAAGTCAGTATTGTAGGAAGTGGTTAGAGAATGTGGTGAACTTACTATCTGCAGAGTTTGGGTGCATAACGTAAAGCTGTACTGGGAAAGTTAAGAGAGCTGAGGGATACGCTGTGAAATGAGATTGTCTGATAGTAATTAGTGCGTGGAACTAACAGCCGTTTACAGGCTCGTCTAAAATCATGATCCTGATAGTTTAAACACTTCTGCTATAACTTGTGTTTCTTCCTTTGTGACCAGTTGTATGTACCGAATCTAGTAATTATAAAATTGTTTGTTGCCTCATTTTGGAAAAAAGAGGATTAATGTTGCAAGCTGTGAGGCTGTACTACCCACCCAGTCACCGCACAGAAATAAACCTCTTCCTCTTAAGAAGTTTCACTGGAATGTTTGACTCACAGGAAGAAATTGAGAGTGTTTGATGGACAAAATAATTCGAGTCTTTCAGATCAAATTTGCCATCAACACATACAGTGTTAATAATCACGGATTGTTCAACTTATAAAGAAAAAATCACAGTGAAAGAACTCAATGTCTTCAATTGTGTAAGGCTGACTAGTGATAGCTCTGCATTCTTTGAGCTACTTTTCCAATATTAATTTTAAAATAATGCTAGGAATGTCATCTACTGCTTTTAAAGCAAAATTTGACCCAATCGCTTTAAAAGGCAGCAATTTTTATGCCCTATCTCAGGCAGTGACTGTCTGCATGAAATGAAATAATCCGTGCTGTGCTGGTGTAAGTAAACAAAAGTAACTGTGGATCTGAAATTCAAGATTAATGAGAATTTCCTAATTAGACAGATCTCAATATGGTGATCCACTAAAACTGCCATATTGATGTATTGATTTTGACTGGACTTGGACAAAAAACATGTAAAAATGTTCTCTGAAAACGAACCCAAAGTCTTATAACTGAATTAATTCCAATGGCCTCTGTTTCTGTACCACATGCTCCTGTTTCTGTCCAAATTAGGCCATTTCTGTCTCTCACATCCCAAGAGCATGCCGTGCTTGCAGGGCACTCTCCTAACCGGTGCTGATCTAAAACGGAATAATTCCAAGAGCAACTTCTCCCCAAGTGGCCTTCAGCCTGCAGAAGGCTTGGCTGATGGGGCTGAGTGACGGTGTGCTGCTGCAGGCAGTGGTGGAGCCCAAGGCCTGGCTGGGTGTGTTTAAGTCAACTTCAATCCCTGGGAACCGGTTTTTCTGTGCAGCAAGGAAACACACCCAAAACGAGGGCACCTCCCTCTGCACGGCTGCGTGGGGCCCCTTCCTGCAGGTGGGGAGAAAAGGAGCTGACAGCCACAATGAAGGGATTGAGCCACCTGTTTCGTGTCAGGGAGGACACAATGCATGGAGATTCAGCAGCCAACCACAACAGCTGTGAGTGTGTGGGGAGTAAGGCTAGGTCTAGCTTTCACTCAGCAGCCCAGTGTATCCTGTAGGGAAATTTGGAGCTGTAGATGTGAGATCAAGATTTGGGGTTTGATGCATCTGTCTTCCAAGAGGCTGGCCTGCCTGGCACTCTGCTTTAAGTGCGCCCCTGCAGTTGTCTGAATGGGTTCATTGGGGTTAGCCACGTGCTTGAGCTCAGGCATGTGGAAAGTTTCACAACCAAGTCACGCTTCTGTGCTGGATGGGGGCACGCAGCACTTGCAGGAAGTTCTGGTCTCATTGCACGCAGTGGTGTGACTCACTCTGATGGCAGACTTGAGACTGCAAACTGGTCTCTTACAGAACAGTCTGCTACGGCGTGGGCTGCAGATAGTGAAAACGGGTTATTTGTGGAAACTGAACAGTAATTATTAAGCCCTACTGTGACTGTGTCCTGTGATTTCAATGTGATAATCACTGAAATATGTTCTGGGTCATGCTTTTGCCAGTCTTGCAAAAAGGGTAGGTGAAGATAAGCAATGAATGAAATATCGCTGTAGGATGCAGTAGGCAGTCTTCTCATGACTTCTTTGAAATTGAAAAAGAAGTTGTTTTGTCAAAACATTCTCGTGACTTTACAAAACCACTATGCTAGTCATTTTGTTTATGATAACAAACATTAAAATGTCAGTAGGTTATGGAAAGAGAAAATGCTACCATGCCAGTAAGTATAATTAATTTTTAGGAACGGTAGAATGAAAATACTTCAAATGTATTTGTTGATATTTTTGGATTTTCTGTAAAATTCCTCAGCCAATTCAGATTTCTATTTTTTCCATGTTCTTTTTAGGGTACTGACAGATTCATATTGTGGATATTACAAAAGAAATTTCAAAGTAGAGGAAAACATGGAAAGATTTAGTGTTTAGACTCCTTATAAACTTTTCTTTGAGCGCTGATACCACTGGTTCACTTTCTGACTTCAGCTGATATCCTTTGTTGTTCTACTACTCGTAAATGGATCAAAGCCCCTTACAGTAAAATAAGACTTGAATGTGAAGAAATTAAAATTGAAAGTGTTTCAAAATCTGACTTTCTGTAAGGGGGACTTCCTGTTTTCTGGTCAATAGGGCAGTTCACATTTTCTGCATCTTTTTACTTCCTTGTCTTTCTAAAAGAGGGGACAGACTGGGATATTCAGCACATTAAACTGCAATTGCATTACAATTAGACTAAATTCTAATATGTATTCTGTCCCTATGAAGGAAGTCAGCTGACAAAATTAGTATTTTTGGTTAGCTCAAAAGTAAAAGTGAAAATAAAGTGTAACTATTTTCATGAAAACCACAGGGCATTCAGTCAAACCGTTTGGGAGAAGCCGAGGAAATGACCCCTCAGAAAAGACTGAAGGCTGCAAAAGGGTGGCAGATGGCTGCTAGTGCTTGAAAATCAAGTGAGGGTAATAATGCAAGGACTGCCAAATTCTGGATGCTGCAGCTTAAGAAGAAATCTTCCATAAATCTATGGTCTGAGAGCTCTCTGCTCTTGTAATTTCATGCATGAAAATAAATCGTTTTATACAAGCAGTAGAAGACTGTGCGTAAAGTGAGCACAGTAGTGCACTTAAACTGCTGCTATTCCTAAATCCCAAATTAGGATGTATTAAGAGAGAGGGGCTGTTAAGAAACGCCATGTCCTGAGCAAACAAAAAGTCTCATTTTAAAAACGTGCATCCAGTTCATGACTTCCAAACAGAAGAGGAGAGATCGCTAATTGATCTTTTCTAAAATAAAACTCTTCTTACTGCACCAATGCAGTAACAAAGCACTGCTTTTTCTTGTTTCCTGAAGGCAGTAAACTGCTAGGATTATTCCTGAATGCCCTGGAATGCAACAGTGCTCATCTTTGCATCTACATGTTTTACATCTTCACTGAAGTGTTCACCAGCAGCCAATGGGAATGAATGTGGCCAAACTAATTGCAGTTATCTGGTGCCCAAAGTCCTGTTTCCATGCTTGCTTTGAACAAGATATCCTGCAACCATTGGTTTATCATGGTTGGAGTCAAAACAATGGAAATAATTCTTTCTGGATGTACAGTATAAAAACTATGAGTGAGGCATTTATTCTCATCTATTCCCTTTGGGTCTTCTGTTAGCCACTGTTAGAGACAGAATATTGGAGCAAAGGGACCTTTGCGATGGCTGGGCAAAATTTTGTAATAAAATGCCACTATTCGATATGAAAGTTGGCTATTTCTTTTAATGCTTGAAATCGAATGCTAAGGTCTAGCTAGTGTTACTATTTAACTATTCTAGTCCAGTGGCGCATTTCTGTGACTGCTTTCTCATTTTGTAAAAGAAAATCTGTCCTGCAATTACAAGAGAGTCTGGGAGGACGCTTCTGCTGTATGAGGTACTTGCATAATGTCATATCATAGGAAAGCTGGAAAGAGTTTTGGAACCATCCAGTTTAATTTCTAGTTGTTTGAACAATATTGCTGTGCTTATTCCACTGAGATTATGATCGTTGATAATGTATAGGATTCAATTAAGTGAATGCCAGACCAATTTTCTGTGGTATTTTCTCCAGTCTTACAGCCACGAGCTATATCTCATTAGATGTTAATAAATTTAGATGAGAGACTCCAAGGAACTAATCACTGCTGCAATTTCTAGTTCATCAGAGAACGCTGCTTTCTTTGTTGGTATCATTAGACAAGTGGCCTTCCAGCTTTCAGGCCAAAATATTCTAGATATCCAAATGATTAACTTCTTGAGTGTGATATGCTACTAAATTAAGAATATCTTATTGCATTTGATACCCTCATTTCTCCCAGCTACTGAATTAAGGCAGAAATGTGCTGCTGGAGAAATACTCTGACCTCTAAGTTAGCTTAACTGGTTGTCAGATTCTGGAATTTTATTTTACAACTAAAAATTAAATGTTTTGTTACAGTGGTCCAAATGTATGCTGCATCTACTTTAGTCAACCAAATAGATGTTCATTTTTTTCATTAAGGCATTAAGGCCAGGTTCTGGCTTAATAGTAAATTCCTCACTGTGATAAAATTTTGAGTTCAAGTTCAACCTTCTTTTTCACCTTCTCTTCTTCTTTTTTTTTTTTTTTTTGTCCTCTAAACCATTTGTTCCCAGTTGAGGCATGTCATTTTGTCATTGCTATATGTTTGTATGTATTTTGGTGGTATGCTTTGTTGTAAAGTAGTGATTTTTCCAAGAATAGGACCTAAGTGCTGCAGTTCATACTGTTCACTGTTGGGCTTATAAAAGGCCTTGAGACCCATTTAGATGACAGGAACTTCACAAATGAACCTCTTGTTCCTGTGAGCAGAGTAAATAATAATAGCCTGTGATGTGAAAAGCCCACTTCTGTTTGCACTTAAAAGTTGAGAAACATCAGCCAGGTATCTCTAGGAGGAAAAAGTGCAGTCCTGAAATTTCTATGATGAGAAAAAGAGTGATTCACAGAATTTGTGAAATCAGGACAAGTACCAGAAGATAAGAATAATATCTATCCCTTGAATTTGGTATGGCTATTCTTTTTGTATATATATTTTGTATATATATATATTTTGTATATATATATATATTTTTTTTGCATGTGCCATGCCTTTCCACAGTATTGCCAGATGAGAGAGAATTTCAACACGCAGCTAAAATGAACAATTTGGAAACCATGGAAAAGCTGTTTAAGAAGAATCTTAATATAAACGCTGTGGATACTGTGAGTACAGTATGTCAGTAATGTGATGCCTGTAGGGTTGCATGGTGGAAGCCCAGGGTGCTGGTGAACAATATCCCTTCTTGGATGTGGTTAAGCAGTGTTCCACATGTCCAATACGGGCTGAAGAGTTTCACACAGCAAAACTCTCAGGTCTTTTAATTTAAGGACTTCCGAGTAGCAGTCACTGCTCTAGTATGGACTGCCGACCTGTATAATTAATTCCTTGAGTTGTCCATTTTTCAGAGTGGGAAGACATAACCCCACAGTCACTCTGAGAAAGAATTTGTGCTGCTAGCACCACAGACTTCAAATGGTGGCGTGAAGCATTATTGCTCAGTGAACCACAGAAGCGTTCTACCACAGCTTCTGCTTGCAGGTTGAGATCAGAATCCAAATTTGCCGTAAATAGACAAAAATGTATTTCTTACACTGACAGAATCTAAGGACATGAAGTTCACAGTGATAAAGTGTTATGCATCAGAGGTAATTGAACAGCAGTGATATTTATCTTGATATTTATCTGGGAGTTGCGGAGAACTGGAAGCTCTCTGTAGCTATCTGCAAGTCCTCTGCCCATGAATGTCCTCACCTTACTAACTCATGGAAGCAAAAACCCTGCTTGCCCAAGCTCACAAGCATTTTTCCCTACTGGGGAATTGAGGAGAATCTAGAGCTGTATTCCTAGTTTTCTTTGTGAAAGAGATGGGGACAAAGACTTCTTTGGGGTAAGCTTCTTCAGAAGAATGACAACGTTCCCATCCATTACATACTTCTATAAATACATAAGCAGAACCCAGCTACTCCTTTTTGCTTTCTAGAATTCAGGAAATTGAACTAAATACTGTTCCAGTCCAGTACTCTGAATCTTCACTCTTGTTCTTAAGTCTATAGTATGAGATTTACTAGCAGAGTTGCTTGGCTGTTGTGCATTGACTAATGCTCATAGTAGGGACTTAGTTTATGCTGGCAAAGCAGTTCTTGCATTTCTGTTGATTTTTTTCCACTCCCTATACTTCCAAGCCAAATAAGCAAGTCTGCTAAAAGCCAAGTTCTGCTGATAAAACTATTTCTGTGTAAGAAGCTTTTCCTGGCACAAATCCCACCTGTTTGTCTTTAACTTGTGTAGCTGTGGGTGAAGAGCTGTAAATGAAACAGCTGATCTGCATAGAACAAATCCAAACTGACTTTTAAAATTAATTGGTTAAGTCACATATGGAAACTCTAAGTGAATTACGTGAAACCCAATTATGGTCACTGTAATTAAAGGGAAATTCTTTCCACTGAGGTTTAATTCATTTTAACCAATCCCTTTTAAGTTCACACTGTCAGTTACTGTAATGAGAAATTGTTTCTGATAAACCTTGCACTGATTCACCTATTAAAAATTACTCACTGTTTGCAAGGTGGGAGACTTTATTTGCATAAGTAATGTCTCATTCTGTGAAGGTGACTCAATACTGAGAGAGGGAGGAATCTTGTCATGTGTTGCAGGCATACAGAATAAAGCAAGGAAAATATGAAAAGTGGAGATAATTGTGTAAATCCAGACCTCAAATCTTCATATTGAATTGTGTAATAAAGATGTTTCAGGCATTGCATATATTTCCTCTAGGCGGTGTGTGATTACTTAGCCCCAGTCTGACAGTGCATTTCAGAGAAGGGGCTGTGTTGCCATATACAGTAACTTCGGTAAATAAACCGTTCTGGTTCTCTGTGAAATTTTTATGATCAATGTGTAAATGATCTCCAAAGGAACAAAAATACCAGGACCAATGTAGACCACGCTGCAGGGGGAGCTATGCAAATGTGTATTTGTGCTAACCACTATAATTGTTTATAATCAAATAATTCAGAAACCCTGATATTTGCAATAAAAAGAACATTGTTATGGATCTGATAGCCAAAGTTTTGCTTCTTGCAGATGAAGCGCACTGCACTGCATTTTGCTGTTGCAGGAAGTCATACATCTGCAGTGGATTTTCTGCTCCATCACAAAGCTAGAGTTGATATGGCAGATCAGGTAAGTTCCCCTGTGTCTGTGGCAGCTTCATATTCAATCACACTTGCGTAAGATTAATTTAACAGCCAACTGTATATCAAAACAAACTCTGAAAATAAAAATTAGATCCGGGTATCAGTGGGATTCCAGAGAATGACTGCTTGCATTCCCTTATTCCATTCTTTTGTGAGTGAGCAGCTTCATGCAGAACTGTCAGCTACTCTGCACCCTCCAGGACTTGAAGAGCTGAGTAATATATGGTTCAGCTTTTCCTTGGGCCTGATGGGGATTCATAGTGCAGAATTTGATTCAGATGTTAAAATCAAATGTATGATATGTTATTAATAATCAGACTGTGCAAGCTAGGAGCTTTCCAGTGAACTGTAATTTGTTTCCAGAGAACTTATTTGTTCAGTTATTTACTTACCTATCTTTATATTTCATCCTGAGTAATGAAATCAGATGAGTCATTCACCTTTTTTTTTTCCTGCTTGCCTCTCTCTCCTTACCCTGCACATGCTGCAGTATTTACACTGTGAGAAAGAAAAATTCCAGGCTGGAGGAGTGGGCAGAAGGGAGAAAGTTTCCTTGTTACTCTGTGTTGGAATGGAAACAAGATATGAGAAACAAGATGAGAGAGTCTGTGCCAGCATCTCGTTTTGGCGTTTGTTCTGCTGAGCAGGAAAGCCTCCTACTGTCCGTCTCTGTTCCAGTAGCTCAGGTTCATGGCCTTGTGCTGCCCAGCCAGTGGATACTCACATACAGAATGAAGGCACTGCTTCTCTGTGGAAAACTGTTTTTCAGTGACTCTCTCCTATGTTTGTTGAGGCAGTAAGATGCTTCACAGTGTAATTACAGGTCTCTTACTGTCTCATAGGCTGCACTGAAGCCAATTAAGACAATATGTATTTTATCTGACAGTGATTCATGAATTCTTTGGCAACCGATTTGATATTGCAGTGGGAGAATTAGAGTGAACATACTGTGACTTTAGTTCTTACTCCATTTTAGTTTCTGACTTCTTTTTATACTAATGCAGGATTGTAAACATTCTTAACATAATACAAAAAGTAAGCTGATAAAAAACATGCAGTAGTGGTTTTACCGGTATTCTCTTCCACCAGCGGTACTGCTATCCAGCTATGTTCTGCTATCCAGCTACTCAGCCTGGCCTCTGACTTGGAATTTCTGAAGGCCAGTCTTGCTAGTGCAGGCTGAAGCAAAGAAGGCTTTCAGTACCTCAGCCTTTTCACTGTTCTCTGTCTCAATTCAGCAAAACTACCATTTCCCTAGTCTTCCTTTTGTCACTGAGTTACTTCTGGAAAACCTTTTTGTTGCCCTTGACATCCCTGGCCAGATTCAATTCCAATTAAATACACAAGTGCCAAAGCAAGATTCATGACTGCAACATTTTTTTTCTATAATAGTCTTAGATAAGTTAATATATTTCTGTTGTTTTTACATAGTAGATGAAGTGTAGGCATGATGTCTCTGATGTTCTACGGGATCTTTGTAGACCTCTTGTAATACACCTATGGATAAGGCTTGGATTACAGATAAAAGTCAACCTACTGATTCCTCATTTACGGGCGAGAAACTGGGAAAAGATTATAGCTGTGAAAGAATTGCCTTGCTCCTTTTTGCTGCCTTCAGGTTCCTCTGACTCCATCTAAGGATTCAGGTGCTGCTAAGCTGGATTTTGAATGTCTTCTGAGTTTTGTGCTTACACTCAGCATGTGACAGAACGAGCTATGATTTATGATGTTGCACCTGGATGCAGAGTACACAGAAACAGGAAGAGAAGTGGAAACAGTGAAGAGTAGAACTATGACCATGATGGGAGACAAAAAGGATTCACTGGCTGAAAGATGCTTCGCTCTTTTTCTTTTGGCTCTAAGACATTAATGACAGGAAGAGTTACTTGCTTGTTCGATTGGCTGTTTTTCTGAAAGAGAAGAATTCTTAAGAGTAATTTGAAAGAAGAACTAACTGGAAAATCATGGTGACTCATGGAAATGCTCTTCTTATGTATTATTACCTGAAATGTCATCTACTGCACCAGAGCTAACTACTTCAGGTCATTAGTCAGTTTTTGGAGAGAAGCCTTTCAGGAATTACTTCATTTCACAACTGGATTAATCCTTCTCAGGAGATGCCGGATCTTCTGCCAAGGAGAGAGACAGCTTGAACTTTTAGTGTAATTTAAGTGAGGTGAATTCCAATCACACTGTCAGGTGATAGTGCTGATCTAGAGCCTGTGGAGCAAAACCAACTCATACACTATATTAATCAAAAAGATTAAAATAAATTTGACAGAAGGGATTTTGTTTGGTAATTTCTGCCTTTTCAATTTCTTTTTCTTTATTTTTTTTCTTTAAAGCATGGCCTGACAGTGATCCATCTTGCAGCTTGGACTGGAAATCTAGATATAATGAAGAAATTAATTAAAGCTGGTGCTGATCAAAGAGCTAAGAATGAGGTGTGTTGATGACAGGTTTTTACCAACTCTAATTATGTTGATGGTGGGTAATGATCAAACCTGCACTTACAGAGATGCTTGTGGTTTTTCAGGAAGAAATGAATGCACTGCACTTTGCAGCACAGAACAACAGTGTTAAAATAATTGATTATTTTCTCCAAGATCTTCATCTGACTGACTTGAACAAGCCTGATGGGGTACAGTATGTGCTTTTCTGTTTTCTTTAATGTCATGAGGAAACTGTTGTGGGCAAAACAATCTCAACTTTGACTTTTCAATGAATTTAAATTTATTGCAACTTATATAAAAGTTTTCATTACTAGTTTGGGTACTGAAAAATAAATAAGACAAATGGCCAGACAAGCACATAGAGAAAGCACCTTTCCTCCCTGTTTGCTGGTCTCAGCTGAACTCCAGACACCTCTCCTCCCCTGCTCCTTTTCTTTCCCTGCACATGACCTTCAGGCCCATTAGTGAGCCAGTGGGGGACAGGTTGGAGTGAATCTACAGAATTCTTCTTTATTGCTAATTCTGTTTTCTTCTCTTTTCCTCTTTTCTTGTCAAGGGCTCCTCCATGGGTTGCTTGGCTGCTCTGGGAGTGCATCTCATGCACTTCTCCCCTGTGGCCTCTCATGTCTGCTATGTCCTCTCCTGTTTTCTCTGGTATCTCCCTATGCACTTTGCCTGTAGCAGTGTCTGCTATTGCTTTTATACCTTGCAGAGGTACCATGAGCTCCTCTGATGGGGTCAGTACTAGCACATGGTTTAGTCCCTGAGGAGCTTGCATGTGATCAGCATGAGGTTGTCACTGAACTCCTCCCACACAGCTCATCCCTGCCACCCTCCCACGCTGTGCCCCCTAAACTTGCCAGGTATGGCAGACATGGGCATCTTTCACCAATGGAGAGCATGAGACCACATACAGCCTTCTACAGAGCTGCACCAACTCTTCAGCAGTACCAAGGCCTTGCCCTCATCATGGTTTGCTATGCTTGTGTTTTTCTTTCCCGTTATCCTGGAATCTCACTTTGAGGACTTACTTAGCTAAGTAGGATATCTTATCCCCATGTAAGGAAAAAATATTCTCCTGCGATCTGCCACCAAAGGAGCAAAGCTCCCCCCTCCTCTTTATTGAGCCTTGAGTTTTATTGACCAGATTGTACAAAGCTCTGAACTCTGTCTACACAGGACAAGGCTGACATTAACGAGAGTTTGTTTAGCAAAACAAACCTCTGCATTTTAGAATCTTAGAATTCTTCTCTATGTTGAGGCTATTTCAGAAGCGTCCAACATTTTCTTGCATTTCATTTGCTTAGATATTTCATACAGGCCACTCTTGCAGAGCATTTGCGATTGGTCTCACCATCTGACCAGTGGCATTATTTTATGTCAGGGTAACTTTCCACAGTTGAGCTGTAAACAGCTGGAAAAGTTTTTGTTAATTTTAACAAAACTCAAAGTAATTCAGAATATTTTAATACACTTTATACCTCTCTTACTACCACTTCCAATCAGTTTTCAAATATTTTCTTCAGAATATGAAAGTTGTATTTTTTTTTTTACACTACATAATTTTTGCTTTTTAAAAAAATCTTTTCATGCACGTACCTGTGATATAGAAATGTTTCTTGTGTATACCTACTTTTCTGTCATATGTAAGTGTTCACGGAGAGCAACATGCACATATATTTGCCACATATCTGGTAACTGGAAGGAGACTATTTTTCTTTTCTGTAACAATGTATTCCCTTCCAAACTGTTTTCTAGAAAGGCAGAAAGCCATTTCTTCTGGCAGCAGAAAGAGGCCATGCTGACATGATAAATAATCTGATAGCTCTAAATCTGTTCTCAACTGAAAAAGATAAGGTAATGGTTTCTTTATTTGCTTGTGGGATATTACTTTGTTTTGATATAGTTAACTACACAACTAAGTGATGTGAACAAGATGTGCCGTGGTGCTGATGGTGACATATATTGGACCAACAACTACACGCGGTTGATGGTTTTTCAGTAATTAAGGAAGGAAATTGGAACTTCTGGCCTTGTTGCTGGGTATCTGGTTCATATGCATCAGTAATTCCTGCAAGAAAGGCTGATGGAAGAAGAGAGGCAGTCTGGGCTGGAGGTGCCACTCTGCACTGGCAGATTAGGTTCTCCAGTTCTTGCTGCTCTGCTCAGCTGCGCCATGCAGAATCCCACATGACTAACATTAAAAGTCTTGGAATATTTCAGTAGATAAATAAGCTCTGATGGGGATTTTTCAGAAATGCCTGAATCTGACTGAATTTGCTTTTGACACTACATTTTAAGGTGACTTGGCTAACTTTCAAAATCTGCCTCTAAACTTCCTCACTCCTTACACCATTATTTGTGGAATGAGCATGTTAGCATTTCTCTGCCTTTGTGACATTGCTAGGGTAAAAACATGGTGTAGTCCCCATCCTTGTAGGAACCAGAGCCCAAAGTTTTCTTCTGATTCGGTCTTTAAGAGTTAGAAGTTTAGGTGACTTTTTTTCTTTCTTCTCTCTCTTTCTTCTTCCTTTTTTTTTTTTTTTTTTTTTTTTTTTTTGCTGGTAATACACTAGTTTTCAGAGCATGAGCAACCATCTAGACCAGAAAGGTCACAACTGCATGCAAGATGAAAGAGTCCCTTCAGATTAGCAGCCTGGCTCTTGAAACATGCTATGGGTCTTCCACCTCCCACTTATAAGTAATAGAGAAGCGGGACAGATGGCTCTGTGTTTAAGTGCGTGCTGTTCTTAAAACAGTTTCAGTTCTTAAAACTTTCAGTTTATTCTGCATTTTAAAATATCTCCTTTGACATTTTAATTTCAAGGAGGGAAACACAGCCCTACATCTGGCAGCTAAAAATGGCCACAGTGAAGCTGTAGAGATTCTGCTCAAACACTGGGATGAAATAAATGACCTCAATCAGGTGGGGACATAAATTACCGAATGAGTTAAAGTTAGAGATTTGAAAAAAACAATTAAAATTAATGTTTTAAATGCATAATTTTTTCACTGGATGGACTTCATGAGTTCCGCTGCTTCCCCGGTTGTGGTTGAATCCTGCTTCACTGTCTCTACTCCATTAGATTCAGCTCTACTAACATCTTCTGTCCTCTGTTCCTCATACAATGAGTTTCTCTCTCTCTCTTTTTTTTTTGTTTGTGTGTGTGTATGTGTGTGTGTGTGCCCTGTTTACTAGTAGAAGGAAATAGTCCAGGAGTAAAAGATATCCACTCCTCAGCAAAAGGCTAAAGGCTTGTGGGCACAATAGCTCTTTTTTTATCCAGCTAGCTTTTTTTTCTTTCTTTTTTCTTTTTTTCCCCATCTATGCAGGGTTGAGGCACAGGAATCGTTTTGAAATGTGAAGCTTCTATGGTTCCAAGATTTGCCTAATAAAGGTGTTTCTTCTGCACACAAAGCTTGTGCTGCTTGGCCATGGCTAATGGAGCGAATGCCTTGCCACTCCATCTGGAAATCTTCCTTTCTTTGGTGTATAACCAAGTCTCTCTCATCCCACCATAAGCTATATACTATGATACATTCATGTCTGCCAAAATGATGGTGGCAGGAGTTCAAGCAGGAAAAGAATCAGGAGTTGGTAATGCCTCTGTGAATTCTGAAGCACTAGGGTGGTTTTCATTAAACCTTCATGTGTTGTAGAAGTTCAGAAATGGGGATCAGATCCCTGTGCAGATCATTTACACACGTATATTCTTTTTTTAGAGACTAGCTGTGGAGAAGTAAAAGACTTCTCCACAGATAGAGGTGTGAAATTAACATGTAGCAGAAATATTTTTATTAAAAATGCTCCTTGTAGCTAAAGCTTGACTTGAGAATTGATTGGAAATCATGGTATTAGATTGACATAAACTGGCACTTATGGTATACGTCAGCATGACAGTGGTGTTGACTGGTGTTGAGTGGCAGCAATTGCTTCCCAGCATCTTTGTTTCTGTGCCTGTAGACTGTGATGTTCTCTGGAAATAAACAGTTATTTGTACTGTACAATTTGTCTACATATACAGACTTAATTGTCATCCATCACTTAGTTGTTCATGTGTTACCATTTTATTGAGGTATTAGTTTTGGAGCACTCAGATTCTATTCTCTTCTGGCCATCTTCCCTTTTCTTTTGAGCTGGAAGACTGATCAAGATAATCTGTTTAGTGTCGTAACTTTATAATCTTTATAATCACATGGCATAATTTGGGATAGACATTTTTTTCTCTGTTGATCTAGAATGGAGAAACTCCGTTTTACTTGTCTGTTGAAGGAGGCAATGAAAAATGTGCCGAACTCCTACTGGAAGCAGGGAGTAACATCAATGTTTTAACTCACGTACGTATGCAGAATCCCTTCATCACACTGCTGCTGGCACAGCCTGAGCTGTGGGAAGGGCTTTATCTTCTCTCTTCTGTGTGTATTGACAGTCTCTTTGCTTTGATTATTTTTTAGGAAATGGTAAAAACTATAATCAAGTTGGGAATGGAGATTATGTTAATTGAACAGAACTTGTTTAGAAGACGAGGCACAGACATGTTTGATAGAATTATGTTTTAAGGCTTTTTTATTTATTGTCAACCCGATAGTAAAACATGTGGCTAGGAAATCTAACCAAGCTGGATAACTGAAAAGCCTCATTTTTGGCAGCTTATATTCATGAACTGATGACAAATCTGTTCCCCACATCTGTTTCCTGGACTCAGATGTGTTAAATGTCTTCATCTTGCCTTCTGCAAGGGATGCTTGTGATTCCACCAGAGTGAGAGCTTGTTTGTTATAGCAGAATTAAGGGAACATTTTCTTTTTTTTTTTAATTAAATTATGATTTTAAATGTGTTAATGTGACTGTAGCTGCTTATTAAAGGACAGACTGAACTAACAGACTGGGAGATGTGTTGTAGTCTGTGCCTCAGCAAAGCTGACAATGCTGAATTATCTGTTAGTCAATAGAAAGTAAAAGGGACCATGGAGTACTGCTTTTTTTTCAGCATGTTTGTTGCATTGCACTAACAATGGGAAGTTCCTTCACTATTCATAAAAATAGGTTGCTGATGGACTTCTTCATAATTTTCTGTCACTTCATGAAATGGAAATGTTTTATTTTGAGAGGAAAGAGGTATATAGTAACACAGATGTGAGTGAAAGACTTTTCTGGATTGACAGCTGTCTGTAGGATTTTTTTCTTTTTCCCAGCAACAGAAATGTAAATTTTTGTTGTTTCTTTCAGAACAACAGCAATGCATTGCAAGCTGCCATTCAGAATGGACATCAATCCTTGGTCACTTTTCTCATTGATAAGAATATTGACCTGGTCCCTAAACCTGAGGTGAGTGTATGACAACATGTTTGACGCTGGTGTTCAGCATCCCCAGTCTTTCCTTGAGGACTCATACACCAAATGAGGCTGAGGGCTGAGTAGTTCCTTTGTTATTTTTACTGCACATGTTATTGATAATATGGTTTGTGGACGCTGCTTACCCACAGGTATGGGCTAATCAAGACAGCTCCCATTGCAAGCACCCAGCACGTGTGCAGGCAGAGCAGCACAGTGCAGTGCAGAGGTAGTTGGGATGTACCGAGGACTGAGCAGTGTGGGAAGATGAGCAAAGTACTTTGCTTGGGCTGAACTGCGGTAATGCAGGCATCTCTGTGTGCCACCTCATCTCTCATATGGGTGCCCCCTACGTGGGACAGAGAGTTAACAATTTATGTGATTTTGAATAAAGGTCAATATATACTTCAGTGTTTTCAGACTCTGTGCTTGAAGCGTCTGCTGTCAAAATCTCTCTTAGGAGTTTAAAAAGATACTAAAATCTTGATGCTCTTCAGATATTACAGATTCTGACATCTAAGATTTTCTGTGAAGAAGTTACTTTCTACTTCTGCAGTGCTGGATAAGAACAGGACCTGGACTTTGTGACATATCAGCCACGATTGCTTGCTTGTTGTATCATGCAGTTGTAATGATTTATTGTAAATATCAGTCTGTGTTTGTGCTGGTTGTTTTGTTGGCTTTTTGTAGCTGAAACAACTCATAGAACTGTAACCTGGGTTTTGGAAATATTTCCAGTGCAGCTCTATGTGAGAGCTTTATTTATTTCTCTCTAGCCCTAAAGAAATGGTTGTGGTTTATAAAGATACTAATAAGCTGGCCTCTGGCACTGGCGTGGAATTACTTTTTAGCTGTGTTTAATGAGAAACTGATGAGTCACAGGCTCAACAAGAAGAGTGATTTTGCCAATCTGATGGTTGAATTGTGACTGGTGTTGGAACAGTGCCCCAGTTATTTGCATGAATAATCACTCAAATACAAGAAACTTAATTTCTTTCTAGCTGTAATTTGCTTCCTTCAAATGTTACAGCAAGTCAGGTTATTATGAAGAATAACTAAATGGCAGCACTGTGGTACAAAAGTTTATTTCTGGAAAGTAGATTCTGACTGCTGCTTGCTCAAATCAGAATTATTCCATCTCTGAAGGAACAGAGCAGGGGCAGTGGCACACCCTGGCACGGATGTACAAAAGGGTGCCTTGCTGTAAGCATGGTGCTCTCTGCTGTGACGGCTGTGATCCCTGATACCCCAAGGTGTGCCGCCTGTACTCCTGGATCTCATCACCCCTGCACCCCCTTGGCAAGGGATGGACTCTAACAGGAACGTCTTTCTTCTTTGAGTGAACTTTTAATGAATGCACTCAGTATAACAATTTCTTGTTTTCCCTCCACAGCAGAAGAATTCCCCTCTCCATTTAGCAGTCATCAGTAATAATCTGCCGATAGTGAAAAAACTCTTGGAAGCGAATCATGATATAAACTTCTTAAATCATGTAAGGAAAATGGGGATTTGTAACTATTTCAATGCTAAGTGGTGATTATGTGGATTTTGCTTGCTTCTTTTCTGCTTGTGAGCTAGAGGTATAAGAAAAAAAAAAAAAGGAAGAGGCAGTTTCCTCCTTATATTTGTGTATGTGTACATATTGTTAGTCACAGGTACATGCTGTGCTAGGAATGTTTGCATCAAGCATGGATAGCAGAATGTTAGATACTCCAAAATATTTGGATTAGTTCATTGTCCAAGTGTTATGATTCATGCATAATAAATGACATAAATGTTTCAAAGTTGAATTCAGAGGTAAGTCCAGTGCAGAGTGTCAGTGACCTGAACGATCTTATTCTTCTTCCTGTATCCTCTCTGTAACTGTCAATGTAGTTTTCTGAAGGTAAACACAGAAATTCGCCTCTGGCCAGCTCCTGGGCTCTCTTAATCTCCAGTTGTCCATCTGGGAATGAGTACAGTGCACACAAGCTTTATCTAGACTGTTCTAGCAAAGTCATTCTAGATTTGAGCGACTGTCCACTCTTTCTCATTAAGAAATAATGATATCTAACAAAGGTTACTATAGAAAGAAAAATTAGGGTTTTCTCATTGAAGTTGGAGCACAAGCTTATTCCTTTGGATGTACATTGCTGTCTGAGTGTGATTCATCTGGCTGGGATGCAGCTATCTATCTTCATAGCAGCCCACAGAGTGCTGTGTTTTGGATCTGTGGCCCAAACAGAGTTGATAACACAGTGATGCTTCGGCTGCTGCTGAGCAGGGCCTGCACAGTGCCAAGCCCTCCTTTGCTCCCTCGGTGCTGTTTATAGCTCAGTTTTGCTTTGCCTGTGGGAACTATGGGAAGAACAGAGGCCTTGAGCTTAATGTGGTGTTTGGGACCAACTTGGCTGCTGTCCCAGTGCTCTAAAAACCATCTCATAGAGAAAAACAGCGATCACACCTTTCATCCTTTTCTCCTCTGAAAGATGTTTTGAGGAGAGAGGGAAGATCTGCACCTTACTCTCCTTCCTCTAGCCCTGATGCACAGGCAGGGCAGTGCCACAGCTTGGAAAGCGCTTGGCTGCGTGCGAGGACTGCTCTGCAATAGCTAAAACATCGCTGTGTCACCAAGGGTGATTTTCTCTTGAATCCAGAACAGGGCACCATGCCAGAAATTATTAGGTTATTATTATTATTACCCTGGTGTACTGGTGGACAGTCGGCTGAATATGAGCCAGCAGTGTGCCCAGGTGGCCAAGAAGGCCACTGGCATCCTGGCTTGTATCAGGCATGGTGTGGTGAGCAGGACTAGGGAAGTCATCCTGCCCCTGTACTCAGCACTGGTGAGGCCTCACCTCGAGTACTGTGTTCAGTTTTGGGTACCTCAGTACAGAAAGGACATTGAGGTGCTGGAGCAGGTCCAAAGAAGGACAATAAGGCTTGTAAAGGGCTTGGAGAATGTGTTCTATGAGGAGAGACTGAAGGAACTGGGGCTGTTCAGTATGGGGAAAAGGAGGCTAGGGGAGACCTTATTGCTCTCTTCCAACATCTGAAAGGTGCTTACAGCAGGAGCGGGGTTGGTCTCTTCTCACTGGTAACAGGTGACAGGATGAGGGGAAATGGCCTCAGGTTGTGTCAGGGTAAGTTTAGGTTGGATATCAGGAAACACTTCTTTACAGAAAAGGTTATTAAGCACTGGAATAGGCTCCCCAGGGAGCCTGGATGTGTTTAAAAACCATTTGGATGTGGTGCTCAGGGACATGATTTAGTGGAGGGTTGTTAGAGTTAGGGTAGTATGGTTAGATCATGGTTGAACTTGATGATCTTTAAGGTCTTTTCCAACCTGAGTAATTCTATGATTCTATGATTAGGAAAATTAACTCAATCCCAGACAAAACCACAGCAGTCACAAAACCTTCAACTTAAAAGGTCACTGTATCATGTGGAACAAGCTGTCCAGCTCCACCAGACTTCCGTAAGTGACAGCATATCTTCTTTGCTGCTGCATTGTAGCAGTAGGCATCTGGAATATTTTCCCATCAGTGCAAACAGTAAAGAAAAGAGCAGGACAACATTTCTTCGTGAACAGGAAACAGATCACCAGGCTGCTGAGCTCCCCAGGGCACATGCTCCTGGTTTCTTCATGGAGTTCAATGGAAGGATAATAAACAAGTTTGATTTGGGTGAATGCATCTGTATGAAGATGACAAAACCTTGATTACAGACATGAAGATTAGACTAGAAGTTGAATGTTCATCTAGTTGTATTTTCTATATAAGGGCTTGGCTTTTATTTTAAAGTTTTTTTGTTTTTGTTTTTTTTAATTTTATTGTGCTCAAATAATTATTGGACCCCTTATGCAGCAGATGGACTTCTGTTCTACCGTTCACTCCAAATCACCAGAGTGTGGAAGAGCTGGCTAAGAAAGAAGCTCTGTCATGAACTGCAGCACCATGTTTGTTTGAAAATCATTGATGTCCAGTTGTCTTCTCATGAATTTCAGCAGGGAGCGGTTACTTGAGAGGATAGTGTGGATATTGGTACTTGCATGTAACACTCAACCCAAAAATCTTGTTTTAAGAGGGTAGAGCAAGAGCTCCTTACGCTATGGTGCATTAGTGGGGCGTGATGGCAGCTTTGTCCTGAGCTGGAGTTCCTGTCTGTTTTTCCTGCAGGTATCCCAGATGCTTCCTTCTTTTTTCTGTCTGAAACAAAACTAGCAGTTATTCAAGAGTTACATTTTCATTCTGTTTGGTATTTTCCAGTTTTCTTGTTGTGAATCTTCTCTAGATTCAAATTGTGTGCATTTTTCTTCTATGTGAAGTTTGACTCATTGTATTTATTTGGTGTTTTTAATTGCAGAGGCAGGAAACTCCCCTACATCTGGCTGCTGATGTTGGCAATGTCGAGATGGTGGAAGTGCTGCTGAAGGCAGGTTGTGACCTCAAGATCACGGACAGGGTAGAGTACCTTCCTCATGCATGCATGGGTTACATAGCTTTATTTTGTTTTATGACCTCCTTCCCAGAAACATAGGAAGCACATGTTTCCAGTCATCCTACATGGAATGAGAGCAGCCACATGCTCATTTCTACAAAGGAAGCTCACTTTTTATACTGCCTTACCTGCAATTTGCAGGGATCTGGAATAGCTTTAGCAAAGAAGCTGCTTTTGAGTTCAGATACGATTAAAGTACAACACTGGCAAAATATAGGTTTTTAGTCATTTAAAGAAGTAATTTCCATGCACAAAACTGTCCTGGAGCAAAGCTTTATGAAACTTACGTTACCTTTTTTTTTTCTTTCTTTTTTTTTTTTTTGGTAGCCTGATGTGAAGCTTGGGACTGTGCTGATGGCATATGCACCAGCACAAGGGGCCAGGGACACCTCATTCTGTGCACACATCCAAGGGAATGCAGCCCCAAGGAGCTCCTGCTGCCTCTGGTCTCCTCATGTATATTAGGGCTTTCTGTAGTAACTGGGCCATTGAAATGTTTAATGATTTAATGGCAGAGCCTTCTAACGAAGGGGTTGGCTTCTCTGCAGTCTAACTTTCTGCCTAGCAAGAACACTGCCTGAGTGTTCATATCTGAGGTGTCTCCACTTGGTGCAGGCCCACTGAAGAGGGCTGATTATGGAGAGAAATGTGGAAAGCCATTGAGGTGCCTGTACGCCAAAGTGTTGATTGCTGAGTTGGGCTCAGATGGACTGGGATAAAAGCACAAAAAGAATGGGGTTCTGTCAACACAGCTCATGTGTTTCTTCTGTTCTATCCTTGTATATATGAGATGATGCGCTGATTCACTCTCTCTGCTTTCAGCATGGAAAAACTGCACTTGCCATGGCTTCAAGGAGCAATTACGCCCTCATTGTAGATATGATCATTAAAGCAGAAAGGTATTATGCCATGAAACAGGTAAGAGGCTTCACGGAAACACAGAATCATAAAATGGCATGGATTGACAGGTCATCCAATTCATTTTCCTGCATCATACTCTACACACAGAGAAAAAGGGTGGAGAAGCATTCTGACCCAAATTCAAATTAGGCCGATGGCATCAGGCTGCAGTCCTTTGGTGCTGCAAAATCTGCAGCTGATGCATGGAGGAGCTCAGGCATCGGCCTTCCATTTACTGAGAAGAGCTCGGTGCTGCAGTGGGAGCTCCCTCTTCTGTTCCTCCTGTGTTAATTGCTGAAATGAAGAAAGGGAACAGGAAAGAGGCAGGCAACGTAGGGAAGGGAGGACAGGTGCTATAATGACCTCAGGCTGTCTCTGTTTCTAAATTTATTCCCACAGTGTCATACTTACTGAGAAACAGGCTTAATGATGCTCCTCCCCATGGGGCTGAGAGACAGCAGCAATGACATACCAATAACTGCTGCATTCACTGCTTCATTCATGCTGTCCCCTGGTGCTCTGCAGGAGGTGCCTGAGCTGGGAGGGCTGAACTTAGCATCTTTACAAAGACAGATCGTTTGGGCTGGGCTGCTGTGGACACCCATGCTGAAGACCTGCCTTGAAATTCAAACTCATCCCTAATAGGTCTTGAAAATTCAAGACTCGTTACATAACAGTCTTAATTGGGACCGTTCAGAATTCTGAAAAAGTTTGTTTATTTCATAGCTACAAAGCACCTGCTATGCCTATGCACCTGATAAAAGAGAGGTATGTCATAGGATGACCAATAATAATTTTGGAGGATATTAATACTCCATAAATAATATAATCTTGCTGCTTTTTTTTTTTTTTTTTTTGAGCCATAGGTTTACGTGAGCTCTCTGAGAATTAATTAAATTTGTTGAGTTTTAATATAATACAGTTTAAAATCCCCAAGTTGTCTCAAACACTGCCTGCAGACTGGCCCTAGTGAAGCAGTAGAAGATGCCTGTTGCAAGAAGGAAATGCTAAGACTATTTATTTAAATCTGGGATGATAGAACTGGTGACAGGAATGCAGTGGAGCCATGGATGTAGCTCAAGTTTCTCATCTGATCCCTCCCTCCCACTGCTGATGTCTCACAAGTCCATGACTTGCCCCTGCCCTTGCTGCCTGGCACTGAAGCTCTACCACTGTGGATGAGGGCCTGTCCATGCAGTGTAAGCAGCCACAATCCTCCTGAGTACAGACTCATGGACTGGTGCTCTGTTACAGCCCAGGTGATCCTTAACGCTGCAGGGAACTGTGCTGGTAGATCACAGATCTCGGTTAGTTAGAGTGACAAACACATCCGTGAGCCATGTTGTGCACACCTGATGTGTCAGTTCAGAGGGGCAATCAGGTCTATTACTTTTTCTTTTGGCTTAAAGAGAATTTATAAGTGAGGTCACTTGCTGCACCCACCCCTTGGTTTTGTTTGCTGACCATCCTGAGTAGGTGATTAGATGTTAAAGCAGCAGGATTTGTGCAAGAGCCCAACAATGCTGGGAAGTAGAAACGCGAGTGTTTGGTCTCATTACCCATAGCTAAGGGCATGGCCTTTGGGAAGCAACTCAGAGGTTACAGTCATGGAAAACGAAATTGTTCTCTTAGTGTTACCAAACCACAGCGTTTCGAATCATTATAGCAGGAATCGCCTTTATATTACACTGAGCTGACTGGTCATCTGTGACAAAGCATTAGTTAAAAAATGGAATGCCACACTGCTGTGAGGAAGTGCACGTGACTCAAAGGCGTGTGAAAGGCTCTCTTGTTCTCTCTGCTAGTCTTATCTATGGGCACAACCCATTCCTTTCCTGGTTTCGACCAGATTCCAGGGCTGCTTTTGCTGTCCCATACTGCCACTGCCTATGCACACAACTGTCAGCAAAGAGCAGCTGTGTTTTGTTTGTTTCTCTCTTTGTTTTATTGTTGCTTTCTTTGCAAATCTTGCAAGAGAAAAAGCACTGGAGAGAGCCTGGAACTATCACAGAATCACAGAATAGCCAGGGTTGGAAGGGACCTCAAGGATCATGAATCTCCAACCCCCCTGCCACAGGCAGGGCCACCAACCTCCTCATTTAATGCTAGACCAGGCTGCCCAGGGCCCCATCCAATCTGGCTTTGAACACCTCCAGGGACGGGGCATCCACAACCTCTCTGGGCAGCCTGTTCCAGCACCTCACCACTCTCTCTGTAAACAATTTCCCCGACATCCAACGTAAATCTCCCCTCCCTCAACTTAAAACCATTTCCCCTCGTCCTGCAGTTATCTATCCTTTCAAAGAGTTGATTCCCCTCCCCTCTGTAGGCTCCCTTTAGCTATTGAAATGCTGCAGTGAGGTCACCCCGCAGCCTTCTTTTCTCCAGGCTGAACAAGCCCAGCTCCTTCAGCCTGTCCTCACAGGGGAGGTGCTCCAGTCCCCTGATCATCTTTGTGGCCCTCCTCTGGACCCTCTCCAACAGCTCCCTATCTTTCTTGTACTGGGGACTCCACACTCGGACACAGTACTCCAGATGGAGCCTCACACGAGCAGAGTAAAGGGGAACAATCACCTCCCTGTCCCTGCTGGCCACCCCTCTTTTGATGGAGCCCAAGATGCCATTTGCTTTCTGAGCCACAAGGGCACACTGCTGGCTCATATTAAGTTTTTCATCTATCAAGACCCCCAGGTCCTTCTCCACAGGGCTGCTCTCAAAGACCACTCCTTCCAGTCTGTATGGATGCCTGGGATTCCTCTGGCCCAAGTACAAAACTCTGCACTTTGCCGTGTTGAATCTCGTCAGGTTCACCCAGGCCCACCTTTCCAGCCTGTTGAGGTCCCTCTGAATGGCATCCCTTCCTTCTCCCTTGTCAACTGCACCACTCAGCTTGGCATCGTCAGCAAACTTGCTGAGGGTGCAATCGATTCAGTCATCGATGTTAAAGATGTTAAAGAGCACTGGTCCCAAGACAGATCCCTGGGGGACGCCGCTCATTACCGGCCTCCACCTGGACATAGAGCCATTGATGACCACCCTCTGTCTGCGGCCTTTCAACCAGTTTCTTATCCATCTCGTGGTCCACTCATCAAATCCACATCCCTCCAGTTTGGAGATAAGGATGTGGTGGGGGACCATGTTAAAGGCCTTGCTCAAGTCCAGATAAATGATATCGGTTGCCTTTCCCTTGTCCACTGATGCCGTCACTCCATCATAAAAGGCCACCAGATTGGTTAAACATGACCTTCCCTTGGTGAAGCCATGCTAGCTGTCATGGATCACATGCTCATTCCTCATGTGATCAAGCATGTTGTCCAGGAGGATCTGTTCCACGATCTTCCCAGGCACAGAGGTGAGACTTACCAGCCTGTAGTTCCCTGGGTCCTCCTTTTTCCCTTTCTTGTAAATGGGAGTGAGGTGACCCTTCCTCCAGTCATCCGGGACCTCATCTGACAACCACAACTTTTCAAATATGATGTAAAAAGTGGCTCGGCAACCACCTCAGCCAGCTCCTTCAGAACCCTGGGATGCACGCCATCCGGCCCCATAGACCTGTACACATTCATGTGTACTATTCTGTTGTGAACTTCACTCTGCAAGTGTCTGGAAGCACAAAACACACAGTCTGCACCTGAAGAAATAGCATCAAACCCCCATAATGATGATTAGTTACTGAATTATGACTTTTTTGTTTTGTTTTGTTTTAACTGCAAGGCTCTCAGGCTAGAAAATAACCCCTTTTCATGAAATTCACCTGGAAATCATAGAATCATAGCATGGCCTGGGTTGAACAGAACCACGATGCTAATCTAGTTTCAATCCCCCTGCTATGTGCAGGGTTGCTAACCACCAGACCAGGCTGCCCAGAGCCACATCCAGCCTAGCCTTGAATGCCTCCAGGGATGGGGCATCCACAACCTCCTTGGGCAACCTGTTCCAGTGCATCAACACCCCCTGTATGAAAAACTTCCTTCTAATATCCAACCTAAACCTTCCCTGTCTCAGTTTAAAACCATTCCCCCTCGTCCTATCACTATTCTCCCTTGTAAACAGTCATTTGCCTCTCCTGTTTATATGCTCCCTTCAAGTACTGGAAGGCCACAGTGAGGCTCGGAGCCCTCTCTTTTCCAAGCTAAACAAGCCCAGTTCCCTCAACCTTTCCTCATAGGAGCTCCAGCCCTCCTCTGGACGTGCTCCAAGAGCTCTACATCCTTCCTGTGCTTAGAGCTTCAGACCTAATTTCAGGGCAAAATGCTTGTGGTTTGGTTGTATTTTTGGTTGGGGTACATTCAGATTCCATGTGTGTTAGTACTCAAACACTATGGATGTGTGCTAATGCTAGTGTTTCATGCTGCCAACCAGTGACATGGTAGTGCCTGCCCCAATCAAACTGAGTGACAAGGCAGGGGCAGGAGCAGTCTGGGCAAGTGCTGTGTTGGTGGTGTACATCAAACAAAATGAGTAAGAGCTGTGGCTGAACCCCAGCCATGTTCAACATGTGGCTTTCAAAGTTGTCAGCCCAGGGACTCAAGTAATTCTTGCTTTTACCTGCTATTGTGCAGTGTGTGTCTGAAGTAATTTTATTTGCTCTTAATAACATGTAGCAATGAACACAGGAGGTCTTCATTTCTTGTATTAATACTAGAATAGCGTCACCCATGCTAAGCACCTTCCTAAGACCTTACTGCAAGCCAGCATTGCCCTTTTATCTGCACCGAGCCTTTCACCTGCTGGTAGTCACATAAGGCTGTGCAGGACACAGTGTTCACTGCTAAGTTCTCACCTTCATCACAAAAAACGTCATTTGCTGTCGTTGTTAGGCACACCCAGATCATAGTGATGGTTGGTCAGACTCTGATTTGTCCTTCAAACAAGATCATAGTGCACAGACCAAGCAACTCCGTTCCTCCCTGTGGAATCTGGCGTACAATCATTTTAAACCTCAGGAATGGAAAATACTGGCCCTGTTCTGGAAGTTCACAGATGAGCAGATTAAAGCTATTGAGGAACAATGGACAGGTAACTAGTAACTAGTGGGATGGATAGGCTTAAGTTATACAAACCATGTTAAAACATGTAGCTATTTTAAGATGTATTCATACTGGATTTATTTATTAAGCCTTAGGATATTTATTATTTATCATTATATTTATTATTATATTTATTATATAATATTATATATATATTTATTATTCTTAACCTTTATGTCTCAGTCTTCATTTTGCTTCTAGATGGGGGAGGAAGTGAGAGTGAATGAGCAGGTTTAAAAGCCTCTTGGAACTGTAGAAGTGTAAAAGCAGAAAACAGCACTTTTCCAGCAAGTCAAACAAACAATTGATTTGTGTATTCCATAGGGAAAAAAAGTTATAAAGAACACGGCCACAGAATGCTGCTGATCTGGTTACACGGTACTTTGCTGGCCCATCAGAATCCTGTCAAGCATATATTCAAAGACTTGGTGGAAGCAGGATTTCAGCATTTAGCTGGTAAGTTTTTTTGTGGCGTAGAGAGCATTTATGAAAGTGCCATGCAGTGCTAAGCTCCCAGCCTGTGCTGGGAAGATGTGACTGTGGTAGAGGCGGAGGACACTCCTCTCTGGGTATCTGCCCTTGCAAGGGGCTGGGGCTGGTCAAGGAACAGAGTTTAAGCAAGATGAGTTTTCTGAAGGAAGAAAGAAATACATACACTTTGCTCTCCTCCTTTTACAAACACCATTAAAATGTGATTGCCCATTCCTTCATTGAAATAAGTGCTGGCCGTGTAAAATCTGACCATCTCAAGCAAGCATTTTCTCATCTTTGTTTATAGAGAAGATCAGAACTGAAAGTAGCACTGACACGGAGTCCAGAAAATGTGAAATTTCATGAGTTCATTAATGGCATATGTGATGGAATTACATGCCAGATGGAGAGACTTTCATATACAAATATTTTCTCTAGAAATGAAAATGTATTTTGAAGCTGCATGGCTTTATTCAAGCTAGAAGAACTTGCTCTCTTGAAATACTGGTTATTCTTTGCTATATAATGATCTAAAGTGAATGCCTAGATGGTAATTTAGAACTATATTGTCAAGCAAGAGCTACCCTGTAATTTCTGCACCTGCCTTAACATTGTTACAGTAATTCCTTATCAGAACTCCCCACTAAAGCTATTTTGTGTTTGACCTAAAATGTAAATGAGACATTTTCTTGCTGAAATAAATTTAATAAGTGAAAATTGTGTGTATAAATCAACACTTCCCAAAATAGGTTGGCACCTCACCTCACTTGGAATTCAGGTTTTTATAGTCTTGCTAGGATTACAGTTTTCCTAGCTGAGGAGACTTTCTTGTTTAGTTAGTGCTTAAACAAGTGTTTCCTCTTCAGCATTTGATTCATATAGTAAAAATATACAAAAATAGCATCTAATACCATCTGTAACTAGCTACAGAATTTTGTCATGGCATAACCTTGTTTATACACTCAAAGAAGAGTATATACTTTACATATATATATTTTAACATTTTTTTTAATATATATTTTAACATTTTAAAACCATGTTAATGCCTTGAACTATATTTGGTGGTGTCTTGGATAATGTTTACAAGTTTTCTGACTATTGAATGCATTTCACATATGAAAAATGATGTAGAATGTCCATCTTCATACTCCCATCTGTAACATTACAGCAAGAGTTTTAGCATATAATGGAACTACTGAGGTACTGTCTTATCTACCTCTGTATACCTAGCATTATTTGGTATTGGACTTCAGTGTTTGCATACAAAGCTGATAATCTGATGTCTTAGTCTTACGCCTAAGTGCTGTTTCACGTTCAAGCCACTTTGACAACGCTGCAGAACTATACAAAAGACAGAGACTGGTAAATCCCCAGGTTTTAGAATTCGGATCTAAGTTAAAACACAAACTCTTACATCCTGTCAGGTATGCATCAACTTTTGCAACATTCTGCAACTTACTTGAAAAAAATGAAATCGCTTGACAGTTTGATAGACCTGAGGTGTCTAACTTAACTCACGCCACATCCTGGCTCTGGAGGCCACTAGCCTATTATCTGTTATTCTTTGTTTCACTAAGTCAACTACATTTAGTAAAAGCATAGATAACAAAAATAAATTTAATTTTTTACTTGAAAATAAATGCACTAACATTTATACCAGAAATAGACAAGCACTTCGGACAAATATCATATTTTATCCTTTATTTGAAAATGTGCAAAAGATTGTTTATTTAAATAAAGTGTTTATGTTAATAATCAAGTTTTCAAATAGGAGGTAGAATAACATTTCAAGGTCATTTTCCCCTCCATCCCCTCCAGATGCTTTCTGCAAACACTTTTTTTGTTAAAAGGGCTGAAAACATGATACATATTTTAGGTCTTGTTACATCAAGCTTTGAGAAGACTGGGAAGAGGTTTAAATTACATATCTTGATAAAATCCTCCACCAGTAAAAGATATTTACTCAGTCAACAACTTTTATTGACTGAACGCTGGTATGAGTTTGGCTCTGAAGCATTCGCCCAGCTTGTCCTGCAGGTCTTACAGTTGTAGAACCGGAAGTAAGGAACACAGTTCGAGGATATTTAGCAGCAGTGGCTTGGGATATGGTTTGCTGAAAAGTAATCAGACACCACAAATCTTTAAAGAATGCAAAACAACCCAACTCTATTCAAGTAACTGTAAGTGAACTGTAGTTTAAAGAGAAAGATTCCTAATACAAACTGACAGAAGCCTGGGAATCTGCTCCAGGTGTCCCTGATAGAGCAAGGTTGGACCGGGTGTCTTCCAGGGGCACCTTCTAACCTCAGCCATTCTGCAACTTTGTGACTCCGTTTTAAAAGGCAGGCTTTGGTACAGTAGTGACACTAGTCACAGACTCTGAATTCTTAAAAAGTTAAAACCCTTTTTTGCTCAGATTGGTCTAAATGCGTAATGACAGACTAAGATACTTGGGCTACTGTTTACAGTCATCTTTTACATTGCTTTCATACCCTATTAATGCACTCGTCTCAGTATTTCTTCAGATAAGTGGGGAAAATAAAAAGATACAACAAGAAGCAGGTCAGATGAACTTTGTTTTCTCTTGACAAAGATTCTGCTTTTTTCCTCCAATAATTTGCTATTCTCAGCTTGCCAGTAAAACCTGTATCTCTACCATGTTTGAAACGACTGCTCCACTGCAAAGCTTGTCTTTAAATGGCAGCTGTATGATGACAGCACCTAACACTGTTGGAGCGGATGACAACCAGCTATGGACAGGAAGACTCACTGAAGAGTTGGCCAAGAAAGGGATTATTCTACCTATGAACAAAATATGATAAAAGAAGTAAACACTGCCACTTTACCTTACTCTGTCATTCTACCCAGCCCAAAAATAGTACTGCATATTATTTTAAAAAGGACTCAAGTCTAATTATGTATCTCTTCATGGTGGTCATTTTTATTTATACAATATAATATTAACAATACTATTACAAGCATAATTCTGACTTACCTGAGTGACTGGATGATGTTTTTCAACAATGACTGAACTCATGGGTGGAGCAACTCCCATCACTGCTAAACTACCACAAATTCTGTGTTTTTGTCCCATATCACATCTGCCTGTGATTCGAGCAGTGATTGTTCTCCCTGCTTTCTGTTGAGCAGATGTTATTACTTTTGCCATGGGCTACAAATAAATTAGATATTAGTTAGTAAAATTTCTAAGCATAATATTTAGTGTTTTATTAGCTGCTTGTCTAACATAACGTAGGAAACTGCATGTAATACACTTATGTTACATATAGGACGAAGTTGCTCCACCTAGTTATAACCTAGTTAGTTCTTTTTCCACAAAGATGTTCTTTAGTGCAAGTGACTACTGTCCTGATGGAGTAAGGCAAATTAATCTGCACAGGTAGTTTAGCTTTGCTCACTGGCTGCATACTCTAGTGATAGCTGCAGGCACTTCCATCACCCTGATAAGTCTTTTCAGCAGTGACACAGCAGATACAAAAACACTTCTGAACTTCTAACACTTATGTGATAGAAAGTTGCATCTTTCTGATTGCTAGTAGCAAATTGCATCAGATGAGAAAAGGAAAGGAGAGCAATGCAGAGGACCCTTGAGGAAGTTTAAAAGTACTTTTAGTAATAAGTACAGAAAAGAGAATGAGAGACATATTAAATAGCAGGAGGCAAAAGTAGACCATATTTTTTTCCAGAACAAAATGGTACAATGTGAAACACCAATTGTTCCTGTTGTATTACACCTAAATGCACATGCACTTTTCTTACTCTTTATTTTGTCCAAATATTTAACTCCAAAAATGAGTTAAAGCTTATCCTAAGAGGGTTTTTCCATCACATTAACAAGCATTCACAAGACAGTGTCTTCACATATATAACTGAACTCTATGACAGTTTTCTCAACTACACACTTGAACAGCTCTGAAAAAAGTGGAAACTAAAAATTTGTTATAATTGTCTTAAAAATTAAAAAAAGTCAGTCTGAGCGTGTTACCAATTTTTGAGTTGATGCCAGCCCAGATCCTGCAGCAGTGCCAGGGATGATTACTGGAGAATCAGAATCTAGCCTTGTCTGAGAAGTGCTTGCATGACCCAGGTGAGTAGAAAACTGTTAATTGAATCAGAGTTTAAAGTATGAGAATAATGTTCCCAAAAATACAGTTTTGCTCTTTAGATAGACAGCCTATTGACTATTCCATTTACCTTTCTAAATTCAAGCTTTTTTGCAGGTGTATTAGTACTATTTTTAATGTTTTGGGTTTTTTTTTTTTTGGCTAATTTACAATTAAAAAAAAAAAAAAAACCTGTCTAAAAATTCATGGAAATTAAGTGACTAATATTTGATACTGTTAGGACGGAAAACTGGGAAAAGAGGCAAGCATGTCCTCTCCCCATTCTAGAGTGGAATTGTTTTACAGTGGCAGTGTCTTCAGCATAACCCTAGGGCAGGTCTAGAACTTCTAGGCTACTGGATAATAATCTGGATAAGCTGACATGACAGGACAGTAAGATAAGTTTTTCCTCAGTGACTATACATGCTGCATTTTTTTAAAAGAAATGTAATGTCAAGCTAACTTCCATTTTTTTCCCAGATAATAGTAAGCTCAGTTCTTTTTTTTGGCAAGCCACTCTAACAACTTCTTTTTTCATAAAAACCTTGGAAAGCAAATTCTGCTTGTAATAGTGACTTTCTTCTCATTAGCTTAACACATCTTCACTGAAATAAAAAACAGATCTAATTGAAAGCATGGCAAGACTTAGCAACCATGACTTATGCACTTCATTGACAGCAAACACTCTGAACATACTTGTAGGTTTCTTTTTATACTTAGTCTAAGTTCAAATTCCTTCAATTTGTGGACTATCATATTTATCTTTAAAAAGCCCCATGGCCTTTTTATTTTCACTACTAGGAAGTTTATTTTCACTACTAGTGAATACAGCACTGACTTACCAAGTCTTCTGTGTGAAGAGTAGTTGCTGGTGCAGGGGGTGGTGAAGGGGGACTGTACTGTGAATGAGGTAGCCTTCCTGCTATAATAGCACCGTTATCTTCTCTCCTACTTCCTGCATCTATTTTAAGAAACACAAAGTAATGGGATCAGCATATAATCTAAGAAACACTAGGGGATGCAAAATATGTTATAGTAAAAGTTTTACTACTCCTTTGGTATTTTTGTATAAACTAATTAAAATGATCAGTCTATTCTACTCCTTATTTGACCCTCCTTTTCAGAAGTCTGGAAACAGAAATTTCAGGTGGCTTGTTTCTCTGTTTTGCTCTATCCGCTTGTTGAATTTCAGTGCAAAGCACAGAGCTTCTGAATACTGCTTGCAAACATTAACCCAAGTATTATGTAGTATTATATATTATATAGTATTATATAGTGTAAGAGCTGCTCTTACACTAAAGGCCAAAAATTACTTCAGAAAAACAGCAGTGAGGCAGGGAAAGACTGTACTGAATACAGCACCACTCTTTTGCCTCAGTGCAGACACCCTGGGGACATGTGATCAGTAGACCTAAGCGCAGAATCTTTTCAAGTTGTTTCAGTCTTTACTTTTAAGAATATATATTTCCTTAAGGGAAACAGAGAGAAATACTCTTGTTTAGTCTTCCATTTCTAAAGCAAATAATGCAACAGAAGCTCCAGGAGAAGCTCATTTCAGGGATTAGACTATATTGTATGGCAACTGTTTTTTTTTGTTGTTGTTTTTGTTGCTGTTCTCTTAAAGTGAACAGGAAAAATATAATAATTAACAGTTCAATTGGTACAATATTCAAGGTTTTCAAGAATGAAAATATGCCAGAATACACATTTTGTACAAACATATATGTATATATACATATACACATTAAGCTCAGGCACAGAAAGGATTAATGGCATATATATTTGATCTATATTACTTAAGCAGTGGTATTTCCATTATAACAGAACATGAGCTATCGTGGATTCAAGCTAAAAAAACATGATATGCAAAATCACCCATAAGTAAATCAGCCACAGACTGCTGATCATCTACACTGTTTCCATGTCAAATTGTGATACTTGCACACTATTAATAACTACCTGTAAGTCTTCATAAGGGACCAAATTCTGCTTTTACTTGCAGTGACAATAGGTGGCACTGCAGTGTTTGTAGATATGTATCGCAGACGCAGAAGTTTAAAGGTCCACAGATTACAAAACACATAATTCAGTTACCCATCGCTATCTGTGAGACACACTATCTGTTGCATGTTTTTTTGAAAACAATAAACATGCAAATGTAAGATAAAACTTGAGAGTAGTTTCATGTTTACAACACATTGAAAGGTAAACATTTTATTCATGAATTCACCATCTTCGAGAAATCATTCATTTTATTTATTACTTAGCAGTATGTTCTTCAGCATCAGAACATTTTTTTTTTTACATATTCAATCCATCTTTTTAAAGGAATATATATTTGATAAAGTCTTCATATTGAAAAAAAAAAGGAAGAAAAAAATGAGAATCCTTTTTAAAAAACAACAGAAGACAATAAGAACAAAAACTACAAACTCCCAAATTAAATCTACTTTTATACTGACCGGGATCTGTCCTATTGTCCTTGCCTTGAAACATGGTCATTGCTTCCAGATTCAAAGCGCAAACACCACGCATAAATGCTTTCTTCATAGCGTCTTCATACTGCTCTCTTTCACTGTGCAGACGCAGAATCTCAGCTTTTGTTTGTTCCAAAGTAGCAGTTAGCTACAAAAGAGAATATGGAAACAGCTGCCTTGTACATCTGGATGCAAACCACGAACATATTCAATTAGCTTGAAAAGTCACTTAATGTGTTTACAAAATGTATTTCCACTTCAAAATTTCTAGTTTGCTAAGGATAGAATCATAGAAGGACTTGGGTTGGAACTAAATGATCCTTAAGCCTTTCCGTGACTCTATCCGTAGCAAACTAGAGGGCAGAGTTGTCACCCACTAGATTAGGCTGTCCATGAACCCATCCTACCTGACTTTGAAAATCTCCAAGCATATGGAGCATTCACAGCTTCCCCAGAACAGTCTGCTCCAAGTACCTCACCAACCTCTGTGTAAAAAAAACCAAAAAAACAACTTCCCCCTAAAATTAATATAAATCTTCCCTCTTTTAGTTTAAACCTATTTTCCCTTGTCCTATCACTATCAGACAGTGAAAAATGTTGGTCTCCCTGTTGTTTATAAGATCCCTTTAGCTTCTGGAAGGCCACAATTTTGTCTCCCTGGAGCTTTCTCTTCTCCAAGCTCAACAAGCTCAGCTCCTTCAGCAATTCTTTATAAGAAGTGCTCCAGCCCTCAGATCACCATGGCAGCTCTCCTCTGGACCCGCTCCAACAGCCCCACCTCCTTCTTATGCTGGTACCCCAGTTCTGGAAGCGATACTCCAGATGGGACCTCATGAGCTTGGGACAGAGGGGGACAACTCCCTCCTTCTCCCTGCTGGCCACTCCTCTTTTGATGCAGACCAGGATATGGCTGGCCTTCTGGGCAGCAAGAGCACACTGCTAGCTCATGTTGAGCTCTTCATCCATCAGAACCCCCAAGTCCTTCTCAGCAGGGCAGATCTCAATGAGTTCTTCTTCCAGCCTATACATAGACCTGGGATTGCCACAATATAATTGCAATATCTTGTGTTTCAGCTTGCTGAATCCAATTAGGCTCATTAGATTCCAGAGCACTGGAACAGTCTGCCCAGAGAGGTTGTGGAGTCTCCTTCTCTGGAAATATTCAAGACCCATCTTAAAATTTTTCTCTATGACCTACTGTAGGAAACGTGCTTTAACAGGCAGTTGGACATTATGATCTCCAGAAGTCCCTTTCAATCCCTACAATTCTGTAATTTTGTGATGTGGGCCCGCTTCTCAAGCTTGTCCCTTTGAATGCCAACCCTTCCTTCTTTTGTATCGACTGTACCACTTAGCTCAGCATCACCTGCAAAGTTGCTGACAGTGCATTCAGTCCCTCTGTCCAGGTCACTGATAAAGATGTTGAACAGTACTGGCCCAAAGACAAACCTCTGTGGGACACCAGTCATTACTAGCCTAACTTCACTTTTTCAACAAGTGTAGTTGACAGGTTGAAGACAAAAATAAACTTGTATTCAGCCTCTAACATAGTAGCTGTTATAGATAAAGATATTGTACTCCTTATGATCATTTATAATAATAATAAAAGACTTTTGTTTCTATTATGTCCTTCTTCTTCAGTGAGACCTCAAAATAAATAGCAAATATTAACAGTGTGTAGGAATCAGGTACAATTCCTACTGATGTGAAAATAGATATTTACTTCACCTGCATTGTGAAGTAAACAGCAACATTTTACATCAGAAAGCAACCATCTGCAGGAGAAATCCTAGATCTCCTCATATCTTTTCCTGTACTTTAGAGCTCTGTTCTCTTGGAAAGTCTTCATGTTTTTCAAGCTTGCTGAGAAAGATACGCTTTGGGGAAATTGATGTATAGAGAGAACGAGTGAAGGAATGGAAAAAAGAAACTTTACTATACCTCTGCAATTTTGGCTTCATAATCATTGGTAAGCTGAACACAGATATCTTCTGCCCTTAACTGACAGGCTTTAGCTACTTTTTCTTTCCATCTTTCTTCACTAAGAGAGCGCCATGCTGTCCATACCTTCTTCTTCAAAGCTGTCTGGAACTGTTTATCGGCTATTCTGTTTGTATATTCCTTGGGAAACAAATGAAACCATGTTATAAGCAAGTGCAAATTAGCTAAAAACTGAAGTGATTGCGGACAACTGCTTAGCCACATATTATGCAGACCACAGTGGGAATGTCCGAGTTCTGTGTTTATGTGTTGCTTCACTGTGAAACACCATATCACTAGCTCAATTATTCTTCCTGTGCACACATTAAGGAACTTTACTCAGCAACAGAAAACACATTGTAGAGCACCTAGATTACACAGAGCAGTGTTTTTATTCATAGCTTAATGACTTGTAAACAAATGCCTCACATATATGGTACAAGCCTACAGTCACAAGAATAGCTGATACTAGCATAAATCATCATCTTTAAAAAAAAAAAAAAACATATATATATAGAGAGAGAGTCCAGGATGCTTTAACTAGTTGTTTTTTTTTTTAAACAAAATACTATAATTCCACTCCAGTAATGAATAATAATTCTATTCTGTTTCAAAATATTCACCAGACAATATACTTTAGCATTGCTTTTTTTCAGAAATTAATCAGAAGAAATAGAAAAAGTTGAGTAATTTCCCTAAAGTAGCTCCAAATCATTAGTAAATTTCTACACAGGAGAGAAGGAAAAGAGAAAAGGCTATCCCTTTCTGTGAAACAGCAGAGTTTAGGACACTTTAACATCCTAAACATGTCAAATAAACATGAATCTACTTTGGACTGTGAAAGTTTTGCAGCCTTGATTCAGGATCCCCCTTTTCTGTTATGTCTCATTTAGCAGGCTCTTTACAGCACCTGACACAGTGCTCCACATTTTGTAAGAATCTAGCTCTTAGCTAATGCATGTTTTGGCAGCTGAAGTTTTAATTGTGAGACTGGGTCCCAAAAAATGTAAGATGTGATACTTAGTAATTTAATTGTTCAAATGTAATTTATTTAAAATTAATAGACATTCTCTTGTCACATATTTCAGAATACATATAGTGTAAACTTCAGCAAATTGCTGTAAGATGATCACAGTAGGAGCGAGCCAATATCTTAAACAAGTAGTTTCCTTTTTTTTCATGATTCCAGAGACTATTCAGACAGCAGCATTTTTGGGGAGATTGATGCTTTCAAACTGTTATTTGACACTGTCTAGCACATCAAAACAGAAACATTGCCATTTCTTCCAACTGTAACAAGAGCTGCACCAATTCTGACTCTTGAGTTCACAGCTTTCATTTTCATCACATTTTTATTTTGTACACATACCTCTTGTTTAGCTTTAATTTGCTGAATCCGCCACTGTGTAAACTTTCTCATTAACTCTATTTTCTCTTTCTTCCTCTCTAACGCTTCTGTCATATTAGTAATCACCTGCAAAAACATTTATTAACGTTACATCAAGAGCTATGATCTTTGTAATCTCAAACGGAATGCAGTTTCAGACTTATTTTCACTTAAAGCATTTACTTTTAGCAGCAGCTTTTTACAAAATCTTCCTTTTAATCCAATTAAGCAGGGAAAAACAATCAGAATTCAAATCAGGAGTAACATTTATTCACTGACTTTTGTTTAGATTATAAGAATAATTACTTCATAACACTATCTATTTTAATAAATGTAAGTTACTTTACTTAAATATGGCAAGCTCTAACTTTTTGTAGTTTCAGAAAAAATGTGTTGTTTCAGTTATAAATAGAAAATTTATCTAAAATCAGAAGAAAATATGCATAATTTGTCATCAATTAGGAAATGCATTTAATTTTAGGAAAAAGATCACCCTTCCTTCAGATTCTAAGTCCATCACCAGATTTTTTAGAATACAGACCAGACTTTTTAATTGTAAATAAGAATTAAAAGTCCAAACTTCATGAAGTCTTCTCAACTAAAATGTTTAAAAATTAGGTTACTGTAATCGAATCTTCTTATTTTATGCGATTGCAGGTCTACCACCATTATATATACATTTCCACAGTTCTAGTTAATTTTGAAATCGTTCATAGAAAAATAGCATAGGTAGAAGACCACAAATGTACAGTTCTAAGAAACTCAAAACTAAGACTCTCTAAACATTTTGAAGACTGCTGCCTAGTTAAAATGTAGTAAAACCAATCCAATCAATAGAAAAATGAATGGCTTTCTGTAGATAAGAGCTAATAGACTCTTGTGTGATTTTCACAAAACAAAGGAAGAATAAGATTAGATACAAGATTCAAAAGCAAACAATGTAAAATATATACATACTTCATACTAGATTTCCATTCTTAGAAGCTTACTAGCAACAATGATTCATTTTTCCATCATACAGTCTTAATGTATTATTTTTTCACAATACAGTCTAAAGATGTTTACTTAATTGTAGCAAGTATTTGGTTGTTCAAACAGACAGTGTAAAAAAGTTTTTTTTTTTTTTTAAAAGAGAGAACGAACAATTAAACTTTGAAATTGAAATACTACCTCATCTTTTCTGCCAATAGAAATCTCGTAAGTACGTAGCAACTCTTTCAGGTTTTCCATCTCATTGTTCAATTGTTTCACATGTTCAGCATGTTTCTCTTTTTCTTGTCTCATTTGATGTTTGTGATGTTCAATAAAACTTAATTTCCATTTTCTCAATTCACTCAGAACATTTGTCTAAAAAGTAAAAGGATGACAGTAGTGAAATTTGAAAAATTATTTCCCATCCTCCCCAGTCTTTTAATCTTAAAACACTCTGCAATTAAGGACAGATCAGTATTTGAAGGGAAGTCTCCAGGCTACATACATTACCACACGGTGAACTAACTAAACACCCATGACACAGAAAGCTATTCTGGAGTTTTTGTCTCGTACTTGCATGCAATATGCAACAACAACAAAAAAAGAAAACCATCATTTTGGAATGTAACCTCTATACAAATTTCCCCACACTCTCACTTAATCTACAGTAACATACTGACATTTGTATTTTATTTTTAAGAATTGCATACAAAATAAATACCTTAAGACTTCCACTCCAGAGATCAAGTATATTTTCTATTTGAGTAACTTTTTCATCAGGTACAGTTAATTCAGTTACTATGGTTTCATCAATTTCTCTTGGAATGTGTGTGGACTCTTGTGAAGAAATCTCTTCTGAAACAGGGCACAGTTGTTCCATATTGACCTCAGTACGCTCTTTCACTGACAATAAATCTAAAAATGACACAGAAAATAAAGATTAATACTTTGTAAAACAGTAACTGGTCTGCATTTTGGATTAAGTCAGAAGCTAGGCAAAAATGAAAAATAAATAAATAAAATGACTGTCACAAGCCATGTTTGCCAAATTGGACCTAATTCAAATACATGTCTCCAAGATACAGATATATTCAAGCCAACAGTTACACTGTAACAGTAGTAAAAATCAAAATTACTGTTCACTTAAACATAATCTTTGAAAGTCTTTTTGTATTAAAGAGGATGACTAAAACATGTGAAGATGAATGAGATAGTGTTGCCAAAGACAAAAACTAACTCCGAAGAGCCTGAATTGGCTCTAATTCCTCCCCAGTGACTTGGGGATGCCCAGTATCATGACAGAGAGTACATAAATCCTGGTAGTACAAATCGCATTTGGAAATTGTAGATAGCTTAATATTTACCTTCAGCTGAATCTACCAGACTACAGTTTTTGTACTTTGACCTAATATAATAGTTAAGGATGTTTTATCTTCCCAGTCAAAATAGTTAGTGTCACAGTTTTTAAACTGTAAACTGACTGTTCTCATTCTAGGAGTTGCAGGTGTAAATCCTTTTGTAGAGGATTCCTACAGTTTCCTACAGTTGGCTGTTAAAGAATAACTGCCATAATATCAACAGCTTCTGTCGATCTCACTTCTTGTGCAGCTTTCACATAATTCCCTCACAGGATACAACTACACTGGATGAAGTTAACAGGCTTCACAGATATTCCATTAAGCAAAATATTTTCTCCCTCCAGACCACCATTCTCATGCTTCCCCTGAGATCCAGAATCATAGCTTCTGTATTTCCTACGGCAATTGAATATATTCTGAGAAACAAGCATGCTAATTCTGCAGAAAAAGAAGATATAGGTAGGATATCCTTAATGAGCAAGATTCTCCACTAGCATTCTAAAAATGACAATATTTCTCCTGGAAAATATTTATACTGAAAGGTTAGGTGTTGGCACAGACTCACTCTGGAATAAGGACACAGAGAATAACCAACACTGCCATCCTCACCTTCATCACATTTCTTACTTTAAGAACCCATTTCTAGATTACTATTTGCTATATTGTACTAACATGAGTTAAATAAATGTCAATTGACAGTTTAATTGGACTGCCTTAAATTCCTGACACACAACTATGGAAGATGTATTTCATTTTATTCATTTTATTTCATTTATGGTTCTTTCTATTCTGAAATTACAATAATCTTTCTGTGTCTGTTTTGTAGTTTGCTGCACTGGTAAATTCTTGCTAGCAGAATTATTTAGTTTTGATCAGAATGGCCAAGAATATTTGCATACATTATACATAAAAAACATTCATCTTTGAATCACAGAATGGCTTGGGTTAGAAGGGACCTAAAAATGATGTAGTACCAACCCCCTTCCATGGGCAGGGTTGCAAACCACTAAATCAGGCTCGATATCAGGTTGCCCATGAACCCATCCTACCTGGCCTTAAAAATATCCAGGAATGAGGCATCTACAGCTTCCTTGAACAGTTTGTTTCAGGCACCTCATTACCCTCTGAGTGAAAAATTTCCCCTAACATCCAATCTAAACCTCCTTTCTTTCAGTTTTAAGCCATCCCCCCCTTGTCCTATCACTAACAGATTGTGTAGAAAGTTGGTTTCCTTGCTGTCTACAAGCTCCCTTCAAGTACTGGAAGGCCACAGTGAGGTCTTCCTGCAGCCTCCTCTTTTCCAGGCTGAGAAAACCCAGCTGCCTAAGCCTTTCCTTATAAAAGAAGTGATCCAGACTTTTAATCATCTTTGTGGTTCTCCACTGGACCTGCTTCAACAGCTCTATGCCTTTCTTGTGTTGGGTGCCCCAATACTGGACACGATACTCCAGATGGGACCTCATGAGCTTGGGACAGAGGGGGACAACTCCCTCCTTCTCCCTGCTGGCCACTCCTCTTTTGATGCAGACCAGGATATGGCTGGCCTTCTGGGCAGCAAGAGCACACTGCTAGCTCATGTTGAGCTCTTCATCCATCAGAACCCCCAAGTCCTTCTCAGCAGGGCAGCTCTCAGTGAGTTCTTTTTCCAATCTCTACACAGACTTGGGACTGCTCTAACCAAAAAGTAACACTTTGCACTTGGCCTTGCTGAAACTTATGAGGCCCAATTGGGCCCACTTCTCTAGTTTGTCCAGGTCCCTCTGGAGGACATTTCTTATGTTGTATCATCTATGCTGCTGAGATTGGTGCTGCCCAATGAAGATGATCAGCACTAAGTTTCAAGGCCAATTTGCCTTTATTTGTAAAATGATCTACCATTTTACATGCTCCTCTAACTAGAAGAGAAAATCTTGTCCTTAAGGAGACAAAAAGGGAGTATACAAAAATGCAGGAAAATATTTTCATGATGAAATGGCATACCTACACAAGAAATTAGTGAAAAAATGACACAAATATGAATATTTAGTATTTCTTTTGAAGTTAAATTAACAAAACTTCCTCAAGCTAAATATGATTGACAAAAACACCAATACATAACCAGAAATACCAGTGCACATTGCATCATGCAATATCAGTGCACCACAAGACAGTAAGTTTATACAGAGCTGAATACCAAGTAATAAAATAAAACTCAAAAACTGAAAACTGAGCTAAAAGAATGATGTTCATGTAGTAACACAAGTAGTAATTCTCCAAAGCTCTGTTCAGCTAACACTTCAAAATAATCTTACTTTAAATATGCATTTATCTATCATGGCAGTAGTTATGAGTAAAATTAGTTGTGATCTGATGAACTTCAGTGAAGTAAAGGCACCTTCTTCTGCACTATGGTACCAACTATGGTGTAAAACAAAAATAAAGAAAAATGTTTATTTCAACCTTTTCACTACTGAACATTGAGAACTTCACTAAATCAATACTGTCACTTTAAAGCAATGTCAAACAAAACCCTTCAGTGAATACCTCCCTAAGTTTCTTGTGCAAAATATAAATACATTATATATCAGCTATATGTTCTTTTCAAAGAGAAACTATTTGAAAACTTAAGTCGTAACACTGCTTTTATAACATCAACTCATAGCTTTGCACATGTTACCTGGAGTTTTATGGTAAACGGTGTCATCTGTTACACTTGAAAATCTGCCCCTTCCTCTCAGTTCTGAGGAAGGTTCTGACTGCTTTGGGATGCACAGTTCAAACTTTGAGGTCACTATAACATAACGAAGCAGTTCCTCATACTCATCCTGTCACAAAACGTTGACAAACAATTATAAAGCTACAATTAAAAAAAAAAACAACTGAGTAGTAAGAAGTAGTAGTAATGATTTTAGGTAATTTACTTTTTTACTAGGGGAAACTAAGATTTCTCTTTATGGTGCAGAAGTGAGCTGTTTTCTTATCATTTAGAAGCAAGTGATGACAGTTTAATTAATTTCCTCTAGCTTCCTTTCCTGAAGTTTATTGTTTACAACTAAATGCAGTGTAATAGTTACACTGAAAGATTTTCCTAGATGCCAAAGCTGAAAATTATAATAGTGACCTTAAACAAAAACAAAAAAAAAAAAAGGAACCAAAATGGAATCACGTAAGCTATTAATCACCTATTTTTTAACACTGCTATTATTATATATTACTGCAGAGAATAAGAAAATGCATTTTTATAACCACGACAAAGTGCAGGATCACATTTCATGTTCTGTAACATCACAATTACTACCATGTAAGTTGCAAAGCAGAAGGTACTTTATTATCTGGTATTCTCTTTAAAGCAGATATAGATAGGTTGAAGACCTGTGACTATTGGTGTTCCCCAGGGGTCAGTGCTGGGTCTGGTCTTGCTCAATATCTTCAACGACCTTGAGGAGGGGATAGTGGCCACCTTCAGCAAGTATGCTGATGATACAAAGCTGGGAGGAGTGGCTGACACAGCAGAAGGCTGTGCTGCCATTCAGCAAGACCTGAACAGACAGAGGAGCTAGGCAGAAAGAAACCAGGTGAGGTTTACCAAAAGCAAGTGTAGAGTCTTGCATCTGGGAAGAAATAACCACAAGTATCAGTACAGGTTGGGGCATGACCTGCTGGAAAGGAGCTTGCAGAGAGGATCCTGAGGGTCCTGGTGGACAACAGGTTGGCCTGAGGTGCATTAAAAGGAGAGCGTGGCCATCAGGTCCAGGGAGGTGATCTTCCCCCTCTACTCTGCCCTGGTCAGGCCTCAACTGGAGTACTGTATCCAGTTATGGGCTCCCCGGTACAAAAAAAGACAGGAATCTCCTGGAAAGAGTCCAGCAGAGGGCTATGAAAATGACAAAGGGCCTGGAGTATCTCCCCTGTCAGGAAAGGCTGGGTGAACTGAGGCTGTTCAGCCTTGAGAAAAGAAGACTCAGAGGGGATCTTATTAATGTTTATAAATATCTTAAGCGTGGGAGTCAAAGGGACATGGCTAACCTCTTTTCAGTGGTCTGTGGGGACAGGACAAGGGGAAACAGCCATAAACTTGAGCATAGGAAGTTCTACACCAATATGCGAGGGAACTTCTTCACAGTGAGGGTGTCAGAGCACTGGAACAGGTTGTGCAGGGAGGTTTTGAATTCTCCTCTCTGGACAGACTTGCCTGGATGCCTACCTGAGCAGCCTGCTTTGCAGGGGAGTTGGACTCGAGGATCTCTGGAGGTACCTTCCAACCCCTACAGTTCCGTGATTCTGTGTAATTTCCACTTTATATTATGTATTTATTAAATTATGTAGGTATAGGGAGCATTTATACAAAACTAATATAAAAAATTTGCATGTTAAAAAGTTATAAACTAGCCCAACCAGTACGTAACTTCAAGCCAGTCTAACCAAAATAAGCCAATAAACCAATAAAAAGCCAATGATTTTTTTTAGTTTCCTAATTAATTAGATTTTCAGAAGAAAAAGCATTTACAGTTCAAATCTGAATATTTGACATTATAGCTTAGACATAAAATCTATTCCAATGGTACCACTAATTAAATATCGGGAAAAAAAAAAACAAAAAACAACTGTAAAATATTAAACCATGCCACTAGCAATATTTTTTTCTTCACTTAATACTGTTTTACTAACTCTATTCAGTATTCTAATGAGCTTAAATATCAGAACTCAATTATGACAATTGTGAATTTAAAAAACAAACACTGTCCTGGTTTTATCAGTATTCTATATCATGACATCATGCTGTTGGGTACAGAGACGCAGTGCACTGTGGAGCTGTGTTTCCTGGTTTTTCTCCAGCAGTCTCAAGTGAGTTCTGACACTCCAAGAGAAAGATGCATTGGGATTAACAGGCTGTCCAAGGATGTGATGAAGACGCTGTCCCTGGAGGTATTCAAGAAATGTTTAGATGTACTGAGGGACATGGTTTAGTGGAAATACTGGTGAGAGGTGGACAGTTGGACTGGATGATCTTAGAGGTCTTGTCCAACCTCGGCAATTCTAAGGAAGATCTGGTGCCTCATCCAAGTAAATGAACCACTATGGAAAGAAGTAGCCAGTAACTAAGGGAGTTAGCCACGGCAGAGTTGCTGTAAGATTTCATGTTTGATCCTGATGATCCAAATCCAGGAGTTCACCAGTTACGTGGTAGAAATCCACACAAAACACACCGGCAATGTTTCCCAGCGCACTAGCAGGAATGCTACATGGAGAAGAAGGAAGACCCATGTTATATGACTGGATTCATACTCCTCAAGAATTTGAAGAAAACATCACTGCCCCTGCATGAATGTGTGTCTTGGCCATCTCAGTAAATCAAAAAGAATGGATAGATTTGAGAAAAAACTGGTCCAGTTAACCCAAAGTGATGAACCCCACTCCCCACCTGTACAATCTAGCATCTCTGCTATTAAAGGCAGACATCCCCTTGCTCAAGTGAGGGATAATACTGATTCCACATCATGTACTACCCTGTGTTTTTACCTGTATGATCATGGAGAGGATATGAGGAGGTGGGACATAAAACCCACTTCAGCCCTACGAGCACGGGTAGAAGAGTTACAAAAGAAATCAGCTATGAATGAGGGCTTCTCCAAGAGAATGGCTGTTCCAGTTGTAACTAAACACTGCAAGTGCTGTAAGTGCTCTGATCTTCACCTACAGGAAATAAATGAAGGATACAATAATTAGAATGGCCCTCCAGCCAGGGGAAGGAAAGAGACAATTGAGTATATTGGTCTGTGTGGATCCTATGACCTGGCATATCAGAACCACAGAAATATGAGGCTCTGATGGATACGGGTGTGCAGTGCACCCTGATACCATCGAGTCAGGAAGGGGCAGAATCCATCTACATTTCTGGGATGACTGGGACAGACAGGCCAAAGCATACTGTTGTGACTGGCCCAGGGGCTTGTGTATCCTTGGTATTGACTATGTTGAGGAGTTATTTTAAGGATCCAAAGGGGCTCTGATGGGCTTTTGGAATAGCTGCTTGAGAGACAGAGAATAATCAGCAGCTGTCTGTTTTGTGTGGCCTTTCAGAAGACCTATCTGTTGTAGGTTTGCTGCAAGTAGAACAGCAGGTGTCAGTTGCTACTACAATAGTGCACAGACAGCAATATTGCACTAACCGGTACTCCTTGCTCCCCATTCATAAGTTGATCCCTCACTGAAGAGCCAGAGAGTGACCAGCAAAACTCACTAGCCCTTTAGTAGCCCCATATGGCCAGTGTGAAAAACCAGTGGAATGTGGAGGCTGACAGTAGAATACCATTTGCCATGTGCTGATTCAGGCTACCCTAGAAAAGGGTGAAACTCCTGAACATCTGCAATACATTGATGATATTATCATATCATCATGGGGAAATACAGTAGCGGAAATTATCAAGAGAGGAAAGAAAGTAATCCAACTCCTTCTGCAAGCCAGTTTTGCTGTTAAGCGAAGTGCACATGATTCATTTCCTAGAAATAAAATAGGAGGATGGACGTTGCCACATTTCAACATGTAGTCAATAAAATCACCACTACACCTCCATCAACTAGTAAGAAATAAAAACCTTCCTAGGTCTAGCGGGTTTTTGGAGCATGCATATTCCACACCACAGCCTTATCACAAGCCCTCTCCATCAAATGATGCGGAAGAACAACTTTGTTTAGTGCCCTGCACAACAAATGAGGCTCAGATGAGGAATCCCTATTACCCAGGAATCTTGGAAGTGATCACAGACTGGCCTGAAGGTAAAAGCTTTGAAATATCATAAAGGGAACAGGAAACGTGTGCAGAAGAGGCCCTGCCATGCAATGAATTACCAGAGAGTAAAAAGAAATATGTCCTGTTCATTGATGGGTCTTGCCGTATCGAAGATGGAAAGCTGCTGTGTGGAGCCCTACGAGTTGCAGAAGCTGCCAAAGAAGGAGGTAAACCAAGCCAATTTGCAGAGGTAAAGGCTGTCTAACTGGCTTTAGATGTTGCTGAATGAGAAAGGTGGCCAATGCTTTATCTTTATACTGACTCACAGATAGTGCCAAATGCTCGATCTGTGCCAAACAAAACAACCAGCAACACAGAGGTAAACCTACTTGGGCAGCTGACTTGTGGAAAGACATTGCTAACTGGATAGAGTATTTGGTCATAAAGGTGCGTCATGTAGATACTCAAATGCCCAGGTTGCTGGGCCATCAAAGAACATGAAAGTAATGAGCAGGTAGATCAGGCCACTAGGACTGAAGTGGCTCAGACAGACTTGGATTGACAACACAAATGTGAATTATTTCTAGGTTGGTGGGCCCAACATCAAACTTAAACAATATCTTGTAATATCCCAGTCACACATACTGATGTATTCTGTCATTTCCAGACAAGATCTACAGCTTTCTAAAGAAATGCAGTTTAAATTCTATCAGATGTCACCAGAAGAAAACAGGTATCTTCAGGTGAGTTATTCAATCAGAAACAAAACGGAATGGTATAAAACTTTCTACCACAAAATTCCAGCAGACTGAAAGAGCCAAGACATTAGGTAACTCAGTTAAATTAACTTGGTCAATAAAATTAGTTAACCTTAATTTGTCTTTTTATGATAAATGCCATCATCTGTTATACTTGAAAATATGCAAGTTATTGTGCAGGGAAATTGTAACATTTGTTTACTTCAAAGAAACTATGTGATGAAATAGCAATTTAAAGCTAACTCTTAACCTTAAGAAGTTAGTTTTCAGGCAGAGCCAACCTAACTACTTACATGATTACCTCATCAAATTCAAATGACAACATATCAGGTGCAAGAGGGTGGTTCAGTTTAAATCACCTGATTTAAGCACTACTCCAGGGTCCACCTTACTACAGACATTTTAAGCACTCGAAATATACAAGTCAAGTTATAGCAGGAGATTTTTCTAGTATTTCAACTTCTAACACTTATTAAAACTTGAATAATCTACTGCGTACAAAACTACACCCTCTCATGCATGACAGAAAACAAAACTAACCTTCAAAATTATCTGAAAGGGTAAGGGTACCTCCCTTGCCAATATTTCTATTAGTTAGCTATGGCCTTAATGTTTTCATTTTTAGCTACTAATTTTTTCCCCCCACAGGATGTACTTTATAGTTATATAAGCCCTAATTTGCACTGTTTTATAAAGTATCTCTATGTGCACTACTGCATTTGTATTGAATACAGGAGCCAAGTTATAGTCTGTATTATCTGTTGGTCAGATTTATAAAGAGACACGGGCATCTGAAGATAAAACAGCACTTAAAATTCACAGAAACATCTAAAAACAAGTTAACCAACAGAAGTAATGCAGCTACTGAGATTTACAGCCCTAATCAGATCTTCTACAAACCAAAATCCTTTTCAAATCCAGTTCACTGCACTAAGAGTGAAAAGTGAATCACTGCTGTACTAGACACGCATTCAATAGCAAAGTGGCCACTCAGTATTATTCTGCTCTATCATTTCTGATGAGGTGGACTTTGAATCTCCCTGGCAATCATAGGAATCATACAAGAAAGTTCTGGTCATACAGAATTTGTTGCCTTCATCCTCTTCTCCAATTACAGAAGGCACTGGAAACACAGGTGACAGATTACTGTCAGTGTCTCCAGATTAATAAAGCTTATTCACAGAGAAGTGTATGAACTACAGAAATGAATTGCTCATAAACAGGTATTTTAAAAGGGACAAAGGCAATCGAGAGGAAGAAAAAATTGAACTTAACAGTGCTTTAGATGTATGTGCCCTTTCTACCTGGTAGCAGAAGTACAGATGCATTTACACAAGGCAACTAGCAAAGCTTATTGTAAAAATTAACCTGTTTTAGCTAGAATCTTATCAAAGGAAGAAAAGCAAAACAATGCCAACATCTACTCAGAAAACAATAACCAACTATTGAAATATTAAGGATAAAGATCTACTGCTTTCAACAGAATAGGACAAATACTTTATCCAGTTATCTTTCCATCCCTTCAAAATGCAAAGAAGCCCAGAAAAGCAACACCCCCTTTCTCTGTAGTTGCAGCATATTTAATGCAGGAAACAAACACTTCCTTTCATCGTGTAAGAAACCTCATGCTGCTACACTTCATTTCTTAGAAATAAGAGGTTTCTATCCTAGCTCTTGCCTCTTGATAAAACTTTACACACAAAAAGTAGCACCAGAAAGAAGACTAGAAAACTGTACTGTTTTACTTATAGCTGACTGATCACCCTCCTGAGATTAGATGTGAATTTTCATTTAAGTTGAAATTTCTTGTGAAATGCACAGAAAGAAATCCAAGTAAGTTTATTTTAATCACACACTTTACTCTTGTCTAATTTGCTTCATTTCCTAGCATTTATTTTACTGTATCTCTAAAACACAAAAAAGGCACAAGTTTTATTAGGTTTCCTCACAATTACTCATAGCCAAATAAAAAACCATACAAGGTTGCCTCTTCCCTACCTGAACATCTGAAGAAACAGAACTGCCCCAAACTGAGTCATTTGGCAAAACTGGACTTGTGTTTTTCTCCTCATCTGATGACATCCTGCACAAAGTTAGTCAATAAAAGAGTAGAAACTCAGCTTCATTTTTATTTCCAGGATGTTTACTGCATGTTCACTAACCTCATTCAGAGAAACACAGATACTGCTGTAGTATTTACCTCAAGTAGGTGGGGGTAATAGCCCATTCAATGGGATAACCTGAAAGCGTTCTTGTTACATACACTGCTATAAGCATAGACTGAAAGGCATTTAATCGCTTTATCCAAACAATACTCAAAAACACAAAAAGACTTCAACTGACTTTGAGATTCAAACAAAACACGGATAACTGAAAAGCAACAATACAGCAATTCTGTTATTCTACACTGGTTGAGTAAATTGTATGCCTAATATTTCACGTTACACAAAATATGTTACATTAAATATACGTTGCAACTACAATACAGTGATGGAGGAAAAAAATTATATAGAGAGAGAATTATAGAAACCTTAATTTATGAGCACAGTCCTATGTCAAATTCTCCTCCTTCTCAGTTGCAGTGTTTGGAGTTATTTAGCTTACTTTAGTACAAAATTCCTACAGAGGGATATAGGAATGCCTAAATTCTGTTCTGATTTTTTTTTTTCCCTTGGAAATACCACAATCCAGGCTGAGATGATGCCCTGAATGCTTACCACACAGCATAAACAATTTGTTAATAGGGGAATAGGGGAAGGACTGGAGCACCTCCCCTATGAGGATAGGCTGAGGGAGTTGGGCTTGTTCAGCCTGCAGAAAAGAAGGCTACGGGGTAACCTCATTGCAGCATTTCAGTACCTAAAGGGAGCCTTACAGAGGGGAGGGGAATCAACTCTTTGAAAGGGTAGGTAACTGCAGGACAAGAGGAAGTGGTTTTAAGTTGAGGAAGGGGAGATTTAGGTTGGATGTCAGGGGGAAATTCTTTACAGAGAGAGTGGTGAGGTGCTGGAACAGGCTGCCCAGAGAGGTTGTGGATGCCCCGTCCCTGGAAGTGTTCAAAGCCAGATTGGATGGGGCCCTGGGCAGCCTGGTCTAGCATTAAATGAGGAGGTTGGTTGGCCCTACATGTGGCAGGGGGGTTGGAGATTCATGATCCTTGAGGTCCCTCCAACCAAGCCATTCTCTGATTCTGTGATTCTGTTAATGAATGAATGGCAGAATGATATAGCTGCCTGATGAACATCAAAAGTAACCACGAGACACTTTTGAACAGAGAGCTGTTAGATGAGAATAAGCCTGGGAAGAAGACCACTATAAATAACCAGATGAACAAAGTACTGGTATAGTGTAGCTAACAAGCATACAAGTTAAAAATCATTTTTAGACAGGCCTTTAAAACTGTCAATTATAATATTCTTAGTTGTTTTTTTAAACAGATGAATTTTCTGACAGAAACATTATTTTTAAATTGCCAGTTGTTCTGCTATTAAATTGGCAGGAAATATCCTCCTTAATGATCATCTTATTTCAAAATATATTAAAAAAAAAAAGCAATAAAAGAGCACTCTATATGGGAACAGAGATGGAAGTTAATTGGTTCATTTCTATGAGTTATTCCAGATACTGATTTGTCATGAACCATAGAAAACTTCTCTGCCATTTATGGCTTTCAGAACGCACAGTGTGAAGTTAGTGTCTGTGCTGATATTTTTAAAATGGCATAAAGACAACATTAAATGCTGAGATTTCCTACTGCCCAAGGCTCAAAAAACCTTTATTATCCTCACTGCTTAGTGCATTCTTTCCTTTACTGCTTATGTTCTTCCAAAGGCCTCAAATTCTTCAGTAAATCAAACCATGTGCTTTATAACTCACACAGTTTCTCAAGTAGTGGGTGTCAAGTAGTCCAGAAGTCCTAGAGATATTCAAATGTGTTCACATGCGTGTTCACATGCGTGATGAGACAAAGGATCAATTAATTACCAGATATTCATAGAAACACGAAGAGTGTAACAAATTACAAAAACTGCTCTCTTCATCAATCCATTCAATAAAACTACCTACCACCAATTCTTATAATTAAACAGGAGGCCAGTTGAGTTTCACATGACTATGATGCATCTAATGAAGTGGAAGGAAAGGTTTGTTCATTAATTTAAGACCACTGTCCTGACTTTCAGCCTTCTGAAACTTTTAACACTCAGTTTAGCATATATACCTCTGTGTGTCATTGAAACTATGCTTGAGTTTGTGGGTCTTCAACTCAGCTGCTTCCTTTCACACAAACAATGCTTTCTCTCCATTTCATGTCACTCTCTGAGCTTAAAACTGCAGCTTAGCTATCTGAAGTCACCTTATAGGAGTCACAGTCTGCTTAAGCTCAGTGTGTCTGCCTTCTCTGTCTATCCCTTTTCTTCATTCCTCTGGACTAGACCTCTATCACATGCATCAGAACTCTAACCTGACTGCCTTTATTAACTTGAAAATCACTTTACATTCTCACAAATAGCACACTTCTTAAATTTTCAGATTTTGTCACAACATTTCTATTTTCCTCATCAATATCTCTGATGTTCTTGCCTGCAGTCCAACCTGACATTTTGATTATTGTGAAGACCAGCACAAACACCAGTAAACCTAGAATTCTAGAAAACTGCAAAACTACTGTAAGATAAATATAGTTCTTTTAAGCTGATGTTTGCACATGCTATCATCTCATGCTAAAAATAAGTTATCTGCCTTGATCTGATTAAGAAAACACAGGGCAAGTTTCTAAGAGAGACATTTATCGTGGCATACTAAGACATCAGTAAACTGATTTGCTGAGGTGCAAATCACTGAGTGTGAGGAGACTAGTGAGAACAGCACATTCATGGTTAGCGCGTGCTTCTCATCTTCCCCAGGCGCCTGCCAAGACGCTTCCGACCACACCAAAGCAAGGCTCCTGTTAACAGCACTAAGTTAACATGAAACTGTTAAGCGTATGACCGCAGTGCTAAGGACAGCTACTTACAAAAACAGCCCTCAGCTTTACAGATCTCCCATTTGTCTCACCGCGGCTGCTCACGCCATTAATTCCGAACTATTTGAGCCATGCGAGACTTCTGCTTTGGGAGCCTGCTTGTTACCTAGAGCGCAGTAATTTTATAGTGCGTTCGGATGACGGGCCTCTCACCCAGGGAAGAGGTCTACTTCCCGCGGCCCTTTAATTTGCACGTATGAAGCGGTACCACTCAAACCCCCGCGCCCAAGTCCCTCCCAGCAGCTCCGCGCCCAAGTCCCTCCCAGCAGCAGCTCCGCGGCCTCCTCGGCGCCTGCGGTGCCGACTGACCGCCGCGGCCGCCTCAGCTACGGACAAAGTAAGGCCGAGCCGCGGGGTGTCACGAGCTGGGGGCACGGCCGGGCGGGCACACGGCCACACAAGTCAGGAGGAGGAATTAAAACTTCGTACGTGAACGCATCTCTTTTTTTTTCCTGCTACAGACAGGGCCTCTAAGGCCGCCGGGCCCACTCCGGCCGCCTCCCCTCTCACCTGCGGGCAACGGTCGGAGCGGCCGCCGGGCGCAAGGCTTTCAAACTACCGAGGCGGAAGAAGAAACGCTTCTCTGATAGGTTCAGCCGGCTTCTGCAAGGCACTCTCTGATTGGGCATCTTAGAGCAAAAGTAGCCAATCAGAGAGCTCGGCCTGAGGAGATTGGGAGTGCAAAGACGTCCCGCCCCTCGGCTGCAACGCGTCATCCTTTGCCGGTTCCTGCCTGTCAGCGGTGCCGCCTGCTGATTGGTCAGCTCCGTTCCCGGGGCTGGGGCGCGGGCCGCGGGTGGCCGTTGGTGGGGGGCGGTGCTGAGGGACGGGCGCCGTGAAGGGGGCGGCTGTGCGGTGTGGGTTTCCGGCTGTCCTTGGTGTCGGCCCGGCAGCTCTGTGGTCTTGCTTGGTGCCCGCTGGTGAGCGCCGTAAGCGGTGGCTTGTGTGTCTGTTCGTGCTGGGGTGTGTAAGGAGCAATGCTAGCCCAAAAGCTTGGGCTAGCCGTGGTGGAGGGAGCTCAGATAGGGAGTCCCCCGGCTTGGGGAATTGCTGCTAAATGAATCGCAGAATGGCTTGGGTTGAAAGGGATTATAAAGGTCATCTAGTTCCAATCCCTTGCCGTGGGCAGCACTGCCATCCACCGGAACAGGCTGCCCAGGGCCCCATCCAGCCTTGTTGGAAATATCCAAATAACTTTCCGGGATGATATCTCTGATAAAGCAAATTTTATTCGCAGTTGCAATGGCGGGCCTCCTGCAAGCAGGAGCGTACACAGGAAACAGCATTACATCTTTTATCTCCTGTTGCCCGACGCTTATCTCTTTCTCCCCTGGTTCCTTATTGGCTGAGTACTGCAGGTTCACGCTCTTTTGCTACGCTTCACTAATTGTGCAGATACCAAATAAACACAAACCCTTGCCACCCAAACACAAATATCTTAATTGGTTAATTACCTTCTAACAATTGCTTTCTTAACAAACATCTGGTCATAACTGTTGGATGCCTGCTTTACAACAGAAACGTAAGCATAACCTTTTAATTGTTTAATTACCCCCTAGCATTTGTGCCCTTTACACTGGGTCGTTGTTCTGGTCATCCGTCTGTCCTTGCATAGCGATAAGCTTGGAAGGTGGATAGAGGGGAATATCTTGGAGCCTGCCTATAGCATCCTAACATTCCCACAGAATGGGACAGTTCTGCTTTGTGTAAAGGCCCTGGCTCCTTGAAAGCTTGTTAGATGTATTTCACTTTTGCTGGCTTTTGAACAACCTCACAATATGTTTCCCAGTTCAGAATGCTATACCCACATTGTTTAGAACATTTAAAGTCTGTTGCAGTTTTGTGAGAAAGAATTTGTCATATAATTTGGTAACTATATTTCTAAAATATATTACTAATATGTATATGGTATTTCTACTTTTCACATCAGCTATTTCTAAGGATATGCTACAGCTACTTTAGATTGCCCTTTTCAATATTCAATGCAGAAACAACATTTTGTCCCATTCCCACAGCCTGGCCTTAAGTGTCCCCATAGACAGGACATCCACAACCTTACCAGGCAGCCTGTGACAGTGCTTCACTCCCAGTGAAAATTTTTTTCCTTACATTTAACCCAAAGCTCCCCTCTTTTAGTTTAAAGTCATTCCCTCTTGTCCTGCCACTGTCACAACATGTAAAAAGGTAGTCCCTCTCCTGCTCATATGTACCTGAAGTTCTCCCTAGAGTCTTCCCCAAGCTGAACAGCCCCAGCTCTCTCAGCCTGTTCTTGTTGGGGTGGCTTTCCATCTTTCAGGCGCTCCTCTGGACCCTCTCTAACAGCTCTGCATCCCTGCTGTACTGGGGGCCTCAGACCTGGACGCAATACTCCAGAAAGGCCTCACGAGGGCAGAGCAGAGGGGGACAATCACCTTCCTCTTCGTGCTGGCCTCTCATCTTCTGACGTAGCCCATCGTACAGCCGGCCTTTTGGGCTGTTAGAGCACGCTGGTGGCTTCTATTAAGCTAAAGTGTCGAATATGTTTACGCCGTGGTAGAAAGGTGTCTGATTGTTAATGTCAGCACGCCAGTTGCTGGGTAACATTGAACAATAGCTGTTGCATTTAACCCTGGGGAGAATTTTGTTGCAGTTACCTCTGGGCAGTAGTAAGTAGAAATTCAAAACCAATAATTTTGCAGGCTTTTCTGTCTGGCTCCGGGAATCAGAGAGCCCGTCTGTTTGCTTGCCTCCATTTATCCTGACACCATCTTAATTGCTCCTTTTGTAATGTGTGCTGTGACACAGAAAATCCTTTCACAATAATCTACAGCATACATCTGTACCATCTGGTACTCCAGGGACACAAACCTCCTGGTCAAGTTCTGTAATATGTGAGTGTACTTTATATTACACCAAAATTTTGCCTGGTAACACGAGAAGAACAGCACAGACATATCAAACAATACACAACTGTAATTTATAATTTCCCCTTTATAATTTTTTTAGTAAGCAACACATATGTTCTGGAATCTTTTGCACCTATGAAACAGTTAACTCAGGAAATTATCAGAAATGTCACCTCTCTTGGAGGCTTTAAGAACTTCCAAAGAAAGCCTTTTATGTAACAAAAGGACTCTTTTAACCTCGTTTTCCAAAACCTCTTGGCTACTGCAGCGCCCTCTTAATTGACAATTTCACCTGAAGCGAAGCTTCACAGAGTTGAAGTGAGTAATGTGAGGTACTTGTGCTTTTGCAGACCACTCTTAGGTTTAAGCCACACAGAACCTGAGCAAAAGCAAGATTTCAATTGCTTTTTCTACTTTTCGTACTGAAGTGGATGACAGTGTCTAATTTAAGCAATGAGTGGAAAGTTTTCCAGAACCTTCTTTCAGCACATTAGAAAATATTAAAGCTTTTTCTTTCAAAGAAACTGAAAGGAATTGTGTTAAGCAGTTACACCAATATCTTTTCCTCACTGTGTAAGATATACTAATGCTAAAATATGTACTTTCTAGGTCATCTTTTAAAAACATAACAAAGCCAATCTAGTATCTAGATAGATTAATAGTTTTAAAATGCACTGATCATGATTTACTACAACTAGTAGGTGAGTAGAAATACAATTTTTTTAACAGATTTTTTTCAGAGATTTCCTGATGAGTCTTTAATCATGATATCTATTGTGTATATTTTTCACTTTTTTATATCTTGTCTATTTTTATATCTATTACAGTGTTCCCTGTTGTATTTGTGATGTGTTCATATATTTCTTTGATGCAAAAACCCCAAGCTTAGCACTAATCACAACCAAGCATCAGATATCTGTAGATACGAGTATAAAACATTTACTTACCTCAGCCATTCCTCTCATACAATAAACAAAATTCTTCATTCCTACTTTTCTGAGAGTTTGTCTTTAATCCCAATCCCAATTTCAGACTGCAGCAAGAGACAAATCAGAATTAACAGAAAGCATTGTCCTTTATGAATCTCTGTACTAGCAATCAACATATTCAGCATCTGTTAACTGAGGTATTCAGTCTTTCTTTTCTAAAGATTTAATGAGAGGTACTTATTTCATTAGTATTGAATACATTAGTAGTAGGCACTTGCCAATATAAAACTTTCCTTTAGCCTAGAAATTCAAGTAGCAAGGCAAATTTCCCATTTCTAAATTTCTAAATTTATAGGTAGGAGTGACCATGGTATGATTGGATTTGCTGCGTATGGGCTTTATTGAACTCTGGGGCCTATGGGAAGAAGACACAAAGTGGTATCTATAGAAATGATACCAGTATCTGCTTAAGTACAGTTTGTAAAAATATTTGAAGTTAGGAATTGGAAGAAGCATCAACAGGGGGCTACTTGTAACTATAACATCTGGTAAGATCCACATGGCTGTGATAAGCAAAAAACTCAGATAGTCTGAGTGACTCCTCATTATTGTGCAATCAGTATATTTTGTTAAGGCTCATGAAGTTGCTTGTTTAGGTTAGTTTCCAGAACAGTAGAATGAAAGACTTTGTTTACTGGTGGACTATTGTAAGCAAGTGGGATATCGTGGTTTCAGAGAAACATCTTTGTCTGTCTGTCTGTCAGTCTGAATGTTTATTTATTTATTTTCCTAGCACTCTTACTTTGTTTGAATGCTAATTTGAAGCCGACACTCAGCTGTAATATTATCTAGGTGAGCAATGCCTGCACCAAAGCAAAGTGTAATCAATTTTCCCTTGCCTCAGCTGGCTTTAATGCAAAGTTCCAGCTGACATAGGATTTTCTAATAATCCAAAATATTCATTCTCTTAATTTAGTTGTTTGATAATTGAAATAAGGTCAAATGTAGAACTGTTGCGTTGTTTTGAAATTACTGTTATTGTTTAATGTTTCAGCAAGCCTTGTATTTGTCCAGTAAAATGGAGCACAAGTTCATTGTTTCTGATCCAGCAGTGCAATAGCATTATACAAAACAGAGATATATGCTTTTTCCTACTGTTGATTCTAATCTATATTGAGCAATGCTGCTGTAAAAAGTACGAAGTGTATTCCTGCATAAAAGTGTTCTTGAAATAAAACGTAAGACATAGCCTTTAAATATGTGCTTAGTCTTCAGTCCTGTGCCTTTGGGAAAACGCAGACATTTGAAAATTGAAGGAGATTGTGATGGGTCTCAAACCAATCTTTGTGATGCAAACATCTACTGCTACTTTGTAATTAGATGGATAAAAAGCAAAGGAGATCAAATGGTATAAAGCTGATTACTAGTATAAAGAGATAATTGTAGATAGTTAGAGAGAGTGCAATAAAATGACAGTAATTACCCTACTCCCACACTTTGGATTTTATAAAGTATCTGATAAAACCTTATGCTGAAACTTTCTGCTTCTTAATTGTATATCAGAAATACTACTCATCTTTAATGCTGGATTCTATAATAAAAGACAAAGTACAATTATTTTCACGGAAGGAGGGAGAATTTTCCATGCTTCTGTGACCAATTATGTTCATGTGCTGCTCTAGCCAAGCAAAAGCCACAGCAGCATTTGGAGCCAGGAAGAGTACAGTCCTGTGCAGACTAAGAACTTGTGTTGAGTTGGCTGTCCGTGAGGAAAAGGAGGAGAAGCGAGTCAGGCAAAAGGAGGCTGAATAAATTTAGTAGCACTAGTGCATCTATGAATGTACAACCCTTTGTTCTTTGAAATAGTTTTTGAAGGAGTCAAAGTGTGAAGTAAACACATTTTACATGTTGTATTCATGAATATTCAGTGTTGTTCATAATTTTATAGTCTGTTGAAATTTCTCAATTGTTTGTTTTTGTTCTATATTTTTTTTCACATATCGACCATAATTACTGTGATGGAAAAACTGATACTTTGTTATAATTCAAGTGTAGATCCTGGACTTTGATTCTTGTAGGCTAAATAGTTGTCTGGTTACCATGTGAACGCAAGATCTGTTTTGTCTCATGTACAATGTTAGATACAGCTCTGGGTCTCCAGGTGGACTTGTATCTTCTGTAAATCAGTCCTGTTACCTCTCTTCTGCGCCATGAGTCCACATGTCTCAGACAGAAGCATCAAGTACCTGGAGGTGAAAAGCCAGATAGAAGGTGATGAGCTACATCTTTTGGGGCTTTTCATTCAAAAGACTGTCATATGTTGGCTACTGCTTTGAGGAAAGAGGCCTTCATAAATGCATGGACCAAGGCCATTCCTTTCCCACTGTGGGAACTGAAACATTATGTATAGCTGATTGGCAGATTATCATTTCAATATTCAAGTAATTTTTTTGTTGTTTCAATTAGAATAAAGAAACGCTTTTCAAAATATCTCAAAATATTACTAAATCAAAATTCTAATTTTAGACAAGAAACAATCGCTAAAGATAATGGATATGGGAAATGTTTATGCCCTAATTTGTTAAGCAGCTGTCAACAACTGATATCCTTTTCTGGTGATAACAATAACAGAACAACCCAGGTTGGAAGAGATGTTGAAATATCATCACTTACAAATTTTCATTGAAAAAGAGAGACTAGATGAGATGATCTAACATCCTGTCTATTGCATCTCGAAATACTGAAGTGATGTGAAATCTGCCATGCCCTTGTTGACGTTGTACCACCCTTTAAGTACTGAAATACTGCAATGAGCTTAGAACCTTCTCCAGCATGAAAATACCTAAATCCTTTAGCTTTTCCTCATAGGGCAGGTTCTCCAGCCCTTGGATCATCTTCATGTCCATACTTTGAACTCTAGCATGTCTTTTTTGAACTGTGGAGACCAGGTTCTTAATGTGCGTCCTGATAATTGCTGAGAAGAGTGGGATAATCACATTTCTTTCTTTGCTGGTAATGACCCTGCAGTTGCAGCCCAGGATTCAATTTGCCTTTGTGGCTACAGTGATGCACTGCTGACTTCTGCTCATCACGTTTGCCAGGACTGCTAGGTACTTTTCAGCAAAGCTGCTCCCCAGCAACGCAGATCCTAGATTGTGCAGGGCTCTCTGGTTACCCCTTCCCAAGCGCAGAACAGTGCGCCCAAAGAACTCATCTTTGTTAAACTTCACACTTATCTTACTTGCCCCCTCTTCCAGCCTGTCTAGGTCTCTCAGGAAGATGACTCATCTTTCTTCTGATGTGTCCACTTCACCATCCACCACCTGGTTTGGTGTCATTTGCAGTCTTGGTTAGTGCTTTCAGTCCCATCATCTGCATAATTCATGATGATATATTAAGCTGTGTGGGGCTTAAAATGAGTCCATGGGGGACCCCACTTGTGACAGGCTTTCAATCTAAGTTAAAAAATGTTGATCACCACCCTCAAAGTGTAGTCTGTTAGCTTACTAATTAGCAGATCAGCCATCCATTCTATATCTTACTAGTTTTAACAGTTATATCCTTTAATTTCTGAATACCTTGGAGTTAAAAAGGTTCTACCCACTCTCCCACCATCCACCACCCTCTTGTAGAAATTCTGCTATATTTCATTTGTGATATAATGGTCAGTGCATATATAAAGTATGTATGCTTCTCAGAGAAGACTTGTAAGTTGAGAGGTTGAAAATAGTCTGGAATTTAATACTGTATGAAAATGAAAATGTATGTGCCTTTTTTTTTTTTTTTTTTCTGCCACAGAAGTATCAGCTTATAGCTTTACAGGCACTTACAGGACAGCGTTTGTTGAAGGGCCTGTAGATATTGTAAGCCTGGTGAATGTGTTCGTTCATACTTAACACTTTCTCCTGGGGCATCTGAATTATTTTTCACTGGAATAAGCTTTTCCACATCAGCCAGTCAGTCTTCCACATGAGTAACAGAACCTATCATGACTACAGTTATGAATGGATTTTGCATGAATTGCAAGAAAGATTCTTCTACTGTAATGATTAACTGGCATGTTAGATACCACTTTTCAGTTACATGGAAACAGAGCCACTATTAAAATGCAGAGTATATATATCAATATATCTCTCTGTTTTCAAGCCTCTAATTTCTCCAAATGGTACTACACAGGAAACCAAACCTTTAGGCTTTGTCTGAGTGTAAAGAAATGCTTTCTGCAAGATTGTTTGATCTTTCTTTAGCAGACTCCCTCGCAGACTAGAGAAATATCAGCAACTTCTGTTGTGTTTTGTCTTTATGTTTTAGGAGTAATAGGACACCAGCTGATTAAAAGGAACGTGCTTCACTTTTTTTTGTTTTCCTGTTCTGAATATTAAAAAAATGGAATGGACACAACTTGACTTTCCTTACTTATATTCTAAATTCTGTGTCTATATGTGACTTCAGCAGTCAGCTCTTGTTCTGGGGTGCAACAGTTACTGAAATACTCTATATCAAAGATGTAATAAAATATTTAAGATCAGTGCATTCTGTTTGTATTTTTAATGATTAAATGAATTGTTTCATTGCAAGCTTCTGAACTGACAAAAAACATAAGTCTGATAATGTTTTAGAATGCAGTGAAAATTCTGGATAAACCAGAACAGCACAGTGAGCCATGGAAATGACTCCTCAATGAGTGCAAAAATGATCTGTTAATAATCTTGCAAAAAAGGACTTCGAATACTTCTGTGGTTGCAGTACTTTTCTTCTTGTAAGCTGTAGAGAGTAAGTGATCAGTAAAATTTCTTCTGATAGGAAATCAAAAGATCAGAATCCCTAGAGATGTTCCAGTGGTAGAGCGCACATGTACAGCTTATTTACGGTGATATATTGTGCTTCAGCAGTGAAACACAACTATGCTATAGAGTATTGAAAGACCATAATAAAATGCAACATATCAGCATCTTTCAAGACTACCATTAAGGCTGTCCATAAATCTGCTACTGAAAATCACATTTGAAGAAAGAAGATTGTTTTTGTCTTTGTAAGTGTTCCTCACAGAAGCATAGAAGGTTTTAAAGGAAAGTTAAAATGTATTTCATACAGAAGTCTGCAGAGAGCAGTTGGCAGCAATTAAAGTGTTTTCTATGAAAATAAGTAAAAGGCTTTCAAAGCTTAATTATATTAATGATCTGTTCCTAAGGAAAACAAGATGTTTATATATAAAAATTGTTGTGCTAATTGGAGACTTTTAAAAAAATTTGAGCACTGTACTTGCTTTACCACTTCTTTTGCATGAACTAGGTAGGTTCTTTGAATGATGTTCTCATTATGAAGCACAGATTTGTTTGCCAAATCACTTGAAGGAAAGCTTGAAATGGTCAATGTAAAGCAGGCTTTTGCCATTCCTCTAAGAGCAGCCCATTGTGTAACAGTCATCATGTTTCAGCATCTCTCTCCTGCAACACCTTATGGCAGGATCAATACTTTAGTTGCTGACAGCTGTAAACATATATTAGCCTTCCAGCCAGAATGCCTCCAGACTCCATAGCTGTGTGACAGCCTGTACCTATCGCACCCTCTCCCCTTTCTCTGGCAAGTTCCGTAGTCACTGTGCTTGTCTGCTGCACATCTTCGTAGGCAAAAGGGCAATTTCTTCCCTTGGAGCTGTATTCTTCTGAAGCCGTGAGTCAGCAAAGAGGGAAGCTGACGACATTGCCGGGATGTACCACGCAGAGATGAGCCTCTGCAGTGACGCAGCCTTTGTTCATCAGAAATCAGCAAGGATTTTTACATCATCTCTACGCCAGGTGGCAACACATCATGCTGCTTTGATAGAGAGCTGGACTTAAAGTAACAAACACTTCTAATACACAGCAGGCTGTCAAATTCAGCCAGTGCAGAAAGATCAGATTTAGATGCTGAATCATTACCTGTTTGTATTCTCTCCAATCCCCAAGCTTCTTCATTTAGTCTGAGAAGAGCTTTGCCATTTTAAAGGGCTATGGGAACTATGTTATCAGTTCAAGAATATTTTCTTCAAGAAGTATCACAACATTCAGCTGTGGGATAATTTTCTGGATAAGTTCAGGGATTGAGTATGCTGAAACTTGAGCTCGTGTATCCTGGTATTTATATCATAAAAATGCTGAAAAGATGGAGGAATGCCATTAATTGAAACTAAGAAAGTAATTTAATTAGATGTTGTAATAGTGAACATCAGTGATGTCAGTACTTAAGGACCATCTCCTCCAAGCCCAGGTGCTGTTCATTCCAAGAGAGAGGAAGGCAGGCAAGAATGCCAGGATGCCTCTGTGGATGAGCTTCTGGATTTATGTAAGAGCAAAAAGAAAGTCTATGGGGAGTGGAAGCGAGAACAGGTTACTTGAGAGGACTACAAAGAAGTTGTCTGAGCAGCCAGGGATCAGGTTAGGAAAGCTGAAACACATCCAGATTAAACACAGCCAGGCACTTAAAGGGGAACAAGGAGAAATTCTGCAGGTATATCACTGATAAAAGGAAGGCCAGAGAAGATTGGGCCCTCTCTGGAAGGAGACTGGAGATCTGGTCATATGGGAGGGATATGGATAAAGCTAAGGTGGTGATTGACTTCTTTGCTTTAGTCTTCACTGGCCTGTGCTCTGGCCACACTGCCCAAATTGCAGAAAGCACAGATAAGAACGGGGAGAAGGAATATCTGCCTACTGTAAGTGAAGATCGTGGTTCGTGACCATCCAGATGCACAAGTCCACGGGACCCAAAGAGATCCTATCAAGGATTTTGAGGGACCTAGCAAATGAAGATGCCTATCTGCTATCCATCATATTTGAAAGGTCATGGCTATCTGATGAAGTTCCCACTGACTAGAAAAGGGGAAACATAACACCCATTTTCAAGAAGGGAAAAAAAAAGAAGATCAGGAAACTACAAGCCAGTCAGTTCTGCCTCTGTGCCCCATAAGATCATGGAGCACATCCCATCTTAGTAGGGCTACTAAGGCACATGGAAAATAAAGATGAGTTGAGTGGTGGTAGCCAACATGGCTTCATCAAGGCCAAGTCATGCCTGATAAACTTGTGGCCTTTTATGATGGAGTTACAGTGTCAGTGGATAAAGGAACAGCAGCTGATTTATTTACTTGGACTTGTGCAAAGTATTTGACACTGTTCTGCCTGACATCCTGGTTACCAAATTGGAGAAAAATGGAGATGATAGCTAAGGGGTTGGCTGGATGGTCACGCTTAGAGAGCTGGGGTCAACTGCTCAGTGTCCAAGTGGAGGTTGTTGACATGTGGCATTCCTCAGGCATCAGTAGTGGGAGCAGTGCTACTTAACATCTTTGTAGGCAATATGGACAGTAGGATTGAGTGCAATCTCAGCAAGTTTGCAAATGACTCCAAGCTGAGTGGTGCAGTTGACATGGTAGAGGAAAGGGTTGCCATCCAGAGGGACTTGGACAGGCCTGAGAGGTGGGCCCGTGCCAACCTCATGAAGTTCAACAAGGCCAAGTGCAAGGTCCTGCGCCTGAGCAGGGGCAATATCAAGCACAAATATAAGTTGAGTGGAGAATGGCATGAGAGCAGCCATGCTGAGAAGGATTTGGGGATGGCAGCTGATGAAAGGCTGAAGAAGAGCTAGCAGCATGTGCTTGCAGCCCAGAAGGCCAACCACATCCTGGGTTGCATCAATAGAAGCATGACCACCAGGTTGAGGAAGGTGATTCTGTCCCTCTACCCCTTTTGTGAGATCCTACCTTGGTTACTGCATCCAGTTCTGTAGCCCCCAAAACAAGATGGCCATGGAGGTGCTGAATCGTGTCCAGAGGAGGGCCATGAAGATGATCAGACAGCTGGACCATCTCCCCTATGGGGACAGGCTGAGAGAGTTGGAGTTCTTCAGTCTGGAGAAGAACAGGCACCAGGGGGACCCTACAGCAGCCTTCCAGTACCTGAAGGTGGCCTACAGGAAAGCTGGGGAGGAACTTTTTATAAGGACATGTAGCAAGAGGACAAGGAGAAATGGCTTTAAACTGGAAAAGGGTAGATTTAGACTAGATAGAAGGAAGAAATTCTCTACTGTGAGGGTGGTGAGACAAGATTGTGGATGTCCCTTTTCCTGGAAGCATTCAAGGCCAGGCTGGATGGGGCTTTGAGCAACCTGGTCTAGAGGGAGGTGTCCTATAGCAGGAGCTGGAACTAGATGATCTTAAAGGTTCCTTCCAATCCAAACCATTCTACGATTCTACAAAAGTTTTCTCTGCTAATACAGAAAGTTTCCTGTCTTTGAAGGACTAGCCTGTACAATTAATAATATGAGCTGCTACAAAAATGCCTTTCAAACAGGTATTTAGAAAGGCTGTCTCTTTGTATATGTCCAGGACATTCAGTCTGAAGAGTTTTTGGTGGTGTTCATCCTGCTAACTCACAGTCTTTTTATTGTAGACATCTACTTCTGGGTATTTCATTGTGAATTTCTCTTTTGTTACTTAAGGGATTTATGAAATGTAGATGTTCTTATCTGATTAGTCCTTTATAGTCCTAGCAGAGAAACAAATGTCTCCAAGGTTTAGTTGATCTCCAACATTTCTAAAGGATCCAATTAATCATACCAAAAATTTCTTATATTTCTGTAGTGTGAAAGTCTCGACTAGTTCAGATATCTGCATTTCAGGTACTTGTGTGTGCTTAGATATTTCCTTTATTTTGAATTTAACTTCACTTCATATAGAACTTGAGATTTTCGGAGAAATTATTTAAACCCCTGAATTTGTCAGTTTGACACCAGATTTTGCAAGTATGGCTTTAATATTCTTTTTTTTGGGGGGGGGAAGCAGATATATTTCTGCTAGAGGGATGAGTCTAGTAGGGCTTGTCAGACTTCAGCTCTCTATTAGCCCATGAAAAGCAATCTAAGAGAAGAGTTCTTTTAAAAGTTTAAATGATATATCCTGTTTGTACAACAGATGTAAAAAGCAAAATGTAACTGTGGTTAAATAGAAGTTTGTGAAGTATTTAAAATGCAAATGAGTAAATTGACAAATGAGACATTTACAGCAACAGTACTGTGAAAGAAAATGAGAAAATAAAGAATATATAGAAAAAATGATATAGAGAATATCTGACCCATGAAAGTAAACAGTAATTATATTGGAACACTTTTCGAGTAAGAACATTCTTAATTTTTCAGATTTCACTTAAGGTTCTTTTGATCGTGTGTGAACTACAGTTATATATATACTAGCACAAGATGTGAAAGATCATATTAGCTTCAATCCTGCAGTTGTCTGGTTTTCTTTCTCATAAATATTTATTTTCTTTGTCTAGTTTTAGTTTTGTTCAATTTTGATATTTCCCACTTACTTTAGGTAGATGGTAAAACCAATAACATTTTCTTCCATTTTTTTTTGTTTTTACCCATTTGTTTCTTCCCTACCTATGAGAAAGTTTATCTGCTCAGTATTACCAAGTGTTACAATCACTAATGTTTTCCTTTTTTCCTTCTTAAAGATTACAGAATATACACTTCCCAGCATGTTGAATGAGTACAGATGGCTCTTCTATTTGTAGGCAAAGAATAGTGTACTTGTAAGAAATTTGACCTAGAAGAAGAAAGCAAAAGGAAACAAAGAACTGTTTGGTTTGATGGTATTGTGGCAGAATACGGAAGACTTGAGTAACAGGTTTTTTAAAATGTGTGAACATAAAAGTAGTTACAGTCTCAGATCTGGTATAATATAGAAAGACAGAAGTGACATATGGAAATTGGCATTCAGCTGAAGTGAACTACTTATATTCAGTTACATATCTATTAATATAAAGACTGTAATTTAAAACACCTTTATCAATATTAAATTTCTCTACCATCAGGCTCATGTTCACTAAAGCATGAGTATCCTTTTGGCTTGCCTGGACTGCATTTAGTGAATAGAAATTGTCTTGGGCCATATATACGTAGGTTGCTCCAAAAGTTATGTCTCCTCTTTATTTCCATGGAAATGACAACAAAGAGCACAGTAACACTATTTGAGAGAACAAATTCTGAGCTACAAAGCACTGTTTTTCAACATAGTCACCACCATTAGTTATGCGTCACTGATGAACAAGAGTCTGGATGCTGTGCTCATAAGAATCTGCACCAGTGAGGGTGACCTAATGTCACTATTGTCTTGCTCCAATTTATTGGAGAGAAAGGAGATTCTTTGATATATGGATACCCGACGTGAGAGTAAGAAACAACGGTTCAAATGTTGGTCTTACCAGTAAATTACAAATTTTAATCAATGAGGGAGATGGGGAAGGAGAGACGAGTGATAGAAAAGATAGGAAATAAAAGCAAGGAGTCTTTGTAGGAAGCAAGAGGGAGACAGTGACCACCTGGGTCCAGTGTGGTTCATAGTTCAGTCATTGATCTTCAGTAGTGGTGGGTTGTCGGGCGTTGTTGTTCTGTTGATGATGATGACTGTGACTGACTTTCCAATGGCAGTATGAACTTACTTCTAAGTCCAAAGTGATTGAGTCAGCTCTCTTTGGAGTGGCAGCTTCTGGCTTTTGGATCTCAGCAGGAACTACTTTTGTTTCCTTCTCCCTGATCTTGCCAGCAGATACAAGGGAGCATGGAGGTGCCAACTTGTATCTTGCCTTCACAGAATAAAATGGTATTATCCCCCAGTTCCCCATAGCAAGCTGGAATTATTTGGTCCCAGGCCAGATCTTCTGCCAGTAAATAGTCCTGAGCGCTCTCTTCCAAAGGCAAACAGCTCCAAAGAAATGCTTTCAAATGTGAAATTGTCCACACAGTGATGCTAATTGTCACTTGGCAACACTCACCTCTCATCTCCTAGGTAAGTGAGAGTCTTATCACAACAAATGCCTCAGAAAGCAAGGTTTGAGTCAAAAAAAAAAAAAAAAGAATTTGTACAACAACCCACTGCCTTACTGCGTTCACATTCACTATTTGGTCTACAAAATCATTCAGCAAGCACTGGTGAAAGTCAGCGGGTGCAGTTTTTTCTGCATGGAGGAATTCGGTGACACACCTTTATTTCATACGCATTTCCATGTCAGATGCCACTTTGTCAGACTGCCCTCTGCTGCCACCTGTCACACAGCGACAAGATGTAATAGAACATTCATAGGAAGGTTCAACCTCTGCAGGCAAGCCACAATATTTGCCTCTGATCTTCTGGACCAGTATAATAAAACAGAAGGCATTACTTTCAGAGCAGCCCTTGCAAAATATATAATATCATCAATATAAAAGTAACAAAACATTTTAATTTTAAGTATTTAAAACATTAAAAACAAAGAAAGAGAGAGGAAGAAGAACATAAAGCTGATGGGATATTTGACCGTTTTTTGTGAAAATAACACACCAGTCTGGTTCGATGGCAGTGGCCACAGTTCTTAGTGAGCTCTCAAGATGTTATCTGGGATTTTTGATGAGATTTTACATTTTGTATGCTTCATCCTCGACTGTAATTGTTCAAAATGTAACCAAAAAGCAATGGCATTATTATGAAGTGAAGGATATTTTTCTCTGCTAAGATATAAATTATGGAAGTCCTGTAAGGAGTCAATCAGATTTTTTTGTTGAATATCTGATTGGAACACTATACATTCCATTTGAAAATTTGCAGGTCATGTATATATATAACTGAAAATTGTCTTGCAAAGTTAAATAGATGATTTTTTCAGGTAATCTTGAAACCCCAAACTGTGGGGTGCAGTTGACATGTCGAAGGGATGAGATGCCATCCAAAGAGATCTAGGCAGGAGTGAGTGAGAAAGCATGGCTGTCTGGAGCCCTGTGTCTGGAGCACTGGTTTTGCCAGTGTATCAAAACCTATTCTGGAAAGCTGTTAAAAGATGTGACTGTTTTAGTATGGATAAAGACAGAAGCCAAACAAAAGCAACCAAATAACCTCTCTTAAAAAAAAAAAAAAAAAAGGCAACAAATAAAAAGGGAGAGGATGGAGGGGAAGAGAATGGGTGTTCCATGCCAGTCTAGAAGACATTGTAAGCATTCATGATTAGATCCTGCTTGCACAAACCAAGTTATAAAACTCAGATTTGTATCTGAGCTAGAAGTCAAAATTTCCCTTCTTCCCAATGGAGAGAAGCAGAGAAACATTGAGTGTTTATAATGTGTGGTTTATTTCATCGTAAAGTGGAAAACTAAAACGTTTTATGGGACTCTAGTGAGTAGTTCAGACATGGATATCTAAAGCTAGGTGAGAAATATTCCATATTTTGTGGATGTGTAGAAGGAAACATGCCCTTACCGTGCAGTTCTGCAGGAAAAGGGGAATAAATGGGGAGCAAACAGATTCATGCTCAGGAGACAAAATATTCATGATCTGTTTTTCATGATAATGTTACAGCGGGGCATTGATCACAGTGGCTTCTTTAGCTTAGCAGAACGGTATTTACATTTATTGACTTTTGAAACAGAGGAGTTTTCACTTGGGAAGAAGACTGGATCTGCAGAATTCTGCACCTGGAAGCTGTTCTGCTGTATTAAGAGCTCTGTCAAAATAAGAATATGCATCCTCCCTGCCAGCTGCTGTGAATTACCAGCGTCCAACCACATATGCCCATACAGGCTACAACAGCATGTCATGGTGTCCTTTTGCACTGGTGTATAATTCAGCTGGTTTTAGATGCTCACAGGTACACACAGGAGCACTCACACAGAGGGTGTGAAAGGAGAGGGGCCAGCACTCACCGAAGAGGGGTGTGTGTAACTACTCACAGGTCTGGGTAGAAGAGGGGTGCATGTAACCATGTGCATGTATAATGATAATTTTGGGAGGAGATTACTACAGGATGTTGTTTCAGACTTTGGTATATGTTTATTAACATTTTGCATGCATCTAATACTGTGCATCTAATACAGTTCTGCTGAATCTTGAATATATAGCTCGCAGAATACTGGTTAAAAACTTGTCTATAATATATATATATAATATATATATATAATATATATAATCTATAATAAATTAATAAATTGCTTATAAAAAAATACAGATTTTGATGTAGAATCTGTGAATTGAACAGTTTTCTTTGCAATGAAGATGTTTGCCAGAAAAACCTAAGGCCTGTATGTTGTGTTGTAAGTACAAATGATGAGTATAGCACTGCAGAAGAGAAAGAAAAAGGGTCTTGCATTAGAGCAATAGCAAATATAATCACTATTTGATAAAAGTTTTTATTTATTTATGATGAAATCTTGACATTCAGAAAAATACCTACAAGTGAAAACTTTTCAAATTCTGCCTATTACAAAAAAAAAAAAGGTTATATCTTTTCAACAGTTAATATGTAGTAGTTCTTGAGGGATTCCAAGGCAAATCCTTCTAAAAGTAGGAGCTTTATTAAGAAACATAATTAATGAAAGAACAGTCATAGTTCATTCATTGAGGCTCTTTGGTGAAGTAGAATAAGAATTGCTGATGGTAATTAATAATGCACCATGAACATTTCCTGAGAGATTCTCACTGAGTGCCACATTCTACTTTTATGATGAACAGATTCTTTAAAGACAAAGGCTTGATTAAAACATTAGAAATAAAAGAGCTAATTGAATTGGAATCAATTTTGATTTAATTAGATGATAGAGATATGTTTCAACTTCAAGATATAACATTATTTTTAACCATTTGAATCGATATCGTAAGCTTTGGTTTTTAAAATGTTCTGACAAGTTTAAGTTGACATAATGCTTTAAACTTCCTTATTTGAGATTTTGTTTGAATTAAATTTGATCTTAAAGAGCTTTTTCAAAAAGCCCTGAGGTTAAGTGTATTCTATGCCAAGACTGTGATCTGTATTGAGATTTTCAAGTAGGAAATAAGACAGTATGTTAGGCAGAGTTGCAAAGTTCAATTGTGCAGTCCTTTATCAGTTTATTTTTAGTTGCTAAGAGTTATTATTTGCAAGACTAAATCCTGATGTTTTTCTTCATGTTGACTCATGCTGTGGTTTTATCATTTCTGTGTTAGCTCTGAGAAAGTTAATGGCGTGTCTTGAAAAAAGTATTTTTCTTTACTTCTAAAGGAAGTAACTGTGATATGATATTTAGTAGATTGGTTGAAGACACAAAGATCTTCACCCTTGGCAACCCTTTAAGAAAATTTACATTGCTATGCAAAAAAGTAATTTCGTCTTCGTACTTTTTCTAACCACTCAGATGTAGCATAGCATCAGTGCAGAACACTTATGTATTATAATCATCTACATCATATGGCAAGTACATGTTAAGCCTAGATACTACCTGAGAATTTCCTGGTCTGATTAGATTACTGCGTACAAGAAGCAGGTGGAACACAGGCTGTCAGCTCTGTAGTTCACATGATTACTTTCATCAAAGGGACAATTTTAAAAAACTATATATGTTTTTATTATTTGATTGCAATGTTTATATATGATATTAAAATATTTATATATTATTATTTAATTAGAAATGGAGACTTTGGCCAGACTTGCATTAATATGGAATCTTCACTTCTCTCTGTAGTTTATGAAATTAGGCAGGGAGCCTAATTTCTCTCTTCTTTTCTGTGCAGAAAATCAGGATTTTCTGAGATAATGCTGCCCATCCACACTAATATTTGATGAAGAGATATATTTACTAGTCTTGACAGAGAAGACAGTTGTCATTAAGGAGATTTGGGTTGATCCTTGATATCCTAATATGTTTTTGAAATACTTTGAAATCTTCCTCAAAAACATACTCTTAATTGCAGCAAAGTATTCCTATTTATTAGATAATCATTATAGAATCATAGATTCATAGAATGGTCTGGGTTGAAAAGGAGCACAAAGATCATCTAGTTTCAACCCCTTGCCATGGGCAGGGTTGCCAACCACTAGACCAGGCTGCCCAGAGCCACATCCAGCCCTGACTTATTATTCATAGCAAGTAATCAGATAGATTTACATTCACAAGAGCCCATACTCCCAAAGTATCTGCAGAATATTCTAATACAGCTTATCCCAGCAGACCGTATGAATGTGATTGCTGTATTTGTCAGGCTTATTACAACTTGTGTAAGTTTTTCTTGATGTTACATAAATTTTAACATTCATATTAAGTGAAAAAGGTGTTGCACATCTTCCCATTACAAAGCATTTGCTATTATGATTATTTCAAATTCATAGATATTTCAAAGATCATGGATATTTCAGTTATGTTGTGCTGTAAATTTGGGACTTAATACTCTGGTCATGTTCTCCATCCTATGTTGATAGCAATGTGAAATCTCCCAAAGATTTTATCATGTTTGCACAAATATGGATCCTTTTGTTTGTGTTACATCCTTTCCCAGAACAGTTGATGTGTTTAAGCATGAATATGTGGAAATGAGAATAATCCTTAATTTTTTTCTATTTTGTGCAATAGCATATGCAATTATTTAGTTGATTACAAATGAACTTCATATGGACTTGCATGCCAGCCAACTAGGGGCATGGGAAACAGTTTTACAGATAGGATTTCTATGTACTTTTGGCATATTTTTGGAGAATGTTTTCTCAGGGAGATATACATGAAATTTCAAAATAATTTTCCAGCAAATGTATTGACATATTCACGTATTTCAAATATGTGAAAAGAGGAAAAAGAAAGGAAGTGGTAGTGTCCACAGTAAATGATTCAGTGCAGTAAATACAGGTACTATGGGAGGATGTCTTAAGTTAGTAAATCTAATAAATTTGAATATTATATTATTCAAATATTCTTTAATTAGGAAGTAAATATTTGCATTCATCTGTACTATTGTTGGGCTTCAAAAAGCTAAAACAATGAAATACAGAGAATTTTAGTTCTATGGTTTATACTAATTAGCTGTTAACTGAATGTGTCCATGTGGATGTGCTGACTGCAAGATAAACAAGAACAAATTTGTCCCTCCACTGGGGACAGGCATTTGTGTTGGTTTTCTTTAAATGTGCTGAGTACTCAGGTCCTGCTGAAAACTGTAGAACCTTCACATGTTCATCATATGTGGAGCTGAACACTGCATGTGAATTTGCTTGTCAGCCTTTCTTAGAAATAAGGCTAAAAACATGGGCTAAAAACTTTCAGTTAGAAAGTGCTTCCTAATGTTCAGAGGGAACCTCCTGTGTTTCAGTTTGTGCCTGCTGCTTCTTGTCCTAGTATTGGGCAGCACTGAAGAGAACCTGGCTCTCTTCAGAATCTCATCAGACACCATGGCACATCTTTGATATTGCTCATGGCACACAACATTAGTGAAATCTTTCTCTCGTTAGCTGGAATTCATAATTATACAACCATAAATATAAATATAAAGTTGTATATACAACTTTAAATATCCCTTAATTCTATCTCAACTGGAATACAGTTCTCATTTGCTTAGACAGAGCCTTTTGTCTAAAGAGAAATTTTAGAAAGTGTTGAGTATTTCCTTAAACAGTGGAATTAGATTTTGACTTCAAAGCTTCTAAAGTGTGATGGACACTTGCTTTGAATAATCTGGCTTTTTCTCATCTTTAAAAAACTTTCTAGAACCATGGCTCACTGAATTATATTATTTTTCATAATTTCAAGCATGTGCATTTTCAAAAGTGTTAATCACAGTGGTTTTGAGGTGAGTTGGACCTGCCAAATGACAGAATCTTTAATGTATGCTTTTCCTGTTGTAATTCCTGAAATTTAAACAGCCTTAATTTTGCTTTTTCCCCCTAAAACGCTATTTTTTTGGTCATTGTTGTGTGTGGCTTTGTTTTTTCTCAATGTAAACAATATTTTCTCTGTTAAATAGACAAATTCTTGAATATGAATGAGTAATTATATAATGACACATGGAATTAAGATTATACAGCATGAATGTGTATGACTCCATTTTTGCAGAAATGTGAAACAATTATTTATATCTCAGAGCCAGGGAGCACTCTTCAGTATTCCATCAGAAATCTCAACTTAGAAAGTTGTTTGTAAGTTTTACATCTTTACTCATTAGTGTGTCAGCCACTGGTGCAGTTCACAATATTTCCATTTTTGCTATTGGATATCTTTCTAAAAGACCCAAGAACAAGGTCAGAGTTCAGTTTAGAGGCCACTGGGGAGGCTCAGTGAACGTTAAGTAAAATGTTTGATGATATTGGCGCACTCCAATCATGAAATCCATCTTCTGTTTTGCACAGAAACAATGTGGACTCTACTCCACTTGTATCAACTATTGTTTAGCTCAGGTCCTGGACTTACAGAAGTATTGATGCAGCGGCATATATGAATACTGAGAGTCTATGGTTAATTTGTCCTTTTGATCACTTCATTACTCTATAATCAGAATTATTTAGTTCCTTTAAATTGAAAAGCATTCAATTAAAGACTTTTTTTTTTCTTCTCACTAGCAAGCCTACATTCTTTCCCGAGGGCTGTTTCACTGTTATTTTCAAAATCATGCTTGCAGGCTTTATAGAAGGCAGAGCATAAACACTAGTTAAGTGAGGAAAGCCCAACAGGATCTTTCCTGTGTACAGACCGGCCAGTGGATTAACACACTCCAGGTCTTCATTTCCTGACTGCATTTAATGGTTCTTTCCTTAACCTAGCTTCTCAGAGTCTAACCAAAGCCAGACTAGTACCATGAAGGCAGTCATGTGTTCTGAGTTGAGTGGCTAATGTGCAGCAGTCTACAAGAACCCACAGTCTGGCCTACTGCAAGTCATTACAGTAAAGCTTGGCACTTGGATTGCGTGACAGAAAGGTGAAAGAAAAATGAACAAATGAAGCCACAGTATCTGTACGCTGACTGCAGTTTCTTCCGTTATCCTATTTCTTGCATTTTCCACAGAAGAAAAATGACTCGGAGGTTAGTGATATAACATATATCTTCACTGAGTCATTATCACTCTCTGGGAAGATTCCAGAGCTCCTTTCTCTTATCTCGTAAAGAAAATGCAGCATAGTGGCTGTATAGGAAAGCAAAACCCAGTAGTGAGCCATCCTTGATGGAACAGAAAGCTGCTGAAGAAATTATAAAACAAAAGCAGCTGTAGCTATTTATTTTTCTAAAAATATATGAAAATAAAAGGCACTGTGCAAAAAATTTAATAAAAAGAGATCTCTATATAAATGTAGCAAAGAAGCAGATTAAATAGCCATTGAAACTAGAATCATCAATATATGCAAGAGAAAAACAAGCCAAACCAGATGAAATAATGAAGGATTACAAAGGATTAATCACAGAATCACAGTACTGAAGGGGTTGGAAGGAATCTAAAGAGATCACAGAATTACGGAATTGTAGGGGTTGGGAGGGACCTCAGAGATCATGTCTCTCTACAGCAGGTTGCAGAGGTGGATGTCCAGACATGTCTTGAATATCTCCAGAGAAGGAAAATCGACAGCCTCTCTGGGCAACCTGGTTCAGAGCTCTGCCACCGTTATCTTAATGAAGTCCTTCTGCATGTTAGTATGGAACTTCCTATGTACGGGTTTTAGACCATTATTTCTTGTCCTATTGCTACACACTGAGAAGATCCTGGTCTCATCCATTTGCCTCCTACCTTCCTTTAGATATTTATAAACATTAATCAGATCCGCACTCAGTCTTCTTTTCCCTAGGCTCAATAGGACCAAATTACTCAGCCTCTCCTAATACAGGAGATGGTCCAGGCCCTTTTTCATTTTTGTGGCCCTTCTCTGGACTTCTTCTAGGAGATCCTTTCTTTTTTGAGCTGGACAGCCCAGAGCTGGACACAGTATTCTAAACGTGGCCTCTCCACGGCAGAATAGAGGAGGAGAATCACCTCCCTCGACCCACTGTCCAGCCTCTTTTGAAGTAGCCTGGACTACAGTTGGCCTTCTTGGCCACAAGGGCACACTGCTGTCTCATGGCCAACCTTTTGTCCACCAGAACACCCAGATGCTTCTCTGCAGACCTCCTCTCCAGCCTAACCTGGATGCATGCAGTTATTCATCCCCAGGTGGAAGACTCTACTCTTCCTCTTGTTAATCCTCATCAATTTCTTCTTTGCTCAATTCTCCAGTCTGTCCAGGTCTTGTTGAGTGGTAGCACAGCCTTCCAGTTTGTCAGCCATTCCTCCCAGCTTTAATTGTATTATTTCTGTCATTGTTTTGTATTGTCTAAGATAAATTTTTGTTTTCTTTCCTACTGAAAATTTTGATAGCAGCTCAATAAAGGGATTGTTCCTCTCTGTTTTTTTTTTTTTTCTTTTTTTTTGTGCAAATTCAGTAAATATGTGATTTCATGCAGCTGCCAGAAATCTGTGCTTCAGAGAAGGCACTATACAACCAAAGGATTGTGACATCACCTCTGTGGAAAGTGAATCTGATCCAGTTTAGGGAGTGTGTTGAGACTTATGTAGCTGTAGTAATGGTTTTAGAGTCCAAGTTCCGGTGTAATCCTGTTTGTAGTTTGTGTACCTCCACAGAAAAGATACAGATGAGGTCACTTCAGTTCTTGAACCCTGTCAGTGCCTTTCCTTTACTCTCTCCAAAGGGTATACAACCATATACAAAGACTGTTAAGGGCAGAAACTGTTAAGCTACTGTGCGTGGCTTTGCTGTGAAGACGTGGCACCTGGGCCTCATTTAGTTATTATCAATCACATCATTCCTTTGGGGGACAGGGAAGAACAGCTCTGCCATCCCTCTGAAAGTAGTATGCATTCTACTAGCCTTGGAGCTGGCTATGTGAAAGAATTGTATTCATAAGCATTGTTCATTTTGGATGGCCTCAAGTCCTCAGTTCATCATGCCTAGGCTTTATGATCAATACTTGGAAGTGGTTTTGTGCTTCCACCTAAGTAATGTGCCCCCTCCCACAAGAAGGCAGTAGTCTGTCTTGTGAGGACAGAAGTGTAGGCATGAGAATGGAGTATTTGATGTTGTTTTTTTTCTTTTTGCTAATACATCTAGCTTTATATCAGTACCAGGTTATGATTGATTAGGGCTTGGTATTTTCAACAAAGGGCATTGGTTAATTTTTGTGGAGCTCAATAAAAGCACGTTAATACATTCACACACATATCCTATTAGGCATGCAATATAATATGCAATGCAATTAGCTGTGGGGCAGCAATGATTAAGCAGCGTAGTATCTTTCCGTTAAATTGTATGCTGCTGTTTATTATTTCTGGGTCTGCAGTTCTCTTTCCTTAGTCTGATTCATTCTGAGTCATACAAAACACATCCTCATTGAGATGGGGTGCACAGCAGTGAGGGCTGTCGTGCTAGTTCTGCACCATTAGGTAATTGCTCGAGTCTTTCTGGTGGAGATGTCTGTTATATGGGCAGCACAAAAGACTGGGAGAATGTGGGCGTCTGGTGGGAGGATTCAAAGTTAAAGGAAAAATACCTATTGGAAAAACTTCCACTTGAGCTTGTTTATTACAAACTCACTGATATTTCTATTTTAAAATATTTTGAGAAAGTGTTTCAGGGGATGAACATGAGTTTTCATATACATAAATAATTTTCTGTAATATAGTGGAAGAAGACAGTGAGGATTATCTCTCTCGGGGGGATTTTTAGGGCCCAGCTGTGATATTGCATCAATTCTTACAGCAGACATTAGAGAAATGGTATTTGAAAGTATGTCTTAGAAATGAGGAATGTGGTTATTGGCAACGCACATGACTTTTATGGGTTAACTCACAGTCCTGTTGGTAATGCAATACAGCAACTCTTATTCATTGTTTTTAATCCTTCAGTTTCACTTGGTGAGAACTTAACAGGGATTATTCTCATTTACAAACAAGTTACCCTTTTTGTATGAAACAGAATTTGAAGCAGATAGCACTATAGTAAACATTTTTAAAATTGATTTTCTCATCTTCTGAGCAAAATTCGAAAGCTGTTTACTCAGAAATAGCCTACTCCTCCATACTTGGAGAGATATCAGATTAAAAAAAGCAGCCACCAAGGATAGCACATCAGAAATGACGTATGCAGTCACAATGGGAGGTATTTATGCAGGGATGAGGCATTTCCCTCCCCCATGCTGTGTGCAGGCCAGGAAGGAACATTATGGAAAGCAGAAAAATCACCTCTTCCCTCATCTTGCTGAAGAGAGAAGACAAGAATGTCTGGATAATTGATTTGGAGTAAGAGCAAAGCAGATGCTGACATGAAATATGCTTTATTTTTTAAGCCTTGGTTGAAATACAGTTGATTTAATTTGTTTTCTTTGTAGCCAGACATTAGACAGAAACATGACTTGAACTCCTTAAACAATAAGAGGAAAAAGCTACCGAATTAATTAAAAAAGAAAAAAGAAAAAAAGAAAAAATAATGACAGGACATTTTTAATGAAAACATTTAGAATAAAAGTAAAGGACATTATTGATATTCCTATTCTGGAAATAGAATGCTATGTAAAGATAAAATTTGTAAGCCTGTTATTTAAATGTAATACATTCCTTACTTATTTTAAATCCTTCTTTTGAGATACCTTCCATGTCTGTGAATTATGAGCGTCTTTTTTAACTGTGTAGCTTTCAGTAAAATCCATTATCAGTTCTTTGTTTGAATTCAGTTCACATCGTCTTCTCATAGGCTATAAAGAGATTCAATCTGTTCCAGAACAGTAATCACAGTCCATTAAACTCTGTTCCCTGTAGTCTTTGTTCCCAGTTACATGTGATACTGTAATTGTGTTTGTGGGAGAGGGAAAAAATCTTCAAGCAGGCTTGCAAAATTGTCATGAAGATTTACCAGTCCAGGAAAGCATATGCTTGTCTTCCTTTTACAGTGATGGTAATTTCCCTGAAAAACCTGAAAGCATTTCACTTGCCCAATTAAACAAAACAAAACAAACCCAACAAACAATCCCCTCACCAGCCACTTGGAGAAGTAGATTTTTGCAAAACCTTATCTGAAAAATCTCTTCATATATTAACTGGTGCTCCTGGTCATCAGCTTAACCTGAATGCTGTGAATAGGAGCCGGAGAAAAGTATCCTTCCATGTTAACTTCAGAGATAATGGAGTTTTTGATTTCAAAGATTGTTTCTGTACAACCTGGTACTTTTTCTGCCGCGTCAAACCTGAACGGTTTTAATGCCATTGATTTCATCAGGGCAGATCATAAATCTGGTGTGAGATCATAAGCTTATTGACAGATTTAGGTTAAATAATAAAAACAGTGATAAAGGTTTTATTAAAGCCGCTGCAGCCCTATGTGTCTTTCAAAATGTTTTTTTTTTCTCTGTAGAGCAATGAAGCTTCTCAAAAAAGGATGTCAGTTGAGCCTTTCTGATCACAGCAGTTAAGAAAATTGCAGAAGAAGTATACAATATATATATATATATAGAAGTTAACAACATTCTCAGAATAGTGGAGCATACTGTAGAGGGCTTCAGGGAAACTGAAGTGTTTTATTTATCTATGCAAGAGAAGTACATACTGACAGAATGAGTTTCACCAGAAACGTGGCTGCTCTGATTAGCATTTTATCCCAAGCTCATTCATATGTTTGACTTAAAATGAGCAAGGCAGTTGGATTTCAATGGGCTACTCATATGCAGTTCCAATTTTTAGTAGTTTTGCTAAAGCCTTACTCATGTATTCTGCAGTTATCAGGCTCACAGCTACTATAGATTCTAAACCTCAAACAGCATTACTGGCAGTCTTTGGAGTCTTCAGTCTTTTGTGTATGATGCTTTTTCCATAACCTACTGGACAGTAAATTTGTACAGCATTGTTCTATTCAGCTTTAACTTCTCTTAACTTTCATGAGAAAAGTCCAGTGGTTTAATGAAAAAAACATTTGTAGCAAATTTCAAAAGAGAACTCTGAGGCTGGTGGAGAGAGCACAGTGCATTATTTGCGTGCTGGGACTCAAAAGAGTATCACTTGTTTCTGTTGAGGAATCAGAAAGTCCCTGGAATTGGTGTAGATCCTCCATCCTCTGGAGGAATAATGGCTATTGCAGAATAGAAAGAATCTTCTGAAGATAATAAACAAGGAGTTGCCGTAGGTATTTCTTTCTTTTTGTAAACAAATAAGCACCAAACTGCAGTATTTACCAAAATAATATCTTACTAATTCCTAAAAAGCTTGCCAGTAAGCTATTATTCCTTAGGAACTATGTAGAAACATTGAGTGTCTATCCAGGGAGAAAAGATGAAGATTTGGTTAGGAAACAGATTTCTGTTCTCCTTCTTCAATGCTTCATAACAAAAGAGAAAGGATTATTTTGTCAAAATATTTTGTCAGTGTCCTTTTAAGCTTTGATTTCAAGGCATTTAATTTGCAGCTTGATTTGACTGTGAAAGAGACACAGTAATTATCTGTCCGGTTCCTCCTTTTTCTCTATATCAAACTTGTTTGATTAGAAAGTAGAGAGCAATTTGAAACCAACTATCCTTGGTATGTATTTGGGTGACTTGGATGATCCTTACATGGATCTGTGGGTGCCTCTTTTTATGTATCTGAGTGACACAGTTGAAAAAAATGTGTGTTAGGCAGAGGGCAGGCGAACTGTGTTCTGCGTGCTTCACTTAGGCTGAAGAAGTAGTTAAAAAAAGGCAAAGGACATGCAGGTTTACATCCCATTAGAAAATATGATCCAGAGAGAAAATCTAAACTTGTGCATCAGGGTAATGAACAGGTAGATGGATACAGTCAGGGTAAAAAGATCAACTTAAAGTGCTGTTGTAGAGCATCTGAGCATGGTTGTAGATTACTATAGATCTGAAATATTTTGTATTATTTTCTTCTACAATTAATTGGCCCTGGATTAAGAGGAAATTCTGCAAACTGTACATGTCATGTAGATCAACCATTTCATCTCTGGAAATATATGCATTGGCTTGTAATGGAACACTGTATCAAGCATATGTATGCTAACAGAACACTGGCAGGTGGAATTTAAAATCCAGTTTCACATTGTTCCCATTGAGATGAGCCTTTGATTTTGCATTGATTTGGAGGAGAGCCTTTGTTAACTATACATGTATTAAATTTTCAGTTCCACTGTTTATAATTTTAAGTAAAAAAAAAAACAGATTTCATATTTATGTATTGGATATTCAAGACTCTTGTCTTAAGTTTGACACTAAAAACATTCCTTCCCTACATAAGCATGGAATCAGGGAAAATTGTAAGAAAAACTTATTAACATAGTTCCAGCAATTGTGGAATAAATACAAAGCTTACACTGTTATGTGTTACTGTCCTAGAGTTAAGAAATACTGTCATCTCGGGCATCTAAGCTCCTTTTTAAAAAACACTTTCATTTTATTCTTCTGTGCATAATTTGAGTGAAAAACATTAAACATTAAAAACATTAAACAAATATTCATTTCAAAAATGAAAAGTTTGAGAAGTGCCCCAGGATTAATTTTTGATGTCACATGTATGCCAAAATACTATAGCTGCATATTGTACAATAAAACATTGAAATATAAATCCTGATTCTTAAAATACTGCATTATAGCAGCATAGCGTTTTCTTCAACCAACCAAGTTATATATATATATCATCTTCTACTGCTGTGTGCTGGTTTGTGTATACCTAGCTAGCATACTGTGATAAGCACCTAGCAAAATGTACCACGTATCAAGAACAATCTCCTATGGTAAAGACATTCCCACTCATTTAAGATTTTCAGTACAGTATTTGGGAGCATTGCTGATGTTACTAAAACTACCCAATACTTCCTATGATAGATCTTGCTTATTGTTTCCCTAAATTATATTTGATTGGCCCCTGAAGTTTATTCTGGTTGATATTTTATTTCAGTTTATTTTCAGCCATTCTTAGGCATACGTACAGAGAACATAGAGAAAAAGTGCCTTTCCCCCCATTTTTTAAAAGCAAGGGTAAATGAAAAATCTTTAATCTGATACTCTTACGCCTTTTCAGAAGGAATTGGAATTTGCCATAAGGACTTACACATTTTGTCCTCAAAACATTCTGTTCATGTAAATCCAGTAAGAATTCTAATTTGCATATGTACAAGCATTTTAGTATTAATCAACTCAAACTGCAAATCCTGGTCAGTCAGGGCATGTTCCTAATACTGACAAGGCCACGCATGAGATGTTTAGGCAGAGTAATTAAGTTTGCTGTAATAACTCTACTGCTCCTGCCTGCCCTGCAGCAGGTTGGCACAGCTTTGAAAGTGGTGTTCCTTGTTTTTCCTCCCCTAGGGGTGGCATATGCACAGTATAGTGAAAAGTGTCAGATCAGCAGCTCCCAGTGAGGGACTGGGAGCCAGGGTCAATAGTATGTATCACAGGTAGCACCTCTCCATCCTCTCCACTGCCCCTAGCAGGACAGGCTGGGGAAGGTAGCCAAGCTCTAGATCACTAGGCAGGCACACGTTAGATGTTGAGAGGAAACTCTTGGAGGGTGGTGAGGCACCGGCACTCAGGCTGCCCAGAGAAGCTGGGTTGCTCCACCCCTGGAGGTGTTCAAGGCTTGATGGGTTCCTGGGTGATCTGATCTGATGGATGGCAATCCTGCCTACAGCAGGAGGCTGGAACTACATTACTGTTAAAATCCCTTCCAACCCAAGCCACTCTTTGATTCTATGATTCTATGAACTGACTACAGAATGGTAAAGAATTGCCATTTTTTTAATAGTCTGTCCTACAGTCTATATTTACAGGCTCATCTTCTGTTTTTTTTTTTTTTTTTTTTTGGTCTTTTTTTTCCCCAGTGAATGGATGATATTGTGTTATAAATGGAGACTCATTTATTGCACGAACTGAATACTTTAGAGTTAATATTGCACAGACGTGTACAAAGTGAGTAGGATATAATGAACATAAAATTAGATCAGGTGCATGAAGAAAGGCATTTGAGATGCTGTGAACTAGTGCACTTTGCCAGTTTCAAAACACATGAGTCTTCTGTAAGTCCTGTGACATATAACCTTGTGAAAGTATCTTGCGTATTCTACAGTGTCTATATTTAAGGAACTGAATGAGGACAATGCCAGAGTTAAGTATCTCACTTTTAACAAGGCAATGGGCACAAACTGGAGCACAGGAAGCTCCTTCTGAGCACCAAGCAGCACCTCTGCACTATGTGGGTGATGGAGACTGGCACAGGTTGCCAAGAGGGCTGTGGAATTTCTTCCTTAGAGATCGTCAGGAGCCACTGAGACATGGCCCTGGGCGCTTCACTATGGGTGTCTCTTCTTAAGCAAGGTTGCACCAGGTAACCGTCAGAGGCTTATCAACCTCAGCCATTCAGTGATTCTGGCATAATGGAAAATGATGACTGAGGTTTGTATGGTGAAGAAGCATCCTAGACATGTCCTTCACAGAACATATATATACATACCTACAAAAGTTAAGCTTTTAATTTACCAGTACTAACCTAGTAGTCAGCCTTCCTGTTTGTATTTGGAACAGCTGTGAAAAACAGGGTGACTCTGACCAATGTTTATTTACCCTGTCTCAATTCTCATGCCACCCATGTTTGCACTTGTGGCCCACAAGAGGAAGTACTGGTTCAACTGTGATAGCTGCTTTGGAGCTGCTGTTGGCAGCTGGAAAATGCCATGGCACCAAGGGACGCGGAACGTGGGAGCTTCCCAGCTATATGCTTCTGACAGTCTGACTGTCAAATGCCGTCTTATCCTTCCCCTACACATGGGAAAAAGGCCGTAAGAAAAAGTATGTCAGCATGTAAAGATTCTCCTTAAACTATGAAATCTCCTAGTGGCTGTTACTTAAGCATGGGGAGTGGTCTTTGCTTCTCTGGTGGTGTAATGACTGAACTCTGATACATAACATGTCAGAAGCAGTATTTTTTGTGCTTTGTTGGCGATATGCCACCATTATTTTGGAACTATAAACATGATTGGGTATACATCACAAATAAAATGTTAATTTGAATCTCTAATCTTTTATTTATTCTTCTCCCCACTTTTCCTTCATTTCTCACTTCTTCTTGGTTGGAAATCAAAAGAAGGGACCAGACTACTAAAAGCTTTTCTCCCCGCAGTGTGTATACATACTTGTGTGTGTTATGAAAGCCTGTACTGATTACAGCAGCAGGAGCCAGCTTCAGGGAACAAAAGCTGTTTTCTCCCCCTGCCATTTCCCGTTCAGAAATTAATCTTGCATGTGTGCATGTACTCTCGTACTCACACACACACACTGGAACATAATGTGGGCTGGAATTCACTTAATCTGTACATTTCCCATCGATCTATGTGATCTGATCTGAGTCTTTTTTGCTCCTTCAACTTTTATCTTTAATACTCTGTTGATTTTGTGTTTCAATAAAACCAAAAAATATTTTATTGTCATAGAGTATCGTTTGTTCTAATTCTGAAAATCACTGTTCCCTTCCAGAGAGAAAGGGCTGTACATTTTCCTTATTTTGTAATAAAATGAGATAAGGTTTACTGCTTGACAGCCCAGAATGAGAAATTTGGGGAGTTTGCCCATCAGTTTTCAGAGGAAAACTGGTGAAGAATGTCAAAATGAGACCATAAAGATGTGAAGTATAACACATGTAGCAGTGTCCAAATGATGGCAGCATCAAAAATTCCATCATAAAAGGTTATGCATAAAAAATTGCAGATATGTCAGTTATGATGATATTCTGAAAATACGGCCATGGCGATATTTTTAACAACTTTTAAGTGTATTATTCTTCAGTTAATGGAAGAGTGGAAGATGTGTTTCTGGGAGTCACCAACATCAATAGATTTTAAAGTGAAGTACTGAGTGTATATCTGGGGCATGCCAACCCAACATGTTGGTTGGTTTTTTTGTCTGAAGTCTTAGTCTATGCTAAAGGTGAATGGCTACACTTTCTACTGGCACTGAAGAGCAGCCCCAAGGGATTCAGAAGCTTTTTCCTTTACAGTTACAGGCTTGGTTAAAATATAAAAGTGATGGGAAACATTTTAGAAAAATGTCCAGTAGTAACTGAATTGCCATACAAATTCTGGGCAGGTTAATAGTACACTGGTGATATTTCTGCCTCTCAATACTGACATATGCAAATCTTTATAAAGTCTTGGTCAGAGTTTTTACCATTCACAAAGGCATCTGAGAGATATTGATTAACTCCTTGGACTGCCAGTACTTCATACAGGTTTCTTTTGTGGCTGTAACTCTGACATTCCTGATATGAAGGAAAAAATGAGAAGGGAAAAAAGTAGTCAAGACATCAAAAGATTATTTTTGCTTTAAGTAGCAGAGGAAAATGTGTGCTGAAATTACACTAGCCAGGAGGCTGCTGCTTTCAGCCTTTCATGGGATATTACTGGTGTTTGAAATCCACCCACAAAATGATTTTTACTCTATAAAGCACATGCACTGTCTGTCATGTAGCTTTTTATTTTTCCTTTTTGTAGTGGAAAGGCAATGATATCTGAACATCATCCAGACAAATCTCTAATATTAATGTTGAGAAATGAATCTGTGGAATGAGGTTGTGTGTGGGAATTAATTTATTAGTTTCCAGTTGGGTTTTGGATGAAGCTGTCAGCCACTCCTCAGTCAAATCAACATTACAACCCAGTGTCTACTATCTTTCTTGCAAGAAGCTGCTGTGAAAAATATTTCTTCTTGAACCACAGTTTTCTCAAAATTGGCTTTGTCAGCTTCCAGAAGGTATGGAGCCAGATAGAATATGGATTTCCTGGCTGCAGCATTTATATGATTTGTAAATTGAATATTTAGGAAGGTTTTTGTTTATCTTCTAGCATGTTGCATATGCCTATCTGTGACCAGTCTTCCATCTGATAAGAATTTGAATGCAGTAAGGAGAAAAAATTAAAGAACGTGACGAGGTTCTGTACTTGCAAAAGCAAATGTCATGCTGTGTCTATCAAGTTAATCTCTGCCTCCTCTTTTATCACCTGCTTTAAATAGAAATTAAAAAATAAATTATAATGATGCAAATTATTACTAGCACTACTTTGGAAATAATGGAAACAAATTCTTATGTCCTGCTGGAGACAGTTTAACTTAAATGTATTTAACTTAAATGTATTCTTAAAGTTATATTCAGGTCCTTGCTGAATATGATCAAACATACACATGTACTTAAATGCATTATTTGTCTGAAATCTTTGTTAGATTTTTTTTTTTTTCGCATTTATCTTTTCCAACAGCTTTTTTATTTAGTCTTAACCTGTATTTAAGGCAAAGTAGTCTACGTTAAAAGCTGGTGACAATGCTTGGTGATAACTGAAGTTTTAAGAAGACCTGTGAAAGGCAGTAAGAAACCTAAGGAACAAGGATACAGGATGAGGAGGGAAAGCATAATACTATTATAATATTATTTTCTGCATGTTTAGCCCATATCAATGACTGCATATGAGTAGAATTGTTACAAATATATAGACCATACTGTGTGTAATTATTGTAATTAACACGCTTAGAATTAATCATGAGCATTTGTACTCTATTCACTTTTCATGTATGTAAAATACATTTTAAAAGCTATGTATTTATGTATTAGGAAGAGGAAGATGAGAAATGCATTTAAAGTTTTTTTCATCTTACACATTTATGAAAACACTGTGAGATTAATTATTTGAAGATAACTTGAAGTCTTGCCTACTTTACTTTATTTATGTATGACACTGATCTGTGCTTGGATGTTTGATTCTGTTCCACTATTTTAGTTGTTTTTTGACGGATTTTGCCATGAAAAATGTGTATTTATGAAAGTGCTGCTACTGCCATCCAGTCTTCTTATGCTATCTGTTTCTCCTTCTGACCTGTTCAAACATCTCTTTTCATTACTGTGGTCTTCAGCTGACTCATTCCCAGTGTCCTTTGTTTCTCCTGTCAAGTTGTACTGTTTACAGACCATTTAGACACATTAATATGTATCAATTTTCAAAAATACTACATACATAGTATATTATAATTTGGTTAGAATTAGACTGAAAGTTTAATGTTTGAGTTTAGAACTTTTTGGTATGTCCATACTTTAAATGCCAGGCTCTACTTTTTTTGTTTTCTAAATTTTTATGAACTGTTTTTCAGGCTCACTGGATGAGCTCATTCATCAGATTTATCTGAAATAAAAATATGCTTACATCATTTTAAAATGCATTTAAAATATTCAGAATGAGTATAGCTGGACATGGAAATATGATTATTACAATATATTTCTGGCAAGGACCAAAATATTTGTCTCCTGCATAACTGAATTTCTCACTTATTCTTTCTTTGAGATATTCTTAGTGTGTCTTGTAGAATACCAGGGAAAAGAACTATAGCAGAAACTATATTACTTCCTTTAAGGTAAGCAAATGTATTTTAACTACTGTATTGTTTTAATGATTCTTATACTTAATCATAAGAGAAGATTCCTACAGAAGTAGAGAACTCTATTTTGTACCGGTGGATACTACTTTCTTTTCTCAAAATGTAACACGTACCAGTGGCTTGCTATCAAATATTATGTTACATAACAGTGGCTCTTGGTTTCCCCGACATACTCATTTTTAACAGGTCCACATCTTTTTTTTTTTTTTTTTTTCCCCTGTTAATTTCTCCTCATGGTTTTTGTTGATCACATATTTCGTACAGGGTAAATGTTGAACTGCATATTTGGTTTTCCTACTTCTTAGCTTCCAGCTGCAGTAATAAGAAAGTATTTTTCTACATCACTGTGAAAACGTGTTCTTGCCAATAGGAGAAAGCTTCTAAATAATAGCCAACCAGATGAAAGTGAACAAACAACAACAACAACAGAACAAATCTACTGGAAAAATAAATCAAAATTAAACAAAATGAACGAACAAACACAAATATTGTCATATAGAATCCTGTTTCAGATTTTTTGAAAGTCATATTCAGATTTTAGAAAAAAAGAATTGCAGTTTTCGTAGCTGCACATATTTTACTCTTCACAATGCCTACAATCTATTTTTTCCCCCATTTTATAATCGATATGACAGACTGTATTTTGCTTTTCATTCCAGCAAGTGAATATATTGTTTGCTTGACTTTGTCATGTTACTTGTGTGCATTTCAAGTAGATCTTTGTACTGCATGGGGTGAAAACAAGTTAGCCTAAATCAACCTGAGGCTCAGACCTTCAAGGAGAAACAAACTGAGAAACTGTACTTTGAAGTTCTGAGGATGACACTTCACTCAGAAAAAGGGAATGCTGCAAACCAAATTCATCCTCTGTAGAACTTCATTGAAATAAATGAAATTCTGCCTCAAAAGAATTTGGATTGGTTGGATCTGACTCACGTGTCACAAGACTTTTCTCCCCTCCGAGTGATCATTTCTAATGACAATTATGAAATGCAAAAGAAAATATGTGTCTTATTTAGTCTGAGATTTTAAGGTAAAACCACAGCAATACACTGCCCCCTGCATCATGCTTTTCAAGTTATAATGTATTCGTGAAACATCAAGTGGAAGTTGACTTTAAAAAATTGTTTGTCCTTACAACTTACAGTTGTGGTGGAGAACTGGGTGGGAAGAATTGTTCTCTTACCGTGCATTTGAAGATGACGCAGTAATTCATATCTGGCGTTCCAACATCCTGTGCTTGAATCTTCTGTCACAGTGTGATGGCAGAAGGCAGAGTAAACCAGACAGCATATGGCCTACTTCTCTTTGAGCCAGTGCTTACATGCAGGCTTCCTTTCTCCTGCCCCTGGGAAGGCAAGAGGGATACAAGAAAGATCTAAGAGGTGATGCATGCCTGAGTCTTGCCCCAGTGTGGCTTGAGAAATGACAAAGCTCTACTTATAGACAGGTAGGGCTGGGGATTATTCCCATGTTCTGCACCTACTACAGCCTGCTATGCAATGACAATAATGCTTTGCGTTTTTCTAGTCACATCCAGTATGCATCTGCTATTTCAGTTTTTGCCGCTGTGGCTGCATGCTTTATTATTCATTATTTTGCAATTGCTATCCTTTTGCACACTGCTGAGCACACAAATATATCTTATTATTAGATTGGCTGGAGAAACATTTTATTCTTCAAAAAATGCAGTCCTTGAATTTATTTTCTGTAAACAAGCCTTGCAAGGAGATACTTCACAGCGTGGTGCCTACGTATCGTGTTGCATTTCAGACAACTGGTTTACCTTTAAAAAGTATGATTGCAAAATGCAATGTTTTGCACTTTGGTCAGAGAAATCCCAGATACAAATACAGACTAGGAGAAGAACTCCTTGAGAGCAGCCCTGCGGAGAAGGGCCTGGGGGTCCTAGTAGATGAAAAACTGAACATGAGCCAGCAGTGTGCCCTTGCAGCTCAGAAGGCCAGTGGCATCCTGGGCTCCATCAGAAGGGGGGTGGCCAGCAGGGACAGGGAGATGATTGTTCCTCTGCACTCGTGAGGCTCCATCTGGAATACTGCCAGGATGTAGATTATTATTTGGTGGGCTTTGGCTTACAATCATGAGGAGACAATATAGTTCTACAGACAAGAGTTTTCTAGACCATGTTGATGATGAGTGGAGAGCATCTCTCTGATACTTTCAGAAAGCAACAGAAGCTTTTGACACTTTCTGGGTCACTGAAGATGAAAGGAAATTTTGATTTTAATGTGCAGATGATGCTGGGAAATCAGATGCAGCCTATGCTGGCATGGGCTTTTAACCTTCATGTCTTGTAGTAAGAGGTAAGAGGTTTCAGAAACAAATATCACGCAAATCAAAAGTATGAGAATAAAACTTAGGAACCAAACAAAGAAACAGTGCTTTTTCCAGTTTTTATCTATTTTTGATGTTAGAAGAAAGAAACATGGAATAGCGTTTACACATTTTCACAGTATTATCTTACACTCTCTTGAAGGAACAGGAGTATGACATCAGTGTTCCATCAAAGAACTAGCTGGGATAGATCACCATAAGAGTCAAAATATCAGCTGTGAAAGACTCATTTCAGAGGAAAAAAAAAACCTAATGAACAACTCAGTAGCTGATCTTGGAATACTAGATGGCAGCCATTATGTCAATGGTACTGACTTTCTCCACCAACTTCACCTGTGTTTTATTTGTGTAAAATTGCATCTTATTCTTTAGGAATGAATTGTTTAAATATGAAACACAGAATTTGTAAAACTGAGTGAGTTTAAGGGCATTCAGTCTTTCCCATGCTTTTGTGGGATATATTTTACACTTCAGTGATGAATTTTTACACTATATTTTCTGCAGGTACTGTATAGATTTCTTGTCATGTTCATGTTCTGTAGCATCACACTGTTCTCTCTTTGCTCACCAGTGTTTATTCTTAAGTAGTAGCAAGAGCCTAGAAGGCATAGTGCAAACTGTGGCTGAGTACTCTGAAGGAAGGGAACTACTTCTCAAATCATAAGCAACAATTTTTTGCCTTTTTTTTTTTGTCAGAAAGACACTCCTTTAACAAATTTCATAACCACTGCTAGAGCTGATGGTCTGTCTTTTTGCAAAAGGCCACTATAAAAGCAGATATTAATCTTTAGTATAGAAGTCAACCAGCATGAAGTGGCCCAGTTATTGAATTCACTTATCGGTAAAAACAGGAGAATTTCCACCCAAGATACCTTTGAGGAAAATTTTCTAGCCTGTGCCCATTCACAGAACTATTGTCATTTGGAGACTGCTAGTTATCTTAAGTCCCAGCACTATTCTAGAAACTGAAAGGATGGCCACATTTCAGGAACATTACCTAGTTTATTCAACTTCTACATGCACGCCTGCTTGTTCCATTCAGACCCAAATTGTGACTGACTTTTGCTTTGCTTTTTAAGAGAGTCAGAGATATGTGATTAACTCAAGACTATTTTGTCTGTAACTGAGCAACATACTTCAAGTCTTTTCCATTCGGCACCACAGAAGAGCCATATGTGATTAGTATTTGTCTTGTGTTGGGCTAAGTCTCTTAAAACAGTAGATGCTTTTGTAAGCTATTTAGTAGTATTATTTGCTCCAGAATTGAAACTGGTCAGGAATTTTTTGGTACAGTTCTGTGACTAGTTGAAAAATGTTATTTTATAATTACTGAAAACTTTTCCTGAAAAGGGTTCATTCTGAATAGTTTGTTGATGATCTTTAGAAGAAAAGCTCAAACAAATATAATGGGCATTACAAATTCTGCCTTTTCCCAATTCTTAAAAGAATTCTGCTTTTTTTTAAGGAATGTTGCGCAGTGGTAGATCCAATTATTTCCATCGCTTGTCTGATGAGAAAGTCTGTCCATTCATACAGAAACAATTGAAAGAATTATGTTCTCCATCTGCTGTTGGGCTGAACTCAATACCTTTGTTTAAGGATCCATTAATGAGCAAGAGATATTTTTGAAGCTATGTATTCATCTCTGCCCTTTAGAGCTGTTACTTTGTCACTGAGATAGAAGATCTATAGGAATTTCTTTCCTAAGACAGTTCTAATCTCATGCTCCTAAAAGACCATAAAAACCTCTTTTCTTTCTTCATTTTTCAATGTGGAAGTCTCTGTCATTATTCAGAGCTCCTCCAAATTAGGGAGAAAAAAATAATGGTGGAAGAATACAGCATTAGAAAGACAGGATAGCTTTACTGACTTCATGCTATTTAAGCTGTTTCTCAGGGTTAGTTTTCTGGGAGTAAATAATCTTTCATAACAAAACACAGTTAGATCCTTCCAGGCCTCAGAACTGCTAGTCTGTATTTTATGCTGGGGAAATTTCAAGCTTTGTCTGGAACTATTTGGCTTCAAAAGACTATCAATAGAATGGATTCCTTCTGCAAGTCAAGTGAAATTGACTCTAAACGGGGGACAAAATGCTCTGACAAAGCTATGGATTGGTTTGTCTTAAGTTCTAGATCCAGTGTACTGGTAAGATTGTCTTGTTTAACACCAGAAAAGCATTTTTCCCCCAAAGGAATGGCATTCAGAAACTTAGAAAAGCTGGGAGAGTATTTCTCAGAATCTGTTTTTTTTTCCACCTCTAGTGCACCACCTGGGCTAGTAATAGAGAGCATAAGACTTTCTCTGCAACAGATGCTACTGATGCACACCACTAACTTATCTCTAATTAGAATAAAAGTCTTTCTCAGCAGCAGTAAATCTGCAATAACTTAAAAAGCAATAAAAAATAATAATGAGAACACAGAATGAACCAATTTCCTGCTGTTTGGGCTTGCTCTGTCTTCATTTTTTTTTTAACTTCTTTTTATACCTCCTGAATTCTTCCACTCTTCAAAAAAATGCTTGAAACAATTATTCTACTGGTCATTTTTTCATAATAAGGGTAGCAAAGCACTGCAACAGGTTGCCCAGAGGTGCAGTGGGTGCCCCGTCCTTGGAGACACAGTGTCAGGCTGTGTGGGGCTCTGAGCAACCTGGTCTAGTTGAAGGTGTCTCTGTTCATTGCAGAGGAGTTGGCCTAGATAGCTTTTTAAGTCCCTTCTAATTAAAATATTGTTATGATTCTATGATTCTATGATTTCATAGCAACAACTATTATTCTGATGTTTTCTGTTGGTGTTCCTCTCTGTCACTGTGAGTTAACAGTATGCTTCTGCAAATCTGAGAAATATAAATTTCTGCAGGTAACTTGTCTGTAATAAAAACTCAGGTAAGATGCTTTTAATTTGAAAGCTATTTTTTTACTTAAAAGAAAGTCATTCTGCTACTGCATTAGAATTGGCAACTTCCTGGTGACAGAAGTACAAGCATACTGGCCATTTGCTTGTCTTAATGGAGCTGCTATTTGTCTTGGCTGAACTAATCCTCAGCAGGGCTTCCTTAGATGCCTCTTGTCACAAGCTAACTAGCAGAAAATGCAAATGCAAATGCCTAGGTTTAGAACAACATTTGGCATTCTCTCTCTGTTGTACGTATTTTTGCTGAGGAGCATCATTTTGATGTCTTCAGGGTAGCCAGAATTATCTGTGCAGCCACTTAAGCTTGCAGATGATATTGGACACAGCATTGCCAGTAGTGAGAAGGAAGACTTCAAAAATTAATCTGGATTTTGGAAAATAATTTTGCAGTATATGTAAAATGTTAATGATTTGCTTACTTTTGAGAAGTTAAAAGTAGAAATAAAAGATTAATTTTCAAAAAAAATTTAATCGCAAAAATTGCACTAAATCTTAAGTAGCTGTGAAATAATTTTTAATGTACGATGAACTGGCAATTTTGTTATCCTGTAATTCATTCATTTTTACTCCCTTTCTCTACCCTCTGGTCAACGGTTGCTCTTTTATCTTTTATCAACTGTATGCCTCTTTTTATTTGAACATGCAGCCACAATTGATTCCACTGCTTTTCCTTCATGTTCTCAACTCCCAGGATCTAGTTCTTTGCTAAAAAAACCACACTGTTATTCATTCACTTCCCATAATTTGTCAAGGGCTCAAGTAAAATTTTGAGACACTTCTGTTTGTGATGACAAGGGCCACTATTAAACCTTGATAGCTATCCGCTTTCATAATTAATGATGACTAATTTGGCTAAGAACTTGGAATAAAGTCAGGTATTTCTCTGGTATACCTACAGAATCATGGAATCATAAAATGGTTTGGGTTGGAAGGGGCCTTATAGATTTTCTAGTTCCAACCTCTCTCCAATGAGCAGGGCTGCCACCTACCCGATCAGGCTGCCCAGGGTCCCATCCTGCCTGGTCTTGTACACCTCCAGAGCTGGGGCATTCACAACTTCTCTAGGCCTCTGAATGTCTTTCTTGTATCTAACATCTAACCTAAATCTCCCCTCTTTTAGTTTAAAGTCATTCCTTTTCCTACTGTTTGTACACCATGTAAAAACCCAGTCCCCCATCTGCTTATAAGCTCTCTCTGAGTACTGGAAGGTCATAGTGAGGTCTCCCTGGAGCTTTCTTTTCTCTAGGCTGAACAAGCCCAACTGCCGCAACCTTTACTTCATAAGAGAGTTGCTCCAGCCCACAGATTATCTTGTGGCCCTCCTCTGTAGCTCTAACAACTCCACAGCTTTCTTGTTTTGGGGCCCCCGGGCCTGGACGTAGTAATCCAGATGGGTCCTTGTGAGGGCAGAGCAGAGGGGAACAATCACCTCCCTCTCCATGCTGTCTCTCTCTCTGTTGATGCAACCCAGGATACTGTTGGCCTTCTGGGCTGCAAGCACACGCTGCTGGCTCACGTCCCACTTTTCATCCACTAGGACTCCCAAGTCCTTGTTTGTAGGGCAGCTCTCAATGTGTTCTTTTTGCAGACTGTACACATTTATGGAATTGTCCTGACCCAAGTGAAATACTCTGTTGAACCTTATTAAGTTCAACTGATCCCACTTCTCAGGGGGCCTGTTCAGGTCCCTCTGGATGGCATCTCTTCTGCTGCATCAGCTTCACCACCCGGCTTTGTGTCATCTGCAGTCTTGCTGATGTTGCACTCAATTTCACTATCTATATAACTGATAAAGATGTTAAAGAGCACTGGTCCCAAGACAGACTCAGGGGGATGCCACTTGTGACTGGCCTTCACCTGGATGTAGATCCACAGGCAGTTTTTTCAGGCTGCCAAGTGGGTATGAGGGAATACAGGTTTTTAAATGTAAATGATACCTTCTGCTAGTTCCAGAAGGGTAGCAAATAGAAAATAAATAAATAAATTCAGAAGCTCAGCATAAGGCTTCCTTATATAGCTGAATTTCCTCTCCCCCTAAACCCTCATAATTAGTTCTGCTGGTCACCGAACTGTTGTTTCTTACAGTGTTCCCAAAATTAATGAAAACTAGATTGTTATTGCTTTGTAAGTATGTTACTCAGAACTGAACATGGGCACAGGAAAATGCCTGCTTCCTGTGCCTGACCTAAGGCCGCTGATGAGTCCAGCAGCTTTCCCTGCCATCTAAGAAGAAAACAGTTTTCTGTGCAGACAGTATTTCAGATTGGGGTAGATGTAGCTTCTGTTGCTCCTCTAAATATAACCCACTCTCTTGACCTTCTCTGACTCCTTGCACAATGATGTTTGAAAAGCCTGAATTCTGTATGAGTTCTATACATCTTAGCATTAAACAAGGTGGGAAATATCTCAATTTCTGTACTTGCAGAGTTGTAGGTTTCTACTAGCTACACTAACTTGCATGAATGCAGTAATCAGAAAAAAAAGATAAGCTGTGAAGTGTTTTTCTGCAATCAGAGGAAAAAAATGGACAAAAATGGAGAATAGAGTCCATCTTCTAGAGAAAACACTGATGTACTTTTTTTTGTATCCTTATGATTATGTAATATTTGTTGTTTTGTGATTTGACTTGGATACAGAAAAAAGGTGTGTCTTCTTGTTCTTCACTTAACCAATTTATTAACCCACTATTTTTACATTTATGTAGTTCTTTTCAATTATGACAATAGGAAGCTATTTGGAAAATGAAAAATATAGTTAAATGAAATAGTTTTTCAAAAATTAAAATTCTATTCTACAGTATCTGTTTGCTGCTGACAGTGAGATACATGCTGCTTGAATACACATTCACGTACTTTTCTCATAATGATGACAAAATTATCAGTTCTTGTTATCACAACATTAAAAAGTAGACTTCAAGATTTTTTTTAATATTGATTTTGAAAATAGATGTTCCCTAATTTCATAGTTCTGTCACAAACAAAGGTTATTAGGAGATTCATGAAGTTGTCATAAAAAGTGGTAGCAGAATCCTTACCAATTTCATTTAGATATTGATTCTGTCCTTTATTTAGGGAGCAATCAAGAATGGCCTATTGGGAAAATGCGATGTTGTCGTATATTAGAAGCCCTCAAAAAAGTTAATCATAGACCCTCGTCCTATAATTTACTGTGTATAGACTGAAGGTTACACCCATGCAGAGCCTCAGTGAAGTTAATGGTGTTCCATGCTGGCACAACAATCTGCCCATCTGCTGTTAACTGTGAGATCAAAACAGTGACTTGGAAATTACAACACTGATGGGCCAAACTGAAATGTTAATTCCATCTCCAAAACTCTGGGGGAATTAAGTCTCATCTTTGCTTAGAGATCTGCAAAAAGTGTTTCTGCAGTGGAGAGATCGTAGTGATATTTTAGAGATATGAGGATATGGTCCTGGAAATATTCTTCCTGCATTATTTGACTGCTCTGAAAAATCCTAATATTTTAAACTTACTGTAGTTATTTAACCTAATCACTGTATGTGGGATATAATTGATCTCTCTCGTAGGAGGTAATGCAAGAAAGAAATGGCATAATTCTGCATGTCTCTGTTCTGTAGTGACAGCCTGTCATTTCCTGTACTCTGCTAGTGGTTATGAATAGACAATATATGTAGGCTGAACACTGTTGCTTGGTAACCATCTTTTTTACTTTCTTAAATGTAATTGCATCTCTTCAGAAAAAACATTGATTACTTTAATTTCTTTTGATATTGAAGTAAGAAATTTGCTTCTAACTACTCTGAGTTTCTCAACAGGGTGGAGGCTATTTGAAATTCCAAACTATGAATTTTCTCAGACTTCTTTAGGGCAAGATATATAATAAATATTGCCATAGATATTGTTATAATCAGATCTACATTTTCACTCAATGAAGTAGAGAGTATAAATAGCAAGAGTTCAACTTTGAAATGACCACAGTGTGGAGCATGTCTGTAATACAGGAGTGAAATGCTTGTAAATTTGATGCCCTTCTATTTATAACTTAAGTTTATTCACAGGTTTACTGTCTACATGAATATTATTATGACCACAAAGTCACTGATAGATTTTGGTAAACGTTATTCACCAGGTTAAAAAAGCTAGAAATAAACTGAAAAAACATGAGGAAAAACTGGATGGATAATATGTCAAATGCAAGCACAGCATTTTCAAAATATCAAAATAAATTAATTTAGTCGTGAAACTAATTTGCCCCTCTACATGGAACATTTAGGAGAAAACTTCTGTGGGGCAGGAGGCACAATAATTTCAACAGGAAAGCAGAGTTTAGTGAGTCTCCACTGGTTCTTATCAGTTAAGCACCACATCACACTCAGAATATTTTAAGAATATTTTTAACAAGTCCAGAAAATCCCATAAAGAAATCCCCAGTACATCTCACTCAGCGGATCATCTCAGAGTTGTTCATAAACACGTTGTCTGGAAAAGTTTTGTTGTTTTCTCCCCAAGTTATTGGCATATGTGATAGTGATTATATTATCAGATGGAAAATATGGCTAAGATGCAGTAGATGATACAGTAGCATATCCTCTTCCTCTTCCTCTTCCTCTTCCTCTTCCTCTTCCTCTTCCTCTTCCTCTTCCTCTTCCTCTTCCTCTTCCTCTTCCTCTTCCTCTTCCTCTTCCTTTCTTTTACTTTTATGAGATAGGTGGCTTTATCCCAGTGTAAACTGTCAAATTTATACCATCATAAAAGTGTAGTGAATAAAAATGAATCTATTTTAGTGACTGATAAACTGTTTCGCTGCTGACTGCTTCTGACTACTGATTGTTTGGATAGTTCTTTGAAATTGTTGTTCTGCGTGTATTACCCTACAGTCCCCTTATATGAAGTGCTCTTAGCTACTAATCAGCAGATTGAATCTTAGATGATGAATGGAAAGTGAAATTTTATGTCATCCCATGAAACGTGAGCCACATTTACAGATGAGTTTTGTCTTCCTTTGTCACCACTGTGCCTAGGAATTACCATTTATAATTGCAAAATGGACATTTTGGAAAAAAGATGAAAGTTGTTCCTAGTATTTTAGTATCGGTTGTGACACATCAATGAGAATCAAGGTTTCAAAGGATTTCTACAGGCTGTCTCAGAAGATTATTATTTCCAAAAACTGCTCTTTTCCATTAGGAAATGTTCAAAGACTGTTTGGGGGATGAGTATGAGGCAGAAGAAAGTGTTATCTTGTAAAGTTTATGTATCCTTCTTTAATATGCAGATAAAGTTAGAAGCTTTTTCTGGAACATGTAATACCAAGAAAATACCAATACCAAGAAAACTTTCTATTATACTGTTTTATCTGTTAAAATATTCCTTGCGCATCCAGAACTATATACTACAAAAGTGCGTATGTATCTGATCTGTTCTGCCAACTGGTGGCAGGGTCCTGGAAAGAAGGAGGAGAATAGATCAGGTAAATTACTGGCTGAGGGGATGGTGTTCAGATCATGTTTTTGGGTACTATGACCTTGGGCAGGCCTTCGAGAGACTGAGTATGTGGGTGTTAAATGGAATATGACTGAGCAGAGGGTCAAAAATGTTCTGGGGAGCAAGCTGGCTAGATTGCTTACCAGAGCTTTAAACTAGATTCGATGGGGGAAGGGGATGGACTTCCTTGTGATAAAGACCTGGGAATGTTCTCTTTTTTTAAAACTGTGGAGAAAAGTCTCTCAATTGTCCAATGGGATCTTGTGAGGATTCCTCAGAGAAGTTAAAATAGCCAATAGCCTGGCTTAAGCCTTCTTGCATACCTCTAGAGATATCTGCATCATCTGCTCTCCTGAAGTGCTGCATGCAGTTACAGGGCCATGATCTCACTGTGATCACAGAGATGTGGTGGGTCAGCTCTCGTGACTGGAACGCTGGCATGGATGGTAAAGTCCTCTTTAGCAAAGACAATCTCGTGAGATGAGGTTGTGGATTTGCTCTTTATGTGAGAGTGCAATGTATTGAGCTTCGCCTGGGGGGGGAATGATGTATGAGTGGAGGGCTTGTTGTTAAGGATTAAAGAGTGGGCTAATATAGATGACATTATTGTGGATGTGTACTACAGGCAACCTGATGAGGAGGAGGAAGTTGATTAGGCCTTCTACAACAGTGAGAAGTGACACAGTGCTGGAACAAGTTGCCCACAGAGGTTGTGGAATCTCCTTCTATGGAGATCTTCAAAACCTGTCCGGATGCCTACCTGTGCAACCTATTACAGGGTACCTGTCTTAGTAGGGGAATTGGATTTGATGATCTCTTCAGATCCCTTCCAAATCTTGTGATTCTGTGATCTGCTGTCTCAGACAAAGCATGGAATGAAAAATGTCCTTACAGACTATTTCAAGCCAGGTAGACTGAAGATTAAAGACTAGTGAATTGTACAATCATGCATTAGTGCTTATCAAAAAGGAGATACAAGTTCTGCAAAATGTTCCGCAATGTGATGGATCTAGTCTCTAGCTCTTGTCACAGAGATCATTTGGGGTTCCAGCAAGACACTGTGTTGGCTGTAATTTCGTGATGAGAATGAACCTCAGTATTTTACTGAATACCATAGCTATTGCCTAATAAAGTGGTATCAGCAGAGGGACTACTATTACTGGAATTTAATACTTAATTGAAGGCTTGAGGTGTGATTATATAAATGTCTAATCTTTTGTTTTCAGTTACATGCTCTAGTCTTCATATTTGTGGAGCTCAGCATAAATGGGTAACCTGTATATATCTTAGAAACCATATATGAAATAGTGTAATCTTATAATTTTGCATAGATCTCACTTTTTGGCAGATTTATTTCATTATTTTGAGAATGTCATATTCATGCTAAGAGGATTGTTGAGAATGTTATATACATGCCAAAAGGATAGTTTATGAGGCCAAGGATTTTCTTGGTTTTTACATGAAAAATAATTATGCCTGTTGGAATTTATTGTGGCCTACTGCCTTTTAAACAGCATGTTGCTGATGTAAGATCTTAAATTGCTGTAGCCATCTCAAGACAAATTCATGCAATCTAGAAGTTTATTTTTGCTGACAAAGAACACAGTTTTGATGGCCAAAGCAAAGTATTGCAAGTTGTCAGCTTCCATGCTGGTCTGTTGCAGCCACTGTGGGGATACGGCAACTTATACATGGCTGGTTTAATTTAATATCTAATTTGTATCCACCATAGTCATGTGTCCATGGCTATTCTTGAAGACATGTTAGTCAGGAAAACTCCATAATGGTTATTTTAGCAGTGTTTGGAGATGATAATATTTCCTGTATAATATTGTAATTAGACATTCAGTTGTGCAGTAAAACTCCCTAATGTAAATATTTTATTCTGGAACAAGAGTGGGATGCATTTTGTACTAGGCATGTAGATGCAAAAAAAAAAAAAAAAGAAAAAGTTATGTCTGTTTGCTGCTGATTGTGTACATAAGAATCATAGAATATCTCAAGTTGGAGGAGACCTGTAATAATAATTATATCCTATTCCTTGCTCCACACAGGTTTGCCCAGGAGACAGACCTGTCTAAACGTTGTCCAGACACTTCTTGAACTCTGGCTAACTCAGTGCTATGACCACCTCCCTTTGGAGTCTGTTCCAGTACCTCTTCCTCTCAGTGGAGAATGTTTTCCTGATAACCAAACAGAATTCGTTGGACAGGCTGGACAGTTTTCAGGTAGAATATTAGGAAAAATTTCTTCTCTGAAAGAGTGGTCAGACATTGGAACAGGCTGCCCAGAGAAATGGTGGAGTCCCTGGATTCCACTGTCCATGGAGGTGTTCGAGAAACATTTAGATGTGTTACTAAGGGACACAGTTTAGAGAGGAAATACTAGTGATAGGTGGACAGTTGGACTAGATGATCTTGGAGGTCTTTGTCAACCTTAGAGATTCTATGATTCCATGAACTTCCCCTGTTTCAGCTTCATGCTGTTCTCCCAGGTACTGCTAATGGTCAACAGAGAGAAGAGGTCAGCACCCCTTCATTTTCCCTCCTGAGAAAGCTGTAGGCTGCGATGGGGTCTCCCCTCAGTATCCTCTTCTCTAGGCTGAGAAAAAACCAAAGGGCTTCAGCTGTTTCTCATTTCTCTTCCCTTCTAGACCCTTCTGTCTTTGTAGTCTTCCTGAGGTATGTTTAATTTTGATGCATTTCTTTAGAATGTAAAGAAGTCCATCGATTTTTTCTGTAACATAATTTTTACTGTCTTCTTGTGACACTTTTTGTTAAATATTATTAATGCAAACTTTTCTTACAATTATTTCACTAAAAACTCTTGAAGTTCTATCAGGGAAATGGATAAGACTCACCACTAATATTGCTATGTAAGCTTTTATTCCAAAACAGTGGACGATATCTATTATTTACTGTGTTTACTGGAACTCAGATCAGTTAAAATTGATTTGTTATTTAAAGTAGAATTCAGGTATATATTGCATAAAGTGTGCAGTCTTTCAACTTTGTTATTGTCATTTCATCTCGTGATTTTTGAAGTAAATATGAGAAATGAAAGACATAATGGAAAAAAACCTCATTTCCAGCTTAACACTTTGTGGTCTTTAAACACTCTGAATATCTAATTAGATCTATTTGCTCTTTTCTTGGAAGAATGATTGACAAGTGATGTGCTGAGAAGAAACTCAAAAAAGAACAAAAGATACAAGGATTAGGAGCTTATGACAAGTTGTTTGAATTTTATATGACAGAGTATATTAGCCTATGCAATATGATTTTAGAGTTTAAATGAGAAGTAGATATCTAAATGCCTTTGAGGACCTTGGCATGCACAATTTCTATCGTATACTGCAGTGTATACTGGTGCCTTCTTTCTGTACCTACTTCTAATTTGCATTTGTAATTTAGAAGTAGTGTTGGGATCGGATTTGCAGCATGAAAACACATTAATCTGTTTTTTTTTTTTCTTGTTTATTTTTTTGTATCTGAAGGAAGTAGTTATTAAGTTTTGAAATGGGTCCTTGGTTTGTAGGAATCTGTATTTCATGTCATGGCTTTTTTGTTGAGTTTTTCAAAGTTTTGGAGAACAAAATGCCCTACCCCATTTTTGTTGAGTGAGTAGTGAAGGAAGAACGGTGTTTTTTTGTTTTTAAGTCTTTATACATTCTCCTATGTAGACATTTAAATGCTTTTTCAACCAGATGCTCTGAGGATCCTCTGACTCACAGTCCTGAGCCTCAGTGATGGAAGAAAATTATATATTATTATATTTGCTTATAATGCAAATATAGTCTCAAAAAATCAGACCTCTACTGTGAAACGTGTGCTTCCATAACAAACCATGTTTTCATGGAGGAAAATCAAGAAGCTTGTTATGATTTTTACTAGCAATTGTATTCTTAATAGTATTCACACCTCAAATAGCCAGTAGTCCTCCTATAATTAACCATAGAAAAACTAAGAAGGGCAGTTCAGTTTTGACTACCTTCTTCCCTCTAACTTTTTTTTTCCTTTTTTCTTTTTTATTCCTGGCACTTGATATACATATATTGAAAATATTAAAAAAGAAGAAGGGAAACATTACAGATAATCTGCACTGTCTGTCAAGATTACATTGTACAGAGCAGAAGAATAGTACATATAATTAAACCTTCCTGGCTTTATGGTTGCTAATTCCGCCTACAAAGATCTCTAGGGGAATTTTTCTTATAATCAGAAATATAATCAGCTTCCAACAGGGCTTTATTTCTGCAAATGTCCTCCCAACCCCTACAGAATCTCAGCAGTATTTCTACACCAAAATCAGTAGCCTGAAAAATACTTTTGAAGAGAGTAAGAAATTCTAACTTCTAAGTAGACTGAATCATGAATAAGCTAAGACTTCAAATGGAAGAGCACAATTTGACTAAGTAAGCTATGTAATCTATCTCTTCATCTTTTTAAACATAGGAAATCCTTACTATTCTTTTTTTTTTTTCTTTTTTCTTTTTTTAAGTAGTTGCTCTCTCACTTACCTTTGTTTGACAATATAGAAAAAGGAAAAAAAAATCTAAATCTGTGTAAAAATAACAGTTTCACTAAATATCTTTGTTAAATTTTCATGGAATGCTTGAAAGAAAGTTGGAAATAATCATTAGAAATAGTAGGCATTTCCACTGAAAGATATGGTCATGGTTTTTAGTAGTAACCTTATTGCTAAAAACAGCTACAAAATGAGCAGATTAAAAGATGGGAGGTAGTAATGAGATGAAAATAGCTCTGCTTTTGAATGTAGAACACTTGCCAATTTCTTTGCAACTGGGGTAACAGTACTGTATTTCCTGTTCATTCATAAACTCATAGTGATTCTGGATCCATTTCTCTGTATAGGTGCATACTAGCTGGTACTTTGTGAAACACAAAGGTAACCCTATAGAAAAATAATTATTATTAAAAAAAAAAAACAACAACTAGAAAACCCTATGAAATTATCTGTACTTACTTATGTACTTACTTATGTACTTACATTCACCCCGTGTCAGATATGACAATAATGCTTACAATGAAAAGAGTGTATAAAAATCCTTCCATAACCAGATGAGTTATGACCAAGCCTTAAACTTCAGAATATATAAGATGAGAACATTATACATGAGAGAATTTTCATTTCAGTTTCAATACTATGACCTGCTGGTGTAAATTAAACCTGTCTGTATTTATACAGTGATTTTCCTGGCTCAGAGAAAATTCTGATGCGTTTAGAGTTAGAGTAAGGAACTCCTTCTTGCTAGCTGGGTATGATTTTATATCATCACAGTCAGTTGGCTAAATTTAGAGCAGCCTCCAGGGTTGGGAGTAGTCAAAATGTCATGAAGCTGTGACTGTTGACTGACCTCCAGCCTAACGCACACACCTGAACTTAATTTATGGTTGGCAGGGCTCTACTACTTTTGGCAGATCATTGTTGTATTGGCATTGCTGGATTAACTTTGAGGCTGGAAAACGTCAGTGAGATAAGAAAAGAAATGTTAAGAGAGAAGATAATGAAACAGTGACGGGTCAGAGAAATATTCTGCAACATGGAATTATCATAAGACTTACCAATCACCTCAGATAAATCACTTTTTATCTCCAGTGTATTCTCTTGTCATTTAATTGTTGCAACAGAAATAATTACATCTTTTAAAATTTGTTCATTTTCTACAATGTTTTGAACTAAACTTTTTACATTTAAAAAATAATTTTGCATTGTAAAAAAAAAAAAAAAGTTATAACTCCTACCTTTATGTTTTCTATTCTCAAGCTGGAACAAAATATGTAAGTACAATAAAATACTTTCTCATCATGATGTATTTTTTTTCTTTATGTTTTGGATGGGTTATTCTTGAGACTTTTTCATTCTTCATTATTTCTCTATAAACACATGCTAACTTTTCTATTTCTAGAACCTGTGATCTTAATAGCTATCCCGTTATTTAATTTAACAATCAACTGGTGTTATTGAAAATGTGTGAAGTGCATCACTGCATACTGCTAAAGTTACTGAAGAATACAATTAGATGCTTTCTCTTTAAAAGCTTTGTTGTGATGAGGTTACATTAGAGTGTACTATTTTGTAGCTTTTTTTGTTCCAAACAGAGTCCATCAGAAGAAAATGAAAATATATTAGAATACTGGAGGGTTCTTTCTCTTTCTTTTTTTTTTTTTTTTTCGGTAGGCAAGAAGATGTGAGGACGAAAGAAAGCAGGCCAGAAAAAAGAGAATGAAATTAGTAAAATATATAATAGTGCTCCCAAAGTAAAATCAAAAGCAACAGACAGCTATGGTGCCAACAATAATGTGATTACTCAATGAGCCACACCACTGAGAAGTCCAGGAGCTGAAGAGGCAGAACTGCTGTTTCTATTAGGCAAGTGGCAGGGTGCCACAGTTCAAGGGAAAAATGAAAATCCATGACCTTCCTGTTGTGTAAGGAAGAGCAGGCATACAATCTCTGAGAGCACTGTTCAGTGCCTCTTGAAATCCAGTAGCACGGGTCCACTACCCATTGGGGCAGCCCATTCCATGCCACCGCCCTGGTACAGACCCTTTCCCTACGCCCAAGCTGCCCTTTCCCTGGCACAGCTACATGCCACTGCCAGGGCGCACTGCCAGCTCAGATTCAATTTGCCATCAAACCAGATCCCTTTTTGCCAGGCTGCACTCGAGCCCCTCACCACCAATGTCTGCACACACAGCCAGGGGCACCCCATCCCAGGTGCAGAACCCAGCGCTAGCTCTTCTTTGTGCAGATGGGGACCACCCTCATTTTGTCCGGATCTCGGTGCAAGGCCTCTCTACCCTCAAGGAGGTCAAAACTCCTCCCAGCTTAGCATCATCCACAAATTGATTGATACTATTTCCAGATCTTTACTGGAATCAACAGTAAGAACAATAAGGAGAAATGGCCTTAAAATGGAGCCCCGCAGAATCCCGGTGGTGACATATACAGCAACTGTCAGGACAAAGAAACCAGTCACCCAATACAGCCATGTTTTGGTTGCCAAGGGACATTCCTAGGGATGCACTGCCATGGCTTTGTGATGTCATGAGCCACCTTCCCGCCAACCCTGACAACAGAACACCATCTGTGATGCAAGGGAGCCAGCCAATAAAGGCAGGCAGCAGGGGCCACAAATCCAGCCAGCCAGCCAGGGCAGGCAGGCAGGGGCCACGACTCCAGCCAACCAGCCAAAGTAGGCAGGTAGGGACCGTGAATCCAACCTGCCAGCCAAGGCTGGCAGGCAGGAACCGCAACTGCAGCCAGCCAGCCAAGGCAGGTAGGAAGGGGCCACGACACCAACCAGCCAGCCAAGGCAGGCAGGCAGATGCCACGACTCCAGCCAGGCAGGTAAAATAAAAAATAAATAAAAAATAAATAAAAAATAAATAAAAATTAAAAATAAATAAAAAGTAAATAAAAATAAATAGAAAATGAAACATAAAACAGTCCTTGGTCTTTACTGGTTTGTCATGACAGTGTTTGGGAAGATCCTTGCCAAAACAAACTTTTAGAGACACAACTTGGTGTGTTTTGACTTGTTTGCTTTTTTGTTTTGTTTTTTGATTTGTTTTAGCTGATATTAAAGCATTAGAAAAATGTAAACAGCTTCAAAGTGATGTACCAGCTTGATTTCTTTCTGCTTCACTGCACACATAGCATAAGATCAACTGGGTTGAAACCCTGAACCCTCACAGTCCCCTTTAACATCTTTCCTAAGTAAGCAACAGCACAGCACAGCACCAGCAGTTCCTCAAGAAATTCCAGCATACCTGGGAAATATTCATTCTGTTGCATTATTACTGAATCCTGTAAAAGCACTTGCTGGGAACACTCCAATATTGTAAGTCTGAGCAAAGTGCCTTCTTTAGTGTGCAAAAATCTCTGCCATGGACCCATTGCTCAAGTTTGAGGTGATTAAAATTACAGCCATTAGCATTTAAAAGTGGGTAATTAAGCTCTTACTCATATACTAGCAAAAAAAAAAAAAAAGAAAAGAAAAAGAAAAAGAAAAAAGAGATGATACACACACAACCTGAAGAAGAGACATTGTGCTCCTAGCAAGTGTTGTTTGTTCTGAGACTGTTTCAGACACTGAAGCTGGACACAAGTTCTATGGCATATTCATTTTAAAACTGTATGTGTTCCTAAATACAGGACCAGTTCAGGCTTGATGGTTATCCTTTTTGTGCTAAAACCCAAACTAACTGAGTAATGCTGGCGCTTCACTTTTGGAAACCCATTCAGTGGCCCAAATACACAGCAGCTGTGAGATCAAGGATGCAGAGGACCCCTCTGAGCCAGATTCCCAAGCATCTACTAATTGCTAGGAAGCTCTGCTTTTGAAATTATTTTCACAAGTTCATTTGTCTAATAACAATTCAACCTTTCTCCCACTCTTTACTCTCCTTAACAGGCTTAATTATAACCAGATGAAGATGGAAAAAGACAGACTTGCAGAGTTATGTCTATGTGTAGGCAACTTTAAATATGCTTCTGAGCCTTAACATGGAGATTAAGGTTGTTCAATTTCTTTTTATCAAAGCAAAGGAAAGGATGTGCTTCCTTCACCATAGAATCATAGAATATAAATATAAATATAATAGAATGAATATTATAGAATATGCATATCACAGAATATTTAGGCACATATGAGACAAAGAGGTGATTTGAGACAGTCAGCATGGCTTCACCAAGGGCAGATCTTTCCTGACCAATCTGGTGGCCTTCTATGATGGAGTGATGGCACTGGTGGACGGGGGAAGGATGACGGATGTCATCTTCCTGGACTTCTGCAAAGCCTTTGACATGGTCCCTCACCACACCCTTCTCTCTAAATTGGAGAGATGTGGATTTGAAGGATGGACTATTTGATGGATTAGGAATTGGCTGGCTGGATGCAGCCAAAGTGTTGTGATCAATGGTTCTGTGTTAGAGTGGAGGCTAGTCACAAGTGGTGTCCCACAGGAGTCAGTCTTGGGACCAGTGTTCTTCAGTGTCTTCATCAGCGACACAGACAATGGCATCGAGTACACCCTCAGTGAGTTTGCAGATGACACCAAGCTGAGCAGTGCAGTCGATACATTGGAGGGAAGGGAAGCCATCCAGAGGAACCTGGACAGGCTGGAGAAGTAGACCCATGAGGACCTAAGGTTCAACAAGGCCAAGGGCAGGGTGCTGCACTTGCTCTGGGGCAATCCCAGGTATTTATACACACTGGGAGAGGGACCTCTTGAGATCAGCCCTGTGTAGAAGGACTTGGGGGTCCTGGTGGATGAGAAGCTGGACATGAGCCAGCAGTGTGTGCTTGCAGTCCAGAAAGCAAACTGTGTTCTGGGCTGCATTAAAAAAGGGGTGGCCAGCAGAGAGACGGTGGTGATTGTCCCCCTCTATTTGGTTCTTGTGAGGCCCCATCTGCGTCCAGGCCTGGGGCCCCCAGCACAAGAAGGACGTAGAGCTCTTCGTGTGGGTCCAGAGGAGGGCTACTGAGATGATCAGAGGGCTGGAGCATCTCTCCTATGAAGAAAGGCTGAGGGAACTGGGCTTGTTTAGCTTGGAGAAGAGAAGGCTGCAGAGAGACCTCATTGTGGCCTTCTAGTATTTGAAGGGAACATATAAGCAGGAGGGGGAACAGTTGTTTACAGGGGTGGATAATGATAGGACAAGGGAGAGTGGTTTTAAATTGAGACAGGAGAGGTTTAGGTTAGATATTAGGAGATGTTTTTCACTCAGAAGGTGGTGACACAATGGAACAGGTTGCCCAAGGAGGTTGTGGATGTCGCATCCCTGGAGGCATTCAAGGCCAGGCTGGATGTGGTTCTGGGCAGCCTGGTCTGGTGGTTGGTGACCCTGCACATAGCAGGGGGGTTGAAACTCAATGATCATTGTGGTCCTTTTCAACCCAGACCATTCATGATGCTATGATTCTATGAATATCGAAGTTGGAAGGGACCCACAAGGATCATCAAGTCCAACCCCTCACTCCACAACAGATCACCCAAATACAGACAGTTCTTCAGCTGCAGCAGCTCAGGGCCATGCCCACTGCCTATTGGGGCAGCCCATTCCACGCCACCGCCCTGGTGCAGACTCTATCCCCAGCTGCCCCTCCCCTGGCACAGTTCCACACCGTTCCCTTGAGCGCTTCGCTGTCACAGAGAGCAGAGCTCAGCACTTCCCTCCACTCCCTGTGAGGAGGTGCAGAAACTTTGGCTGCTACTCACACATCTTGTCCCCTAGGCCCTTCATCATCTTTGTACTCCTCCTTTGGATGCTCTCTAATAGTTTTATGTCTTAGTAATATTCTTACTTGTATCACTCCAATGGTATCCAGTGCTGGAGGTGAGGCTGCACAGTACAGAGCAGAGGGAACAAGCCCTCCCCTCACCCGCTGGCAATGCTGGGCCTGGTGCTTTACACGGTGTGTTTGTCATAACCTGCTGTCAACAGGAACTCCCAGATCCCTTTCATCAGCACTGTTCTTTAGTCTCTCATACCTCATTCTGTACATAAATCTAGGGTTGCCCCAATCCAGGAGCACAGTCTGGTGCTTGTTCTTGTTAAACCTCACGTGCTTGGTGATTGTCCAGATGTCCAATTTGTCAAATCTCTTTGTAAGGTCTCTCTACCCTCAAGGGAGACAGCTGCTTCTCATAATTGAGTACCATCTGTGAACCTTGGTATGTATTTGAGTATCACAGCAGAAACAAAAGTATCAGTGAGAGGCACGTTTTAAGAAATACCTGAACTTTTTTGACTTGCGTTACAATTAAAGGAAAAATCTTACCGTAGGGGGAAAAAAGTTGTGAAGATAAATTTAGGAGGATTTGTTTTCTTTGCAAAGGAGAGAAAATTGTGTTTTAATTAAAAATAAAGCATATTTTAGGAGGAGAAATACAATTGAACTATGCCCATGAGTAAGAAAAATTAACAAATTACCCTGAGACAAAAAGTAACTACACAGGCCCCTTTTTACAGAACTTTTCAGAGAGCATGCAAAGAAACATCAGATAATTTGAATGGGTTTTGATGACAGTTAAGGAAGCTTGAATGACTTCTGGTATTTTTCTTCCCTAATCTTGTTAAAATGCATAGATGAGTGGTTAGCAAATGTAATCTAATGTTTTTTTTATTTAGGTAAGTCACAGTCACTTTCTTGCATCTTAAATTATTACAGTCTAAAATCATGGTTAATCTCAACAATAGTGCTGTAAGTAGTTTTCCACAGATCTGTTTTAGAAATACAAAGATGCCTTATTTGCTGTTAGAATAGTTGTTAGAATTAAAATAGTTTCTAATAATGTACAGCTTGATATCAGTGACAGATAAAACCAATTGCAGTGCAAGCACACAAAGTTCACAGCTACCACTTATAGTTTCCTAAGTCACTGCTTTCCAAAAGTCAAGTATTTATGAATGTTATCATTAGACTGATCATATATTTTGTTCACTTTAGTGCATCTGAAAGTATTAAAAAGGAGAGAGTGGGAAATTTATTCCCATATTTTTAAATCAAATATTGTCATCAAAACCTGATTCATGTGTATTCAAACTGATATTATTTCTGTCTTGGCATTTTATATGTTGATATCTCGTGAATTCTGTCTCAAAATTATTTTAGTGGTGCTTCAAGTTTTGAAAGCATGTCTTTCTAAAGGAATAGCAGTCTTATACATCTACCCAAAATAAAAGAAAAATGGAAGGAATTTACTCTGACTTGTGATTTTGACAGAAAATAGCATCACATTTTCTAAGATTTAAGTGATGTTTTAAATTGAGAATTTAACATTTAAAATATATAGTTTATCTTGCATATTTAGGCTTTAGAAATGTAAAGAAGACAATAGCAAGAGAGAGTTGGCTGGATTCTGTAATCTGCTTTGGGGTGTCTAACACTACAAGTGTCTTGTTGCTCTGCCTTGCACTGCCTATCACCTAACAGAGTAATCTAACTCTGATCACTGCTAACAGTGTTTCTTGTTTTATCTTGTTTTATATAATTTCAATTTCAACTTCTATTTAATGTTCGCACATATTCTTGAAACTCTACACTGTACATACTAGTTAATTTTTTTGTCAACAGTTTGTTTGTGAAACACTGACATGGAACAGAAAAATTGTACATAATTTTATTGTATTATGTTTTCAAATCATACACCAGATTCTTCTTTTGCAGGTGGTGACTATAGTTGATGATTTGTTTTTAGTTGATAGTTGTTAGATTGGGAGTAGTATGTTTGTCGGCGCTTTTCAACAGTTACAGCAGTCCACAACTGCTTGTTGTACAGTCAAAATTAACTTATCAAAAGAGAAGGATCTAATGTGTGTGAAAGCACACGTTTTAGTCCATTCATCGTAACAACAGTGGGGATATAGGCAATGTTTTGAGTGCTGGTGTTACTTTAAATTATCCTTTTCTAATGAAGAATGAGAAACTTCTTCTCTAGCTTCGCTCTGAGTCACTCAGGCTCCCATATCTCTGGGATATCCCAGACCTCTGGGCCACTGTTAGTATTGGCACTACTTGTTTGAAGTTTATTATTTCCTACAAGGATTCCAAGCCATGTGACAGAATGTTTCAGGATAAATGGTATGTCTGAAGTTAAAAGGAAAAAACAAACAAAAACACTTTATTCGAACAAACGCTTCAACTTCATTCTACTTGAACTATAAAGCAACACTGCCAACATAAAAACAGGTCCTATTAACTTTTTTTTTCAGAAAGATATAAAAAGCCATATTAAATCTTTAATTCTAAGTGACCATAAGAATGAATTAGATAATATGAGAATGAGATAGCATAGGAGGGATTGACACTGTGGATTCTTGTCTAATCACCATAATACAGTATACTCAAGCTTCTAAAGAGCTTCTTTGCTTTGGGAAGTAAAATTTTACAGCATCAGCACTGTGGAATTCTGTGCTACCATGCCTCACTTGTTTGGTACTAGCATTGAAGCTATTACCTTACTTCTCAGTGAGGAGTGCGTATATGCAATTTGTTCTGGAAATAAGTAGAGTCCCAGTGAGCTTTCATTCTTAATACAGAAGTGCATTCTTCTTGTTAGTTCACAGGGGCAATTGTTATTGTTATTACTATTAAATATTATAATTCTGTAGCTACATGAACTAGTCTGTCATTAATCCAACACTATAGTCATACATTATTATTATTATTATTATTGAGAATGACTCAGAAATGTGGAAATAACATTGTGAAATAAATGCTCTTTCCCTGATGAGCTGTCACTCATTGCAAGGGACTTACAGAATCCAATAGCCTTATAAAAGGCCATGTTTTGATCTCAGTTTCTGGAAGTTTTTGACACTTCTGACTTCAGAGGAACTGGCAACTAAAATATAAAATTCTATTAGAATCCAGTAAAACTTAAAGAACCACAAAATATCCTGAGTTCGTAAGAACCCACAAGGATCACTGAGTCTAACTCCTGGATCTACATAAGACACTGCAAATCAAATGATGTTGATAGGGCGCCTAGGCATAGGCATGCGGTTAGGGCTAATTTGTTTGAGGTCAAGATGGGGTGGGTGCGAATGAGTAGGAAAATTCCGGCTACTACTATGGTGCTGGAATGAAGTAGGGTGGAGACTGGAGTTGGGCCTTCTATTGCTGCAGGAAGTCATGGGTGGAGGCCGAATTGGGCTGATTTTCCTGTGGTGGCTAGGATTAGTCCGAGAAGGGAAGGGTAGGTAAGCATTTTCCAGACACTTCTTGAGCTCTGATAGGTCAGAACCATGACCTGGGGCACCTGTTCCATGCCTGACCACATTCTGGTGAAGAGCCCTAGCGTACACCCATCCTGATCCTGTACACACATTTTGTCCTGTAGAATCTTCACCATTTTCTTAGCCCTCTTTTGGATATTGTCTAATAGTTTTATATCCTTATACTGTGGTGCCCCAAACTGCAACCAGTGCTCAAAGTGAGTTCACACAGCACAGAGCAGAGTAGGACAATCCCTTCCATCACTCTTGGGCTTAGTGATCTCCAGGGTATGGTTTTCCCTTTTGTCTGTCATGGCATGCTGATGGCTCATGTTCAACTTGCTGTCAATCAGAATCCACATTTCCTTTCTCAGAATGTGGTGCAGGAGGAAAAAAAGCAATTTAGTAAAAACCACAAATATGTATGTTTAATAGGCTCATGTGGACTAAGCTTTGCGGGCAGGTATCTGGTTTTATTCCCAACTTCATTGGTAACATACTATTTTTATTGAAGTATAAATAGGCTTCACAAACTAGCAATACTCCGTTTTGTTTACTGACTTGACTATAAGGTAGTCAATACAGAATCCTAGAAACCTCTTCCTTGGATTGAATCATAGAATCACCAAGATTGGAAAAGACCTCTTGGATCACCCAGTCCAGCAGTACACTTATCACCAATATTTCCCTCTAAACCATGTTCCTCAGTACAACATCTAAATGTTTCTTGAACACCTCCAGGGGCAGTGACTACACCATATCCCTGGACAGCCCGTTCCAGCGCCTGCCCACTCTTTCAGAGAAGATATTTTTCCTAACTTTCAACCTGAATCTCCCCTGGAACAACTTGAGGCCATTCCCTCCAGTCCTATCGCTAGTTACATGGGAGAAGAGGCTGACTCCTACCTCACCACAGACTCCGTTCAGGTAGTTGTAGAGAGCGATATGGTCCCCCTGAGCCTCCTCTTCTCCAGACTAAACAATCCTGGTTTCCTCAGTTGCTCCTCATAAGGTTTGTGCTCCAAACACCTCAAATGCCAAGAGAAAATCCTGTAGATACTAAAAATATCTAAGAGATTAACTTATGTGGAAGAAGTGGACGTGACCAGCTGTTCTTTTGAAAGATACAGTTGCACTCTGATCTGTGTGAAAGATAGGTGTCATGTCTTATTATCCCAGTGATAGGTCTTGAATACCTTTAATACACCTTTATCAGTTTGCTGCAGCTTCAATAGTTCACACAACACCTCCTCCTTTAGTCCTGGCAGGACCCAGTACCTCAATCTTTATGAAGAGCTTCTTTGTATTTTGTAATTCTGTGTCTCACACAGCTAAATCTTCTTGTTAAAACTTTGCTTATCAAGAAACTATAGAGCTCATCTACATTCAGAGTAAGCAAAGACTTTTTTTCCTGCTCTCTTTTTCTCCTATCCTCTTCTTCATTGCCCTGGGGACGATGTATTAGAAGTCTACTGTAACTCCTGAAACAATTCATGAACAAACTAATCAAGGGACAGAAAAGATTCTCCTGGTGCTTCTTGGGTTTGATCTATACATTCACAAATTTTGAAATAAATATTGATGTAAAAGATGGGACCAAATGCAGTACTATTCCAAGTACAATCCATTTTGGAAAGCAGTTCTTTGATTATTAGATTGGTTTCAAGGGAATCCATATAAGTGTGCTGAGAAGGCAAAACACAGTTTCTTGTCAAATTATGGTGAAGAAGAGATAAGAGGAGCAAATAAAATATAATTACAACTTTATTTTCCATCTTGTTCTCCCTTTCTGGCATATCCCCTGTACTTGGCATTGGTGAGGCCTTACCTCAAGTTTTGGTGCCAGTTTTGGGCACCTCAGGACAGAAAGGACATCGAGGTGCTGGAGCAGTTCCAAAGAAGACAGCAAGGCTCGTGAAGGATTTGGAGAATATGTCCTATGAGGAGAGACTGAAGGAACTGAGGATAATCTGGGGAATTAAAACTGGGGATAAACTGGGGGAAAGGAGGGTGAAGGGAGACCTTACTGCTCTCTTCCAACATCTGAAAGGTGCTTACAGCGAGAGCGGGATTGGTCTCTTCTCACTGCTGACAGGTGACAGGATGAGGGGAAATGGCCTTAGGTCAGGGTAAGTTTAGGTTGGATATCAGGAAACACTTCTTTACAGAAAGGGTTGTTAAACACTGGAATAGGCTTCTGGAATAGGCAGTGGAATAGGGAGGTGGTTGAGTCAGCATCCCTGGATGTGTTTAAAAACCCTTTGGATGTGGTGCTCAGGGACATGATTTAGCGGAGGGTTGTTAGGGTTAGGGTAGTATGTTTAGGTTGTGGCTGGACTCGATGATCTTTAAGATGTTTTCCAACCTGAATGATTCTATGATTCTATGATTCTATGATGCTTTACCATGATTCTTGTGCAGAGATGAAGTCACAAAAACCAAAGCGTAGGCAGAATTGAACTTGGTGAGAGATGTGAAAAACAACAAGAAGCATTCTTAAGATTCACAGGGTAGAAGAGACAAGAAAAGGAAAGTGTACCTTCTCTGATAAATGAAAAGTGAGAGCTGGCCTTCACTGACAGGGAAAAGGCTGAGGTACTTAACGAGCTCTTTGCCTTGTTCTTCACAGCCAGTCAGGCTTCTCACACCTCTTGCATCCCTGAACTTCTAAGCAAGATTCAGGGGAGCAAAACCTCTCCCAGTCTAAGAGCAGTGCCAGTCCAAGACCACCTCATGAAGCTGAATGTGTACAAGTCTCCTGGCACACAGATCAGTTTCAGACAGTTGGATCTGACGTAAGATATGGACTGTGGTATAGGTTTTTCTTTATTAGCAGTCGAGTTGTAAGTTTCCTTGGCTTAAACAATGCTTGGTACTCTTCAGAATAGGAGAAGTAATAACCAATGTAATATTCTTGTAGTAATTCCTGTCCTGTACATAAACTGTCATTTCAAAACAAACCTGTGGAGGCTTTTCCTAATGAAGACATTTGCAGGTTGAAAAAGTGTACGTCAGTGTAAAGTTAGGGATTTGACAAAGAAAGGAAAGATTTCCCCAGCAATGGGACATCTCTACAATGGCTTGAAATACTTGCTGCTTTGTTACATAGTTATGGTGTTCTGCTCCACGATGGTTCTTCTACAGCAGATGACACCGTGGAGTCTGTATGAGAGAAGAGCCACAAGGGGAGAGATCCTCACAGAATTGTAGAATGACCAAGATTGGAGAAGACCTCTAAGATCATCCAGTCCAATCACCCACCTATCACTAATATTGAAGTTACTACTGCTCTCTTCTTTCCACTCCTCTGTTCAATGCTCATGGTATAAACCAGAGCATTTCCACTACAAAAAGTTAAAGGAAGTATCAGTGATCTTCAAAATAGTTAAAGCTCATTTGTTACTGAATGTATTGAACTAGTTTTATTGTAAAGCTTAAACAAACTTACTCTCTCCTGCCCTACACCTCAAAAAATAACCAACAATATTCAAGCAAATGGTTGTTGTAGAGGATGCTGAGTAGCAGTATGTCTTGCAGACTGTGAAACTTCTTAAAAGAAGTCAGTTCAGTGCTAGTTTTGGGAGAATTTTACGCTATATTGAGCTTCAATAATTCAACAGGGATCACTTAATGCTCCAATAACATCTGGCTGAGTAAAAACTGAGGAAATGCAAGAGTCTATTCCTCTTGTGTGCAAAGATTCCTTTGTTCTGGCAACCTTTAAATTCAGTGTATAAGGTAAGTCTTAGTTTGAGAATGATTAGATAATTGGAAGTGTCAAATACTGCTTGATTTACTCATAAAAATACTGATGTTTTCTTCAATAGACCTACTTCTGAGAATAAAAGCAACTATTTCTTGTATTATTCCTGAAGTTAGTTGAGGCTCTGGAAATACATAGTGAGGAAAAACTATGATAAAGAGAGGTGATGCCAAGAAGATCCTATTAGGCTAGGGGTGACCCTATTAAGCCAGAAACTTAAATGTCTGGCCTCATTTAGGTAGTACAGGAGTAGTTGTGTTGATTTACTTAAGCAAAGATGATTCCCCTGACCTTTGCAGAGCCACTGGTGTGCGTGAAGCAAAAGGCGCTTGAAAGTACCTTGCAAAATGGGACAGATAAGGAGTCCTGCCCAACTAGAAAATGGAAGTAAAATCCCAAAGCTGTATGTGCAGCACAGGGGATGCAGAGAATCAGACTCAGATTCACTAGTATAGGACCAAAATATGCAAGAGCTCCTGCCTTTCTAGTTACTGAGACATTCATTTACAACATTTTCTGTTGTTGTCTGCTTTTGGGCCAACAGTTTCCTCTTCCTTGTCAATAACCAGCAGCCCACATAGGTTTTTAGTTGAAATCATGTGGATGTTATTTGGTTTCTGAGAGTCTGAAGTTACATTCAGGTACTCGAGTTAGATCTTTGAATACCTATCAAAGTATGTATTGTAATTCCCTGAAGCTGATCCAAAGCTTTGCTTAGTCAGGCCCCACCTTGTGTATTGGAAATTGGTTTGACGGCTAACTACACCAGAAACAAAGCAACCCAAGGAAATGCATGAAGGTGGGCAGCAGTGGACACTCCAGACAATAATTGGGAACTGTTTGTTGCAGTGAGTTTTAGAAGAAGATATAAAGCATTCTCCTTTAGTTTACCACATGCCTGATTTATGCTTTCTGTCTGTTTTCATTATCCCTCCTAAACGAGCAGTGCCCTGAAGCCATCAATTGGACTAACATAATTCATTGTTCCCTAGGGCTTGAAAAATGTTGCCTTCTTCTATTGGCAGATAGGTTGAAATAATAAATTATATAGCAACAATGGATGCAATGACAGTCCTCATACTTAAGAAATTATTTCAAATCACACCACTCTAAAATAGTTACTGTTCTTTCTGCTTGATAGTGTAATACTGCAAAACAGAGCCAAAGGGTGCTGGTGCTGGGGGCTGTTGTGTTCCCTCTAAAGGCTGGGTATGATTCAAAGAGTGCTTGCAGCCTCTCTGTTTTGCCCATGTGCTGAACAAGGTTCAGGGCTTTCGTGGGATCTGTGTGATGCCTTCCTGTGTTGCTTGTCGCATTTTGGTGCTGCTAGGGAAACTGATTTTAATGACACAAACTGCTAATCACCTGATCTCAGAAGAGGACATAGCTGTGAAATAAAGAAGCGAGAAAAAGAGAAGAAATTAATTTATGTGCTCTGTGATTTGAGTGGTGCGTGGAAAGAAGAGTGCTGGAGAGCAAAAGGGAGTTGAGACAATGGATAGTATGGTAAAAACCAGGCAGTGCTCTCTTCTTTGGCCATAGTGGATGAACTGGGTAAAGTTACATGCTGTTGTGCTGCCCACCAGAGCTGTATCAGTTACCCTGATATCAGAAGGCCGACAGATAGGTTTTTTCCCTTTCCCTTGCAATCCTCTTCAATTTCAGTTGTGTGAATGAACAGTGAGGAAGACTAAAGCAGAATTCACAGCAGTGATGTTTCTCAGTATGTTTTCTCTTCATTTGCTTAAAACAAACAACACTTATTTTCTCTGGCTACATCTTCAGGTTTTATTTTGTGCAGTCATTTTTTATTTACTGTCCTTGCATCTGTAGATTCATAGAATCATAGAATCATAGAATCACAAGGTTGGAAACCTTGGGTTGCAGTACTCTGCAAACGCAACTGAATCAAACAGCAACTGGAGTGATGAGCCCATTGCCTGAGAAGCACAATTCCAGTTTTGTGATTCAGATTTGTTGTAATACACAGGGATTGCACTGCAAAGCCACTTGGGAGGGACTGTGATCCACCTGGAAATGTCTCAGCCCAGTTTATCTTAGGTCAGATTCTGAGCAAGGATGCAGTGGTACCTCGTCATCTGTGTAGGACTGCTGTGCCAAGCTGCACAAATTCTTCCAGAACCCTTCCCTGCTGAACACTGTGCTGGGAGTATTTGTACTGAGATGGTGCATTGCATGTGTGTGGCACTGACAGAGAGCTGGACCCACCCTGCAAACCAAGACCAGGCCAGCCACATATGTTGTGGGGAGTTCTGAGGGGAGACTGCATCAGTTCTTATGGCTGCAGAGGCTGCTGAGGAGGTGAAGGCCTGGGCTGGGCCTCACCCTGCAGGGCAGTCATTCTCTCTGAGGAGAGTGGAAAGGAGCCAGGAGGCCCAATGCAGAGAGTACCAAAAATGGAGATGCACTTACTGTTTTGTTTTGTTTTTAAATTGCTTTTTATTATCATTATTTTGTATCTGTCAACGGTTTACGGGCTGGTTCAGCCCAGTTCCGTGACTAGCGGGGCGGAGGGATCCGCAGATCCACGCCTCCGGAAAAAGGGAACAGGGGACCCCAAAATAATTAAAAACAGCGGCAACGATCTGAGGAGAAACACACTAATTTACTAAATATAGTATCGGAATGCAAGATAACACACTATAATACAATATAATTAAAATTGAAGCTAATAAATCAAATATAATGAGAGAGAGAATGTCCGAAAGGTGGGTAGGCCTCACCACAACGCGGAGGGCTGAGGTGAGATGCGCCGTCCAGTTGAGCAGCAGGGAGAAAAAGGGGAGAGCCAACGAAGAGCAGGCAAAAGAAGAGCGCATCAGGTGACCTTGCCAGGAGTTATATCTCGAGACTCTCTGTGACCGCAAAGTCCCCTGGGGGATGTAGTTCTTCTTCTCTTCCAGGCAGGTACCCAGAGCTTGAGCACTAGCAGTTAAACTCCCACTGCCCCACATGATGTTATGATGTGGAATACCGAAAACCAAAAATCACAAAACCATGACATTCCACCCCTTATTCTACATCACTACATCATGCTTAACATATACACACAAAATATAATTACCAAACACTAAACACGCGCACACACAAACCTATATATATACATGGAATTACTGACTGCACTCCCCCAACATCAAATTCCCTTGTAGTACACATTGAACATCCCCATTTTTCTGCATCACCCACCAAGTAGATCCAGGTCCCTGGGCAAAAACAGTTCCACGAAGAGGTTTGCCCTTCCCAGAAGCTGGAAAGACCCAAACCGCTTTTCCCAGCATGCTCTTTACATGTACAACAGGGACCTTATCTCCCTTGACAGTATGTAGGGAGCTAGCAGGACCATCACGATTGATCGATCCTCTAGTATTGACCAACCAGGTGGCTTCTGCCAAATGCTTCTCCCAGTGCTTAAATGTTCCGCCACCCATTGCTTTCAACATGGTTTTTAACAACCCATTGTAGCGTTCAATTTTACCAGAGGCTGGTGCATGATAGGGGATATGATAAATCCACTCAATGCCATGATCTTTGGCCCAAGTATTTACAAGAGAATTTTTGAAATGAGTCCCATTATCTGACTCAATTCTTTCTGGGGTGCCATGTCGCCACAGGACTTGTTTCTCGAGACCCAATATGGTGTTTCGGGCGGTAGCATGGGGTACTGCATATGTTTCAAGCCACCCAGTGGTTGCCTCTACCATAGTAAGCACATAACACTTACCACTGCGAGATCGTGGCAAGGTGATATAATCAACCTGCCACGCCTCCCCATATTTATACTTTTGCCATCGCCCTTCCTCCCAGAGTGATTTCATCCTCTTGGCTTGTTTGATTGTGGCACATGTGTCACAGTCATGGATAACCTGTGCAATAGCATCCATAGTTAAGTCCACCCCTTGGTCTCTAGCCCATTTGTATGTTGCATCTCTTCCTTGATGACCGGAGGTCTCATGGGCCCACCGAGCTAGAAATAATTCACCCTTGTTCTGCCAATCCAGGTCTATTTGAGCCACCTCAATTTTGGCAGCTCGATCTACCTGATGGTTATTTTGCTGTTCTTCAGTAGCCTGACTCTTGGGCACATGAGCATCTACATGGCACACCTTTACAACCATATTCTTTATTCGGGCAGCAATATCTTTCCACAGTTCAGCAGCCCAAATAGGTTTACCCCTTCTTTGCCAGTTGTTTTGTTCCCACTGCTGTAACCACTCCCATAAAGCATTTGCCACCATCCATGAGTCAGTATAAAGATAAAGCATTGGCCACCTCTCCCGTTCAGCAACATCTAAGGCCAGTTGGACAGCCTTTACCTCTGCAAATTGGCTTGATTCTCCTTTCCCTTCAGTGGCCTCTGCAACTTGTCGTGTGGGGCTCCACACAGCAGCTTTCCATCTGCGATGCTTACCCACAATACGACACGATCCATCAGTGAACAGGGCATATGTCTTTTCATTTTCTGGCAGTTCATTGTATGGTGGGGCCTCTTTAGCACGTGATACCTCTTCTGCTGGTGGTGTTCCAAACTTTTTGCCTTCAGGCCAGTCCATGATCACCTCTAGGATCCCTGGACGGCTGAGGTTCCCCATCCGTGCTCGCTGCGTAATCAACGCAATCCACTTACTCCAAGTGGCATCAGAAGCATGATGGGTGGAGGGAACCTTTCCCTTGAACATCCAGTTCAGCACTGGCAGTCGAGGTGCCAGAAGGAGCTGTGTTTCAGTACCGACTACTTCAGAAGTAGCCCGAACCCCCTCATATGCAGCTAAGATTTCTTTTTCAGTTGGAGTGTAGCCCTCTTCTGACCCCCTGTAGGCCCGACTCCAGAATCCCAGGGGTCGACCTCGGGTCTCTCCTGAGGCTCTTTGCCACAAACTCCAAGTGGGACCTTTCTCTCCAGCAGCAGTATAGAGGATGTTCTTTACATCCTGTCCCATCCGTACTGGCCCCAGGGCCACGGCACGGGCTATCTCCTGTTTAATCTGTTCAAAAGCCTGCTGCTGCTCAGGGCCCCATGTAAACTCATTCTTCATTCGCGTCACATGATAAAGGGGGCTTACAATGAGGCTGTAGTTTGGAACATGCATTCTCCAAAAACCCACTATGCCCAGAAACGATTGTGTCTCCTTCTTATTAGTGGGCGGAGACATGGCAGTGATTTTGTCGATCACATCTGTCAGGATGTGACGACGGCCATCTTGCCACTTTATACCTAGGAACTGAATCTCCTGAGCAGGTCCTTTCACTTTGCTCCGCTTAATAGCAAAACCAGCACACAGAAGGATCTGGATTATTTGCTCTCCTTTCTCAAAAACTTCCTTTGCTGTGTCGCCCCACACAATGATGTCATCAATATACTGTAAGTACTCAGGAGCACCTCCCTGTTCCAATGCAGCTTGGATCAACCCATGGCAAATGGTTGGGCTATGTTTCCACCCCTGGGGCAAACGATTCCAGGTATACTGAATGCCCCTCCAGGTGAAAGCAAACTGTGGCCTACATTCTTTGGCCAAAGGAATGGAGAAAAAGGCATTGGCAATGTCAATGGTGGCATACCATTTGGCTGCTTTTGACTCCAATTCATACTGGAGTTCTAACATGTCCGGCACAGCAGCACTCAGTGGGGGTGTGACTTCATTCAGGCCACGGTAATCTACAGTCAGCCTCCATTCCCCACTGGCTTTACGCACTGGCCATATGGGACTATTAAAAGGTGAGTGAGTTTTGCTGATCACTCCCTGACTCTCTAGTTGATGAATCAACTTCTGAATGGGGAGCAAGGAATCCCTGTAGGTGCGGTACTGCCGCCTGTGCACCGTTTTTGTAGCAATCGGTACCTGTTGCTCTTTTACTCGTAGCAACCCCACAACAGACGGATCTTCTGATAGGCCAGGCAAAACAGACAACTGTTTAACACCTTCCGTGTCCACAGCAGCTATTCCAAAGGCCCATCGATACCCTTTGGGATCCTTAAAATATCCCCTTCTGAGGTAATCAATACCAAGTATACATGGAGCCCCTGGGCCAGTCACAATAGGGTGCTTTTGCCAGTCTTTACCAGTGAGGCTGATTTCGGCCTCCAACATAGTCAGTTCTTGGGAACCCCCAGTCACCCCATGAATATAAATTGATGTTGTCCCTTGGTGACTCGAGGGCATTAGAGTGCACTGAGCACCAGTGTCCACCAGGGCCTTATATTTTTGTGATTCTGATGTGCCAGGCCATCTAACCCACACAGTCCAATAAACTCTATTATCCCTTTCCCCCCCCTGGCTGGGGGCAGGGCCCCTCTATTTGTTACCTCCGTTGTCTGTAGCAACTGGAGCAATCACCTTTTTGGAGAAGTTCACCTTGGTGGTTGATTTGTCTTGTAATTCTTTTACTCGTGCTTGAAGTGCAGGAGTAGGTTGTTTATGCCACTTCTTCATATCTTCTCCATGGTCACGTAGGCAATGCCACAAGGCAAAACGTGACGTAGTCTTACTGTTGTCACTTGCTCGAGCAGGAGGACGTCTTCTTTTGATAGCTGAGACATTGGTTGACACTGGCTGGGAGGAAACCAATTTGATCAGGCCCTCCAGTAGGCTGTTCTGGGAATTCTGTAAAATTAGTAGCTCCCTCTGGAGTTGTATGCCACATTGTATGCAGATACCAGGTACTTATTTCCATCAGTGTTTTCAACCGATTGTATATACCTATAGCTCCATAGAGCAAAGTGGCAAACTTAATTAAGGCCCAGTATGTTTTGAGCATTAAAAAAGAAGAAACAATGGCATGCAGACCCTTAAAAGGCAGTTTTAGAAGAGAAAGCTTTTTTTTTTTTTTCTTTCTTTACAAAAACAAGATAGCAGTGCTCAAAGTTTACAAATATCCCAGAATATTGGCAGTCCGCCTAGACTTTCAAGGTCAAGTTCTCAGTGAGCACCTGGTGAAAAAGATAAGCTTTCCCAACGAAACTCTCCGAGAGCAGAGAGAGATTCTTTCTAAAAACTAAAAAGCAGCCTTTGCCCGCATTCTCCACCAAAAATGTCAACGGTTTACGGGCTGGTTCGGCCCAGTTCCGTGACTAGCGGGGCGGAGGGATCCACAGATCCACGCCTCCGGAAAAAGGGAACAGGGGACCCCAAAATAATTAAAAACAGCGGCAACGATCTGAGGAGAAACAAACTAATTTACTAAATATAGTATCGGAATGCAAGATAACACACTATAATACAATATAATTAAATTTGAAGCTAATAAATCAAATATAATGAGAGAGAGAATGTCTGAAAGGTGGGTAGGCCTCACCACAATGCGGAGGGCTGAGGTGAGATGCGCCGTCCAGTTGAGCAGCAGGGAGAAAAGGGAGGAGAGCCGACGAAGAGCAGGCAAAAGAAGAGCGCATCAGGTGACCTTGCCAGGAGTTATATCTCGAGACTCTCTGTGACCGCAAAGTCCCCTGGGGGATGTAGTTCTTCTTCTCTTCCAGGCAGGTACCCAGAGCTTGAGCACTAGCAGTTAAACTCCCACTGCCCCACATGGTGTTATGATGTGGAATACCGAAAACCAAAAATCACAAAACCATGACAGTATCGTTCTTTTAAATTGTATATTGTCCAGTTTTGAAACAAAATTTCTAATGAAGCAACAGGAATAGTTCATGCTGAACTTGAGTCCTTTTTACCATCCAAATAATCTTCTGCTTCTCCAAAGGAACAGCTAACTGCCTCTGTACCTTCTTTGACACCACCTGGAAACACAGGGAGCTCAGGGCTGCCCACTGGAATCCTCCCATTGTTTCAGCACAGTGGCTCAGAGAACCCCAGTCCCAGTCCTGCATTCTTGTTCATGGCTCACCTGGAGCCCACAGAGAGCTTGAGACCATCCACTAGACTCCTCTTGGTCCTGGCACAACAGCTTAGAGGACACCAGTCCTAGTCCTGCTTTTCCTAGTTCTGCTCTCTTCCTCAGGACTTGCCTGGAGGCTAGAGGGAGCTCAGGGAGCTCAGGGCTGGACTGTGTTCTGGCACAGCAGATCAGAGGACGCTAGACTCAGTCTGCCCCGTTTCTTGGGACTCACCCAGTGGCTGCAGGGAGATTGGGATCACCCGCTGTTGTCTTGACGCAGAAGTTTAGAGGACACCAGTCCCAGTCCTTCTGTTTTCCTCAGAGCTCGGGAAAGAACAGATGAGAGGCCTTGGGTAAGGATGAGGATGGAGCATGGGGAAGAAGGGGCTATGGAGAGCAGCAGCTGGCCTGGAGGCTCTCTGGCAGATGGTGACTCTTCAATGTCGAGATGGAAATTGAGAGCCCCCGGTGCATTGCCAATGGATATGGAGACGTCTCTTGGCAAGCATGACGTTTCAATACTTGCCTTGCCCAGACAGAGATGGATCCATCTCGATTTGTTCTTCCTCTGGTGGTAGATCCACCTCCATGAGCTTGGGATCGCCAAGGATGATCTACATCCTTTGCTGTTGCTCTCTAGAAGCTGAAGCTTCTTAGCTGGAGGAGGATCGATCCTCTTCCATAAGAGGTCCCACAGTAGGAGGAAAGGATCTATCTGAGTAGCTCCTTGTCTCAGCTATGTACTTCCTGGACAGAAGTCAGTTAGTGACTGGTGTTCTTCTGCCAGGGGCCCCGTATTTTTCGTGGTTGGTGGGGAAATGGCTTGTGACATCATAAGGTTATGGCGATATGTCCCTCAGAATGTCCCACAACCAAAACATGGCTGTGTTGGGTGAGGGGAGGCTATGGCCTGAGAGTTGCCCTACTTGTCACCTGTGGGATTTTGTGGGGCTCCATTTTAGGTCTGGTTCTCTTTAACATTTTCATTAGTGATTCCAATAAGGATCTGGAAGTTATACTAAGTAAATTTGTTAATGATGCTAAACTGTTCACTTCATTAATGCTAAAGAGGCCTTGCATGAAGATTGTGACAAACTTTAGGGCGGTCATCATTTGCATAGAGCAAGTGCTGGATTTTGCAGCTGGGATGGGGCAGCCCTGGGTCTATATACAGACTGGGAGGTGAGGGGCTGGAGAGCAGCCCTACGGAAAGGCATCTGGGCATCCTGGTTGGAGGCAAATTGAATATGAGTCAACAGTGTGCAGCCACTAAGGTCAACCACACCCTCGGGTGCGTCAGGCCCAGCAGTGCCAGGCAAGGGAAGTGGCTGTCCTGCTCTGCTCTGCGCCGTGCAGCCTCACCTCCTGTACTGTACCGAGTGCAGGTTTGGGTGCCACTACATAAGAAGAATATAAAGGTATTAGAGAGCATCTAAGGGAGGGCTACAAAGATGTGGAAGCATCTGAGATCAAAGTGTGTGAGGAGCAGCTGAGGTCCCTGGGTTTGCTCAGCCCAGAGCAGAACAGGATTAGGGAAGGCCTCGTGACAGTGTACGTGTCCAAAATATGACCAAGATCATTTTTCTTGAGAGAGGCAAGTCTGTGGTGGAAAATTTCATGAACATTTTGGAATATTCCAGAATACTCATGCATGCCTGTGTATTTTTAAGGAATATGTAAGAACATTCACAAGTATGTATGTGATTCCTTTTTGTGACCTTATGGGATATAGTACAAACAACCACAGTCTCAGTTACTTCGTAGTTTTTGACTCCTTATTAGTTTTTCCTCTGCACATTAGAATTTCTGACTGATCTTTTAGATACATCATAACTATGCAGTCTTCTCTAAGTAAAGGCAGTACGTTGTTTTAGAGCTACTGTAGAATTAATGTTTGCACAGACCATCTTAAAACTTTCCTTGTTGGTAATTTGCTCAGGGAAAAGGAAGCTTTTTGCCTCTCTATGTAGCAGCTTATGCTCCTTGGGAACTTGACCCAGAATGGCAGTAATGTAGAAAGCAAAGACTGTTTCTTCTTTACTATGCTCATGTTCTTTTCTCAAAGAAATCAAAGAAAGGCCCAGGGGTAGAGTATAGAAGCAATCTATATTGTGACAATATAATCCAGTTTTATAATGAGACACAGATAGTTTTGGGATGTAAAAATGTCTAGAACCCAGTTTTGGTTTTGTAGATATTAAGGAATCATAAAATAAGAAATAGAGAATTATCTCAAGGAAAACGGAAGAAAAATTATCTTGATAATTTTCATCCTGTCAGCCCTTTTCAAGTTAGAGTCCTACAATCATTCAAATAATGTCAACAAAAGCAACCCTTGTGCAGCAGCATTTTGTGACTTATAACCTCACTGCAAAACTAATTTTTCTGTGCTAAAGAGTATGTAAATTAAAAAAAAAAAAGTACTGAAATTCTATAGAGGATGTAGTAGTTTGCAAGGATTACACACAGAAATGTTAATTGTAAATGCTCTCTGCTTAATCTGTTAAAAAATATATTCAAGTCATTGTTTGTATCCTCTTCTCCAAAGTGCAGTGAAGTGCTATGTAACATGCTTTTAATGGTCCAAACAGCAGGCAGTGATATACCTAGGGAACCGACAGTGTCAGAATGGGTGACTCGTCAGCTAAACTCAGAATCAGTGAGAAGACTGAAAAGAAGACATGTGAGAGTGAGTCATCTAATAGGTGGAATAACAGGGAAAGTTTTAAATAGAACACAATAGATAAGCAATATCAGAAGAGGGCCAACACGTATCTCCATCTCTTTGATCATATTTATGGCCCACCCTTGGTCCCTCTGCAATCTGACCATGTCTTTTTCAAACTGTGGGGATCAGAACTGCACACAGTACTCCAGATGTACAGTACACTAATTATCTCTTCAAGGTTTTTGTTGTTTGGCTGTTTTTTTCACAGTTCACCTTTTACAAAAAGTAGCAAATCTTGAACATGATTAATTAATGAGATTATCTCTTATTTGAATGAAATATTGGATAGTGCTTTCTAAACTATTCTTATTTCTGTACTGAAAGTCCTGTCCCACAATCTACAGCTGCATATCTAGTCAAATAAATAAGTCCATAAATAATACATCAATGATTTGAATTATAATGCAATTAAGCACAGTAGTGCCTTTCAATACTTTAGGGCTCAAATTCTCAAAAAAAAAAGAGGTTAATTTTTGCGTCCCATTGGGTTTTTGAGTAATATTAAAAACAATTGTTTAAAAACTATCTCTGCAACTACTTGTAAGCATAATTAAATCATTTTATATCCTGAATGAAACATGTATTTTGTCTTTGACCAGAGCTTAGTGCTAGATTCCGAATAACTTTCACTGAAGATGTTAGAATTGTATGTAGGTGAAGTATTGATCCATTCAAAATTAAATGGGTTATGTTATTTTCAGCAAAGACAGAATTCATTCTCTGATTTATGTCCTTTATATTTGGATAGAACCTGAGATGGGTTATGTCACTCAGAGTAATTAATGAGATTGTTTTCCTGCTCTCTGTATCTTTTTTTAACCGTGATATTTTTTAAATGGTGCAATCACAAACTGGTAGAATTACAGTACCATAATCATAATTACATTTTATTAGCAGCTTGTAAATAACAACAAAAAACACCTGAAGTTTTCTGAAAGAGACAGTAGTAATTGCATCAAAAGAGGGCTTTCAGCAGGAAGAGAGAGGTGATTGTCTCCTGCTGCTCTGCCATAGCGAGGTCCCATCTGAAGTACTGTGTCCAAGTCTGGGGTCCCCAGTACAAGAGGGAAATGGAGTTGTGGAACAGAATGGCTATGGAGATGATCATTAGAGTGACGGAGAATGTCTCCTGTGAATAAAGGTTGGGGGAGCTCAGCTTATTCAGCCTGGAGAAGAGAAGGCTCTTGGAAGACCACTTTGCTACCTTCCAATATTTAAAGGGTGCTTGAAAAATGGAGAGGGACTTCTTATAAGGGTATGTAGTGATAGGACAATGGGTAATAGTTTTAAACAAACAAACAAAAAAAGGTAGGCTAGATATTAGAATTAAATTCTTTACTGAGAAGTTGGTGAGGCAGTGGAACAGGCTACCCAGAGAAGCTGTGGAGCCCTATCCCTGGAGGCATTCAAGGCCAGGTTGGACAGGGCCTTGGGCAGCCTGGGTGGTAATCTGGGACATTGCAGGGGGGTTTAAAATGAATGATTTCTAATGTTCCTTCCAACACAAACCTTTCAGTTTCATATTTCTATGATTCTATGAAAAGTATATTTAATTGGAGGAGCTGTTATTCATTCAGTGAAGTGGATCTGAATTTTCTGGATAAATTTGAAATACTGAAATAAATCTGATTTACTGTGTTCCTAATAACATTTTTTTTCATTTCAGGCTGATACAATGATTTTATTCTATAGAGCCTATTAGGCCATCATAGGGCATTTTCCTTCTCCATAGGGATGTGAAACAATGTTGATGGCAAATAACTATCTTTTTAACAAATCATGGAAGCAAAACAATAAAACATTTAAATTGTAGAATCATTAAGGTTGGAAGAGATCACTAAGATAATCTAGTCCAACCATCAACCTATCACTACCATGCCCATTACACCATGTCTCTCAGTACAACATCTATCCTTTGAAAACATTAAAGGATGGTGACTTCACCACCTACCCTGGGCAGACTGTTCCAATACCTCACCTCTCTTTCAAGAAATTTTTCCTAATATCCAACCTGAACCTTCCATGGTGCAACTTAAGCCTATCACTTGTAACCCAGAGGAGAGGCTGATCCCCATTTCACTACAACTCCTCTCACATTGTTTTAGAGAGCAATATGGTCTCCCCTGAGCTTCCTCTTCTCCAGACTAAACAATCTCAGTTCACTTGGCTGCTCCCCATTGGAGCAGACCCCTCACCAGCTTCACTGCCCTTCTCTGGATACATTCCAGGGTCTCAAAGTCTTTTGCAGTGAGGGGCCCAAAACTGAACACAATATTCAAAGTGTGGTCTCACCAAAGCTGAGTATAGAGGGACAGTCACTTCCCAAGTCCCATTGACCACATTATTTTTGATACAAGCCAGGATGACATTGATCTTCTTTGCCACCTGGGCACACTGCTGGCTTGTGTTCAGGTGGCTGTCAGCTAACACCCCCTCAACTGCTTCCCTTACCTGCAGCTTGCCAGCCACTCTACCCCAAGCCTGTAGTGATGCATGATGTTTTTGTGACCAAAGCGCAGGATCTGTCACTTAGTCTTGTTAAAACTCATAAAAATCCAGCCTATCCAGACCCCTCTGTAGAGCCTTCCCACCCTCGGGCAGATCATTACTTCCCCTCAACTTGGTGTCATTTTCAAACTTAATAAGGCTGCACTCAATCCCTTCATTCAGGTCATCAATAAAGATATTGAATAGAGTTGGTCCCAATATCAACTACTGAGGAACGCCACAAGTGATCAGTTGCCAACTGAATTTAACTCCATTCGACACCACTCTCTGGGCACAGCAATTGAGCCAGTTTTTAATCCAGCAAAGAGTGTACCTGTCCAATCCATGGACTGCCAGCTTCTCTAGGAGAATATTGTGGGAGACAAAGTAAAATGTTTTTCTTAAGTATAGGTAGATACATTCTCAGCCTTTCCGTCATCCACTGAGGGGGTTACCTCGTCATAAAAGCAGATCAGGTTGGTGAAGCAAGACCTGCCTTTCATGAATCTTTGCTGACTAGGCCTGATCCTGTGGTTGTTCTTCACATGCTATGTGATTGCACTCAAGATGACCTGTGTCATGATCTCCCCTAATACCAAGGTCCAATTAACAGGCCTGTAGTTCCTCAGATCCCCCTTCCAATCCATCTTGTAGATAAACAGCACAGTAGCAAGTCTCCAGTTGTCTCGGACCACCCTAGCTGACCAGAGGTGCTGATATATGATGGAAAGCAGTTTAACAATCACTTCTGCTAACTCCATCAGCACACTTGGGTGGATCCCATCTGGCCCTATGGGTTTGTGACAGTCCAAATGGAGTAGCCATTCACTGTTTTCTTCTGAATTGTGGGGGGCTTTTTCTGCTCCCCATCCCTGTCTTCCAGCTCAGGAGATGAGTACCTTGAAAATAACTGGACTAGTACTGAAGACAGAAGTAAAGAAGGCACTGAGAACGTCAGCCTTTTCCTTCTCCTTGGGGATAACATTCTTGACCTTGTCCAATAAAGATGGGAGATTCTTCTTGGCCCTCCTCTTACTGTTACTATTTAATGTAAAAACATTTTTATTACCTTTAGCAATGGTGGCTATGTTAAGTAGGTGTAGTAACGACTGGCAAGGGTATGTTTTCAACCAAGCATTCTGTACAAGTCTTTCTATTTGCCTATATACTCAGGATCTTAAAGCTAATGATATTCCCATTGAGTAGAATCATAGAAACACCAAGGTTGGAAAAGACTTCCAAAATCATCCAGTCCAACTGTCCACCTATCACCTAGCCAGTACCACCAGTACTACCACTAACCATCAGTACCACAACTAAATGTTTCTTGAATACCTCCAGGGACGGTGACTCCACCATCTCCCTAGGCAGCTTGTTCCAGTGCCTGCCCACTCTTTCAGAGAAGATGTTTTTCCTAATGTCTAATCTGAATCTGCCCTGGTGTAACTTGATGCCAAACCTCCTAGTCTTGTTGCTAGTTTCATGAGAGAAGAAGCGAACCTCCATCTCACCACAACTTTCCTTCAAGTAATTGTAGAGAGTGATAAGGTCTCCCTGGTCTTCCTCTTCTCCAGACTAAACAACCCAGTCCCAGATGTTTCTTGGATATTTTGTTTGACCTTTAGAGGAATGCTTTGACTATTTTTCTTCTCATCTTCTGTTTGTCAGAGCCTTTCCTTCTCTTTGCTGATGCTGAGAATTTCTACCTTTCAGTTAATTGCTTCTCTTGTAGTGGATTTCTCTCTTATTGTTCCATTGCAGAAAACACATAGGTAGATCAAACTAACTGAAACTAGTTTAGTTTTGCTGTGGGTTCAGTAAATACCTTTTTGAAACAACTGTGCTTAGTGGCATGTTCTAAAGAATGTGTGAACCTAATTCTCCACTATAGTTGGAGAATTTTTCTCTATGAATGATGATGAACCAGGGATTTAGGTATTACCCATCAAAGCCCTTTAAATTTGAAGGAAGTTCAGATGAGTATGCAGAATTTTTCTTGCAAGCTCGTATTTAATTTGAATTTTCCACTTTCCTGGAAAGGTGGCTGTTTCTGTATTTTGAGTGCCAAAATGTTAGACAGTATCACCAGTGATGAAGAAACTTTGTGAATTGCCTGTCATTTCTGCTGTTTTCCTTAATTCCAAAAAAATGTCTGGACTAAACAAGCATGGATCTCTCACTGAATAAGAATTCATGATGAGTCTTGTTTCTGGCTTTCCTTATGCAAAAGAGTTTCTATTACCATATCTGTTAGAAAATCTGGATCCCAGGTGTATATAACTTAGCAGGATTTAGCCCTCTTGTATATTTTTGCACATGCAATGCACCCAGTAATTGCAGCTTTCCTCCTGACTTTGCCTTGCATTTCCTTTGCTTTTGCCTTTCACCTCCCTTGCCTTTTCTCTCTTTTTCACTTCCTTTCCCTTTCCTTCCCTCTTCCTTTTATTTCCTATCCATTTTTTCCTTTTTTTCTTTTTTTTTTTTTTTTCCCATTTTTCCTTCTGTTTCAGTGATCCCAAGAATGATACGAGATACAATTTCTTTGATTCCCTGTTCTCCTGCTGATGGAGCCCAGGATGCTGTTGGACATCTTGGCAGCCTTTTCTGCAGAGCTTCTACTTGCCAGTCATACCCCTGTTTGATAGTTACTATAGTTACTTCCCATGTTAAGGAATTTGCATTCACCCTTGTTGAATTTAATGCAGCTCGTCTTGGCATATTCTTCTAGTCTGTCTAATTCTCTCTGGACTTTGTTCCTTAAGAGCCTTCCCTTTATTTATGCACTTGAGCTTGGAGAATTACTTTCTTTCGGACGCACAACTAAATAGAACTAGGACCACAAATACTCGTTTCTGGCTAGTGTTCTTCCTCCTATTCTATTCTGTTTAATTATTTATTTATGAGCTGGAGTAATATTTAGATGCAACTTTTATTATTATTTGATAGAGGAATAATGGATGTGCAGTTTCTTCTCTGCTCCTTGCCTTATGACCCTTTTCCACTCTTGTGCATCACTGTTACACTGTAGCTAGTCACACTATAGACCTTAGATTTTAAATGTTTTTCCAAGAACCTTTTGTTTTTGTTTGTCTGTAAGATGTTTAACTGACACTGGGTCAGACTGTGATCTCCTTATTGATATTAGTGAACCCTTACTCGTAGAGTTAGTGTTACTTGGCTTCAACAGCTGGAAGAATTTACATATTAGAAATTTGACCCTGTCAGTCTCTGTTCGTACAGACAGCCCCATCTTTCAAATCTGATGCCAAAGGGCACATCTCAAACAGGACAGTTTAGTTCTAATCCTTAACAAAATCAAACTCAACACGCATTCTTGAAAAGAGAGGACCTTTCAGGCAAGAAACAAACTGCTCTAGAAAGTGGTTTTTCAAGAGTGATTTCTGTAACAGTGAAAGCTGGTGATGGGTCTGGAGCAGCTGGTGGAGCTGGGATTGTTTAGTCTGGAGAAGAGGAGCCTTGGGGGTGATCTTACTACTCTCTACAACTACCTGAAGGGAGGCTGTGCTGAGGTGGAGATCAGCCTCTTTTCTTGTGTTACTTGCAGTAGGACTAGAGGGAATGGCCTCAAGTTGTTCCAGGGGAGATTCAGGTTAAGCATTACAAAAAAGATCTTCTCTGAAAGAGTGGGCAGGCATTGGAATGGGCTGCCCAGGGACGTGGCTGAGTCACCATCTCTGGAGATGTTCAAGAAATGTTTAGATGTTGTACTGATGGACATGGTTTAGAGGGAAATATTGGTGATAGGTGGATGTTGGACTGGATGATTTTAGAGGTCTTTTCCAATCCTGGTGATTCTATGATTCTGTGATTCTATGAAATTCAAATCTCTTTAGCTAGAAGTGAGGGAAGATAATTGTCACTAGAAGATTTAGGCTTCCAAACAACAAGAACCATTTTATCCAGAATTTACTGAACTGAGTGCAGTATGAACCAAACATCATCATCCAGGTCCATTAAGACAGATGCTGAATATGGGAGAGTCATGAGAATTTCTTCCCAATTTTGCTGAATAACATTCTTCTTAAACAACAACTGAACCCACAGTCTTGTTGCTTTAAAGTATTCATTGAAAAAGGAAGAAAGTAAATTGGAATCCCTACAAAGTGAAGGAAGCATACTAACTGTCTATTTGCACAGTGAATTTACTGTTTCTGTAAAATTCTAAAGATTATCTAGAATACCAATTTTACCAAACATACCCTGGAGCCACTTGGTCTTGGACCTACTAGACTTTTTCTAAGCCAGGAACTTAGCTCTGAATTCGGACATAATGCACATTTTCTATTCTCTCTTCCAGCTTTTTTTAGATAATAGTAGAAAAGTTGCACTGGTCAGTATAATGAGATTTAGCACTGCTGAGAACTGTAGGTATGTTCACATCAGTGCTAAAAAGAACAGCAGTGTAAATTAAACTACCTTTAAAATAATTAATCCTGATAGCAGTGTGGCCACCTTGGGAAGTAAAACAGCCATGAAGCAGGGTAAATAAATATGCCCTGAATTTCACTATGTATCTATAGTAGTGGACCCCTTAACATACTCTATCATCTGTACTCACTATGGCACCTAATTTTAAGAGAATCTTCTTAAAGGAAGGCACAGCTCTGTAATTGTAGACTATGGGACCCGGGCCCTAGCAGCATGTAGCTGTCAGTAGATGATGCTAGGAATTCTTCATTGCTCTGTCAGATTATGTCCACCCACCCTTTCTGTACAATTCAGGCTAAATGTGGTCTTTTGATTATTTCACTCTGCACAGAATAGATGTGTTTTAGTGGAGTAAGCAAAGGAAAAAATGGAAAAAGTTTTTTCTTGTCGCAGTAATTTCATCACAGGGAAATCCCTCATTCTTTTTGTGAGACAGAAATAGGAAGGTCTTGGAATGGTTTCACTCCCATAGGTGTGGAAGGTGAGAGGTTTGTCATTAGTGTTGAGTTTTTCCTCATGGAGTCCTGGTATTGTTATTTCTTTAAAGAAATTTCCTATTTTGAGCTTTTCATCATGACTTCCAGAGGCTTTGTCCCTGAGCACAAACTCTTGTGAGTGTGTGTGACATCAAAATGTTTCTATTCTTATTTTTATTTTTTGAATCAGAGAGATTTTTGAAATACTTACCTGCATTAAGGACATTAGGTTCTTCAATAAATAATGAAAGAAAGACAGTAGTGAATTCTCACTACAAATTCCCACTTTGAGTCACCATCCTCATAGACAGTCTATTTAATGCTAGATACTATACTCTGCCCCTTATAGGACACAAAATCTGCAATGTAACTTTACTCCTTTTGATTTTTTATTCTGTGCTGTGTTAGAAGAGTCAAGAAGATTCACTGCAGATGTTTAATAAGGAAAGTTACATTTTACCTCTATTATATGTATCTATAATGCAATTCTGCTTGGCTAGCAGAGCTGAGTAGTTTCTGATAAGCCATCTGAGTGGCTAATTGTACAAGCCAATGTGTATTCTTTCTTCTTTGAGCAGCTGTCAGTGGCTTCTGAAAGCAAAATGTTATGTCTGCACAAAGAATGATTTTAGCAGTAGTGTGAAAACAATCTTGACTCATGATTTCGTAGTGAGTCTTATTTTAGTATAGCATTGTTCTCAGACTACTGTAATTCTGGGTCAGATAATAGTTTTGTTTAAAGTTTTTCCAGTAATTTATAACCTCCTCCAAATTATATTTTCACCTCCCTTCTTCTCCTGTTCATTCTTCATCAAAAGCGATCATTTTTAATGGAAAAATTTAAAGAGAATCCTTTCAAACGATGTGAGCTATGTGAGTGTAAAATGTGAGTTTCTCATATCATTAAAATATATATATATATATATATTTTAATTGGGTCCTTTGAAAGGCCAAATGTTTTTTTCACCGGGATTGTTTTCTTCACAATTCAACATTCAAGTTCAAACAAAAGAAACCTTAAATGAATGGTTTGACATAGAGATAGGTGTCAAATACTTATGCATGCAGTTTGCTTCTTTAACACTGCTGATGATTTTGCCATGAGAAATATTGGAGTTGAAAATGAACTGCATGTTGGTTCTTCTGCATGGCAGTTCAGCTAACATGCAAATAAAGACTACAGATTCTCTTCATCCAATTAAACATAGAAGAAATGATCAGTTATGGAAAAAAAAAAAAAAGATCATCAATAAAAAACCCTTGAGATTCTACCACAATAATGACAAAATGGCACACAAGGAGTCAACTCAGGAGAAAGTTTTAAGATGAAATTATAAAAAGTGATTTTTTCTTTAAGAGTTTACCAAGAGCTAATCACTGAAATTTCTAGCATGTTGTTGGTTAAATTATTTTGATTTATGGACTCTATGTACAAGAAGTCTGAAAGTCTTCTGCAGTGACAGATAAACCTTTAGGTACCTTAGACAGAGAATGCCTAAGAACACAATTAGTACTCAATGCAATAAATTCATAACACAGTATAACCATTCATAAATTTCAACATTTTAACATTCATTTTTCTCTTGAGTTGGCTAAGAAGCTGAAAATACCCAGATCATGCTTTAAAAAATAGTAGATATACTGTAAGGCAATTAAAGGAGTAAGTTAATGAGTCTAAATGAAAGAGCAATGTAAATCACATTTAGAAAGAAATGCAAAAATTGCTTCGTTTTTTTAATGCCCCCAAAAACTGACGAAAACCTAGAAATAATTCAGATTTTCTTATTTGAATTTGCTTATTAATTTTCATGTGCATATTATTTTATATTACTTCTGTGTGTGTGGTTTTTTTTTTTAAATACAGTTTCCAATTTCTGAGCCACTTATTAAAATTGAATACAATTTATAAGGTGTGGAAATTTGAATAAGCATGAACGGAATCATGTCATACAAACACTACAAAGTTTCATTTTGCTAGCCAATCTTTTATATCAAGAACCCTAGAAACGTACATTACTGACAAGCCGATCTGGACTTCATTGTCTATGAAGCCAGGTGGTACCTTTGTAGTCATGACTGCATTTTGAAGGCTGATTCTTCTTTTATTTAAATAAATGAACCTTCAGAAGCTACATCTGGGTGTAATCTGAAATTGCTGAGGATGAAAAACCCAATCTAGTTTGTTAGGTCAATAGATAAAATGTGGAAGTGAAGAGCTATAATCCCAAGGAAAGCATACACTGAATTTTGCTGTTTTTTGAGTCTGCTGTTGTAACTTTTAACATCTGAAACAAACTATGTGGGCAGATCGAGTGCTGCTGTGTCAGATTTAATGTATAATAGTTTCACTGGCTTTGTTGTAAAACTATTTTTACTGCAAATTTTCCTTTTGAATGTTATCAACAAAAGGTCAGTAGAAAGCCCTGCATGTTTTCTCTTTCTTTCCTATTCTCTAATTTATATTTAAGAAATTAAAACTGTGAGAAATTTGGATCTGAGGTGCAGTACAAGTAGGAGAATTTCAGGTTTCATCAACCTGTCTCACACATTCACTTTACCATCAGATTAGCAAGTATGCTTTGGGCATCTTCATGATCTTCTGGTATAGTTTTTGTGCTGGTGCTGCACCACTGAAAACTTTAATCTGATTTTTAAATCCCTGGTTTTCATGCCCTGCTGCCTCATATTTTGCTCCAGGAATGTCAAGTGTGTAGATGTGGCATTCATGAAAGCATTGTGCTAACATTTAGGAAATGTAATAATGTAGTGAACTTAGCTTAGGCTACATTTCTGAGAAAAAGATTTATTTCCAGACAAGATATTTCAGGATATCTCTTCCAGGTTCTGATGGATGAGAAGCAGATTATTGTTCATTTTCCAGCTGTGTTTTGTGGGATGGTTAGTCATTTTCCAAGTACAAATGGTAGACTTTGGACCCAAGGAGTAAAATATGGGGAATTCCTCTTTTCTGATTCTTCTTACTATAAGGTGCCCATTAACCAAGTTTAGAGTCTTGGCAATTACAATGAAAAAACTCATAGATTTCTAGGTTTAGATGGTGAATTTTAGGTAAATATTTTGGATATGAATGCTTAAAATCTCACATTTCTGTAGCTATACTTGAAGTGTACAGTATATTCTCTCTAATCTAAGCGATTAGAGATAAGAAAAGCAAATGTGATTTTCACATATCTATCTTCATGATACTTTCTTCTACTCCAAGCCACTTCTATTCCAAGCCACAGGTATCAGTGTTCTGATTTCTGTGCAGGAGAGGAAGAGTCTAATTTACTGAAAGCAGTTTTGTCACTAAGATAAATTTACTCCTGATGCAATGACACTGAGGAAATTATGTGCAACTGTAAGGGCCTGCAGCAAACTATCAACTTCAAGTTATTCCTTCCACCCGTGTACTGTTGCTTATTGTGGCATAAAGGGAAGATGGATAGAGCTAAGAGAGAATTATGGTGAGGTTAGATCTGCAATATGATGCTATGACCTTGTGATCTCTGAACTGTTTCTCAGGTGCTATTTTTTGTGATGCACTGTATTTTTTTTTGAATAAATTACATAAAATACTGGGCTGTTTGGCCAAAGGAAATTGAAATAAAATACTATAATCCTTTTTGACTGAACGTTATGTAGGTTCTAGATTACCTTGGAGTCCTAATGCTCTGAGGCATGTTGTGGATGTCTTAAGGGTTTTTGTATTCTCAGGTCTGATTGTACTGCAACGAGGACAGGCATTTGGATTCAAGACCTTGAAAGAAATCCTAGTACTTTAGATGCTGCTGAAGAGTTCTCTATGTTAGCTGGTTTGACTGATTCTTTTATCAAGAAAAAGTCTAACAAACTGTAAGCTCAGCTTTCCTCCCTGCTTTTTTCGAAAGTGTGAAAGAAAATAGATTCTGATCTGAGAATACACAGTCCCTGATCCAGTGACCAAGGTCAGCCCCCTCAAACAAGGTAGGTACAAACTGTTTTAGTGGATATTAGATTTTCGATGTGTTAAAGTCTTTAGGTATTCAGCTGTGCAACTTTTTTTGCTTTAATTTATTTTCTCTGAAGGAAGGATGGAATGAAAGATTGAATTATGAAATTGAAGGCGAAGGTACAATAACCAAGGAAATAATCAAGACTAACTGCTGATGTGTATCTGATAAAAGTGATTTGTACAAACAGTAAAGCAATATTGTAATATATTTATTTCTGCTAAGAAATAGTAAATCAATAGTGAACTACAAGATAGTACACTGGTGTGTTTCTAAATACCATGCCATCTTCTGTCTTCTAGTCTAGATTAAAGTAAGTAAAAAATTATTTTATTTTGAGTCATAGTGCATGTTTATTCTGATTTTTCATTTAAAACAGCTGAAAGTCCTTCCGCAATAATTTTAATGTGGACAGAAATTTCCTTATCACCAGTTAGCTAACCATCAGCTGACTGCTGATGGATCCAAGCTCAATGAAGGAATGTACAACTTGTTTAAGTAATGGTGTGACTGTGACTTAGCTTTGAAGTCTCTTCTTCACATTGTATTCAGCAGTGAACAGAAGCAGTTATGCCCATATTCTCATTGCTGTCTTTAGGCGCTGCATTACAGTACCAAAAAAATCAATGCTCAACTCCAAATACAGTTTTTCTTCTGAAATTTCCAAATTACTGTAATATTTCTAAAAGTATTCAGCTTTAGTAATACGCTTATGACACCACCACCTACAGTGTTGTCAAGTGAAAGCTGAGACAGTCTGAATAAGTGGATTCATAGAAGGATAAAAAATATGCTGAACACAAAGCTCAGTGGCTTGGTGACTGGTTGGCAGTCAGTAAATAAAAAAGGGGATGCTTTAGGAGCCAGTAGTGGGACTGCTGTTGTACACTGCCTTTAATGAATAAAGTGTACCCTCAGCAAATCTCTGAATGGTACTAGCTGCCAATGGCCTATGTACCAAATGGTAAAGCTACAGTCCAGAGTCCTTGAGAAATTTGAAGTTTGTAGTAATGGAAACCTCATAAAACTGAGTAAAAGAAAGCACAGAGTTCTGCACCTGGAATGGAACAGCCCCATACATGCTTATTGGCTTGGCAGTAAGTAACTTAACTGGATGTCATGACTAATGCCAAACTGAAATTAAGCCTGAAGTGCATTCTCACTGCTGAGCTGTGCTAGAAGACATGTGGCCAATGAGTTGAGAGAAGTTACTGTTGTGTCCTGATGTTGGTAAGGAAGCTACTTCTGGAATACTGCGTCTAGTTTTGAATGCCTGATTTGAAGCAAATGCTGAAAAAATGAGGAAGGTTAAGAAGAGTACAAAAAAGAAATTCAGTGACCTGGAACATGTGATCTACGATCAGAGACTGGGGGATGCTTATATTAGTTTGAGGAGAAAGCTAAGGGGCAAGATAACAACAGCTTGCAACAGCTTGAAAGGGAGTTAGAAAGATGAAGTCAAACATTTATTGTTTGTGGTAAGCAGTATAAGTAGGAGTAAAGACTACAAATTGCAGTTGAGAAATTCAGATTATACTCTAGGAAAAACTTCACTCTAAGGGTAAGAAAACACTAGAATAGATTACCCAGGGAGTTTGTGCAATCTCCATCCTTGCAGATTTTCAAAATGCTGCTGCATCCAAACTGCAATCTGTGGTATTTACTCTGAGCTACACTATTCCATCACTGCTGATTTCCATGGCTTTTGTTTTTGAGAAACAGCTCCAAATCAATTTATTAGTCCTCATAAAAAGAGAGCAAATTAAGACAGCAGAGAAACTGAAAGTAAGAGACAAGCTGAATTTCTTGTCTCTAAATTCACTTCTCAAAATTGTGGGTCCTGTGTCCACCCTGAACTATTTTAATGACAGAATTTTTACCCCAAAGTATTAATTATTCTTTAGAGAGGGTGTAAAAAAACCGTATGGAATCATGAGACAACTTTTTCGAAGTGTGTGAATCACATAAATACATACCTTTACTGTTTCAGTGCATCTAATAGTTTTGTATACCTTGTAGAATTTTTTATGTTTTCTCAGGTAACATTACTGTGAGGTTATTTTATTTAATAACTCATGACTTCTATGTCCATCCATCTAGTATAATTTTACATTCATTTATTTAATTCATTTCTTTAAAAGAATAACTTTGATAACTTACTTGCATAACAACTACGCTGACTCACTTTGTCCTTGAGGCTTTGTTTCATACTGATATTCCTTGTAAAAACTAGACACAGCAAGGATAAAAGACTATGTAATTTTTGAGAACTCAAAAGTACCAAAGGCTACCATGACAACCTCTTTAAAGTAATCTCGTATCCAATAGCTTAAATTACTAAAATATTGGTTAACATAGAAGCAGTCAAGGGAACTACAGAAAACAATATGAGGAGGCATTAAAAAAAAAGAAAAAGATAGTTCAATTATTCATTCTTTATTAATTTAGAGTTTGAGAATCTTCATTTATCATACATATTATATAAAACATGAAGCCAAAACACTTTTATGACTTATTTTCACTGTAACTGTATGCACTGAGATGTATGTTACTCCACACTGTACTTCAGGGATTGAACCTAGGAAGTTTCATTTCTGTTATACCTTAACAAATATTGTCATACAATTTACTTCTGTCAAGGAACACTTAATACGGACATTTTGTATGAGACTTACTGGGACCCTTGCATAGATTACCATGGAAGGATTTCTAAGTTTGGACAGAAATCTCAATGATGTCTCACTGTTTTAAAGGTGAGATCTATGACTAGGGTTTATTTTTCAACTTTGCTGTGATGTCTGTCTCTTAGGCTGAACAGCTTCCAGTTGGTTGGGACATTTCAAAACACAGTAGTTCTCATCCCACTTAAATTCTGTGAGATAAATAAATGTAATTTGTTTAGATTTCTCTGGGAATAATAGCACATTTTAATAGCCAACAGATACAGGTACACAGTATATTTTGTTAAATATTTGGAAATGGTGAGTACGCATTTTCTGTTTTAGTGCAGTATGGCCATAGGGCAATAACGGGGGGAAAAAAAAGAAAAAGAAAAAGAAAAGGAGAGATTAGTTGTACTTTGAATTGATTTTTCTTTTAGAGATAAATGGATCTGAGAGCCAGGTTTATTTTAACCTTCAAGCTTGGACTGGGCTGTAATGGCCCATTACTGTAGTGTCTCAGAAGAAGTAAAGCTACTGTGCAGTGTCTGCCTCAGAAAATCCATTTCTGGCCTCATACTATGTGTCACCTCTTAAGTACTCTGAGTACTTAAGTATTCTGAGAACCTTGATCTAAACCAGAAAAGGGAAGATGCCTGCTTTTCATTTGCTTTCACATTTTTCCTTTTTTTTTTTTTTAATCCTTTTTTTTTTTTTTTCCATTTTATTTCTTTCCATACATCTTTTTTTTCTTTTCCTTTTTTTTTCCTATTCTTTTTTTTACTACCCTGAGCTTTCTGTCCACATTGCTTAGCAAGGTCATCTACATGGTAATTTCCTTTTTGATAGAGTTAATACATTATTCTGAGTTATGGCTTAAAATGTGCTGTTTTACCAGAAAACGTTCAAAATGAGCAATGAATTGTTGGGATAATTGCCTGCCTCAACCATCAAAGCTTAAGTTTAATATTCCTGACAAGCCAACTATTTGCAAATCAGTTCAAAATAGAGTAATTAAAATGATTATTTTGTACGAGGTATCTTTGTACAGTTTATATATATTTGCATCAATTTTGTTGCATTGACTAAGGCCCTGAACTTGTGAATAGCTATGCGTATGTTTATATTTATACATAAGTAGATTTGCAATGTGTAAAGTTAGTTAGTTTGGCAGGATCAGTCTTGAAATCTTGAAAGCATAAACAATCTTTACCTATCACATATTAGTCTTGTGTCCAATCAAACTTGAGACTTTTGAGCTCTAAACTGTACAAACCAAGAGAAAAAAAAAAGTACTTGTTCTCAAAAGTAGAATTCAAAGCATTCAGAAATAGCTTATAGTATAATACATTGCCTTATACTGTATATGTTGTTCAATTAAAATATGTAAACAATGACAAATAATTACGTAAATACCATTTGGCTAGTTATCAGTGCAATTTTAGGAAGCAGGAATAAAAATTCTCTTGCTACTGCTATATTCACTCCTATATTTTTTTCAGGACATTTGTAAAACTGCCAGAATTTATGTTATTTGAATGTTTTTATCTCAGCTTTCTTTTTTCTTTTTTCTTTTTTTTCTTTTTGTTTTGTTTTCTTTTTTTTTTTTCCTTTTTAAATAATTACATTACATTATCTATGAGATTCTGTGTTCCATGTAACTTCTATTTTAGATTTTATTTTTGCCCAATTTTTGGCTAAGCTACATCTTAACTTTGCAGGTTTTATGAGTCTTCTTTTAAAATTTATTCAAATGAAATTTATTAGAATTCATTATAGAGAAATGAATTCCTCCTATTTATTTCCATGGAAACTACAGCACATACAAAGAGTATAATAACACTATCTGATAGAGCAATTTTCAGCTACAGAACATTATTTTTTAATGTAGTCACCACCATGAGCTATGCATTTTCACCAGTGATGAACAAGAGCCTGTATGCTGTGTTTCACTTGGAGGAATTCAGTGACACACCTTTGCTCCACATGTACTTCCATCTCAGACACCATTCTTTCATACTGCCCCTTTGCTGCCATCTGTCACACAGTAACAGCACGTAGCAGGATGTTGGTGGGAAGGTTCAGCCTCTACTACCATACCACCAACACCTATCTCTGGCATGGCATCCCACATCATGAAATAGGAGGCATTATTTTTGGAGCAGCCCTTGAATACTTTCGATAATTTTTTTTATTTTCCAGTTATTATTATTATTACTATTAATACTAGTTTCTGACATTTCTTTTTTTCTGATTTACTGTTCTCTGTAATTTGGACCTTTGTGAACATTTACTCTAAACTACATAAACTTCTACATTAGCTACAGGCATTATTTTCAAAGCACCAATTTTTCTTCAACAATTTGTTTTCAGAAAAACTAATTTTTGCAGATAGTAGGGCTGTCCCTCAGATTTGTGCAGTGGTTGTGCTTTACTACTTCTTGATTTGGGGAATTCGCCTGCCCATACCACAATCCATCTGCTTTTACTGAGACACCAGATCTATTTTACTTAACAGGCTTTGCTCTAGGGTATTTCTTAGTCATAAGGCATAACTGCTTTTTTCAATCCTGCTGAGCTTACAGTTTTTAGGGAAACAAGTATGTCTGAATCCCGTGCAGTGGAAGTACACAACTACAAAGGCACAAGCAACTGTCATTTTAAAAACCCTAGAAGTGAAATTTCAGGTTCTGAATTGGATGTTCCACACATCTCTCATCTCACTGACAACAGCAAGAGTTCATAGTGGATGTTTTAGGTGAGAATGTTTCTAACTGTTGTGCTAGGTTCGCCACCACTGTAATCAAAATTATGGTAAAACAGTAAATCTCAACTTCAAGCACACAAGTGTGAAGGTAAAAAAAAAGAGGACAGATTCTTCTTAACTGAAGAATATTGGTTTTGGATCATTAGACTGAAGCTTGTGACACGTTCCTGCATTTTCAAAAGGCTACATGTACAAAGTCAAACAACCAGTGGCTTACCAGTTTGTGAGACTTTTTTTCAGCAGAATTAAATTATCAAGTTTACTTTTTGGTGAAAAAGTCATTACTTCCACAGGAAATATCCATGGTATTAAACATCTCTGGACTAGTCAATACTCTATAACAGATTAAATTTAGGATTTGTTATGCCTTGCAAATGTATGCATAATATAACCACACAACTTGGACAAACTTTGCATCTAAAGAGCAGGTCATTCATTGAAAGTTTTTACTTAAGTTTTATTCTGTAGACTGTGAAGAATACGTGACAGCTTTAGAATGCATTAATGATTTTGCACAGAAGCTGATAGAAATTGATGGCTACTTTTACTCATTACCGTGAACAGCATTCAATTGATAGTCCTTGTATTTCTAGACCTCATTGTTCATTATCACAGTTCGTCACTTGTTTCCCCTTCTCTATATTGTATTATTAGCATTCTGAAGGATGCTTAAGCAATGCATTGGCATAAACAAGGACTCTATTTTGGGTCAGGAATTGAGGAGACTGAGGTGAAGTTTACTTTGTGTGATTGGTATAATCATAAGCTGTGTTTTCCTCTAGACATTTTACAATCAGCTGTTTATTGAAATACAATGTGACTAGTATTGTAACGTACCATTATGCAATAACCACAAATACAGAGTAGTTGAACAGCTTCTCTACCTCCAAAACAATATTTACATAGTTTTCCTATGAGCAAAGGCTGACAGTCTTAACGAAAGACTCCAAAGCAACCTGTTCTAGTATTAGCAACACAGATTTGGTCCAGATTCAGTGGCAAAGTAATAGAGGAGTCTTCTTCATTGTAGCAGAGGACTGATGGGGTACAACGTATTTGAGAGTCCTAATTAACTTTGTGGAAGTGCCAAATAAAGCACATCATCTGTGTATGTGGAAAGCTGCTTTCAAGGATGCCTTATGGAGTGTTCTTTGCTCCATTTCCCAAAAATACACAGATGAGAATTTGAGTGTATAGGGTCTTGACACACTTCTGCAGCTTAGAGGAAGAAGAGGGTTGTGAATACAAGCAAGAAGGATCAGAGTTGCCAGACATTGATATACGTAAGAATTTTAGCCCTTGCACAGTGACATCCACCTATCATAGAAATATGCTGTCTATTCTTACTTTACAATTTAAAAACTCCTTTCTCTTATCCTCAGGGAGCCTAAACCACATTTTAAACTTCTGTTCATTGTCTAACAATGCACAATTACACAATGCACACTGTGTAACAATTGCAGTAGGACATCTCTTTTCTGATTGTCTAAAAAGACCTGCCTACTCGACTAAATATAAGCCAACCATCTCTAATGATCCAATAGAAACTTTTTAACATATGAGTAGTAATAAATTATAACAAGAAATTGCAACTCAAAGTATTAGATAACTCTGCATTGTGAAACGTGAAGTAGTAAAAAATAGGTATATCCCCCAGATCTCTCATTATAACAGACACAGATATTTAACATAAAGATAAAATAATAATTTAAAAAAAATGTTAACAGCTTTTTTCGTTAGGTAGATCTGTGTCACTTCCTGGTTTGTTCTTCGATATTTGACTTGGGTGAATATAGAGTGTTCTCATATACTGGCATACACAAATCTGTTAATGTACAGAGTTCTCCTAGTTTGTTGAGTGGAGGACACTCAACATGTTTGGTTATCTTAGATATTCTTTTCTCAGGCATTTTCTGATCATGACTAGATTGTGGAGAAGTCTGTTAAATTTTAATTCAGCAGATAAAATTAAGCATTCTGACAAGGTATTTCTACATGTGCAATCCCACGTCATTATATGACTGAATAGTAACTGACAAGTGGATATAAAAACTGTTAAAATTATTTTAATTTTTTGATCAAATTCTTACAGGCTAGTGTTATATGCTCCCCTTCTAGTTAGCTTTTTATTCAAGACTGTCACTGTTCCATGTATCACAGAATGTTAAGTAGGCAAGAGCTGTTGTATTTATTTTATGGGACGAAACAGGACTCTCTGCACTGCTCTTCTCTCCTGTCCTCAGGTTGGACTGCAGCACCCACAGCCTCAATGATTCTGTGATTGTGTTGCCGTAGGTTTCCTTAAACATAGTCTCTAATGGATAATCATCAATACTCTTGCATGTAACTACATGGAAACAAAGATTGTGAACCTTGTCTATTCACTTTGTCTAAACACATTTCAGTCGAGAAAAATAAAATGTAGTCTCTAAAAGCATGAACTGTTTATATTTTCTAAGGTTGTGGTCTGGCTTTTGTTGCAGAAGATGAGGTGCGTTTCATTTACTTCGAACAAAGGGCTTTCAGAATAATCTGTGTCCTTCCATTGCTCTCAGTTGAATTCCAGTTTCTTTCTCAGTAATACACAGTCGCGCTCATTTTCCAAATATATATAGAAAAGAGAGTCGTGCTGACAGCTCAGTCTACTTCATTTGAATATAATGAATTTTTTAAACAGAATTTGGAATGCTTCTTGTAAACCCTTCTGTCTCTGCTTCACTACTGCATTGTTTTCTAGATCTGCTTTTTATAGAAATTTTCTATATATTTTATGTCATTATTGCTTCATCAAATGTGATTTATATTGATGTGTTTAATAAATAAATCCATTGGGATAACTAATGCATTTATTCTTTCACTAGCTCAAGAAACTGCAATGATAGAGTTGTTTGCCTGTTAAAGGTACTTAGCCCATCAATTACTTTCCTATATACTGTTTCTTTGAATAACGTTCCATGGGGGAAATGAATTGCAATCTCAGAGTCTCATTCAAAGATACAGTAATTTTTAACATCATTTCACGGAAATACCCCATCATCTTCATTTTATTTGCTCTCTGTCCTTCTTTTCCCCTTTACTCTTAATTTTGTATCAAACCTGAATTTTTACTTGCTTGAAGTTATACATTTCATAACTATACTTTCAGAGGTTTATTATATAGTAAAGGAAAATTGTGATAAGCTGTCAAACTCGAGTACCTTTAGTTATACTCAGTAGTCTGAATCCCTCCTCCAAGGGCAATTGTGTTATATGAGGAGTCTCTCTTAATTCATACTGATAAGGAGGTACAATAATAACTTGGTAAATATTACTTATACTTTAGAGTATTTCAGACAACAATGAAATGGTGTCAATAAGAATTAACTTCCTACCTTATTATTCACATATAGGCTGGGTAGCTATTCTCAAGGCAGTAATTGAGATTGAAGATCTCAGACTTAATACATAGCTAGAGAAGGAGGAAGTGTTTTGAAAGAACAGGTCAGACAATTGCTGTGGATGTCAGTCAGCTTGATAGATTGTCTTTGATTCACAGACAGGAGACATGATAGTCTAGGTCTGTCTGCTTCACATAAGCACAGATGAGTTTAGATGGGGGAGAAGGAGACTGTTGAAGTAGTCAAGAAAAGTTTTAAAGTAAATACAATCCAAATGAGAGTTCTACGACTTTTTGGTCTCTCTCTCTCTCTCTTTCTCTTCCTAAGGATTTTAAATTTTTTTCAGTAGACATTAGGGATTTTTTTTTAAGTGCAGTAGACATAAATAATTCAGGTTCTCAGAGGTAAAGGAGTGTATAGATGTCAAATGAAATACGGCTCACTGAGTTGGCTTACTTGGAGAATTAGCCTGGAGATGTCAAAAGAATGTTTGAACTACAAGGCCACTCTAAGCTGGTATTCCTAAAAGCAGTTTGGGTGTGTTTTACCCTTTTGCTCTAACAATATCTTCAGAGAATCATAAGCAGATTAACCATGGCTGAATAGGAGCATAAGGTCAGTTGACAAAGGTTGCTAATGAGGATGGTTAGAGTAAAAAGCACAGGGGAAAAAAAAAAGGCTGGGAGATACTTTTACAAACCGTAATACATGTGTTGTGCTTGACATCAGAAATTGAAAATATATGAACATATTACATGCTCTGCAACAGGGAGATGTCCTTCATTGTTCTCCACCTACTTCAGAGCTTTCATAACTGACTAACAGAAGGGTTTTATTTTGTTGCTGCACAGAAAGGTAGGTCAGACAGCTGGAACACTAATTGGGTGGGGATAAAAATGTGGGAATCATCAAGGCTATTTCTCCCATCTCACCAAAGAATATATCTCCAAATGTCAGTCCTGTCTGGCACTCAGAGATTATTTTGCTTTGAGGAGGTGTGCCACTGATTGCCCTGATGAATAGCTGTCAGATACGGCAAAAATTGAATAGCATAAACACCAAGAAATATATCATTATTGAAGGGTGCTAGGTTTCACCATAGTCTTACTGTTATGAGATAAATAATATAGTGCAATTACTTTCCTATCTTTATAAGTATTAATTACATAAAAAGCTGCACAAAGAACTGAAAATATCAAGGTAAAACTTCACATTTTCAACCCTTACCTGTTGAAGTAATATATGGCTTTTCATTTTGATTTCATGGGCTGGTAATATCACCATGGCAATGCCCTGAAAGCATCTTCTGTAACTTCTCAAATAACACCAACCAGATACTATTCTAAATAAATTAGCTATTTATGACCTTTTCTTCACATATGAATTAATGATGTAATTTCTTCTTTGTGGATTACAAAGAAAAAATATCTAATATTTTTATTATCTTTCAAATCAATGGTATGTCCCTCATTTTCCAAGCTGCATATTCATATCAAGCTAACATGAGTGAGAAGGTAATCTATAATTTGCTGAAAGTTGATTTTAGCTCTGTCTTGTTCATGTTATTATGGCTGGCACTGCATTTAGAAAATTATTGCCCCCCCTTAATTTTTAAAATGTCATGATACGAAACAGAAAAATATGCAGTTTTCAGTTTCTTTGGCATTTTGACTGTATACACAAACTATAGTCTATAATGAATCTGCCTGTATCAGAGATCAGTTTTACTATGGATTTCGTAGTTTTGAAGAAGATGTGCTGGAGTTATGACACCACTTATCCTCCTAAACAGTGTGTTGCTATCGAGCTGATGAACTCTTTAACATCTGACTGAATTTGAATACTGAGTGGTAATAATTTTTGATACATAACTCCTTCAGAAAGGGCGTAACACATTTATATTACACTGAATTCTCAGAATAAGGAAACTAAAGTTGTGTTGCTAAGGACACATGTAACAGCAGAATGCTGCTATCACCGCTGTTCTGCAAGATTAACTCTATCATTTTAAAGGGAAAACAAGAATAACCAGTTTTGTTTCACAGTTTCAAGTAACCATTCACTCAAATATACTGACACAGGTTTAAAATTCTTACATCAACTATTTTGCAGAGAATACCCTCCTAAGCAGGAAGTCAGATAAAATAAAAATTGTCAGAAGTTTAAAACAGTGTAATTAAAAAAAAGACATTATTACTATTTTTTCTTCCATCAAAAAGCAACTTTTGCAGATATTACACTTTGAAATCTACAAAGTAGATTTTTAAATTCTACTAGCTCTAGTTAATCTACTCTGGTTGTCTTGTTCAATACAAGAAATGTGAATTATAAATACGGATAATACATTAAGGATGTAAAACAGGCAGTTTTACAATCCTTTAGCAAGGCATACTTTGTGATTCTGATTCTTTAGACAAAGAACATCAAGACATCTTCTCTGTGAGTAGAATACTGATCTGATCTAAGTTCAGATATAAAAACCTTAGTGATTTCAAGAGGCAAGAATCTCATCTTACAAACAACATTGCAAATATGTATGATGCATTCTCTATGCTAAATCACCACTGCAGGAATCTTTCAGATGGTTATAATTTTTAGTGTTTATTAAATGTTTAATCTGTTAACAGCGGCATTTACAAAATACACTAACATGCAGGCAGCTAAGCCTGTATCTAAATAATGACTGTAAGCAACTTCCATATCCTTCAGGTTGTTCCTATGGAAAGGAGAAAAGAAGAACAAAAATCCACAGACGTTCTTATTGTGAAAACAAATAAGCAGCAATATCTTATCATTATATTAAAGGCATAAACAATCATCATTCTGAGCATTTTTGCTTTCTTAGACATAAACCTCCAATCAGGCTTCATCATGTCCTACATTAAGTTATTCATTATTTCACTTGAATTTGAAACATTGTCTAGTGGCCTCTGCTCTGACTCATACCATCAGATGTCTGGTGCCAGTGGCATTTTAATTTATATTCCAGAACCATCAGAATAACGTGAATACAAACACAATTCAGACAAGCTAAAACCAAAAGAATAGAAATAAGAAGTCCTGGTAGAAAAGCCCCCAGAGGAAGGCAGAATAGTGAGAAATGTCCTTAGATGATTTTAGAACTGAAAACAATTAATCTTACTGCAGAGGAATAGATCAACACCTAATAGTTGAATAGCCATGTTTTCTTCTTGTGCCTTTTAAGTTTCTGCTGTTCTTAAATGGATGACCAAATATTGTCTTTTTTTCCCCCTTCTCTTACTGAATTAGATGAAAGATAGCAAACTTTGCAAACACATAAAATTTCTGATAATATCTCTTTTTTGTATTTATTTATGTGATTAAATGGTTGTATTTGAGGGAGGAGAGGAAGAAACTCCCCATTAAAAACAACAAGGTAGTGTTTCTCTAACAAAAAAGTGCTAAAATAATTAGACACTACAACTTGTAGTTCCGGTCTTCTGTGCAATGAAGGGGTGAACTCACAGTCAACTCTGAAATCTTATTTTCAGTAATGAAATCATTTTTAATAATGCATACATGATGCATTATTGTTCATGGAACTCACTAAATATGAGGGTTAAAACTTTTGTTATATGCCTAGTAAATGTGCAACTAGGCAAACTGAATTTCAGAGGTTTAGAGATGAAATAACTGAGTTTTACAAAATCTCACTGTGCTGAAGGGTTCTTTGGGTACTCCAATTTCTGTAAATTCTAGGAATGTCTCAGGATCTAAGGGAATTGGTATTAACAACTATTGCTACTATTTTGAAAACTTTGAATATGAACAGTAAATCAAAGTAAAGTCCTCAGGTCATTGGTACACTGGTCTTGCAAATGCAATAGCTTTATTGCTTCTTAAGAAGTATGACTACTTTTTGCATATGCCAGTTTATGTAATATTATTAGAGGTGTAGGGATGCAAAAGAAGAAAGATAATATTCAAAAGACATTTGGGGAAGATATGTTAAATATTATTAACTTGTCTTTTTCTATCTTTTTCTTTCTTTCTTTTCCCCCTTCTTTATGTCCTTCCTTATACTGTAGTTTTGCTTTTCATTTCTTAATGCATATTTCTTCTTTTCTTCTGAGTGTTGTATCACTTTCAAGGTGTATGAATCTCCAGCATCAATGGTATACTGATATCCTATATTATTACGAGTATAGTATATCTTGTTCAGACACCTATGGAAATCTGGTTCAACAGAATTTGAAGTTGTCAGGTTCAAAACCACAGCACTTAGAATACAAGATACTCCATCTTCTTTTGCCTCTGTGGAGTATTTTCACTATGCTGCTAAAATAATTATTTCTTTATGTGAATTGATTCTATAATAAAACAGAATGTTGATTAAGCACACAGAGCTCTGCTGTTAAAAGTCTGTTCATTTCATATGTATTTTTCTTCACAAGTTACTCTGATTTTGGAGGAGGTAGACTGCCAACAGAAATAGTAAATGAACCAATAAAAAAACAAACAACAAATCGCATATGGATGAGTATCTCCTTTTGTCTTGTGTTGATTTTATCATAGCTCTTTCTCCCAGGCAGCAATGAACACTGCTGCATTCATATTAACGTAAGATAATTTTATTCCACATGTTCTAGCTCTTATTTTGTTTTAGTTACACTGGCTGTTGATTGGGAGAAAAATACTGTTGATGAATCAGATTCATTATTGTTTTTGTCCCATGTTCAGTATTGAGTATCAGCATATTAGTATGTAGGTAGCACCAAAAACAATGCTGTCTATTCAATTCCATGGACATAATAACACTATTTGACAGAGTAAGTTCTCAGCAAGAAAACACTATTTTTCAACATAATGACCATAATTAGCATTTAGCATTTTCACCAGTGATGAACAAGAACCTGCATGCCACGCTTGTAACAATCTTAAAAAAAAAAAAAATCTGTACCAGCACAGGTAATCCACTACCATCATCACCACTACCATTCATCATTGCTGAAAAACATCCCCCACTGCCTCACTGCTGATGGGTGTTCATGGGATAGTGTGGCAAGGTTTTCTCTCTCCAGGAGGTCAAAATTTGAGTGTCAGCAAGGAACAGCAGTATACTAAATAAACCTATCAGTGTAGTTTTATCAAAGTTTCCTTAAAAGCAAAAGATAATCATGCTAGTAATGTTCCTGAAGTATCAGCCACTTGCTTTCACAACAGAGTGCAAAGTAGGGTGCTTTCATCCTTGGTTGGACTGAGAAAGGTGGGAATGCTGTTAGCTGAAATCTTGCCATGTTTCATATATCTAAAGATAGAGCTCCTGTTTGCTAGTGGCCTAACTACCTCTACTTAATAATAAACCTGGGCAGAATGACCAGCTGACAAAACAGGCAGCAACGTAAATCCTGGTGAACGCTAATGAAGAGAAGTCTATAAATAGGAATGTTCTGCTGAGTATGGCTACTGAGTCTGAAGGAGGGGTCCAGAGCAGCTCTCGCTTTATGCCCTTCCTACTACCACAACATATTTTCCTTCTTTCTGACTTCTGGTGCAAATTATACCCTATAGGCATTCTTTCCTTTAGGAAATTTGCTGCAAAAAAGTGGTGGGAAAGAGAAACATACATCTGAATAAGAAGTTGAGCTCTAACATAAATTGAGTCCCACTTACATACAAGCAACTCATTTTGTTTACTCTCTTATGAGTAAACACACAATCACAGTAAATCCTTCCAGGAACCTCAGACCTCATAATCAATTTCATATGGGATCAGAGGTATTTTTGTCCTCCATTACAGATATTGTCTAATTAGTCCTTAAATCCTTCCCAAAAGACCTTCCACTTCAGTGCTCCCAGTTTTAGTAACTTTTCTATTTACACCTAACACAAATCTTTCTGGTCATCAAGTAAGCCTGGCATGTAAGTCTATTCCTTTGCTTTCTATAACAATCCAAACTTAATCTGGTGCCAGATATTTTTTTTTACATTTCTCCATGAACTTTTATAGACTCTTTTCTGCTAATCTCCACATTTCTTGAGACATTCTGTCCAAAACATTTTCAGCTGAAATGTTCAAACGTTCAGCTGAAACTTTATAGATTTCTGAATTGAAGACAAGTTTTATTTCATATTGTCCAAGTTATACCTTCTCATCTAGCATTTGCCTTTTTCAGAACATTGGCTTTTTCCATAACAGCATGGCATTACTGGCTTTTATAGAGATCGTAAATCACTAAGATCTTTAGATTTGTTCAGTAGAAGTGTTTTCCAGACATTTATTTTCTAGCCCGAATGTATTTGAATTGATGATTTCTGTCAGTGTACCTTTCAGTTGTCCCTGCTGATTTCCAGTCTCTTTTAATTAACCCAGTTCTCGCACCCATCCAGATCATTCCAACTTTATCCTGTCCTCTGGCATGCTTGCAGGTGCACTTAGCTCAGTTATCATCTCCAATTTGTAACAAGCACACTCATCAAGTTCATTAAGGAAAATATTAAGTATCACCAGGACAAACATCGTGAAACTCTGGAGTTGCAATACAATTCGCCCACAGACTGTTCATGTATTCTCTCCAAATATAGTTTTCCAAACCGCTAATTCCCCTGTTATTGTTTCATTAATTCTGTATTCCCTAGCTTGTTTATGTGGTTGTTCTGTGACAAAACATAATAAACATTGTTAAAAATGTGATACATATGTATATCCTTCTCTAACCAGAAAGCTTACCATTGTCTTCTGAAAATGAATGAGTTGTCTGAGTTGGTTTTCTCTAGCAGTTCCTCACTAGCTCTTGGCTCTCCTTGTCTTTTTCAGTGTACTTAGAGCTAGGTTGTTAGCTTCTTTCCTCCAGTAATTTGCTTTTCTCCCCTTTTTATGATAGATGCTTTGTTAATCCTTCTCTGTTATTTACACATATAGATTTCTATGAGTATTTCCTTACTACAAGTAAGTTTCCTTTATGTGCTTTTTGTCAGATTTTGTGATCTCTGACGTCTAGGTTAGCTGAGACATTATATGACTTGGAACAGTTGAATCAAACTTTTGGGATTTTTTGCAAGTAACCTTAGTGGGGAAGGCAACACAAAGGTGATTTTCCAGGTTCACTGTGTTTTTCCTAACATTTTATACACTGATTGAAACAGAAGCATTTAATAAGAACAATCTAATAAACCACAAGAATAATACTTCCGGATTATACTCAAGCATTACTAAGATTCTTCAAGTACTCCGGTACAGCTTGGTTCTTAGAATGTCTGGAACAAAGGAAGTAGACACTGTTCCCAGTAATCTGCATAAGCTTCATTAAAGAAAATTTTCTCAAATATTTTTCTTTAAAAGTTACATTAATTTCTAGGGAGAAAAAAAATCCAGTAAACTGTAATGAACCACTCCTTCTATTTGTAGCTTCTACACTGTTCTCTGGTTTTTCAGGGATGGCATCTCCACAGCATACAGTTTCTCAGAACCTTGGTAAATGTTAGCTCAGAAACTAAATCAAGGGTCATTATTGCCTGACAATGCAGGATGTTAACTTGTCAGCATTCATCCCACTAAGAAATGGCATTCACCTTCTGTGTCTTCAATAATTAAAATGCTGTTATTCAATTAGTCTCTCCTAACTTTCCCTCAGAAGTCATTGTTAGCACTCTCAGTGCATGTAGCATGCAAATATTATCTGGTCTTATATTCTCTATGGCTAAGAATCTAGAGCATCAGTGAAACAGAAAACCATTACATTAATGTTAGAGTTATCATTTCTACTTCCTTTTGAGAGATGAAATACAAATTCAATCTCAGATTTCACTGTTAAACGAATAAATTAATGAATTAATGACTGAAAGGACAATTGAAAAGGTTCATTATTCAAACATCTTATTTTCAGATATCTATCTACGAACAATCATTTTATGAACCAGTAACAGTGTGCCACTGTCCCTGCTATCTGGGGAAGGCCAGATGGTATTAGGGAAATGATCTGCACCAGAGGGCGATGGGCATGGAACAGGATGCCCAGGGCAGTGGTCATGGCCCCAACCTGCCAGAGTTCAAGGAGTGTTTAGACAGCACTCTGAGGGATAGGATTTGAATTTTTGTTGTTCCTGTGTGGAATGAGGAGCTGTGTTCGTGGTACTTGTGTGTTCCTTTCAACTCAGGTTATTTTGTGGTTCAGTGATTAAAAACATGAAACGTTGCTTGCAAAATGATGTAACTACAGCAAAATGCAAAGTCAGCTCGCGCAGACTGACAGTAACAGCTACACTGTGGGTGTCCAATCTTCTGGATTGCCTGGGCCACACTGAATGAAGAGGAATTGTCTTGGGCCACATATATAAAATGTATGGTATAGTTAATATGCATAGGTAACAAAACATAACACTTGTTATTAAAATGTAAAAAAGAGTGCAACAAAATGCAGAACTGGTGGCATATTTGACCTTGTTCTTGTGAAACTAATGCATCAGGCTGGTTTGATGGCAGTGGCTGCAGTTCTCCGGTTTGTCAGAGAATTCTGATGAAAATTCATTTTCCCCATGCTTCATCCTTGAAATCAATTGTTCACAAATGTATGTACTGCCAAAAAGCAGTGACGTGAATATGGCATGATTGTGAAGTGAGGGATATTTCTCTCTGTAAAAGAGATGTGATCAAATGTTTGAGTCGAATATCTGATTGCAACTCTGTATATTCTATTTGAAAATGCACAGGTGATGTATTCATGTCAACTGAAAATGGAGGTGCAAATAAGTCAAAAAATGATAATATTTTTAGCAATCTTTAAACATATTCTCAAATCCCTTTATCAAAACAGACAGCATGGCTACATTCTTTTTGCCGTTCATAGGACTGTATTTACCTAGTGTATCACGGTGCATAAAATTATTTGCTATAACTTGAGTTAGCACCGCACTGTGCCTTCCCTGTGTCCTGGTTTCAGTCCAGACAGTGCCTACCACACAAAAGATGTTTGGTGCTGTCGAATGATGAGTGCATGTCTGGGGGCTGGGCTGGGCCTCTCAGCAAGGCAGAGCTGCTGCCATGATGGAGTAGAACAGGGTGCAGCTGCAGGACAGGCTGGGCTGGGCCGCATGAGGCCTGTGAGTTGGGCATGCCTGAGCTGCAGCATTCTGTGGCGCTCCTAGTTAGGTCAACTGCATCTGATCTAAATGATTTAAATAAGCAACTTACGGGTGAAAGCTTATTTTCCTATTCAGCACTTCAGCTGTCCATTTCACTTCAGTTTAGGCATCTCCCTGAGTGCCGCTTTTGTCTGGAAAAGTTACTTCACTCAGTGTTTTTTTCTACTCATAATACTGAAGATTTGTAAAGAAAGTCAGTAATGTTCAATGATTCCACACTCCAGGTCCAGTATTTCAAGCAAGGGGACACAGAGAGCTGTGGGAATTTAGGTGAGAAAAAGGAGAGAGCTGCTTAAGAACAAAAGGCTTTGATATGTGTGAATAATTGAGGACTTATATTGACAATGTCAAAGTGACTTAGGTATTTAAATACAGCACTTTGCATCATCTACAAAATTTCCATCACACGTATTTTATCGCAGTAAGAATTCCACTTTAGATTCCATCCCTCATTTTAAAACACTTCTGTGTTTTTCCCAGAATACTTTTGAAAATGTTTTCCTCGCACGTTTTTCTCCCAGTGTTTTTTGCAAGATCGTATTTTTTTGCCCAATTTGCATCCTCCACAGCAGCTTGACATTTCTTTCAACTCTAGAAGACTGACCAGCCTAATAACAGCAGGTTCTAATCTCATAATTATATATGAACCTTCGGAAGTTAAATAATCTCTTCTGGTGTCATTAAAAGCACCCCAGGAATCCTGATACACCTTTCTCACATTTGCAACACAAGTCTGAGGAGAAAAATAGTGCAGTTCTTCCCGCTCCAGCCATCGTGTGCGTAGCAGACAGTGGGACACAAAGAAGTCTTTGTGCCATGAGCTCATTTATTCTTTGCGCCCTGAGAGCACTGCACTGTCAGACAAACTCCTTGAATTATCTGTAGAGCACAGTGGAACAGAAGTGTAAGAGTGCAGGAGGGAGCATTGTGAAGCACAATAAAGCAGCTTCCATTTACCAACATGCACTACAGATAATCTTGTCCCTTTTCAGTCCTGCTGCCCACAGTCCTATACCAAGTGTTGTGCTGTGTCCCTGAATGGTTGAACTGAAGTTTATGAAGTGCTGATCCTTCTGATGCCAAGTGACGCTGCAAATGCCTTGTCTTTGTGAATCATTTATTTATGTGCCTGTGTTCAAATTAGTTTGTCTCACTCAGGTACGAACATTTTACTCTACTAATTCCTCCCCTCCCTCCTCTCTCCCCATTGATGATATGTGTATAGGCTTACATTTAATGGTACATTCACACAGAAGAACAGACAAGCTGTCTGAAGCATGTAGAGAGCAGTTCATCTCTGCAGTAAACTCTTTGATTATATAGAATCATACCACTCTTTGCTGGAAGGAACACAGTAAAAGGGTGCTCTGTATCTAAATCTTATTCAGTGTAGCATTTGTTTTAATTATGTTTTTATGTGGAGTGCCTTCGGACATATGCACTGCAGACACTATAAAATAGAGATTGGGTTAGACTAGCAAGGAAATGACAGTAGTGTCATATAGCATCTGTCTGGAGTCAAATAAGTGCAGAAAATGGCTGGGACAGTTCAGTTTTGTTAGTGCCTCTTTTATCTGTATTAACATGGGAGAAATATGACAAAGTTCCTTTATTTTACAGAGAGTGTCATACAGCGAAGTTTTATCCACGATCCAGTGATGATTTCTCATTAGGGGCTTAATACAAATCATTTCACTAATATAAATCAGTGCAGTGAGCTCTCCCATTCTGCAATTTGAGCTTATTGGGAACAGGATGAACAGTAATGAACTCAAATTGTAAAGAAGCAGAATCTTCTTAGACACTGGAAAGAACTTTTTATCTGTCCAGAATTAATTGTATCAGGAAATTATGGCAATTCTAAAAATGTAGTCAAGATACACATGCTGCCAGCTATGATGTAGAAATGCTTTGGTGTGGAGTGGTAAATGGGATGATCTACTAACATCTATTGAATTTTAATTCTTATTTCTAAGTAGGTTCTTTAGGAATATTACATAATATATATACATATATAATATTATAATTATTATAATATATATATATTACATATATATAATATTAATAATATACAGGATACATAGGGATTGATCTGCTGTCCATTGAAGTTTCTATTTGGAACTATTGCACCATGCCACAGAACCTAGGAGCTGCAACTGGAAATCAGAATGAATAAATCACCTCTAACAATAAATCTATGCCAGATTCTGCTGCCCTTTCTCTGGATAGTTTTTTTTCTCTCTAAGCTCACTCAAGAGGATACTCAGTTTTAAGGCCATCAAGACTTCCTTCAAAGAGCAGCATCAGCCAGAGCCATGTCATAGAGTGAACTGTAACTTTGATACCTCTGCAGCTGTGGCTTCAAACTGCACAGGACTATTCTCCTATGGAGCACACTGGAATATTTTGTCAACCATTGTAAGTGAATTGTTAGATACTTAAAGAATTCTGATTTCACTATATGACAATGAGAGAGAAGAGTTTATTCTGTTCATCTGTTCCATTGTGAACATTATAACTTCCTCTTTAATAAGATGGGAAAACGGTATGATTTTTATTTAATATTTATTTAGTTATATGTTTTTATATTAGTAGAAGCCTGCTTGGGACAAGGATATTTTCAGACAGTGAATCCGTTTGTATAAATTCTTCCAGTGGCTTACTTTCGTACTGCTTTTCTAGTAATCACAGGAACTGGTCACTTAAAATCTTTTCAGTTGCTCCTGTGTGAGAGATCTTCCTTTCTCCAGAGTCTTTCTCTTATTTCCAGAATCTGAGATTCCTGAGAGGCAGTCTTAGCAGTAAAGACTGAAGTAAAGAAATTGTTTGGTAACTCTGCCTTCTCACTGTCCTCCATTAACAAAGAGTCTATCTTATTCAGTAGCAGGCCAATGTCTTTCTTTTCCTATGATTATATGTAAAGAACCTGTTCTTGTTCTTGATCTCTCGCATCAGATTTAATTCCAAACAGGCCTTACCCTTCCATGTTGCATGCCTGACAAAACTGCTATATTCCTTCCCACATTCTGTAGACTTTCTTCTTTCTTTAGAATTCTTTCATGTGCTCCTTGCTCATCCATGCAGGTTTCCTGCCACCTTTGCTGATATCTCACTCTTAAAGATGCACTGATCTTGAGCTTGGAGGAACTGTCGCTTGGATGTCTAACAGCTCTCTTGTGCTCCCTTACCATCCAGTGCTCTAACCCATGGGATACCTCTAGGCAGGTCCTTGAAGAAGTCACAGTTGGTTCTGCTGAAGTTCTGTGTTGCAATCCTACTTATCATAATGTCATAGGATCATAAAATCACAAGGTTGGAAAAGACCTACAAGATCCAGTCCAACTGCAACCACCATTACTATCACAAGCTACTAAACCATATCTTGTAGCTCCTTATCCAGACGCCTCTTGAGCACTGTCAGGATGGCGACTCTACCACCTCCCTGGGCAGCCATTCCAGTGCCTGATCACTCTCTGAGAGAAAAATTTTTCCTCCTTAGAGAAAAACTCCTCTGGCGCAACTTGTGACCATACTTATCGCCCTACAGCTTCTACATAAGATCCTGAACTCCACTATCTCATGGTCATTGCGTCCAATGCTGCCTCAGCTTTCACAGTACTTCTTTGTTTGTAAGGAGAAGGTCCAGCCAAACACCTCTTCTCACACTCCATCACCTGTGTCAGAAAGTTATAATCAGTGCTCTTCAGGAACCTACTGAACTGTATGTAGCTGGAAGTGTTGTATTTCCAGCAAATATCAGAGTGATTGAAGTCCCTTATGAGAACCAGTGCCTGTGACTATGAGCCTATGTTAAGCTGTCCGTAGAAGGCCTCATCAGCTTCCTCCTTCTGATCAGACAGTCTGCAGTAACACCCACAATGTGCCAGCAATGTGAACCTCAGTTCTCCCCATAAACTCTCTGCTCCTTTATCGTTCACCCTATTCAGAGCTCAGTACATTCCAGTTGTTCTCTGACATGAAAGGCAACTCCACCACTGAATCTTATTGGCCTGGCTTTTCTAAAACGTACATAACCATCTCTGACAGCATTCCACTCATGTGAGATGTTCCAACATGTCTCTTGCACTGCAGTGAGATCATGGCCCTTGTGACCACACATAGATCTCTAGTTTTTCCTGTTTATTAGATATTATTATTTGTAGATATTTATTAGATTTATTAGATATTACTTGTGTTGTAGCAAGACTAATTTTTTCCCTGATACCACTTACCTTGACATACTGTTTTACAATCAAATTATTTAACAAGAAAAAAAACAAATATCAATGCAACAGAATAATACAATGATTCCAGCCACTCCACTAGAAGGTAGGACAAAGAGAACTTTCATTATTTTTTAAATAAGAACAAAAATATCATCAGTAATGCCATTATTTTCCTGCAGTTTCAAATAATCTGAGAATGTTAAAAATACCAGCAGCTTTACAAGAGAATGCAAATGAGTTTCTGTTTCAGTTTATCTTCTTTAAGTCTCTGTCTTTTTACAGGACCAGAGGAATTTTTATAGCTCAAGTATTGTGAATTCCATAAGCTAAGCAGTATTATTTCTGTCAAGTATTGCAAAAGACTCACACATCTCCTTATGAGGTTCACAAAATTCATGCTTAGGAGTAGTTTTATCTTGGTGTGGGCTTTCCTCACACATAGTGATTAGTGATTCTTATACATTTTTTCCCAATCTGGCTTCTCACAGAGGCAGGCTTATTTCAGTGATGACTCATAATCAGTTTTGCCTTGTCAATTTCTTACTGTGTTAGTGCAGAGAGAGATATTTTTGGCAATTTTTTTTCTCCACTTATTTAAAAATGCTGGTCTTTTTTTTTTTTTTTCCTTACATTTTTGTGTGTAGCATATGGTATCTGAATTTTACCTGCCACAAAATGCTCTAGAGTATAATTCATAAAACACATGGAACATTTTCTGATGTTCTTGTTTGCTAAGGTTTCTTTTCATTGGCTCAACGGTCTATTTTTATGAGAGTAATTGCAATAGTTGTGTCCTACAAATGAATTTTCTCAGGCTGAAGTCAACTGTTCCTTTTGCGAACTTGGACATTGGACAGTGTCACAACTGTTTTAGTTCAGACTTGATTCCTTCATTTTTGCTTAATACATCTGTGTTATAGATCCCAGTGGCACTGTTCATTAACACTTCCTCCCAAAACTGCTGTTCAGAAGAGCCACATTACGTTGCTGTGTATGGGAGAATAAGTCAGTTGAGTCCTACTAGTCTGAGGCAAATTAAAACAAAAGGATGACACAGTATTCAGATGACAGAGGATTAGAATACAATTATCTCCATAATTTTAATTTAATGAAAATAAATCTTGTTAAGCAGGATTTTTTTTTCTGAGAAGGTTGTAAGTTAAATTAACCAAAATTATGGCATAGTTTTAATAACTAGGCTTTTATAAAAGGTTAATTCACAATTGTATAAAATTCAGTTTTAAAATGTTAATATCAATAGAATAATGTCAAAAAACATCAGGAACTGATTGATGATCTTGAAAAATTTAGTGAGATTCATCACCAAAAGGCTTCATCTCCTCTCAGTACTTCTGTCAGTGACCTGGAAGTAGGTTATAGATGTTATAAAATTGACATTATGGCATTATTTAAAGTGAGTGGAAAAGTAAACAATGAGAATAGAGTCAACTCCAACATTAGATAATGCAGGTTCTTTAAAAGAAAATGTGTCATGCACCCAATCACAGTGTCATAGAGCTGGACATAAACAATGGTTTTATATAAACAATAGTGCACTCACCTAGAAGATCTACGGAATCTGGAGACAATATCTTTATACGAGCTCCTAGGATGATAATATGGCAGCAAATACAATTTTTTGGTTATTAAGTACCGGAAAAAGGGCAATGACTGTGTCTGTACATGTTATTATTGAGACTGATGCTGAAATACTACAGTACTTTCCTCCACAGATTTAAAAGATTGAAAGCTTCACAAAAATAATTTATGAGTTGAATGACAACTCTCAAATGCAAATGTACTATAGGACACATTCTATATAATACAGAGTCAGATGAAATGCCCTGGTCCTGTCAGACAAAATTGTGAGTTATGACTTCTTCACTGGAGTAAGATGTAGTTTAGATATGAAGTAATTTCTCTTTAAACTCATTTGTTTGTACAGAACATCCTACCCTTTTGATGTGAAGATGTGTAAGTAAGAATGCCAAAACAAATTGCTCTGCTTTTCCTTTGCCTAACTACTGGTGATTTTAGTGGAGGTGGAGGCCTTAGCTTCAGGTCTGAGGTTTTAGGAGGCTTGTATTAGGTCAGAGGACAGAGAGGATATCATGCCAAACCAGTGGGCTGTTCAAAACCTCTTCTTTCATTACAACTGATGAGATTAGAATGTAGATTTTCCTCCGTTGGCACTGTAGCTTTTTATATGAATAACAACAATAATATTTGTTACTTCTGAGCTCTGCCACCTTGAATCTGCCTCTGTCTCTGAGCAAAAGAATATGTTTTTTATATATTTTCATTTTCAGATGCAGATTTAATTTAATTTTGCATCACTTAAGCAGTACAGTAATATTTAAATTCAGTTCTCTGGCTGCTGGCCTATTGAATCACCTTTAGATTAGGATAGGTTATTATACTGCCCTATAAAGTACAATCTGCAGTCCGTTGTCAGTCACTTATATCAATGAATCTAGTAACTCTAATTCAGGTTCTATAGTCTGAAGTCAGTCATGCTCCTTAATCTTTTAGAACAGCTACACAATGAAACCTTCTCAGCCTAATGGATTCAGGCATATCTTTCTTTGGCTGATACCCAGAAACTGATTTTTTCTTTTCTTCTCCGGTTAAATGAGAGAACTGACTTAGAGCAAAAAACCCTTTTCCATCCTCAGGGAACACTGACTTTATCCATACAAGACCAAATTCCCCAGCTGTAGGTACTGATTGTACTAGCAACGGTAAGAAGGAGCTAGCCCTTACTTTCTTACTGACTAACATCCTTTAATTCTGCAGCTTGCAATTCCCAGAAAAATCATGCCTGTTTTTGTCAGTCCCCAGTGAGGTTCTGTGGTTAGGAACACTTTTCATGACGAAAGGAATGCTTTTTAAAAAGAAACCAGACTCCTCTTCCTAACAATTAGAGTGAGATAATGTAAGTTTGCTCAAAAAGAAATTCAGATTTCTTGTTCCAAAGCTTTTGGGGAAGGGCAATACTGATCTTCAAAAGACAGAGGTATGCAGAAATTATTACAGATTTTGGCTGAACATTAAGTTAATAAGTTAATAAAGTCAAGTGTGTGTTTCTCACGTCTCCTGCACTGAAAAGCTGTGCCTTTGACCTTTGTTCTCCCTTCCACTGGGAGCTATTTCTCCTTCATTAAAGAGAGAGCACTTTCCAGTATTAAAATCACCCTCTCACCACTATCGATGTGATTGACGTATTTTTTCCTCCCTCTCACATGCTTTCATAACTAACACCAGATTCATGTTAATTCTTTCTATATATTTAGCCTTACTGTGTGTATTGATACTTAGATCCAAACACAACACTTAAGTGCTCAAGGGCAAAGGTGGATCCCCAAAGTACATATGTTTCTGAAGTCATGAGCATTTTGTGCACTGGGTCACAAATGTTTTCTTCTAAAAATGCTAGAGTGTGTATTAATAAACAAGCACAAAAATAAAATAGATCTTACCGGGGGAAAGCAGTTCAGGTTTTGGCTCCTTCCCAAGTACACTGAAGTTCAAAAGTAAGTATTTGCTTTTAACTCCACCTCCTCTTCCCTGCCCCGGAGAGGCCACACTTAGAATACTGTGTCCAGTTTGGGGCAGTTCAAGTACAGTGATTTCCTAGAAGGAGTCCAGTGGAGTACTGCAAAGATGATTAAGGGACTGGAGTTATCTCCCATATGAAGAAAGGCTGAGTAACCTGGATCTGTTCAGGTTACTGGGAAAAAAAAAGACTGAGAAGGGATAAGATAAATGTTTATAAATATCTAAAGGGAGATGGAAGACAAATGGAAGAGGCCAGACTCTTCTCAGTGACACACAGTGACTGGACAAGGAGTACCAACTAAAACTTGAACATAGGAAGTTCTGTACTCACATGTGGAAAAATTTTTTTATAGTAAGGGCAACAGAGCACTGGAATACGTTGCCCAGAGAGGTTGTGCAGTCTTCTTCTATGGAGATATTCAGGACTTGACTGGATGCCTACCTGTGCAACCTACTGTAGGGTTCCTGCGTTAGCAGGCGGTTGAAATCGATGATTGCTTGAGGTCCCTTCCAACTCCTGCAGTTCTGTGATTCTGTGGTTTCTCTGCACCTTGGAGTACACTGCACTGATTTAACCAGGAAAAGCATTCATATTTTTCCACAAGACTCAAGACTACAAGTTTATATTACTCAGATGAACTCTCTGCCTTTATGATTGGCAGAGTGTTTTACTGTAGATATCTCTAAATCCTTTTCATTGCTTTTCATGAAATAATAGAACAGTTTACTGCAGAAGAAAGGAGCTGTCTTAAACCATGCTCTCCTTTCTGAGCCACAAGCACTGGGTGACAAACCTATTGTTTCACTGAGTGAAGACACTTCTGAAGGCATAAGAGATTCCAAGCATGAGTCCAAATTCATTCTCACTCTAGTGCCAAAACCACTCTTCGCAATTGCTCCTAAAACTTATGTACAATTTCAACTTACTTGCCTAGGAAAATGCAGAACTGAGGACTTTTCTTGAAGTAAATGAAACAGTTTGAACTCTGAGACTATATGACACAAACATGAAAATGCAACCCTCGTATTGCGGCTCTAGTGACGTGCTGACATTTCTACTTTGGAATTAACAGTCCTTGCTTTAGTTTGATAGACACCAAGTGTTTGCACTCAGAATTTCCTGCCTCTCCCTCTTCTTGACTTCAGACTGTAGCACAGATGTACTGAGACTGCTGAGTTGTAGAAGTGCCTGAAACTGTCCACAACACATTTTGAGAAATTCGAAATGATCAAAGTATACTTAGGAAAATAAATTCACAAATTTCTATAATTTAAACATGTATCCTTCCACAACAGCTTTGTGAAGAATAATATTTAAAAATTATTACTCTTACTTTTGATGTGTGGGCAAAATGCATGCAATGATTTGAACTTTTTTGAGTTTGGACATTTATAGTTTTCATGACAGTTAAAGATACATTACTTGATTACTTGATGCACCTTTTTTTACTCATCTGTACAAAAGGCATGCATGATATAGTTTGAAAATAACTCCAAGTACTCAGGTTTCTATTGCATTAACATAGTTTATAGTTTACTTATTTAAATACACATTTATTTATTTGTTTGTTTATTTATTTATTGGAAAGCTAACATTGATAAATAGCATATTAACAAAACTAGAAGTTTTTGAGCAAGCACTGACTCAGATTAATGTGAGTTAAATATATTCCTTGTTGTACCGTCGAGAAATGTAACACAGCCATCTGGAATTGCAGAAGAAAGAGATAACTGATGAATTCTTCTGCCTTTCTTTCTTTATAAGTAGTAAGCAAAAGTATATTAAGGGACTTAGGAATGACATGAATAAAAAGCTATATGGGCATAATAAAGACTTATGTCTTAAATTATTGTAACATATAAATGTGCACATAGTCTCCAGAACTTGTTCTGCAGCTTTTCTGGTATCTTGCAGACATCAATTTACTAAAGTAGAAATTGTCTTTCACAGCATGGATCCTTTAATACTCGATCATTTGTAGGAAAGAGGAGACCATCTTAAAAGGGTATTTGAGAAGTGAGAGATTTCTCTACTTCCTATTCAAGTAGGGAGAAAATACATTGTATTAAATCATTATTAGTATTGCTATTTTAATTCAGAAGGAATTATTCTTATCTGGCAGGGGGTGAAGGGTGGTGATCAAAAGTATTATTTATTCTTATAATGATGATGACTTCGACCTAGTTCGACCTAGTTTTTCTAATACTTTTATATGGTGGCAACTGGAGCAATAATTTTGTGTGCTTGTTTGCTCATGTGCATTTACATACACATAAATGCACAATGTCCCAAGTGAATTAATCTAACTTTTAGGAAATTAAATGCAAAATTTAGAGTTGGCAAGATCTAGTGTTCTAAGATTTTTAGGTGAAATATTATCACTGAAACTTTGAAAAATGTTAAAATGTCCTCTCTTCACAAGTTTGTTTTCATATTGTGAATACTGGTAAAGAATTACATTTCATAGGGTGTCCAGCTGATTACTGTAACAGGTGATCCTGCTATAGAGGGCATTATCATTATGCCTAGGTTGCTCAGGAAAAGAAAATGTGAAGAATTCAAGGAATGAGATATATATTCTTCCCGGTCCTTCAAATTATTTGGAGAAATGACACACTGGCAAAATAGGGCCACTACCACCACTGTCTTTAGCAGCTGTTGACTGCTATCAATGGATGGGTGGGTTTCATTACTATGAATAATAAATGTTCTCTGATTTATTGGGATTCTTGATTGCAGAACATTTGATTGTGTCTGGGAAATGAAAAACCACCAAACTTAACACTTTTAGATATGGTTGGATTTATTTTATTTCTAGATTACTCAGGTAGTTTAGTCGCTGTTTGAACACAAGCCAGCAGTGTGCCCAGATTTCACTCTTCCAGATAACACATTCTGCAGTAATAAATATCATTACATAATATTACAGAATCACAGAATTGTAGGGGCTTGAAGAGACCTCTAGAGATTGCTGAGTCCAACTCTGCTAAAACAGTCTCCCTACAGCAGGTGGCACAGGTAAAATTATATAATCTGTTGTTTATTTTTCAATATACAGATCGTAACTGATACTAATGATGAGCATTAGAAGAGGATTTCCAGAGAAATGGAAGATTTGCCATCCCTGGAGGTATTTAAGCAACACGTGGATGTGATGCTTCAGGACATGGTTTAATGGTGGACTTCACGGTGTTAGGTGATGGCTGGACTTGATGGTACTTTTCCAGCCTAAATGATTCTGTGATTCTATGTTCCTTTTTACACTGAGTGAATTAAATAATAGAATGCAATAGGTAGTCTGTGCAAAGTATAATCTCAAATTATATGTCGTTTCCCCCCTATTGTTTATTGATATTCAGCTTTATTGCACTCACAACTGTGCAATGAAAGAGTTCCAAACAGTTTGAGCAATCAGCCTCAAAGGCTCCTAATGGATGGCACTCTTCCTCAATTCTGGCTTCAGATGAACTGACATGACAGTGAATTCATAAGAATAATGAAAACTTTAATCAAGTTATATTAGTCCATTTAGTTGAAGGATACAACCATTTGCATGAGTGGTTAAAATAAAAGTCACTGATAGAATGTTTTCGGATAGTAGTTCTTTGGGAGGAAACGAAGTCTGACAATGCAGCTTTGTACATAGAAAATATGAGGGAAATTTTTCCAAATTAATGGAAGAGCAGAGATGGTTGGTCTTGATGATCTTAGGAGTTTTTTTCCAGAAGAGATGGTTTCATGATTTTATTACTACTGCAGGCATCTGTTCTAGAATGTGTTCTGTTTAATGTCTATGTCAATGGAGAGGTGGTGATAGCAAACACTTGTCAAGTTTGCAGGTGACACTGAGCTAGGAGACCTACTGATATGCTCAAAGGCAGAGCAGTCATTCAGAGATACCCAGATATGGTGGGTTCACACTGATCATCACAGTAAGTTCTGTCATGTTACTCTCTTACTTGCCCTTATCAAAAGAACAGTGGAAGAAAATATAATGAATACAGGCTTGTTTGAGATAAAAAGTAGTTCAATTAAAGAAAAAGGGAAAATAGCAAAGGCCTTGTGGAAGCCAAATGAGGAATCAGTTGTTCTTTACTTCCCATCAGCAAGAGCTGTTCAGACACATCTTGGGAAGCAGGGCCTCTTCCTGAGTGGTTGCCTGGGAGGACCAACACTTTGGTGAGTCTACCCCTTGGTCCCCTTTGGAAGTTTTTCTGAAAGTAATGCCATACGATCTCGGATATTCTTTTGGTTACTTTGGACCATCTTGTCCCAGCTCTGTCCTCTACTTACCTCCTGTCTACCCAAACCTATTGGCTTTGGGAAAGGCTGAAGAGGCAGCTTTGTTGCTCTGCCTTGTTGCTGTGCTCAAACGCAGACATAACATTGGTGTGATATCAAAGCTGTTGTAGCCACAAGCATGGAGCACGGCACTGTATGGTCTTCTGTGGGGAGAGTGAACTCTGTGCCAGCCCGACCCAGTTCATCAGATAGGCTGTAGGGGTGGGTGGACAGAAAATACATAACATAAAATGCAACAAAGAAAATTACAGATTTCTCCACCTGGAAAGGAAGAACTCCTTGCTACTTTCCCAAGACAGACAGGAGAGTGACTTGACAAGGAGCAGCTCTGTGTAGAAGGCCTTGGAAGGCCTCTGCAATCTGAATGTAAGCCAGCAGTGTAGCCTGACAGGGAAGAAGACCCTGTATAGCTGGAGCACAGACAGTATATCAAGGAAAGCAAGTATCCCCTGCTCAGCAGTCATTGTATTTACTTAGAATACCATATCTGGTTTGAGCCCTTCTGTGAAAGAATAATTTCAGTAAACGAGATGCATCAGTTTATTGGTGCATACACTTCATGAATCAATCAGTATCAAGCTACCAAGCAAAAATGGAGATATTCCTGAACAATCCTTTTTTTTTTCTTTCTTTTTTTTTTTTTTTTTCTGTCTGCAGGGTCTTGTTCAGGCAGAGTTTTGATAAATGGAGCCTTTTACTTAACTGCTCACCTGACACAGGAGGCAGGATTTTATTGATACTTTTTTCCTTGCTGAGAGTACTGTCCTTTCTGACATTTTCTGTTCCTGCTAATATATTTTAGATTTATTTTTATTTTATTTACTTTTGTTTTACTTGATCTTTTGTGGCTATTACTCTCATAACACACACAGCATATACATAGGTTGCTCTGAAAGTAATGCCTCCCATTTATTTTAATGGAAACTACAAGATACAAAGAGCACAATAGCACTGTTTGATAGAGAAAGTTCACAGCTACACTTCACTACTTTTCATCATAGTAACCAGTTTTACCTATGCATTTTCACCAGCAAGGAACAAGAGCCTGTACGTTGTGCTCATAAAAGTCTGTGTCACTGGAGGTAACCCACAGTCACTGTTGAAATGCACCACCCACAGCCTCACTGTGCTACCATCCACTGTCACATCTGCAGAAACATTCAGCAAGAGTTGATGAATGTCAGTATGGGCCATTTTTTTCAGCATGGAGGAATTCAATGATATACCTTTGCTTCATGCACACTTCCATGTCAGATGCCATTTTGTAAGACTGTCTTCTGTGACACTGCAGCTAAATGTAATGAAATATTGGTGGTAAGGTTCAGCTTCTACTACCATGCCTTACTATCAACATCTGATGTTGGGGATCAACAGAATAAAATGACGGATTACTTTTGGAGAATCCTTCCTATCTCATATCTCAGATTTCAACCATCTACAGAAAATTAATTCAGTACTCTGCACAATATAAAGATTGGAACAGACAGAGATTATACAGTCTGAGTTGTGTTAATTCCAGAGTCATCCTTTTATTTATTTTATATTTTTGGTAGCTTTTGGCATGTTGGCTTTTTAACACCCCACAGTCATTAAGGTTGATGTCTTCATTCACTGCAGGAAGGCAGATAAACATTATTATCTCTAAGTCTCTACCAGTTCTGTGGCAGCTGAGATGCAGGTCTGGGACATCTGCAGTATAATGAGGATAGTGAGAAAACTAACATCTTAGTTGTCTGTTGCATTTAGAGCTTTAAAACCATATGGATGTGAATTGCATTTATTGGGGTGCAATATTCAGAGAGAGCAGAGGAGGCACTGAAATCTTGCTCCTTGCTCAGTTTATATCATGTAAATATTCTGAGTGCAAGAAATACTGGTATGAGTTTTCCTAAGACTTGCTGTAGTTGAAATTAGGTCCAGTATTACTTGAGTTACCTAATCTTGCAATGAAGTCTTGGATTTACCGATCTTGGATTGTTAGCAGCAAAATACTTGTTAAGTACTTGTCAGTAATAAAGACAGAGTTAATATTATTGCCATAGGATAGATACAGTAGGATATCATTTATATTAAAAGGCACTGGCTATCACTGAAATCTAAACCTTATTTAGGTACACAATTTCACTGTATGTGTAATAATACTTCTCATATTCACTGTCTTTAAAATGAAATTGCTAAAATGTGTTTAATTGAAGTTAAATGATTCAATACTTCTAAAAATAATTGAATACATATTCATGGAAAATAATACAGCTTTGAGCTGATGGAGCCCACGTTTTGAGTGAGTACATGCTGTTCTCCATTAACCAGATACAGTATGACCTACTCTTGGGCAATAAAAATTTTAAAATTGGGAGAAAAATTACTGGACAAATATGTTTGTACTCAATCTTATCCTGAAATAAATGGAGGTAGCTTACCCCCCAGTGTGCATGACTGTCTGAAAAACAATTTTTAATTGTGTTAAAAGCCAGCTGATATGAATCTTTTGTGAGAGAGTTTTGCTTGAAGTGACTGAAACGGACAATGGGAAAATAATGAAAACTACAAACAGAGATACTTTCAAGTAGTTTGTCTAGTCCAGTAAAAACTTAAGTACATGCCATTAGTTCTTTTTAGTCTTTTCACATTTTAATTTTTCATAATTTTTCTTAAATTTTATTGCTTGGCATTTATCCTTACTTATTGTTAACATGTACTGTCAAAACCCACGTGGCAACAAGAAATTTAGAAAAGTATATGAATAGAAACTGTTTCACCGAACTGCGACACTATTTTTTTTTTTTTTTTTTTCAGATAGCAGTTACTATGAAACAAGCTTGTTTCTAAAACATTTCTTCCACTAACTTCTTAGACCCTTCTACATACCTCCTCGAACAGTCAAAGACTTACCCACCTGGCAGCTATTTTTTATTTCATCTTTGCCACATGCAATCGCTTGATGAGTAGCAGGCTGTTTTATCAGCTGGAGGTATTTCCCCAAAACAAAGGTGATCTAGATGGTTTTTTTCACCGGGAAATTTACCAGCAACAAGAAAAACAGAAGTCTTCCGTAGTCCTTTGATAGTTCTGAGTACATCCCAAACTCACTGTGACCTTGAAGTCTTTAATTACTACAAGTACTACCTCAGTCAAGAACTAGTAACTGTACAATTACATTTGTTTCAAGTAAATGAAGGGCAAAATCATATATCTTACTTACTTCAGAGAAAATAACAAAGTGAGATTGAGTTTTTCAGGGTTTTCAGGTATCTCTAAGGATCCCACAAATAGTCTTTGGATTGCATATCCTTCTGGTGAAGAATATGTTCTTATATGAAATATGTTTGTTAATTTACAGCCTGATACAGAATTAAGATTTTGTGGAAGAGATATTTCTTTCTTAAATGTGGCAATGACACCCAGCATTCTCTTATTTAAATTCTATAATTTATTAAAAAATAAACTCGTCAATCAAGTACAACCAAGTACACTTAGTGATTATAACAAGAGATGAATTAAGAATTAACAAAGACATTATTGTTTATGTAAAATAAATAGACAAACAGGCAAACAAACAAACAAAAAAAAACCAACAGCAAGCCTCCAACTCTCTTAGCCTCTCATGGCAGGAGAGGTGCTCCAATCCATTCATCATCTGGTCAAGAATACCATTTGCATTCTTAGTGGCAAGAGCGTATTGCTGACTTATATTCATTCTTATGGCCAACAAGACTCCCAGGCCCTTTCTACAGAGCTATTTTCCACCTGAGTGGCCCCCAGCATGTGCTGTTGCCTGGGATTGTTCCTCTCCTGGTGAAAGACTCTGACTTCTCCTTACTGAACCGCATGAGGTTGCTGCCAGCCTACCTCTCCAGCCTGCTGAGGTCTCTCTGGATGGCTGCACAGCCCTCTGGTAAGTCACCCCTCCCCTCCTCAGTTTTGTGTCATCTGACTTCAGTAAGGATGCATTCCAGTCTATCATAAATGCAGATGTTAAGCAGGACTGGACTCACTGTACTTTGTGCCACTGAACAATAGCCTCTAAGACTTGCCATTCATCCAGTTTTCAATCTATCTCACTGACTGCCCACACCTTTGTTGTATCCAAAGTGTAACAGTTATCTCTACTTCATCACAACAGCTGGAGAGAGAAGCAGGTGGTGCTAGGGAAGCAAGAGAAGAGGAAAAATCCTCTTATGGTCACGAAGAGTTTAAGATGTTGTGGTCACAATGAATGTAACACTGGTCTCTTTTAGGTGAAAGACTCTGCATTTCTCACTGAACTGCATGAGGTTGCTGCCAGCAACCTGGTCAATTTTAGACAACAGCTACAGTGAGATAAATCCCCAAAATAAGTAGGGAAACATGACAGCTGTGTAATTAGTTTATATTTCTGTATGCTGCTCAGTTAATTAGGAATCTTCTGCACATACACACACACAAATATTCTGTAAGTTTAAATCCAAAGCATCTGAAATCAGAGGTCTGTGAAACTGCTTATGTAGAAATCAGAATCAAAGTTAATTGTGCTAATGGTTCATAGCATCAGTGAACATTTTAGTCATAATGCTGCAATTCATCTTAAAAGACTTTATCATCTTTATCATCTTTATCACAAGATCTCAGAAGAAGACAAAATATTCCTTTACTCTCTCACCACTTCTCATGAATTTCCTGTCATACATATATCTGTGTATTCTGCCCACTGTAACATGCCATTATATTACATCTTTATATATAAGAGCCCTTTGTCTCACCACACCCTTTTATTTGAACAGCCACAGTAAATTACTAAGCTCCTCCAGCTATAAGAAGATTTAACAAGTAGATTTAACAAGTACCTGTTCTTGGGCTAAGGATTACATGACTTTCCAAAAATGTATTGAAAGATTGACACAGTCTGTAAGTAACAGTATTAAAAGTGTTACTGTACAATTTCTCTGAGTTATTGTGACAGACAGAGATAGGCATAAGTATGTAATTGCAAAATAAATAAACATCAGTGCAACACAGAAATTACCTAAGCCCACGCAAACTTTGCATTCAAGGGGGAATTTTCTCTCTGTCCTAAAAAAGGGGATAATTTATTTAAAACAGAAATCCTGCAATACATGAGGAAGATATGAAGTCTATGTGCTGGAACAGGCTGCCCAGAGATGCTGGATGTTGTGGAGTCTCCTTCTATGGACATATTCAAGACCTGTCTGGACTCCTACCTGTGTGACCTATTGTAGGGTACTTGCTTTAGCAGGGGAGGTGGACTTGATGATTTCTTGAGGTCCCTTCCAAACCCTGCGATTCTGTGATTCTGTGAGTCAGGAGAAAATCTCAGAGAAGCCAAACATCCTAAGCTAACGAGTTTCAACAAAACTGCAGCTTATTTAAAGATGATGAAGTTTTTCTTACTCCATTTTGAGATCAAAACAACTAATAATCATTTCCACTGAAGTATCTTACTGTATATCATTCAGACAATCAATAGCCTGATCAATCTGGAAGAAACTTGATTTAGTTAATTACTGTCAGATCCTACTTTTCCTAAACCTGTGAAAAGGAGCCTGAAGTAGTTTCCAAGCTCTTAGAATTACAGGAGGTGTCCTAGACCTGGCACAATCTAGGTTTAGGTGAAAATATGGAACAGGAACACCATTGTCTCAATGTCAGATGTTAAAAAGCACAAAAATTTCCATGAATCAGTCAGCTATTCCTGAGCTTTCTCTTGGAATATTTTTGAGGATGATGGAGGAATTCTATCCAAACCAAGTGTGAAACTTTTTCAGTTTCTTTCTTAGTAACTTCCTTTCAGTTGTGCTGAGAAATTTTATCTCACTCACCTCTTGGAGCCTCATCAAGATTAATTTTCTCTCCAGCTCTATTACACATATACATATATGGATATATGTATATACACAAAAATTACTGACTTGACACTGTAGTTTGAGTGTGAAGTTGCACATTATTTTGTCTTGTATAATATGGACAATACCATGTCATCCATATACCTTAAGACCACGCAAAAAATATGAATATACAAATCAACTGGTTAAAGTAAAAGGCACAAAAAGCAAGCTGTGCTGACTGTCAGAAGAAGGGGCTTAGTATTTGTTTTCACCACAGGATTCCTTCTGACTAGAGACATCATTAACTTTTTGATTTCTTGCTTACCAGTAGACGTTGTCCTGTTGACCTTAGTGCAGCATGATCTATCAATGGTGAGTAGTGTGAATACTATTTTGAAAAATAATGATTAGTTAAATTGCGTATATAACTTTTCTGTTTACCAGTTAAATTTTAGCAATACTGTAGGAAGTTGCCAGGCCTTGTGACATGCAGGGCAATATTTTATTTTAACAGCTGTAGCACATCATGTCTGACCTATGTTCTCCCTGCTGATTCTCCACAGTATACTGAGAAATCGTTTGAATGTTAACTAAATCTTGTCCTTACCTTCAAGACATCCTTTCATCTACCCTTTTGTGATATGCAGATTACTTGGGATGTGAATTGACAGAAACTGTTCTCCTTAGAAATAATGGGGTAGGCATCAGCAGACATAATGTCCTTAATGTTCCTGAGTGCAGAAATAGGAAAGTCCCTAGTGAAAATGTTGGAATGACTACAGAGGTTTACCTGGTCTTGCTTGGAGTACACGCAGCTATGCAGATGTAGAGAAATCAAGAAACCGTGAAAGATTAGGATCAGAAAATTTCTTATAGCCCTAATTGAATTGTAACAATGCACATTGCATTTAACAACAGGAAGATTTCTTCTTTGTACCATGGCATATTTCTTGGGTAAGTCAACAGATGGTAATCTGAAATAATCTGTAATAATCATAATAACATATAATGTATAAAATATTTAATATTTAATATGTAACATATAGTATACAACATATAACATGTAATACATATTACATATAAATATATATATATAAACATACATGTGAATTCCATGAAATTTGAATTAGTTCAGTAAAAGAAGGAAAATAACAGAGATCTACAACGTATGATAGAAACATAGAATCAGTAAGGTTGGAAAAGACCTCTAAAATAATCTAGTCCAACCATCAACGCACCGCCATGTCCACTAATCATGTTCCTCAGTGCTACATCTATACGTTTTTTAAACACCTCCAGGGATGATGACTCCACCACCTCCCTGGGCAGCCTGTTCCAATACCTCATCACTCTTTCTAAGAAGATTTCCGTAATATCCAAGCTGAACTTTCCCTGGTGCAACTTAAGACCAAAATCAATTGTCCTATCTCTAGTTAGTTGGGTGGAAAAACCAAACCCCACCTCACCACAACCTCCTTTCAGGTAGTCGTAGAGAGTGATGAGGTCTCCCCTGAGCCTTCTCTTCTCCAGACTGAACAACCCCAATTCCCTCAGCTGCTCCCTGTAAGACTTGTGCTCCAGACCCTTCACAATTATGTTGCCTTTCTCTGGACATGTTCCGGAGCCTCAGTGTCTTTCTTGTCGGGATGGCACAAAACTGAGCAGAGTATTAAAGGTGCAGTCTCACCAATGCTGAGTACAGAGAGACGATCACTTCTCTGCTCCTGCGGGCAACACTATATCTGATACAAACCAGGATACCATTGGCCTTCTTAGCCACCTAGGCACACTGCACACTCGTTCAGGTGTTCAGGTGTCGTCAGCTAACAACACATTCAGATCCTTTTCCTCTGCACAGCTTTTCATCCACTCTGTCCCAAGCCTGTAATGTTGCATGGGGTTGTTGTGACCAGATTTTACTTTAGACTTGCTTCAGTCACTTATTTCTCAACATGTTGCTGATTACAGTCCTCTGTTTAAGACATGAGTTTTAGGCTTGGATGACCTATGAACTCTGTTTCCATGGTGACATGTCACAGTAAATGCCAAAGTAAGCCTCAGTAAAGTAGAAATAAAAAGGAAAATTTACTGTTCTTCTGATTTTTTGCGTATGAAAACGATACTTTCCTCATATCATAGGGACTGTTTGGATAGATCAGCATATTTATCACATACATAAGCTTCATATAGTTACACAAAGTTTAAACAAAATCCATGCAAGATCTAAGCTTTCTGAATGTGTATAAGAAATGGTGAAGTTTTAATGCTAACATAACAGGTACTGCCAATTTTGATAAGTAAATAGAACGCAGAATGTTGATTCTTAATTATATTTATAAATGTATTCTCTTATAAAAGGATAAAATACAGGTAACTAATTACTAAGATACAGATAACTAGAAAGTTATTGAAAATACTTTTGTGACTAGAAATTATTGACCTGATTTTAGTATTCAGAGTTAGGCACAGATATTATACAATATATATCTCCAGCTGTTGGAGGAAGAAAATTTGGAATTAATTCTTTTTGCATTTTTACAGCACTTGAATAGTTTCTGAAATAACTCTGAAAAGATTAAATGTTTCCTGCAAGTAAACTCAAGCTATTAACAGATATCTTTGCTTTTTCCATTACCAGACATCTACATAAAGAAGCAACTGGCAAAGATATAATTGACTTAATTTCAGCTTTACTTTGTGCATACTTGTTCAGAAAAGCACATGGGAAAATTCAATTGTAATATTTTATTACATTCTCCACAAAAAATTCAATGGTAGGACAACACTAGGAGAGTATAACTTTTCTTTCATTGTGGCTTTCTAGATTTTCTCCAACTCTGCTCTTTTGATATTAGCAAAAATATATCCAGAGCTGTGCTGATGAAATAAATCGTAAATTACATACTCTAGTTGTCCTGGGAGCAGTTCCACATCTATCTCTTTACAAGGTCTTCAGTATGACTTCATCTTCAAAAAGCATTTGGACAGATTTGAGAAAGAAAAATCCAGCAATCATGCACAGAAACACAACTTCAAATTCAAAAGACTCCTAAGCCTTGGGTTCTTTGAAGCAGGAAGGAGAAAGAATTTCTTCTCACAAAAAGTGATGAAATAGTCGAACAGGCTGCCCAGAGAAGTGGTGGAGTCATTTTCTGTGAGGATTTAAGGAAAGGGTAGATGTAGTACTTAGGGACACAGTTTAGCGAGCAACACTGGTGGTAGGTGAACAGTTGGATTTACTTCCTAGAGGTCTTTGCCAACCACAATGATTCTATGATTCTATGTGTTAAAAGAAAATATCACCATACATCTGTCTATTTCTTTCTCCAACACCCGCTCACACAGGGCTACTCACAGCAAAGTCTCCAGGCCCATGTTCAGGCGGCTTCTGAAGATCTCTGCAGAAGAGATTCCACAACAGCTCTGGGAAATCTACTCCTGTGCTCTGCCACCACACAGTTTTACTTAAAAAACAAACAAGCACACAACGACATAGAAACCCACACCAACTTTTTTAAATTTCCTGACCGCTCTCTTCTGGCCCCTGCCCAAACTAGTGAGTGAGTTTAGATGCTTTTTGTCTTGACAGTTACCTGTTTTCTTATAATTTGTTGCTGAGCTTTTTTTTCTGCAGGGTAAACAAGTTTTTTTCAGAGAAACAAGAAATCTCCTTTACAGAGTCTTCTAATCAAAGCTCTCCAGAACTTTAGAAGTCATCCTCATTTTTTCATATATTATGCTGCTTCTTAACCTTGAACATCTTTGAGATTTACAGTATCTGTCTTTTCTCTCCTGTATCTGATTTACAGGTGAAATAGTTTATATTTAGGGCTTTTTTTGTTTGTTTTTGTTTTTGTTTTTTGTTTTGTTTCCAAACTCACTATGGGTTTATCAGGAATCACATTATAGAGCAGCTTTTTGGAAAAATACCAAAGTGTGTGTAATGCTACAATAATCTGATATGGAGGAGAAGATTGTCTAGACTAATAAATCTGAAACTTCCATGCATAAATTGTACATAGATTTATACATACATGGAATATTGAGTTACTCTATTTCTGATAACTATGTAATATGATTTCACCAGATAAAAGAGACTACAATTTCCTTTAGCCTCCTAGAATCTTCTTCTCATAAATTATCATCACTGTAAACAAAACTCTCATATGCATGAATATCATATCAGTTTAATACTGCAGTATATTACAGTTCCACTAGTCTTCCAGTGCCTAAAACTTCCAGTGACAATTCTGTTTTAAGCATATAGTAACTTTGTCTTAACTGACCTACATTTTGGAGTTTGGAAACCACACATTATTATGCATATTTTCAGCACCAACCCTTTCCACTTTAACAGTAAAACATCATTAGCAAGTGCCAGATTTCTCAGTTTATGTCATTGTAGAAACCCATCAAAATTTTGTTATTCATGACTCTAATCAGTACTTAAAAGTTTAATAGTAACTAGATGCAGCACTCCGTGATGGATAGCAGCCCTGTTTAATCAGAGCTCTTGTAGTACTTTGGGTTAATGTATTGTGACTGTACTGCTGTTGCCTAACACTTAAAAGCATAAAATCCAATTGAAGAGTGACTATGCAGAGTTGGCAGCTTTTTAGCTCATCTAATCTGCCTCTTCTGTATGTTCCGGGTTATAACTTCAGGCTTTATGTACTTAGATGTGTTTTCTCTTCTTTTTTTAACCCACTGAAAATAACATAAATAGCATCATTGGGCTTTGCATGGGATTAGGTCTATCCAGAGCATTAATGAAGGGCAAAAGAAGATCAACTGTGCCATATTGTCATGAACGTTTCTGCTGCTGCTGCTGCTGCTGCTGCTAGTGGAAAGACTACAATCTCCTTCAGATGTTCAGTATTTCTGTAGTTGGTATTGCCTATACATTATCTTAGGCCTTTTTGGATTCACAGAACATTTATTCAGTGTGATTAGATGAACACAAGAATGACCCAATCATGTTTTGATGCTTGTACTGTTCTTGAAAGCCTAGCAGATACACTGGGGTATTATTGCAGTTTAAACACAGAAATATTGTTTATATTTCAGTTCTGAAAGTCCAGATTCAATGACTTTTATTGATCACCTTAGAGTACTTCTCAGTGCATCAGACCTCATAATGAGGAAGTCTGAAAGGACCAAGCTCAATTTTCTTTTCTATTTCATTTTTATGATTAGCATGCAGGTGTTTATACATTACAATGCCTTATTTTTATTGTACTTTAAGATTAATTGTTTTCCAGTGTTTGCAGCATGGCATGATATTTAAGATGAGTAAATTTTCACAATTTCATCAAATATTTTTAAAACTGAATTAATTGTTACAAAGTTTAAACTCTTTTTATATTTGCTTCTGCAAGTATTTGTATAAGCTTGCTGGCCAGAATGTTCTCAAAAGCAACAAATATTAAGCAAATATGAGAAAATACTGGCAAAAAGTAAATTCAGTTTGCTTGAATTCAGCAACCTTCAAACAAACATGATCCTGTGTAAGCCCAGCCACTTGGGAAACTGAAGCTGGTTGTGATACCTTCTCCCTAAACTATGATTTACATTCTAAATGTCAGGAATTTGGAGTTGCATTAAAAGATGCCATTCATATCTGCCATCTTATTTGTTCTTTCTGTAGATTTTGTTTACCTTATCTTCATGTTTCTTTCGTATAGCACATCAGCTTGTTTGAGTAATATGTATTATCCCAAGTTACAGTTCCATTGTTGGATAATGAAGCCCTCCACTAGCTTATGTAGAGACCATAGAGTCTCTTTATTGCTGGTCTTTAAGTACAAGTTAGATTCATATGGGTATTTCTCTAACGAGATAGGCACAATGGATCCTGCTTTGCAGTACACAAGATTAGATGTCCTCTTGAGGTTGATTCCAGAACTGTTCTAGTCTTTCAAACTACTTCTCAAGCAATCAGTGCTTCTCTTTTACCTCTGAGGAAAAGGTTTTTTCTGTATTTGCATACAGTAAATTTGGATCACACAATTTGTAATAATGTCAGTAGATAACAGAAATGGGAGCTGTTAGATTCAGAAAATCACATTCATTGCAGAATAAAAAAATAGTTTTTGTGATTAGTTTTTCATGAGCAACAATGTATGCTGTCTTCTGAAAGACAAGCGCTCAATTTGTTCAAATTTTAGGGAGAACAAAATGAAGAGTGATGCAAATTTATGCTTTGAATGTTCCTTACAGCACAGAAGTTCTGTATTTAAAAAGTACAATTAAAGATAGGATGTAGGGGAACACAAAGTTTTCTTGTTATATGTGTGCTCAAATTTACCAAAGCTGTTTTTCCAAGGAAGGTGATATTGATGACTTGAAAAAAAATGAGACAGAAACATGATGGCTTCCTGCTACTCCAGTTTTAAAATATAACCCATAGTTTTAATAGTTGTAGAATTATTATTAAGAAGACTGTTTGTAGGAGATACATCGACATTTTAGAAGTATGGCTTTTTTTTACTGTATTATTTTGTTTATATATATATATCTTTCAAAATCCTTTAGAAAATGTTCAGGTTGGGAAAGGTTAGTTAATTAGCCATTTCTGATTTTCAGACGATTAAGTCTCACTGTTTATTCTACAAACATCCTTTGGATGGTATCTTATGTAACTTCAGCATCAGCCCATTCTTTTTGTTGTTTCTCTTTCTCTAAGAGCGTGAATGTTTTTGACATTTTGGGACCCACCTCATGTTGGCACATGAGACTAGCTGAAGTTAAAAAATTAATGAAGTGTGAAAGTGCACTGACGTGAAAAGTCCTATGCAAAAGATAGTTCATGGTCATTGAAGGAATACAATCATGTTAAGAGTTTATTAATTTATTTTCAGAGCCATCTCAGGTATCTGTCAGCTTCTTAGGTAGACCTGCCTAATATGTTCTAGTCGTTAGGAAAAGGAACTTCTAGGATGAGCTTAATAAATTATGAGCAGCTATTATGCTTGTAATTAGAGTCACGTTATCCAACGTATTACTGGTCCCTAATGAAAACAGATGTTTTGATCTAATTGCCTGGTGACACAACAACATTTTAACTGAGATATCATACACCTTGAACATCCAGTGATGCTTAGGTTGTGTGGATAATTCTGAGGGAGTAATATCACAGCAGATGTATCATCATAGAATGTGTGTGGTCATAGGTAAATTTGCTGCTTTATAGTAGAATTACATTTGTCTTCTTTCCTGTTGTTTTTTTTCTTTTTTAATTTTTTTAAATAGAAGACTAAATAATATTATCCAGGCATGAACACATTTAACTTAACATATTTTCCATTTATATATATATAGTTGTGCCCATTCTCCCCACAGACTACTTTTTCAATATCCACAAGCTCTGCAGCATTGCTTTAAGGAATTTACTAAATTTCTTTTATTGAGATGTTGTTGGTGTTTTTTTTACCATTTTATAGGTGTTTTTATAATGTTATTCAGTAATTAATCCTGTACTTCAGCATTAATGTTTGTTTTAAGAATATCTTGGGATGACATTAGCCATTAGTATCAAGTAAAATTAGAAAAATTCTGTTCTGTCAATAAGAGTATAAAGTGGGAGGTGAATTAATTACTGTTCTATGTACTGTGCATATTCTTTCCAAAAAAAGTGGGGGAAAGTAAGATAAGTCCATGATCTACGTGTGACTTCTATTTTTTTTTACTCCAATATTTTTTTATATTGCTTGTTGATATAAATGGAAGACATAGGAGGATAGTGGTCTTCAGAATTACACAATACTAAAGCTTCCAATAATATAGAGTAAGAACGAGTTTTTACTGAATATAGTGTTTCTAAATTTTCTAAAATTAGAATAGAGGTTGACTATTCCTTTCATAATCCATCAAGCATTATCATGGTGCCCTATCATCAGCATCTGTAATGAAGGAATGAAGGAAACCAGTCCAGAGCTAGGTCAGAGCTTGTTAGGGCAGTACAAAACAATCAGAATCTGGCCTGAAACCTTCTATCTTTTACAGTCCATTCTTTATTGTATCTGGATGTCTCAGCCATTACTACAGTTATGCCTCTTTACCCTGCTCAAGTCTCCATTTTGAAGGCACAAAAGAGATGCGAAGGCTTACTTGTCAAGTGCCATTGGGAAATCTGTGGAAAGGGAAATTTTAAATGTGTTTCTGAAATCTCAGTTCTGTAACCCATTATTTTGCAATCCTTCTGTCTAGATAACATCAGTTCCTCCTTTGTCTTGTGCAGAAATCCTCCTCAGGAAAATGTTGTTCCAACTCCTGATATATGTGTTTCTCAGGGATCTGAGTGTATGCTTTCTGCTAATCTGGAGTGATCACCTTAAAGGCTGCTAACATTAAGATCTGAGTTAATGGAAAGAAGTCTCTCTTGGCTAGCATAACCACTGACAAGCAATAAGTAACAGAGAGACAGACACTTCATAGGCTGCAGAAATAAGATATTGTAGAGACACACAGAAACATCAGTAATGCATACGATTTACACATACAAAACCTCAGTGGCAGCTGTCTATGAAACTGAGTGTGTCCAAGTTCAGTGCTCTGAGCAGACATCCAGTTGGCTGCAATTTTTTTTCTAAATTCTTCCAGACACTTTATTTTTAGTACAGAAAATACTAACGATGCCTTTTAATAAATAATATCTATTACAACTATTTCCAAGTCTTCCCGCTTTTTGTGAATTCAGCTTTGCTCTGAAAATGGCAGGAAAAGTGTAACTAAAATTATATTTTAATAGGAGAGATTCTTTAAATACAATTTTTGTTTTAATGATATGTATTTCTGTTTGTTAAGCTTTTGAATTCTATAGTATTTTGAAAGCTATTAACAGTGCTTTATTCAGTTTCTGTTTCTCCTCTCCAATTTCTAAACAAAGTACTTTTTGGAAAAAAAAAATTACTTTCACAAAGCAAACAGTTGGGTTATTTTTGTCATTATTGAGCTGATGTTGTACTTACAGTTATATCATTCCCTCTCTTCTACAATGCCTTACTAATTACACTTAAAGGATAGTTTTTTCTTTTTGTGATGGTCTATTGATTGTTTCTTCATAACTCTGTAGTTTTCTGCCAGTACTGCCGGATCCTTCTTTAAACTTCTACTTGCAAAGAACTTATATTTTCTGTGAAATGTGAAGAAATGCAATTAACCTTGCTTTGACATTTTCTCCTCCTTAAGTGTACTGATTTGGGCTCTGTCTATAACAAAGTGTAATTTTTTGCATTGTAAAAACATTTAACAGTCCCAAATATTGAGAATAATCCTCAACACAAATAGGGTGCATGTGATGTTGTACACGGGCATGTGTATGTATGTGTGTACAGGTCTGTAAGTATAACATACAAAACCATACATATGTATGCATTTGTATGCATAGACATATATCTAATAGATTGTTCATTATGATGATCATGTATATAAAAACTGTCAATATATTCCTAGAACCTGTTATTACAGGGAAGCATGCTTGCGAAATTTCTTCTTAAATGGTCTGTGTCTGCTGTAGTGCATTTTTTCACTCAAATACATACATGCAAGGAAGGCCAGTATATTGTAAGTGAGAATTACACTGCAAAAGATAAGGAAATGTTCAGTGTGGAGTAGGTTAGCACCAATCCCATTTCCTGGTATGAATGGAATGAGGAGCTCAAACTCTAATTCTTGTTCTCTTGGTCTTGTTTTCATCTCCAGAGTGTTGGGCTTTCTGGAAGAAATTGATGGCTTAGAAGGCTATGCAAATAAAGCTAACAGTGAGTACACCACATGTAGGGAACACATGTGGTGGTAAGTAGGTGGAGCATTAGTAAGAGAGGCAGCTGGGAGAAAACTTTGTGTGGTGTTGCTCCTAGCAACAAAATACTCTATTTTGAGGCTATGATCATTGTGTGTATTTAGTAAAATGTCATTAGATGAAGGAAACTTTCTAATATTTGAAGTATCCCATTGTAGTTAGTGTTAGTGCAGCCTCACTATCATAATAACGTGTGTGGCTCTGGGTTCTACCATATAAAGATGTTAAAGTCCTTGAAAGCACCCAGAGGAGGGAAAAGAGCTGTAACAGACACGCCCTGTGAAGAGAGGTTGAGGACACTTGAGTTGCCCAGACTGGAGAAGGGGAGGTCAGGAAGTGACCTCAGTGCTCCCTGCACTACAAACTGATGCGCCCTTTTTTCTGTCATGCTGTAGCAGTAGTAGTTGGAGGTCTCTGAGGAGCGCAAGCAGCGGTGGTGCCAGGCTCTGCTTCTGGGAACTGATGGCAGAACGGCAATGACACAGAGCTGCCAGGGGAGAGTCAGGCTGGGCACTGGGAAACATTTCTGTGCCTTGAGGGTGGTCACTAGAACAGGCTTCATACAGAGGTGATCCTGTTGGTGCTCAAGGGACATTGGGCAATGCCCACAGTAACATGCCATGACCTAACCATACAATCCTAAAATATGAAATAGCTGCAGGCTTCACTTTTCAGTAGGTGATTTGAAAATCAGGCTTCTAGCTAGTCATTTTACATTGTTTGTATAGCCAACTTGGGCACACAACTGTATTATAAAATGTTACTCTCCTGTTACTAGTTGATTAGGTTTGGTTCTTAAAGCTATGTCACCCTAATGGTCAAATAAATTTGGCTTCAGCTGGGCTTTTTATGCATGTTTTCTCATTCTAGAAACAAAGTATTCTTAACTAAGATAATGTCAGAAAGAAAATGACAAATTGAACATCTGCATGGAAAAGGCATTCAAAACAAACACCAAATGAATGATACTGCCCAGAAAAAAAGAATAATCTTAATGCATTAAAAATGTGCAGCAACTTATTTGACTCTGCATAGTTTCATAGTATGGGGACAACAGCACACCAGGAAAAGTGCATAACAAACATCAGAAAGCCAGAGTGTGAAGTATACAGTCATGTTAGTTAGCAGTTAGTCACGTGAATATTTAATTATAGCTCCTTATGTGAGTAACTGTTCACTGAGAGGAACTTGGTGTTTCAAGTCTGACCTTCAAAGATTACATGGTAATTCTGGGTTTGTGAAAGTAAATAAATCACCAGAATGACATCTCTTCGTGCGTAGGTGTTGTATATAGCTGATTCAGATAATTCTGGGATAGGTGGAAAGAAAGCCAGAGTTTGACTTAAGCCTTCTCCAACTGTGGCCACATTTGCTTTATTGCAGATTAGTTGTACATTTTGGATTTCTGTTGGTGACGCACCTACAGTTTTAGACAAACCAATAGAAATCTTCCTTTTCTTTAAATTAGGTGTTTAATGGAAGGACTGTACAGGCACTAAGAACCTTTCCCTGTTCTTGAAATCCTTAATCAGATCATATTTTAAATGAGATAGTCCTTTGGAACATGTTATTTGCACAAACTGACACCCATACACTTTAGTAGATTTACAACTCTATACCTGCCAAAAAGCAAAAATCTCTGCTTGTTTCAATGCAATGAAGATTTGACTCCCTACCCTTAAGTATAAAGCAGCTCAAAGGTTGCTCTCCATCACAGCACTCATATGCTACCCATAATTTAACTACAAACTGATGCGCCCTTTTTTCTGGCATGCTGTAGCAGCAGTAGTTGGAGCTGGAGTTCATGACTGCACTTAGGATGTTTGCAAATTACATGTAATTTACAAAGCAAGGATAGTATGAAATCTCCTACTGGGAATAATGAAAATTGGATGCAATGACCCTTACTTTCAGCTTTATTGTGATTTCACTTTTTGCTTATATACATGAATATTCAGTGCCAATTTGGCTGCTACACTTGATGTACAGATTGTATCACTATGTACAACATTTGCCATATATTCCAGCAGCACATGGAAGACAGTCTCATTAGGGCTCAGTGGTGTCAGATATTGTACAAGAATAAAAATACATACAGAAACTATAACACTGAGATTTTGTATTTTGCCACAGAATTCAGTACTCACTTTCACCCTTTTCCCCCAGGTTTGCATTACTTTTGTATCCTTTTGTATTGAGAAAAGGAGAATGATTGAATTCTATAAATATTATCAGCTACAAGACAGGGCAAAATGCCTGTTTAAGAAATCACCTAGTCTTACATCTGGAACTCCTAGACCAGATCCTGCATTTTTCTCCATGCCTTTTCATTATTAAAATTTCGTGGAGTACTGCCATTAATTTCAGTGTGAAGAGCCATAAGGTCTTAGACACTGCCTGCAGTTCAAGGTGATAGATAGGCTTAATGAGAGCAAGATTTGGACTGTAATTTTTATTTCTTTGAGCTGAATCACCTTTTACAAAAGTAGCATTCGACAAAGGCATGCTCCATTGCAGATATGTTGGTCCTAGTTCTCCCTTTGTGAAACATGGTCAATCAGCTATTCCACTGGTATCAGTGAAGATACTGCAGGGGAAAGTGACATCAAGAGGAAATTTCACCTTCACTTTTAGGAGAAAAAGATTTTCTGTGGATCTTGAGGTGACGAGACGGACCAATTACAACATGCTTGTGGTACTTGCTAACCTCATGAACCCTTTTGATTGTTTTATAGAACTTTTTTATATTATTATTTTGAGAGGTAATGTTTTTAGGCTTATAAACAAGTATAAATGTGTTCTCTTTGTAAATACAGTTTTTGATATGAAAAAATACTGCAATCCAATAAATTCTTTCTCAGTGATGTAGTACCAATGTCAGCCTTTGGTAATAGGGGAGAGAAGCGGAAAGAAGCTAGGGGAGGGGAACTGGAGGGATGAGGTGGGGAGTGAAGAAGAAATAGTGAGTTCCTAAAGAACCAGATGAAATAATCTGTCTTTTAATATAGGTTAGGTGTCAAATGAAAAGACTTCCAGAAATGGGGTCCCAAAAGAGCCTTTATATGTAGTTTTATTAAAGGTTCAAAATCTCTCAAGATGGGTCTGGAAGAAGAATAGCAGCAAGCCTGGACTCTGAAGTCCTTTATATTCAGAATGTTAAATCAAGGAAAGATTCCTAGAGTTGCTGAATCAATTAAAAAAAAAATCCAGGAAAATCAGATTCTTTCAATTTACTTGATCCAGAATGAATGCTTACGCAGGGCACCCTTGATGTGTTTACTGATGTTTATTTTCTTCCACTTCTAATAGCAGACTTTAGTGTAGACCACAGTCAGCCACCCACTTGCATAATTGTATAGTCTGTACAGATGTACTTGTTAACTCTTATTATTGTTCTATTTTCAAAATATGTTTCTTATGACTTGATTCTGATCTCTGATCAATTAATATGTGGAATCAAATAATACGGAAGAATACATGAAATGAAATAAATCCAAAAATCTTCTGTGGAATTTTTACTGGTCTCAGAATTTATTTGTTTTGTCTCAGAAATTCAGCAGGAAAAGCATGGTCCCTTTGAAAGATTTCAGAAAGACAAGAATGGATAAATCACAAAATCATAGAACAGTTTGGGTTGGAAGGGACCTTTAAGATCATCTAGTTCCAACCCCCTGCTATGGGCAGGGACACCTCCCTGTAGACCAGGTTGCTCAAAACCCCATCCAGCCTGGCCTTCAGCACCTCCAGGGAGAGGGCATCCACAACCTCTCTAGACAACCTGTTCCAGTGTCTCAGCTCCCACACAGTAAATAATTTCTTCCTAGTATCTAGTCTAAATCTACTCCCATATCAAAACCATTTCCCCTCATCCTGTCACTTCAAGCCCTTATAACATGTCTCTCCACAGCTTTCCTGGAGGCCCCTTCAGGTACTGGAAGTACCTGTACAGTACCTGTACAGTATATGTACAGTACCTGACCTATAAGATCCCAATGGAGCCTTCTCTTATCTAGGCTGAAGAGCTCGAGCTCTAACAGCTCCAGCTCTCTGATCATCTTTGTGGCCCTTCCCTGGACCCACTCCAACAGCTCCATGTACTTCTTGCGTTGGGGGCTCCACAACTCCATGGTGGGGTCTCACAAGAGCAGAGTGGAGGGGGGCAGAATTGACTCCCTTGACCTGCTGGTCACACTTCTCTTGATGCAAGGTTCAACACTCTTGGATATTATATGCCTGACTGTGATACTCCCAGGAGGGCTGTGGATTCATGCATGAGTGAATGATCAGATTACTTAAACGATTCATTTACAGATTTTTAGTTATAAGAGATGCTGTTGAGGATACCTTTGTTTAAAAGGTGATTATAGCATAATTTCATTCTTAATTTCTGTCTTATTATCAACAAATAACTGAATGTTGTGAGATACACTCTATTTTTTTTAACAGCCATCTTTTGCTTTCATGTTTCAGATAACTCAGCCTGGTCTGTGCTAAGTTCAGTTTGAACTTAGCACTGTGCTAAGTTTGAGTTCTCTGGTCAGTAACTTTTCTTCCTATTATCTGCATGCTGCCTCCTATATTGGAGGCAATGCATAACAGTATAGCCTGTGCTCCAGTGTGATCTGTGCTTTAACAATGTGGGAACCTAAAAAAGTCAGCTTCTTGAAACGACAACATAACAGCATCAGAATTCACTCTAAAAAGAGCAATCAAACACATATGCAATATGAAGTTTGAAAGTGAAGCAAATTTCAAATTAAATAGTTAATATGATTCAGAAGTCATCTTAATTTCAATGAGCTAGTATGCATACATAAAAAATAGCACATATATATACACATTTAATCTGTTGGTTAAAAAAAAAATTGCTTCTTCATTGCTGAAAAGAAGAATTCTATTTATCTTGCTGTAAATTTAGGCCTTAATTCAGCAGAGATTTACAGGACTGAGTGGAACTGTTTTATGCAAGAACTATTCTCCAGGTCTTCAATTGGATATAGTACTTAGGATGATGCAGTAGTGCAGTAGAAATGTTCTTATTAGACTTAGAGACAGATGCAGTTCTAATTATGAGATCTGTTCTACAAGAGGCGCAACAGTATTATTCTTCATGTCTAAAGCTATAACATCCAAGTAAACAGCAAAAAAGAAAAGCAGTGGCTTGAGAAATGTTCTGTTCAAGCCACAGCATCAGGTCAGCAGAAGATCCTAAACTAGGATTTAGGAGGTATTGGTAAAGGGCTCCTGATACTCTAAGAGACCATTGATTTCTGTCAGTTAGAGTATGCAATTTAGACAGCAGTGAGACAAAAGAAAAGAATGCTTTGTCAAGAAGAAAGGTTGTTTATTTCATATCTGTATCATGACCAAAAGGATTCATGTATTATTAGTCCTGCTGTTGGTAGACTACTCAGTCAGCTGATAATGTAGCTCACATCATGTGAAAATTTATTTAGTGACTCTTCACCTTTAATTCTAGGAGAGGTAAAGGATCTTTTGTTCAGTGGCAGCCTTTATCTGTCAGAAGTTTTTGATTTTATGAAGCCGAAAGAAAACATGGTTTACATGTGCACAAGTCAGTACCATATATGGTGATTTTAAAAGTCATTTTTCATTTGTCAGCAAAGAAGGATCAGATTGTTCTCTTTTGATGCAGTATTTGTTTAACTTGTCTAATACTGTCAATTAAATTGAAAAAAAACATTCCTCTACTCTTAATCAAACTGTAGATTTCTCCTCTGTCTTTGTCACTTAAAACTACAGTGAATTCCTTTTGTATATTTAAGCAGCATTTCCAGCTGTTATTTATTTGAAATGAAGCTGTGTGCAAATATCTCACTCAGGACTGGATCCTGCTGTGTAGGTCACTACGCACACACGCAGTCTCAACTGTCAGTGCACTGCATACAGCAGAATACTGAAAAACTTCAGAGGCTGAAGTAGGCTGATTGCCACAGCAGTCCCTGATCTCTTGCTGAGGCTTAACTGCAACATTTCTATGGATTTTCCATATATATGCTGTTCATTTCCCTTAGCCTATCTCATTTAGTAGCATAATGTAGGACTGTGGGAGCATCGTGTAAGACCCTGATTCTACAGAAATTCAACTTTTATTTCAGGGTATATACTACAAATTTTTGCCAGTTGCTATATTCAATCACAGCTCAGTAGAGAAATAAAGCTGTATTTATATCCTAGAAAATACTGAAAAAAAATAAACTAATGTTTCATAGACAAATATTTGGGGTGAAAGTTAAAATAAAACAATGACTAAGTAAACAAAAAGCTCCACTTCCCCCTAAAAAACAACAACAACAAAAAACCACACTGAAACAATGAAACAAAGAAAGAAAAAACAGACATAATTATGCAGTACTTTAACACAAACATATATTTGTCCTATACTTTTAAAACTAGAATGGAACAAGTAACTGGAAGCATTGCAGGGTCTGCATTTTCCAATTGCTTTACAAAGGAATAATGAGTAGGAATAACATCCTTGTTTTTGTTCTGTTGGCAGAGGGATGCAGCGCACACATGATCACAATCCAGGATCATTCGCATTCAGAACACTTCGTGTTACTGAGTCTGTGATAACCGTAAGAGAATATGGCCAGATGTGTCATGTGCTCACTGCAGAAAGCTGACATAACCACAGAGGTTAACTGAATGCGTATACAGAATATGTGTATACAGCATGGTACAAAAGAGTACTCTTGAGGCAAACTTCGAGAAAGTCTACAATCCAAGGGCAAGGAAGACAGAGACTGTGTGAAACTCTAAGATCTGTAAGGCATTACTTCCATCAGAGATGCATGTGTGCAGGCCTCCTACTTCGGGATGTCTTTCATGGTGGTGGAGATAAGACCTGGTTCCTACCAGCCTGCTCTGGGTTTGTGGTGGTGGGAGGAATTTTCTCCTATCATACAAAAAAATTGCACTTCATACATAGAAAACAGATCAAGGAAACACTGCATAGTTTTGTTTAAATGATGCCTCACATTCCCAATGAAACCTTCCAGAGATGACACTGTCATTCCTATGCTGGTGCTTCAGGAGGGGCTTACCATGGCCTGAGACAAGTGAATCAGTCACAGGTCCGACTGAAACCCACCGGGCTCTGGCATGCATTGTTTGTGTGTCAAAGCTGATCCTTCAGTCACAGCCACTCACCACACCATCCTACCCTGAGGCCACATAAACAATAAAGCTGATACTGAAAAGTAGCCAGGCAGGCAGACAAGTGGAAGAGCCATTCTCTTCAGCACAGCATTACTTCAGTTTAACCTGGAATCTTAAGGCAAGCTTAAAAACAGCCTTCAGTCTCTCAGTCTGTCCCTTGCAATCTTACTACAACGACTTATCTTCCTTAAAATTTTAGTCCTGTCTATTCAAAGACTAAATATGGATGTGGTTTTGTTGTTGTTGCTGTTTTGGTTTGTTTCTGTTTTTCTTTTTCAGAATAATTTGTTATTTTTTCATCAAGAAATCACTAGGAGCATGTCATCGTGTCCTAATCAATTCATTTCAGTAAAATACAGCTGGGATCCTTTCAAGTACATTTTGTGTAGCAAAATGCTCCTATTTTAATTGGATAGTCAACATTAAATGGATGGTAACAACATTTTACCATTGCTCTTGTTTGGACAGCACCCATTGCCTTTTATTTTGTTGTCAATGGAAAATTTTGTAATCTTTGTTTTCCATGCCTGTTGTACACAGCCAGTTTGGTTTACTAACAAGGAGGTGCTCTTTTCTAACACAATGCAATTTTCTAATATCAGGATTACTGAAAGGGACAAAAAAGTAATAGGTATTTCTTTTCTATTCTGTTTGCACTTCACACTTGACAGTGCTCTGTGCGTAGTTCATCCTGGCTTTCCCCTGGGTAACTAATCAATAAGTTCATTTCCTTTGCTGTTTGAGACTTTCATACAACAACAGAGGAAAATAAAAGCATTTTAGAGCATAGGAAAACATGTATGTAAACTCACAAATATGGGCAGGACTTAGATGAGCTGTCAGAAATCACTCAAAGCTCTGCAGAATCCATGCACCAGGCATGTGCGGAATACAGGGCAGGGGATGGGGACTGGTACCATCTGCCCATTGTCCCACCTTCCTGCTGGAGGAACATTTGTAGTGCAATGCATTCTGGAGAGGTAAACCCAAGTTCTGGGTTTGTTAATAGAACTGGTGGAATAATTCCTCATTTTGAAAGGCATTTTGAATATGGAGCCCTACCTGCCCTCTTCACCTTCTCTCCTTTCATTGCTTTGGTAATATCACTGCATTTGTCTTCACATGTGAGCTGCTGGAAGAATTGCCTGTAATTGTATAAACCTGAAAAGGAGGAGCTCTTCATATTCTTTGTCCATCAGCGGCTATTAGCATCCACTACAACAAACTAAATGGAATAATTCATAGTCCTTGATGCCATAGCATTAAAAAAAAAAATGGTGATAATAGTAAGAAGCACAGCAACCTCCTGCTGTTCACTGAATAGAAGAAAAAAAGACTTCGCACTTACTTAGTTTATCCATTTCTCCCCAGACAAAGCAATCACCTTTAAACTTTTTTTTTTTTTTTTTTGTCTTTTTTTGTCTTTTTGCTAAAAGCCACCACCAGTAGGGATTCGGCCAGCACCCGGCGCATTCTGTTCCTTCCTTGCTCTCACAGTCAGGTGCTTTCCCACTCAAGAAGGTGAGTCTTGCCCAGGAGACCTCCATCCCCTGCTCTACTTTTTGTCACCACGATTCAGCTGGCGGCCTTTGCATGTGGAGCACACACAGCTTCACACTGTTGCTGAGAACTGCTTATGGCACTCTCCAGTAGGATAATGGATATCCGGGATGCGGTGGTCTTCAGGCGGCCGTAAGGCCTGTTGCAACCCTAAGGAAACTAGCCATTCCACACATTCACCCTGCTGCTGCCTCTCGTGAAAGCCTGCCTTTGAAACCGAGTGCCTTCGTGAGCATACTACCTCTATTTTCCCGTTTTACCGCAAAAGGGGGCTCGTTCCCGCCGCCCTGGCGGGGGGGTTCCGTGCCTCCCTTCGCACCCGGCCCGGCAGCGGGGATCACCCTTGCCGCCCTCCCACGTCCTCCATCCCGGGTGGCGGCGGCCGCCCCCGCGCCGCTCCCCCTCTCCCCGGCACTGCCGCAGCGGCTGCACCGCAAGGCGAAGCCCACGCCGCGGCTCCGGCCCGCCCCTCCCGGCCCGTCACGCCTGGCGGCTCCAGCGGGAGGCTCTGCGCTCGCTCCCTCCCGCAGCCGGCTTCAGGAGGAGGCGGCGGGGAAGGAGGGAGCGGCAGCGCCTCGCAGCCCGCACGGGCCCCCCGGTAAGTGATGCTGCGGGCAGCGCCCGCTGTTGCTGCCGGGCAACTTTTCCTTTTTTTTGCTTTTATTTTTTTCCTTCTTTCCGCACCCTCTCCCCCTCCTCGGTTCGCATGCTTGCGACAGGAGAACACCTCAACTTTTGTATAGGACTTGGGAGGGGGGTTGTTTGGCGGGGAGGAGGGAGCTCAGCTTCGGGCAGGTCGAGCCTTAAAGGGAGTGCAGGGATTCCTGAGTCTCCGCTCGGCTGCTGCTCACTTCAGTTGCATCCGGCGTCCGCTCGGCTGTTCTCACTCAGACCTGGTGGCACAGATGCCAGGCGGTGAGGGTATCTCATCTCGACTTGGAAGCTGACCGGCATACTAAGGTTGGCACAACTTTTGCACGCTAGAGGAGCAGAAACCTGGGGGGAGCAGGTTCGCAGACTTCAGATGCTTGAGGAAAACAAGCTTGCCAGTGTCATAGAGGTAAGGATGGAGAGGAAAATCAGGCAGGCAGGGATTCCAGCTCCTTAGGGAACTGACACTTTCTAAAACGTGTTTGGAAGCAAGCAGGCAGGGTTTCAGGCTGTGCAACAGAAAAAACAAAAGGAAGAAGGATGGAAGGATGGAAGGATGGAAGGATGGAAGGAAGGAAGGAAGGAAGGAAGGAAGGAAGGAAGGAAGGAAGGAAGGAAGGAAGGAAGGAAGGAAGGAAGGAAGGAAGGAAGGAAGGAAGGAAGGAAGAGAGAAAGAGAGAAAGAGAGAAAGAGAGAGAGAAAGAAAGAGAATAAACAGTGTAAAAGCTTTGAAAAACTATATTCCTTTTCTCACTATGGACTGCCTGCAAGGATCGTGATTCACACTGGCTATGCTGGGAGAACAGTTTAGCATTCACCACTTGTAAGGGGGATCGGGGAACTCCCTTTCTTATAACTGCAGGAGAGGAGTTTTCCAAAACACAGTTACTGCTTTCCTAGCACTTTGGGAATTCAGACAGTGTGAGGTTTCCGGGCAGTACATACAAAGGGAAGAGTGGAGTTAGTTTCCTGAGCAAAACCCTTACTGAAGTCCAGATGCAGAGTGGTAGGAAGACCCATGGGATGCTGAGTTCTTTAGGGACTGCAGGGCAGAAGAGCCAGAGGGATGCAAGTAGACAGAACAGCAGGTCTGGAAGTCCTGAGCAGTGGCAGGACTCCAGGGATCTTGAGGCTGGGTGACACAAGGGTAACTGAGCATGGTGGTCACTGATGAGTCCTGATTAACTAAACATGGAAGGACCATAGGTGCATTGAGATAGGGGCGAGTATGGGAGCTGAGTCATGCTGGCTGGGGTGGCCACTGCACATCTGTGCAGCATGGGGGGTGAGGAGAGAAGGAAAAGATGAGAAGATTGTCTCATCAAAAGATGCTGAGATCATCCAGAGGCTCCTCAGTGATTCATGGTATCCTGCTCTCTTTCACGGAAATAGCTGGGAGGCTGAGTGTACCTCTGATGGGGCTGGGAGGGATTGCAGAGGTTAGTACAACACAAGAGAAACCTACCCAGACAAACAGTCAGTACTGCTGGTACTTGGTCTGCATTGCACTGCAGTGCAGGGAGCTCACAGTAACTTCTGCCTTAGGAGAGAGGGAGATGCTGAGCTGATCTGTTGAGGTGGCAGAAACTATGTCAAAGATTACTGCATTGTGAGCTGAACTGTAAGGAGATTTTGGAAGGAACTTCTTGATGAATTTACAATTAACTTACACAAAAGAACATATAAACAGAAATGGAGAAATATAAAGAAATATAAACAAATAAACAAACCACCAAATAAAGTTCTTCAGCTAGAATCTTTGGGAATGGTATACTTTTGTTGGAAGTGTTTTTCCTGAGTTCCCTATATGAAAGAGCCTCCTGCTCTACTATATCACATGTCCTACTGAATTATTGAAGTTTTAGAATGGGTTTTATTTTCATGGATGGATGTCCTTGAAGGAATGCAAATTATTATTATGCTATTTTGTGTAACGTTCATATTCTTCCTGGTCATTAAGGATGTATTCAGCATTTTCATAAAGAAGGAAGCACCACGGTAAATTGGAGACACTGGTCCTCCCCCCTCAGCTAGCCATTTTCTGCAATTTTACTGAATGATAACTTGCATTAAATCTTATTATTTCAGGGATTATTTTGCATGTTTCTTTCTTTTCTTTCTTTCTTAAATACCTGTATCTGTGATGCAAGCATCTCTTCTCTCTGTATTCCACAGAAACATAGAATTTTCTAAAATATAGTCATAATACAGTCCAAGTAGGCTTACGTACATACATTTGGAGGAAAGCTTCCCATCGGCTGAGTATTGATTTAAAAAAGAAAGGGAAAAAGAAGTGTATCAATTAAAATTATTAACACATATGGTGCCTTCAAACATCTTTAAATGATACCTTAAGGAGGAAAAAAGGAACAAGCAGGAGTCCCATGCCTGAATTTCTGACTGTATTCCTGTTGCTAACTCAACACGGATGACCCTGGGTATCAGTGACACAGACTTGACATAAGCTTTCTCTGATGGCAACTTCATGTAAAATTATGTCATTGCATTCTAGAAGAGCAGATTTGTGTTTGGCCAAGGCAAGCGTGTTCTGATTATGTAATTCAAAAATGTAGTTAATTTGTCAGTAACAGCAAAACAAGAGTGTGTTCTTTTTCTTACTTGTTAGCGGCGTTACAAGAAAGATATTTGCAACAAAGGAAGATCACGTGAAGTGTTCAGTTATACGTGCAAAATGCAGTGTTACTGCAGGTGACAACATGAAATCTATAATCGTGATTGTACGTTCCTTATTATATTAGCTTACATAAGTTGCTTGCAGTAATGGCTGGTGTCAAATGAATTTCTAAATGATGTGTTTCAAAGCACAAAGGACAAATGTTTATCCACAGCGATCCTCATCCTGTCCTCATCCTGCCATTAAAATCACGCTGTAGATTTCATTGGAAGCTCAAATGAATCCTGTGGTGTCATTACATAGTATTTGAAGCACAAAAATGGCATTAATGAAGATACTTCACAATCTCAGTTGTGTAAGAGTTGGTGTAGCCTCACAGGCGGATCACCTGGGCTGTGTGTTGCTGTGAATCCTTGCAACCCGTATGCGTCACAGGATGCATATCAATGCTTGTTTAAACAAAAGCTCATCAATTACATTAAATGTGTTTGCAAACCTATGATAGGGAACCCACAGCTGCTGCCACCACCCTTTTATTATGTAGTGCATAATATCTTCTACTTAGAGCAGCTCAGCATCCTACAGAGGACTGAATTTAGACCTTGTTTTCTTATAGGTGTTTTTAAGAGGCTAAATGGAAAAGTATATTGAAAGTGTGTACCACTGAGAAAATAGATATTACAGTTCTTCTTTTAAATAAGCAAACTGTTTCAGTCTAGAGTTAAATGTGATATATTCTCTGATCCCTATGTTGCAAAATGTGGTGGCCCTTTTTTCCACAGAGCGCTGGCTGATAGCCACAGAGATGTGTCTGACAGGCTTTTGATTTGTATTTGTGCATCACTGTGTAGTTTTGTGTGTTTATTTTGCATATCACCATGTGATTCTTTCAGAGACATTCTAAACATGCAGAGTAACTATTCTCCTGTACATACGCATGTTGCCTGTCTGTGATGCTATGGTCAGGTTTGGTCTCTCCCTTTTTTATGTCACTGAGAGATAAATACGTGTGCATTCAATACAATTAAAAGCAGATTTCTTTAGCAGGATTATTATTGAAACTGCTGTGCCATTACTAAAAAAATCAGATAAGGTAAAGCAAGACAAAGCCTGTTCTTTCCTTCTCTGTGGCTCGAACTCTCGGTCAGCTTCCCCACCCGGAGAGGCTAATAAATGTTTAAATGCTGCAGGCGTAACAATCAAACTGCTTAAGGTGCAATACGTTTTATTGATTAAGACATACAAATTTCTAAGACTGGAGTCTTACGTCTGTCTGCATTTCTTCTGAGCATCTGCTGATGGTAAAGACCTGACACGCATCAACAAAACCTCAGACTTTTGTGATTAGGTGGACATTCCTTCCAAGTAGTTATATATAACCGAACAAAAAATGCATGGTAAAAAAGCATGAAAAACACCTCACATGTAATGTAGCACACAGCATATAGCTTTGTATTGATCCAAGACTCATGAAAAATATAGTATTACTGCAGCTTCATGTTAGCTTGCCAAAAGCAAGATATATTTAAGATAAAGCAGTATCTCCGAGGCTGGCTATCTCCTTCTCAGCAAACTGTTTTTGCAGTCATGGCCTTATGGGTCTAGTTATGTTATTTTATTCTAGGGCAGTAGTCTGCATCTCACAAGTATGTGTAGGTTTTCAACTAAAAATCCCAGCCACAGAGTGGCTAGCCACATTAAAGCATCCTGTAGGCTTTTTTCCCATTAATGGTAATACAAGTTGCATGTAGGGAAGCGTTCTGGGAAACACATCATGGTTTAGAAGCACAGGTAAGCATGAGAGGTGGCGTTGCTCTCAGCATCTTACAGTGTTGCTGGGTCTCTAAGTGCCATCATTTTCATTCCATATTAATCTGGAAGCTAAACTTCATTCCCTTTCTGTGGGAGTAACAGTACTAATCCCAAGGAGCAGTTTTTGCAGGCTGCGTTCCACCCTTCCCCCCCTCTGCTCCTCTACCCCAGGCAGACACTGCTGCAGTCATATAAATGAAGTGGTCCTCCCAGCTGCTCCTGAGACAGAAATGAGTGGTTTCTCTGAGCAGCACTTCCAGCTGGAAGCCACTGCTCTCTGACATGTACCTTTTTTTTTGTTTCTTTTTCTTTTTTACCTACTTGGGTTCTTGAAATCCTGCCTCTTTGTCAGCTGAGGGCATGGCTTAGATCCTTGTGATCTATGAAAATGGGACGAAAGTAATATTTATTTTCATTAAAAAGGCGCGTACTTGAAAGTTTGATCACAGCATATGTCCAATCACCACCAATACCAGTAAGATCAACAGTATATTCTTCCATTTCCTAATCATCTTGAAAGCTTTCTGCAAGGTATATGTAATCTCCTTCTTGCAAAGATATGAACATGCCAGATATTATTTGGCATCTTGCTTTTTAATTCTCATTCAATGAAGTAAAGAGTTTGGATTATGGAAGATCCCATAGCAAAGGTTTGTTAGATCTCTTTGAAGGGATTTGTGAATCAGTGACTGATGTGATGGGTGTTGTAAAAGAAAGGGAAGACCAAGTATTACTGTAATCTCCTGCAATTCTAGAAGACAAGTTCTTTACAGAGCAAAGTTCTCTTCTTTTTTTTTTTTTTAACAGAGCTGTATTTGACCTGTTTTTAATCAACATAATAATAATAACAATAACAACACAGAAGGTGAATACACAAAACATTTCATGGACCACCAGCTAATTTTATCAGCATATAGCTGTGCAACTGATGATGGTTTTGGCTTTTGGGTCATATTCTTCTGGGTGCCTAGAAGTCACCTCTCACGGGCAGGACTCATTTTTATGTGTAGCTTGGCACACAGGCTGCCACTCACTCCAGATTCACTTATCTTTATAACATTCTTCCTCAGTGTTAGCAGTACCTTATTTTCAAATAACTCAACAGTTATTTCCTTGCAGTTTTATTAAACAAGTCAAGCTGTGACAATGGGGAGAGTATCAAAGAAAAATGTACATAATGATGTTGGACAAGTGACCAATGAACTCATTACTGTGTTATGTAATCATGTAAGAATGATCTGCTCAGAAAAAAAAAAAGAAAGAAAGAAAGAAAAAGGAAGGAAAAAAATGGACAAGAAAAAGGTGTATTAAGGCTTGTGGGAGTCTCTGCTATGCAGGTATCTGCGAGACGGTTTCTGCACAATACAGGTGAATAATGAAGTAATTGCCATTTGAAGGGACTCTGTAAGGCCATTTAGTCCAGCCAACTTCCAAAAGCAGGGCTGACTTTTATAGTTCAAATAGGTTTCTCACAACTGTGTCCATTCGGGGTCTGAGTATCTCCAGGGATGGGGATTCCAGAGCTCTGCAGCCATTCCAGTACTTCAACACCCTTCTTATGACTTGCATCCCTACAGCTAGTTGGCAAAATCAGTCATACCGATCCTGATGTGGTTTCACATCAGAAGAGAATAGTTACTGCTGGCTAAACTCTTGTGCATACATCATCAGGCGTTTCTCTTTCATCCCTACAGAGAAAATGGTAGAAGCATGAGTTAAAATGGCATCCATTTTGTCATAATGCAGGCATTATGAGAGTCTCCGTTTTTTCATGAAGATGATATTTTCTCTCTTACAAAGATGTTACTGTGCATGATTTTTGAAATGTGTTATTTCACGGGAAGTATTTGGAGACATGTAATGCTGAATCTCTCTAAGCAGCTGGAGTTAAGCATATAACTGGACTACTGAGTATGCATAGGGGATTGAATATCTGCTAACAAAGCTGTGCTCTGCAGGTGGCAGTGTCTCAGTTGTGAGAGAAGGGAAACTATCTGAAATTATTACACTTCTATATACATACATATATCCCTAACTTATGCCCCAATACACACCCCTGTAATTTGAATGATGAGAATGGAATCATATTCCTTGCGAGTTTGGCTCAGGATCTGTCAGCAGAGTGAATTTGTTGGAAAAAATTTTGACAGAAGAAAATGATTATTTTTATGATAACTGTTTTCTCTTTGGTTTTACATACTGTTGTAACTACTTTGAAAATAAGGAAACATATGACCAGAAAATGTGTGTCTTTCTAATACTCCGTATACTGGGAGATACCCTGAACTTGCATTTAAACAGAATCTACGTAGATCGCTCTGAAAGTAATGCTCCTATTTATTTCTGTGGAAACTACAACAGATGCAAAGAGCACAAAAACACTATTTGATAGAGCAAATTCTCACCTATAGCACACTGGTTTTCAGCACTGTCATCACCATTTTCACCTGCAGTCTCTATGCACTGGCAGAGATGACCCACTATCGCTGTTGCCATTGCTGAAACACACCACCCACTGCCTCACTGTGCTCATATCCAGTTTTTAGTCTCCATAAACGTTCAGCAAGCATCACTGAATGTCAGTGGGTGCCATTTTTTTTCTTCATGGAGGAATTCAAAGAATGATACACCTTTGTTTCATTCCACACTTCCATGTGAGACACCATTTTGTTAGAGTATCCACCTGCTGCCATCTGTCACACAGCAACCACATGTAATGGGATATTGGTGGGAATGTTCAACCACTACTGCCATACCACCAACATCCTCTTCTGATGTCATAACCAACATCATACAGTTGGAGGCAGTGTTTTTGGAGCAGGCCTCATACGTAATTAGCCATGGAAGATATTGTCATGTTAATTAACATGGAAAAACTCAGATGGATGTGTTTCTCAGCACCATAAATATAAAAATGTAACATTATTTTTCCTTTTTATTGTGGCATACTTACCTCATAAAACCTCGTAAAGACTGTAACAGCATACATTCATCTTTAAAGACAAAACTGTATGCTTTCTATATGTGTATTTTTATACCTTTATAGTTGATTTTTACCAAAGAAAAAATAACTTCTAGAGTAATTAAAAGCCTTTTCCTATGTATTTTATTTACCTTTAATAAATATCTGTTTTGACAGATTTCACAGATAAATTGACTGAAAAAGAAAGTGATATGCACGCAATCACTTGTAAACAGTTTTAAAAACAGAACGTTATTCTAGCTAGGGTGGCAGCCCTTTTGTCCCATTTATCATAATGATCTTATTTAGCCTCATTAAAATCTATGATATGGGTAGTGAGGAGAATAAAAGTTTTGTAATATTTGAGATAATTTTCAAGGTAAAGAAAACATGATTTAAAGGAGGAATGTAATTTGCATCTATGCATGTATGCATATATACGTAACTGTGTAAAAAATAGAAAAATATCAAGACATCACTCTGTGACGTAAAGCATTTACATCTCGTGTTTTGTACAACTTTGAAATTTCTAAAGAAGTTGAGGTTCCCATATTTGCAGATTGAGGGAGTGGTTCCTTTGGGCAACATCTGACCTAAAGGGATGTCCCCTATAACATGACATCATACTCCAGCATACTACTGGGGGGAACTGGCTGAGAAGGCTGCTGTTGGCTTGGGACTGGCTGGGCACTAGCTTGCTGCTGGTAAACTGGTGCTATTCTGCATCATCACTTAATTTTTTCCCCTCACTCTTTTCTCCTTTTTTACAAAACTGTCCTTAGCTACGTGCATATGTTCTTGCACTTTTTTTTTTTAAATTCCCTCCTTCATCCCTTCTGGGAGAGGTGGCAGAGGTGGTGGTTGTGCTTTAAAAAGGAAAAAAAACCTGAAAATTTCTCTGTGATTTCTTCTAACTGAAGTGACTAAGGAAGACGTAAAGAGTAACCCATGTCAGGCTGCTCTCTTCTATTGTATCAAAGCCTTCCTTTGGCTTATGAATCACTCCAGAAAATATTAGGGTATTTGTACCTTTGACTTCTCAGTATCTGAAATTGCAGGAAATCTTGCTCAAACCCCTATCGGAGATTGACATTCACAAGAACTTTGAGTAATAGCAATTTCTCATATTTCTCTCTCTTGCCAAATAGCTACTTGTGTGGTGTTTCTTCTCCAACACAGTACGACAAACTTTCTACAACTTAACAATAACTTATAAATGATACGTGTAATCTATCTGAAACTTTGATAATCTTACTATCTGAGATACAGTGAGGATTTTTATAGAAATCATACCTCACATCTTAGTACTACTGGTGGCAAGCTTTACACTCAGTGGTATTTTTGTCAAACTTCGACTCCTCTGTGAGTTCTAAAGTTTCATATTCTTTCCAACTACAACTTCATGGCAGAGCACTACCAAAAGCCAGAAAATTACTTTGAATTCCTTTTCTTTTTTCCTTCTGCATTTAGTAAACATTCACCTTTCATGTGTTCTTAGAGCACAACATCGAAGATTCCTTGCTATGACCAGTTGCACAAGGTAATTAAGGAGAATGCGGCTCTGCATAGAGAAAACATATTTTCCTGGGAAATCAGGCATCTCTGGGAAGAACAAGTGCTTGCTAATTTTTCTATTTGTAGTAACAAGTAAGTTTGGTGAATTCCTGCTCAGCACCAGAGTAGGCAAAACTATTTCCAGTATTTGAGAAAATGTTGTAAGGCATCTTTCAATCTGTCCATTGAATGGGTTTTCTCTAAAGTAAATGTTGCTCAGAAAAATCAACTGAATGATTTCATGCTTTATATTTGCTGACATATGAGTAGCTCAAGGTGCAACCTGAAATGTACTTAACATCCCACTTAGTATCTTAAGGTGTATGTGTTATTTTGGTAGTGACTGGAAGAAAATGTTTGTCAGCTGTTCTAGATTCTCCTAGATCTTGGTCCACTTATGGTCTTCAGAACAGAATTGAAGGTTCCACCCAGTGAAAAAACACACTGACAGACTTAACAGTATAGCCGGTGGCTGGGACGTGTGGTGCTCAAGGAAAGGCAGTAGTTTTGCTCAGCTGGGAAGAGAGGGCCAAGCAGAGAGAAGGGTCTAAGTGCTGTCTACCATCATCTAATGAGTGATTATAAAGAAGATGAATTCAGGAAAAGGAATGGAAATTCCGCTGAGATAGAAGGAAGAAATTGTTCACTGTGTGGTGATGCACCACAGGCTCATACAGATGCTGTGGAATCACGTTCTATCATCAGAATTTGCCAGGACATCACGCCAGAAAACCTGATCCAATTTTGAAGTTAACCTGGCTTTCAGTAGAAGTATGGAGTCGTTAAGTCCCTTCATACCTCCCTTACTCTATGATTCTAGTGTTATGAAGGATTACATAAAGATTGTATTTAAATTGAAGTTAGTAAATCATGGAATTCGGTGCCCCTCTCCTATGAGCACTTCTACCCCATCAAGAATAATTTCTGGTTAAGACTTTGGCCTCTTTTCAAGAATAATTTCTGGTTGAGACTATGTCCTCTTTTCACATTTGCTTGCAAAATGTAGACCTAGGAACGAAGAATTTATGCTCTGAGAGAATTTACCTTCTCACAGCAAAATACTCTGTCCTGTTAAACTGCATTCCGTAAAATGTCCCTTATTTGGCTAGAAACTATTCCACTGCTACAGACTGAGAAACAAAAACAAGATAATTACATTGATCAAAAATTGTTTTTGCTGAGAAATAAGATTATTGTTTCTCTTTCTAAGGAGCCAAATTATAGAAGTGCTGAATCACTTAATTTTGTATTTATTTATGGAAGTGATTTATACTTCGAGCTCAGAGCTGGACGTGAAATGACCTCAAGGCCACATTTCTGTCCCTTGGAAACTATTCCTTGGAGTGCAGAAAGAAGATTTCACTGCAACTTACTGCACTTTTATACATAATAGTTATTTCAAGTTATTCATGACTGTCAAGTGAAGTCCCAGATGACTAGAAAAATGGAAATAACACTCTCAAGTTTTAAGAAATGTAGAATAGAATATCTGGGTAACTACAGGCCAGTGAGCATCATGTCTGTGCCTGGAAAGTTCACCAAACAGATCCTCCAGAGGTAGATCATGCCTGACCAATCTGGTGGCTTTCTGTGATGGAGCGACACTATCAGTAGACAAAGAAACAGCAACTGTTGTCATCCACCTGGACTTCTGCGAGGCAGATATGGTCCCACATCACATTCGTATCTCTAAATCTCTCTAAATTTGAAATATTTGGATTTGAAGGGTAGACTACTCAATGGATAAGGAATTGATTGGATAGTTGCAGCTAGAGGGTGTTGTCAGTGGCACTGTGTCCAGGAGGAGGCAGAGGGGATCTGTCATAGGACTGGTATTCTTCAGCATCAGCATCAGTGACCTAGAGAATGTGACTGGTAATTCTCAGCAAGTATCTGCTGACGACACCAAACTGAATGGTTCCATGGATACAAAAGAAGGAAAGGACATCATCCAGATCTGAACAGGTTGAAAAATGGGCCCAGCTAATGAGGTTAACAAGGCTAAGTAGAAGGTATTGCACTTGGGTTGGGGCAGGCTGGGAAAAGAACTCACTGAAAGCAGCCCCTCAGAGAAGGAATTTGATATTCTGATGGATGAATGGACATGACCGAGCAGTGTGTCTGCAGCTGGGAAGCTCAGTCTTGAGCAGCACCAAAAGAGGGGTGGCCAGGCGGGCAAGGGAGGTAATTGTTCCCCTCTGCTCTGCCCTCCTGAGGCCTCACTTGGGCCCCCCTAACACAAGAAAGATATTTTGCTGTTCTAGTGGTTTTAGAGGTTTACTTTACTTGGATAAATGTGGTAATTCTAGAGCTAATACATGCCGATGAGTGCCAACCTCCGGGGATGCGCGCATTTATCAGATTCTAGAGGAGAATAAAAATGATCAGAGCAAAAAGAAAGGAAATTTAGATAAGATGTTAGGACAAAATTTTTCACTCACAGGACAGTGAGGCACTGGCACATCTGCCCAGAGAAGCTGTGGATGCCCCATCCGTGGAGGTATTCAGATTGGTGTAGGGCCCTGGGTGGCTGCCTTGTGCATGGCAGGGATGTTAGAACTAGATGATCGTTAAAGCCCCTTCCAACCCAAGCCATTCTGTGGTTCTATAAGGCTAAAATAATAATTGGAATAAATCTTACTGAATCATAAGGGATAAGAAAACACGGGGACTGTAGAACTTTTTTACCAGTTTAAGCTATATTATGGTAGTTCTTGTTTAAAAGATACAACGTTTATTTGAAATATTCAAGTCCACATCTCAAAGGCATAGATAATTCTTTCATTTTCTTGGAATCATGTAAGGACTTTAGTGTGCTGGGCTGCTCTAGTTTTTCTGACTCATAGGGGTGCAAGTGCTGCAGTGTATCTTCCTTGAGATTTTCTTGTATGATTTATCTTAAAAATAATGCAGCTGGATAAATTGTTTCATTTTCACCAGATGACCAATGCAGTGCAGAAGAAGCATGTGAGAATTCAAAACACAGAAATCTCATTACTAAGAAACATCAGGTGGAGAGCCCATTGCCCTTCCCTCTGGATTACTCATATGCGTGCTCTCTTCTAGCTTGTACTTTTATGTCCTATCCCAGATGATGACAGAGGAGTATATCTGTGCTTATCAATCTTTACACACACACACACACACACACACACACACACACACACACAAATCATTGGATTTATTGCAATAGGACTGCTTATATGAATTATTTTACTCAAGGGCATAAGTTCTTGCAGAATAAGATCACATGTTTGATAAAGTAGAAATCTTGTGGCAAATGAATTTTGACAGTACAATTTCCTGCCTGGAGAGACAGGTAGGAAATGGAACTGAATTACTGATTAAACTTATTCAGTCAAATGTTGATTTTTTATTAAATACGCAATCTACTTTTAGGTTCATTTTATTTCTGATTATTGGTTAAAACTGAATGTTTTTCCAAGCTTGGGGGATTTGCTTTATGTTGTATTTCTTACGCATAAAATAAAAGGAAGCCATTATGAAAATCTGTATTTCAATATAGAGTAGCAGGAATGACATAAAGGTTCAATGGGTTGCTTCCTTCAATTCCTTTGACTAGGAAAACTAATTTCTGTAAGAAGAAATACAGCAATTTTCTTTATCCTCTTGCATTTGTTCAACAAATAAACCCAATTTGATTTGATATTCTAATAGAGTTAAAATATAATAATATTCTAACTGTATATATATACTAGAATATAATAATATTCTAATTCTAACTCTATTGTAGTTATATAATATAGTATATATTATATAATAATATATAATAATAATAATAAAATTCTGTGATGCCATTGATTTTTAGTACTTTAGTAATGTGCATTTTTTTTTAGTATGAAGAACTTATAGTTCAATAAAACTTCACAAGAATGTGTATGGCATAACTGGAATAGAGTTGTTGCAAAGGGAACTGCTGTACTTCAAAAGGGCTGAATAAACATGTAGAAGTTTGTTAAAAAATCCAATTAAGTGTAAGGAGTTCAACTTTAAAGCACTCTTTGCCTGTTGGTTTAATAGCTCTGTAGCAACACAGAATGCAAGGGTTAAAAACTATGGCTGTGAATTTTGTTGTTGAAATGTGGAGGTCAGGAAAAAAGTATGCGGATTCAAATTCCTGTGAAATTTTGGACTGAATTAAAAGCTGCCTTTCTTTTTCAGGAATTCCCCTTGCTCTCAGACACTGAGCAAGCAATGAACACTGACCCAACTCTACAATCTGCATTACTATACATTTTTTTTTCAATGCAAGCTAATACACACACATGCAAGGAACTGAGCACTTAATCAATATGATATATATCCTGAGGCTAACATTATATGGTGTTTTTTAAAAGCTAATGGTGGTTTTTAAAAGCTAATTGTAGGCTAAAATGAAGATCTGGGTGATGAAGCAAGAATTTATATTTTAATTGCTTTACTTATCAAATTTAAATATTTATGACATCAGAATTTTATTTTATTTTATTTATTTATTTATTTATTTTTGGCGTGTATGTTTTGTTGTTCTTGTGGTTGTTGTTGTTTTCCATAAAAAGGAAAATGAGTTTTAGAGCTTGGCTGCTGTCTTTCACTAGGACTTAGTTTGCTTATTTTACCTCCTTTCAAGTTACGTATCTATACAGATACAAGTGAGTTGTTTCTTCCTGTATGCTCTTCAGACTTGTGCAGCCATGGAATAGGCAAGAGGGCTGCTGGGAGCTGGAAACCAATTTCTGTTATTAGTGAACTGGCACTGATAGTGTACAGATCATTTTCTGTCCATGAATAAAAGATATTATCTCATATGAGTCGTCCAGGTGTCCTCTTGAGGGTGGCTGAGGGGAATCTTAAACTCTCATTTGAACAAGGAAAGTGATAATAATAGACCAAACCCAAAGAGGTGATAGATGGAAATACATATAAATGCCCATTAGTAACATGGAATATTTTACATACCTCACTGCCCAAGTGCTAAAGTGGATGACAAGACACTGGACACCCCAGCCAAGTGTGACTAGTAGTGCTTCAGTGTGCTTTGAGGGTGTGTGTAATTGAGGTGTTGATAAGGCAGATGGTCCACCTTATCTGTGGCATTCAGGGGATGTAATTGATGTGGCACTGCTTCCCTGATTTATTGATTCTATCACTGCCTTTAGTTACACCAAAAATGTATGTGAGAGTGGTACCATCACACAGGCTTTTGTATTTGAATCATTGAATCGTTTGAATGTATTTGAATTACTCAGGCCTCAGCTGGTTTTATTCAGGGGCAATATTAGTTAAAGCCAGGCTATAAGGCAATGCCTGCTTATAGACCAGATTTGCTACTAATGCCAAGAGTGAGCTTTCTATTAGTCATTCTGATATGAAATACAATCAGCGTTTACTAATGAAAAATAATGCAACATTTTCCAACATGTGTCTTTCTCTGGCTGTTACTGGAGATTTTCTAAATGGTAGCCGTGGTCACGGCAAGCTTCCTGTACTTGGACGAATGGATTTGTATGTATAAAATGTTCTTCAGTCTTCTGGAGCTTTTTCAGATTTTCCTACGCAGATGTGGAGCCATTTCAGCCTGCAGGTAATAGTCATACTTGTTCTTAGCTGTCACTGTCCAAAGGATAGCCTGCAAGTCATGATATTCTGCATCTGTGGGGATCCTAAAGTTCTGAGCAGACTATTTACCCTGCTGTGTTTCCCCCCAGCTGCTAACTGAGGCATTATCTGCCTGGTGATCCTGGAGCTCCTCAGGCTTTGGGGACTGCGGGAATCATGAGAGAGCAGCAGTCATGAGGAGGCCCCCCATGAGGGGGAGAAGGAGGCGGGGATGGGGGGACTATAGTTTAGGTTGGGCAGCACTGTCACTGGTGGGGCATGGTCCCCGGGCAAGGGAGGGGAGGTGGTGAGAACAAGTTTCCCATCTACAGACTGGTGCATGATGAGCAAGGTGATGTGGTGTTATGCCCAAGCTCATGGAAAGCCAGGATGAGATTCAGGAACAGCAAGGGACCGAAGTAAGGTACCCTGAGTTTTGCACAGGCAAGCTGGGCTGCCCAGCTGTGAGAGTAAAGAGAATCCTGGGACCATGGCTGAGGGTCATTAAGACCTATGGTGCTCGTGAAGCACACACAGAGAAAAATGGCTGTCATGGTGTTTTAAAATGAAATAAAAATGGTTCAAAATGGCAAAATTTCTTTCAGAGATGCTTCAGCTTACAACACCTTACAGCAACCTTGTTGCTGTGTGGAGTTAAACACAGGGAACAGAACATTTTTCAGGTTGACATGCTGGTTGCTTTCAAAATAAGCTGAAGGAAGCTTACTGAAATTGGAAAAAAAAAAAAATCACCAGCTCTTGTATCTTCATTTTCTGTCTGGTCTATGCTTTAAATGCAGAGCTCTGTGTTTGTTCAGTTGTGCTATCCACTGCTATATATTCTACCCAAGGGAAGAAAGCCACACTGAGGTAGTGTTCAGATTGCATGATGAAGATAAATTCTGTTTTAACAGAGATCTAGGTTGCAGAACCAGTAAACTGCTGCCTTTTCAGTACAGAGTCTGTTCCTCGGTCCTTTATCTTACTCTTTCTGTGCTCCCTTCCCACTCAGCTTATTGAGTCTACAAAATAAAGCCTCATGAAGTTCAGTGAACCAGGTAGGGATATGAAACGTAAGCCTCTAAAATATTAAATTTGTGAGTTAATGGAAGCCATGCACCTGCAGGCACTTGGATTTACTATTTACTTTAGGGCTTAAGTTTCCTTGCAGTTACTGAAAAATTGGATGCACTATGGCACACGTGCACTATGCAAGTTGCAATAACAGTGTAATTTAGTTTGACAAGATGAAGAGACCCAATTAAGCATATTCTTAACAAATGATGGATTTTGAATATGGAAAAAAACTGAGCTTGATGGAATGTTTAGGAAGTCTTTGTTTTCTGTAGTGGATTGAAGTAGTGTAAACATTTTGTATAATTATGAGTCAGTACAGCCTTAAAAAAAACGCAGCAGGATTTTTAGTAGCAGCACTTTTAGTTGGCTGGGTTATGTGGCTTGATTTCCTATCTAGAGGTTATGAACTGGAAGCCAATGAGTCAGACTTAATTGTAAAAATTTTCCACCTGAAACTGTTAATTTTTCCTCCAGGGAGAAGTAAGACTTTACGAGTGTAAGAAGTCACCTTTTTGAGTACAGCAGAACTAGCACTCCATTTGGATAGCATTCCATAATCTTTAATATCTGAGATGCATCTGAAGCAGAGCGTTAAGGTGCTGCCATCACAGAATTTTAACATAGAATTCACTGGTTTTCTTTAGCTCATAAACAAAAGGTAACTTTTAAAAATATGTTGTTTTCATCACAAGGGTTCTCTGATAATGAGACTAGTGAGATAATTCCTGAATTTTAATCTGAGTTTTTGGAAACTCAGTCTTTGTTCCTATCCAACCTGGCCTTGAATACTTCCAAAGTTGGAGCATCCACAGCTTCTCTGGACCGCCTCTGCCAGCACCTCACCACCCTTTGAGGATGGAGTGTCCTCCTAATGTCTAACTTCAGTCTAGTTTAAAGCCATTCTCCCTTCTGTGCTATCATTATTAGACCATGTACAAAGTCAGTTGCCCTAATGTTTATAAGCTCCCTTTAACTACTGGTAGGCCACACTGAGATCTTCCTGGAGACATCTCTTCTCCAAACTAAACAAGCCCAGCTTCTGCAGCTTTTCCTCATCGGAGAGGTGCTCCTGTCCTCTGATCATCTTAGTGGCCCTTCTTTGGACCTGCTCCAACAGCTCCACATCCTTCTTGTACTGAGGGCCCCAGGCTTGGGTGTAATTCTCCAGATGAGGCCTCACAAGGACAGAGGAGAGTCATCTCCCTTGCCCTGCTGGCTGATGTTTAGCCTTTCAATCACCAGGACCCCCAGGTCCTTCTCAGCAGGGCTGCTCTCAATGAATTCTTCTCCCACTCTGTACTCATATCTTGACCCAACACTTTGCACTTGGCCTTGTTAAACCTTATTAGGTTCCTGCCTGAATCACTTTTCAAGACTGTCCTGGTCCCTCTGGATGGCATCTGTTGACCACAACCCTCTCGCTAGTTTATGCACAGAATATGTGTCATTTACAGTAATCTATAAATGTTCTCTTACCACAGCAGTTAAATACATTACGCAGAGATTTCCTGAGAGCATGAGTATTGCAGATAGTACACAGACCTCAGAATTAAATTTTAAAATGACTGATGCTTTCGTATTTTGCTTTACATTATGAAACAAACTAATCACATCCATTTCTCATTATTTGCTGTCTTTCATTGCATCTTTTGCTTTGGGAATTGCATTGCTAGCCACTTCCACTTAGTCTGTCACTTAGTTTCTTTTCTGACATTTGAATATATGTTCCAGTAATAACACTGCATCTGACAGAGTATCCAGACAAAGTGCAGAAAACAGGCTGAGGAAAATCCGGAAACAAACAAGAAGAAATATAAAAGATTACATTATCTTATACAGTACGGGTTTTCAGTCAAGGAATTCACAAAATATCTTGTAAAAAAAAACAGATAAGCTAAGGTGATGTGAAACCAAATTATTTGCAATATGTCTTTAGTAGTCTTGGTTGTATGTGCACAAAATGTCTGAGAACAGTCTCAGGTCTCGTTTAAAAATACAGTGATCTGTTTATTAAGTTCCTTCCTCTTTTAAGTGATGTATGTTTGTTCTTTTAGATCAATTAACAAGAATCTTAGCAAATGCGGTAAGTATAAAGTCTGTAATTCTCCCATCAGCATGTTAGAATTAAAATAAAAAATGATATGAAAATAGCAATACCAATATCTTTGAAAACAGATCATCAACTTTTAATTACTTCAAAATGAATATTAAAGTCAGATTGTACAAAGCTTTGAAATTCTTTGTTAAATATGCAGGAAAAAAAAGAGCTATTTAAATACCTATTTTGAAAACACTGAAAATGCAATTTACACAGGTATCCGTTAATGTGAAATGACAAATACCTGATACATGTTTAATTACTATTAAGATCTGATATCTTTGCTTAATGTTTCTCAAAGACCAAATTTGTATGCAAATGGGAGATTGTTTTCCTTTTCTTATATAGATAGTGGTTGTTTAAGCAGTTTAAGCATTTAGGTTTTGTTACCTCTGGTATGAATATGCTACCTATCCTCCAGAGTCCTCTGAGGTATCGTTCACTTTTTAGGCTGGATTTAGAAGACTCAGTTATTCTGTGAAAGATGTTTTCATACTGTCATATTCAGTGCTTGCCATTTGATTTTCTTTTATAACAATTGGCTCATTTAATGACAGATAATTGATTTTTTTAGCATGTTATAATAATACAATATTTTGTGTTGGACATCTTAGAATAACAAAATAGTTTATGTTGGATAGAACTTCTGTAGATCATCTAGTTTAAAATCTGCAATTATCTCAACAATCAGATCAGGTTGCTTAGGATTTTGTCTAGTTGAGCACTGACTACCTCCAAGGTTGATGCCTCTGAGCAGACTTTTCAGTGATTCACCATCTCATCATGAAGAGCATCTTCCTTAGAAATAGATGGAGATTGCCTTGCTGAAACCTGTGATGTTCATTCTTTCATCTTTGCTCTGCATGCTTGAGAATAGCCTAACACCATCATCTTCATAATTGCTCTTCAAATGATGGGATACAGTGATTTGTTTCCTCCCTAAGACTTCTCCTCTGGAGGCCTAGCAAGCCTAGCTACCTCCATCTCTCCTTGCAGGCTTCCTCCGTTAGGAGTCTAAACATTTTACTGGTCCTTTCCCTCTCCAGTTTCTCACTGGCTGTTTTAAATTCTGGTGGCAGTAAGGGGATAAAATGGGATGTGGTAGTCCAAAAGTGGCACACAAGCAGAGGGAATACATTCCCTTCAGCCAGCAGCACGCTTGTTGGTGCAACCCAGAATGCAGCGCATCTGCCAGGGAGAAAACAGCATTCTGCAGGCTGCTGTTCAGCTTAGTATCCACCTAGACCCTCATAGACTAGACTTCAACCTAACTCATGCAAGTATTTATTTAATTCAGGGAATGCATTCCCCATCTCAAATTCTTATTTTTGTGTAACCAGCCTAATGAGATACAGCTCTATCTCATAATAGAGCAATAACTCTCTATTTTAATATTTCTGTCCGAGTGCACTGTTTGCTCTACTAGCAGCATTTCCTTCTTTACTATCTAGGACTGGTAAGATAAACTGCAAACAAACCAGTTCCTACTGCCAACAAGCAGAAGTTTCTAAGTTTCTTTTTTTGACTGAACTTTGCATTCAAAGTTTTTCTTACTAACAGTTTGTCTGCAGTGAAGTGTTTCATTATAGATATAAGCATTTAAATATACACGTTATATATGTAATTCCAGCTATCTAATAATAGAGATATACATATCTATGCATATATATGCATGATGGCTTTTTTTTTTTTTTTTTTTTTTTTTAGATTTGGTGTTTGGTGCATTTCATCTTCTCTAGTCAGACTCATTTCACTTTACAGTACACCTGGAAATCTTCCTCTCCTTCCCTCTCATTATCTAGGTCAAGCTGATGAATGCTTACTTTCTCCCTCAGATTCCCACACCTGAACCAGAGAAGCTTAGTATGTCACTCTTGGTTTTATTATTTCTCCATATTTGAAAGACTTTTTGGCAAAGGTGCTGGATGAATAGTAATTAGTAAATGAGCTCCCAATCACAGAGAGATTGATATCTAGTTTGTCACCATTTTTTTTCCCCCAAACAGAAATAATACAAGCACATTTCACTGGAGGAGGAGCTGGCTAATGCAAGCACTCTCAGAGCTAGCATCAATTTAAAGTTTAGCTTGTGGAAAAAAGTAAATACGAAGCAGTCAGCTCAATAGCTGCCATGCTGAAAATGTGTCAAAATGAAATATTTAAGATGTGAGAACTGTGAAACTATAGAAAGGATTTTATTTTCTGTCTTCTTATGTTCTAATTCAAACAATAGTGAGTAATAGGTATTAGTGATGAAAGAACTTATGCTTTGAGAGAGTGGCAAAATGCCTGGAGGGCAGTGGGTTAAAAACCCATGGTGTTGAAATATTTCCTAACATTATGCCAAGGAAGCAGTACCTACCCTCTTACCCACACTTCATGGCAGCAACAGCTGTCGGCCTGTGAGGAGTACAAAATGAACAGTAGGGATGGAGAGGCTGGCAGCATCAGCTCAGGAGAGCAGTCTAGGACCTCAAATTCAGCACTCTCAGGGATGATGCACTCCTGTAGAAGGACACAAGGTTACAAAGAGTTTTCTGCAGTGTGAACCAGGACTATGACCCTTCATTTTCTCCAGAAACATAAGGAACTCTTTCTTGTCTGATTCCAGGAAGGAAGGAAAGGCACTTAACTCCAGTGCATAATACAGTTTGCCCTTCAAGATACTCTTTAATCTTGCCATATATTCCCTGGGCTGCAGTGCTGTTCTGTGACATCTGCAAGGCCAGTATTTGTATGTTTGCTGTTTCGTAGCACCTGTGCAATGCAGTGGTGCAGTGTAAATCCAGAACTTGAGTCACTGGGGCTAATTCTGTTGCATTTGCACATTTTATTCCCTGACGGCTTTCTACAATGAATTATTTCATGTTTTTCTTCTTGCGTAGGATTTCTTGACTTCTTTTCAGAATTTCCTATTAGTCTCTGTGCTTTTAAAATGCATTTTTCTCAATAACTACCCTTAGACTTTTTAATCTGATGCCTCCATTGTAAGTGCAATCTCTTTTCTTCTTTCCACTCAGAGCAGTTCTGGGGAGCTGATGGATCTTTATGATCAGAGCAGTGTGTTGTCCTCTTTCAGTTGAGCAGGAAACATGACCATAGCGGATGCAAGAAAGTGCTAGCATTTTATTTTACTTGTTTTTGTCTTGTTTTTATTTTATTCGTTTGTTTGTTTTAAATGGCAGTACTGAGCAAAAATAACTTCTATACCTACTTTCTGCTGTTCCCTCTCTGTTTGTGGCACTGCAGCCACACCAAGGCTTATACTGCTTTGGCAGCTGCAGTCCAACACTATAGAGTCACAGTCTGGGTGTGTATCTCATGAATGCTGGAAGAGGCCAACAGCATCTGCTTGGGCTATAAATGCCCCTCTTATAATCAACTAATATCAGCTGAAAAGAATCCTATACTTACCAGCTTTTGTGCCAGCGCTTACATAAGTGTTGAAATTTAAGTTTCTATTCTTTATTCAGGCATAGTGAATCAAGTACTGCTAATAAAAGAGCATCTCTTCTGAGACAATTTTGCACAGATATCCCCATAAATTCAGTGATGGGAGGTACTTCTGCGTATGGCGCAGATCTGCAGTGGCTTATGAGATTGCGTCCAGTGTCAGATTTGAACTGTACCATGTGAGAATTGTTGGCCAGCTTCAGTAAAATTTGAATTCTTTGCTACTATGCAGCAATGAGTAATACTGTCATTTATTTTCTTTTATATGATTTCAGAGCTGAGAACACATGAGAGAAAACATCATCTGTTTGTGTGTTCAGGTACTTATTTTTCATCTGGATACAAAACCATTTGACACATCAGAGAGGTATAATTGGTTGTGATTATGATCTAACAGAAGATTGTATCTTCAAATGAAGATTAACTCATGACAACAGATAAACTCAAAATGCTTGTATTCATGCAAAGCTCAGTAACAATAAGATGAAGGCTGGAAAAAGGAGAAATCAAACTCCAATCAAAATGTTGGCTAAAAATGAAGAGGCATTGATTAAAATATGAAGTGTTTCTAATATTTTATTTCTATTTGAAGAATATTCACGAATTCAAAAGAAACACAGGACAGATGCCGTGCTAGGTCCCTAAGTGTACTCTAAATGCTGTAGCTCCATTTGAGTGTGGCTTCCAGTTCTATTCTGGTAATTTATTGTGTGAATATGAGCATGTAGTTAATACCGTGTGCCTGTTACATAACCCAGAGCTTTCAATGCGCTCACAGTTAGCAAAGATGCAAGTGTTTGTGGGAAGTAGGATTTCTGATGTCTCCCCGATTTACAACTTCCTGGGACTTCACTGATTTATTTTGCAATGTCCCACTTTTATTTAAGGCGTAGCAAAAATATGTACCGTCAGCTATACTACATAAACGTGGCAGAATGAAATAAATATGGCAATATAATCGAATGAAAAAGAATAAACATTAGAGCAAACAGATAATATGTTTGTTTTGAATCTTTGAATCTTTGAATGTTTTGAAAAATAATTTGTTAATATTACTTGAAACAACATTTTTATTTCAAGCGAAGACACTATATTCCCAGGGAAATAGGAATAATAAATTATTCTTTATACTTTGATATTTTTATTTTTATTCAAAGGAACTGAACAGGAATCTGGTGTTTAGTTTAGTTGAAGCAAACAGGTTCGTTGGGTAACACTAACAGGAGTGACTAGACTTTCAGTTGCTTTAGCAGCTTTATGCTACTCAGGTAGCTGCTAATCCCTCATTCTTTCAGAGTCTCCAATTGCTTATTTGCAGTCAATCAGTTTGTCATAATTAAAAGGGTGTGTATCTATCATGCATGGGCTATAAATAGTTGCTCTTTGTACTTCTCACCCTTAAGGCAGGATTTCAGTTCACTGAGAAGGAAAAGTTGTTGGAAAGAATAGTGGTCCAATGAAGTATGCTGCTTGAAAACCTAGGCAAGATAAAAGAGACATTTATGTTTTCATGTGCAGTACATCTTTCTGGTCTGCCTAGACAGAAGTTTAATTTAGTATGTGTGCAGATTTTTTTTTGCTGGCAGAGTTATGTTGTTAATTAATTTGAACAGATATAATTCCTTATTGACATACTTGGTCTATTATAAACTGCACTATAAGCTCAGTTGCTTTTGAAGATTTATTTTTAGAGTGTAGCTCACTGAACTCATGAGGTAGGTGAACCATAGAAGTGCAATCACTGCTTTGCCACTGTTGACATTTGCACTTTCATTCAATATTCTTAAACACCTGCTGTCTTCTCTCCATAGACAAACTATACAGTAAAATTGAGTTTGACAAAATCAATATGAACTGAAAATCTTTAAAAGACGGCTGTAATTTCTGAAAGGAAAATATCAAGAATCATGGCATTTGAGACTTCAGTTTAAATACACTGTGCATGTATGCCTGGAAATAATCTAAAATGATCAAAACGATCCGGGAACACGTTGTAATTATTCACTCTCAGAAAAATAGTGATGAGGAACTTGTAAAGATCTTGGTAGCGTCTGTGGAAGGCTGCAGTAGGTTTGGCAAACGTTTTTGTGTAGTTCAGTATCAGCTAATAGATACTGCAGTCCACACATAAGATGAGATACCTAATTCAGTACAGACAGTAACTTTGGAGGAGCACCTCAAAAACTGAAAAGCTGCAATTAGAGAATCTGCCTTAGCATAAAAGATTCAGTAAGATGACCTACTTAGAAGAATCACCATGTACCTAAAAGCAGGCTACAGTTTTCAGTCATAAATATTACATGATATTTTTTTCGCTAAGGCTGCATTTTTTTTCCAGAAACTGTTTCAGTTTGCATTGAAGAGCTGAATAATAACGTCACATCTGATTTCTTTGAGAAACATTCAGAGTGGTTGAAGTTAATTTAGAGGATGGGACCAAAAACAAATAGTAGGTGAATATCTGTAATCATTACAAAAACAATCAAACAAGCAGATCTAGTGAGATGTCTTTTGGCTTCTTTTCCCTGCATATTTTGTGATTTTCAGGTTGGTTTTCTTTTATCAAAAGTGCATCATGTCCTTAGTTAATATGGTGAAGTCTGTAATTGTTTCATAGAATCATAAAATCATAGAATCACAAGGTCGGAAAGGATCTACAAGATCATCAAGTCCAACCATCCTCCCATTACCACTGCTACCACAAGCACTAAACCATATCTTGTAGCTCCTCATCCAGACGCCTCTTGAACACTGCCAGAATGGTGACTCCACCACCTCCCTGGGCAGCCATTCCAGTGCCTGACCACTCTCTGAGAGAAAAAGTTTTTCCTTATGTCTAAAATCTTTCTATCTCTATCTTTTCTATCTGTCTTTCTATCTCTCAAAGCAGTATTAGTCTGAAAACTGATGCCTGGAATATACTTCTGGAAGGAATTTGCAACGGAATGAATAAATGTCAGCTTCTGAGTTCCTGTGGACCTCAGAGGACAGATCCACAACACCGTAGGAGTAGGATTTCCTTCAGAAATTTGCAGCCATTTATTCTTACCCCTGTTTTACATCCCACTGTGTTCTCAATATTGCAACTTCAGCTTGTTGTGAAGTTGGAAAAACGGATCATTGAAATGATCATGGTTAAAAATAACCTTTTCCCCAATCTGGAAGCAGGCAGTATTTACTTGGAAGCACTGATAGAGAAATTTAAGCCTGTTTTCTCCCAGAGGTGGGGTTTCTGCAACCCTGACACAGCTCCCTGTTTCATCCCTTGCCCCTTCAGAGACATGAGTAACGGTGCCGTTCTGTAATCAATTTCAGCCGTTCTAACTATGGACTATTGCCAAAGAAAGAGCCTGCTTTTCTTCCTTACTTCTGCTTGCATTCAGCCACCACTGCTTTTTAATAACCATAGTGATTTGTGCAGACACCCGTAGTGTTTGCAGGATGTGATGAGCCAAATTACCTTGCTGATACATCTAAATATTGTCTAGAAGAAAAAGAAAAGAAAACAACAACAAAAAAGGAAATGGTTATGTCTTCAGTTAAATAAGCATAGTGCTTGGTATGAAGCTGCAGGGTCACAAATGCTGACACAGAGAAAGAGGTGGAACAAGATAGCAGGGTGACTGGAAGGGAAACTAGAATGAAACATTCTGTTGCTTTCACACAGATCAATCAGCATGAGCTCATACTTGGACTAACTCTCTATGGTATATTAGCTGAGGGTACGTAATTGCTCCATCCTGCCTGTTGCTATGGGCAAGTAAGAGAGGGATGCTCTCTGTCTGATATTGGGACTGGAAATCGCCAAAGTGTGGAACAGTTACCATTTCAACCCACCCATCTCCCTGCACTGACTGTAGCAAGAGGCTTCGCTAAAATCATCGTTAAACATTGCTCTGTGTGAATGCATTGACCAAGTTCAGTCAACTGGTACAGAGCTCAGAAATATTCTCTCCTTAGTAGTTTTATTCACTTGGGGGATGGAAGTATTACTGGAACTGGAAAATCTTTGAGAATAAAAGCAGATATTTGTAGCCTTTTACTACACAGCAGTTCAAATGGGAAAGGGCAGTGGAGACAGAGCCATTGTGAAGTATATCTTGTGGAACGGCTTGTTTTCTTTCAGAACAAAATCCAGCATCTACTGAAAAATTCAGTTTACATTCTGAAAACTTGTAGATATTAGATTTTACTATAGAATATTTTCCTTGTAACATGAAATATTATAGCTGAAGTCCTCAACGCCAGTGTTGATACTTTACTACATAATGTGGGGAAGCAAATAAGAAATAAACTTTTTTTTTTCTCTCATATTTTGCAGGTTCTTGGCCTCTTCCTGCTGGTGTCCAACACACAATATTTTCCAAATAGTGTTCAGCAGTAGACTCTGCAGTAGAACAGATACAAGATGGAGGAATCATACAAAGACAGGACTTCATTAGTGAAAGGGGCAAAAGATATTGCCAAAGAGGTAAAGAGGCAAGCTGTGAAAAAAGTGAATAAAGCTGTTGACAAAGCTCAGGATGGCTACACACAAAGGTCCTACAGTCGATTCCAGGATGAGGAAGATGATGATGATTACTATGTCCAAGGAGGAAATTATGGTGTGGAAGCTAATGATGATGAAGGATCAAGTGAAGCAACTGAAGGACATGATGAAGATGATGAAATTTATGAAGGGGAGTATCAGGGAATCCCCAACATGGGGCAGGGCAAAGATGGCATGCTGGCTTTAGGGCAACCTGTGCGTGATGAATATAAAGATCGTCATGAACTGGAAACAGAAAGGAAAGCTGATGAAGAAGAATTAGCACAGCAGTACGAACTGATAATACAAGAATGTGGCCATGGTCGATTCCAGTGGGCCCTCTTTTTTGTTTTGGGAATGGCTCTAATGGCTGATGGGGTTGAAGTTTTTGTGGTTGGATTTGTGTTGCCCAGTGCTGAGACAGATATGTGTATACCCAATTCTGGATCAGGATGGCTTGGTGAGTGAAGTCTTCTTTCTGTCTTTTTGCTGATACAGATTTTACTTACTTTTTCCTAACTATGAATTTTGATAACACCAATGCTAGCATGTAAGTATTTTTGTATTGAATATAAAGAAGCAAACCACATTAAGTGCTAATATAAATTTAATGAAATTTATAATTATGTTTTAAATAATTGTTTTATTTTCAATCTCTTAAGTGTACATACATCAGTAAGGTGGAAGATTGCATAGTAATATTTAACAACAAAGGATATTCTTTTTCTTGTTTACAGGAGTAGGTATCCAGATATTAAAAGGTAATAAAGAAACAAGGAGTGAATTTTTGAAACTCTTCAAGATTTACACAGATGTGATAAAGAATAAATTAGATATTACACACAGCTGTCCAGCAGCAGTTATCATGCTGAGTGAGAGCATTCCCAAGGGTTGGGTGAAATACAAAATGGGAATGCAGGAAATCCAGAGAAAATACTGTGTAGCCTTTTTTCTCACTTTTCTCTCTTCTTCTCTCACTAACTATCCTCTAACCATCAGAAAAGTACAGTGTTTATTTTGAGTCAGGGGGAGAGAAACCACAGGGGAGGATGGCTAAAGATGCTCAGGAGTTGTGTTTTCTGTGACTGGTTGGTTGGTAGGGAAGAGCTGCGTTTTGTCCCATTGACTCTTCCTTCTGATGGTGCAAAGAGGCAAGCTGAAGCAGCCTTTTGTACCTAGGTGAGAGTGCTGCAAGCTAGTCTGTGCTTGTGCTTCCTGGATATGCCTGACATTCTGATACTGGTAGTCTGGCTTTGTTTCAGAAAGTTTAAAATTCTTCTGTATCAGAAGGTAATGACTGGAAAGAGGAGCTGAGTTCTCACTGGGTGCTTTGAGAAATTCCTTTCCATTTGATTATCTATGATGAGCAGTTAGAAACGAACTGCTCCAGATATCTGTACAGTGCAGTGATTTCTACTAAAATAAATTAATTTATCTAAATTTTTATGGCTAAGGAGGGTGCATGCAAGTAATCTGGTTGGTATTGCTTGTTTACACAAACTTTCGTTTTTTTGGTCATTTAATTTGTCATGCTTGAATCTGTGTGTTCTCAGATCTACTTTTTACAGGAAAAATGTGCATAAACATATCTATATATAGTCATTTTGGAACTTTACAAGTAGTTCAAAGAGTAGGGAGAATGAAGGGAAACAAAAACAACCTGAAAAGGAATTTTTACTTTGCCAGTGTAGATAATACCACAGAATACATAACATGGAGAAAAATATATTTTCAAAGAACAGTGTTTCTTTTAAACAACTGTTATGAGCACTGTGGAGGTGTCTGTGATTGAGACCAGGAGGTGTTGTCCCCACAGTTGTAGTCATCTGTGACAATTCACGTCCATCTGCTACGATGTGACCCATGTCAGGATAAAGGCTGTGTTCTTCAGTCACTGGATTTTTTATGATGTTGTCTTGAGATATATTGGAATGAATCCATCAATTATTAAATACAGTTCAGTACAGAAGTTATTACATCCTTCATATTATGTATGTATGGGCAAAACTATTGCTTGACAATAAAATTAAGTGAAGGCTTAGTTGTGCAAGCAATATATTATCATGTCTAAAGTATAGGATCTGTGATGGTTGTTCCCATGTCTTCCTTTTGTAATAGCAGAAGAGTAGCCTCTGTGTTATTAACAAACAAATAATCCTATGTTAAAAGATTAAGGTGCTAAAAACAAAAATAAAGAAAAATAACACTGGAAATATTTAATCTTTTTTTTTTCCTTCCCTGCAGTGTAGTGTGGCACTGTAATGTGGCTGTTTAATCAATAATTGCAGAAAAATGATATTACTTGCCCATTGCTAATAGAAATACACTGCAGTTTGGAATCCTTCTGTACAGTGATGACTATAATGCTTATAGCCAATACAGACATTCAGCCTTTGCAGACAGCATAACCATAATTCCAGTAATACAAAATATTCATCAGGACCGTGAATGCTTAGTGAAAGTGTTTCAGTATGATCATAACTAGATCCTCACAGCTATGCATTTCAATTACTCCGCTGCTGTGATTGCACATCATAGTTATGTCCTAACTGGGTCTTCTAGACAGGCGTGTTTTTTTCCCATGATTTTAACTCCATAATCTAGAGGACTTGATATTAGAATACTAAAATCGTGAGACCAGTGCTAGGAGTTATGAAGAGGAATTTTTACACATACATAACATTTATTTCTAAGGCATTTTGCTGGACTATTTAGAAATAACCTGAGAACACCCTAATTTGTCATTGAAAAAGCACTAATTCACTCAACTAATTATAAAACCCGATTTCTCATACCTCAGCCATACCTCATGTCATGATGGTTTATTAGAAGACATGAGCTGATTAAAAGTATTTGGCAATATCCATAAAACCACCCTGTCACATTTTTGTTTTACTTGCACCAGGGTAAATTCCTGAATTCCCCCTATATTCACTCCTGTGCGAGCTTCTGCTTGCTATTGATTAATCATCAGCAGTATTTCAGAGCCCATAAACTTAGTAGGAGGAAGTTTTTATTAGAATTAAGAACTGGTTTCTTGATGCCTTCGGGGTTAAATAAAAACAACATATATCTTTTTTCCTCTCTAAATTGATGTTTCCTTCAAAACAAGGAAGCTGATGTGATTAAATTCTTGCAAGGTTAAAGTAACTTGTCACCAACCATGTGGGTCTGTTTACAGTATGTCCACAGCTGTTTTGTACTGGGAGGCCCAGAACTGAGCACTCCAGATGTGGCCTTGTAAACTGTGATTAGAGGGGATAGATCTTCTCTCTTAATCTAGTGACAATACTAGTGCCAAGAATACTGTTAGCCTTCTTTATGGGGAGGGCACATTGCTGACTCATGTTCAAGTTGGCAACTAGCAGGACTCCCAGTCTCTTCCCGTAGAGCTCTTTTTCAGCTGGGTGGACCTCACGTGTGCTGATGCCTGAGTTTGTTCCTTCCTCCCCAAGTGCAGAACTCTTCACTTCTTGTTGAACTCAATAAGGTTTCCTGTCAGCCAGCCTGTCCAGGCTGTTGAGGTCCCTCTGGATGGCTGCGTGGCCCTCTGGTGAGTCAGCCACTCCTCCCAGTTTCACATTATCTGCAAGTTAAATCAGGATGTACTCTCACTATTGTCTAGATCATTAATGAAGATTTTAAACAGGACTGGATACTCTGATCTAATCCTCTTAACCAAAGTGGAAGACTTTCACACAAAAAATCAATATGAAAGTCACTGGATTAAGCAATTATTTTCCTTAAACTTTTCTTCTTTTTGCATTCCTGCTAAGAAAACCTGACAACAGGTAAGCCATTTGTATTATAATTACAATTTTCAGAGGCCAGTATCTTAAATGGAATTCTGAACTCATGAGTTATATGTGGAGTTGCTGGTTCATACAAAGAATAGGGCCTGAATATGTGTAAGCAAAGTCACGTAGCTTGAGCCATTTATTCTCTTCCTGAGCCTGTATGCATTTCCCATGGCTTTGGCAGAAATCTGGAAGTGCACAGTTACAGTGAATATTGAACAAAGGACTGAAGGAACTGGGTCTGGACTTTTTGTAAATATTAATGCATCTACTTGTCTGATGGGATTGTCCAAATTGTCTAGATGCCTACTAAATCCACAGATCCCTTGCACATATTCTTGGAAACTTAAGCACATGTACAAATCTGGAATTCTACTGTTATTCTCAGATTATGTTTCCCCTGGATATCCTTCATGTAGTTTGTTGAGCAAAATTCCTTTTTGGAACAGCTTCTCCAGTTGTGGAGATTCAGACTAAGATAACTTCAAGCAGATTTTTATGTTTTCTCTAATATTATGGAGAGCATGTTAAAATTCATGACTCTTTTGAGAAAAAAAAAATCAGGCTTCATTTTAAATATGAAGTGTTGGTCATGGTATAATTATTGTGAAACAGGTGTCAAAATGTTAAATACTTATATGTGGTTCTGAAAGTTACTGTATTCACAAGGAATGCATACAGGCTAAGAGCAGTTACTGTAACCATTGCAGACCTTAAAGTGTGGGGAATCTTGCTGAAATAACAGAGTTACTTGCATTTATTGTTAATAGTAGCAATAAATCTTTTGTAGCAACAGAAATATTTGAAAATAGACATGCAATAATTTAAATGTGTACTAAGTATTGCAGAACAGGGTGAAGACTGGTTTGTAGGATTAATACGTATTTCTTCGGAAGATGTGAGAAATACCAATGCCATCATGCATGCTTTTCACCTCAGTTCTCTTACAGTGACATTAATAAAGTACCTATGACTGTGCTTTTTCTGTGTACCTTCCAACCATAATTGTTTGAGGGAGAAAAATTAAGAGACAGATCCTCCTCTGTTCTAACCAGCTATACTGTTTGGAGCAGTGGAGATGATGGTTGTGTTTCTTTTTCTTTTCTGAGGGAAAAAAAAAAAGACACATTGGAGTGTATGTGATGTGATTTTTGCCTGCTAAGAGGCAGACTAAACATGTCTCAAGGAATGTTATAGGCTGGTAACAATATGGGAGATGGGAGCATGAATTCAAAACATTAACAAAACACAGTGTGTTCTGCCAGCAGAGAGGCTACGGACTTCTATAAGCCAGTAATTCAAGGTGGTTTACAGCTGCCCTTCTTTTCAGAGTGAGATTTTCTCACTGCCAAACCACTGTGCTATTAGAAAGAACACCACCACCAGGTCAGCTGTTTTTTCTTTCACGTGGTTCCTACATGTGGCTTTACTGAGGACTACAAGCTGAGCATCAACCCACATGTTCACTCTTCACTTTTAAGAGGTTCACTGTTAACCCCGCACTGTGGGGTTAAATATAGTATTTCTTTGGCTCAATACCCCTCTCAGTCATGCAGATTCAACCAGAGTAACAAATATAATAAAAAACAACTCACAATGACTGCATTGCAGAGCCACTTGCTATTTTATCCAACTTATTTTTTGAGAACTCTGTAAGTAGCATTATCTTTTTTTCTTCTTTCTTCCTTTTTTCTTTTTTTTTTTTTTAATTAAAGGACATTACTATACTTGCATACCTTGGAATAATGCCAAAGAGATAAAATCACCTGTATGTTGAGCTAGTAAATTACGGGGCAACTTTTTGAGCCAACCATTCATTGCCAGAATATAACATTTTTCAAGATTGAAGCTGTGCTTACTTCAGCTGAATTCAATGAGTACAGTCAGTATTGGAAACTGGCTTTTATTTTGATGATGAAAATTATAGCCTGTAATTAGGATAATGTATGTACTTGTGAAGATTGTATAAGTAGCCATTAAGATACTTCTGCAACTAACGAGTCTCTTACAAGCATGTTTTAGCAACATGTGCAAATTTGCCTGTATCGTTCATCTGCATACATAAATAAAGCTAAATAATTTTGTTTGCAGTCATCTTAAAATCTTTGTCTCAGTGATTGATTGTATCTAAAACTTAAAAATTACTGGACTGTTCTTTTAGGCACTGCAGGTTATTTTCTGCCTGTCCAATCTCAGATCAGTGATTTTCCATTTATGTCACACGCAAGTGTATAATCTTACAAAAATGGTAGAAAGAAGGAAATGCCTCCCAAAGGAAAAGCCTGAGGGCCATGGTGATTTCCCATGTTTAATTTGGCTGTCACCATCACTCTTTTTTTCCCTTCTTCAACTGCTGCAGCATCTCTGGCTGATTATATATCACTTCTTAAATCAGTGCCTCAAATCCACTCTTTTAACTAAACTGAACGTTTTGGATATGGTGGTGCATTTTTTTCAAGGTTCTGTTCTGGATAATTCTGCAACAGTTACTTTACAACCCAGAGCTTTCATTTCTTCAAATGCATAATTGTTTGAGTACTTGCAGTTCTGAATCACAGAATCACAGAGCTGTAGGGGTTGGAAGGGACCTTCAGAGATCCTCGACTCCAACCCCTCTGCAAAGCAGGCTCCCTACAGCAGGCTGCTCAGGTAGGCGTCCAGGCAACTCTGTCCAGAGAAGAGAATTCAAAACCTCCCTGCACAACCTGTTCCAGTGCTCTGACACCCTCACTGTGAAGAAGTTCCCTCGCATATTGGTGTAGAACTTCCTATGCTCAAGTTTATGGCTGTTTCCCCTTGTCCTGTCCCCACAGACCACTGAAAAGAGGTTAGCCATGTCCCTTTGACTCCCACACTTAAGATATTTATAAACATTAATAAGATCCCCTCTGAGTCTTCATTTCTCAAGGCTGAACAGCCTCAGTTCACCCAGCCTTTCCTGATAGGGAAAACGCTCCAGGCCCTTTATCATCTTTGCGACCCTCTGTTGGACTCTTTCCAGGAGATCCCTGTCTTTTTTGTACCAGGGAGCCCAGAACTGGGTACAGTACTCCATTTCAGTATTTCTGACCAGGGCAGAGTCGAGGAGGAGGTTCACCTCCCTGGATCTGATGGCCACACTCCTTTTAATGCACCCCAGGATCCCACTGGCCTTCTTGGCCACCAGGGAACACTTCTGGCTCACAGCCAACCTGTTGTCCACCAGGACCTTCAGATCCCTCTCTGCAAGCTCTTTTCGAGCAAGTCACGCCCCAACCTGTACTGATACTTGCGGTTATTCCTTCCCAGATGCAAGACTCTACACTTACTTTTGTTAAACCTCATCTGGTTTCTTGCTGCCCAGCTCTCCATCTGTCCAAGTCTTGCTGAATGGATCACAGCCTTCTTCACAGTCAGACATTCCTTCCAGCTTTGTATCATCAGTGTACTTGCTGAGGGTGAACACAATCCCCTCATTGGGGTTGTCAATGAAGATGTTGAACAAGACCAGACCCAGCACTGACCTCTGGGGAATACCACTAGTCATAAATCTTCAACCAGACTCTGCACTACTAATCACCACCCTATGAGCTCGGCCAGTCAGCCAGTTCTCAACCCACCTCACCATCCACTCATCTATCCCACATTTTCTCAGCTTCATTATCAGGATGGCGTGGGAGACAGTATCAAAAGCTTTGCTGAAGTCAAGGTAGAGGACAACAACTGCTCTCCCCCAGTCTACCCAGCTGATATGAATTCTGCATCTTGTATAAAATTTTAAGCACTGAAATGAAAGGGAGGACCTATGAGCTCTCCAGCAAGGAGATGAAATATTTTTACAAAGGCTGTGTTAATGAACCTCATTAAGATGTAGAACAAACACAAACAAAAATTTTTGACTTTTTGTCACATCTGAGTAAAATTCTTCCAATGCATTTTACCTGTGGATTTAATCAATCAAGGATTTTAGAAGCTTTCAAAACTTCTTACTGATCATTTTATATCATACTATCAATATTTCAACTATTGCGAGTCACTTGAATGCTAAGATGCATAAGATATGAAGAAGCTGCTTATCCTAGTACTTTGGTTTGTTTATATGAGTTAACTTTTTCTTTAAGTTTATGTAAGTTGACTTTTTTCCCCTACACTGACCGCATTTTAATCCAGACATAATTCTTTCACTGTGAGGGGTGCATCTATTCTCATTGTATGCACCTGTGTCCTTTGAAACAGTAGTTTAGTTTAGTTTTGATTGTACAGATGAATAAAAATGTACAAATATTTAAATTAAGAAGTGATACTGAGCTACTACTAAAATGAATGTGACAAACTGGTATTTTTTAAACTACTCGTGCAAGTACTTAGTAGCCATAATGGTGGTTAATAGTCTTTCCAGGACATTATTATTTAATTACGTATATGAAAGTTTATTTTTTCATTTATTCTTAAGCATTTTTCAACAGTTTATATTCACCTTTCAAATGCAAGGTTTTGCACTACAGGCACAACAAGCTAAGAGGCCACACAGTGTCTGGAAGGAATGAATCTCAGATATGCTGCATAACTAGAACTTTGATTAACTTTTTCATTGAAGAATCTCAGATTTTACATTTTGCCCAACTCTACTTACTACTCAGACTTCTAGATGGGAAAGGAAACTGTTCTCTTCTTCCCTGTACAACAGTCATGGAATTGTTTCCTAGCTCTCTTAAACTGATCACTCTTTTAACCAATATCTTCTAGTCTTTGATCCACTTAGTGGGAAATATAAGAGGCTTTGATAACACATTTTATATGTTAGATTCCCCTAGCTTATCTTAACAAGTAAACTTTTCCAGGATAAACGTGTGATGAACGAAATGACTTAAAGATCCACAGAAACCAGTTTATGAGGCTGACAGAAGTTTATTTTTTCAGGATGGTAGAAAGTTAGGACGGCAATACAAACTAGGGAAGTTAAGAAGTGGTGATGACATCAGCTTTACATATATAAAGTTATACGTTCCCAAGGACAGCCAACTATAGTCAGTTTGCAAGCCTCATGTCACATCAGCCAGACAGATTGGTTAGCAGTGCAGAGCCTTGTGTGGGCTTGAGAGATGAATTTAACATGATAGATGGCCATCTATTGCGCTCATGCATTTCCCGCAGCATCTGACAACAGACTTGGCCTTCCTCACCTAATGCACAACAGCACATGACTGAGAATGGAAACTCCCTTAGCTAACAGTCCCACTTCTTTCTGATTTCCAACTTTTGGGAAGAGTTTATGTGGCATTTGTCAGACCTTGTTTCCACAGCACACGAGTACTTTCCTGATCTCCTGGAGCTCAGGGTATCAGGGTTGGTTCTGAAGTTGCCATGATCAAGTCTTCTTAAAAAAAGGAGATTATGAACTGATGTATACAATCATCTAAACAGTTTTCCATACAGAAAATATAACTCTGCCCACTGGCATCATTGTAAATTAGTAACTAAAAAGCCTGTTAATGAAAAATCATCATCAGGTATATGGGTATCCCACAGGGAATTATCCTGATCTGTTATGTATCAGCCTGGTTTTATTAATCTATTTCTCTGACTATGTGGGGGAAAGCAGAAAGAAGTGTGATCATCATTACTCCCTTAGCAAAGGGAGTTCCCTTTTTCACTCCCGTGCTGGTTGTGTGAGGTAAGGGAAAAACTTGTTCCATGTCAGAGTCTGTGTGAGATGTTTCAGATACTTGCTGGTTTCTGGTAACTTGCACAAGATAAAAGTGAGTCTAATTCAAGTGTCTAATTCAGTGTCTTCGTTGTTTTCTATTGTTGTTTTGTATTGTTTTGCTTTGCTTTTTAAATCAGAGATTTCCAGGTTTGTGGTATTTGTCTGTTTGTTTTTTGTCTTTGTGTCCCTTCCCTTCACCTTTTCACTGCATTGTGAAAAAAGAGATGATAACAGCCACTACAACATGAAAGACAATAACAAAGTTGGTTTGTCCCATTTACAAGGAAAAAAGTTTGCACAGTACTGGAATATAGTTGTTGATTAAACTCTGAAGAAATAAACATATATTAGTTTTATTGTATAGATCCCTTTGCTAGAAGTGTAATCTTATTGATTAGTTCTTTGATCTCTTGTGTTAAATTCTGCTATAAATATAGAGATATATATACGTATTTTGTAGTTTGTTACTTTTTGCTATAGTTCAGCACTAATTAAAAGTTAGAGATATTTATAGACTCTGCTCTGAGTCAGAAGCAGGACTAGGCAAATAAGGAATTAACATTCAGGCAATAAAACTTGTAGCCAAAATGAATGGTTTTGATATGAAATGAGATGATTAATGCAGATGACTGTGTGGGCAATTTAAAGCGCTAGTGAAAATTCTTCTTTTTTTTTTTTTTAACTTTGAAATTTAATTAATCCTAGCACACTGCACAGCAAGTTCAATCACATGCAGGATTTATAATCATTCTGATTCTCAGGATTTCCATGGAAGTGCATTTCAAATTGCGAAGTCACAGTCATTTCTGGCATGACAGGGTCAATTCAGAGCCGGGTGAAGAGTGCACTGAATTTAGCATCTAAATTTGAGAAGAGCAAAATCCAGAGAAACCTCTGTAGTCACAAGGGAAGACAACCAGGAATTAGAGGTATTAGGATAGCTTAACTTAACTGTGTGTGTTTTATCTGAGGCTTGTCTGTTAGAATTTTCTTCCTTGTGCCAGAGGGAGTGACTGGCTCAAAGGAGAAGATAGGATGAAAATCATATGTTCAGTTATAGCACCTGGAGAATCTGTCAACAGCCTCACATCAACATGTGGGATTACCTGAGCTTTTTGATAAAACTATTCTACATCCTGATATTGGTAACAACCATCTTTTAAAAATGCTGTGTATATGGGAAGAAAAATATCAAATATTGTCTTGTTCTTACAGCCCAGTGTTGCTAAATTTAAGTACTGATTAATTATTTATGCTGTGAGTACCAAGGAAGTACTGCATTGGTCTTTTTATCTGTAATGCATTATTGATTTATCTGGTAAGCAAGAGTAGTATAAAGTAGCAGTGTGCACTGCTGTTTGCTGCAATGATCACTACCAGTACTCAGTCTGAAAATGATTCTAATGAAGAAAATTGAATAACTTTGACCTACTTTTTGTTCTGAGAAAATTGTTACAGAAGAAATTAAATTATATTGACATGAGGTAATAGTTTGTAATTTTAAAAATAATTCATTATTGATATGACAACATTCATAAAACAGAAGTGATAAAGACAATCTAATGTAAAGGTATTGGATTACCGTGTTCTCAGTTTTGCTCCCTTATCAGAAAATACAGCTGTGAAGAAAACTCTCTGTTCACTGAATAATCTGTTACCTGTCACAACATCTGTAATTGCTAAGCTTCTATGCATGTATTGCTTTATCTAATTTAGATCTGAGGAAATGCAGGAATATTTATGCTTCTAGTCATTGCACTGTTCTAATTAAGGTAATATACGAGTACATAGGAAACTCATCTGTAAAGATGTAGCATATATATATATATACTTGTGTATATATATATATACATAGAAATCAGCACACTAGTTTCTGCAAATTTTTGGTATACAATAAAGTAACAGTCGCTGGAATTGTGGAGAGATAATACCATACAGAGCCTTTAACCAATGTCAACAGCACAGAAGTATACAAATGTAAACTCAGACAACATAAAGGTTTATAGCTAAATCATATTGCTTGCACTTACTACATTGAAAAAAAAAAAAATCTTCATAAGTTTAATGAGAGGGAATAGGGAAATGAAATGCCATTTGTACCTTCTGGAATGAAACTGATCCTTACACTGCAAACATTTCGGGTTGCAAAGATTACACACGAGATACATGAAATAAGTAAACTGTGAACATATGAGGCCCATAAACTTAATATAAACATGCCAGAGGAAACCAACAAATAACAGCTGAATAATATCTGCAAATGATTAATATGGGACATTTGATTTGCACACGAATGGTATTTCTGATATAGCACTAGAAAAGCTATGGCAAAAACCTTCCATCTACTTAGAGGCTTTTCACCTCTGTAATCCCTCCCAGAGCTGACATAGTCTGGTATAGATCTGACGTGGAAATACACAAAAGTTGTATTCCTGGACAAACTGATTTATTTTATTTTTGTCTGTGGAGACCACAGTTTGTTGTCACTTATTCTTTCCTCCCAACTAACAGAATTGTTTTCCTGCCTTAGCCTTGAACTTTGGGTGCCTGTGCTTTGAGACCACTTTTATTTTATTCTCAGCGTGATGGAATGCAATGGAATGGAATGGAATGGAATGGAATAACCCAATTGCCTAACCTAAACTTACAGCATGTTGTTGTGTGCATTTTACAAATGCCTCTTGAACACTGACAAACATGGAACATCACCTACATCTTGTGGAACACTATTCCAGTGTTTGACCAAAATTTCAAATCAAATTTGACCTACAATTTTCAATGATCAAATTTCATCTTCTGTTACATGTTTTCTGCCTTCTGAGTATGCCACAAGTCCCATTCACTTGCAGTCAGTTGCTTTCACATGTTTTGAGGTTTCTTAGCGTGTTATTGACTACCTGTTTTGAATGTAGTATTCTGGCAAATTTGGAGTTGATTCTTTTGAAAATGAAAAAAAATATGGAAACAATGTCACTTTTCTTGGTTTTGTTTTGCTTTGCTTTGTTTGCTTGTTTTAAATTTCTATTTAATGTATTGTATGTTTTCACTGCCACATCTTTGTTCATTATTCACAAAGCTTCTCTTTTTCTTCTCTTTATAATACTTGGGTACCTCATGGCAGTTTTCCTTTGATTAAATTGCTCGTCAAATTATGATTGTCATAGCATTACCAACCTTTATGCTCTGAGTTTTCTGATTTGCTTATCATGTGTTTTTTTTTTCCCTAGTATCTTAGAGACTGCAAATAGCTTTGCAAATAGAATTATTGAGATTTTTTTTTTTTTCTTTTTCCCATTTGCACTGGTCAGCTGAGTGTGATCTTTCTTTTGCTTTCAGTTCCATTTTCCTGACTTTCATGGTTGAGTTCCTGTATCAAATGTTGCAGTTAGTCTTTACAGGCTGAGAACAGGATCATTTTGTCTGTGGACCAGATATGTTTCAGATATGGTTCACTTGATTTCTATTTATGTGAAATTTCTGGGTTGGTACCAGACTAAGTGCCTTCAGATGTTTTGTAGGAATGTTCAAATATGGCATAAGAGGATTGTCTGTACTTGTTTTCCTCTTTTTTGTTGATACAATAGAGGGACAATTTGTCTTACAAGCATGAATTGTTTTCCTATATAAACACTATAGAAACAGACTTTTGAAAGTCAATATAACAACTTTACAAATGATTTGGATGAAACAGTATTTCTTAGTTTTATTGTTTACTGAAACCTTTGATGTTTCTACATTGACCAAAATGTTTCGGAAGAGAAGATGAAGTTGTCTTTTTTTGAAGTCACTAGCGTTCAGCATCTTCCTTTCTCTCAGTGAGTGAAATTGTCCTTATTTATTGACTGTGAAGGATATAATCATCATGTTTTCTGGATTCAATGATAAAACAAACAAACAAAAAACTATAAATGCTATATGTTCTGTTCTGCAAAGTTTTACCGCCATTCAAAAATTACTCATATAGGTTACTCAGCTAAAAGTCACAATCAAAGGTCCAAGAATCATTGCAATGTCACTGCCATTTCATAAACTTCTATAATGAGACTGAAGAGATTCAGTGTTCATTTTAAAATAGCTTTATACCTTTCATATCTTTAAACAGGTAAACTGTGTTACCACAGTTATTAAAATAATTCTAATAATGGTAAGATGGAATTGACTCTTTGTAGACATATAGTAAGTAGAACAGAGAAAGCTTCAAAATGAATATGTAATTAAGCATCTGCACTAGACAGTAAGAAACTCAGAAAGAGGGCTGAGAATGAGCAGATTAGAAAGAAAACTAGTAATAGAGACAAACTTGATATGCTGTGGCATTTGGGGATTTGCATATATTGCATATTATCGGGTAAGAGAAATCATTTAGCATATGAGATTAAGACAAAATGCTGTGGCATACAGCTAGCATTTAGATAAAGGAAATTATGGCTTCAGAAGATTAGAAATTGAAAAGTTAACATAATATTTAGTTTTAGTTCTCATGATCTGCTAGCTCACATGTTTTTGAAAGCAGCACCTGTCACCTTTCTTCAAGTGTCTAAACAATAAATGTTTTAGTCCCTTATTCATTTAGATCTTAAGAAAGTACCAATTCATAAACATGCTCCTTGTTATTACACTACTTCCAGCCCTGCTTAGAGAAAAGAATGAATGACTGCTGTGGAGGAATATATTGGAGGTTTAATACCAGTGAGACGGGGAACAGAACATGATGACATGATCTATGCAGGTGGTTTTAGACTTGTAAAAACAATGGCTCTAAGAAAAGAGATCTTTTACCAATTATAAAGTAACTGCAGTTTTCTTATGTTTGTCCTCATCTTAATGAAAGTGTGTTTGCTTTAATTGCTTCCCAGTATGAAAATTTAATTAGATTTGATTTATTTATATTTGATTGAAGCAAATTTTTTACTGGCTGCAATCTTTTTCCATTTTTCTGATCAAAGAAATTACTGATAGATAAAAACCATAGCTATGAATGATTGTAATCTTTAATCTCTTGGTACACTGCTTATCAGAGCAAAAACAAAGATAAACCTGGATATTCTTGCTTATGTCATTTATACGTATTCAAGTTCTCCACTATAAGCTATTATACTCTGAGCAATAATGTATAGGAAGATCTCTGGAAAAATAAGAATACTGATTAAAGTACAGTATAATTCTTATGAAATAAGCAAAATGAATTATTGTACCAGTTTCTTTTAAAAGATGCTTACATTGTCCTTTCTAACAACGGAGTCTCAGAATAAAAATATACTTTTAGAAAACTTTATGCATGGGCAGTTGGCTGCTCTGTTGAAAGACAGCTCTTCATATGAAGAGGAAAGATTTGTATATTTTATACATTTGCACAATGGGAAAAATCACTGAAGTATGTAGAAGTTCTGCTGTTGGAGGAAGATGCAGGTTTTTACAACTTGATAGAAGAACAATAGAAGAGAACATTCGTCTTAGTATGGGATGCTTCTTTTTAGCTGCCATATGTTTCTTCTCAACAACTTTCCACCAAATGATGGATTTTTTTGAGATTACTCCTTACTTCATGGGGAATATGAAAGATGTATTGTGGGTGTCACTAGTTTCTCTGTATTTTAAAATGAACTTTATTGTTTTTAAAATATGTTTCTATACTCATACTAGATGTAAAAACAGCTGTATGTCTCGTGCTATATGAACTAATTTCTTCAGAGGCACTTTCTTTTAGGCTGGTGTATCTAAAAGAATATGAAATGCAGATAGTTTTGTAATCAGTAATAGATGCAGAGAAAGGAAGGAAAAACCTGCCTCAAGATGTCATGCAACATTAAGATCTGTATACATGTATATATGCCCATAAAATTACTGTTTTTTCTGACAATTACTTGTTTTTAACAAGAAGATAGTTGATTTTTATGTATTTACTATTACTCTATTATTGCAATATGCAAAATGTAACATGCAATTTATGAGTAGTGTACAAAATTAATACGGATTCTAAGATTCCACAGTCAATAGGATAATTTAACTTTTAATTTAACATTTAACTACTATGTCCCAGTGTTTTTGGGGAGGATTTGATGTTTCTATTCAGCATGAGAAATGTAGCTACCCAGTAAGATTAAAATTATATTCATAAATTATTTCAGAGATATTGGTACAAATATATATCTAAATATTTGTCTGGCTTGCTGTGAGTATTTCTTATATGAGATTGTAGACTGGGAAAGCCAATGTAACGCAAGTATGTGATATGAAGTAATAAAGAATTTAGGAGTATAAATCACATATGTTAGTATATATCAGAACTTTAGTTGCCTTTTTGAAATTGATCTGCTAATTTATTTCAATTATATTTGATGCATAAGTGCCAGCTCTGCTGGATATAATTTCTAAACTACTTATGAACACTGATCTACATGAAGTGTGGTAGAGTAGTCCTGCCCACAGGAGAGATATTACAGTAGTTGAAGTATGTCAAGTCCTTCCAGTAAGCTTTGTGTCTTTAGCACCAGAAAAATGTACACATGCTTTTATGTGCTTAGTACCTTAGTATGTGATGAGAAAGAACTTGATGAAGATCTGCTGCCAAATCCCATTAACCAGGGAGAATACTGTCATGTCTGTGTCCTTCCTGGACTAAGCTATCAGATTAAAGAGAAGTTCAGCAAATTCTGAACTTATCATAGAGTGATAGAATTCCTTGGATTAAAATGGACCCATCAGATCAGGCTGCCCAGGGCCCCATCCAACCTGGTTTTGAATACCTCCAGGGATGGGGCATCCACAGCTTCTCTGGGCAACTGTGCCAGTGCTTCATGACGTCACAACTTACCTATATTCTCATCAATATGCCTCGATTAAGAAAGATCATAGTGACAGTAAAAAAGTGTCCACCAATAAAAGGTCTTTTGAGAAGATGTTTGACTGCTGTTCTTAAGGAATTTCTTTTTCTTGCATGGTAAAGAAATGCTTCTGTGATCATCAACAGTGGATCCATCATGTGATTTTTAGGGACTCAAGGAGAAGGCAGTCTAGAAATACACTCTTCTTATTTTTTATATCGGCTAAAACAACAGCTGAATGCAAAAGTGATAGCTGTTTTCCTCTGTCTCAAAGATTCCATTTTGAGTGTTGGATATTCATTTGGTCCAGACAACTGAAGCAGGTAGAATTCATTATTTTAATTACAGATTTTGTTAGGCAGACTTAATTTAAGTTGAACAGACCAAATAGGAACAGACAAAAAAAATGATCTGCTCTGGCTACTGCTTCTGTATACAAAACTCATATATACATACATAAATATATGTGGGTTTACATTACTGTTGGAAGCACTGTTTAGAAGATATTTGAATTATACAGGGAATGAAAATATACAAAGCATAGAAATTTGGTCTTTGTTTTTAATTATTAATTCTATTAATATTTTGATACATGGTGAATGTTTTATGCTCACTCATATTTCTGAATTACTATGCCTACCTGCTACTCAGAATAGTATTCCATGTGCTTTCTTGACTAAATAAACTGCATGAACCCCTTACCGATTAAATTTAGAATTTTCTGTATGTGGTTTTACAAATCCTTCACTGTAACTTACAGTTCAAAATAAATTAGGACTCATAGACAGCATCAGAAGTTTCTTACTCAGTAGAGACCTTGAATTTACAAGAAACTAAGGGATACTAATCATCTTTATACTACTGTTTTGTATGCACTGCTTGAAATAAAAATAACATAATTATTATTACAAAAAATTTTAAAATGTAAGAAAGGTAAATTAAGAAATTGTAGTCCAACATTTGTATTTCACTGAAATAGCCTGAGTGTATATGCAGGTTTATAGTTGTCATAGATGTAGTAGAAATAACACGGTAACCTACTGAAGTACAGCTGCATCATGCAGTGTGTTACATCAACAATGTGTGTTACATCAAGTGTTTTAAAATGATGCCTCATAAGGAACACTGTGTATACAAAACATATGCAGGTATATCTTGGGATGCATGAGACCCTTCAGAGGTTAGCACTTCAGATGTAATGTATGGAATTCCAAGAATTGGAATACCAACGAGAAACTTCTATGTTAATAACCTCTTAAAAAGATCAACAATTTATTTTTTCCATTTTCCTTCCCTTTTAGCTACTTTCTGCAGGGCAGAAGTGATTCTTTTGGAGTCCAGAATTTTACACAAAAGCAACTGAAGCCAAACAGAGCAGCTGGGGAATTTGTCAGTTCATATGGCTGACTGAAAAGAGACACAGGACAAGGCATCCCTATTCTTTTAGCTGCTTCCAGTTACTTTACATTTAAATTCTTCTTACAAGATGGTAGCAATCATTAGACAGATAAAACATTATCAGAGAAGCTGATATAGGTAGGATAAAAAAATAGTACCTGTATCTAACAAAATAACAAAATACATACGTGGTTGGATCTGCCCAAATTTTGGGAACTACTTCTGACACCCTGCTCGATGTGCTGTGCTTTCTCTTCCACTGTGCCAGAGAAGGTTCGTCTCTAGAAATTAAATAACGTATACATAGCATGCTAAGAAATTGATGGTCAGATGGTTCATATTATGGGAAACAGTTTTGCTTTGAAAATCACATTAACTTCACCAAAAAAAACGATCTCAAAATAAGAAATCTCCATCTCATTCTATTGTATTTAGCTAAACAGTAATGGGTATGTATAAAATTATTTGAAAACAAAACTGTTGAATGTTTTCCTGTTTATATATATATAAATATATACATATATGTTTATATATATATATATATACATGATACTGCCTTTTTAAATAAAGTTGCTCAGTGAAACAAGAGGGAGAAAAAGATCAAGCTGGATATCTTCAATTCTGTAGATCTCGAATGGAAAGTGTCTGTTATTTCATAATCAGCTTCTTTTAGACTTAGCACGTTTTACTCCCAGTGATTAATCCCCTACGGAATTATATTTAGGAAATATTCAAACAATTTATTTCTGCTGGGGAAGTTTAATTTTTGAATTTTGAATGTGGTTTATTATTGAGGAAATGGTAGCATTCTTCTACCAATGCACTCTTATTTGACTGTATTTTGTTTTAGCTAGAGGCACCTTATTTGGTAATTAAATTAAGCTTCAGTGTGTCTACAAGCTGACACAGACACAATAGGACACAAATGTACTTAGTTCTCCCTAGGTATATTTGCAAAGCTATATGCATACAATTTCTCCCTGCTGAAATAGGAGAAATTAATCTCTGTGCTACTTAATTGGTAAACGTAGGAGACTGCTGAAAACAAATCATTCAAATACGTATAAATATTTTGGTGTGGTCAATTGCGGTCAGTTACGTAGCTCACAAAACAACATTTTTTTTTCTTCTTTTTTTTTTTTTCTTTTTTTCTTTTGTGTGTATTGCAGGTAGCATAGTGTACCTTGGGATGATGGTGGGGGCATTCTTCTGGGGAGGCTTGGCAGACAAGGTGGGAAGGAGACAGTCACTCCTGATATGCATGTCTGTCAATGGATTCTTTGCCTTCCTTTCATCATTTGTCCAGGGGTATGGCTTCTTCCTCTTCTGCCGTTTGTTTTCTGGATTTGGGTAAGCTCCTCTGGTTTTGTTCACTTCTACAATTGTTTGTGTTAATACAACTTTCCTGTTTACAAAACTTCATTATTTAATGCAGCAACACTGTCTGTGTCAGGAGCAAGAAAATTAATCAATGTGGCTATTACAATTCTAAATAAATCCAAAAGGATAGGATAATGATTTCAGAGGAAAGACACAATGTAAAAAAAGTAAAATTTTCTGTTCTTATTTTGCAACAGACTTATTTTGTGAACTTGATGAACTTGCTTAAGTGCTTTGTGCACCAAATTCTCTATATATTGCCTATTCAGTATGCAATATAATGCACTTCTCACAAATGTACTTTAAGATTTCACTAGTATTTGCAATGCTGCTAAAGTCCTTGCGTGCATAATGGTGTTTATAATACCAATACTGCTGTCAAGACTGTCAAATTAATATGGAGATCTTGGAGAATGCTGAACTTTGTTGTTCTTTGCAGAGAGAAAAAAAAAAAGTTTATGGGTCTGCATTTGCTTTACTTTTCCTGTAATTTAAATAATTTCTCAATTTTTGAAAATTCTTCAGATATTGTTCACTGTCCATTAACTGTATAATTTTAAACTTACACAAGCTGAGATTGAGATCCCAAAGTATGTTAGTATAGGGTTTCCACCTTAACTGTAACTCCATTGCACTCTGAATAGAAAATCCAGTCTTTAAAAAATGTTAGAAAAAATAAAACAAAATCCCCTTCTACTTTCCTACCTTTTCCCTCTCATAGATCACTGAAAAAGATGAGAAAGACTCGTGGCACTTTCCATTTGCTATTTCCTTTGAAGAAAATGTTTCCATCCAAAAGAACCCTCTTCCTCTCCTTCAGTTCCATTTTATCCTAGATGTCAGCCACCATAAAAACCATAAGATTTCTTGAATCTGTCCTTCACACCTTCAAGATGAAAGAGGTTCATTTTGTTCTATGAGAACATAATTTTTCCAGCAGTTTACATTGTTGGATCTCATTTTTTTCAGAATGTTCATCCGCTCACTTAATTTCAGAAGGAAACTTCACTTACCAAAGCTACTCAAGCTGGTATTTGTGTCACATCTAGCTTTCATAGAATCATCATAATAAAATTATGATAAAATAGTCGAATGGCTTGGGTTGGAAGGGACCTCAAGGAGTATCAAGTTCCAATGCTTGTGCCACAGGCAGAGTTACCAGCAGCTAGATCAAATACTAGATCAAATTGCCCAGGGTCCCATCTCTCACCTTAAACACTTCCAGGGATGGAGCATCCACAGCCTCTCTGGGCAGCCTGTGCCAGTGCCTCACCACTCTCAGGAGAAAAACTTCCCCCTAACAATTAATCTAAATCTCCCTTCCTTTAGTTTAAAACCATTCCCCCTTGTCCTATCGCTATCTACCCTAATAAAAAGTTGATTTCCCTCATGTTTATCAATTCTCTTTAAATACTGGAAGGCCACAATGAGGTCACCCTGCAGCCTTCTCTTTTCCAGGCTGAACAGGCCCAGTTCCTTCAGACTGTCTTCTTAGGAGAGGTGCTCCAGTCCTTGGGTCATCCTCAAGGCCCACCCCAGGACCTTCTCCGACAGCTCCACATCCCTCCTGTGCTGGCGGCTCCCAACTTGGACACAGTACTCCAGATGGGCCTCGCAAGGACAGAATAGAGGGGGACAATCACCTTCCTCTCCATGCTGGCCACCCCTCTTTGAATGCAGCCCAAGATAACATTGGCCTTCCAGGCTACAAGCCCACACTGCTTCCTTTTGTTGAGTTGTTCATCTACCAGGACTCCTGAGCCCTTCTCAGCAGAGCTACTGTCAAGTTCTTCTCTCAGTTAATATATATACCTAAGATTACGCCAACCTAAGTACAAAACCTTGCACATTGCTTTCTTGAACCATATTATCTTTCCCTGTTTTTTTTGTTTTGTTTTGTTTTGTTTTTTTAATTCACCTTTGGATATGATCTTACATTGAGAGGAGCTGTAATAGCAACAGACACATCACATGTCGAGCACTAGGAAACATGGGAGAAGCTGGAATGTTCCTGCTGCAGGGATAAAAAAGTAAAATCTTTCCACCTATAGACAGAAAGGCATAAATATATTCACTGTTAGAGCACACATTTTGCAGTTCTTCGTTTCCAGATACTTGCCATCAATCACTGGATAAGAACACAAGATCTTTTCAGTATCATTCATTGAAGACTTTCCAGGTATTTCTGCCAGCTTTTATGCTATATCTTCTTGTAGCACAGTATCAATTTACTTATAGTATCTGAATTAAATCTTGAGAGTTTATTACATTCTTCACTACAGTCCACGTCTTGCTTGCATGGGAAGAAAGCTTCTCAGTTGAACAGGAATATAAATTCAACTTTAATTCTCTTAGTAATCTCTTCTCATTTCCAGAGGTCCTGCCTTTGGAATGTAGATGTCAATTCCCCTTTTCTAATGAAAGACATTAAATATATATCACTATTCTCAATGGAACGGGCTTTGTTCCAGCCATATATTAAATAACCCAAATATGAAATATGGATAACTTATGTGTTAGAAGCAAAAGAATATTGCTTCACAGACTGGGCAGTAAGCTTTCTGAAGGGTCAGAGAGTTACCTGGGAAATTTCTGATAATTAAGTTCAATGAAATATTAAGAAGTATTGATGAGATATAAAATTTATTAGGTACATCAAGTTTAAACTGTTCCCTTATCTTCTAGAAAATATGAAAATATATGAAGAATTATGATCAATAATAACAGTATCTGATAGAAGATTTTATTTATGGAAAAAACTGTGAAAGTGATTTTTCTCAGATTCTCTTGCAGTCGACACATTTATAAAAGTGAACTATTGAGGGGGAAGAAAAAAAAAACCAACACCTTTCTGATCATGTTTTTGCATCTTGAAAATCTTGCATTGCCAAAAACTGAATGGTGTGGAATAAAAATAGTATAAATAATATTAAGTACTGCCGGGTAAAAGGCAATGAGGGATATGAAAGTCTGAAAAGTGGACTTAAGCTAATGAAAAGAATGAAGTGCTGAATAGCCTACAAAATCGTTTCCTTTTATTAATATATATATATATAATAACTGTGATCCCTCCATTGATTAATCCAAAATCCATACTCAAAAGGAAATTGAATCCCAAAGCCAGATAAAGCTCTAGGAGTGCTTTAGACATGATTTCCTACTAAAAAGGTTTCTCCAGTAGCAGAGCATGACTTATAATATCACTGCTAACTTGAATGGAGGGGGATTTCTTGCCTATTCAACTCTGCCTCTAGGAAACATTAATCTTAGTTGGAGAATTTTATCTAACCTCTGTTACAGAAAGTTGGTTTTTTTTCATCTAGTTTCTAGCTTACTGCTTTTGATACTTTTGGATAATTTTAAATGCAGTTTTTCTAATTCCAAAACCTCAGTTCAAAATGAACTTCTTAAAAATGCACTATTTTTTTTAAATTGGCCTATGCTAGGGTTGCCTAGGTTGAAGTAAACAAAGATTATAGAATTTGGGAAAATGTATCATGCTTATCCAGCCCAAATGTTGCTTCTCAAAGTAATCGAAGTTTTCATGCAGTATAAAGGTAACTGAAATAAATATGTATTCTGAGACTAACTACAGTTTAGAAATTATTCAGACAACCCTGAATTGATTCTTTTTCATGAAGGAAATATGAAAAGTTGAACAAATGTGTCTTTATTTACAGACTAAACGTTACATCCAGATTATAGAGATTTCTTTTGAATTGCCAAAACCATAAGTTTCACTGAATCTCTGCTGAAGATCCACAGAAATATTAGGAAACATGGCTTAGATGTGGTCAACTAATGCAACTAAAATTCCATCACTGCCTGAGTATGAGAGTTTTTCTCAGTCTGAACTATCATGTAGTATTTATTTTCCAAAAAATGTTAGACACTCCTTCAGACTTCTTTTTTAGCTACTCCCCAGAAAACATTTCTGCAAGGTTACCTGAAGTGCTCTTTCCACATTACCAGCATCTAACACAAAGTACTGGTGTCATTGTAACATTAAAATCATTGTTTAGAAAAGATCGTAATCAAATCCTTCACACCTTTGTGGGGACAACGGTTACAAAAAATACGAAACTGTGGATGAGGCTTATTTTAAATAACATGCTGGAGATAACTGGCCATGTAAATCCAACCAAATGGTTATTTCCCACCATTTTTGTTCATTACGTATAGAGGCAAGAAACTCTTATACTTTTCCATATCCCCATTTTCTGAATGACCAAGACAGGAAGGACAGGTCTATATACACAAGATCTTCAAAAAATTTCCAGTAGATTTATGGGCCATGTGAACAACACGCAGTTGCACAGCACAACTACGCAAGCTGTTGCCCTCAAGAACCTCAGATCTCAACCAGCAGGCTGCTTTTATAAATGTGTGCCATCAGTATTTGTTATTATGTTGTAGCTATCTTTTGTATCTTCACGCTCATTTGCTTTATTTCTTTCTCACACGTCTTCTTCCCTGTTACAATCCTTATGCCTCTAATTTCTCTATAATCTCCAGCTGTCTCCCACCCATGGCTATCAGAAGGTGTACACTGAAAGCTAATGAACAGCTCTGCAGTTTACTGGCTTCAGAGTTGATAGTGTATGCCAAAAGAGCTGATATGTTTCTCAGACAAGCCAAGAAAGAAGTTGGCCAGGTCTGAGTTTTTCAAATAGTTTTGGTTCCAAGCCTTTCTTCTTCAGATGTGGGTAAAAGTTGAATAATGTAAACCTGACCCAGCAGGTAGAAAAGTAGTTTGTTGTGTGAGGAGAAGAGAAGATTGTGATGGGAAAGGAAATTTGTACAGAAGGGAGAGAAGTTTGAAAAGAGGAATGAAAAAGAGAGAGAATCAGATTTGCGAAAGACCAAATCTGATAATAGAAAATCATAGAAAATCCCAGGTTGGAAGAGTCTTTGAAAAGAAGTGTCTTTGAAAAATCATTACATCCAACCTTCCACTGTGGCAGAGAGACTAGATGATATGACCAAGTATCCTGTCCAACTACATTTTGAAAGTCTCTGTTAAAAGGAATTCTATCACACCACTAGGGAAACTGAGCCATTTGTTTCATTGTAAAAAATGTCTTTTTTACATCATGGTGAAACCTTCCCCAGGTTTCTGGGAAAGGTTTCCCAGCTTGAACTCATTGCGCCTTGTGTTCTCCAAGTGAAGGGAGTGACTCCTTTCTTTTATTAGTCACCCTTCAATAGTGGAAATACTGTGATAAGGTCATGTCAAGACCTGTTCTTCTCCAGAGCAAAATAACTGCTTCAGCCTTTCTTCATAGAGCTGATTCTCCAGGTCTTTGATCATATTTATAGCTCTCCTATAGCCACTCTCTGGACTGCCTATGTCTGGAGACCAGAACTTCAATTGTGACCTGTGGGATGATCACATCTCTATCTCTGCTAGTAATGCCTCTGTGGATGCGGAAATGATTTTGTGCTTGTCAGTGCTGGCAGCTTATCTGACACATCTAACTGATCAGGTACTGCAAGAAAACTCTTCGTATTATATGCTTGTATTTCACATTAAATTTGCCTTAATTCTTTTTACTGATGTTGAAAAAAATCGAGGAATTAATTATTTACTCATCAGTTTCCATCAGAACTGACAGTATTTTAGAGTTCTGTGAATAATCACGTGAGACTATCTCAGAGACTCTTGCTATTATTACAGTATGGATCATATATGTACTTGGAAGACATCTCTAGTATATGTAGTATGCTTTGTAAAATGATCAACAATCTGTGATCTACACCATGCTGCTGTTTTATAGGGCATTATCCATCAGTTCACAAGGTGAGTGAGTTGATCTGGCTGCTTGTTCTCACATATTCTACTGATCTAACAGATGTTCTACAAGGAAAACAAAAAAGATGTTTTTAATTGAATTTGTGCAAGAGGGAGTAAAAAACTATTAAGTGCGAGTGGAGAAATGAAGGTGATAGGCTTCTTGGAAGCAGAATAGCAAGTGCGTTTTGATCTCATGGACTTAGTAAGTCATCAGTAATAAGGTGAAAACTTGCAAACTACCAACATACACAGAGACAGTCTTTGAGCCTGAATCTTCTCCAGATTTGGAAGTGAGGAAGACAAGATATCGCAGGAGAAGAACACCATCCTTCTTTGTGCATTTGGTATTTTGTAAGGGTTTTGTTGTTGTTGTTGTTGTTGTTTTCCTAATTATCTCTATTCCTATGTGCCTATATTGCCTCTATTCAAAGAGGCATTTCAAGCCTCTTTGGCTAATGAATCTGCAAATAAAAAAAGGCTCACTGAAGCCAGAGGCTCCTGAATGCCTCACCCAAATGTTGTTTTCATTTATTCTAGCTCTCACACTGAGCAGTTGCCAAAATCTGTTGTGACAAATCACAGCTATGAAGATAGGTTAGCAGGCATTTATCACCTTTGCTTGTGACAACAAAAAATGCAAATGTACCTTAGTTTATTATTTATTTCACTAAATTCTGCTCTCCTGTGGTATGTCATTTAAATCTCATTTTGATTGCCCCCTCCTCAGGATTTCACAGAAAATCACAAACAGAAAGCATTCAGAAATAACACTAAAAAGGCATGGCTTTCAACTTGGATGATTTTTTCTGATATCAGAAATAGAATTAGTTTAGTTTTTTATTCGTGTATTTTCACTTCCCCCTGGATAACTGTTAAGTTTTTTGAAATTAAAAAACAACTAACTAAGTAAAACATACAAACAAACAAACAAAAACGAGAAAGAACCCTCACCCTGGTCAATATGTTGGATGCTGAGGAAGGAATACTGTGGGAATGCAATTCAGTGCTGTGACTGAGCCCTGGACAGTAAGAGGTTATTACTGTAAGCCACTTAAGCCTTGGGAAAAAGAGAGCCCACGGGCCCCAGAACAACACTGAGGTGGCAGGGTGACAGCAAAATGAGCCACAGTTCTGTTCTTCACCATTCCACCATTCCTCTTCCCAAGCTTCCAGGATAACCTCCTAGGGCATTCTCCCTCACAGGGGAGGACAATACCCTGCCAAAACATTTTAAGTGTTTTAACCATGAAAATAACATGAGATACTGCCCACCTCTTTGCAGAACTTGCAGAATGTTAGGGCTAACAGGCCCGGCACTGGTACATTAATTTTAAAGGTAAGAGTTGACTGGCAGAATTTTGTCAAGAGCTACCCAGAAGGAAGTGATAGAATAGCGTGTAACTGCTCAGTGCATTATTTCATTGCTATACCAGAAGATGTCTTAAAGTAGACAGCATTGACATGGAACTGATTTTTATTAGGATTGAAATTCCATTTCTGTATTCATGTGTTCCTTTCTAATATTTGTTTTAATCTGTTGTAAGATCCTTGGTTTTGCTCTCAGTTTACCCATCATTGAAATGACAGCATAAGTACACATTTATCTTTAAAGTTGAGTTCAAAAATTGAATAATGCAAGACATTGCCTCTTGTAAGGATGTGATCTGTTATGTAAGAGTATCTCTTCCAATTTATAGATATTTCCTTCAGCAGGAAATTACAGATTACAAAGACTTGTTCTGTGTAGTGAAGAGGTAAAAACAATAAAAGGTTCCTGGAACTTGATACATATTTGAGTTACACAAGTTTTGCAAAACCAAATTGAGGTCTTTTTTTACCAGCTGACCTTTAAATGCTGTTTATTTTTACTGCATTAAAAACTGTGAATATGATATGAATGTGCAGATTTTTCCATTACAAAAATTATGTAGAAAGCAAGCACAGGCTTAGCAAGTTATATCTTTTCAAATAGGAATGTAATAAAATGTATTAGTAATATAGTTCTCATTTAGTCATTTCCTAGTTGCCTATCTCATAGATTGAAGACTTAGAGAAATACCTATTATTCTCTGGGAAAATTACTAATATTTTCAGTGAAACGGAGCATGTTTTGACGCTCAAAATTGATGGCCATGATTTCAAGCAGGATTTGCATGAAAGTTAGCACTTTGTGCTGGTTTCTGTTCCAAAGGCCAGCACATTGACAATCCATTTGAATTACTGAACATACTGAAGTGTATATACAGTTTTGAAGGAAATCTTTGACAAAAACTATTTCCAAACTGGTGAAAACATATTGTTCTCCAGTACATGGTGCAATTAAAAAAAATTCAATCTTGCTATAAATCTGCTTGTAGTTTAGGTTCTAAATGACACTATGACCTAGCTCTCAATATAACTGGCTGTTACTTTCTCCCTTAATACGTGATATGTATCTCCTTCTAGGATTGGTGGAGCTGTGCCAATAGTCTTCTCCTATTTTTCGGAAGTGCTTGCTCGGGAGAAACGAGGCGAACACCTGAGTTGGCTTTGTATGTTTTGGATGATTGGTGGTATCTATGCTTCTGCAATGGCTTGGGCAATCATTCCTCATTATGGTAAGGCAAACATCTCCTTGTGAGTCCTCTCTCTCCTATTAAAATAGTAAAGCTTTTAAAGTATAACTTAAACATGTCCATTCTCAAAATAATTTTTCTGCTGTTTAAAAAAAAAAATCTTTTTGGGGGGGGGAAGTGAGGAGAATAGATCATACCCTAAATAACAATACATTACAAAGTAAAAATTAGGAAATATCCATGCTAAGTCAGATTCTTTAGATTTCTGGAAACTTGGACAAATAGAAATGTAGTCGATCTTGCCATTGAAACTGGAGAAAACAGCTGATATGGAGATTTGCTTCAGAGAAAATATCTTTTGAAACGCTGAGTGTCAAATTTCTGTTAGATTTTTTTGTTTGTTTGTTTGGAACAGACAGAATCTCAATTACACTCTCTTAAGAAAGAAGAGTTAAGAATGTCTTAATGTTTGTGGCAGTAGTTGTGAATGTAAAGCTGTGTTGAATGTTTTGTTTTTAGTATACCAATACAGTGATGTAGAAATAAGAGAAATCGAATAGAATGCACTTCAATATGGTCAGAATGAGTGAGGGGAAATACGACAGAAATCTTGCTGTGACTGAAATTATATGAACATGCAATATAAACTACTTTGTGAAAGGTCTCTTTACTACCGTGGCATAATTAAATATTAAGTGGAGGTAGAGGATCTACTCAGTCTCCTGCTTCTGCCTTTTAGAGGAAATAAATTCTCACGGGTCTTCAGGGCTGTTGGGAATTCTCGGTGGTTTTTAAAAATTAGGCTCTGTAAGCACTTCTTGCTGGCATTCTTCAAGACAAGTAGAGCAACTTTGTGAGTTAGGTAGCGTGCTGAGCAGTTTTCTTAAGCCAGGCAGTGACATTTATCGAAATTTATTGTGCAGGGGAGGAAAAAATTTAGGAGATTTGCCCAGAGTGATTGGAACATTTAGCAGACACGAGGGCCCAGAAATAAATTATAACCATGCAGACCAATCAAATACGTAGACTCTTGCACTAAAATTAATTTTAGACTGTACGTGCAGCCAGAATCTCTGTCCTTAACCTTGGCTTTTGGCTTCAGATTGCTGAAATCAGAGAAGAATCTTTGCTGGCAAGATACAGTGCTTATATATAAGGTTGTTTTTTTTTTTTTTTTTCAATTAGTAAATTGCTCTCGGTACTAATTTTTTTTTTTCATTTTTTAATGTATTTTTATTTCCCTTACCTTTCAGAAAAAAATACAAACACAAGTTTAAATAGGCTGTCTAATTTCACTGTAGATTTCATGACTCGATAACCTTCACTGAAATGCTTTTAAAAATGTTACAGGGCTGTGTATCTCAGTGAATAACAATACTCATCCCTATACTAAAGCAATGGCAGGAAATGGAGGGAATTGTTTTCTTCTTTCTTCAGCATTAGAAGAATACCAATAACAAAAAGCTGTGCAGCTTTTTTTGTTTTGTGTGTGGTAGACTTCTGCAAAAGTATATAGGAAAATCACTAAAGATAGAAGAATGTAAAAACCATTTTTAAAAGACAGTGTTCTTCAGCTATAGCCATGCAAATTACTCTCTTTGCAGTATAGTAAGCAAAGTCATAAGAGCCAAAGAGGGAGCTAATAAGGAAGCTGCAAACAGCAGGCGCAATTATTTCTCATAGCCAAAGAAGTAGGCTTATACACCATTTTGGAGAATTTAAGCAAAATACGTTTGTGAGTTTGGATGAGGTCTTTCAATTGTCTTTACTGTAAATTAGACTATCTAGTCAAGTTCAAAGCCTTTGTTTTGCTGCCCGGAACAAGCGTGGAGCTATTCTGCTGAGTATCAGATTGAAGATGCTTCATTGTTGTGATCACGATGTGCTGAGCTCATAGGCACTGCAGAGTATGCCCAGGTCAAATACTTCTCTGACTCTGGGGAGGGTATGTTCACACAATGCTGTATCCTGCAAACACTCCTGGTCAGGTTAATGCTGTCTCTAACCTCCGCATCATTTGTATCACTTGCATGCATGAGGACTCCTGTAGGGCAACTTTCTCTTTTAGGATTCCTGTGTGGTCTCCCTTGAATTGTTTTGATAGAATTAGGCAAAGATGGATCTTTTTCTTCAAATCGGCTTCGGTCCTTCTCATTAATCACATCTCCACTGACCAGTAAGCAAAACATAATTATAAGCAAAGCATTCAGCCACTTCTAAGGTCTATTTATATTGTGTATAGAAACTTCTGAGCTCTCTGCTTCTCATCTGCGGAATAAATACTGTTCATTTTTTCTATCTGAACACTGAAATTACTCAAAAGCAGGGCATGAAGTTGCAGCTATTGAAAAGCAACAAACTGCCATTGAGCATAGTAAAATTATTCTTAAATGGACAGAAAAAAAGCAGACCAGCAGCACTGAGTCATCTTCTGGATATATTTTTGTTCTCAGTCTTATATAAGACACTTTAAAAGGTCCTGGATTCACAGCTGATATATATTATCCACCTCCAAGATAATAGTGAACCTATATCACTTCAGTGTTCAAAATTTAGCTCTATCTTTTCCCGATAAAATGAAATCAAAGTTCGGTATATGTAACAGTTTATTTGTTTTTGTTCAAGCAGCACAGGAATGTCTGAAACCAGGGAGACATTTTAAAACTGAGACATTCTAAAATATAGGGAAGCTAATAGTTGCCTTGGCATCAGTGTGTTGTTAAGAGAGGAATCAGGGTGACGTAGTGCTGCAGTGACCGCATACTGAAAGATTAATTTCATCTGGAAGGCAAGCGAGTTCCAGAGATTCTTTAAATCTAGCTGTTGGCTTCTGTTTAAAATTTGAAAATGGATGCAGATTTGTTCAGAATTCCTTACAGAGGAGTTGAGGTCATGGAGAAGCTATTAGAAGAAACATCTGCAGACAAATGCTTCTAATTGCAGTCAATTAACAAAATCCCAGACCAGGCTGCTGTGAATAAATGGCTTTATGCAGCACTTCAGTCAGGCTCGATAGGAAGGATAATTACCATTTTATAAACCATTTTGCAAGTGCAACTTTAAATTTAGCATAATATTTCAAGGTGGATTACTTCAAAGACTGTCAAATGCATCAAATGTGTATCGCAGTATTCTTTAAAAGACTCATTTTTCAGACAATGAAAAGTCTTAGCAGTGAGAAATTACGTTTCAGTGTAAAATCTTGATAGTGATATATTACCTTTTCATTACACTAGATTTATGTCTTTCTTCAAGGATAGAAATGAAAAGAACTCACCCTCACCCAACTTTTTTAGCCATTTTACACCTTTATTTTAAAAAGTTGCAAAGTTATCTATTATACAATATATTGCCTTCTATACACTGTTATTTTTAAAAAGAGCCAAGAATTTTATGGTTCCAGATCTCAAAACTAAAAATGAAGGGCTGCTAGTTAAAGATTTCCACTTATTATTACTTTCTGTTTTGGTATTCTGTGTAATTTTTTGTTTTGCATATATCAGGTATTCAATTGTTTTCAGGCTGCACAGACAACAGAAATATTCCGTCGAATCTTTTTGCTTAACAACAAACGGATATTAACCTCACTAATTTACCAATCTTACTGATCTTATGAGAAGTTGAATAGGGGGTGTAAAAGAAGTTAGACTGCTAAGCAGGAGAAGCGGAGATAACAGGAAGTCTGATCAGAACGCTACAAATATTGAGGCTTCTACATGTAAACTGCAGTTGAAGCTCAAGCTCGAGAGAAAAGAACTATGTACAGCAACTGAAAGGCAGTGCCATGGATAAAATGAATTTGCACATTCCTTTTTTATACCATTTTCAAAATATCTACAATTTTATTTGCTTTTTTAAAGATCAATAAAGCTAATCAAAAGTTCATTATGTTTTTAGCCACATTTCTAAGTTATGGGAGGGGGTCCTTATCACCATTAATTATTATTAGTCACTAGGTTGTATTTTGCAACTTAATGGGAATTTCTACAACCAGTTAGCTATGAACTAAACTTGTAAGCATATCTGTGTTAGAGCAAAGGCATTCAGCACAATTTGTAACTTCATCTCTCTAGTGTAGACAACATAGTGCAGTGGGATTATGCTGCAGACTAAGACTCTCAGTGCAAATATCAGATGTAAGTACTTAGACCAAACTTTTTATTTAGGCTGGTGCCTAAATTGCATCATAGATCTTCAACTGAACTATTCATTTTTCATCAGCAGAGACTTTTTTCCACTTACTGAGGACCAGCCACTTGTGTTTGTAAAAGACAGCATTCTATAGAACCACTCAAGGAACACTAATTTGGAAGAGAAAGAAATGAAATAAGAAATCTTATAAACAAGTATTTAATTTCAGAACATGAGATTTCTTGTCGAACTCTAACATCTCTTTCTACATATAAGCAGGAAAGTATTAATGTGTTCATTTTTCTAGAAGCAGTTTTCATTTTGCAAAGAACTGATAAGTTGTCCTGTGACTGAAAGAGAAAATGCTAGAAATTATATTCCTACTACTGTCATTAGAAATGTTTTCAATTAAGAAAGCAAAATTTTGCAGAATACCTAATATATATAAATAAATATATATTACAGATATACAATCAATGTAACTACAGTAAGTGTATATAACTACATATGGATTTTTCTAATTGCTTTTTTTACAGTTAAATGGAGCTTAAAAATGCAGGCATAGAAGTGTCTGAACTATAGACTCAAAACTAAGGTTTGCAGAACATTGTATGTGGGAGACAAAGCATGATTTCTATTTTAAAAAGGCTTAATAAACTCAAAGACAGGTGCAGTGAAGTACTAACATCTACAATCCAAAACTGTTACAGGATCTCCACCACCAGGGGCTTCTATGGGCACATAAGACCACTGTCTGCCTAAAAAGGTTATATGCACACTGAACTCTCCATCCTCATGGCTGTACTGATTCTAAGAAGTCTTTTCATGGGCACAGGAGCGCCTAAGTAGCCTTTATTTCTGTGTGCAATTGTAGTGACAGTGCAGAAACCTGTTTTGTTTTGTGTAAATGGCTTGTTAGGTGACCTGAATAGCATTTCTATTGGTAGCACAATATCGTTGAGTTGAAGCGGATCAAAATGAAAAAATTAACTTCATTGGCTATCAAAAAGATCTTATTATCACCTTTTCCGTAGATGTCTCTAGAGTAGCTTCTGTAGCACTTCCTGTTGCCATGTTTGCTTTGTTCTTGTGTCATCCACTTGGAGATTAAAAAGGTAAACACACTTTCAAAACTGCAGTAACTCTCCCTTAGGTATTAAACGATGAATGATACTGTAATAAAACAGGAACGGATATAAGCTGAGTTGGATGCAGCTGCAATGCGAATATGGAGATGGAGGTCTGAAGGCACAGTGTTAAACTCAGAGCATCTCAGCACAAGGCACTGTTAATGGAGGAGTTAATCTCAACTTACAGCAGACTAAACTGAGGACACAATGTTAACAAATTAGGAAATTTAGGAAATTAAGGGAAAAAACAAACTTTTAGCTCCCTTTTTCTATCTTTCTGTTGGAATTAAAGGTTCTTTAACAAAAACTGACTGCAACAATACTGGGATAAGAGATCATATACTGTTGTGCAGTATTCATAGGTTTATAGGACATGATGAATTGAATTCCCAAGAAGCAATAAAAGCAAAAGGGTCTTAGTGGCCATCCATCCTGCAATTCTGATGAGCAGATCGGGATCCTTCTGACAGGCAGCAGCTGTGAGGGATTTCATTTGCAGAGATTTCAGTCTGGTCTATTTAGGGGAGACAAGTGTCTTGAAATGAAACCTAGAGGTTGCACCCTTTTGTAGTGATGATTATTTCAAATGAATGCCATGAAACAATAAGTATATTACATGATATATACTTTAGATAATATAATAAAAAGCAGATTTTTCTGTCATTCAGCATTTATTTTTGTGGAATCTGAAAAGTTACTGGTGAGCTGTTTTACAAAGACTAGAAGCCAGATTTTTTGCTAAGCGATTCATATATATATATATTTTACTTTTCCCATTTCCAGAAGTAATCCATCTCAAATTATCTTTTGGATTCTTTTCTAATTATGAGTTTACTACTACACATGAATACAAAAAATTCTTGGTTACTATGAAAAAGTTTGTTCTTAACTTCATAAATAACTGTCTGTAGAATAGCTGTTATTTACCATATTCAGATTGCACAATTAATATCTGTAACACATGCTTAGTTAGAATTTATCTGTTCAAATATATACAATTCAAAGTGTCAAAGCCGATGGTGATGCTGTAAACAAGGGGCTGTTACTTAAATGATATTGATGCTTTTCAGATATTTTGTACAGCACTTCAAAATTCCAAAATGGACATAGAGGTGGGTCTAAGCACCAGTTAAAAAGCTCAATTTCTCTCATGCCTATTTCCCACCATTTCATCAGCAGAAAAGTTCAAAAAAGCTTATAGATGTGTTAAAAATCATCATTTTGTTTTAGGCAAAGGATCACCAAGTTTCTTCTTCCACCTTTCCTTTGCTGTAGTCCCTGGAGGGGAATTTGATAATCTCCACCGCTGTGCACCCATCCAATCAAAAATACAGGATGCACTTACATGATTTATAATAAAAAGAGCCATGCTCGACTGATTTCATATTGCTGCATCACTGCAGTATCTATACTCTAAAGAACTAAGGGGGAAAAAATTCTTTTGTGTCTACAGAGATTATTTACTGTGGTTGCTTGTACGTCAACATCTGATCAACATAAACTGAAAACAGGAAGAACAGTTATGTTTGTTCAAAGTTGGAACATCTTGAAATGGGATCCCATCACTAATTTAGATATGCATGAGGGCCATCTGTCTTGCAGAAAGAAAAAAAGAGAAAGGCATGATTAGCTGCAAAGGGAAAAGGAATAAATAGCTCATGGATGATAAGACAAAAAGTAATGAGCTGAAATTTTAGTTAAGGAGAGGTAGTATGGAAAGGAAGAGCCACTTCCTAATAGTCTGTTTGTTAAATATCTGAATAAAACTCCTATGGAAGTAGTAAAATCTGAGTCACTGAATGTCTTTGACAGTCTTTAAAAAAGATCAGCTAAACATATTTTGAGAATAATGTAAGGGCAATCACTGCTTCTGTCTTGGAGCAAGTAGCTGCATTGGATGCCCCCTGCAAAGTCCCCTTCACCCATTTTCAAAGTGCAATTAAATGAACAGAGAGTACTGGTGAAGGACAGAAAAAGGCAGGAAAACAAAAGCAGAGACAAAACAAGGAGATAACTTCAGAACTTGGGAGAAATAGAAGACAACACAAATTAATAAATAAAGAGCAGTATTTGTTATTTCCAAAACATGTAGGAAAATACTTGTCTATCAAACATTTCCTACTGGTAGCTTCAAAAGAAAGAGAGATTATTCTGTTGATTAAACATGCTCCAGCAGAAAAGTCGGTGAAAAGGCACATACTTCTCCATTTTGAAAATCCTGCACTCCTAATTAAAATGAATATATATTTTTTTCATTTTTCTAAGACTTTTCTTCCTACTCTGCCTTTTCATAGGAGCTCAGAACAAACCCAAGCCATAGCAGCAGCCGATTTGTAAAAATCTGAGTCCAAGGCTCCATTTTCTGTTATGCAGTAGTTTCTGTTCTCTGCAGAAGATCTTTTCTCTGCAGATGTCTCACTTTTGTTAATAGTCAAGAACAAAGAGATACGCCAAAGAAAATGTGTGAGGGAATAGCTTCTTTTGCCTTTTCTCAGTAATAAAGAGCCCATTAATGCAAAAATGTATCTGCAGAATTTTGAAGCAAAAGATTTTCTTCTCCTCCTCTCCTCTCCTCTCCTCTCCTCTCCTCTCCTCTCCTCTCCTCTCCTCTCCTCTCCTCTCCTCTCCTCTCCTCTCCTCTCCTCTCCTCTCCTCTCCTCTCCTCTCCTCTCCTCTCCTCTCCTATCCTCTCCTCTCCTCTCCTCTCCTCTCCTCTCCTTTCCTTTTTTAAACTTGGAGGAAACATTTTATGCACATTTTAAAAGCAGCAGCAGCTTTTAAAGTTTACCTTCTTTATACATATTTTGCCTTTGTGATGCAAATTCTGGTTGGCACCAATCTGTGGATTCCAATAGTCAATGGAAAATACTGTTGAATACTGTTGGACATCTAAAAGATGTTTTTCTAATGTTGAATCTGAATTAACTATAATGCTGTAATGCTGCACAAATCGAATAGATCAGACGTAAGGGCACCTCCTCTACAATATATAATGCAACATATACTATGTGATGCAATGTCTGTTGATCTGTTCAGTATTCCACGAAGAGGCAAAATGATCCCCAGAGAGCTGTACTCCTCCATACTTAGTGCATTGTCATTAATTCTGTATCCTGAGGGTTGAAACTGTATCTATACTTTAAAAATCTCAGTTAATTAAAGTGGGTACAAGACAGTTTTAATGTTAACTTGATTTATCAGCTCCTACTCATGTATAGTTCTCATTTTGAAAAAAATCCTATGAAACAAGATTATGTTAGATGTGTATACTAAAAAAAAGTAATCTTCATCTTTAGAAACAAGAATGACAGAACACGGCAGAATTTAAAACAGCTGCTTATGCAAATCCAGCTAGGAAAGCAAAACAGATCACTTTCTTTATCAGTTTGTTGTTTTCTGTGCCCTAATACAGGGTTTGATATGGTCATTTACATGTTTATATTTGCAAGAGTTGGAAGCTTAAGTAGCTTTTACCACATTTACTTACTGATCACTAAGAATGCTCATTAGCGAGCTTCAGATATAACCTTCTGCTGGGCTCTGTAGTTTGGCTGTGCAAATTTGCTTATCTGCAGGTTCAGTAAAAACGTAACAAGATATTTTGTGAGAAAAGAAGTTACAAAGCCTTGTGTCCTAAGAGTTTCTGGCCATCACTAAGTGATCCTTAATAGCTCCTTTCTCTCTGCTCCTCATTTATGAGGATTATCACAGAATCACAGACTGGCTGAGGTTGACAGGGACTTCTGGGTCCATCTGGTGCAATTCCTGCTCAGATGGAGCTACACAAAACCCTCATCCATGCAACTTCTGAGGATCTCCGAAGGGATGACCCCACAGTCTCTGGGCAACCTGTGCCAGTGCTCCTTCATCCTTCATCACAGCACAGATGTGGCTCCTGACGTTCACAGGGAACCTCCTGTGATCCTGTTTGTGCTCATTACCTCTTGCCCTGGCCATCACTGAAAAAAGCCTGCCTCCATCTTTCTAGTACCCTCCCTTCAGATATTTACAGATATCTCCCTAAGCTTCCTCTTTTCAAGGAAGAACAGTCCCAGCTCTCTCACCCTCTCATCATAGGAGAGGTACCCCATTCCCTTCATCATCTTGGTGGCCCTGCATTGGATTCTCACCAGTAGTTCCACATCTCTCTTGTACCAAGGAGCCCAGAACTGGAACACAATAATCCAGGTCTTACCAGTGCTGAGTAGAGTTGCAGCTTTCCATATCCTCCCCATAATAACTTGTGCATTGCAGCCTCTTCCTTGCTTTGCTGACCTCAGAGAAGAGGCAGCACCTTTGGGCTCAAGTCAGATCTGGTGGTGTGGCCCCAGTGCAGTCTTAGCATCCAGGCTCAGAGACCACTACCTTCTGTCTTTTCTTCTCTGCACTGACAGGGCCTATCACTTCTGCCTAAGCAGTGCATTTCACGTGGTTTTGGGAAATATGGTTGTCTGTGCAACTGCTTCTTCCTGTCAGATTTGATTGAAGTAAGTCAGTGACTTCAAACAGAGTAGGTGGAGGAACTAACAGACAGATGAACAGACGATTGCCATTAACATCACTATCTAATGCCATAAACATAGTTTTCCAAAGAAGCCATAGTAATAGCCTGTCATTCTTACAACAACAAAACAACAGACTCTCCTCAGGCTTATTTTTAATGAAAACTTATTCCACACAATCAATTGGCCTTGATTATAAATTAAAAAATATTGCTTGAAGTTAATTAACCTCCCTTAGAATTCTGTTCAATTGCCACCAGAAATGTCTGCAGTATTGGACACTGTAATAGTTTTTTTCACTTCCAGAAACAAATAAGATGCTAGATCTGATAAGATTTCTTCTTTGTTCTTTTATTTTTTCCTTCTCATCTCCTCAGGAATGATACTGACTGAAACAAAATTGCTACCTCTCTCAGTTCCTCTCACGCTCCTTGAGCCTGTATTATCTTGTTTCCATTCTAGTGCAGGGGCTGTTTGTTAGGGACGCTAACTTTTTTGGTCCCCATGCCAGTGTTACTTGAAGGTAGTAACCTCCTCTTAAAAAAGGAGAAATCACAACTGAAAAGATGTTGATAATGCCGTTAGATTTACTGATAATGAGGGCTGCACTGAAAGTAACGCCTCCTATTTTAATATGTCAATCCATAATGTCAGAGGCAGACACTGGTGGTATGGCAGTAGAGGTTGAACCTTCCCACCAATGTCCCATTATATTTTGTTGCCGTGTGACAGATGGCAGCAGAGGGACAGTCTCACAAAATGGCATCTGACATGGAAGTGTGTATGAAACAAAGATGTGACATTGAATTCCTCTGTGCGGGAAAAATGGCACCCATTGACACTACCTGAGCTTTTCTGAAGACCAAACAGTGGATGTGAGCACAGTGAAGCGGTGGGTGTTGTGTTTTAGCAGTGGCAACAGTGGGTCATCTCCATTGGCGCAGATTTTTACAAGTGCGGCATGCACTCTTGTTCATTGTTGGTGAAAATGCACAGCCAGTGGTAGTGACTATGTTGGAAAACAGTGTTTTGTAGCTGAGAATATGATGTATCACACAGTGTTATTGTGCTCTTTGTATCTGTTGTACTTTCCATAGAAATACATGGGAGGCATTACTTTCATGGTAACATATTTATTATTTATTGTTTATTTAATCATGGAATCATGGAATCACCAAGGTTGGAAAAAAACCTCCAAGATCATCAAGTCCAACCCATATACCCAAACATATCAGTAGTTTTCTTGATCCCTTCTGTAGTTACATTTGAAACACTTCAAATGCCTCTTGTGAGCAAAAATCTCCTTCTCGCTTTGGACAAATAGGACAGATTGTAACTGAAAGTCATTATTACTGAATTTGTGAGGACAAATAATATTGTATTGAAAGACTGATCAGAGTTTGAATTTAGGTCCTCTGACATATAGTATAGTAGGTATAGAAATATCCATGTTTTCAATCGATCAAGTTAGAAGATGTGAGCATGTGCATTTGGTCGCATCGTTAAATTACATAAACTGACTACCTCCTCTATCTGTCTCTCTCTTAGTAATATGATATTGTTCTTTATTTATTTGCTTGAAATTGAAATTAAAAAAAGATAATAAAGGATAAAAAGCAAAATAGGAAATGAGACTACATTCACAGTACTAAAATGCTTGTGGAAAGAAACAACACACATTTTTCGTGCAATAATTTCCAAAACAAATAAAATATAACAAGGTTACATTTTGAAAGACCTCCTTGAACCGTGTGGATGCTGTGTTATTACACTGCAGCAGAATGCAGAAGATGAAAGGCACATCACTGGTAAATGATCCATCCTCTCTCTGTTCTTCAGAAAATGTTGCAGCATTTCAATGATTGCTTTGTTTGTAAAAGTTAGACTAGATAAATAGGCCCCATTGTCTTTTCATGAACTGCAGTGTTTTATTGTGCCTTTTTTCTGACTGTCCTTTTTGATTAATTGCTTCTCTTTTCTTGTTCACCATGAGCCCATCGTTTAAATATCCTTAGTCCAGATGCACATAAATCACTGGAAGTCCCAGACCAGGACAGGAGCACTTACATTTTCAATTAGCTTCTACACTTAACAGCTGTTATTAACGGTGTCTGCAACAACTTCTCACACCAAATGCTTAGCTTTATAGCAGTTCTTACAACTCCACAGTAAAATAATTCCAAGGTTTGAATCACTTTTTTCTCTGATTGCACATACACACCAAGTGTGTATTTGAAACCACTGTGGTTTCATTTCGTGAGCTCAGAGCTATGGATAGGGTGCAGATGGCACTACAGAAAAGCACACAGAGATTATTGAATGTGCTTTCCCTATTGGTAGAGTGAAGTCACCACTCGGCAACAGTGTAATCAGATTTTGTCACAGGCAAAAATTTCAGACTATTCCACAGGACATTTAGCCATTTTACACTGTTAGATTTTATCATCTGTTGGTGATTTGCTCTATCAGTACTCCCTGGTACTGTCCAAACGGACGTATTGAATTTCATATGCAATCCATTCATCACTTATTAATTAGGTGCAGTAAAATAAAGGAATGGAAAATACTAATGTAGAAATGTAAAGGTAGAAATCAAGAAATCAAAAGTGAGATCCTACAAACAAAATCTAAAAGCTCTTTCTAGTACTATTTGATTTCATGGGTTCAGGATGCATACTCACCACAGTATTCTTAAACTCTGACAGCTGCTTCTTGCAAATGTGCACTCCCTACTCTTCCTTTTAGCATAAGTTGAATCTGCTTGCTCTGTGGTGTCTCGAAAGCATGACAGAGCCCTTTCTTCATAGACAGGCAAGCCTCTAAGTTACAGGGGTGATTCAATACTGAGCTTGCCAAAGCTGTTCTCAGAGTTGTCTCTAGCAGATTTTACCTCTTTGTCTGTTCTGAGGGTTGTAAAGTGCTGTAAGTGAGCAGCTGCACAGAGTTGTACTCAAGCAAGGACTTTGCAGAATTACATGAGTACATAAATCTCCCGGGCCACAGACTCAGTCAGCCAAACAGCCAGATCAATTATGTGCCACAGTGCTTGTGATGAGATTTCTGATGATATCAGCACAACATTAACCCTTAGTGGCCTAGAATTCTATTTAGAAGATACTGGAGGGAAATCAACCCTTTACATGGACAGACAGTGATAGGACAAGGGAGAATGGTTTTAAACTAAAGGAGGAAAGATATAGATTAGATGTCCCTGAGAGCGTGGTGAGGCACTGGAACAGGCTGCCCAGAGAGACTGTGGATGCCCCATCCCTGGAGGTGTTTAAGGCCAGGTTGAATGGGGCCTTGGGCAATCTGATCTAGCACTTGATCTAGTGCTTGGCAACCCTGCCTGTGGCAGGGGAGTTGGGTTTTATTGATCCTTGAGGTCTCGTCCAACCCTGGCCACTCTATGATTCTATGATTGCCTTTTCAGTTTCTCAATCCTCATGTTTGCTTGGTTCTGTAATGTAAATTCAGCAGAACCACTGAATATCTTACTCATACTGGAAAAAATATCCTTTAATTTTTTATGCTCATTTTTTATCTGGTTGTTAAACTAATTCTTTGATCATTCTTTAATTTAGTTTTCTTTCCAGATACTGTCTGCTACCACTATGGTTTTCAACCATCCACAGTTTGCTTCTAGGCTTTATGCCTGTAGAAATAAAGACAAATAAAGATACTGTTCACAGATCTGAGTTAGCATTGTAGCTGGCTTCCTTTCCCTTTCCTCATTTTATGAACAAGACACTGAAAAGACTGCAAAAGCTAAGAGTATGTATTAAAGAATCTTAGATTCAAGCACTTAGTGCAAGCACTGGTTTCCATGTGTGTGAAGAGGGTACCATATGAGTCTTACAATCTCTCTGTATGATTATGTAGATCTACATCAGATCATTAAATGAAAGAATATTTTCCAAAGCCAATTCAGATGCAGGAATTTAACAAAAGCAAACATTTATAGGAAAATTCAGCACTTTTTGATGGCACATAATGGCTCTTTTCATGCCTTGCATCTGAACAGTGGGCAAAGTTTGACCAGTGTCAATCTATATAAACTTCCATTACTTTCAAGCTCTTTTCCTTAAATAAGGGATATGAGAAATAATTCTATATAATATAAGGGATATTCTCTGCATTTCCCTTAATAGGAGTTGTTACTTAACTCTCTAGTATCATATCCTGCAATCTCCACTATTTCAGAGATGAATTTCTTGCCTGTATTTGCTCTTGTGTCACAGCACACTGATCCACCTGGGCCAAGGGTTTATTGCACTCCACACTTGCACACTTTCTTCTATTCCTATCCACCTGGCCCCATTCCAACATTGTTAGGTATTCAAATAAAATCTATTTTTTATGGGTTTTGTATCAAGCTCATCACAGCTATGTTTGCATTTCCATAGCAAGGAAACAGAAACCTATTCTGTTCATAGCTCTAGATTCTGCACAGATTATTTATATGGATTCAAGTGAAAGGCTGACATATCGTGTCTAAGCTTCAATGAACTTTAGGCACGTATCATTTTTGTATGAAGTATACACTTACATTCTCCTCAGAGAAAAGTAATAGACTAAGCAGCACTAGAGCGGGTATTAAAATCATTTAAAAATCAAGTAACTGATGTCACTGTTTAGAAGTACTGAAGCTGGAGGCCTACAGCACCATGTACTGGATAGAGAATTTGTTTCTGATGTTATTAGAGAGCAGGTGATCTTCTAGGTGTGGTCAGCACTGCTTGCAGATGACCTAGTGCTTATTTAAATAGCAGATATTTTAGCGAGAAAGATTGGAGGCCTGATAATCTCAGGTCTGCAGATGTTAGTGCTGGCAAATGATGAGTGTCAGGAGCTGACAACTGCCTGCTCTGTGGGAGAAGGAATGTGTAATTAAAAAATGCCTTGTTCCTTTTAATCACGGTTTCAACTGTAAGCAGATGAAGTATGGATGGTAAAATACATCCATTTAACAACATTACTTTCTTCTTTCATTGAACTGTTGGTCCTTATGTCTGTAAGGGATTAATAGCGTTAGCTTGAGAGACAGACAGATGTGAGTGAGAATTACAGTCTTTTAGACGCAGCTCTGTCAAGGTAACTCAATCATGGCCTGACACACTTTGGTTATTTTATTTCCTGAATTATTCTGCAAAAATTACCTGCTGAGTCAGCGGGGTTAAGGAATATCTGTCAATAGAGGCTAAAAATATCACTGCATTTCCCGTGGGATATTAATAATCTAATCATATGAAAGACATAAGTTCTCCTTTGTGCTGCTGGAATTTCACATCAATATGAAAACATTATTTCTGCTTTTGTTAGAGACAGTATATTTCCCTCAGGCTTGTCGCTTAGATGAACTCTCTTTTTTTTCAGTTTCAGCGATGTTTTACCATTATTCCAATCAGTAGCACTAGAATATTTGGGTTCAAGTTCTGGATGTCACTCACAGCTAAGTTTAGCAGTACCAGGAGAGACTAAATTTAAGTTCAGTGGTAGTGTATTTCGGTTTTGCCAGATGTAGAAATTCCAGTCATTTTTGTAAGGTTGATTTAGCTTAGATGTTGGGAATGCTCAGTGAACAAACAAACAAACAAACAATAAGCGTGTGTGCATTTTTAATTGATTATTGTATTATGTGCGGTAATAGTGCCGCCAAGTGGCACTTCAGGTCAATCACACACTTACTGAAAATGTTTCCACTTTAAAAATATTAAAATTGAGCCTATAATGACCTGGTGAATAAGTGTGTTTTAAAACAGAAACAAGCAATCATATCCCTACATTCATTTAGGTTTTTTGAAAGGAGCTTTACAACTTTGTTTCTCAGGCATTTCAAAACATCCTTGCTAGACAGTATTTATACAGTCTGTAAGCACACTTTTTTTTTTTTTTTTTTTTTCCATTCCTCTCATTGCACTTTAAAACCTTAAGTGATTTGCTGAATTATCAAATTCTCTTTCCGCCCTCATTTTGGAAAGTTAAGTAGACTATGTCCACTAATCAGGTTTCATTAGGTACAGTATGCCAACACCTAACCACTGTAAAAAATTACACGTGACCTAGAAGACAATACTAGCAATGTAAGTTGAAAAAATTCAGCATAATATGGACAGATTTAGTTCTATGCTTATTCAGAAAATCTATGACATTTCTTTCTTTTGGAGCAAAAACTAATTTAGAATATACTTTTAACTTACTAATATTACAAAACAGATGAAATACTGTTAGGGTAAAGGTTTTGTTGACATTCAATTTCATACATAAACCAGTGACTGTAATTGATAGCAGCCCATACATTTTGCTTTTGCTCTGCTGCATTCTGCTGTGGCTCTGTAATCAGTAATTGCCACGTCTGTGATTCACTTGATTCCTTTCAGTAATCAGTACAGGGAGAACACAATATTCAGCAAGAAGGCTGGTGCACTGCCTTCATATTTCATCACTGCAGATTTTACATTGCTCTACAGTAAACTTTTCCCAAGATGCATTTGGGCCAAGAGTTTCAGCAATTCATAAAATATTGGAACTTGGCACTGTTTTCAAGATTAATGGCCTTGGAACACAGCATAGCCAGGGAGCAAAGGTGGAGCTGAGCTCTGGGCTGCTGTGCAGAGCTCTGAATGCTGCCGAGCAGAGCTTCTCCATCTTTGCTTTGTATCTCGAATCAGAAAAGGGGAAGGCAAACTGAGTTACAGCCAAGATCCTTTTTATTTCAAGACTCCTGGACAGTGGTTATGAGAGCCACTTTGAGAGCTGAATTCAGAATTATTCTAATGGCTTCATTTTCCATATCAGCTCATGACCCCAGATAATGGGATGATCAACATTAGAATAAATCTGCACTTGCTCTGCATTTAAAGTACGTGTTTGTTCTGCTCTTTTACCAAGTGGAAGAGGAATAAGTAGGAGGACAGGTTCAAGATAAATGTGTTGCAACACTTTTTCTACCAATTCTTCTAATTCTCACATTCACTGTTATCATTAATTCTGCAAACACAATAAATCATGGGATTAACTGCAGCATCTACTACAAAGAGAAAAAGATGTAGTAAGAGCAATAGAAACTATGATGAACATTTCACTTAACAAGCTCTCAGATATTCTGAGGAGTAAAAATATGTCTTGCAAATGGTGAAGATGACAGCAGCATACACAGTGCAGTCATTGTTTTTAATTAAAGACAATGCGGTTCACTTACCTTAATAAATCACACATTGAAGTAAATTATTATTATCATTTTTGAGGATTGGCTACAGAGATACTTCTATTGTTTTACATGTATAAAACAAGCATAAAATTTTTTTAACATGGAAATACTATTTAGGAAGCTAAATCTCTCAAAATATAAACCAGAGTGGTGAAAAGCAGGCAGGGTAATTATAGTACTGTCTGTGAGTATTGTGGGGTGGTTTAAACGACCAGAGACAGAATTTTGACTTTGTTGTTCTAAGAGATGAAAGCCCTGTTGTCTCCTTTCTAGAAGTTGCACTGCTTCCTGACTGGTCTGACTGAAAATTAACAAAACCAAAGTAAATAGTTCTGCAAGTTTTATACCAGAGGGTTTTATACTGTAGCTTAACATATATAATTAACATAATTTGAATGATTATAATAGAATGTGTACAAAATACATACCCCAATACATGATTCCTAATTGCCTCACTCACCCTAAAGCTTCTTTTATTTTTTTCCTTCCTTTCTGGTTTTGTTTTGGTTTTAATCTTGATTTTTTTTTTTACATTTGACTTTCTATTTTTGAATAAAATTTATCATCAAAATTAGGTTGACATTGGTTGGATGGAACTTTGGAGGAGGAAAGTATAGCTATCCGGAACCCTCCTTATAAAAAAAGCAGAACAGCAGTCATTGGCCATCACTGATATTGTTGCTGATTTCACTTCTGTCTTCTGAGACTAAATGAGGCTGTAAATAAATCTGATAACACTTTTGAAACTCAGAAAATTTGTAATGAATAAGAAAATACAGGTTCCCAGTTCTACAGCTCAGTTCCATAGAGCTGTTGATAAAGGGCAGAGATACACCATAAGTACTTTAACTAGAAAACTGATCTTTTCCTAAGAAGGAATTTGTGATGCAGAACACGAGATCTTTAAATTCCAAATTATACTGTATTCATTACAGATTAATACTTCGTTTAAAGAAATATTTAATAAGACATTTGGCACTATGCTGTACCAATTGCTTACTGATATCCAATCAGATTTAGTCTACTGTGTACTTTCTCCAGAAGGAATCAGTTAGCAAAGAAGTGTATCAGATAAATCCAGCATTAGGACTTTTGTTAGCCAGTATTCCATTTTCTTCTGGTAATCACTTCAACCATTATTGCTATTCTTATCTCCTTCTCTACTTTCAATAAGCTTTCCTTCAATATTTTGCCTGAAATATTCTACAGTATTGAAGTCAGAGTGAAGGTAATTACCTAAATCATGTTTTTGTCTTTCGTAAGACATTTTTTTTATTTCTAAAAATTCTATCATTTCAGTAGTCCAATTCATGCAACTAGATTTTTGTTAAAAAGCTGAACTAACGACTCTGAAGTTTCACATGAGTTATTTCTAGTACTTCTTTTTGCTGTCTCCCTAGGAGTCCATACTCATGCATATTTCAATATCTATTTCTTAGATGAGAAGATGTTTTCTCATGTCATCTTTTTTTTGCTTAAGATCTTTACAAATTACATAATTACAAATTCTTTTCTTCATTGTTAAGTTTGCTGATGTCAGATAGAAGTTTAAATACTAATTTATTTAGTTTTTTTCCTGTACATTCAGTTAAGAGGTGGAGGACATTTTACTTTCAGCAGAGCTGAAGGAATTGTATAGTGCTCTGGAATAGAAGTAGAAATTAGGCATTAAAAATATCTTAAATTTTGCACTATGTTACATTATGTGATGGCGTTTTACTATGAGAACTCAGTGCCCAATATTCATTAACATTTAAAATAGCTTATTAGAGGAAGATTTTAAGAAGCCAAATAGATTTTGATTTTGTCAGTAGAAAATAATATTTTTTTAAAAAGTTTCTCATTTAGTAGACACACTGATGTGACATTCAGTGTTAGAAAAATCAACAAAATATATCCTATTAGTATTCTTAAGAGATTTTTAATTCACCCTTCTTTCAGTATTCAAGCAAAACTACCTGTCTGTATGTTAAGTCTTATGTATGATCAAGACATCCCTTCTCCATTACCGTGACTACTTTCATACAGGTTTTGCCAAAAAACATGATATAGACTTCCTCATCCTCATTCGGTATAGTAAGGACATTTTCCATGTTGACATGCAAAAGATTGAAATTCAAAGTGTAATCATTTATGTTTGTGAAAACAGAATATTCTTGAATTTCTTCTTTCTTAGGATGGAGTTTCAGCATGGGATCTGCTTATCAGTTTCACAGTTGGAGAGTATTTGTGATCGTCTGTGCATTGCCCTGTGTCTCGTCTGTGGTAGCCCTCACCTTTATGCCAGAAAGTCCACGGTTCTTGTTGGAGGTATAACTTTCAACATGTTTTTTGGGTTTCAGTCAAAACTATTTCTGTGTTTACATTTGGAAAGAGACACCAAAGATAACAAAAAAAAAGCATCTTTAATTATATCAGTAGCAAAAGGAAGACTAGGGAAAACATGGGCTGAATGGGGTGCCATGGTAGTAGAGGACACTGAAAAGGCAGAGTTACTGAAAGCCTTCTTTGCTTCAGTCTTTACTGTTAAGACTACCTAGCAGGAATCCCAGTACTCTGGAGATAAGAGAGAGTCTGAGAAAAGGAGGAATTCCCCTCAGTCTACAAGAATTTGGTTAGAGGTTGTCTGGGCAGACTCAATGCACACAAATTCATGGGCTTCAATGGAATGTAACCATGTAACCATGAATGCTGTGTGAACTGTTTACCAAACCACTGTCCAGTATCTATGGAGAACGGCAGAGGTTCTTGAAGACTAGTGGAATGCCAGTGTCACTCTGGTCTTCAAAAAGGGCAAGAAGGAAGAGCTGGAATGCTACAGGCTAGTTAGCCTCACCTCTGTTCCTGGAAAGTATTACAACAATTTATTCTGGGCATCACCTCCAAGTGGAAGAAAAGAATGTTATCAGGAGTAGTCAGCATGGATTCACCAAGGGAAAATCATGTTTGACCAATTGGATAGCTTTCTATGAAGTCATGAGTGGCTCTCCCTTCAGTGAGAGCAGTGGATGTTCTGCACTTTGAATTCAGCAAGGCTTTTAACACTGCTTCCCATAATATCTTTGTACATAAGCTTAGGAAGTGTGGGATAGGTGAGTGGATAGTGGACTGAGAACTGCTTGACTGGCAGAGCTCAGAGGGTTGAGATTGGTGGCACATGGTCTAGTTGGAGGCCTGTAGCTAGCAGTGTTCCCCAGGAGTTGGTATTTGCTCTGATCTTATGTAACATCTTCATCAGTGACATGGATGAAGGGGCAGAGCGCAGCCACGGCACATTTGCTGATGATGCAATGCTTGGAGGAATGCCTGACACACCAGAAGGCTGTGCTGCCATTCAGGGAGATCTGGGCAGGCTGGAGAGTTGAGTGAAGAGGAATCTTTTGAGGTTCAACAATGGCAAATGTAGAGTTCTATACCTGGGTAGGAATAAGCACACGCATCAGTACAGGTTAGGGGCTGATCTGCTGGAAAAGAGCAGTGCAGAGAAGGAAGTGGGTGCAGTATGTCTTTGTGTCCAAGAAGGCCAGTGGTATCCTGGTATCTTGGGATGCATAAAAAAGAGTGACCAAAAGGTCATGGCAAGTGATCCTGCCCTTCTATGCTGCCTTGGTGAGGTCACATCTGGAGTGCTGTTTTCAATTCTGGGCACCCCAGTTCAAGAAAGAGAGGGAATATTGTACAGATTCCAGCTGATGGCCACAAAGATGATGAGTAGTCTGAGGCACCTCCCTTCAGTGGAGAGGCTGAGAGAGCTGGGATTGTTCAGCCTGGAGGAGACTGAGAGGGGATCTTATCAATGCTTAGATACATCTGAAGGATGGGTGGATGTGGCCATAGTCTTTTCAGATCAAGTGGATGGGGCCATAGTCTTTTCAGCAGTCCCCAGGAACTGGACAAGGTACGACAGGCACAAACTGGAAAAAAGGAATTTCCTTTGAACATGAGAAAAGTTTCTTTGAATGTGACAGAGCACTAGAACAGGCTGCCCAGAGAGGTTGTGGAGTCTCCTTCTCTGAAGATACTCAAAACCCACCCAGACGCTTTCCTGCTATAGGGACCCTGCTTTAGCAGGTAGTTGTACCAGATGATCTCCAGAGATCTTTTCCAGCCTATACTATTCTGTGATTCTGTGATTCTCTGGTTCTGTTTACACAGTAACATTTTTATAACAGGCAATAAGATTGTTGGCTATCTGAATGTATGTTTTGTTTAAATGCTTTCATCCAATGTTTAGATTGGAAAACACGATGAAGCTTGGATGATACTCAAGCAAATTCATGACACAAACATGAGAGCTCGTGGTCAGCCTGAGAAAGTCTTCACAGTGAGTATTGTTACACTTAATGTTCACCACCTAGCATATCAACCAGCTTGCTGGCAGGTGAGATCTTGAGTGCTTAAGCAATCAATATTATTACTCTGCATGGCAAAGCAAATAATTTGCATTATAAATATCTAAGTGTAGGAACTGAGTTCCTATCAAATTGTTATACATTCAGCAGATTTTAAGATCTCAGCCTTTGGCCAGCATGTTCTTGGGGATAATAAATGGACTCCAGTTGTAATTTCTATTATGTTTAATAATAACAATAGAAAAATGTGGAAGCCTAAATCAGCTGATATTTTTTCTTCTGAGATTTTGATTTTTTTTTCATTTTTACCAGCTAAAATAATATATTTTTAAATTTATTGTCATTATTTTGAGAAATTGTTTTTACAGATATTTACTTTTCTCAAAATATCTTGCAAGATATGTATTTTACTTGCAGATCTCATGATAAAGCCATACTCAAAATATTGTTGGGTTGTTTCTATGTGGAGGAAAAATTATTCAGCTTTAGGTCCTTTTTATGCCATCTTCTCTATTTATGAATAATATACATTTCTTTCTTTCTTCTCCCCACTCCACCCCTTTCCCTGAGTACAGTAGAACTAAACAGCAGAAAACATTTTTTTACATTGAAAACCAGCCTCCCTTACCAGCTTGTGTTGTACCATGGGAGTGCTGGTATTCTGTTCCCAGTCATAGCCATGTGTAAAATTTGATTCCTCTTCCAGAGCTTTCTTCTTACATTAATGCACATATAACTCAATTAAGAAATCCTCTTAGAGGTTTTGTATTTGCAGTCTTAGGAATGGCCATCTGACCATATAATTTTACTCCACCAACACTTGCAACTTACTGTCTTGGATATAGTTTCTATAGCCTACATTTAACTTTTTTTTCCACAAGGAAACTCAAGAATTCAGCTCGAAGGAAAGCTGGTTAGCATATCTGTCACATTATAGCTGCATTTACTGGTACACCAGCGACCCAGCCCTAATACGCTCCAACCTAGCCTTATTTTATTTGTCTTTACTCACATTGTATGCTAAGGATGTAATTTCACAATTGACTCATGCTAATTTGAGCTGCTTTTGAAGGTATCCCTACTCTCAAGTCACCTTTTCAGTTTCTTCTGCCAGCATGACTATTCACTGATCCATTGCAGAGCCTGTCAGTCATGGCTTAAATCCTACCCACCACTCAGATTGTTAGTTTAGGCACAGGGAAGAAGACAGAAATGTGCTGGGACAAAAAATATGAGAAACGATCAGCTGTAGTATCACATCACTATTTGGGATTTTTGCCAGTTTCTGCCTTGACCTTGAGAAAACACAATAGCAAGGAGCTGATTAGAAACAGTACATTGCGTGCCAGGGATACACACTGACAGAAATCTCTACCCCCCCGTAGGCTTGTGGTAATATGATTAGAAAATGTATCACTGTCTCCTCATTGGACAATTATTAGCACTTTATCGTATTAAGCCCACAGCGCAAAGAACTTCAGACATCCTTCTAGTCTATCTCTCTTTCCCTTTCTCTTCTTGGTTTAAATACGAACTGGCCACTGTGACATTTTGTGTGGAAAAATCATTCTCCTAGCTCTCCTGAGCTCCATAGCTTCACCCGGTTTAGGTCAATATCATTGTATAACTTAAGCGTTGGCATTTTCCTCTGCTTTCTGACAACAGTTAGGCCAAGCAGATAAACTTTGATGGTGTGTTTTCTACTCTAACAGCTGGTGTAACTTTAACATTTCTATAATTTTAGGGTGCTTTTGTTTGACTTGTTTTCCTGAATCACATTGATATAATCTTTTTTGAGAAGCTTTTTCTTTTTTTCCACAGGTCTTGTTTATTCTTGTTACTTATTCTATTGAGGAATTTAGCTTCAAACCTTTAGAACAGAAATGCATCAACTGATGAGCAATTGGTTTAAGAGTCAGAAATTCCAAATTAGATGTAATCTAGTTATAAATTGTGGAACTTGTGGAAATAGCTCAAAATACTTTCAAAAATGTATTCTGAGATGAACCTGAGTTCAAATAAGTTGTTAAGCATTCATATAGATGCTTAAATTCCTTCCTGGGACCAAAAAATATACATTACTTAGATAATTAGTTTAAAGGCTAAAGTAAAAACAATCAAATAAATGAATAAATAAAAATCCTTCTACCTCAGAAACCAAAATTCTCTCCACTCTTTCACTGCTGCATATAAAAAATCTTTCCATTTTCCTAATAATATTTTCCTTCTCAGGAAAATTCTGTAGAATTTTAAACATTGTGTATTTCTACACATTGCTATTGAACAGAGGTTCTCTTTTCATTTAAATAGGTATTCACACCCTCTCTTCCCTCCCCCCGCCTCCCCCCCCCTAATTCTTCATCCCTCACATACTGACAGCTAAATTTGCATGGTCCAGATGGACCATTGTCCGGATTCTATAGGAGCTTTTTTGTGTGTTCAAGGACCATCAAAGCCATGGGCTTTTTGTTCCTAGTCACATGTAGTGATCTTGGACATATATAATTCCCCCAGCCTTTACTGCTCCAAACAAATCAGGTGGCCTGTACACTGAAAAGGCTGCAGCTCAGCTGCTTGCTCATGAAGTATGCTAACTCCAAGATTATTATTCAAAATGCTCTTTTCACTCAGAGATGTAGCATGAAAATATTTGAGGAAGTTTTTATATACAAGGTTTTTGATGATATTAGAGGACTCAACTCTAAATCTAGACCAAGTCTAGATATTTTATGAAATAAAATATTTCATACAAATTCTAAAAATCTAAAATCAAATAAATGATAGAGACAGAATTATTGTTGTTGGAAAGAGCATGATGAAAAGGTTACAGATTTTGGATATAATAGTTTAGCAAGACAGTGAGCTTTTTTATTTCAGAAATTAGGTTAGTTACAGGTAAAACCGCTTAGTGAGCTTTGTTTTGTTTCCATTAATGCGATGAGGCTGCTGGTCCTTCTTAAACATAATACATCTGAAAAAGCAGTAGGCTCAAAACTAGAACCTTACCATTAATACCACTATTCTTTGATTCCCTGTTGTCCACTCTGATACATCTGTGGGTGGTGCCCTCATTTTGTTAAGAAGAAACAGGATCTATTTTGGCTGCCAGAAACAGCAGCCGAAAATTGAATACCCCGTGTATTGGTCTTTCCTTTTTCATATATCTCTCACCTTCCCCATTCTACTTATTTTCTTTCTATCCTCTTTCTATTTCTCTTTATCTTAAATAAACTGTGTATGAATACACTGTGTTTTGCTATTATGGAATGACAGATAAAACTATGCTATAGTACATTCATTAGGTCAAGAAATAGATAAGACCATATTAAAAATCTTTATTCTCTTACACTTCATTATGCAAGATAAAGTCAGCATAGTAAGCAGCATTACATTCTCTGTCACTGGTATTTCTGTATTTTTCCTTTATGTCTGTTTATTTTATTTCAATTTAGATGTGGAAGATGATTGCTCATAACAGCAATAACATGCACATTTCCAGCCCATTTCACCTAATTTTTTCTCTCCTCCTTAAAAAAGGATAATTAAAGCCTACATCTGAAACACAAAGAGAGTTCCCTGTCTGCTACTACTGGAAATAAGAACAAAAGAAAAATGCTACTTCAACTACTTCAACTATGCTACTTCAATTCTTCAACTATTAATTCTTCATATTTCAAATGCTTCTGTATCATTACTGTATAGTTAATCGGTAGACCTTCAATGATGTGTTAATGGCAAGTCAGAAAAAAATATCAAACTCTGAGCATGCTTAGTTGAAGGTTTAAATAACATTTTATCCTTCATGGCATTAGAGATAAGTACAGTAAAACTTGAGCAAAACCTCACAGTAACATGTTGTTTCAATCAAAGGAAAAGGATTTCCTGCATGGTTTGAAAGTAGAGCTTTTCCAATACATTTCCCTTCATAATGAACTTTGTTATTAAAGTGTGCTTATTCTTTCATATTTCCAAAACATTCCTAATCTAAACACTGGTTTAATACCTGTTCATTTTTAGTTTATGGGATTTATTAAAACCTTCTAATACTGGTTGATACTCAGTTCAGTGCTTCAAGAAAACACAAATATTTGCTGTTCTGTTTCTATTTCTAGGTTAACAGAATTAAAACTCCAAAGCAGATAGATGAGCTCATAGAAATAGAGAGTGATACAGGAACTTGGTACAGGAGGTGTTTTGTTAGAATTCGCACAGAGCTATATGGTGTAAGTAACAACATCTCTATTTGTTATGCAATTATCTTTTATAATTAGCATTTAGAAACGTAATAAATTCTTTTGAACTAATGCTTGCAATAACTGCAATCCTACATTTTCCATGCAAATAGAAAAGTCAGTAACCAGTGTAAGATTCTAGTTTCCTGGGCAGAAAAGGCATAGATGAATCACAGGTGTTCACTGTAACTTCAGAGGAGAAAAATGTTTCGTTGGCCTTTACAGAAGTGATGGCTGACATTTGTTCAGTCTCCACAATATAATTTGTACTGGAAATACATATTAATATCTTCACATGTGAAAGGATGATACATGATGAAATTAACAGTCTTTACCTAGAAATGGTAAGTCATGAATAACTTGTGTAAATGGATGTCAGTGAGGCCTTATAAGCAATTGAATATGCATATATTTTTAATATGTCAGATATTTTACGAGAAAACTACATTAGAGATAAATTAAAAAGATTAATACATACCCATTGAGATTCTACTGGAATTATTATTATTATTATTTTTTTTATAAAATCAAAATTATGCAGTATTGTCAAACCTTCAAATGAAAGTTGAGCAAATACTCATTAATTTAAAAAACAAACAAACAAACAAAAACAGAAAAAGCAGTCCACATCATTGAAAATGTTAAAAGAAAGTTTTTCACAGGTGAAAAGGAAACGCTTCTCAGACATACTTCAGCTGGATTATTTAAGATAGTGAATGAAGCAACATAAAGGATAGCACAGTTCTATGTAGTCAGAGAACAACTGAATTAATGGACAAAGTGAAAAGAAACCAGAAAGACGTAGAATGTACACCGCCTGGTAATAGCCAGAGGACAGAGTACTTGTCATAGAAATACAGCTACCAGTTCCGTATCAACAGGATCACCCACTGTCTCTGGTTCCCTGAGGAAGCAAGCAAATCAGAATAAAAAAGCTTGTACTATTTAATAAAACTACTCAAAATACAATTATAATGAGTGTATTTCCTACTGCTTTTCAGATTTGGTTGACTTTCATGAGATGTTTCAACTACCCGGTAAAGGACAATACAATCAAGCTTACAATTGTGTGGTTCACCCTGTCTTTTGGGTAAGAATGGTTGAGATCCCGAGTCATTGTTTATGGACTTGACAGAAGAATCATCTGCATGTAAATCTCTGTCATTCAGATTACTTTATTTTTTTTTAAGTCCTTATTCAGTAACTTTACAAAAAATGTTATTGTATAGTATATTCTTGGTAATAAACCTGACTCAGAGGATGTCTATCTTAGAACACTGGCATCTTCTGATGTTGAGATCTTTCAGTATCTTCATACAGGCAATTGACAAGCACAGAAGAACTGTGATTGTCTCAACATTTTAAAAATACGAACATTGTGCCATAACCTGAAAGTAAGTTCAGATTCTTCAGGTTATTTTTCAGGCAGTCTTCAGGTTTGGCTTAATTTATATACCCTTTAGAAGCTCTTAGTCTGCCTGTTTGTATCTAAAGGCAAAATTTAAAACAAACACTATAAAAAGATTAATCTTTGCAGCTCCCACAGTCTGCAGTTTATGAAGAGCTTTATTCTTCGTGTCTGGATGTCCATAGGACTTCCCAGTCTTTGTCAGGGCAGGGCCTAGCATCTGAGCCTTTCTCACCTGCCCAGCAAGAAGCAGGACAAGTAGTAACACCACCCTTTGGGACAGAAACAGATAGAGGGATAGGGATGGGAACAGAAAAAAAGCCAAGATGTGGGGACCTGGCAGATTAGAGCTCTGGGAGCACAGCCTTACTGTGGTCCTGCTGGATCAGGCACCAGGACATAACAGCATTTTCTGTTTTTCACAGCTACTATGGCTTATCTGTCTGGTTTCCTGATGTCATTAAACACCTTCAGTCAGATGAGTATGCGTCCCGAGTGAAACTTTTCCGCAACGAGGAGGTTTCAAATTTTGTCTTCAACTTTACACTGGAAAATCAAATTCACAGCAGCGGAGAATACATCAATGACAGGTTTATAGTTGTCTTAATGATAGATAAATGCATGTATTCTGAGAAGTCCGATTAATATAATATTTTCCCCTGTCAACTGGTAGTTGATAGCCTTGTTAGTTTTTTGGTTTTTTTTTTTTTAATGTCTCTATTCTCAATCTCATACAATTTACCGTAATTCAGTCTTGAATAGTACGTTGGTACATAAGAAGTGCTCCTGTGTACACCTTCCTAACTTTAGTGTTGGATCCTCATGCTGACACTGCTCTCTGCCCTCCTGAAAACAGTCTGAAAAGAGGACCGGAAAACTCACATTAACAGTCTTTCTTTCCACAGTGGGATTCAAAGGTTTTCAGACCCAGCATGTGTCACGGCATTGCAGGGAGAAGGGGAAGGATGTACTTTCATTTACGTTGCTATTTTTTACTTGTATTGATTTAAGATGCTTCTTTGAAAATATGAAACATTGAGAGGATAAGATCTTAGCACAGGAAAACAGAAATTAATTGCTAGTCCAAAGCAGCTCTAAAATGGGAGGACAACAGCTTGGCAATGTCTTTTTTTCTTTTAAATTGAATGTATACTTATTAAGGCTCTAGCTAGACTTTTATGGATACTAGTAACTTAGAAGACAGTTAAACACAGCTGTTTTAAATGTCTGGTTTCTCTTAAGAGATAAAGAATACCACCTTTGATTGGTGTCCCGGATAACATAGTGATAAGCAATTATTATTTCCATATGAAAAGATATATCTAAGTAAATAAAAATAATGTTTTTATTAATTCAGGCTTTTCTTCTTCTTTAATAAGAACTCGAGTTTTGACACAGCTTATGCATTGCAGACGAAAATAACCAGTTATCTCATTTTTAAACTAACAATTACTAATCTCATTAATAAACTAACAATCCCAGTTCCTTTCCAAGAAACATCTGTTCTCCTAACAACAAAGAACCACTTACAGACAGTAAGTTTTAGATGTTTTGTACTCTGTCAACCAAGATCTTATTAATCTGAACTAAAAATTACTGTAAAACATAAAGTCTAGTACTAATCTACTCAAAAGCACTTGCAAGCATGCAAATTCAATAGGCATCGAACAGCTATTTGAGACTCACAAGCTATTTTAAGCAGTGAGGTGAACTCTTTTGATATTCTTTATCCACAAATGTTTCTGTATTCCTGTCACTCTTAATTTCAGTGTTGCCTTCAGCTGGAAGATACTGTAATACTTCACTTTTTACTTCATTACATTTCTGTTTGGTTTGAATTCAGATCACTGTGATTCCATTTTTAATATAGTCACAACATATTTCCTGTCAAAACTTGATATGTGCATCAGGAGCTTGTAGGACATATAATCTTTCTTTCGTATTACATCTGACTAATCTAACTGCTAAATGCTCTTTGTTCTCCCCTGATATTAAGTTAATTTTTAAAAATGGAAAGTCTTATATATAAAATGATAATGAGTTGACACTGAACGCCAATCTGATTATAATCAGTGTTAGAAATGAGAAATGGTAGAGTAAGTAAAACTAATGGGCTGAGAACACCTGCTTTTCTGACCAATACAGAAAGAGAATCATTAGCTAGTAATTCTTCTATGATAATCATGATTAGTTCTTGCTTTACTTTCTTGTCAATACGCAATTCCAAAAACATCACTGCTTAGAGTGTAATTCCTACTGTTTAAAATGTAACATATTTTTTGTGCTGCTCTTCCTACCATTAGACTTATAGTAAGACAAATACTTAGCTAATCACATCAGGTTTAATTAGAATAGAATCAGACCTGTGTTTGGAACGATTTGTTATTTTAACAGCTCTTATACAACAGTTAAAGATTGTTTTTTGAAGTGCTGCCACTTTGAAGTCTGCCAGCAAAACTGTACATCTTTAATTGCATCTTTTTCCAGACCTCTATGCAAAATGAAGTGCATTAGAAAGATGCTGCTTAATTACTACCTCTGTCTTTTTTTTTTTTTTTAATTTTGTTATCATGATATTAGTATTAAGAATACGGTGGAAAAGTCTTACAGTATTGTTTTAAGCTTAGTAAAGTTTAGTTAGGAGGTAACTACTAGTAAGATTCTTTGCCCTTAACTTTATCTACTGATAACTTGATTGAAAGTCATGATCAAAGACCAAGGAGTTAAATAAAGGTCAGAAGGAAGAAGGATGTTCAGAAATAAAAAAGCTGCTGACAATACATTTGTGCACATCTTATGCAGAAAATAATTGCAGTTACATTCACAGACAGAGCTAGGAAACCCTTCCTTTCAGCTAGATATTTAGTTGTATAAAATGCCAACGTAATTGTTGTGATAATGGTAAGCCAGTCTAAACCATTTTAAAAATCTTGAATGGGTATATTCTGGACTTGAGCCTTACACAGTGCTCAGTGTATTTTTCTAGAAAAATAAAGGTTCTTTCAAAAAATTCTTTCTTTCCAGCTTTTTGGTAACAGCAGGTGCTTGTTTGTTCCAAGAGACTGGGTTTCTGGTGTTTGGGATCCCAATTTATGACTGTAATGTTAAATTGCAAGTATTGTTCCTTTTACAAACTGTTGCACGAAAGTCATGACATAACTGAAATATTCTCATAGAAATACTTTCACTTGTTATGTCCAGGAGCTATGTACGTTATTAGTGCTTTTTCTGAAAGAGAGTATTCCAGAGTCAGCTAATCATTTATTGCAGCTCCTGAGTCTCATTAAGTAATCATTGTTTCTGGAGGTGTGATTTTTTAGAAGGATGCCTGTTAAATCCGTGTAACTGCCTCAAGTTGACCTGTTGCTATTTCTAACCTGTGAAAGGAATCTGATACAAGTTATTTGTACTGCACAGGTTTGTCATGATGAAGTTTAAATCAGTAACCTTTGAAGATTCACTTTTTAAGAACTGCGTGTTTGAAGACATAACTTCCCTGAATACATACTTCAGGAACTGCACTTTTGTGAATACCACCTTCTACAACACAGGTATTACATGAAAAACCTGCACTCATCTGCATATCCTCATTTAATTGTTATGATGTGATTATGAATTCTGAATTTCTAATAAGGCATACAGGAAGCCTTCCTGTAGGGAATACAAAGCTGTAAAATCAACAGGCCTCACTAATATAGTAACAGAAGAGAAAGGATCACACCTCCATTTGAAATACTGTAGGCCTAATATTGACTCAGATGATAAACTTTTCTTTGATTTTCAACATTCCTAAAGATATCCAATATGAAGATGAGAAACAGCTTGCTTTAATCAAGTATTTTATTCTGGCCTAGAAAGACTTGTGGAGGTATGCTCTGCCTGCTGTAGCATGGGAGAGCAAGTTCAGGATTCATACTATCTCATCATTTCCAATCTACTAAATATTCTAGGACTTGTGTGTTTTTTTGCTGTTGTCGGATTTTTTTGTGGTTTTTATTTTCACCAACTTTTGTACATTATAAGTAAAAGCAGAATCTTGCCAAGAAAGCTTGTGTTCAAAGATAGACAGCAATTTTAATGATTTTCTGTGACTCTTGTATTAGCAACAGAGTTAGGCTTCAGGACAAGCAATGCCCAGCTTTCTTCATCTGGAAGAAACGTACTCTTGAATAAGGATTTTAAGGCTGATGGGAAGAGAAGAAAAAAAGGAGGAAACATAAGGAGAGACCTCTGAAATATTATTTAAAAAAGGATTGCCTGAACCACTGCATGTAGTAATGCAGCTTATTCAGAAATGCATGAGAATGTCACCAGTGTCATGGTAGAGTGGTGACCATCTGATAGGTCCTAACAGGTTTTGACTGATAACTTTCAAAATAATTAGCTAGACACAGAACTATTAAAAAATGAAAGTCAGAAATGGTTAGCTGTGCTTTAATTAGGAATATTTAAACAATCTCAGCTTAGGCTGAGATTGCAGAGCTCACATTTAATGAAACAGTTTGATAAACAAAGAACTAATTGCATTGCTTTGTTGGATACGTTTTAGTACATTTTCTTCAGACCAGAATGGAGCTGAAAACCAAACTGTCCTCTCAGGAATGAAAACAAGTTTAATCTGAAATCTGCATGAACATTTTCTTTTAAGAGAATTCAAAATAATCATGATTGGCTGTTTTATCTGAAAGGTTCTCTCCAAAAGATATGGAAAACATAGGTCTGATACCAAGCAAGGCTGTGGAACAATGGCAATGATGACTGATAAAAACCTGCAGAAGTTCTGTGCTTTTTATGCAAGACCAGACAGCTAAGAAAGGCCTGAACCAAATGTAGTCCAAACAGGATTGAACTATGTTGATATAACTGACCTAATTCAGGGTCTCTGATGACCTCTTTATGACCTTTGCATATTTTTCTATTAAGATAAAAGGCTATCAAAATTAACAGTGGTAACTAGTGCCATTTTATGAAGCAGTAAAATCTCCTAGTTGTCATTAAGGTTGTCTGAATTTACAATGTTTTTAATCAAAAGGTGCACATGGAGGCAACTGTTAGCTGAAAACTTTTTTTTCTTCTTTCCACAGATCTCGAGCAATATAAATTTGTTGACAGTGATTTTATAAATTGCACATTTTTTCACATCAGGACAGGATGCCAGATTTCCTTTGATGATGACTATAGTGCCTACTGGATTTATTTTGTTAATTTTCTGGGAACGCTGGCAGTGTTACCAGGGAACATTGTGTCTGCTCTTCTGATGGATAGAATTGGACGTTTAACAATGCTAGGTATGGACTTCACTTTAAAACAGGAAAAATCCTCAAACCCAAAGCTTTTCATACAAATTTTCTCTTCTTAAGGATATTTCTTTAGTTTTTTTACTCAAGTATATGAGACATTTATTTTGCTACATTCTGTGAATAAAATGTTAGACAAAGCAAAGCAAAGTCAGTCTTTCAAGTACAGTTCCACTTCAAATTCTTTTTTTTCATCTCATATATAGGTGGTTCCATGGTTCTCTCTGGCATTAGCTGTTTTTTCCTGTGGTTTGGGACCAGTGAATCCATGATGATAGGTATGCTGTGCCTCTACAATGGCCTCACCATCTCAGCCTGGAACTCTCTTGATGTCATTACTGTAGAGCTGTATCCTACAGACAGAAGGTATGTAAAGATACGTCTCCTTTAACCTTGCTATCAGCAGGTATAGTAAAGATAAATGGTTAAGTATGACCTTTACGGCAATACTGATGTTTTGGATGAATTAAAGTCATAGTTTGTCTTAAGAATAATAATTTTTTAAAAAGATTATTTAGCTATTTGGTATGTCTGCCACAACAAATACCGCCTAATCAGGAAAATACTGCAAATAGGCTGGGATATTTTCCCTCTTTTTCCTTGGGAGGAAAAAAAAAAGTAAAACTTTCCAGTTTTCTACCAAATCACAGTGCGCCTCTTCTCTTATCACTGTGCTATTTCTTATGTCACTCAATGGACATTTCAAATATAGTGAAAAACATTTCCAGAAGTTTATAAATGCTGGGCGACTTACTGGCAAGCCTGATTTTGTCAACACTGATGCAACTGATGTTGACATTATCCTTTAAGGGAGAAAAACTATAGACCAGTTGAATATGTTTTCATTTCTATTTTTAAAGAACGTATGCCTCTTTATAGAAGAAATTAATATCCACTGTTGTTGTTACATCGAAACAACTATGCTAGGCTACTCATGAATCCAAAACACTAAGATTTAATTGTAAACACTAGTTTTACTACCTCAGGGAATCTCCTTCTGCAAGAGCTTTTTAATCAGCCAAATACTAAGATATAATTCTAATGAATATCCTTTGTAAGGATATAATTATATGTTATTTTGTTGGCATTCCTACATAGCAGACACAAGCATTTTCCTAAAATGAAATAAAGAAAAATAATTGGAAAACCCATTGGAATTAATGGGAGAAAAATAATTCATCATTGCTAGGAATGATTAGAACTATGTTACTGGTATTTATTCTAGGGTACCTGTATTGGTAGCCAGTGATTGTTTTTAATAGTTTCTGCAAAATATGGGATTGTAATAATTTTTTCCATGTTTTTCTTTTTTAATAATTTTTCATGTGTAATAATAACTGTATGGAACCCTAATTCAAAAATACACTGGTAGCTGAATTGTGGGGATATTTTTTGCAACAGACCAGATAGAAAGCTTATCACTTTATATTATCTGTGCAAACAGGCTGATAGGTCAAATCTACCTGATCCATGAAAATCATTGCTGACATAAACTGAAGATGAGTTTTCTGGTTCCATCACAGCCATTTTCTACCTAGTGGAAATGAGCAATTCCAGAATTCTGTTCCTACCCATGACTTTTCAAATTGGGGCAAAGGTGCTCAGTGCATTGCTGTTTTACTATTCCAGTACATAGTTTTACTTTACTCTCAACCAATGAAATGATCACAAAGCAGTTGTAGACTCAGCTGGAAGATGGTCTAGAAGAAAAGTGTGTAAAAGGAGGCCAGTTCATGTTAACATGCACTGGAGACCAGACTGAGCAACCCCTGCTTTTCCTCATATACAACTCTCTTTGGAAACCAGCCAGCTGCCAAGCTACTGGGGCTTTGCCAGTGTCATGCAGGCCATTACAAAATGTGTTTCTCAGATCATACTCCAAAGAATTTACAAGAGACTGTACTGGCTTTCTAACAGATAGGGATTTGGTGAGCAATTTGGAAATATGTGGTGTTTGTGATACACAGAATGTGCTTTTGTTTCCTCTTCATCATCTTCCCACAACGCAGCTTAAAGGTTGCTTCAAAATCTTAAGAGATTTGAATTCCATATGCATTCAAAATCACCTGTATCTATATTTATTTTAATTATAATGTCTGGATATGAAGCAATTCAGTTGTTTGTCCTAAGTTCTTGATAAGTGTGTAGTTGGAGAAGGATAGAAAATAAGACTTGTGAGGAGTGGCTGAGGGGATTATGACTGTTAAGTCTGAAGAAGAGGCTTCTGAGGGGAGATGTTTTTCACCATGACTGTCTGAGAGGAGGTTGCAGAAAGGTGGGCGTAGGCCTCTTTTCTCAACTGACAAGTGATAGGATGCAAGGAAACGGCCTGAAGTTGTGCGAGGGAAGGTTTAGATTGGACTTTAGGAAGAATTTCTTCACAGATAAGGTGATTAAGCACTGTAACAGGCTGCCCAGAAAAGTAGTGGAGTCACCATCCCTGGAAGTAGTTAAGAGACGTGCAGGCATGATGTTTAAGGGACATGGTTTAGTGGTGGGACTTGATACATCTGACTGAGGATTGGACCTAATGATCTTGAAGGTCTTTTCCAAGCTAGATGTTTCTATTATTTTATATTTTATGACACTGTAACATAAGTTTGTATGTTCTTTATAAACTCTGAGTTAATTTTCACAATGGCTAAAATAAGAGACTTCAAGATTGTAAACATGTTGAGTGTTTTTCAGACAGATGAAGAAGTTGTGTTAGATGGTAGAAGATATATTACAAATATTAGTCATAGGCAGGTTTCACTTTTCCAGTTAAAAAACACTTGGTAATATTTAAAAATTAATATATGACATTATTTAATGTGTTAGGTACTTTTTAGGTACACCAGTGACGAGAAGCCATAAATAAGCCAATTTCTAATAAGCAAGAAAATTAGTCAAGTTGCAGTATTATCTCATAGGTTGTCTCATCTTTTATCTCATCTTTTGTCTTCTCTTCTTAATGGCCTGTGCTTTTCTGGGTTTGACTGTCAACAGATTCTGAAAAGTCTTTGTTCTGTTGTGGCCCTCTTCAGAGCCAAACCATATTGTTCCATAGCTCTGAAAGTCCTGCTCTGAAGCAGAATTATTAAATTTCTTGTGAACAATTTTGTGTTGAGGGAGTTTCTTCTCTTTGACGACGGACTGATTTTCTACTCTGTTGTAAGCTTTCTGTGTTTTCAGAGTGCTACTTTGAAAAGAGAGGATGCAGAAATTATGGCACTGAAGAGAAAGATAATGCTGCCAAAACTGACTTTAGATGCCAGATTTGTCGCTTGTGAGACCTGATATTACTGTCACTTAGCATTTGAGAAGAGGGAATGGGCTCAGTGTATAACTTTCACTGTAGCTGGAAGTATTCAGCACTTCAGCGAGACAAACTTGAAGGTGCTAAGCTGAGCAGCCAGAAAATGTGAAATGCATATTAATGACTATTTAGTTAGCCTAAATGATTTGTGAGCATCATATAGAATTCTGTGGCAGAAATAGGGATTGTGTACTTTCTCCTGAGAGCGCTCAGCTACCTTATCCTTGAGACCCTGCTTATTCATCATACAGACCCACCCCAACAGTGCCCTTTCCCACTTCGGTAACATGTGAGGAAAATCAAGGGTCCTTCACTACAAGATTCATGTTTTATCCCTCAAGCTGTCTTTGTTCTGTGCATTGGCAGAGTGATGTGGAAAAAAAATACTGTATGATGAGGTAATTATGGATTGTGCTGTAACGTGTGTGCCCAAGGGGCTTGAAGTAACATTGCATAATTTCCTACCTCTGCCCGTAATACAAATATGACTAGAAGGGAGTCAAAATTTTCTGAAAAAGTAACATGTAGGAGATTATTATCACTTTAAAATGTAATCGTTATTCATATGAATGTTTAATGTTTTCTTGTGAATTTGGGAAGCAGTAACTTTATGAGCCAAGACTCTGGTCCAGGAATGGACACAATAAATAAATTGAAATCTTGTATCTCCCACAAAGTAAATCAAGGTCAGATTGCATCAGATAACCAACAATTCATAGGTTTTGTTAAGGCTGCCAGACATCTGGGTTTGAAACATGGCCAGGAATATTTAGAATTCAAGATGTGCTATAAAATGATTTCATCCTGTTTTGCCTGTTTTAATACCTCCGAAAGAAGTTCATAAGGGTTTGGTCATGATTAAAAATTAAGTCACCTATCTTCAGTTCATTATATTTAGCTTTTTCTTTCTTCTGAAGCCCTGATAATCTATCCCAAGAGAAATAAATCCTATACTCCAAATGCCTTATGTCCAACTTTTTATTGTTCTGGTTGTCAGAAGAGAAGTTTTCCATTCATTTGAGTCATAACAGCAGTCATTAATCTACTGTAGACTACTTGGCAGCTATTTTCTACTGCCATCCTGTGGATGTGGTTCAACTGCACTTTGCTGAAATTGAAAGGTGGTGTTTTTAAAGTACGAAATGCAGCACCAATGCCGTTTCTTAGGCAATTGTAAGGGAAGAAGGTACATTAACTTGTTTTGTTTTCACACTAAATGCTGTAATTGATAAGCCAATGGTATGCATTTGTGTACTGATTTTTAAAAAATCCAAAAATATTTTATCAGTAGAAAATCGTCAATAGCACATTCGTAACATTTGTGTATTGTCAACCTCCACAAAAATGCTATTCTGAATCTAAAGTGATGGGTAGGTTGAGCACCAGCTCTGCCAAGAATATCAAATGTCCATGTTATGTATATTCAGTAGTACTCCATTACAGGAAAATTAAGTTTTGAGGTGCTTCATAAGCAATGGAAAAGTAATTTCAAACTATTTTATTTAGATATACACGCACCTTGTCTAAGAAGGAGCATACACGGCAACTAGGACGCAATCTCTTTTAATCTGAAGGCTTGGATAATCTTTCTATTTTTAACTTTGGATTCTTGCCGTTTTTTATGTGGGGCTTGGGTAAAAGAAAGCTCAGTGCTCTTCTTTGTCACAGCTTTCCCACCACCTGACGTAAAATACATTTGGTAAAATTCTTTTTCTCTAACACTTAGTTTTCTACCAGACCTGACGTTTTTACAGAACTTTCATATTTTTCTTTAATATTAATACTAAAATCCCTCTATCTCTTTTGTTTTTAACCTTTTCCTCCCTGTTTGTGATAAAGTCTTAGTTGGAACTTGATGACCTTTGAGGTCCCTTCAAACACAAGCCATTCCATGATTCTATGAAGTCTTACTTACCACGTATTTTCCTCTGCCTGTTCCTCCTTCCTATCTCCACTCTCTATCACCCTAGAAGATGCATCAGTTGGGAGCTCCTTATCTGATAGGAACTTCTCCCCCTTCTGGACCACTTCCTCCAGGTACTCTTGTGATACTGAGCTTTGTGTCCTGATGGCACCAATGTGTCTGTAATTGACACTTGATAACAGGCTTTGAAAGTATACTTACTCCAGAAGTGTGGTTCTTCACTACTTCCGTCAGCACATCTCCTAGTGCTCCTTTGAACTATTTCCCCAAAAGTCTTAATCATTCCTCCTCTGAGGAAAGCATTTTGAAGGAATTGCTGCAAACGTGTCCCTTGCAGGAAGGTTCTCAAGCAAGACTTTAAAAGTAGTGTGCTCTCAGAGAGATCTTGCTGGGTTGCACTGCCCTGCAGCAGAGCATGTCAGTTTGAAGATGATGACTTCTAGGTGCAAGTTTAGCTTTTTTTGGCACCAAATATTGTGTAAGTAATGCAAGTTTAATCAAATCTAAAACAAGAAAAAAAAAAAAAGAAAAAAATGACAGTACAGGCTCTTGATGTTCAGAAAGTGTATTTTTTTTTAAAGAGACTAAAACACTGTTGTCTGTTACAGGAGACATACAGCTAAAGTTCTAATGAATATATAATGGTTATAATCATACAGTGAAACATATTATCTTGTGTCTTGTCCTGATATGTGAAAAGGTTTGCAATATACAGACTGACAATCAAACACTAAGTATAGACTTTTTGATTTCACTTCCTTAAGAAATGTTTTAAATAAAGAAGTTGGCATGCTAAAATGGACAAATGAGTATTAAATGTTAATTAATAAAAACTTTTGGAAAGTATATTAACTAGTCTTCCTTTACATGTCTTAATTCTACTCTGCAAACATCTTCCTAACTAAACCAAGAATTTGACAAAGTATTGTTACTTCAAATGATTCTGAAGTTGAAGAAAAGAAAGTGACACGATCACTGTGGACACATGCATTGTTTGCTTGAGGCAGTTTTCTCCCTTGCTAGTCTACTTTTTCAAAATTTAAAAAAAAAAAAAACGTTTCTATAAAGACTCTTGATAAACCTCTCAGTTGTAACCTTGGTCTTGGTTGGAAGCAAGTCTGCCTGCTTCAGTTTGATTCTCTGGGACAGTCTTAAGGGTCTGCAGTAGCAGACATTTGTCATATATATTTCCTAGGAGCACAGACTGCATATGAGTAGAGGATTTCCATTTCTTTACATAGAGTCTCAGTATAATAACTAGGTAACCATTTAGTCACTCAATCCATTAGTATTTATGTTAATATTTTCTGTTTAGACTGGAGGCATTTTTCCTTCTAATAGCAGTGTTTAATATTAACAATGTAGAGACATGGTTTTCTAAACAAAACCTTCTATCCTCCTAAGTGCTATTATTTTGTCCCAGAAAGCACAGCGTGAGCTCCTTGTATTCCTTCTCCCTTTCACTTCTTGAGATTTGAGAAATGTTAGAGATTCTACCATTCTACCGAAGATCTTGTTAGAAAATTTTTGTTAGGACAAGATTGTTCTTGCAACTATGAATCATACAGTCATGTCATAACATTTTATTAAAATGATAGCAGTTTGTGTAATGCATTTACAGACTGGCGACCAAATATTATTAAAATCACACTTTACAAAGCAAAAGCCCTGCTGAGTTGCCCATACCATGCTCCTTTTTTCATAAGATTCTCAGAATCTTCTGTCATAAACAAGGTTTTTTTAAAGCCTCATGCTCCTTGCTCCTAAGAGATAGCCAGTCATTATTATTACAGGTCTCACTGGCCTTTTGAAAAAGTACTCAGTGGATGTGCATACTACCTATAAGAAATCCATTTCTATTCAGTACCCCATGATGCTCACCCTTCTGTTTTAGTAACCTCCTTCCAAATAGCTCTTGAAAGACTTCCAACCTTCTGTCTACTAACCCAGCATGTTAGATTTTACTGAATTTCAAGCTGCAGGTTTTACTGTTGTGTAAATGTACAAAGTCATTTTTTCCCCATTTTGATTTCTGGAGAGCAGAATAAATTTGTCTTCATAAAGTGCTGCCACAGTAGAAACAGGATTTCATATAAAAAAAGACCAGGTACAGAATCCTTGTTGGCATTACTTCTATGCAAGGTATCGGGCCTAAACTGATTTATTCCACTCAAGATTTGTTTCAAAGGCTTTTAATCTTATATGCACATGTAAATTTATCCTGTTTTTTTGTTTTTTTGTTTGTTTTCTTTTAGGGCAACCGGCTTTGGCTTTTTGAATGCACTATGCAAAGCAGCAGCTGTACTTGGAAACTTGATATTTGGTTCCCTTGTTGGTATCACCAAAGCTATTCCTATTCTCCTTGCTTCTACTGTTCTAGTATGTGGAGGTCTGGTAGGACTTCGACTTCCTGACACAAGAACCCAGGTGTTGATGTAACAGGAAAAAGCCATTTTCTGTTTCTTTTTTCTTTGTACAAATGTCAGGTCTCCTGTTTGGTGGTGCAAAGGCTTCAGATTATTAATGCTTAGTTGAGTGTTCGAATGGCAGAAACCAAACACAGGTGTGTGGAGTGGCAGAAATCTAAAAACAACTGAAAATTTTAGATTTCTCTTTCATTTGCTTGCATCCTTTGCTATTTAAAAGCATTTCACTTCAAACAGCAAGGCTACCTCCAAAGACTTTCAGTGACGTGTCCAGGAAGATAAAAACCATACTGATAATTTGATGCTTAAAATGCAAGTAGTCATATTTCTTAAAAACACATGCTAAATTTGGCCATGGCCCTATGAGCTCTTGTAGCAGTGCAGCCATGCAAGTCAGTTACTTGAGAATCTTATGTGTATCAGTACATGCAGCAGTAATCAGGAGTCTGTGCAGAGTGCATCGGTACTGAAAATACTGACCTTCCATAGCCAAGTTTATTGACAAAAATTTCTAAACTTCTACATTTTAAGCCACAGGCCTGGTCAAAAGCATCAGTGCCTCTTCATTGGGAAACAGCTTTAGGTAGATTCAATCTAAAGCAAAGCTTACCATCTATACCCCATATTTGTTGAGAAGAAGGCAATAGCTGTTGTGGGGAGATGAAAGGCTCAACATGAGTTAGGATAATGAGATTAATAAAATAAGCACTTTCACTCTTCTCTGCTAGTCCTCCAGAAAAAAAATTAAAAAAAAAAAAAAAGAAGAAAGAAAAAAAAGTTTTCTTCTAATTTGTGGCATCTGCAGGATTTTTTCCATTTTAAAAAGGGCATGCATCTTATTCCAGATGTGAGTCAGTGCAAAAAACAGTATTTATGCTATTGAATCATAGAATCACAAGGTTGGAAAGGACCTACAAGATCATCTAGTTCAACTGTGCAAGTGTGCATCAAATCATCTAAGTATTGCACCAAACCGTGCAAGTATGAATCAAGAAAAGAAAAATCAAGCCAGTGAACTGTATAAAGAGCAAGATACTGTCAGAAAAGTTTGTTTGGTACTTACATTTTTGTTTGGAATTTACACTTCAAATAGAAGTTTCTTTATCAGAGAATACCACCTACGAAATTTAGTCAGGTCATAACTTCAGGGTAATCTAATTAAAATCTCTCAAAACATTTTTGTAAAATATTAAAACAAAGAAAAGCAATAATAAAACCACCTGAATTAATTTCATAACTGATACACTCCTTCATATAACAATAAACTCATGATTTTTAATATCCTAGAGATACATCAATGTATAATGCTAATATATCTCTGACAAGCCATTAAGAAAAAAAACAGCGTCAAGTCTGCAGGGATTAGTCATAAGACAAAATGTAAGTATGGCAAGTAAATGGTAATAAATAACTTTCTTATAAGCCATATGCTATGAATTGTTTCAGATCGCAATAAAACCATCCCCACCAGTTCTGCTGCCCTATAAAACGCTATCAGATCTCTTTAAAATGTTAGCATTTAAACTTAAATATAGATACGGTGAACAAAGGGAGCACATTCCCCTGATGACAGAAACTGGCTTTGCTTTCAGTGAAGCTATGACCTAGCTGTATTTTTTCAGTTTTCAAAGAATAACTTTCATGTAAATCATAAGGGAAAAATTTTCAGTGCTTTTTCTAATTATGTCTCACTACTTTTATTAGGTGACTGAATCATTGCCAAAGAAATTAGGCTTTCAGATAAGGGCTGTATAGTAAACTAGATTTTTCATGACTTTTTCTTTCTCCTATGTGGGAAGCAGTAGTATCTATCCCTGTATTTTGTCAATTGTCATCTTAGTTATTTTGAAAAAGTAAGTAGAAGAGGGTCCAAACATCCAAGACAATCTATTACATTTAAAGTTCACTGCTTGATTTACAGAATATAGAAGTTTCAGTTTTTAACAAATTCTTGTGCGTTGTAACACCATAAAATGAACCCAAGATGGGGTTTCTTCTGTTAACAAATGACTAAAGTGACTAAATTAAAAAAGCAACACTAACAAAAACTAGTGGCCATTTTTTTTATGTTGATAATTAAAATATTGTATAGCAAGAATTTTAGTAAGTTTATTTTTCAACATAAACTGTCCAAATGTCCAAGATAAAATATTTTATTATTAAATCTTATTCTAACATGTCTTTTAAATTTCTAAATATCTTTAAAAAGAGGAAGAAGAATTATTTTTCATCAGGGTAAGAATAAAATTCTGGCCTTAGATTAGCATCTGTGGCTTTTGTCCACTAGTCAGAATCCTTACAGTACTTCAAGTCTATCTTTCCTCATAAGAATTATATTTGCTTTTGGCTCTATTTCACTGTGCCATTCATTAGTTATATGTGCCCACTTTCTTGTATTTTCTCTGCATCTTATTTGAAATCTGAAGCCTTTGTACATGTCTAGAATGAAGCTCAAGAGCAGTGATAAAGTATTAGATTGTCTTGTTATGCACTGTACTCTTCACATTCTGTCCAACTGTATATAACACTGACGGACATCCAGACCATACCATATGATCATTGTGGAGGAAGTGGGCCATAGGACAATAAGATTCAACTCTTGAGGTTCTGCTTAAATGCACTGAAATCTCATCACTTTAGAAAATATGCTGTTTGCAGTGCTGGTTCTTGTCCTAAACCTTAGCCACATCATAAGTATATAATTAAGTCTGAATTTAGTGAAGCGAGCAGCCTGAGATCCTGTTTGGAACATATCAATAGCAGCGATAAGTAAAGACAAAGAAAGTAATCAACCTTGCTTGGTCCAGGGTTAGAGTGATTGATCTAAAATAGGAAAATGAAAAAGGAGAACAGATTGTAGAAGAAAGGTGAAGAAGTAAGCAAAAGAGAAGAATAATGCAAAAGTCCACGAATACTTCCAACATACTAAACAAAACCTGAAGCTAGAATCTTCCTAGCTGGTGAGCCAGTTGGCTCAAGATTGTTGATACTGTATGTGAGCCAGCATGACAGCTATTCGTACAATCAGGTGGTTTGGTCTTGAATGCAGTGAAGATCTATTCCATGAAGACAAAATGAATGAATGCAATTTCAAACTATGAGTACTTGGTTACATACTTATAATCGACAGTTTAGAGTGGAAAAGAAATGATCTGGACGCAAATGTTACTTAGGTTATACACAGTAGTTGTTTGTCTTGTCTTTAGTGAATTTGGTTTTTTTTGCAGCTTCCAAAGTGATCTCAGGTAATAAGTATTGGACAGTATGAATTTTGCTTTCTTTCTAACCCCATTCATTTATATCTCATGGAAAGAGTCACATAGTGGTCTGTGTAGAATCCCGATAAACCTTAAATTAAGTGGTCATTTGCATCTACTTTCAAAAGAGAATAAAATACCATAATGGTCACTGTTTTTTAAGTGTGAAAACCACCAGCAAAACAGACTGAATGCATTGATTTTTGCCAAATATATTTTATTTATGTTAGTTTTACTCATGACAAGATGACAGAAAAGCTTGACTTAGCAGACTCCTTTTTCTTGACAGCATGTTATTCATTTTGTTTGTACATTTTAACCAGGCTGGTTATGGTCATGTCATTTAGAAGCAAGCACTACAATATGCTTAATTGATTGCTAAGTACAGACTCCTAACAATGGAACTAGCTAGGAGTATGTTCTTATGGTCTTCTTCCTTCCTGCTTGAATTTAGCTGGTGACCTTCCAAAAGTGTGTACTACAATTCTAGCCAGTGATAAAGCATTAGACCTCCTTCCTGATGGATACACTAGTCCACTGTCCTCTTAGGAAAGTAGAGCATCCTATGAGTGCTAAGTCAGTTATTGCTCTTTCTTCTCATATCATTCAATTCCTTTCATCCCAAATTGTTTTTCTTACCAGAGCACCAATTTTAAAGAATTAAAACCCGCTGCTCATGCTCTCAATTGCATCTGACTTTTTGGTAACATTCAATAACATAGTTTGACACACAGCTTTGGAATTTTAAACCAAGATGGAAAACAAAGTCCTTCAAACAATCTCACATTTTGAAGGAATGAGGCTACATATTTCTCTACATATCTCTCCTGGCCTACAATGTATGGTTACCTACTGCAGGACAGCATCTCCAAGATGATTCAACCGAACATCAAATTGAAAAAACAGTCAGCCAGGCTTGTTTTGCCTTTCTCTTCTTTCTGATGTGCTAAGTCACTGCATTAAAGCATGAATGCGCATGAAGATCTGTTAATAATCTCACGGTACTAGAGTAGCTTTAAATATTGAAGGAACAGGAAGGAGCAGGATATTCACCATGGCAACAAAAATAAAAAATGCAGGTGGCAGTAATAGATTTTTGTAAATTTAGCATCATTTGGTTAAGAATTAGAACAAATCATATGAGGCTGATTTCAGCATACAGATTAATTGCGGGCTGAGTGAGAGTAAGTGAAAGTAAAAGAGACCTGCAGGCAGCTTTACCAGTTGATGATTTCTGTTTAATTCAAGTCCTGAGCAGAATTCCAGTTATACTGACTGTGCTAATTTCACGTCACCACTTGATCCCTCTCTTGCCACCAAACTGTGTGCAAAAGCCTGCCTTTTCATGCTGTGTTTTCTGAACTAAGAACACTGAAGAGTATTAATTCAGGCAAATAACTCTATATTTTACAGTGAGGTTAATGAACAAGAAGGCAGGAAATGCAGAGGAAAAACAGTCTTTCAAACTTATTTGATTCTGGAGTATGGTTACTGAACATATGTTTTCTTTCAAGACTCCGGAGGAAATGGAGCATTTCTGTTTTCACTTCTTGTGTATTTAACCCCCTGAATGCAAGGATTCATTTTTTAATCTTCTGATTGAATTTGCAATTACATTTTCAGTTTATCAAGTAGGAAACATAGCTTGTAGCTTGTATTAGCATGGTAATGTCTTGTTTAGGTAAAGAGGTATGACTGGATGTAAACATCTCTCTCTGACTAACGAAGATCTTTTTAAAACTTAAAAATGGGAAAGAGAGCTGAAGTCCAGCACACGGACATAGACTGTCTATATAGGGAACTGAGGGCTATGCTATATTTCTAAGAACTGGAGTCAGAAGTAGTGCCTCAAGAGCAGGCGTAGACTCCATCACTGTAGAGAAAAAAACAGTGCTTAATTTCCTCCAAGTGAAGCTTAGCTAAGTGCACAAACAGGAAGATTCCTCTGTATTTCCACTCATTGCAGAATGGACCTTGTTTACTTCCTGCTGCTCTGAGAATACGTTCTTCTTTCTATTAGTTCATCCTCCAGTTATTTGTGAATTTTGTTTAGGTCTGGTTTACACATTGAAAAGCTGATACTTCAGAAGAAAATGGGGCAGAAAAATAGCGGAATCAAATTAAACACCAAGAATCAGTAGGGAGATTTGAAATCTTGGGGTTCAATTATTTTTATTTTTGGCAGCTGTTTTCTTTAAAGCCTGCCCTGCAGCTTTATAATACAGTTGTACTGAATTATTACACCACTAGAGGTGAATACATACACGGGCAAATGTGCATCTGTGTGAGGATACATGCATACACACATGCACAACACAGGTTGATGTAGGATCTAAGCATTACTTTCTGCATTATGCATTATTCTTGGAGCACAAATACCGTTCTGTTCAATTCCTTGTGCAAAACCCTTTGCTTATCCATGCACAAAATTCATCTTAGATGCCATAAATGCATCTCAGTTGGGCTTTAGCTTTCTGCCACTGGAGGAGAAATGGTCTGAAAAGTAAGGTTTGACTTAGCTGTAGCCTTCCACCAGCCACACTGTGCCAAACAGCGAGACAATACACTGTACAAAGGAACTGGTCTTGTTCCAGTGACTAGGAGAAACTCTCAGATATTTAAGCGCTTTGAGTTTTGTCTTATTCAAATAAAAGTCTTAACAAACTTAATGGGGATCTTAACATGTTAACTTCTGTGTAACATATGAGAAAGTGTCTGTGTCTTCCTGTACTGTATGCTTTTCATTGTTCCTGCATACATGCCTGATGTCGTTATAGTAATGTGGTTATTATATTGTTTACTGTTGTTCTTATCAGCAATCTTTGACCAGCCTGGAACAGAGCTATTGCCAGGGTTTCTTTCATTTAATGATTAACGTCCCCAGAGATCTACTACAATAGCATTGCAGTATAAATTAATTCCAGCTACCACCTGAGTAAATCCAGACTGAAAACCGCAGCATATGTGCACACACACACTGGCACAGAGCAGTGAGAGTGGGGAGAGCTCTGTCAAAAGCTCTGTCATACACTGCATTACTCCTTCCCAGTTTTCAGAATTCTCACTCTGCCTTCTGCTTCTATGCACATGTTCTATAGAACTAAAAAACCTCTAGAGGAAAATGAATATTCCTTTCAGAGGATTTAAAAATGTGCAGTTGCCATAGGGAAGCTAAGTGCTTTAATAGTAAGACAAAAACAGCACTGTTTCAAAAAGCGAACATATTAAATACTTAATTGTGTATATTGGCATGTGGGAGTTTATGTTGATGTAAGAGAAATGAGTTCATCTAGCCCTTTTTAATAAACATGCATAAAACTATTCATGTTTTAAAAGCGTAGCTTTTCCCTGTGAGTGCGTTTCCCCAAAAATAACAGTGCTTTTAATAGCATCCAATGGTGCACGTCTAATGTGTCAAACAAGTTATTTCAGCCATTTTTGAAAGAATGTGATAGTAAAATTTCCCATTAAATCTTTCCATTAATAGATATTTTGCTCTCAAAAGCTTAACATTTTGACATCAAAATTATATCCCTTTCTTGGTCTCAAACATACGTGTCATTTTACTCTACATTTCCTTTTGAGAGTGTGGTTTTTTCTGCAGTATAATACTGCAGAAGTCAGACATTGAAGAAGAGCTCTTTCATATTGGTGTAATGTGTTGGCATTGTAAGGTTATTGATTTTCTTTAAAACTTGTCAGCATCCCCCAATGCTGAACAACAGAGGGGGAAAGTGCATTTTTTCTTTTTCTTTTTTTTTTTTTTCATTTGTGAGCTATTTCCTCCTTCCAATTTCTCCTACCAACCTTTTACCCAAATTGCCATTTGGGAATACAATTTTTCAAGCTGTTTCTAGCATACAAAAGTTCAGGTGTGCTAGTGTGCCTATGTTGTCAAGAAATTCATAACCATTTCTGACATTCTCAATTTCTTTACATGAGAAAACATGTAGATACTGCATATATGGTAATGGGGTATTTTGAAGTTGAATTCCCATTTATATGTGTTTAATTTCACATGTACTAATTTAGAGCAAGATCTTGGCAATGGTCCTGGCCTCTGGTTTTTAATTTCTTTTTTCTTTCCTGCTATGTGTGACCTTCTGTGATGCAGGGTACAGTCATCACTATTGTACATATGTGTTTGCATGTGTGCGCATTGATAAACTCTCTTTTGGAGTTCCAAATTTTTCCTTTTAAGTCCAGCTGGTACACTTGTGAACTCATCTTTCCAGTATACTCCTCTGTGTCAGATCGCCAACTACCAAAATGTTTGACCAAGTGTTTTTATTGAGTACACTGAGGAAAGTTGTATGTATACTTGTGAAAGGGCATGCTGTGTAGCATGACTGTGTACAGTATAAATCTATAAAACGTGGAAGTGTTTATAAATTTATCTGCCAAATATTTATCATCCATGTAACAAATGCAAAGTTATTTAGTGTACATCAGATTAATAAAGGGGCATTTTTTGCTCTACTATATTCAAATAAAGATTTGTTCTCTACAGTGAATGCACATCAGGTGTGATAATAGCCAGAACATCATTCTTCACTACTCACAAAATACTGGAAACAGTTGTTTTACCTCAATTCAGAGTCCTATGGCTTTCTGTTACATTCTCTGTAGTGCTTGTGATAGAGGCAGAGCATGCAAAGAAAAAAACATGGAACAAGTTAATAAAGTAATATAAATGACAATAAAAAAAGACAGATTTCAGGTTACCATGGTTGCAAGAGACAAAGTGCTACAGTTAGCCATCTGGGGTTCATATTTTTATGATATATAATTGCACAAAATAAACATCTGGTCACAACATAGCTGCACTGCAAGGCTCTGTTATCACCCCAAGAATCTAATCTAAATCTGTGTGGAGAACTTACTGCTGCAGGTATGATAATCTGTGCATCCAAAAGGCCAGCTGGAATTTATACAATAAACTATGGTTCTACAAGAAAATGGTATCCAACAACAGAAATACAAACAAACAAACCCCGCACTCACCCTGAATCTACACATCAACATTAGTTCTTCATTGTATTTGTGCACTAAGTGTTTCAGAAAAACTTAGGTTGTATGGTAGCTTTAAAATAAAAAAAAATCTGCCATCTCCATGGTTGGATCAGGAATATATTTGCAAAATGACAATAAACTTAATAAAGGACTTGAGCTTCTTCATCTGTGTCAGCCATAGGAAAACATTAAGCTACATGCGAATTCAAGTATTTTTCAGCTCATGTATTGCACTGTCTACAATGCTCACTGAAGAGCACATGATTTTGTAACTGTATTTTGGTACAATACAGAAAAAGCTGTCTTAATTTACTAAGTATAACCAACATTAGGTCTGATTAGTTCCGTACTACAATCAATCTGCTTTTGAAGCAGATGGGTAGTATATGTGTCTCTTCCTATAACTGAGGAAGAAGCAAGCATTAACATTAGTCTCATTCTGGAAAAAAAAATCAGTCTTTTTTGCAGAAGATGGCAATACAAAAGGGAGCATGGAAGAAAAATTGCCTTTCAAAAACTTATCTCATGAGAACTTTCATAACAAGGAAATCTTCTGTCAGCAGAGCTTAGAACAGTAATGCAAACTGAGCCAATCATCCTCAGCAATGACTTTTCTACATGTAAGACTGCATTTCTTAGAAGAATTGCAGACTTCCATAAATCCAAATGAAGTCAAGAAATATATGTAGAATATTACTTTCCTTCCGTGAAAGTAATGTCTCCTATTTATTTCCATGGAAATTACAACAGATACAAGGAGCACAATAACGCTATCTGATAGAGCAAATTCTCAGCTACGAAATGCTATTTTTCAACATAGTCACCAGCATTAGTTTCACAGCTGCTATGATGTTGTTTCTTGGAGAATATTGCCCATGCAGTTCTTCTGTCATTGATTTGAACAGTTGGAAATCAGAAGGCAAAAAATTCAAACTATGCAGGTAGTTTGGTAGCTCAGTCCAGCCAAGACTGTCAGTGCGCTCCTCCATCTTAAAGCTGACATGGGGCCTGGTGTTTATGTGTCACAAGAGAAAGGTTGTCTTCTTCTCTGGCCTCACTCTGGAAATTCAACCCTTCAGCTTTGTCAATATAGTGATGTAGCAGTCAGAACTCCTGGTTTGTTCAAGTTTCAGAAAATCCAGAAAGATTACTCCTTTCCCATCCCAAAAAACAGTGCACATCTCTTTACCCACCAAAGGCTACATCTTGAATCTTTTTCTTCAGTCGGGAATTCACATGTCACTACTCCATGGACTGTTGTTCTTTCTATCTCATTATGGTGACATTTCACCACTGGTAATGATGTGATCTAGGAAACTGTCACTATTAGCCTTTTATTGGTTCAGTAGGTCCTGATGAACTTACATACACTTTCTTTCTATTCCTGTGTGATCATTCAGCAATCCAGCCAATGTTTCCAGGCTCAAGAAGAAGACAAACCTGTGTCAGCCTTATCACCTCTTGAGTCATTTTTATTATCCATCAAAGGAGACAGGCTGTGTCACTTCTACTACAGAATGGGAAGTCCCTCAATCATACTGTCCTCTGCTTGAAAAAATACATGTGTATGAATCATTAGCTACAAAAATGAAGTGTGAAATGCCTGCTGAAACTATGTCCAATGCTAGCTGGGCTTCTGATTAGTTTGAGTTCTGATCGCATATAGCCCAGGCTACTGATCTAACCTTAGTTCCTCACAAAACTGAACAGTCAAACGACGTTTTTATTTTGAAAATCTAATGATAGCACACAGAATTGCATTATTGCAGAACAACAGCAATTTTGCATATGGCTAAAATAGCTCTGAATTGTGGACTTTACAACAGATTGCTTCACAACATATTTAGTTTCCTTATTCGGTCTCTGATGCTGAATGCTGACAATTCACTAAATCAAAATGGAAATCCACTTAGTAAAGGAACAAACATAACACCACACAGAGAAAAAAGACAACATTGGAGGATGGAGATGAATCATATTTACGCTCTTTTCCTTTTGGCCTTCCTTCTTCCCCTCACCCAAAGAACTCCAAACTGAGACTGGAATTGTGTAATATCCACCTGACTATTCTGAGCACTACATCTAAGACCACGAGTTCTCTTCAGGTTCTTGCCTACTCCCTACTGCATGTGGCCTTTCACAGCAACCACAAATTCGGTCAAAGAAGGAAGATGCTGCTCTTCAGAGCCTGTCTGCAAGGGTGTCCATACAAATTACAAACCACTTAACCACAAGGATGTCGGGGAGCTCCTGGCTTTAAATAAAAACATCCCTAGCTTTGCAATCAGACCAGCTGACTGCAAAGAAAGTGGAACAAGAAATCAGATAAAATTGAAAGTAATTCACCTTCTTCAGCATCCTGGAAGTGAAGCCATTAGTGGATATATTCATATTTTTCCCATTTAGCTTTAATTGTATATACCCTCTCAAGAGCTCCCTTGTGAACTTCAGACTCTGCCTACATGATAAAGATAGATCATGTGAAAAGAAATCCTCTTCCTATTAAGGATTACATAGCAGTTTGGATCTTTTTTAACATGTTTATTTCCCACCAGTCAGGTCTGGGGGCTTGGTGGATTGCTACCTATGAGTTACAGAAATTACCCCCCAGAAAAGCTCAGAGCCTTTGAGTGTAAGTGCTAAACAGCACTTAGTGTGTGGGAGGAGCTTATCTTTTGAGGCTTCAGCTAGAATCACAACTTTTAAAATTTGAATAAAATGATGAACCTGTTCAGGAAAATAAATAAATGAGAGGCCACTGGCTATTAGCAAACATGTTGAAGCAAGACCAAAGAACAATGACTCTACTCTTGAGTTACAGGAATGTCACTATTACAGGAGTGTGGTGTGGACTTTAACCTGTCTTTGGTAGGGATATTGCACTGTATTCTTTGTGATCTACAATACACACATAAAATATGTAACTGCTAAGGACTGGAATTTGTGGGAATATGGAATCCATGTACCGGGAAAAACTCTGGGCTTTGCTCAGCAAAAGTGTAACAGAACTACAGACTGACCACGCACCAGAAGAAAGGTGGACAATAGTACACATCTGTTCAAAAAGTCACCTGAAATTCAATATATTACTTTGCATTGTTATTGCTAAATGAAAGTTGAAAGCAAGGAAAAATATCTCTTCAGTACAATATAAGGCTCTCCCCATGTGGAAGCATTACTGCCAGCCATGAGAGAGGAGTGTATTTTCCTGCAGAAGCCACTACCTGGTTAGTGAAAATAAACAGGCCCATGTTGATATACTGCAATTTCCAATCTGACCTACAGGTGGTGGAGGAAAAATAACTAATGAGAAAGGTCTGGAAAGATCTTGTGAACATTATACTTGAAGTTTTAGTTACCACTGCAAGCTGAAATCAATCACATGTGAGTAAGCATGGTGCCTGGCAGACCCACACTTTGCAAGCAAACTATACTGAACCAGGGACTAGTTTACCTTTGCTCAAAAGCAGTCAGCCCTTTGGGAGAGGGTAACGTGGTGCAGAGTCATCCGGATGACTCCAGCCATGGCATTTCCAGGAGATCTGTTTCACCAGAAAGCTTGGCTCCTGGTTGCTGATAACACTGTGGAAATCTTCCAGCAGCAAGCAGTCACCAACAAGAGATATTTAACAAATTATCAAAAATGTCTCAGTGGCTTTGATTTTGCCATGAACGTATGCTTCCCTGACAGGGGCCTTGCAGCAGTCTGCAGGATATGCTCTCCAGCAGTTCCTGACCAAGGCTTCCAACTTGAATCTGATTCCAGGCCTCTCTGCAGGCAGCGCTGCATCCACCAGTAAGCCAGTGTCAGCATCTCAATACTCACTGACGTATGTAGCCTTCAGGTTAATTTCTATGTGGTATTTCAGATGCTGATTCTAATTTCACAGCTGTAACTGGTTTGAGACCTGATTATCTGAGAAATACTTCTTTTCTCTTAGTAAAACAGCAAAGCCGCTTCAGGAAAGGAATCCAAACTGAAGCCATTTTGATTTAAATAAGAAGGGGCTGCTGACACTGTGCTTTCTGTGAAGGGCCCTAGATGCTGGAATTAGCTTTCCTCACTTTGCCTCCCAGAGCTTGAGTTTGTCAGTCTTTCAGACACGTTTTTCATTTTTACACTAATGTGAATAATGAGGAGCTTTTCAAAAGACTGGAGCTATGCCAGTGGAAATGTGGTGGAAACAAGAAGACACGAACCCGTCTAGAGGAAATCCATGGGAGTTCAGATTCTGCTTTATCTGTAGAGCAACTGTTGGCAGGCAGGAAAATAGTTGTAGGGTTGCCCTAGCCATCAGTCGGTTCCCTGTAAATGCAGAGCTTCTAGCTCCCTGCTTACAGAATAATAAATAAATAATACATTAATCAGTGAATAAAGCATAGACTTTTAGCGGAGTGGAAATATAGCTAAGCACATGCAATAACAAAGAAGCACACAGATGCTGCATTACAAAAAACAATAGCAACAGAAACTACTGCCAAGCAGACCACCTCTAGCTTGTGGATAATGTGAGGAAATAATCAAGATTTTAGTTTTGTTACATCCAACCCAGTCAAGAATGCTTTTTGCTGAATATGCAAACTGCAGCCGGGCACAGATGTTCCCTGCTTTCGAACAGTTCTGAATTCGTTTTATGGCCATTCATTATGTCTAGACAAGGAGGGTCACTCCACTCCAAAGTATTCTGTTAAATGAATAAATATTTATTCCATCAGACAAATGGAAAAAGCTCTTTTCTGGCAGAGTTCTTGCAGAACGATTTCAATCTCTGTCTTGCAAAACTCATGCCACTTCTGCAGGATCCAGGGCATTTGTCCAACACATTTTGAACAAATGCTTTTTTTTAAAACCTGTTCAAGCAGAGAAACTGGTTTCTTAGGTAGCTGGGCAGGCAGGATTTAACCAAGCCCTGCCAGGATTCTAACTTCAGTGAGGAAAGAAGAGGGACCTTTCATCTGACAGGAGTGGACATACGCCTTAGATATGTACCTTAGGAAGCACTGTGATGCATAAGATGAAGTAATTAGCAAGGTATGGGATAGCATGGTATCACTTCCCCGTGTCTGCTTCTCACTTTCACCACAAGACACACAACTCACTCTCATTTATAATTAAGTAGCAATTTGTAACCTGACCTAGCTCCTAAAAAGTCATATTTTGGGGCAGTGTTAAGTCAAATCAGTCCCATGACTGAGATAATTGTGTGGTTTCAGAGATGAAGAAGCACAATAAGCTAGTATTTGCACCAGGCTCCTTTGCAACTCCATACTGAAGTCCTTCCAGCATGCCAGTCTGGGGGCAGTTTCTTTTCCTGCATGTCTGCTTTAACAGGCTTGTTGTTCCTACACCTAAGCAGGTCATATAAGTATTCAAGACTATCTGAAAGATGATTACACATGAGCTGTTTCCAACTAGTAGTGTACAGTGAAGGACATATGAAGAGTCCCTGCTGAATCACAGCACTGTCATTACCAAGTGGTCACTATCTGAAATCAAAATCCTCAGATTTGTGGCATTGACTTGGAAATCATGAGGTTTAGCAGCAGTTTTTGCCTCAAATCGTGATGTCTAGGAAGTGCTCTTTTCCCTCAGAACAATGTAAGTGCCTCAAAACAAAAGTACCACCTCACTTTGGCAACTGAAGATTTAGAGCAAACAATGTTGAGTTTTGCAAGTGGTAGCAAGATGAAAGACTTCTGATACTGAAGTAATTTCTCTTTCATTTCCTTTTTCAGGTGTTGGTGCTATGCAAAAACATTCGACTGTGCACATTTATATACACTTCTGGTTTCTTTCTCTGAAGGTCTGTCTCTGCCAGAGCCATCTGCACATTTATTTTCATTCCATCCCATGAATATTTACTGTTTTTAAAAACTGCCCTTTCCATTTCAATTTTAAGTAAGTAAACTATTACTAGTTGGTTTTTGTTTGTTTGTTTGTTTTCCTTTTAGGATGATGCCCAACAGGGCTCAATTTGACCTACTTCTGGCTTCCCTAGGAACTATTGCAAAATCTGAGGGATCTATTCTTCCATGCATTGTGCTTATTGTTCAGCACTGTCTTCAGTTTCAACCAGGACAGCTGAGAAGTTAGAATCACTTCCTCAGCCAAAAGGAATCGTTGTTGCTGATACTGAAAAATGTTTTCAGTACTTCTGCTCTGGGTCTTCATTTTACTAAGCTATTGTTTGCCACGGTGTTTTGAATGATTTCCACAGCTGACTGCTTCACAGTTCCTAGGATGCTTCTGATGTGACGCATCTTCAGCCTAGATTCAGCCTTGCTTGCCTTTCTAACAGGGGAATCAGCTGGGATCGCAGACACAGCACATCTGAAGGGAAGTCTCAGGGCAGGAACCACGGGAGGAGCATGCTGCCTTACTCACCAGGTTGTCAGCAGCAGAGGCAAGCACTGCTCCTTGTGTCCTTTCTTGACTGGAGCAGACACAGCCTGGCTGTGGTTTTTTTCATGGGTCACTGAGGGCAGGTACATGACGGCCTGTTTGTTTACTTACCTTACAAAATAAATAATGCACTGTACAGATACTGTTGTGAGAGGGAGGATGCAGGCCAGCCAGCTCCCCACACTGTCCTTGCAGATTCCTTCCCTGCAGTTATCTGAGGGAAGTTCAACACTGCCCAGCAGCTGTATGGGGGCAGTTGCTGATGTGGTGTTTCCTCACATTTCCTGGAGTACTTTTTAACCTTCAGACTTGCTTTATGAATGCACCACATCATTTGTGAATCTTCCACTGTAGTTTATGTAAAACTATAAATCTGGGTCCATGTCTCACCTGATGCTGCAGCAGGAATGTTCCTCATTGCATGGGGCTGGAGGTACTGCTGGGAGCCCCTCTGACTTCCAGCAGTGCTGATGTGGCCCCTGTAGCTGCCTGGGGGACCCTGGCTGTGCTTTCTGTGGGGGGAGCAAGAAGTGCAGCCAGGTAGTTAGGGGTACACCACTCTGCCATTTGGTCTGTGCAAGCATCAGGGAGGCAAGGACAGCTACAGCTTGCAGGGTATCGATTAACTGTGCAAAGAAAATCATTGGAAAGGCCTTTGCTGTACCTGGGAGCCTGCCTAGAGTTCTTCCTCTCCAGTGGTGCTGCAGGGACCCAGGCTGCCCCACTACAGGAGGTGTCTGCCCCTGATCACCAGGGTGAACCTAGCACAGTCTTTCTCTCGTGTGAATGCCAAAACAGAGTTTCAATGTGATGCACTGGCAGGAAGAAGAAAAGAAAAAAAGTCTCTTAAATCATCAAATGCCATTTTTCTTTCTATAGGACAAATGCTGCCAACCAGAGCATGCAATTTACAAATAAAATAAAGGTATTGTCACAGAAAAACTGTTGTTAAAGCTGCTGTTTCCAACAAAAAGCCCAGTGTCTCTAATTACCTGCATGCACATGCGTCACTGCTGCATAAGCCACCCAAGAATTTCAAATATCAATATCCTTCTCCAGTTAAAATCCCTCTGTACACAACAGAACTGTCAAGGAGCATGAAGCAGCATAGGCCACTACAGCATTTTGATTTGAGCTCAGTCAATGAGATGCCCAGCATTTTTGTTTCTCCCTTGTCATGATTTCCCTTCAGGTTTGTTCCCTCTAAGCCTGGAGCAGTGAGCAGCTGCCCCTGAATATGCAGCAAGCCATCACACCAGCCTGCTGCTCCACTCGCAGGCAGGTGCGTGGCTTGGCACTGGAGCCAGTAACGATGCATCGAGGAACACCTTCCCATCGTGTGATGCCCTTGATAATGCTGGGGACATTGATCTCAAGCTCCATTAAAAGACTTGGACCGCGAACAGGAAATATTCGCCCTCAAACATTTACTCTAGATATCTGACTGCACTGATTTCTTAAGTGCTTGCCTCTTAGAAGCTGTGAGAACTACTAAGCCCTCTTTAAGGACTTTGAAGAGAATACGGACAGCAGCTTTGGGTCTGCCTGGGACCGGCTAGAAGCCTCTGGTCTGTTTCAAATGAGTTACAGCCAGGCTCCCTGGCCATGCCTGGGAGGAGGAGGAGGTGGCAGGAGGGGTGGGCAGTGCATCTGGGGGTGTGTGAGCCTCCTCTGTGCTGCCAACAGCTGATGGAGTCGGAAAAGCAGGGATTAGCAAATCTGATGTGAAAGGTCATGAGCAATGCCACACGGCTACTGCTTGTTACTCCAGCACTCTCCCACCTGCCGCATCTCCTGCTGGGAGCACTGGATTCGTGCCCTACTGCTGTTCTGTAAGCATCAAGGAAGGCAATGCTGCCAAAAACTCCTCCATCCTCCCCACTCTGGCCTTTCATTTCTTCTCCCTGCTCTGTGCTGCAACTTACATTTCAAAGAAATTATCCTACCAAAAGGAAAAATTAAGTAGATTTTCTTTGGGATGGATTGGCTGAGCCCTCACACAGACACAAATATCAGCACAGAGAAGGGGGCTGTATGGGGATGAGGGGGAAGGATAAATTTCAGGTGCTACAAGAGAAGGGTCTACATTTTGTCAGATGCAGTATCAACACATACTGGGCATGTGATGGCTGCACACCATTGTCCTTCAGTAGCAGAGACTGAAGAATAAAAGAACAAGAAGAGAAAGTGTTCCTCTCTTCTAGGCTTAGGCTAAGCATAAAATAAAAGTCAGCAAAAATCACTTACAGGAAAGATAGTGTTTTCTATCAAATTCACTTTTAACTGAACTTAGTTCTTCATTGAGTTTGGTCACCCATTTTTGCTTCTAAAAGCCAGAGCAAGTGTATGGGAGATTGCTTAAAGGATGCTTCAGAAGCATTCATAAAGACAGGTGAGGACTACAGCACTCCAGTGCTGCTCTGCATGCCTGAGCACTAAGTCATCACTCTGTGCTCCGGGGAGTGGGGAAAATCTCAGTGAAGGTCACTGCACTTCCTGCTGGATTACAGCTATGCATAGACTCTGCTCTCTCTTCTACAACTTCCCATTGTGGATTAGAGGCAGCCTGAAAAGCACAGCACAGCCCTAAAACAAGGAATCTTAGAATTGCTCAGGTTGAAAAAGACCTTAAAGATCATCGAGTCTAACCACGACCTAACCATACTACCTAACTCTAACAACCCTCTGCTAAATCATGTCCCTGAGCACCACATCCAAACGTTTTTTAAACACATCCAGGGGCGGTGACTCAACCACCTCCCTGGGGAGCCTATTCCAATGCTTAACAACCCTTTCTGTAAAGTGTTTCCTGATATCCAGCCTAAACTTACCCTGGCACAACTTGAGGCCATTCCCCCTCATCCTGTCACCTGTCACCAGTGAGAAGAGACCAACCCCACTCCTGCTGTAAGCACCTTTCAGATATTGGAAGAGAGCAATAAGGTCTCCCCTCAGCCTCCTTTTCCCCAGACTGAAATGCCCCAGTTCCTTCAGTCTCTCCTCATATGGCATATTCTCCAGGCCCTTCACAAGCCTTACTGAACTTCTTTGGACCTGCTCCTGCACCTCAATGTCCTTTCTGTACTGAGGTGCACAGTACTCGAGTACTCGAGGCCTCACCAGTGCCGAGTACAGGGGCAGGATGACTCCCCTAGTCCTGCTCACCACACCATGCCTGATGCAAGCCAGGATGCCATTGGCCTTCTTGGCCACCTGGGCACACTGCTGGCTCATATACACCAAGTCCCTTTCTGTCAGACAACTTTCTAGCCACTCCTCCCCAAGCCTGTAGGGTTGCCTGGAGTTGTTGTGACTAGAGTGCAAGACCCAACACTTAGCCCTACTGAAACTCATACAGTTAAACATGCCTGTGCCTCCAGCCCTGCTCACCTCCACTCTTCTCTGGTGCATCCCAGGTGTTGTCCAGGAGCTAGTAGCCACCAGACTGTCACAAATCCTGTTCTTGCAGCAGGGTAATGCCCTGCCTGCAGCAAAGCCTGGGCTGAGGGCACCCTGCAGTAAGTGCACCCACCCCATTCCTACACTTTGGAAAGGAACAGGCCTGCAGCTCACCCTGTCCTGAGGTACCCTGACTGCATAGCAAACTGCCGTGGTGTCTTCTAGGCACAGTAGGAATGCTGCTTGTGGAGTACAAGACTTATTCGACAGAGCAAAACTGCAGGTCGGAGTCCCATGCTTGGTATCTCAGCCCTCCTCATTGCTTCTTTTCAGCAAAAAGGCCAGAGAGGTGCCGTGGCCTTTCCAGTTTTGGTTCAACCTGTTTTCTATTTCATTGTAGTTGTCATTGGCCTTATTTCTTACTTTCTCTTCCTTTTTCTCTTTCATCTTTCTTTTTTGTTTTGCTTTCTTGCTTCATCCCGTTCTCTTTTATTTTACTTTTGGTGTCTTTTATTGTTTTAATGTCTTTTATTTTGCTTTTTCTTTCCTCCTTTATTTTTTCTCCATTTCTTTTCTTTTCTTTTCTCTTTTTTGATTTCTTTCTTTTTCCCCCTTTATTTTGGCTTTCCCTTTTTTTTTTTTTCTTCCCCCCTACGCCCTCACCTCCTCCCCCAGCTATCTCTCTCTTCCCTCCTCCCCTCCAGGTTTTTGGGTTTTTTTCCCCCTTTTTCTTTTTGTCTTCTTTGCTTTCAGCCTTCTTTTGGGCTTTTCGTATTATTATTATCATTATTTTTCTTACTTCTTTCCTCTGCTCTTTCTCTTCCCTTTGTTCTTTCCCCCTCCGTGTCGTGCCGTGCCGGCTCCGCGCCCCCCTCCGTTCCCGAGCGGCGGCGCCCCGCAGCTCTCACGCCGCCGCCTCAGCCGTACCCCACATCCCCGCGTCCCAGCGCGGGGCGGGCGCGGCCGAGCGGCAGCAAATCAGCGAGGGGCGGCCGGCGCATAAGAAGGGCGGGCGGCAGCAGGCGCCGTCCCTCCGGCGGCGGCAGGATGCACCATGAGGAGCTGGCGCCCTTGCAGCGGCCCCGCTATGGCTGTGAGTCGGTGTGGGTCGGGGGCGGCGGGAGCAGGGCGCTGGGGCGGCTGTTGTTCGCCCCTCTCCCTCGCCGGCTTCGGTTCGATGCGAAAAGAGGGGCTCTGGGCAGGGTAAAGGCAGCCCCGCCGGCGCCGCTGCAGAGCGGCGGTGCGCTCCGGCTTGCCGTAGCTTTCCTCGCAGCGACCCCCGGCAGGTTTTCTGGCCGCTGTGTTGCTGTCTTTGTAGAAAAGTTTCTTTTCGCTTAGAATGTTCTGTACGCGTTGTAGCTGCAGCTCCGCGTTGTAACTTCAGCGCTTTGCATTCTAGTCGGAGCTCTGGGTTTTAGTTCTGTAGCACGGTGCTGTAGGTGTCACACTGGTTTGTGACCAGATTGCGACTGCGTCTTTGAAGTTACAACTTTACAACTTCTGGATTGCAGCTTCAGAATTCTAGAGGACAGTCTCAAGTGTTGCCTTATAACTTAGTAGCTTTGGAATAGACCTTTGTAACTTTAAATTCCAACGTGAGTGAGGTGAGAAGCAGTGCAGTTACCAGGTGTTTCCTTCCCAGTGAACTGTATTTGTTTCCCAAAACTCTATTTTTAAGAAGTCCTGGGCACCTTCCTCCTGCTGCTGCTGTGCTGGGATCCTGCACAGCCTGTGCTTTCTATTGGCTCCTTTGGGCAGGAAGGTTTAAGCCCATGGTTTTGCCATCCCAGTGAGGAATGTTTCTGATACTTTAGGCAATGTTAGAAATGAATGTGTAAATTATTTGCAAAACTCAGTGCCCTGTGGTCTGATGAGCAGCTTTCCAGTTTTCAGTGTGACAGTTTTGTTTAAAGCAAGTTCTGAAATGTTTTTTAATAAAAACACAAAATCTTTGACTGCTGGAGGCAGTGTCTGCCTTGGGAAGGGTAGGGGAGCTGGAGCCTGGCAGCGGGGCCTTCAGCTCAGAAGCCCTTCATCCTTCTGAGTGTTCTCCTCTGTGGACACCTGCCAGGTGGTGCAGGTTGAGGGCCATGCCTCCATGTAGATCTCATTTTCCATTCCTGCTACCTACTAGGTATCCAGAGACTCTTGGAGGTGTTCTAGTGTCTTCTGGAGGTGGTCACTGAAAAGTCAATATTGATGATGTTTTCTGGAGTGGTTGCTGGATATGCATGCTGTGTGTCTGTTCCAGTGATGAAGTTCTCTTTTGGAGTTGATCTTGGAGTCAGCCTAGCTTGCTTTGCTGTCACTTGTGAGGCAGGGCAGGGACTGGGCCTGGGGAGACACAGTGCTGAGGATGATCTCTGCTACTTAGTGATCCAGCCCTGAATGGATGCTTTGTCCACTTGTCCAACACACAGGAACTCATCAGGTGCAGGTGATGTGGCCTCAGCAGCAAGTGCTTTACTTGACAGACCTGCTCTGGCTTCTTCTTGGGACTTGTGCATCTGGACAGATGACGTGTTATCTGTCATAAAGTCCAGTGCAGTCAAAGGTGCTTTGACAAGGAGTAAAGAGCCCATACTTCATGCCTTGGTTTTCACCTGGATATTAGGGGTTGTTGATCGCCTTCCTCCTCAAGCTATTTAGGGTGTTGCCTTAAGAATCCTGCACTGCTATTTGCTGTGGGAAAGAATGACCACACTTAACATGCTAAGTATTTTCAAGATATGGTCTCGTCACAGTATTCTGAGTTCAGAGTTTTTTTGCTGGCCTCAGTGGTCAGTCTGTGAGACTGTAGCCTCTCTCCTGGCCTTGGTCGTCAGTCCCATGGAGCAAAAGGAGTGGACAAAAGTATCATTCTCTTTTCTGTATGTCATTTCTCCTCTGATCAGTGCCCTCTGTATGCATAGGCTCTGGTGGATGTTCTGTCACTCAGATATTCAGCCTATTGTAAGTTGTAGATTCTCTGTATAACTGAAATTGCACTTTGAGCCCCTGAGAAGCTCATTTCCCTACACTGAACAATGCATCAACACTGACTTCCCTAGAAGAGTTAATAAGTTGTACAAGTTAGGCTATCAAACTCTCAAGTCTTCTTGCTCTAGCAACCTCATACTGCTTTTAACATTTAACCTAACCTGGACTTTTGACTTTGGCTTCAAGTTCCTGGCAAAGCCTGCAGGTTGCTTTGAGGAAGGTTGGTGCTTTACTGTGACAACCTCTGCTGGGAAATACATGTGTGCAAGAAGCATTTCATTTTGATGTCTAAAGATGCATGCAGATTTCAGGTACATTTTGTAGCCTGACGGAAGCTGGTGTGGGGGGAAAAAATGTAACCCTGGGTGTAAGACCTAATAACACAAAGGTAGAGTAGTTGGGAAGACATCCCTAATTTAAAAACTAGTTTTGTGTTTCAAGTTTTGCTGATGTAGTTAGTCAAAGACGCGCATCTGGAAAAAATCCTCATAGCTGATCATTTTCATCTTTAGAGCCAGGAAATAGCTGAACAAAACCAAGCAAGAGGATCCCCTTCTGGTGCTAATTCAGAGTGAACACTATATACTGAAGAAACTGTTTCAGAACAAAGCCTTTGGGTCTTCTTTTAGACTTTTGCTGCCAAAACTTTGTGGCTTCATGGACCACTTATTAAAAGGTGCCTTCAACTCTGCATGCTGTCAATTACTTAAGGAAAAGGAAAGGTAAAAAGCTGTAAAAGTTTTTCTTTGGTGCTATGCTGAGTCTGTCAGATGTCTGCATCCAGCACAAACTCAAGTGAGATCATATAAGTAAGAAGGAAGTAGCTCATACAGCAGAAACTGTGTTAACAGGCTCACTGCAACTGAATTTATGTAGCTGGTTTCCAGCCTGGCTACAGCTGTTGCCTGGCTTATTTCTCAATCCCAACACAATCAATTGCAGAGTTTGACCAAATTGCAGCAAATGGGGGCTTAAAAGAGCTCAAGGTACAAGCTATTTCTGTGATGATAATGCTTGGTGTCATGGAAGACTGTAAAGACAAAAAGTGTAATTCTTGGGAGTACCACCCAGATTAACTAAATGTGAAGTTTGGGATGTAAGGCAGCAAATCATGCAGCACTTTGAGGAAAAAATGCTTTCCCCAAAACTTTGTTCTCTTTTTATCTTGGTCTCTTGGAAACCTGTGTGAATAAACAAACATATACGTGCATTCTGTAAGAAATGCCTGAATGGCTTCATGACACTGCTAGAAATGCAGTATAGCTGTAGTGAGTGTAGCTATGGATGTCTAGATTTGAGAAGGATTTCAGGCATTTCAATGCTCTGCATGTCTGAATTAACATCTGTATTAGTGGCCCCAGGTCCCTTCTCTAAGCAGAAGGGAAACTAAATGCTTCAGCATCACCCAAATTACTGAAAGGGAGGTGTGAAGATATCTGTTTGAAAGAAGTATCACACAGTCTCATCCTCTTAGTTTTATTCTTCCTGTGAATTGAAGCATGGGTTTGCTGTCAATAGCTTCCAGCTTGTCTCATGTTGATAAGCAGATGGAGAAGCCTTCATCTTCTGTGCTGAAGCTGGACAGCTGGCAAATGGGGCTGTGCTAGGAGTGTGCTGGGCTGATCTGTCTATGACATCCAGTGGTGAGGGTCGTGTTGGTGCTTCTGATCATGGTTCCCGGGAGTGTCTCTGCCCGGTGCTGGTAATTATTGGGTGAGACAAATGAGCAGCATGCAGCTTTGAGGGCTGCCCTGCCTGTGGAGATAGGCAGGGCAAATCCAAAGTGTAACACTGCCTACGCCTCGATGAAACTGCACCCTAATTCAGCAGGATGTGAGTGCTTGCAAAGCAGTGGTTTACAGAAAAGTGTTTAAATGGAGAATCTATGAATTTGTCTGTAGTGAATGCAAGGGAACAAAAGACAATTTTTTTTCAACTGGGTAGGAAAAATTCTTCTGGTAAATGTTCCATAGGACTTTCTTAAATGAAAACAGATGGGTAAAAAAGCTTTTAAAAAAAAAAATCTTAACTGTATCCTATGCATATATATTTGTCTGGGTGTATGCTTTCTTTAGCACTTGCGGCTCATGAGAACACTTTCCTTTGTTATTGATGGGTGTAATTTGGCAACCAAATACTGTTTATCTCTTCTACTCTTTTGTACATTGCTAATAATTAAACTGCTGAATGAGAACTTGAAAAGTTTAACTGCTTTGTTTAACCAACTGCTCATAATTCATGTGGTAGGAGTGGCTCCATGCGCTTTTTGTGCAAGGCTCATCTCCCCTGAAGTCTCCTGGTGAAGAAGGGAGTGAGCTCTGTTACAGCACGCTTACAGCTACTTGAACGTTGTTGAAACAGGAAATATTAATATTACACTGGAAGCAGGTTTTATAGCACACGCGAGTGTGCTAGATCAAGTCCAACACTGGAGGCGGTGAATTGGAAGCATGCAGATGCACAGCTTGCCTTCTCTGTTAAGTGGGGTTTCTGCTACATAGTTGCTCTACGTCAAGATTTAGTGGTCACTATTGCTGATTCCAGTCTGCTATGAGCTTTTAGGAATATGTTGGGTATAAGGTGGGAAAAAAAAATGCCTGGCAGTGATAGGCAGGATTGGTGGGTCATACTTCAGTGGGATGATAAGCACACTGCTCTGCTTCTCACAGCAAATGATTAACCTGATGTGTTTGCTTTACTATTGAAGCTGTTTGGGTGATTTTTTTCTATTTTTTTTTTTTTTTTGAACATGCATCTTAAAACCACTGTGTGTTGTGGAATCAAGCTGCTGGCAAGGTGGAGAGGGAGCAGTGTCCATGCTGTGAAATGGTGGAGATGCAGAGGGGAGCAGTGTGCAGGGCGGGCACCTTGCTTGTGGTTGCAGTGAAAAGGGCAGAGGCATGGGCTGGGCCCTGCACAGCTCTCTGGTGGATCAGCACTTCCTGTGCTTCCGTGCTTGTGCTCGTCTTCAAAAAACCACAGATATCTGCAGCAGGGTGCCAGTGCTTGGAGTGGGGGGTGCCAGCAGAACATGCACTGCCTCAATGTCAGAGCTGGGTAGAGGGAGATACAGGTGGGTTCCCCTGTCCAGGGATTCTGGCCATGGCTGGTGAAGGCAGGAATTGCTTCAGTCTGCTACATGGGACAGAAAAGGGGACCAGTGCCCTTGGAGATCTGTAGAGCAGAGGAAAGGAGTGCTTTGCTTTGGAGATCAGCTTCTCTGCTGCCCCTCAGTCAGGTGGTGTCTGCAGAAACTCTGCAGGGTACCCTTCATTTGCTCCTAAATATGTTTTAAAATGCTAAAGAAAATAAACAGCTGATAAGAATGTCTGTTGTTGTCAGTGTCAAATTAAATTGCTGTTTTGTTCAAGTGAGTGTGTCTTTGCAAGAAACTTACCTGGGGGGATCATGTCAGTGCTATTCTTAACACGTTGCTCAATGCAAATCTGTAGGGAGTCAAATTTGAAAAGTACTTCATGGCTCTGACTCACATCCATGGGTAAACAGCTGCCAGCCCATGGAGCTGCTTCCTCAAGGTATGGAGCTGCTCAACACTCAGCCTCCAGAGCTGGCAGGGATTGCAGTTCTCTCCTCAGGAGCTTCTCCAGCTCGGGTACAGTAGGCTAAGCACCAGCAAAAGCAGACAATAAGGGGCATAATCTCTGCACATCCTCCCCTGTGGATCTTTACCTACTCTATTCAGAGTGTAGCAAAAGCCATGTTGCTTCCAGCAAGGTGTTTATACTGATTCTTATTTGGCTCCAAAATCCATCTGGATATCCAGACTGGGAAACGAATAGTTGTACTTACTAGCCCTATTTTACTGGCTATTCCACCTGAGAAGAGAGGGTATTCTCCCAAACTTGTGCTTGATTTGTACAACTACTCAGAATGCTGGGTGTATGTGCAGGATGGGAGCCTCCCAGCAGCCAGGAGCCCAGCATAGAACAGTAACTGGGGACCTGGGTTGAGAAAAGCCTGAACTGTGTGCAGAAATATTTTCCATTAAGACAACCAGTATTCTGCAGGGTTGAAGGCCAGTGAGTCTTTTACTTGTGTTTTTACAGGAGTACATGGAAGGTGTTTTGTAGCTCAGTACGGAGAGTACCCGTACCTGGAAATCCAGTTAAAGTGACTAAAAACAAGATAAAATGCTTAAAAACTGAAGGACATGGTGGCTTTGCTGAAAACATGATCCTGTACCTAGGTCCAGCTTCTTTCATAAGTGAAACTGCTGATTTCAACCAGCCCTAATTACAATGGGATCCCAACTCCCACCTTGATGCTGACCTTTGCAGATTCTGCATAGCCTGAACTTGCTGAGATGCCTTCAGCTGATCTTATGGACTGCTGTGAGCTTTGACTCTGTGTGGTGGCACAGAGACCCAGCCTGTCTGGAATCTGATCACTCCTTCAAAAGCTGATCTGCATGGCTGGGTTTCAGCCACTTCAGTGGCTGCGGTGACACAGCTGCTCATGCTGACCCTGTGACAGGCAGTATTTATGGCCAGGTGGGACTGCAGCAGCCAAGATTTAAATGAGTTTAAATTGCTCTGGAACCGCACCCTGAAGCTGTGGTTTTGTGTACTTTCAGTTGGTTCTGCTGGTGTGAGAAGCAGCCTTGACTCCTTCCGCCCCTTTTTTTTTTTTTTTGGCTGGGTCAGGCCTAATCCCACAGTCAGATCTGCCAATCTGACTGTATATCTGGCATGGGTATGAGCACCAGGATCAGGCCAAGCTAATCTGAGCTGTGTTACTGCTGCGTGTGTTGGTGAAACATGTCTAAAGAGGGGCAGTGAAACATGGGGGTGTCAGTGTACAGGGGGGTCCTGGGCACACATGGGTGGCCCTTGTGGGTGGCCCTCCTTCATACAGTGCAAGCTCAGTGCTCCACCTGCCTGCCAGGATGAGCTGCCTCTCAGCTTTCTTCTGGCCAAAGCAGTTCTGAATTATGAAAATGTTGTGTTTTTTTTTTTTTTGGAAAGAATTTGGTCTCACATGCTGTGGTTTCATAAAGCCACAATTGTTGGTAAAGGTGCTGCAGCACTCACCAGGCACTGCTGAAGGGCTAAGAAAACCGTAAGAAACTGTCTAAACATTGGACTACTTGGGAAAAATTTGCTTCTTGTACAAAAAGTGTCAGTGTGTTTTTCCATCCCTTCTTGCAACGTTATTCTGAGTTGCAGGGCCTCAGAACTGTGGGAACAAGAAGTGGTTTGTGATATGCACTGCTTGTTTCTGGAATTTTTACCTGTGGCAGGGAAAACAATTGGCTCAGTCGATACCTGTCTGGCCTCTGTTCAACAGTAAACAAAGCTTGATTTCCATACGCTCTCAAAACAATGTAACAGAAGAAATAATGCACTGAAATAGCAGCACAGGGCTTGTGGTAGTGTAATTTGTGCTGGAAAGAACATCAATTATGCTTAAATTAATCTGGGATAGAGTGTTTACCCAGGAAATATGTTTGGCTGTTTTTACAAAACCGGGCACAGAGAAAACATTATTTCATTGTATCTGAGCTCAAGCTGTTTTGAATACCACTTTTCAGAGCGTAGCAGGGCAGTTGTTGCTGTGCTATGGTCCGTGGTGGCAGGGAGATGGACAAGCCCTGGTCTGTGTGTGTTAGCCAGATTACCTGCAGCGGTAGGATGTGACTGCTTGTCACTTTGGGCTTGCATCACATCTGGTCATAGTCATAACGAATCTTTAGGAAATGTATTGCAACGCTTTAGAAGCTATACGTGTTTTATCATATGCAAAGGAGATGGATACATATCAGGGGAGGGAGACTGAATGCATGATTTTGCTGAAGATTTAACTGATGTGGGTTGTTTTGAAACAAACTGAATGTAATGATTTTTTTTTTTAGTATTTTGGACAGTAAAAAAGCAAAATAATGGGTGCTGTTTTCCACAACATGGAACATGGCAACAACACTTGGTAGTTTCTCCTTTTTTTTGTCACATTTGAACAAAAGTAAGTACCTCCACAGATATTTAGAGACACTTCTGATAAAACTGAATTTCTGTAACATTTGCCTATTTCTTTACCCGAAACTATAGCAGTAGGCCGAGGACCAGCAATGAAGTGCCGCTGTGCAGGCTGAAAATGCAGTTTGATGAGGGGTGTGTCTAAGATCTCCAGATGGATGAAGAAAAAAGCAATCAAAGTGTTTGGGTTCCTTGCAATAGCAGGATTTGTCTGTAAAATCTACAATTGTGATAAAGTCATAAAACAGGCTTTCTTGGAACCTGATCATCTGCATGGAAGCTGTTGCCTCTTTGGAAGAAGTGTCTTCCTTCAGCTCACTCATGACAGCAGTTAATTTGCAGTCCAGCAAAAGCTGAAAAACTGATAATGAGATAAAAGCTGTGTTGTGATAATGAGTCTCTGCAGAAGGAGCTTCCATTTAGTATTAGCAGATGTGATGGAGCAGTTATTTTTCAGACTACTTTGAGCCCTGAAGCGGTTACGTGCCTTGTAGTAAGGGGGATGACAGTAGGTGGTATGAGTGAGAAACCAGCACAAAGCTTGGAGGAGCAAACTGCTAAAGCCGTAGTGAAAGTGCAACGTTTTGAAGCAGTGCTTCTGCAAAGGGAGTGGACTGCAGCTATGCAGGAGATGACAAAAGTCAGCACTGAGCCCATGCAGATGTGATTTCCCATGCTGGGTGGAGAATTCAAAACCTGAGAGCTAATAGCACAAGCAATGCACATAAATAAAACACAATTTTGAGCTATGTTGCCACAACAATGATGAATGCTAAATGTGCTTCCTGTGTTTTAGCAGTCTCTGTTTTGCTATTTCAAGCAGAATGTTTTTGTTTTGAGGTGTATCTCCTGATACTCTCTTGCAATTTTATTCACAGCTGACATTTTACATTGTCACTGCAGTGTTTTCATGAGTGGAAACACACTCAAGGCAGTGAAGAGACTGTCCTGAGGTCAGCTCTTGCTGCATTAATCCAAATCTTTTTGAGTGGATTATGCAGTGAAGACAAGCAACCTGAAAAATTAAAGACAAGGGGTGGACAATTTTTGTATCAGTTTAGAGGAAATCTAACAGTCATGCACCCACCAGTTCCTACACATGATTTAGTGAAAGCATATCTTGTATGTGCAGCTGTCAGTGACTTGCAGTGGAAATGGAAGAGCTCTGTTCATTGATAAGGGGGAGCATCTGGCCCACTTCAGATCTGATGACCATGCAGTGAGCAATGGTAGTTGTGCCTTTGTCACCCAAAGTAGTTCTGACTCCCAGTATTTGGGCCATAGACCTGTTGAGTGAAAGGGTGGGGTTTTGTTTGCTCTTTTCTAACCTTATTGTGAGAGCTGAGGTAAGGCTTTTAGACTGTTGGTTCTTCAGTTCACTCCCTCAGTTTTAAACCCTGGGAAAACTTAATTCTTATTTCAGGGCATGCATTTCAGCGAGAAATAAGGGTCAGATCACTTGGAGAAGTCCCTAGGTGCAGCATGGGCAATTGGTGTACAAGCAGTGCTTGCCTGTGACTGGTACCCAGCAGTGAGGGAGCCCTGGGAGAGGATTAACTGGAGCCAGTACTGCTGGTCCTGATAACTCTGCGGGCTCTGGTTGCTCACTGTGGAGCAGAGGCAGACAGGCAGTCTGCAGGTGATAGATGAGGCCATTACTGATATGGCACTGCCTTTGAAGTGCTTACCTGCGTGCGTACAGCATGTTTGTCCTCTACCTTCAAGAACCTATCATCTCACCTGTGAGGCAGGAACAAAGAATGTCTCTCCTGCCTTACTGTACCTGGATGGACTGGCACAGTCAGTGACAAGTTTCTAGGGTGGGGTCTGGGTTTGTGAGCCCTTATGCTGCACCTCTGTCCTCCTTTTTTCTGCTGGTTCCTGCTCATGCTGGGTCACCTCAGCTGGAGAAACAGCCAAGTGCATTGTGGTCTGTGAATTGTTTTGCAGGCAGCTGAGCTACCCTCCCTGGAGAGCTGGGAACACGGCAGGAGCTAACCTGTCTCTGTTACTAGGTGCAGAGGGATCCCTAATTGCCTGAACTTGTTACCGTGTCTGTCTGTTGATGTTCTGTGCCATGTCATTACTTTCCTGTGATTTGTAGGCCATTTTTATGTTAAAACTTTTCAATTTAATTCTATGGGTCAATTAATTCTGTAGATGCAAATTAAATTGGCTCAGCTATGTTACCTCTACTTCTTAAGGTTTTCTTCTTACCTATTGACATCTAAAAAGCTGCTGTGTGCTTATATATTAAAAAAATTGAAATTACAAACTTCAAAGATATTGAGACTCTAGCAATTATTTATTAAGGGAAAGCAAAACAGATATGTTTTCCAAGTTTAAGGCTGCCAATCTTATGACATGCATGTTTTTCTATTTTTATTAATGTAATAGTGTTTGTATTTTAAAGTAAAATTTGAATATTTTTGAATATTCAGGTGTTTTCTGGATGCCCTTTGAGTGCAGAGAGAATGAAACAGTGTTTTAGACCTTGATAGAGGATGGAATCTGCAGCAGCCTGACAGCATGGAAAGGAACAGGGGACAGTGAATTGTCAAAAGAGCCCTGAAGTCCAGATGTCAGGACTGAGTGTCTCTATGGTGCAGTCTTTCTCAAGATTTACCCAGTGCTTAAGTGATGTTTTTACTTCTGGTTTTATTTAGGCAAGTGTTTCTGACCTGCCGAGTCTTACAGTTCAGATGCTGAGGCTCATGCAACTCTTGTCTGTGTTACTCAGTTACTCAGACTTAGTTTTCTCTGCAGAGCATCTCTTTCTTGCTACAACATTCCTACTTGTCATCTTTTCTGTTCTTTGACCTACATCTAACCACATTTTCTTCTGCCTGCAGTGTGAGTTTTCTAGTGGGACGCTTTCTGATGTTAAATTCCCAATGATCTGAACATTGAATCAGTTTTCTAGCTTTTCCCTCTCAAACAGGTTATTGCTCTGGGCCTTTTTTAGGAGGTAAAAAGAGCTTTTTCCTTCTCCTCTCTCCCCTCCCCTGCTCCTATTTTTGTCTCCCTCCATGCTCATAACCAAGAGCAGCTGCTTATTTATCAACATCTGGGCAGAAGGCCTTTATTACAAGTGCACCTGAAATTGCAGTTGTGGTCTCAGACCGTCATGTGAATTAGATTTTTGACACTTGAAAGACCAAAACCAATGATATGGATAACAGGGAGTTATCTCAGTTAGTGATCATTTAAATGGCAAGCAGTGTTTTGAAATTCTCCTGTTTAATAATGATAGTGACCAAAACTAGGTTTCAACTAGCTTGCAATTTGATGAAGCATCAATGACTCCTGTCAGTAATCTCTGGCTTCTTCAGGCTCTAGGATACCCTGTTGCCACAGTAAGCCTAGTACTTTTTTCTGTTCCCTTGAGAGAACTAAGACATCTCAAACAGCTTAGTTAGTTACTGTTTGCAGAGTAGAGCATCTAAACTGACAGCCACAGGAGTGATAGAGCCATAGGTAAACTCAACATGTGCACATGGAGGAGTGGACAATCCTGAATCCAGGCTCCCTGTTGTCACTGCAGTGAGTTCAGTCTGTGCTCTGTCTTTTCCCTCTGACAGCCTCTAGTCTTACCTGTTCTTCTGCTCTGCAATGCCTTATGCTTCATCCGCAAACATTTATGGGTGGAGTTGTGGCTGCAGGTGATACAGCGTCTAAATATAGTGAAACATGCCTCTGGGGCTCAGCAGATGTATGTCTCTTTTTGCTGTAGACACTAACATCTTGCTGTGCCGTTCTCAGCTGAGCTGCTCATTTTGCTAGCCTGGCAATATTAAACGATTTTTCATTATTGCTTTTATATTTTGTTTGTGTTAAGTTGAATAGGTAGGTAAGGAAACTTAATCCATATTGCAAAATTTTAGCTACTTTAATAAAGACTGTTAATGTATATTGCTAATAAAAAAGCAAACATTTAAAGTAATTCTAGTGAAATGAATAGAGCAAATGTGTCAAAATACATGGAATTCAACTCCCAAGTTTAAGAAAGCAGTGAATACGTGAAACTGACAGAGGAACCTTTCACACTGTAATGGTTGATTCCTCATGAATTTACCTCTGAAGAAGGAAAGCCTGTCAGAAATTCCTGCTGGAATATGTTATATTATTTCAAATGCCTTGAGCCCCCAGTGAGAATCTTAACTGTTTTTTTTAACATGCCTTATTTAAAAGCCCACATGAAAAATGCCATTCTTGCTCTGTGTAGAAATTTAACACACCTTTCAACCTGACTAACTCCTTAACAGTTTAGATTTTCCCAAGCTTTTCTCAAGCTTGACTTTGTTAATGACCATCTAGGTGAAGATGGGATGACCTGCTGGGGGAAGAAATAACTTGTAATTGGTGTTCAGTGCCTTTTCGTTTCCATCAGCCTGAGGTCTTAAGGCTTGCAACTTTATTACAGTAATGTAGACCGAGTTGGTATCAGCAAACAGTTTCAAGGTTGACTGGATAGTTCACAGAAAGAAGCTAACAGTTTTAAAGGTACCCTGAGTACCTGAATTTTGGGGATAAGAGTTGCATTGAGGTGACCAGCTAGTGAAATGTACAGAGATAAACAGCTTTAATAAGGAGTTACCTGAAATATTTCTACAAATGATGAGGCTGGCAGTTAAATGTTGGTTAGAAGCAGCTGGCAACAGGCAGGCTTAAAAGCTGCATTTCATGTTTATAATTTTAGATGACAACATTTGCTTTGAAGCTAACTGAAATTGGTTAGAGTTAGATTTTCCTTCCTTCAGGCTCACATTCTTTCTCCCTCCTTGTTCCTCCAAGCATATAGAACAAATACACTGAAGTTAAAATACAATGATTTTTATTTTAGTGCATGAGTTAAAGCATCCTAGCAGGCAGGAGATGTCTACACTCTGGTTTCATTGTATAGTAAGATAAAGATCAAACTACATGTCTATTGCCTCTAATATAGTGACACTTTATTGTACTGCAGAAAGCTTGATGTCTGAAAATAGACTAGAGGTTATATAGAACTACATGCAAAATGAACATGAAATGTCTTAACTGTGCATATGATGACTTGCTGAGTGCCAAATTCATCTTGCATCTGTGTCGTTAAAGACGTGTCCCAGGAGTCTGTCAGCCTTCTGCCAGGGTCAACATTTGACAGACTCCATGAAATCGAACAGTGTTGATACTTGGCCCCAGAAGCATAGATTATGGTTGCTATTGCATCACAGACCCTTTGTATGATACCACTAAGGTTCGTGAATTGAAATAGTACTTCATTTCTGTAAGTGGATGTGGTTGGACTTTGTGGTATGAGATACAGAAGACTGAGTCCTTTGTCAGAGAAGTAAGGGGAAAATATCTCTGGGAGAGCGAATGGACAGACATAAGTCTCCACAAGAAAACTCCAGGGAAGGAGCGGTTTAGCAAACACTTAATTTTGCATCAAGGTGTCCTTTTACTGGACTTACTGTAGTAAAAATGGTGAAATGATGCTTCATTTTTCTCTATATAATATTTGGCAGTGAAACATGGTCCAGAACAGTGATCCAGTAGATCCTGCATGACAGATTTGTGAGATTGTCTGTCTAGAAGATGTGTATTTGTGTATGAAAATCTGAGCCTCCGTGCTTCAGACGATGTAATAACTAGATTAAGAAATCCAGAGTCTTTTCTGAGGGAAGGAGAAAGCAGTTATTGAAGGGAAAAATAAAAATTCCATACTGAAGGGCCTCGTAATTTAATCAAGTGTGTTAGTCTACTGTCTCCGGCAAAACTGTCATCCATATTCACAACTGTGGTAAATTTTGATTGCTTTACTTTCTGTTCAGTGCCCTTTCTGGAGCAGATGTTCAGCAAACTGACTCAACTTCCTTAACTGGTGCCCTAGAAGGAAGGTTCAGGCCATCTGGTTGTATTGCTGAGACATGTTCTAGCTGTTTGCAACTGTGTCCTTTGGAAGAGGAAGTTTATAGACCATAACATTAGATTTTTGTACTGAAGAGAAATATCTTCCAACACAATAGCAGTCCTGTAGGTACTGAATGCCCTAACAGAACTCCCGTAATATATATTTGGTTTTGTAAAAAAATTTTTCCTTGGTGTCCTCTTGAATGATCTCTGTTCAGTTTTAGGTGGCATATTTTCCTCTGCACAGTCTGTAAACTGTGGCACTAGATAACTGTGATTTGGTATTTGGGAACAGAGGCTCAGGAGGAAATTCTGTCTGCCTCTGTAGCTTTGAGTAGTGTTTTTCCAACAGCTGTGTATGTAAACCTGTCCACACTTTTTTTTTTTTCAGCAGCCTGGAAACACTGTAAGCTCAGGTAACAGTGAACGTGGTCAGAGAGTATGGCCACTTCACAAGCCTGCTCCAGTTACGAGGGCTGGCTGGTGCCCCATCTGCTAAGGTAGCTCCAGGAGCAACCAAGCCATGGTGGTCTATGCAGAGACAGTCCCATCTACCTGGAAGTACAAATTTTAACGGAAATAAAAGATGAAACTAAATTCATTGGACTAGATCATTCATGTTATGAATGATATACAACTACTTAATCCTATAACCTAAGATGTTAGCATTAACCTTGATCTAAAATGCATTAAGTTTTTTCTTGAAGCTCCAACACTAATGCTTCATGTTTAGAGATTTTCGTGGTGCAGAAAGCTGCAAATGGAAAGCTGCCTGGAGTCTGCTTTTGTACATGGCTCTGAATTTACCAGAACAAAGCATCACTTTGGAGGTTTTGTACAACGTGCTCTTGGCTTTTGTTTTAGTGTTTTTTGAGCTAATGCAGTACAACAGTTAGACACCTGCCAGTGCACTAGTGCTCATGATATGGAGGTAGACTTGGGCAGAGGAGGCAGGAAGATGTGAGGAGGGGACACAGAATTTGCAGAACTTCCTGCCATTGAGCAAGGACTGTGAGTTAGTATGCCAGCCTTCTTATATTGCCATCTGCTTTACACAGCTCTTGGGATAGCACACAACTGGTACTGTGAAATGAGATGTAGATGATGTTCAACAAATACTGTGGTCCAAAGCCTTTATTCTAGCATTTCATTGTAGTTTGTTATATCTCTTTCCTTCTCCCTCAGTTCCAAACTTACTAACTTTTCTTGTTACTGTAAGAGGATTTTTGAAGTACTGTACTGTATGGGAAATGTGGAAGTTGGTGGCCCTGCCTGCAGCAGTGGGGTTGGAGCTTGATGATCCTTGAGATCCCTTCCAACCCAAGCCATTCTATGATTCTCTGTCCTGTACTGATCACTGCTGTGGTGCCAAAAGTCACTGTCTTCCTTGCTCATTTCTCACTTTCTATGGGAAAATGTCTTTGGTGGCAGGAACCTGTGAGGAATTGGCACAGGCAATTAAGATCCTCTTTGCCTTCATCAGTATGAGAAGTCTTCTGGTATGCTTGTGGCAAATGTCTGGTCCTATAGAAGGACCTACCTTCTATAAGTAATCATGTGCAGTTCCTGAGATATTGTTGACAATCATATCTAAGTATGAATGAATGATCAGGAAGCCTTATCGGGTGCTGTATGTGTTATGATAATACTTTTCCCAGCCTCATTTTTTAAAAAGAATATAAAAACTTTGTTTTGGAAATTGCTATACTAGAACAACTTGGAATTTCTTGTAAATGATTCCGTAAGTTTACATTCAAAAGTTAAAACTAAACTTAGTTTTTCTTGTATGCTCTTTAGTTCTTTTATAGAAGGTTTGAGGCTGGCTTAATTTAAAAGTAAAATTCATGTATCCATGGGGAAGATTGAAAGTCACTGTGGATTAGACCTGTAAAAAACATCTTATGTGCTGTCATATCAAGTATAGAGACACTGATGTGAAAAATATGGTAAACTCAGTGCTAATGCAGATTATATCTAACCCTGGGACTTTCAAAATCTTTGTCATGGTTATAATAAGAGGGCAATATTTGCATACCTAGCAGTTGTGGAGCTCTTGAAATTCTTGTTTAAGCTGAGCAAATGGGAACCTGAAATTCTGCATCTCTTTCCAGGTGCTGTTGTTCAAGATTATGGCCCCTGTGCGCCTAATCCTGTCACAGATTTCAGTAACTGTATTGAGGCTTCGTAAGCAGTGGTAACATTTCTGACAGCTCACTAAGTTCAATCTAAAAGCATTTAAGTGTTCTCTATTTCATGCCGAGTCAGACAGAAAAAGTTTCTTGTGACATGTCACATGTAGGTGCACGTGGCACTTTGGGAGTAGCTGTCCTTGTATCAGAGAGCATCAGAAGGAATTCTTGCGATCCCCAGACCTGAAACATGTTTTGTCTACTGTTCCATGGAGGTGCTACACCATACCAAAATATTTTAAATGAAGGTGAAAGCTGCAATATGTCAGATGATCTAAGTCTTAACTCAGAATAGCCCTGTGTAAACAGACTTGAGAAGTGGAGGAAACGTGTAGAAGGAGAATATATAATATAATCCTTAGAATACCACTTTATTTTCCATTGAATCAACTGAAATAATTGTGGGAAGAGTTTGCTTAGACAATTGTTGTATCATATTGTGTGCCACAGCAAGTCTATTTGTTCATTTCTGTTGAAAATTGTGACAATTTGAGCTTTAATGCTGCTGGTTGCCCCATGCTTCCTGCACACTCTTCCTTCACTGTTTTTTGAGGTAGGAGTCTCTAATGAGGGAATCTGACTAAACATTCTTTTTTGTATGTAATAATTGCTGACTGATGGAGTAGCAACATCTTAAATGAGATGAAACAGAAAGCTTTTAAGCACTGTACTGGTATTTGTCCATATATCCATATGTCCATATATCCATAACATTCTCTCTTAGAGGAAATAGTTGTGATGTTTTTCTGAATTCCAAATCCAAAATCCACAAGCTGGTATACTGAATCATAAGGGGTGATTTTTAGATATATATTTTTTCCAGGATAGCTCCTATTTAGTGAACGTGTGCCTTGTTCTGTGTCATTTAGCTCTTTTCAGCAGTAACATTTTGAGTCTGTCCAGATCCTGCTAGGGCATACCAGTGAGCTGGAGGTCTCCAGGTAAAACACAGCCCTGTTTACTCTGTCCCAGTAACATCCTTTATAATAGCAATCTTTTCATTTCAGTTCAGCACTGTCAAGAAGCTACTGATAAAGCAGAATGCATTTATTATTTCATAATTCTTCCCTATCTTCTGACTGATAAATGCCTTGTTTGGCAGAGAGACCTGAATTCTCTGTTCTAAAACCAACATCATCTGTGTTGAACTTTGTGTGAATGGGCATACCCAAAGATTTATGCTGGAATCTATAGTCAAAGACCAAAGCCTTTGCCAAACAAATGCTATAGTACAATAAACCTTAAGGATCTGTTATTTTGAAAGTCTTCAAATTAATTTCCTCTGCAGTTTAATCCTAGTGCTGCCTTTATCCTGAGGGTTATCATTGCTGTTACTAAAAGTGTCTGTAATAATTTGTTTGATGTGGTAGCGCTGTCGCTCCGAAGCCAGCATGTGTTGGAGAGAAAGCATAAAATGGATCTTATCAGATGGTGGTATTGCATGAGACTCTTCCTAGCATAAGCAGTACAGGGTTGGCACTCCCCATACTATGATTGTTTGGAGCTCACTTTCAGCACATAACCAGATGCTTTGACCTGTCAGGAAGGATGCCTGACTTCCTAACCCCTGAGCTGCTGATACAGTACCTCTTCTAGAAGAGATCTGTTATTTACTTTTCAGTGTCTATCAGCTACTTGTCCTCTACTTTTATCCTTTTCCCTCACTGCTGAAAGGTTCCCTAAGCAGAGTCACTACAGCAGTCCCATACTATCTGCCATTGCCTTCAGCCACCTTATGAGTTGATCTTCTCAAAAAATTTTAATGAAGAATTTGATGTTGGCCAGGTCTGCTCCCTCTGGTATGTTCTTGTTGAGAATGGGAGGGACCTGTGGATATGTAGATCTCAGACTGGATTGTAAAGTATTAAAGTTGTTGAGGTAAGTTCCTAGAATGATGTTTATCAAGCAAGTTGTGTGGCTTTTCACTCCCACTTTCCGATAAGCTACCTGTTATGTTGCTTTGATTGTAGTAAGTTGTGTTTGGAGGGCAGAGGTAAATGGTGGGAGCAACTAAATGCGTGAGCTGAGAAGAACAAGAAGTGAAAGATGCATGTCTTTCAAGAAGGACCAAGGTCAGATTCAGTACCACCTGTCACATCACAGCTGACAGGCCATAACAAGCCAGGGCAATTGGCTGGCCTCCTCTGATGGATGGCAATTGCCATCATCCATGGGGCTTGTACCCCTGGGTCAGCAGTGCTGCCTGGTCCCAGAGCTCACTGGCACAGGTAATGAAGTAGTGTATTAATACTGAATATGTGGCTCACTGGTACTCTGCCCTTGTCTCATAGAGCCAAGACTCCTGTCCAGCAGAATAGTGACAGGATGTGGGATCAGCCTGTCCTGGACATGCTGGTGATGAGGATGGCAGAGCTCCACAGCCAGTTTGCCATATTGAGTGTTTTATGACTTGAGCCTCATGTTTGCCTCCACACTAGTGTTTCAGTTCATAATGACTTGATTACAGTATCTGAGAGTTCTTTTTAGAGTGAGTCATGTTTATTGGAGAGATCAGACTTGAAAGAGACTCAGAGCAAGACATTTATTTGTTTTATCAGTTCATGAAACTTCTGCGTAATTAGGAAGAACCCATCTTAAAAGCAGAGGAAGATGAGAGATATAAGTTCTTGTGATGATTGAAACTGAAACAACAAAGCTCAAAGCAACTATGTGATAGATTAACAAATGTATAGTAGCTTCAGTCCAGTGTGGGCAAGTAGTGTCATTTCTTGTGTACTCAGTGTGTGCTCAGTGTATTCCTGCTTGGCAACACAGGCTCTTGGTGTGCTGAAGCAAAAGGGGTCTGTCCTGGGTGTGGTGTCCATTTAGAGAAGGAAGTATTTTAAATATCACTACTGCAAAATGAAGTGGAAGTGATTTTACTTGACTCTATTTTTTTTCATTAACTTCAAATAGATGGGATCACTTCCCATTTTTTCTTTAGGTTCAGCTTCTAATGTATGCATTGTAAAGCACAGATTCTTGCTTTATCGTGGTGTCCTTTACCCAAATTGCTCATATCAGCTCAGGAAAGTGGTTACTCACTAAATGAGGCAGTTGCATCAGGGAAATGATGAAAACTTTCTTGTGGCTTGCATGGTCTTTATGGCAGTTCAACTAAAGTAGTGTTGAACAGTGCATTTGGACAAGAGAGGATCTGTTTTTTATGGAGTATACTTCTTGATGGTCTCAGCTTGTGGGGTTCTGCAGGAAGTGTCTGGCCCTGTTTCTGTCCCCACCCTTTACTTGTATGAGTATGGCTGCAGTTGTGCAGTCACTCAGATCAGAGATGTGAAGAAGCTTGTAGGATCACAAGTCTTGCCTTCCAGCAAGGTCTGCTCTGTTTTCCACTTCACAAACACAGCAGTAGGTTAGTCAACTCTGGTACAGACTTGGAAATTGTGACTGGGAAACATGATGGAGGATAAGTCAAACTCTTCTGGCAGGCACCAGCACAAACAGGGCATCATTTTGGTAACTGGTTTTTGAAGGCTTCCTTAAGCATAAGCCTCATGCTATGAATGAAACTTAGACAGAAGTCAGTAGTACTGTAATGGCATTATTTTAGATTAATTACGGGAAACATTTGAACTTCTGAGAGGACTGAAGAATTGCTCACAAGAGGGCCTGTATTCCCTACATAGGGGGAGATCAATAATGGGGTAGGTGTTAATGATCAGGGAGATGTGCAGAGAGTCATTCTTAATAGGTTCCTTAATAGGAAGTGATGCGGTTCAGCAGTAATATGAATACCACAGCTCCTTCATTTGCTTACAGCCCTTATCACAGGGACCATCAGTGAGAGGCAGCTCGTTCTGTTGCAGGTTAACAGCTTGCTGAAACTGCAGCTGGCTCCCAAGTTGCCCTTGAGACATACTTGCAGTGCATTACTTCCATCTCTGCTGCTGAAGGGGCATTTCCTCTACCAGTGCTCACTTGGGTGGTCCCCAAACTCCTCTGAGTATGTGTAAGCTGAATCTGTCAGTTCCCACACATAGCTCCACCTGCCTGGGAATTCATTCCTGCCCCCAAATCAGGTAGCAGACAACTGTGAGACTGGCTGGGTCTGAGCAGGCAGAAGTTGAAGAATTCACCCTCCAAGAGAAAAAGTGGTCTAAATGTTTGGGTGCCAAAAAAGACCACTTTCTTGGAGGACGGATGGCTGTCTTAGTTTCTCTTCTTTGCTTAGGCTTTCAATAAAACTGCTCTAAACTACTCCTGACTTGTGTGTAACTTGATATGGGTCTCTGTTTGCAGCTATTGTGGATGATGAAAGGCTTTCAGCAGAGGAGATGGATGAAAGGAGACGTCAGAACATTGCTTATGAGTACCTCTGTCACTTAGAAGAAGCAAAAAGGTAAGTAAATGAAAACATTATCACATAAAGAAGTCGAGGCATGCTGTGTTCCTGAACGTTGTGATACTTAAAACAATTCTTGGATTAACTTAGTGTTGGAATTTGTAGCATTTCAGTATGAGAAACAAATGCCTAGTATGGAAAGCTTCTTTGAAAGAAAGAGTTAAATAGTCAAGAACATCTCTTCAGAGCTGCTGTGGTGACCAGCTTCAATGAAGGCAAGGGCAGGGTGCTGAAACCTAGGTCTGTGGTTTCATAAGATGCATCAGGCTCATGTGACAGACTGGGGAAATGTTTATCGTCCTGGCTGCATGGTTATCCTCCCTTTTTGATGCCAGCACTTTTGTGGAGTGACTTGGATTGCTAAGATGGCAGATCATCACTTGGTATCTTACTGGGCTAATGATCTATATCAGCTGAGTGTTTTAGTGGTAGTGTGTGGCAAGTGCAGGCAGAACAGTAAGACAAGGACTCCTCTTACTCCTCTAACACATCAGTCATGTTTACTTCCCTTCTGAAGTGGCAGCACTGATCTGCAAGCACAAGGGATTTATTACTCCTACACAACTATACCATCACATTTATTCTTCATTCTCAAAACAAATTCAGCAATATTTTTGTAATTACAGACCAAGAAAATAAGGTGGAATATCCTTGTGCTTTTGGAGTAGCTCAAACTGCTGCCATTATCATCTGTAAACATACACTTTATGCTCAGAGACGGGACAGAATTTTCTAAGATGCTGTCATGCTCCATTGCATCTGTGATGCTCTGCTGGTAACCATCCCACTTTGCTTTGCATCTGTTAATCACATTTTGTTCTTAATCTCCAGTTGGATAACTTTCCTAGAAATTCCTGTATACGAAAGGAAACCTTTACATTGACAATTAGAAATACAAGATATAAAACCTGGGAAGTATCAGTGTGATGGCTAATATTGGAATTCTTAGAATGGAGCAACCCAGGGTACTTCAGTCAGGAATCACCAACAAAAAATGCACTGGGCTTTGAGTCTACAATGTTCTCCTCAGTCACTGACAGGTGTGCCTTTTGAGCAGCTGTGGGGGCAGCTAGCTGCCATTTAAATTTAATCCTAGAGGCACTGCTGCAGAAGTCAGCCTTTCTTTCTTCATCTTCCTATTCATTGTATTGTCCCATTTGCTGTGGCAAGTGTTGCCTCCTTCATTCTTTCTTCCTTTCTTTATGCAGGGTGTTTTCCCTGTTTGTGTATTTAAGGTGACAGTCCTCTCCGGCAGTATGACACTGGCCCTGCTCTGTGCACTCCCACTGCCTCCACTGTGCAGTTGCAGGAGATTGCCTCTGGTCAGCTGAGTCAGCTGGCTACAGTGGCAGGAAATCTGCAGCTCTTTTGCTGAGTTTGTTTTCTAGTGGTTTAGTGAGCTGAATAGTCTGATCAGAGGGTCACTGCAGAATCAGTGCTGGCAAGAGGAAGGGAATGGGATGCAGCAAGGCTCCCACCTGGCATGCTAAGAGGAGGATCATCTCCATGAAGTGAGGAAACCTCACTCTGAATCAAGCTTTGATTTTTACCTAACGTTCCTCCTCTACTGATTGCAACTACACATCCTATTGGCTTCTGACAAGATGGAAATAATAAGTAATCGAAGTAACCCTTGAAACTTCATGAGCAAATGTGATATTATTTTTATAATTAGTGAATTCAATTAGCATCTGCTCACTCCCCTATTTCTTTTATTTACTTTCATAGGGATTTGTGCTACTAGTGGCATTCCAAGCACTACTTAGTTTTGTTCACAGGTGACAGGGATCACATCAAACACTTAGCTAGAAACTCCAGGGCTATTAGTACCTGGAAGCATTTCTGGATCTCAAGTTTTGGAATGTTAATGTCAATTGCTAGTGCTACTGTGTGAGTGCTGCAGTATAGGAGACCTTGTGTTTCCCTGGTGGTACTGCTGAGGGGAAATGTCACAGGTTGAGCGAGTGCAGCAGCACCATGCTGCTGGGTGCCCTTCTGTGCATGGTGATGAGCCAGCTGCTTTTAAATGAGCAAGAGGAGGAACTGCTCGCTGTCAGTGGTTTTTCATAACACAGGGGATGGCTGCTTGGGCAAAGAAGAGGGTGAGATTGCTTGGAGGGTAGGGTGGTGATGGAGGCCTGGGGATGCTGGCAAATGGACGGTGTGGCCTTGGAGGAAGAGAAAGTGAGGAAGATTTTTCCCTTTGCTGCAAGCTTCTGGGGGAATAATTCAGTTGCATCAGGATTCTTTGCCCTAGAAGGGGCTATCACTAGTGTGGAAACACCTTAGCATAAGTCTGTATGAGAAGCTGGGGAAATTAGCAGGAATGCTTCTACGTAAAAGCAGTGCAGCTCCTGTCCCTTCTCACCCGTAGAGTGAGTAATGTGAGTAGGGGTGATCTGGGAGCTGTTTGAGGTGGGGAAGGTGCTAAGCTGGTGATATAGAGGAAGAATGAAAAGCACTGATAATGTGACCTTTCTGCTCCAGCAACTGTAGCATCTTTCTTGTAACAACAGAGCTTGAATAAATCCAGCTGTGCTAGAAAGCAACATAACCTCAGAGAGAGTAGCAGAGCCATAATTCAAGCTCTGGCAAAATGGGACTGATCCACACTTAAAGGCTTGGTGTGCCTTGTCAGATTAACAGCCTCATGTGCTTCAGGCACAACTCGAGCCAGTGGAGAAGCAGCTGCAGATCCCTCAGGCTGCTGGCAGGGCAGGGACTGTCAGGGTGGTGCCTTGAGCACTGGACTGTAAGACAGCATAGAGGTGCAGCTATTGCCCTCCTGGGTGAAACCTGGGAGAGAGAACTGCATCTCTTCTATTTAATGTCTATCTACAGTTACAAGCTTTTCTTTTTTTTCCCTTTGCCTCCTGTAAAACTGAATGTACAGAGAGGCATCTTCTAGTATTCATGGCTCTATAAATAGCAATGACAATTGAAATTGACAAAGCAAGGCATTTTTTTCATTCACCTGATAGCTGCAGGAACAGCTAAGCAGCAGTTTGCAAACAGTGCATTTTGACCCATACTGAAGAGGAATAAATACAGAAATAACCAATAATTAGCGGAGGAATCGGGAAAACATGGCTTTATATAAGATACTAAGGAAGGAACTATGCTCTCTTGCAGTATTTGTAATCAAAATACTGCTTTATAGTAAAATTTCAAAATGCTGAAGTTAATTAAAATGGTGGATGTCTACTTCTAGCTGCTTTCTAGACCTCTGTTTGCACACTTAATTACACAGTAACTGGCTTTAATAAAAACTGTTTTTCATTAACATGAACCAAGAATTCTGCTGCTGGTATTCTGCAAACAGTACCTTCTGTGCTAGGCACAGCATCTGTTATAAGTATACAGAATAGGAAATTGTTTCTTACACGCAATGAGTAGGCTTGTAGTACCTGTGGAGATCAGTAATGTTTGAGGAGAGTGTTGTATTTATTCTGAAGGAAAAAAAACATTTTGTCCTTCTAGATTGTCAGTTTTTTTTCTGCCTAAGGTCACACATCTGAGGACAAATAATGGCTTTCATTTTTCATATGTAACTGGGTTTATTACTTTTGTCTTCATGGAAAACGTATTTCTTACTGAAAACATAAAGGGCAAATGAAGAGTCTTCAGTGTCTTTAAACTCCTAAGATGAATAAACCCAAGAACGATTTTCTTCCTTCGAGCAATGTAAACATGGATGCTTAGAACAGTGTCTCACCAGTAGTTACATGAATACCTTTGCAGTATCATTTAGGAATTTTTTTCCTTTAAAAGATAAAGGTAGGGGATGAGTAACAGCTATGCTGCACACTGTTGCCTTATTGGATAAGGCAAATTCAAACAGATAAATCTTGCCATCAGATCCTCCTTTCCAAAGATTATCTCAGATTGTGCCTCAAGTTTGGCTTTTGCTGCTGCTTGTTTCTGTGCAGTTATGCATTTACCTGTCTGTGAATGAGAATATGGATCTGAGGGTTTTTAAGTTGTTATTGAAGCTTTGGCAATAATGCAAGTTGAGTTTACAGTAAAACTGTTGTGGCTGATGAGGGTTATAGTCATCCATAATTAAGCAAGCACTATTTTTCTTGGCTTCTTGGAAACTATGACTTCTAGTACTAAGCTTGAATTTGCTTTACTATAGGATATCTCATCTTGCCTCTCTCTGCATGAAACTGAACAGTTTTTACAGTATCTACTGCAATTTCATAATCATACCTGCCAGCACTGCTTCTTTACTTTTTTCACTCATCCATTAGTCAGGACAAGAACTCTTGCGAAACATTGAAATGAAAGGACAATGAAGACAGGGAAGAAAAACTACTGTGGGAGTTTCTTCTGAGAAATCTGGAAATGGAACTGGAGAAGAATGAGGATTTATTTTTACAATAGAAAATCAAACCATCCATTTTAGACTTCAAAACCTGCCCCTACATTGTAGCAGGTTTTATTAAATTGGTTTACAATGGCTATTTGCAGTATTGGTCACTGATGAGATCACAGTTGGAAGCTGTTGTGAGAAAATGCACATGCAGTTTAATATGCTTAAAAGGTCAAGCCCTGAAACACTTAACTGGTTCAGCTAAAGCTAACAGCTCTGTGGTACCATTACAGTACAGAGAAGTCTAGATGTGCCATTTGTCAGGACAGAGGGACCATGGGTGTTTGCTTTAGAGCCCACCCTGGAGATATCATATGAAGGCTCGACATAAAGAGGATTGACCAGGCTGCCCGCTGCTATTTTTTTGTGTTTAGGCAGTAGTACCTGTGCAGTCTTAGGAGCTCATGGGTGAATCAGTGCAATTCAAATGCTTTGTTTTCAGTCTTTCTTTCATGCTAAAGAAAGTCTTCAAAGTTCTATGCTTAGAGGCGAATGTGTAAAATTGTAATACGTCTGTATGACTAGCTGACTACAAGTAGCTTCCTGGTAACCTGGACTGCATGGGTTCATCATAAACCATTGTTCACACAGCAGCAGCCCACTGATATCTGGTAGATTATGAACTTTGGGTTCTCTCTCCCCTCTCTCTGCCCTGTGTTTAATAGAGCAGCAAGCATCAGCTCTGTAAAGGCCAAATGTTTGAAAGAATGATGCTTCATGAGATTAAATTCTTAGGCAGAATCCTATCTGGCTGTATAGGCAGTGATATACTTGTCTGTGAAATAGCTCATTCCTCAATTATTGATCAGGAGGCATATTTATGACCTAGCAGACTACAGGCTACTGAATTAAACACATTTTTGTTCCAGATAGTCATACAACTGGCAGTTTTCACTCAGCAGTATCAATCCATCCAAATAATTGCTTGGATAGCAATATTTGCATATGAAAAGTTTTACTATTAAGATCTGAAGGAGAGAGAAACCTTTGTGCTGCTGTGAGAGAACTCCTGTTTCTGTACAGCATGCACTGACCTGCTCATTGGGATGTTGAGGTAATTCTTGCATGTTCTGGGTCACTGCTCTCTCTGTATAGTTGTCAGATCATGCGGCTGAGTAATGATGGATGCGACCTTTGTTTTTTTTTTGGGCACAAAACTGTATAGCACTTAATGTATAACGTGCACTGAAGCTAATAGTACAGTCATTTCAAAACCAGCTCTTTCCTAAGCTTTCCTTTTGTTTTAGGCTGTACCCTCTTGTAAAAGGAAGCTTTTGTTTCTAATAGAGAAGTGACCAGTTTGAAGCTAGTTCTGGGCTCTGACACCCCGCACATTGGTGCAGTTTTAAGTTCAGCTTCACCACGATAGCACATGGAACTTTCATTTCTGCTATACTTTCTCTGTTGCAACTTAGATGATCTGTGGAGAGACTCAGAAGCAAACTTGCCTTTGTGCTCCACCCATAAGCCTAGCTGCCTGTCAGATTAGACGGCCTCATTCTGCACTGTGTGTGTTCCTGGTTAATATTAATGTAACCTGAAGGAGCCTTGTTAAGGTATCAGTAGTAGCAGAATCAACAGGGCACTGTAGGCAGCTTACCAAGGAATAGGGAAGCAGGCTGCAGGAGGATGTTGAGACGGGGTTCCCTGCATGTCACCAGCCAGAACTTCCACATCTGTCCTGTTGGTGATGGCAAGGGAAGGCTTAGGGCTGAGCTGTGCAGGAAGGAGTAGATTTCTATCTTGTTCAAGGGATCCCTATGAAGTTACTGTTGAAAAGAATCTGTCACAGCAGCTTTGGATGTGGAAAGATACTGATTCATTTTTTGGTTGGTGTTTGGAAGATTTAACTGTTGCTGTGAAACTTTGGGAAGTCCTACACTGTTTGAGTAAGTCATGTGCTGTTCCTACACATCTGAGAGCAGGCAAGGCTTTTGAAAGCTGGCATGTAAATGATGGAATAAATCACAGAGTGAAATCACAGCATGAATGCTGGGTGTGCAGGCTTCTGTTTGAGGCCAAATAAAACCCTCAAGTTCTTGCCACCATGTTCAAGTTAGGGCTGTGAAAATGGCCACGGTACTTCACTCTTTTGCTTGATTTGTTTTCTTCTTCCTGTTGTTCATGCACTTTGTCATACAGCATGGGGAAGGTTTCAGGATAATTTCTTCTACCCCACATCTAACACTGATGGAAAATATAAATGATATATTTGCTTTTTTAGCCAAATTCAGTGACTTGCATGTTTTCTTGAGGTAGTACAACTTAATTAAACCTATTTAACTGCATGTGCAAAGGAGTACTTTCTTCAGAGCCCAAACAAAAAGTATTATTTGCCAAGGCTCTTGTTTTGTGTACGGTGATCAGAGGATTTCTTAAAGACTAGTGTAGATGAGAAAATAATCAATGGAAGTACTTCTTTCTATTCATTAAGAGGTAAATGATGGACCAAAATATCCATGCTGTAATTGCCCACAGAGTGTGTGTGCAGAATTAACCTTGCACTAGTCACAAGATAAACCAATTGAGATAGCAGTTGTCTTCCTAGTAGCATCAACATATGTGCATGGTCACTTAGTGTACTGCACAGTTTTTACTACACACTTTGCATCCTTCTTGATGACTAAAGCCTAAGATTGGTTTCAGAAAGAGACAAAACGTGATTAGGAAGGGCAGGGAATTAATAGTGTTCATCTCAAGTTTGATGACCTAGGAAGGATTTCACGCAGCTTCAGTACCTGTAAATCCTAGGCAGACCCAGGCTCAGAAGCACTCTTTCACTAGTTGCAGGTGTAACAACTCTACCAACTTGAACAGGAAAATCTTGCAGGCTTTCATTTTGAGTCAAGAAGAGAAGTGTTGACAAGTGAGTTATCAGTGTGCATTGAGTACAGATTTGTTCTGGCAGGATGATGTTTAACTGCACCTGTAACTTTCCAGGTACTTGGAGGACAGATATGTAGCCTGCCCTGTGAAGAAACATTGTAGATTTGCAATTGTAAATATCTACTATAAAGGCTTGAGGTGCAGAAATGGCCTGCTCAAATTGCTTTATGTGGCAGTGGAGATGAGAGCCTGGACTTGATTCTGGTTCTTATTGCTCCCACCTGGATTGTTAAGGCTTTTGGTTACTGGTGCTGTTTGCCCCTCAAGGAAGATGATAATTCTAGTCTGGCAGCTTGTGCTCTTCTGCCATGTATTGCATGTTATCTGTTTCTAAAACTTGATCACTGTAAAAGAGATTTGTGGCATTTTAAAAAGTTAGATGTAGTAAATACAGGTGTAAAATGAGCTCTGTGATGAAAGTTACCTTTATAACTGCTTTTCAACCTCCCATGTTCTGCAACCCAACCATCTGCCTGTCAGAGTGGCAGAAGAAGAATTAGTATGTGAAAGTGGTATAAATTGTTTCTAAATTCAGGCACCTTTGTGCAGAGATCGTGCTGTTATGGCATGGATAAGCCCAGAACACTGATGTATTCACGTTGCAGTGGTCAGCAACAGGGAGAAGTAGTGGAAGTGTCCCTTGGGGTCACTACTGATGTTCTATAATGTCTTCATCAATGACACCCTCAATAGGATTGAATGTACCCTTAGAAAGGCACCAAGGTGTGTGGTGTGGTCAACACTCTTGTGGATTGAGATGCCATGATTCTGTGAATGAGAAAGGGAATGGTGTGATGGAAAACCTACCACCGGCTTCTGTTCTCCTGGCTCGTTTGCACATGGGCTTTGCCCACCCAAAGGACTCACCACCACGGGTCCTATAGAAAGCATCAAATGTATACTAAATTACAATCTGTAGGAGTGCCTTTAAAGCCTGTCTGTCAAATAAGTAACTCCTGGTCGAGTAAATACTAAGATACACAACAAACATCTACAGGTTGCACCAAGTCTCTTTTCTCCGGTAGAGAAAGAAAGCTCTGAAATGAGTTGGAATTAGTGAGCATTAAGAGCTGAGCTGCTTTCCTTTTCTGAGAACTTCCCAAGCACATATTGCATCACCTCACTTGCCATAGCCAAGGGAAAGCACAGAACATTTAACTTGAACGTGTCTGCCTTTATGCGATGCACAGCTGGTCATGTGGGATTTGCTTTGCAGTGTGTTTGGTGGAGTGCCAGATTCTGGTCTCAGCTGTGCTGTTTGGAACAGAGTTCAAGGGGGTTCGTGACTGGAGCTGGGTTTTAGGACTTCCCTGTTCTGTGGATTTTCATCAGAAAACAGGAACAATCAATTCGATACACCCATTTACTGAGTTGTGCTTTCTTTTAGATGTTTCCTAAAGCAAAAATCAAAACTTTGCATTATGCTGATCACATGGGATCTCGGGATGGGGAAAACATTTTCTGATTTAGTATCAATGGCTGTGAAAGATCTATGTGCAGATTTTTGCTTTTAGAATGTGTTTTTGGTTTTTTCCTTCCTCATGTTATCCTCCCCAAGATGACCAATCTAACTTTGTGATTAGCTTAATGTGGACAGCTGTAAATAAGGTAGCCACCATCTTAGTTTTGGGAGGATTTACACTTCAGTTGGAGTCTTGAAAAACGTAAGAGTAAATTGCTTGAATGATATCAGCATATCTCTGTATTCAGTTCATGAAGCTGGCAGATATTTTCTTAACATTCTCGCTGCTTTCTGTCCCCCAGACAGAGACCTTGACCTGCTGCTAAATAAATATATTTGCTGTGATTCCAATTTCAACATTTTCTCCACTTCCTCAAGGCTAAAATGGTATCACATGATGGTTGCTAACACATATTACTTTGTCTAATGAGAAGTAATAGGAGAGAACACACTTCTGAAGTAGGAATTTGTTCCAGGTAGTATTATTTACACTTGGGCTTACACATTCTTATGATATAAAGGAGAAGAAGTCCAAAATTCTTGATCTTCTAACATCTTGTGTCCCTTTTGAAAGTTATGTATAGTCAGAGGGTAGTCAGAGGGCTATTGCTAGGTAAGTGCCTGAGACCAGTAGGAACCAACTTAATTGCCATCTTTACTGGCTGAGGTTGCAGCAGTGTTTTGAATATCAGCAGGAATCGCTTCAATTCTTAGGAGAACATGTCAAAGAGTAATTTTCTTTTAGATCTTTGTGAGTATATCTAAGAAAAAATTAAACATCTTTGTTCCAGTTCAAAAAGACTAGCAAAGCAGGAGGGGTATCTGGAGCATGTAACAGGACAGGCCTTTAATAACATGAGATGACCACGGAGAGGTAGCAGCTGCTGGATTGAGACATTTGAAATCTGTGAAGAGCTGCTGAAACACTGTATATCCACAAGAGTCAGCAGAGCTGTTGTTTATATTGGTTCTGCTTTCTAAAATCAAGGCCAAAATCTCTATAGTGGCAAAAGACTATTTTATGCAATTTGTGTTTGGCCTTTTCTGTACTACAGACACATTTGGATTGGTTCTTTTCTAAATAAGACTTTTCCCTTCTTATTTGTCATTAAATTTCAAAATCTGCGGTCAAACTCTGTTGTTGCTTCACAGACTTTCTAAAAACATAGATACCTTAATTGCAGTGCTGAATTCTCATTAATTCTGTAGTTCCTGGCAAGTTCAAAGATGAAACACCTACCTAGTACTTCCAGCCAGCATCTGTATGTTGAAAAGAAGCCTCTTTTCTAAAGGCAGAGTTCACAAGGCTCTCTGGATATTGTTTCTATTCTGTCTGTGAATTGAGTGACACTGGAGGAATTGGATCTTCTGTGAAGATCCTGCTTAGCTGGTGCTTTGGTAAAATGATTAGATTAATTATTAATGATTTGTGTGCTCTGTGGCCTCTCGTGGTAACTCGATATGAGCGAGGTGGCTGTTATTAAAAATTTGCGTTCCTGCAGCATTAAGAAGGTTTATGGTTCAGCAGCAAGAAAAAGTGTAAAACAAGGAAGTGCAGGATGTACTGAGTCTTCAACTTTCTCTTACTCAAGGAAATGGCTGGGAGAAGGATTAAAATACAGTGCAAGGACCATTTGAGTGTTTTCAAGGAAGATCAAATGTCTTTTAGCATCTCTGCTCTTGTTCTTGCTGCACTACAAATATTGAAAATAAAACTGATATGAAAGTGGCTTTCTGGTCTTTCAGAAAGCTTAAAGAACAGTACAGAAAATAGCCCTCTTTTAATCAGGAGAGTATCAAAATACAATAAACATTTAATTGGGTTAAACTAAAAGCTATGTTCTTTTGGTGGGCATGAGAAGGTTCAGTTCTTTGGATAAAAAAAAGTAAACAAAAAAGACAGGCAAAAAACTGAACTCTTGGCTGAAGTGCTAACAAGATGCTGAAGGAATTACTTCCTTATACTGGCTTTAGGTCTCCCACTTCTCAGTTTTGCTTGAAACTGAACAAAGTTCCTGACCTTGCTCTGCTACTTATTTCATTTTTATTTTCTTTTAGCTATCTTTTAGTTTCAAGTCTCAGACTTCAGAAAACTGCCTTTAGAAGGGTAATAAAGAGCAACAGAATGTGTATGAGTCACAAAGCAGTTTAGTGTGCCAGTATCAAGATAACCCTCAACTTCTGGATTTCTTCTCCCAGAAGATGGATGTGGTAGACATTGAAATGTATGGGAGCTGTGTTGCCAGCCATTTCAGACATCCCAGGCTGTCTACCAGGCTGAGAAGACTCAGCAGTGGGTGCAGTGGAGGGTGTGTAGGTACCAGCCCCATAGGCTGAGCAGAGCAGCCCTCATTATGGGGTAAATGGTATTGGGTGGGTGTAACGCCCTCCTTCCTCTCCCCCCACCCCCTAACCTGGCCAGAACACTTCAGAGGACTTTTGTTAAATGCCTCTAACAGTTCAAAGCCACATAGTTTTATCTTTGCTATTCCAGGGAAGTGTACAGCATGGATGGAGCAGGAATCTGGTGGTGAGGCTGGGGCTAATTTGGGGCTGGTCACAGCAGAATGGGGAGGGAGCTGGACCATGGGGTGTCTTCCTGCTGCAGAAGAACATCTATTAAGATGGGCTGAGCGAGGTATTTGGAATGGGGATACCTAAATTCATTAGTTCATCTGTAGGTGTCCACGATCTGGCACAAGACATCCAGAGATCTGTGCTTAGCTTTTAGAAATAACCATGTGTTGAGTGTAAAATGGCTGTCACCTTGAAGTGAATCCTTTCACAGGGCTGCCTGCTAGAAATATTCTGTCTGGAGAGCATTAAAGCATGCAAGCAAAACAAGAAAACTGCATTGTTTAGAAGTACAGCTTTGGTAATGTCTGATAAAGCACTTTCTAAAATAACAGTTGTTAGAGCTTTTGCACAATGCTGCTTTTATCCACGTCTGACATTTAAATGTTGAAATACTATTGAGTCAGTGTTGCAGAATGTTTTTGTGATGACCATATTACTCTGAGGAGTCTGATCAAGGAGCCAGAAAACTGAATAACCTCAGGCACTTTTCTCCTGCTGCATCATCTGTTGGAAAGTTTCTCTCAAGGCACATATTCAGAAATTGTGATGAAGTACTCTGACATAGTACGTCCTGGAAAGTAGCTTAATGAGCTTAAAGTGCAATCCTGACTTGAATAGAGGTCATGTCTTAAGAGTCAAAAGTGCTTGAGCTGGTGATAAAAATGAGCCTTTGTTGTAATTCACTGCTGTTAGCCATGCTGGTTTACAGTGCTCTCTGTGAACTACATTCAATTATTTTAAAGGTTAGACTCCTAACTAGAGCTCACTAAATTATTGTGATGTAAACCTGCTGAACAATTAAAGACTTGTGACTTGATCTGCAGAAGTTTTTAAACAGCTGCAAATAATAGACGAGAGAGCTGGAGCCCTGTGGTGGGTTTTCAAGGTTGGAGACTGGAAGAAGTGTTTTGAATTATAAACTTGGCATACCTGCACAGGAGTCACAGATGGACTCCTGCCACTTCTATGAGTGAAGCTGTGTGAGAACCACTCAGTAGGTGCTTTGTAGCAAACCGGACCTGTTCCTCCACTCTGGGAAAGTGCCGGGGAGTGTGAGAGGGGATTGATAGCTTTGTTCCATTTGACTTGCTCGTGTATTCAGCAGGCTTGACAGTTTTCCATGATGTGCATTGTAAGGAAACACGCACCCATGTCTCTAAGGATCTCATTAATAGCCTTTTTCCTAAAACTTAAGGAATGCAATCCCTTAGGCTCAGCTGTTTACATGTTCATCCCTGTGCCTGTCCTGTTCAAGTCAACAGCAACAGCTCCTCTCATCTGGATGGAAGGAATTGTAGCTAGCAAATCTTAGCTCTTGATTCTGTGTTAAGTTAATGTGCTTTCAAGAGTAGGGACCTGCTGCCAGTGGCTGAAGTGTTCTGTGATGTTTTCTCTGCCATTTTTCTTCATGTTTCTGTTAGATGTGAACAGTTAGAAAAGCATTTAACAAATATGGTGTCACACTAAAAATAAGTCAGGAGAGATCAAGATTCTGACTTACACATTGCTTAAATGTGAACTTTCAAAAAAGCACTTCTTATGCTTTTTCAAAGTACTAGAGAAAATACTGTGTTCCAGATACCCTATCTGGCAGTGGTTGTGCAGCATTATGAACTCTGGGTGACCTATTTGAATAGATTAGGGATGAATACAGTGAATATCCTGTCTCAGTATCTATAAAAGACACTGCACTGTAAGGATGGTGTTTCTGTAATGCACATGGCTTTCTGCTGTGCAGGCGGAGAATGAAAATGTTTGAACACTGTGCAGGGCAGATGGTTAACTGCTGTCATTGTGAGTGTCAAAGTACAAACTTTAGAGAAGGAAATAGCAATATTTGGGATGAATGTATTTAAGTAAAAGAAACAAACGAAAGAAGTTCTGATGTTCCCTCTGATAACATTGCATCCAAATGGTTTTATCAACAGTAAAGGAGGGAAAAAGAAAGATAAGTGCTCTGTTCTGGGTGAAAGCCTTGATCTAGTGGGGAACACAGGCATGTTTGTTCCACTGGCACACTCTGAGGGTTAGGACAGTATGTATCTTTGAGTCAGAGGCTGCAGTTTAGTGGCTGATTAAACTAGCTCCTGATTTTGAAGCAAGTTTCTCACTTTCCCTCTGTCTCCATGCCTGGAATACATTCTGGGAAAATCTGCTGACTGTCATGAATGGCCCTTATGGCAGGAATTACACTGAGATGACAAACTTAAGGGTGAGCGGAAGGAGAGGAAATGTGTGAAGATTGGAGGCAAATGTGGCTTGAAGGTGGGAACCTATGAGTGCATGGTGTAGGGCTGACCTAAGCAGAAGAGGAGCTCCTGACGATCCTGTAAATTTCTCCCAGGAGGCCTGTCCCAGCATGGTCATGGTTAAGTAGTCTGACAAGCCAGAAAAGCAGAGAAGGAAGGGTTGGGGGCCTTCTTGGATGAGGAGAAAAGCTGCCTTAGAGGATAAAAAATAAGCGTTGTTCCCTTTTTTTCTTATAAAGGAAAGGGTGGGGTGAGGAACAGGAAAGAGCGTGAGGCTGTACTACTGAGCGAACAAAAGAGTTCACAAGTCTGATACCACTGAATGACATGTCATGACAGTGATGGAGGAAAGTGGCAGGTGGTAATGTAACATGGTGAGCAGCATCTGGAACAGCGTTCCTGACAGTGAGCTTCCTATGGCTTCCAGCACACAGTCTTAGAGGAACTATGTTTAGCTTCTGAGGAGAAAATATTTTATGTAACGTTATGAATAGCAGTAAATCAGTCTTGGCTTAAAAAAAAAAAGGTTCTTTGTGAACTGCACCAATACAGAATTTCGAAAATCAAACATTTCTCCTCCTTCAGAACAAGCGCTAATGAGTGTTCACTTCTGTAGAGATAAGAAGGGCATTGTTCTGCTGTATCCAAATGTTGAGTTCTAAACTTTTGTCTACTCATGCTGTAAACAGTGATTTGCGTCTAATGATGAATTACTGAAGCACACCATGTCCCTTTATAAAAGTAGTTTAGATGTACTTTTAACTATCAGTGTTTGTCCTAGCTATGTAGTTGTTAAAGCATGATAGCTATGTACTTGTACAGAACTGAGATACAAAGAAGGGAACAGGGTCTGCTGACCCTTTGCAGTGTGCCTGTTTTCTGCCTCTCGGGGTGCAGTGAGACCTGTTAGCCACTGTCTAGGTTAAACAACTTCTGAACATGTCAAATCAAACTGTTTCTGTATCCAAGGTATTTGACAATCAAATGACAATTTGCAGGAATAATTATGACTGAGAAGCTTGGTGTCAGTATACTTAATGAAAATGTTTTCGGGTAGCACTTCTTGTTTTGAAGATGTGTGTTATAGACAAGAGTTTAATAGTCAAAACACTAAAAGCAAACAAAGTATTAACCAAAACTACCCTTGAAAGACTAAGAGTTATGTTGTTTACTGAACCACAGTTAAAAAAGCTATCAAACCAAGGCAGCTGGGGAATGGAGAGAGAAGACAATCACAAGGGGTTATCAAAACTGCAGGATTATTCGTGGGATGAATGGAATCTGCTTTCACCATTGTTTTGTACTGTCTGGGTAGTCTGTGACCATGAAATGTCCAGAAAAAATGGCCTGATGAAGCCTTGGGATGTACTCTCTGGGTCAGCTATTCAAGATCACTCTCTGCCTCCCTCTTAACTTTGAATTTGTCCCTGGATCGCTATTTGTCATCTCTGAGAAACAAACATAGAACTTAAGTTCCATTTCTTGTCCTGTGGTTTTTTCTCTTCCCATACTTTGCATTGGGATGAAGACTTCAGCAGTTGGTTTACCGCAGATTCATCTTGTGTTAACTTAAGCAATACTTCCTGGCTAAAACATAGGAAGTTTGTGCCTTCTTTCGTATTATGGCAGTTATGTTTAACTTTGAGAAGCAGAAATACAATTTGTGCAAGAATACTAAGCATTTCTTCATGCTCTTCCCTATACTTTCTAATATTTATCTATGATTTCCCTATTTAGGGAATCCTAATATATGAGAACTCTGGTCCTCAATTCCATCTATTGATGCAGTTTTCAGCTCCTGGAAGCAAAGTATTGCCTGCTGTATCTGTACTTAAAGACTTTTCCTAGCTGTTGTCTTTCCTGTCTGCCAGAAATTGATATGCCTGATCTAAAGAAAGCTGGAAATTCTTGACTATATAGGTAGTTAAGGCAGTATACAAAAAGATGCTAGCCATCAGCAAGAAAAGAATTGAGATATGATCAGGGAAATATTTTGTTAAGTACATCCTTACCTTTGTGTCCCAAGAATGAAGGGAGAGGAAAATCTTCTGTTTTCCAGAAGAGCTTGTTCTCAAATCTGGCTTAAGTCTGACTTGGAGTTTTGGGTGGCTTGTTTTTATTGTTTGGGGTTGTTTTTTTTTTTGTTTATTTTCTGGGGAGCGGATGGGAGGAGGATTAAACCAACTTCTGAAGTTCTGTAGCTCCTGTTTTGTCTCACGAGTGATTTAAGGTCTTTTTCTGGCTCCCCTCCTAGTACTGTTATAGCCAGAGCCCATACTTCCCCACTGTTGCATCTCCTTCAACTTTTGCTTTTGCAAGGGCTAAGAGTCTTGCTGTCAGTGCGTAACTGACAGTGAGTCTTTATCCTGTACTGATACGTCCTGCTTTGTCTCAAACAAGCACAGGTCTGGGGTTTTTCTATATGCTGAACTTGAGGAGCAAAACTGATCAGAATCAATATTGCTTCCCCGATTTTGTAAATGATATAAATACTGCAGCAGTCTTGCACGCCCAGAGAGTTGCTGGGAGATTTTAACTTACCTTGCCTTCTTATTTTAAGCTTCTTGCAATAATGAAGAACAGTAACTATATATTTTAATGAGATCTTAAATTCTAGGCAAGTTCATTCCACCAGGTCAAACTTCTTGTTTGCAATCGATGGAGGTCTGCCAATACACGGTGCTTGAAAGGAATCATTGTGCAATATTTGACTTCTAAAGTCATCCTGCCCCATAACGGCGTGCTGTCAAGTGCAAAACACCGGTTTTCACTTCAGAACATCCATAATGTCATGGAAAACCGATCTGCATCTGTTGATTGTCACTGCACAGCCTAATGTTCAGAAGGGCTCTCAAAAGGTGTGAAACTTGTCAAAATAAGCCATCTAGAAACTGAGTTTATCACTCAAAACCTTACACCTTGGTGTAGTCTTTTTTTTTTTTTACACAAGGCTTTTTTCATGCAAATCGCCCTCGGTGGGGGCTAAGCCTCCCCGACATGAATAATTTTCCTTCTCTTGCAGAGCCAATCTGCGGCAGCTGTGATGTTAGCTGGGAGAGATTTTCCTCTTCTGGGCTCCCCAATGGGAGCTGCACAGGCAGCTTCTAGGGAAGGGAGCAGTTACTATGGCCCAGCAGCAGACTTGTGCTGTGCTCCTTGCTGCTGGCCTTGGTTATTCTGAGAAAAAAGAATCCGTTTGGCATCAGTGAAGTTGTTTGCTGTTTTGTGCATAGTGCTCAGTGCTGCTGTTATGGCAGCAAGGTATTCTGGCAAGGAAAAGACTAAGATGAAGGGGTAAGCTATATGCAGGCCTCCTTATAACAGACATGTATGCTAAGCTTAATTTTTTTTTGCATTGTTCCTGCTGATAGCAGTTTTGTGAGGAGAGGTAAAAAATCTGTTGCCAGATATTGCTAGTTGCCTGGAATTTATTTTTAGCTACGAAGTCACCCTGACATGCAAATCCAGAGTCATGATTTTTGCTCTTTGCAGCTCCTTTTTATCAGTATGTGAATTATTAATTCCTGTTATACCTTTTGTCCTGCTGTGGGTAGCAGAAGGGAGGTTTTATTGAAGACCGAGGTTTGTTTGTTTTTTTCCCAATTGCAGTGCTGCAAGATAGAAACATCAGATACTTCTAGTTTAGCTGATGCTTTCCTATGATCCTTGAAGGGTGATTTGATAGCAACCAGGTGCTGGTCATTGCTAATTGTCATCCCATAACTTTCAGGCAATGAAGCGATGGTTGCCTTTTGTCCTTGACTTTGGAAGCTATTGTGATTCACTGGGTATTTCTTTTTAGCACTTGATATAGAAGCAGTGTGATACACCCACTGTGCTGGGCACTGGAGAACAGGGCTGCTTGTGGCTTTCATGGCATCTAGAATTTGAATTAATATTATACATTTCTAGGTTGTTGTCCCATCTGAATCTGTCCGTGACTGCACATACCCATCATTACCTTTCTAGTAAGACATTGCTATGATTAGCTAGACAGGGTTTAAGTAAATTCCTTTGTGTTCTTACCAGTGTCATATCAGAAAATGAAAGGAAATATTTGGCCTCCGTTTCATAGAGATCAGTACTTCTATGACAGGGCTGAGTCAAAGGCTGCTTACAGTAAGTGGAAAAGCAATAATAAAACTTCATGAAAATAGCTTTCTGCTGGGCTTTAGATTTCCTCCCTAGATACTAATTGTATGTTTAAGATTACTGCTGCTTCATCGGACTGCTTCTGGAGATCTGGAAGCATCTTAGCAATTGCAATAGCTCCTTCTGGACCAAAATGAATTAGCTTCATTACTTTGGTGTAGCTGAGCGACTGCACTAGGTTAGATAGTTGTCAAGCCCCTTCATTTCTTCTGAAATGGATGTTAGAGAAGCCCCATATGCAAGAACTATTGAGCAGGTGAAAATCTTTTGGAAAGAGGGGATGCTTTGTGGCTTTGATAGGAAGTAAAAATATATTCTTCAATTCCAAAACATTACTTTTATGTTCTTACAAAAAGTTATTTATAGTGACTTCTATTCAGAATGCAATTAAATACCATCTACTTTCAAAAGAGGTTTGAGTACAGGTGAAGTGTTAAAAAACAAAACATATTTGATGAGTTCACTGACTGTGCTGAGCTGTGTTTTTGGAAAGCATCATTTGCAGATGAATGTGCTTGTCACTTGGAAGGGTAGAGAAAGGACCATGCAGCCATTCTTAGCTTGTTCTCTCTATTAAATGTAGATGGATTACACAACTACAACAATGAACTTGATAGATCCAGATGGTCAACTTCAGATACTGTATTTTGTTTCACATTTTTTGTTAATGCAGTAAATCCTGGGCTAAGAATTCAGGCTAGGATGTAAACTTACCTCGAGCTGCCCAAGAGCTTAGATTTTTTGTGCTCTGAGGGCAGGGTAAAGCACTTTCAGAAGACTGTATCGCCACCTACTCAGCCTTGTGGGAAGTGCCTGTGCTTGTAGGGGAGATGCTAAGGCAAGCATTGGTACAAGTGTTCAAACTGGCTAAAAAACTCCAAGTGAAATACTCTGACACTTAAGTACAAGCATGCGCGTTGTCTTTAAGACACTGTTCTATAACTGGATGACAGCCTTTGCTCTCCATAGAGCTGAGGAATCTATTTGTTGCAGTAGTCAAAAAAAATTGAGCAGCAGCTGAGTAGAGCAACTCAACTCTCCTAAGAGTAATTAGACTAGTTCTCTTAGTCGTTTCTGCATTCCACATGAATGCACAGAAAAATGTCTAGACATATGTATGAAAAAAAGTCAGTCCTGATTGAATTTCACCCTGAAGTTGTTTCTATAAGTGCTTTTTCAGTATATTTGGAAAAAAATTAGTAACTTAGAGCCTTCAGTCGTAAGGAATGCTGTGTCTCCTGTGCACCATCTGTACACACCTGTGTTCACAGAGTGCAACTACTGGAAGAAACAACTACAATCTTTAAAACCTGTTTGAATAGCATCCAATACTGTTAGTGCAAAGAATCCTGAATTACAGTTCCTTAAATCTAGTGCTAACAATAATCATAACTGAAACACAAACCTGCTGCATTTCTCCTGGCTTTGATTACACTGGGATCCAAAAATTGTCCATAGGCATTATGAGATCATCTTCTGAAATAGATGATTCAAAGAAATCATATGTTCAAAAAAAGAAAATGCTCTGGTAAGTTCTGACTAATTAATTCGAAGGGGCTAACTGAGGCTAATTGAGGCTAATTTGCAAATATGTTTGCACATCTTTGTTGAATGTTCTTAAAAGCAAGGCATTCAGATGTAGAATCTCTATAAATTCAGCTATAAAATCCCTTGTCTACCAGGTGTGATGGTCAGTTATTCTCTACCACACCTCTGATATTCAATTTTGCGCATAGGCTTTTTCATAATATTGTTTTAGATAAGCACAAATGCCTCCTGAAAGTTAGGCTGTCTTCTAGACAGATACAGGACTATTTGCTTATGATGCTCCTGATGATGGTAGGAATAGGTTGAATTGTATTGGACTTGCTTGGTGTATTGTACAATTAACATCCATCCTGGGATATTGAGAGTCCAATACAATTTGTAATGATGAGAAACCCCTTTTCTGAGAATTTCTTCAGAAGGTTAGGAAATTAAATTACTTACAGGACCTGGTCCCCAAAGTTACAATTTAGGTTGAGGCAGACAAAAAGGTTGCTCTAAGCATTGATAGAGGACATAATAAAGCAAGCGACAGATCTAATTGCTTTGACTGAAATGCAAGCCTTTCAGTAAAAGAATCAACAATACATACAAAACTGTTTGATGCATCATTCTGGTTGTAAAACAAACAGTGGCTCTGCTGACTGACTTTTGATTAGAAACGCAGAAATTTCCTGTTGTTGGTTTTCACTTAGATATAGGTATGACAGTGGTTGTTTCTGAATAGATTCCACTTTCTGTGGTGGTCACTGCTGCTCCCTGGAGAGGGGGTAGTTGCCAGACAACATGTGTGAAAGCTGCTCTTTAGAGGCTTGATCTGCCAGAAATGAGTGCCCTATGGGTGCCCTATGAACCTTATTATTCACTTCTTTGCTGGGAATCATGCTCTCCTCCTAAGTCTCTTCCACAGGTGCAGAGAAGACTCATTTTTCCCCTCTTTTTCCACAGATTGTCATGTCTGACTTTACTTTTAGTTTCCCATACAGTTTTTATATGTTCAGATTAATATGTTCAGCAATGGGCAGTGGTATCTGAATTTTTTTTTTGTAGAAAAGCACGTGGAAAACAGACCTTGAGTTTGTCTGACTTTAAGCATTTTGAATTAGATAACCTTCTGTAGAATACAGGAACCAGTAGGGTTTGCTGGCATTATGATGATGCGTGTTGAGAAATCATTGTTTAAATTTTTGGTGAAAGCAAACTCTCTGCGTTGATAGCTTGTTCTGTCCTTCAAGAAAACACAGCGTATTTTGATAAAACATTTTTTCTAGCATTCAAAAACAAAGCTTTGAAATCATCTAGATGTAAAACAGCTTGACATGTGGCGCATTCCCAGTCACTATTTAAAATAAATACTGTGTTGCTGATCTGGCATTCCATGAGTGTAACAAAAAAAAACCCAAGCAATGATATCTAGTGTTTCTGATAGCAAGACATGATGCAAAAACCAAAGCATGGCGAAGGTATCTATGCTTTCAGTTACTAAAGCCATGTGAAATGATGTTGTCAGATAGTGAAGGAAGTGTGGATTATGACCTGGTGGTTTTCTGCCTCTGCAAAGTGGCATTGAAGCTGATGCTATAGCTTAGTGCACAAGTTTTCTTCTGGTTATTGGCTGTAAAGGCACAGATAGTGTATTCCCTGATCTATGCTGCTTCCATCAGAAGCACAACTGCTATAGAGGAGTGGAGATGAGACTGGACACTGTCCAGGTGACCAGCTTGGACTGACTGGGGTAGGATGGAAATGGGACAGTGCAGAGCTGGCTTAGCACCAGCTTTGACCCATATGCTTCCACCGAGGTCTTGGCTCACATAGATGTGGTACATGTGTCTGAATTCTGAACTAGCACAGTCTGTCTGGGTGAAATCCATGTGCTTGGTGGCTGGAGATCAAAATACTTCAGCATGCTGTGCTCTCTTCTAGAGATAAAAGAATATAGACTGGCTTTGGTATCTTTTTGACTAGAGGTCAGAAAGGTGAAGTAACAGATGACTTAAAGTATAGAGAGATATACAATACTGTAAAATGGGAATTTTTAAAGTGGTGTTAGCTTAACTTTGCGAAGAAAAGAATCCCATGTATACATGTAGTAAAGTTGGTTTTTGCATTTCTGGTATTTTTTTGGTATCTCCTTGGAGAAGAAAGTGGATGTTAAAGTCCAAAGAGGGAGATTCCAGGACAGCAAAACTGCATCTTGTTTTAGTATACTCTGCAACCTTAAATGATCAGTGATCTTGCTTGGAATAGCTTTCTCCTAAATTTACCAAAGGTACTCAATAAACCCACCATTTGCATAGCATAGCACTTAAGGTGACTGATTCAGTGTGTAATTAGCCTTCCCAGTTAATAAATAGTTCACATAAGACTCTGTGGTTGCATAAGATCAGTTGCTTCTAATACACCTAAAAAATAAGTTTGTAGGATTTTAACTGAAGCTATAGAATAAAAATGAAAAGGACTAAAATAATATACCCCATCCTTTTATGTATGGACAGTGTTTCTAGGGTCTTTGACAGATGTGGAAAGGAATTTTAATCTTTTGCCCCATAGTACTCTGGCTCTCAAACTGTGTCAGACTTTGAAACAAAGATTGGCTTTACAAACAAGATCCAATTAGTGACTAAGGATGAAACATTCTTCTCAGAGTGGATAACTGTCTGGATTCAGTGCAGAACTGGGAACACTTCTGTGGTAATTAGTAGTGTTCCCCGATACAGTTTGTAATGAGAAATTGTTTCCATAGTGTTTTGGATCTTTTTTCACCTATTTCTTCAATTAATTGAAGCATTGGGCTGGGCTGAGTAGAGAAGGCTTGCTGCAGTACCACCTTGGGCACAAGGTTGGTATCAGCTGTGGAAACTGTCAGCTGGAAAATGTGGGTAAAAAATCTTGTTGCTTGTGTTCCTGGATGTGTATTATCTTGCACTGAAAATAAATTAATAAAGCAGTGCATGGAAGCATGTGATTATGTAGCCCCATTTTTTTTCAGACTGTACACTATGCATCTGCTCATTTGCTTCTCTAGGATGCTCTTTTTTGTTGAAGTCATGTGCTGGAATTTTTTTAGCTGTATTTCTGTCCTGAGAAGCAACTGAACTTGCGTGGCCTCCACAGCCCCTGCAGACAACAGAAATCTTTGAATTGCATGTTCTTCCCCAGTGTGACTCTCCCCTAGTTTTGGAAAGTGATGCACAGTTCTAGGCCTGCCACGGTTGCCAGAAAATGATGTAATGCAGATAATGTAATATCCCATATACAAACCAAAAGCTATTTAGAAATTGGTCTGACAAGAAAGAAAACGAAATGAAATGGCTGTGTACATTAGATACATATCTAAATTTTAAAATCAGCATAACAGCATTTGTTAAATACAGAGGTAGTGCAAAGAAGAGATGCCCTGTTTCTTGAACTATGTTTTTGGAGGATGCTAGAATAGGTAATCATGTCCTGCTCCCTCCCTTGTGTCACTGCACTCATTCACATAGCCAAGCTGTGCATCAGACCAGGGAGTCAATCTGGCTATTGCTAATGCATGTATCTGGTGATGTTGCACTAGTTCTCAGCAGGTCCAGTTCCTGGTCCCACTCATCCCATGGTCCTCTGGGCATAGGGATTGCCAAAGACTTGAGGGAAAACACAGGGAAGAATCAGCAGCAGAGAGTGGAATGAGAAAAGGAGAAGTGTGTTAACCTCAGTGGCCATCTGTGCTTTTAAACAACCCTGAAATGACAGCCTTAGCCTCACTGAAGTGGCATGACAATTTCAAATGCAAGTTTTTCATGTACGGAAACAGGAAGTTTTTTAGTTCCTCTTCCCTGCTACTACTTCTACCGAAAACGTTTGCCAGTGTCCCTTTGTGCTGCTTGTGAATGTGGGAGAAGGGCTGTTTGTCCCCAGGACTGCTGTGCCATCCCTGAGCCCCCTCTGGGAGGAGTGAGCTGCAGCCCTGACATGATGGCATGGGCAGGTGAAATGCTGTGGCATTAAGTCTTTTCACTTATAAAATAGCAAACGCAGCAGAAAACAAGAAGTAAGGGTTGATGGGGAAAATTAAAGTCTATGAACATTTGTTCCTCCCCTGTTGCTAGCAGAGATGAGCTTGTGTTCTGCTGCTCTGGGAATGGATGTGGAATTTCATTTGTTACTAACCATCACACTTTCATATGTCTGACCTGTGCCTGGAAACATCATATACAGTGTATCCACAAGATAAATTAACTGAGCAGCGTGTTTCTTATTACTTCACCTCTGTCACTGTATTCTGTATTAAAAACTAAACAGTGAGTAAAAATGGGTCTGTAAACTGACCCACCTGTACTAAGCACAGCACTGTACAAGATAAGTCTACATGTTCAGTCTGTGCACTTCATTTCCCTGTGTGATATAGTGCTGGCTCTGCTCTCAGGGCAACGTGCTTTTTTCTCCTGCTGCTCCCAATTATTGTAACCAGAACACTAACAGATGTTCCAAATAAGACTGTTGAATTTGAGCTCTACACTGTATTTATCATAATGGAAACCTCTTTCTTAAAAGAAGTCTTTGCTGTTTGATAGTCTCTACCCAAATCACATTGTGGACCTGCAACTTAAATGGAATTAGGTCAGATTAGATGTGGCTGCTTTCTACTTCTGGATTGGATTTCCCTTGATTTCCTTTGTTTTCTGTCATAATCGTGTACATCATTGCTCTTCCACCAGCCCATAACTAAGGAACACTGAAATCGAATATTGTTCTTCCTCATGCAGGGGCATATTGTCCAAAAGATGTCCACTTGATCTCTGTGAAACTAAAATAAATCACAATGCGTTACCCTCTTTAAAATACTTATTTCAAGCCCAATCCTGAGTTGCATCCACAACTCTGACATTTCCAGGTGAATTAAATTGCCAGTAGAACACTGTTTATAATAAGAGATAAATAATAAAATTGTTCCTATCTAAAGTCATTGATGATGAGCACTCTGAGTCCAGAAGGAAAATTAAGCCATGTCTCATGCACTGGAACCTTGGTGAGATCCGTTGCTGCTGTGGCACAGTTCTGTCTTCCTGTGACATGGATTCTTTTCTCAAAACTCTGGCATTGCAAACTCGTGTTGAAACACAGACTGGAGTTTCAGTGTGGCAAGAGCTGTTGTGGATCCAAAATGGGACAGATGAGGGGCTGTTGGGTAGCCTTTTGAGTGTATTTGTAAAAGTATATCTAACTGATTTTGCTGCAGTGCTGTAGATATATTGTAGGAGTCTGAGTCGGATAGCTATGGAGTCAAAAATCATGTAAAGAAGTTCAGAAGCTTTTTAAGAAAGTGGAAAATGAAGGCAGTGGTGACTACTGGAAAAAAATTAAGTCACTTTGTCAGAGGACTGGGGAGAAACAGAAGGATACTTTCCTTAAACTAGTGAACTACAGTTCTCTACATACTTGTTTTTATTCTTACATACAGTACTGACATTTCATTTAAACAGCAGGAAAGGAATGGCAGTGAATGGCAGTATAAACACAATGCTTCAGTTTTGCTCACCGTCATTTTCTAGTAAGGTTCCCCAAAGTGAAGTCAGGTGTGTGGTTACTGCTACATAGCAGTAAGTTTAATGTATGATGCCCTGTAAGTACATTCATTTCAATTTTAAAAAGAAAAAAGTGTATATGAAATTTGATTCTGAAACTTGTGGAAGTGCTGTAAGAAATTACATAGAAGAAAGATCTAATTATCCAAAATGCCCAACATGAGAGATTGGGAGTTGATTGTTTGTCAGTAAGTAGCACCAATGTTAAAATGCATATTTCTTGAAACTAGTTTAGAAATACAATACATGAGGAAAAATCTGAAAAAAAAAAAAAAACCTGTTTGGAGTTTCCTTTAAACCGAAGCATAGATTTTTCCCCAGAGTTTCTTTGACTGTTTATTGCTCAATACAGTCGATGTGTTTCTCTGCTCAGTTGTAATTACAGCAGCACAAGATGTGATGTGTGTGTTGCATGATCTTGTAGTGGCAGGAAGTATTTTTTTTTTAAAGCAGGCCAGAATGGAGCAGAGGCAGTGTTTGTGTAAAGCAAGCTATGTCAAAGGAGTGTACTATAATCAAGAATAACATACACATTTATAAATGAAGAATTAAGTTACTCAGAATTTTCCTAACAAATTGCTCATATCTTAATAACACTCTGGTGGCAGATGTAGTTTTGAAAGGAACATCTTGTTTTTCATTTAACATGTTTGCAAAAGAATCAGTCCACAAAGAAAAAAGAAAACAAATCAGTAGGATAGAAACTTTTGCTCTTTCCCTAGCCAGCCATCCTGAACACAAGCACTTGTGTGCATAGAAAAGAATAATTTTCAGCTCTTTGTTCAAGCAATGGGGATATCTTTGTTGGGATGGAATATTATGCTGTGTGTATGCTTTGCACATTCTACTATTTTTCAGTAGAGCTAAGAGAGTCTAAATACTTGCAACAATCAGTTGATAGACAAAATGATTCTTCTGGGATTCCTTTTTATATCAGTTCTACTGTCTGCTACTGCGCAGAAACATCATTTACTCTTGCTGAATAATAAATAAGCTTTGAGACTGTCAATAGAAAAAGCAGTGATAATTACTTCAGATTTCAGTAGCTATCAAGTGAGTTCACAAAACCTGCTGTTCAGTAGGAACTGTGCATATCTAATCCAGTCTACTTTTTTCTCATCCTCTTTGGCTTCTTATGTTGGATGTATGCTTCGTCTGACTTTCATATGCTTTGACTACTTCCCCTATTGTAAACTGTCACCTTAATGTGCCAGGAAGAGGTAATCTGAACATATGTATTCTAAAGATCAAGTCACTGGAAGGGCAAAATTTAACATTTGCTTATTTGAGTGCCTTCTGCCTAATTGTTTGTTTTTCTTCACTGCCATGCCCTCAAGTACTTGTCTTGTGCCTTGATATCAGAATAATACACATGCCTGTATGTGTACATCTATGCATACCTTTTCTATCTAGATAGTAGATTCTCAGATTGCCTTAAAGCACAAGGTAGTGCTGGTTTTGGTTTCTTATCTATGAACAGTTATTAGTCCCCTTCACAAGAACTGTCTGACACATCCTTAACAGTGGAATTGTGGTTTTTCTTCAAATTCAGCTTTTAGTGCATTACTGCGAAGTGTCACTCAGTCTTACTCCGTGTTGCTGAGCAGGACCTTTGGCAAGAGGATTCACTGGGCTTTCTATTCTCCTCTATAAATCTGGCTATCTGGCATCTGTCCTGCTGGTCCCTACAAGCTCCTGTGGCAGGAATCATAAGGTATAGTGACCATAAGGCATCCTCTTCCTCTGCCCCACGGTTGCTTTTTCAGTACGAACAGTGTCTTTATGCTCTCTGTTGCCATATTGTCTTCCACCCTGTAAGTCAGGTGATTTGTTGTTCATACTGATTTTTTTCTGCTACACTTTCAGTGCACTTCAGGAGAGGTAGTAGCATCTCTGTGGATGTTTTTTACATAATAATCACACTGCAGACAATGATTTGGCTCTGAAGGCCGCAACAGTCAGTAGCTCAAAATATGCAAGACTGTCTAAGATAGTAGAAAGATATGCCCTACAAATGCTAAGAGGAAGTGGGAATCCAGTTTTAGGTTTGTGTGGCTTCTGGTTGTAACTGCTACAGCCTCTGTGATCAACATCAAACAGACATTGTGTTTGCTTGGGATAAGAGAAAGATGAGGAGTAAATTCTTATGTCAAAATAGCAACGTAAGGCACTTAGGTCTCTGTATAAGGCTGAGAGTTAACAAGCTGTGATGGTTTGCTGATTAACTTGATCGAAGTATCTAGGTCATGAATAGGCTTGGCAGAAAGGCAGATAGTCTTAAAATATTTTTGTCTCAAGTTCAGGATTTTTTCCTGTGTTAAATTGTTTGCTTATTGAGGATCAAAAACCTTGTCTCAATAATATTTGCTTCCTATTGCTTCCTATTATTTAATATTTTTCTCTTGTCCTGTTAATTTCTACTTCAGGAAGCATAATTGTACCATCTTTAGAGGAGTCTCAATATAATAGTAATGTCACCTTTGTAATGTGAAACTCTGTAAAAGCCCGTTACACCTTTTTGAGGTAGTGTAACTTTTTTGTGTAATAGTAAAATGAGATTTACTTGCCTAAAAATGAGATCTCTAATGAAGAGGCTGGATTCTGGGTGACAGCCCTACATTTCATTTTGTTTTCAAAATAAAAATGACACTATTTTTGTTTCCAAACATGGTTTTTACATTAATTTCCTATATTAATTTTCTGTTTATTTCCTATGTTTCAAAAAACTTGGTGTTGCTGGGGGAGGTGGTACCGGAATATTTCCAAATAGGATATGCTATACTGGTTGAAGCAATTGGTACAGATTTTGTTTCTGTTTGCTGTAGTTCTTGCCTTGCTGAGAAATCAATTCTATAGGAACTGCTGCACAAATCGTTCTCTAGAGTTCATGCACCTAAGGATTCACAGAGGGTTTAAACAGACTGAAAAGTCTCTGGAAACCTCATTGTTGTAGAACATAGCTTCATAAGTAGCTGGAAATACTCTATAAATTTTGTCAAGCTCCCCTTGTGTTTTTAAGTTTCTTCCATTTTTATTTCATCATATATGAACTAGGAAACAATGGTGCTTTGTTTTATATTTGCTGTTTTGTGCAAAATATTGAGGATTTATATAGGTAGTCCTCAACATCCAACACATTCCGTGGTTACTGCCCTACCAGGCAGTTCTACTTATCCCAAATCTCACGTTTAAATTGGATGATCGGTAATGGCTATAGCACTGTCATTGTGATTGAGCAGCTGCTATGTGTAACACTAGCTTGGGGTGTCAGTGGTGAGGAGTTATCTGACGTTTTGCTTCTCCGGTTGTTAAGGTGATGATGTTAAGGTGTCCAGAAGCACTCACGTGTTGCCCTTAGCACCTGGCTGGTGCTATAAGCCAGACTTGATACCCCATCAACCTGTTGTTGAATTAACTGGTGTTGAAACAGCTCATTTTTTCCACTATGAGGTGTTTTGTCTGTGACTGTTGTGCTCGTGGTTGTTTCTGGCACCTCTCTTATTGTCCTTAGTAGCCTGGATGCTGGGGCTTAGATGATAGATTTTTGTCACACAGTGATTATTGTAATTGATAAGGACATGGTATTATTCATTCTTGAAGACAGAAGTGCCTCATATGTGCAAATGTTGGAAATGCTGATCTTAAAAGCCCTTAAATTGAAGTGTTGTAACGAGATAGTACACTAAGTATTGACTGTTTGAGATATTGTTAATCATGCTGTTAATCTTTCAATTTGCTGAACACTACTAGTTCCTTTTTTCTAGTCTAGCATTAAGTTACAGTTTGGCTTTCAGAGTCTTTTAGTCATATCTGTCATTAATATTTTTGAGAGAAGATTCTACACCCTTGTAACTAAACTAGTTTGCCCTAATCACATTCCTAAAGGTATTTAAAAGGTATTTTGTATTCCTGACTATAAATACTGTCTAGGAAGACATGCTGGAGATGCTTGCAAAATTTCATGCTGCTTTTGGTTCTCAAAAGACTTCCACTGGGAAAACTGTAGCCAGGTCTTCACCAAGAGCTCACGTATTGTGTAGGAATTTCAGATATAATATTCAGTGTAAGTCAGTATTAACTAGCTGCCCCAAACCTCTGCAAAAAACACTATATAATTTTGAAACTGGAATAGTGAGATGGTTTTGGAGCATCAGAAGTTTTCCACAACAGTTCTAATTTACATTCTGATAATAAACGTCAGGTTGCAGGTGGCTTGTGAGGCTTTTCTTTTGGTGATAGTCTTTCCTTTAGTAGTTGAAATGAGGTGACTGAACACAGGCCATTTAGTTTTGTTTCTGTTGGGCCCATATGGGCTGCCCTTGCTATTTGTGAAGCTAGTCACCCGCTGTAGAAAGATTGCTAATTTTCAGCAGTATAGAACACAATGAATATCTTGTTTTTCTTACTTAGTTATTAAATATTATTTTGCTGTCTAGATACAGGCCTGATTTGTATATATGCACTTCACAAATTTTATAGATATATCATTGACTTGGTAGATGAGGAGAGCATTTCTTGCGGAAGCAAGAGAGAAAGAAAATGGAAAAAGGCTTGTAGGTGCTGTACGTGGCTAAATGTATTGGCTTTAACTTTGTTCCTGTATCTTGTTTCCTTTTTGACAGGAGACAAAGTTCAAACTTAGCAAACTCCCTCTAATTACTGCTGTTTTGTAGTGTTTACATAACAATAAATGCTTTTAGCAACAGTTCAGCTTTTCACAAGCTGACTCTTTCAGTCTTTTCACTTCTTTAACATCTTGTTCTTTCATCCATGTCTCTTAATTCTTAACTTGGCTGCTGTCCTGCACTTTTTTATGGGTCCCAGCTGCACGTCTAGTAGCTGTATTTCTTGGTCGTCTTTATGATCTTTGTACCTGCATACTTGCTGCTAGTTGTTTTCAAAGTAATGTTTGTCAGATGTTGGACAGTAAAATACTGATATCTGAATTAGAACCAGTGGAGTTGAACTGATCTAGAGATAACCCTGGATCTTGCTGTGTTTGAGTTGGGTTTCCTGTTCTGCCTCATGCGTAGCACTAAGCATGTTCTTTAGCCTACACATCCAGGAGGGCAGTTCTGCTATCCCAGCTTGTTAATCACCAAGCAACTACATAACTCTACTTGCAGATCTGCATATTTCTACTGCTATTTTTGAATGGCAGGCCTGGTTTTAGCACATTTACTACATAAAAGCTGTCATACTGAACATGTTGTGAAGTTACTTTGCTGGTTGACTTTTCTATCCCAGGAACATGTTGATTATAGACTTAGTGTTCATGCTCGTCTGCTTACCTGGAAAGAAAGGTCACAGCATATCCCTCTGTACAGCTATGGACTAATATATGGAAGCCACATCTGACTGCATGCAAAGACAATCGTGCTATTCTGGTGGTCTCTTAGCTGCCATTCCAGAAGTGGTTAGTGATGACAGTTGCTATAAACAGCACAGCTGGTTATGCACTGGAACTTGAGAGAGGGTGAACAAAAATGCTAGCTTCTTTATGGGCAGGTTTGGTTCATCTTGAAAGGCTTCATCAAAATCATTCTTGTACAGCAGTATGCTTTGTAGAGACTACTGCTGTTTTTCTGTGCATTCAGATACTAATTATTGCTGTGATAGAGCACAAATGTTGGGTAAGGACTTAAAGATACCTTCTTAAGACTAGAAGAAGGTCTAGTCTTCTAGCCTTAAGAAGGTATCTTGTATGCTGTAGAAGTGAGAGTTATATGAAGCATCCATTGTTGGTTACACTCCTGTAAGGTGTTCATGGCTTGCCAAGGGAGCATACCTTCTGCTGCAAATCAAAATTCCACTACTTTTCCCCTCAAGAGGTTTGCTTGAGTGGCCATTAAGTTATGCCAGGAAAAAAAAATCTTAAAATTGAAAAACATAAAATAACACATACTTGTTTTGGTTTTGAGACAGTGCATTAGTGTACTGGCATACTGCAGCTGTACTGAACGTAGGAAACAAGGAAAAAATGCAAAAGTATATAGTAAGACAGTACAGTATACAAGTCTAAACTGTATTCCTGGTGTCTGAGACCTCAGTGGTTTTCTCAATCAAATGTATGTTTGGACTGATTTTTTTTTGTGACTCTTCCATACCAACAAACACTACTGTGTAAGTTTTTTATTCCTGTGCTAGCTTCTGTTTATCGAATCAATGTCTATGCAGAATGGTAAAATACTAAGTTTAGATAAATCCATGTGTTGGTCTTCCCGAATTTTCAGATAAAAGCTCCACTTGCTTTGTAGGACTGGAAATGGAGTCTTTGTTTTTACATGTGGGACTTGCTTTGGAGCTTAAGTCTGTGCTACCTGAAATTTAATTAAAATTATTTGAGTCTGTCATTACTCTGAAATGTTGCTTCTAGGGGCCACTGGGTGACTGGTGAATTTGTGTTGTTGCTTGTTGCAGAAATTGCCTTTAAAACAGGGCTAGACTCTGGAGTTTTATGAAACATGAGAGTCTGAGCTGTTATTTTCATTGTGCACATCTTACAGTGTCCTTGGGAGAAGACCAATCTCCAACTTAATATTTTACTTCATTTGCTCAGGTAACCTTAGAGTACTGTTCCTTCAGTCAATAAGAGTAAGCTGGGCTTTCCTCTGGAGAAATGTATCTGGTGACACTTCTCCACTTTCCTTCCTATGTCTTCAGTGCTTGTACCCAGCCCTGGCAGCCTGCTGCTGGGCCAGGAGCTGGGCAATAAAGTAAAGCAGCTGTGTGATCACCAGCCTGGATTCTGTTGGTATTGGCCCTTCTGACTACATTATCTCATAGAGCAGTTGTCAAGTTCATGGCTCACATGCAGTGCTAAATCTTAATGTCACTACACATAGAAGAGGCAGCAAAACAAAGCCTGTTCTAATTGCCATGCTATTGCACATAAGATTGTAGGGTTGTAGACTGCTTGCTGGAGAGTCTCTAAGGATTTTTTCACCTTAAAAGTGCTGAGTAAACAGGACTTGGCTGCTGCTGGATGCCCAGTAGACTGTGGTGGCCCTGGGGCCATGTCACTGCTCCACAGGTTTCAGCACAGGTTTCCTGAGCAGCAGGTTGCCTTGTGGGCTCTAATCACTGATTAACCCACATAAGGGTCTTGTGAAATAAACCAGATTATAATAACAAATAGTAACTGCACTGCCATCTTGTGAACCAGATTTTTATAACACCTTTAAGACTATTTTGTAAACATGATGGTGTTTCTATGGCAGCAGAAATCTGGTGTGGAAAAATGTTGCTGAAATGATTTACTGCTGTTTTAGTGTGCCAAACCACATGAGCAAATTGTCGCAGTTTCTTGTTTCTACTCATCTAAATTGAATGACCTTCATCTGGAGGACTTTGATCAGGGAGATGAATATTGCAGCAACCTGAATGCAGGTCTGCACAGTGAGATCCATACCATTTTAATTTGTATGCGTGACAAACACATATACAGGTTTTCCATAGTTCTCAGTGTTGCTCTTGCTGGAAGTCAGTATCCTCCTGGGTTAAATAATACGTGTTTTAAGCATGAAAATAAGTTGTGATGCTGCTAAATCTTAAAACAGTTGGAGATCAGGGGATACATAAAGACTCAAAGACTTGTGGAGGGAGCAAAAAAAAATTAAAAATCCAAGCACTATTATTTAATATAAAATCTCTAGGTATAGAATTAGATAGTCGTTTCTCATGTTGAGATGAAGTTCTGAGGTCTTGTATGAGTCACAATATCCCCTGTAATATTGCATCATGTTATACTTTGTATGTACTATTAGAGAAATGTAGTAGCTTGCGTTCATGACTTCCTTCTCCATGCTGCTTCAGTAATTCATCTATTCTCATACTGTATTTCTGGAGCTGATAAAACTTGAGACTCAAGTTGAGTCAAATTGAGACTGTTATTGGAGTAGGAATCTACAGACTCAGTTTTAAACCATGTTACCAACATGTCTGGCTCCAATGGCAAGTTGTCAGCACAGAGCAGTACCTCTAAGTTGAGCCAAACCTTCCAGCTGTGACCAAGATTTGGGACTGTATGCACCAGAGTGTGAGAAAAGATCTGGAAAAAAAAGCTATTCTCTTAACTTCTGTTCTCTCTGCTCTGTCACTGCTCTATACAATCTCTAAGGGAAGCCTACAAGTCAGTGCAATTATTTGGTAAAACTCATACTTGTTATGATACTATTTGAATTGTCTGTATTGACTTTCATTGAATCACTGCAAGTTTTGCATGTTTTTGTTCTGGAAATAGCATGTAGCTGTTTGTGAAACAATCTTTTTCTAAGATATCTTTGTGGCTGCTTTGCTCAGCCACAAAATGCACTGAGCCCTCTTCTGCCATTGTCAGCGTCCTTTTAGAAACACTAGAGGACTGTTAGTAAAAATAAATAAAAAACAGAAAACCCACCACTTTCTGCATTAGGGAACAAAAATAAGTGAAGAATTAAGAGCAGAGATTTCTTAGCAAACGTTTAGATTCAGAAACTAGAGGTGTAATGTAGCACTTGAAATGTTCCAGTTCTCATGGTTCAGGCTACTGTGTATTTCTAAATATCTTCAAATCCCTTATTTAAGATAAATGTCTGAAACGGAGGGATTTTTATGTAATGTGGGAGCCTAACATTTTGTTTTGGGACTGGTGGTTACTTTTTGTCCTCTTTTAGTAATGTGACTGTCATTCTTTCTGTGGAATGAGATTCTGTGGAATGAGTAACCGCTGGCTGAAAACTTCTACTTCCTTTTAATATGCATGTGCAACAGCAGATTGAAAGGCTGTGGTTGTGAATCAGGGAAGTAGTAAATGTGTGGTAACTTGTTTTTACCTTGTTTTCACTATGCCTTTTTCATAGCAGCATATAGTGTTTTGAGGCCTGGCTCTGGTGCCTTACCTCTGCTTCTCAGGAGACACAAACCTGGTTTCCTTGGATCCACATCTTGCAGTGCAAAACCAAGAGAGAAGGGTAGTGCAAGTATAAATTCTGTTGCTGTATCCAGCATGTGCCAAATGTGATAGGCTTTGGGCATTAGCTTAAGAATTTCAAGTCCCTCAGCCAGGAGTGTGTGTTTTGCTGACCACACAGATTGCCAATGACAACTTCATAACTGGTGGAGTTCATAGTGCAGCACTAGTACTTCCAGTTTCTTTGACCCTTGTCTTGAATGAGATTCAATTTTTTTTTTTTCTTTTGAAGTGCAGGTCTGATCTTGTTACACTGCTGCTGTTTTCTGTGCTTGAATCCGGAGGCTGGAGTCTCCTGATGAGTAGTAGGCTGTTTACTGCTCATAGGTCTGGCACAGAAGAAATCATTGTTATCTTGCCAGAAATTCACTGCTGAATCTGTCTGCCTCAGACTGCCAAAAGGGGGAGAGAGAGAAAAAAAAAAAAAAGAACCAACAAACAGAACTGAGCAGAGAAAATGGAAACTGTACCTCCTGTACCTCAATACTCACTCCTGGCTGGCTGGCTCTGCAACACTGAATTTATGGTTCTGGAGGCCTATTTCCATTGATCAGGTCTTTCTTTCTTTTAACTTTTTTAAGGCAAATCATTGTTGACAACTGCTGGAGTGAAAAGAAATTAAAAGGTAGTTGGCTTTGCTTACTCGCGTAGTTATTTATACCTACATAAGATCCAGGGTATCTTTTCTCAGGAAAACTTCTGTTTACACATTTGAAACCAAAATAAGAACAAAAGAAGCATGCTTAGCACCACAGGAATATTTAAATGATAGGCTAACTTTTGGTGACGCTGTTCCACGACTTCGGCAACAATACATGCTTCTCTTTCCTGACACTGCTTTTTGTTCTTCCACCACAGAGTGGGGTTTGAGTGTAGCTGTAACTAGTAACCAAGTCAACCATTGTATTCACCATGAAGGTATCTTTCTGTGGCATGCATTTGCCATTTGTGGTTAAGTTGTTAGAAAACACAGTAGCAGTTTTGGGTTTGCACAGCAGAAAAGGACTGTACATATTTGATAGCTATACTACTGTCACTCCACAAGCTCCATACTGGAGAAAAGTATACTGCATACTGCTGAGTTATAGGCACTTCCTCTGGTATAGCCACGGTATTAACCTTTTTTTTTTTTGTGTGTGTGTGTGGAACAGCTCCTGTGACAGACTTTAAATCTAATGCTGATGCTGCAGTACTGTGTGCTCAGGAAAACAGTGGGAGAGCCAAAGGCAATGCTGGCTCTTTTTCAGTCTAAAGAAAAAATAAATTACTCCAAAGGAACCTATAAATCCTTATTGTCAGGTAGATATTATCTGCTTCCTTTGAAAACAGAAGTTGAAGGGATTTCTGTTTTTTCACTACAGCTACTCTTGCTTTGGCACCACACCATATCATAACTTTCATAAACTTCCCAAACTGCATCTTGAAAAGCAGAACTTCATAGCCTTACAAGTAATACTTTGTTCTGTTGAGAAGTGTAATTACTTTTTAACAGAATTTGTGCACCAAGAACAGAACTATTATATAGCAACAAGTGGAAATAGGTGCTGCAAATGTTTCAGTGTACACAAGCAGAGACTAACAGTTGAGCAGCACAACTGAAACTCAGTGTTTGTATATTGCAGGGATTCACTGTAGTTCCATTGGTGAATAAGTTCTGCAGCTTCCAAACACTGACAAAACTTGTCTTATATGTAACTCAATCATAACTATCTTCTCCCAAAAGGCTCTAACATACGTGCCCCATTGCTGACCTGGAAGAGTGTTTTTCTGGAATTAATATAATTAAAAAATTTTTAGCTACAAGGAGATATAAGTTCATAATATTTTCTTTTCAGGTATATTTCACTTACCTTTCTCTACTTTCTCCTTTTTCTGACTGAGTTTCTCTCTCTGAAAAGACTACTCATATTTATCTGTTCTTGATGGACTGGCAACTGTATTTTTGATTTTCTGTTTTTTTCTGTTTTCACTGCTTCCTCATATAGTTTTCAGTTTTTTCTTTATGTTGCATTCACTCACTGAATTGCTGAGGGCAGCCTCACTGTCCAGAACAAGATGGTTCCATACTTGGGCTTGTCACCATGCAGGAAACGAATCCAAAACAGATTCTTTTTTCAGACTTCCCATTATTTAAATTAAGTGAAAGAGCAGCTTCCACCTTATATCAGCACTTCATTTAGAGCTTGGGGAATGCATTTTATACAAACTCTCTACAGTCCAGACCAAAACCAGCAAAATGCATCCTTTCCTCTGCCTCATCAACAGTAATGGATTGCGTCTTGACAAGAAAATTGGAGTTCAGAGGTGTGAAAGATCTGATGAAATGTGCAGAGTGCTGCTGTGGGGTGTACAGTTTCCATCACTGGAGATGACTCAGTGGACAACACAATCAGCTGTAGCTTGTGGTGACTACCTCCCTTTTATTTCTCAGCATCCTCCTCCTGCTGTCAGGGCCATACTTCCAGAAGATGTGTTTTAGGAAATAATATAGGAATAGTAGACTGGTTCAGGTAAAATCCACCTTTGCTACAAACTGGAATACATATTCTTTTTAATACCTACCCCTGTGTTGGAGAAGACAAATGTTATGATGTTTTTAGAAAGAAATTCTTTACTTGAGGGTGGTGAGACACTGAAACAGGCTGCCCAATGAGATTGTGGATGTCCCTCTCTGGAAGCATTCAAGGCCGGGCTGGGTGGGGCTTTGAGCAACCTCCCTACAGTAGGGAGTTGGAACTAGATGACCTTAAAGGTGCCTCCCAACCTAAAGCATTCTATGTTTTGCCTTACTGTGCACATTTATTCATTCTATAAAACATCATTAATAAAGATGACTTTTGGAATCCTCTGCAAAGAGCCATAACATATGAGTGTGCAACGCAGAACAGAGCAGAAATGTGTCTCAGTGATACAATCCTTCTTACCAAAGCAGCTTTTGCACTGCAAACTACAATTTCCCCAGTGACATCCAGCTCTGTGTGATATTGCCAAGATTTATGGCTGGTGGTTTCCTGAAGAGCTATTTGGGTAGTCTGTGCTTCACTGAAACAACTTTCATATGTCTTGTAACAAATCCAAAAGTGTAATGGAATAGGTCATTTGTCTTGTGTTTTAATGTGAAAAAAAATGATGTAGTGAGGAAAAACTGGCTCATTTTCAGCCTGGATTCCAGCTTTCTGGTTTCTGAACTCACTCTTGTGGATGTGATGCTAGATTTGTAATGCTGTCTTGCACAGCATACTGCGAGCCTGCCTCAGTGACAGTAAGGCAAACTAATATCATCATATGTGGCAAAGAACATAACTGAAGATACTAATATCTTTATAACAAAAGGACAGATTTCCTAAAGGAAAAAAAAAAAGGAGGAAACAAAACAGATTAGAAGAGTTTTAAATGCTAGCTACTAGAAACGAGAATACGATTACAGGGCCAGAACTCTTAGGCCACCAATGCAAGGAACTTCTGGTGCAGTGATTATGATGGTAATCCTTTTCAGAATACTTTGATAGGAGTGTTTCCTTTCTATGCAGTATAAATGTACGGGATAAAATGGTTTTGTCTTTTAAAGATCTTCTGAACTGGTTATATATTGACTGTTTTCTGTCTGGTGTCATACCTAAATATAAAAAAAATACTTTTTTCACCTTGAAAGATGTTGAACAAGAAGCCCTTTCCACTGATGAGTAGTGGAAATGTTTCAGCCAAGACCTTGCTGGACAGAGCTCAGATGAGCTGTTTCAATGAAAAGCTCAGATCCTTCCATCAGCAGTGACACCACATGTCATGAGTGGAGATGAAGGGCTACTGCCTGGTACAGGAGGATGATAAGATGCTGAATTTGCCATGAATTCAGCACACCTAGGCATTGGGAACCAAGACAACCCCTTGCACTGCTGGCTTTGGTGCCCTCATCATTCAACGTAACCGATTAGTCTTCCTAAAATAGGAGCACCAGTAATACACAGCACCCTGTGCTTTCTTCTGGTTTCAGGACAAATCACTACCTACTTCAAAGCCTGGGATTGCTCAGAAGATCTTTACACAGCAGTATGAAAATAAAATAAATTAGATATCCTCAGGGGGACACATTTCAAGCTTTGTTTGGTTACTGATGGGTCCTTAGCGTGAAGTGCAAATAGGACTCTAATTGTTTTGATCTACTTTGTTAATAAATATGAGTATTTTCTCTATCTGCCTCATTACTGACTGTGATTGTTGAATGGTGACTTGAAAAGTATGATGGCTACAGGGAAGGATGTCAGACCAAATGCACTGAAACTGCATATAACAGTATGTCTTAAACAATGTCTTTGTATAGGTGGATGGAGGTCTGCTTGGAAGAAGAGCTGCCACCTACTACTGAGCTGGAAGAAGGCTTAAGGAATGGTGTTTATCTTGCCAAGCTTGCAAAATTCTTTGCCCCCAATCTGGTGTCAGACAAAAAGATCTATGATGTGAAGCAGGAACGTTACAAGGTAATAACTTTCTATTCTCAAAAAATTGTCCATTGACTAGCTCTTGAAGATCCATGAGCATGATTAGTTTGTTTTCTGTGTCTCTTTTGTAAGCCTGTCAAGATAAGATGGGAGATGTACAGCGCTTAAGAAGCCAGTATGAAAAGTTAGAAATATTTTATAAGAGGAAAAATAGTATTAGTGACACTTAATGTTTTTAGGGCCAAACAAATTGCACTTCTGGCTCCAGAGAACAGGAGTTTTATTCATGCGATTATTCCTTACTAAGAAAAGGAGCCAAAAAATAAAAAATAAATCAATAATTAAACTTGATAACTATTTCTGATTTTATTAATCTTGCATGGAAGGAAATTCCCTTCATTAGATTTTTGTCTATTTTTGTTACCAAATTTATTACTGAAGCAGAGTAATTAGGCTTGGCTTGCTACATCTGTGAGCTGTTAGTTAACTACAAGACTATCAGTAACAGAAACATGCACAGCATAAGATGCCTCGATTTGAATGCTTTATCTCAGTCTGTAGAGGGCTCAGGATAAACTCAGACATTTACGTTTTAGAGGTGTGATCACTGTTTGTTGTTTGGAAGTTCATAAATTAAGTTGCTCTGCTTTCATGTGCTTGATAGAATCATGGTTAGGAATCACAGTTATGTTTAAATGCTTCTCTTGAGATCCATTAAACTGAATTCAAATCTAGCTTATCTTTTAAAAAAGCGTGAGTTGAATATTAGGAAAAGTATGGTGGCTCTGACTGGTGATGCGTTAGAACAGGCTGCCTAGGAAGGTTATGGAGTCACCATTCCTGGAACTTTTCAAGACAAGGGTGAATGTGGCACTCAAATTAGTGGGTATGGTGCTGGTGGGCTGATGGTTGGGCTTGATGATCATAATGGTCTTTCCCAATCTTAATGATTCCATGAGTTGGACATAGTGAGTCTGTTGATGTGTTAGGCAACTTCATTAACAGGATTGCAACTATGATGCTTGGGGTCTCCAGGTCAAATGAGGGAAAATTGCTTCAGGATACAAAATTGGGAAGCAGCAGAGTAATCTGTAGTTAGAGAACTTGATTTGCATTGTTTTTATCATCTCTTCCTCCTGTGTTTCCCATAGAGATCAGGACTTCATTTTCGTCACACTGATAACACCGTGCAGTGGCTAAGAGCGATGGAGTCCATTGGTCTGCCTAAGGTAAGCATCTGAATTTTAGGAAGGGAACAGGATCAAGGCAGTGACTCGGTAATGTCTCCTTTCAACTGCCCAAGTCTAACCTTGTGTACGGTAAGCCTCCTGGGAGGGCTAGTTCAGACATATATCTGAAAAGAAAGTAATGCTGCTTGGTGTGTGCTTGGTACTGTGGGTGATGAGCGCCATGGGTGGGAATACTCAGGGTGCTTCTCTTGGGAGTCAGAGGCGGATAGTAGTGGTGCTTTAGCTGTACTTTATTGTTAGTACAGTCTTGGTGGGGGCCTGAATGTGGTAGAGTTAAAACTGGAGAACTTTTTCTTCCTTTCGGTTGCTACCTCTGATGTCTTTTGCTGCCTCTTCCTCCTAACATATGATGTAGTTTCTCTGCCTTTACCCAGTTTCCAGGCTGACCCTGTACGTCTCGGTGTGGCTGTACTGCTCTTCTTCCTCCAGCTGCTTTCTTGGGTCACCTTTCACACTTACCTCCCTTCTCATGGGTCTGCGCTTCTCATCTCCCTCTCTCCTGCTATTTCTGGGCACCAGTGAGTCTTCCTTTGGATGAAAATTTTTTAAGGGCTGCGTGGAAACACCCACTTCACTTACCCTGCTGGTTTGGTACCTGCAGGCCTGAGGAGTAGCCCCAGGGTGGGTGCTCAGTGTGGGGCTGCCCCACATTGTGCAAGGCCAGGCACAGCACAGATGCTCAGATGGCCGCCTGGGAACTGCAAAGTGGGACCAGCTCCCTGTGTGGGAGCCTGTAAACAAAAAGGAGCTCCTTTGACTGCCCTCAGAAGCATGACGAAGATTGAGGGGGAGATGCCATTCCTAGGTCAACTGTGTTTTAGCTGTGTTTGCAAGCCTGAGTCTCCTCATCAGCTGGCTGATTCCATCTCCTTCCAAAGGCTTTGTCTGTTGCAGAGGAGCACTGTGGCCAGAAGATTTCCCATGTCTCCCCCCCCAAAGCCACAGTCTGCAAGTGATGAGGAGGGCACTGTGCTCCTGGCCAGCTCAGTCTTGCTCTGCTGGCCAATGTACTGCCCGTCCTGAGCTGCAGTGTGCTGCCAGCTCACATGGATAGCCATGGCTTTCTTTCTGTTTTCACAGAGGAGCCATGGTTTGTGACTGGGACAAAGGCCGGGAACAAATCAGTAGTAGAACCAGAACTGGAATGCACAGTGTGACTTCTTGACTAAATTGTTTTACCCTCTTCTGTATCAACTTATTTTTTTCTGTTAGTGGTGCTGGGGGTATTGGTGTTTGGATGTTTTTGTATTGTTAAGTCTTGCAAAAGTGAACCAACACCACCTAGTAAATAACTGTGTCCTAAGTTTGGGTGTCTGAAGGAGGAGAAATCCTGTGTCCTGAGCTTTTGCCAAAGAGTCTTTTCTAACTGTCTTGCCAAAATCCCGTCTGCTTATCTTCTTTGTTTTCCATTTTAATATTAAACTTCAAGCTCTATTAGATTCTTTCTTATGAAAACTATGGATAAAGCTAAAATAGCATGAGAGGAGATTTTATTCATAAATGTATAGAGATAACAGTTGAATTTCTGTGATTCCAAGGTAGTGATCTGCAGGGAGCCCATTTTAGCTATTCTTCTGCCCAGTTATCTTTCTTTCATTTTAACTGTATATTCTTTTTGTTTTGTTCTTTTTTTTTTTTCAGATTTTTTATCCAGAGACTACAGATGTCTATGATAGGAAAAACATACCTAGGATGATATATTGCATTCATGCTTTAAGGTAATTGCTGATGGAAGTAAAAGCTAAAGTGACTAATTTAAGTGTCTAAGTCTTGAACAGCATTAGTGTAACCAGTATGTTACAATCCATCAGAATTTACAAGTTCGCTGACTTAACAGTAGGGATGAAAGGAAAACTATGGCAAATAATTTCCAAAATAAAAATGAAGTACTGCTGAATTTAATGCAAATATCCCGCTCAGTGTGTATAACCTTTACAAAATGGTTTCTGTTTTCATATCTATTTTGAAATGACACATGCCAACAATTAATTAAATTAAAAAAAAAAAAAACCCTTAGCAAAATATTAGTATAACTGTGGGACAGAGATGCTGATCAGAGTGAAAACGAACTGGCATCCCTCTGGCCCCAAAGTAGAACAAATAATAACTGTGCTATTAAGTCATTCATAGGAAATGTAATGTTTTCCAAGCTTTTGAAATTCTGAGCAATTCAGTTTCAAATGTGAAATCTTGGAGGGCTTTAGCCTCATCACTGAAGTAGAGCTTAAGCCTTTTTTTGTCCTCCTGCAAGGAATTCCTTGTGATGTTTCACACTGAAAGCACTGAACATCTGCCTTATGCCCCTGCTGTGAGAGGTAGAGGTGTGGGCAGGCAGCTCCTCCCTCCCACAGCTCTCACAGCTCATTTCCTGCACGTAGAGTCCTTTTTATTACTTTAACTACACCTCCACAAGCCTAGTATGTAACTTATATCCAAAACCTCATTTTTTTTCCTAATGACAATCAAAGACACATCAGCTGTCCCATGGGTATAAGTCAGGAACCACTCACTGCATGCTGTTATTAATTTTTTTTACAGTCTAATCCTTGAAATCATGCGCATGCTCCTACACTCTTGTGTGTACTTTCTGCCAATAAATACAGCAAACCACCAAAGTTCATCTTACTTCTCCGAAGTGCTAGCAATTCAGACTCGGTAACTTTGCTGTGTGATTTTTGTTAGCTCTGACAAGTGTTGCCATTTGAAATTGCAGTGACTGCTGTAAAGCTAACTGTACAGGACCGTGTGAGGCAACACTTGCCTCAGCCCTCACAGGTCTGCTGGCTCTTCTGCCAGCAAATGTCTTGTGCAAGCCTGAGGTGATTTTCTACAGCAGAAATGTGGGCTTATAAGGCTCGCTGGCAAGGTGGGAGGTTGTGCTGCATTCCCCCTGCTGGTGTCATGGCCAGCTCAGATGTTTTGCACAAGGTGAGAGATCACTGTGAGCTTTTCCAATAGGTGTGTGCTTGCAGAACGAAGGCTTCATCAACTGTGGGTTTGAATGTTGCATGAACAACAAAGCAGCACCTTGGCATCTCATAAGATCTCCCTAGTTTTTGCAATTGCAATAACTTTTTGCTTCTTAAATTGAATTCTGCAATGGATTGGCCTCTGGTATGAATTTCTGTTCCCTAGCTTGACCTGCCCCAGGATTTATTTCCCTATCAGGGCCAGTCCATGTTGTTTGAGTTTTCTTCCGAGTCTATCTTGTTTGAATTTTTTCCTCACTGCATATCAGCACAAAACTGTAATTCCTTGTTTCTGAGCTATTATTTTAGAAATAGATTTCTGTAACATGCTTTGCTTATGATGCTTTGCCATGAAAGGATGTAGGAATCAAAGAAACAACTGCTGAGCTATTTTACTATTTACTTACAGACCTGTTCCTAGAATGCATGTTGTAACCATCTCTCAACTAAAACTCCAGTATCAGTATTGAATTACAGACAGTCTGTGCTGAAAAAAGCCTGGGAGATGGCAGTACTGAGGACAGGGCACTGCTTGACCAGCAGCATTTGCAGTTGGGCTGGTGTCTGGAGCACTGAGCTGCAGGATTCCAGCTCTGTTTCCCTTCCCACTGCCCTGCTGTTGCCTGCACTCATCTCCATGCTAAGCACCTGCCTCTGCCCCATTCTGCTCCCTGGGTCTGTATGAGCATCCTTGGCAGGTAAGCCAGGATGGAGATCACTGATCCTAGAAAAGTTCTTGGGTCTGGCCACACAGCACCCAGAAGCAGAAATGGCATGCAAGGATTTTCTCTTACCATTTGTTGCATACAAAGTGGATCACTATATGAAAATCACCACAGGGCTTAAGTGCTAAATTCTAATACATCTTGGAGTACATGCTCAAATTTCAAGGGCTTGTAACCTAGAAAAGTTAAGCACTTTGTCTGGGAGGTAAGCAGCTGGCCTACTTTCTATTCTTGCTTAGCTATTTATTACCAAGTTATTACCCCAACACAGGAAGCTTGTATTTCCCAATGAAGCTACAGGAGTTTAACACAAATAGGATATTTTGTCTTAGTCTCATATTTGAAAAAAATCAAAACCATCTCCAGTTAAGATTTTTTCCTAAGTTAATTTCCTGAAAAGACCAGTATGCATAAGTGCATAAAATTGCCTCTTTAATTAGAGTAAAAAAGATTTTACTCTATGTAATGGAACCAAATGCTAACATTTCATATGAAAGTCTTCAGCTATTTGGGTTTCACTGATCTTTGAGCAGATGGAGGGCCTGGAGACAGGAAATGATTCTAAGCAAAACTGTTTAAATATTTTGGAGATATGTTCTGCTTCAAGGCTGAAATTAAGACCATTGCCCTTAGAGCATGTGGAACAACTTGCTCTGTCAGAAGCAGCCCTGCCTGATCTGTCCAGGAAGGAGTGACTTAGCGAGCAATTTCTAGATTCCTGTTAAGTACTGTTACCCTCTTACTTTTTCATGTTTGTACTTAAATGCTTAAATCAGCCTTAAAAATACAAAAGCATTAGTCTCGTTTTTTGCACTGTTTTTCTTAAGAAAGCTGTGGATTTTGTCCTAGTCTAAATGAGTTAAAGACCTCCCTCAGTTAAACATACATGCTAACGATGATTCTTGTTCCTAAGTAGTGGTGATTCAGGTTTTGACTCTTCTGTCTCCACTACACCCTAAAATACATAGTTTTCAAATTGTCTTTACGAGAAAATTGCTGCTACGTTCTAGGCAAACTAGTTCTGAGGCTGGACAGTTTCAAACATATGTTTTCCTAGGAAGAGGTAGAATAACAAGCATATGCTTATAAAAACGTAAGTTATTTTCAGATTTGTTTGTTACAGCATGCTAAACATGAGCTAAGCTTAAACAAGATTTAGGAGTTTCTGGTTAATCAGAACTACAGCTCTGCACTGGTTTGATGCAAGAGGAGCTTCACTTGGGAAGAGCTTTTTCCCCCCTTTTATTCCCCTTCCTCCCACTTCCTCCTATGCAGCCTTCTCAACCCCAAGCCCCCCACTTTGATTTTATAAGAGTTCCCCAAGGATCACAGTATATGTACAAATGCATTATGCAAGCTGTTTCGAGTGAACTTATTCCTTAATGTAGAGCAGAATTGTCCTTGTGTTCCCTGCAGAACTCCCTGCAAGCAAATTTTCAGCACCACCTGGTGGTTAATAATCTTATCCAAGCAAAGTAGTGTAACACTCCTGGCCCAGCCTCCTCCTAGAAGCATTGAACAGCCAAAACATGAGTCTCTCATTCATACCACTCATTTTTTTCTCTGCATCTCCCTAATGAGATTACCCCCAAAATGCTGCTCAGCACTGTGCTGATTTCCGCGATTGCTGGTGTGTCTGTATGAACTTCAACCAAGATTCCAGCCCTGTCTTTAGCCTGCCGTAGAACCTCTTTATCAGCCTGCAGTAGAATCTCATTATAAGCCTGCAAGAAGAGACTGGCAGCTGAGGGCGAAAAAAGGTCTTGGCTCATTATTGTAGTCATGTACCTTTTTTTATCCTGCTGTAAGTATCTTGTATTTAAGACTGTTTTGAAAGGTGAGAATGGCAGTGGCAATGTTTTGAAGAACTGCAATGCTCAAAAGTGTGTCTGTATGAGATGTGCTGGCGTATCCATCCAGTTTGTGACAGCACAGAGGAGCAGTAGCATGGAAGATGAAATGCTGATCCTTTGTGCTCTGAAACAATTATGACAATTACAAATACTGTATTTGAAATCCTGCAATTTCCAACTAGACAAAATAGAAGTTAAAAATGGAAACAAAAGGGAAATGTCTCCTTCAGCAAACAAATGCCAAACCACTGCGCTCATCTGCAGTGTATGAAGATGTGGATGAAGTAATTTGAATGAGAGATCCAAAATGATCCTGTTGAAGAAACACATTATTTGTCTTCTTTAAAATCTTCCTGTTGATAGTTGGTCCCTGTTCACAAAGCTTTATTTTGTTAATTGAGTTTCACTGATAAAAGAAATCCCAGTCTTAGTTAAATAAATTTCTGCCTAGAGTTTGGAGGATACTGTGGAAAATATGTAATTTACTCAGCTGTTTTTCAGATAGTACCTCAGCTCTAGGTATTAAAACTACATCTGTTTTGTTGTTGTTTTTTTTTCATTCTATACTGAATCAAAAATACTTGTTCCTGGAGAGCACTTTCACATTGAACTTACTTTGTTCTGCCAAAGCAAATTGGTTAATGTCACAAGGCATTTGAAAGGGGCTAAGTGCATATTCCCCTACACTTAGTAAGAAGGCTGTCAGTGAATTGTGTGCTTTCGGCTACTAATTTAAGAATATACGAATTGTAGTCAAAACAATTATAGACCCAAAGTAATGAGCTGTGCTAAAGTATATTCATACCTGATTCTTGTCCATGTTAACTTAGCTCTTGAACTTCTTTAGAAACCGTTAGTGGAAAGCAATTACTAGTTCACACTTCCTTTGTGATCTGAGACAAAATGACATTGTCTTACAGATCTTTCTTTGAAACTTAAAGTAAAATGCAGTGAGAAGATAAATTTGTTCTGTATCTCTCCATATAAGATAGATGTTGAAGGACAACCTTCACATTGGCAGAAAACATTCTCTTGAATAGAAAGTGAACACACCAATGTCTTCTAACGCTTGTTTTTTCCTTTGTAGTTTGTATCTGTTCAAACTAGGATTAGCACCACAAATTCAGGACCTACTGGGAAAAGTAGACTTCACAGGTAATAAACTGCTTATCTAATCATGTACTACGTAACTCCTTCATGCAGTAAATCTGCTAACATTGTACATATTTTCCATTATAGTCTTTCTCCTCCCTTAGGGTTGTACAGGGCAGCTCCTAATTAAGTATGTGGGAGGTTGCTATTTTTAATAAATGTCTGTTTTTGAAGGGCAGAAGGGAGTGAATTTGTATAGAATACTTGTCGTATCTTAGATTTCTTCTACAGAAAGAACAGAGAGACAAAAACTGCTAAGAATCCTCGATCACATTTGCTTTCAATAAAATAAAATTGCACTAGTATTTGTAGGTAGGGTGATTCACAGTGATTTTGCTCAGATTTTGTTCTAAAGATTTCTTTTCTTTTGTACCCGAATAGAGGAAGAAATTAGCAACATGAGAAAGGAGCTAGAGAAGTATGGCATACAGATGCCATCTTTCAGTAAAATTGGTGGGATTCTGGCCAGTGAATTATCAGTTGATGAAGCTGCATGTAAGTAAACTCTTGTTTTGGTTCTGTTTTCTACTGAATAAACTGAAAGAATGCCAACAAAATACTGTTTTAATTCAATTATCTTGCCCATCTATCATGACCATCATCTTTTGATAAGTAATTAGAAATGCAGTCAAGTTTTCATTGACCATTGCATTGTGTAACTGTTACGAGATCTTTTGCTATTTGTCCATCTGCGTTTCTGAGCAGAAAATATTTTTATGCATGTCCATTGCATTTTAGGAAGTACTATCAGAAACAAAGACTTCTTTCCATCTTTTGCATGTGTTTATTGTTTTGGTAACTGGAATTGAAGAAGTGAGCTCTGTGGGTGACTCCACACCAGAAGGGGTACAACGGGCTACTCAAGACAGCATATCTAGTGAAATTAAAATGTATCAATACAGAAAAGGAGTGCGTTGAGGAAAAACAAGCAACAACAGAACACCCTGTGTTATAATAGTGTTAGTACAGCTTTCCTAAACTTTACAAAGCAAAATAATTGAAACAAATTTATTTCTGATTTAGTGTGCTGAAGTTTCTAGATATGAACTTAAAGCATGCTTCCGTGTGTTGATTCACCTTATCTCATATTTTGCAGCTTGCTGCAGCTGATTGCTGTGTACATTTGTGCAAAGCCAGATCTTAAAATACTCTGTTTAGAAATTAGGTTTGTTTTTCTGCTTTTTTTAGCAAACTTTCAGAGATTTAGTGATGACAAAACACTTTTTTTTTCCAGTGAGCTTCCTTCCTTCCCTGATGATGAAAGGACTGCAACTTCCTTCTCTGAAAGCTTTTTATAGCGTGTATACATAGTTTCCTTTAACTTTGGAAGAAGTTCCAGCCCTTTATAGAAAATCAGTGTTTCCTGATGCTGGTTCTGTCCCTTTAGGCAGGGAGTGTGCTGCCAGTAATGTGCCCTGCCCCAGAACAGGAAGTATCTGCTCTGGGAACCCTCACGCATCAGTCAGGATTGATGTGGAGATCCTGCTGCAGGAGGGCTATCACCCTGCTTCTGAAATGGAGTGAGCAAAAGGAGAAATAGGAAGTGAAACAACTGCTAATGCCTTTTGCTATGCTGTCAGCAATGGTACAAATCAGTCTGCAAAGAGTGCTCTCAAGTGCTCTGAAAACTGACTTTTTTCCTAAATAACCATATTTTGTACCTCCAGGCTGCTCCTGCAGGTCCAGTCATGTTTCTCATTGTTTCTCTTTGTTCACAACATCCACCAGCACAAGTTCACAGCTTTCCCAATCTTGATACTACCTGTTGTCCACTTGATACTGGCTCCACTTATGTCAGAGGGACCTCTCATACAAGACTGTGAGAGATTATATCCTTTTTGTGTATTTTTAGATGCAGATGCAGGGCTTTTGCATCTTCACTTTGCCCCTTCAGGCAGATCTTGGTCTGTATAGAGCTGAATGTCAAAGAAACCAGTTTGGCTCTCTGCATCTCCTCCATGCCAGCCGCTTATCATTAGAAGAGAATGTTGTACTGACTTGAGCTGGAGAAAACTGCTTTAGAGCAACTTTCTAACACCTGGGGAACATTTTTCCATTTGATGCTTGCTGTCATGCAGCTTTGGAAGTTATAGGAGTAGGGAGCCATTATGTTCGTGATGCTGTCTTCCCCAGTTGCTCATGGAGATCCTTGGTTAGGAAAGGAGAAGGTTCATCTTGGACAGTTTCAGACATGGCATGTAGGGTTGTGCCCTGCTCAGAAACTCTTAGCTATGTTTTCTAGGTCACAAATTTCACATAGAACATAGTATCAATACTAAATGAATATGAGGAGTGTGTGATGAAGTAGGTTTCCAACCTGGAACTCTAAAAGTGTCTGTGGTGATGTGAGTATCAGTCCTGGGACTGCACTGAAGGAACAGAGCTTGCATGCAGCAGCTGACTGAATGGGCTGGAACTGGACAAAGTTGGACAAGCTGCAATTAATCTCATGGTCATGAATACACAGTTCTTGGATGCTTTTATTGCTACTTCTGTACTTAATGGAATTGCTTTATTGTCTTGTTACACAAGCTAAGTGAATTCCTGTTAATTAGTGATTTTCCACCATTAATGAAGGAATTTGTATTTCTGTTGTTAACAGCATGTTATCCACTTTTTCCTTTAAAAAAGAGGACTGAGGTCAAGGAATGATTTGAATGTTTTAATTGCTTCCTAAAATCTTGGTTTATTCTTCTAATTCTAGTGCATGCTGCAGTGATAGCAATTAACGAAGCTATTGAGAAGGGAATAGCTGAGCAAACCATTGCAACTCTGAGGAACCCAAATGCAATGCTGCTGAATGTGGATGAGGAACTTGCTCAGGACTATCAGAATGAGCTCTTTGATGCTAAAAGGAGAAAACAATCAAGTGCAAGACTTAAGGTAGTGGTATTTTATTAGACCTCACACTATATATATTCCCTCTTGTTGCTTTTCATGCTGTAGTATTATCCTTTGAGAAGTAAGCTAAATTAATTTTTTAATATTAAAAAAGAAATGGATTAGGATAAGTAATGGTGATCTAACAAGCAGGCAGGCAATTCTAGAAGAATATGGTTAGTATGAATTTTGACATAAGCTCAGCTTTGACCAAAGGATAAAACACTGAATATCTAAAAATAAAAAATACATATATCTTTTTCCCCTATCCCTTAAGAAAAAAAAACAGACTTTCTGTTCAAAAAACAGAAGTGATGCCTTTTTTGGACATAAAATATAATCTCTTCCACAGATCTTTAATGTGAATATATTTGCTTTGTTTTCACTTGAGAGCTCATGTTCTTGACTGCTGCAAAATGTTGTGCTGCAGTTATATGGGTACTTTCCAGAAAACACTTTAAATATTGCACAGCCACGTATCATACTATGCAGGTTCATGTGGTTACCAAATTCCTTCACAAGTGTATTCGGCAAATATTTCAGCCGATGTGATTTTAATGACTCCTGCTAATGGCTGTTCTCCCACAAAATTTTTGTTGATTGCTAACAATTTTGTTTTCTTAGAATGGCACAATCTCTGAAGAGGAGAGAGATGTCTATGAAGAACTGCTGACACAAGCTGAGATTCAAGGCAATATCAATAAGATCAACAGTAAGCCATTCAGGATCTTCACAGAAGTGTGCATGGTCTACCAGATTCCAGCTGAACGTGACTTGAACCCACAGGAACAAACAATATCTCTGTGGAAGCCTATAAAACATACAAAATATATTGTCTGTCTATAATAGGTTTTCTTGCTGCTTTTTCTCTACTAATCTTTTGGGGGCTAGTGTCTGTTTGTTTGTGAGTATTGCTACAAGGATTCCTCAGTTCAGAATCTAATCATTTTTGCCTGCTTTGTTTCTTCACATTTCAGTTCCTTCCTTGTGCAGATTACTGTAAATTTTGACCCCCTCTTCTATATAGACTTGAAATATGTTCATAACCTATTAGTTAGCTGTGTTAGCTGTGGTTAAATGCTCCCACATGGGCTCATGCAGAGCCAGAAGCTTTTTTTTTTTTTTTTTTTGTAGAATTCATCTTCGAATACATAATCCCCCGCTGGAGACTGCCACTCTGGCTGTCTTTTACTAAAAATGTGATGCTGACAGCCATGGGCTTTTTTTTTTTTTTTTTTTTCCAAGAAGTGTGTATTTGCTGTTTTATAAGCATTGTTTTCATTTCAGTTCACATGGCTTTAGTCCAAGTGAATGAGGCTATTGACCGACAAGATGAAGTGGCACTGATGGCAGGTTTGAACCGTCCTGCTTTGAGCCTCCTTGAAGTTCTGCCACAAAATTCCTCTTGGTACCTATTGCAATTGTGTGATTCTAAAGAACAGAAAATGCAGGTAATTTAGTAGAATGGCTACTATGCATCAGTTTTACTTTTTGATTTTTTTTGAAGCTGGCATAAACCAGAGAGAAATTGCCTTATTTTGCTTTCAGCGTCACTTAAGAAAGAATTCTATCAAAGTTTTAGAATAACTACTGTACCAATCAATCCCAAAGCAGTTGCATTTGCTCCTAAGAGCACAATGCACTTTTAAGTATTTCCTAAGAAATCAGAAAAAAATTTGAGATGTGGCACGAAAGCCCTAGTAATGCTTGTTATATATGATCTTTAAAACCTGAATACAACACGAGATAAAACTGAACAACAAACAAGTAAAAGCAATGGTGGAATTGAATTTCAGGGAGAAAATCACAGGGATAAACTAATGTTATATGTACTGTGATATTCTTATTTCCTGTTCAGCAAATACACATTCAAATCCTAGTGTCCCACTGAGGGTTTTTATCCCTAATCTCCCAACACGCTTACAGGCATAATCAAATCTTTTTTTTTTTTTTTTTTTTTTGATGTTAGATAGCAGGGGTTCCAAATATGCTCGACAAAAGTGAAATACAGAAAGAAGTTAGTGTTGCCAATGCGGAAGCTGAGGCTCACAAGCTTAGTGAGTAACTGTTTTAATACTCATTTTTTAGCATCGCCATTTAATTATTTTAAGACGATTAATACAATCCACAATTCTTTGCATGTAGACTCAGTTTCTTATTCTGAAACCATGTGCATTTTATTTTGTAACTGTTCTTAGTCATAATTGCCAAGTCACCAATCTGTGCTACATTGGATATATTCTTTTTACTTGAGGTAGCTAACATCTTTATTTGAATAACTTAAGCTACTGGTAACACACATTGGCTTAATACAAACTACATACAGTGCATGGCTTGATGGCTTGAATAGCGTTAACCCTCACGTGGGTGTGATGACCATCATTGTAGTATAAAAATAGAACAATCAAATAGAATATTTTGCAATCAATTGAAGAAATTTTTTCTCATTTTTAGATGCACATATCTGAATCTGATCTGTTCTTAGGCTGAGAATGTCACAATGCAAAGGCTACAAGATACAGTTTTTAAAAATATAGTTAAGGGGGTTCTAAATTTGCAGTGCATGAATTGCTTTGTTTAACTGAAAACTTCCCTGCTAGGAGATTCTGCTTTGTTAAACTGCTGTCATTTTGTGCTACAACTGAGCATGGCTTAGTGGCTGTTTTCTGTATTTCCAGTGCTTTGAATCCTGGCTGTTTGCTTTTGTAATGCAACTTGAAGATGGTACAGTGAGGTCAACCTAAGTCAGAAGCACGGCTTGACTTTGTTAGCTCGAATGTTAGCCCACCTTTGGTTGGTTAGGCATGGTGTTGCTTTGCTATCGAAGCTAGAAGGAAAATTGTGAGCTGTGAAAAGCAGCTACAGTGACTTGGAAAGCAACTCATTTCTCATGTTTAGTTTTAAAAGGGGGTAGGGGAGAATGTGAACATTTTAGTATGTGTTTTGCAATCTGCATGTTTAGTTCATGAATTAGGGATTGACAGCTTAGTTACTGACTTAGTTCAGTTGTGGACTCTGAGTCTTCTCCTCTTTCATCTTTTCTCTAAAGAAGCATGTGTGCATGCAGTAGCTTTGAGAGCCTTTGCTGTCTCTAACCATGGCTGCAGCCAAAAGGAAGCCTTTGAGAATAACAAGATCCTGTTCAACCATGCTTCCGAGCAATTGAAATAAAGGGGCAAAGAGCTTGTATAGGTGGGCCTGCTTACTTAGAGGTTTTCAAAGTCTTAATCCTTTATAAGACCTAAGTGCTGCTGCATACATGAAAGGCGAATGGTATCTGCTGCACAAGCACTCTTGTATGGACTTTCAGCAGTCAGCAGTGACTAAAAACATTCCCTGGCTAAGAGGGTAAAAAAAATAGATAAGGCAGAGGAAATGGGAATTATTTTGCTGATGGAAATGACATTTACATAATTGTCATTCTTTACTCTGCCATATGCACTCTAACCTTTAAAGTTGTTTCCCTTTGCGCAAGGCTGAGGTGGTACCTTGTGCAATATCTCCCAGGGTGTGTTCTGGCCCGAGTTTCCTCAGAATTGGCTCTTCCTGGTGTGCAATTACAGTCACTGACTAAGCTGGGGGTGTTGCTGGGCTGCTGTGGGTGCCCAGGTTGGAAGTGTTTTTCTACTGGTGTTCAAATGTCCTGAAGTTCGTTCAGCCAAGTTGAAGCTGTTCAGGGATTTAGAAGGATTGCATTCTCTCTGGTGGTTGGTTTGACACGAAATTGTGAGTTATGGACCATTTCTAGACAGTAGTACTTGTGAAGAATGATCTTCCAGACTTCAATGGACAAGGGATGGAACAAATGCCTACAAGAATTTGCGTGTGTTTTTTTCCCTCACTTTAGGCACTGAAAAGCCCACCAGCAACCTTTTTCAGCAGATTTCTACCAGGCCTCCTGAAAATAGAGTCACAGTTGTCATTGTTGCAGGACATGCTTGTTCTAGATGGCTGAGTTAGGTTCTGCTAAAAGGAGGATGTGAGGGAGGAAATAGAACACAAGGAAGTAAGTGTTTGGGTTGAGGTGGGACTGGAGTAATTGGGATGACATACTGAGCAGAACAGAGAGACATTCCATCCTTCTGCCTCTGAGGGCAGGTCAGATTCCTGCTTTGGATTAAAGGTATCATAGAGGATCCCTAATATCTAAAAGTCCGGAAGCTTTTTATAGTCCTCCATTCAATTATTTGCTGGAAATTTTTGAATAGACACATTTTGCAACGTTCAGCAGTTTATCTTAATCTGATACTTTTCTCCAACGACAGAAAATGATTTTCTTTGGATAACCTGTCATCTACATGGCATAAAAAAGCAAATGGCATATGGAAATTAATAGGTTTTTCTTTCCCTGCTGTTCTCTAGAACTTATAGCAGTTGACAATATCAATACTGCAATTCGTAACTGTGATCCTAGTAAAACACTGGTTGCACTGATGAAACCGGAGGCGCAGCTGCCTGTTGTTCACTCATTTGCTGCTGTTGTCTATCAGACTGAGCTGTTCAACCTCCAACAACAGAATGCTGTGGTAAGAGTGAAACGCTTATGACCTGCTCTGATGTTACATAGCCAAGCTGTGGAACAGCATAAACATAGCATGTTGTCATGTAAAATCAGACTTAATTCTCTCTCCATGGTGTTATGTGTATTGCATGACTGTTTTCAATTGAATTGGCAATACTGAATCACAAAAGTCATTTCTTGACACACTTTGCTCTGGCTGAGCTGTTGTGTTGCAACAAATGGACTTTTTTAATTGTTGCATGCTTACTGAGGACTAACCCTTTGTACATTGCATAGAAAAGTAATTGCCTGCTATGATCAGTATGATCAGAAAAGATGGGACTGTGGGGCAAAGGGCCCGAAGGATGTGTAGCAAACAGTGAGATCTCTCAGTGGTGTGTTAATGTGACGTGTCTGTGACCAGGATACGTCTTAGCATTTCAGTCCTAATTCAACTCCACATCATTGATGGTATCTGGGCTGTGTAACTCAGATTCATTACACTGCTTATTTAGCTTCCTCACTTGAGGTACATTATTATCCTGCAGAATTACCTGGCACACGATGAACTGTCTGTTGCAGTAGAAATGTTGTCAGCTGTTGTGTTGCTAAACCAGGCCTTGGAAAACAAGGACATCCAAATGATAAGGAATCACCTCAGAAATCCATGCATTGGCTTCAATAATCTGGAAGAGGAAAACTTGCAACGGTAAAAGTTCATTTTGTCTTGTCTAGAGGAGACTTGGCAACCTCTGCAGGAGGATAAGTAGGCATTTCACTAGGTGGGCTGTCCAGTGCTGGTGGCTACGAAGCTGAAAAGGCTGCAAGATGATTATCTTCGTCATACGTTAATAGGGCAAAACATAACAAATACCAAACTGCTTGAGTGTCCCTAAGTGTAAGCCGACACACAAATATTTGAGAGCAAGAGCTTATGCAAGGTGAAGGGAAGTATTTTCAGAAAGCAAACATTCAGACCTGACAAGAATTTGTGGAGACTGACATACAAACCAACTGTAGCTGGAAACTGTTAATCAGTAACTTCTTCACAGTACTAGAGTAGGATCTTTGGAATGTGATAATGTGCTTAATGCCTTAAGGTCGAGGAGACCCCTAGGATCCAGACTAACCCTATTTTTTTCATTCAAGGTTTACAAAGATCTTAAAAAGCGCAGTTCCTGCTTGCTAAAAAGCTGAATATGTTACTGTGGCACACATGCATGTCCAAAGCTAAGTTAAATCCTGCACTTAGCTGCCAGCTGCTTGCACTGCCACATGTCTGACTTGTCACAGCCATGAGCTGCTGCTGTGCTACTTTGCTTATATGCAAAAAAAAAAAAAAAAAAAAAAAGAAGAAGAAAAAAGAAGTTATCAGGCAGCTCTAGGGCCCTATTTGTGGGGGTATAGGCAGGTTCTTAACACCTGGCTGTGAGTGGTGGAAATCTGAGTGCTGTTGGAGGGTGTCATTAGGCAAAAGGGACAGCAGTGACATGATCGCTGAAGGTCTTCACCAGGGGACATGAATGTGAGAACAGCCCTTGACGCTGGAGGAAGAGCAAGTCAGGATAGGAATAACTGGTTAGTTTGTGGGGTTGAGGGAAGGAAGGGTCTATAGTGACTTGGAGAAATGGCAGAATGCTGTGAGGTGGAGCAAAATTAGCATTTCACTTGGGTTCTGTTCATGTCAGAGAGTGCCAGTGGGAGAGAGAAACAACACTGTGAAAATAGATAGATGGACCCCAAGCATCCAAAGATAATGATTTTGATTGATGGCACTGTGGCCTGTTAAAGTTGTCAGTCAGTACAAATGAAACAGTGGGAATTAATTGGATTAAGGAATAAAATAAAGCTACAATACCATTATGTAAGTCTGGGCTGCAGGAAGACTTAATTGCACAATGCCAAAAGGTAAAAGGTAAAGTAGAGCTAGAGAAATTTCTGTGAAGGAAATGCTCAGTGGCTTTCTACTGGTAGGCATGCACTTGTTAAGGAAATGCCTTTCTTAGAACATAAATCTTCAGTGGAAATACGACATAGACCTGAGAAACTGCACGTATTGTGGGGAAAGTTATTAGGAGTTGCTAAGTTCTCATGAATTCAGTTATTTTCTTATGATAACTGAAATGAGAAAAAAAAATTGAAATTATGACATATGAAGTTTAATACTTACCTGAGGAACCACCTTCTTATAAAAGATTTAATAAGTGGGACTCATTACTAAGCACTTTGTAAGTTTTCAAAATAGAGTGAATAAATCAATGGATTGCAGACCTTTTCACAACTATTAAACATGAACGTGCATCCTCCCACTTGGAAGTCTTTAAATGTAGTCTGCTGAATGCTGAGAGGACACATCAGAGCAGGAAATAATTCTTATCTGTTTTTCTAGCAGCCACTCATTTCAGGACACAGATGAAAATAGGAGACGTATTTCATCTGATTCATGGTGGCAGCTGAGTATTTTAATCAGGAATATTAAAATTATTTAACTTGCATGTACAAGTGCTGTGAAGGTTTCCAGCATGACTTGGTCTGTGATCCTTCTAAAAAGCATTGACTTAGGCTACAAAGCCTGTGCTTGGAGGACATTGATTTGGGTGTAGAGAAGCATTATTCATGTCTTCTCTCTTTCTATGGCCCATCATCCTCCATGTGCAAGATGCAAAGTTATCTTTTGAATAGGAGGGGCTGCTACCTAATACTATGAGAGCGGATATTCTGCTGTTTGAGTTAGTGCAGTGAGAAGTGGGAAACAGTCTCTCCCAAATTTATCTGCATTATCACACAGTAAAGGATCTGCCCCGCTTTGCCACTTTCCCTTAGGGGCAAAATGGGGACTGAAGCAGGCTTCTGCTCCTGATGGCTTCCTATCAGAGAGGATATAAAATAGTCTGGGACAGATGGTGAAGAAAAAAGCCATCATGTTTTGCTATTATTTTCTGTCAGGAATAATTAAGGAAAAACAAGTCATTTAAAAATCACCTAATGAGCAGAAGTATTTGAAAATTTTTTCAAAGAGCTGTAAGGCTCACCATGCACTACATTCCTGCCTCTGTAACAGAACTTGGGTAGGCCACCAGGTTGCATGATATATTTTTTTCTCCTGAGGTTACTAGAAAATTTCAAATTTTCTGGGAGTTAAGCACAATTGATAACATAAAATCGTAGTGGACTGTGGCAGTGTCCCTGAAAATACTGATATCTCCTGCTTAAGATAGTATCTGGGGGAAAGGCAGCCACTTCCTGAAATGATATCATCGTCACTCTGCCAAGAAGAAGGCTTTGGATTAACATGTAGGGTTAGTTTTTCACATCCCAAAACACACATGTGACCAAGAAAGCAGCTTGTATGTTTGTGTAATTTTTGGCAGGAGATGAGTTGGTCTGATAATCATTCATTGAAAAAGTCAATAAATGATGGATGATACATCTGACTAATTCTTAATGGCAATTTACCTTGTGTATGAAATACACTTATGTATTTTATATCTTCTTATAGTTATGCTGATACACTATTGTCTATTAAGTCAGAGGCTTCATCTCAAGGCCAAGATTATTTAAGCTGGAATGATATCCAGAACTGCATTGACATGGTTAATATGCAAATTCAAGAAGAAAATGAAAGTAAGTAATTCTTCCTATACATCGGTGGCAGAGATGGTAGTCTGGTCCTCAGGGCACACATTTCTGTGCTAAATGGCCTTGCACAGACTGATCAGTAGAGAAAGCTGTTAATTTTGAATGGCTGTTGATCTTTAAATCCACTTGAAGTATTCCTTGTTATGTTATATCTGGTTCAAATGTATCCTAGGATGCCTACCATCGGCAGCATTACAAATGCTGTGGTTCAGAATACTTGTCAGTATAGTTCAGTATTTGAACTGGATGATCTCACTGCAGGGATTTTGCAGAAATTGTAAGCAAAGAGTGTATTGGAGGATAGGGTCAGAAAATAGGTAACATCCTATGAAAAACAATGTTTGGTTAATTGATTTCCAAGCCCCGGTTTTTCACCAGAGTTTGTAGTAAGTTCAGGAGTACAACAGTCTGTCCTGCTCTCCTTTCACATAATTTGATTTCCTATCTGAAAGAAAAGTTCATTGTGTACACTCTAACATAAATGGTTTTGGAAAATATTTCTTTCATTTAAGTGTGACTGTATGGCCCTAAAATTTTGATGCTAAATTAAATGTGGTCATTTGGGCTTCAAAAGTGCTAACAGATTGAAGTCTCTGCTGGATATAGATGCATTTTCCATAAAATTTGAGGCTATTAGCTACCTTCTCCTTAATGCTATCAGCACAGTGCACCCTGCTTTGTTTAGCAGTGGTAAGAGAAGAGTCTTACATTATAGAAATATGAAAACTGTGTTGTTGCTTCTGAACAGGGAGATGCAGGCCTCTTGGCTCTTCTGATGCCTATCCAGCCTACCATCTTTTGATATCCTATCCCAGTATGGGATATAAGCGTATTTTTTTCAGTGGGCAAAACTACTTCTTGTGACTCTCTGCTTCACTGGAGTCATGAATAGGTGAAAAAGGCCTTGAAATAGATGTTTCTTCTTTAGCAATCAGTCTCTACCAGTGAGAAAGTTTGCATGTAGTTTCAGTGGCACATGCTTCTGCCCAGAAATCATTAACAGGGCAGAGAGGGCAGGAAGAAGGCTGGCATTGCTTTCTGTAAGCAAGCCTGTGTGGCTGCCCGTTCCTGCCTTAGCCTTCATGAGGGCATGGATCCTGGACCCAACAGCTGTGGATGGTGTGGCAGAAACATGGTGAGAGATTATCAGCTGCCGATGGAGAGTGTCGTCCCTCATAGGTCATGAGAAGCCTTTGGCCAGTTCTCTTGTGTTGCAGCTTGACTTTAGGGCAAAATCTCCCCAAGCAATGTATCTCCACACTGTTTTGGAGAGGGAATACATAATCACTTTAAATGAGAACAGTCTTGACAACTGAAGAAAGTGAGTCATAGGTTTTATTAAGCACATTGTGTGATGTGGCTGTAGTCCTCAGTGTCCACAGGTCTGAACAAAATCAAGCTGATCTCATAAGATCAGCATTGTCAGTTTGATTAGAGGAGGTGAAGTTTAAAGAAATTAGGTTAAGGTTCAACATAATGTTGTAACTTGTAGGTCAGCCTGTACGTAACCTCTGAAATTAGGGTTTCAAGAAGCCTAATTCCCAACCACTCAAGTCTGGAGTTTTTCAGCACAGCCAGCCAGTATGTTGATGCACACATAGATATAGTGTCCAGTATTTCTTTAAGCTTCTCAGGGCCCTCTGTGCTCTGCTGGTAAAGTAAATTTTCCTTTTTTTTTTTTTTTTTTTTTTTTTGGTGAGGGTAAAATTTTCTGTGGAGAGATAGGTTCAGTGGAATGAATAAGTGTGGCAGAAAGGAAATCTGTGGAAGTGAATATCTTCACACAAATATCTGAAGAAAATAATTTGAAGTTAGTTGCTCTTGCTGCCTCTGCTTCTTGTTACTTGATTTTTCTTTTCTGTGTGTTACTGCTTTGTTTGTACCTGTTACATGATAGGCTGTATCTCTTCAACAACAACAACACTTGTAATAAAATTTCTGTTTCATAGGAATTATTGCAATTGACCACATTAATGAAGCAATTGACCAAGGAAATGCTGAAAAAACTCTAGAAGCTCTACTGATGCCCACAGCCAAGCTGCAGGATGTGAGACCAGAAAATGCCAAGCATTATCAGGATGTTCTGCACCACGCCAAAACACAGAAACGCAAGGTTAGAGCTGTTGCCTCTTGTCAGAACTGAAATGTCAATTTTTTTTATTTACATGTGCTCTTGTCCTGTTCCTGCAGTCTTTGGATTAGTTGTACAAATGATATAAGCTGGAGACAAGAAACAAGCACTGTGTAGTTTTCTACTACAACTTATTCTGACGGTCACAGGAGATTAATTATCAATTAATTAACAGTAAGGTACATTCTCTATCTGTTAGGTATTTGTGTAAGGATCTAGTTACTAGAGATAATTAGGCAGGCAGTTATAATGTAGGTGGAAATTGAGGCTTCTGCTAGAAAGTACTCAGTCATGCTGAGGAGAGTGCTTCCTCTGGGAGCTCTTTTTGCTGAGAAGCCTCAGCTACTGAAATCTGAAGGTCTGTAGTAGTGGTGTTTCTGTTCTGCCCTTGTCATGCAACAACACACTTCCCATCTTGTACATGCCTTCAGCTTCAGCCAATCTCGGCAGGATGCTTGTATCAGCTTCCTCAAAAACAGTGCCCTGGTTAACATCACAGCTTAGGGAAGTATAAACACAGATCAGCCTAACAACTTGCAGGATTTGACTGAAGGGAAGATTAGCTAAAGCTCATAGCCCAGCACATAGCATATTCCCAGTATTTCAAGGTGTCTAAAATTCACATGATGCATTCTTAATGTCAGCTGAAAAAAATCCCTGCACAATGACTTGTAGAAACACTTCCCAGCTATTTTGCCACCTCACCTGCAGTACCTGCTATGAAAACATGTGCTTCTGTCATCCACTGGGAGAGCTTTTGAACTGGGCGTTGCAAATCTCAGTCTTGCTTGTGTTCTCCCATAACATCAGGTTTCACTAATTACTGGATGCTGAGAAGTCTCCTCCCTTGCTGTGTGCTGGTTGTTTCATTTGTAGTCCTTTGACAAATGCTTAAAACGTCTGTCTTTATGTAATGATTTATTAAAAAAAACAAACAACTCTGTTTAGGGAAAGAGCAGAGTGCTGTACTGTATATGTTCCCAAAATCAATAATTCAGATGCATTGAGTTACTACTCTAGCTGCTGAATAAGAATATGGATATCACCTTCCTTAATATATGATTTAGATTGAACTTCTCCTAAAAACAGAATTGAAAAGACTGTGCAATAAACTCTAGTCTTCATCAACCTTTTACTTTTTTGATCCCTGTTTATAATGCAGATTGGTCTTTAGCTGTATTTAACATGTTGTAAGAGTGAGTTGTGGCATAAGGAAGTACTTGATTTACAACAATTAGATAGGTTTGACTCTGAACTTCCTGTATTCCTCAGTGTCTGGAAAACAGATGGATTGAAACTGCTGGCTTGTTCTGACCGTGCCATTGTCACGTCCCTCTGGCTGAAGTGGCCTCAGCTATGTACAATCTATTTCCTGTAACAGCTAGATGACACCTACTTGCTCATCGCTTGAAAATACAAATACAGAATTCGTTTATTCCTGTAACTTTATACAGTTGCTTCTAGGTAGTTCTCACAACCATTTCAAATCAAGTGTGTTCAAGTCTCATTGAAGAGAAACCCTGTGTTTAGGAAGTGTCTTCTGGATATCTGAAATGTTAAACAGCTGTGCCATACTTTGACATGCTTCCTATGTTGTGTAATTTTGTGTGACAGACACAAGGACTTTACAATTAAGCTAGCATTTTTGTTGTTTGCAATAAGTGGTTAATATCTGGATTACTTAAAAGTCATAGTTAAACGATGTGCTTGTTGAAGGAATGACACGATTTAAAATAAATTAGGAATCAGCAGAAATTGAACAGGTAGAGCCTCACCATATTTCTTGGAAGGACTTCCCATTTTCCACTGCAAATTACTTTATTTTTTAAGTTTCTCACAACACTATCATCAAGTACTTTTTATTTGTCTTACACAGTTAGTTACAGGTCTCCACCAACCACTGAGCTTATTTTGTAGGATCTTATACTTTGCATTTGTAGGTCTTGAGCTTCTGTAAATGTAAAGATAACCATTTGCTTTAGTAGCATGGACAATTAATCACAGCTTGCTTCAGTTCTTGTAACACTAATTGTTTCCTGTGAGGATGTGGAAATATAGAGGATACTACAAAATAGTTTTCCTTTTTTGCTTACCAAGCAAGAATAAAGCATGCCTGGATTCACAGTGATAAGGGTTAGACTTCAGCAGTCCTTGTGGGTTGTAGGAGCACGGGTGCTGACACAGTAGAAGAACAAGTCTCCAGAGCAAAGCTGGTTAAGCAGCCTCAGAGGAGATGCTTCCTTGGAAGCATGTCAAGTTCTGCTTTTAAGGCTGTAGATTTTGCTGCACTTTCAACCTAATGGGACTGTAACTATTTCTAATATCTAGGGCAGAATCTGCTCTTAGCTGCGTGCTGTAATGCTTCTCCAATATTCTGTAATGCTACGTAATGCTCTGTAGCTTATGAACAGCTAGTGCTTTTACTTGTTCCTGTTCCCACTGTATCAAAAGCTCACATTCACATTAGTCCTGCAGTGACTGTGGGCACAAAGAACATATAAAGTGTTTCCAAGTCAGGAATGGGCCTTAAAAGTGCTGGATGGATTCCTCTCTTGTTCTGTGGTAGCTGATATTATAGTGTCTTCTCTGTGAATTTGATCTTCTCAGAAGGAAATTCTCAGCTGCTTCCCTGAATCTAGGTAGATTCACCTGACGTTGTACACACACAACAAAATTATAGAGAAGTATATTTGAGGATGCCTCTTGTGTGGGGTTTGGAAGTAGTAAATTTCACTGAGATCATGATTTAACAACCTTAGAATTTTTATTTTTTTTTTTAGGTTTAATTGTCAAATCTGAGGTTTATTGCTACCTGGGTTAGTACTATACAAAATCATAGTTCTATAATATAAATATAGAATAAAATTCACATTTCCCTGGTTATTTTAACCATTGTTAGGTATATATTGGACTGACTTCGTATTTTTGACATTAGAAAATAAAGGAAAGGATCAAGACAGCTGTTTAAGCTGCTAAGGCATAAAGCTATTAGATAAAAAGAATACAAATTATCTGTATTGTAGTAGTAATAGTTGATATGATGGATAATAAGAATAATATTGCTTGGTACAAAGCAAATAGCGAAGATGGTGAGGATCAAAAGACTGACTTTCACATACCAGAACCACTCGTGAGTCTTGAGCGTTCGTATAATCGAAATATAGCAGAAAATGATGATTGCAAGAGGCATTAAGAATCCAAAGATAGCTAAAGAAACATAGTAGTAGAACTGGAAGGAAGATATAGTTTCACAGGCACTGTGCACATCATGGCAGGTGTAAATGCCCAGTTGTTTCACGTAATAGGTTTGCTGCATTATGCAGAGTGGGAGCATGTACAAAAAGACGATGGTCCACACAGTGGCACAGACAGCAATGGCATAGGTGCGTTTTGGCAGGCTCTTGTAGGTGAAAGGGTGAACGATGGCCACATAGCGACTGACACTAATGCATGTGAGCAGCAGAATGGAGCAGTACATGTTGCCATAAAATACCACGGTTGTAGTTCGACACATAATTTCTCCAAAAATCCAGTTGTTCTTGTTAATATGGTATGCTATTTTGAATGGCAGCATGATGCAGAAGAGCAAATCTGAAACAGCCAAGTTTGTGTAGAGGATGGCAGTGCACACAGACCGGATTCTGAAGAGCAGCATCCACAAAATGATGGCATTAGATGGTACACCCAGTAAAACAGCACTGAGGTAGACTGTGGGTATTAGCTTGGTGCTCAGAGAACTAGTCAGGTATTCCAATGTGGTGTTGTTCACTTCTGTTAAAGTGGAGTCATTATACTTCTTCAAAGAACTTTTGTTTTCCTTGACATGGATTGTCTTTGTCTCCCCTTCTATAGCATGAGGTGGGATGTAATCATAATCTCTTGGTGAAATTCCACGGAAAGTCTTGATAAGAGACACGGTTTTAATTGCAGAATCATTCAGCGAAGACTCTAAAGTTCAAAAAAAAAAAAAAAAAAAAAACCAAAAAAACTGTTAGAATAGGTGAACTACTGGATTAGGACTATAATTCACCTTCAAGAAAGGAGAAAGGTAAACCTTTCTATCTGAAAAACAACTTGTGTTTAGAAAGTTTGGTGGTGCTCCCCATTGCTTGGTTGTTCAACTGTGCTCAGGAACAATCTTTGTTTACTTGTAATTTTGAACCCAACCTTGAAAATGTAGTGTGAATGTAATGTTAAACTGACTTTTCCTGCTTATGAGGTGTTTTCAGTCATCTATATCAAAATTGTCCAACGCTAGTTTAAAGCTTGCCTTGTAGGGTTTTTTTGCAAGCTGGCAGCAGTGTCAGTAATTTGTTATATAAGAAGCAACTTTGATCTAGACTTGGTAAGAATTTCCAAGCAAATGGTAGTGCTATACTTGTCACTTAGTGAATGAAATACATGACTGAAGAAGATGGAAAGAGCACTGCCTTGCCTAGCATAAGCTGGAAATTTTAAATTTGAAAATAATTCTAAAAATAATTTTGGTCTCGTGTACCAAATTAAAGTTACATTTCTGTATTAGATTCTGACTAACACAAACTAAGACCTTTCAGCACCTCATACATGAGCAATGATGGTCCCGAAAGCTGAATGCAAGACTGATGTTAGATCAAACTCATTGGAAGGTGAATAGAACTTCTCATGCACCAGGAATATTTTTTGAATCAGTAAATATCATAACTTGTAAGCAAAGCCAGTGACGCTGGTTACTCCTACTGATGCCTACTCCTCAGCACTTAGTAGAGAGCTTTGTAAAGGCATCTACATTTCTTACTGAAGTATAAATGTGTTCCACACATGGTCTGAAAGTATTTTGCAGAATAACTGTTGCAGAATGAACAGCTGCGTAAAGAATTTTTGCATTAAAAAAAAAAAGTTTTGGCTGTGTTTAATGCCAAAAGACTTCATGCAAGGCACAGAGGATCTTGAAACTGGAATTCAGAAGTGAGTTGAAATTTGCATGAAAACCTGTGGGTGCTTCCAGATTGAAACAAAATACAGAAAATAGCTTTATTCAGACTCAGTGCTGTGAATCTGGCAGGTTTTTGGTAGAACATTTAGAAATCATGATTAGTACGCCTCTATCCCTTTTAGTAATTTTCTGGGTGTTTAATAAAAAAATAATTTTACCCGCTATTTAAAAGATAGGTACAAGTATGCGTACCTGTTTTATACAAAACATAGTTTTTAACATAGCTTCATTTGAAAGCAGCTATCATTTTAGTTAATTAAAAACCAACTAGGCTTACTGTTCAATCATTTCAGTGATTTTTGTCACAGCAGTTCTCAGAAAATTTCCTCCTAATAATGCAGTCTGAGGCTGCGGTTCTGTTGAACATTTCAAAGTGGAAGGAACGTGACTGTACAGGTTAAAGTGTATCATCTCACTAAAGAAATATGATGTGTCTTCAGAAAGGAAAGAATGATCCCTTAGGTAAAAACCCCTTACTGAAAGTGACTGGGGAAAGAGAAAGGTAGTCCAAGGTATCACTGAAATGGAATGAAATTCTGCCTAAAGTGAAACTTGCTGGAGTATAGCAAAATGCAGCAGTGTGTGCACAGCCCATTTAAGCCACTAAAGCACCAGTGTTATCAAAAAGCAAATGTTATCATCTAAAATAGAAAGTTTATACAGAAAGTAGGACTGACCTGTTGTAAGAGTTGATGTTAGAGAGAGCAGTCCAGTGAAAACCAGAATCTTCATTGTAGTCTGCTAAATCCAGATACCAGAAAAAAAAAAAAAAGGTAATACGGTTTTAGTTCATCTCAGTGCTGTTGGGAGGGGATTTTCTTCCCTCTGTAAGGCACTAAGGCACAATTGATCTGTTCTCCCAAAGCATCCTGTAGGCATGAGATTTATGGCAAGGAGCTAGTTTGTTCTTTGTCTACTACAGCAAGAGGGTGTGACGTATCCAAATATGCACACATGACTCAGTTTCAGCCTCTGCCCAACACAGAGATTAAATTGCTTTACAGCAGCAGTTTAACTCCTAATTTACCACAGCCCTGAAGATGATGGCAGTGAAGGGAAAAGGGGAGGTGCAGATAGAATTTTCTACGTACAGGTATTTGGGGAAAAAGGTATCTTCTGGAAAACAGTTTACTAAACACTCAGAGGTCACACCCACAGACCAGAAATTCTGTACTGCTGAACTCTGTACGCTTCTTGGGGAGAGGCCAGAAGTGGGGAACAGTGTGGTGATCTTGGTTTGGAAAATGCAGAGATGAAAGTAAACCACAGGGATACACATATGCCTTAAGACAACGTTGCTGTGCTTCAGCTCCTCTGCATCCACCTAACAACCAGCTGTGACTGCATCCCAGCCCAGCTGCCTGCTCTGGCAGGCCACTTACCCCCTTTTGCAGCCTCTCAAAGTTTTACCTCATTTGCTGTTTTGTTGATTTCTTCCTGTTCCTCTGCCTGTGTGGGTGTTTTCTGTTGTTTTTTTTTTTTTAAATTTGCTTCCATATTTTCCTCCCACCACCTTCACTTAAGCCAAGAAATGGTGGCTAGCTTCCAGAAGACAAAATTATTGTGAGTTCTGGTTCAGCTTCCAAGTTAGTGGCAAGACTCTGCATAAACAGGGCTTGGCTCCAGAACAAAATTTGTATCTGTTTTTGTATTTAATGTGCTGAAACTGAACACCAGATAAGAAATTCTCAGTTTCGCAATTCTTTGCTATAAATTCAGTCATGGTGTGGGAGTTGAGTAAATGCACACTCGAGGATTAACTCCAGCTTTCTACTACACTTGTGTGCATCCACTGTCATGCAATTGCCTGATGCTACTTGACTTTATTTAAATATTCTAGTATGTATTTACACAGATGATAGAAACAGGTGTTTTTGTGCCATTTTTTATCCAATTTTCTTTGCAATTTCTGTGGATAATATATTTATCAGATTTTTGACGTAGAGTTGGTCCCTATGACAGTGATATCCATTGTGAAGATGGTTCTTTGCCTGCCCAGGAGCTGTTCGACTTTGTATCTCTTTCTGGTTTTTATTTTCCATTATGTTTATGTATGTATATGTGTATATATTCCCAGATTTTGATTGAACCAGTACGTTGCTGTTTCGGTCATCATCAGTTTCTTATAGATCTCTCACGCTTACTGCTTCTGTGAACAGAATCTGGTGCTGCACAGAGCTTCATAGGGTCCCACTTGTGCATCCCTTGTGCCAGCAGTTTTTGTTGCAAACTTCTACCTGTGGCTGTTAAAGCTGTTAATGCCTGCATTCTTCTAGACATAATCTTGTCCATTGTAGCCATAGGCTGGAAGTATAAGGATAAGGATTATCTTGTAGGAAGCACCCTCTCTTTTATTTTGCATACGAAGTCATGATGCAGGGTCAGCCTGTAGAAAGTGAGACCTGCTCTGCCGCTCAGCTCCTGCAATCTTTGTCACCTGAGCTTAGTTATCACTGCTAAATCTGAGCTGGCTTTTTATGCCAGCTTTTGCCAGCATTTTGTTATGTAGCCCTTATTCACACACTCTTCTCAAACAAGGGCTCTGGAAAGAAAACCAACTTCCTATGTGCTACTGGTGCTACTATCACAGGGCAGGCTGATATTTGCGTTTATTGAATGTTTCAATTACTTCGCTTATGTGTTATGGAAATGGAGACATTTCCAGCTCTACTTAAAATTTCTATTCATCTAGCAGGATGGAGTCTTCTACGTGTGAAAGCTTTGAGAACTTTTGTTTGAGCAACAGTTTAATCTACTCAGCAAATAGAATACGAGCTTGTTTTACTGTTCATTTTAGGTGGTCAAGGGCTTTGTGAAGGGAGTTTGTGTGTTAGCTCTATCAGTATGTTCAAATACTATTTTTAAGTCATTTTTGTAAGGCATTTCTCTATCCCTTTTCCAGGAAACCCAAGATGAATCAGCGGTTCTGTGGCTGGATGAAATACAAAAGGGAATCACTGATGCCAATAGCAATATAAAAGAAGCTGCAATCTGTAAGCATTAAGCTTCATCTGTATTGTTCTTTTTCTTAGTCTTGGTCTTGAAAAACTGAAGTTGATGATTTTTTTTTTTTTCCACTTCAGGGAAGTGCAGCTACCTTTTTAAATACACCGAAAGAAACAAATGAATATTCTTTGTCACACTGAAATTAGGGTGATTTATGTCTACAGGGCTATTGTTGGCTTTATCTGTGATTACACAGGTTAATGGGTCCAACATTTCCAGTGTCAGAGTACTTTCACGTAACTGTTGAAACAGAAGGAAATGAGGATGGGAAGATGTGTTCAAGAGTTCATTTTGCTTCTTTAAGACTAAGTATATGTACCTTGATGTATGTTGTAAATCTTTCAGAATTTGCTCTAACAACTTGTTTCTTTATAATGCCTTTCATTAAGTGCTAGCAAATAAAGATTAGGAACATATACTTCAAAATACTTTAAAATTATGTAGAAACATATACTTAAAAGTACTCAAATACATATGCTTCAAAATACTTTAAAAGTTTTTAAAAGAAATAAAAAAGAGCACTCAGGCTTTTTGGAATAGTGCATATTTTTATAGCCTCTGAAAAGGAGGAAATGTGTAGGGAAAAATGCTGAGGTGCAGTCTCTCAGGACATTGTGTACAAGACGAATTCAATGCCTTCTGTGAGTGTAATATAACTAATTTTGGTTAAGTACCTGTAGCATGTAATTACTTCGGGCTGGCATAGACCTGACAAGGTTTTAACTTTCCGATTGGTCTGGGTCACCTCCTGCTTGAATTGGCTCCAGTTGCAGATGGGATGAGACTGTGCCACCTTCTTTTGCACCCTGAGAGGTTAAGTACAGCTGCTGTATTTAGCCTTCATTAATGCAGTGCTGTCATTTGTTTACTTATAGGCAGGCTATGTCAGTATTAGTACTTTGAAAATTGTGGGTGGAACAAAACAAAACAAACATGGCCAGCTATTGTGGCATTAAACCTCCTATCTACTACAGAAACAGCCAACGTAATGTTACTATTTTTGATCTGCCGTCCTAATTCAACCAGTGAGATGTACTGAAGACACTTAACATCACTTACACATCTAAGAAAATCATCTGATTGTGTTTGCTGGGACAGGGTCTGATGCATTTATGTATTCAGTAGAGCTGATACCCACTTTTTCCACAAAAGAAGGTTCCTTTCAGTGCTATCCAAAGGCATGAGAAAGCCTGAGGAAACATCTGGGCGCAGGGGAGGGAAGGAAATGCATAGCTTATAAACAGATGTGAGCTAAAGAATAATTTGAAAACATGCCTGTTTATGTCTACTGCTGTAAGAATCTTACAAACAGATCACATAAATTGCTTACAGAAATCAGTTATTATACGTATATCAGTACCATGTGATACTGCAAATGATAACCATAGCTCTGCTACCAGTTGCTGCAGTGAAGCTTTCCTTTGTGTAATCCATGCCACTTTTCACAGTAAATACATAACTTTTCATAATCTATTATGATCAGTAGGACTGTTTTTAAAAGTCCCTGTTGGAAAGAAGTACTAGAATCCTGTGCTCTGCCCTCCAGGTTGAAATGAAGCAGTGTCTGAATAGCGCATTCGTCAGAAGTGCTCTAGGATTTTGGAACTAAAAACTGAGTTTTCCCCACAGCACAGAACCTGATACTTGCTGTAATAAATGCATCCTGTTTTGGGAAGTTAACACGTTCTGTTCACATAGTCTAAACTTAGAAAGCTCAGCTCATTACTTGGAAATGAACTTTTATTTTTAACTACCTCTGAGAGGTTGCTTTCGAAAGGCAAACAACTCCTACCCCTCCCTCTAAAAACTTGTGTACAAATGTAAAGGCAATGTAAGTCTTGTTTTTGTTTCACTCTGGACTAATTTTTTTTTTAGATTTCTGCCGTAAAGGCAATAGCAGTCACGTAAAAAAGGGTACTGACCAATGACAGTGGAGGAGTTTTGAACACTCCTCAAGTTATTGTAGTGCTTTAAATCAGCATTTTACACTGTATATTACAACTTTTCAAACCGTTGCCTTTACAAACCATCCTGCCAGTAGAATACTCTGTATGTTTGTTTAGGAAGACCTGTTTGGTGAACACTTCTTAATTCTTTGTGGTGTTTGCTGTGCAATTTTTATCATCTTATTTTGTGTCTCAAATCATTTCACCCATTGTAGTCCTTGTCCAAGTGGAGTCAAAATGAGATTGGCTGAATATTATCTGCCTAGCATGACAGCTTTCAGAAAGAGATATCAGCGCAGACCTTCAGCCTTAGACGGGAAGGGGCTGTCTGTTGAAGTAGTGCCTGTCTTGGAAAAGCTGTGTTATAGAAGAGAGCTGATCTTTGGCCCCGTTGAGAGCTCAGGCTTATCACAGCGGGCAGCTGCATCTGTGTGTATTTTTGCTGCTTAGAGGGAGGATGGGTGCAGAAGAGCCCTTTGCTGTGCTGACCTGCTGGAGGAGCAGGTCTCTGTACTGCCTGATTAGGATGGCTAAGGTTCACATAACTCCTAATGTTACAGGACTATGTGGGCCTTAATTAGAGCAGCAGCGGTAGAGTTAACTGTTAGCACATCAGTGCAAATGATTCATTTCTATTGAATTGGTATTTTCTCCATGCTGTTCTTTCCTTATGCTCTCCTGCTAAAATAAAGGCATCATTAGTTAGAAGATGACAAAAAGCCAGGCAACAGGGGATCTGCAGAAATAATGGTTAGCTGCGTTGCATGTACTTTGTGTTTTCCAGCACCTCCAAAAAAGAACACAAATATTCAGTTACTAGTGACCAGAGCTGAGAAGGTGGGTGGGAACATATATGAGTAGGGTTGAGCCGTCTTGGCCAGCATATAATGTTGCTGCTAATGTACTGCTTCCCTAGTTCCTCACTGCTGAGGCTATATGCCTGAGCACCACGGCTGGGCATGACTTACTACAGCCCTCTGGGAAGCATGTGCCTGGCACAGGGCTCTTCTTTTGAAGCACAAAAACTTAGCAGGATGTGATCTGGTGGAGGTCCAGATGGTAGTGGTGTGATATTGTATACTCCCTTTGTTTCTGAGCTGTCTGCCATGTTCTGTGGAGGCGGATCTGTTTCTGTCAGACAAAGCTGAGTATAATCATTCCACTTCAGTCAAACCAACCACTGTGGAAAACTGTTTTTTTGCTGAGATGGCGTCCTGCTAGCTCAGTCCCACAGAGTGCCTCCTGCATGTAAGCCAGGACTTACTTCTGACACTGAGCACCTTTTGTCAGGCTTTAGATGGAAAAACATGTATAGGTCAAGCAATGAGAGGGGGACCTTTTTTGGAGAGTGAACCATTTTACCTCGGTGCAGGAATACAGAAAGTGTAGTGTTTGGTGCTGCAGTGTGAAGGGCAGAGTGGGCTGCATCAACTTAACTGGTATATAATATACGGCATTCCAACTGTATACTTGTTCCTCTGTGTATGCACCTTGAGCTTAGATGTAAAGGAACACCATTTAGGATCAGAGAAGTAGTTTCTAAGCAGTGCCATATATACCCCTAGTGTACAAAGCCTTTCAAAGTGTTGTCTGCTGCTATGTACTATCAGGAGTAGAGGTTTCACCTCCTCTGGTGATGGTAGGGCTTGCACAAAGAAAAGAATGCTTGGGAAACCCTGAATTGGAGCACATGGGTAACTTAGTGTACCTGAAAGATAGAGCATGTCTCACAAACATTGCTTTTGTGTGCCCTGAGAGCAAGATCTGCATCACTGACAAACTGAGCAGCATGAGCTTGCTGCACCAGTGTGGGACCAACTTCGAGTTTCAGGGGCGAGGAACACTTGCTTCAGGATCCCAACTACGATGCTGCTGCAGTATTGCAAAACTTTGCTGAAGACAATTGGAATTTATTCCAATTCTTCTTGGAAAAATTGAATATGCATCTGTCAGGTTCCTGAGTGATGTGCTGCGTGCTGGGCAGTTGAGTGATGAGCGCCTCTCAGACCTTGTCCTGATGTCAGCTGCTGTTCTGCTGGATGGGGAGCAGCTCTGCCCTCACTGCTCTCAGTCTGCTGTGATGGCACTTCTGCCTGTTGGAAAGCTGTTCTCTGAAATACTCATCCTTATGAGAATGATAGAGGCAATAAAAAGGTGAAGCGCTGAACTGCTGTGTGTGACGTGCTGGCTGTGTGCACCAGCACAGAAATCCATTATCAGAGTTGCTAGAAGATAGAACTGTGGATATGTAAAGTATAAAACAATTTTCTGTTTTTATTTTTTCCTAGTGGCTGTTGGGATTTCAATGATTAACAAGAGCTTGGAGAAAGGTGATTCACAGCCAATCCTGATGATACTGCAGTCCAAGCTTGGCTTACGAGTTGTTTCAGAATGCGCTGAAACTTATTTCAAGAATCTCTCAGAAGCCCAGAAGCTGAAAACTAAAGATGGTAAAAATTGTCCTGAACAGGACAGTTTGGTACTTCACTGTCACTGAGGCAACTGGGAAACTGGCATAATAGAGTGACTTAAAAGCAGTAATGAAGGGGAGGTGGCTGCTAATTTTTGAAATGCATTGGGAAACGCTATACTTGCTCAAGTGCTTTTAACATGATGGTGAATAGTTGCATGCATCGTCCAGAGCACAAGGCATGCTGATGGAATAAGTCTGGCTGCGACTAGAGTCTAAGATCAAATTAACCTTTGAGAGAATTCAGAGAATTCTGTTTGAACGTCAGTAGTGCATCCCATCAGAAAATCACATTACTCCCTGGTTTTGTCAGCAGACAAAGGAAAGTGTTATACTTCAGCCTTAAGGGCTACTGTAGAAGGTTGGGCTCTGCTGGAGTGTCCATGGCCCATTTATGGACAGTGGTTTAATAGAGAAACGTACCTGCAACATGAGTTTGCAGATGGCGTTTTGCACAATTGACCTTATCAGCTGTACTCTAGGGCCTTTTGTCCATGAGGAAATGAGGTTTTTCCTGCTTTTCAGGATGCAGCCTTGTTTATCAAAGGCAGTGATATGGACACAGGATATCTCTGCTGGGAGCTCACTGTCAATAAGGTCCAGCGCCTGGCCAGAAGGTGGCAAAAATGTTTTCTCAGAAGCAGTCTGCATTTTTTCTGGGAAGTGATGGGAGACATGGCATATGCTGCTTCAGCATTAAACTCAAAAGCACAGTGTGCTGAGTTGGTGAAGCCAAGAGTGTGCAAACCTCACAGATTTTGTTCTAAAAGAGTGATGCTGTTCCATGTAATAAGATATTTTGATATTGCATTTTGCATGCAAAATGGCTCTGTAGCTAAATGTAGAGATGAGGAGTGGGTACAGAAAGCTGTAAGTTATCAGTGTAATGGGGCATATCTGATAACAGCATATATTGTTTTCAGATTCTAATGAAAGTCCATGGATTAAACTCATAATGAAGAATATGTATAGTTACTACTACAATGTGGAAACTGAGGAAGGTACCTGTTCTGTCCCTGAAGGAGTTGTACCAAAAACTTCCTGGTTAACTGCTGAAGAAATCCAGGTAGGTGGCTAAAATTTACTTTGATTGCAAGCTAATGAAGCATACTTGAGGAACAGACAACAAGACATGGCAATATCAAGGGAAGAGGCTGTGCTGGGTGAGACTGAAGATCATTTTAGTTCAGTATCTGTTTCTGACAATAGCAGCGTCTTCTGTCAAAGATGACTGTAATTGCAGTCTCCTGTGGTTTTCTTACAGCAGTGTTTTATGGACTTCCTAATGGGAGGCTACAGTGTTTTTAATATCCACCAATAGACACTGATGCGGGGAAGTATGATTACTTTTTACACATTCATATTTTTTTGTCTTCATATTGTCTTATGACAAATAAATTAATGATGCGTTTGGGTGCAAGTGTAAATGGTGTTTTATGTTTATGCTATACAAACAGCTGAACTCACAATGTAGGTCCTTCACAGATTCTGATTGTATTCAAGAGAGTTTCTGTAGGCAGACTCCTTGGTACAGTAAACAGCTCTAGACGACTGACTTCTACAAAAACCTTAGAAGAATTAGGAAGGCAGAACTCTGAATCCTAAAGTAAAAAAAAAACAAAACAAAACAAAAAAACCTTTCAAGCCTGTTATGCCATATTTTTGGGAAGAGAAGAAGTAGATACCTCTCATGAAACAGTAGCAAAGTACTCTAGGTTGCTCTGAAAGTAATGCCTCCTATTGATTTCTATGGAAATTACAACAGATACAGGAGCACAGTGGTACTATTAGATGGTGAAAATTCTGAACTACAAAAGAACTTGCTTCAACGCAATCACCACCATTAACTAAGCATTTTTGCCAGCAGTGAACAAGAACCTGCATGCCATGCTTCTTTAAAATATATAGTATATTCTGCAACATTAGAGGTGAACCAGTGTTTCGTAGCTGCTATGATGGTATCACTTTAGGAAAATGTTGCCCATGAAGTCCATCTTCCATCTGCTTGGGCCAAGGAAAGTCAGAGGATGCCAAATCTGGATCATATAGTGAGTGTGGTAGCACAGTACAGCCAAGCTTGACAGTGTGCTCCACCATCCTCAAACTGGCATGGGGCCTAGTGTTATTATGTTGCAAAACCAAGGTTGTCTTCTTCTCTGGCTTGACTCTGCAGTTCAAGCCTTCATCATGATGTAGTGGTTGAAACTGATGGTTTGTCCGTGTTCCAGGAAATCATGGAAACATAGAATGGCCTGGGTTGAAAAGGAGCACAATGATCATCGAGTTTCAACCCCCCTGCTATGTGCAGGGTCGCCAGCCACCAGACCAGGCTGCCCAGAGCCACATCCAGCCTGGCCTTGAATGCCTCCAGGAATGGGGCATCCACAGCCTCCTTGGGCAGCCTGTTCCAGTGTGTCACCACCCTTTGAGTGGAAAATCTTCCTCCTAATATCTAACCTAAACTTCCCCTGTCTCAGTTCCCCCTTGTCCTATCACTATCCACCCTTGTAAACAGCTGTTCCCCTTCCTTTTTATATGCTCCCTTCAAGTACTGGAAGGCCACAATGAGGTCTCCCCAGAGCCTTCTCTTCAAGCTAAACAAACCCAGTTCCCTCAGCCTTTCTTCATAGGAGAGGTGCTTCAGCCCTCTGATCATCTTAATGGCTCTCCTCTCGACCCGCTCCAGGAGCTCCATGTCCTTCATGTACTGAGGGCCCCCGGCCTGCACGCAGTACTCCAGAAATCTAGAAGAATCACACCTTTCCTATTCCATAAGACAGTGCACATCACTTTACCTCCTGAGGGCTGCATCTTGAGCTTTTTCTTCAGTGGAAAATTCATGCTAGCACTCTGTGAACCGCTGTTTTGACTCTGGCTTGTAGTGGTGACACCGCTGCTTGTAATTATACGGTCCAGGAAACTGCCACCTTCAGCCTTCAGTAGTGGGTCCTGACAAACATGCATACAGTGTTCTTTCTGTTTTTGTGTGAGCATTCATGGGAGCCACCTCTTGCAAACTTTGAGATATTCCAATGTTGCCACGACCATTTCCCACGTATTGAAGCCAATATTCATTTCTGAACACAGTTCCACATTCATAAGTCACTGATTGGAATGGATGGACTGACTGAGATACTCTTCATTTTATGGTGACAGCTGTGCATGACCATCCAGAATGTGTCTTCCCATCACTTTTGCCACTGCTGAAATGCACCACACACTGTCTCACTGTACTCCACTGTTTTGTCTCCATCAACGTTCAGCAAGTGTTGATGAACATCAGTGGTTGCCATTTTTTCTGCATGAAGGAATTCAATGACATACCTTTGCTTCATATGCACTTCCACGTCACACACTACTTTGTTAGACTGTCCCTCTGCTGCCATCTGTTACACGGCAACAAAATTTGATGGGATACTGGTGGGAAAGTTCAACCTCTACTGCTGTACCAACAACATCTGCCTCTGACACTATGGACCAACACCATAAAATAGGAGACATTACTTTCAGAGCAGCCCTTATAAGCATTCACACTGATTAAAATGTAGGGGAAAGTTGGATGGAATTGTATGTGATGAACACCTCCAGGGAGGTGGTTGAGTCACGATCCCTGGATGTGTTTAAAAACTGTTTGGATGTGGTGCTCAGGGACATGATTTAGTGGAGGGTTGTTAGAGTTAGGGTAGTACAGTTCAGTTGCGGTTGGACTTGATGATCTTTAAGGTCTTTTCCAATCTGAGAAATTCTGATTCTATGATTTGATAAGCCTTACAGATAGAGAGAACACAGACCAGATCTCAGAATGGTTTTGACTTTGACAGGGTTTTCTTGCTTAGCTCCTTTTAAATGACCTTTTTCTATGATCTCTTAACAGAACATTGTTGGGCAAGTTACAGCAGACTACAATCGGGAACAGCTGTGGCTTGCTAATGAAAGTCTGATTGTTCAGTTGCAAGCCCGAGCAAGAGGATTCTTAGTCAGAAGGAATTTTCAGGACAGAAAAGCATACCTCCGAAACCAGGAACCATCTGCCATCAAAATACAGGTACTGGGACAAGAAGGTGGTCTGGCTTGGGACACTTTGTGCATGTGACAGGTTAAGTGGCTGATCACTGCTGACAGTATTAACTCAATCTATTTTCCTTAGCAGCAGTACAGTCTTCTGCTTCTGCTCATGCATTCCCATTCTAGTAGAAGTGTTCATGTTTTTAAGTAGCAAACCACCAGTCTTCAAAGAGTAGATCATACCCACTTATAGTCTAAACTATTTAAATGAAAAAACTTTAAATACATAGCCCTGGCTTTATTCTGAGGTGTTCAAATCTTGTGTGGCATACCTAGCTATACACAAGACAAAATCAGAAGCTTCACTGAGTATCGATGCAAAAATTCCTTGGCAAAGCGTGACTTGAGAAATGCATTCCTTTCTACACTATCCAAACTTGTAAGTGGTTTGCCTGTGCTCCATGATGTCATAACTGGGTAGGGAGTGGCAGCTAACCTGGTATTCTTGGGCTCTGGCAGTATTACTTGGACTTTTTGAGTAAAAGGCCACCTCTTTTTAGAAACAATTTATTCAACTCCTGAAAAACAATCAACCTGATACCCTTCCCAAAGTTATAAAGAAATGCACAACTAATTGTTTTGATACGTATAGTAACTTAATGAATAATGATATTTAATGCTAGTAGCTGTTGTCTGGATTCCTTTTACTTTTCTGCATGGTGCCTGGGCTCAGTAAAGGAATGCACCGGTGCCTGAGGAATTTAGAGTCTATGAAAAAAGTATGGAGAAGTTTAAGTAAATGAAGTTATTGTCTGACTGTCTTTCATGGCATTAAAAGAGAAATGGCTTATGGTATGCCAACAAGTAGAAGACAAGAATGAAATCAAAGATATAAAGAAAAGATAAAGTATAGTAAAAGTTGAGAGCAGCCATATTATGTCTTGTTGAGGTCCTTACCAGAGTTTGCTTTTGAACCACCAAAGTGAGCCAAATGAGGGAACTGGGAGGTTTTCATCTGTGTTACAAGGTGATGATATTGAATGACTTAGGAATTCTAGTGACTTAGGAATGAGGCTAGGAAAAGAGCAATGTGTCAGGGCACCATAAAAATACAAGCAAGCTTACTTGTAGGCTAATTAACTTGTTAGTATAATGACAGTTTTTCTGTATGTGGTACTTTTTTGTTAGTGATTTTGGTGCATTTGCACATAGACTTGAATAAATATTTGTCTCTTATTTGTTGTAATGGTCTCTTGCTTATAGGCTTTCTGGAAAGGATTCAAACAAAGGAAAAGCTACATTGACAGACTAAAGGTGCTTCAAAGCAATGTTGCTGCTATTGTCAAGGTAAGATTACACTGAGTCTCTGGATCTGAATATGCTTCATCCCTTTAGTTGGTGCTTTAGTGCCTGGGAATCTGAGGCAAGCAGCAGAAAATGAGTTGAACTTGTGCTCAAGAAGTTGACATGGTGTTGAAAATCATTGACAGCTTTAGGAAACAGAAAGTCTATTGAAAGCTGGGTGTTTAAACTCTTTCAAACTTTGCTGAGCATAACTGGCTCATAATAGATTTCCTCACACTTCCCTTTCTTAATGCTAAGTTACAAAATATTGGAACTGACAGTGCTGTCATATCATTAGATGCTGTCTAATATGTCTGAAAAATGTTTGTTTTTCTTGGACTGATAGGACATGGTCAGGAGTGGATTGCAAACAGGACATTGATCTCTTTTGAGGCTCATTTACAAATGACAGCTTAGGCTTACAGGTAGAAATTATTCCCAAAGATAATGCTAAGCATATTCCTAGAGCCTCGAATTCAGCCTGCTATTTTATTTAAAACCCTTTAATTTGGTCACTGAATTGTGGGAGCCTAATGCTGCAGTCACCTAAGGTCCCAAACTTCTGAGAACAGCACCTACAGCAGAGGACTGTCAGAAACAAGTTTAAAATCCACATGCTCAATTACACACAAATCATTTCTGCAGTGTCTCTTAAGCTGTAATTTAATTTTCAGATTCAGTCCTGGGTCAAAATGTGGCTAGCAAGGAGAGCTTACAGAAAGAGGCTGCAATACTTCAAGGATCACGTAAGTCCTTTTTTCTTCATTTTGAACATGGACAAAATAAAGTAGGGGTAATATGACAGCATGAGTGTTTCTGAGAATCTTAGTAATGAGACTGCAGGCTCTGCACTAAACTTCTGATAGAAATGTGTCCTAACTCAATTCTTTTTCTTGATTTTTGTCCATTCCAGAATGAAGAAATTGTGAAGATACAAGCATTTCTCAGAGCAAACAAAGCCAGGGAGGATTACAGAACACTAAGTAAGTGGTAAAAATTATTGGATATCTGGGAGGAAGTATGTGACTATCAATCAGTTTTTAAAAAACTTTCATCCAGGACTTTTTAGTATAGGTGAAAAACAACCAGGTTACAACTATTTGCACCTGCTTTTGAAGAAGAATGGGAAACTATTTTATATAGCTGTACTTACATAGTATGACAAGTATTCAATTCTTGCTTTAAATGGCATAACCTTCTTTTCTGCAGTTCAGATTTCCTCCACACTGATCAGTTTCCTGAGTTTTTCAGTGTTTATTATTGCTAACTAAAAAGTCTATTTATTTCAACTTTTCAGTTGGTGCTGAAAATCCACCCTTGCCTGTCTTGCGCAAATTTGCCTACCTCTTGGACCAAAGTGACTTAGATTTTCAAGAAGAACTAGAAGTAACAAGATTAAGGGAAGAAGTAGTTACAAAGATTCGATCCAATCAACAGCTGGAGAAGGACTTGAATTTAATGGATATAAAGATTGGACTTCTGGTGAAAAACAGAATCACTCTTCAGGTCAGCAGGCTGTGTTCAGGTTCTTTTGGCATCCCAGCAGCATGTACTGACCACTTCTATGTGTTCAAGGAGCTTGGGATTAAAAGTTAGAAGACACGTGATGATGGAAGTAATCTCAAGCGAGGGCACCTAGAGCAGGTTGCACAGGTTGCTGTCCAGATGTTTTCTCAATATCTCCAAGGAGAGAGACTCCTCAAACTCTGGGCAACCTTACCAATACTTGATCACTTGCAATTAGTTAAAATTGGAAAATAATGGCTTCGTTTGCTTGTCTTAAATAGCCTTGTCAAAATAACTTGTGTAAAAAGTTGCTCTGTTGTCCCAAGCAGTATATCTGTTTGCTACTGAATGTCACTCCTGGTGGTAACTGCTTGGCAGATTTTAAGCATTTTTCCTGTGGTAGAGTGGAATAGTCCTCTGATCATATTTGAGTCTTGTTCGTTAATTAAAGAATGAATGAGTATTTAAGTGAGATTATGTTTCCCAGACAGTCACTGTTGCATAGCTATACTGGTGGCAAGGTAAAGATGTTCAAAAGATTCATTAGTGACTACAGTAGCAAAATGTACTAAGTTCCCAATAAATTATCTTGTAGAAATCTTTAAAGTATTGGGAAAACGTTTATATTTTTGCTTTTTTGGTGAATGTGGTATCTAAATTTGTATCTCATTGTCTACAGGATGTGGTATTACATAGTAAGAAGCTTAATAAAAAGAGCAAAAATCAGCTAGAAGAGATGGTTATGGTTGACAAACAAGGTATAAAAGGCTTGAGTAAAGAGAGAAGAAAAAAACTGGAGGCATACCAACATTTATTCTACCTTTTACAGGTAAGTCAAGGTAGAAATTAACGTGGCAGCAAATTGCTAAAGAAAAACATGAGTGCTGCTTACTTTATTCTAATGTTTACAAGAGTAAACAATGCAAAAAGATTTCCAATGAATTGTAGTTTATAGACTACTGTAAAATGCTATCTCCAGTTTCTAGGATTTCCTGTAACTGAGAAAATCCTTACTATCCATGAATTGTGCAAGATATAATGCTGTTTGTCTCGGAAAACAATGAGATAATTTGTTTGTTTTTTGTAGACTAATCCCACCTATCTGGCAAAGCTGATTTTCCAGATGCCTCAAAACAAATCAACCAAATTTATGGATACAGTCATCTTCACTCTCTACAACTATGCATCCAACCAACGAGAAGAATATCTACTTCTCAAACTTTTTAAAACTGCTTTAGAAGAGGAGATAAAGTATGTGCTTTCACTACAAAATTTCAGTTATCTTACAAACAGATTGATTTGTCACACCTGAATAATGATAATAATTTTGTTAAATTTTTTCAGTTGCTGTAAAACATGTATATATGTCATTTGTTTTCAAAATAATTACTTGTTTCTTAATTTAAGCTATTTCCAGTTTTAAAAAAAAACTATATTTCTATGATGGAGAATATTTTTTATAGAGTTGCTTGAAAAAGTAAATGGTAAGGCTTTTTGCTCTTGTGATTAGGAGTTTAAGGGTGGAGAAAATAAACGCATGTTCTGAAAATGCAGAATTGGTGGGGAGAAAACAAAACCTTGCATTTCACAGGCATTTCAGCTCAGAATAGATATTTTACTGATCACTTACTGTGCTCTGTTCCAGGCGCAAACATTAACTCATATTAGCATTGGCAGAGCATAACTCTTAGATTGTTCTGTAAGACAAAATTGTATGAAGTAGACAGCATAAATGTTTCAACATACAAACACAGATAACATGGATAACTGCACACATAAGATCTAAGAACTCTTCTGTTGTTGATACAGCTCTAAGGTAGACCAGATACAGGACATTGTGACTGGAAACCCTACTGTCATTAAGATGGTTGTCAGCTTCAACCGAGGTGCTCGTGGACAGAACACTCTGCGCCAGCTTCTGGCACCAGTGGTGAAAGAGATCATGGAGGATAAATCCCTCATAATCAACACTAGTCCCGTGGATGTGTACAAGTCATGGGTAAACCAGCTAGAAATGCAAACTGGTGAGGCCAGGTGAGTAGGGAAGATAAATATATCATCTCTTGAATACTGAGGGATCCTTCAGTTCAGTTCCCTCTTTCCTTCTCTGGCAAACAGTGCTTATATCCATACTTCCTTCCTGCTTCTTTTGGAAGCACAATGAGAAGTTTTCTTGGAAAGGAGTGCTTGTAATATTTTACTATAAGCTGATCTGAACAACAAAAGGATCACTTTCCTGGTCATGAACTTCAGAAGTCATCTATTTCATCTTTGTGTGTAGTTAACCATGCCATAAAAAGATTTACCCAGGTGTTATTATAATTTAATAGTAATGTCCTGTCCTTCTGAGGAACTATAGATTAGAACTTACAAAACCCCTTTAGGGAGCAGACAGATGATGTCGTGCCACTCCTACCCAAATTAAATTCTCTCTCCAAAAAAAGCTAAGGCACCTGAAATGTTTGTTGCAGACTTCAGCTGTATTTGTCATGCCTCTTTCTTGTGTTCACTGATGGTCCCTATGAAGTAAAAAGAAAAATGTTCATTCTCAAATATATTTAGCATGGTTCGATGTCTGTTTGTTTCACAGTAAATTGCCATATGATGTTACCACAGAACAAGCATTAGCGCACACAGAAGTTGTCAATAAACTGGAATCGTCGATTCAGAGTTTGCGAGCTGTAACTGACAAAGTTCTCACATCTATATTCTCATCTCTCAGTATGATGCCGTAAGTGCTGAGTGAGGTCTCTCCCAGCTTCTGTTCACATGAGCAGTGAAGCTTCATGCAGACTTCACCAACGGTGATACTTTCCAATTACATGGCTTGATATGTGCTTCTCAAATGACATTCCCAGCAGAGGGAGTGGTTTCCCCACTTCAGCTCTGCTTTGGTCTTGTGAATGTCTTGAAACTTCTTGTGTTTTCCATTGTTGTCTCATTTTGTGTTTTAAGTGGCTGAAGAAAGAGCCAATAACTTGGGTTATTTATACTATTTCTTTGTTTCATGAAAGTCTTTTCACTGTTTTACTTTTCATCTGTTCCATTCCACGTGTAGTTACGGAATGAGATATATAGCCAAAGTTCTGAAGAGCTCACTCCATGAGAAATTCCCAGATGCAACAGAAGATGAACTACTAAAGGTAGATTTCCAAGGGCAAACTGCCAACAGCATGTTCTTTTAATGCGAAAAGGGATTTTTATTTGATACTATCATTCTAAGGAACTGAGAACACCAATCTTTGTTGAAGGAATCTGGCATTACTTGGGTTGTGAAGGGGTAATGGAAGAGAAAGGAGTTCTGTTGCTACAACCTGGCTTTCTTAATCTGAGTCCTCAGCAATTCCTAGTGACAGTGCTCAACCTGTTTTGGAAAGCCGATTCAATAATACTTCTTACCAGATTGGAATTTGTGACATATCTTTCTTGTTTTGTACCCCACCAGCAATCCTTTCTGATTTTTTTTTTTTCTTCCCTGAACTTAGCGTATTGAAAGTCATAAACAGGAAAAAAAGTTTGTAAATTAAAGACAGAGGAAGAGCTCTCAAAACAAATTATTGCTTCATCCTTTCATTGAATTACACTCACTTAAGATGGTTGTAAAAGTGGAAATGAGGCTTTGGCTGAAAAGCATGAGTGAAGAGCACAGTACTGGCATAGTGACCAACCTCAGGCTGTCACTGTCATGGTGCCTCTCTAGAGGGCCTTGGGAAACTTGCCTACTGAGCCAACAGCCAATTGAGAGACTGGAAACTTTCACATTAGAGCTATTGGCATTTAAATAAATAGAATTTTCAAATTTGCTTTTATTAGTGTTTAATTAAATTGTTCTGAAATTGCAAGATATTCATTTCAATGGGACTTCCCTGTTATCTTTCCAAAAGTAAGTGTCTTTATAAATAAATAAAATTCTTATTCCCCGTTTTGAATGCTTCAGATTCCTCAGCTAAAAAATTAATTCTGCTTCTGTACTCTAGCAGTGCTTTGGAAACTCTTGCAGGCAGCATTTCTCAAGTAATTCCAAATGTCACTTCAGCAATACAGCTTAAGTATTGCTCAGCTTTAGAAACAAGTAGAAAATGAACATAAGGCACCCATCTGTGAATGCTATGTAAGCTGGAGGTTCTGCAGGTGACTACACATAACCTGAGGCTAACTGCAGAAAAAGTTCTGTTTCTGCAACCAAGAAGGATCTGAAATAGCCATCTGCATGATACAAACCATTGTAAGATTGCTATAGAATGCAGTTTTGGAAAACCTGCTTTCTAGTCTCTTATAAGGTATTAGAAACAAGGGGTCCTTTGCCAATTAATATAGCTGTTTGTAGCACTCCAGAAAATGAACCTATGAAGATGGACCTACCAAAGTGTGTATGAAAGAGTTGTATGAGTCTGTATGTGTGCAATTCAGTGTGTTACATTGTCTTGTATAAAGCCAACAGTACCAAAGTGAAACCTGATTGTACAAATCCATTACTGATATTGGGAGATTCTTTAAAAGGCAAAATTTTCAAATACAAAGAAGATCAAAAGCTTGGAATATGATTTTTTTTTTTCCTGTGGGCTAAATCTAATGAATGTAAGAACTGAACTTAAGGATGCACAAGTGATCTTTGAGGAGTTGTTGGGACAAAAGATTGATTCCACTCCTGTGTTAATATGGCATTTAGTACTTTAATGGACTAGACCTTTTGTGTTAAATGAGTGTTTTTGGACACTTGTTGAAGTATTGGAAACATTTGTGTTGAAATGAGCATTTAATTTTTCTCATCCATTATAGTTAAATAGACATCTCAGAGCCATTTTAAACTGAGTATTTTACTACAGTGTTTAAAAATAACAAACTATAAATAGTCTTGGTTTCTGGCACTAGTTGGAATGTGAATTAGAAGACTTCGAAGCATGTCTGGTAGGTTGCTGACAATCAAAACCAGATGGTTGTCTTTAATAGAAATAATCTAATTTAAATCAAGCAGTTTTGATTATTCTGGTAACTTTATGTCACTGTTTAATATTTTGGGAAGAGCTTGCACAAGAAAGTGATTGGTTTGGCATGGAAGTATGCTTGTTTTTTAATGCTTGTTTTTTAATTATTCTGTAATGGTGTAGTGCCCATTACTGTGACTGCATCATATAAAACATCACAGACTTTTCAGTTGGCCATGTAGGTAACTTGTACATCGCAGGAATCTTTACTCATCATTTTCTACCAACAGTTTGTATGATCCAAGTCAAAAATGACTTGTAAAATTTTGTAAAATGTAATTATTGTATGTAAAGCAAAGTTCTCTTCATCTTCTTAGATTGTTGGAAACCTCCTGTACTATCGCTACATGAACCCTGCCATTGTTGCTCCTGATGGTTTTGATATAATTGATATGACGGCTGGGGGCCAGATACACCCTGACCAGAGGAGGAATCTGGGCTGTGTGGCAAAAGTCCTTCAGCACGCTGCTTCTAACAAACTCTTTGAAGGAGAAAGTGAACATCTGTCATCTATGAACACTTACCTCTCACAGACATACCAGAAGTTCAGGTATGGAAAGCTCTCACAAATAGCAGTAACGTGCTACAGTAAGAATACTCTTCTAGAATGAGTAAGGCAGGCTAACTAGTTCATATGAATTCTTAAATAAATAAATAAAATACATTGATTTGCCCTGCCCAGAGTTGAAATTGAGAGAATTTAGCACTGCAGAACTTGAAATAGTAGCATGTTGTATTTCTATTTGAGTATTACACGGACCACTGATCAGTCCTGCTGATTTGGTTGCAGTAGGATTGCCACAAATACAGAAACAGTGTTTTTCTCAGTCAGAGCTGAAAATTTTTTCTGGCAAAAAGACTTAAGATGAAAGAGTTGCTTTTTTCCACTGTTATTCTTTCATTTTTGTGAAAAGATTTTATTCTTTCATCTTTGTACTGTCATAGGAAACTATGTTTTGTTACACTCAGGACACACGTTTGTTGGGATTATGACCCATCTTTTGGGGTGGCTGCTATTATTATCTTGCAGTACTCTTCTGTCTTGTGACAAGCTCATTTTTGTAACATGTCTTTTCCATCCATCTTTAATGAAAGCAAATATACTGTTATATATATAATAGTATATATAATGGGTTTCCTTGAGAGAGCAGCCATGAACACAAGGGTATTTATGCAGCTTAGTCTTTCTTTTATTGAAAATGCTATTTAAGAGCATGTCATGAACATGAAGAATAGGATAGAAAGTATAGCAAGAATAGCAAAAGTTAATGAAGGAGAGACTGTATGTGAGTTGGCCCTTTGATTACTACAACAAGAAGAATCTGTCTTCCAATGAAGCCAAATTCTTTCAAAACTGAGTCTCCTGGGCTCTTCACTTGAAATAGAAGTTATTTCCGTGAAAACTTAAGATATAAATTTTTAAGCACTAAATTCAGACCTCTATAAACATTTAAAAAATATCAGTTTATCACTCCTTGCTGAGTAAGGATAAAAATCTAACATCAATAATAACATTTCAGCAGATGTAGAGGAAACCATCATTAGTGTTTGAATGAATCTGTCAGGGACAATATATTTCTACATCAACACAAAGCGTTGATTGCAGATAATAAGAGAAATATAATACATGTTGAAGACTTGATTGTGTTTTTTGTACAGCCTAATTAAAGAAGAGAAACAATTATTTATTGTTCTCAATTATTTATCTCATTTTTTTTCTTAGGAATTTTTTTCAGGCAGCATGTGATGTTCCTGAACCAGAGGAGAAATTCAATATCGATGAATACTCTGATATGGTGACCCTCAGCAAACCTGTCATATATATCTCTATTGAAGAAATTATCAATACCCATTCGGTAAGTGAATACACTTATCAGGAGACCTGAGCTGTATGGATTGTAAATAATTGTGACAGACTGTCTCTGAGGAAAGTGTAAAGTCTGTTTTTCTTTCTTTCGAAATAATTTCTTTAGTACTTGAAACACTATGGAATTAAGTATTAGATTTCCCTTTTCCTATAAGAGTGCTTCCATCATTATCTTGAATGATGATGAGAATATAATATTGTATAATGTGGGGAACGTTTTCATTTTCATCGAGTGTGGCATTGCTAACCTGTATTTATAAATATACTTCCTCATCTTGGTTAAAACAGTGAGCCTAATTTGAAGTTACTGTTCCCCTGGGAAAATAGGAAAACTCATTGCATTTTGTGACTCATACGTCATTTGTTGTGTTGGAAGCAGATGCAAATGTCTGATTGAGAATGGACTGAAGCTGTGGCTTCCTGTCAGTTCTTTATGCTGGGTAAAGAACAGATTAACTGCAGTCTGTAGTATGACTCATTAGGGTGTAAGTTAAACGTCTGCGTACTCATAAAGATGGGGGGGTAACATTATTCATTTTCTAGCTTAAAAAAAATAGGGAGATGGGAAAGCATGGTAGAAAACCATGGAGAACTTCCCCATAACTTTGTCTGAAAGACTATGGAAAATACAGAATGCTTCCCATACACCAGAGTGCAAGTTGGCTTTATTCAACTGAAAATAAATAGCCTTGATTGCTAAAAACATCTTAGGTGGTTTGTCTTCCTGGGTATTTTTTTTTTTTTTTTAATTTTGTTAAGGCATTGACTTATTTCTTTCTGATAATCTTAGTCAAATACTTCTTCTAGTGAAGCTGTTCCATCTCTACTTTGTCCATGGAACCATAAGTGATTAATTATTACTATGCTACTTTATATTTGTTCACAAAATGTGAAATAATTTTGTGGACACTAAAGAAAGGAGATCAAGGAGACCGATGACATCAAACTTGACCACTATACACAGCTGTATGCCTAGAGAAAGCAAGCAGTCAAGTCTGAATAATACACATTCTCTTAATGCAGTAACTCTAGCAGAGATGACCAGTGCCACCTCTTCCACCAAACTTACTATGTGCCTTCATCTTCTCTCACTGTATCTTCCCTGTAAATGTAAATTCAACTTTCTGTACTGCAGCTCAAAAATTAGTTTGAATAACAGGAGATAAATAAACATCCTGTCTTCTGTCATATGCCATTCAGCTTAAAAAACAAAATTCTCAAATTTGCCCTCTGTCATCTGTGGTGATGCTTGTTTAACATTTGTTTTGGTTGCACAACTCCATAGGATGTAGTTGGAATGAGGGATCTGTTGGATTAAAGTACTTAAAGACTTAGAAACCTGGGATGGTGTAAGGCATCTTCCTATGCGCTACTGACCCTGTCTTCATCCCTCTACATGCTCAGTTCAGGATGCAACACTGAAAAGCTTTACTTGAGTCACTGCCCTTTATTATATTTTATTAGCTGTGAAGGTGTATTTTGAACTTCTTTGTGCTCAGCTGTGATATTCAGCACTGGAAATGACTGCAGGAGGAACACCATAAGCTACTTTGCATCAGGAACAATTCTAAACTTACTGTCTAGAACTCAGCATCCTTCCTACTCACCTTGGGTCCTCAAGAATACCAACCACAGTGGGTCTGGTGTTTTGGCATATAGTCTCCAGATTTGTATGCAAGTATGTTTTTCAGTCTATAGCTTCATTTACTTTTGTTTATAGCTACTATTAGAACACCAGGATGCCATTGCCACTGAACCAAATGACCTGCTGAACGAATTGCTGGAAGGGCTGGGACCTGTTCCTGATGTGGAGTCTTTCCTTGGTAGGCCATTATTCATCTTCATGGTTAACATCACTCTGGGGTGGGATTAGACAGGGAGTAGATTTAATTACTGCAAGGGACACAAACTCTCATCTCTCTCATGTTACCAGTCTCTCCATTTTCTATAGAATTGTGCTCTGAAAACTTCTTCTGACATCATGTGCTATAGCTGAGCCTTCTAATAGTGGAACTAAGTGCAGTGCTCTTCAGAGTCAGTACATCCAGCTCTGTTTGACAGCACTGTTGTTACATACACAACCTCTAACTTCAATACTGACCTTAAAGATGAATTACATTTTATATATATTTTATATATATATAGTGCTTCTAAAAATCGTCAATTTGCACTCAAACTGCAGATAGAAAGTGATTTTTTAATAACTTGACCTTGAGATTTATTGTTAGTTGCAGATCAAAAGAGAATTTAAATAGCAGTTTTTAATTCTGAGACTTAATTATTCAGATAAAAATGAAGTTTTAAAAGAACACAAATCTGTTATAAGGTTGTAAGGAATAAATGTAGCTGACATTTAATCTGCCATAATTGTATTAGAATGTGAACTGCCTGCCTTCCTATTCAGAAAGAAGTTATAACATCACAGGTAATGCCAGCCTCCAAGTGAATAGCTATTATTTTGTTTTTCACTGTTACGTACCTGTTAGAACGCAGAATGTTAAATTGTTTGTATTCTTCTTTAAAAGAAGTGTGTCTCTTTCAGAGCAGTACATAGAAACAGAAGAAATTAGATGCGTTTCCAAAATATTATATGTGGGCTTAGTAGTAGATGGCTTACAGTTTTGTTTGTTTAAAGTTCAAAAAACAAAAAGCTGCTATGAATGGTAGGCATGGGCATGCTATTAAAACTTCTGACAACATAGTGATTTGTCTATGCTATTGTTTTGTCTGATGCACTGACACATGGGAAAGTTGGCAAACTGAAGTGAAAGATGTTTCCTTGCAGGGGAAGGGTCTGTTGATCCCAATGACCCTAACAAGGAAAGCACACTGAGTCAGCTTGCAAAAACAGAGATTTCATTGTCTCTAACAAGCAAATATGAGTTGCGAGAAGGTGAAGATCAGGACCTCAAAAGCCTGATGATAAAGTAAGTTTAGCTCAAAAGTATATATTCTTAAATATATTAATGTGAGTTTCTTCCTTGTTTAAATATGTTTTTGAGTTTTCAAAAGCCAGTTTGTATTCAGATGTACTCAGACTTCTGAATAAGTCAGAGAAACTGTCAATTATTCCAGAACTTCTTTATCTTTCCATAAGCTTTACTGCCACCTGTATTTTGGACTATAATTAGACCAACTAGTGAATACTTCTCCAGGAAGTTCTAAAATAATTCTGCTTTAAAACATCACAGCTTAGGAAATTCAAGATGAAAATCTATTTAAGTGTGTGTGGGCGGACAGTATTACTGTTGTCTCCTCCCCCACAAATGAAAACTTGTTCCCTGACCTACTGCCATCAGCCACTGGAAAAGGATGTGGCTGTCACTTCTGCATGAATAGTGCATGCTTTCATGCAGGGAAAGGAAATGATGTTTATTCTACTTGGTCAGCAGATAAGAAATGGGTACTGGGATAACCCATAAAGTCAAAATCTTTTTCATAAAAGCATTTATTAGCACCCCTTTTTCAAAATTATTTAAAATTGCCCTAAACTTATATTAATATCCTGTGGCTAATTGAACAATGGGATGTGTTTCTTCTTTACTTCTATCTTTAGTCTTACCTCCTTCCAGAGAAATATCAATGTATTTATTTTTAAATGGCTTTGTTAAGGCATCTGTGGCAAGACCAATGATTTATAGTTACCTCTGTCTAGAAGACTTCAAGGTGCAAGGGAGCTTCCTGATGTAGCAGCTTACCTTCGTGGCACAGGAAGAGTGAGGCTGTGGTCTACCTGTGCTGTCAGTCATTCCCACCCTGCTGCTCCTTCTGTGAAAATTCAAATCAAACTCAAGTAGTCAGCATTTTTTTTTTGTAATGTTGTATGCAATTATACGCAATTATATCTTTTATCCCACCCCATTACATATTTGTCAGAACTACCAATCTTGACAAACACAACAAAAAACTCCACCTCTTTTTAAATAGAGGTGGTCGTTTACCCATGTAAAGTTGAGGTTTTATCACAAAAGATACGTTACTTAAAAACCTAAGTTGCATCTTCAAGTTTCTGTTGACTCCTAAGGACAATGAGCTGTATCTCATTTGTAATAGAGTCCTCTAAATAACACAATTCTGTGGCGGGACTTTCCTCGAAGTATTACAGATAAGCTCCTACCAAAAAAAACTTGCTTACATATCAGCATGCAACAGCTTCCCTTCTTTTGGTGAGGACGAGCTCCATGTGCAGTCATTGGAGAAACATCCAAAGTGAGCATCAGTGTCTTATGTCAGCTGCACAACTCCTTCAGACGTTTCAGCAGCTTTGAGTGCTCTTCCACTTCATTTTGTAAACGTGATCCTTAATGTACCTGTCTAGTTCAGATTACAGAAGTATGACCTTTCTTCCTCCTTTATAATTAAACTACTCATGCTGTTTTGCTGTGCTAAGCGGTGAAGTGTTTTCTAAAGTGAAAGAGAGAAAAGTATGTGCTTCTCTTTTGACTATGCAGAAGTCAGAGGTTCAGTTGTCAGTGGAAGATCTGAAATACAAGAAACTAAGCATTACCAAGTATAAAGGGCATGCCAGCTAATTTTACTGTTTAATAAATTGAATGCAGTAATGATTCTTTGGCAACTAATATCCATGTATCCTTTTTAAAAGGACCAAAAGACTTATTGTGGATATGATACGAACACAGCCAGGGGATACACTTTCAGAAATATTAGAAACAACAGCTACTGCACAACAGGTGAGTGCTGTGTTGTATCTGAATAGGGAAGAAAAATATTTTATTCAGCTATCTGAAAGACTTAACAGATTTCTGATGGCTTTTCCTATCACTGTAATAAAGAAATTGTTGTCGATTTTAAACTATTTAGCTCTAGAGTATTTAAAATGCAAGACTTCAAATTGCCTTTCAGTCTGTGTACGGTAACAGCTTTGGGGGAACATAGCAAGATTTAATGTTTGGTTTTTTTAAATTAATACAGCAACAATAGCTTTTGTAATTCTTTAAATGTTTTGTAAACATGTCCTTTTCTTTCTTATGCTATGTTATTATCAAATAGCCTGAGGTGTATCCGTCTGCTACTTCTTATTTTCTCTTGTGAACTTTCGAATCTTAAATTCTCTGCTGCCTAGTATATTTGCTTAAGCAACATAAGCAAACACAGGCCTGGGAACTGCTGCTAGGAACTGAGTGGGAAGAGTTCCCAGTTGAAGATGTCCCCTGGAGATACTGAGTGTGCAAATCTTAGCTTACCTCAGTGTGTGCATGTGAGTTGTCACACAACTAAGCCACCAAGTCTTCTAGCTAATTTCACATGTGCTTTAATTAGTTGAAATTTGTGTCTACTGTGAGTAGTTACTTCAAATGTGGATAGTAAGGTAAGGTACAAACCACTTGGTGAGAACAGAGGAATAAAGACTGCACCTCAATCCTCAGTAATCCCCATGAGAACTCAGTGCATCTGGATGTTTAACTGTTAGACTGAATTGGAAAGTAACTGTTCTGGATTTCTTTTTACCCAGGAATCTGAGCACTCGAAACTTGTGGAAAAACGTGCCATTTTAGATTCCAAAACTCCAGAGAAAATGAAGCGCAGTCAGTCTATTTTTGAAGATGGGCAGCTACCAATAGAACAAAAGAAAAGGAAAATTCAGAGAAATCTCCGGACTTTGGAACAAGCCGGATTAGTCTCTTCAGCAACAAAGTACCAAGAAATTATAAATGAGATCGCTAAGGTAACCTTGTATATGGATGGGTCTTAGGCATCTAGGTTCAATCCAGTCTAGACAGAGATAGTAAGAGATAATCAAATCTGGGTAACAATTGCTACAGCTGCACATTATCCAGTTCAGGTAGTTATGCAATAGAGTACTATCTTTCCTTTAGATCATCGGTGAACTAAGATTTGATTCTTCTTTGGATGCTCCAGACTGTTAGTGTAATGCCTTGGAAATGGTAACAGAGTTCAAGACGCCACAGCTTGCGTTCACTTAGCTTCAGCTACCCCCAGTCACCATGAGCAAGCAGATACAGGCTTGCATGCAGAAGAGACAAAACTGGTGTTCGGCGTGGGCCTTAGTGCCAACATCTGCAAGGCTAGCTAGCTTTTTAGCTGAAAGCTCCAGTGGCTCTGAGTTTTGAGGCAGCAGTGTTTGCAGAGGCTGTGGTAATCCTGCACTGCAGCACTGCAGGAAGCAGAGAGCTCGGAACCATCCACCTGATCTCCCTTCCAGCTGTTGTCTAATAGCTTCATTTGCGCAGAATTGGAAAACTGTGATTTCCCATCACTAGCAAACCAGAGTAGCAATGTGATTATCTTCCGTTCAGTCACATAAACTGTAGTGCTTAATACCAGTCACTTTTTTCTAAATATCAAGTTAATAATCCTACTATGTAACAAATCTGAATCCTCTATTTTAGGATATCCGGAATCAAAGAAGATACAGACATCACCGAAAAGCTGAATTGGTGAAACTTCAGCAGACTTTGAATGCACTTAACTCCAAGACAGCATTTTACGAAGAACAAATTAATTATTACAACACCTATATAAAAACTTGTTTAGACAACTTAACAAGAAAGTGAGCAGATTCTTCTTGTCTCTTAACATTTCTACACATTCTATAAGGAAGGAGGGCAGGTAGAAAGTTTTCTTTCCGACAGATAGACATGAGTAGGAGTCTTCTCAGTGCATACCTCAGAGATCCAAAAATTAACTTCAATGGCCAATTTTATTTAATTCCTATTACTGTATGCTTCCAAACTGCTGTTTTTAAGTGATGACTGTGGACTCTTTTAGATAGGGTTTGCATTTCAGAATGAAGTTCAAATAAGCACTAGCAAATATTCTTTCAAAATCATTGTGAAAAATGTTTTGACTACTTGTGAAGCGTATAAAACTCCCCTGAATTCTCAGTCTTGGTCTGAATATTAGTTTAGTTCATTAATAGCAACTAAGAGGGCAATGAACAAAGGAAAAATAAAGTTAGAAGAGTAGCTGAAGTATAAAATACAAAATTTTGTGCTGGTAGATTAATCACAAGCCATTTTTCTTGTTCTCTCCTAGAAATTCAAGGAGGTCAATTAAACTTGATGGAAAAGAGGAGGTGAAGGGCAGCAAGAAACTGAAGCAGGCATCATTAAAGTACACTGCTGCTAGGCTGCATGAAAAGGGTGTTATCCTAGAAATTGAAGATCTTCAAACCAACCAGTAAGTGTGGCACAAAATAAGCATTTTCTAGTCCACATCTCCTTAAGGAGTCTGGCTTTTGCTAAAAGTATTTTCATCTTCCTGCATTGCATCTAACATACCTCCAGAGGAAGGTGTGGAGGAAGCATGACTCATAACTCCCTTTTTCCCTTGCATCTTTACTGCATTACCTTAGTAAAATACTGGAATTAAGTGGGTTTTGGCATTAGCTTAGATGAGATGCATACAAGGTGGGTAGCATGCCCACAGCTAAATAACTGATTGATGCAGATGTATCAATTATTTTTTACTTAGTGACCAAGCATTTTCATATTGTTGAGTAAATACCACATAGGCTGTTTCCCGACTATGATAAGATGAATAGGGCTGGTGGCTTACCATGCCTATTCTCTGTGGTCTGAGCTATGGCCATCTCTCCTGTCCATAGTAGTGACGTTTTGTAAGGGTTTCTTCTTTGTAGTGTCTGCAAAAAGTGCTACCATGGCTATAGTTCCAGCTTACAGAGCTCACATTTACAGGCCAGCTGGCTCTGAAGATTTCTAAGGTAAATCATTTAATTTGCAGCGTGGTTTCTCATACCTTACTGCTTAACTAATGGCAAAGTGACAGATGGAACAGTGCCGGGAGCAAAGTTTCAGACAGCATTTCTGACAGTCCTCCAGTGTCTGAGCTTAGGTCCAGTGGCTCTTGCTGCTGCTGCTGGGAGGGAGACAAAGCTGTTCTTAAACACTGATGCCCCTGGTGAATTTTTTTTTTTTATTCTGCAGATTTTCCTCTTGACTGATTCTGAAGTATTTTAAAACTGCATAGCATACATACTCAGTGACTCTTATGTTTTGATTTAAGGTTTAAGAACGTGATGTTCGATATCACACCTGGAGAAGAAGTGGGTGACTTTGAAATCAAAGCAAAATTTCTGGGCGTTGAGATGGAAAAAGTGCAGCTTCATTTCCAGGTAGAGTTTGAATTTTCTCACTGTGCTCTGTAGCTACGGTTGCATTTGCTCTAAATAGAAAGAATTTCAGACTTCTAATATGTCCATGAACTGTTTGATCAACAGACAGGTTAAGAAGACAGGTCAAGTAGGGAATAATTATGTAACTTGTGTAGGATGCTGGGTTTGGAGTAGAGATAATGTATATGCTAGAGTGACCACTGCATGCAGCAAACCAAATGCCATATTAGTTCAGTGGAAGGAGTAAAAGCCAAGAGAAATAAAATACACAGGAAACAATCTTTCTTTTTGTTTGCTGTTACTAATGGCCTATAATTAGGGATCTAGAGAACATGCAGTGTTTTCATACCTACCTAGTAGTTGCTTGTAATTGTTTAAATTATGAAGGACCAGTAGCTTAAGATGGTTATTACATGATGAAACTGACTCGATCTGGTTATTGTGAGGTACGAATTCAAGCAAAGGATAACGATCTTATTTATGATTACAGGATTTGCTTCAGATGCAGTATGAAGGTGTGGCTGTAATGAAAATGTTTGACAAGGCTAAAGTGAATGTTAATTTGCTCATATTCCTGTTGAATAAGAAGTTCTATGGAAAATGAGTGTCTTCGGATATCATGGACTACATCCATCAGTGGGAAGTCTACTCAGTATTTTTTCTTGCTTTTAAACATTTGAAATTTGTCATTGGATGCTTTTTAACTTTAAAAAAACTAAAACACCAAATATTCAGAGGAATGTACGCAGTGCCTTTGCATCATTGATAGTAAAGCAAAAAAAAAAATAGGAAATAGAATATTTTAAACACTTCCAGATCTCATTGGTGTAGGTACCTTCAATCAAAAATATTGTTTAGGACACTCAGCTCTTGTGGATATTAAGTAGACAAATTGAATTTAGTTGAATATATATGCCTATTCCTATTAAAAACATTTTTAAATGACCTCAGATATATAATATAGTTTGTATTAGACTTTTAAGTATTTACCAAAAGAAATCCTGATTTGTTTCTAGGGGATAGCTTGCACAAATATTTAGTTACATACTAAGCCTATTTTCTGGCAGTTGTCAATTGAAAGAAAACTTATTGTGCAATTCAAAAAATTTTATAGGTAATTATAAAGTGACAGTAATGTTTTGCTGTGGAAAAATGTTTTGATTCATTCCTACTAAATAAAATGCACTACTGCCTTGTGTAAAATGACATTTTCTACATTCATAACTTTTTGAGTGGCATGGGGGTATCTGAACGGTAAACAGCTGTTCAGTTTGAAGTATTTGAATACATAAATTGTGCCTGTCTGTCTTTTTTTTTTTTTTTTTTTGTAAGAAAATAAATGCAATAAAATCAGTATTTAGATTTTTTAAATATTCTTTGGAGATTGTTCTATGTAAAATAAATTTCAGTTAATTAAACTGGCTTGGTTCTTAAATTACATTTAAAAAGGTAATTAAAGTAAAAACCCAAATGGTAATGAAAGAACTTTTCAGCACTTTTATAAAATAAAATTTAGTTAAACTTGGTTGTCCTTACAGTACACTTTGGGAAGGCTTTTCAGCAGTGAAGACTTCATAACCTTTTTATGCATTTGGAAGTGATGGTGATTTTTTTGATAAACCTGCAATTACATCTCCAGAGCAAGAGCTTCTAGAGGGAGTAATTTACTATACAAAATGAGAGGAAATAGCTCCTACTATTCCTTTCCTTGTGGCAAATCACTTTAAAGATGAAAGTGTAGTGAGGCACTCTGGAATAGATTGTAAAAGCAAATATACAAATAATAATTCTGAAGATGAAATAAAACTAAAGTTAGTGGCAGATAGATACTGATTTGTTTATAATACAAGCCGAGAAAAAGATGACACTTACTGGTGTCTTTAGGCATGGCATAAAGTGTGAGCACTTCACCACTTTACTTAAAAAAGCTAATATTCCTAAGAAAAACAAGCAGTTCCTGGGTTCTTCTTTTTCTTTTTCTTCCAGCTAGTTATACTGCATTTGCCATTTACCATTTATCAGCTACGCTGATGTTACTTTTTAGCATTAACATCCAAGTTCTCCTAAAAGAGTTGGTAGGGAAGCTGAAAGTAGCACTTAGAACAGGTCATTTGGAAGGGACCTGCAAAGACAATCCACTCCAGCCATCTAGTTTGTCCACTTCAGGGAGCTGCAGGGAGCAGTGAGTTCCTCTCAGCATTCTCTTCTCAGGCTGGACAACCTGAGTGTTCTCAGCCTCTCCTCCAGCCCTTTTGCCAGTTTTCTTGCCTCCTCTAGATACTTTCACTTATCTTTATATCCTTTTTGAGCTATGCAGCTCAGAACTGCACATAATATTCAAGGCAAGGCTGCTCCAACACTGACTGCAGTTGGAGAATCTTTTGACCATGTGGCTGTGCTGTGCTAATGCACCCTAAGTGTGATTTGCTCAGGCTCAGCCTGCTGGCACAAGCAGCCCCAGGTCCCTTCCTGCTGAGCTGTGCTCCCCAGTCACTCATCTACCTTCTGTGCATTTTCCTTGCTTGCTCCTTTGTTTTGCTCCAGTGTCTCTGGATTCTTCTTCAAGGCCTGCTTAGCTCTAATGTGAATAGAACCTTTATTGGTCATATACTAGCTGCACCTGAAGTACACTTGGTTACTAAAACTTATTAGGTTCCCAGGTAAGGTAGGGAATGTAAGGTCTTTATGCTTGGTGTCACCTCTTTCAGCCATTTACTGACATTCTGCTTTCCTAGTACACATCAAAGAGTAGCTTCCATTTAATTTGTGATCTCCTTTGGAAGCTTTTTTTCTTAATTAGCTGGTTGTTTGTCACTGAACAAACAATAAACCCACTAAACGAGACTGACCACAATGGTTTCCTACCTAAATATAAGATTGACAGATACTACCAGGTACCATGTAAGTTCATTGGCAGAGTAATTCTGTACCTGTTTAACTGGCAGTTCTACTAAAAAGTACAAAAAATGGGCTTCAAGGAGGTTACTTCAAGCTGCAAAACTTTGGGCCTCCAATTGTATGTAGCTAGATACTACTTGATGAAACCTGGCTCGTTCAAGAAATGATCTCATGGAAAAACTTGCCTTGCTAGAGATGAAAATAGAGGGGAAAGCCAGAATAGATGAATAGTGCTTTACTCACCTGTTTCCATCACTGGAGGAGTTGCATCCTTCCTGTCTGTTTTTAACTCTCTTTTCCTAGACAGTAATAGTAAAATTATATGAGCCATTGGTCTTTGGCTGACAGCTGTACAGTTCACATTTTTCTACCTCTACAAGAAGATTTTTAGAGTTGACTAAGAGTGCTTTACAGTTAACTTTGTTTGAGCTTGTTCATTCTGATAGAGCTCTGAAGCTCTAAAACAAGCCACAAAACTGCAGAAAGAACGTCTATCTTATTTGACCAAGCAAAGAGGAACACTATTACAAGTGACAACTGTGGTCTGTCTTACTGGATGCCTATCTGCAAACCTTCTTTAGCAGCCTTAGAAGAAAGCAGAAGCAACAAAATAAGCTTCCCCCTAATAGCAAATTCAAAGAGCAACAGTCACACGTGACTTCACACAGTTCCAAACTACGTAGACAGCACAACCCTTTTCCCAGACCTGGAGGACTGGTTTTGCCTCTAAACTAAGCTTCTAACCTCTCCTTTTTAGAGCAGTAACTACCAACCCGAGTCTTGCACCACGTGATCTTGTAGCACCTGACCATTAGAAAGATGGCTGCTTCCTCACTGACGTAGCAATGCTACCAGATAGTTCTAGGCTTTCTTGGTATTTCTTGGTTGACCTGCTATGCTGTACAGGAATGAAGTACTGCAATACTGCAATGTAACATACTCCTTAAAAAAAAAAAAAAAAAAAAAAAAGCAAAACAAAAAGCTGAGAAAGATGGAAAAAACAGAATTTAAGAGTGGTACAAGTTTCAGAATCCGTGAACTCTTCACTTCCCTTACAATTACTTTACCCAGACTGAGAAAGTAACAAGCTGAGTTGCGTAACTACAGGATACAAAAGACATTAATTTGGTTCCTGTATGCAAACAGAAAATCCTAAAAAGTAGGGCTTTTTATTCACTTCCTGTATCTATAGTAATCCAATTTACAGTGATACAGAGAACATAGAATCATAGAATTGCTCAGGTTGGAAAAGACCTTAAAGATTATCGAGTCCAACCGCAACCTAACCATACTACCCTAACTCTAACAACCCTCCACTAAATCATGTCCCTGAGCACCACATCCAAATGGTTTTTAAACACATCCAGGGACGGTGACTCAACCAGCTCCCTGGGGAGCCTATTCCAGTGCTTAGCAACCGTTTCTGTAAAGAAGTGTTTCCTGATATCCAACCTAAACTTACCCTGGTGCAACTTGAGGCCATTTCCCCTTGTTCTGTCACCAGTGAGAAGAGACCAACCCCATTCTCACTGTAAGAACCTCTCAGGTACCAGAAGAGAGTAACAGGGATAAATAAATAAAGGATAAATAAGATTTTTGAACACAGAGCTCTGAATCTGTTCCTTATGCCAGAATGAAAGTTTTTGCTGTGAGTATGACACAAGTTTCCCTTCACATCTTTCACGGATTTACAGTCTGTGGATTATCCCCAACCAATGGCCCACCAGTAAAGACATGTGGAACTTACATAAGAAAAAGTGTATATTTTTGCTGAGGTCTAGTAAAACATTTAGAAAGATACATTTATGCTCTGGTTTAACCCAGCAGACAGGGAAGTACCATGCAGCCTTCTGCTAATTCCACCCCATTAAGATGAATATTTAAACATTATAAACTCATAAATTCAAAGTTTAAAAAAAAAAAAAAATTGACAAATTTATTTGCAGAAAGTTCCTTAATTGATACTTGTTCCTAGCTTATGACTGAAAGTTAACTGCATAACACATTGCTCCAAATACCTGACCTTGATTCCAGATGCAAACCTCTACGCAACACTGTGAAGCAGCCCCATCCAAAGTATCTTCAGGGCACTAAGGGTAGGCACTTGTGAATACTTCTTGGATATGTCTCCAGTTGTGTAACAGTAGATCAGACAAACGAGATTCTTGGAGAAAAAAAAAAAAATACAGATAATCTGTTAGCTTCACCACGTTATTTTTTTCCTCCTGTCTCCAGGACATTATCAAATTTTTGAAGCAGACATCAGGTTTGTTGTTTTCTTTCAGCCTTCAGAACAACTCGCTTGGAAGGATACTTTTTGGAGAAAAAGCCATCATCCCAGACTGATGCCAATTTAAATTTAAATCCAATTTATAAATCTGACACAGGGGAAAAAAGAGCGTTTGGAAGGCAATGATTAATTTCAATAAAATGTATCAAATAGTCTGATTGCTGTAGATGAGAATGTGGTTGTGCACTTTCACATAGCAGAATGGGGAGGTTGGAAGGTAATTCTGGAGCTCACCTGGTCAAGCAGAGACACTCAGAGCAGGGTGCCCAGGACTACATCCGGGTGGCTTTTGAAGACATTTATTCTGGATTTGGCTGGGTTCAGAGCTGATTTTCTTCATAGTGTCTGGAGCTCTGTTGATGCTCTGTTTCATCTCTGGGAGAAAGACAATGTTGATGGCATACCAGTGTTCTTGCTGTTGCTCAGCAGTGCTGCACAGATCCAAGGACATTTCAGTTTTACAGCATCTCTTACTGTCCTGCTGGTGAGGGGCTGGAGAACACAAGGAACTCAGAAGGGACAGAACCAGGGCAGCTGATCTAAACCAGCCAAAGGGACATCCCATAATAGATGAAAAAACTACAAAACTGAGGGGAGTTGGCTGGGGGGATTAGCTGCTGCTTGGGAACTGGTTGGACGTTGGTCAGTGGGTTGTGAGCAACTGTGGTGCACATCACTTGTTTTGTAAATATATATTTTATTTATTTATTTATTTGCTTACTTACTTACTTTGCTTACTTATAAAATTACCATTAGAATTGTTTCTCTTTTCCATTTCTGTCTTAATAAATAGTTTTTACCTCAACCTACAAGTTCTTTTCTCTCTGACATCCCACTGGGAGTGGGCAAGAGAGCAAACAGCTGTTTAGCTGCCTGCTGGGTGAACCCACAATAACCTCCAATAAGGAGATCCCACAGCTTCTGGACAATATATGCCACCTACACAGCATAGCACAGAAGTGTTGGGTGGTGCTCATATTTGTGCCCATTGCCTCTTGTGCTGGCACTGAACAGCAATGAGGACAGACTTCCTGAAGCTTCAGTTTGTGCTATGAAAGAGTCTACTAGAATGAAAATACCTGCTTATCTTCAAGTGCGCGTCAGAGTAATTTGGCGTGTTGTGAATACTGGGGAAAACATTGCAATGCTTCTCTATAAAACTAGTGTTCAAAGCACATAAATCCTCGCAACTTGAGGATGTAGTCCCACTGCAGATCATAATCTGTCACTTCTCTAATCTCCAGTTTGAGCTCTTGGCAAGATGTTTCCTTTTGCATTTCTCAGTAAAACTGAATTCTTATAATGGTGCCACATCTGCAAGGAATGGAAATAGGTTCATGCATGTTTTTACTATATATGGTGTGTTAGAGTTAGTTCTGTGCTTGCTTATACATATTCTTTTCAAGGCCATCTACATTTAGGTCATTAATGTCACTCTGCTGTGTGCGTTTACAAAGACTAAAATCACATCTGAGTCTTATAAATACAGGCTACATAAATGGAGTGCCTCTGACAGGAAGCACGTACACAAAGTTCTGAGTGTTCACACGGTGACTGAATTTCATTCAGTGAAGTGAATCTGGTTGGTTTTCCTCAACTTGTAGAAAAGCAGAGTAATGCTTCAGAACTGTATACAATGTAATAGCTAAAAAAATAGGTGTTTATATGAGTGGCACAGTGAGTTTTCCCCACACTGACATTCCCACCAGCAAATATGTAACTCATTCTCTCCTCTCTCTTTTGAAGGAACGTCTCTTGGCTGCTGCAGCTTTATGAAAACTGCAGCATGGAAGATGAGTTCAGATCACAAATAGCTTCTGTTTATGCATACACTAAAAAGATAATGCTATGAAAGCCTCTGCTGTTATGCTACCTTCACATATGCTTATACAGCAGCAAGACCACAGAAGTGCCCAAGGCTTCACCCGATCTTCCAAAACAGAAAAAAAAAGAACTAACCTCTGATTAAAGTATTTTCTGAATTGATAAAAACTAAGTTTGTGATTAAGTAAAAGCTATTTTCTGTGGGCTTCCCACTATGTCTGAGGATGACAGAGATTTTGTCACGGATGTGTCTCTTGCTAGCAACCACCTCTTACCTGGTGGCAGAAGAGCTGGCAGCAGTACGGCTGTCACACTTCTTGCTTCATGCAAACAGAGGTCAGCCGTAACTGTGGAACAGGGGCCAGAACTGCGGGAAGTGCACTGCAGAACAAGATGAGATCAGAACTGGAACTGACTGGGCATCGGTGCTCACTGTCAAGAGTTGACTTCCCATCCTTCTTATTCTCAGTTAAGTATCAGTGTTTCTGCAGAAATGATAAATGTCCTGTAACTGATCCAGTTCTGAACAGAGGCTTCCTCCCGTTATTTCTATATTGCTGTAAACACAAATGTATACAGTTGAGGACAGGGCTGCACACCCAGCAAATCACGGGACGTGTAATGCTTATGACGGCAGCACATACCTTAGGAATAAAATACACTCAAAATACCGGTGGAGTGGCATAGCATTCTCAGCAAACACAGCCTAAACGATAGCGGGAAAGCTGTCTCCCTTTGCAGCTCTGCCACCACACCGGCCCTCCACCCGCGAGCAGCGCGGAGGGGCAGCCCCGTGCCTCCACCCGCACAGGTGCGGCCGCGCTCGGAGCAGCTCCGCCCAGCGCGCAGCCGCGCACAGAACAAAGCGGGCGTGAGAGCCACGCGGTCGACGAGTATCGTTGGGTTATTCTGTGCTTCTAGCGTGGCGCGAGCCTTCGGACGAAACCCTTTGTTTTGCGCTTCTCGTTCCCCGCAGGATACCACGGGGACAGCAGCATCCCCCACTCTCCCCCTCACCAGTCCCGGCGGCGGACCCGGAGCCGCTCGGCCCTCCCACCAGGGCCCGCCCCGCCCGGCAGGAAGGCGCCCCCGCCTCTCCCAGCGGCGGCCGAGGGGCGGCCCCGCTCCGCCCGGGCCTCACTCGCTTTCCCGGCGCGGCCGGGACGGACGGATGGACCGCGGGGAGGCGGCGGCCATGGGGCTGCCCGCGTTGCTCTGCGCCCTAGCCGTCCTCAGCTGCCCGATCTCGCCGCCCGCCGCCGCCGCCCGAACCGGTGAGTCGCGGGGTCGTGGCGCTGCGGGCTGGCAGGGGGAGGGCGGGGGCTCGGCTTGGTTCGGTTCGGCTCGGCTCTGCCGCCGGGCTGGGCAGGCGGGGGGAGAGCCTGCTCGCTTCGGCGCCCCGAAGCGCTGCGGTGAGTGAGCTCGTGCAGCGTTGTGGCCAAAACGTGTGAGCCTGGGCGCCGGGCGGATAGCTGTTGATTGGGTTGTTTGTTTTTTTTTTAGTAAGTGCCGTAGCTCTGGAATACAGGTGCCGGAGAGCTCCGGCCGTGCCGCAGGTGATGTGATTGAAGACAAAGAATGGTTTCAGCCATCCATTGGCTGAGGGGCGGCCGAGCGGTAGCAGGTGATGGAGGAAGGAAGGGGCGAGGCGGTGGGATGCGGCGCTGGGTGCCCCGGCAGCGCACTGACAGCCCCGGGAGCCCCCAGAGGGGCTCTGCAGGTAGCGCCGGGCCGGGGAGATGTGCCAGCACCAGCCAGCCCAGAGCGTGCTCCCCAATTAGTTGGCTTTCTTCTTTGTTTAACTAGCAGTAGCACTGATGATAGCGTGCGCTCTGCCAGGTGAGACCTCGGACCGGTCTGGCTCAGAACCCGACTTGACAGCGCAGTGCGCGGGGAAGGAGTGTGGAAGACGTGCGTGCAGCCTCGTGGGTTCTAGCCGAGGTGCTGTGGTACAGAACTAAGTTAAGTTAGCAGATAGCTAGGATTCTTTTTCTGCAGGGTGCTGCTTAATGCTTCTTTCAGCACAGCGCTCCTGCCAAGGGAGCCGGTCAGAGGAACGGAGGGTCTGCAGCTAGGGGTAGGCCTTCTGAAACAGGGGCTGAAAGAGAACTGAGCTGGTGCTTGTGCTGGGAGGGAAGGACCAGAGGGAGAAACCTAGTGCTGCTATACAACTTACCCTCACAAGGACATGAGGGAATAAAGAGGCCACAACTGTGTTTATGCTGGCAGGGAACGGAAGTGTCCTGGTTGAAAGAAAAGGGGGGAATTTATGCGTGGGATGTAATCACAAACTACAGAAGTTAATGTTGGAAGAAGACTGTTCTGCTGAATGCTTTTAATCCAATTTACAGAAACATCCAACCTTGTTTTCCTGCCTTCTGCAGTGTAGTCTTCATGAAAGAACATCCTAAAGCGCATCATTCATTTGCTGCTTCCTTAGGAAACAATGAAGAACATAGTTACTGTATGATATCACTCCGGCTAAGGAAAGAAGAACTCACAGTATTGGTTGCACAGTAGAAGCATTAAAGTCCAGCACCTGAGCGTGTCTTCTCTCTCCTTTCACCCTCTCCCACAGCAGTGTCATTTCCCCACTCTCCCATACAGCAGCCCTGTTTTCACCACAATGTACTTAGTTCCCATTTCATTTGCACTGCTCTGTCCCTAGGCTCGCTCTGCCCTTGCACCTGCAGCTTCACCCCTGCTGTCTCCTGGTTCCCTCAGAATCCACAGTTCCCACCTCATTGGCCTCAGCTGGTCCTGCAAACAGAAGAAAAAAGGCAGCTTTGCAGTGGGTGCTGGGCACTTGTTTGTGAGCCCTTCAGGTGTTGGCTCTGAAGGGCCAAGCAGCATGCTGGCTGAGGTCTGAACTGGCCCACGCTTTCCTGTGTGGGGATAGGTGGGTGAAAAGAGAGATGTTACCATGGCTTGGAGCCAGCACCTGTGGTGAAAGTTGTGAAGAAAGGAAAGCAAAAAGGAACAGTCTGCAAGAAAATGCTTAACGCACCTTACTTCAGTAAGGTGTGTTAAAACTGCTACTGCGTCATTTATGTCATACAGTAATGAATACTGTATAAATGGAGAGAGATGACAAAGAATATCTTAAAAATGTTGTTTATTGATACAAAAACTAGTCAATGTCATCTCTCCTACACGATTATCTTCCGTATGAACATGTCTCACTTGCACATCTCACTCCATCTTTACCTAATTTATGTACTGCTTAAAAATGTAGATTCTAGATCCAGGTTATACAAAGGGGAGGTATAAGAAACAGTTTTTGTTGTAAGTCAGTGGTGCAACACCACAATGAGTAATGTCCAGAAATCAGTATTAATGGCTGTCCAGTGGCACATTTTTAACTGGCTTAACCAATGTTTAGTTTCCACTTCATAAAAACAACCACTGGGAGATGAACATAAATATTGCTTATTTATAAGTGCGTATATAGGAATACTTCAGATCTTCTCCTGGTGCCTGGGTGATGTGGAGTGATCTTAGAAATTGGTTGAAGCTGTTGTATTTTTTGCACTCTACTTTTCTTTGTACAGTACTCAGTAGCTCCTTACATATGAAACAGACATGAAATGAAATCACAAAACAGTGCTGTGTAAAACAAAGCATCATCTTTCAGGGTAAGCAGAATATGTGAATGATAACCAGGAATCCAATAATAGTGTTCAATGGAAGACAGAGCACTATAGTTTGTTAAAGTCAAACGGTTCCCCAACTTACTGAGCTTTCTATGTCATTTCCCTGTGCCCTTTTGGAGAGTTAGTGTAAGGACCACAGGCAGTAAAAGAAAAATTCGAGCTATTGAGTATTTTTACCTTTCAAAGTTCTTATTAGAAGCAAACTGTGTACATAGCGCAGTGTCCTGATGGCACACCATGAGGATAAAACTGAAAAGATTTATCCCATCATTCTTATTAAAACAGGACTCTTTCGTATATCATAAGTACAGGCAGCTATTAAGTTAGTTAGAATGCCATTAATTAATTTCCTAGGCTCCATCAAAAGAGGGGTGGCCAGCAGGGACAGGGAGGTGATTGTTCCCCTTCACTCTGCTCTTGTGAGGCCCCATCTGGAGTACTGCGTCCAAGTGTGGAGCATCCAGTACAAAAAAGACAGGGAACTGTTGGAGAGGGTCCAGAGGAGGGCCACAAAGATGATCAGGGAGCTGGAGCACCTCCCCTCTGAAGACAGGCTGAGGAAGCTGGGCTTGTTCAGCCTGGAGAAGAGAAGGCTGCGGGATGACCTCATTGCAGCCTTTCAGTACCTAAAGGGAGCCTACAGAGGGGAGGGGAATCAACTCTTTGAAAGGGTAGATAACTGCAGGACGAAGGGAATTGGTTTTAAGTTGAGGGAGGGGAGATTTAGGTTGGACGTCAGGGGGAAATTCTTTACAGAGAGAGTGGTGAGGTGCTGGAACAGGCTGCCCAGAGAGGTTGTGGATGCCCCGTCCCTGGAGGTGTTGAAGGTCAGATTGGATGGGGCCCTGGGCAGCCTGGTCTAGCATTAGGTGGGAAGGTTGGTGGCCCTGCATGTGGCAGGGGGGTTGGAGATTCATGATCCTTGAGGTCCTTTCCAACCCTGGCCATTCTGTGATTCTGTGATTATCAAAATAATAATCCTGGAGTTCTGACCTCTTTCCAGAGGATTGGGTGACAGCCTAGAAAAAGCAGGATGACTGTTTAAATGCTTGTGATCATTATGCTATCAAACCTTTATTTCTGTTCTAACAAATTATTTCTATGGCTGAAAATGACTTAAGCTGTAGCCAAATGTATTTTAGAGACATATAATATGACATCTCATACAGCTCAGACTGAATACCAAGAAGATTCTGGCATAGCTGTAGCTGTCTAATGGTAGTTTTAAAATCTTTTCTGTAAAGCTACTGCATTTGTTTTGCTATGCTGTCATGGCTTATAGGTAAAGCTTGTTTCCCATTACAGATCGTCATATGTTTACTGTCAAGGTTCATTAAAATCTTTTTAAATAATACCTTGTCATTTCTTCCTCTGCCCGATCTGATCATTGGCTTTTTCAAGTAAACACTGACACACAAGGAATCCAGAACCCCCGGGCAGTAACATTCTTCCTTTCTGTTTTATCATGCATGAAAAGCACTGTTGGTTTTTCTAATGATGTAAACAGTGGGTTGTTCAAACAAATATCTTTGCAAAGGAAAAGAACTGGTATGTGGCTATCAGTATCTTAAAACTAAATTGAACTTCATTAAGAAGTTTATATTCCTGCTCTCGAGAGAGAGAGAGATGGAGTAACAGCAAAGTTAAGGTCTTATCCCATTTTCCCATGCTGCTGAGTTTCCAGTGCCATCTAAGTTTAAGGTAAGGACATGGTGTTGTCACAGTACACAATATGGAGGTGTTGGTAACAGCATCAAGATTGAGTTAAGCTCAAAATCAAGTCACTACTTATATGAAGAATATATGTAGTTTTTGCCAAGTATTATTTCAGATAATGTTAATAGAATTCAATTTATTTACAGAATGTTCTTGTCCTGAATTATTTTAATGGGTTTCTACTTCTAGAAAAGTTTGATAATGGAGTAATGCAAATGCAAAATACTTCAGTCTGTAATTCATCTTGTAAATAAGTTAGCTCCAGGAATTCAGCACATAACTAAAATTATTAGCAATGTTTAAGTAACTATAAGGAATAGCCAAACAAAGGTCAGTGGCTGGTAAATAGAAACTCTCCCAGTAGTCATTTTTCTCACAGCTTATTCATACTGTTATAATGAGTCATTGTAAAGAAGTAAGTCGAGTTACTGGCAAGAATTTTGGCTGTAAGTGACTTAATTGCCAGTCACTATGGATTTGTGGGTCCACATAGTTCACTTGCAAGTCCTCAAAAAGTGAGACACAGCAGCATTGCTTCACTGCAGCAGTGTTAGCTACGGTGAGGCAGCAGAGATGGAGCGCTTTGCAGTTCAGGGATGCAGGGAAAGGAGAGGTACTTGTCAGTAGCACCTCGACTTCCATGTCCTGTAGACTCAGTAGCACAGTTCTCATCTCCAAACACAGCTCTGTTCTCACTAAGGTCATTTATATCCGTGCTCTCCTCCGAAACATGCTTACCTGATGTGAAACCACGTCACATCTTCTTTGTGCTTTGGCAATGGAGGAACCAAGAAGGAGCTCTGGGGACTGGAATGTCATTATCGTCCTTTCCTGAAGTTTTTGGTTTTAGAAACAACAATGGAAGAAGCAGGTATTTGAAGTCATAAAACAGGTGTGTACTGGAGAGATCAAAGGTATAATTTAAGCTTTTTCATCACTCCTACTGAAGTCTCAAAGCTTTACTATGGAGACTTGTCTCGGCAGGAGAAATCAGGGTGTTTTTATTTTTCAGTTGCATACAGTTCTGATTTTTCCAAGAGAGGTGAACACCAACAGTGTCAATTGTGACAAGTTTCTCATGCTGTAATCACTAAGCAGTGGAAATTGCATGATTATTCAGTTAGCTGCAGGCTCAAGTTAGAGATGTTAAAGATATCTTACACTGCATCTGAACTACTTAACTAAGAGCTGACTATTCAAGCCATCTAATGACTTGGACTAAAGGTCTAAAATCACAAAAGACAGGGGATCTATAGTTCTGCCTTTTGATAATGTTTTCTTTTGGAATGAACTCTAGATCCTTCTGTAGTAGATCCTTGCATAGTACTCTTCTGTGCAAACACTGTATATTATATCTCTTGTACTTCTTTGCCTTTTGTGTTTTGGTAAATAGTTCCCACTTCAATTTACACAACAATTTCCCAGATTTGAATTTTTCCCAGAAACTTCTTTTTTTTTTTTTCTCTGAACTTTAGAGGATGCAGTCAAGTAACGTCATACACAAAAACAATTATCTCAAACACATCCCCTCTTTTGTGCTCTCCCCCCCAGGATGCTGCTGTGATACAGCATGATACATCCTGCACAGCAGCTTTAAAAACTAAAAATCCCCAAATTCCGCTACCACTGCTATGATTTCATCCCATGTTTTACTAACATTCGAGCTGCACAAGGTTCCTCTCACATAGCCTGCTCACAAAGGTTAGTAGTTGGCTCCTTACAGCTGCTCTCGTTGCCATCTGCCTCATTAAGATGCTTTTGTTCTCATCTGCGTTTAAAAATAAATGATTTGAATTACTGTAGAGCAAGTAACTGCATCTAAAGAACAGCATCTTTAGATGGGTGAGTTGTGCCTAAGTAATTTCAGCTCACTGATTCAAGCTTACACAATCTTTATTTTAGTAGTCTAGAATGCAAGAGATCATTTGCTTAGCTAAGCAGTTGAATGGTTACTTAAGCAGTAGTAGCTGTCACTTCTGTCTGCTTACGTGTAGGTTACTTGAGATGTTCTGTAACTACAGTAAGCTGAAAATTATGGTCTTCCAGAACAGTTCTCCAAAAAATTATCTGAAATAGTATCTTCAGTAACTCTCTTGATGCTTGTTTTGTTTGTTTTTACGTATATATGCCTTTGCCACATGTTCAGCTCCCTGTAATTCTCACTTTCTTAACTTGCTATGGCCACATTCCAAAGGCAGACACCCTGTTCTGACTCATCTTCAGTAGCTGTCACTGAGCCATGGCGCAGAGGACCTGGCTGTGGAGACAACCCTTGTGACAGGTTTTGAAAGTGCTGTGAGGGCATGCTGGATGCATGCCACCCTCAGTACACTGCAGATTACGATAAGTAGAGCTGGTGGAGCGTTTCAGTCAATGCAAGCTGTGGCTACCTGTTCAGCATAGGCAGAAGGCTGATTCATGCCAGCATTGACAGCTGCGTGAAGACTTTTGCCATCTATCTTTAGCTTCATCAGTCCATTGGGGTGTCTCCAGAGAGTACAGAAATATCTCAGTAACTTGATGTTTTAGTTACATTTTAGCTTTTTGTTACTTTAGTGACATGTAATTCTAACAGGAATTCTGGGTATGAATTCTGTGTTTATCCCAGTACCTCGTTTCTTAGAAAGTGTATGAAAGGTCAGACAAAGAAAATCAGTGGGTGGCAACTTTATAGTTCTTGTGTTAAAGTAGCCCACATAGATGAGATCGATTTCTTAAGCACAAAGAGAATTCAGTTGCTGTCAAAAAGAGCTTAGAAGCTGAGAGTTAAGTGTTTCTGGAGGGCGTTTTACCCAAACGTGTAACAGGGCCTAAACAAAAAAAGATGGACCAATATCTGTGAGCAGACCATGCTTTGAATAAGAAATTAACTGCATTATTTTGTGTTACTAATATGATTTTAGATTCCCTCATTGAAAGATATTTATACTTCGCTGCATGTACATATTTGCTTTCTAATCTCAGTGCTTTCTTATGTTTCAGACCACACATACAATAACAGCAGTATAAGGGGCAGAACTTTCCTGATACCTGACCGTGGTGAACCTATACCTATGGAAGATATTGAAAACAGTGCTGAAAATGATTCGGAGGTTGGATTAGGATCTGCCAATCAGACTAGATCACCTCCACACGAACAACGAACAGTGTCAGTGGAAACAGCAAGATATCTCACTAGTCCATGGCTGACCCGTTTTGTTCCTTCGGTTTACACATTAGTGGTTGTGCTCAGCCTCCCTCTGAACATTACTGCCATATTTGTGTTTCTGAAAAAAATGAAAATTGAAAAGCCAGCTGTAGTTTACATGCTGAATTTGGCTCTTGCAGATGTACTGTTTGTAAGCGTGCTCCCTTTCAAGATTGCTTACCATTTCTTTGGAAACAACTGGGTGTTTGGACCTCGGATGTGCCGCTTTGTCACTGCTGCTTTCTACTGTAACATGTACTGCTCAATAATGCTCATGACGAGCATAAGCTTTGATCGCTTCTTAGCAGTGGTGTACCCCATGCAGGCTCTTGGCTGGCGCACGTTAACGCGTGCCTCAGTGATTTGTTTCATCATATGGCTTGTAGCAATAACTGGGGTTGTACCTTTTCTCATCAGAGAGCAAACTATGGAAATACCCAAGTTAAATATCACAACCTGCCATGACGTGTTAAGGGAATCTGAGCTTCACGGCTATTACGTACACTTTTTCTCCGTCTTCTCATCTGTTTTCTTTGTAGTGCCATTTATAATATCTACCATCTGTTATGTGTGTATCATTCGCTGTCTGAGTTCATCTGGTATTGTTGCAAGACAAAATAAGAAGACACGTGCCTTGCTGCTTTGTGTGGCTGTTTTTTCAGTTTTTGTCATTTGTTTTGGACCAACCAATGTCCTGCTATTAATTCATTATATCCATTTTTCATACAACAACAGTTTAGAGTATCTCTACTTTGCCTATTTACTCTGTGTATGCATCAGCAGCGTTAGCTGTTGCCTTGATCCCTTTATTTACTACTATGCTTCCTCTCAGTATCAGAGACAACTGTTTAGTCTCTTGAGTTGTAAAGACACTTTAGATCCTAACAGCAGTAACAGCAGTGGCCAATCAATGTCTACCACTAGCAAAAGGGGCACGTGCTCTACTAATGCGAATAACAGTGTCTACAGCAAATTACTAGTAACACAGTGAGGTCATGTGTCTTACACGTGCTTAATTTGTATACAATTTCAGTCAAACAAGGAGATAATATATCCAAGAAATGCAGAAGCTTATACCAAGTTGTGCAACATACAGTTTCATTATAGTAATGTACAATCCAAATTAGTACAAGTGTATGTACATGTACGTGTATTGTATTTGTAAATAGATTAGTGTTGAGGAGAAAAGTAATTTCTTAATACTATCTGTTGACTGTTTTTTAGGTGAAGTCCTTTTTACAGACAAATATTTAAATTGTTAGTGCAATTTATTATGGGGATATCATGAAATCCTGTTGTAGGATTTTCAACTGTATCATACAGGTTAAATTTCTTACTTACGGAGTCCATCTAACCGTTATTCTATGAAGAAAGTGAAAATATCTTTCCAGGTAGATCTTTTCCTTTATTTCTGGAATAGTCCACATCCCATATTTTTATAGCATTATCTTGCATCATGGGCCCTGACACTGTATATTTTACATTTTTATTTATGTTTATATGATGTTAGGAATTTGAACAAATAAAAAATAGCTATTGGTTGTTGCATTTTGTCAAAGAAAATCGCCTTCAGTGGCTCAGAGTAGCTTTTCTTTCAGTATTCTTACCATTAGTTTATGCTAAGTGTCTTATAACAGTGGGAGAACCAAATTCCACAATAAATCAGTGTTGAACAGCACCTCAGAAAATACACTGAAAAAGCATAATGAATCACCTTGTTATGCAGCTTGCAAATATATTCTTTCTTGTGCATTATTAGTCATCATTTAATGATAAGGACTTGGAAGTATCCTTTATCTCTGCCAAGTCTGGATGTTTTTTAATTTTTGGTTGTGCATACATCAACTAAAATTGCTGTCATATGCAAGTAAATAGCTAATTTTACCCTCTGTAGCATTCTTTTACTACAAAAGACAATAAAGCTAAATAAGAGGAAACAAGTGTTAGAAACAAGTGTGTAGATAATAGGACTTTACACAAAACTGGGACCCAAATTAAGTAGGAATTTGGTTAATGTAGGTTTTGCCACAGGAATCATCCAAGAACAACAACAGTGGCTCAATGTTGCCTTCCGTCCATCAGACGGGATAACCTTAATCTTCCTGCAGACTGTGAGAGAGAAGTTTCTTTGTAATGATCTTATCTTTTTTTTTTTTTTTTTTATCCTCTTCTTATCAGACTTAAACACAATTAAATGCTGAATTGTCAGTCACTAGATTTTTGTTCTCAAACAGAGGTCACCTACTGAAAAAGTAAACAAAAATATATGTATGTATTGTTTGTAAGGGTAAAATCCACAAATGTTTATATGAAACATTCACATTTTGTTTAATATTATCTTAGCAGTTGCTGGTTGATAGGTTGGTTTGTTCTGTTTTTTCAGTCAAAAGTTTATCTTAAAGCTATGGGAAATAGCTTCCTGCTTGCTGAGAAGTTACCTCTGTGCTTCCTGTAGGTATAAGCTGGGGTATTGCTTTTTTAGATTTATCAGTAATTGGAAGTTATTTCAGTGTAGTGGTATTTTGTTTATTGTTACATAGCCAGAAGAGACTATCTGGTCAGTTTTGCAAGAACAGTATTACAAGACAGGAGGGAAGGTACTTGATGTTTTAACTTTCTGTATTATAAACTTAAGTAAAATACATAAATGTTAACTCATTGTGTTCATTTCTTGTTACATATTCCTATCTTAACCAAATAAATTAGTCTCTACATCTTTGAGATATAATTCTACTGCCTGTTTTTGTTCTGCTAAACTTGTAAGCCTCTGAAAATTTGGTGGGCTCCATGTTTTGTAAAGAAGATTGCTGTACATTGTTTCAGCCACAGATGCTCGAGAGTCACAAAACCACATATTTTCTTGGGACATTTTAAGAACGGAAGAAAGCATAACCAGCATTGACTCATAAGTGCATGCATAGATACATAATATAAATATACCTATGTATACCACAGGGGAGTTTGGGTTGTTTTTTTTTTTTTTTTATTTTCCTCAGTGCCATAATGTATTTGTGCAATAGATACCTAGTGTGCAGTGAAACCCAAGGCCTCTCATGGGCCTGGAAATTGCAGTTGCTCATACAAAGCACCTTGAATATTTTGTTTCCAATTCAAAACTGAATCCTGACCTGGCTCTAGACTGATGTTACAGAACACCAGTGTCCACATTTTAATATGAAAGTTTCATAGCAAGAAAACCTGAAAAGAAGTAAGTACATCAGCTGGTGAAACATTTATCCCAAACAATTAAGTTAAAACTCTTTAATTACATTTTTAAGGATGACATTTTGCAACATTATACAACTTTGACTGCAAAACATGCAAATTCATATTGCAGCAAACAAATTAAGTTATTCCACTATCTGTACAGATGGGATTTTTTCACCTATCATAACCTTTGTATGCTTGAGAATGTTTGCAAACAAGCAACTTCTTCCTATGCTATAGGGTGAAAAAAAAAATAAGCAAATGCTTATCCTCGTGAATAAGAACATCAACAAAGATTCCAAATAACAACTAAAAAGGATTTTATCTACGTGTTTGTAATCTGTTATTCCATCTCTGCCATACACGGTACCAAGGTTGGTTTTGCTGGTAATTCTAGCTTGTGTGCAAATGCCAAAAACAACAACAACAACAACAAAACACCAACAAACCCACAATCCAAAAACACTGTTAACACGAAATCCTTTAATAAAAAGGCTTTACAAACCAAGTGTATCTCTTGACTTCTTCATAACTAGACTAAATGCTGGTTGCCTTTGAAAAATACTTTTATATTGTCCAAGCATATTTGAAAACACAACCCTGTGCAAAAGTATCCCACTCACATTGATCCTCTGCAAGTGCTTCAGCAAGCCTGCAAATACATATCTCTGCTGCATGTTTAGAGGTAGCCTGTAATTCCTGCACAGAATAATACCTGTGCCTACATTGAGCAAATGCCTTTTTTTTTTCATAGTAAATAAAGTCTTTCTTCTTTTAACCTCGTAGAGCTAGTGTCATATTTCTTCTGGTTGTGTTTTGCTGAAGTTTCAGCTTCATGTGATTGCAAAAATAAACAGGAGAGCTACTGCAGGGCCCACCTACTGCAAGAACTAGAAAATTAACATGACTAGGCAAGTCTCATACCCAGAAAATGACAGCTGAAGCCTTACTGAGCTTATCATTCCTGTGCAACCAACTTTGTAGTTAGAAACTGCTGCATTTCTCAGTGTCTACTTTTGCTGCTGCATTTTGTGGCAAGATAATTCATTTAAAGGAAGGACCTGTTCATGCAGCAGTGCTTTATTTTGAGCCAATCTCAGAAATCTGAACATTTAAAATGAGCTTGTAACTGCTAAGTGAAACACTGAAGCAATGTGGTCACCATTTGAGGAAGTTATTACTGCATTTAGAATGGCATGACCAAGCTAGCAGGAAAAGCTAACCACCTTTTCATGCCTAATGCACCCTTGCATTGTTAGCTGGCAATGAAAATAACTGTTTCAGAGAAGAGTGAAAATTTGAGTACAATGAAGTGAAACCTAGCCATGTTCGCATGCTGTTTTTTCTTGAGCCCTCTTCACATTCTTCATTTTCTTCATGAGATGAGGATTAATGTGCATCATTTTCTGCATGCAGGAAGCAAACAAACTTGTGCCAAATGATATTTGGAAGTGAGGAGGTGTCAGACAAAAAATGCCTTTCAAAGCTTGCTCATGTTACCAACCTGACAGATCTGTGTTATAGAAATATTGCCTGGAGATGCGTGGGGGTGAAATTTGTAATCAGCATGGTTTTTGTTGGCAAAACATCTCATACAGATGCTGTCAGTAAAACTGATTTCACAGGGGAAGGACTGGCTTGATGTAGCAAGGCAACTGTTTTGCAGGGTCTGGTGCATTCACACATTACCTGCCTCGATTAATTCCAAGCACACAGTTGCCACTACAACCTGCTCCCTGCAGCTAGGCTGTAGACAAATATGAGTTGCTGTCCGTTACCTCTGTTTACCAAATTTAGTTTAATCCATCCAGAAACATGAGCATGACTGTAAAACATTTTCATGACACTTGGACACAGGCTGTTGTCACTGGATCTCTCCCATGTTGCGATGGGATGCAGAGACAGACAGAAAGATTTAGAGACAGCAGGTCACCAACTGCAGCTCTGCAATGGAGATCTCTTACAGCTGGGGGAAGAGCGAGCAGGGTCAGGTGAGATATTCAAGTAAGTTGCTTGCTAATGCTTTTTTTTTTTTTTTTTTTTTTAATCACTGCCATTTTTTATTTGATCACAGTTTAATCCTGTAAAGTGAAGTGAAAATGGAAGTCTTAATGGGACCTCTCATGCACTTAATGATTTTGCATGATACTTTGCATTTAGCAAGTGCTAGACCCGGTTTAGAGATAACTAATGCAGCTGGAGAAGTGAACATGCTATAACCCAAGTCACCACGAGGGAGCATTACAATGATTAGGTACAGCTGTTGGAATTTGGCTTGCTGGGGAGATCATTAGTAACCAGATCTGAAAAAACATGCTGAACTGTGAAAAAATCAGTTCTCGGTAGATGTGGAAATGTGAAAAATATTGGAAATTTCTTGGAAAAAATGGGTATGTTTATTTGAAACAGATTCTGTAAAAGTTTCAGCATGATTCTGAGGAATCATTTTTCTTCCCTTTGTACGTATACCATTATAATAATCATGGTCCCTCTTGCACTGAAGCAGCACAACTAATTTCCTCTCCTGAAAAGCAAGCCCTGCCATTTCGTGTGTGACACAGATCTGCAATGCAACTACAGATACCAGCATTCGTCTACTGAAGTCAGAGATGATAAACTCAATACACAGACGTAAAGTCAACAGTGACAATCTGGCCTGGTGTGCTCCCTCACCAAAATAAAAGGTTATAATAATTACACTATTCAAATCAATCTCCATCCCACTGTAAGTCTAAAATCACTGTCCTTGCCATTCTTTGATCATATTAGGGTTTTCTGTTTCTTGTTTGGTTGGCTTGTTTGTGCTGTATCATGCTGCACTACAGGCAGCAGCTCTTGGGAACTCTACATACATTTCTTCATCCTCCTGAATGGGCCTACAGGGACTGCACACAGATAATCCCAGCTTGTCCTCCAGAAGAGCTTGCGGCAACCCTTAGTTTCTCCCTTCGATTCAGCTGATGATGGCAGGCAGTACACTGCTGCTTCCCTCATGAGCCTGAAAACAGAGAAGGGAAATAACTGAAAGGACTTTGAGAGCAAAATGTCTGAAACCATTAGCACTGTTAGATTCTTAGAGTATTGTAGAACAAATCACCATCAGCAACACACGAACCAGACTTGGATCCTAACATCAAACCTTTCAGAAGACATCTAAGTTAATTCCCTCAGTTTATGCCTTGGCAGGTGTGGGGCCTCCCTTGGGCCCTTCAGGACAGGGATGGGGTGCTACATCAGTTGGGGAGCTGACACTGCTGTGCACATACACAGGTTTGCTGCCCTTCAGGCAGCATGGATCTTGGAAATAGGCACCAGATCTGAAGGGCATGTGTTTCATCATGGCCACCTCTGCTGTAAAGTCACACTTACTGATACCACACTAAGCACTGATTATTTCTAGTCAAAGGCATTTCCCCCACAGTCTTTCTCACCATTTACAAGCAAGGTACCCTGAAGATTTGCTTCTCAAAATGGGTTTTATCATCAGCTTTACTTGGTACAACTTAACTCCCTGATTTAAATACTTCTTTCCTGATATGGTCACTCCTACAACTTTCTCTTTTACAGTTAAAAATAATTACTGCGTATTACAGGGTTTTTTTGTTGTTGCTCATCCATATTGTTGCAAATCTGAATAAAAGTAGATGTGTTCTTTTTTGCAGCAACCTTGTGTTTTTGTAATATGGTACTATTCACATCTGACAGGTTTTTTCCAGGAACCATAAAACACAATAAATTTGTTAAGCTGAAACACATAACTGCACCACATGCATGTCAATAAAACTTCCCAGCTGTATATAATGAATTGTACTGCAAACCCAGCTCTGGAGAAGAATAAACACGGAGAGAGAGAACACCATTACTCAAGCTTGCATTTTGTTTAATCAATAGGTAATAAATCTTTCTCCTTCAGAGTAATATTTTAACTGTGTTTCCAAGAAAGAAAATATATTGCATGCTTTTACTATAGGTCATACCATTAATAAGCCACTATATTTGTGCCAATTGTGTAATTCCTTTCTTTTCTTTTCTTTTTTTTTTTCTTTCTTTTGCCTTCACCTTTGCTGACTTTAAGAGGTATATGCAATTCTAGAGAGCAAAGAACATAATGAATCCATTTAACTGTCACTGCTTTTCCTGCAAAACTAAATACCTGTGAAAAGGCAGAATATGGCAAAAACAATTATATATATATATCTAGGTGTGACCAAGAAACTAGTATCCTACCAGTAAAAATACTTGTTTATAGAATCTCTGAAATTCAGCTTAGATCTTCTACTTTGTTTAACCTTTCCAGTTTCTCACTGCAAATTATCTTTAGAAAATTCTTTTGAAAGGAGGGACCTACTATGTTTTACTTAGTACATAGCACATATCTGTAAATCTGCTGTGAACTGTATGCACATTTTCTATTAAATGATTGAGTTCAAACATTTCTAAACCTTTTGTATCTTTTTACCAGAGATATGGAATTTTGTTATGTAGAATTCTTTCAAAACTACACTTAAAATGCTAGACAATTCATAAGACAGGCTTGTCTAAAGATGTATTATCTTTCCTTAGCCTTGTTGACACATTTTGGTGAGGAAAAAAAAGAAAAAAAAAACTGTGTTGGGTACTTCATACCATCCTGGTACGAACCTTCCAGGTTCACATTTTGTAATACTAGTTTCTAACATACAGTCAGTATTGCAGCACGCTCTGCTCGCTCCTGGCGTCCTTTGTTAACACAGTGGAAGTATTTCAAAACCTGAAAATCAGTCATCAAGAACTACTGCTATTTTGATCCAAATATTTTATCTTTGCTCAGTCATAGTACTTCCTGTTTGTTTCATAATGAAACAAGATGTTTTCTTCTTTCCTCACCTCCTCCTTCTGGACTGGCATCAAGCATCAGCTGAAATGATATGGAGCAACATGCAGCATTGAGGAGAAACCACATCTCTTCTGGGCACAGCTGCTGAAACTGGGGGCAAAACGAAGTCCGTAAAAGCAATGCCCATGGATGAATGAGTTTTATGTTTCTCTTAAGAATATACAGCAAACTCCACAAAGGTATTAACTTTGTCTTCTTTGAGATTTGTGAGTGCTTAGGTGTCAAGGAAGAGAGACACAAACTGCCAGTAGTGCCTGGACACTGATAAGGAGATCTTACTGAAATTTTATGTTTTTCTCTAATTTTTATTATTTTTATTAAAGGCAGACCAATGAGGAGCTTGCTCAGCCTCTGCCATGAGTTGTAACTACAAGACTTACATTAAGATTTATCCAGTTCTCTTGTGATGGAACAGGACTTGGCTTGCAATGATAAAGCAAATGAGGTTTGCTGCCTGAAATTGTGTGGTTTTGCCCATGTCACTTGTCTTAGATAGACTAATTTAGGACCTTCCTCTGATGAATAACCTCCCTCGGTCATAGTGGCGCAGAAAAGAGCCTGGCTACCTTCAGTTTCACTTCAGCATCTTATGTTTCAGTGTGAGCAATGTGCAAATGGCCTACATTTACATGTCTGCTAACAGGAACAGCCTGCTTGAGATCTTCTGATGGGGGAGGAAGGAAATCAGTGAGGGATGTGGGACTGTGGTGCCAGAGGAGGTACCACTATATTTGTGAGGGGCAAGCACTGCCTCTCTACCAGCCTGGGACCTGTGGGCTGAGCTATGGGATCAGGCCAACTCTGGGGCTACAGAGCATGGAGCAATCTTAGCAAACACTGCTGTGTCCATGCTGCAGCTGAGCTAGAGCATGTGAGGTGGGTATTCAGCCTGCCTGCATGCGTATGTGTAGCTCTACGTGTCAGTATACATATAAGTGTCTGTATGTACAGCCTCTTATCAGACAGTTTTATTTTAAACCATTGCTGTATTAAAACAGCAGTGTGCTCGAGCAGGCATTTCCTGTATTTCTTTTTCAGATACATAACCCAGATGTTTTACAAGCCATAGACATAGTTGATCACTTTTTGTAATGACACTGATAAAGATATCCAGCCCCAGAGACTAAACCCAGAGCTTCTCCAGCAAACCACAAGTTACATTCTGCAGCGGTGAGACTGCATGCAAAAAGCGAAGACATTTTTAAGGGTGAACTTCTTATATCGTTCACCAGAAACAGATGTCAGATGGGGAAATATCCCAAGCTAACTTTAATAATTGAATAGCTGCATTTTGTGAAGGGCCCTATTAGCTCATTCATCCCACCATTCATCTCAGGTTTTGCAACAAAAGTAAGGACAAGCAGCAAAAGTTTGGTTGGAGATTTTTTACTCTTGCTCATTGTAATAGAAAAGAAGCTACTATAATGGTGATGAATGTTTTAAGCATAGCACAGCAAGGAAGACATGGTTTGCACTGTGACCAAGACAGGTCATTGTCACCATCTTCTACCCAACATTTTGCTGCTTTTTCTGAGACACTTCTGAGTATATAATGTACATGAAAGGTACAAGTGACACCTGTCATTGGTTTGGTGTGGCAATTCCAGTCACTGCAATAAAAATGTAAACTGCACAAAGGCTGAGGATATTAGCCAGAAAGCAGCAGGGCTCTGTTTTTCTGCCTGCTCAGTGCTCAGCCCTGAAAAGCATTCTAGGCCTTGTTGCTGAGGTTTCAGTTAGAGTCAGCAGCTGTAAGTGTTGCATATACCTTAGTTTTGGTATCACGGGCATGTGAGCAGGGTGTAGCAGACTGCTCTGGAAGAAGTATAACTGTTTCTTTAATTGTAGGCAAGCTGTCACACCCTGCAATTTCAGAAACTTGGTACAACCCATATCTGCTTTGCCAAGTGTGTCAGAATGCTCACTCTACAATAGTTATTTCGTAAAATTCACTGCTGGGTAGAAAGCATGACTGTGTAGCCCCCAAAACACTGTTTTGCAGATTATTTCCCTTCACATGGTACTCTTACTGCATTTCTCATCAAAATGCTCTACAAATAAACAGGCATGGGAAAAGCTGATAGCAAGGAAACATTCTCAACTAGTTAATTAAATAAATTTATCTTTCAATCTAGCTAGAGGATATGGTAATACTGAGCCATGAGATTGTCACCTTAATAACTTTCACTATTGTATTCGAAGGACTTTCCCTTCTTTTCACCCCTTCTTAGGCAGGATTGCAGAGCCTTTTACCTAGTGAAGTTCTACTCCTAGCCATCTGCAGTTCTTGCTGGTTTCTGCCCTGTAGATAGCCGCTGGGAGGCCTCTCTCTTTGCACACATCTTCCAGTCCTTTCATTGCCTGGGTGAAAGGAAGAAGAACATAGGCATTTCTGCAGATGGGCAAGATTTCCTTATTTAGCCCATTTCCATCAGAGGTTTCAGAAGGTTTTAGCCTAAAAAGCACTGCCCTTGGTGTTTCTGTGCGAAAGAAGAGCCCCTGACCCTGTCAGTGCACACTGGTGACTGCCACTCCTTCTCCTTTCTTTCACTGTGCTTTCACTGAGACACACAGGAATGTCATTTCTTAGGAAGATCCCCTAACAAGTCCTACTCATAGTCCTGTCCTTATTTAATCAGGTCACCATATATCCATAAACAATCTGTTCTAATAGTGCTGTTACCCAGAACATCCACAATGTGTCTTAGTCAGAGTATTGTGTAACGGTAGCTGTCAGAGTGAGTCAGAAATGCCATGACATGTACAGTATCACAACAAAGTTAATGGCCATAAAACCTTCCTTTCTAATAAATGATTAGTCATCCCAGCTCTATCCACATAGATTCCTGGGCCTGCAGCTCAGCTGATGTGGAAATGTCAAGACAATAAAAGAATGAAGAACTAGAATCTATGCTTTGAGCAGGGTCAGAAGTTACTTCCTCCAGCTATAGCCAAGGAATAGGTTCAGCTATCACATTTCTGTGACACGTGGTCTACATGGCAACAAGAAGAACTTAATCAGGAGCAAGACAGAGAATAGAAATTGTACCCAAGCATCTCATGGCAAGTTGTCCCTACCACTAATTATGGAGTACAGAGGAATGGCAATGCTCAAGTACTAGTCAGTAAAGATTGGATAGAAGAAAGGCTCTTCAGGAAAGCATATGTCTCTCACTTGCCTGAGAATAGCAGTCACCATGTCACTCCTCACTGATGCTCATCTAATCTGTTTTCAGAAACCTTCAGTGATGGAGACTTCCAACCCTGCCTCCGCATTTGATGCCAGCCTCTTTATTTCTCCTCTTTTTCCTCTCCTCCCCTTCCCTTCTCCTCCCCTTCCCTTTTCTTTCCCTTTCCTATTCTGTGTATTTAATGACCCCTATCAGTCTAATCACTTCTAGATTAAACTATCCAAAATCTTTCAAATTCTCCTTAAAAGGTTGTCTTGACATCTCATTCTCCTTCCCTGGCCCTTGTACTTCTTTATATTTTCTGAAGTGCATACACCACACACCAGGTTACACTTTGTAAACACTGAATACATTGACTTGGCTTATTATCCAGTCTGTGCTCTTTTGCTATATCCAATATGATGTTTGCCTTTTTTTTTAAATAGATACACTGGAAGACAGACCTTTTGAACTGGGTGGACAAGACTGTTCAGAGGTCTGTGTGCATAAATTGGAGCCACTGTTCTTGCTTTTCCCTTTTCATTTTTTTCCATGAGGTAAGTATTGCATTCATGGTCCCCAGCCAAATTCAAAAGCCTGTCATTTCATTTTTTAAAGTTCCAGACATAATTCCTCACTCTGGTAAAGCACACGGTGAAATGAGATCCGTTTAATCCCCCAAATTAAAAAACAATTGATCACAGTTTTAACATTTAATCTATCAAGATTTAGTAATGCACACTTTTTCTGAATTATTCAAAAGCAAGTACTTTTATTTTGTAAAGCACCCTAAGATGATTGTTAAGCACAATAACATATCCTTTTCAAGCCTCTTGAAAGCAATTAATAGCTACAAGATGTGTCACCTAATCCATAAGCCTCAGTTCCTTTAAAATCCAGCTGCAGGTGAGGATTCAGTGTGATGAAAGTTAATGGCAAAATTCCTATTACCCAGGTTCTCAATGCCTTTTTCTAATATAGTCATCATTAGTTGAGAGCTTCAGTTTGATGAGGGCAAATATCCACTAGCATCAGCTGGAACATGACTTTAATTATAGTAAAAAGTGAGATAACAAGAGGGATAACATTAGCTGGGTTAAAACTGAGAATGTGCAAATATGAATAAGAGAACAGCCTATCACTGACAGTTTAGACGCGTCTGACTTCTGAAAATCAACAGAAAAGACTTGATGGTGTCCTCCAGCACAGTTCATGGATGAACTAAGTCACCTGACGTCCTCTCCTTTAGTACCATGCAGTGGGAGAAGGATTTTGACTCCTGCACAGTATCACCTGACCCACACACTGTACTGTCTCGGAAATACTTGCAGGTGGGTGGGGAACAGGAAAGGGACAGCTGTACCCAGCAGCACATTTCCCAGTTGCCTCCTGTGCCATGTGAACTCTGTGTCAACTAGTGGCACTAGTGCACTGCTGGCATCGATCCAGACTGCCTCCTTGTTTCTCCACTTTCCTCATAGTGAGATGAATGTGTGTTTTGATAGCTACTATAAAACGCAAGCAAAACCAGAGCACCTAATGTGTAAAACTCTACGCAATCTTTGCCCTGAAGAACTGGTAATTATCAGCAAAGAGGATTTATATTATGAGGATTATAATCATTACTCATTTTTTCATAATGTTTTAATGCTGGACTTAGTTACACGAGAATCTTGTTTTTATTTAAAATAAAAACTTCCTTATTTTCCCAGACAAAATTGTTTTTATTGTAATGCTCTGCACAGACAATAAATGAAAAGGTAATGCTTATTATGTGTAAAGCATTATGAGACTGGGTGGGGACAGTCAGCACATTCTTTTTAACTTCTGAATACAGACACTGTTAACCACTGTCTAATTTTCAACAGATGTGAAGTTTTTCAGTTGCCTGGTATGTAGTAGTCTAACTGAAAGGAGAGTCTTAAAAAAACCCAAACAGATAATATACATTAGATAAAAGCCATGAGGTATTAAGCTCAAATCAAAATCAAGCACTATTGCACATATTAATGATCAAATACTCTAAGAAAGGCTGGTCCTGCTGTGGAGATATGGTATTAGCCATTATGTTACAGAGTCAATGACTGCATAGGGGTATTTATTGCTTATAAGTACCTCTTGAGGGATTAACCTGGAAATTTTGTTTTGCTATGGGTTGACTTTATTATTTAAGGCACTCATGAGGTTGAAAGCAATGCACTGGTCTTCCTTTAGCACTTTTATTTCACATTTTTTGAGATCTTGTAGTGTTCAGTCACATCCTGCCTTGTCACAAGTAGGATGAGGGATGCACTTTTAGGTGTTAATGTGGCAATGAACACCCAAAAGTGTTAAGCAAATTGGAATAGTTTCCCTAGGAGAAAATAAAAATGCTCAGACATTACAGCATCATCTACCTGGGAGGTAGAAGCAAGTATTAGGATAAGGAGGTATCTAGGCTGAAGCCCTCTTTATACGTTAATCCCAGCTCTTCCCAACACTAAGGCCATGGGTAAAAAAAGAAGACTGCTTCTATTCCTGCTCTTTCTGTATCAGAAAAGGTTTTCAGCGAGGAAGAGCTGAGTTTTGTCACAGCCAGTGGTGCAAAACAGAAGCAGGGTTTTCTGTGCAGGATATCGACACCACTCACATGGGGCAAGCCCTCTCCAGAGCTCCTCAGTCCTGCTTGTACTAGCTGGGTACCTGCACAAATCCCACCCCACGGTAGAGATGTTTTCTCTCTTGTTTTTCTGTTTTCCTGTTTACTCTGCAGCTGGGCTGTCACGGAGCACAGAGGGACACGTTGTCCTCTGGCTCTACTTCTGCAGCTCACCTCGACCTCATCTACTCCACAGAAGGTTACAAATAACTCCCAATTAGGCCAAAAGAAAACTTAATGCATAAACTGAGCCAGAGGTTCACTCAGAGTTTACAAGTCATGCCCCAGCTCACTGAGGCTGCCTGCTCCTTTCTCTCCCTTTGAGAAGTCTGAGGCCAAATACCACAATTTTTAGCAATTTGGAACAGGTCTCTACCATGAACCATCACCTAATTATCTTTCATAAATCCTTCAGAACTTCATACAATACTTCATTGTAGCCTCCTATAACCTGTACCAACTATTTAATTAAATTCTTGAAGTGTAATTTATCTCTGTAAGTAATTTAATCCTATTTCAATTATTTTTGTGGATAGACCATGACGAACACGCTATAAAAAAGGAGTCTTTCACCAGCTCGGGAAACATAATATAGGAATGACTCTATCCTAGAAAAACCAGTTAAACCAGCTTTTCTGCCAAAGCATAAACAAAAGTGAGCACAGTGGAGAGCATAAACTCCAAAATTTTCCTTGGTTCAAATCCCAGGTACTGCAGTACACAAAATTAGGTAGAAGACTTATGCCTCATTCTGCAGAAAATGAACAGATTCAGAGCAAGAGAGTGCTGAAGCTGTTATCATCAAATGAATTAGATGCAGGAAATCAAGCTTCGAAATCCTAAAAATTACAGCTTTCACTGATCAAATATTTGTGGAACGTTTAGACTTTCTTCATTTTCACTCTTCATTAATTTGCCATCAAATCAGTGATGATAACCAAAACAAATCCCTGTATTTGTAGCAACCCTGCAGAACTTCTGTGCAATTGAAATGAAAGTGCTCTTGCACTTCAGCCTTTTATACCCTTTTGCAAGACATTCATCAACTGCTAGAGAACTGTATAAGACTACACTTTCTATAGATTAAATTATTAACTGTAGAGGGAAGCTGAAGGGGAAGAGAGAGCATCAAATTCACATCCTGCAGATCAGGAAGGGCATTATATGTCATGTCTGTATGTACGTGCTTGTGCTCACAGGGTCCTGGGCTCTGGGGCAGTTTCGTGGTTTGGGGGAGGCAGGGTGATCCAGATCCTGAAACACACCTTGCACCTGGATCAGTATGCATGAGTGACCACCCTGATACTTCCCTAAGCTTACTAATGCCCTGGTGATTACTACATAGAACGTGTTTTAGCATAAGGTGAGTAAGGGCACTGGCTGAAACTCCTTCATCAGAGGACAGATGCAGGGGCAGGCATATTAAGCATCACAGCTGCCACGCTGCACAATGGGAGAACAGCCTCTGAGCTGAGGATCCTCTGGCATTACTGCAGATAGACACAGCTGAGGGAAGAAGGTGCCATCCAACACTCACACTCAGGGAAGGATCCACTTCACAGAAGTCCAGTGAGCTGGAGACTTGGACTTCAGAGAAAGGTGGTGGGTGCAAGTTCATGGCTGAGACTGAGGAAACATCCCCCAGTGAGGAGGAGCATGGAAGGCAAGGAGGTCTCTGCTTTCATCCACCCAACATGACGCTCACTTGGGAGCTGGGAGATGAAGGAAGAGACAGAAAGGGGAAAATATGTAGCTTCTCACTCAGCAAGAGCTAGAACTGGGAACTTCATCATAAAATCTAAATCCTTTATCACCCAGGACACAGAACAATTCCCAGTAGCAGGGAAAACTGAAATCAGTCTTGATTCTGTACCTTTCAGCAGTAGCCCCATGTTTGCAGTGGGCTCTTCTATCAGCAGGCAATGCTCAGGAGATCAGGGCAGGACCGCCAGGTTCAATGTTGTGTGTAGTGACTTTCCCCTGTCACTCCAATGGAAGGTTGGATAAGTGCAGGGACAAAATGGCATGCAGAGGATGCATCAAGGCCGAAGGGAGAATCTTCTGTCCCTCCTCTCCTCTCGTGGTTCTTCACAGTACACTAATGGCAAAAAAAAATGGCTGCTGTGCACACACGGTTAATCACTTTCAAACCCTTGCAGCTCTGTTCATTTGTTTTCTAAATGCAAGTTGACTAGATGTTAACTACAAAAATGTTTATGTGAAACTACTACATACCTCTAGTTTAGATGCTTGACAGATTTAAAACAAAACAAAAAATTAACTTTTCTAAACCTAACTAATAACTACAGCTTTGTTTTTCATGCTAGCTTTTTTGGGTAGATGGGTAGCATGGTGGTCCTCACACTCAGGCCAAATGACTGTATCAGATCTGATAAGGAGGTTGTGAGTTTTGTCTCACCGTGCAGACAGCAGGAGGTGGGCTGAAAAGCTGGGAGGAGATGAGACTGGTTCCTGCCCCATTGAATAAACAATGTGAGAACAAATGGATAGCTGTGTGGAAAGTGTGTGACTCAGAGTGGCTCAATATTTCTCTTCATATCCTTTCTCAGGAAGGGGAGTATTAAAAAAGTTTTCTGGTATCCCAGCTAACCAGCATACTTCTTGCATTAAACTCACTTCTTTGTGGACATTGTCCTTTGTTTCTAGGCAGACCACAACCGTGCTGATAAAGTAGTTACATAAGAGTTTCCTATCTGCTATTTGACAAAGCAGTAAATAAGTAGTCCCCTTTCACCTCTATGACAATGATGACAAGAATTCACAAAAGGCAATTTGTAAACCTCTTGAGCTATAGCAAAACAGCATTTACTAAAGCTAGTGGGAGAGGTCACACAAACTAGACCAAGTATGCTCAAAACCAGACAGACAGACACATCTCTTTCATGTGAGGTGAGAACTGGGGCACATAACCACTATTCAAAGGAAGGCTCACTGCCTTGGATACCAACTACAACGTCCAGGAACTCGTGAAAATTTCTCCTATCCCCAGCACCCTTCAGCAAAGAGCTCCACAGATCTACTTGCTGATTGGTCTCTGTGCAATATTTCTTATATTTGGACCTGATTCTCTGTATTTCTCTGTAGATTGGCACCGCACTGGCAGAGAATGCAAAGACTACGCTGTCTTCATTTCAGACTGAAACATTCTTGCCAACTTTTGTCAGGTCTCATGGAGAAGTTACTCAACACTTTCAAACACACACCGTAAGTATTACTGGACTCTGTCAGAGCCTAAACTGTTAACGTGACTATACCACCACATCGCCTATCACTCTCAGATGTAGAAATAAAAAACAAGATTGAACAAGACTTAAGAGGTATCTGTTGCTTAACTTACTTTAATTTATTGGCATAAAACTGCAAGAGGTAAAATACTAATCTCTAATAAACCAGGCAATACCAAAAGAACAACTCTTTCTTTCTACTAGCTATTCAGCCTCTTTAATGCTAATTTCTTGTACTGTTTAAAATTGTTATAAGCCAGGACTGCAATCACATAAACTGCCCGACTTTCCAGTGATCTTGGATATTCGTGCATGTCTCTGAAGCACTCTTATGCTGACATAAGCATGCAAACAACTGGATTGGATAACCGATCCTGGTAAAATCTTGCTCCTTTCTGGATTAGTTTCCCAAGATACGTGTGTGGTTGTATCAACCTATGGGCCAGCACAGTGGGAAGGAGTGGGACAGTACAAGCCTGTGTACACACTGACAAAAGAAAAAGCTGTGGCCTTAGAAGTATGTATGCTTTTCACCCTTACTCCAACCAGATGGCTATGGTAACATTTCACTCTCATGATTACTAGAAAACTTATAAATTCCAGGTCATCCTTTCCCACGTTATTTAGATCACTGATAAATTAAGAATATTTTGATAGAACATGATGAGACTTCAGAAAACATCACAGTGACAGATGAGCAAACTAGTCATGTTCAAACACTTGACGTGGAATTTGAAATCAGAAGTTATTAAATGCATTATTTTGTTAAAAGGAAGGCATATAAAATTAGCCAAAAAATGTGGTTAACATGCTGTATTTCATATATGCAATGCACAGAGCAATTCAGACTAGTAGCATAACAAGTTTCCAGAGAGTATAGAATTTTTAAAAAATGGATAGATTGATACCATACAAACACTAGATTAAGTTCACTTTCTCATTTATAAAAAATAATATTATGATTCAACAAGTCATTTTCTACCTCTTCATGCAGCTATAATTTGCACTGTCATTATAAATATCAAGGAAATATTAAGAAAGTCTCAGAGACAGGTCATAAACTAGAGATTTGATTAGACGATCATAGATTCACAGGCATTATTTAGTTTGAGATTTTCAGATCTGGAAATTTTGGAGAATGGCTCCGGCATTGGACTCATTCATATAATTCTGATATCAGTTACCAATGTTCTGAGTCAATATGTGATATTCATCTGTTCAAATGAACTTGTCATTGAGACTTTCTGTTAAGATCTAAATTTCTACTTAGTTTTTCTTTTTTTTTTTTTTTAAATAACAATTGGAGTCTAAAAAGACACTGACTAGACACACACCAGCACTAACAAGCATTTTGTGGTATGAACAGGATGTGATGGTTGCCATTAATTTCTTGGATTCTGAACCCTAGCATCCTATCACATCTGAGAACAGCACTACTGCTTGGACAAGTCCTAAGTTTTTAGGGAGCCATGAACAATTCTTAGAGTGTTCATCCCTCCAACTGTCACAGGCCTTATCTACACTGAAGTGTTCACATAATGTCAATAAAGCTAAAGTAATTGAAATTAACATCGGAACCTGAAATGGGCAAGATCCTCTAGCCAAATTACAGCTCAAATTCTGAAGACAGATAATTTCCACTTTTTGGCATGTGTGAAAGTACAACCTGCCTTTTACTAACAATGGCTAATTTGGAGTATGCCTACAGCTTGGTATACATGTCACAAGACTTTGTTTCAATGACTTGAAAGAATGTTTGTGTAGACAATTTGGAGATCACCTCACCTGCTGTCAAAATCATTTTATTTCCTCCTTTTTTCAGAATATGGCCACCTTTTTCTCCACAAAGAGCATTTAGGATTTTGGCCATGGAATCTCACTGTTTCTAACGTACAGTGTTCTGCCTCCTTCATACCAGCTCTGATCCATTGGGAAGCAGGACTGCCATTCATTACCGCTATACCACTTTGGGATTATTTTTTTCCTACCTTTTGGATGAGAGATAGTTTTGTATCTCTTGAACCAAAAAAATGTCATTCTTGGCACAGGGGAAGTGGTCGGAATGTGAAGTTGGGAATACCGCTCCCTCCTGTGATGGCTGATGGACCTTTAGCCTACTAACAGTATCCAGTTTCTGAAACCTCAGTCATTCTGCTCTTCCCTCTTCTGTCTTAAAGTCTGACTACTCTTCCTTTTACACAACTCTTGTTCCACTCATTCCTATGTTTCCTCTTCCACTTTCCTCCTCTGTAGATTTGCCACAGATCTACTGAAGCATTGCACAGTACATTGAAACTCTGGTGAGCACTCAAGAGATGAAGAAGTCACAAATTAAAAAAAGCATTTCCAGGACACAGCTCACAAAACACTGCTTTTTACCTTCTCTTTCCACAGGTATCCCTCAGGTAGAGGTGTCCTAGAAGACATAGAAAAAAAATCTTTTGAAAGTGTTCTGGGGGCTGTAACATGAGGAATAATAACCGTGTGCTAGCAGAAGAACACTAAAAAAAGGCACGTGTTTCTACCAAACAGGGAAATGCAAAGAGCAAGTGAAAGCAGATGCATCAGGCAGGCAATGTCATTCTACAGGCTGACAGTAGAAAGAGAGCTAACGCAAACAAACAAAGGCAGTAAGGAAAACAGTAATCAGGCTAATAACTAAATTAGTGTATTTCTAGGTTATTTCTACTTGGATTATTCTGCTAATCATCTGAGACATACACCCACAAGGCAGATAAGGATACAGTTCCAAATGGCCATGATAAAACCAGAAAAGCATGTTATATTCCAGTTTGACTGTAGAGTGTTCTCCCAACCTGGATTAGATCAACACAAGCAGAAGGGTCAACTCTTAGAGATTGTTTGTAATCACATCATTTAACTTGAGAATTATTTAAACATTTAACTTGGCTGCCCAGAAAGTGAAAGAAGGGAGAACACAACGCACTCCTTTAGCACCCTAATAATCCCTTTATTTTATTCATTTGTGCTTTAAACGCAAAATGAGTAAAAATAAGCAAAAATACAAACAATAAATAAATAAAAATTCCTGCCTACATTCTTGTGAAAAACATAAATCACATGCAACTATGATGATGTTTGTTTTGCCTACATGATTAGTTTCTTATAGATATCTGCCTTGTCAGAAGATAATTCAAATATCTGGCAACACACTTCCTGCAGTCCCCTACCCAGATTTAGGGTTGCGTCTCCTCCCTTTCTGAAATCTCTCTATGATTTAGTCAGCTCCTAAATCTGAGATTGCATCTTGATGCTGCTTTTTTGAAGGCGACCAGATCTGTGGCTTAGTGTCAGCCACTTCATGTATTTTTATCTCGCATTTGAAACACACAGCTCTCTCATGTCCACCTAACTTTGTGGTTTGGAATTAGAATCTTCCTGCAACTATCGTCTGGCTCTTCCAAATGGGTATAGATTAATTTCCCGGAGATCTATTACTGTTCCAAAACCTAGGTGACGTTCTCTCTCAGCACCATCAAACCAGGATGCATTGCAGTTCTCCCTCTGGGCTCCCGGTTCTTTATTCAGAGCACTGCTGTAATCTCCGTCTGGTAAGGAAGCAAGAATGCAGAGGGATTTGTACAGGCTCCTCTCTCTGGAGTCAAAAACTTCCATCATCTGAGTCATGATTGCTCAGAATTGATAAATGTGTCTTGAGGATCTGAACACTTCCCAAGATAAAATCAGATAAGATAAGGCTTGGATAGCATTCTAGTAGCATCTGTTTTTGAAGAGAGATGCATGAGTGCAAGACCACAACTTGACACACAATACAGAATACATGCGGAACCTTACTGAATTCAGAACCCAAACAGGAGTAAAATCACTGAGATTAGTGATTTCACTAACTTCACCTTGAATTAGGTGAAACTTTACCTACTTCTCCTGCCAGGGTAAATTACACATTCCTACATAATTCCTGCTTGTCTAAACTAATTTAAAGCTGCCAGTGATTAGAGGCACACCGATTCCTTAGGAAGACTTCAATACAATTAGTGAGAATTGTTAGAAACTTTTTCCTAATGTCTAACTTTGCTATTTTTCCAATCAACCCAGTGTACAGTGAAGACATGCTCCAGACGTGGAATACTTTAAGTATGTTATCATTTCCGTTGTGACCTTCTCTAGACCAAGAAAAATTAACTTCTCCAAACATTTTTCAGATTGTCCCGATTGCTCATATCTTCTCTGGACTATATCCAGTTTTAAGGAAAATGTTGAAAGAGCTGGAAATATCTTTCAACAAACAACTTATTAGTGCTGAATAGAGGAAGAACTTATTCATACATGTTAGACAGGAATCCTGTTTGCTGCGGGACAATACTGTTCACACTCATTAAGTTCATGATCAACTGCAATAATTCAGACTATTTTAAGATAGTATTAATTGTTTTATACACTTCACATACACTATATTCCTTCCAGTGCATATGCACGTGGAGTAGACAAGAACTATAACAGACACACTGAAATCATCCATCAGTCCCTTTCAGAACAGTTTTACAAACCAAAATGTGCAAACAGTAGCACAAAAAAAGACAGAGGGGAGAACAGGAGGAAATGCCTCCTCTGTATAGAGACTGTATCTCCAAAATTAAATTAATATAGATTCATTTAATTTATCTCCAGAAGGAAAAGCCATTTACCTCTTCCCACTGGACAGGCTTAATGCTTCACTGTGCTCATCCCTTTGCAAAGTATTCTTGGGTCAAAAAAGTTTTTTGCCATAATTTTTAACTTAAACTCTCCCTTGGAACCAATGTGGTGTCACTGTATTTCCAGAAGGAATATAGTGAGTAGAAATGGCTTTTACCATTTTTCACTGTGCTTTCAATATTTTCAATTATTGCTCTTAATGGTTAGATAATTAAGATTTCTTCTAAAAGTAATTTGGTGTTTGGATAGTCCCATGGTGTCAGCAGAAACCAAGTTACATTTGCAATTAGCTGTAAATAAACTTCCTATGTGAGACAGACCACTAAGATTCTGAAAGAGAAAGATGTGGAATATCCTTATCTAGTTCAGAATGATTAATACAGTGCATAATTTCCTGCCACAGCCTTCCTTGTTTTATTTCTGCTGCAAATAGCTTGCATATCTAAGCATACAGCTCTTTAACAATCTTCTCTCTATTGTTGTAAGGCTGAAGTCCAAGTGTCAATGCAAGCTCATCCAGCAATGTCTCTTTGCAGGTGGCATGCTCTGGAGAGTATTGGCTATTACAAAAGGGCACAGTAGCACCCATTCGAACAAACATGCCAGCACAGTAATAGTGCTGCTTTTTGTTGAGGTATTACTTTTATTTTTTCTTCCTAAACTTTATAATGAACTACTGTTTCATTTATTCAGCATAGGTGACAGAATGCTATTATGTATAGCAGACATGCAAGCACTCATTTTCACTGATCAGTTGTAAGCTATCTGGATATTCCTTTCTCTGAATTCCTATCTATGCAGAGAGAATACTTCCCCAGTTTACAACAGCAGTAGTATAATAGGTCATTACCAGCTAAATCCTGGTATCTTGATACTATCTGTACTTGTAAGGTACTTGAGATTATCTGTTCATTCAAGAGCCCACGATCCATGCAGTGCACCACAGAAAAGACTGGATGTAATGTTATAACTAAACTCCTTTCAAAATGCACATGCATAAGCAGGCTGAATTGAGAACGTACAGGAAGCCCAAATTACAGCACTTCCTAATTTCCAATTACTTGATTTGAGCACCACAACATACTTTTGTTTTTTGGGTTTTTTTGTTTTGTTTTGTTTCTTTTAAGTGTATCCATATGCACACTTGAAGGTACATGTACTGCAGGGTAAGCAACTGCCAACATAATTGCAGAAGCACTGCTTAGCCCCAGCCTTTTTTACTTCACGTGTCCTTTAATAAGGAAAGGTCACTGCAAACAGGAGTCACAGCTCCAGCTCCATGTCAGTGTGAAACAAGGCTTGGGTCACCTACGTTTGTATCCTCCAAACACCAGGCATACCTAACATTTTGTTCTAGAGCTTTGCCACTTTTCTTTGCAATGCTTCCAGTCCAAAACCTGTCTCCTCACGTTTGGAAAGCTACATTTACAGTTAGTGTTAAAGGCCAAAAATCAGGAGTAAATACAGATACTGCTTATAGAAGGTCAGAAAAATCAGGGATACCCAATAACCATTAATGGACTTCCTTAAACAACTCACACTACGTAACCCTTCTTCCAACACTATAACCCTAAAATGCCATGAATTAATACGCTAACCACACTGGCATCCCCAGCACTAACATCACTACAATACAGAACACGCAAACAAGATAAGAAAGGCAATGGAAGTGAATTCTTAAGCACATAGTAAAATAAAACTGAACTTTGCTATCAATGAAATAAAACACAGTTGCTGCCTATTACCCCTTGTTTCTAAAATCTTGGATGAACACATGAGTGTCATGGACATTAGTGAAAACAAGTATGCAGTACCCAATAAGTCTGCCAGCAAAGCTGACCAAGAACTGTGCAGAAAATAGTCTGAGACCTATCCAAAGATTCTGAAAAAAAAAAAAAAAAAGACAGAGGAAAAGACTACTAAATATGAAAGAAAGTGTCACCTTACGAACAAGAAACACAAGGAGGAAGGCTTCACGGTACTGAAGTTACCAAAGTGAAATTATTATTTTATTCAAACCAAACTTGCCACTCTGTCCTTGGACTGTAGCACAATCACACTGTTTGAAAGGTATGGCAAGTGCTTGTGCCATCACTACAAGATACGCTGATTTTTAAAGGTGGGAGATCTTTATGTCCTCTGTCTTCCAAAAACAAGTTCTTCTTGCACCTTAAAAAAGCATTTAAGATGCTAACATTTAAGACATGTGGTACCTTTTTCCCCAACAGGCATGTGATTGGATTACAGTAAAACACAGACTATAAACCCATTCACTGACTGGATTCAGAAATTCACAGTGCAATTGAAGTGCAGAAAGAAAGACCTATATACAGAAAGTGTCCAGGTTCTATTACATACATTTTAAGTTTTGAGGCAGAACTAATCTGCACACTATAAATGTATAATTTTGCTAGAAAAATAAAATGCATGCTGACGATGTTAGCTAAAAACACTTAACTTCTAGATAAAAGTAAATAAAGAGAACAAAAGCAGAAGAAAAACCTTGTTAGCAAGGCATAGATGGAGCTCTAGAATCCACAGCTTAAACATACCCAAGATCAGTAGTTTGCTGAAAAGCAAGTTGACAGTTCTCCAGCATTACAGATGCCTTGCTCACAGTCTTATAAGCTCCACTGTTTAAATGCCAGTGAATTTTAATAATTTCTTATGAGATTTTGAAAGGAGATAATTTTTGTGTCAATTACTGACATTCCTACAAAGACCTAGCCAAGTTAGAAACGTACATCAGCTCGGTCTTCTTATACTTACAGGCTAAGCTCAGAGTTTCATTTGCAAAAAAACACACCTGCAGTGACACTTGACTGCAGCGAGCTACAAAACTTTTTCAGACACTGCTCCAAACCCTCATGGAATAGCCTACAGCAGATTTTATATAGGGGCAGCAATTAATCCTTTTACCTCATTCTCAGTTCCTTCCACTGTTGCTAGACCCAGGCAAATAAGGGATAAGCCATCTGCTTTGAATGTAAAGGGAACAAAAAGACAGATTGGATAGAATAAATCAAGAAATAACGAGCAGTGAAATTTAGGTGCTGGCAGACAGCATGAGAGCACCGGCTGGAGCAGACCCAGATGAGAGGAGGGCTAAATACATCTTAGTACTTCAGGTCTGAGAGGGAAACCACCTTAGAAACAGAGGGAAACCACCGTAGAAATTGAAAGCCAGCACATACACACATGCCAATTTGAAAGGGAGATTAGATAAAACCCAGGCGGGAAGACTACAACTCACTGAACAAGGTGATTAGGAGCCGGAGACTAAGTACTCATGAAGCTGTGTGTAACAGTGAAGTAAACAGAACAGCATAGCAAGTAAGAAAGAAGACGGGGGAGTCCAGAGAGATGGGCTATAACTTTCTCAGTGCTCAGGAGGGAGCTGAGATTCAGATGAGCAGACTTAGCCGGGTGGATGACAAATAGGAACCAACGGGAGCTGTGAGTGATGACAAACAGGAGCAAATACATGCTTTGAGTGACTAACTTATAACAAAGAACTCCCCCCTCCTCCCCCTCTCCCCCCAGAAAAAGGCCCTTGAGCACAAGCTAGACACCCAGCACTTCCAAGCATATTTACCTTGTTACCTCTGTGCTCCATTTTCCACCTGTAAAATGTGAGCAATGCAGACTCCATGTACTTGCAGTGAGACTTCACAAACATCATAGTACATAGCACACAAAAAGAACAATTTTGTCTTCAGAGCAACATTCATAATATATTCATTCATTTAAATAAATAAAAATAAAAGAATGGAAGAAAGCAACAAGTTTATCATTAGCTGAACGCTAAGCATTCTGTGTACTAACGAAGGGGGAAAGGACACCACCGATGTGACCAGAAAGCCACTTCCATGTCCAGAGGTGTGAATTATGGCTGAAAGGGTTTTAATTTCTGAATTTGATAACTTGCATACTTGATTTTTACAAGTCTAAACACACTCCTAAAATACGTGTCTATAAATTGAAAACACAGCTAGCATCACATTACTCTTGGTTGCATTATTCCTGAAATCTGCATTTGCAAATATGAAAGGAACCTGGTGTTCCCCGAGCCTAAATGAGGCCGACAGCAAAAACATCCCTCTTGTGCTGAGTTACCCGCAAATGCAATGGCTTAAGCAAGCATTACACATATTCTTGCTTGTTTTTCATATGACAACGCATTGAAAATAGTTTGGAGCCTGGCAAATGCAAACAAGCACTTTATGAGTCAGCAGGAGCAATAAGATTCCAAAAATGCCCCTCGGCCCCTTCCTTGCTAACACACTGTGGTCTGTTCCAGCTGAGGTGTGGGTCAGCGTGAATCACGGCAGTGTCCCAATACAGAGCAGATCAAACACGCTGCTGGGCTATTCTGATAAAAATGTTACTTCAGTACACTGAAGTACTGCTGTTCTTCTAATACAAACCTGATCAGTGAGCAGTGTCGGAAGAACGCGGGGGAAAAACAAAGGTGATGTGGAAGGTGTTCCCCTCCTACAGGTCCTACAGACATCCTCACCGCCGTACCCCGGTGATGCCACAGCACACGCAGGGCCATTCACTTCACCAGGTGTACATGAGGAACAATCCAGAGCTGTTCTGGTGTGATTTCTGGCTCCGTGCAGTGAGACTCACCACCCGAAGCTGGTGCAAAAATCTGGGCAGCCTGCTCAAGTGGTCAGCAACCCTGCCCACAGGGGGTTGAAACTAGATGACCTTTAGGTCCTTTTCAACCCGGGCCATTCTCTAATTCTATGATTGCGATTCGATGATTCAAAACTTGCAATACGAACTCTAAAGCAGCCCCAGCGGCCCCCCCTGCTGCGGACACCAGCCTGGACTCCCCGCCGGACGGACACCTGTAGCAGCAGCAGCGCTGTCCCGGCAGAAGCGCGAAGCCGTGAGGGGCGGAGCCGCGAGGGAACCCGCGGCGGGGCTCCCCCCGCCATGCCAGGCGCTGCCCCGCTCAGCCCCGGAGGCGCGGCCCCGCCCTCCCGCCCGCTGCCCGGGAGGCCGCGCCCTCCCGCCCCCTCCACCCCGCCTCGCTCAGGTATCAGGCGAAACTGGTCGGGCGTGCGGGAGAGGACGGCGGCAGCGGCCGGAGCGGAGGGAGGATGGCTGGGCGCCGCGGGCTGTGCGTGCTGCTGCTGCTCAGCGCCCTGCTGGCGGCTGCCGCTCCCACAGGTGAGACGGCGCGGGGTCCGCGGGGCGGGCTGCCTCTCCTGGCGGCCCCTCCATCGGGCGGCGCGGTGCTGCGCGGCGTTCGGCGGCTGCCGGCGCTTCGCGTAACCGGGTGCGGAGCTGTTCGATATCGGCTAGCGATTTGCCTGAGGCTGTATCAGAAAAAAACCCGCAAACAAAACAGCGAACTTTAAAGACTGTTCTCACTTTTTGTTCCGGTTGTTTTTTGTTTGTTTCTTTCTTTGTTTGTTTCACTAACTTTAATTCCTACTTTCGTTAGTTTATATTGCTTTTTTGGACATCAGTGTTATTTGGAAGAAGAAAAAAAAAAAAAGTGACATTTCGCTGCTTTAATGTTCGCGCTTCCCTGCCTTTACAGCAAGCCCCACCGCTGTATCTCAGCGTGCACTTTGCACTGCGCCGTCCTGCATTCGTTCCTACTGTGCCTTCTGTAGTAAAAGTATCTGCATAAGGACTGTGTAAATAATGAAGTCAGCCTCGTGGTAGGTCGTGCTTTCTCAGCACGCAAACGCTAGATTTTTATTACGCGGTTATCAGCTGCGTGCTCGAACCGGGGCGCGATAGCAACAGATGTGCTCTGCTTTGCTGTGCGTAGGTACGTTTTGGCTCAGTGTTCGTCTGTGCCGTCTGGAACTGTTGTAGGTTTCGCAGACGGAAGGCAGACAGCGTGAAATCCTCAGGCGGTGAAAATCAGTGAGGCGTTAGGTGCAAATTTCGTGGTTGAGCGCGAAGTCGGTGATGTGGGTCTGCCTCCTGGCATCCCTGTTATCTGAGCTGTGACTGTGGAAACAACTTGGCAGGGGAAAGTGGTGAGCTTCAGCACTGCAGCCAGGTGTTCGATGTTCTGATGTTGAGACAGGAGAGAGCTGCTGATAGGATTCCCTCTGTGCCAAGATGTGCTGCAGAGGACATAGTTCAGGGGGCATGGTGGTGATGGATCCGTAGTTGGAATAGGTGATCGCTAGGACTAAGCATTACCAGGTGATGGACAGCATGATCTAGTGCCTGATTTAGTGGGCTGCCCAAAGCAGGGCATTTGGAACTAAATGATCTTTGAGGTCCTTTCCAACCCAAGTTAGTCTATGTTCTTCGTCTTTTTTTCCAACCTTAATGATTCTACGATTCTAAGTCAGGAGACATGGCTGTTGTCCCGGATGTCGTGGATTTACAGTGAATCTGTGCTGCTGAAAAAGCACTGGGATAGTTCTAACCATAGTGCTGTGTGGATATTGCCACCATGAACTGCAATAGTTGAACTAGATACCGTGTGCTACCACCACTTTGTATCTGCAGGGTAAGCATAGTTCATTTTTTGCACTGTGGATAGTATCTGAAGAAGCGTTTGGACAATGCTGTCAGACACGCCGTCCCATTTTTGGGTAGTTCCTTGTGGAGCCAGGAGTTGGACTCAGTGATCCTGTGGGTCTTTTCCAAGTTGGAAAATTCTGTAATTCTGTGATATTGGACAAATAGCAAAGGTGTTGAAACGGTCTTTTGGTGTGGAAGGAATATGTTCGTCCCCATGATGGCTGGTAAGCTTTTCCTGTGGGCAGATAAGCAAGTTAACTGCATTCTCTGCGTTTGAGTCAGGCGGGGTGAAACTCTGCTTGGAAAAAAACAGCAATTGTTATGGAAAACAGCGAGCACTGAAGGAGTATGAAAGGGTTGTAGAAAATGCACATACCTAACAAAGGATTGGTTGCCCTGGGAGGGAGTGTTAACTGCGGCAGAAACGGGATGCAGAACTCTCCCTGTGCATGCCAACTGGGCTAATAAAAGCTGCCCAGTAACTGCAGTCAAATTTTGAAGCCGAAACCAAAAGAAGTGAGCATGAAAGCCAATCTTGGTGTCCGAAATAATCCGTTTAATTCGACCATGTCTTCAAAAACAGAACAAAAAGATAGCAACAATAAAACTATTGTCTCTGTTCTATCACTCTTGCAATACTAATTGTGGGTCATGAGTTCCTCAATCTACTTTGTGTTGCTTTGTTTCCTCAGTGTTGCGCTAACACTATAGGGTTTTTGGAGAATATTTTTGATTATACATTTCAAACAAACCCATGAGCATCAGCAGCAAAGCTCATGGTCAACCTACCAACCTACTGTCTACTGGAACACCCAGCTCCTTCTCCACAGGGCTCCTTTTGAGCAGGTCAGACCCTAACGTGTAATGATAAAATCATAGCCTGGATTAAAAGGACCTCAAAGATTTTGTTTCAACCCCCGTGCTGTGGGCAGGGTTACCAACCACTAGACGAGGCTGCCCAGAGCCACATCCAGCCTGGCCTTGAATGCCTTCAGGGATGGGGCATCCACAACCTCCTTGGGCAACCTGTTCCAGTGCGTCACCACCCTCTGTGTGAAAAACTTCCTCCTAATATCTAACCTAAATCTCTCCTGTCTTAGTTTAAAACTTGTCCTACCACTCCCCCTTGTCTATACTATCAACCCATTTAAACAGTCATTCTTGCTCCTGTTCATATGCTCCCTTCACGTATTGGAAGGGAGCCACAATGAAGTCTCCCTGGAGTCTTCTTTTCTCCAAGCTAAACAAGCCCAGTTCCTTCTCAGTCCACCGCACTGTCCACTCATCTATCCCACACTTTCTCAGTTTACCTATGGGGATGTTATGGAAGATAGTGTAAAAACCTTGCTGAAGTCAAAGTAGAAAACATGTGCTACTCTCCCCCCATCTACCCAGACTGTGATGACATCATAGATCGCTACCAGATTAGACAAGCATGGTTTCCCCTTGGTGAATCTATGTTGTCTGCTCACAACAATCATCTTTTCTTCCTCTTGCTTGGATGTTACAAATGGAGTAAGTTTTTTCCATTAAGTCCCAGGGATGGAGGTGAGCCTGACTGACTTGTAGTTTCTCAGTTCCTCTTCCTTGCCCTTTTTGAAGACTGGAGTGACAGTGGCTTTCCTCCAGTCCTCAGGCACTCTCCTGTTCTCCATGATGTTTCATAGATGATAGAGAATGGCTTGGCAGTTGTTTTTGCCAGCTCCCTAAGCACCTGTGCGTGTATACCATTGGAGACCATGGATTTGTGTGCATCAGGTTTACCTAGATCATCTCTGATCAGATCGTCCTCAACCAAGAAGTCTTCACTGCTCCAGAATCTTACCCAGGGTTCTGGGATTCTTGAGAGGCAGTTTTAGTAGTAAAGACTGAAGCAAAGAAGGCATTCAGTAACTGTGCCTTTTTGAAGTCCTGCATTACCAGGGCAACCACCACATGTGGCAGTGGCCGCACATTTTCCCTCATCTTACATCTACTGATATACTTGAGGAAGCATTTCTTGTTGTCCTTAACCTCCCAAACCAGATTTAATTAAAAGGGGGCCTTGGCCTTTCTCAGTGCATCCATTTGTGCCCTGGTAACATTCCCATATTCCTCTCAAGTAGCCAGACCCCTTTTTTACATTTCATAGACTTTCTTCTTCCACTTGAGATTGTCACTGAGCTCCTTTCTCATACATGCAGGACTCCTGCCACCTTTGCCTGATTTCTTACTCTTAGGGATGCAGCAGTCATAAGCTTGGAAGAAGTGGGATTTGAATGTCTGCCAACTCTCTTGGGCCTATTTATAATCCAATGCTGTAACCCATGTCATACCTCCAAGCAGGTCCTTGAACAGGTCATAGTTGACTCTGCTAAAGTTCAGGGTTGTAATCCTACTTATTGCCTTGTTTCATCCATGTAAGGTCCTGAACCCCACTATCTTGTGGTCTCTGCATCCAAGACTGCCCCCAGCCTTCACATTCCCAAGCAGTAAGAACAAGGCCCAGCAGCACACTTTTCATTGGCTCCTCCACCATTTATGTCAGAAAGTTATTTTGAATTCACTGGAGGAACCTCCTGGACTGTGTTTGCCTGGCTGTCTTGCTTTTCCAGCAAATATCAGGAAAATTGAAATATCCCATAAGAGCCATAAGTGCCTCTGATAGTGAGGCTACCGTTTAAGCCTCATCAGCTTCTTCCTCCTGATCAGGCAGTCAGTAGTAAATACCCACAGTGGTGTCACCCATGTGAGCCTTCCCCTTAGTTCTGATCCATAAGGTCTCCACTCATTCGTTACTAGGCAGAGCTTGATGTATTCTAGTTGCTGTCTCATATAAAGAGCAACTCCATCACCTCACCTTGCTGGCCTTTGTTTCCTAAAGAGTACATAGCCATCCATTACAGCATTCCAGTCACGCAAGCTCTCCCACTATATCTCTGTGATTACAGGGGGACTGTGATCCTGTGATCCACATATATTTCTAGTTCTTTCTGTTTACTCCCTGTGCTGTATGCATTGGTATATAAACACTCCATGGAAGAGAAGGGAGTAGAAGATGCATGTTTCTCTGGAAGAATGCAAGAGGATCATCTGTATCTATATGCACCTTTGAGGTAGCTGACCTTCTAGCTCATATTGCAAGAGGCAATTAGGGAATGTTTATCACTGTTTGGATTGGCCTGACTTATTCCCCAGTTGGTTGCAAAGCATGAGCATTGCCATTTTTTATATATTTTTATATTTTATAAATGTCTAAAGGGAGGTAGGAGGCAAATGGATGAGGCCCAGCTCTTCTCAGTGGTGTGCAGTGATAAGGGGAGGATCAGTGACCTGAATCCTGAACATAGGAAGTTCCATACTGACATGAGGAAGAACTTCTTTAAGGTAAGGGTGATGGCTCACCAGAACGGGTTGCCTAGAGAAGTTGTAGAGTCTCCTATAGAGATATTCAAGACCCATCTGGACACCTACTTGTACAACCTACTGTATAGAATTCACTTTAGCAGGGGAGTTGGACTTGATCATCTCTTGACATCACTTCCAGACCCTGCAATTCTCTGATTTTGGAGCTTCCCCCACAAGTCTTTCTTTTTAAAGCCTGGCTCACTATATTGGCCTTCCTGTTGCCAGAAATTGTCCTGCCTGTTCTAAGCAGGTGAATCCAATCCCTCGCTCGTGGGTTATCTATTTCATAGAAAGTCCCGTCATCTTAAAAAACCCAAACTCTCGTACCAGTACCAGCTATGTAGCCAAGAATTGGTACACATTATATGTCTATTTCTGGGAATCTATTTGACAGCCTGTGTTGGAAAACACAGATACTCATCTATTTATCTGGTTCTCGTCTGATAGTACTTATGCTTGAAAATTTAAGCTGTTAAGCAGTTTTTATTTTTTAATTATATCAGAAACAGTCATTCCTGAATGAAAAAAGCATCATCCTTAAACGCTATTGTTGTCTTCTTATGCTCAAACCTGTTTGGTTAAGAAAGCTCTTCAAACTCCTGTGGGTTTTTTTTGTGTGTTATCTGTGTTTGTTTGTTTGTTTGTTTTTGTTGTGTTGTTTTGGGTTGGGGGAGTTGGTGCTGTTTTACTGGTTGTTTTGTTGTTGTTGTTGTTGTTTTCCCACTGCAGCTGTTCACAGATATTGATAGAAACTGTGATAAGGTGGTAAAATACTTCTACCACCAACAGTCTTGCTTCATGTCCACTCAGTCTACCCCTGTGGATTTTTGACTGACTCTTTGGAACAAAGTAATTGCATTGACATTTTCTGTTAGTGCAGTTTGACTAGTCTGTGCAAGTGGACTGCATTGGGTATGGAAAGTGTTGTAGTGGGAGTCTCTGGACTGAGCCATGTGAGGGCTGTCATACAAGACAGGGCAGCCAGGAGTGTCTGGTTTACCTATATGGTTTCAGGTTTATGTGGCATACAAAGAGAGTGCAAAACCTGAAGTAATAACTTTCTAGTGTATGAAGTGTTCTTGGCTGCCAATTATAGCAGCGTAGTGATTTGGGTGGAAATTGTAGAGACTGCTTAACTACCTTACCTGAGAATTGGAAGGAGATTACAGATGTCTGCCCCTTCTGCATCTTCTTGGGCAAAGTTGGTGTGTTCATATTTAGCTTTGGATATGGTGTAACATCTTTTCTCAGAGCTCTCTTACACATAGAATCATTGAATCACAGAATTGCTCAGGTTGGAAGACACCTTAAAAATCATTGAGTCCAACCACAACCTAACCATACTACCCTAACTCTAACAACCCTCCACTAAATCATGTCCCTGAGCACCACACCCAAACAGTTTTTTAACACATGCAGGGATGGTGACTCAACCATCAACTCTCTGGTTCCTGCACACATAGCTTCCTGCATTGCATTCCAGTTGTTTCAGTTTCAGCTAGTCTGAGGACAGCATGCCCCTTTCCTGGAGGAAATCAAGGTGAGGTTGGATGGGCCCTGGGCAGTTTGGTCTAGTGCCTCATTGGTTAGAAACCCTGCTCGCAGCAGTGGAGCTTGGAACTATATGATCTTTGAGGTCCCTTCCAACCCAAGCCATTCTATGATTCCATGCTCTATTTTCTGCCTAGCTGATTTTGAGGCCATCTCATCTAAGAAACTTGTATTGCATATATATTGGATGCCTGCTGCAGAGTTCTATGAATCTCAGCACTTGAGCAATCTGGCAGCACCATGAAAAAGGACAGTAGTGCTGTGGGATACTTAAAGCAGTTTCAATTTCAACTGTTGAGCATCTGATGTTGTGGGAAGGTTTTCTGGTAGTTGATACAATCCTTGAATAAGGATATAGGTGTTGTTTAGATAATAAACTAAAAAAAAGGGAAGAAAAATTGTCAAGTATTTGAAAATGTTTTTCTATTGATAAGGCCTTCTTTAATTGTACAGTGTAGATCATGCTACCTAGTTTATCTTAAAAGATTTCAAAAAATATTAAGAAAAATCAGGCACAATAAATAACAGCAATTTCTCAATTTTTATTTCTTTTTCTAGAGAGAAGTGGAACCAGCAGTTCAAAAGGAAGAAGTTTTGCTGGGCAGAGGGTTCCAAATACTGATAATGCCTCTGAGGAGTCATACAAAGTCGATGACTTTGCAGCAAAAGTCCTTACAGGAAAACTGACTACAGTTTTTCTTCCCATTGTCTATATCATTGTCTTTATTGTTGGTTTGCCAAGCAATGCTATGGCCATCTGGGTATTTTTTTTCAGAACAAAGAAGAAACATCCAGCTGTGATTTATATGGTTAACTTGGCATTGGCAGACCTTCTCTTTGTTGTGTGGTTCCCACTGAAGATTGCATATCATGTAAATGGCAATAACTGGCTATTTGGGGAAGGTCTCTGCAAAGTGCTTGTTGCATTTTTTTATGGAAATATGTACTGCTCCATTCTTTTTATGACATGTCTCAGTGTGCAAAGGTATTGGGTTGTAGTGAACCCCATAGTGCACTCAAGAAAGAAGTTTGAAATTGCCCTGGGCATCTCCCTTGCTATCTGGATACTGATTTTGTTGGGAACCATTCCACTGTATCTTGTTAATCAGACAGCATATATTTCAGACCTTAACATCACTACCTGCCATGATGTGTTGCCTAGCAATATTTTGGCTCATGACATGTTCAATTACTTCCTCTCACTTGCAATTGGACTCTTCCTAATTCCAGCTCTCATCACTGCTGTTGCTTACATACTAATGATTAAGACTCTGAACGCTTCAATCTCAGATATAAGCACTGGGAAGAAACGAAAAAGAGCAATCAAGCTCATTATCGCTGTCCTGGCCATGTATCTCATATGTTTTACACCAAGCAATGTGCTACTTGTTGTGCACTATCTGCAACTCAAAAACAATAATGAGAGCTCTCTGTACATGTCATACATAACTGCACTGTGTCTATCCACTCTGAACAGTTGTATTGATCCATTCATTTACTACTATATTTCAAAAGACTTCAGAGACAATCTTAAAAATGCTCTTATTTGCCGAAGTGTGCGAACTACACGAAGGATGCAGGTCTCTCTCTCATCAGGCCGATACCCCAAGAAATCTAATTCTTACTCTTCAAACTCAAATGGAACCACTAAGTCAACCTACTGACTTCAGTCCTAGAAAAAAGTGAACTTTTTACCACTGGAAGGAAGGCAGTGACAAGAAAGTTATTTTATACAACAGTTTGAAGAAATAACTTTGCTTTTTTATTCACATTTAAAGCCTAGATGTCAGAACTGACATCTTGTGATCTTGTACAGAATTAGCAAACAGATAAATCTTCTAACCAGGCTGGAAAAGAAAATTGTGACATTTCTGATACTTTGCGAAAGTGCTGCTGTCCTCAGTGTGCTGGGGTTGAAGACATTTATGTTCAATATTGAAGTTGTCTAAAAGCAAAATGTCACTGGAATGTTATATAGAGCCACTAGTATATTTAATTAACAGATAAATCTGTTTTGTTTGGCTTTAATTGTAATGAACAGTTAAACACATTATTTATGTCCAGCGTTGCTTTCTGTACATCCTTACACTGAATATTGTTTAGACAGAAATGACAGAAAGGAGAATCTATTTCACTATGTTGTTGTGGGTCCAGCAACATGAGTGCTTATTATTTGCTGTATAATATAATCTTACTTTGTTTTCCAAATGTTTTAAATACTAACATTGTAGAAGCCTGGTGAGATTATCGGATTATCGTGTTAAGTTGGCAAGCTGAGCCTGTTATCAGCTAGCACTGAATAAATAAAATGTTAGTTGAGATTATATACTGTTACTTAGTACTTGCCAGAACCTGATCTTAAATGAGTCTATTTAACAAAATTTTGATAAGTAGCTTTGATTTTTTTTTTATATATAACTTGTATTTTTTAAGATATCTAAATAAGACTTTTTTATGTGTAACAAATTTGAATTGCATGCTTTCTTTAATGCTTTTATATATTTTTCAAATGGCTCAGCAGTTCAGCTTGCCTGGTTTCAGAGAGATTGTTCCACAGTGAATTAGAAGCCTGACAGCTACAGCTGTAACCTATGAATTTGTCAAGTAGGATTACCTGTTGATGCATTTCATTAGAAATATACCTCTGTTTCCTTCAGATAACTAAATCAAATGGTTCAGAACTCAGGGAAAATTATGAGATATAAAACACATTTATAAAGATACGGAACTTCAGCATTATTGGATTTCTAAAATATCTTAAACCCTTCTCCCCCATCCGTAATATTTGTGACCACTCAGGAATATGGAAATGCATTTACTTAACAATCTGAAAAGCTGCTGTTGTACAGCTGGTTTCTCAAATCTTCCAGATTTTTTCAAATCGTTCAGTCCTCCTAAGTCTCACCAAGCTGTACATTGCACTAGTGTCTAAGTGTCCTATCTGAGACTTAGGTGGAGCTGCATCCCTACAAACGTAGCAAATAGAGAAGCTGTCAGTCCAAACAACACTCTGGAACAACTGATATATAGACGGGAAATAGCCAGCCTTTTGGGGATCTTCAACTGCAGCAAGAATCAGAGCAGTTATGTACAGTTTAAAGGCTGCAAGTATTCCTATAATAAATACTTTTTTGTTGTTGTTATTGCCTTGTGATTGCTTGCTTTTGTTCTAGTCAGTTCAGTCCCTTGTTTTATTCTTTCGTTTCCACATTCTCCCCCTGCTTTTCCGATGAGCTCATGCATCACCCTATGTAAAGATGTGCTCGTTAGAACTTTCACTCTGTTGTGATAAACTTGGAATTGTAAATAAAGTCAACGAACATTTCTTCTAAGCATCTGCAGATTCAGTAGTTTTCTTCCACACATAGTAAAATCTAAGAAGTTTGTTTAATGTGTTTGACCACTCCTTTTAAGGATTAAACAAGCTCTAGCCCTCCTTTTGTTTGCTGCAATCTTGTCTACTAATTCTAACCAGATACTTAATACAAAAGTGAAATGTCATGGCATCCCAGTGGTCCTGACTAAAAGAGCAAGTCATTTTAATGGATGTCTGAAGACCAGAGAGTACAGCTTTTCAGGTCACACAGAACACAAGTGCTTTTTAGGCATGAAAGTTGTGTTTCCATCAGAAAACATGAAGAGCAAGTAGGGAAATAATTGCTTTTTTATTATTGAACTGAAGATGTAATGTAGCATCCTTAATGGAAAATAACTGTTCGTAAGTGGCCTTAACTTATTGTGAAGATTTGACATCTGAATTCTTCCCTTATTCTGCGCACAATAAACAGAGATTGAGAACATCTATTTTTTTTTTTTTCCTTCTGAATAGGCTTAATGTAGGCTTAGTGTGCTTCCTGCTTTATATGCAGTAATGAGTAACTCGAATGGCATGCACTTCATGCGATTGGAGTGGTGCCTGAGCTCTGAGTTCTGCCTGGAGTCCAAGGGTTAAAGGCTGTATGTTTGTCATGATTTTGGCTAGGATACAGTAAATTTTCTTTCCAGATGCTCGTATGATGGTGTGTTCGCAATTTTTGGTTTTCGCACACTGATGTCCTCAGCTATTGCAGAGCAGTGCTCACACAGAGCCAAAGATTTTTCTCTTTCTCATGCTGCCCTGCCGAAGGGGACACAGCCAGGACAGCTGACCCAGACTGACCAAAGGGATATTCTGTAGCTTGGGGTGCCATACTCAGTAAGGGCTGGGGTAAAGGAGGAGATAGTGTTTGTCTTCCCAGCAAACCTTCATATATGATGAGCTGTGCTCTCCTGGAAGTGGCTGAAAGCTGTCCGCCAATGGGAAGCAGCAGATGAGTTCCTTGTTTTGCTTTGCTTGTCTGTGCACTTTTTGCTTTACCTAGTAAACTGTCATATCTCCCACAAGTTCACAAACTTTTACTTTCCTGATTGTTTTCCCCATCCCACTGGCAGAGAGCGAGTGAACGGCTTTGTGGTGCTGAGATGCCTTCAAGGTTAATCTACAGTAGTCCTTTTGTGCCCAACATGGGACACAAAGGGTTGGAGATGTTGACAAATACAATTAAACTGTGGAGTGTGCTAGACCAAATTTAAAGATATTAAAGCTGTTTTACTGCTAATTGGTAGGCTTCTGTGGCTGTTACTGGCCTTGCTTTACTATATATTAGAGTCCAGTGCTTATTTGTGGCTGCTTTTTTGTCTTCCTGTATGCTCTACTCCCTGTCATCTTGCTTTGCTTTGCCTGGAGGTGTTTTAATAACAGCCATGTCCCTGGGCTGGCAGATGGCCATGGTGTCAGTGCTGTCCCTATGCTGGACAGGTTGAGACTCCCGACCAAACTCAAGTCATCAGTGTACGACTGACCTATGGATGAGCCCACCTGGGAGTACATACACCCTGAGGCATCTGTGGCTACAGATAAGTCCACTCTAGAATGAGTATTCTTTTTTTTTTTTTTTTTTTTTTACTTATACCTCAAAACAACTGTGAATGTGGATAAGTCCATGCCACAGAAAGTATACTTCTGAGAAAGCTGTGGCCTGTTAATAATTATTGTGTACATTAGAACAGGTAGACCTCAAAGCATCTGTGACTGTCTACATAGTAGACAGGGTAGGTACAAAACATGGACAATAGACTGCGATTCAAGGATGAGGCCATGCTGAAGCAGATACACCTCTCAGGGACTGCTGAAAATGGTGTTCTGGTTTCACAGAATTACAGAACTGCCAGGGTTGGAAGGGACCTCAAGGATCATGAATCTCCAACCCCCCTGCCACATGCAGGGCCACCAACCTTTCCACCTAATGCTAGACCAGGCTGCCCAGGGCCCCATCCAATCTGACCTTCAACACCTCCAGGGATGGGGCATCCACAACCTCTCTGGGCAGCCTCACCAGTACCTCACCACTCTCTCTGTAAAGAATTTCCCCCTGACGTCCAACCTAAATCTCCCCTCCCTCAACTTAAAACCATTTCCCCTCGTCCTGCAGTTATCAACCCTTTCAAAGAGTTGATTCCCCTCCTGTCTGTAGGCTCCCTTTAGGTACTGAAAGGCTGCAATGAGGTCAACCCGCAGCCTTCTTTTCTCCAGGCTGAACAAGCCCAGCTCCTTCAGCCTGTCCTCATAGGAGAGGTGTTCCAGTCCCTGATCATCTTTGTGGCCCTCCTCTGGACCCTCTCCAACAGTTCCCTGTCTTTTTTGTACTGGATGCTCCACACTTGGACGCAGTACTCCTGATGGGGCCTCACAAGAGCAGAGTAGAGGGGAACAATCACCTCCCTGTCCCTGCTGGCCACCCCTCTTTTGATGGAGCCCAGGATACCATTTGCTTTCCGAGCCGCAAGGGCACACTGCTGGCTCATATTAAGTTTTTCATCTATCAAGACCCCCAGGTCCTTCTCCACTGGGCTACTCTCAAGGACCGCTCCTGGTTTCTGCTAGGACAGTGTTGATTTTCTTCATAATGTCTGGTATGATGCTCTGCTTTGACTTTAGAAGAAAAAATGCTGATAATACACTGATGTTTCAGTTATTGCTGAGGAACGCTGCACAGAGCCCAGAACATTTCATTTTTCAGCTCTTCATGCTGTCCTGCTAGCAAGGGGCTGGGGAGCACAAGGAGCTGGAAGGGGACAGAACCAGGGCATCTGACCTACCCTGGCCAAAGGGATATTCTGTACCATATGACAGCATGTGAAAGAATATAAAACTGAGGGGTGCTGGCTGGGGAGCAGACTGTCGGGAACTGGCTGGGCATTCATTGATGGGTGGTGAGCAATTACATTGATCATTGCTTGTTTTGTAAATATATATTATCTTTATTGTTATATTACTGTCATTGCTCTACTATTTCTCTCTTCATTTTCTGTGTCAGAGTTCTACCTTTCTTTCTTTTTTCCCCCAGTTTTTCTCCCCATTGCACTGGAAAGAGGGGGAGTAAGTGAAATGCTTTGTGGTGCTGAGCTGCCTGCTTGGTTAAACAACAACAGATTGACCAGCCCAGACTGCAAAAGGGAGGAGTTCATTGCAATGCTAAACTCTTCAGCCTGGTCCAAAGGGACGTGGGGTATAGATTGTAGTGAGTACACCTTTCAACTGTTGTAACGCATGATCTGAGTTGTTAGAGGAAATCCTATAGTCCAACTCAAATCAACAGAAGCCTCACAGAAGATAATACAAGACCCGACCTGAGCTGGCTTTGGCATCCACACATCATACTGCCTCTCCTGTCCTGAACAACCACACAAGAGACAGAAGCTAAATCATGGACTAAAAGAACACAGTGGACGTTTTATGGACTTTTTATGGATGTTTCGGAGGTATGGTTCATAGGCTAGGGGAATCATACATGTGTATTAATTGAAGGGTGATGATTAACAAAGATGTGTTGAAAAGTGTAGAACCTAAATACGACATTAATGATATGGGAAAAGGGATGAATATCAGTGTGGGTTTTGCTGAGACAGAGTAAATACTCTCTATAGAGGCTCATATGATGCTATTCAGGATTTTTGATGATAACAACTTGATGTTTCAGTTGTTGCAGAACAGCGCTCAAACCGAGTCAAGAACTGTTCAGCATCTCATGATGGCCTGTCAGTGAGGGTTGGGGGTGCACAAAGAGTTGGGAAGGGTCAGCAAGGACAACTGACCCAAACTGTCCAAAGGGAAGTTCTATACCGTATGGCATCATATCCAGAAATAAAAGCTGGGATAAAGAAGGAGGAGGAATGAGGGGGATGTTTGGAATGACTTTTACATATGATGAGCTGTGCTTTCCTGGAAGCTGCTGAACAGCCATCTGCCAAAGGGAGTAATGAATTAGTTCCTTGCTATGCTTTATTTGTGATTGTGGCTTTTGCTTTACCTAGTAAATCATCTTAACACACAAATTCTCACACTTTTACCTTCCTGATTGTCTCCTCCATCCCACTTGGGGAGAGTGAGCAAGTGGCTGTGTGGTGCTGAGATGCCTTCAAGGTTAAACCACAATGTTGTAAAGGTGATGAGTTGTATGCACATCCACATAGTGCCTCAACAATACCACTCATAAGCCATGGGTGAGAGTTATATTCTTGATAAATAATGTGTTTAATATATCCATTCAATCCAGGGGTACACTTGCATCCCTGAAGCTACAGAAAACAAGAAACTACAATTTATGGATATATGTGCCGTACAGTCTTGTTTAACATTCTATACTGCATCAGAAATATCTAAAATAGTTATTTAACAATTTAACTAAGTTTTCTGTAACATTCCAGAAGTTAAAGTGCATCTTTTTAGTGCATTCTGAAACATCACTTGTCTTGTTCCACACTAGGCTGCTGAAAATTTTTCCTTGATGGACAGTGCTTTGAAAATCTCTAACCCAATTTAGTGCTTTCAGTTGCTTATTCCTGACAATATGTAAAGTTTAATTCTTGCCACTGTGTAGTTTACTTAGAAGTGCACCAAATATTGTGTGTACCCTCACTTTTTATTCTTTTCCTGTCATTGATAGGATCAGAGATAGAGAAAATGAAGCAGTCACATCAGAGCACTGCAGCTCATATGAAAAAGTGTTGATATCTTTAGCACTTGTTCCTTGTGGCCTTCTTCACTTGTTGATTTTCAAAGCAGGTAGCAAGGAAGAATCTCACCTTTTGCCTGCAGCAACAGCAGAGGTCTGTGAGTTAGATGTTATTGTGGTGTGGCTGAAACTTTCTGAGAAAAAGTTTAATTAACAGAATGATTTCTTTTTAAAAGAGATTTTATTGTATGTGACATACTTTTGACAATGACATTCTGGTCACCAAACTGGGAGAAAAATGGATTTAATGGATGGACCACTCATTGGATAAGGAATTGGCTGGATGGTCATATTCGGAGTTATGATCAACAGCTCAGTGTTGAAGTGGAGACCAGTGACATTCCTCAGGGATCGGTGTTGGGACTGATGTTACTTAACAGCTTTGTAGGTAGCACGGACAGTGAGATCAAGTGCACTCTCAGCAACTCTGTAGATGACACCAAGATGAGTGGTGAAGCTGACACGCCTAGAGGGAAGGGATGACATCCAGAGGGACCTGGACAGGCTTGAGAGGTGGGCCCATGCCAAACTCATGAAGTTCAACAAGGCCAGGTGCAAGGTCCTGCACTAGGTTGGGACAGTCCCAAACATAGACATAGGTTGGGTGGAGAAGGCTTGAGAGCAGCCCTGCTGAGAAGGATTTATGAGTGTCAGTTGAGGAAAGATTCAACATAAGCCAGCAATGTGCACTTGCAGCCCAGAAGGCCAATTGTATCCTGGGTTGCATCAAGAGAAGTATGACCAGGAGGTTGAGGGAGGTGATTCTGCCTCTCTACTCTGCTCTCATGAGACCTCACCTGGAGCACTGCATCCAGTTCTGGGGCCCCCATCACAAGAAGGAAATGGAACTTTTGGAGTGGAACCTGAGGAGGGTCACAAAGATGATGAGAGGGCTGGAGCACCTGTCCTATGAGGACAGGCAGAGAGAGTTGGGGTTCTTCAGCCTGGAGAAGAGAAGTCTCCGAGGAGACCTTACAGTGGCTTTCAGGAAGAGGGCCTTCAGGAAAGCTGGGGAGGGACTTTTATAAGGCCATGTAGTGACAGGATGGAGGGAAATGGTTTTGAGCTGGAAGAGGGTAGGTTTAGATTAGATATCAAGAAGAAATTTTTACTGTGAGAATGGTGAGACACTGGAACAGGTTGCCCAGTGAGGTTGTGTATGCCCTCTCCCTGGAAGCATTCAAGGCCAGGCTGGATGGGGCTTTGAGCAACCTGATCTAGAGGGAGGTGTCCCTGCCTATAGCAGGGGGTTGGAACTAGATGATCTTGAATGTCCCAAACCATTCTATGATTCTGTAATTCTATGATTCTATGAACGCTGTTCAAGGAGCTCATGATCAACTTTGCTCTTACTGAGCACTGAAAAGATATCTTCAGTCATGTTTCTTTTTCAATATAGATTACTAATCTCTATTTTTTATTTTCCTTCACTGTTTTACTGATATAATCTGGGGGTTTTGTTTTGGGAGGCTGAGATTCATTCTATTTTCTAATGCATGTTGGGGTCATCTTCCTCAGCATCAAACTATTGCAGGGATAGGAGAAGAAGAAAAGAACAGATACTGAGAACTTAATCAAGTGTCCAATAGTTTTTAAGTTCTTTATCTTTTAGGTAAACAATCCTGTGTGTTTCTTCCTGTGCCTTGACCCGCATGTGATGGAGGGCAAATTAATCTGTAGATACAGAGGAGGAACAAACTTATCTAAGAATTATTTTTTTTTCTTGTTTTATTTTTTCTCAAAACAATGACAAATTGTGGCAAGTTTTTATTAAAACAGTGGCATTGTTTTTAATACATTTAATACAGTTAATACATTTTCCCATCTATATCTGCAATGCAAGTCACCATCCCAAATTTATGAAGAGTTAATTTTGCTCCCATTAAGTGGGCAGGTAGACCAGGCTATCTGTAGCACTGGCTGCTAAGATCTTTTTGGAACTGTACACTAAAGCAGGACCAGTTGGTGTGAAAGTGGTCACCTTCAAGTAATAGCAAATGACTTCTGAGCAGTTACAGTGCTAACCTTGCAATTTCAACACCAAAATGTGGAAAAAATCCCTCCCCACCTGTGGCTGAGAGGAGGCTTGGATGCTATAAAAACAGTCCTTTTTAAGTGTCAAGAAACTCAAAATCAGTGTAATTTATGTGCACATTGCCACGGTTACACAAACATCTCAAACACGTGTTGCTGCTAATAGGCTGTAATGCAGTGTTTGCCCTGCCCTGGCTGCCAGATCACACCATTCCCTCATGCTGTCACAGGCATACGTGACCTTGTGGTGGATTGGATCAATGAAGAGTAATCAGTTGAAGTTAAACCTGGACTAGAGAGTGAGGCAAAGGTTTATTTTACATATTAACAGCATTTGTCTGATTGCTGAGGAATTGGCTCAGCATGAGGAAGAGAAGCAGCCTTTCACTGTCAGCACCAGTTCATACTGTGGATCTGCAAAGCAAGTTGAAGCACAGGAGCTGCAAGGGCTCTGTCTAATGCCTAAGCAGAAGGCAGTGAAGCCCATGTGAGAAGATAGGAATGGCTTTGCTGGCACAGACCCAGGGCCCACCACCTGCTTACCATGCCCTGAGACAATTAACTATGGCAGAAGGCAGCAGAACTGCTGAGCAAGGCACAAGGACAACATGACATACTCACATAAGATGGGGCAGGTGAAGTTCATCACATTTCACCACCATGAGAGTGGTGTGCTATGGACCTCAAAATGAAAAAATGAAACAAGTACCCTCACAAAATCCAGCTACTGAAGTCCAATATGGCTGATCTGTTAGAAACACCAGTGAGTTGTTTTGCAGTGAAAATCAAACTCATCTTACTTGCTTTGAATCAGTGCCTCGATGGCACTTGTTTCTTAAAGAAGAAAAGCATGTGAATGAGTCTCTGACCACCTTGTCCACACCTGCAGTTGCAGTTTTGTAGGCCAGTATCACATTCCCTCTCTAAGCTACTTCCCAGGCTGAGGCTTCCTGGCCAATTCAGTCACTCCAGTTCAGACATAATTCAACATGTGATAATTCCATTTATTTCCTCTACTCTGTTCCTCAGCTACATACAATATCCAAGCCACAGATGACAGAGAGATGAGTGCTGTTTTATTCCCACTTATTTTCCCAATATTTCCCAACATTTAATTCTTCTATTAGAATTATATTTTTTAATCTGCACTGGGTTGATGTTTTCGTGGAACTGCTTGTAATTCAGTATGGCGCTCCAGAGTGATTACAGTAGCTTTATCACCCATAATTGCATAAAACTAGATGTTTTTTTCTTTGTGCAGCTCACTTTACATTTATACTCAGTTCATCTGTCAATTCATTGCACAGTGTTGCAAAATTCTTCTGCAAGTCCTTGCAGTCTGCCAAAGTCCTTACTGTCTTGACTGACTTTATGTCTTCAGCAAACTTTTATTCCTCACTGCTTAAACCTTTTCAGACCAGCTATGATTGTGCAGAACAGGCCAGCACTACACTGGTAAGCTCCTTTTGTTGTGAAGATGAAACATTTTCCTCCTGCCTTTTGTTCCTGTCTGGAAATCCAGGTAGACTGTATTTGCTCCTGTCTTCATGTGTGTTCTTCCTCTTCCAAGAACTCCGAAAAGCTGTTAAGCCCAGGCTTTTCTTTACAAAGGCTATAGTGGCATTTCCTCAAAGGATGCAAACATTCCTCAGTGATGGCTCTGGCTATAAGTACCAGTAATTGTCTAAGTATAGATATAAGTATATGTATATCTGGCTTATGGGACCACACTCTCTTGGACCCTAAAGAACTTGCTTTTAATTATAGAACTCAAGCACAATTTCTGCAAGAGGTAATGTCCAACTGTTACAAATTCAGTTATTTTATTCCTGAGTTTTCACAGTAATCCTTGTTGAATACCATCAACAATTTTAACATTCATTTTATATTGACTATAGACGTGTAACACATCTCTAAACATGTAGTTCTCCTGGGAATCAAGCACTGTTGTTTTTCTCAGTATCAATAACTTTCTGTAGACATAGAGACAAATATTTTCCAAGCATTGTTTGCTGGCAGGACCGGTATAACAGGATGACTATGTAGTCAGCTCATTGTTATCTAGGCCAAAGGAGGTGGAGATACATTGGATATTGGAAAAAATACTAGTGATTGTGAAAGGTGCATTGAGTGCCCTGCAGAAATACTGTGACTTGGATCCATGAGACCCAACTGTTCCAGAGCCAGTCAGCATGACACAAACTTCACAATCATTTAAGTGTGGCTACAGACAGTTTCCCTGTTAGCCTAGCTCTGTGGTGACTGGGGGGAGGAGGAAAGGTGTACTTGGTCCTGTATGTACATGGAGGTAGATAGGATTGTAGCAAAGTTAGAGCCTGCAAACCACCTGCAATTCTTGATGTGATTCAAACACTAGAAAAAAAATCAGCTCAGGTCTGCCATGATCTACCTGGGATTATCTATCTGAACTCTATCCAGCTGCAAACAGGACAGTCAGTATTGGTACTGATATTATTTAATGTCTTTGTTGGTAATGTGAACAGTAGGATTGAGTGCACTCTCTGCAAGTTTTCTGATGACACTAAGCTGAGTGGTGTGATTGACATACTAGGGGGAAAGGATGCCATCCGGGGGGATCATGGAAGACTTGAATGGAGGGCCTATGCAAAACTTATGAAATTCAGCAGTGATAAGAGGCAATCCCAAGCACAAATACAGACTGGGTGATGAGTCAGTTGAGGACAGTTTTGGAGAAGGATTTAGATCTGTTGGCAGGTGAAAAGCTGGACATGAGCCAGAGTGTGCACTTGCAGCCCAGAAGGCCAAAGTATTCTGGGCTGCATCAAAGGAGGAGTGGCCAGGAGGGAGGTGATTGTACCCCTCTGTTCCGCCCTTGTGAGGCCCCATATGGAATACTGTGTCCAGGCCTGAGACCCCCTGGGCTAGAAAGGTGTGGAGCTGTTGGAACAGGTCCAGAGGAAAGCTACGAAAATGATCAAAGGTTTGGAGCACCTCTCCTATGAAGAAAGGCTGAGGGAGCTGGGCTTGTACAGCTTGGAGAAGAGAAAGCTATAAGAGAAAGCAATAAGAGAAAGAGATACCCCATCCTTGGCATTGTCCAAGGCCAAGTTGAACCTTGGCCTTTGGGCAACCTGATCCAGTGGGAAGTGTCCCTGCTCATTTCAGAGGCGCTGCAACCGGATGGTATTCAAGTTTCCTTCTAACTCAGATGTTTCTGTGGACCTGTGATGCTATAATCTGTGCAGTTACTGAGTTAATAAGTTCTATCAGGGCCAAGTTCTAATTTGTGTGCTTCAGTAGAGAGGCTGCACACCTGAATGCAAATAAAATTACGATTTTCCTGTGTTTCTGGGCTGGATGAGTCCAGTGCCATCTCTCTGTACAAGCTCCTTTCCTGTCACATACACTGCCAGCTATTGTATGTAATGTGAAGCTGCTTTATACTCACCTGGGTACTGTGTTTTGCCACAGCAGACTCCAGCAGACAATCCATGTAAGAAAACTGGTGCAATCCCGGATGAGCCATGATAGCAAGAACCCTAAGGGGACTGTAACCTACAGGCAGCACCTTTGAAGGTAAAATTTGTTCCGTTTGGTCTCCATGGGATTGTTACTCTGGTTGCAAAGGACAGGTTTACAGCAAAAGTTATGTAAACGTTTGGACTGCTTTACCAGCACAGTTTGCTGGTACTGTGCTCTTCACGTGGGCTAAACCTCATTCGTTTGTTTTGAATGTATTAATAATATGCAGTGATGAGCATTAGTGAGCACCTGTACAATGAAGCAAGAGAACTTAATGTGGGAGGAGAACAAAAGTCTGTACGCAACCAATCTGCATTAAGAAGTTAAGAGAAATGATCTAGTAGGGTAACAACTCTCAATTCTGGCAGCTGGTTACCTCCACCGAGATAACTGAGACAGATGCATGAAACCAGACAGCTGTATGGGAACTGCTGTCCATGACTGATGGCATTTGGTCAAATACTGCATCCATCAAGCAACAAGTGTTCTGTCTGAGAACAAGCATGAGCTGGCACATGTGAGGGATGACTGCCTATTGCAATTAGCTGCTGCCTTTGTTTCAGTGACTGCAGTTCTGCTTTTTGCCTCACCTGAAAGAAGCAAAGTGCTGGGAATTGTGTGGTCTGGGAATAGGAAGAAAACAAAAGAAGCAATACATGACTCAGAAGAGTGTGGGCTGGGAAGAGAACACCATGCTCTAATGCTCACTGGCATGTGGCTGGCAGTGGCTCAGGACCAGCGTACACTTAAAGCCTGACATGCCTGACCTCCTGACATTTTGTCTTGAATTCCCAGTCAGGCAAATCCATCTTTTTTTTCTGAGAGTGAATGAACTGAGTAATGTGCTTCAGTCTAAAATATTAAGGACAAGACACAAATTCATAGCATATTGGATGCAAGTGATTCTGTATCGCATTCATATGTGGGCTTTTTTGGGTTAAATCACTGTCTCACATGTAATTTCAGGGGTGCAACGTGTGCCAACTGGAAAGGCCAGAGGTGGCTGTGTTTATAGAATCATCATAGAATGGCTTGGGTTGGAAGGGACCTCACAGTTCATCAAGCTTCAAGTTCCCCTGCTGCAGGCAGGGCCATCAACCTCCATATCTAAAACTAGACCAGGGTTCATCCAACCTGGCCTTGAACACCAGGGCTGCATTGTGGTGATGCAATGTATGAGCTTATGCAGAGGATTCTGTTGTTATGAAGAGGGATTTGATGGTAAAATGCAACTGTACAATGAAATTATGGAGGTGCTCTGTCATAATTTATGAATACTGTGTTGTTTATACTGGGCTGGTTACCTGGAAGCTCTCAGTGTGTGGTTAAATTGCAGCCATGGAACAGAGAAGGAAAGACAAAAGTACCTGAGAGTACAACACTCCACAGTAAATGCCTGAACTGCTGCTGGACTGGGTGAATAACTGAGTCTGAGGATCCTTATCTAGCTGCTACAGTCCTCCTGCATGGGTTTTGGTTAGCAGGATTCGCCATGGAGAGCATGACGGCATGCTCTAAGGTACTGTTGGCAGGCTGCTTCTCAGCGGGCTGTTTGGACCAGTGTCTCTGAAGTGTTCTTTAAGTTCTTTACCAAGAGAGTGGTGAGGTGCTGGAACAGGCTGCCCAGAGAGGTCGTGGATCCCCCATCCCTGAAGCTGTTCCAGGCCAGGTTGGGCTCTGGGCAGCCTGGTCTAGTATTAAATATGGAGGTTGGCGGCCCTGCCTGCAGCAATGTGGTTGGAGCTTGATGACCCTTGATGACCCTTCCAACCCAGGCCATTCTATGATTCTATGATTCAGTGATTCTATGAAGAGTGCAGTTGACTTTGCTCTGATTTGCTACTGAAGAATATAGAGTTGTCTTCAGCACAGACAAAACTCAGCTCAGGGTGATCTCTACAGGGTTATGTCATGTAGCAGTAGCCAAGCAGGTGGGACGGTAACAGAGAGAGAAGAGGAGGTCATCCCCCCACCGCTACATTCACTTTGGTAATGCTGTGTTTTCATTTTGGTTATTTTTGTGGGCTCAGGTGGGCACTTAATGAAAATTTTGGATCTAGGACATGCGACATTGTGGAGCAGAGCCTGAAGTGGGGAAATGGCAGCGCTCAGCTCTGCTGCAAAGGATGGCTGCCACTGTCTACACCTCAAATCAAGATAGCAAGATTTCAAATAAAAGACATGGTTAGCAGCCCTTTTGTTTCAACATTCTTTTCTCTTTCATGCTGAGTTTAAGTTTAAAACAGTATGTGGTATGAATACCAACCACAGAGTTCCTTCTTGACACAAAACACCAAAAAGTAGACCTATTGAGTGCACTCAATAGGAAAAATAGTGCCTACAGGGCACTGTGGCCAGAGGACCATTCTGGGGGGCTTATTTACCTACTGGCGTCACCATACTGAGCACCTAGCTATATGAACTCATAGTGCCTTTGTGTTGGATTGGTCAATCTCAGGTTTCCTCCCAGTTCCTTGGCACTTGAGCAGGGAGACAAGACACATCTCTGCTTTGGTATCTAAACATTTGGTAGATAAATGGTACAAAGGGCAGCTGCGTAAGTCTAATCTGAAGCTTCCCTCATTCCTCCTAGAGCACCTTCCTTCCACCACTCATAGGAGAAGCCAAAGCTGCAGCATTTAAGTTGGAGGTGCTGGTGCCTCCGTGGCTTTCTATGCAGGGTTCTCCCATGGTGCAGAGCCTTCCCTGTGAACATGCACTCTTGCTTTTGCATATTAAATTCCTATCAGTAGAAGACTTATAACATGGATATCATACTCACCAACATATCTGCAGAAAAAGGGCAAAAAGCATGATGTGGGATTATGGCTTCTCAGACAGCAGTCAGATGTATGTATCGCCTGTATGCCCAAGATCATACTGGTGATATTTAAGAGCTGTTGTGCATCAGATGCATCTCAAGGGAAAAGAATTTTAAATATAGAATCATGTTTGACCAAAAATATCAAAAAAAAAAAAACAAAACCCCAATACCATGATGAAATGCTCCCTCTTCTGTGTCTAGCTGATATTGCATATTTTCTTTAATACGAACAAATTTAAAAGACAACTCAGTTTTCGCTGTGCTGTGCAGAGAGTTTTGCAATTCATCACTTCAAAACACATAAATCAGATGCTAGAGAAGGACTTAACATCTGATATTAAGTATCCCCACTAAGCTTGGGATTGGAGAAGCAGACTTCAGGAGCTAAGGGCTCCTGAAGGGTACTTTCTAAGGTAGGATATTATCACAGCGTCTTTCAGTCACCCCATTCTTTGATCTAAAACACTTAAGCCTAATTCTTCCAAGCGTAATCTTATCTGAACAAAAAATATTGTTGTTTACCTTCTGTAATCCTCAGCTTTCTGAACTAGTATGATTTGCAGAAGTTTATTATCTGTGATAGATGATTTTTTTCTTTATTTTCACAGAGCCCATGTGAAGATTGCTAGCATGGAAACATTGCTTTGCCTTCAAATGCCTGGCTGAAAACTTAACACAGGTTTACCATGGCCACTATAGCTACAAATAACTGCAATCCCTAAATTGGAAAGATACGATTTGAAGGCTGGACTGTTTAATGGATAAGAAATTGGTTACATGGTCACAGCCAGAGGGTTGTGATCTGGCTGTGATCAACAGCTGTACGTTTAAGTGAAGAATGGTAATGAGTGGTGTCTCCCAGTGGTCTATCTTGAGATCAGTGCTCTTTAAGATGTTTGTCAATGACCCAGACAGTAGGATTGAGTGCACCCTCAGCAAGTTTGCTGACATCAAGCTGCACAATGCAGTTACAGTAGAAGGGATGCCCTCTAGAGAGACCTCAACAAGTTTGAAAAGTGGGTTCACATGAACCTAGTGAGGTTCAACAAAGTCAAGTGCAAGGTGCTGCACTTGGATCACTGTAGTCCCAGATGTGAGTACAGAATGGGAGAAGATCTTGTTGTGAGCAGCCCTGCAGAGAAGGACCTAGGAATTCTGGTGAATGAAAAACAGGACATGAGCGATCAGGGAGAGGGAGATGATTGTTCCCCTTTGTTCTGCCCCTTTTAGGCCCTGTCTGGAGTACAGCATCCAGACCTGGGGCCCCCAGCACAAGAAGGACGTGGAGCTGTTGGAGCAGGTCCAGAGGAGGGCCACTAAGATGATCGGAGGGCTGGAGCACCTCTCCTACAATGGCAGGCTGAGGTAGTTGGGCTTGTTCAGTCTGGAAAAGAGAAGGTTCCAGGGAGAACTCACTGTGGCCTTTCATTGCTAAAAGGGAGCTTATAAACAGGAGAGTGACTGACTTCTTACCTGTACAGATAGTGATAGGGCAATGGTCTTAAACTAATGGAGGGAAATTCAGATTAGATGCTAGGAGGCAATTTTTCACTCAGAGGGTAGTGAGGTATTGGAACAGGTTTTCCAGAGACACTGTGGATGCCCCATCCCTGGAAGCATTCAAGGCCAGGTTGGATGGTGTATTGCTGTGGATGGGGTCAGCACAAAGGTCACAGACACCAAGGTAAAGAAGTTTGTTTTTCTTTACTTAACTTTAAAGCAATGAGAAAATAAGCAAAATGATACCACAAGAATAAAACACAACCAGACAATGCACCTACTTTACTACACGAGGATAGTGACAGTGATTAAGAAAAATGTATCATCAATTGCCCTAATACTTTAACATCATCCAGAGCTGCAGTCGCTGGAGAACCCCAGTTACAGTGAGGATTTGGAGAGCCTTTCCTAGCATTTGGGAGATCCTATGCAGTACATCCACTCATATGTGAAGTCTCCGACTTCACTAAAAGACAGTCCAGCTTTTATATTGTTGAATAAACAAGTTTATGTGACAATTAGGCGGAAACATCTGGTTTCATTCTCCCTCGAGCCAGAGTTCAAGGAGGAACCAAGGAAGTTTGTGTACTAGTAGGCCTTGACACTTCTAAATAAGGAAAGATTAATACATTCTCATGTCCTTTTATACATATCTTGTCCAAGATATGTATTTTGCTAATCTTCATACATTTTTCACTAATGATTCAATACTGATGATATATAATGCTGAGATCCACTGAGAGGTCATCTTCGATTCGAGGCCCACTGTTCAGGCCTGAGTACTTCAGATGATACACTGATCTGGTGGGTGGCAATACTGCCAATGGCAGGGATTGGAACTATGTGATCCTTAAGTTCACTTCCAGCCAAAGCTGTTCTATGATCCTATGATTCTATGGTTCTGTCATATTGTGATTCTACAGTTCTCTGTTGGTGGTAACTCGGGTTTCTTCACAAGTTGAGAATAGAGTTAAACAAGAAATAAATGTATTTCTTAAGCAAAAAAAAAAAAAAAAAAAAAGAATCTTTTCCACTCTCTGAACAATGTCAGAGTCTTTTGTACATTTATTTTAATTCAGATTTCTCTTGATAACAAACAAGAATGAGGAATGCCTGGACTCAGTCCTTGATAAGAAAATCTAGATGCTTTGTCATGCTATTATTTAGAAGATTTCAGTGGGGCAGAAACATTTGTAATTTTGGTTATTGGACGTCCTTGTTCATTCACTGCATGAATAATTTTCCTTAGATGGCTATTAGAATAAAACACTTCCAATGTCTGTTATACTTCCTGTTTCAGTGACCACTGGAAGATGAAACACATGCACGGAATCGATAAAGGTGTTGCAATTAGAGCGCTATCCACCTACAGCTGTAATCACTGCTAATACAATACTGTTTTCTGCCACACTTCTGCACCACACTCAGTGCACAGTATGGGGACTCCATTAAGTAGGAGACCCAGGAGTTCAATACTGCTTCTTGCTATCTGAAAATGAGGATATTTGTATATTTTTACCAAAAGGACCGTACTTGAACACCTAGCTCAATATAATGGAAGAAAGTGATAGGATGTACTTTTGCCCCAGGAGCCTGCCAGTCATTTGGATCTGCTGAGATCCAGATGAGAGCAAGGAAGGGTGATCATTTTACCATCACAGTTTTTAGTCTATGAATTGGATAGCAGCACTTCATATCAACAAAAGTACACGTGAAATCTGATTTAATAGCAATCTTGACCTTTGTGTCAGATTGTCTTCCCTCCTCTGAAAATACCAAAGGGATGATGAATATTTAAAGAACCCTTAAGCAATGCCAAAGGAATTCTTTTGGAAAAGATTTTAAATAAATATAAAACCTGGTTTTGAATGAAACCACTGGGGAAAATGTAGAAAAAATATTTGCAAAGAAAATATAAACTTAAATTAAAAAAATGCTACAAAGTATGCATGTCAGCGACATTCTCCTTTTCATATTTTAAGGTATTTGGCCAAATATTTGGAAAAGCAAATAACAGATATTCATATAGTTCTGATTATGAACAAATTCCTTGTCACTGAGATATGTGCTTCTCACAAGGTATGATCTGTTATTAAACTCTTTTGGGTAATGAATAGAGAAAGCTCACACAAATAAGAGACTTCGAATGTAACTTCCGCACTGTTCTGTGTTTCATAAGAGCTTAAACTGTGATGTGTGGCTCTTTGAAGTAAAAAGAAGACCCACCAATCAAAGGTGGAATGTTATTCTGTGTGGCAGGGAGGAGATGGGAAGGAAATTCTGTGAGTGTAACACCATCTCTTTCAAGGCTTTGTTATATGGCTACTTGGAAATTACAGGGTGGGAGTAATAAAACATTACTCATCCTTTTAGAAATCAGCAGAGCAGTAAATTTCTAAATGGATTTATGCACAACTGCTGTTTTCCACAGCATATATGATGATAGTGGCACCAGGACAAAGCAGTTAATTGTTCTGTGGGCCTTCTCTCTGTCACAACTTTAACAAATTCTAATCCACTTCAGTAATTTTATTCCAGTTTATTTCCAAATCTTAATAACATATTTTTGGTTGTGATTTGTTAGGTTGAGTAGTAGTTCCACAATCACTTGTGTCTACTTCTCCTCCAGTGATTATTTAATGTTGTTGGTTTTATGCATTAGAAGTGTTTGCTGAAAATTAGCCTTTCAGACTGCTCATGTGCAATTAATATAGTGGACGTGAAAGTCTAGAGCAAAATCGTGGGGTATGTATGACTCAGAGCCTGCAGAGTGAGCTCTGACAAGGCAAATGAAGAATGGAGGGGGTGTGGGTCAGGAGGCCAACATGCAGCCCCAGGGATATGGTGCTGTGTGACTCAATAGAGGAACCCAGCTGCTGGCCTGGGGCTCAGAGAAGGCACTGGCAGGGCTGGTGGGGCTGAGGCCTCCTGCTGTTCTCTGCCAGATGTGGGTTGGAGGCAGCACAGCACAGCAGCGTGGGCTGACTGCCACTTGAGTGTGTCTGCACAGTGCTGCTTATACTTTTCCAAATGGAAGTGAAATGCACAGCCCCAAATTCTAGGTAAACTCTAAGATGTGAAGAGACAATGATGCCCCTTGGCTTTTCTGTTGTTTGTGGTTCACACATGCATGTCTCTGGGCCATTATTTATGGTGTGCATTAAACATGCAACAACCACCTCATTTCCTTCTCTTTTAAAAACAGTAAAGCCAATTGTTCCTCACAAACACCTGCCTCTGGCTCTCACTCTACATCAGTTTGTTTTTTTTTAACAATCTGCCCGACTCCTGCTAGGACTTGCATTGCTCCTGTACTGTCAGTCTGGTTTCATTCCTAGTGCCATCCAAAATCTTCTGGACCAGAACCCTCAGAGCACCTGTAGCTACATCAGCAGTGGGACCATCCAGGAAGGGCCACGTGTGCTTCCTGCCATCAGAGCTCTGCTTTGCTGTGCTCTAATCCTGGAAATGGCTGTTGGATCTACTCTGAACTTTTTAATGAATGTTCTTCCTGCTGCAAAACTACTGAGAGAGCTGTCTAAATGACACAGTCCTCCAGGAAAGCAGAACGAGTCCTTGTTCCACATTTTCTTGGGACAGATGTTTTTACCAAGCTTCAATTGGCCTTCAGCATTAGACAAAAACTGTTACTACCCCTGTAACCTACTAGAAGCCCTGTCGGACTCTGTTATCCAGGGAAAAAGATTAGCATGTGGCAAGGGTGATACTTGCCCAGAACACTCATCACATGTCCAGTGATTTGCATTTTGAAGATGTTTCAATGACTAAGCTTTTATATTTATAAGTTATCAATAAATATTTTCCAGGAATTTGTCAAATCAAGCAGTTTCACAGATTAAAAATATTATTTAGTTTGTTTTGAGCTGGTTTCTTTTTGCTTTTGTTTCTCCTTATTTTTATATTGGAAAACACCATAAACAACTACTTCTTGCTCATCTTTCCCATGCTAGTCTCATCTATATGGACTTCTGTCATATACTCACTCAGTTATGTCCTTCCACAGAGAGAAACACCTTCTATAATTATCTGTTTCTAACATTAAAACTGCTTTTGATCTTCTTTGCTGTTCTTCTCCTTACCATTTCCAATCCTGCTGTACTGTTTATAAGATGAGGACACCAGGGCCACCAGTGTGTCCTTTTGCACTTATTTAGTTTACTTTTTCTGTTTTCTATTTCTCTCCTAATCCTGTTTATTTTCAGATTATTACTGGGCCAACATTTTCAGTTGCTCTGCGTGTACAGTTTTATGTCAGCAAAAAACCTTTATTTCTTTATTATTCACTCCTCTTCCCAGACCACTGACAAACGTGTTGAATAGTGCAGACTCCTGCAGAATTCCATTGGCAGTTTCAGTTCACTTGTAGAGATCACTAATTTATTCCTGATATCCTATCTTTCAGTTAGTCATTTCCCTCTTAGGCCATGGCATCGTAGCTCCTTTAAGAATGAGGAATACTCTCTGTGAACAAGGTAGATAATAAGGAGAGAGGTCATCAACCCATGGTTTCCTCCACGGAACATCAGCAGGCTTGAGCTGTGACTTCCCTTTACTTTTCCCCAGTACATTATTTCTATTCATGTTCCCAGCATTCTGGTTTTGAGGCTGGATTCCTCTTTATCTACTCTGATCAGTAGATTTACTGTCAGCATCCCTCTGGGTATTGCAGGGCACCTCTCACATTGACATTCTCCCTGCCCAGTTCCTGCACTGTAGTCCCAAATAAGATTTCAGAACATGGCTCCCATCTTGCACATACTATATTACTGTGTTCTTTCTTCTTTCAGTCACCGCCCAAACACTGGGACTGCAATTAACTTTGGTTTTCCCACAGCAGGTGATGAGCTTGTGGTGCATATTAAGGGCCAGATGTTTCCACAGTTGCCTGTTGCGGCCTGCCTGCCTCTCATTAGTGGGATATACAGCCTGAGTTCTACAAAGCATGTGCCTAAATCCCATAGCTTATACACTGAGTGGTGTTAAGCACTTAAATTATCTGCAGAGTAGCTTTAGCTAACAAGACACAAGTAGCTGGAGTTTGGTTTTTATTTTTCTGTATTTTTCTTCTCATTTAGCTTGCAGTTCATAATGCAGACCTTATGCAGAGCATGCTGTAGTAGTGCAGTAGTGAACCATTTCTAGGTGCCCTGGAGCAGCTCAGGGCCGCAAGTTGCTGGTCATTGCTGAAGTTGAGATCTGGAAGTAGCAGTTCTTCAGCAAGACACTAAGGGGCAGTCCCAGACCAAAATAAGTTTTTCTCATTGGTTTGTACACAAACTATAAGAAAATTTTATTTACCTCTTTTTAAAAATATATATATGTTGACTTCATATCAACAATACCCAGAAATATTGAATCAGTCTGGTCTCAATGCACTACTGATAAGGAAGGAGAGTTTATTTGCCTTTTATCTCAAAACTGGTCTGCTTGATCTCACAGCTTACAGACAGCAGTGAGTATGGAAAAGCTGCTGAAGCTCCACATGCCACCCATGCATCGTGACATGGCCAAGCATACGTGCAAGTGTGCAATTACATAAGCTGGGACCGTAACTGCTTAGAGGAGCTCACTGCCACCAGAAGCTTGTTCCCAAATGTAATAGCTGCTGAATGTTTAGCCTGAGACTAAAGAAGTGTGCAAAATGACTCTTGAGGTCAGTTGCAACCCCTGCGATTCTGTGATTTCTTGAGATTACAAAGCAATGAAAGCATACAGAGGATGTTGTTCAAGGTCTGCACGTACCCTACATGTTTCCGAGCACTCACTTGGGGAGAATATCAGCTGTGCTGTTGAAATCATCGTGAAGCAGAAAATGTATCATTGCACCTTGGGCCCTTCCAAGGTATCTTCATTAACTAATACATCTCCATCAGCTTTCCTGTTTCACATTAACAGCAACTGACAAACTCTTCTTGTTCCCACGTGCCCATGCATGTGTCAGACCTGAAGTGCCCTTCAGGTAGGGGCAGTTTAGAACCACGCTCACTAAGGAATGTGAAGGGGACAGCAATTTTCCTAGTCATCTACTACAACCTGCTGGATGACATGGCCACTGTCCTGTGACACAGCCAGCATGCATCTGCACCGCACCCTGTAAGGAGGGTTACCAATGGTTGTGCAGTACAAGCTGTACCTATCTGCAAAAACCTTGTGGAAGGAACTGGATGTTGAAGTGAACTAGGGCAAAGGCTGCTGGATGTTGATACAAGTATGAACGAGTTGGACAGAAATAGCATGTCTCAGGAAGGTGGGTTCCTCTTATGCATCAGTGGATTTATCACAAGGGGTTTTGCTATCTTGGCTTTGCTCAGAAGGTGACATATTGTAACGTGACTTAGCATAGGCAGCTGGAGCAGTGTGCATGTTCTCTGGTTACAGAAGGGACAGTTGTGCTCTGGCCTTCTAGCTGGGTGCCTTGCTGCTGTATGAAGCAGGGCTGACTCTGACTGTGTGGCATTTTACACTATTTTGATATTACTCAGTGTAGGCCGGTGGTATTAAAGTAATAAATGGTTTGGCTGATAAATGACATGTAGATACGTATGTTTCAGTGGCCTGAGTGGAAGAAAATAATGTATGACCAGAATATGACTTCATAATTTCAGCTTAGAGTTAGTTAAGGCTTTCTAGACAATTTTCCAGGTAACAATAAATTCCTGTACAATCAAACATTACTTCCACAGTGCAATGGGTGACTGCTCACAGAGAAAAAGGTGGTTCATTTGTTAGGAGGAGGAGAAGGGAGTAGTGGGTGGTGACCCAACTCTGCAGCTCATGTGCAACACTTCAATTCCTGTCCCAAATGAGAAGCATAGGAGAAACGGCCACTATGGGAACAAGCAGAGTTCAATGGGCTAGACATTTCAAATGAAAATTCATCAGTGCATTTGGAAAAGATATATACAGTCTTGTTCAGCATGGAACTCAGAAAAGAATGAGATCAAGGTAAACTTGAGCTAGGCAGTCCTTGAAGTGTAACCTCTCAGAAAAGATCTGTACAGAGTAAACCACCAAATTTAGGTGATAAAAGCTATTAGCAAGATCATGGAATCATAGAATTCTTAGAGTAGGAGTAGACCCTTAAAGGTCATCTAGACGAACACCCCTGCAGTGAATAGGGACATCCACAGCTAGTTCAGGTTGCCCAGAGTCTGGTCCAGCCTGGCCTTGTTATCTCCAGGGACAGGGTGTCCACCGCATCTCCAGCTCTTTGGTATTTTGCTATCTGTGCGGTTACAGCAGTTTAAAGTCTTGGAGATGTGAACCAGACTTGTTGGAAAGAGACTTATGCTTGATGTACTGAGATAAATCAGTCAACCAGCCAGATACAGAAACAGAACACAAATGAAAATGCTAGCAATGATAAAAATGTAAAAATTCTCAATATAACATAATATGAAATGCTGGTTCAAATGTAAGTCTCTTGTAAACTCTTTAATCTATATAAATAAGCTCTTTATTTTAATCTAGTCTAGTTAATCTAGTATAAGCTTTTTACTGTCCGGTTTATCTGTCCCTCTGAGTCTTGCAGAGTTGCCTGTTGTTTCCAGTCACACCTTTTGCCACTTTGGAGGTACAACATCGATGCAGAACACATGCATCTCAAAAGTGGTGTGAATCTGGGAAAAATAAATGATGACAGGATGTGGGCGGGAGGCTGACTTGTCTTTTCCAGCACAGTAATTACTTGTGAGAAAATATTCCCCACATGTGTTCTGGCAAATGTTGGAAACCAGATGCCCTAAGTATGAGATTCTCCCACTGAAATTGAGCAGTATTTTATTGCAGCTTAGCCTCTCACTTTATAGGTTGCTCTGGCTTAAAAGCATCCTCTATTATGTTGCTTCAAGAAGAGACCAAAGGGAAAATCACTGTGATCCAAGAAGCCAAAACCTCTCCTTCTTGTCTGTGGAAGTGAAGGGCTGTTGACTTGTATCAGTCATTCTTCAGGAGCAGAGAACAGCTTTAAGATTCTCTGCCTAAGGTCTGAGTGCTTTATCCCCATGCAGGAGGGAAGGTGCAACCCAATAGAGACAATGTGTACCTCTAGCTTACTCTGACTAAAAGTGAAGGAATCACTCATAGCTGGTTTGGTCTTTTCTCAAATTTACACGACAAGAAAAAGCCTTCACCTCTCTCAGCAGCCTGCAGTGAAATTGGATGGATTACTCATTCTGTAAGGCTCACACCTATTAATGCTTAATCAAAGATGACAGAATTCAGTCCTATATAGAATTTTTGACATACCATGTGGAAAATCTGCTCTTCTGATTCTGACAGCCATTAATTTTGCAGCGTAGTCTTTAATATTGCAGTGTGCACATTAATATTACTTTATTCATTAGGAGAAGGGCACAGTTGGAGCAGTCTGCAAGGGGCCAGCATGTGACATATAGGATACACAAAAACATGGAACTAGATTAGGTAAGTCAGGGAACAGGCTGCTTTCTGGTTTATTTTTGAGTTAGGCTGAGGGATGATGAGTATTTGAAGATAATTTATAATGTCACTGAAGTCACTTCTTCTTGGTGGTGGTGGCAGTACAAGAAGGGCCATGTTCATAAGTTGGGATGTCCAGACTGAATATTACATCTTCCCTAGAGAGGTAATGCAGCAGAACTGTAGGTTACCTAAGAACCTCTGAAAATTCTGTCCTTGAAGGCTTTTAAGATTTAGCAAGATAAACCCATGGCTAACTTCATCTGGTGACCATTCCACTTTGAGCAATAGGTGGGACGAGACATGGGCAGTTTGGACACTAATGAAGAAGGTACCAATCTTTGCCATGTCTCCAATCACTGCAATTCTGCTCCGTCAGCCATGTGTCTTCCCTGGCACCACTCCTGTGGTGCAAACCAGAGAGCAGGGTAGGATCAGTGGGGAAGTGGTAGCTACTAATACATACTTGGTTCTTGCCCTCATACAGAAATGCTCTTCTCTCAGGCCACACAATGCCTTTAGTTACCTTTAGTTATATTCAGATAGCACATCAAAAAATGATTATCAAGAATTTTGGATGAAGAGTTAAAAACAGTAGATTGACAACCATGAACTTTGAGTAATTTCTGGGATCTGCCCTCAGAGGATCTGGGAGATCCCTGCTGTCACTGAAGCCACCAACAGTATTTCAATAGCTGGGAAAGGAGTGGGGTGGACAGAACAAATGAAAGGACACCTTAATAAACAAGCTCAGTGCAGCTGCTCCTTCTGTAGATATAATCCTCCAGCATGGGATAGAGAGTTCCTTACACAATTAGCTTTAGTGAAAGTAGCTATTGAAAGAGACAACACAGATTGTATCACTGTGTAAATTATTGAGTTGATGTTCTGGAGATAACAGAGAAAGCCCTTCTTTCTTCTGTCCTGAGGATGGCAGCTCTGAAAGACTATACGAGCTGCTTGAAAGTTGCACCTCCTGTAGACTCTGCTTAAATAATTAACTGCAATATTCATAAGCCAGAGGATATGTATAATACATAGAAAAACAGGAGGATTGTATACATATGTGTTGACTTAGCTATGTTTCTTTCTGGCTGTGGGTGAAGATGTTGAATAAATAACAACAACAACAAAAAGGTGTTTTACTGTTTATTTGAGTAATATTTCTGAGTAGTAGTTGTTGTCATTAGTGAATCACAGCCCTTCATGTCTGTAGATGCATAAAGAACAGTCTCCCTTGATATATTTTTTTCTTAGCATCTGCAATGGCACAGTGCATGCACAGCTGCAATGCAGCTGATACCACAAGTGTCCCTCATCACATACAGAAGGGGAATGGAGGGCACTCTTCCCCAGAACTCTCCTGGTTTCAGGGGTTGGTAGATTCTTCTTGTCATGGGTCAAAATCCAGGCTGGCTTCCATAAGGACCTATCCTCAAATTGACGTGTTTCCTCCTCCTAGCCTGGTGAGAATCACAATCACAGTGATAGGAAGTGAAGCACTACTGTGTGCATCCACAGAGACCTCTATCCAAATGAGCCTGCCTACTGCTTCAGAAGCAACGCTTCATGTGCAGTCACCTCCCATACTGCTGGATTCAGCATTGTGTGTGGCATCCCTCCTCCCAGAGCACATCCTTGCCCATCAGACAAGTCCTTGCCCAAGACTCCTCCCGCTGCGGAGGCTTCTTGCAGCAGCACAGATGAGAGAGGCATCATGTCTGGGGGCAGAGGAGACAGACAGAGGTGATGGCTGAGATTTGCTGGGCATTTAAAATTATGAGTGGCTGGAAGCTTTCAGAAACAACATCTGCGTAGCCCATCTCCTTCTCAGTCCTCCAGGCTGGGATAAAAGAGAGAAGTAGCCACAGCTGTGTTTCCTGTTGCTGTTTTTCTGTGCAATTTTGTTTGATGAATATGCATATGCAACAGGTGGAAAACTTTTTGGAAAGAAAACTCAAGCAAGAAGCTTTCTGTTCCATGTGACTGTCATGAAAACTGTGTCCATTTTGGATTTCTAGTGATAAGAAGGCCTACCGAGATGAAGCTGCTCCTTCTTGCATTCCACAGCTGTCAGCAGCAAGGCCAGGATGTCTCCAGGGCAGGAGCAGAGTAAGAACTCTTTGGGAAGATTACTTTTAAAAAGAGGTTTAACTGCACTGCATTTCCATAAGGATCCAAGTCAGAAATGGAAGCACAGAGAGAATGTCTATGTGGTGACAAGTTTAGCCAAGTGATGGGCATTTTGTGTCATCTGCTCAGAGGGCAGAGAGGAGCAAAAGCATCTCCTGCCTGGTACGAGACATGTGAGTGAAGTAGCTGTGTACTAGATTCCTTGGAGCCTCTGGAATTCAGTTCAACTGGGTTGACAGAAATTAACTCAGGTCCGCAGATCTGAGCACATTGCAGTTCTAGCCACATCTTTATCTGAAACTGGTTTCCTTGTTTCCTCCAGAAGACTTGAGTACCAGGGGATCAATCCCAGTCAGCATAGGTTTACAAATGGTAGATCCTTTCTGACAAATCTGATTTCATTCTTTGACAAGGTGACTCACTTAGTGGATGAGGGTAAGGCTGTCAATGTGATCTACTTGGACTTCACTAAGACCTTTCACACTGTCCCCCACTACATCCTCAGGGAGAAGCTGGCTGCCCACAGTTTAGATAGGCGTATGCTCCGCTGAGTGAAACACTGGCTGGATGGCCAGGCCCAAAGAGTTGTGGTCAGTGGAATTAAATCCAGTTGGCGGCTGGTTCACAAGCGGTGTCCCCCAGGGCTCGGTACTGGGGCTACTTCTATTTAACGTCTTTATTAATTATCTTGATAAGGGGATTGAGTGCACCCTCAGTAAGTTTGCAGATGACATCAAGTTGGGAAGGATCTGCCTGAGGGGAGAAAGGCACTACAGAGGGACCTGGATAGACTGGATCAAGGTAAACTGTATGAGTTTCAATAGAGTCAAGGGTCAGGTCCTGCATTTTGGTCACAACAACCCCAGGCAACCCTACAGGCCTGGGTAGGAGTGGCTGGAAAGCTGCCTGATGGAAATGGACCTTGGTGTACTGATGGACAGTCGGCTGAACATGAGCCAGCAGTGGGCCCAGGTGGCCAAGAAGGCCAATGGCATCCTGGCTTGTATCAGGCATGGTGTGGTGAGCAGGACTAGGGAAGTCATCCTGCCCCTGTACTCAGCACTGGTGAGGCCTCACCTCGAGTACTGTGTTCAGTTTTGGGCACCTCAGTACAGAAAAGACATTGAGGTGCTGGAACAGGTCCAAAGAAGGGCAATAAGGCTCATGAAGGACTTGGAGAATGTGCCCTATGAGGAGAGACTGAAGGAACTGGGGCATTTCAGTCTGGGGAAAAGGAGGCTGAAGGGAGACCTTATTGCTCTCTTCCAATATCTGAAAGGTGCTTACAGCAGGAGTGGGGTTGGTCTCTTCTCACTGATGACAGGTGACAGGATGAGGGGAAATGGCCTCAAGTTGTGCCAGGGTAAGTTTAGGCTGGATATCAGGAAACACTTCTTTACAGAAAGGGTTGTTAAGCACTGGAATAGGCTCCCCAGGGAGCCTATTGAGTCACCATCCCTGGATGTGCTTAAAAACTGTTTGGATATGGTGCTCAGGGACATGATTTAGTGGTGGGTTGTGTAAGTTAGGGTAGTATGGTTAGGTCATGGTTGGACTTGATGATCTTTAAGGTCTTTTCCAACCTGAGTGATTCTATGATTCGATGATTCTATGATTCTATGGCAACAACTTTGTCTGACAAGAGCCAGCATTTTAGGCTTGTTGAGACACCTGACAGTAAAGATAAACGTCTCAAAGGGCTTGGTGCAAACTCAACTACAAGCCTACATTTGGTCCTGAAGTATCCTTGAGGATGGGCTGCCAGTGCCCAGGCACTTAGGGTCTCTGTTGTAGAACTGTGGAGAGATTAGGAAGGTGTTTTTGAAAACAGAATATGTTATTCCATACAGACTTACATTTATTGTTTGTATTTTCTAGTTTTTACCTCCAGGCCTCTGGATATGCATTTTTGTAAGATCTTAAATGATAAAAAAAAATACTAAGTGTTCTTTGTGCTGCCTGGTGAATATTTAAGTGACCTATCTAGAGCAAGCACTTTTACAGCACACAGTAGGCAAATGCAGAGGGAAACAGAAGACCTGTCTGTGTGACAATTATACGTCTGTCCCTATATGTGTAATCCACCCTCTCAGCCTGATAAACAAAAGCCTGTGTGTGGGTTTTGAACAGAAGGTGGCCATCACCTTCTGAGCTAAGTGTTTATCTTCAAACGTTTCACCACACCTGTAAAGCAGGTAAGTCTTGGTCTTTGCATTGTAATATCGTTCATGACTCCAGTCTTACTTTGAGTTTCATTCTGCCTTTTTAAACTCTCTCCTGAAGCTTAATCAGGACAATATTTCCCTTTTCCTTTCACCTTGTTTCTATTTTTCAGAGTTTGGTTTTTTTTTTTAATGCCATTACTCACTAATGAGTTACATTTGTCTTTTCTCAGTTTTAGTGATGTTTCCCTTTCTTTTTTCTTACTGCATGCTTGATGAAACAAACTCTATATCTTATGTTTGCTTATTTCAAGTAATTTACTGAGATGAAAGAAAAAAACATCTCAAACCAGTACCAAATAAAGCAAAAGCTGATGCCCATACCCTTGCACATTTTTATAATCAGTGACTTTCCTCCAACCACCATAGATATGTCAGGGACATCCTGTATAAATGCATGTCTCCTTCAGCCGCTGTTTTCTGTTGTTTCTAATTTCTTGTGGAAACTTCTGAATGAGCAGTGTGGTGCCTTCATCGTGTTTGTATTTTCAGCTATGGGAACAAGAGGTTTCTTTTGGTAGCAAGTGTATTTGCAGTAGAACACTCTCTTAAATAAGGGCTTTCCTTTCTCTGTACCTTTTAGAGGTAAATGCAAATGAATTCAGGATGATATTTTATTTTCATAGAATCAGAGAATGGCTTGGGTTGGAAGTGACTTCAATTTCATCTTTATTTGCCTGCTGTAGGGGGCCTGCTTTGCAGGGGGCTAGGCTCAATGATCTCTAGAGGTCCCATCCAACCCCTACAGTTCTCTGATTCTGTGATCTAGTTCCAGTCCCCAGTTTTAATTTTTTATTTATTTTTTTAATAACATAGCCTGTTCACATGCACATGGCAGGATGGATCAGCTGAAGACTCATTTTCTCTGCGCTAATAACAATGCCCATCCCCAGCTAGCTCTCATCCCTTCTCCAGGTCAGAACTAGAACTCTGGCTCCTCTGCCATGTTGCTGACTCTGGATTTTTGCCCCACAGCTCTCCCGTTCCTGCCATGTCCACTGCACTGGAGGATGCCATGAACACCTTCATCAGGATTTTTCATCACTACTCTGGCAAAGAAGGTGACAGATACAAGCTGAGCAAAAGAGAACTCAAGGAACTCCTCACCAGGGAGCTCACTGACTTCCTTTCTGTAAGATGCAGCTCCTGAGTCTCTGAGTTTCTGTTTCTCAGGTGGGATAAGCATCTATCAAAGTGTTCAGGAACAGCATCTCCTTACACTGTGCACGTCCTGCCACAGCCTCTCAGGTGACAGTTGTCTTTGCAGAGATGGAGAGAGGGAGATGAGATCAAATATCCCATTTGAAAAGTGGAAAGTGGAAAAGGCAGAATATGTCCTTCAAAGAATCAATTCCAGCAACTAGCTCTCAGCAGACAAAAAAGCAGTTTGCATATCATGGTCATGTAGTGTGGGATCCAAGGTCTGTCATATTCCTAGAGACTTATAACTGCATCACAGACAGCTATTACACAGGTTTGTGGGAAACTGCAAACAATACAGCTGCTTGTCTGCCCAGCAGAGAGCTTCTAAGAAAACCTCCCAGTGATCAGCCTTTCATGCGAATTTTTTTACATATTTGTTATGTTCTTCATTATGCAATATTGATGCTTTATGGAATGATAATTTGATTCATAATTGGTTTTTTCTGTATCCTCTGAATTGTAAGCATTGTCGTGAGACCCATTACTGTCAGCAAGATTTTTTTATACTTTTATACCTCCATTTCCTTGAATAGAATTTTCTTTTAATCTTAGCTACCGATTTACTATTATGAGATTGACTGCCCTTACTTTCACTGAGTAGGATGTACTCTTTGTTAAGTAGAAATCTTCTGAATGTGATCAGTGGAGGTATAATACAACCACTTATGAACAACATGTTTTTTTAGGAATGATGTAGAGAAATACGCATTGCAGATCAGACTTGTCAAAATAAATCAGTGCTCAGCAGCTCCTCAAATCTGTTTGATCCATTTCTGTACTCATTTAGTACCTGCATTTCTCCTAAGAGCTGCACAGTCTCCAGTTTCTGTTACTGTGCATCTCTGGAACACCAGATCTGTGTTTTTAATGTTATGCCTCATGGTATGTTAGCATCCAGGTGCATAATTCCCTCACTCTTTTATTTCATAGCACCTGGGCTGTGACGTACCATCTGGCATGCTATAATTATGTACTCAAGATCTACACAACTAAGTCACTTTTTTTTTTTTCTTTTCAGGGCCAAAATGATCCTCATCTTGTTGATAAGATTATGAATGATCTGGATTCCAATAAAGACAATGAAGTGGATTTTAATGAATTTATGACTCTGGTTGCAACTCTGACTGTGGCTTGTAATGATTTCTTTGAAGAACAGCTAGAAGAAGGATTTTAATGATGTTGGATAAAATCAGTCTTCTGGTCACAAATGCAATGAACCATGACTAGTTCATCACTCCAATTGTTCCTGCTGCAAAACTCTTGTGGACCAGATCAGCAGCTGGTGTAAGCTGGACCAAAGGCAGCTTACACTACCTGAAGTCTGGCTGTTAGTATTTTCAGCCCTTGCACTGCTGTAATACATCTTTGTCAGTTCCCTGGTCCAGGCCTGGGATGGCAGATTGTTTGGCAGGAGTTAAGATTTCTATTTCATAACTGTTGGTGGGATATAAAAGGAACATTAATGTTACTTACATAGCTTCTGAACTGGAAAATCGGAATGGGTTGTAAAACTTGCTATTGAGTTTTCAGTTATTCTGTAACAGGCATCTTTCTCCGGATCACGAAATTTGTTTGTTTCTTAACCAGTTCTATTCATTCTAACCCAATTGTTGGATGCTGCTCTGTGCTCCCTGCTCTCCTGTATTTCAGACATGGCCACAACTGCCTTTATCAACCAAGCAGATGGCACTGTGTGCCATGGTTATGGGTTTGTTTTCCCCACCTCCCCAGCTTCCATTCCATTCTGTGGGCATTACTGCACCTCAGCAGTCCAGCTCTTCATTCAGCACAAATTAATTTGTTCATATGATAAATTATTCAAATGCATAGGGGATTTAGTCAGCGAGCTGCTGATGTTGATGTTTGAGCCAGGTCTTCAGGGGAAAGATAAATGCCTTCACTATTCTGACACCCATAAGAAAAGGGTTTTGGAGGACCACTTGTGAAGGATGTCATGATGAGGTCCCAGGGTACAGCTTCATCATGTGAGTCATCTGATGGAACAATGATTTCATCTCATGCAGATCCAAATCCCTGCATGAATGTGGCACAGAAGGAGGCAGTGGGACCCTCTGGCCAGGCATGGAGGGAGAAGGATGATCCATTTCAATGCTAATCTGTGCATGGACTGAAATATATCTATATCTAAACTTCTGCTTAAACATGCTTCAAAAGTCTGCAGTCCTCAGTGGCAGGTTGTCATGCTTTTGCTTTCCATGGAGAGCTTTGTTTGTTCTTGTTTTGTTATTAGTTCAAACTGTAATAAAAGGTGTTTGAGTTAAGTCAGGATGTCCTGTTTGTGTAAGTGGTAAAATAAGAACAACTCTCAATGAAGATGTGCCCTACTAGGCAACATCCCCAGGTCCCTGGACATCACTCAGTAAAGACTGTAATGTTGTATAAAATTACATATTGTAACGTGATGCAATTTGTTATGAGAAAAGGTTTCTGTTAGGTGTAGCAAATATACAAATAGGTGGAAATCATCTCCAGCAATAGGCCACCAGCAGATGGTGTTATCCTGGAAAGAAAAAGTTTGGCAGAGTCAGATCACACTGTCTCTTTAACTCACCAGTGACGGAAGCTATTTAGGATTCACGAGAGATCTTATCCAGAAATGCTGGAAAAGTGTACTAGACTGAAAGCAGTCACACAACTTTTTGCCCCTTCAGATGTCATGCACTGCAGTTCTTGGACCAGGGAGGCAGAAGGATCGGCCTTTATGGTCTTCCGTGAGTCTGCAGGCTGCTCCTGGTCTTCCAGTTTCCCCTTCCTCTGTGGGTAGCGAAGGGACAGCAATCTAAACCTTCAACCCAAGGCTACAAGAAGACGCATTTTCTCAGTGAGGGATCTTTTTTTCTGTTACAGCTTCTGAGCAAGAGCTCTTTTGGAAAGAAGCTCCAGCTAGTCCATAAACAACCTGCCCAGCCCTGGTGGATCAAGGATGCTCAGCAGCTCATGCACTGAGCAGAGTTCTGAAAAATCACAGCTGCTGGTGGTACACTGCTGAGGTCAGGCAGGGGGATGCTCCTCAGCTGTGCAAATTGGAACTGAGTGCAGCCTGCTTCCTCTACAGAAAGGGCTTGCACTTCTCTTTGCCCCTCTCCACCAGGGGCTCATTCCTCTGCCATTCCTTCTCCACCCATGCCAATCACTGATGCATCTGCAGACAGCACTTCCATTAGAGATACATGAAATCTTTCTCTTCTGGGGAAAATCACCTGGAAGTTTTGAACTGCCTTAGAACCAGAAACAAGGCAATGAGCAATCCTCTTTTCTGCAAGGAAGACTGCATTCAGCCATCCACACTGGACATGCAGTATGGTGTTCGCATTGCCAGCCTTGCTACAGCTGCTTTACCCTGCAGAAATGCTTTTAACTGTTCTTAAAAGAACTGCTATCTTCTGTAAATATGAAGCCATTATTTTTTTCTTATTGTTTACAGACTTTTCTTTTGCTTTACTTCAAGCTTGCATCCAGCAGTCCCCTTAAAACTCTACATGAAGTGGAGACTTGTTGTGTGGCTTCCTCCAAAGTTCCTCAGCTTTAGGAAAGATGTCTTATTCTGGGTATTTTTTCATTTGTGTTATCAAACTGTCTGAAAAATCAAGAGAAAAATGAACACAGCAGAATGGCCTGGTCTTTCCAAGTAACATTAAAGACCAATAAAAATTCAGCAATGCCAGACATGATCTTTTCAAGCTACTGTGAAATTGTTTTGCCTGACACCCAAAAAGCTGATTTTGAGAAGATAAATTGCATTACCTTGAAAGCCTCAGCCATTGCCATTTACTTTTAAGTTCAAAGGATACTTGAAGTGGTGCTGTAACTTGCTGCAGTAAGTTCGAGGAGGCATTGGTAAGTAGGCGTATATAGCACCTTTGAATACTGTATCCTGCTGCTGATCTTGAAGCACTGCTTGTGACACCACTGTGATGAGGAGTGATCCCTCCAGGCTCTAACTTATCAGTAAGATCAACAGAAAGGCAACACCTTCACTATTTAGCAGTCTAGAAGGTATCCAGCCCAATGGGCTAATCATACCAAATCATAGAATGTATTGGGTTTGCTCCATGATGTTCCTAGACACAGACACAAAGCTCACGAGCATGTAGTTCCCTGGGTCTTCCTTTTTCTCTTTCTTGCATATAGGAGCGATGTTACTCATTTTCCAGTCACTGGGGAATTCCCATGATAGACTTTTCAGATATGATGGAGGGTGACTTGGAAACTACATTCGCCGTTCCTTCAGAGCCCTGGGGTGCTTTCTCCACTCTTACCTCTGCTTAGAAGTTCAGGAATATGAGAGATGTAGGAATCCTGTCTCCTACTGAAGGCTGAGGCAAAAAACTCATTGAGTACCTCACCCTTCTTCATGTCTGAGGATGCCAGCTCTCCATTTTCATTTATTAGAGAGATTACATTCTCCTTTGCCTGTCTCTTCTACCCACTGTATACAAATAACCCCTTCTTGTTGTTTTTCACATCTCTCACAAAGTTTTAATACTGTCTGCATCCTGACTTACCTGATCCCATCCCTGCACATCCAAACAGCATCCCTATTTTCTTCCCAGGCCACCATCCCCACTTCCACTGCTTATACTCTTCCCTTTTTTTCCCCTTAACCTGATTAGCAGGCCCTTGCTCATCCATGCTGGCTTCCAGCCTTTTCTGCTCAATTTCTTATTCTGGGAGATGGAGAGCTCTTGTGCTTTGAGAAAGGCATGCTTAAAGAACTGCCAGCTCTGTTCTGTTGTAATTAAGACAGTTTCCCAGTAAATCTCATCCATTAATTTCTTATACAGCTTGGAGTTAACTCTCCTGAAGTTCAGGGTCCTGACTCCATTCCTTACCAGCCTCATATTCCTTGAGATGATGAACTCAGCCAGGACTTGGTTGCTACAATCGAAAGCGCCTTCAGCCTTAACCTCTTTTACAGGCTCTACATAGGGACCACCAAGTCCTGCAGCGTGCTTCACCTTTGGCTGCACTGTCCAATACCTGAACCAGAAAGCTGTCATCAATCGACTCCAGAAGTCTCCTGGATCACTTTCAGCCCCTCATGTTGTTTTTCCAGCACATATCTGAGTGGTTGAAATCCCTCAACAAGATGAAAGCCTGCAAGTGCAACGCCCTCTGTAGCAAGAAGGCCTCACCTACAGATTCCCTTTGATCAGACAGCCAGTTGTAGACCCAGGCACTAGATGTTCTTTTTTGGTCCATAGGCTAATCCATAGACTGTGACTCTTTATCAGAGGCAGCTCCTCACAGTCTACCTTTCTTCTTAACATAGAGGGCAACTCCCCTACCCCTTCTATCTTATCTGCCCCTTCTATAAAGCTTACAGACCTCAATGGTGGTATTCCAGTTATGAGAGTCAAAGAATCATAGAATCATAAAATAGAATGGCCTGGGTTGAAAAGGACCACACTGATCATTGAGTTTCAACACCCCTGCTATGTGCAGGGTCACCAACCACCAGACCAGCCTGTCCAGAGCCACATCCAGCCTGGCCTTGAATGCCTCCAGGGATGGGGCATCCACAACCTCCTTGGGCAACCTGTTCCAGTGTGTCACCACACTCTAACTGAAAAACTTCCACCTAATATTTAACCTAAACCTCCCCTGTCTCAGTTTAAGACCATTCCCCCTTGTCCTATCACTATCCACCCTTGTAAACAGCCATTTCTGCTCATAAAGGTGAAAAAAGAAAAGCAGCCTATGATTATGAGAAGGGAGGATGGCACGGACAGCTCTTCAGTCTGGGAAATCCAGATGGGGCTGCCTTTCATATTCTGGTGTGTAACTTCTCACTCTTGGTACCCTTACTCATAGGATAGCAAACTCCCTGGTTTGTCAGTGTGGTATCGGTTCCTTACAGATGTGCAAGAACTTTTGCTTTTCTCCCTTGGGAAAGCAACTATTCCTTTCTGTGGCAAGGGCTCCCAGATCTCCCCCAGTGCCAAAAGTACTGCTGTGGGTCTGCAGCCATGGTAGCAGCTGGGAGTCTGTGCAGTCCACGCGGGACAGACTGCACTTTCTCAAAAGCCAGTGCACATACTTCATTGAAGCATGGCCCTAGAACTTCCCAAGCAGAAGGAGATTCATACTCTGGTCCACAACAGGTCACTCCCCTCCCACATCAGAGTCCCTTCCCACCATGAGAGCTGCAGAGCATGCTACTGTACAGCAGAGCATGGCCAGGAGCAGAATTCCTGGCCATGGCTCCAGCCCATAGCCCCAGCCTGTCACCACACAGAAATTGTTCAGCTCCCCTCAGATTCTCACCCAGAAAACGCAGTTAAAAGGTCACACACAAGACTTGCCTCTAAAATCAAATTGATCTATATAAAGGTTTTTGACTGGCAGGAAAATTTGTTAGGCTGTAATGTGACGTCATGTGCATGTCTAATAAGTGGCTTGATTGACAGACCAACAATTAATAATGTGTCTTCAGAGATAATTAAGTCTGTTGAGTGACACTGTGCTACTTGAAGAAAAAAGGGGTCACATTTTCAATCTTATCTTTCTTTTGCCACATGATACTGCCTGAGAGAGAATATTCTGTTTATGATCGGGTAATCTTTTTTTTCTAAGCTAGAACATTTCACCTCTGAGGTGGGTTACATATCCTTGGGTAGCCATCAGACAGAGCAGATGAACAAACTTCTGCAGATACATTAGAGAAGAAAGAAGTCTTTTTAAGTACCAAATTCCAGCCACCTGCAACCAGTTGTGAAAAAGGGACAGCTCCCGAGGAAGAAAGCTGCAGCTGCATCCACTTGTTTTTCCCTAGCAAGTAGATTCTCAGCTGATGTAAAACAACAAAGCCTACTGCACTTACTGGCATAATTTTGCAACAGCTGAGGACATGCGCTTATGACTTCAAATTAGCCTTCCGTGGAAAGTTGTGCTTCTGTTAGCTGGTTGGCTAAATAAGGACATGTCTGTAAAACTGCAAATGTTGCACTAAAGTAGCTGAGAGAAAACAAGAGCGGCTGTTGCTCAGATTGCAGGTACTTAGAGGGCAAGTAAGCAGATGATGTTCCTGTAGTATGTCTGCTTTAAATTCTAGACTGTCCTTGTAGGTCCTGGTCATCTTCATGGGCTGCAGAGCAAATTGTCACAGCATAGTCCTCCATCTACCTGTGGAGTCTGCCTTAAATCTCCTTGTGTTAGGATGAAACTATACTCACATCTGTTGCATGAAAAATGCAATGTGGAAATGTGAATTACAGCTATGGCAAGAAGAACCTGCATATAAGACAAGCTGCAAGGAGCTGAAGAGCAGCTGAACCACCAGGAACATTAAATGAGGCTGTGTTTTGGGAACTGCAAAATGACCAAAAAATTGGGAGTAGTGTAGAAAAATGAATTTTCCCCAGCTCTGTCTGTGGACATGGAGTGGCAGCAGCAAATACGTTGGTAAGTTGAGCAAAGTGTGGTTGGAGGAGATGCAGGGCAGGAGAACTTGGCCTTGTTAAACAATTAGTGCTTTGACTAAGTGAAACTAAAGGGTTTTTTGCCTTTGCTTTGATGACCTATTCTGTAGTTGTGAGTCAAAGAAAATTTTTGCCATTTTTGCACCCCAATGAAAAGATTAATGGAAAGAAAATCATCAACCTTTGAAAACCACGTTTACTTCTGCTTGCAAGTCTAAAAATAGGTTGGCAGACTTGAGATGAAGGATGATTGTGAAACTTCTATCAAATTTTAAGATATCTCCAGGCTTCTGGATGTTGAAGAATGCTGACCAGGTGATCTAAAAGTCATGTAGAATCGTAGAATTATAAAATGGTTTAGGTTAGAAGGGACCTTAATTAATTATCATGCTCCTGCCATGGGCAGAGCTGCCATCTATCAGTTCAGGCTGTCCAGGGCACCATCCAACATGGCTTTGAATACCTCCAGGGACAGGGCATCCACAGCTTCCCTGGGCAGCTATGCCAGCACCTCTTTGCACCTTTGTCTTACCACAATCAAACTGTGTAAAGTCAGTTCCCCTCTTGCTTATCCCCTCCTTCAGGCCACACTGAGGGCTTCTTGGAGCCTTCACTTCTCCAAGCTAAACAAGCCCAGTTCCCTCAGCCTTTCTTCATAGGAGAGGTGCTCCAGCCCTCTGATCATCTCAGTGGCCCTCCTCTGGACCTGCTCCAAGAGCTCCACATCCTTCCTGTGCTGGGGGCCCCAGGCCTGGACGCAGTACTGCAGATGGGGCCTCACGAGAGCCAAGTAGAGGGGGACAATCACCTCCTCTTCATGCTGGCCACCTCTCTTTTGATACAGACCAGCCCTTCAGTGTTTGTTTTTCTACGCTGACAAAAAACATACCAGTACTTTCTACTAGATGAAGGAATCTCATACTTGTGACAAAGGGCTAAGCAGTAGTAGTAGTTGTGAGGATAAATACATCATTGCACTGGCATCTCTTACCTGGTTCATATTCAGTAGTTGAACTGTGTTCCACTCCAACATTTTGCTGAGCTTCACCTTAATATTTACAATATTTACAACTGCTGGAGCCTATTGTGTTGAATCATGCCTCCTTCTCTGGGTGAGACAGACTCAGCCAAGGAGACGGCTACTTCAGCTGAGAAATATTCGTCCTTGAATGGGAAAAGTATCTTATAATATCACATTTTGAAGGGGATTTTGTCAGACAGGAAGTTTGTTCTTCACAGTGATTCCCTTCTAACAAATTTTGGAATGTGGCATGTGAAGTACTAAGAAATTTCAATACGTCTGACAAATACATTTTGTATACTAAAGTGATCTCAGCATTCAAAACAAAATTACAAATGTTCTGGTAATGCAGAGCATAACTGTGGGTTTGGGGAAGAGAGGTAGCAGTGGAGGACTCTACAACACTGCCTGCTGTGCAGGTCCCACACATGACATTGCCTTCAAGTAACGTCTGCGTAGCTGTGTCATGTCCTGGGAAGGAGATGTCCTTCTGTGAGGGCGCTGGGTCTGATCCGGGCTGCAAGAGGTGAAGGCTGACTCAGCCCAGCACTGATCTGTTGAGACACAGCCTTGGAGTTTCTAACAGGTCCCTTGTGCCAGAGCCTGCAACAGTACATCAGAGGTGACTTCCCAGGTGGGCAGAAGACCCACGCCTCTCCTAATGCCAGAGCCATGTTCCATGGCCTCACTCACCACCTTCCTCCCACAACACTTTTCTCCTTTCTGGGTGAAAACTTTTCTCTTCTTCCACTTGTTAGCCCTGATGGCTTTGTGTAGATGCTGAGTTGAGTCACTGGCAGAGCTGGTAGTGATCATCACACCCAGGGCAATCTCAGTCTGAATATCATATTCGCTTGATTATTTGTAACCCGCTAAACTGCGCGCTTCACAGTCCTTGCTTTTATTCAGTGCCATAAATAGTGTTAATGCAACACTTATCATCAAGCCTGCACAATGCTGATAGTCTTTCAGTTCATCAATCACTTGCATTTGTCATTTCTCTAAGCCACTCAACATGACAAATCACACATCTCTTGTGTCAAGCTGCCCAGAGTTAACAAGCTAGCTTACTTCACCTGACAGAAAGTTCAGCTCTACTTAAAGCCAATTTATAGATACACACACAAGTAATAGAAGTGTCATTACAGAGAAATGTGTGGCAAAGCTCAGAAGAGCGGGTGGATAGAGCTGGAGCCACAGATAGGGGCAGAGGTCAGTGACAGACAGAGCACTGCCTTCTGAGAGTTAATGAGTTCAGCCCAGATCACGTCTTGTGGGAGACCTGCTGACCCCAAACCAAAGTGGACTAAAGGAATAAAGCACAACGCATCATCTTGGACTGGGTGCTTTTGGTACTGGAAATGTTTTCCTTCAGTTGTCACTGAAACTGTGGGTGGATTTGTGTAGGAGAATCATATCAGAAAATTGATAGGGGCAATTTAATTACTTTAGTCCAGTGTAGATCCACAGCCTCACTGCTTTAACAGCGTTTCCAGTAGTTACACTGTTTTGTTCTATAGAATGGTCCTGGTTGATGGATAATCACTGTGGCAATGATCAAACTTCTATCTTACATGCCACAAGCAGTCCCCAAACATATTCATGACCACAGCCACAGTGACAGTCCCACGAGGCCTGGTCACCCAAACAACAGGGAGACTTGAGATGTTACTATACTGATTGTTTTTTGGGTATGCACAATGGCTTGCCCCTGAATGGAATCCACTGCAGTGGGGTGAGGTGATGTGTATGTGTGCTGGATGCACAGAGTGATCTGGCTCCAGGTAGTAATAAACTGAGGAGCCCAGGGCCGTGGAGACCCAGAAATATGAAAGTTTTCTTAGCTAGCCCAGTATTGTGAAGTACTCAGTAATGGTTTGTGAGTTTTGAGTGACCTCAGTGTCATTTATGGTGACTTATGGAATGAAGTATGGACCAGAAGCAGGAGCTCCCTCAGGCAGTTAGACTAGATGATCTCTTCCAACTGAACTTTGTCCTGTGCTATTCTCTTCCATTCCATTCTATTTCATTCCATTCCACTCTTGTTCCAGTCTCTCAGGTTTTGAAGCAAAGTTTTTTGTAAGTCTATATTAACAACATGGTTTCCTAGTGATCTCTGCACGTGTAATTTGTCATACAACCTTACCTTTGCTTCTTTTTGTATAGAATTTTTTTCAAAGCTGTAATTGATAAAATTTAGCAAGGACAGAACTGAAAATTTAGCCCCAGTAGTAACATTCGTGACATTTCAGGGTCAGTAGATCTCTTTGTCCCCTTTATTCAGGCTAGCTAATCCCACTTACCAGGAATAAGAGGGTGAAGGAATTGTAGCCAGCTGAATGCCATACCTGTATAATCAAATGTAAACGATATGTAGCTTTCTGCCATCCCACAAAGACTCAGGCCTTCATTTGGGACTGCTGCCATATGAGAAGCAGCAAGGGCTGGATAGTGCTACAGCTTCCAGACATCACGGATGAAAGAAAAAGCTACACTGTTTTAATTCTGAATTAAAACAGGGATGAGCATAAGGGAAATGTATGTTACTTAGCACAGTGGCTAGCAGCTGGCACAGCAGGCATACAGGTTAGGCTGAGGCCTAACCAGAGGTCCTGCACTGTGCATCCCTCTGCATGTCTCTCTCCATCCAGGCTGAATGCTGGTGATGAACAGCACCAACAGCTGAGGATGGAGTGCCTGAGGCAGAAATTGTCTTTTACTGAAATTGGCGGTGAAGCACCTTGGGATTGCTGCTGCTCTTACTGGGCCAAGGAACTGCCTGGTACAGACACAGAACAGCCCATGGGACATGCAATGGTCTGCCACCGGCATGCTTCCTACGGTGTCTTTGTGAAGAAGTCTGTGTATAAATAAAAGGACTTTTCACAGAGATTCAGCAGGGAGCTGTTTGAGGAGATGGCTCAAGGGACACTCCTGGAGAGCCAAAGCTCTTGTGGTTCCCAACACCCCATCTCCCTTTGCACAGGCGAGGCAGCCCCAAGGGGTATCTACAGCTTTAGTGCCACTCACTGGATAGCTTGGTGCCAATAGCATTGTCCATGGCCTCATCGTACAGTGGTGAGGAGAGGAAAACACACTGATCACCTGCACTACAGCACAGAGCATCATTTCATCTCCATGGGGGACAGTAAACAGTGTTTCACTACACTTTATTCGGCAGTATTTTCTGCATCTCTCACCACAGCAGGATCTCTCTTCTGAAGCTGCAGCTGACAAGACACCCACATGCTCCCAGCATGACACATGGCAGGGGCTGGGGGTTCCCTAAGCACTCCCACAACCCTTCTTGAGACTCCAGAGCAACTCTGAGGCACCACAGCACAGGGCAGGTGATGTCCTACACAGAGTCCCAACATTGAGTCACAGCCATGGGGCTGGCTGATGTGGTGGTGTCACAGTGAGATAGCTGCCAATAGCAGGGCCAGACAAGGAACGTGTCCTGTTGTATTGTCTTATTTGATGTTAACAAGATTGTCCTGTGAAGTGTTAATGTGACTCGACACAGTGAAAGAAAAATTGCACCCCCCTCATTTGCCTGAAGGTTTGTATCCCATTTAAATTAATTTTCCCTTCCAAAATGCCGTAAGGGACATTTAAAACCCTGTTTAAACTGTTGATTTTTCCTTGCTTTGTTAGGTGTAATCACATTTCCTGGAGAGCTCAGGCTCATCCTTCACCACAGGCAGAGCTGGGACAAGGGTCTGCATGGGGGAGGGCAGGCTCTGAGGGGAGGGGGCTGGGAAGGGCAGGAGCTGCACAGGGAGCATGGAGCTGCCATGGGTCCCGGCTGGCAGTAGTTGTACAGGAGACTCCTCACCTCTTTTCGCTCCCTGTTAGCTGGGGAATGACAGTCCCTGCACCTCACTCACCAGCAGCTCACAGCCCAGGGTTGTCTGCTTCCCAGGGCATCCCTGCAGGTAGTGCTGACACAGACCTCAGCTATGCATGGCTGTTGGTATGGTCTGAGCAGATGAGCTCATAAGTAGATTATCAGACAGGTTGAGTTGCAGTGTCACCTATTCTTCCCTCTTTTTTACAGTTGAATTCAACCAAGCCTTCAGTAACAGATGAAATTCTCACACAAACAAGCATTCTCCCTTCTTCAGTGGAGACCTTGAGGAGTTCAGCAGCTGAGATCTGGGCTGGGGGTCAGCAGGGTCAGCCTGGACAGATGGGGGCTGGATGCTGCCGAGTGCCTGAAAATGGGTGATCTGGGTTCTTACGGGGCCAAAACAGAGCTCTGGACACCACATCTGGGTGCTCTGGTCAAGAGTTGTTCCCACAAGCAAGCAGCAGGCTGCCCACTGTGCTGCACTCCTGGTTTGCTTCACCTCTTTGGGAAGCAAATGTACAGAGAAGCGCAGGAGGCTGAGCTGTCCTGCAAGCTCCTCCTTGTCCTGAGGGCTCCTGTCCCCCGGAGCATGTCCCAGCAGAGTGCAACCTCAAGTATCCTCTGGTGTCTGGGGCTACACCCTGTGGCTTTCCAGCAAAACCTCAATTCCGCAGTAGTTCCAGTGGATTTTAGGTTCTGAACTCCACTGGTACTTCTGACAGTGCTTGTCCCAAACCACAGGACTTAAACCATTCAAGGCAAGGACATGGAGATGAATTAATTCAGCCTCAGTTCATTCTGCCATTAACCACTCTGTTCCCTAAGCAATTTTAACAAGCTCTGTGCAGCACAGTGCCAAAGGTCAATAACGTTTTCTTTTTCCTCAGCGTACTTTAAGCTATACAGATATAGCATAATGACAGAAGGGCTGCTGAGGAAATACTGTGGTTTATAGTGAACTACAAATGTAAGAATTATAGCAGAGTGAGGCCAAAGCCATAAGTATACAGACAAAATAAAATTTTATTATTATTATTTGATCAGCAAGTGGTGTGAATCAGCTGGCAAATGTTTTGTTTTGTTTTTGTTTTTGCTGAACCAAAGTGAGCTTTTGACAAAAAGGCTCAGTACAGGACATGTTAGCATGATACTGAGTTTGGGGAAGGATGGTTACTGTACACAACGCATGGATGGATCAGCTAAGGTCAGCAGTAAAGAGAACATGCCATAAAGCCAACCTCTGCTGAGCTGACAATTTTCAATACCCTGCAGAGTATAGATCTTCACCCCAGCTTCATTTTTTGAAGGTATTTCCTTGGTTTCCCTTTAGATCAGGAATGAGAAACAGCTGTATTGGCTGTTCAGTAGGAAATCCCCTCTCTGGAAAGCTGTGTCTGCGGGGAGGGCAGCTCCGTTTTCCTGTGTCCTTCCAGCAGACCCGTTGTGCGGGAGCAGGAAGATAGCGCTGGGGCAGCAGGAGGAGCCCCGGGTCCGGAGTGCTCCCGGAGCCAGCAGCAGGTGATGGGAGGGAGGGATGCTCCTCGCCTCTCCCTTTGCGTTTAGTGCCTGGAAATCTCCGTGCCGAGCGAGGACGGGCTCTCCTCCGAGAGCTTTGCAGCTCCGCCAGACAGAGCCGTAGCGCTAGCACAGCGCGGGGAGCGAAACGGGTGTGGTATTCGTGGCTCTGATTTGGACCCTCGTCATGCCCACGTACTGTGTCACTGCGAGAGGAATTCAGTTACCATGGTTTAACCTATCAGTACGGGGACCAAGTGCCTCCCCTCCCAACCGCTCTATAAAAAGAGTGTCTGAAGATGCCCCGGCGGCTCCTGCCTGTCGGCTCCGAGCAGCAGGTGCTCAGCACACACGGAGGGGCTGCCGCTATGCCGTCTGCCTTCCAGCTGCAGTGCCACCTCGTCCTCATCCTGCTGGCAGCCTCCAAAGGGGACACCCGCTACCTCGAGGTGAGCAACGTGGCGAGCGCACCTCGCTGCACTTCTCCACTCTCTGCTAACTTTATCCCCAGCCTTGTGCTTTGCTTTCCTCTGTTCCTATTCCCACTGCTCCTGGGCAAAGGACTGACATTAACACACCCCCCTGCATTTTCATTCATTTACCTGTCCTTTTCTCAACCATGTGCTTTTGGCTAAGGAACCGACTCTCACTGTGAGAGAGGGGTGAGCCCCTCTCAGGGGCCGGGTTACTCCTTGCTGCAGCAGCCCCGACCGAGCTGTTATGCAGCTTCTGGAGCAGGGATGCGATCTGCCCGCATCTGCTCTGGAGAGCTGCAGGGAGGGGCTGCATTTCGTGTTGTCCCATCCTCTTCCCGCCGTCTCCCCGCAGGTGAGGGATGCTGGCGAAGATGAGCCCTTCCTGCTCCTCAGCGAAGACCTGAAGCGGGAGCTGTCTGCAGGGCACATCTACCGGCGGTCTCTGCGTGAGTTATCTTTGATGGTAGGAGGGTGCAGGGGGAGCTCGGGGCTCTTCGTGAGTGATGGGGCCGAGGGGAGAAGGGCAGAGTGTTATAATTTCGGAAAGCTGAGGCAGGGAGCTCAGAGCAGGGCTCTGACCAGGGCTCGGGCTGGGGCTGGGGTCTCATCAATGGGAGGATCTTACACCCGCAGCCCCAGGCAGAGCCCAGTTCCAGCAGATGGAGTGGGTGGAGAAGCTGTGATGAGTGAGGAATCTGAAGGAACTCAGGGTCTGTACACCTGTGCGCATGCACAGCAGCAATTTTACACCCCGATGCGTTCTGATGTGTCACATCAGCCCCTGGAACTCAGCAGCTTTTTGGTTCACCCGTGACCCCCTCCTCCCCGCTGCTGGGTCTCAGTGCTGGGTCTCTCCCTGCTGTCCCTATGCCCGGCAGCAGGCACTGGCTGTGTGCTGCCTGCAGGCAGAGCAGAGCCCGGCCCTGTCTCTGCAGGCTGCATTGACATGCTGAGCATTGAGGGGCAGTTCACCTTTACTGCCGATCAGCCCCAGTTGCACTGCGCCACATTCTTCATCGGTGAACCTGAGGAGCTCCTCACCATTGAATATGACTTTGTGAATATCGACTGCCAAGGAGGTGACTTCCTGAAGGTAGGGAGCTGCTGTTTGTCTCCATCCCTGCTCTGGATGTTTGGGTGCTGGCTGTGTATAGTAGGGGAAGACAGCGCGCATGCACATGAGCCTTTAAAAAGCATTTGTGACTGACTGAGAAGTTTAATTTGCACGAGTTAAGGCTCTTGATCCACTAGAAGACTTTTCTCATTGCTTCTGTTACCCCACAAGCCATGCAAGCACTGATGATGTGCTCTCTGGTGTCACTGAGCCAGGACCTCCATGCTTAGGGCATTGGCTAGTTAGGACGTGGATATTTGCAGGGAGGATTTTCAAATGACCCTGCCAGAGGCTTTCAGAACACTTGTTCTGACTCAGCGGGAGGTTTGTGACAAAGAGCAATTCATACTCGAGAACAGGGAAACTTTGCTGAAGCATTCTGCTGGCAAACAGAAGAGTTGGCTGAGATCTGAAGTCAGTTCTGGAGGTAAGGGCAGGCAGGAGGGCATCTGTTTGCTCCTCTGTCACCGTGCTGCAATCTGAGCACAGCGCTGAGCTCTGTGTGCAGCAGCAGACTGAGCTGCTGGGGAGCCCTGTGCCCTTTGCTGGGGTTTCCCCAGATGTTGCTGCAGGCTGTCTCAGCCTTCTGTGTGCCCAAGTACTTCAAACTCAGAGTTGCTTTCGAAAGCTGGACAAATACCAAGTGATCTCCAGGGCTTTATAACAGTTTCCTTCCTTTGATTATTGTGTCCCCAGTTCAATCATTATGCTGCTGTACTTCTACAGGTAGCTTTCCTCTGGTGTAATCTGAGCAGCTGCTTTACAAGACTTCCAAAAATTTTCAGTACCAGCAAATCTGGAGACCAAGTCTTGCAGGTCTGCCATCGAAGAATCCCATGCACATTCACAGGATTACTCACCATAGCAGCGGCAGGATCTGGAGCACAGAAAGAGTTGCTGGATAGGAGAGGGAAACAACAGGAAGATAACTTCATGGCTGTGCTGGAGATAATAGCTTTCTATTCTGACACATTTCTCTGCTCATGGGGAAGGCAATTTTTTTGCTATTTTTATTGTGGAGGAAAGATTTGTAGACAGTGCTGATTAATTTCTAGCCAAGTAGGCAGAGTTTGTGCTGCATTCCACTGTCTAGAGTCTACTGAAAGAAAAGACATGGGAGAGTGTGCCAAAAATTCCTCCCCAGAGCTTCATTGAGCTGTGCTTCTGGGGTGAAACACCAGTGCTCTGGGAGGCCCCTGGGCTCATTAAAGATAAGCTGAAGATACAGATGGTGGAAAACTACAGGCCAGGTCAGTGGACCTAGTGGTCAAGGCACAAGAAGGCAACTTTTTTTTGATGTGGCTTTCACATCAGGTTGGCCAGAAGCTGGTTTTAGTAGCAATGGAATTGCTATACTAATGAATCCAGAATCTGATATGAATTTGATAGTGTTGAAGCAAAAAGAATTATTTCCATCAAAGATACATCACCAAAATAGTCATTTGAAGGAAACAAAAACAAAATTAGGATTTATACCTCTTCTATTCCTAAGTATTGATTGAAACTTGGATAAATGCTAGGGTTGCACAAAAAGAATTTTTGGTTTTATTTGGATGCTCTGAATTGGCCATCGAATGTCAAAGCAGTGCCCATAATACTTTACGCTTCTCTTCTCTGCTGGCAGGATGATACACAAAAGCCCTGGTTACAATTGTTGAATCCCTGCAGGTATTTGATGGCTGGATACTCAAAGGAGAGAAGTTTCCTAGTTCCTTGGACCATCCCCTCCCCACTTCCCAAAGGTACACAGACTTCTGTGAGAGAGGTGCTGTCCAGAGGAGCATCAGGTCATCACAGAATGTGGCAATGATCTTCTTCAGGATTCACCATCCAGGCAATGGATTTACGATCACAGTCAAGAAGAGTGCCAACCTCTTCCGTAAGTCTGATTTCATGCTACCAAGTGGCTTGCAGTTTTGGTAGGAAGCAGAACAATAGTGTCTGTTGGCATGAATTCTCTGATAATGTCTGCACTGACACAGTTCTGGTGAGTTTTTCCTGAGTGTTTGACTGTTTCAGTGTATGTCTGTGCAGGAGAGAGAAAAATAACAAAGTATGGAAGAGTACTTGAGCATTGCTTCTGTTTTAAAATAAGAAGGATCTTTCAAAGCAGATCTCTCATACTGAACGTTGTTATGTCTTATGATGTTTGATTTGAGCAAGTAGTATTAAACCAGATATTTTAATCTGTGCAACTTCTGAATATGAGTGAACTACAATGAAAAAGTATTTGAAAAAATTCAACAGTACATTTAGTATACAGAATGGTGATGTGAGGAGTATTGTGTGACTCCAGGAGTCTAATTGTAAGTTATTTCCCTAAGCCTTTGAGCTGCCAGGCCACAAATAATGGTCACTTGCATCATTTTTCCAAAAGTGGTAGCGATGCAGACGACAAGCCTGAGCTGTTAATGTTAAACTTTAAGACAAAATCAGTCTGTGCTGCTCTGGTTTCACAGAAGAGTTTGAGTTGGAAGGAACCCTCAAAGGCCATCTAATCCAATTTCCCTGCAGTAAACAGGGACAACTACAGGTAGATCAAGTTGCTCAGAGACCCAACCAGCCTGACCGTGTATCTCCAGGGACAGGGTGTTTCAATGGGATACGTCACAGGGTAAGGAAACCTCACTATGAGGAGCAAGACAGGACCTGTGGGTTTGCTGGCAGTATCAAGTGATAACAAGTGAAAACAAATAAAAGCCCTGCATACATGTTTACCATTCTTCAAACTGGCAAAAAGTACCTGATGTGTGCATTTGGGGCACGTGCTCTCCCATTGACAGCTCATCCCGAAACTCTGCCAGACCTCATACTATGCTGTAACCAATGGATGGAGAATTTCTAAGGAACAAATGCTCTTCGAGAAAACCTAAAAATACCACATGTATTTTTCAGCATCTATCTTCAACTCTCAGCCATTAAACTGTTCTTTGTCATTACTAGAAGTACATAATTTTATTACATGTGGGCAGTAATGACAACACAACTAACTACTTGTACTTTTTCCTATGCTCCAGCTTGCAATGTCATCTCTCAGACTCCCTCAGGAAGATTTACCATGGTCATTCCTCATCAACACAGAAACTGCAGTTTTTCTATAATTTACCCAGTGGTGATAAAAATCTCTGATCTCATTCTGGGACACTTAAACGGCCTCTTTTTAAAGGTGAGTTGTTTGTTAGCTGGCGAATAACTGCTATGTGCAGTTTTCCTGGTGGGCTGGGCAGGGGTGTCCACAGCTCTGGCTGTGAGGGTGTGTGTGCTCCAGAGCAGTGTGTGCTCAGCCTGAGAGCTGGGCCCCCAGAGACCAGAGCTGGGTCTTTCTCTGTAATAGTGCAGAGACAAATCAACAGTACAAAGTGCCATTAAGAAATGTAAATATTTTGTACTGTAAAAAGGATAAGAATTACATTAGAAATAAAGGAGTGCTCTGCCAGAGTTGTCTGCCTGCATTTAAACTTATCAAAGTACATAAGTTGCTCCAAAAGTAATGTCTCCCATTTATTTCTATGGAAACTACAACAGATACAAAACGCACAATAATGCTATTCAGTAGAGAAAATTCTCAGCTACAAAACAGCCAACATAGTCACCACTGTTGGCCAGTTCATGGGGATGAATTGAGATTCTCTTCATTTCACGATGTGACAGCTATGTATGGCCATTTGTAACGTGGCTTATCTTTCATGTCACTGTTGCCACTGCTTCAGCACACCACTTCGCTGTTCAGTCTCCATAAACATTCAGCAAGCATCAGTGAATGTCAGTGGCAATGAATGTCAGTGAACAGGCAGACAAGAACCAGTGGCAATGTCCCTGTCAGTGGAAAACATGGGCTCATTCATTTTGAGGGGTTTGCCTCAAAGGAGAGTTTTAAAGAGTTTAGAGCAAAATGAAGACACAGCTATTTGGTTTTGTGTGTGGTACCCCAGCATGAAGAACAGCATGAATGAAAGTGCTAAGAGTATCTATTTTTATTAAGGTAAGGAATGCACGATAAACGTTATGTAATAAGCCACATGTGCAGATTGGCAGCAAGAGCTGATCTGCTGATGCTGCACGAAAAGAAAACAAAAAAATGAAGAAACAATGTATTAAGAGGGTCCAGGCTTCAAAACTTGGGTGGAAAGAATAACTTGCACCAAAGCTGATAGAGGAAGAGGAGCTGTTAGGAGCATCTCAAAAGCCTGATAGCAAGGCCTAAGACTCAGGAGAAAAAATGACAACTCTGGTGGAGGCTGGAGTGCTCTTGAACAGCTCTGGGCAGAAGCAAGGAACTTTTAAGAGACGTTTAAATCTCACTTGCACAGTGAAGGAGAATATGAAGTGAAGGAGTGATCAATGAAATGGCAGAGTAGGTGGGAAGAGCTCAGGAACAAGGGTCAGCCTTGCAGTGCTGGAGAATGGCTGCTGGCCAGACAGTGGGAATTTGGTTTACAGCATGGTGCCTGTGGACAAAACCAGCCACAATTTGTTGGTGTCAGCCGCCCTTTGTTACCTCCTTGCCTTACATGCTGCTTTCACAAGGACACTTAAGATAGAGAGGAGATAATTCACTGCATGCCAGCTGGGTGTGGGCACATGTGCAGCACTGACTCTGTTCATTTGGTTAAGTGTCTGAGCACCCAGGATCAGATTGCTTACCTGTGCTGGGAGCAATTGGATCAACATCTTAACTAATGCCAGTGATTTTTCAGAGCCCACTTAGGTCATTATTTGGAGTTTCTTCAAGAAATTAATTTATGAACGTCAGATTGAAGTACTATTGCTTGAAAAGCCTAATTTTTAACAGGCTTGAGCATAAAGTACTTCTGAATCCTGGTGTTGACTGCAGTCCTGTCTAGAGAATTGTTGTTTTTATCAAAACATGGCAAGTAATTTTTATTTTCTGTCTTCTTAGAATCCATCAGTGGGCTGTGCAGGAGTGGGGGACTTTGTGGAGCTGTTAGGAGGAACTGGCTTAGACCCATCCAAGATGTTTCCACTGGCTGACCTCTGTCATTCCTTTCATGGGTCTGGTGAGAGCTCCTCCTTCCTCATCCCACTCTACAAATGAACATGTAACCGGAAGGGCCCTGCACAGCTCTCCTAAGCCCAGGTTTCCTTTAGACAGGTGAACTCGATGTGTAGCAAAACGTGAGAGCCAGCATCCAAGGGCGTGATGTCGCACACCCATAAACAGTTCTACTCGCCTTGCAGTAATTATGATAATAAGATTAAGTTACACATATTTTTAAAATACTTATGACACATATGATTATTAGTGTCAACAGACAAGCCTGGAAATTCATAATAAATGCAGGCAGAGTTGTTACAATTCAGCTATGGCATTTAAACTGCTTTCCTGGCAGTGTAAAGAAAGGGAAATCACACTTCAACAGTCTAGGTGCATCCAGCATTGTGATGTTTTAGTTTTGGAGATTTCCATGGTAGGATGTCATTACCCCTCACCTTTGACTTCTAGTATCCAACTGCAACAAATGCAAGCACACACCATCCTCTGTGTCCTATAAATGCATGATACTGTAGGTGTGTGGAGGGGTTAGCAGCATCTGCCAGAGCAAAGGATGCAGCACCTGATGAAATAGCAAGGATAAATAATAAATAAATAAAGGAAGACTAACAAACTTAAAATAAGGTATTTAGACTGAAATACCAATGGTAGCCAGTCATTACTATGCTCAAATATTCTTTGTTTCCAAAACCCTATTATTAGCTTCTAATTCTCAGTGCAACAGATCATTTTTTCACTCTCTCTCATATAATTTTATCTTAATGTCTTCTCTCTGTTTTTTTCCCTAATTAGCCCAAATGAAGATTGGTTGTGACAATACTGTGCTACGGATGGTCTCCAGTGGCAAACACATCAATCGTGTGACATTTGAGTATTATCAACTTGATCTGCAGGAAATAGAAAACAGAAAGGAGAATAGCATTGAGGAATTCTGCTTCCCTGGTATCTGAAAAACCAGGCAACACATTTTCATGTTGCTAATCATAATAATGTTCTGGCAAATAAAAAAAATGTAATTTTCTTTTAACCAGCTGTTGGTTTCAAGCCTTTCTATGGTGCAAGCATTTTATTTTACTTTCTTCATACAAATCAATCGTTCATATGAACAAGGAGGGAAAAGCATATATTTCTTCGTTACTACAATTATAATTTTCTGCAGTATTTAAAATCACTTACTGTACCCCAAATCAATAACAAGAATAGAAGGCTAAGTTTCCAGTATATGTGTTATTAGGGGACAGACACAAATCCTCTGTGTATCCAGTCAAAGCACATAAAAAAACAACAGTATGTATAAACTTAATGCAGAAACTTTATCCTTTTATATCAAGAATGAACAAAAATATAAGGTGGTTGAATACATTTTCAGTTCTGTAGCAGGAAATCCAACATTAATGTGTGTAAAAATGACTTGTTTGTTTATGATTATAAATGTACTATTTAATGACTTGTTTTTAATAAAAATTTATGGCATGGATACTTCCTTACATGAATCCAAACATGAATAAATAAGTTCAAAGAGTTGGCAAAACATTATCATGTTGTATTTTTTTGAAGAGCTCTTTTAACATTCTGGTTAAACTTCTTAAGTCTTGTAAAGTTTTCTGGAAATTATGGTTTTGAGCATATGTAGCTGTAAAACCATAGAGTATTAAAGTGAAATTATGGGCAGAGCTTTGGTTTGCCGATTTTCCATACCCATGCAGGTGCAGTAGATGCCAGCTGTTTATTTCTCTGCACCTTCCCTGTTACAACGTTTTTAGTCAGGTGTCCAGCAGACCCATGAAGGCAAGTTATTTTTCCAGACCTTTGGTGATCTCTGAGTATAAGCCTGGTGAGCTCTAGAAAGCACAGCGGAGGACCAGGGCTTTGAGCTTGGAAGCATTAAGATGGATTTGCATGCTTTTTGGAGGTGCTACCTGGCAAACACTGGGTCAGCAGTTCCTTTCTTGATGTTCAATAACAATAACATTGATTGATCCAGTTGCATGCCTGAAACCTTCAGAGCTGATCTGTGGCTCTTTATCATTTGCTCACCAAAAATCAAGTGTCTTGAGTATTCAGCAGCTGTGTAGTTATTTCCCTTGCCCCAACAGATGTGGGCAAAAACCTCAGGATGCTTTAAGCTTTCCCTTGGTAGGCTTTTGTGAACTCAGTTCTGGATATTAGCTGACTTCATAAAAGAGGTTATTAACCATCTTACTAACAGATGGATATGCCTGGCAGCATGGTCTTGGGTGAGTGTGTCAACACTGCACGACTGTGCTAATCAAAGAGATTATGTGGCTATTTTACTTTTTTACCCCAAAATCAGACAAAACCGTTTGAAATTTCCAGCAGCTTGGAAACGTTTAGAGAGAAAAGCACTCCTCAGGGAAGGCAGAAAGGGGACCCAGGACCCCAGCAGCACTGAAGCCATACTGCTGCTGGCTACTCCAAGGAAAGGAATAGCCTCGCTTGTGCCCTGGGACAAGGGCTCTGGGCCACCATGTCACTGCTCCAGCCCCATCTGATCCTCCACAGGTATCCTGGGCCCCCACCCAGGAGGGGAAGGAGAGCAAGGGCTTTAAAAAGTATTGCTCCTTGGTTTCTAAAAAATACTCAGTGAGGAAGAGATGAAAACACAATGACAGACTTCAGGTCAGTCAGTTCAGGACTAGATCACTGATGGAATAAACTCACAATCTCTTGCTTAGGTCTGCTGAATTCTAGAATTTTCTATCTTTCAGCTTTGTTTGATTTTTTTCCTCAATTCTAACACAACTTATTTACCTCCAAAACAGAAAATCTTGATAGTAAAAACAATACTTAGAGATTGAAGATTTTTCTTCCCAAGGTGTAGAGCAGTTTTTCTATTACTAAGAAAACTTACCATTATAGATAGAGGAGAATGAAAACCAACACTTTGTGGCTGACACTGCAATCTATTGCTATTACTTTGTATGTACTACTCAAGCATGTGGTGCTACTGAAACAAGCTGGAACTTCACCTGTTCCTTTCAATCCATATAAGTCTGAACTCCACCTATCATATCACTCCACTATGTTGCATGTTTTGAATAAAAGATAGACCCCACCTAGCTAGTAGACCTTTGGTCTGTGTTCTAAGCTCTACTTAATGTACAAAATCAGTACTCACTTCAACCTGTGCCCTTGTATTTATGGAAGCCTCTGTCATTTCAGCAGCTGCAGGACTTGAGTCTTCAGAAATCAGTTTATAGATGTCAACTGTCACAGATCCTCCCAGGCTTAGTTCTGGAGAAGTGAGGATGCAAGGATTTCTCTTGCATCTCTTCAACGAAAAAAAAAAAGGGGGGGGGGGGGAATAAAGAAAAAAAATAAATAAAATAAATAAAAATAAAAAAATAAAGAAAAAGCTGCAAGAAAAGGGGAAGAAAAAGAAGAAAAAGATACTTGAAATTCACAGGATTAAAAAAAAACACAGAAAAGGCAGTGTAAGATACATATGCGTAACATGAATATATGTTGAAAAGGTAAAAAATAAAACATTGGTTAACAAGGTTATAATCTGTAGGCTTACAAGAGCTGGAATGCCTCCTAATAATAAAATAAAATAAAATAAAATAAAATAAAATAAAATAAAATAAAATAAAATAAAATAAAATAAAATAAATCAAGCACCTAACAATACAAATTGAACAAAAGTCTTTGAAGGGGCATTGTATGCAAATATTGGCTTTGAGAAGTCTTTCTATCTCTAGGAATTGGGTATTCTGACATCTTACATTGTAGGCAAAATAATCAAAACTTGCAATTAACATCAAAACATACAAAATTGTTGGGAGATGTGACTGAAACACTTTTAACCATGTTTTTAATTTGACATCACTACTGGTTTCCCCCTCGAAGTGGTAGCTTAATACCGCACTACGTAGGAGCGTCTTGCCAGATTTGCATGGAAAACTGCTGAACTTGAGCTGACGGGTTGACAAAGACTGAAAAATTCTTCAGCACTACAGGACCTGCAGAGAAACCTAACCTTTGTTATTTATGTTGTTATTATTTTGTTATAGTCGGAGAAAGGGAAAAAATCAACAGTTAATACTGGAATCTCAACCGTAAAAAACAGTGATATAAAGGAAACGATTCAACTCTCACATTTCTGTAGCAACACAAAATCCATGGTGGCTACTCAGAAAGAATTGCCCTGGCTAAATTTCCCACCTTAAATAAGATTTAATGATTAAAAGTCTTGTATTTAAAGACCACACAATATATCTTCAGCTTCAATGAAATAAATCAATAACAATTGCAGAGGTGTAAAGAATTGTGGTAATCCTTTGCTGTTAAAATTACCCAGAAGAGAAGATGGAAATGCCCTGGAGATAGCGGGAAGGCAACCAGAGCACCTGCCCTTACAGCAATGCTGCCTTGCCTTTGTAAGGATCAGTCAGCCAAAACAACTTTTGTTGCAAGGTTTTTGGCAATAGAAAGGGAAACATTATCATGGGACCTGCCAGCAGCAGATAACAGCTTGATATAACTTATTCAAGTATTTTTGGTCTTTAACAGAAAGAAAACTCTTCAGGAAAAAGGTAATTCTTAACAGGTTAAGGTTCAGTATATTTTAAAAATTTATTTAGAATTGCTTCTTTTGGAGGAAAAAGCACCACAGAATTACAGAATTGTAATTTAAGAAGACTGAAAATAGTGAGACTTTTCAGTGATTTCCTACCTTATGAGGTGACCTTGTTAGTTTTTTTGCCAACGAGACAGTGAAAAAACTTAGAAATTCTTTTGCACAAATGTGCAACTCCCTGTAATAATATATAATGGCTCTTGTGAATTAGAATTGTTCTGCTGAACTAATGTTGATTTTATCTTTTATGGCTGACAGTGAAAATAAATGCTCAAAGACAAGTGCTGTCTTTCTGAATGGCACTTTTTTTTTTTTTTTATGACTTTTAAAATGTCTTCTAACTATGTGCCCTTCTAACACTGGTTCTATGAGACTGTGTCCTGCCCTCAGCAGAGAGCTGATTCCATGAAGTTTAGATTTTAAAAAGGAGGAGGTAGAGCAGCAAACAAAGTAGATTTGCGAAACACATTAGATGCTTGATCATATAACCACCTTCCTACTGAATATCTAATCCTGAAAATTTTAAATACATCTCTACGGCCATCACTCTGCACTGGCTTCATATGCTAACCAGATTATATGCTACTTATAGGGTTCATATGATTTTGTGCATATAGGGTGTAGAAGGCTCTGAACTCCAATGTTATGCACTGGAATGTATGTGGCAGCAGTTACGCAAGAGCAAAAAAATTCATTTTTTAAGAAATTTCACTTTTTTCCATGAAATGCATACTTCTTAGGACCTCAAAGCTTTACTTGCTCAGTTCTAAACACAAGCTAAATTATACTTCAAGGAAGTGATTCATTATAGTCATTTTTATTCAGTGCCTCATTACTTTGGGTATCTGAGTAACTTTCTTGTTGATAAATTGACAGAGTTTTCAATTTCATTCCTCACATTGCTTCTTATCTTTAAAGATCAGCAACAACTAATCATAGCAACTATGGATTCTGTATGCACATCACTTCCTATTAAAAGAAATGCAGTATATTACACGTGAGTCACTACAAAATGAAATTTTCATTATCTGTTCTTTTGAATAAAATTGATATTCATGGTACCGTGCTGCTGTGAATTACCATCAAACCATCAATTACAGTGTTGACTAATAGTTTTTTTTTTAACTTTTCCCCTCAACATGAAAGCAAGCAGTTTTATAACCAGAATTAGCCTTTCCTCTATACTTAGCGCCCCATAGGAGGACTCACACAGCACTTTGAAAGATCCAAGCATGTCCTTAATATCAAGTGCTCAATGCCCATTTCATGCAGGACATGTTGTCCACAGATGTCCCACCATGGACAGTCCCATCCTGGTGCAGGTATTGGAGGTTTTCCAGAGGCAGCATGGTGCTTTGCAGCATCACCTGGAGCTGGAACACCAGAGCTGGAGGAGTAAGTGCTTCTGGCTTTCAAGCTCACAGGCAAGAGCTCAGATTTCCAGCTCTCCTTCTTCCATGCTCTCATATCCCCAGCTTTTCTTTGCCTGAGAGCCCACAGTGCATCACAGACCTGAACACTGCAGCCTCCCACTCCAAATCTGAGCAAACTGTTATCATTAAAGTCAATCTCAGCTCCTGTCCCATGGCAGATGCCATGTCCTGCTGGTGGGAAGCAGGCATTTGGGAAGGGCTCTCCTTTGCTTGTGAGAACAGCAGAAGCTGTCCTGTCATCCAGTCTGGTCACTGAGGCCCAGTGACCATTGCACACAGCTATAGGAAGGCACTGGCATATATTTAAGTAAAATATTATGTAAAGCTCAGTCATTAAAACTATCTGAAGCAGTAGTAAAGGGTATGATTGAGTATTTATCACACAATAAAGATTACAGAATCATCACAACAGCAGGTGATGAAAGATCATAATAATTTGTCTTAAGAACAATTATTCCATCTTTGGAAAACTCAGATTTAATTAACTGACAGATGCTACCAAATATCTCCAGCACGGTAGAGCTGACTGAGCTCAGACAGAAGACTTGGTGATGATGACTCTTTCTGACATCTCGTTTAGATGTCAAAGTTTTGATTATGCTGATGGGGAACTCGCTGAGATCCCTGGTGGATTCCACCTTGCTGACTCTGTTCCAGTATAATTTTCCTGATGGGGAGTAATCACACAAGGTACCCAGCCCAAGAGAAGCTGGAGAACTGCAGCTTCACATTCTGCAGCTGCTACCAGCATGAGGTGTAGTAGCACTGCAAGCCAAATCAGGTGCCTCTGACATCAAAAGTACTTACATGTGGGTTCTGCAGATCTGAAAAAGCTTTAGGGTATGGAGCTGAGGATGCAGGGAAACAATCAAAACCTAACATTACTGAGAGACTTTCATATGCTTTTGAAATAGGAAGTCTATATTTACAAGGAAAATTGCACTCCTATGAGTTTTGTGGCTCAAGAATTACATACAGCAGATACTACAGAAAGCAGATATTCTTCTTGTGGCTTTTGTGAGGATATTACAAGATGTGATAAAATGAGCAACATTTTAAGAAACTCCTGACTTCAATCTCCCTCTACTCAAGGTGTTATAGTAAGCTGAAATTTAAACTGGACATCTCTTAGAGGAAGTCTGAACACAGCCCTGAATTTCTGGCTTCTCTTGGAAATATTTTGGCTTGGATATATATCTCTTCTGCTAAGCAGAGGGGACTGTAAACATGTTTTCAAGCTTTGCCATAATTTGATTGGATTTAAATTAAATCTTCCTTCAGCCCCACTGCTTATGACAATAAATTGGAAGACAAAAGGAAGTGTCACAGACAAAAAGCCAACCAAATGGGATCTCTGATTGTTTAATCAGTCAAGCTCCAGCCTTACCTTGGGGAAAGTGTAGGCAGTTCCCTAATGAACAAAAGATCCTGAGTCTTCATGCTGAAGGAAGCTCCCAGACTGAGCTGAAGCTTTGAAAAGAAGCAATATTATTGGCATTACAGGTTAAAACAGGCTCTTATTAAAGTACAGAGGATTTCTTTAAATAAATTAATACGGAGTCACTTTAAGTGAAAATTAGAAAAGACCAGTGTAGGAGTTTAGAGACGAGAAGGGAGGAAATTCTCAAAACAAAAGGCAGAGAAGGATTCAATCTGGGAAGATTCACAGAGCTATCCCCCATGCAATGCAGTCCATTCTTAATGCAGCTGACGCAGATGTTTAGCATCTCATTAAATCAAAACATGTAGCTATCTTTGGAGAGAGGTTTTTTTTTGCTGATCCATTTGTCACGATAGTGTTATCAGCCCTACCTGCCCCAATATAGTATTTTTTCTGTTAGAAATAGATTCGTCACAAAACATAGGAATTGCTGTATGTTTACTGTCATAATTTTGTTGGTTTAAAACAGATAATGGGAGTTAAAAAAAAAAAGTGATCACTCTTAGATCATCTGAGCCATCAATCTCTACATTCAGACAAATGTGCAATTTTCTGGTGAGCTAGGGATGCAGTGGAAATGTTTGGCTCAATCAGTCTAATCTGAAGAACGGGAGAGACTGAATCACTGGGGATTTATCCCATTGTTTTTTGCTTGTTCTTGTCCTAAACCTGCTTAATTCAGGAACGTGATCCATCAGTTTGTTCCCATCTCTCTGCTTGCTTGGAGAATTCTCCTGCTTCTTTGTTGGAAAAAGGTGGAGCAGAAGAGGAAAGTTCTGGCAAGTGATTATTTCCGTACTTTACAGAGGACACATCAAAGTCAAGTAGACTTCAGAGCCTGAATTGTATCAAATGCAAAAGGAAAATCGGTGGGCTTGTACATCATCACCCAGGGGTATAATTATAATACTGTACAGATGCATGAGACCCCACTATCAAAATGCCCCACTCATTTCAATCTACTTAACTCTCAATAAAAAGATCATTTAAATGGATAGTACACATGCTCCAGTTTCTTGTACAGTTGATTAATTGCTAAGCATAATTAGTTATTGATTACAAGTGGATTAACTACTATTTCCTATACAACTTATTGTTACTATTAATTAATGCTGTTTTCTGAATAGGGATATTGTTTCACTGAAGGTTTCTAATACAGAGAGATGTATTATAGTATGCAATAATCTTGCAAAACTCACAAGTGTGGTAAAACTGAAAGCAAGGTAACTTCAACAAAAAAATGAAAGAAGACACCATATCTGAATTAGCATGTATTTGTAACAAAAGCAACAGAAACAAGTAGCCTGGTCGGGGGCACAGTGTAAGCTGTGTAGAGATTGCTTATGGGTTTTAAAACTTTAGCAGAACATCAGCAGGGGAGGCTGGTGGGAAGGCTCATAGTGAAGCAGAGAAAGATAGAACCATGACCATGGAGAAATTCTGGTTCTTCAGAAATTGAAATGAGGTTGGGTGTAAATGTCAGCCCTTTACTGGGAGCCTGGTAGGAGCACCCATGGATGACAGCTCTAAGCACACTGTGGTCTCCAGCCTCACAGACTTGTCCTTGCTGGAGAGAACCTCAGCAGAACTTCTGGCTGCTGGCTTCAAAGCTGCACAAGATTGTTCCTGTACAGACATGCAGCAATGTTGTCTGGTGAGCAGCAGCTTACTCAACCTCAGTGTAAATGGAGACAGTCTGCCAGCGACACTGAAGAAGGCATCCTTGACTTCTAGTGCAATCACAGTCACTTCAGTGGCATCTTAACATTCACATTCTGATGTAGGACAGATGCAGACAGGGATGCCATCACAACACACAGCATAAGCTGCAGCTTCCATGGTGGGAAGTAGTTTCCTCTCTGTAGTGGCTACTGGAATGATGCTGGGACATGTGTACGTGTTCATGTGATGTCCAGGAGAAGCAGTGGATGTGCAAACACAGGGACCCAGGAAGTGTGCATTGAGACAAGAGTTTCTCCAGTTCAAACACACTGAATGATCTCCATGACTGGAGCCATCTGTAGTGTCAGGATGTGCTTGCTGTTCAGTGAAGAGAAGCAGTGCCCAGGAACTGTGGATCAGACTTCTCTGGAGCTAACTCAAAACACTCAGCTGCCAAAAACTTGCCTGTATGGCTAACCAGATGACCCAGGATCATCACCTGGTTTGCATGTGCTCTGGAGATATTGCTTTGCAAGATCGTAGAGATGTTCCAAATCCAGACGTCATTAAACAACTTGTGCACAGTCTTAACAAATGTTAAGGATTATTTGTCACTTCAGGTTCACAGTTACTTTCACAGCTTTAAAGAAAATGATGCTGGATTGAGATTTTTGAAATATACAGTCTGGGGCAAACCCTCTAAATGAGTATGAAATTTCTGAAAGTGTAAGAAATGCTGCATAGCCTGTGAGGGAAGTATTATCTTTAGGAATGGAGGGTTAATACTGTTTTGTGGGAAGAGAAACTTAAAGAAAGGGCACTGCGCATACATGGAACAAGAGAACTTACGTAAATTCAAAGCGATGTTCTATTTTTGCTGCTGTTAATTAAATGTTATCTTGCATGCTTCATGCTTACAAATCACTTCAGCTATTGTCAGATCTCAAGTAGCTTCCCTTCATTTCTTCTTCTTCACAGAAATCAATTCGAAAGTCTCGTTCAGTGATTTGCTTTTAATTGGAAAGCACTCCCAAATGCAAGCCTGAACAATGTGATCACTGATGTGCTTTGATACTGATTATTTGTCAAGCCAGTGTTTAAAAGGAAACATCTGACTGGAATCTGTAGTGTGGTTTATTTTCATCCTTTTGCTTTTTCCCCCAGGTTTGGGTGAGCCTCAGGAGAGGTATGAAGAAAGACGAGCACTGGGACTCTGCTGGGAAGCTGCAGAGACTTCAGACCATTCAAGGTGATGAGCTAGAAGCCTACAGAAACAAACCAGTTACTGAGGCTGAAGGGTAGGTTTTTTCATCTCATCATCACTCCCTCATGATGCTGGGGATGGAGGGAGGGAGATCTTAATAGCTATTTGTTTCATTCTCCTCTAAAAACAACAGAAGTCAGCAAGTGGGTAGGTTTTGACTTTCAATAAACATGTGGTTCCTCTGCTGAGCAGTCAGAAGATGCTTGCGACTGAGGCTGGAGCCATACTGCTCCCTACTGAATTCCTTCCCTCTCTGCTTCCACTTCCTCCTGCCTTCTCCATCCTTTGCTGGACTCTCTTCCCTGTGCTGCTCTCCTGGCTGACTTACAACATCAGTCCTCTGTGGAGCCGGAGAGATGTTCCAGTTCAAGAAGAAACTCACGTGGCAATGTGGGATGGAGGCAGGTTCAGGCACGAACAAAGGGCGAGGAGGCACTGGAGCAGCTGAAGGCATTCGTGGTTTGTCAGAACTAGTTAGTGATCTGCTAGTGCCTCATAATCATGCCATTAACTTTGCTTTCAGATGATGACCTATGAGACAGATGGTGACAAATGGGATATATTAAAGGAGAGGGCTTCCCTTTGCAAGTCACAGGTTTGTGCTGTATGTTAGACATCATTTTATTTTCTTTGACGTTAGTATCTAGGAGAAAAGATTCAATGTCATCATCTGTTTATGTGGTTTTCCCAGGAAAAGTGGAGAAACGAAGTTCTTGAGTTGCAAGCTGCAGATTCCATAAGGAGAATGGCTCCCCCAACAAATGACATGTTAACTTTGTCCTCATATTGCATACCTTTAACAAGAGCTATCAAGCAGTACTAAATTGGTCTCTTTTTTAGTTAATGTTTTCTCCTAGCTTAATACCACTCTTGAATAGGTTATCTGCTCTGTGTTTTTAAAATGAATGCATAGCAATTATTGTTGGTTTTTGGTTTTTTGCAGGACTGTCATGAAGTATCTTTAACCCAAATAATACATTACCCAAGGAAAACTATCATTAAAAAGATAGCTTGGTCAGTTTTCATTAGAAAGTCAAGTGATGACTTCTCTAAATTGCCTTTATGTGTCCCTGCCTTCCCCATAAACTCCAGCATGTGAAGGCTTCATGGATCACATAGGTCCTGTGTGCCTGTAGTGACCACTGTCAAGGAGCAGAAAGGCTCAGCTCCTTAGGACATGCTCTGCACCCAGTGAGACCTCGCTCTGACTCAGCTGCTATTACTCACTCCCCTGTTAAGGGATTAATCCCACCTCTGGTTTACCACAGAGTTTTCCCACTGCTACTTACATAAACCACTTTTTATCCCACTGGTATTTGTATTTTCCACATTGTTTGCTAAATAATGGAAAGCAAATTAGTCCTTAACAGCGACTCTGGCAAAGGTCCAAACTCTCCCACCCTTCTTCCTTCAAGGCTGACTTAAAGAGAATGAGCTAAGGGACATAAAGTGAGATCATCTTCTAGCTATAATGGCATTAGTTTTTTCAGTCCATTTATTTTTACTGACACTTGGAGCCAGTACTTAAACTTATATGTAAGAAGTGAAGTCCACTGATATGTGACTATTTTTAAACAAAGAACAAAAAATATTTCAGAAAGATATCACAGAACTAATCCTAGCCAAAACCTGAGCTCATAGTCATCAAATAAGGTAATTGCAAGATGGGAAAATCTATAGGTCAGAACTGTGTTCTGAAATACAGCTATTCCTTGGCAAACAAAACACAGAATCTCCATTTTTCTCTTTTTATGATACTCACTTGCAGGCACAAGCCAGGAAAACATGTGAGTGGAATGGTACGGATTTATTATCCTGGATGCTGACTAGGATTCACTGAAAATATTTATCCTACTGAAATAAGAAGTGCCAGGGACCCAATCAGGAAACAAAGCCACCTGCCACCCACACAGGGCAAGTGCTGCTTGGCTCAGTTTCAGACCAGATCCCTTCAGAACTAAACTTGGGTGTGCTTCAGAGAGTGTTTCTTTTCCAGGGTCCCATCCCTCCAGGCAGTGTGAACCAGCCTACAATGAGACTAGCTTACTCTGCTAAAACATCAGCTTTCAGCAGGAGCCATACAGTCACAAGACCCTTCAGCACTGCCTGCGTGAGCTTAAAAACCGTATCATCTTTAAAGGCCAGAGTAACATGCTCAGTATTAAAGCAAAAAGTGAACATGTGTGACGGCCCTCATCCAGGAGAGGCCAGTGAGAGGTGATGTCTCCCACGCTCCCACATCCATCTCTGCTGTCCCCTTTCTACCAGCCTTGCTGAGGATGATGCTGAGATGAGGTAAATGTGGTGAAGGTGCACCAGTATACTCTGGAGAAGTGACTGGGTAACAGGGACTGAAGACCTCAGAACCCTGCTCCAACATAAGGGCTCCCAGACCAAGGTGGCCTTGGTGACACAGAAACATAGAATATTTGTGTTAGAGAAGATATTCAAGGTCATCAAGTCCAACCATCAACCTAATCTAAAGAAGGCTTTGGGTAATAAAAAAGTAGTTTTCAGCTCTATTAGTGTGTTTTAGAGTTGAAAAAGAGGGCTTGTGCTCTAGAAAGGATGGTTTGGACCTTGATATGAGGTTTTGAACATTTCACAGTGGGGCTTTGGACTTTGCAGCTCAGGATCCTAAATTGATGCTTTTATCTCTCAAAAAAGGCATTTGATCTCTGAAGGAGACTTAGGGCCCTAAATATCAGGCTTTGGCTCTTGGCAAGCTTTGGGCAGTAGAACAGATGTGCGGAGCACTAAAATGAGGCTTTGGGCTCTCATAAATGGGGGATTGGCTATTAATAAATATGTTGGGCCCAAAAATTAAGGCTCAGCCCCTTGAATGAGACTTTCAGCACTAAAAAGGAGGCTTTGTCTTATTAGAGAAGTCCATGAACCCCCAAGAGGAGGCTTTGTGCCCTAAAAATAACATTTGAGACAATAAAATAAGACTCCAGGCCTGAAAACTTAGGTTGCAGGTGATGAAATGGTGGCTTTGGATTCCAAGTGAAGGTCTGAACCCTAAAAATAAGAATTTGGTGCTTAATGACAAAGCTGTAGCCTGTAAAATCATATAATCATAGAATATCCCAAGTTGAAAGGGACCCCATAAGATCATTGAGTCCAACTTCTGGTTCCCTGTAGCACCAAACAAAAATTAGACCCTACATCTAAGAGCAGTTGTCCAAACACAACCTGAGAAGCCTGTTCCAGTGCCCAACCACCCTCCCAGTGAAATATCTCTTCTCAGTATCCAACCTGACTCTCTCCTGCCACCACTTCATGCTGTAACCTTGGGTTCCACCCTGCATCAGGAGAGTAGATCATTGCCTTCCTACCTGCTCCCTGGCATGAGGAGGCCATAGACTGATGAAGTCTCTCCTCAGAATCTCCTTTCCCAGGCTAAACAAACCAAGGTCTTCAACTCCTCCTCATATGTCTTCCCCTCTAGACTTCCACCATTTTTGTAGCTCTCCTTTGGACACCCTCTAAGAGTTTTATGACTTTTTTGTTCTGTGGCATCCAGAAGTACACACAGCACTCAAAGTGAGGCTGCACAGCACAGAGCAGAGTAGAACAATCCCTTTCTTTGCTCAATTGGCAATGCCATGCTTGATGCACCCCAGAACATGGTTGGTCTTCTTGGCTGCCTGGACATACTGCTGACTAATGTTCAAGTTGCTGTTAACCAGGACCCCAAAATCTCTTTCAACAGGGCTGCTTGCGGTGTCTCATCCCCTATTCTGTATGCATAGCTAGGGTTTCCCTTTACAGATGCAGAATCTGGCACTTGTTCTTGTTAAACTTCATGGAGTTGGGACTGCCTAGCTCTCTAATTTGTATGGATCTCTCTGTAAGGCCTCTCCAACCTCAATGGAGTCAACAGCTCCTCCCAGTTTAGTATCATGAGCAAATTTGCTCAAAACACCTTCTAGTTCTGCATCAAAATAATTTATGAGCACATTAAAGAGAACTGGCCCTAAGATGGAGCTGAGGAAACCCAACTAGTAATTGGCCACCAGACTGATGCAACCTCACTTATTATAGCCCCTTGGGTCTGACCAATCAGCCAGTTGCTCACCCACCCAACATTTGTTCTTTCCTATCTTCATGTTGTCCAGAAGGATACTGCAAGAAACTTGCTGAAATTCAAAATTGCTGAAATCCAAAAGATACCCGTTGTCAACTAATTGGGTGACTTTGTCACAAAAGGAAATTAAGCTAGTTAAACAAGACCTTCTTCTCATGAACCCGTGTCGGCTGTGATCAGTGACCATATTGCCATTCAAGTGATTTTCAAGTAACTCACAGCATAACTTTCTCCATAATTTTACCAGGCACTGAAGTGAGACTGACTGGCCTGTAATAACCAGGATCTTTCTTCTTATCTTTCCTGCTTCCTCTGTGCAACCAGTGATGTCAACTCCCTCCAGCTCCAATGCAGACACAGTTGCTCCGGCAGCACAGAATATGCCCTGCAGTGAGGCAGCCCCAGATGTGTGATGGCCTTCAGTCTGGCAGCAGTGCACAAGTTCTCCAAGCAGATGTTGTTGACAGGGGAATGGGCCACAGCAGAAGTGGGCTGGGCAGGGATGAGTGGCAGCGGTTGGTGGTGTTAGGGCAGGGGCAGCCCCATCCTCACTTCTGGTGTAATCACCAACTGGGATGGGCTGGAAGAGCCGGCATCATATCTTCTACCACAAGCCAGCCATGCGCCCCAAGGAGCTGGCTGTGCTGATCACCACTGTCCCCTTGTCCCCCATCACCGACAGTGAGAAGATGTCCGAGCTGCTCTTTAGGGCCTTTAAGTGTGCCAGACATGCTTGAATGCCTCATTTCATGCTGCTCCTATGGCTGCACCACTGGTATGGCACTGGGCTCTGGTGTTTGCATGATATATGTGACTTTGCACTATCTCTTTCCTCCTTCCACCTGAATATGTCCAGGGAATGCCTCACACTCTACCTCAGCCAGATGCTGGCAGCCTGTGGGGTCCAGCCTCCACCAGAGACGCTCCAGCGCCCGAAGGACACATTCTGCTGCTACCACCTGTCCAGTGCCCACCCCAAGCCTGTGACACTCCTCCTGCAGGGTGAGCACTCCCACTGCCTTGTGGCCCTCTTCACCCTCTAGGTTCTGGGGGGTGTTGGTCCTGGGCCTACTAGAGACAGCACTTCCTGCACCTCATTGAGGCCACTCCAACAACCCCCTTCTGCTCCCGGTCAGGAGCACCATGTAGCTGTGAGACACTGCTCAGCACACGGCACAGGGCCTGGGCAGGGGATCCCATGCTGCAGCCCCCAGCCACCATGTTGCAACCTGGCTGGGAGGTTTCATTGTCTCCTCCCTCAATGCCTTCCATGGTTCTTGGCTCCCACAGCATGTCTTTATCAAGAACAGGCCTGACACTGTGCAGTGCTACTACTTTTGACCCCATTAAAGAGCAGCAGGGAATGACATGCAAACCTTTGTCTTTATCACATTTCTGTGTGGTGGTGGTGTTTGTTTGTTTTTTAATTCTGTGCCTGCCCTAGTCTGTATCTTTTAACAGACACCTTGGAGCCTATGACCCATCAGTCCATAAAATGAGTGGGCTTAAAAGCCTTATGTATGTCTGTCAGATTATAGAAAGTCTAATAGAATTATGTGCTTTACACCTGCATTTTAGTTGCAGTGAAGATGAGAGTAAGAAACGATTGTCACCAACAGCACGGCTACATTTTCTGTCTCTGCTGTTCTTCACTGTTCCACTCCCTGCATGTTTTTCTTGTCTCAGACTTCATAGTCAAAAGGACTATTGCACTGACAGAAACCCCAAGACCTCCTCCAGAAACACCCAGCATCACCCATGCTGCCACTCCAGGGAGCAGCCAGCAAGGGACTATTCCTTGGTAAACCTGTTGACAGCTGAAGTACAAATGCTGTTGCAATAAGAAAAGTCCTGACCTTTCAGATGCCTGTTATAGAAAGATGATGGGATTAAAAAGTGTTCTGTGTATTTTATAAGAAATCTTTTTAGTAGCAATTTCTTTCAAACTGATGAGCTGTAGAAGTCTCTACTAAAATCTCTAAATCTTCTCTTTCAAACAAGTTGATGGTGTCATACTAACTTATCTTATTGAGATACATGATGACATCTTGTCCAGCACCTGGTGAAGACAAAACATCAGACATGAGAGCATGGACGGCTTATGGTTTTGCCATCATTTTGAGTGCCAGGATTGCTAACCACATTATGGTCAGAGCTATGATCAAAGTTTTGTTTTGTTTTTTAACTAGCTGCAAATATGTTTTTTACTGAAAAAGTAAGAAGACCTCCAGTTTTACCCAAACTAATTATTTGCTTGTGATTATGGAAATATTTTTTGTTTGTTTTACAGAATTGGGGTGAATGAGATCCAACCCCACACAATCAGCAGCATAAATGATAAAGAACATTTAAATCTTCTGTTTCTAACCACCCTTCAGTGAATTTCTTAAGAAATATGGGTAAAAGGCACACTTGTGACATTTTGAACTTTAAAGAAAACAAACACGTTTTGTGTTTGAGAGAAGGGAGATGGCTGGTAGTGACTGTATCTGAACTGTTATTTCAAAAGGCTGTAAGATATTTGTTGTTCAATTAACTCTAATTTTTTCAACTTAAGATATTTCACTTCTAAATTGCCTGTGCATGACATTTCAGTGCTAATTTATTGTAATATTTCCATCTGAGGAGAACCTAAAAGGCCACCACAGTTCAGATTTGCGTTAAAATATCTCCATATATATTTTAGTATTAGCACTATTGCAATTAAAATCACTTGGTCACTGATCAAGCACCAGAAATCACCAGCATATTAATTCTGGAGTGGACATAGAACAGGATACATATCAACTATATCCTTGGAACAGGAAATATTGGTGCTGGTGGGAAATAAGCAACTTTAATCCTTTTTCTGATCAACATCCCATCTTCCTGCACTAGCTGTTAGCAAGAAGCACTTAGTAGAGGAGAGCAGACAGCTTTTCTGTTTCCTTTAGAGACCCTCCTGAGTAAAACAGCTTTGAGAACCTCCTGCCACTTCAACCTGAAACATATCTTAATATTAGATTATCTTAATATTAACTTTAATTTTGAAAATAGTGAGCTTACTGAGCATACAGCAAGGGCTTAAGGAATCAGGTAAGACACTTGTACATGGATGCTGAGGGCAGTGCCTACCCCTGCATTCTTCCATATGGCTATGAACGTAAAGACAGATCCTCCCCAAGAATGCTCATTGGGAATGTATGCATATTCCGGGGCTTTCTGATAATTGGTTTGTCCACAAATCTGAACTCGTGCCTTGCTGCATCACAGCAGTAGTGCTTAGAGCAAACTGCCTTGACATAGTCCTTTCTACTGACAGAGGGCACAACAGGTTCATCATCCTCAGTATATACTATAGAATTTCCTGGCTATACTAGAGATATCTCCCAGGCATTTCTTTCTCCCTTTCGTCTTTTCGATATCTAGCTATGCTGACAAAGGTTTCCATGGACTGCACTGTAGAGCAGAACAGAAAAATTGGGCAGGATAAAAACAACCATTTTTCTCTTTGTCAGAAAAGACTGGATAGACCCAAAAAAGTGGGTGTACAATGACATGGGAATACAGTTTTGTGTGGAAGGTGGAAAATCTCTTTGTTGGTATTGCAGTACACTGTCACTGGAATCTATGACTGAACAATAAAGTCCTTCCAAAATTCAAATTGATGGCTTCACTGTAGGTATGGCAAAATCTTCCAGTCCCACCTGATGTCCTTGCATTCTCTGAAGTCTAAAGAACTGATATGAATTAAAATCCTGAAAATTTAACATGAGCTCACTTTTCCTGTGTCCTTTCCTGAATGCATTCAAATGCTCACAGCAGACTAATTATTCATGAGTTACTGATGCTGCATTTGTATATCTGAAGTGCTGGGACAAAAAAAAAAAAAAAAGAAAAAAAAAGGAAAAAAAAAGACCATATATTACACCAATATTTTTAGATAATCAGGCATTCTCAGTCATCAAGGCATACTTGAAATTGGTCTGCTTGGCTTTAGTTCTCAAAAGAGTCAAACACAAATGCATGCAGGGAGTATACACAGCAGTGTACTTTACCCCAAGAGAAATAACTGGAAGTGCATTCGATATTTGTGACCTTCCCTTGAAATCAGCATTCAAAAGGTAAATGTAAACTCCAAATAGACATTATCCTCCTCATAAACACTTTCTGAATCCTTTTATTACCATGTGACACAATAAGAAAAGAAATAAACATCCTTGCTTCTATGAAAAAAAAAACACACAAACAAAACACCTGAGAAAAAGTCTTGGAAAGTATGATTTTGTCAGGTACTTAGTTATGGCTATAGCTTCACGTAATAGGATGTAACATGTAACTTCTACAGCTGCAGATGTAATTTACTTACCCTTTGTCTTGTGAACTCTAGGGGTTTATCAACTGATGCCTTAAAGGTTGAAATAAATGTCAGATGAAGGATCAGTTAGAAGGAATAGAATTTGATCAGTCAGATTATAGAGAAAAAGGCACAGAACTTAGTAACAAAGGCCTTCACATCCCTTTATTCCAGAAGCTACTGAACACGTCTTCTACAGAGCAAACTGGAGAACTGCTGCATACTCGCATCTAGTCTGAAACTGAGCCTGTTTTCTTCAGCCTTAGACAAAATCTTACAAAGTAATTTATGATTTCCACATAGAAAAGCATTTAGAAAAATATAATGTATTTCTTGTCATGTAGCTGTGACTTTAATATGAATGTCTCCAAAGAAATGTATTTTTAAACAGCATAATTACATTTTATCACCGTATATATTTCTCAATTCATTTCATGTATTTGCTGCAGTGCTGCCTTCTCTGCTGGTCCAGGTGATAACTTTGTGATGGCATTGGTGAAGCAGATAAGAGGAGGAAAAGGATTCTCTAAAATTTACAGGTTTTGAAAATGATTAGTTACATTTCTGTTATCATACATATTGTGTACGGGTTTCTTTTGGAAACAATTATCTTAGTCACCAGAATGAGATTTCAGCTTGAATCCTGTGTGATTTACCTTTCTTTTTTAGTCACTATATTGAATAACCTAGACTGCTTTCACTTTGAGTTGCGAATAAAATGATGGTAGAAGCTGGACTTTGTGTAAGCTTTTCTATTATGAATTAATTCTCCCGGGTACCCAGAAAAATACATTTTTTGCTTCTCACCAACAAACAAAAACCAACATCAACCTCTTCTTAACATCATTTAGGGAAAAAATTTAGCATTCTGTTCTCATTGTTAAATCAAATGCATCATACCTCCCCACACCAGCTTGCAACTGCTGTGTGCAAACCATCTGCATAAGTAAGAATGGCAAAGGCAGCTCAGTGCTGTGGTGGTCCAAAACAGCCATGCAGGAGCTGTAGGCATTCAGAGGGATGGTACTATTTAAAGATATTCTTCATGCAAACAAAGAGAGAAAAGAGTGGCTTAATAAAGTTCCTGTGCAAAAGGACAACCACGTCAATTCTGAATGTTTGTGGTCTGCTGAAGGGTAAATGTTTTACAGAAGGTATCTGTATTTCCTTGCATTAGGTCATTCTATGTGTATTTTGGTCTCATCCAGATGTTTGATTATGAACAGAGAACTGAGCTTTTCCTCTGAAAAAAAAAAAAGATATACAACTTTGAAAGCTCCCTGACATCTGTGGAGGGTAATGAGAATCTTGAGACTCATGAGAATCTTGAAATACTTCCTCACATAGGTCTGAGTCATGCCTTTAGTCCAAGAGGAGACTATTCTTGGTATACAGAAGCTGGAAAACAGGCAAAATAAACAATCTGACTGCCTTCTCTTAACACTGGCAGCTTTAAGCATTAGCACTGACCTTTGCACTTGGCCTGCTTTGAGGTAGGAGAGGAGCATGTCACAGAATTACAGAATCACAGAATGGCCAGGGTTGGAAAGGACCTCAAGGATCATGAATCTCCAACCCCCCTGCCACATGCAGGGCCACCAACCTTCCTACCTAATGCTAGACCAGGCTGCCCAGGGCCCCATCCAATCTGGCCTTGAACACCTCCAGGAACAGGGCATCCACAACCTCTCTGGGCAGCCTCACCAGTACCTCACCACTCTCTCTGTAAAGAATTTCCCCCTGACGTCCAACCTAAATCTCCCCTCCCTCAACTTAAAACCAATTCCCTTCGTCCTGCAGTTATCTACCCTTTCAAAGAGTTGATTCCCCTCCCCTCTATAGGCTTCCTTTAGGTACTGAAAGGCTGCAATGAGGTCAACCCGCAGCCTTCTTTTCTCCAGGCTGAACAAGCCCAGCTCCCTCAGCCTGTCCTCGTAGGGGAGGTGCTCCAGCTCCCTGATCATCTTTGTGGCCCCCCTCTGGACCCTCTCCAACAGCTCCCTGTCTTTTTTGTACTGGATGCTCCACACTTGGACGCAGTACTCCAGATGGGGCCTCACAAGAGCAGAGTAGAGAGGAACAATCACCTCCCTGTCCCTGCTGGCCACCCCTCTTTTGATGGAGCCCAGGACACCATTTGCTTTCCGAGCCACAAGGGCACACTGCTGGCTCATATTAAGTTTTTAATCTATCAAGACCCCCAGGTCCTTCTCCACAGGGCTGCTCTCAAGGACCGCTCCTTCCAGTCTGTATGGATACCTGGGATTCCTCCTGCCCAAGTGCAAAACTCTGCACTTTGCCATGTTGAACCTCATCAGGTTCACCTGGGCCCACCTATTTAGTGGGCATCCCTTCCTTCAACTGTGTTGACCGCACCACTCAGCTTGGTGTCGTCAGCAAACTTGCTCTGGGTGCACTCGATTCCATCATCGATGTCATTGATAAAGATGTTAAAGAGCACCGGTCCCTGAGCCTCTGTCAAAGCACCGTATCTTAAAAGAATGGAGATATATCTCTGAAGGGCTTATAACTATAAAATCATCTACTCAAGATTTTCTCAAGAAAGATTAATGATGTGGCAGCCTTGTAATCAGTGGCCAAACTGCACTGTGGTATCCACAACAGATGACTCTGATCACATACAAAATAAACTGGAAGGCTCCATCTGAGGACATAAAGTACATGTGAAAGAGCTGTCAAGCCAATCGCTCCAGACCTGCTGTTATTGTGCAGCTTGGAAGTTTAATTATGCTTTATTAAATATATATATATTCCTTCTGAGGCATTGATACTAAAGCAACAGTTACATGCTAAGAAATTCACTACATTATTCTAAACACTTTCTTAATGCAGAAATTGAAAGCTGTGGTGCAAGATCATAACTAAATCTGAAGAAAAGTGGTGAGCCAAGAATCAAACCTAAGGGTGAAATGAGCAAACCTAATCAGGTATTAATGAGTACAGAGACATTTTGAACTATGTTATTCAGTATTGTAAATTCAACAAGTCCAAGCAACCTTATGACAATGTACAATGTTAAGTGTAACATCTGTAGAGGACCCTCGAATTGGAAAGGAGAGAAGGAGGCAAGGGCAAGAACCAAACTAGTGCTGAGCTGAACAAAACTCTGCTCTTGCAGAAATCAATGGAAGGAAGTGGATAAAATTCTACATAACCTGGCCTGGCCTCATACCAGCCCTACTCTAAGCATGAGGTTGCGCTAGGAATCTCTAGAAGACCCTTCCAACTTGAATTGTCCATGACCCTGTGGTCACACACAGAACAGGCAGATATTACTTTGAAAGGTAAAAACCACCAGATTTTTCTGAAATAATTCCCCACACCCTGTAACCAGTATATTTATACTTGTATTTTCTATATTCATCCTAGGGTGCAGCTACACTCCTCATAACAGTGACAATTCCAGTGATGGCTACCTCAACAGACAGCATCTTGCTTATGTTGGAGTTGGAGACAGATTTGCATTCAAATACCATATAGTCTATCAGTACCTGTCACGGTTTGACAGAAAGAGGCTTTACCACATCATAAGATTTTAGGCATCTGACTCCTTTTTAAGGATTATTTTAAGAAAGGAAGACACCTACATTTGGAACCCTCTTTGTATAATATCTTAATTTAACTTTCAATTAAAGTAGGCAACTGGGAATTTAACTAGAGTCATTATAAGCTCTAGCAGGACCTACCTGTCATCCACAGCCTCAAATTCACTTGTGATTGGTAGAAAAACTTCCCTGCTGATTTTTGGTACAAATAGACACAGCACAAACCACAGTTTTCTTTGGTCTTCCTCAGAGAAGGCCATTCCCAGCTCTGCAGCTGGTGCTGGCCTGAGGCCAATAAAACGTCTGAATAGATGGATTTAGGGACAGAGTCATAAAATGACTAATCAAAACCACAGCACTTAGCTCTCTCAATAGTCACATGCTGGGCTGACATTTTCAGGCAGGTCAACTGTGGATGGCCCAGTTGCTCCATGGCATTCAAATCAAATCTTACAATGTGGTCCTATTAGGGCCAATCATTAATACCCAATTTTGCCAGTGCTAAAACACTTAGATGAGACGCCAGGTGACTCTGCAAGCTCTTGAGACAACAACCAGTAATGAATGTGTGACCTGCTGAGTAATGAGGCCATTTCTAGGTAAAGATTAATGTTTACTCCAGAGCAATCTTATGGTTCACTTCACCTGAAAAACTTTCTCAGAAAACTGCAGATGCTGCTTTACTAGATTCCAAGGGATAACATCATATAAGGAATTTTCCAAGACTCTCAATTTAAAAATGCTTTCTTCAAAGGATTTCACAAGGGAATCACAAGGGAAAGAGCTTTGTAGACATTTTCTTGATCAGATTTTTCCAGGACTTCTGTGAAGCATTTTATACATAAACTAATAGAAGTCATCTCAGCCACAGGAAAGTGTACACGCTATTAACATGTTTCATTACCATGATGACTGACAAGATGAGTTAGGAACTGATCACATCTGCATGGAACACTGAACATTAATGATTTACAGTTTCTCATAGCCAAGCTGGGTTTCCAGTTGCCCTGCATTTGTGTTTTGAAAACAAAACCAAATAAACTGGAGCAGGAATTTTAAACAGTGAAGATAAGTCTTCTCAGTAAGACCTGTAACAAACAGAAGTGTTTTCACTGGGTGTATTAGGTATGCAGTGTCTGGTCATTTCCTATCTGCATAGCACATATCTGTCAGACACAGGCATTTCATCTCAGCATCAATGAGCTCTTTCACAGACTGTATCAGGTTTTTACCAATCTTAGAGTCATAGAATCACAGAATCCTATGATCACCCTATCCAACCATCACCCCATCACCACCGTGGCCACTGATTTTATCCTTTGTATCATGCCTGTGCAGCAATGAAAGGTGATGGTAGAACCTTCTACTAGGAAAAAGCACGCTTGCAAAGGTATTTGTCAAGACGCAGTTCAGAAAGCTATACCGAAAAAAGTGATTCACCCTCTCCAAAGTCTGGTGGAGATTCAAAAAGGGCAAATCTCCAAATAGAGATGCTGCTCTCTCTAGTGGTTGATAACCCTTAAATGAGGGTGAGGGTGGCTGGATCCAGGCTTCATCTTTTCTGATCACGCAGATGCATTACTTGCACCTGAGCTCCCTGGATTAGCTACACCTTCTCACCTGGTGCTCAACCATTGTTTCAGGCTGTGACATAGCAATTCACGTGCAATGCCTCAGCTTCCTTTTTTCTTTTTCAATTAGTGACTCCCATATTTTCAAGCTATAATTGAAAACAGAAGCCCAAGTATCAAACAACACTCCCATTTTGATCCCTTTTGAACAGCTGCAGTCCCACTGAGCCTCACAACTCACACCTCAGAGGCTGGAGATTAATTATATGGTCTGAGCAACTCAGATAATCTTAGAAAATCATAATGCCTACAGCATGTGCTTGCAATGTAATCAGCCCTTCAGTGAAGTCAGCCCTTCACTGGATAGAAGGCTCTTCCTAAACAGCCCAATATTATCTTATTTTCAACTTCTAGGTATCTCTAGTCAGGTATCTCAAACACATCTTACGAGCTATTATGTACTTACAACTGAAGCATCTTCATTACTACTCTAATGAAACTTCTGTTATTTACAGAATAACTTTGACTGTCAGTCATTTGTGACCATTACTGGTTTTACATATAAATTTTCTACATAACTTGCTGAATAAGATTCATACTTTATACTTAATCTTTTGTTTTGAAGATAGTATGAAAAACTTTTCAAAGATTGCTTAAACTGGTAGGTAAAAAGAAGGTAGACACACAGGCTGTCAAAACATTTTCAGCATTTTAGCAAAGGCTTTCTCATCTGATTAGAGGAGCAACCAAAAGGGGATGTTGCCTGTGAGTAGTGAGTATTCTGTAAGATTTGCTTCTGAAGCTTTATCTGCACTGTGCAATGAGTCCTGCATTAGCAGATTTTATACTGGTTCCAAGCAAGCAGGTTTCTTTTCAAAGTGCTAGTATTGGTGACAGACACTAGCTTGGCTCTTAAAAGTGGCTCATCCTTTTAATGTGATACCTTTCCAAGTTATGTTTCTGTGTATGGTCCAGGTCTAAGCAACAGTAACAGCTAGCTCTGTCTTAAATCTGTCACTATGGGATATGGATTTCAGCTTAATCTTTTTCGTCTCTGGATGAAGATCTGAAACAGGTATGTGTGCAAGACTATGTTAATTATTTAAAGCCAGTAAATCACTGTTCATTTCTGTAATGCTTTGGAGTTAAAAATTCTAGCCTCCAAGACAAAAAAATATTCTAGGGAAAAACAGTTATTCAGTTAAAAGCTGGTGTTGATCAAAGATGAAGCAGGGAGACAGCTACATCCATTCTGTAACTCTGATTTTAACAACAGTCAACTTTACAGCAATTGTCCTGCAAGATCTTGCACATCACCATGCTGATAAGATCTCGTGCTTTAAGAAGCAACCTATTCTCTGGGAGAGAGAGCTACAAGTTAGTGCCAAGACTGAGGGCCATAGCTATTCAGAATGTATTCATTACTACAGCTGCAGCCCAAGCCTACTGTGCCAGCTGCCCACTGCCACAGGGACAGTCTTTCTCTGCAGGAATTTCCTGGGCTGAGGTACTTGAGGAAGATTTCAGTCTTACAGAAGAGATTTGTGTACTTTGTTATATTGTCTGTGACCAAACCATGAAGCAGCTGATTGCCTATACTAATAAGTACTCCTGCTTTGCTTGCCAGAGTAGCCCCAGGACTATGCCTTTTAAGAGCATCCCCCTTCTCTTCCCCTAAAGAACATTTCTTGCCTTCCATCTGGCTCACTCCTTTTCCCATCAGTCAGCCTCTGACCCAGGTTTCACTCACAAGACCTGAGGGCAGATTCCTGAGTGTGACTTTCCAAGAGACAAGTGTTTGGCCCCAGATATCAGCTGTGATGGGTTCAGAGAGGGTCCTTTCCCTCAGTCATCGCTGTCCACAGCGATGGAGAAGACCTTAAAGATCATCAAGTCTAACCGCAAGCTAACCATACTACCCTAACTCCCACCATTAAATCATGTCCCTGAGCACCACATCCAAAAGGATTTTAAACACATTCAGGGATGGTGACTCAACCAGTGCTATTCCAGTGCTTAACAACCCTTTCTGTAAAGAAGTGTTTCCTGACAACCAACCTAATCCTCCCTTTGTCCTGTCACCTGTCACCAGTGAGAAGAGACCAACTCCGCCTTCACTGCAATCACCTTTCAGATATTGAAAGAGAGCAATAAGGTCTCTTCTCAGCCTCCTCTTCTCCAGACTAAACAGCCCCAGTTCCTTCAGTCGCTCCTCATGGGACATATTCTCCCAGCCCTTCACAAGCTTTGTTGCCTTGTTTGGACCTGCTCCAGCACCTCAATCACAGAATCACAGAATTGTAGGGGCTGGAAGGGACCTCCGGAGATCATCAAGTCCAAACCCCCTGCAAAGCAGGCCCCCTACAGGAGGCTACACAGGTAGACATCCAGGCAGGTCTTGAATATCTTCAAAGAAGGAGAATCCACAACATCCCTGGGCAGCCGAACACAGTACCCGAGGTGAGGCCTCACCAGCACCGAGTACAGGGGCAGGATTACTTCCCTAGTCCTGTCCTGTTCACCACACCATTTCTGGTACAAGCCAGGATGCCACTGGCCTTCCTGATCACATGAGCACACTGCTGGCTCATATTCAGCCGTCTGTCCATCAGTACACTAAGGTCCCTTTCCATCAGGCAGTTTTCCAGCCACTCCTCCCCAGGCCTGTAGGGTTGTCTGGGGAGTCTTGTTGTGACCAAAATGCAGGACCTGACCCTTGACTCTATTGAAACTCATACAGTTTACCTTGATCCAGTCTATCCAGGTCCCTCTGTAGTGCCCTTCTCCCCTCAGGCAGATCAACACTCCTTCCCAACTTGATGTCATCTGCAAACTTACTGAGGGTGCACTCAATCCCCTTATTAAGATCATTAATAAAGACGTTAAATAGAAGTGGCCCCAGTACCAAGCCCTGGGGGACACTGCTCGTGACTGGCCGCCAACTGAATTTAATTCCATTGACCACAACTCTTTGGGCCTGGCCATCCAGCCAGTGTTTCACCCAGTGGAGCATACACCTATCCAAACCATGGGCAGCCAGCTTCTCCCTGAGGATGTAGTGGGGGACAGTATCAAAGGCTTTACTAAAGTCCAGGTAGACCACATTGACAGCCTTACCTTCATTCACTAAGTGGGTCACCTTGTCATAGAATGAAATCAAGTTTGTCAGGCAAAGTCCACCAGCAGTTCCTCCATAAAGGCCTGGAGGGCACCAGAAAGACTGAAGAGAGATTAAATATTAGCATGAATAGAGAAAGCTTCACCACCCAGAAGTACAGAAGGATCTCAGGGCCTTGAATATGAAGAAGAAAAAGTACATTCTGTGATTTTTCCAAATGTCTCTGGAGGTTCATTAAAAAAGGGCACATGAATCAAAGTCTCAGAACTTTGACACCAACAGGCTGTTTAGAAGCCATCTGACACTTCCGAGAGTTTTAATGGCTTGAAAATATATTCCCTTCTCAGAACATCATAGCTGTGGAAATAAGTTCCTAATTCTTACCCAGCTGCATATTCAAAATTGCCCAAGAAACAATTTTAGGTATTTCAATATCTTTGTCCCTGATGGCTACTGTGGAAAAAGACAAACTTTTATTATTATTATGTACTGAAAAACCAAGCTAGCATAGACAGAGTTTTTCTCCTAACAGATGAAAAGCTGCTAGTATATTCCTTAGAGAACAGGCAATTATTTTGTATTGACAATGTAGTAACAAAATTATCCCCTAATCTCTCTCATTAGGTAAGTAAAATTTCGTTTTCCCCAGGATTATGATGCTGGGACTGGTTAATAACTAAGAAATCATTTGAACAGTGAGTGGCATTATACTTTATGCTACAGCATTCCTGACGTGGGTAGCTGGGTTATTAACACATTTACAGACATGAATAGAAACTTTCAGAAGTGTTTGTGCTCCATCTGCAGTGAAAAAGAGGGCTGCTGAAAGATTCATCCTAGGCAGCTCAAACAGCAGGGATTGGGGCAATCAAGAAAAAGTTAGGAAAAAAAGCTGGTAGCATTATATATAATTTAGGTCTTGAATCAGTTTAGGTATTTTTTCAAAGTTGTTTTATCCCTGCTGATTCAGCAGCTCTACCAGCTACTGAACATACCAGTTACGATGACAGTCTTGATTTTCTTTCGGTCTCACTTCTAGCTGGTCCATAAGCAAACGCACACCTTCAAAAACTGGGCTTGCATATTAGCACTGTGGGATTTGAAGTAGTCCAAAATGTGCTTTCAATGTGGTTAATAACAAGCAGCAGCTCTAGTGCTTTTTAATTGATAGAGGACTTGACAAAAATTTTGTGGTAGAATTGTGTACATGCACAGATAAAGTACATTGGATAAAGTAGAAAACAATCATTATGGATTATTCATTCAAGATTTTAAGAAAACAGGAATATCTGGTATTTCTGTGTTGGACACAGTGAGAAAATGGCAACGGCCACTCAGGTAACCTTTTAACATTCTCTTACTCTCCTTTTCATCCCCAGTCTGAGTCACTACATATCCCTGCCTAGGACTCTAGGGGCTAGTAAAACTTCCACTATGAGCTATTGCACTGTATACATTTGCAGGAGAAGTATAACTGGTTTAAGTTTACATGTAGGAAATTCATTACCTTTTGTAATAAATCTGTACAAAGTCTGCACTTGCGGTGCTTTTCTAACAGACAGCAAGAGGAGAGTGCCTCCTTTGAGGAAAGGGGAAAAGCTCTCCCTGGGTACTAACAAACTTGCAATGTTTATTTCTGTAGTTTATCAATATTTGTCAATAGTTTATCAATATCAATATCAAGCTAGCTGAAGTAGTGAAAAAGAAAGCTACCACAAGTTTTACCACAACACAGAACAATCCCTCCAAAACCATGGTTTCACTTCCCTCTGCTACATCTCTTTTCCCTTTCAGCAGCGTCTTCAGAGGTAAGCCAAACCTCATCTGTTCACCTGACAAATATCTTTTTCTAAGTTTATACTGAAAAGTCACATTTCAGAAGGAAAATTCCAAATAAACTACAATTTGAATATTTTCTTCCAAAGCACACCAACCCCCAGAAGAGCAACTGCAGGAGAATCATAGGGGCGTAACTAGAAACAAGACAGCATGTTGAACATTGCTTATTTGACACAACTTTTGTTCACTTCCAAAGAGATAAAGGCTGCTCTGGATGTGAGGAATGAATCAGACTCAAGAGGCTGCTGAAAACGATGAAGAGCTAAAAACCTGCAATCCCAAATGTTACTTTACCCCAGAATAGAAAAGACAGTAATTTTTGCAAGGAAAAAAAAAAAAAGTACATATTAGATAAAAATCAGCTGTATTGCGTATGTTTCAGCCCAGAAAAATGTTAAAATTAAAAATTTGGCTTTGTATTGAAACTGCTGACAGCTTAGCAATTGATTTTCATTTGGAACTCATTTTATTCTCTAATAACTGATAGTAAAAACAGAAAAATCACTGTTCTATGCTTTAACTGGATTAAATCCATCTTGGCTCTTGTACGGATAGTAAATCTGCTGAGACTATTTTAATACAAGAGAATTCCAGTGGAAGACCAAGTCCTTCATAGAGCATGCTTATTTAAAGAGTTTGCACCTAATTTGCTTTTAATTAAAATTTCAGCTTAATGCATTGCAATATGAAAACTTACATACAACATTCCATGGTTACAAATGTCTACAGCATTTTTGATCATTCCTCCTAACCGAGTAACTGATAATAAGCCTACAGAATTTCTCATGGAATATGAGTCAGTCAAACAAAGATGTCAGTTTAATTAACCTTGTGGAGTTTTCTGTTGCTTCTGCAAAGCCATTCCTAGGTGCATTTTTTGTTGTTTGTTTTGCCACAGTGACCCAGATAAGAAGGACTGCATTTACAAGAAAAAAAAAAATATTTGAAGAGACCCTTTTAATTGTCACCAGCTTGTTTATAACTCCATTAAAAGTTTGAACTTGCACACTCTCCAGTATTTCTGTGTCTCTTTTATTTCAACAAGAACTGGAAAACTATGCAATATGTAGCATGACACTATGGCAAGGAAATGGGAAGACATAAATAATACTTAAGTGCTGCAGATTAGGTAGGTGTAACACCTGCACACTCTTACGATGTGATCTGTGCCTCAGATAGGTGGGCACACTTGTCCACCCAGGCACTGCAAGATAACTCAGCCATAGGTGGGATTCTGGCTTATGAGGCACCCTTCTCTGTGTTGGCCCATGTGACTACTTCTCTTGCCATAACAGTGACAATCATCTTGACTTCTGAGGCATGTTACAGGCAAAGAAAGGTCCTGTACAACATGTACAGGATTGTGGAAGCTAGAGTAAGAAGCAGGAGGAGCATCATGCATGCATTTAGTTGCATGGTCTTAACCAGAGTGTTGTTATCAATGGTTCTGTGACCAGATGGAGAGTGGTCACAAGCGATGTCCCCTAGAGGTTCATCTTAGGACAAGTGCTCTTCAACATCTTTATCAACAACACAGTACCCTCAACAAGTTTGCTGATGACACCAAGCTGAGTGGTACAGTTGCAAGGGATGCCATTCTATCAATGGTTTACGGGCTGGTTCGACCTGGTTCCGTGACTAGCAGGGCAGAGGGATTTTGCAAAATCTGCACCTCTGAAAAAGGGAAACAGGGGACCCCAAAATAATTAAAAACAGTGGCAATGATCTGAGGAGAAACAAAATTGCTAAATATGGTATCGGAATGCAAGATAACACACTATAGTACAATATAATTAGAATTAAAGCTAATAAATCAAATGTAGTGAGAGAGAATGTCTGAAAGGTGGATATGCCGCACCATAATACTGAGGTGAGATGCGCAGTCCGGTTGAGCAGCAGAGAGGAGAGCCTGAGGAAGAAGAAGAGTGGTCAGATGACCTACTAAGGCCTTATATCTGTTCCCTCCGAACAGAAAGGATAACAACACAGTGAACAGTCTTCTGAGGAATGTAGTTCTTCTGGGACAGGTACCCAGAAGTGGAGTGTGTATTAACACTTTAACTCCCAGTGCAGTACATGATGTTATGATGTGAAATATCAACAACCAAAAATCATAAAACTATGACACATCCAGAGGGATTTGGATATGCTCAAAAACTGGGCAAATGAGAATCTAATTAGGTTTCACAAGGCTAAGTGTCAGGTGTTGCACTTGGATCAAGGCACTCCCAGACATGAGTACAACAGACTGGAAGAACTCATTGAAAGCAACAGCTCTGTAGAGAAGGACCTGGGAGTCTGATGGATAAAATGCTGGACATGAGCCAGTACTATATGCTTGCAGCCTAGAAGACCAACAGAACTATGCCCTCTACTCTGTCACTGTGAGGCTCTATACTTTTCAAATATGATGGAGAGCGGCTCGGCAACCACCTCAGCCAGCTGCTTCAGAACCCTGGGATGCACGCCATCCAGCCCCATAGACTTGTACACATTCAGTCTCATGAGGCGGTCTCGGACCTGCTCTGTCCTCACAGTGGGGGGGGATTTACCACCCAGAGGTTTAGGGGTGCAGGGTTCAGAGACATGAGAAGTACTGGAATCCTCGCCACCAGTGAAGACCGAGGCAAAGAACTCATTCAGTACCTCAGCCTTCTCTCCATCCGTTGAAGCCAGTTCTCCTTTTACATTTACCAAAGGAGGTACACTCGCTTTGGCCTGTCTCTTCCAGCCAATGTACCTGTAGAAAGTCTTCCTATTCTTTTTCATATCCCTCGCCAAGTTCAGTTCCGCCTGCACCTTGGCTTTCCTGATCCCACATCTGCAAGTCCGGACAGCATCCCTGTATTCTTCCCAGGTGAACCACTTCGCTCAACTCATTAGATAACCTTGCAGAGGATGAGGAGCATGAGGCCAGCCTCCACAACTCATTCTAGTCAGCTTTATTGTTCTGTTTTTTACGGCTCTATGTTGTTAAATTGCTTGTGTGCCCAAGCACAGGCTGTGTGAGAAGAAAATTAGGTTAGAAATCTATCATTCTGCACAGACAGGCAGTTCTCAGGTCTGCTTTTATGAGTGGAAGAAAGGAAGAAAGGGAAAAAGGAAGAGAGAAAGAAAGGAAGAAAGAAAAAGAAAAAGAAAAAGAAAAAGAAAAAGAAAAAGAAAAAGAAAAAGAAAAAGAAAAAGAAAGAAAAAGAAAAAGAAAAAGAAAAAGAAAAAGAAAAAGAAAAAGAAAAAGAAAAAGAAAAAGAAAAAGAAAAAGAAAAAGAAAAAAAAGAGAAAAAGAACAAGAAAAAAAAAAGAAAAAGAACAAGAAAAAGAATCCTTAAATGCCATCTAGTGGAAAAAAACATTTTCACATATTTGTTTTTTAGAGAAAAGGAGGATTGTGCCAAAGCATGGATAGACCTATTTGGATTTTTTTGAGTTTCTGTCATATTCTTAACCTTGAATGTAGTGAACTTCAAAGCACGGTGAATAAAGGATACATGAGTCTTAAATTCTTCAGTGTCTCACTTTCAAGTGAGCAGGATACCAAGTTGCAAATGAGGAGCCTGTCCTTGCAGTAGGACAACAGTTAAGTCTCCTACATGCAATAGATCCCTCTATGAACCAAGAAGCTCCCGAATGCTAGACACACAGCCAGCTACACAACACCAAGAGAAGAAAATTAAAAAAAAAAAAACAAAAACAAAAAACCACTATAATGCAGAAAAAGCTTTAATGCCAAGATATACCATAGTATGTCAAAACTAATTCAAAAGTGATGCAACAAGACCATAGCAAGCAGTAACAAGCAAAATACCAAAATACAGTTTGCTGATTATATTTACAATCTCTGTGCTGGCTGCGCTGGCTCAAAACAAGCTATCAACATAAACTCAGTCTACACACTGTGAATTAGAAACAAAATTACTGACCTCTCAGTCAGTTAGGCCTCTTGCAGGGCATGGCACCTTGCAGCCTTTTGCACATAATTTCTGGTCCTGCTTTTCAAAAGCCCTGCGCCCAAATGTGTCCGTCAGAAGGGGAGTCACTGACCAGCTGTCTCCTGTTCAGAGACAGTGCTCTGAGATCACACTTCTGCAGAAATACTTCTTGTGTCTCTAGGAGGATGGCCTTGTTAGTCTAAGGCTAGGTCAAAGCTGGCTCAGTGACCTGCTCCTCTAGTATGATGCAGGCATACTGCTCTCCTGAATTTTCTACTCCACCTCACAGTAGAGGAGCCTTTATTTCACTTTCAGGCAATTTGTCTCCTCCAAACCAGTGCCATTGGAGGGAGACAATGTTATCTACACGTACATCCAGTGCAATGTATACTCGCAGGAATAGAAGAGCGGTGGAAAGGAAAAACAAGACAGTCTCTGAATTCATTGCTGAAAAGAACTACAACTTCATCAGTTGGAGTTGTTTTCCTCTTTATTTTCCCTGTGGCTGAATTCTCTTCAAAACATGTGCATAGACACTGGTGTTGTTACTCGAATTGGTTGTCAGGGTGCTGAAGTTTGCACACGCTATTGCTGGATTAAATGTGATATTCTGATGGTACAATCAGTAAGTTCCAAAGTGACTTCTGAGGAAAACTCACAGTTCAAGGCACACCCTCACCACCTACACATCTCTTTGGAGCATACTCATCTTGTTGCAAGGCAGGAAAAAGTCGTAGCCAAGCTCTGTGAAAAAATATAGATTATGATGTGAACAGGTGACTAGCTGTATGATCAATAATACAGCTAGTCACACATTCACATCATAACCTATATTTTATATATATAATGTATATATTCTATATAGATGTTGTATAGAGTACAGAGAAGTTAAGCTGGTAAGATCATCATATTGGAAAAGATAATCAGAGATAAATGGAAAGTGCTCACTGATGTTGTAGGCTCACAAGAAGCTCCACAAGGAGCAATCACCAGAGAGAGATCTGTCCTTAGTGGCAGTCAGCCCTTAAATGGGGTCTAGGAGAGGTGGAGCCAGGCTCCACCCCTTCCAGTCACAATTGTGAATTGCCTTCACCTGTGCTCCTGTGGCTGATTCAGTGCTCGCCTCAGGTGATCAATCAGAAGTTCAGGCTGTGATTCAACAGTTCCCATACACTAGCCTGAGACAAAGGACTCCTGTTAGCTTAGGAACACAAGTAAGCTGCTTCTAGTGATGTGTAGAAATCAAACCCTATAACCACAGAGTAGTTATAAAACAAGTATGCTTAATCAACACTGCACACATGCCAGATGCAGGGCAGATATTCCCATCTAGCCTATATATGGGGGGGGGGGTTGCGCAAGAAAGGCACATACATAAAGAGCAAGCTGCTTACATATGCATTAGATGTCCAAGAAAAGGATGGGTTATTACAACGAATCCCCAAAATGATTGACATCCCCCCTTTGCCCCAAGTCTGAGCTCTCTTACATGTGCATATCTCTTGGTGGTCTTTCCAATGAAGATTATTGTGTTATTTTCTTGAGCTTGAGTCAGGATGGAAGACACTTGGCTGGCTCTGGTTGGTCATATCATCAGCCACAACTGCATCCACCAATCCACTGCTTCTCGTTAATTTGTGGTTTTACTGTCCAAGCCTGCTACCTTGCATTCCAGAAATAGGATAGCTAATGATGTTTATTTGGAAAAAAACAGGAGACCCACTCTCTGCACTAATTGTCTAAGTCTGTAGAAAAGCATCTGTAATAAGCAGCAAGAACCTGGCTTAGCAAGGTCAAATCTACAGCTGCCGATTCAACATCTCATGAAGGCACATAACTTTTAACCTAATTCACTTTCCTTAATTCACTAGCTTCTGCATGTAGTTAGAAGAAACTTTTTTTTTTGTAAGAAACTACTCTATAACTGTAACTAAGAATCCTTGCTTTCTTTTATTGACCTTTGCTTATGCTTAAAGAAGATGCTTTATTCTCTCCTTCTGCTATATATATGGCCACAGTACTAAGGGTCAAAATCACACACACTGAAGCCTTTAACATCTCTAACCTGGACCTTATTCAAAGTTCTGCAAGAGAAAGGTTGTCTTCTTCTCTGGCCTGACTCTGGAAGTATGAACATTCAGCTTAGTCAGCTTTGTGATGTAGTGGTCACGGTTGATGATTAGTCTGGGTTCCAGGAAATCCAGGATCATTTCTTTTTTTATCCCAGAAGATAGTGTACATCATTTTACCTGCTGAGGACTGCATCTTGAACTTTTTTGTTGATGGAGAACTCATATGTGCTGCTGCTTTGACTCTGGCTCATAGTGAGGATACCACACCTCGTGACCAGTACTGATGTGGTCCAGAAAACTGTCACCTTCAACCTCATATTGGTTCAATAGGTCCTAACAAACTTGTGTACAGTGTTCTTTCTGTTGCTGTGTGAGCATTCAGGGGATCCATGGGCTGCAAACTCTGTGATACACCAACACAGAACTATTATTTCCAACATATTGAAGCCAATATTCATCTCCATGCATTGTTGATAATCCAACGATTTGTACGATTTGTGAGGATGTGCTGATTGTGATGCTCTTCATTTCATGGTGTGACACCTGTGCATGGCCATCCGAAATGTGGCTTGTCTTTCAAGTTGCTGTTGCCACTGCGGCTACAAAACACCCACTGCCGCATTGGGCTAACATCCACTGTTGGACTCCATAGATGTTCAGCAAGTGCCAATGATTGTCCTTGGGTCCAGGAATTCAGTTACATACCTCTGCTTCATGCACACTTCCGTGTGTGACACCATGTTGTCAGATTGCCCCACAGCTGCCATCTGTCACACAGCAACCAAATGCAACAGAATATTGGTGGGAAGGTTCAACCTCTACTGTCATACTACCAACAACTGACTATTGTATTAGAATAGTATGTAACATTATATATATTATATATAAACTGTAATTTGCAGATTTCAGGCAGTAGCTTTGAATGCTATTCATGTAGGTATCATTGCATACCTTCAGCCACAGCATTTTCTCAGAAGGATATGAAGTTTACTACACTTAGACTTGAGAAATCTCAGAAGAAAAAAAAAAAAAAAAAAAGTGCTAGAGTTGCTATAATGACCTTTGCCCCATCATGTGTTATAGATGACACCCTGGGGTACCTTAAGAGCAACAAACACAACAGTGGACTGACGCAAGGCAGGCAAGCAGCCTTCCAGACCCAGGGAAGCCGTTTAAGCTCGTTTACGGATTTTGAGCACATACAGTCTCGACACTGCCCACGCAGTCTCGGAGGCCGACATCCCGGCTCTCTTCGGCGTTCTCCGGACGCCCCTCAGCAACCCGCCGCCTCGGTTTCCCCTTTGGGAGCCGATGCCGCGAGCAATCCGACCGCTCAGCTCCCCTCTGACGGAGTGCAAGACCCCAGCGCGTCGCCTAGCAACCGCAAGCCGACGCCGGGCGCACGCGCATCCCACACCGATGCGAGCCTGTGAGGTCACTTCCTGCTTCCCCACTCTACTTCCGGGTTGTGCCGCGTTCCCGCCCAGCGGTCTGATTCTCGCGCTTCGCGGGGAAACTTTTCCCGCGGCGTCGCTGTCGGCGAGGTTCCTGAGCGGCGCGCGACCCCGCCGTTGGTGCTCTCGCGCCCGGCCGGGCGCCATGGCCGGGGCCGGCGGTCGGGGCCGCGGCCGCCGCTTTGTGCCTTGCGCCGGGTGGCGGCGGCCGGCGGGCGGGCGCTGAGGAGCGGGCGGGCATGGCCTCCCCGCCTCGCGGCGAGGTGCGGGCCCTGCGGGACCAGGTGGCGGCCCTGGAGGCGGACCTGGCCGCCTGCCGCGGGCAGCTGGAGCGGGCGCAGCGCCGGCTGCGGCGCACCGAGCGCCTCTACCGCGAGGCGCGGGACGGGAGCGAAGCGCTGCGGCGGCAGGTAGGGCCCGGGGCTCTCCTCTGGAGCGTGGGCGGGGGGGAGGGTGGTAGAGGCTTCTGAGCCGCGAAGGTGATTCCGCGGTCTGAGGGGGAAGCGGCGTTAGCGGGAAGAGAGGAGCTTCGTGACGGTGGAGAGGGGGAGAGCGGAGCGAAGGTCCCGCTGGTGCTTCTGGAAGTTCGATGAAAGTCACGCCCGTTCAGCACAGCGCGGGGTCTTTGCTTGAAATTCAGCTTGGAGTTCGGTTCCTTAGAAATAAGCCGAGTTGAGTGTTTTCTTCCAGGGAGTCACTTTCTTGAGCAGAAGCGTTTTTCGTGGTGGCAGCCATCCACGCAGAAAACTATCTCCTGCTAAACAGAGACTGACCGAAGTGGCTGGAAGGCAACTATATTTTGACCGAGTTATAGACAATCAAATGGGATGAGTTTCTTTTCCTGGCGTGTATCTTTGTGCTCTGTAGCATCCCGTTTTTCTTTCAGGTTGAAGAGCTCACTAAGGAAATCCATAGTAGGAAGGAGAAAGACACATCTAGCATAGAAGTACAGACCGAGGACTGTGCGTGGTCACAAGCAGGTAGATGGGGTACTGGGTGTCAATCTAGAGCTGTTGTGAACAGCATCTTGCGTTTTTTGCTTTGCTTTTGTCTGTTTTGTATAAAACAGGTTTCAAGTCCCTATCAGTAGCTGCATTAAACTTAGTAACCCAGTGTCGGCTTTTAGACTGTTTCCTGTTTATTCAAATGGTATGTTTTAGAACAGGATAAAGTGTGGCATGCACTGTATGTGAATTTGTGCCACATTACTCTGATATGTAGTAATCTCCAGCATTATACTAGTATTTGATGTTGTACCAATTCTTAAGGTATGTTAAAACAAGACACGTTCGGTAAAAGTAGAATAACACGTGCAGGCAGGACTTAGTAATGGATTTCTGTTAGACTACTTCTGTGCTTAAGTTTTCAGTTAGTCTGGAACTGTTTCGTGTGAAGTATTGCTTTGCTGATTTGTACATCTTCATCTTCTTTTCCCTGCAGATTATTACTACTATGAAAATTATTACAATCACACTGATGCTCAGGACTACACATCTGAGCTACCAGTGCAGCACGATCATGGGACTGAAGGCACTGAACATGATTTCACAGAGGAGTTGCAGATGGATGCTAGTATTCCTCTAAGGGTGAATAGCACTGAAGTAGCTGAAAGTGGGGAAGAGGAAAATTTGAACCAAAATTCACAGGTTATAAAACTTCGGCGGTTTTATGAATTTTGAAGTCAGAAATCTATTAATATTTAATTTCATTTAAAAGTTTCAGTCTTCATGTCAGTGTGTGGAATGATCTCTTCTGTGGTGATGATGTAATAATGATAACAGATTTTCTTATGCTTTGAGTTTTGTGTGTTCAGTGTATTATTAGTCCTAGATTTGCTTGAAAAAGTATTGACATTCTAAAACAGATGTCCAGTGTGAGTTGGAAACACTAAAGATTTGGCATTTTTTTAACAGCAGGAAGCATTTAATATAGCCATGGTGAATTTCACTTGGGATTCCTGTTATTTTTTTTCTTCCATAAGAGGAAGTAGGCAACATATAGTGAGAAGAAAATTGGTAGGATATTTTTTCTTTTTTTTTTTTTCATGCTTCCCTGAGCCACGTTTGAAGAGAATCAGGGAAAACAGAAGATGTAGGATGAAAATTTGGTTCCATTATAATCATAGGAATTTAGCAGTAAATGACAGATTTTTTTTTTTACCTTCTTGTCTAATAGTCCATTAAGCACTCAAGTCAATAGTGCGCTAATTTTTTGTTTAAAATACCACACTGTGAAGTGCTGAGGAGCCAAGGAGGCTTTTTTTTAGGAGAAAATTCAGTTTGTTACTTTCTGGTTTTAGGAAGCAGAAGATACATCCGTACCAGAGGGTTCTTTGGCAGAGAGCTTGAGAGCTGCTGCAGAAGCTGCTGTTTCACAGACCGGATTTATATATGATGAAAATACGGGGTTGTATTATGACCACAGCACTGGATTCTACTATAATTCAGTAAGTATAGTTTTCAGAATGTGTGGCATTTTTTCTCAACTGCAAATGTTTTTTGCAGAAGTTGGTATAAGAAAAGACCTAAGATCCAAGCTGGCTTTAATTAATCAAAGTTCTGTGATGGTTATGTTCTTCAACACGTTTTTCATAGGAGAATTGTTCAGAGTTCTCGTTTTGTCCTGTGAGGTGTATGTGTATATACAAGCATATGTAGATGCAAGTATAAACAGTAACAAATTATACTGGAACTGCTCTGCTGAAAACAGGTTTTGTTTGCACCATTACATGCAACTCATTTTAAAAACAAATATCATAGTAAACGAAACTAGTTGTTTTAAGTTTTATTCTACTCTTTTTTTCTTTTTATTTAAAGTCTCAAACTGCAACAGTATCAATGTTACCAGGTATGGATGTGGTCATGTTATCACATAACCAGCAAAGATCAACACTTCAGTTCTCCAGTAGGTTTGAGTATTTTTGGGAGAGGGGGTGGAAATGACACAAAAGGTGTGTGTGGCACTTTCTTAGTGCCATCAAAGAAATGCTAATGCTATTCTTTATTTTTTTTATAAAGGAAAATCAACTGTATTATGATCCAGCAACTGGAATTTATTACTATTGTGATGTGGAAAGCGGGCGATACCAGTTTCATTCGCGAGTGGATCTGCAGTCTTATCAGACTTCTGGCTCTCAGCATGCCAAGGACAAGAAAGGGAAAAAGAAGAGAAAAGAACCAGAGTGGTCTACTGCAAATGAGTATAAGGTAACTTCAGAACTTCCAGGGAAAAAAAAATGCAAACCTTGTATTATTTTGGTTTTTTCATTATGAGACTTAGTGGTCCTGACATTTGGTGTTTAGAGGATGTATGCTTGTTTTCTGAAAGAGTCAGATGTTTTTGAACCGTGTAAGACAAGTTGCTTAGATGTAGCTAGTGTTAAAATTTTCTCATTGAACTGTTAAAGACAGAACTTTTAAACTTGGATTCCCTCACTTTTCAGTGTTACTTCATTGAAATACCGCTGCGTAGATCTTTAAAGTTTAGTGTCAGTGAAGCTCTTTAGCAAACACTTTGAGGTGAAGTTAGGCTACTGTGTGGACTGTTTTTGCATCAAATTCAGCGTACCCTCTTAGTGTCTTAATTTTTGGTCTTTGCTCTTTTTTAATATTCATGTAATGAATCCAAAAATTAAGGAAGGTTTTGAAAACATAGAGACCCACCACTTTTTCTCCGTGACTGTACTCCAAAGCTGATTGCATTGATGTTTTCACTATATCCTTGCCATCATTTGAAACTGATGAAATGTCTGTGAAGTTCTGATTACTTTCATGTGTTCTTCCATTGATATTTTTTGATCAATACATTTTTGTTGTCCGTGGCATATAAATAAACAGAAATCGTAGTAAGTGCTGACTGTAATTAACTTCTATTTTAAGTTACATTTTGTAGCTTCATTTCTGTTCTCTTCTGATTGCTAAGGAAATACCAAATAGTACAGTTAGTAGGTATCTTGGAAAAATGCCTGTTGTCATATGCATATTAAAACTCATGAAGCCTTCTCTTAAGGAACACTGTTACTGATGTTGAAACAAATTTATGTGTTGCTGTTCTGCAGATTTGTTTTATTAGGATTTAATTCAATGTGTTATCTTTGGTTTGCAGGGTTTTTAAAGCCACTGTTATAACCATTGCATGTTTTCATTAGGGATTCCAGCATAGCTGATTTGTTGAAATCTGAAAGAATCACATAGTATGCAAGCATAATCATTATGTAACATCAGGACAGAGCTTAAAATTGTGTTTTCAGAGTTCAGGTTGTCTGAAAGATTGGAAATAGAAACTCACATTGTATGTATCCATAGATGGATAATGGTTGTTGGTTGATTACAGAATTTGTGTTTATATTGTGGCTAATGATAACTTCATGTAGACCTTTTCAAAAGATTACAGTAGATACTTAGCAATGCTGAGTGTAATGCTTGTTTAGATATAGGGAGATAATGCAGTTGAAGCTAGTTAGCAGTTTTACCAGCGTCTTAAGTTCTGGACATGCTGTGTGAGTAAATACAGAATTAGCATTCAAAAACTCTCAAAAGGCATTGTTAATTCAGAACTTCACCAAGTGTTCAGAAAAGAAGTTGGAGAAATTGTAGGAATTAGCCTTCATCAAATAGTGCAATTAGTAAATCCCTTAAATTTAGTTTTGTGGTGAAATTTTCCAAATGACCTGAATGTACAAATCTATTCAAAGTTTTGTGACATACATAGCTCTAATGTAGAAAATAACATTGGCTACTTTGTGGGATCTCATCCCCATCTGCCTATGTCATCCAGCTGTATTGCAAAGAGCTACTTGTCTTTAGCTCACTTAATGTTTGAGATAACTTTTCTGTGAAGTTTGCACAGTCACAAGGTAGGAGGTAAACATCCACTTTTGATGATGAGTTTTATTGATAATGAACTTAGCTTTGTGAAATAATTCATTTTAACCAACAGACTAGTAGGAAAACTGTTTAAAATATGTTCTTTTGCACACAGATTTGTGCATCTCTGACCAAGGAGTTAAAGGTTGTGTCATGGAAACCGGCACTTGCTATTTCATTTATATTTTTTTATGTAAGAATTCAAATTGACAGTTACTCTGCTTTAACTTTGGGGGGAAAAAAAAACTTTCCTATTGTTCCACTTTCATGTAAATGCACGATTAGATTTACAAAGCAAAAAGCACTTTATGGTCATATCTAATGCCTTTGAACATTAACTGATATCTCGGACATCTTACTCTTTTTTCTTTTTTCTTACCCCCACAACCATTACAAATGGGAGAATAATTTTTTTTTTTGCCTGGTTTGTGAAGGGCTATCAGTGATAAAGCAATATCAGAGTCTAATTCGGGGAATGTCAAAATACACCTGGACATTATTATCATTTCCCAGCTAAGATTAGAATACTTACAAGAAAGCACATGATCTGAAGAAGACAGTGAGCAGTGGATAAAAAGCTTGAAGTATGCAATTACTTGTTAAGCTCGCTTGCTTTCTTTTTCAGTTAAGGGATTAAAAGTAAACAAACATTAATAGATATTCACTACTATAATTTATATACAAGCAGTAAGGATGTTTAGTAGTTGTACATATAATCACCAAAAATATTTGTATGTACATAATATTGGTAGCTATACAGTTTTTACAAAAAATTACTCAAGCCATTTAAACAAGATTTCATCTCCTTTTAATCTAAAAATGACTGAACATCAAGCAGATAATACCCTGCTTCTGGTAACTGGAAGGGGTAGGGTTTTTTTCCTGTTTTTTTTTTTTTAAGTTGCGATTTTGATTGTGGCTACTGTGAGTTATTTGGTGTGCTCACTATCTTACATATGCTGCTTACTTAGAAATAATACATTGGGATGATTAGCACTACAGAAATAAAAATTTTCCTCCACAAATATTGCAGTGTTTGTGAAAAAGCAATATAAATCTAAAGAATAAATTACTCTAATAGTTAAGTAGATGTTCTTGTGTTTTTAACTAGCCAAATTACCACATAAGAAAATGTTAATGAGCCTCTGTGAAAAATGAATGTATTTGTAATAGCAAAAAAATATAAGGGAAGAGGGAACTCATACAAATTAGTGTTTTCTTAGAAGTGTTCTTAATTTATTATGAGCTCTATGCAGAGATTGTTTTTAGTCACACTTCTTTATTATGAATCGTTTTCTTTCAAGCTTGCTGCCCATATGCTTGCTTTTAATAGACAATCAGGTGTTGTGTTTGACAAAACATAGAACTTAGACTATACACAGCTTGCTTCTTGAAATTATAAGCTTTAGTTCTTTGTTTAGTGATGGGCCAAGAAAATTGATTGATAATTATCATAATTGCTTTCTGCACAAAAAGTCTTTAAGTAAACAAATTCTGATAAGTTCAAAAACCACTAAAAAAAAATCGACAAAAAACCTCACAGGGTAGCATGAATGATACGATCTCTGATTCACTATCTAGATTCACATTTTCATACTAGTTGGAGAATAGGAATTATGCAATGGTCAACATGTAGTTTGCTGGATTAGGATTTTGAGTGACACGTAGCAAAACTTAGGTGCTGTCAATAGACTCTGTCCTATGACTTTTTTTCCATAAATAATTTTTACAGTTTATTCTTGACTATTGTCTGTTGGATTTTATTTCAGTGTGGTGCTCAAAATTAACTTCCACTGTATTCTTTACTACTATAGATCTGTCCTAATTACTGCAAAAGACAAGGGTTTCATAGTAGCATTTCCCATATGACTCTTGAAACGGTGATCTTTATTTTTATCACATGTAGTTTACTTTTTGCTGATATTCATCCCATCTTTAGGTACGTCAGTTGACAGAAACCATGGCTAGTCTGAAGATTTCTTCTTTTGGATTGGCAGCTTCTGGTAAAGGTAGAGTTAAGACACCAAACACATTAGTCTGTGGATGTTTACCTTTAACCTTGATTTATATATTAAGAGGAAAAAGTATCTACTAGTTGATGCTTAGATACCTATTTCCCAAAGGAAATTACTCATTTCTTTTTAATTTATTTGATCAACATCAGTTTATCTGAAAAGTAAACAAAAAAAAGTAAATTGGAACACCGTATAAGTAAAACATCTGAAGAAAACTTTGATATTATGAATATTTGGGGAAAACACCTGTTTAGTATCACATGGGATGTCTTGACTAATTGCACTACACATTCTGTAGGTAAGGCAAATGTGTGCTTTCAGTATTTCATAGCTTCCCAAAAATGTATAAGACGACTTCATAATATAGGAAGAGCTTTACTCCCTTTATGGTTTTTAGTTGGATTTTTGACTGGAACTTCCAGTTTTGCGTAGAGTAGAGGATGGTAATTGGAGTACTTGTGAAATGGTATTAGCAAGTGAAAGCTTAGTCATCTGAATGAAAGAGTTGTTGGAAAATGTTTCTTAGAACTATACCATGTATACACAAAATAATTTAAGTTCTAATTTGTAGGTATACCGAAGAGTTGCATGAGCATATATGTAGCTCAGGTGTAATATAGAAAAATATGAAGTTCTTTGGAAAGAGCAAATTGTCTTTCTCTGTCACAAAAAAAGTATAGTTAAATGTTTTAAATGTTTTGAATATGTAATTAAAAACACATTATTATTCATGTATGTAAGACGATACTTTCGATGGTCTTTGTATGTATAGTTTGTGACCTGTTCTTTAGAAAGCAAAACATCAGTTCCTTCCATAGGATACATGAAAACAATTTGCTAATTCTAAACTACTTCACTTGTATTTTTCTCTATCTTTGTCTGAAATGCAGAAATAAGAACTACTTTAACCCTGTAGTTAAGAAATAGTTTATTATGCATTAGCTTCATCCCACCTCTTGACTACTAGGCTGACAGAGGAAAAGCCAGGCATCGTGTAGTGATACTGCTTTTCAAATCTGAATGGTATAGAGGCAGTCTCTGTCCAACTTGTGATCAGTTTAGTGACTGTTTAGATAAGGCTAAGAGGCTAAGACTGTTTAGGCAAGGCTAAAATTATAAAAAAGAATATGCCTTGGTTCAGGATGTAACTACTGTTAATAATAAGCATATAATTTCATCCTTGTTATGTATCATAAATTTATCAAGATGAGTTAATTATCTTGTTAATGAGAAGTGAAGTGCACTGCTGGCATTTCGGTCGTTCAAGATGAAGCCTACTGAATATTCTGTTTACTGTTAGTTCTGTTTGGTGTTTTAAAAGCAGTGACTGTATGGAGACTATATTAGCAGTTTACAGAGTTGCATGTTCATATATGCTGCATATGTTCTGTTTTATTTCTAGTGGTCGTATATCACAAAAGAATTTCTTCAGTAGGAGACACTGCCAAATACTTTCAACAGTCCCAGGCTTAATGTTTAGATATGATCAAAGTGTGAATTTTGATGCATATATGTGAAATCATTAAAAGGTTCAAAATCCGCAGTCTTTGGGAATGCAATTTGGAGATCCTCAAGTTTGTACAAGAATTTCTAAACTACTTATAGCTAAAATATTTCAGGAGCTCAAATGAAAGTTTAAGACAGATCTTAAGACACGTTGACTGTGTGTTAATAGCTTTGTTTTTTAAATGCTTTTCATTATCTCCTGGCACAATCTTCCTTATAAGCTTTCCAGAGAAACAGATTTGACTAATATGTCTGTTGTTTTTCTGGGTCCAGGGTCTGTCAGCTGCTATTAAATCTTGCATTAAATGCTTCCACCTTTTGCTTGATGTTACTCATTAAGTAACCATTCACTTCAAGTCCCAGTTCAGTGTTTTTCTTTTTTGTCCTCTTGCTGTTGACATACTTAAAAAAAACCTTTTTTTTTTGGCTGTCTGATGCCACAATGGCCAGTGTTAAGTTGAGCTTTTGTTTTTATTGTCTTCTTTTCCCCTTATGTGTGAACTGCAGCTCTGTATTCTTCCTGTGAAGTCAGATCTTGCTTCCAGAGGTCATGCACTTTAGGTTTTTTTGCCTTAGTTCCAGGAGAAGTTCACTGTTCATCCAGCCTGTCTTCTGCCCTGCTTGCTTGACTTGTGGTGCAGTGGGATGACGTGCTCCTGGGCTTTTAAAATGTGATTCTTGACAGGTGACCAGCTCTTTGTGGACGCTGGATTCTCTGGAGAACATTGCTGACTAGCTTCCTGAAAAATTGAGTCTGCTCTTTCAAAGTCCAGGCTGGCAACTCTGACGTTTTTTCTCCTGATAATAAAAAATTTTGAACTATTTCATTATTGGCTGTAGCCAAGACAGCCACCTGTTGCCACCTGTCCTACAAGGCATTCCCTATTCGCAAACAACAGGTCTGGGAGAGCGCCTTTCCTAGTTGACTCACTCAGTATTTGTAAGAGGAAGTTATCTTCAACATGCTCTAGGAAATTTCCCAGACATGCTTGTTGTGGCAGTATGATATTCCCATTTTATGTCTGAGAAGCTCTGAGAAAGGACCTAAGTTTCCAATTCATCCCATTTTGTTCCTCATACAGCTTGTGTTGGGATACAAGCTTTACAGATGTTTCTTTCTAAACTCCCTGAAGCAGTGTAGATGCTACCATTAGGCTTGTCACCTTTAGATGGTGCTGTACCATTGCTGGGCTTAATCTCAGTGCTCCTAGTAATATTTCCTTCCCCTTCAGTGCTAGTTTGAAGTCTTCCTGGTCAGTCTCACCAGATTTGGGGATGTTACAGTGAAAGCCCATGGTGTGGATGAACTGTGCAATGCTTACTTTTGGCCAGATTACTGTATCATTGAAGATCAACAACACAGGCAGTGGCTTCCTAGTTATAGTTCTTAAGGGTTTCAGGGAGGAGGGCAAATGCAAACTGGCATTCTTTAAGGTAAAATATGAGGTAATTTAATATTTGTTGCCTTACTGAATGTGTTTCAAAAGCATATGTTAAAGCCCTAAGCAATAGCTTGACTACTGGGCTGAGAAGAATTCTTAGTTTTGACTTGTAACTGCATTACTGATAAGTTCTTTATAATAATAGTCAGTTACATATTTTATCTCAAAGTGCTTTAATTCCCATGGTATTAATGTACACATTATTTCAGTCTTGAAATGTTAAATACTCTATGTAGAAACTTCCTGAAAACGTCAACTTTTTTTTTAACTTTACCTGTGTTGCAAGTTTTTGTATGCTTCAGGGCAACTGAATACTTTAATTCTGAATCTAAAAAGGCAAATAATTATGCAATAAAATCTGATATGAATTCTCTATTCTCTCTTTCTCTCGAAGAAAGAAATTACTTTCTTTTTTAAGATGATCATCCATTATCAAATTTAGAATTACATTTTCAAGGTACTCTGGCAAAACTGATGTAAAACTTTGTAGATTTTTCAGTTCAGGAAATGTTGTCTTTTTTCTGCTCATGAAATTAAGTGATGATGGAAAAATCTGTAATAATCTGTCTGCCATACTGTGGAGATATCTGTTGCAGTCAAAAATGGATTTCCAGTAGAACCTGTTCCACATAGCACAAATTAGACTTAGAAGCTCTTCACAGGCTTCTGTTTAATTTACAGTTTTGAAAGGAGAGAGCAGATCATTAGGCAAAAAAGAGTGAGCATTTCTGATTTGTGGAACCATTCTGGGGGAGGAGGGGAACAAGAAGAGAAAAAACAGGCGGAAATGACACTGAAGATTAAAGAAACTTAAAACAACTTGCAAGAATTGTGTTAGAGAGGGACAGAAAAGTCATAAAAACAAAAATGGAAATTTGTCAGTGGTGTTTATAAGTTTGAGAGTAAGAGCAAGGATTGTAACTTTTTTTTGTAAGAAAAGCCAAAAGAGTTAAGTTGAGATTAAAAAAGGAGCGTAGTCCCAGTAATCAAGTAGAAGATGGTCTTAGTTATATCCAGTAGGACATAAAATGTGAAGAACTCTATTGAAATGTAAGCATTTTTTAATAGCTTTAAAATAATTGCTAATGAAGAATTTAATTCCAGGCTGATAGTGGACTGGTAGTGGACTTAGACTCAATCTGTAAAAAATACAACTTTCCTCAAGTGTGATTTCTGTAACTCTTCTCCAGGATATGGACACAGAAGAGCAGAAATCATCTAACAATTTGAATTGCTTTTCCACTACTGAGCAAGTTAGTTCTGCTGAAGAAGAAGAGTCTCCTAATGCAAGAAAGAAGACAAAAATGGACATAAAAATACGAAACAATCTAAGAGCCAAAGAATCAATTTCTACAGACAGTATGAATTCTCATTCACACAAAAGTACACCAGATACTGCAGCATATACAGATGACAGTAGAACAGTAGACACAGAAAGTGAGCCAGAAGAAGGTGAAATTACAGATTCTGAACGTGAGCCTTATAGCAGTACAGATGAAGTAACAAGTGAAGAAACGAATGATTCAGAAGATTCAGAAAATGAAGGTGAATTATTGTACCTTTGTTGTATGATATTTACTCTATTTTTCCAAGTTCCCATTAAGAACAAAAAATGTGAAGCCGTTTGGATAATAATAGATAAATAAAATCATCAAACTTGAGATACTTTGGGGTAGAAAATGTTATATGTTACCAGTGTTTCTTTATTTTCATTTACAGTGTAGGTGGAACTAATTAGTGGTTTTTGTAAAAACTGTTAGAGCTGTAACTGCTTGGGCATATGTGAAAACCTCAACAGTAGAATAAACTTGTTTACATTAGGGTAGTGACGAGAATAGAAAGTCTGTTGCTAAAATTAAAGATTCTAGCACAGACCTCACAGTAATTCTGTACTAATTTTTCAATTAATGTATCGTATTTCATAGAATCATCTAAGTTGGAAAAGTTCAATCATCAGCTTGACCTACCCAGTCCCATCACTAAATCTTGTATTTCTAATGCTGTTCATAGACAATTAAATATAATTCAGTGGGAGATGACATCCACTGTGGTGAAAAGGAGTACTCAGTAGCATTTGAAATTTTTTGAGTATATTCTTGTGGCAATATATAGGTATAGAGAGAAAAACATGTATGTTCTTTTGCACTAAATAATGTTAGGGTCTTAGGACCTCAAGAACTGAATAGTGTTTTCTGAAGGTGAGAGTGAGGGAAAACGTGGAAAGATTAATACAACAACTGGTACATGCAAATGATACTGCAAGTTGTAAGAAGTCTGTACTGTAGCCTGGGCACTGCTCAGAGTTCTAACAGTCAAGTTTGTTTATTCTGCTTTCATTCCTTCATTTACTCAACTACTCCAGTTCTGATTGATTAGTGTCATTCAGAATATCTGAATGCTGATGCTAGCAAGCGTGCTTTCTCTTAGTAATTTTCTAAAAATCCACTGGAGGGCCAAAATACTTAAAAATGAAGATGATATTTCTTCTCATAACATTTTACCTACTGTCTTTCATTCTTGCCAATGCGTTCCTATCTGAGATCATTTGAAACTGTCGCTGCAAGTATGTGTCCAAGAACAGAATTCACACCTCTGTTGGAATATTAATTAACAAGACAATGAAGAAAAGAGAATATGCATCTGTAGGCTCGTGTTATCTAAATTTATGCTTAAAGATACTAAGAGTAAAATCAATAAAAATTTATTTGATAGAAATTATCTAATATAAAGTTTTATTTGCATGAGATTTGTGATGTGGCCTTCTGAAGAGTATTTGGTCAGTCACTCTAGTTTTGATGAATGGGTGATGCTAGTAAATTCTGATTTTTTTTTTTATGTTTTGTGGCTGTATGTAAACAGTTATGGACACATGAAGGAGAAATATTTTTAGATTGAAAACTTAGTGTGGAGGCACAAAAGTTCAAAACAGTAGTCTAATCAAAGTTTTCTCTCAGATGTACTTATACTTTTCTTTTTTCTGAAAGTTCATAGAATTGTGCCAGAAAATTGCAGAGTGTATATCAGTTACTGTCAGAAAACTATGGACTACAGGAGTAAAATGGTTGGTAACTTTTTTTTCTTTGTAATTGTAGATGAAGAAAAGATTTGGCCTCCTTGTATCAGAGTCATTGTAATAAGGTCACCAGTTCTACAGACCGGGTCACTTTATATTATCACAGCTGTGAAACCTGCTACAATTGGAAGGTAAAACTGAGTGAAATTTGTAACTTATATCTGAAGCTGTACTATCTTTCAGGGCAGCATAAATCAATGGAGATTGTTTGTCTCCACTGTTCCTGCTTGTCCTGCTAGCCTTCAGTAGTTGGAGGTTTACTGTCTTAAGGTTAGCCCACAGTAAGAAACTTCAGTTGTGTCACATAATGTCATTTTTATTATGATAACAGCATACGTATTTTATGAAGTTCAGAAGTCATGGTAACTTGGTATTTTGACTAAGTCCTAATAGCAACATAGCTAGAAGTTAAGAAAGAAAGTACGCTTTATTTCTATGCCATTAAGATAACTCCTTTGATAATTCAGAGTCATAAGGAAGCATAACTTAGGCTTCTCATTTGAATCCTGATAGGGTTGATTCTCCACTTTGAAATAATATGCTGCATTGTTTGCTAACCTGCATGCATTCTTTAAGTTCTGCTATTTAATACAAAATCAGGTTTCATCATAGTGATGATGAACTTAATGACAAATTAATGCTTTCTTCAGTGCCTACTAAAATCTTCACTCATTTTAAACTGCTTTTACCTGATGCTGATTTTGAATTGCTCCTATATCTGGAGGTTTCTAGGCACATTTAATTGAAATTCAACCATTGAAAATGCTTTGATATCCATGTAATTCCTTTAGTAGCTGTATTGTTTCTTCATTCTCTATTTTAAGAACTAACATGTAAATCTGTTCATCTTTCTTCCCAGTATCTTTGAAAGAAAAATCTGTATTTTTAATAATTTGTAATAATTTATATGTATTGCTTTTATAACTTGTCTAATTATATGAAGAAGTCAGCTTCAGTTTAGAAGACTGATGCCAAGATGCACTGCAGAACTCAAGGATGCAGTGTTCAGACTGGTATCCACCAGGTCTTGAATGAAATGAAAAATTCATATAGAAATTTCAAGTTCATAGATTAAAAAAAAAAAAGTATAGCATTATCATATATTACTGTGTAGTTTACAGAAGGCTGAAAGCAAATGAAGTAAGGCCATACATCGTGTATGTTGTAAGATAGTACTTCCGCATCTGTAAAGCTTGCAGATAGTGCAGAAGAAAAGCATGGTATTAAGGTTCAGTTGAAATGCATCTTTTGTAAGCTATTGTTTGAGCTATTTCTATCTTGTCACAATTTATGTATTAACTTGATTTTTCAGAGAAAAAGATGTTGGTCACACACTTCAAATTCCTGAAGTTGGAGTCAGTAAGGTAACTCTTGTTTTTCTCTGCTAATAGGTAGATCTACATCTGGATAAAGCTTTATTTCTTAACTTTTCATTTTGCCAAATCATGAGGGCTTCTTTAGCAATGAAATTAAGAAAAAAGAAAACCATACAGTATTTTGCTCTGTGGAAATATAATGTAAACAGCACTCTGATTTCATATTCTAGAAGAGCAAAGATTTTTTGTTGGTTTGTGTTTTTTTATTTAATTGGAGTTTTAGTAATGCACAGTTAATTATGTTTTGAATCCTGAATATAGTAGTAATTGAACTTGAGGAAAATGGGTGGTTGTGTTAGATATTGATTGTATAGTAAAATATTGGTGTCAGCTAGTTGGAACTAGTGTAGAAAAAATCCAATCCTTACAGCTGAGCTTAGAGAAACAGGTTGTGTTTTATTTTTAAGGCAACTGTGTGAATGTGTAAGTGATACAGAGTGTTTCAAAATATAACCATTTTTTGGAGTGATGTCAGAGAATATTATTTATACTTAAGAGGATTAAAAATAAATTATTTGCTCGAGTTTGCTAACTACTGCAAAACAGACCATAAATATAGCTCTCTTAAGTTCATAGACCTATAATCTAAATTAAAAAGTTGGTAAAAGACTTGCAAATGCATGCAAGCTTTACTGTGTCTGTTTCAGGTGATAGTTCTAATTAATAAGAAGTGTAACATTTTATACTGAAACTTTCTTAGAGATGATCTTTTCCTGCTATTAATGACATTTTCTGGCTTGCATTTGAAACTGGATTATAGAACAGCCAGAATTTTTATATTTTCTCTTGCTTCTTAGCATAACTAACAGTATTTACCAATATTTTCTAGATACCAAAGTTGCTCTGAAATACTTTTCATTAAAATAACAGTGTGCAGGAATTACTTCATTTTGCAAATGAAAGGGCACACACATGAAGATAAAAGACATATTTCTAGAAACCATGACATATCTCTAGAAAATTACTACCAGTTTATCTACTTAACTACTATGTTACTACTCATAGTTGATAGCTGTGGCACTATTTTTTCTTAATTGTGAAGTGAGATTGAAATAAATAATTCCCTGCAGATTTAGCATCTTTAGAAGTACTTTTGGTTCATGCTACTCAGTAAAACAGAGAGAGAACTAAAAATACTAAGCAGATTATCCGGTGGATCTTTCCACTATTACAGATGTAACCCAAATAGTATAAATTTGCAAAATACTGTTTTAACTTACTGAATACAGCAACTGCTCTGGCAAGTAGCACCTGCAATTAAGTAAGAAGGGGTTTGGTTTTAAATGAGCACTTCCTTCAAAGGCTGGTTTATGTTTTTTCACTACTGTAGCAAAAGAGATCTTTGTCAAATTTGAAATTCATTTGTATAGATTTTACTGGGAGTCTTAGATTGTGGAAGATATTTTAGTTTGCTTAGTGGCCATTTTTGAAGGTAATGTATTTGTTTGGAAATTGGTTCCTGTGTTTTCAGGAAGACTGAGTTTTGTTTTGTTTTGTCACATGGGACCAATATCCATACAGAATTGCAATAGATCTTTTTTAAAAATTGGTTTGTTAAACTTTGGTAGTCTACCTATGAAATGACCTAAACCAAACAGGAAATAATGGATGGTGATTCTACGCTGACCATTAAGGTGCAAGTGAAAGTGAATTACATGAAATTTATGCAAATGTGGCACTTTCAGCTATTTCAAATGTGAAAGTAGTCTGAGCCCTGTAAACTGAGATCAGACTTTTTAATTACATTTCTCTAAGTGTTGTCTTGATGTCCTCCAGAAAGACAAAATTGAGAGTGCTAAAACATACCTTACAAGGAAAAAATACCATTTATTCATAGGAACAGATAAAAATTGTTCATTACTGTGTCTTTTAATCCTTTAAGTGAAGCATACCTTCTATCTAGGAAGTACATGCTTTTTCAGTATTGAGACAGTTTGTGGTCCAAACAGATTAGTAATAGAATATGTTAGCTTTTGATGTTACCACCCATTAATGTACATTTCAAAATGCTTAGAATGTTTTGTTAACTTTGATACCAAACTCATACAGCTAAGAGCTCCCAAATACATTCTGAAATTTTACTTTAAAATAGCATTTAAATTGCCAAGTATTTGCTTAATGAGAACGCTTCAATTACTCTTCTATTTATCAGTTCCATGCAGAAGTATATTTTGACCATGATTTGCAAAATTATGTTCTTGTGGATCAAGGCAGTCAGAATGGAACAGTTGTTAATGGAAATCAGATTTTACAGGTGAGTATTTGCTTTTACAGTGCTGTGTACACTGCATAAAACTAATTGTGGTTATTTTAAATGTGTCATGGCAAATTGTTAACAATATTGTCATTCCTTGATTTCCTTTAGATTTTAGGGCCATTCTTTATATTTTATGTTTGCTTTGTATTAGGAATTAGAAAAATTCTACTGTTGTTAGAGTTGCTAGAATGAAATACCCACTATATTTTAAATGTTTACCTGCATTTGTTACTTCAGATATTAGCAGTAAATTATGAGCAGTATTCATGTAATAGCATTGGTGCCCTGCATTAGTAACTAATAACTATGGCTGCCAAAACTTTCTTTTGCTGTAGCCTAAAATGAAATGTGATCCATACATCTTGGAGCATGGCGATGAAGTGAAGATTGGTGAAACTGTGCTTTCTTTTCATATACATCCTGGCAGTGACACTTGTGATGGATGTGAACCAGGTCAAGTCAGAGCACATCTTCGCCTGGATAAGAAAAAAGAATCTTCTGGTTAGTCATGTTATCACTGAATATGGTGGTTTTTAAAATATTATTATTGAACCTTATAATAATTAAAAAAAAATTGCAGTTCTGTTATGATTTTCTTCTCAATTGAGAATAGTTCTGCAATGCATTCTAATGTGTATTCTTTTTGGCATTTCTGTGTAATAATCTTAGAATAAAATTTTGTTTTATGTTGGAAAAGAGTTACAATATTAATTAGAAATTGAATTCTGTGTTCTTCCTTTTAGTTTGCCCAGCACTTAGTAAAGAAGAGAGAGAGTTGGTCAGAAGAAAAGCATTAAAACAAATACGGGTAAAATATGGTTTACAGGTGAGTTTACAGAGAATTAAATGTTGAGATCTACATCTACTCTGTGATTCCTGTTTTAAGCCATAAGTTTCAGTGAATAAAGAAAGCTTTCAGAATCCTGAGTCTGATGGTTTAACTCAAGCATGTCATTTGTACACTAAATCATTATTTACAGACTTCTGAAGATAGAGCAGTGAGGTCATGAGAAATAAAGAATCTAAATATTCTTTGTCTTTAATCTGTTTGTACAGAACACAGAGTATGAAGACAACAAAGCAGTGAAGAATCCGAAGTACAAGGATAGAGCAGGAAAACGCAGAGAGACCATTGGAAGTGAAGGAACTTTCCAGAGAGGAGATACTCCAGCTTCTGTACATATGTAAGTTTGTTTGGATGTGAAAAAAAAAAAAAAGAATCCTCACAGTCCTCTAATGAGTTGTTCAGAACTAAAGTATCAGTTACTTTCTAAAATACAGTTTGTTAGCTTATGAATTACCTGTATACAGTGTATCAGAAGAACTAGAAAACAGCTATTCTCACTTCCCAGTTCATACGCTATTGTTATTAACTTCAGCTTGGCTGTTATGATGGCTAAATCACTGTCTTATCTCAAAAGATATGGAAATCATGGAAATCAGCCATTGCCTACTGACACCTCTGATGCCTTGAATAGCCTCTGTGTTTTCTCGTCCCAGTAATGACACATACGCAAGTTATTCACCTGCATAATTTCTTTCAACTGTCAATATCCAGCCTTTCATAGTGTATGCATATTTTTACCTCTTAAATGACACTTATTTTAATCTTCCTTTTAAATTATTCCTTTGCTTCTCTACTTGCTATTTTGTTTTAAAGAAACACGATTTCATAGGTACTTAGTAAAAGGAAATGTGAGACAGTGAAATGTGTGTTTGAATGATTTGGTGGGAAGTAGTAATCCTGCCTTCTCATTAGCGCAGTTGATTCCCACTCACCTGTGCTGTATCTTGTAGGTCCTGAAATCAGCAATTCTATTTAGAATGTGTTTTAAGAAAATTGATATTGACCAGTCTTGGAATACCATGGAATAAAGCTTGGAAAGCTTTAATATATTCATGAGAAAAGTAGCATAGAATCATGGAGGTTGGAGAAGACCTTCAAGATGATCAAGTCCCCTAACTAAACCATGTCTGTTAGTGCCATGTCTGCACATCTCTTAAATGCCTCCAAGAATGAGGACTCCACCACTCAGCTGGGCAGCCTCTCACAGTGTTTAACCACCGTCTCTGTGAAGAAATTCTTAGTTTCCAGTCTAAACCTCCTGTACTGCAAATTGAGACTATTTCCTTGCTTCCAGTCACTTGTCAGCTGAGAAAAGAGAGCAACATCCTCTGCAGTCTTTCAGATATTTGTGGAGAGCAATTGAGGTCTCATTCTGCCATCCAGACTGAACAACCTCCTCCCATTGTCCCCTTAAGTTTTGTTTTCAGTCCTTCACCATCCCATTGCTCTTTTCTGCACACTTTTGAGCAACTGGCTATCCTTCTTGTAGAGAAGCACCCAAAATTGAAGAGAGCGTTCAAAAACTTGCGAAGAAGGCGGGAGGGCCTTCTGGGTAGCTCTTGGTAGAAGAGTGGTTGGGTCCCGGTTTCTAGAGTTGCATATGTACGAACATTTCTGTCCTTCCTTGTATTCCCTGTATTTGAGTAGAGAGCATGTATTTTGACTCTTGCTTATCAGTCTTCTTAAACTTTCTTTAAAGTGAAATCAGCGACAGCAACAAAGGACACAAAATGTTGGAGAAAATGGGATGGAAAAAAGGGGAAGGCCTGGGCAAGGATGGCAGTGGTATGAAGGACCCAGTAAGTGTCTCTGGTTTTTGCTTAGAGTACAAAGAAATAGAAATGCATTTGCAGTGGAAAATGTCTAATTATAAACCATGATTCACTTTAAACATTTCAGAAGTAAACATTTCAGAAGTGTTTGTGGGAGGGAATAATCTCAGTAGGACTAACCTCAGATCAATTTTACTTTTATCAGTGAAGTATTCTAAAATTTTTCAATGGTTTCATCATCTCAGTAGAAAATGACAGTAATATTCATTGTTGTTAAGAAACTGAACAGGGGATGAGATATCAGATTATTAATCTCCAATTTGAGTCCGGAGGAAAATTGAAGTTTATATAAATAATGTGAATTCAAGATCGGTAGAATTCTTCATCTTTGAAAGTTACATAGCACAAAACTCAAAATAGAGAGTAAGCCAGTGAGAGGAAAAACTGGCTGAAGCCACAGATATTTAGACTGTAGATTTGATTTAACACTTTAGTTTTAGATGTTCGTGTATGATCCAGGTAAATTAGTAACAGAATTGCCTGGAGGGGAAAGTTTTGTATTATGAACTAGGGCTTTAAGTGTGTAGAATACCTAACAGTTATGACAATCTTTAATGTATTTGACAGATCCACCTTCAGTTACATAAGATGCATGCAGGTTTGGGTACAAGTAGACCAACCTCAATTGAAGATATTCAGATCGTCCCAAGCAAGAATAAGAAGAACTGGGATAAAGCAAGAGAGAGGTTTGCTGAAAACTTTCAGGAACCTAAATCACAAAAAGATACACCTAAGAGTACACCTTGGGTTAGGGGGACTGCAGAGTAAAGAGTCTGGTTCCACACCAGGGTGGGTAATACCTGTGTGTAAATAGTTGGGAGAGAATTTATTTTTATTCTCTTTTTCTTTTGCTAAAGCAGAATTTTGGTGATATGTAAAATACAGTTGTGAAAAAAAATATGCAAGATTAACTTGAGTATGTTAATTGGTTTTCTGTAGTCTTCATGCTTTTATAAAAAACACATTTTTAATAAATGAATGAAACAGGGGATATTCAACCTTAAGTACTTGAAGATGAATCTTATCATGAGCAGGAAGTTTCTTCAATTCTGTTTTTAACACAAATGTTCATGGAAGGTCAAAGCATCTGTTAAATTTAAATACAATGCTTTTAACTTTTGAACAGTGTTTTAAAAGAAAGCTGAAACAAACACTCCTTCACCTCCCCAAGCACAATGAACAGAATGTTGTATTGCCTTTTCCTCTCTGTATGTTTATTCACGACTGTCATGAAACTGCTCAGCAAGAGGTACATCACTCTTAAATTCATGCAGTCCACTACTGGCCATGTCTCAGCTTACCTTCAGTGGAAAAAAAAATTGTTTTTTAATGATCCATTGGTACTGGAAATAAATTTATTTAAAAATAAATACAGTATTCCATGAAATAACAACAAACTTTGGTGAAGAATACAATGTTCAGAGGACAGCTTGTAGCAAATATTTTCTTCTGTGAAGAATTTGCTTGAAACTTGCTTAGTAAATCTGTATCATGCCTTTTAAAACAGGAGGTATGTTTAGAAAACTGCTGTCTGCGTGTATTATTTATTAACTTCTTGTTCTGATGCATCCATTGCTGGCAATGGAGTTTCTGCCAGAAAAGAAAGCAACAACCAGTGCATCTTTGGTGGGAAAAAGTTTGCCAAACTGAAGCTAACAGCTTGGTATTTATTCACTGTTCCTAAACATAATAAATTATTATAAATTTAAGCAGCGTGCTTCTTGATACTCTCTTGCACATATGCAGGATGTGAGTGCTCTTCTAAAATGAGAAAAACTAATCTATTTTCAGTCATGTTACAGTTCTGATACTTGTACAAGAGGAACTTGTAGGCTCATCATCTTACTGGATCATGCAGGCAGCTGTCAAGCACCACTGAGTGAAACCAGGGCCGTTTGCTAGCTACTTATCTTACTATATCTTCAGACTCTGATAAAACAACATATTCATTCCATGTTATTTAAATCATTAATACACTCTTTTTTAGAACAACTTGACATCAGTGTACAGTTAGTGATTTAGCTTCAAGCACTCTGAAAGCCTGTAGCAGTATTGGTTCACTAAAGTCAGTTCACCACTTGCTTTTTTAAGTAACTGTTCTTTTACAATTTTAGCTACAGCTACGAATTACAACTTCATGTTTTCAGAGGACATCTAGCTGAGGAAAGCATAGTTCCATATTAAACACTCATACAGTAATTCTTAGTTTACCAAGTGTCTTCTAAAAAAAGAAAAAAGTTGATCTCTACAGTTTTTATGTATATCAAACTAAAAACTTAAATTTGAAGAGAAAAGAAGGTATTTTGTGGATACCTCAGCTGAACCTTGCCTTACTCCTCTCCCTGGTGACCCAAGTCACAGCTCTGGGAAAAGTCAGTCACTGTCTTATTGTTGCTAAGCAGAATACAATGCTAAAAGATTTGGATTTGCATTCTGTCAAGTTTTTGAAGTTAATTCCTTCAGAGACATGCTCAGCCTCCCAGTCCAGCACTTCATAGAGGTCTCCTTTTGGTAATGCAGAAGCTTCCTTTTTCAACAAATAATTTTGTATAGAAGTTTGAAGTCTAGTCTGGCATGCTGGGATAAACCCCATGGCTGGCATGACAAATCCCATTATCTCTTGGTGCTGCCTGGAAAAACAGGAAAAACAGTTCCATTAGTACACAGCGCTGTTCAGAAAAAATAAGGTATGACTAATTCTCATCAAGCAGTTGTGTAGCTTTATTGACTAGAAAGACGCACACTGAACTAAGTAAGGCTCTTATCCCCTACCTTAGTCACCCCTTTAAGTAAAGTTTAAGTAAAAATGAATAGGGTAGGAGCCTTTTGTGGTATGCAAGCCTTATGTGCAAATGCAGTATCGTTTTCCCTCACGTGAGGAGGGAAACATGAGTTGCCGTTGCACTGTTATAATTTCGGAGGCCGTAACCAGTAAGATACAGCATCGAGTTAAACTGTCTTACCTTCTCAGTCCTCCAGACATCCTGTCAGCTCTTCCAACTTACACTACAGTCATCACACCGGCAAAACTACTTTTCTGCATGGCCAGAGTCAAAAGTTTTACAGTTTGCTGTGTATATAAAATAATATTGCCAGTGTAATCTTAAAACCCTTAATAACAGTAATATTTTATACTTTATACATTATACTTTATTTTAAATATTTTATAATCATATAAACAAAATAGTACTTTGGGATCTAAAACAGACTTAAGAGCGATGCGTTCCTATCCCCTGTGCCGAACAGCCCAGCAGTCAAGTGAAAACACTGAGCAGGTTCATCGCTGAATGGAAGCCGCGGGGTTAAGCCGCAGGGGCTCTGAGCTGGGTAAGTGAGGAAGGCCTGGGCCTGCCGGGCCGCGGTCGCTCCCGCGCAGCGCCGTGCCCGCCGCTCGGGCAGCCCCTCCCGCCGCTGCCGCCGGCCCCGCCGCCGGCCGCCCTTACCTTCCCGCCCGGCCGCAGCCATCTCGTCCGTCCGCCTCGCGCGGGGGAGCCCGGCGCACGGCCGCGGGCGGGACCCCGTCTGTTTGAAGGCTCTTAAAGCGGTGGGCTGCGGAGCCTGACCGTGAGGCCTCCGAGGCAGCGGTCGCGAGAAGAGGAAGAGGAAGGGAAAGAGGAAGGAGGAGGAGCCGAAGGCAGAGAGTCGCCGTTTCGCTCCGTGCGTGCTGCTGGGGGCGGCCTGCAGCCGAGGGAGCGGGGGGAGGCGGTAGCGCCAAGGGCGCGCGGCCGCTGAAGGAAACAGGACCCACAGACGCTGTGTTAAAAATATGCATCTAAATGAGGTTTTGAGCATTTAGGATCAAATATTATCCTGAGAAGAATGGGTGGAGTCCCAGGAATGATTCTGAGGGAAACGACAGGCAGCAGCCAGCACAGCCAAGCGGGGGGCAGGCGCAGAGGCCGCCTGAGGGATCAGCGGCATCTCTAACAAAAACAAAAAAAAAGAAAGAAAAAGAAAACGGCTGATTTAATAAAGCTTTGATGCTTGACTTACTGCCATTGCACTGGTCACTGGTTTGGTTTTTCAGCCTTGCATCTTTGTTGTTCAGTGTGTAATACAACAGGACAGAATTGGGCTCTGAGATGTCCAGTGATTTTAAATGGGGCTTACTGTGTATCAGAATTATAAGAACAGTTCTTTAACTCCAGGCCACATCTGGAGTCCAATGTCCTGTCCAAGAAAGACATGGATGTATTGAAAACAGTCTAATAGAGGGATGAGGAAGGATCTGAAGCATCTCTTCTATGAGGAAAGGCTGGGAGAGCTGGGTCTGTTCAGACTGCACAAGATGAAGCTTGGAGATCTCTTTGGCAAACCCAGTTATGATTAAATCAGACTGGGAGAAGAACTCACTGAGAGCAGCCCTGTGGAGAAGGAGCAAGGAGGCCTGATGGACAAAATGCTGGACTTGAGCTAGCAGTGTGTGCAGTCAAGAAGGCCAGCAGTAGCCTGGGCTGCATTAAAACTCAGGGTAGCCAGCAGGGAGAGGGAGGTGATTGTCCCCTTCTACTCTGCCTTTGTAAGGATGCATCTGGAGTACTGCATCCAGTCCTGGGGCCCCCACTGCAGCAGGCATGCAGAGCTGTTGGAGTGAGTCCAAAGGAGGACCACAGAGATGATCATCAGAGGGATGGAGCAGCTCTCCTAAGAAGAAAGGTTGAGGCAGTTGGGCTTGTTTAGTTTGGTGAAAAGAAGGCTCCAGGAAAATCTCACTGCAGCCTTCCAGTACTTGAAAGGAGTTTACCAGCAGGAGGGGGATCAACATGGTCTTGTAGTGGCAGAACAAGGGGGAATGGCTTCAAACTACAAGAAGGGAGATTGAGGTTAGATATTAGGGAGAAATATTTTACTCAGAGAGTGGTGAGGTACAGGAACAGGCTGCTCGGAGAAGCTGTGGATACCCCATCTCTGGAGGCATTCAAGGTTGTGTGTGGCAAGGTCCTGGGCAGCCTGGCCTGGTGGGTGGCAGCCCCACCCATGGTAGTGGGTTGGGACTGGGTAAGCCTTAAGGTCCCTTCCAACCCAAGTCATTCTATGATTGTCTATAAATATCTGAAAGGAGGTGCAAAGAAAATGGAACTAGTCTCTTCTCAGTGGTGCAGTGTGCCAGGACAAGAAACAGTAGACACGAACTTGACCACAGAAGGCTTCCTTTGAACACGAGGAGGCATTTCTGTGCTGTGCTTGGTGATGCAGCACTGGTACATGTTGCCCGGAGGCTGTTCCTTGGAACAAAAGTTGCTCAGACATGGGTCTGGGCATCCTACTCTGGGTGTCTCTGCATGAGCAGGGATTGGATCAGGTGGACCAAGAGATCCATGCCAACCTCAACCATTCTGGGACTCTGTGAATTTCCTTTTGACTCTTTATTTCCTCAGTGGGAAAAATAATACTTCTTTAATCACAGAATGTGCCACAAAGAGCTGATTTGTGTTTGGATACTGTATGTATTGGGGCCATAGACATGTCTGAAGAGGCATAGAGAGCTCTTGAACTCAAGATATCAAGAAAAATGAGTATCTTGAATTAGAGAGGTCAATTGAAGACTTAGATAACCTGCCATCCAGCCTACCCTGTACACTTCTGCCAGTTACTGTTGAGGTAAGGATTCAGATGCACAAGAGGGTAAGTGTGAAGAGTGTGAATGATAGGTGTTAAACAGGAGTTTTAGAAAGTACAAAAGCGGTTGTTTTTAGTGTGAAAGCCAGCCTTCGGATTTGAAAAGTCAGAATAGAACTCCAACAGACCTTCCCCAAAGCAGTTTGTGCCACCACTGTGCTGTGCACAGTGCCCTCCTCTAGGTCAGCAAGTCCTGTGTTCCTTTGCACAAAATAACTAAGAAATGATCAGTTTAAAAAAAAAGAGAGGAATACAATGCACAATGCACAAGTAAGTTGCACAGCAGTGATAGATCTGACTTTTTAAAATATTGTTATGCACTTCTTTAAGGAGCAATTCTCCATCACCTAATGTTGTGCAAACTCCTGGTGTTATCAGGCTTTGCTCCAAGGCAAGTCAGAATGGGATCCTCTACCTACAGGCAATTGCTAATTGTGATGAAGGTACACTGATCCTCCGCAAAGGCAGCGTCAGGGAAAATAACAGTGAGGTGTTTCAGAGGCATGTCTTATGTTCAGTGATTTTGAAAAGTCTTCAGAGTCATGCCAACGAAGAGAAATCTTTGTTTGCTGTGGGAATGCAAATGTTCTGGTTTGGTGGGTTATCTGATCATAAAGAGTTCCTAACCTTTCTGCAGTGGAGGTCTGTGGGATGTGAAAATAATAAACAAGAAACTGTGGAAATGGAGTCCTTATGCTTGATCTGATTGAAGACAGAATGAATCATAGCCCCTGACTGGCTTTTTAGAGCTTATTCAAAGTGTGTGTGCTTGGGATGCTTTGGAGAAATATTATTTCTTTCAGACAGTTGTTCCATTTTTCAGTTTACCATATAGATGGCTCATTTTAGGCATCTTCTGTTTTTATAGAAAAAAGACCTGTCTTGGAAATTGTTCACATCAAGAGGAAAACTGAGTTCTTTAAAATAATTTCGTGCCAGTATATTTTTTTAGTCTCAAATTTTTGAGATATTTTTGAAGGATATTTCTTATATTTTTGAAGGATAGCTATTTTGATGAATTTGCAATACTTATTTTTTTAAAGTGTTGAGATATCCAGTGTATGTTTTGACTTGACTAATACATGTAAAAGATGAATGGAAATCTTCAGATTTATCTGCTTTCCTAAGTGTGTACCTGCTTGCCATGAAGATGAGCATCAAAATCTGCACCTGACTAGTTGTTTCATCTTGAAACTGAGTGAAAACCAGATGTTGTTTTTAACCTGTAATCTTTCTCACATAGGGTTCTTTCTTAGACATTTACAAAAACCAAAGTGAGCCATTTTTCCTGGAGGCGATATACACTGGGTTATTCAAGGGATAGAGGAACACTGCGAAAATACGATGTGAGCATTACCTGTTTTTTAGCTGTCCTGTGACCTGTATTCAGGGAAGTTTTTGTTTTTCCTTAGACACTGCTAACACCTGGCAATGGTAATGTCACAAATCTTAGTATTCAACATTAAAACGAATGAAGTGTTGAATCTTAGATATATCACCTCAGACATTACAAATAAAGATTAAGAAGGCTTAACTGAAGGTAATGCTGATTTTAAAAAATGCTGGAGTAGATGCACTGTCAGGAGACCTTTAAGTTTCAGATCTGAGTACACTTGAAGAGGCCTCCTGTAACAGCTGGCAGGCTTATTAATGCTGCCACAACTGATTTAGGTAAAGAATTCTTCCGGGATTTTAACTAATGAGTCTTGTCATTTTGTTCACCTCAGTTTTTATTTGTTTTGCTTTGAAAGGAAGAAGCTTTTGTTATGCAGACATGGATAGGGACAGTGTGTCTGGGTTTGGAAGCTGGATAAAACAGTCTACAGAATCTGAAGTACAAGGACAGGAGTCTCAACCGGGATGTATCCTTGTCTTCAGAGAACACATGCTAACACTCAGATAATGATTCTGCCTACAGTACTCTTAGCCCAGTGATAGTAAATGGATAATGGAGTGAATGGATGTTGGTGCAGAAACCTACACATTCACATGCCCTAACTCTTAAAACCCAAAGAGAAAGAAATCTTTTTTTGTCAGACATCAGAACAAACTCAGATGTGTTCTTTCCCAGCACCACTTCTTGCCCAACTGTCTATGCGGCATCACAGCAATTAGCGGAGAAAGCTGTTGTCACTCATTTAGGATCCATTGTATGTTTGCTTACCAAAATGAAGTTTACCCCCTGGTTGTATTCTGCATTTTGGATGGCAGCTGCACTGATAGTTGGTGTGATTGTAGTGTCAGCCAAATTGCAGCAGTATTATAAATGTCAGAATGCCTGCTTATTTCCAAAGCACTGTACGTTTCCTATTGTGCTTTACTTATTTGAATGATTATATGGTTTAAATTCCTTTACATGCTGTTAGAAATAGCACAGAGCCTTAAAGTCTGTAGCTCTGACAGCTGCAGTCTTGTGATTTTTTACTGGTTTCAGCTAGAGTAACTCTAGTTCACTATTAGCAATGATTTTTAAAAGCATATTTTGGACTCTGTAAGGCTCATTTGGAACAAAAATCATTTTCTGCAAAGTGAGGATAGCACCCGGCTTTCATACTGGTGTTTTTTACCAGCTACTTGCTGCTTTAGATTTCTGTTGGTTACATAAGAATATAACTTGAGTGATGCCTGCATCAATTTTTTTTATAACAATGCCTCACGTAGGTTCAGTACACTTACTTGGAATTTACAGTAGTGTTAATAAGAAAATTATGTCTCAATCTCCAAATACTTGGAACAATCTGATGCTTGCATCACATACAAATCAGTATGATGAGTGCATTGTTGACATTGCACTCAGGCCCTTGGGTGTTACAAAGAAGTACAGTTGCCCAAACATTTATCAGGATTCCAGCTACTCAGTGCTTCACTGCATGATGCTAATAGTGTTCTTTCAATGGAGTTTTCTTGCTTTATAATTTAAAGTATAATTGTATTCTTGTGCTTTATGCACTTCCAGGATTCCTGTACAGCTTTCAGAGCACAGGAGTTAACATACTTAGCATGCAAGCAAGCGAATCCAAGATTTTACCATCCCACTTCTCCATTCACAACTTCTCTTCATACTTTCTGACCTGCCTCAAAAATCCCATGGTCTTTCTTTGACCATGTCTTCTCACCATTAAGATTCCCATGTTCTCTGCCCTGCACTGCCTGCACTACAGCAGTGCAACTAGTAACTCTGAAGAGTAAATCTGAAAATGTTGCAGCATGTGGTACCAATAACTGAATCTTTTTTTTTTATTTCAAGATAAAGGAATAAAGCACATACTGTTTTCAAGAACTGTTGATTTCTTAAGCACCGCTTTTTAAGTGCTTTGATGTTAAAAGCAAAGATTCAAAGACTCTGATCTGCCCATGACCAGTGTCCTACTCTATTGCAGTTATGGAAGTAAAAAGCAAAGATCTTAACCACCTTGGGCTGTTCAAATTTCAAAGAGGGATTTGCAGCCCACATAGAAGTACTTTGACCAAATTCTGACCTTGAAAATCACAATGTGATTTATCCACAGTGTGGCTAAATGGTCCCTTTCTCATGACCAAATCTCCCCTGTATTTCCTATTATTGCGTCTTGTCAAAAGCAGTTGTGCATTAGTTGACATATTATTGCTGGATTCCTCCAGGGCGGCAAGATTATTACAGGAGTGCAAAATGCAGAGATTGCTTTATCTGCAGCATAGCCTTGTATATGCAGGTTGTAATTGGTATACCTGCACAGCATCTCCCAGGCATTGACCTGACATGGGCTGTTAGAGAGAGTTGAGTCAGGACTTGAACAAATTTATCTCCTAATGAAGCTGCTAAGATTTGCTAAGACTGTTGCTGGGGTCCTCCATGAACCTAACATCCCATCAGTTTATGGAACACTGGGAGGAAGGGGATTACAAGAAATGGTTTTGCACCTGAGTTAGACTGAAATCCATCGCTTCTGAAAGACCTGGAAGCACATGCTAATCTGGGTTAACTAGAGCACTCTAAGCTTATATGCAGACCATATTTTGATACGAATGGCATATTTCAGCGTAAGTTTATGCTTGCTTGACATAAATAAAAATGAACCGAAGCTAAAGAAAGAAAGAGTGATTTTCAATGGCATTTTTTCTGAATCAGCTACATCAAGTTTAAAATCATACTTTGAAAGAAACCCCCTTGACTCTGCATGCAGACAAGCCTTTGAGTTTCTATTTGTTTGCATGATGTAAAGACTAAAGAACACAAAGGGGATCATTGTTTCCTTCCCAGCTCTGATCCACGTCTGTTTATTTCTTCACTTGTTATTTTCTGCTGGATCCATGAGGTCATCACAGTTGGACTACTGTGACTGCAGTAGTGATTTTGTGGAAAAATCATCTGTGGTGAAAATACCAAGTCTAATTTTGTTAACAACATGGTGAAAGACATGCAGATCTTTACCTGGACAATGCTGTTAGAAGTGCTGTTTCCTGACCTGAGACTCATTTCAGCCTCAGGCCTATTTACCTATGTGACATGCCATCAACGCTCCCACATACTCTGAGGAAAATTTTACACTTACAGCTGCACACTGATGATTGCCCCTTTCACTTCCTCTCCCCTAGTTCATTAACATGCATGTCTTTTCTTATTAGTGTTCATCATTATGTGAACAGCTGGTAACTGTTCTGTTTTCCTTCTCTTCAAAAAGAGGCCTTCACAGCCATGAGGAAAATTAGTAGTAGGTAAGAGCAATTTTTAATACTGACTCCAGGTTCATTATTTTTTCATTATCGTTATCATCCTGATTCCAAGGGTGGGAAGGTAGGCTGTGGGCCTGAATCTTCTGGTGCTTGGAGGAGTATAAAGGGAGAGAAAAATCTTCTGAAGGCAGCAGGGCTGCAGATGAAAATTCAGGTTAAGTATGAATCAGGGTTTGATCAACATTTTTTCATGGCTGCCTTTAAAATATGAGTATTTTATCTTTCAAATTCCATTAAATGTAAAGAAGGGGGGGTTTTTTGTTTCTTTGCTTGCATTTTTCAGATACATACTCCATCAAAGTTTTGACTTACCAGTGTGCCTCTGGGTCTTACTATTAAGGTAAGAATTATTTCTCTCACTCATTTAAAGAGAAGATGAAGAAGTAAGAGATAATTGGAAACTAGACATATTTCCTAGTTTCCCAACTTCTATTTTTCCCTCAGAATATGTCTGGTTAAGATGGAATATGCATTTTCAGTGGATCATGACTGTATTTAAGACATATTTTAAACTATGAATACTCATGTTGCAAGACACTGCGGAATGTCTGAAACATCTCATAATTTAGATTTCCACCATCCAGGTAGAAGACAGTTTTGGAATAGTATTTCACCTTGCTTTTTTAATCACCTAGGACAGCAATTTTCCAGCATGCCTTTCATCCAAGACATGAAACGTACTCAATTTTCCTTTCTCAAGTAATAACCCTGAGAACTTATTCATTTTCCATAGGAATCAACAGCAATGTGCTCACTTATCATTTTATTCTGGTGTGGGAAAATCCATTACATGAGGTGTTAGACTTGGACTGTGTTTTCCATGCTACCTGTGGGAGGAGGCAGGAGCCCTGAAACTGTGGACACAACCCACCGAGTGCAAGAGATATCTTCAGCTATGTAATTTAGCTGAGGTGTTATCCATCTACATGTTCTCACACAGCATTGTAGCCCTTGGGTATATAGTGTGACACATTAGCCTTTCACCTTATGAAATGACCAACTTTTTTTTTTTATTACTAACCAAATGTGGTCACTTGGCAAGCCAGGTACTAAAGACAGATAGCTTTAGGGAGTCTTATCTGTGCTTCTTGCCTACAGTGGAGCCAACGTCCTGCTGTAGGATTGATTTGATGTTTCAGTGTGCTAAGCCTTCCCATAGTTATAGATATTCCTCCTTCAAGCTCTTCTCTTTACACAGGCTTGTGCTGCCACAGAGTAATTTGCCTCAGTCCCTGAGGTAGGAGATCATTTTTTTTTCCCCCAGAAATGTTGTCATAAAGCTGTGGTCAATGGCTGACCAGTCTCCACTTCTTTTCCATATTAAATGCAAGGGCAAAATAGAGTGCTATTTTCTTTAAACCAAACAAGTTTTTCAGAATGTATCTACAGTTAAATGAAAACATGTGTTGGCATGACTGGAAATCAATTGGATAGACTTGGAACTATTTCCTTTGCATATTCCTTCTCTATTGTTATACTGTCTTTGTTTTCATTTGACTCGAATCTCCCATTCCAAACAAAAATAATTTAAAACAAATTGATGGGATACTTCAAAAAGAACGGAAGTCTTAAGCAGTTGGATGAATAGAAAATTTAGGGAATGGTGGAGGCACGATGTCAGGATAAAAATAACAATATATATATACTTTGAATGTTGAGTTACTTCCCTGTCTTCCAAATAGAAATGTATATACAACAATCAGTTGTATAAAGAAAGTCAGACAGACACTACACCTTCTGCTTATTTATTCCCTATGGGATCAGATTTTTCTCTTCGGAGATATTTATTGCCTACTGTATGCCACAAGAGGGTGCTCTGATTTAGTATTACCGGGAATTTATAAGAAGTTTCTCTGTTGGAATCTTTTACTTCTCTGCAGCCTTAATTCTTATAGTCCTAATTCTTATACTCCTAATTGTTCTGTCTGGCCTGTTTGTTTGCTTGTTTTCCCTCCCTTTTTTATTTAGAATTTCTGCAAACTGAGAAACTCCTTCTGAATGAGTTAGTAGTTCATCATCGTGATGCTATTTTAATGGCATTTGTCAGCACAGCACAAATACTCTCCCTGAATCTCTCCTCACATCACAAGCCAAACATGACCTACCGCACTACTGAAGCCAGCATTAAACAACAGCTTTCAAGTGATTAAAATAGATGTGGTAGAATCCGAGAATCCAGGACTGTAAGCAAACTTTGGCTCACTCCCTCCTCCGTCCTCTCCCAAAACTAAGGATATTTGTGTGCCTCAGGTTTACCAACACCTATTTCCCATGCAAGAAGACACTCCACGTCCTAAAATTACTCACTCTGTCACCCATACTAGAAAGCCTAGGCAAATACACAGCACTTGTATGAGGCATTTGAATGTCACAACTCTTACAGTAAATACGGTTCACTGTGCTATGTAATATATGTGAAAGCCTTTGATGACTCAAAAAAACCTTGCATATACACTATTTATAAATCCTCCAGGGGCAAGGAGGGAAAATCTTAATCAGGAAAGCACAATATCTAGTAATTAACTCATAACTTGGTTTTAGTACTGCTAATTAATTTGTGGAACTCCAGGCACCTACTTCTACAATAGACTACAAAACACCAAGAACATGTTTTTCTGTTTCTTCTCCAGCTTTCAAGACAAGTGAAGACATGGAAAAGAGTAATTATTTAATTAAAGGTACGTTTGTGCCATTAGAATCATAGAGTGGCTTGGATTGAAAGTTCGCTCACGCCCAATCCCCTGCTGTGGGCAGGGCTGCCACCCAACAAATCAGGTGGCCCAGGTCTAGATCCAGCCTGGTCTTGAATTCCTCCAAGGATGGAGCACCCACAGTTTCTCTGGGTAACCTATTCCAGCACCTCATCATCCTCTGAGAAAAGAATATCCTCCTAATATCTAATCTAAATATATTCTCTTTTAATTTGAAAACATTCCCTCTTGTCCTATCACTGTCAGACCATGTAGAAATAAAAGTTGCTGTACTTTTTGTACAAGTTGCTTGCTTTAAGTACTGAAAGGCTGCAGTGAGGCCTCCCTGGAGCTGTCTCTTTTATAGACTGAATAAGCCCAGCTCCCTCAGCCATTCCTCACAGGAGAGGCACTCCTGCCATGATGATCACAGTAAGGGGCAGAACTGTGTTAAGATCATCTCTCTCTCTTTGTTAAATTGATCTTAATTTTCCTTTATTTAGAATCATACTCCAGATTGTGCTCAGATGACTGAACTTGTAAATGACAACATAATCAAAGTGCAATTTGATGGAATAGAGAGAAAGAATATGTTAGAAGCCTGATTTAAGGGATCACCACTTAATTACAAAATATATACATATAATAAAATAAGCAAAGAGAGTTAACAACATGGTCCAAAACTTTAGAGTTGAAAAAAGGGTAAATAAAAGAATTCAGTAGTTTGAAAACTAGTTACTGCAGAGGAGAAGTTTGATCAGACTGGAAGACCAAGGTGTATTCCTGTAGAGAGGTAGGGAAAAGGTTAAAGTCTGTACAAGTGAAATGCTAACAGGGAGAAAAGGAAAATGGTATGAAGAAGAGAGAAATAATGGAGTGAATGTGCAAGCTTTAGAGGCAAACTGAGACAGGACAGCTTCTGCGAGAGGGAATCCCTATTTTTAATGAAAATTAACTGGTACTGTTCTAAGTCCAGGGCAGCACGATTTTTCTTGGAGTATGTTTCCTTTTTTAGCAGAAATTGTGTTATTCATTATCATCTGAAATTAAACACAACAGAAGAATTATCATTCTCATACAATCCAGTAAGAAACCCAATATGTCATTTTAAAGGTCAGATTTTAAAATGGATTTGAATTTGCTTTATTGAAATAAGCCTGGAAACGTTGCACACAATCATTTCTGACTGTAAATAAAGAATATTTTACTTTCCTGGATTGTGGCTGAAGGTAATCTGGGTCAGTAAACAAGCTGCAAATGGTGTTGTGTACTGAAACACAGTAGAGAATGAAAAAAAGAGTATTCATTTTTTCGCACTTGCAGTTAATTACATTTTCTAGAAGGTGTTTTCCAGACATCACTAGGACTGTCCTATGACCTGTGAATTCATATCTTCACTCTATTACTGGAAGACCCATTTGCATAGAAGTTGTAACTTTCATATCCTTTATCCTTACATCAGAATGAAGCCTTCATGCAATTTTGACTTTTCTCTGTGACTTCCTATATTTTACAACTGACAGTAGTGTTTTATAATCTACTCTTATTTACACTACTGAAAGATTTCTCAGTCTTTTGGGTAGATACCATTTTTACACTCCGATTGACAGAACATATTTTTTTGCTGTGGTTAAGCAGTAGTGAAGATTCTTGAATGCTTCTCGGAGGTAAATACAAGTCATCTTCATTGCTTGTGGAAATGGGCAGATTAGAGCTATTGTGCCTCAGACAGGACTGTACAGCTCAGAAGAAGATGCATAGTCCTGTCACCGTACCTCTTTTGGAGCTGATAGTTTTATTAATATTTTGATTTTTAAATAAAAGAAAAAAAGGTGTTGCTGCTTTTCCATTCCCACTCCGAATATTGTTTATCTCCAAGACTTGTGTAACTACAGCTAACTGTGAGGAAACCACAAAACGGTCATGTGTACTAATTTATATAATAAACACCTATGTATTATATCAGGTACTGCAATAAATGATAACAATTTTATTGTGATAGGTAGTCGAAAAGTTGTGTGATAAGTTTTCTGTCAGCTGCTGAAACCTCACAAGATTTTCTAAAATTAACTTGTTCTAGTTATTCCTAGAGTCAGGTAATATTACTTTCTTGCATGTACTTACACTAATTCATCACTGTGTATAATTGTATGCAAAGGGGCCAAGAACAAGGCTGAACTTTCTAAATTGAGACTGTCTGCAGATTGTCATGATTTGCAGATCTGAATACTAGGGATGTAATAGTTCCGGGCTAGACACTGTAGAATGCAGAAAAAAAAAATTCTGCTGCTTCATCAGTCTCCTTAATTGTTCAGAAATTATTGTGTTCATGAGGTACTTTACATGACATGAATTGAAAAAAAATCAGGATGTAATTCTGTATGATGAGCTGAGTAGTGATTTCTCAGAGCTTTAACACTGGAGAGATTATACACCCAACTGTTAAATTTTTTTATTCCAGCAGGTACAGAAGTGTTCATTTTAAACATCACGTTAACATTACTTTGCACAGGCATGCTGTCTTTTGTCCCATAATGCCAGTGAGCTTTACAGATAGTAACGTTTCATGGGGTCTGTATTCATGATAGCTTCCTTAGCCCCGTGCTTGTCTGTTCAGTCACAAGCATTGCAAATAGTACACGGTCGGTTATGTAAACTTTGTATTTGGTTGCACAAGTGTAACATCCTGTAATGTAATCATGCTTGACAATTCATTACTTACCACATATCCCTGCTGTAGAGGGATATAGAATAGTGGAATTCACGTTTGTGTGTTTAAAGCATTTGCCTGACCATTTATTTATACGCAGAAGATGATTCTTGTTACCTCTTCCTTTTGCGTCCTTGCCGAATAACCATAGAATCATAGAATAGCTTAGGTTGGAAGGGACCTTAAGGTTTACCCAGTTCCAGTTCCCTTGCCATGGGCAGGGTTGCCATACACTAGATCAGGCTGCCTGTTTCAGTGCCTCAGCACCCTTTGAGAAGAGAATGTTCTCCTAGTATCTAACCTAAATATATACTCTTTTCATTTAAAACCATTCTCCTTTATCACTGAATTATATAATGGTTTGGGTTGGAAGGGAACTTTAAGATCTAGTTCCAACCCCCTGCTATAGGCAGGGACACCTCCCTCTAGACCAGGTTGCTCAAAGCCCCATCCAGTCTGGCCTTGAATGCTTCCAGGAAGGGGGCATACACAGCCTTACTGGGCAACCTGTTCCAGTGTGTCACCACCCTCACAGAAAATTTCTTCCTGATATCTAGTCTATATCTACCCTCTTTCAGTTTAAAGCCATTTTCCTTCATTCTGTCACTACATGCCCTTTTAAATAGTCCCTCCCCAGCTTTCCTGTAGGCTCTCTTTAGTTGCTGGAAGGCCACTATACGGCCTTCTTGGAGCTTCTCTTCTCCATGCTGAAGAACCCCAACTCTCTCAGCCTCTCCTCATAGGAGAGGTGCTCCAGCCCTCTGATCATCTTCATGGCCCTTCTCTGGTCCTGCTCCAACAGCTCCATGTCTTTCTTGTGTTGGGGGCTCCAGAACTGGACACAGTAGTCCAGGTGGAGTCTCACAAGAGCAGAATAGAGGGGCAGAATCACCTCCCTCGACTTTCTGGTCATGCTTTTCTTGATGCAGCTCAAGATACTTCTGGACCACAAGCACACATTGCTGGCTCATGTTGAATCTTTCTTCAACTGACACCCCCAAATCCCTCTTCTCAGGGCTGCTCTTAAACTATTCTCCACTTAGCCTGTATATGTGCTTGGGACTGCCCCGAGCCAGGTGCCGGACCTTGCACTTGGCCTTGTTGAACTTCATGAGGTTGGCGTGGACCCACCTCTCAAGCCTGTCCAGGTCCCTCTGGATGGCATCCCTTCTCTCTGCATTTCAGCTTCAGAACTCATTGTGATGTCATGTGCAGAGTTGCTGAGGATGCACTTGATCCCACTGTCCATGTTAACTACAAAGATGTTAAAAACATCAGTCCCAACACTGATCCCCAAGGAACACCACTCATCACTGGTCAGCACTTCAACACTGAGCTGTTGACTGCAACTCTCTGAATGCAACTATCCAGCCAATTCCTTGTACAGCAAGTTCATCCATCAAATCCATTTTTCTTCAATTTGGCACCTAGGATGTCATGTGAGACAGTGTCAGTTTGTCATCTGACATCTACAAGTCTTGGTAGATGACATCAGTTGCTTTTCCTTTATCCACTGATGCTGTAACTCTCCATCATAAAAGGCCACCAAGTTTGTCAGGCATATAAAGAGCAATGTTGGTTACTACCAATCACTTCATCTTTATTTTTCATGTGCCTGCGGGCCTTCAGAAGGATGTGCTCCACGATCTTGCCAGGCACAGAAGTGGGACTGACTGGCCTGTAATTTCCTGGATCTTCTTTTCTCTTCTTGAAAATGGGGGTAATGTTTCCCCTTTTCCAATCAGTGGGAATTTCACCAGACTTCCATGACCTTTCAAATATGATGGATAGCAGCTTCGCAACTTCATCTGCCAGTTCCCTCAGAACCCATGGATGGATCTCTTTGGATGCCATGGACTTCTGCACCTCCAGGTTCTTTAGATGGTCTCAAACCTGATCTTCACTTACAGCAGGCAAATCTTCCTTCTCCACGTTCTTACCTTTGCTTTCTGCAGCTTGGGTTTAGCTAGAGCCTTTGCTGGTGAAGCCTGAAGCAAAAATGTCATTGAGCACTTCAGCTTTCTCTTTATCCCTCATGACCAGGTCTCCAGTTCCCTTCCCACATCTTCCCTCACCTTCCTTTTATCATTGATATGTCTGCAGAATTTCTTCTTGTTTCCCTTTGCGTCCCTGGCTAGATTTAATTTTGTCTGGGTTTTAACTTTTCTAGCCTGATCCTTGGCTCAGATAACTTCTTTGTAGTCTACCCTAACCCTAACCCTAATCCAGGCAACCCATTTCCACTTCCACTCCCTATAGTCTTTATTTTTGTGTCAAAGTAAGTCCAAGAGCTCCTTATTGACCCATGGAAGACTCCCAGCATTCTTGCTTGCCTTCCTTTTTCTCACTTCTTCTGGGCTTGGAGAAGATGGTCCTTGAATACTGACCAGCTTCTTTGGGTCCCTCTTTCGTCCAGGGATTTATCCCATGTCACTCTACCAAGTAGTTCCCAGAAGAGTTCAAAATCTGTTCTCCTGAAGTCCAGAGTAGCAAGCTCGCTGTACACCCTCTTTGATGCCCTAAAAATCTTGAATTCACCATTTTGTGGTCACTGTAGTCAAGGCTGCTCTTGAGATTCACATTACTCAGCAGCCTCATTGGTGAGGACAAGGTCCAGCATTGCACCTTTTTTGTGGGTTCCTGTACCACTTGGAAGAGGAAGTTATCACACATTCCAGGAAACTAGCTGATTTCTGGTGCTGTGCTGTGCTGTATCAGGGTGGTTGAAGTCCCTTATGAGGACCATGTTTTGTGAACATGAAGCTGCTCCTATCTCTTCCTAGACGGCCTATATTGTATTGTAATGAGCTTCACTTGGGTGTGAATGATGAACTAGTGGAGAGCTTGTAGGTAAGAGCTACAGAGTGGGCTAACATAAGTGACACAATTGTAGGTATGTACTACAGGCCATCTGATGAGGAGGAGTTGATGAGGTCTTCTACAAACAGCTGGAAGTAGTCACACAATCTTGGGCTCTCGTTCTCATGGGAGACTTCAACCATCCTTATCTTTGTTGGATAAGCAACACACATGGCAGCTCCTGCGATGTCTTGAAGATAACTTTCTGATGCAGATGGTGGAGGAGCTGATGAGGAGGGCTGTTCTACTTGATGTTGTTCTTACTAACTCTGGTTGGGGATGAGAAGACTGGGGGCAGATTGGGATGCAGCGATCATGAGATGGTAGAGTTCAAGATTTTGTTGAAAAAAGCAAAGCAATAAGTAGGATTTCTACCCTGGACTTCAGGAGAGCCAACTTTGAACTCTTCAAAGACCTACTTGGAGGTATCTCAGAGGCTACATCTTTAGAAGGTACCCATGAGAGCTGGCTGACACTTAAGCACCACTTCTTCCAAGCTCTAGATTGGTGCATCCCTGAGAGTAAGAAATCAGGGAAAGATGGCAGAAAGCCTGAGTGGATGAGCAAGGAACTCATGGATAAACATGAAAGGAAAAAAAGAAAGTCCATGAAATGTGAAAAAAGGGCCTGCCCACCCGGGGACAGTATGGGAATGCTGTCAGGACCTGAAGGGATGCTAAGTCCCTTTTGGGATTAGATCTTGTGGAGGGGATAAAGGATGACAAGAAAGAATTTTTTTAGGTATGTTAGTGGCAGAATGAAGATTAGGGAAAATGTGGATCCCCTTCTAAATGATATGAATGTCCCAGTAACAGGATATGCTGAGAAGGCATAGATTTTGAATGCCTTCTTTGCTTCAGTTTTTAATGCTAAGACTAGCCCTCAGGAATCCCAGACAGTGGAAGTAAGAGAGTTTCGGGAAAGGAGGATTTCCTGTTGGTTGAGGAGGACCTGGTCAGTGAGTGTCCAGTCAAAATAAACACACACAAATCCATGGGCACTAATGGGATGCATCTACATGTGCTGAGGGAGCTAGCACAGGTTACTGCTGAAATGCTCTCTATCATTGTAAAATCTTGGTGAATGGAAAGGTGCCTGAAGACTGGAGGATAACCAAGAAGAAGGAGGCAAGAAGTAGGACCTGGGAAATTACAAGTCAATTAGTGTCACTTCTGTCTTTAGAAAGGTGATAGAACAACTTGTTCTGAATACTCTTTCCAAGAAATTGGAAGAGAAGAAGGTTATCAAGAGTAGTCAATATAGATTCCCCAAGGGAAAATCATGCTTGGCCAACCTGATAGCCTTCTATGATGTCATCACTGGCTGGGTAGGTGGGGAGAGAGCAGATGATGCTGTGTACCTTGGCTTCAGCAAAGCGTTTGACACTGTCTCCCATAACATCCTTGTTATGAAACTTAATAGGTGCAGGATAGATGAATGGACAGTGAAGTGGATTGAGAACTGGATGACTAGTAGTCTCAGAGGGATGTCATTAGTGGCACAGTCTGGTTGGAGGCCTGTAACTAGCGGTGCTCTCCTAGAGCTGGTGCTGGATCCAATCTTATCCAACATCTTCATTAACAACCTGGATGAAGGGATAGAGTCCACCCTCAGCAAGTTTACTGATGTTATAAAGCTGGGAGTAGTGTCTGACTCACTGGAAAGCTGTGCTGCCATTCAACAAGACCTGGACAGACTGGAGGGTTGGGCAGGGAGGTACCAGATGAGGTTTAACAAGAGGAAGTGTAGAGTCTTGCACCTGGAGAGGAATAACCACATGCATCAGTACAGGTTAGGGGATGACCTGCTGGAAAGGAGCTTTGCGGAGAAGGATCTGGAGTTGTCGTGGACACCAAGTTGTCCATAAGCCAGCAGTGTGCCCTCTTGGCCAAGAAGGCCAGTGGTATCCTGAGGTGCATTAAAAAGAGGGTAGCCAGCAGGTCGAGGAAGGTGATCCTCCCTCTCTACTCTGCCCTTGTCAGGCCACATTTAGAATACTGTGTCCAGTTCTGGCTCCTCAGTTCAAAAAACAGAGGGATCTCATAAAAGGCTACAGAGGAGGGCCACAAAGATGAAAAAGAGCCTGGAGCATCTCCTATATGAGGAAAGGCTGAGGAACCTGGCTCTTTTCAGCCTGGGAAAAAAGAAGACAGGGAGGATCTGACTAATATTTATAAATATCTAGAGACAGGTGGGAGGGAAATGGATGAGGCCAGGCTCTTCTCAGTGGTGCATAGAGATAGGACAAGGAGTAATAGTCTAAAACTTGAGCATAGGAAGTTCAATACAAACTTGCAGAAGAAATTCTTTATGGTAAGAGTGAAGGGACTGGAATAGGTACCCAGAGAAGTTGTGGAGTCTTCTATTCAAGACCCATCTGGACAGCTACAGTATGACATACTGTAGGGAATCTGCTTTAGCAGGGGATTTGGACTCAGTGACCTCTCGAGGTCTTTTCCAACACCTGCAGTTCTGTGATTCTGTGACTCTCTGAAATAATTTGTTGAGTACTTTCACATTCTCCACATTTCTTCCTTCTCATATATCAGAGGGCATACACTCTTTGCCTTTCTTTTCTGACTGAAGTACCTGTGGAATCCCTTGTTATTTTTCACGTCCTTTGCCAAAGTTCAGTTCCATCAGTGCCTTGGTTTTTCTGCTCCCAGCTCTGCACATCTGGTTGGCATCCCTATATTCTTCCCACACTACACATCCCACCTTCCACTGCCTATACACGTCCTTTTTATCTCTCATTTTCACCAGCATGATCTTACTCAGCCATGATTGCTGCAAGTACAGTTCTGCCAAGTATTGTGGCTCTTGAAAGCCATATTTATGTCTTTCCGGGGAAACAGATATTTTTCATAAGCCCACAATCTGCCAAAATGAATAGAAGAGAAATTTTCTTGTGATGCTTAAAACCTAAAATTAATACTCTTAAATTAATGTAATAGTAAAATGTATGCCAATGGATATTCAAAAGCAGATCTCAGTGGCAAAAGTTGGTATTTGTTTATGGGACAGACAGCAAAAAGAGTAGAGAATCATTACTTGAACTAGAGAAGGTTATTTTTTTCACAATGCTTTTATTATGAGTTTACTTTGGAATGAAAAAAATCCATTTTTGGAAAATGCCTTTTTTTTTTTTTTTTTTTTTTTTTTTTTTTTCTTTTTGAATACACGGTGCTACAAATCAGGGTTTACTGGTTACTTTATAGCTGCTTTCCAGTTAAAGAATGCGTACCTCATCTGTTTTTATAGTGGCACTTTTTATTGAGTCAGTAGAGGACTATGATCCACAAAAGAGTTATGTTTCCTAATCATGAGATAACAAGACAGTATCTTCACGTGAACTTCCATGGCAAAAGGATCAGACAAAAAGTCCTAAGTTTACTCTAGGAACAGAAAACAAATTCACTGTCTTCTCTAGCAATTTGAGCAGTGTTTCTCGTGTGCTACTGATATACTTCATGAGGTGTACGTTCCATACTCTAGCTATGAATGACGGAGCTGTGCTTAATTCTGCCAGAGGGGCTCATAGAGTTAAACATTTCTGTTTCTGTAGTTCTTCACAATGTAGCATTGTGTTCTCTTCCAATTTGCTGTAAGTCTATAGAGAAGTGATTCCCTTGGTGACTGTTTGCTTTTTGTGATGATTACAGCTTTCTGCTTATAGTTTACAGATTTTCTTATGCTGGAATATTTTTACACTCCATTACTTTTGATTTACCTTGCAAGGATGTACAAGATACCAATCACACTTTCAGTTGAAAACACAACAATAAATTGATTGCCTACCAACCAAATGAGGCACTCCAAGGCAATATAAGACACTACTGTACATTTCAGCTTATGAACTGCATAGCTGACTTAAGATATGGCACTGACTGCATACAAATATCACACTGCAAAAGATTAATTAGAACAAATTAAAAGCAACTCAAGTGACTGATACACTTTGAAGCCTATAGATAGCAAGAGGATTAATGCAGGATCCTGTAGCCTTTCCCTCATATTAACTGTTCCAGTAAAGCCTAAGGAATCAGGACTGTCTGAAGCCTGGTGGAAGCTCTTTGAACTGAGACCTCTCATTCTCAAGTGAACAGAAATCTCTTCTTGCCATTCTCTTGTTTCTGCATGCCAAAGTTGAAAATGGGACTGCGAACAGTTCAGCTGTTTAGTGCTCTTTTTGTTGGGTTGGGTTTTTTTGTTTAGGTTTGGTTTGGTTTTTTGGTCAAGAAGTTCACAGAGATATGTTATGACACCAAGTTGGGAGGTGGTGTTGATCTGCCTGAGGGTAGGGAGGCCCTTCAGAGGGACTTAGATAAGCTGGATCACTAGGCTGAAGTGAATGGGATGAGGTTCAACAAGGCCAAGTGCCGGGTCCTGCACTTTGGCCACAATAACCCCATGCAGCGCTATAGGCTTGGGGACAAGCGGCTGGATGATTGTGGAGAGGAAAGGGACCTGGGGGTGTTGGTTGATGCTCGGCTGAACATGAACTGACAGTGTGCCCAGGTGGCCAAAAGGACCAGCGCCATCCTGGCCTGCATTAGAAATAGTGTGGCCAGCAGGAGCAGGGAGGTGATCATCCCCCTGTACTGAGCTCTGGTGAGGCCGCACCTCGAGTACTGTGTTCAGTTTTGGGCCCCTCACTACAGGAAAGATATTGAGGCCCTGGAGCGTGTCCAGAGAAGGGCAACTGAACTGGTGAGGGGTCTGGAGCACAAGTCTTATGAGGAGTGGCTGAGGGAGCTGGGATTGTTCAGTCTGGAGAAGAAGAGGCTCAGGGGAGACCTCATCGCACTCTACAACTTCCTGAAGGGAGGTTGTGGTGAAGAGGGGTTTGGCCTCTTCTCCCAGGCAACGAACAGGACCTGGGGAAATGGCTGCAAGTTGTACCAGAAGAGGTTTAGGTTAGACTTAAGGAAGAACTTCTCTCAGACAGTGGTCAGGCACTGCAATGGCTGCCCAGGGAGGTGGTGGAGTCGCCGTCCCTGGCAGTGTTCAAGAGGTGTCTGGACGAGGAGCTGCGAGATATGGTTTAGTAGCTTGTGGTAGCAGTGGCAGTGTGAAGACAGTTGGACTAGATGATCTTATAGATCATTTCCAACCTTGTGATTCTATGATTCTATGTGCAGATGATATGTGCAGATGGAATAGAATTAGGGGAGCAACTTGGAAATGCAATGTATAATCAAGAGCCAGGCACCTAAAATGCAGCACAAAGCCCACAGCTCGTTCAGCTTCATCTGTGCCTTTATGTGAAGTGGCAGTTAATTGTTCAGGAATGCATGCAAATTTATTGCTACTGTTCTTGTTCCTATTGTTATTGTTAATTATTATTACTACTATTATTGAATGATGTTTCCTTCTCTGAAGAATGGTTCTTTCTTAGCTAGTGACAAAAGCAATGCTTTTTTGAGTATGCATCACATGACATCTCTGTCAGACAGTGTTGTATTCACCCAGCTGTGTTCTGCTAGAGTATTGTTAGATATTTGCCACAGCTTCCAGTGTCAATCTTCAATGATTTGTCTCCGTTTGCCCTCATGACTACCTAAAAACCTGAGGAGATATTAATACAAAGTTTGTTTTTAAGTACTGAACGAGAGAAAAATCAAACAAAACAAAACCAACACAACAACAACAACAAATCAACAAGGATGCAACACTATTTTGTACTCTAGTTTAGCTTACAGTCTGGTAAATTTTTGATATTAATATTGGAGCTTACACATAGATTATGGATGTTCATAAAAATTGTTTGTTCATTTTAAACAGCTGATTTTGAATAACTTATCTATCGATATCTAGCAATATTTTCAAGGCTGGCCAAACACAAATAAAACTAGTTTTTGTCAAAGAAAACAGAAATCTTACTTCTACCAAAGAGGTAGAAATGAAATCAGAGGAGGGAATTCTGATGGCAGGGAAATGACCGAGGACTTATTCATAGGGACGAGTTCAATCTGCAAGACCAAGATTCTTTTGTACTTTGCTAAAGCTAAACAAATAGTCAAGCACAAACTTAGTCTGAGCCCTGTAGTCTGCTTGAGCCCAAAGTCTCAGAGCCAGTGCAGTGAGCATTTTGCTTGCTTAGGAAACATGAGCTCTGTTGCTATCGCAGCACGGGCATCTTGTTCAGGCACAAATGGTGTGCTAGGGAAAGTCCATACAAGGAGACAGTCAAATAACCTCTTTCTTACTAGTGGCATAAGTGTAATAACTTCTCAGAAATGGGCTCCTCACAAACTAATTTGTGGAAGAGATTAATTTTAATGGCAGATTTATGCTAAGGAAATCAAGAGGGCAAAATGTTAAGAACATAACTGGTTTGTGTGGTGGAAAGAGCAAGAGAAACATCATAAGAAAGAAACGAGGGACTTCTGGAGTGATAAAAATGTTGAAAATTACCTTCTTGATAGTAACAGAAGAAAGTCCCAAAGAAATTAATATGAAAATGCAACCCAAAGGAGAGTTGAAGGCTGTGTACATTACCCACTAGGAGGCACAGTGTTTGCATACTAGAATTTAAAGTTATTACTCAGAACACTAGAGTGTACTTACAATGCTCTCAGAACACAGCAGAAGCAAATTAAGAGAGATGAAATGGATTAATAAAAAAGCAAATAAAAAGGCTGTAAAGTTCAAATGAAGGGCCTAATTCCATTCCTATTAAAATATAAACAGCCACATTCCCATTAAGTTCAGTAGGAGTAGTATACTGAGCCTGAAGTAGAGTCCATACTACATCCTAAAATTTATATGCATGGAAAATGTAATGAAAAAGCAGACAATTAACTTTTTTTTTTTTTTTTTTACTTCTAGATCTAAAAGGAGAATAGGCAGAATAATGGACTACATTTGGATTGCTTCCCTGGAAACAAGGACTTAGTTACTTTTTGTCTTCTAAATCACTGACATTAGCACCAGCAACCCAGTCTTAAGTCCCAGGTGAATAAAAGGCAAGTGGAGTTGTGCCTGTGCCATTTGTTTGCTCACAAAAACCTGTGCTGACAGAACAATGGAGGATGCTATCCTCTCTTGAGAGTGCACCCCAAGGGCCACTTGCCTGCCACATACTGAGCATGGTTGTTAGCAATAGGATTAATTCTGCTGTGTTTCCTGTGTCAGCTTCTCAGTGTTTGCCTGGAATTGACACTGGCTGTTCTCAGCATTCCTCTGGAAGTCCTGAAAAGCCACATTAGCTGGAAGGTGCAAGGAGAAATGTGGGGAAGATCTGTTTGGAAGCCGCAAAAGATCTTTACAAATGTATCCAAAACTTTATCTCTGTAAGCACTTCCAAGACCCTGTGCCTTGACCTCATCCTGATGTGTTCCTTGGGTAAGGTCTGAGTACATTCCTGCCCCTTCTCTTATCTTCCTGTGTCTTAGCTGGAAAGACAACTTGGCTGTACAGAATGGCCAGAGCAAAAGGCATCCTTTGGTTAGTCCTTGATGTGTCCATCTGGGGAAGCCAGGATTCCAAGGCAGGCTGTGACGCTTGCTTGCTGCAGCACTGCTAGTGTGAATGTCCTTTGAAATAACTGGGCAAAGCTGACTCTGAGGTTTGCAGTTAAAGGCTGATTCACAGCATTTTATACCTCCTTTGAGACCGACCTGGGCTACAGGTGCAGGTGTCTGAGGATGTGGCTATAGCAAACCTCCTATTCAACACTGATCACTCTGAGAAAATGGAAGGGACATGCACTCCTAGACAACAGATCTTGCAGATGTATGGTCACTAAACGGTGGGTGCTCTGACCTCCAGTTAAGGACATTTCAGTGTACAGTCTCTCTGGAGTTTCTGGGGAGCTCAAGCAGAACTGTGCCTGCTGACGGTGTCTCTTCTTCTGAGGAAGTAGGGCAGCTCTTCACTGTCCCTGGCCTCAATCTGACACAGCTTGCTGACCCATACTGTTTCTGCTGCTTCTCTGAAGAACTGACTTCCTGTACAGGTTCAGTGCTTTGAATTTGTTTTGTGATATGGTCTCTGTTTTGTGGGTCTTCAGATAGGCAGCAGCTGTGACTTAACTACTGTTTATCCCATAGCTCCCAGTCATCTTTACTGTTGCTTTATTTTTGTGACATTCAGTGGCTCTCCTCTGTCTTGTATGCAAATCTTTTATTCTTTTGGTGTAGGGATTTTTTTCTGTTTTGTTTGCTGAGCATCTTGTACAGCTCACTTGCTGAGGCACTGGGTTTCACTGTAGAGCGACAGTATTAACCATGATAATGAAGTATGAAGAATAAGCAGTACTCCATAATGGAAAATAGCAACATACTGCTTTTGAATCTTGAAGGAGAGAGCAATGACATGAGAGAAATAAGTCCAGTCAAGCCCAAAGATATCATTCCCAAGGGAGAATGCATTCCACCAACGTGGCACTTGTTGCAAACTAGAGTATCATGAAGATGAAAATACACTTTGCAGCATGTCTTGGGTCACATCTCTGACGTTTGTGATTTGCCTAAGGTCAGGGTAACGCTACCCTCTCTTAATCCCAGGTTGTTTGTTCTCCCTCTCTTTGACTGTGGGGCTGGATTTTACCTCAGGGCCCTAGATATCTCTGGACACAAGCGATCTGCTCCATAGATGGATTTACTCTCTCTCGAGGGGCTGTAAGGGTTTGCCTTTTTCCAAAGGCTACGTAACTACTAACACACCCAAGCAAACCCAGCTCCCGATTCATTTTACTTTCCCCATTCTAAACATTCCCATTCGGATCACGAAACGAACAGAACAGGGCGCGGGCTGGAGGCACGGGGCAGCCGGCTTCACCTCCGTCCCGTGGGAGCGGCGGGGGCTGTGCGGCCCGGCCCCGGGGTGGTGCCGGCGGTGGGTCCCACCCCGCTCACCTGTGCGGGTCGGACGGCCGCGCTGCTCCCGTTCCAGCTCCAGCCCGCTCCACGGAGGATGAACGCGCCGAGGCTGCCGGCAGAGCCCGGCAGGGAGGTGAGAAGAGAAGGGGCTCCTCTCTCCGGAGGGACGGGCTGGTTTGGGCCGGCGGGCAGCCTCCGGGTCTCCTGCGTCTGGGGAGCGGGGAGGTCAGAGCTGGCCGGGACCGGTGCAGCGGGTCCAGGTGGAAGTGTGTCTGCCTGCTGCGGATGAAGCCTGGGCCCGTTCAGCGCAGCTCAGCTCGCAGGGAGTAGCGTTCAGCAGTGCTCCATGTGCAGAGCCAAATGCTTTAACCACCAGAGCCATATTTGCTGTGCAAATATTCCCATGCAACAATAAGTCAATGGGGAACAGTTGTGTTATTGAAGTTGTAAGAAGCGAGTAACAAGCTGATGATGAGGAAATGAAGTGTTGCTGGGGATCTTTTCAGTGGTGCTATGGGAACTGCGGATTGCTCTTTTTGACTCTGAGTGCTGTGAAGTATGTGGTTCGCTCCTACTCTGATGCAAACCAAAAGGCTTGATGGAGAGCAGGAGACATCTAGGCTTCGTAAATGTGATGTGTTCACTGTTGCCCTACAAATTTTGCTTATAACTGCTGGCATCTGGCCAGCGTGCTGCCCAGAGTTCTGCTCCTTGAGGGAATTAACAATAACACATAATGGCAGTGCAAGTGACCAAAGCATGTATCTATGTTTCTATATGTTACTTTTCCTCTTCAGAGCCATAGGGTATCTGTGTCTCTCAAGAATCTGCTGATCTGAAGTACAGTGCTGTGTTAACCCATTTTAGGGAAAACAACTGCAGGTGTCTGTCTCCTGGAGGTAGTCTGCGTCTCTGAGGCAGCCTGTGGCTTGGGCTTCTGTCCCTGTCAGCACCGAGGTGCAAAAGCTCAGGACTGCACATTTACCTGCCCCAGGGGAGAGAAACAGCTGCAGATGTGGGGAGGTGGGAAGTGCAGCTCTGCCTCGCTTCTGCAGGAAGACCTAGAGGTGAAGAGCAAAGGAGGGCCCCTGCTTTTCTGCACTCTGTGCCAAGCAGAACTTACACTGACTCAGACTGCTAGTGGAAGGGCAAATGCTCCAGGGTGCCTCTTCAGCTCTGCTCCCTTGAGTGGTTTTGGTACTGGACTTGTCTGTGACTCAGTCTTCCCACTTACAAAATATCCATCGGGCAAAGTATTCTATGTACTTATGGTGAAAACTGAGATTGCTGCTATAATCCAAGCCAGTCAAATGTTTGTGAAAGAAGATCAAATTTTCTTATAAGTTTTACAGTGTGATCATCCCAGCAGAACCATTCTGTTTGAACAGTACCTGCCTAAAAGAATATTACTGTAGTGTGATATTTATTCACAGCACTCATTGCATTTAGTATACAAACACAGAGTTTAGTATACAAACACATACAAACATGTAATAAATTAAAAAAAAAAAAAAAAGCCACAGCATTATTTTTTCAAAGTTATGAAATAGAGGAGTTTTGAGCAGAGAAAAGAAATACAGGACTTGATTTTGCTTTCTAGATGAACTGGAAGAAACTATTTGCTTGCAGTGGGTTACTCTTGTTTACATTGGTGTGAGAATCATCACACAATTGTGGACTGAAAGATATATTCTATTCTCCCTCAGGCAGAAGAAATAACCCTCATTCTTGTATTTAACATCTTCCTTTTTTTCAAGTAACATCATTTCTTGTATTGTCATTGAGTAAAAGCATGAGGTAAGCATTTGATAATTTGTTATTATAGAGCTGTGTTTTTTCTTTTTTTGGTTTGGTCAGTTGTTTTGTTTTGTTTTCAATAAAATAGAGGTATGCATAGAAGGCTTTCATTCTACCTACCATGATTTTTTCCTCATATCTATTTTGAGTTACAAACACAGCATGTGGTCTGACTAATTTAAATTAATGTTTAGGTATTTACTTTGCTCCCATATGGGCATGCATGTTAGTTTTTAGTGTAGTTTTCAAATCCATTGGACCAATATGAAAGGGCTGAGAAACTGATGAGCCTCCTCAGAGCCCAGATTTTTTTTAGATATACAAGCTAATTTGTACCTTCTTAAACTGGTTTACAGTAAAAGAACGATGAACAGAGGTAACTGTCTTCAGAAGCTGGCTGTGAAGTACAGATTTTCTGTAAAATGTGACTTCTGAAGTAGTATATTCTTACTGCAATGAACTCAGAGTTGCAGATGCTACTTTCAATAGTGCCAACGTAAGCTTACCAACCTACTTGTAGCACAGGGTTAATACTGAGGTCCAAGTGAAGCCTGTGACTGAATTTGGAAGGGATACAAAGTTTGGAAGAGTGTATTTTCCTCATTATGGGGGGGATTTGCAGGTGTAAATGCCATAGAAAGTGTGTATCTCTTGCTTTTTACTGGAAAAATAGACAGGGTTGTACAGATGTTCCACTGACATCTTCCAGAATCACTCATACATTTAAAGTCACCATGCTGAAATTAGTCCCGTAAGAAACTGGTATCCTGTACAGTGTAAAATTTATTGTACAGTTGCAACTAAAACCAGTGAAGAATCTTTAATAGTGGAAAAATTGGTGCATATGCATATCTTCCAGTGACTGGATGCTCTGGCTAAATGCTGAGGCCATATGAAATACACAATTCTGAGGGCAGAATCTGTATCAGTACCTTACCTGTCCCTCCTGTAGGTCCCTGGTTCAATTAGCACATGCTATTTAGAGTAAAACCTTATGTTAGTGGACATAAGTCAGGATAAGTAAGCCATACGACATGTGTATGTGTGTGTGTTATATGTTCCCTCTCTGCCCTGTTCAATAAATCTATGACAGTCTTCTCACAGGCAAGATGCAGCAAAAGTAGCAATATTAGAGGAGAATCTTTAACCTGCCTCTCTATTTCTTCACCTGTTCCAGTTGTGGACAGTCATCTTATTCCTCTCCATCCCCTTACTTTGCTTCACCCTCTGCTCATACTGGTCATCATTTGCATGTTCCATTCCTCAAAGTTCCTCCTGCTGTCAGATGAAACAGCGACTCTCCTTTCTATTGCCTTTTGGCTGTCCATGTAGTTCTCTGTCCTGCAGCCTTCCCTCCTCTCAAGCATTCTGGCACTCTACAGGGAATTTCATTCCTTCGGTGGTGATTCTTCCCCATTAGCCAAAAATCAGTAGAACAGAACAGGGAGAGCTACTCAACAGTTGCATTTAGTCTAAATTTTCCAGACATGTGACTTATGCTTTATTCCTACAATTAAATCTCTGACAAATATCATGCCCAGACAAAGGAAGTCCACATAAGAATGGGCAGGTACCTGAAATGCGGTCTAAAATAAGTAGCAAAATTGTAACAGAGCTCAGTAAGAACAATATAGAATGTTGAGCATTGGGAAGCTATGGAAACCTAAGTATTCCCTGTCTGATGAAATAAATTAACAGTGAATCTTTCTGAAGAAATGGAGTGGAGGTATCTGAGAACACAATCTAGGATGTGATGTGACATCTTCAAAGTCAAAATACAGTTTACTCCCACATTCTTTTTTTATTAACTAAGTCTCAACCTAAATAGCCAACAATTCTTAGGGGTCTTTTTGGGACACTTCATTTACAGTGCATGTATGGATTTCATGTGGGATGATCCTGATTCTGTTCTAAATCTCTGGGATGACCCACAGCAAGTAATTCAGATGCTAAGCTTGTGTTTCCCATTCATTAAAGAAAGGTTAGTTCTTCAGTATAGTAACACTAAAATGAGGAAGAACTATGATATACTGCAAAAAATAAACTTATTCCTCTCTTCATAGAACCAAAGAATCATTAAGGTTGGAAAAGACCTCTAAGATTATCTAGTCCAACCGTCAGTCCATTCCCAACCATCAGCCCATGCTCACTGAACCATGCCCCGCAGTACTATCTCTCCATATTTCTTGAGCACTTCCAAGAATGGTGATTCCTCCACCTCCATGGGCAGCTGTTCCAGCACCTGACCATTCTTTCTGAGAAGAAATTTTTCCTAATATCCAACCTGAGCCTCAACTGGTGCAGCTTGAAGACATTCCCTCTTGTCTTGTTACCTGGGAGAAGAGGCCAAACCCCAGCTCACTACAGCCTCCCTTCAGGAAGTTGTAGAGAGTGATAAGGTCTCTCCTGAGCCTTCACTTCTCCAGTCTGGACAATCGCAGTTCCCTCAGCTGCTCCCCATAGGTCTGTGCTCCAGCCCTTCACAGCTTTGATGCTCTTCTCTGGACACACTCCATGGCCTCAATGTCTTTCTTGTAGTGAGGGGCCCAAAAATGAACACAGTAGTCAAGATGTGGTCTCACCAGGGCTGAGCACATAGGAGCAGTCACCTACTCCTGCTGACAACACTATTTTGATACGTGCCAGCATGCCATTGGTCTTCTTGGCCACTTTGGGCACACTGCTGGCTCATGTTCAGCCATCTGTCAACTAGAACCTCCAGACCCTTTTCCTCCATGCAGCTTTCCAACCACTCTGCTACAAACCCGTAGCAATGAGTGGGGTTTCTGTGACCAAAGTGCAGGACCCAGGACATGGTCTCGTTGAACCTCTGGCCTCAGCCCACCCATCCAGCCTATGGATTTTACAGGACATGTTCATCTGCAGCTAAGTGTATTAGGCTCTGGTAGACTGAAAGATCTCACCCAGAACTGCAGCCTAAGCAGCAACAGCAGCTATACCAATGGTTTGGGAGATGAGGCATTGTTCTCTTTGTTTCACTCACAACCAAGCCTGGTTTCACACTGGGTGTCAAAGACAGTTGTCAGTAGGGCAGTGCCCTGCAAACATGCAGTATATGCAGGACATGAACCACAACTTTGTGAACTTAGACAACAAGTGGGGAAAAAACTACTGAGAGAAATGCGTCTACTAAGGCCGGCACAGACAGCTTCTCTCTGGTAAAGCCATAATTTGTCCTATAGGTTGGTAATCTCAGACTGGTTCTTGATGGGTGACTGAGTGTTCGTATTGCCACAATGACCCATGGAATTGATTGGCACAAGCAGAAGATCAAGCAGCCTCCCTGTGTTGAGGCATTTTGTCTGTGAAGCCATCACTCCTGGCAATGAGTGAACTGGTCTCTGATCATCATGGGACTGCTTTTGGAGCACCAGGAAGTGAAACAAAAAGCTTAGAGCATATTGTTCAGCATCACAGTACTTATACCAGTCATTCTTCATATTTTTACTGTATTTACAATGCTTATTGAAAACTGGAGGGAGGAAGAATGACCAAATATCAAGAGGTGCTCCAAGGAGTGGAAAGATGTATACAGACATACTGTTTGGTAACTGGATGTTGGGTAGATGTTGTGTTAGGCAGTAAGCATAGAGGCTGGATGACAGTACCAATTCTTGAAGGATTTATAAAGTGCCATGGGAAACAGAGGAGTTTAAACTAAAATGTAGTAAAGGCTTAAGAACCACGGTTAGCTTTACACTTTGTGTGCACTTTCACTGAGGTCAATGACACTTCAATGTAGGAAGCCGAGGAGGTGTGCAGATCCCTGCCAGACTGAGCCTGATGGTCTCTGGGACTGGATGCAGGGGTTGGTACTTACTGGGCATACAAGCTGAGGCTGCAGGGGCAGCTCTGAGCCCCGACTGAAAAGCAGCACTCACAGCTATTGAGCAGTCCTGGCCTTCTTCCCACACCTGCGGTAGATACTGTGTGGCTCCGAGCTCCTACCTGCATTCCCACAAAATACCTGGCATTTGCTTACCAATGGCTAAGAGAAGTAAACGCAGTCGGATTTTTCTGTAGAAGCACTTTAGAGACCTTTCGCAAACGAAGCGAGTTGACGGAACGGGGCCGAGGGGACCGGACGGGGCCGAGAGAGCGCCGAGAGCCGTGGGGCGGCCCCAGAGGGGAGGGAGCGGCGGCCTCGCTCCGCCGGGCGGGCGCGGCGACGGCCGGGAGGCGTTGCGGACGAGGTGGGCGCCGAACGAGCGGAGCGGCGGGGCAGAGCGGCAGGCTGGGCGGCGGCAGGGGGTGGCGCCACGGGCAGCGCGGCGCAGGGCGGCGGCCCCGCAGCCCGGGCGGGCGGCAGGTGGGAGCGGGCCGCGGCCGGCGGTGAGCGGAGCGGGGCGGGGACGGGATGGGCTGCGCGCCCAGCATCCACGTCTCGCAGAGCGGTGTAATTTACTGCCGGGACTCGGACGAGTCCAATTCCCCCCACCAGACCACCACCATCTCGCAGGGTGCCGCCACACTGCACGGCCTCTTCGTCAAGAGCGACGCGGCCGACTCCATCCCCGCCGTCCTCGCCTACCAGAGCCGGCAGCAGCCGCCGCCCTGCTCCGGTCCCCGCCGCAGGGAGCCCAGGGCGCCGCGCTGCTGCGGCATCGAGGCGGAGACCCAGACCGGCAGCGCCAGCCTCAAGGTGAGCGCCGAGCGGAGCGCGGTGGGAGAGCCGCTCCGGCGCTGGGGTGCAGCTGTCCCCGCTGACTCACCGCTCCCCGCCCGCCTGCAGAGCCCCGGGGCTGAGAGCTGCGCGGCCGGAGGGGAAGGGCTGCTCCCGGCGCTGCGGTCCGGGAGAGGTCCGCCGGGTTGGTTCCCCTTAGAGAACGCGCCTCCTGGATGCTGAGCTCTTCCATTCCTCTGTAGGTCGGAATGAGCTGTTGCCGTCCGCAGGAACTCAGCCGTCCTCATCTGCACGGCCGGCAGCCGCGGGGCTCCAGCAGCGGGCGGGCAGCGGCCGTCTGCCGGCTCCGTTCCGAGCCGGCGCGTCTGCGGCAGCGGCCGGAGGTTCGGCGCTGCGCGGTATGCGGGCGGGCAAGGCGCTGCTCCGGGATGCTGCATTGACTCACCGCGTGCTGCCGGTGTCGTGGGGCACTGCGAGTTCCCCATAGGGGAATTCTAGGAAAACTAGGATTCTGTTTTGCAGCGTCGCCCCGCTCCAAAACTTCCTCACAAAACAAGCGGTGTGGTGATCGCAGAAGCACCCCAGGGTGCCCCTCCTCGCTCGTATTAATAAAGCCAGGTATCGTGCCGTAAAGTTGTTCTCTGGGATTAAATAGATTCTAGTACTCGGTTATAATTAAGAAATTAGGAGATTAGGTATACTTAAAATGTACTCTGTAATTAAAAAAATAAATCAGAAAACACCTAATGAAAACGTAGGTCAGGTCACATGGGAAAAAAAAAAAAAAAGAACAACCAAAGCAACTGAATCCGCTTCAATCCACAAAATAATAAATAAATAAATAAATATTTTTTTCCCCCTACTCACAGTGGGATGCTTCTTGAGATAAACTACAAATCTTTAAAATGCAGAATAAAATAGCTGTGCAAATTAGAAATTATTGCACAATTCTTCAAGTTGAAATCTGAAAGTGGCAATACCATTTTTTGTTCTTAGGGATTGTTTATACTTTGTTTACATTTTTACTGTTACACCATGTGCTCTTGTAAGCAAATGTACTTGTCAGCTTTCTGGTTGTCAGAAGTGAGCGTATTTTAGATATGCTCTTTCAGTGTATTTCAGTTTCTCAGCTTCGTAATTGGCACCCAAATGTCACTGCTTCAGCATTTTGCACAAGTGTGGGGACCCATGCTCAGGAAGATGGTGCTTCCATTCAGTTAAGAACTGCTCCAATGACACAATGGAAATGTTTCCATCTTACATGCATTAAAATCTGTAAAATATTTTTCATCATTGTAAAACCAAGTCAGAGCTCCCCATTTTTGCCGCCATTCCTTCCACTATTTCCTCTGGGATAATATGTTCTTTTGTTACCAAAATGAGGTCCGAATATTTCAGAACTATCACAAAGGCAAAGTAATATTTGGTATCTGGCTATAAAAAACAAAAGAGTATGGAAATACTGTTCTTCAAAAACATTTGAAGAAGTTTTCTTTATTTTGGTAGAGAATATGTGTCTAGGAATACCTGAGGGCTTCAGCTGCTACAGAGCTCGGTTGCACATATTGTGTTGAAATGTCATCTAACTGTTTAGGCAAGGAAACAAAGACAGAGGTCAGAAGGCTGGTAGATGTATGGCACATTGATACAATATTCCAGTTGTGTAACTGATCACCCCACTTAAGCTATGCTGCTTCATCTGTCTTCATTTTCTGCTCTAAACTGTTCCCTAGTTGTTTACACAATCGAGTATTGCATTATTTGCATTTGAATTTATATTTATAGAATGTTTTAAAACTGGTCCACATCTCAGTATCAATCTGACACTGAAAGAAATCAACTCATAATGATGTCAACTCACAAACAAAAACAGAACATATCACTTGTCTCTTACAATGTCTTGCCAAAACTTTAGATTTTATTTTAATTCTTTATAATTTGTTCTTGCTGGGGAGAGATCTGTGTTAGAAAGATAATCTGTTTTGCTCTTCTTTCTTTCATTAAAAAGTTCTGAGTTGTTCCAGTCATTCAGATGTGTTGGTTGCATCCTGCTTATAAGGTTATGAGTAGTCATTTCGTATTTCTAGCATGAGTGCATTGCTTTGTGGATCTCAGAACCTTACTAACCAACACCTACAGATCAGCTGACAGAGAAGTTAAAGGGACTTGCTGAGTATTATAGATGATAGAGATGATAGACTGTGTAAGATGAGTCTGCATCATAATAGGAAACAGGACCCCCAATTTGAGGTTCCCAATCATATACTGTACTATTAAAATACTTACGCTCAAGCACTGAAGGAAAAACTACCATTTCTTGCCCATGTTTAATTCTTAATAAAACACGCACTTTATGTATTAGCTATGGCCAACTGATAATCATAATTTACTCACTGCAGACAGTAGATGCAGTCTTCTGTGATGAGTTGACTGCAACACCAAATCCTACTCGTAAACAACACAAACAGTCTCGTGGCAGCAAACTATTAACATCTCAAACCTTTCATTGGCCTTTATAAAGATATCATGCACTTAATTTGCTTAATTGAACGCTAACATTGAGTATGAGATGATACTGGGTGAATAATAGTTGCTTGATCCATTGTCTAACTATCACCAGTTTTCAAGTGCAAATACACCAGCTGTTCTGCAAGAAGAAAAGGTTTCTTGGACATTTCTTTGGTGATTTGAAAAGATAATTAAGTATTTCCACTGTAGGACTTAAAGAATGCAAATGCGTATTTTTATTATGGCCAGTACAGATCTTGAGCAAAAGTTTGAGGATGGATGGACACTTCTTGCACACTGTAGTACTTAAGCATTGGCCAGAGGACTACAAGAACAAACAAGCTTTACAGCTCTTATCACTAAAACATAGCAACAGATGGGAAAGCAAAACAAACAAATAACTTCACAGTCTTTCGTTGATTGATTACTTTATCCTCTTCTTGAAATGACAGGAAGTTTCTTTGTGGAAGAGAAAAATGTGTTTATAAACCTCCAAAGCTTTGACAATTTTCAAGCATTTCCGTATCAAAACAGAAGCAAAGCTCAGGAATAATAAGACATGAAATGGACCAGTATCTCTAATATTACTTCAAGAGAGGAGACCTTATTGCTCTCTTCCAGTACCTGAAAGGTGCTTACAGCAAGAGCGGGGTTGGTCTCTTCTCACTGGTGACAGGTGACAGGATGAGGGGAAATGGCCTCAAGTTGTGCCAGGGTAAGTTTAGGTTGGATATCAGGAAACACTTCTTTACAGAAAGGGTTGTTAAGCACTGGAATAGGCTCCCCAGGGAGGTGGTTGAGTCATCATCCCTGGATGTGTTTAAAAACCGTTTGGATGTGGTGCTCAGGGACATGATTTAGTGGAAGGTTGTTAGAGTTAGGGCAGTATGGTTAGGTTGAGATTGGACTCCATGATCTCTAAGGTCTTTTTCAACCTGAACAATTCTATGATTCTATGACTCTATGTTAAGTTCTGATGTAGAAGCACGGAGAAGATGATCCTCCTCAATATATCAAGCACCTAGCTTTTCTGATTTACTTATTTATGTTTTTATTTTATTGGGAATATCAGAAATGATGCAGCTGTTGGTTACAAATCTGAGGACATCAAAGTGCTATGGACAGTACTGAGAAACCCAGGTACAGAGAGTGCTGTCCCAAGGTCCACAGGTCCTGGTGAAATGCAGCCCTGTGCACTGCCTTGATCTAAAGTACATTTCTTCTTTTTATAGAAGTATCATGTCCAAGAGTGCAAAAAGTCTATACTGCACTGCCGACACTTTTTGTTTTGTTTAAACTGTACTACTGTGTAACTACTGGCTGGTAGTACATTCTGTAGAACATGGGACATGTTAGACACAGATTAAGCTAGAAAAACAAAGCTCTAGACAACACAAGGAGAAGCTGTCCTGCTCTATGACTCATTGTGACAATCAGTTCACAACTTGATTTGACATCTAAGACATCATAGTTCTCTTGAACATACTGTGGGACTGCAGAGCTGGGAAATGAAAATTAGGGGCAATCCGAAAATGTTGGTATATTGAAGCTGTGAGACAGTGCAGGCTATTTTCAATTTAGCCCAGCTGGTCTGTGAGAGGTGCTGGCTGGAACAACTCTTGCCATAAAAAAGGTTGCTAGTTGAGAAGTACTTTTCTTGGACTAAGCCCAGACTTCCTATATCAGCACACTGAAGCGACTTTTGCAAAGATTTGCTGCTCCATATTTGACCTTTTCCTATTCCTTCTTAACAAGTGCTGTAATTGTACTCTTACACACTGACAGTGGAAGTGTGTAGATTGAAGTGTTACAGAATGGAGAAAACAGTGTCATCAGAAAATAATAAGCTGCTTGGCAAAGGAAAAAGAGCAGTCTGATAGGTTAAATTTTCTTGACATTGAGTCACACAACATTCTGGACTTCCAGAACTATTCTAGGTGATAGACATTTCTATCATTTTATATAAAGAATGCCTGTTTTTTGTTTCTTTGTTCCCTTTTTCCTTAGCTGGTATAGGAAATGTGTTGTAAAACTGTAAGAGATCAATTTGACTCGATCATTTGGACACGAAATCAACAGTCATATCAGGATGACTGCACCCCCATAAGTCTTTCAGAGCCCAAAGTAACCACATAATAGTAGCACCTGTTTCCTACTTTGTACCATTTGCTATGTGCAAAATGAGACTCTGAGGCTTTATTGTTTGAGGACCTGATTTGGATCATTTGTCAATTTCTAATTCTCCTTGGCAGCACTGAACGCAGAGAAGAGGGATTTCAAACTGACCGCACAGGTGAAAGAAATAACGCAAACTGAGACATTATGCAGTACATCCTGAGAATAATGCATGTTCTTGGGAGGTAGAAGGTAACTTGAATCCCTGTAGTTGATAATATCTTTCAATTTCTGTGTGCTCTATAATTGCTAGAGTGTTATACAGAAAATGAGTACATCATTTCTCCTCTTCTCTCCTTGAGGAGAGGAATAACCTAGCAAGCTATATACTAATAGTGGTGGATTGGTTTAGAAAGTAGAGTAACTCAGAAGTTTTAGGCTGTACAACTAAACTTCACACCTGCTCTCCAGATACTCTTACCCAGAGCAAATGTGCCAAACAGCTAACATAAACCCTTCCTTACAGGTGGCTTCTTTACATCCATCATCAGTTTGCCTTATTGCTGTAGTATTGAGGTGCCAGACTTTCAGCTGTGCTTAATCCTCTTGAGGGCCTTTCAACTTCTCTGTGTTTTATTTCAGGCAGGTTGCCGTACCTCTTCCAGTTCCATGGGTATGAGTGGTCCTAGATCAGGTAGCTGCATACTCAATGGAATAAGAATTGGTGAGAGTGAGTAGTGAGGCAGATGCAATGTGGAGCCAAGAGTGAAAAAGCAGCCATGCTTTGGGCTACATTTTCCTCTGATGTCACCTGTGGTGCTGCCAGATTTCAGAGTATTTTATTTTTGTAGACCATTCTCTGCTTGTATTTCCTGGCTACCTGTTGATCTCCTTTCCCAAAGGCTCAGTTCTGTCTCAGTAACAGGCTTATTTAGTGAAGCCCAAAGTGAAGGATGCACGTTATATGTGAACCTTGTAGGTGTTTCTTTAATGTACGTGTAACTTTTCTGAAATTTCCTTTGACGAAGGCTCTATGTACCTGTGTGGTTGCTAGGAGATACCATGTGAAGTGTTTTGTAGTGTAGCAGAGTTTGCCTCTTTTGGGGGATTGTTGTCACGGTAACCAAGGCCCAGAATTTTCTGGACTTCAAAATAAGTCAATGGTAGCAAGGTTGTGGCTTCAGAAAATCAACTGCTGCCTTTACAGATGCATAAATAAACACAGAGCGCATCGTGGTATGCAGCATGTGTGTTTAAAGTGCACTTCGTTGGGGTTGAGGACATAAGTTTGCAGCAGTGAGTGCTACACAGTGATCTCTTGTGCGTTGCTGTCTCCCTCTGGCCCAGTTTAGGAGCTGCATTTGTAGCCCATCAAGACACCTGTCCTGCAGGGCCACAGCAGCTGGCTGTGCCTCACTGCTCTGTGGGATGGTGTTTGGGGGCAGTTCTTACAGGCTACGAAGTACAATGTGCTCATTTTGTAGGAGCCCCCGCTTCTCCCCAAAACACTGCAGTGCTGTGGGCTTCTGGACCTCGAGCCACCTTTGCTTCTGGGTGAGGGAAAGGCAAGATATTGTGTCTGAGTGAGTCAGAACGCTGCACAACCTTTTGGAGGTACTGCCTAGTGCAGGTAACTCTCTTCATGTGAGAAAAACAGCTGGACCAGCTCATGTTCCCTCACAGGTCAACCATTTGTGTCAGCCACTGCTTCAGCCTTCTGCATCCACTTACTCACATGCTTCTTTCTCACCTATATTGACAGCTGTAAAAATGCAATAATTATATTCTGTTCCTTTAGGTTACCTCTGTTTCTGTTAAAAGAGGATTACTCTGGAAAATTGATCAAAAAGAATCCTATGCACCTCAACCTATTGATTTGCCCATCAGGTGCCAAATATTTTATATCTTCAATATAGAAGTAGAACTTATTGCAACCCATTAGCTAAAAGGTGCTACTTTAGAGGCAGTCTCAAGTATGAAACTCTTGATAGTAATTTGAGTTATTCCTTTGAAAATACAAAACCAATTATGTAGATTCAAAATTTGTTGATTTCTTGCCCTGGATTGCTATTGCCTCTTAAAATGACAGCATTCTTTCTAAGGGGGAATGGGAAAATCAGGTCAGAATCAGGTGGTTTCATAGCATGGAAGGGAGGAACAGAAGTTGCAGAGATATGGGCTGCTACAACTGCACGCCAAGCAGGTCCACAGGGATTCCACAGAACCACTGTCTCTTCCTGGTTCCTGTGAGTTTACAGAGTGTGATCATGTGCATAATTATTACAAAATTATATTTAAATGAGAAATCCAAAGAAATGGCTGTTAATTGAGAGGCTGTGCATTGGCAGAGTCTGTAGTGTCCACTGCGAGGTAGGGGAATGAGATGAAATGGGCAGACGGGAGCTTTGAAGCACTGTAGCTATTGCAAAGCAAGCTATTGAACAGCTATTTATAAGCCTAGGACAAACTGTGCTCATAGCCAGTTTGCATGTGGAGCTGTAACCTGTTAGATTTAATTACAACTTATTTATTTTTGGAGGAGCAGTGTCTGACTTCCTTCTTATTTTACAGCCATTTTAATCAAAATATTGGTATACTTACCAGTGGCACATGGTCTAGTGCTATTAAAAAATAAGCTCAGTTTAATGTGGAATTGGGCATGAGACCTATTAACTTAACTTTGGAGCTGCTTCCAGTACTCCTTTTTCCCTTTCAATTTGGCTACAGGAGCAGCAGAAAAGCTTTCTGTTTTCCCCATTACTGGAGTAGATGGCTTTTGGAAGGCACTGTGAACTTGAAAGTTGTCAATAATCATTCTTGTCTTGTAGTTATGTTTAGTAATTGTGTCTGATCAAAGACCACAACTCAGCAAAGTACTGTGGGGCATGAAAACCAAGGAATCTCTTTTAGAAGAGGAGAAAAATGGAACTTAACATTTCCTGTTCATTTTCAAAGTGAAGCAGATTTCTTTTGAAATGACAGAAACTTTCCTCAGGGTTGGTGAAAATATGGCAGTTAGGCTACCGTCTGGAGAACAGACACTCAGGTTCAGTCCTCTGATTTCAAAGAACGTGTCTCCTGCCTCCTGAAGTGCTGACAATAGTGGAATTCTCCTTCTGTATGTCTGAGACAGCTTCCCTGAAATCCACCATTTGCAAACAATTCTGTCCTGCTTACCCACTTGTATCACAAAGAAAAGAGTTACCTAAGCAGTTGCTTGATGACTTTGGAAAATAACACAGACTTTCAGGAGAAAGTGTTATGTCTATCTCAGAATAAAACTGTTCAGATGCATTAAATAGTTAAGGGTGTGTTTATGTGCTGAACTGTGTTGTGACTTGTGGAACCAGTGAGTTAATTGATGAAGGGCACGTTTCTGCAGCCTATCTTCAAGCTACTTCTCTTTACTTCGGAGAACACAGTGAAGAAAACCACGATGACCAAAAGTGTCAGAAGGTCCACATTCCTATGTTCTTGCAGACTTGGTGAGGTGGGGACTCACAGAGGCAGTACTGAGCAGGATACAACAGCATCCAGTGAGCACTACCTTTTAAGGAGACTGAAGGACCTGCTTGATTGTTTTTGCTCTGGGGACGGGTTCGTTGAATCACGGAATGGTTTGGGTTGGAAGGGACCTTTAAGATCATCTAGTTCCAACCCCCTGCTGTAGGCAGGGACACCTCCCTCTAGACCAGGTTGCTCACAGCCCCATCCAGCCTGGCTTTGAATGCTTCCAGGGAGGGGGCATCCACAGCCTCACTGTTCCAGTGTGTCACCACCCTCATAGAAAAGAATTCCTTCCTGATATCTAGTCTAAATCTACCCTCTTCCAGTTCAAAACCATTTCTCCTCATCCTCTCACTATATGCCCTTATGAAATGCCCCTCTTCAGCTTTTCTTCAGGTACTGGAAGGTCACTATAAGGTCCCCATGGATTTTTCTCTTCCCCAAGCTGAAGAGTCCAACATTCTCGGCCTGTCCTAATAGGAGGGGTGCTCCTGTGCTCATCTTCATGGCCCTCCTCCGGACCCATTCCAACAGCTCCATCTTCTTCTTATTTCAGGAGCTTCAGAACTGGCACAGTACTTCAGGTGGGATCTCACAAGAACAAAGTAGTGGGGCAGCTCCCTCGACCTGCTGGGTTGGAGGCACAGAAAGTTCAGCAGAACACTACAGAGCACAAGAGTCCAGTGGGTGCTTGGAGGAGAGACAGTGAAGACCTGAGATTGATTAAAGACTTTAATACTTTTTTTTTTGCCTAAATATATACGAGTAATGACAAATGACAGCTCTTGGGCTGCCCAGACCTCGGAGTTGGAGGATTAGGAGTGAGGGAGTACATACTTTCCATCTGTGACCAAGGAAATTGTAAAGGAACAGCTGTAATAACTCAATGTTCATAAGTCCACAGGGCCTGAGGGGATTTGCCCCATAGAACTGAAGGAATTAGTGGATGTTACAGCTGAAACCCTTTTAACAATTTCCTGAAAACTGTGGGAGTCTGGGGAGGTCCCTGTGGTTGGAAGGTAGCAAGCATTATACCCAGCTTCAAAAGAGTGTGAGAGAAGATCCGAAAAATTACAGACCTGTCAGTCCAACTGTGTCTGGGAAAGTTATAGAGAAGACTATCCTGGAAGATATTGAAAGCTATTCAAAGAACAAAACTATTATCAGATGTAGCCAACATGGGTTAGTGAAGGGAAAACCCTACCTCAGTAATCTGATCTTCTTCTGTGATGAGGTCTCCCACATAATGGATGAAGGGAGGCAGCAGGTGTTGTCTTTCTGGGTTTTAGTAAGGCCTTTGATATTTTCCTCACAGCCTCCTTCAGTGGGACAAATTGTCCCACTGTGAGATTTGTTCATGTTGCCTTGGGTGATAAAGTAGCTCGATGGCAGAGCAAGAAGGACTAATATGGGGGGTACTGAATGCGGGCTACATCTGGTTGGCTGGTTGGCTGACAGTTACCAGCTGTGTCTGGTGATCATTCTAAGGCCCGTCCTGTTGCACATTTCAATGATTTGTGTGCAAGAATGGAGTGCACCTTAAGCAAGTTTGCCAATGACACTGAACTGGGAGGGCCTGTTGCCTCCGTGTAGGGAGGAGAGGCCTTGTAGAGGGATCCAGAGACATTGGAACATTGGATAATCATCATAACCATGGTGGATGCTGCTTTACCTGGGGCAGAGTAATGCAGTACACAGGCACAAATGGGAAACTAATGGGGAGCAGCTCAGGAGGAGGGGACCTGACAGTGCTGGTACCAGCAGCTCAGCCTGAGCCAGCAGTGTGCCCTGGCAGCCAAGAGGCAAACAGCATCTTGGAGTGCATTAACACAGCACAGCCACGTGGTTAGAAGAGGTGACTCTCACTGTGTTCAATATTGGTGCGGTCTCACCTTGAATACTGTGTGCAATTCTGGGCTCCACAGTATGATAAGGGTGTTAAGGTCCTTGAAAATGTCCAGAGGAGGCAATAAAGCTGGTAACTGGACTAGAAGACATGAAACATTTCCTAGTGCGGTGACTGCACCCCATGGATGTTAGTGTTCAAGAGGCATTTGGACAGTGCCATCAATAAATACTGTAACTTTTGATTAGCCCTGACGTGGTCAGGCAGTTGGACTTGATATCTTTGAAGACCACTTCCAGCTGTTCCATTCTATTCCATTCCATTCCATGCAAAGCAGGATGTAATTGTTCAAAAGAAAATCAGTACATCTGCAGCATTTGTGGAAGGACCATCTCTTACACAGTAGTAAAGGCCTGGATTTAGACATAAGACTGGGGTAGTGGGGCTGAAGAAGCATATGGGAAGGAAAATATTTTGGGGGAAAGATTTTTCCTGGTGTCACTGATTGCTGATGACACCTAGAAGTCCTGAAGATGTCTGAATTTAGATCTTCTCATACAAATTTTATATCTACGCAGTAGGAATGTAGTTTGCAACTCACTGCTGAGAAGTTTGTTTTATAGTGGTCTTCTTGAAAATGCTACTTCTGAACTTTTATTGTGGTATTCTTAAGATATTTCTAAAGCCATTCAGTTACACATCTGTTTCACAGCAACAGGGAATTCATAGATGGGTTCACTGTTGCCTGAAGTCACCTAAACAGTCTGGGCTTTTTTTGTGTTTTCATTTTTCCTACTCCACAATGATATAGGTCTAATAAATCCATGTCATCTTATATTTGAGAACAGGACAAAAGTATCTAATATTTATCCAGACAAGTTGGAGGATTCTGAACAGTCTGTTTGGAAGATGTGCATTCTTGAAAGTAAAGTTTTTTTCAAAGTATTTTTTCACTGGGGTAACTGCTCCAAGCAGACCATCCTGTTTTACGGTAGTGTTGTATCTCTGGGATACCTGGGGGAAAAGTGCTGGTAGCTCAACCACTGCTTTTACAGGAAAAGCAGCTTACTGCAAGGTCTTGTTGACCTAAAGAGAGCTTGACAAAAAGGAAAAAAAAGGAAAGAAAATAAACAATAAAAATAAACAAGTCGGGCATAAGGATGAAACTTGTAAATATGGAGATACTTCTGGTATAAGTTTGTGAAATTACTCCTGTGCTCTAGCATGAAGGGTTAACACAACCTTTTAGCTCTGTGGGAATGAATTGGATGTTAGTGTCAGCTTTTCTTTTAAAAGTGACTTTGTATTAACATCACTTTATCTGGTGCAATATTTTTTCCTGATGCATTCTGTTCATTTTAGTGACAGAGCTACATTTTACTATGCTTGTCCTTCAGGTGAACTTGAGAAACAGAACTTGTTTACTGCACCATTAGTTGAATTGTTCTCATTTCAAAAAGATATATTTTTTTAATGCAGTTGAAAACAATAGGTTTGATAAATATTGTTAAGGTCACAAGCTGGAGGCAAGCAAGATATGTGCCAATTTTAAAATACACTTAGAATTTCATAATTGTAAGTTAGATTCTAGGCGTTCTGGTTTTAGAATTGTCAGATTTCTTTCAGGCAGGCAGCAAGCTTAGTTGTTTAACTGAAGTACTCAGGTGTGAAGCCAGATGCTTAAGTCAAATATCTTAACATTAGCAATAAAATAAAAACTAGAGAGCTGACCAATGTTACATTCAACTGTAAAGTGTGAGGATATTCTAGGGCCTCTAGTAAGATCCTGCAATGGATTATGTCTGTGTGATGCCCTTGGATCCTCATTAATTTATGTGAAACAGATTTCTGTATTTCTCTGTGTTCCTGGATTTTGCCATAATAATTAACAGTTTGTCCAGGCAAATCCTTACAGAGTTAAGAGGGGAAAAAAAAAAACAAAAAAAAAACAGGTGAAACTCTTAAAAATAGTTCAAACCAACACTTTTAGCCTTCAGGCTTAAATTTGTTTCTTTCCTACTCTATCAACTTGGAAGATTCCTTTGTTGTCTCTTTGCAGATATGTGTTAACTGGAACAGCTGATACACACGTACATCTTTTTTGGCTTCTGGCATTTCAGTGGCTTAGGGACTATCCATATAGTTCAAAGAGTTCAGTAATGAATCATCTTCAAAGGAGAGAATCTTTTTCATGGGTTCCACCAAATTTATACCAGAGACTATTTTTAGATCAAGGACCTTTTTTTAAATTATTTTATTATTTTTTTATTTTTTACCCTTAGGACTTAAAGGCATCTGTGGCCTTGCATAAGATTTGAAAAATCTGCTGTTCTGAAAGTAGGTTCTTCAGGGCTATCCTTTCATGTTCACATTATTGCATTATTGTTATTTTTCGTTTAATTGCAAATAGTCTGCAGATAGCTTAAAATTGTGAAGGGCTCTGTATTTCTGTAGCTTACATGTAAACCAGAGGAGGCTGGTTCCCTGTACTGTGAGTGCAGATATCTGCCTGTGACAGGATGGTGCTTAATTACCATGCTCATGTTTATTCTCTGATGTCAGTAAATGATGCAGTTTATCTGTCCAAGCCTAAGATACACTTGTGTTTACAACTTGGTGCTTTATGATACACATATGGTTTTGGAATATAGCTTGTTAAATATCAAATGAGTAAAGAGTATCTTCAACATACTCTTGTTTTATTTTTAATGTAAGCAGTATAGTTGTACAGGATCTGCTGGGACAAAATGGAGGAAAGCGCAAGCAATTTTCTGTCATTTGCAAGGTGTTTCATCTGTGTAACCAGTGTTTTGAAAGGATAGTAGTGGTATATAGGATCACAGAATCACCAAGGTTGGAAAAAACCTCCAAGATCATCCCGTCCAACCATCCATCACCATTATTTCGTACTAAACCATGTCCCTCAGTACAACATATAAATGTTTCTCGAATACCCCAGGGACATTCATTTTTGAGTTTGAGTAAGAACAAGCTATCCTTACAAGATACTGTAAGGATACAAGATCAGGAACATTTAGGAATACTTGAATGGTAAGGTAGATGGCCATGAACTTTAGCATAGGAAATTCCACAACAGTATGTGAAGGAACTTCTTCATATTGAGGGTGTCAGAGCACTGGAACAGGCTGCCCAGGAGGAGTTGTGGATTCTCCTTCTCTGGAGATATTCAAGAGAATATCTGCCTGGATGCCTACCTGTGCAGCCTGCTGTAGGGGGCCTGCTTTGCAGTGGGGTTGGACTCAATGATCTCCGGAGGTCCCTTCCAACCCCTACAATTCTGTGATTTGCGATTCTGTGCATTTCAAAAGCTTAGGTGAGAGATCAGGTTAAATTTGATTGCAGACATTCATTTTTAAGAAGAACTTTTAACAGGTAACAGAACTAGCTTTCTGATTAAATACCAGCAAATTGAGAAAACAAATGTGATTATCTTTTTAAGGTGCTTGACAAAGAATGCTCTAGATTTTTTTGTGTATCAAGAACAGTATATTATTTCAAAAAAAAAAAAAAAAATTAAACTGCATACCAATGTTCAGTAATGCAACAGTAAAACCTTTATGCCTTTTTGTACTTTTCTGCCCCAGTGCAGAAATGTGCAATTTGTACATGGAGTGCCAAATTTGAAGTTCACCACATGTTACGATCCAAATCTTGCTTTGAAAAAGAATCTACTGGCATCAATGAGATGAAGACTTGGTCTCTTGCAGAGAAGAAGATGGCAATGGGTAAAAGGCTATCCAGATTTTCTGAAAGTGTCAACATATTTCACTTCCAGTTCAGTGGAAATTGATGAGTGGACTTTGATATCTTCTCTTCTTGTTAATGAGCAGTCATGCTCCAAAATCACTTCCCTCTTGCATAGACCTTATCTGTTATAGCTGCAGCTAGTAGTTGGGTAGGCATTGTAGCATCTTCAAATACCTTGTTCCTAATTCTCCCTTGTAAGTCTTCAGCATTTGTTGATGATTAAAGGAGGCAGTGGCATACCATCAGTGCTGTATTCTAGCTTTACATCAGTTGGAGATATCACCAGTTCACTCATTCTTTCAGTACAAGACCACTGAAGAGGATACTGTCTTTTTTTTTTTTTTTTTTTTGGATGACGGCGGATCCTTTTGTATGTTTGCTTAGTTTATGCTCATCTTCAGGTGAGGATGATCAGGGTGAGCCATTTTCTGGTATCTGCAAGTTTTTGTGGTTGTTCTTTTTTTCTGTTCTTGATCTTGTTTTTTCCTTTCCATATGACCAGTTGCAGAGGTGTTTCTGCTGCTGAGAATGGGATCAAAGCTGAATACTTTTAAATGTGTGAGCTTCTTGATTCTTTCTGGTCACAGTTCACATCCTGTGTCTACTCACTGCCAAGCCTTTACAATTATTCTTTGATGATCAATTACTTTCTCACTATGGAGGAGGGGAGTTCTGCCTCCTTATTCCAACTGTTATGAAAGTGGTTGAGTATCTGGCAACAGATCTTATCCTACTAGCTTGTATCCCATTAACAGCATCAGACAGGACAATATCATGTCACAGACATGTGGCTTAAAACAGTACTTTCATTACTGACCGTTACAGGATTGAGCATAAAAGAGGGATGAAAATCTTCCATGCATCTTGTCTTAACTCCTTCCAAATTTTTGCTGCTTTTCTCTCAGAAATTTGCTTGGCAAGTGACTTGTTTATGGGAAATGGATATTGTATGGAGATATCACTTCAAAAGGAGAAATATTTCTGAGATAAAATTTTGGAAATAAGTGTGAAGTCAATCAAAACTCAGTAAAGTTAACCTCAGATTCTGTTTATAATTACATAAAAATGTCCACCTGAATTACTGCATCTACAAAGGCTTTTGTCCTGGTGGCAGGGAAGATCCAGCTGAAAAACTTCCATCTGTCTGGCAGTGCTAACTAACTTCAATCATTTCATGCTCAGCTGGGAGGTCCAAAGACATGCTGTCATAGAGATACACACATTCATTTTAAACCAGCTTTACACTGCTACAGCTTGAGGCTTAATGATTACAGCAACATCAAGCGTGAAACGGACACCGAGAAGCTGATCCAGTATGGAAACTGATAGGCTTCAGCAGCTGGCTGCGCTGAGTACGCACAATTACTGCCCTTCCGTGAGCGATCTTGAGGTTGGAAGCAGAGGACACAGCTCAGTTCCTGCTGAGACACAGTCCGCCTTGTGCTAAGGGGCCTGCCTTAATTTCTCAGTTGTATCACCCCTGTAGAGAACAACCAAGTGGCATTTGACAGATGAATCAGATCTAGCTAGAAAGGGCCACTCGTTCCACAGGTGGGATTGTTCTGCTTGTTGTTACTCCTCTTCATTTGGTGACTTTTTTTAAAGTTGGGCCAATAGGCTGCTGTTCAATCCACTGTTGTTATCTTCTTTCTATGGAGAACCTAGTCATATGAGGGAAGCATATGAATGGTTATATCTGATGTTACTGTCAGGAAATGGAAAGTGACTGACAGTAGTGTGTCACTTCTGTACTTAAAAAATCATGAAGACTCTGTACTGCTTCATGCTGTACACATTTCAATGATAAGTAATCTCAGAAGGAAATGTCTGCAGTCTACCTTTCAAGAGTAACACAGGCAATCATTAAACCAAGCCATCTTAAATAAGACAGATGTTCTTGCAGCTGTTTCATTTTCTCAGAATCAGTCTTTTCACTAGAGCTCATTTATTAGTCCTTGCTTGTAAAGTATATTTATCCTATTTCTGTACTCAGTTGCAGCATCTACACTAGTCTTCCAAGGATAATAAAATAATTTGTGGTGGTTACCAGTAAAATTAGTTTGTTCATGCTGTAATCCAGTTACTTGGACCTGCATACATTTTCACTGCAATTACTGCAAGTGTCTTATGCACCAAAGGAAAAATTCAGTTGAAGTCTCTAGCATGCATGAGAAATGGAGGAACAATTCTTATCTGCTGAGTGCATGGGTGAGGTTTCCATTCTGACATCCTATTTTCCCCTTCCGAATTTGTTAAAGTTATTGATAACTACAAGATCATAAGTTCTATTAACTGTTGAAGTAAGGAAACCTTTTATGTAAAGTGAGTTCAGGAATTAAGGACTCAAAATTCTGAGATGGCCTGATGTCTTTAATGCTGTGGCTTTTGGCTCTTCTGAGATGTCTGGCTGCAGAAAGAGTTCCTAATTTGCAATCATGTATATATCATGAGTGAAATTAAAATATCAGGGTTGGGGACAACTTTTTATTATTATTTTTAGGGGCAAAGCATATAAGGATATGTCTTGGGCTCTTGCCATAAAGTCGGACACAAAAGTGTTGGTTATTATGAATTTGTTTCAGTAAAACTTTTGCAGGAAGAACTGGATCTGCAAATATATGTGCCTCTTTTCTGGAAGCTGTGAGAGGAAATGGAACAGAAGGAACTTCTAAAACAGGAAATATTAACCATAAACCAGTACTCAGACATTTATATGGAAATGGCACTTTTTCAGCAATTTGTTTTTTTTTTTTTTTAAATTGACCCTGAAATGGGTCAATACTGCACTCTTAGTAAAGTTTCTACAATTCTCATCACCAGGAAAATGACTTCTCACCTTTCTCACCTTTAATGCTAATTTATTTTGGATTCCTTTCCCAAGGCCTCCTAAAATCAAGTAATGGTCATAATTTGGACCTGAGAAACAGCATTCGCCTTTCTGTAGGGAAACAAAAATCAATAGCCAAGATGTACATAAATGTTGTATCAAGGCTTTTTTTAGACTTTGAGAAGCAAACTCCCATTCTTCAGTGTCTGCAGGATAAAGTAACCATGCTGGCTGTTAAATTGTCTTAAAGGCTGTTAGAGCTATTGTCTCATACCTGCTGGAGATCTAGAAATATGTTGGTTCACAGGAACTTTGAAAATGAGACCTTTTATCTAACTTGAGAACTTCAAATGGCTTTGCTTTATTGGTAGAAATGGCTGTTTCTGTGAAAAATATGCTAACTGATATATGATCCAGCAGTGTGGAAGGCCAGCTGCATCCTGGGCAGCAGCAGAAGAGAGGAGACAGCAGGGAGAGGGAGATGGTTGTCCCCTCTGCTCTACTCTCATGAGGCCCCACCTGCATCCAGGCCTGGTACCTCCATGCACAACAGACGTGGAGCTGTTGGAGTGAGCCCAAATTATTTCCTGAGGAACAGTCAGTTTTCAAAGTAGTTAAGAAATACTTCATTGACATAAATGGCAGGAAAGAAGCTTCCAGGAGGGGCAGAGAAAATTATTTAGGCAACTACAGATTCATCATGTTGTCACACATGGTAAAAAGCAGTGCCAGAGTTCCTAAAGACATTGTGTTATATTGAACAGAAGATGCAATTCACTATAATGTTATTAAGCTTGCTGGGTCAGCCTAATGTGAGCGCTGATAAAAGCAAAGAGATTTTTCTAAAGAAAGGAAAGTTAATAACCTTCAAGGTTTCGGGAAAGAATTTGTGTTATCAAAGGCAAAGCTATTCAAAAAGCTACAGCAAATGGGATGAAAGTAATTTAGGTAAGGTAGCAGAAAACCTTGAGGGCACAGTAGTAGAAATGGACTGAAATTGAAACAGTATGAAGTGCTGCACTGTGCACTTAGGTTTGCTGCTGTATGTTGGAAGACTCTTGGATGAATATATCAGAAAAATCAGAGGTGACCTGAGGAGAGAGTAGCAGGTTTTAAAAGTGAAAGGAAGTTTCTCTTATTCGGAGTAGTGTTCCAGGACTTAGGTCAAGTAGTGTCAGAGACGAATAGAAACAAACTTTTCCAAAACTGGTGAGATTAAAGGGATGATAGAAGATGACTTCCCACAGTTGCAGGGACCTGCTCTCTGACTGTTTAATTGTTTCGTGAAAATGCATTTGACTTCACAAGTTTCTGTTAAAGTTCAAATGCTTCTTGTGAAATAAAAGAGACATTGAACTGCAGGCCATCTAACAAAAAAGTAGTGAAATGTCTGTAATAGTTATGGTCATGGAACATAAAAAGTTCCTTTGCAGTCATACATGAAAGTCAGACTGGCTTGTTGATCACATCTGTGGAAACCCCGTGATGAGTTGATAATGCAGTAAGAAAGCTGAATTCTCCGCACTGAGTAACACATGAATATCATTGGTTATTTCAGTTGTGGTATTACAAATATTTTAATACTGGGTCTAAAGTCTTCAGAGTCATGTAACACAATCTGAACAAGAAATTTCCACATTCACAACTCCTCCCAGTGAAGCAGCGCTTTTCATCTGTGCTCCTTTTTAGACCTTTGCAGTGTCACAGAGCTAACCAATTGTTCTATATTTAGCTGCCAGACTCAGGTTGTAACCACCTCAAGGTTGTTTAAGGATTCTTCTAAGTGCAATGACCCTGTAGAAATGTAAGTCCAGCCACTGCTCTGGTTTTTCCAGTCAAGCTGGATGGTTCTACTGGTGTGCTTAAATATCTTGCTAAGTTAGGCTTCAGTGAAGGGCAGGATTGCAAATACATAATAGCAGGTGTAATGGATCAGATCAAGCTGCCAAGATAATATCGTATCTCTCAGAATGGTCTACACTGGATAATAACATGAGGGCAAGCTCATGATACCTTCTGCAGCCACTGCTGACCACGAAGTACAGAGATCTCTTAAATATATAGAAGTCATTTTTTATTTATTAATCCTCAAAAGGTACAATGTATATTTTCAGTGTCCCCATGAACATAAGTTTTGTGTTTTATGGAACACTCATTCCTTTTTGTATTTGTAGATATAAAGCAGGGCACAGTCTGATGTATTTTGTAATTTGTAGTCATAGAATCATAGAAGGGGTTTAGTTGGAAGGGACATCAAAGATCATCCAGTTCTATACTCTCTGCCATGGGCAGGGTTGCCAACCACTAAATCATTCACCAGCTCAGGCTGCTCAGGGCCCCATCCAACCTAGCCTTGAACCCCGCTGGGGATGGGGCATCCACAGCTTCTCTGGGCAGCTGGTGCCAGCACCTTGCCACCCTCTCAGTAAAAAAAATTCCTCTTTCAGTTTAAAGCCATTCCCCCTTGTCTTATCACTATCTGTGTAAAAAGTTGGTCTCCATCTTGCTTATAAACTCCAAGTACTGGAAGGCTGCTTTCAGGTTTCCCTGGAGCCTTCTCTACTCCAGACTTCATAGGAAAGGTGCTCCAGCCCTCTGATGATCTTTCTGGCCCTTTTCTAGACCCACTCCAACAGTTCTGCTCCCTTGTGTTGTGCTGGGGCCCCAGCCTGGACAAACCCAATCCCATAATCTATGTCCTTGATAAAGGTGTGAAAGAGTACTGTCCCAAGACAGACCTCTGGGGAACACCACTCATCACTCATCTAGACCTGGACATACAGCCATTGAGAACAACCCTCTGGCTATGACCATCCAACTAATTCTTTATCCATCAAACAGTCCAGCCTTCAAACCCATCTCTCTTCAATTCTTAGGTAAGGATGTGTTGTAGGAACATGTCAAAAGCCTTGCACATGTCAAGGTAGATGACATCAGTTGTCCTTCCACTGTCCACTGATGCTGTCATTCCATCACAGAATGCTACCATATTGATAAGGCACAATTTGCCCTCAGTGAAACCTTGCTGGCTCTTGTGGATCACCACCTCATTCCTCATGTGCCTTAACATAGCTTCCAGGATGATTTGTTCCATGATCCTCCCAGGCACAGAGGTGAGGCTCACCAGCATGTATTTCCCTGGATTTTCCTTTCTTCTTTTCTCAAAAATGGAACTCATGTATCCCTTCTTCCAGTCACTGAGGACTTTGCCTGATAGCCATGATTTTTCAAATATGGTGGAGAACAGCCTGGCAGCCACATCAACCAGTTCCATCAGGATCATGAGACACATGCCTTTGGGCCCCAGAGTCTTAAGCACATTTATTCTCGTTCTTGAGAATTCAGAATTTATGCACAAGTAGCTCTTCAGTGGAGCTATGTGTAATACTGACTCTAATCCACTAAAATAGGGAAATTATACTTGAATAAAAGCGTTATCATCAAACAGTTTGTCAGTAAATTGGAACTGAAATCTTCTGTGGCTTTCAGGGACATGATTTCTAGATAGAGGTGGTTGGAAATTTTCAGAACTTATATACTGCAAAGGACATTAATTCTCTCTTAAAGTTCACTATGTACATAGTTCCTGTTGTTACTAGTTACTTAATTCTGGGAAAAAAAAACCCAAAACAAAACAAAAACAAAAACAAAACAAAAAAAACACTAATCATTTGGAGAAGAAGTCTTTTTCAGAAAGCTTTCGATGATTTCCTCCCAGTATGTGAAAATAACGCTGAGTAATACAGAAACTATTATTGCTTAAGTAATAATTTGCTCCAGTGCAGCAGGCTAGCTCAGGGCTATGTAGTGCCTTCCTTCAATACTGCAGACCTTATTTGGATTGTAAGTGCATGCAGAAGTTAAATCTTAACACTAGATGTTGTTCCTACCAGTATTGCATGAGTAGGGACAGTGAAATTAGTATGACTGAATTCTGGTGTTTAAGACTGGGTAGTTAACTTTCCAGATTTGTAAGACTGGGTAATTAACTTTCCAGGTTTATCAGGGCACTTCTTACTTTTCACATCTGCTACTCCCTCTTCTTCTGAGTCAGATTTTCCCCTTCTTCTGACCATTTCATTTGTACCACTAAACCCAACTTGTACAGATGTTACTCCCATGCTTTCTCACTTTTCGTCTTTGTTTGGGTAACTTTATAGGATCAGTCAATCCTTATAAAAATACATGAGGTGAGGTGAGCTTTCCCTCTGTTTTTTATAACCTAAAATAAATAAAATAAAATAAATAAATAGATGAGACAAGCTTCATGAACACTTTAGTCTTGAATGACAAAATACAGAGGTTAATAATGCTGGTCTTGAGTAACATCCATGTGGTGAACATTCATGCCGTTAGATAATTCACCAGGAAGCAAGGCACTGTGCACTTCCCAGGAGGTGATATATTAATGTCAGTATTTGACATCTCTTAGATTCATACACTACTGCTGCTGTCTGGATTATCTGCAGTGGTTTTGTCAAAGTTAAAATAGAAACTTAAATGGAATTAAATGTGATCATTAATTATTCAATCAGTATGCAAGGCTCTGGGCTGTTTATTTTGATGAGATATGTGCTTTTTGTTCTCTGCACAAATTTTTTAGTGTGAGCCATGGCACTATCATGTTGATCTGTGTAAAAAAAAAGTATCTGTGTAAAAAAAAAGTAATGTTTAGCTGGAAGCTGTTTTACTTGAGAGAACCTTAGTCTTCATACTTGAGATGGTACAGTTTACTCAGAATAATTTTTTTTATCTGGACTTCTGATAAAAACAGTAGAATAGTTAATTCTAGCATATATTTAAGTTAGATTGAAAAAAAAAGTGTACATACATAATTATTATGAAAACTCAGGGAAATAATGATTTTTGCTTTATATGGTGGTGGTACTCTGTGCAATCAGGAAGTTTTGAGGGATTTTTTTTGTTTCTTTGATTGTTCGTTTCTCAGTTGGGGGGTTGTTTTTGTTTTAGTGGAGTTTCTATGTAAAATGCATTAAAACATTGAAGTAGTCATCTTCAGTTGAAGATTACTCAAACAATTCATCCTCTTAAAAAACTATTCTCCCCTCCTATTTATACACTCCTTTCAAGTACTGGAAGGACACAGTGACGTCTTCCCGCAGCCTTCTCTTCTCCAAGCTAAACAAGCCCAGTTCCCTCAACCCTTCCTCATAGGAGAGGTGCTCCAGCCCTCTGATCATCTCAGTGGCCCTCCTCTGGATCCACTCCAAGAGCTCCACATCCTTCCTGTGCTGGGGGCCCCAGGCTTGGATGCAGTACTGCAGATGGGGCCTCACAGGAGCCGAGTAGAGGGGGACAATCACCTCCCTCTCCCTGCTGGCCACCCCTTTTTTAATGCAGCCCAGAACACAGTTGGCCTTCCGGGCTGCAAGCACACACTGCTGGCTCATGCCCAGCTTCTCATCCACCAGGACCCTCAAGTCCTTCTCCGCAGGGCTGCTCTTAAGTGGCTCTTCTCTGAGTTTGTATAAATACCTGGTATTTCTGGAATAGTTTGGACTTAGTTGCTGTATTTTTCCCTAAGACTGATGTAACAAGGTTTGACTGGATTCATCAGTAAAGCATGAGATTCATTTTCTTTCTAAGTTAAGACTGGACAATAATGACAAATGGATTTACATAAAGAAGTCTCTTCAGGCTGAGATCCACAAATGTTAAGTGTATTGTGTGCACTTCGTCAGATGTCTATTTTCACTGCGCCAAGTGTCCCCCTGCAAGGACATTGACATAACCTGAGATGTGCATGCTAACAGAAAAAATGCACTTTCAGAGAAACCTCTGCTGACAAAGCCAGTATTCAAAATAAATGTCATTGGAGACAGTACTCTGTAAATAGTTTTCTTTCCACAAGTCTAAAAACTTTGCTGTTTGTGAAACAAGTCTATCTCTTCAGTACCTTTGTGCTGCTGGATTGAAACATGGAAGCTTATTTTTCTTAAAAAATGTTATTAATGACCTTGCCCCAGTAAATATACTAAGAGTTGCTAAAGTTTTATTTCTCTGAAGGAGTACATAGGAGTTCATTGTTATTTTAAAATTGTTTTCACAGAATCACAGAATGGCAGGGGTTGGAAGAGACCTAAGGGATTATCGAGTCCAACCACCCTGTTACAGCAGGTTGCCTACAGTAGATCATTTCAGTTTAAAATGAAATATGCTAGTGGTTTTCTCAAAACTTGGGCTGAAATTGCACAATATTACTGGTAGGTAGAAGAAGTGAGGTAAGACATAACTACATTATGATAGCAGATATTTCTCTCTTACATTGTAGTTTACAAGTCAATAATTTTGGCCATTCTTTAGATTTTAATTCCTTTTTCATCTGTACAAGCTGGGAGGTGGTTGTCAGAGCTGCAGTCATACTCGAAAGGCATAGACAAAAGCATGGCTAGCCTGATGTAGTGTTACAATAGCACCATTTGGAGCAATTGAATGACCTTCAGGGGTCTCTTCCAAAAAATGTTTTTGTGATTCTTTACTCATTGGGATTACAGTGAGTATCTCTAAGCATTACTCAAGGCCCCTCTTCCTATTTGGGTTTTGAATACCTGGTTGTAACAGAGGGAGTTTCCTCCTGTTCCAGACTTGAATGCCTGTGCTTTGCTGCTCTGTGAGCAGGAAAATATAGTAAAAATTTAGAAAAAATACTGTTGAAAATCAATACATTAGATTTTTGCTGTGACTTGTTCCCTGATTAGAAAAAAAATGTTGCAGCATAAGGTTTGTTTTGTTTTGTTGTTTTCTGTAAGAGATAAACAGCACCTATGATAAGTGGTGTCTTGAAATGTCACCTTGTCACAGCTAGCTCGATTTCATAAATATTGTATTGCAATAGTGTAGGTATCAAGCCAGTTCTAATTAACTATACCTTTAAAATTCCACTTAATCACAAGACTGAAAAACTCTCAATACCTTAAAGTAGTTTGATGTCCAAAGGAAGAAACTCTTGGCTTTCTCATCAAAAGATAGGACGTAAAATGTTAAGCAGGAAATCCAATAAGAAATGGGATTCTTTTTTTTTCTTAAAATCAGTACTGAAATTAAAGAAAAAATGGTAGGATCCATTGAAGGTAGGATTTCTTGAAAGAAAAGTATTTGGTATCAGAGTGTGATGCAACATTTTATATTTTGATGTCTTCCTGGGTGCACATTTTTCATTTATGACATTTTTATTAATTTTATGTCATTGCTATAAAAACATCCTTGACAGTTAGTACTCTATTAATGATAACTATATGTTATGAGACTATGTCCTTCTCAAGCTGCACAAACGGCTGACAAGGCAACCGAGCCAGCTGTCCTCTGGGCACTCTGCTCTTGGGAGACGTGAGAAGCAGATCTGGGTATGATCTGTGTACTGCTGTGGGGTTGAGAAGAGATTACTAGGACTTAGTTGGCATATTCACCCAGGAATTCGTATAAACCTGAAATTGCTCAATAACTAACTACTAATGGTGATGTGTCACCTGTTCTTTAAACTGATCTCAGTGGCAGCCAGCAGAGTGAAAACTGGATAATCATAGATTCAAAGAATCACCAAGGTTGGAAAAGACCTCCAAGATCATCTAGTCCAACTGTCCACCTATCACCAATATCTTCCCACTAAACTACGTCCCTTAGTACCACATGTGAACATATATTAGCTGTCCTTAGGGGGTTCAAAATGTCATCTAGGAACTACATTTTCTTTCCTTTAATCTTTAAAGGAACCTTTAAAGATCACCTAGTCCAATTCTAGTTCCCCTGCAATGAACAAGGACATCCACAGCTAGATATGTTGCTCAGAGCATGGTCCAGGCTGGCCTTGAATGCCTCCTGGGATGTGGCATCTACCGCCTCTCTGAGCAGCCTGTTCAAGTGCCTCACCACTCTCACTGTGAAAGACTTTTTCCTTACATCCAATCGAAATCTACCTAATCTTAATTTTTATTTACTAGTTCCTGCGAATCTGCTGTTAAGTACTGTAAAAGATGCTCGTGACATACTGAGGGGTTAGGCTTCTCTTATGGATGGATGCCTGCAGTTTGCAGTGGCTAAATCAACAACAAGACTTTATTTTTTCTAAGCAGTATGTGCATTCGATCATTATTTTCAATTAACAAAGTAACATAATTCTGCATTAACCTTAGCTATCCAAATGTTCAGTGCTCTTCTGGACTCTGGGAAGATGGCTGGCATTGAAGAGAGCAGTGGTTTTACAGCCCTTTAGTGGGAACCAAGAAAATCCAGACCCTGAGCAGCAGGGAAAGCAAAATCACAGATCAACTAGAAGCTGCAGAAAAGGATGAATAAAAAGTCAGATGGGAGCATTCTGAATTATTGAGGAGTACATTACAACAGAGCTAGCTCTCTGCTGGGTGAGTAGCTGTGTTGGTGAGAGGAGAAAATTATTTGAGACAACTGATTAAATGAATGAATCAGGGAGGAATGGTGTCTGGGAAAGCCATCTAGCCAGGACCAGGTCTCAAAACGCCAAAAACCATCTAGCTCAGGACCAGATCTCCAGCAGCAGGAGCCCTGGGAGGAGCAGATAGTGATCTGTTTTGCTTATTCTCGCAGCCACTGGCAGATTGTGATTGAGGGTCTTACTGAGTCTGAGGTGGCATCTTTCTGAAAACATTTCATTTTTATTTTGTGAATGTGTCCTTATTTCAACACATGTAAATTGCCAAACAGAACAAGAAAGATATTCCCTGTAACAGTTGATGCTCACAAAAGAAGCATGTGAGAGACCCTAAGCATAGAAAGACTGAGCTCAAGAGATTACACAAGAACATCAATGAATGAACAAGAAATGATTTCAAAGACAGAAAGAAAGAAGGAAAGAAAGAAGAAATGCAGGAAAGAAGGAGAGAAAGAAGAGAAAAAAGAAAGAAAAAAGAGAAAGAGAAGAAAGTTTGGAGTATTGTTCTGCTAAACAACACAAGACAGTGTAAAGAAGGGAAAGAAGAGAGGCACATAATATTGGTCAACAATGGAAGAGGACCTGTTCACTCTGGTTGTTGACAGCTGCAAGCTGGGGATGTTTTAGAAAAGCTGTGAGCCCTATGTCTCAGAAGGGAATTCAAGCCATCGAGAGAATGGAAAGTCAGAGGTCCAGTATGATTGTAATTTTTTTCAGAGCCAGTTCTTGATCAGGGAAAAAGGGAGATCTCTATCAGACATGTTTTTCCCGTGCCTATCCAGAAGACTGTGCTATCCCATTTTGCTGGCTCCAGCTGCTGTTGTTTCTCTGGTACAACAAAGAGTTATTCAAGAAGATTTTGTTGTGCTAATTAGTCACCATGTTTACAATAGTTGTGCTATTAATTACTGATGATTCATAAACTGCAGGGGCCTTAAGTCTACAGTCATATGAAGAGCAAAGCTTTTTGTATTAGTGATTTGTAAGAGTAGAACTTAATTATTAAGTTGTGATTCCATTTTGTTTTATGTACTGCTTTGAAAGGAAGGTAATTGATAATCACCGATTTACATAAAAAGAAAGGATTTAAGAAAATACCAATTACTTTGTCTTTAATTCTTTGATTAGTAGCTGATTCCTCTGGAGGTTACAATGAAACTGGAAATAATGTTAGACAGTTTAAAATGTTAAAACAAAAAATTTCTTCACAGTTTTTAAGCTCTCTGTTATGCCCAGATGGTTAGTTTATTTATAGTGTCTGTTCCTCTGCACTATAAAAACAGGAATTTTCTCACTGACCTCTTTGGAAACAAGCTCTGCATGTTTTACCAGAAAAGTTTGTCATGAAATACTGTACTAATTGAGTTAGGATGCGAGTCTATTAGCAGTCCTTCCTGCCAGTCAATAAAATAATGGGAGATTTATTTTAATTGGAAATTATCAGCAATGAGATGTTCACTTGAGCCAGGAAATGAGCAGAGGTATGGTCATGGTATCATTAATATGCAGCATCCACATCATCATACTTTTCTGGGAGTTAGGAAGATTTGAAATTAGTTCTTTCGGGCCAAGGAGAAATCTATACTACCTTTTTTGAAGGTGAGGCACTTGTGCCTCTTCTAGCAACGTTTTGAAAGAAAAATGAGACTGTTGTTTGTACCAAATGAAATTTAGGCATACAAATCTAGGGGATTGATTCAGTTAGTAAAACGAAATTCAGAGGTCCAAGTCCATGAAGGAAGGCTTTGAACATACTCCTTGTTGTATCCAATGAGATGGTTTATTAATCGTTCCCATGTTCAGTCCTATTATCAGCCTTAGTTTGAGGGTGCCCCTCTTATTTCCATGTGTTGTATAAGGAATGGCCTAAAGGTCATTCTTTCAGAATGTCAGTCTTTCAGGAAGAGCAGCACCGTTTCTACATCCCTATATGTGGCTGTGACTGTAAGTCAATCATATCTCTGCAGAGCAGGACTGTGACAAGCTTACCTATGTTGCGACTCTCAGATTTTTCTAATCCTCATGAAGCTTTCCTATTGCCAGCAGAGACAGGATCACTCTCAAATACTAGGGGGAAGAAAAAAAAAGACAGGATCTGATTTTCAGGTCCTTCCATTCAAGTATTTTCTAATGTGAAAGCAGCACAGAGAGAAGCTCCTAATCACAGTTATGTGAATTTTTGTTTTATTTTTTGAATATTTGGGCTAAGATAAGTGAAGAAATCTCTGAAAAGAATCTGATGGACTTGACGGTGGAGATCTGTTTTTTAGGCATATTTATTCCATCTTGGACAAAACTAAGAAATGAAAACTGAATGCACTCTGAAGTGGTAGCAAAGTGGTAGCAAAGAAGAGATCGCTTATTTAGAATGTCACTTCCATAGTGGCACTGCTAAACGAATCATAAAATGGTTATTGATGTCCTAAGTGTACCTTATGAAGAATGATAGGCTCTTATCAATGTGTTTTTTTCAAATGTGCATTTTAAAAAGCAGCTTTTGGACTGATACAGACCAAAGCTTGTGTTGTGTATCTGTTGAGTGTTCCCCTTACTATCAATTCTACAAATGAGACTACTTAAGAGCATTTCTTTAAATCCAAGTGATTCACAACTTTAAAAATATTTTAGTTTCTTAAATAATGCACTGTAATATGAGCATACTTTTTTCTGATTTTTGTCTTTTTGTTTGTGAGGAGAGAGGAGTTAGGAGCTTTGAGAGAACTTTGTTTCCCCAGCTTTATTAATTACTTCACGGCTTATGATCAGTGCTAACTTCAATTTCTATTCTAATATCTCTCCTTGTGTTATGTTCCCTTCCAACATGGCAGGAGATCAAGTGGGATGTGAAGCTGCCATGTGTGGAAAGGTTAGCTATTCTTATATTGGAGGCAGTTTTTGATGTGGAATACAATGGCAAGACTTTGTGGTTTAATATTCTGGAGAACTGCCTGCTACTACCTTCTGGCATACATGGGACTCAGAAGAATCAATGCTCAGGGATGCATGAAAATCCAACACGTCATTTGTCTCTATGCATAAGTCCACTGTCTCAAGTGCAAGGCAAGGCTGCTAATGCCTGCAACACTGGTGTGTTCTCCAAGGAATAAAACCAAATACTAGTAACTTCATCCATGTCGAATATTTATGTAAAGTCCTTTGAAAAAATACTATATTTGAGGATAAGGTAATACCCAAGTAAAAGGCTTGACCTAACAAGCAGTACACTGCAAAGTGGTGCAGAAATAAGAATCCAGGATTCCTGGGAGTCAGGGAAAGTTCTGGAAATATGCCTGCAGTTAGGGCTTTGTTGAAACACCTGACCTGCATGGCAGTTGCTTGAGCTACCTACCCCAAGCACATGGAGTAATTGGTGGGAAAGCAGTGAACCTGCCCCTTCAAATACTGCTAACTTGTTAGTAATCCTCTATAGTGTGAGGAGAGCAACATTCAAAGGGTTCAAAGACTTTTTTTAAGTACACACATCTGTGGGAGGACATAGATATTGTTCAGATGCTTGAGAACAGTCTGTAACAAATCTAAAGTGAAGCAAATCAGCATTACAGGAGTACTATATTGAAATGTATCAGTACACAAAAAGCATGAAGGTAGTCCAGCTGTTAGGAAATAAGACAACAAAGCATTGAAAGCCGATGTTTGCTGATTTTGTTGCTGTAGTTTTAAAATGTGATGTGCTTTCAAGTCTTCTGAAAACACTCTGATTAGGGATATCGATGTTGTTTGTTTCTGTTTTCCCCCTGTAAATTAAAGGCTACGTTTCTGGAAAACACCTTTAGAACTATAATCCAAACAAACTGTCTTGTCTGAAAACTCACTATTTTTCTAACCAAGTATATTAAAATATTACTCTCAGTATACATTACAAGATCTTGAAGGTGTGTATTGCATTCAAACATTTGGCCAGAAAAATAATAGTTTTCCATAGTCTTAAACAAAATAAAAGTCCTTTGTAATAGAAGTGCTCTGGGGAAGGAGGAAGATGGTGGTTAGAATTTTTCTGTGTTAAGCTATACAATGTTTAACTTAGAAGTAAATGAAACAAAATTGTGAGCGTGGTTATGTGTTATCAAAACTACGCTTCAAGCAGCTGAATAAAGGCTGCATGTCTTGTGGCTTTCCTTTGAGAGTCTTACTGGCTATGCTTGATCTTTCATTCTTGCTTGCAAAATGCTATCTTGTCAAGAAGTAGAGTGGAAAAAAATCTCTATTACTCTTGCTTAGCAGGCTTCAGCTACAGAGGTACAAATTGGGCCTATGAGACTGACACAAGATCCAGTTCAGGTAAGATGTTCTCTGTTTTTTGATACAGTCAATTCATTGCTAATGGGTGAAAAAATTTAGGCATAACCCTCATGGTTATGCATAATGTTTTCATTTTACTTCTGCAAGGACTGTGAGTTGGATAATTGGTGTTTCAGTTTATCTGAGTGCTTGAGAAGAGACCTGTGGGTAAATTAACGTGGTAAAGAAGGTGCTCACATTGCCATTAACATCAAATTGTTTATTTTGTGTCCTGTCAATAGGAGTGTGTCCGTGTGTGTGTGCACCAGCAAGGAAAACAGCTGCTTCTGAATGTTAGAACTGCTGAGTTCTGATTTGCCACAGCAGAAAGCAATATGATACACTTTAGGTACCAGGCAAGTTTTGCTGGGTTTTGTGCAGCAGAACAAAAAACTGTGCTTTTACAGGTCACAGATGCAAGAAGTCACACATGTTCCAACAAGAGCATTGAATTTTTTCTCATAAGCAGCAGCTCTACTCATACTCACTACTGTTTCTGTACAATTTGTACCTCTGCCTGTAAACAGAGGGATGCCAAGAATATTATTTTTAACATACAGTGTAATCTTTAATACTGCTTCTGTGAAGCAGTGTCTGTTAGAAGTAACTTTTCATCTTGGTCAGTTAACTGCAAATTGCAGAGAGATTTAGCAGCCACTCTTTCTCTGTTTATTTTTATTCTTGCCATGCCTGCTTACAAGTAGAAAAACCTACACATGGAAGACATGCTATGCTGTTCCTGAGGCCATAAAGCCTTACATTTTTTTTATGTATTAAATATGATAATAATAATTATAATTCAGTCTTAGCAGCAGTAGACCAATCTTCATTTTAGCAAGTACATTGAACATAAATATGTGGAACTTCTTATGGAAAAATGCTGAGTAGACTGTGATAATCTGCAGTAAGATGCTCAAGATAATACTCAAATAAGAGTACTCATTGTCTATGGCAACATTTTACTTTATTCGTAGAAATTGGATATGCAAAAATATACTATCTGTATTTGCTGTTACTGTGCAGTTTAATCATGTAATAGTTCTTCATGTGAGAAGGGAAATTGTTCTGGATTTTGTTTAGAAACTTTCTTGATATTCATCTTTGTATTTAGTTAGCTGTGGGTGTTATTTTGTCCCTTTATTAGTGAAGAGACGAATTGTGGTGCTACAGAAATTACGGAAATCACAGAATGGCCAGGGTTGGAAGGGACCTCAAGGATCATGAATCTCCAACCCCCCTGCCACATGCAGGGCCACCAACCTCCATATCTAACACTAGACAAGGCTGCCCAGGGCCCCATCCAATCTGGCCTTGAACACCTCAAGGACGGGGCATCCACAACCTCTCTGGGCAGCCTGTTCCAGCACCTCAGCACTCTCTTGATAAAGAACTTCCCCTGATATCCAACCTAAGTCTTCCCTCCTTCAACTTAAAACCATTTCCCCTTGTCCTGTTGTTACCTATCCTTTCAAAGAATTGACTTCCCTCCTGTTCATAGGCTCTCTTTAGGTACTGAAAAGCTGAAATCAGGTCTTAAGTAAAACTTGTACCTGAAGAGTATTTTGTAAAAACTATGACATACTCTAAATTAATTGCACTAAAAGAAAAATACATTCTGTAAACTCAATTCCTTAATGGAACAAGTGACATGACCTCAGCTTATTTGACAAGGATGGCACATACCTATTCATTTGAATAATGTGCCCTAATCTTTTATTCTGTCTTAATGATTGAGGTATGTATTTCTCTGTGAAGTGCAAAGAGCTACCAATTATCCCATTTTAAATATCTTTATGTGGTGCTTAATCATGTTCTTAATTGTCTAATAAGATAATACACTTTCTTAAAACAATTGTCACCAGGGCTTTTCTTAGCAGTGTTCACCGTATGCTTGTGCATGTTTTGAACTGTTGTTTGGCACCAGACCTATGCCAGCTGGCAAATGGGTTGTGTTTTTCTGTCTGGGAAGTGACCTTTGTTATGGCTATGACTTGCCATAAACCATTTAATAGATTTCACCTCAGATTTTATGACCATCTGTGTTAGAGGACAAATCTGTTTTGGTTTGTACCAGCTTTTACCCTCCAAATGCCCTCCCAGCATGCAGCTTATGTGTCTGACCCAATTTTATACCAGCGCTTACAAACTGCCTTAATTTGGTTGTGAGACCTTAGAAGTGACTGAGAAAAATGTACATAGGTCACTCTGAAAGTAATGCCTCCTATTGGTTCCCATGGAAAATAAAACAGATACAAAGAGCACAATAACACTATTTGATAGAGCAAATTCTCAGCTACAAAACACTATTTTTCAACACATTCACCACCATTAGCTGTGCATTTTAATTGAAAAAGAGCCTGCAGGCTGCACTTGTAAGAGTATACACCAGTGTAAGTGACCCACTGTTTCACAGTTGCTGTGGTGGCATTGTTGGTAGGACCACGCAGTTCATCCTTTATCAGCTTTTCCAATAGCAGTCAGAAAGCACCAGTCAGAAATCTGGACTATAGAGTAGATGAAGTAGGACAGTCCAGCCAAAGTGTCAGTGTGCTCCATGGTCTTCAAACATGTATGGGGCCTGGCATTATTGTGTTGCAAGAGAAAGGTTGTCTTCTTCTCTGGCATTAGTCTGGAAGTTCAGATTTCAGCTCAGACAGCATTTTGATGTAGCAGTCAGAGTTGATGGTTTGTCTGGGTTCCAGGAAATCCAGAAGGATCACCCCTTTTCTATTCCAAAAGACAGTGCACATCACTTTACTTGCTGAGGGCTATGTCTTGAACTTTTTCTTCAGTGGGGAATTCCCATGTTGCTACTCCATGGACTGCCATTTTGATCCTGTCTTGTAGTGGTAACACCACATCTCATCACCAGTAATGATGCAGTCCAAGAGACTGTCACCTTCAGCCTTGTATTGGTTCAGTGGGTCCTGAAAAAACTTGCGTATGATGTTTGTTCTTCTCCTGTGTTAGCATTAGTGGAGCCTACCTGGCACAAACTTAGTCATATTCTAACATTGCCACCATTATTTCCAACACACTGAAGCTAATATTCAGCTCTCTGCACAGTTCCCAGGTCAGAATCTGCCAGTTCACACAGATAAGCTGATCAAAATGCTCTTCATTTTGTGGTGTGAACGCTGTCCAAAATGTGGCTTGTCTTTCATGTCACTGTCACCACTGCTGAAACACACCCCTTACTGCCTCACTGTGCCCATATTCACTGTTTGATCTCCTTAAATGCTCAACAAGCATCAATGGATGTCAGTGGGTCAATAAATGTCGTTTTTTTTCTGCATGGAAGAATTCAGTGACTCGCCTTTGCTTCATACACACTTCCATGTCAGTAGAAGTTTTGTCAGAGTGCCCCTCTGCTGCCATCTGTTACATGGCAACAAAATGGAAAGGGATACTGGCAGGAAGGTTCGATCTCTACTGCCATAGCACGAACATCTGCTTCTGATGTCACGGGACAACATCATAGAATAGAGGCATTACTTTCAGAGCTGGCTCATTATAAATGTGCTGCTTCCCCCAGCAACATGAGAGAAAGATTTGTTAACATCTAGTGCATATAAAAAAGAAATATGGTACTCATTTGCAGAACTAGGACTGACAGATGTTTGTATATGGGACTTCCTATAGGAATTTTAAGTCAGTGCCCTATGTGATTTAACGATTAGGAGAAAACAGGCTCAGTGATTGTCAGGAAAAATCAGTGGATGTGATCAGGAACTTCTGTTGGGTTTAACACTTTTGATAGAGGAGATAATTCCTTAATGGCCTAAGAGTTGACTTGCATCAAATGCCTTCACATGAAATCAAATGGATTGAATGGGAATCTTTTCAGCTGATGATTAATGAGAGTTTAGCTTATGAGATCAGACCATAGGTAGAAACTTGTTATCAACTACTGGGGACAACGTTGCAAAACAGGAAGCCAATTTACATCTGCAACCGTAATGATTGTTAAAGAAAGGGCAGAGACAGAAGGTCAGACTGTGTTATGTTTCAACATACAATCTGAATGTCTTTTAAAGCAATGACTAATGGAAAAACTCTTGTTCTGTTATTTTTATGTCGTATTAGAGTGAAACCATGTATGAGCTGTAGTTTCCCTAATGACCAATGAGTTAACAGTTTGGAGTGGGAAGGAGTGGAAGGTGAGGAAGGCACAGAAATTATAGTAATTACCACTCCTAAAGCTTTTATTGGCATTTGAGTTGAAGTTTGCCATCATCTCCTCACAGAATTTCGTATACTGGAGGTGAATGTGGTTGTTTCCTGTAGTTACTGTGGTGCTTTTCTGCACTCATAGCTTTAACGCACAAACTGAAATGCTTGCTTTATTTTTCCCCGTAGTCCCTGTCTTCTATATTAATAATTGCATTTCTTTCTTGTTTGGTCTAAGCAAATACCTCTTGCTTCCTTCCAGAGAACTGCTGTAGAGTTTGTCTGCCACCTGTCATCATTTGCTCACTTTGTTTTACTGCCTAATCCTGTCCCCTCTTCAAATACTGCATTTTCTCCCCTCTTATGACAGTCATTGGTCATCATCACTTTCACAGTGTTGATGCTGGACTCCATGTCTGTTCTGATCACGATGATCTTCCCTCTTGAGCTGCAGCCAAAGTGTTGATGATGCCCAGTGCCTAATTGTTTGTCCTGCCCATTTAAGGTTTCACACAGTATCCTCCTGGCTATATTAAAGACACTATTAAAATCATTTCACTGGGATACCATAGGTGCATAAAAAGGTTTAGATATCATGCTTTATGACTTCTTAAGTTCTATTTATGATTTCCTCATTGTTTCCTTCTGGTGTATATGCACCTGTGCTCACTGGGCTGTATTTTGAGATTTTCAAAGCAGATCTCTGTCCATTTTCTGTATTTGCATGATAAACTGGGAACAAGACATGCAATAGCTGGGCAAAACAAATTCAGAAAAATGTGGTAGGAGTTCCAGTAAATTACAAAAAAAAAAAAATCTCAGCAGGAGAAGTCTATGGTATTCCTATATCAAAGCAGCACTGAATAAAACAGATCTATTCACAGCAAGGCTAACAAACCATATACCAAAACAGATAAATGTTTTCCATCAAGAAATACAGATTAAATTCAATTTCCTGTCATACTGTCAGTCTGATTTACACAGATTGTATTTTCATTTTGATTTTGGGAGAATTAGCTTGCAACTGACTTGCATAGTTCAAGTTTTGCTGTGTTTTCATTCTTTACAGTAAGCTTCATACAAATTTTAATGAGCAGGCATGGTAGTAATGCTTTAATGGTACCTTTTAAAGTTAATATTCTCTGAACGATTCACACACTGATATTTAGTTTCCAGTGGGGGATCAGGTGGTTTAACTAAACTCCAGTATTTTGCATCTGGTAAATGGCTGAATTTTGCAATCCTGTATTTCCAAATAGGAAATGTTGAGAGAAGAAAGATATCAAAACATGCTCAACGAAAAACCTGTTCTCCAACAGCAGCTGGAGCCAGACAGGATTGAGTCGGAGTAGCTACTTTACCAGAGCAAAGGTCTACAGCAGAACCATGTAACTGCTTTTGAATGTTTGATAACTGGAAAAGATTGTGGATTAGGTAGAGTGACAGTTGCTACCTTGGATGACGAGTGACAGTAACCCAGTGTATCCTTAGTAATAAATTAAAACTCTCAGATGAATAAGTTCCAAACATATAATTTTTTACTACTTTTTAATGAAATCTTGAATGATAGTCCTGCCTTAGTAACATAATGGCTCTGCTAATTGTTTAGAATTCATCATTCCAGAGTGCTCAGAATAAAAGAAAGGGTATGGTCGCACTGTCTAGTTTCTAGGCTGATGGTGTTGAATTTCATGTGGTGATATCACAGACATACAACATCACAGATGAAAGGTTATTAACCTTCCTTGTGAGCATTTTTGGAAAATTTTGCTCAAATTGTTTCAATGAAGTTGGGGGTTACTTTTGTTTGTAAAATGAATAGGATTTTGCTTTATATATAGATTATCCTCAGTCTTCTGCCTTTTTGTGCAATATGAATACCTATAGTTGAACTGTTGACTTCTTAAAGCCTTTCTTTTTCACAGCAGTTTTTCATTAATTTGATGTTTTTATTTATCTGTCACATGGGGTGACATGGTTAGTGATCAGCTGCGATGTCTGAATCATTTTTTTCCTACTACCCAACCTGTCCATACCTGTTTGTCTATTGTTCTTTTCTGTTTTGAAAGAAAAAGGCAGTTACATTTGAGAAAGTTCATACAATTTAAAATGTGTGTAACTCCAACAACCTGAAAATGGGAATGATGTTTGAACATCTACTCGCTGAGTCTGGCAGCTGTTTAAATAGGCGCCTGTGTGTCAAAACTGCCTGAATAGTCATAGTGTTCCTGAAGCCACGATGCTCTAAGAACAAGCACAGCAAGGTAACCTGTCACCTGCCAACATGCTTACATCCAGAACAATCACAGCTTATTCAAAAGCAGTAAGTATCAGTTCTACACAGTTAATGCCATGTTGATAACCACTCTATTAATTAAGTTATCCACTGTGACAGCTCTTTTACCATCTGTAGTCCAATATTTCCACTTGATCTTTCAAATAGTAGAAGTGGTTGTTAAGACTTTTGCCATGTGGTTAGCAAAAACTATTCCGTATGTTTAAACTGATGATGTTGCTCTGTATGCTTTGCAGGTCTTGCTGGTTTTCGCAAAAGAAGACAACCAAAGTGACGGCTTCTGGTGGGCCTGTGACAGAGCTGGTTACGGGTGCAACATTGCCCGGACTCCAGAATCAGCACTTGAATGTTTCCTTGAGAAGCACCAGGAAATAGTTGTTATAGATCACAGGAACTCCAGATATTTTGATGCAGAAGATATCTGCAGGTAACTAAATGGCCTTATACTATTCTTGTATTCTGGAGTATATTATACAAAATCCATACTCTTGATTATAAGAAAAAAAAAAAAAAGAAGAATGCACAAATTGGAAATTTGGACATTGAGGATAAGAGCTTTTCTTCCTACTTTAAGAGGAGTAGAATTTGAAAAATAAGCTTTTGGCCAGGGTGACATTTGACCTGTAGAATTCTCTCTTCGAATCATGGGCATTATTCAGAGCATAAGCCACAGCTGTTGTGCAATCACTCTGTGCTTTCTGTATCTGCTTCTCCCTGAGTCTCCTTTCCTCAGTTAGTGCTATAAAAAGATTTTAAGTTTCAAGGCTTGAAACTAATGCTATTGTTTGTCCACTACGTCAGGCACACGTCAGTGAGAGCTCTTCACAAAAGTTCACATCACTGTTCTGTACATGTGAAAATGGAAAATCACTTTTACCATGCAGCGTGCTACATTTCTCAGTCCTGCATGAATTGAAATTTCTGTTGTTTATGACAAATATTTTAAAGTTCACATATTTAAGGTTATGGAAGTGTTTCTGGAAGAAGGACACATGTATATGACAACTCTTTATTCCGGAGAGAGTGACATGTTTGAAAAAAGTATATCTTTCGCTGTTGAAAGATGGAGTGTTCTTGGTTGTGTTTTTTTTTCAGTTTCTCAGTAACATAAAGTGGTGATATTTTGTTAACCATGGCGGTCGTAGTCCTTTATAGAGAAGTGTATTTGCTATACTTTCTTTTCTTACTTATGTGCCCCAAGAACACTTTGTACACTTCAAAGAAAATTTTACAGTATACAAAAGGACAGTTGTGAAGGTGGGAGAAGGTGGTGGAGATTCTTGTTTAATTAATTTTTGAACTAACAGCTACTGAGAGTGCATTGTATAGACATTCCGTCTTGTCAACCCCTGCGTTCAGGGCAGCCTGCCCTGCCCTTACCTAGGTAAGAAGGACAAACTTTTACTAGGTTTGAAGAGCATTTGGAGCTGTTGTCTCTGTACTGCACTGTATTGTAGATTGTACATTCTGAGGAGGCTGATACCAAAAGAAATTGAATGTCTAAGTGAGGACGGCTTCGTCCTATTTTCATAACTCGTTGGACTCTTCCAGTACTGTTTTTCATTTATATTGCCTGTGAAGACATTGTGTGTAACACTGAGAAAGCATGTGGTGTAACTGAGAAAATGTTGTTTTCTTAGGTCTATTCGTGCCACAAAGCCATCAGAACACACTGTAATACTTGCTGTGGTTCCACGCACGTACGTTTTACTCTGTGTTGTGAAATATTTTTGTTTTATTCTGTGAGAATGAAATATAAAAATTAGCTAATAATAGAAGGTATCTCAGAGATAAGATATAAACTCATAAGTTTAAAAACTTAAAGAATTAGTTTAATGTTATTTTTTACCTTAAATGGTTAAGTGATGTATATGGCCTATGTAAGTATTCAATTACTTCCATTCATATAGACTAATATATCACCTTGACTTCAGATAATTGTTATGAAGTGGCTTGTGCACTGAAAAAAAAATAGACACTGATACATTTGTTTTTAAAATGAAAGAATAGAAAGCTGTTTATTGTGTTGTAAAGGAAATAGATCAGATAACATGCTGTCGTTATTAGGTAACCAGGTAATGGAGTCAATCTTATTTCTGATGGTACTGAACTTGGTATTGTATTGTCCTGAATTCCTTATTGAGTGATTCATACTCAATGCATTCTTACTGACTTAAATACATCTTCTATCAAATATCTTAGAAAAAGAGTGGTTTCCCATCATTGTTAATACTTCTACATACTGCTAAATCCATTCTAATTTTGTTAATTTCCTGGTTCAATTAAAACATTTGCAAATTGAGCTGATAGGAGAACTTTTCCTGCCAAGATTAGAAAATAGATTATGTTTGCTGCTTAACAAGACCTTATAGCTTGTTTCACATTTCACTTAATAGCATTATTTTAGTTTCTTTCTTGTAGGATATCACAGGATATCCTTTGTTTTGTTAAACTATCTGTCTATTTATTTATTGGAACATCCCTATGTGTCTGTGAAGAGAAGAGGGACCTCTGTGCAATACCCATCAAATTTGCTGTAGAAATTATTTTCTGGCCGTAATAACAGTTGCAAGTATATATTAAAGCCTGTATCATCTTTGACAGGCACTCAGAAGATCAACTTCTGTAATATCATGATTTGATGTGTGTATTTTATGCAAGAACATTCATAGTACATTATATTTGGATAACTGCTGAATTCATGCCATCTAGTTCCTGCATATTGTGTGACCAGCATTTTGTCTTGCAGATCTGCTGATCAAGAAGAGAATTCTGTTCTTCCCCTTCTTAATGCAGGCTTTGATAGGGTATGTCTTCTTTCATATATTATGTATTTAAAAAAGTAACTGTGAATGCTCTGTAAATTAGAGGCACTTCAACTTCCTCACATTTAAATCCTTCATGTAAACTATATGTTTGCTTCTGTCAAAAATGTATTTATGAGATAGTAGTCATAGATGATTGGGTACTCTTGTTTTCATAAATGTATTGGAAAAGCATATGAGATAAGAGGATCTGTGATTCAGATAGTCCTTCCAGATTAAGCAGGGATATGGCTGTTCTCTCAGGTAACAGCAGTAGGACAAATGGGCTTCAATTTGCACCAGCAGAGGTTTGGGTGGGATATTAGGAAAAATTTCTTTTCAGAAATAGTGGTGAAGTACTGGAACAGGCTGCCCAGGGGGGAGTTGGAGTCGCTGTCCCTGGTGATCTTTAAAGAAAGGGTAGATAGAGTACTAAGGAGTATGGTTTAGAGAACAGGATTGATGGTAGGTGGATGGTTGCACTGGATGATCTTAGAGACCTTTTCCAGCCTTAATTATTCTGTGATTAAATCCATGTGGTCTGTACAGATGCTGAGTGGATTTTTTTTATGAGTGCATTTAAAAATCAAAGACATGGCACCCTAATTAATGTGTGCCTAGTCATCTAGACATGTTTGTGTGCATGCTGGGAATCTTTTCTGAATGGAGTACCAGCCTAGTCCTGCTCTTGCTGAATTGAAAAAGGATGATGTTTTGTTTTCTTTTTTTTCAGTGAGGTTTGAATTGAGTTGTTACCTTGCGTGAACCCTTTCTATTCCGAACATTATAAGCTGTCCTATAGAAGAAACCAGAGGAGGGAATAATTGTTTATCGCTGTTTCTTAAAATGTTTTTGTAGTGGAGAGCAGTGATTTCTCAGTTCTGAAAGTCTAGCTTCATTTACTTACCATCTTCTAGCCTTTGTTTGAGTGGCTTTGGGTGGTCATTAATGTTTCCTAATGTAACATAAAGCATCTGTAATATTAAAGCTAGCTCTTCCTAAGAAAGTTAATCAATAGGAGCTCATCAGTAAGCTCTGTAATTAGGGGAGAATAAATATATATGTTTAGAAGAATTATCCCAGTCAGAACATTATCCTATTGGTTCATACTGAGTGCAGAATCTGAGCTAATTCATGCTAAGCCTGAGTTTCTTTGTAAAAAAAATATGCACCTGCGTCACCACTGTGGAGCATCACCAGAAAGAGGTAATAGATCTTGCCTCTCTTGCAAATATATGTATATGTTGTTTTTTTTTTATTTTTATAAAACAAAAAGATACAAAAACCCCAAATAAACACCTTCTCCAAGTAGAGGGACAGCACATCCAGGGATCTTTTCCTCAACGATGTAATAAAATTGATTTTTGAAAAATCCCATCTGCTCAAATTACAGCTTTATCTTCTCTAACTTTATTTTTATACTCCACCTATTCCAGTAGTTTATTTTGCATTATCACTATTCAGTGTATCAGCATTTGTCATACTAGTTCCCATTCTTCCTCCTTCCCTTGACAAAACTTGATTGTAATTGTTCTGTTTTATGATACCTGTCTTTTAAGTGCAACTCCAAATTGATTAATAAAGTGTCTGATTCTGTAGCCAATTAGTCTGTTACTTTTTTCTAGAATTTTGTAGACAAAACCTCAATTTCTACAAGAGATTCAGAGCTGAAGATTCCCTAGAGCTCCTTTAATATTTTGGGGGAATACACCTACAAAAACATCAGTCTTAATGTCTTTTTCCTGCTATGAAAAGTAACAGTTATAGAAATATTTAATATCTTAAATGGAGAAGTGAAATAGGCCCATGGTAAGTTACTTTTAAATTTGGGCTTAAGCCGCTGGTTCCCAAATCACATTTTTTCATAAACGGGAGAAGCAAACATTCCTCAGACAACGCTCTTTGTCCTTGACAGATCTGACTGCTGACCCTTGACTCAGCATGCAGCTGTACTCTGAAAAACTAATGATGTCACAGAGTATTTTCTGTGAAAAGCAGAATCTGCAGATGTATTTACAAATCACTGATGTAAATCCTCACAGCAGAAGTTTACTAGTGAGCAGTAAACTTGAACTGAAGTCAGAGAATGTGGTAATACTTATGTGATGAATGTGAAGTTTCTCATTGCAGCTGGAGTAAGCACAATACCTCTCTGCTAACTGCTTCTGCATAACAAATAGAGGACATTCTTTTCATCTGGAGCATATAAGAGAGGTCTTGTTAACAACTGTCAAATTTTACTTTTCTGCATTTTTGAATTCAAAAGTGACAGCTCACTGACATTACTTATGAATTAAAGTTACTACAGTGTGTGAGTTTCAGCTACAATACTTACTTGAAAACAGATGAAATGCCAAATGTCATTAAATTTATTTTAATTTTTAGCATGGATATTTTATGTTTTTAAGGTATTCTGTTCCTGTTCTGAATTAAGGCGTAGGTGTTCCTAATGAAACATCCAAATGCTACTGATTTTACTTGAGACTGTTGGGTTTTTTTTAGGGTATCTATTTCTAACTGAATACCTAGAACCTAGTGGCAAAGCTGACAGTTGTGGTTTCAGCATATTTTTATACTCACTTTGTATTTAGCTAGCAATATTGTCATAGTGACTAGAGAATCATTCCCATGGAATAGATGATTGCTTAACACAAAAGGCGCAATGACAGCATTTCTACAGAATCCCAGAATAGCTGAGGTGGCAGGGACCTTTGGGTCCATCTGGCCCAACCCCTGCCCAAGCAGGACACTCAGAGCGGGTTACCCATGTCAAAGTGGCTTTTGCACATCTCCAAGGAGGACACTCAGCCTTTTTGGGCAACTTGTGCCAGTGCTCAGCCACCCACATATCATAAAATCATTTAGGTTGGAAAAGATCCTTATGATCATCAAGTCCAGCTATCATCCTGACATTGGCAAGTTGGTGTTGGGAGGAACCTCTAGTACTCCATTTTGTGCCCATTGCTTCTCATCCTGACAGTGGTCACCACTGAAGACAGCCTGACTCTGTTCTTTTTGCATTCTCTTCAGGTATTTATTTTACCTTTATGAGGTCTCTCCTGAGCCTTCTCTTCTCTGTTCTGACCAGTCTCTTCTCCTCCAGCCATTCCTCATATGAAGGATGTTCCGGTCCCATTTTCATGGCCCTTTGTCATTGTTGCCAGATCTCTTTATAATGTTAGATTTCTAGATGCAAGAACAGGAATAATAGATTACAAACCTTCCATTCTATTTCATGCACTCTTGATTTGTTTTCCAGCAATTCATGGAGAATAGCAGCATAACTGCTTGTTACAATGAACTCATTCAAATAGAACATGGGGAAGTGCGATCTCAGTTCAAATTACGGTATGTAGACATATAAGAAGGCATAAGAAATAAAGACCGTTTGGTCTACGTTCCCAACTGCATAAATGTGTACTTCATATGCTAACCATTTCCTACAGCCTTGTTCCTTGATCAGTGGCAAACCAGGACGAATTTAAGAGCTTTAGTAAGTGGTACCTTTAGACAGCTTTGTTGATGTGCTTCATTCACTGCTGGTTTAAATGACAGTTTTCATTAATGCAGAATGCAGTACTTGTCCTTTACTCTGATGTTTGCCTGTGCCCATATGTCTTGAGATGCCCACGTTGAGTTTGGCAATAGTACAGCATTCATCACTGGTATTGCAATCAGAATGAGATCTCTTAGCAGAAATATTGTGGAACAGCTTCTGTTCATTTAATTGAAGGGTAGCACTAATACTGACTTGTGTGTAAGAAAGGTTTATGGGCTGCAAAGTGACATGACAGGAAAATTTCTCAAAGTCATTCTTAATCTTATATGTGTAAGATTTCATGTCTTGAGCTGAGCTCAGTCTTGGGCTGGCCCTTCATACTCTGTTTGTGCCAAATCAAGATCACAATTTTTTTCTTAATAAGAAATATTTAATTGTAAAATTATCTTCCTAAGATAAAAAAGAATACATAATTATATAATCAGTTTAATATGACTGATTTTATATTTAATACTGGTTCTTTCACCTACATGTAAATATCTTTACAATCCAACTATATATTAAAAAAAGACCTTTGAGTTGTCGCACAAAGAAAGCATATTTATCTGGATTCCCATAAATGAGTTGCAGTTCCTTCTACAGAAAATAATATCGCTTCTCCACTGGAGTCAGTGTTGCTGCTTAGGCAGTAGATTTTTTTAAGATTCCATTCACAAACCTATCACAAAGGAACTTAATGTTCAAGCAAATATGTGTTTGTGTGTGCAAAATATGATTGTAGTAGAATTTTCAGGAAAAAATATAGGGTTCGTGCTGTCACAATTTTAATATGTATTTTCCGAAGCTCAGCAGAAAAAAAAAAAGAAAAAAAAAGCACAGAAATTGTAGAAGTTAATTAGAGCTGAATGTGACTTGGTTCAGTTGTAAATGCAGTGTGAATTTAGTTAGCAAACAGTTTATGTTCATACAAGCAATACCTGTAGCTTGTGTTTAGGTCCAGTAAACCAGATTTTGTAATAACAAGCATACTGTAGACAAAAAGGAAACTTCTTCCAGCTGTTGGATATCGTCTTGAGGATTACTCTTTTCACAGTTCAGACAGCGTTCTACTTTGTTGCCTGATGATGTATCAAGTAAGATTCTTACCAGAAACCATAAAAACATGTGCAGATGACCTCCTTAATTTCCTAGCTGAGGACATTCGTTGCTTATTACTCTGTGTGTAGTAGCTTTTTGCCAATTCCATCTCTCTCTTAGTGTTTATTGAGCTTATAAAAGAGTGGAAATTATCCTTCTGTTTCTCTAAAACATCAGCGTATGTGTCAATGACTTCTTGTGTTATGTTTTGTTTTTCTTTATTTCTTTTTGTTATAAACTTTATGTCCTTCTCATTGAAAATTATCTGCTGTAACACATGGAATAACCTACTTGAAGAATTCAATGTCAGTAGAGTTTAAGCATCTCTCTGTTAGTGATATCAACTATGAATCAGATAATTAAAACTCAGAAACAGGGAACGTGACTCACATATTGGTTGCCATATTTTTCTGTGAGATTATTTAAAACTATCACCAATAAAAAAATCTTGAAATTTGGAGGAGAGTGTCAGTCCTCAGAAGCTTTTCAGCTACTGACAATTCTCTTTTCTGTATTATTTATGTAAACAGTGTTGTACCACCCGCTTGTAATTTGGCTTGCTTTTACTCTTCTAATTTTAGCTATGTAAACTGTGAACCTCCATCCCTTTAATTTATGTGAATGTATAGCAAATTAGATGTTTTCTGTATTATCATGTGTTTTGTACATTAATAATGCATCAAGTATATATCTACACGTGTATGCCTGTATATTTACATCACCTCTGTGCACTACTGTTTCACAAAGCTTTGGTAGCACAGCAGCATAGGTGTGGTATTTTGGAGTTTGTCGCTGCCACTGCCCAAGACAGACCCAGAGGAGTTAAATACTACTTTTTTTTTTTTAATGCAACAAGCTTTGTGCTAACATCTGGGGGATTGAAATAGCCTTCTGAAAGCCTTCTGAATTTTCTGAGAAGGCATACTTGTAACTTAGAGAAGCTGATGCCTTGTGACAGAGGACTTCTTCTTGCCTTTGCCCAGAGAGGCAGATGTTTTGATTGAGTTTACCATGAAAAAATAAGCACCACTAGATTTGCTAGCCATACGTGGTTAAAATTTGCTTTACTCTCTATGGTTTAATGAAATGGAGGAAAAAATGTTGCACAGTGTATTATCTCACAGGGTTCCTGGTCTTTGATATGTCTTTGTGTATGTGAAAAGAAAGACATAATGTTCTCAGAAGGTAAATCAATGGGACAAAACCCATTAGGTGTTTGCATAGAAGAGAAAGTCTGTGAGAATTTTGGACCAGCCCAGGGAAGCAGTATCTGAAGACATTTCAGTGAACAGAAGTGTCTTTCCTATTCCAGACGGGTTCACTGTTTCTTAGATAGATTTTTTGTTTCTTTTGTTCTAAAGTTTTTTTGGGACCTGTGGGAGGTGCGCATTTACCAAAACTAGCTTGATTGCCAGATCAAATGAAGAAGTAGGTTTTGAATAGTGCAAACAGTTCAAAACAGCTCTGTGTTTTCTTGCAGAAAGTTTACTTAACAACATGTTAGTGCTAGTGTGCCAGATGAGTATCTATCACTGATACAACTCAGTTATTTTGCACAGCACAAAATCACACCATGGAGCAAACTTGAACTGCTGGGTTGTCCCTTGTAAAATTACACTGATAGTTCATTTTATTGCATAAACTGAAGGAGTACAGTTGTCTTCTGCTTACAGTGCTTCTGCTTCTTCCTACAAATCTTCATCCACATCATTGTGTATGTATGTCTTCATGTGTATTTCCTTTCCAATTTGTTTCTGAGTTACTTCTATGATGAGCAAAGCTACCAACATCCTATATTCCTTAATGCAGAGGTAGAATACTTCTGTGCTAACCATGCACTGATCATCAGTATTAATCACACCTCACTATACAGTCTGTGAGCAAGACATTTCCGCCAGGTTATAGATGTATACAAGGATGTTTATGCATGGTGCATTTTGTGCTCCCTGCATTGAGACATATATAGCAGATAATTGGTCTGAATTTAGGCCAGAAAAAGGATTGGGATCTATCACAGCACGTTTGTCTGAGTTGTGTCTTTTAATATGCACTAAATCTCCATAGTTTATTGTGTTAATTAATACATAGTTTTAATTAACATAATTAATTAGCATTAAATAACATTATTTCAATCCCATCCTGTGTAAATTATAGTTTAAGCAGTATCAGTCCCGTAGTAAAAGGGTAAAGATTTTGTTTTCCTGCATTAGTTCAAGGATAGCCCTGAAAAAATGGAAGGTGGGGATTAGTTTTGCCCTTAATTAAGACTAGCCTGTATGAAAGTCAAGCCACTGAATTATAAATTGAAAGCAGGAAAAGCGATATTTTTCTGACTAGGATTTTGCGATGGCTTAAATCGTTTCCTCTAATGTGTAGCATTACAACTTCTTTGATAATCAAGGTCCATTTGCCATACATCTCTCCATATATATATGTACTTATATGTATGTGTGTATGTACACGTGTAAAATAAGCACAGCACATGTTATGTATGTGTATGCCAGGACATATTTTATTGGGGTATATATTAGGATGTATTTTATATACATAGATTCATAAAATGTGCTGTGCTGATTTTTGTGTTCCCTATCCTTGTTGTTCACAAAACTTTCTATTGCAATGTATGCAGCCATTTGTTATTTTTTTACTAATTTTTACTTTCTGCTCTATAAAGGGTATTTGGAAAAGGCAACATGCTATTAAGCGATGTGGTGCTTGTGAGCAGTTTTACAATGTGGTCTCAGAAAAATATGTCAGCAACGGGAGTGTCCAAAGATTAATTATAATGGTGATGGCTACCTGGTTTGATTGAAACAGCATGCTAATTTGTGATTAATCCGTGGATAAGTACAGTGCAATAACCTGTTTACGATAAGCAAAATGTTCTAACAATAAAACTAATGTGAATCATTTGCTAATTTCAGGGCATGTAATGCAGTATTTACAGCATTAGAACATTGTCAGGAAGCTATAGAAATAACCAGTGAAGATCATGTTATTCAGGTATGGGGAAAAAATCAATCATTTTGTAGAATTCAAAAACAGAAACCCCAAAGAAATCTTTGTTCTGTAATGTCTCTTCTAATTCAGTGTTTTGCTTTTGTTGCCATACTTCTGTAGCATTTCTGGATGCTGCCTGTTGATACTTGCTGAATTTCTAGAACATTTCCTTTTCTAACTTTACTCAGATGATCATTTCCAGTTGCTTGTAGTAAAACGAACATGAAATCTATTGCAGAAATAGATACCCTGTACAGTAAAGGGTTTTCCATGTTTTCTATATCAGATTCTATGTTCAACTCCTTCTGTAAAATGTATAAATAAATAAATAATATGTCTCTAACAAATGTAAGTGAAGTGTTTCACCATTTGCATAATATTTTACGTGACAGACTGCAGGGATGTGTGGTTTTGGATTTAGGTGCATACCCTGAAATACTTTGATCGGTTTTATGTGAGTAATTATCTTCTAAGTATGTCTTTCTTATTCCGAAGTTCTTTTGTTTCACAGTATGTTAATCCAGCCTTCGAGCAGATGATGGGGTATCAGAAGGGAGAGCTCATTGGCAAAGAACTTACTGAGCTACCAAAAAGTGATAAAAACCATGCAGATCTGTCAGACACTATCAACGCATGTATTAAAAAAGGAAAGGTAAGTAGCTAAAATCAGCTTGGGCAATTCCAATTTGGATTTCCAGTCTGTTTTATTTTTTAAGCTCTGGGTTTAAAAACACGAGACTCTGTTCTCTCGAGTTGCATATATCTCATCTGAATTCTGTTCCTCTGATTCCCAAACTTTTTTGAAAATATTGGGCACTTTTTCACAAGAGAAACATATGAAAAAGTTTACACTGTCCTTAGACAAGCAAATATCTGCTTAAGGCAGCACCAAGGATTACAAGATTTTACACTTTTTTAGAATATAAACATGAAATAGTATGTAACTATTTACTACATAGGACTAGGCGATAATAAATGAATAATGAATATTTGACTGCAAACTATGTGTTGTTAGATGCTCTCTGTTGCGCATGTTTTCTTAGGAATGGCAAGGAGTTTACTATGCAAGAAGAAAATCTGGAGACAGTATTCAGCAACATGTGAAGATAACACCAGTGATTGGTCAAGGAGGGTAATTAACATCTCCAGAGCACACCTGCTTTTTTTTTTTTTTTTAATCCTTCTCTGTGCTTTCCCTATTCATGCATTTGATATGAACCTCCATCTATTAAGGAGCAGGGTGGTGATAATGCTGCTGACTTCAAGCAGTGCAAGAAAATTCTGCAAAATTAAAAAGGCCATGATTTTTACTGATTTGTCCATTTTGGTGTCTTCCCTTGCTGGCTAAAAAATTGTGAAAGCATAAGAATGGATAATGTTGCTATTATACAGAGCTGAAAATTGGTGTTTGTGTTGATGTTACCATGCATTTCTCTGTGAGGTTACTCCAAAAACTGTTAACCAGGCAATTGAAAGAGTCAGCAGCCAAGTGATTCATTTTGTGTGCACACTTGCATGTGCTTGCACTTTTGCCATGTATGATGTGCATGTTGCCAAATTCTGCTCCCAGATGTGTGAGTGAACTCTTTCAGCATCAGCACAGTTATGTATCTTAGAACAAAAACACAACTGTTTCACTGCTTGTTGCTCAGTCAGTTGTTTGATGTTGGTTTTAGTATCTTGTTCCATTAAAGCATCAAGAATTCAGCTTAAAAAAATAGCAGTATGTCATTTCATTTCCCTCTTTACCATCTGATGTGATAACAATAGATTATTTCTGTTGCTAGGAAGATCAGACACTTTGTGTCCCTCAAAAGGCTGCATTGTACTAATGAAAGCAACAAGCAGGTACTGTGTTTCTTTGACGTCATAATTCTCATCTCATTTAGTAATTATATTTTTTGCTTAAGAAATTGATGTAGATCACATCCTCTCATAAAAAACGTTGCCAGTGAGATTATCACTGATTATTGGATCAAGCAAAAAAAAAAAAAAAGTATTTGTGTTGAGCTTAGCCTTTTTCTGCTGGGCTGTTCTCTTATTGTAGGACTGCTGAGTTGAGAAAGACTGTTACTCTCTGGAACGTGGATATGACAGCTGAGTCTGTAGTACTAGGGAGGATCATGTACTGTAATGAAAAGGGAATTCAAGATGTTTTTTTTTACAACAGCTCCTGACAGTCTGATCTGACTTATGTTTGATAAGTCATGTTTGACCTACGCTCAGCTGTTAAAAGATCTGTAAATATGTGGATCTTGAATAAAATAAAAATTGTGTAGTATTGCCTTTGGTGTAGAACCTGAGATATCATATACTCCACAGCGTGTCTGCTGTGGAGGAATGTAATTGCAATCCAAGCCATAATTCAAGCCACCCTCAGTGGTTCTTGGCTGCACTCAGCAGAGTGCTCCCAGCAGGTTAAAGGTAATTCCTCTCCTCTGCTCAGCACTGGTGCAGCCACACCTGGATTGCTGTGTCCAGTCCTAAGCCACCCATACAAGAGAGACCTGTGCATAGTGGAGGGAGTCCAACAAAGGTCAGCAAAGATAACGAAAGGACTGGAGCATCTCTTCTGTGAGACAAGGCTGAAGAGCTGGGACTGTACAGCCCAGAGAAAAGGAGGCTCCAGGGAATCTCATCAATGTCTATAAATATCTGAAAGGGAGGTTGCAAAGTGGATGGAGCCAGGCCCTTTTCAGTGGTGCCCAGTGCCAGGACAGGGTGCTGTGGTCACATACTGGGAGACTGGAGGTTCCTTGCACATGTGTTCACATATGTTCAAGCACATGTCCACCAGGCATGAGAAGCTGTTTGGCTGATCTGCTCCTGCACACTATCTGAAAGAGCCTTTGAAGCCAATGAGCATGTTGTATGTTTTGCTTCAAAAACCAGTGGAATAAGAAATTTTGGACTTCTCTGAGTCAAAGAGTGAAATCTACCTGTGATCTGTGGGAGTGAGATTGAAGGTAGGGAACGTAAGGGGTAGCTGCTAACATTTAAACTGAGGATGTGCTTATGGAGTATGATACATTTCCTATAATTTCCATTTTTTCCTAAAACATGGGTTTTAGGAACCGGATATATTGTTTTGTATAAAATTTTAAATGTGTTTTTATGTATCTGAGGATAAAGACAGTGTGTGCATAAAGATGTGTGGAAGGTCACTAGGATTTCTAGTTGCCTGTTCTTCAGTATAACAAGCCTCTTAGTAATAGATTACTGGAAGAAAAGTATTGGAAGTTAACAGGTAATATTGTATAAAATTGTCTGTTAGTTGAAACCATGCCTGTTGCAGAGATAGTATCAAGTCAACGAAGAAGTATGCATAGCTTCTGGAAGAAATTTGAACCTCTGCCACTTAAAAACAATGCTTGAGATGTTATAAACTGACCTCCTATTTGGATCAAAAAACTGATTTTAGCATTAGCAGCAAGGTATAATTTACAGTAGCAGAATTTTAGAAGTATAGCCTAGAGTGCAGGAAACTTTTGTAATGGAAGAAGTACTAACGTTACACAGTATTTCTTTTTTTATTCATTAGTAAAACCTCATTGTTCATGTTGTTTCATTTACAGCTGCTTTGATGTTGATTTAAAGTGAGGTACCATTTGATGTATTTTTCTACAGTGTACACACAGCTGAAAGGCTGGTGCAGTGTAAATGTAATACTGTTTATGTAAGATGATCAGCACAAAACAATTACAGGCTTGCAGTCATCAGTTAAAAACAGAAAAAGAAAAAAAAAAAAAGAAAAGAAAAGAAAAGCACCAAAAACCAGCAGTGGAGGTCTTCCGGTTCTTTGGACTAAGCAAGTAACCTTAACAATAAATGTTATTTACAAATGTGTGTCAAAGGCCATGCTCTCTATACTACTGGCACTGTTGGAAAGCACAATCAGTTCATGTTTTTCAGTCACACTCAATGATGAGCAGTTATTAGTAAATAAAGTACAAATACAATGATCTTTATGCCTGGGCAGTCTTAGACAAGGTTGTATGACCTCTGAAACATTCTGAACAGATACAAAAATCTACTACAATGGTTAAAGATTACAGCCTGACAGAAAATATATTCTGTAGAGATTGAAGGTCTATATGGGAAAAAATAAGGTACCGCCCACAGACCTAGGTGAGCTTTTGTTGTTGTTATTTGGTTTAGTTTTTTTTTTGTCTGTGTGTTTGTGTATGTGCGTGGTAAAAATCTCTCCTGCCTCTAGTACAGTATCAGATGCTCTGGCATCAAATAGAAAATTCTTATCAGCATCTTGAGGTCTTGTTATGATTTAGATTGGGGATGGTGGTTGTGTGTAATAATATCTGTACTGTATTCATAAGACTTCCTACAATTTATTTCCTACAATTATTTTTGCAGTGATGCTGCTCAGATTTTTTTGATTGTGAATCAGCATTTGATTCAAATCAGCATTTGAACACTGCAGTTTTGCACCCTCTTGTGGTAAAGAGAATTTCAACAAAAGAGAAAGTACTACTGACTTATGCAGGAAGGTTTCATTTTCTGGAGCAGTTGGTGGGACAGACTCAAAAACAATGAAAATGTGATGAAAATTAAAAATAAGTTTATCAATTATTTAATACAAATACAGTATTAATAAAATGGCCCCTGAGGTATAAAAATTATCTGTTGGATTTGGTTCACTTAGCCTTATGATCCTCCCTATGTTTCTAATTCTCAGTAAACTGCAGTATTTTTCAAATGCTGTACACCATCCTCTTGGAAACAGGGAAACAAGGGCAAGCGTCTACCTGCGTAGGTTTTCTGCATTTGTGAAAGAAACGTTTTCAAAGGTTGAGGAATTCAACAGTTAATGGCATTCTGTCTGCAACTGCAGAAAATTTGAGTAAGAAGACCACACACAGAGCTTGTGCTGAGATACAGCCACTTTCTCCATTCCCCCCTAATGCACTGAAAATGTGCTGCCGTTGAGTCAAGTGAGATTGAGCAAAGAATTGTATAGAATGAAGTTCCAATGTAGGCAAGCCCATTACAAGCACTCCTATTCTTTGGTTTCAGAGCAAGTAATCTTATCTGTTTCTTTAGATGCTCTGAGTTCATCCTTGGGTTCTACTGGAAGGCAGTCCCTTGCTTTCTTCTGTTGTTTTGTGTCAGTATGTTCCTGTAAAAAGAGCATACCTCTTCCTTGATAATGCAGCAGCTGGGTGAGTTGATTATGTGCCCTCAGGCACTAGAAACTGCTTCAGGTACAACATCTTCTGCTGGCCAGGAGGTCTCAGCCAGGAACATCCAGAATACATAAACCTTCTAAGCTACTGCCTCTTGCTGAGATGTCTTGTCCTGTCCAGATGGTGGAGTCAGTGCAGTTCCTGAAGTTTTGAGGCTGCCATTCTTTGGAGATTTCCTTGAAAGATTGGTACCCTGTGAGATAAACAATGAGAGTGGCCCAAATCCTTTTTTTTCCAGCACTGGTCAATGTGTGGGTCTGATGAGATTTGTGCTTTATGTTGGACACTCACCTAGTTCCTGACCGAGGAGCCCAAACCACAGCACTGTCAATGTATGTGGTGGTTTCGTCACCTTGCTCAGACCATGCTCACCAGCCTTTGGCTCTGGGCAGCTCCAGGCAGAGGGTGCCTGCCAGGGGGACCCCTATGGTTGCTGCAAGTACATTGCTGTTGTCCTTCAGTGAAGCAAAAGAAAAGCACATTTCTTAACATTTCACTATTTCTTGCTTTGAAAAACAACTCTGGAAAGACTTGTTTCTGTGACAAATAGAATATTTGCACAATTGTTTTCCCCCATTGTTTTTTTCCTCCAGTTCAGTTTGTGTTCAGCTTTTGTTGAGGATTTTAATTATTCTCTCAGAGCACTTTCTGCAGAGAATTAAAAATATGGAGAAGTTATGTACTTGGCAAATGCTGGCATCCACTTCTGAATACTCAGATAAATAGAAATTTATTCTGCCATAAAATATATCGGGGTTATTTTCAGAACAAAAATAGTTTGTTATGGAAGCATGCAAGGAAATCAAATGAAGTACATATTTAATTACAGGATAGTATCTGTCATGATTCAAGTTTTGATCCAAATCACTAACGATACAGTGCATCAGCATAATCATATAAGGCTTAAACTCACCTTTCAGATAACTTCCTTTAGGAGGAAGTTTTTCACTCAAAGAGTGGTGACACATTCGAACAGGTTGCCCAAGGAGGTTGTGGATACCCCATCTCTGGAGGAATTCAAGGCCAGACTGGATGTGGCTCTGGTCAGCCTGGTCTAGTGGTTGGTGACCGTGCGTGTGGCAGGGACTTTGAAACTAGATGATCTTTGAGGTCCTCTTCAACCAAGGTACACACCCACAACATAATTTTCTGTGATTCTATGATATGATTCTATGATAACATATGGAAGCTTACAAACATTCATGAATTACTATGAATACAGTCTGGGAGAAGAACTCACTGGGAGCAGCTCTGTGGAGAAGTACTTAAAGGTTCTGGTGCACAATAAACTGGACACAAGTCAGCAGCTTGTGCTTGCAGCTCGGAAGGCCAACTATGTTCTGGGCTGCATCAAAAGAGCCAGCAGGGAGAAGGAGGTGATTGTCCCCCTCTACTTGCTCTTGTAAGGACCCAACTGGAGCACTGCATCCAGGTCTGTGTCTCCCAGTACAGCAGGGATGCAGAGCTATTGGAGTGGGTCCAGAGGAGAGCCACAGAGATTATCAGAGGGCTGCAACACTTCTATGAAGATAGGTTGAGGGAGCTGGGCTTCTTTAGCTTGGGAAAGAGAAGGCTCCATAGAGATATGGCCTTCCAATCATAAAATCATAGAATGATTTGAGTTGGAAGGAACTTTCAAGATCATCTAGTTCCAACCTCCCTGCCGTAGGCAGAGACATCTCTCTCTAGACCAGATTGCTCAAAGCCCCATTCAGCCTGGCCTGAAATGCTTCCAGAGAGGGGACATCCACAACCTCTCTTGTGCAGCCTGTTCCAGTGTCTCACCACCCTCACAGTAAAGAATTTCTTCCTACTGTCTGGTTTAAATCTACTCTTCCAGTTTATAACCATTTCCCCTTGTCCTGCCACTATCTGCTCTTACTAAAAGTCCCTCCCCAGCTTTCCTGTAGGCCCCATTCAGGTACTGGAAGGCCACTGTAAGGTCTCCTTGAAGCTTCTCTTCTCCAGGCTAAAGAGCCCCAGCTCTCTCAGCCTGTCCTCACAGGAGAGGTGCTCCAGCTCTCTGATCATCTTCGTAGCCCTTCTCTGGACCTGCTCCAACAGCTCCATGTCCTTCTTGTGTTGGGGGATCCAGAACTGGACACAGTAGTCCAGGTGGCGTCTCACGAGAGCAGAGTAAAGGAGCAGAATCACCTCTCTTGACCTGCTGGTCACATTCTTCTCTTGATGCAAGCCAAGATATGGTGGCCTTCTGGGCTGCAAGCACATGTTGCTGGCTCATGTTGAATCTTTCCTCAACTAACACTCCGAAATCCTTCTCAGCAGCGCTGCTCTCAAGTCATTCTCCACCCAACCTGTGTCTATGTTTGGGACTGTCCCAGCCCAGGTGCAGGACCTTGCATCTGGCCTTGTTGAACTTCATAAGGTTGGCATGGGCCCACCTCTCATGGAAAGATAGTGATAGGACAGGGCCCTTTTAAACTGCAAGAGGAGAGATACAGATGAGAGAGGAGGAAGACATTCTTTAGTCAGGGCAGTGGGGCCCTGTCACGGGTGCCCAGAGGAACTGTGGTGCCCCATTCCTGGAGGTACTCAAGGCCAGACTGTATGGGGCCCTGGGCAGCCTGAGCTGGTGGGAGGGCAGCCTTGCCCACAAGCAGCGGGTTGGTATTAGATGATCTTTAAGGTCCCTTTCAACTACTGCCATTCTATGTTTCTTTGAGTCTGTACACTGTTTCACATTTTAAAATTTAAATAAAATAATGATGTTCTTCATCATTACTGACAGTCTCTCTAAAGCCTATCACAGCATTCGAGATTACAGTGTAATTAGAAATCACTGTGAGAAGCCACTGTGCCATGTATAATACATATGAAAAATGAACAGATTTATGCACAGAAAATAATACATCTGAGACTGTACTAAGTGTTCATATTGTGGAGATTTGTGAATGGAGATTGACATTCATGTGACTGTTCTTTTGTGCTGAAGCCTAGGTAATGATTAATTTTGTGAAGTGAGGCCTGGCACGATTGTCGCCAGTGTTTGTGCATCCTTGTATTTATAACAGAGGTGTTGTTTCTCCTTTTATGAGATTATCAGTTCAAGATAAACTACATAACAGCTCTCATTTCTTAACTTACATGATGGCTCTTTGATGTCATGCCTACCGCAACGAGTAAGAGAAATACTTCAGAAGTACTGAAATGCAGTTTATTTTTCATATGAATGAGGAATGTGCCAGGGTTTTGTTTCAGTAGTGGGAAGCGGGAAGAGATATATCCAAGAACTCCAGTTTTGGACTGGAATAAGCAGTTCAAATGCCTTGTATCAATGTACTGTATGACAAGCTTCCACAATCTTATTCTGTTGAGATAATTTCTGTGAGAGTTTCTGCATAATTGTAGGAGAGATGTTTAAGCTTTTAAAATGAGCTTTATGAGGAAAGAGTGCCCTCTTAAATTCCCTCAAACAAGATTTATGTAGAACATTACTGCAGGATTTCCTCTTCCTTTTTTAATTCTTACCCGACACAGGAAAGCACACCTTAATTTTGTTTTTTGTCCTTCATTCTCTTCTCTTTCTTTATCTCCTGTCCCCAGAAGCAAAAAGGAAAACAAGATGGAAGGGGCTCAGGAGTGATGAAAAAGAGGTTTCATGTAATTCTTTTCTTTCCTGAGTAATCCCTATAGCAGCACAACACCGCGCTCTGTCACATTGACATGGACACAGAGTGCATAGATGCTATCTTGCTGTACTTCACTTTTTACTCGCTGGTTGCAACCATGAATTTGCAATCTAGTGCTTTGTTATAGGCAGGCAGGCAGGCAGGCAACGGATTTGATCAAAGGAACTACCTACCACAGATGAGGTAAATGCACTGGATTCCTCGGTGTGATGTATAATGAAAGATGTGCAAATGCAGCATGAAGGACTGTTCATCTTGAGTAGAGTTGAGTTGAGTTTCAAGGCTTGTTTGTCTAGAGTAGACAGGTATGGGCTGAAGTGGCCAGCAGATATTAAGCTGTCACATGTTGGACAGACTGTGTGTTTGTTTCTGAAAGGGATGGAAAAGCAGAAAAGCTTTCAATTTGTTATTGTACTACCAAGCAGTAGGTGGAACCAATAAGATGGCGGAAAAGTCCTACTTAAGTTCTAGAAAAAACTGAAATATCTATTACATTTTCAGGTGTTTCAGAAACACAAACAAATTAGATATTGGGGTTTTTTTGTTTTTGTTCTTTGTTTTTTTATTTTTTCATTCATGGGACTGATTAAAAATCACTAAGAAATGAATTTCTGATGGATGAGACCTATCTTCTCCACAGTATCTCGAGTGTTCTTTTTCTGTCTTTTTTGAAAATGATCCATTGTATCACTAGTCCCTGAAAGGGTGTATACAAAATTGGCTTAGATAATACAAAGAAAATGATGTCAAAAACACTGTACAGAGGACAAGAAATGAATAACATCTTAGTATTTTTTTTTCTCTATTTTTGCATTTTATTTCTGGAATTTTTCACATTCATATGAAATTTGTACTTAAAACTTTACTTAAAAAGGAACCTCAGATCTCTTACAGACCTGGACATTAAACAGGAACTGATTGTTCCTACATAAAAGCACTATTGTATCTGTGATTTCCTGCATTGAATGTTTGTTTGCTTTCATATTATTTCTCTACTTCTAATTACACCTGAAGGAGTGTCTTTTCTTATTTATTTATTTATTTATTTATTTATTTATTTATTTATTTATTTAAAAGTAATAGTAAATATTGGATAAGGACAGTGTTGAATGTAGCTCTTTTTAAATCTCTCTGTGTTTTTTTTTTCCTTTACATACGTAATTTACTCTTGGTGTACCTTCAGCTCTGCAAGAGTCACCGCGATGAGAATTATTCAGGAGACAATTCTCAGTCAGGTTAGAATATTAACATTTACCTTTATATACTTCTGTCCTTGAAGTCGTGGCCAGTTTTTGTTGCTGTGAAATGTCTTCTCCCTCTGTGGAGCCTGGGATCAGAGAAGACGGCCAACTGCTCAAATGTTGCACTGCAAATGGGTTTGTAATAGTCAATAATAATTCAATCGACTGTGCAGAGTGCTCAAAACAAGTTGTGTTGCTGTTTGTTGTATTAAAGCACTGTATCTCATCCCAAAGCTGAAGTACCTTATAACTTCCTGCTGCTTGAAATAGAAGTGAAGCTGTGCCAATTTGTGCCAGAGTATCCGCCCTGTCTACAGTGTGCAGGCTGAAGCTAGTCATGTCCATCAGCCCTGAGCACGGTGGTGGTGTAGCAGAAGGTCTGCACAGCCCTTGCCCCGAGTCTTAGGAAGCTCTGTTTACTTGCAGACAGATTCAAGATTTCAGCCAAGAGCTGTCTGCAGAAGTTACTAAAGGTGACTTCAGGAAGGAACATAAGGAGATAATCATTCCTTCCAGTGCTGTTTAAATAACACTTTTCCCTAAACATCCCTGGTCTCCTAGAGGAGACTCTAAGGGATGATTTGAAGTTTGCAATGGTCTTCTATTGATCTGAGGTAGATACAGCACTACTGCCTTATTCTGAGAGAAAAGTCCTTGCACTCTGTTGCTTTCTAGAACCTAAGACCCTTCCCACAGCAAACACTGGGCAGCATTGCTGTGCATTATCAGGCAGCTTCTGATTTTCACTTGGAAGGATATAACATACTGAGAGATTAGGAAGTGAATTCATGACATTCACTGTTTTTCGAAGTAACATAAGAATATGTAGAAGCATTGGAGAACTTTGTGGTGCAGAATAAAATCTGCAAGGGAGGGTGAGAGTGGGGATAAGAGACCACACATGCAATTTGATATCCTCATTATCGTTGTTGCCATTAGAACTGATCCATGTTGTGTTAAACAGTTTGCTGCTGTGTTCCTGTAATAAATGCAGGTTTTCCTTCTCACTGTTCTTTTCCTAGTAATGGAGTCTGCAAACAGAGGAAGATGAGAACACCTGTGAATTAAGTTGCAGAATACTTCTTACTAGTTAACACAATGTTGTTAGTGTACTAATCTGTTTGAAAGATTTAGGTGTTTAGACTTTCTTTTTACTATGACAAGCAAGACTGGAAAGCCATATCATATAAATCATGTTGATAGCTATGGTACAGTTAAAGCAAGTAGCCAAAAAGTCACAGGGACTGTTAGTCTGGGCATAGCACAGGTAAGACAACCCCACATCTTTCTTGTGCTGGGGATCCCAGTATTGGACGCAGTTCTCCAGATGGGACCTCACAAGAATGAAGCAGAGGAAAAAAACCACCTTTCTCTCCCTGCTGGCCACATCCTCACAAAATACTCAGTACGCATGGATTATTTTTCTACCTTCAACATAAACTGGTTTAAACCTTCCAGTGGCTTAGGTATTAGGGAGAAATTATTTACTTGGAGGGTGGTGAGGCAGTGGCACAGGCTGCCCATAGAAGCTGTGGGTCCTCTGTCCCTGGAGGAGTTCAAGACCAGGCTGGGTGTGATCCTTCCCTGCCCATGGCAGGGGGGTTGGAACTGGATAGTCCTTAAGGTCCATTCCTACCCAAGACATTCCGTGATTCTATAATTTTTCGTGTTTTTAACAAATCTGGATGGGAAGAGATTCCACTCACCCGCTGAAGGGCAATTTTTTTTTTTTTTTTTAAAGTATTTTCAACTGCTGTAGAGTAGCTTTTCTATGCCTCTTTCTCTCTCTAGGTGGCACCAGCAAAGTTTCCAGCTGTTGCCACCTGGTGTTAAGAACAAGCAGGGTTATCTTGCCTCCTACTGCCACTTGCAGCTCTGTGTATAAAAATGTTTGCTCTCACTCTAATGTCTTTTAAAATCCTGCAAAAGTTAAGGTAGGAAAGGGATTTAGACTTGGAGTCCTACTAAATTAATTAATAAAATGTCATTCTTTAATAAATTAATAAAATGACATGCTTTTATTATCTAGCTGTTAGATATCAGTAGGAAAAAATGCTTTCAGTTTCTCCACAGTGGACAAGGACAAATTTTTAAGGCAGAAACTATATTCATCACTTTTCATCAAGTTTTTAATTCCGGAGGGCTGTATACTAATGCTTTGTTACAAAGGGGCTGCATATATATACTCTTGACAAAGGTGATGATGGTTGGTCCTGATTCTTCACATAGTGGTTATCTCCCTTTGAAAGCTTTCTGTGGTCTCTGATCTTTGAGTGGTATCTCAGATATTCTGTGTACAGGCACTATGAAGATTTTTGCAGAGGTGCCTAGATACAGTGGTGTTGTTTTTGGGGGTAAAGGAGAGGGCAGACTGCATTGTGTTGGAGGAAAATGGCATTTTCTGAGTGTTCTTGTATATATAATTGAGACATTTTTCAGTCATTTATTTGAGTTTGTTTCATCTGTCTTTTCTATTTGTCTGAATATGATAGTTTCTATTTATTTTTTTATTTGCTTTAGAAAATGGCAATTTCAAGAATGACAGCTTGGTGCATGGTTAATTTCCCCAGCAACTGGTTAATTGTTTGTAATTGTTCTCAATATGTTGCATTTTTCTTAAATAGCATACAAATAATTACTGAAATTAAAAACAAAAGCTGTCTGAATATGGAGAGAGCAGATTAGTCCTTGCGCTGGGGCCAGGAGAGTGTTGGCTAAGATGGGATTTTTCTCGCTTATCAAACTTTCTGGGCAGTTAAGCTCAGGGTTGTACAGTGGTCAGTGGAGGGCAACAGGAAGGGTTGCTGGAGGGGTCCACCCTGAAGTAGAATGAACTGTTAATGGGTGTGCCACTGCCTATCTCTATTACTGCAGAAATGTCTTTGATAGCTACCTCAGGCAAAGACAGGCTGAAGGACTGCTGCTTTTAGGCAGCTGAAGTTAGGTGAAGTGAGCTCCCTGCTCCATTAATGGTCTTGTCCTGCTTCCACAGCATTTTTCCAGGTGTCCTTAGGGAAGTTCCTATACTTTCGTGTACTCCAAGTTTGTATCTCATTCCCTTGCTCCCCAGTCCTGAGCTGTAGATTACAATATTTCTCCACTTACGTAGGGCCATAAAGATTATTTAAATGGTATTCAGAGTTTGGAAAAGCATTTGTTACTGGCACATTTTAAAAGGTTTTGTTTTGCATTTACAGAATCCCATTCCTTCAAATGCAAGAACAGAAGGAAAGACTCAGTTGATGTTAAGTCGATAACTTCACAAAGTAGTGATGGTAAGAAAATAGAAAACAGAAATAAAGAACAGAGGCAGCAAAAACACAGAGTGAAAGAGGAACCAGTTAGGCTCATGGGTGATTGAACAGAGATTTCTTCAGTGTCTTACAACTTCTTTAAAAATTCTCTACTCTGAATGCATAGCAATGCCCCAGCACAGCACCGTGCATGGTGCCTTCACTGAGAGGATTGGTGGCTTCATTGGTGGGGGACATGGAGGGACTGATTTCTGCTGATTACTTGAGAACAGAGCTGCTCCTTATCCCACCTATGACTCCCTGCCAGGCCTGGGACGGTGGTGGCAGAGATTTTCTTCTACTTCCATGTGTGGTGAGAGAAGCACACCTTATAGGGTGCAATAATGGGTTTCATTAGAGCAGCTGCAACACTGAAATGAGGGGCTACATTCTCTCACAGAAAAAGCTGTAGCTGACTCAAGTCTATCGGCAAACAAGGGGAGAGTGGGAGTTGCTGGGCATGAAGTACAGTATAGTGTAAGTACACCTTTCTTTCAGTATAGCTGAAGTGTGGGATGGATGGATGGATGGATGGATGGATGGATGGATGGATGGATGGATGGATGGATGGATGGATGGATGGATGGATGGAGAAAAACTGACAGCAGCAATGAGAGGTGGCTGCACAGGAGGCAGCCTGCAATGCAGGAAAAGGAACAGCAAAGCAAAAACTTGCAGAAGAAGAGATAGGGGAGAAACAGAAACTATCTGGATTCCAACATGCTGTTCCCTAATGGCAGTCTTTAGCACTGGCTAAATGGTGTCAGATAATTAATTTATACTCTGCCGTGCCTAAACAGTGCTCTCTCTCATGGCAGCTCCAAGTTTACAGACCCGGCGGTACTCTTCTATGGCAAGGATCCACTCAATGACAATAGAAGCTCCTATCACAAAGGTGAGTCCTGAGCATTGCCTTTTCTACAGGCTCAGAGTTTGGAGTTGCCCTTATAGGGAAATATATAGTTTTTGGCAGTATAGCCAGATCTTTACTGCATCTCGTATTTAACAAAATATTTAAAGTTACACTTTCTTTTCTTAAATCCTTCTGCACCTCTCATTCCAAGACTTAATCATGAAGAAAAAGACAGAATGGGTAAAAAGGGTGTCTGTCCATGTAGGTGCTCTGCTTGTGGCAGGAAAAGAAACCTGCTTTGTTGTCTGTGCTTGTGTAGGAGAACACGTACTTCACAGTCTCATCTTTGCTTTTGGCATTGGTATTTTTAAGACAGCATACAGAAGAGGCAGCCTCAGCACTACATTCTGTCTCCTACTTTCTTGCACTCGTTTCTTCACCATCCATGTTATATTATCTGCTATCTCAAACCAGCTGCATGATAATTTATCCCACCAAACAGCATGCCTGCTATCTCCTGTCCTCAAACTATTTTTTTACTCTTCCAGTCTTCTAACCATCAAGCTCTTTGCTTCCTAGCACCTGCCTGTTCATTGCAGCAGCTAACTCCTCTCCTTCTCCATAAGCACATCCAGTCGTGCCCCTGCAGCAGTTCTGACTGAAGTTTTATCTGAGTCCAGGCATTGCCAGGAACAGTCCGTAGGGTTGCTACTTTCCTGTATAGCAACTTAGACATATTGTGAATGGCAACAAAGAGCCATCCTCTTGTCCCTCGTTCACAGCCCAACTGTTGCTGCTCTCTGCTCTTTTTCACCTGCACTGAGAAAAATGAAGGCATTACATCCATTGTGAGGATACCTGATTCACAGGTGTTCTTGTTTTTTCTTTTCCTTGAGACGAAGTGATTTCTTCTGAGCAGCCTTGGCTGTGCTGCAGAACTGTGATGTGGTTATGTGTTGGTCTGCTTGCCTACAGCTATTCTGGGTACTTCATACCCTTCTGCTTTCACTTCCTAGGAGTCTGCCAGTAACAAACAACAGATGGATACCAGGAACTCAAAGCACACAGTTACATTTTCAGAGTTAAAGGACTGAGGGAAACTACACAGGATTTGCTAGATGGGAAATAGTGTAATTCAGTTAGTCCTGTTACATAGCTAGAAAAATATTTGGTATTCACTCTTCCTTGCCTACCTTCCTAATCTGCTTTCAGGTTATTAACATCATTAATGCTGCCCAAGAAAACAGCCCCATCACTGTAGCAGAGGCCTTGGACAGAGTTCTGGAAATCCTGCGGACAACAGAACTGTACTCCCCTCAGCTAGGTACCAAAGATGAGGATCCTCACACAAGTGATCTTGTTGGAGGTCTGATGACTGTAAGTAAAATTAGTAAAGATGAAATCACTGTTACCAAAGTCTTGCATCACAGTTCAGTGATCTGCTACCACTAGCAGCTGAAGCAGAATTGTAATGTATCACTGTTTTACTTAAACGTTTTGGCTTATGTACCAGGACAGCTATATCTCAGTCTGCTACATGCATTCATTCTCATACAGGAGTGAACATAGTCACCACTAGAAACCGTATCATCTAATCTGCCTTGTCTCAAGTAGATACTTTTTAGATACTCTAGAAACGTAGATGGAATTAGAGGGATTGTTCTACAGCTACTCAACCTGACAACTAGATGAGAATAGTGGCTTTTACTTTCATCAAGGTATGACTTTGGTCCTCTAACAGTAGCAAAGCTGTCTGCCAAAGATAGACTGCCTGGATTTCAACGTGGATTACCCCATTTTGTAATGAACACTGAACTAATCCTTGTCAAAATAATGAAACGGAAACAGAAAATAAATGATGGTGGTTAACGTGAATGATGAAATGCTTCAAGTGCGAATGGAGGGGTCAAGAAGGGCAGTACACTGTATGGTTAGTAATATCCTTTCTGGAGGTCTCGTGCTAGTGTTGCTTGGATCTTTTCGTGTCTGTTTTGAAAGACTTTAAAGCAGAAATGACACTTATAATTCTATTATAGTGCTACAAGGAGGAGCAGTACTTTCAGTGCCCAGTGCAGTAGATAAGAGGGAGTATGTGTATAGTGTTTTTGCAAGAAATGAGACGTGGAAATTATTTTTGCCACAATTTTCTAATAACCTTGTTTATTTTAGGATGGCTTGAGAAGACTGTCCGGAAATGAGTATGTGTTTTCCAAGAGTAAGCCACCATTTTAAATTTCTCCTTGCATGTGTGATTTCATTTGTAAGTGCTAATGACAGAGAAATTCATGCTAGCAGTAGGATGTCTGTCTTCAGAAATGGTCATATAAGTGACTGTAGAGCGAGTGTTGGACTGCCTCCATTTTGGATCTGAAACAGGCTCAAATAGCTAAAACAATGCATTTAAAATGTAGAAAATCAGGCCAGAAACTTAACTAAATTGTCATTTGTTGATCTATTTCATTTATTTCTAGATAATCAGATGTGACAAAAGCCACATATAGTAGGCTTTTACAAACTTTGTACTGTAAGGGAAGGAGTTGTTTTTCTTAAAAGAATTGTTTTCTAAATAGAATACTGCATGTAGGAAGAAAAAATCCATAAATGCTGTAATTCCCAAATTCTATTTCAACAGATATGAACCTGAGCCATAGTCACCTTTCAGTGCCAAATACTATCAATGATGTTCCACCTTGTATTGCACAGCTCCTGGATAATGAGGAAAGCTGGGACTTCAATATCTTTGAATTGGAAGCTGTTACAAATAAAAGGTACTTGATTCCTTTCTCTGGGTGCCCATAAAACTGTCACTGAGGTGCTGTAACATGAAGTGCCCTACTCAGGAAAACTGAAGAAAGATACTGCAAGTCTGTGAGAGCTGTCTTCCTATTTTCTGTGTGCATGCATGTACATGTCCATAGCAGCGACAGCATCTACAAGCCAAGCATCCATCAACTTTAAGATATATGCACAGGCCGCAGGAAGCTTTTTGCAGGCTGTTGTCTTCCCTGACATCATCTCTGACCCTCCCAGGCTCAATTCCTGTTCAACTCCTACTTTTGTTTGACTCCCCCCAGCTTTCTCAGGTCACACCATCACAGCCCAGTATTGTTACATTCTAGATGTCCCACCGATGCCCTCCTTCCTGCTATTGCACAAATGGTCAGGCAGGAAAAAGCAAGCTGCTCCCCTCCATCAACTAAATCACCCTCTGATTTTGTGAGCTTGAGACAACTGTGGCTTTTGATTACAAGGACAAAAATGGGGCTGGAGGATAAGCCAGTGATAAGATCAAGAGCCTGAGATTGATTAATTGATTGTAATGATTGTAAGACATAACAATACAGTTTGCATATTGCCAACCTGATACATTCAGGAAGTAAGAATCTGTACCCATGGAGTCGTAAGATTATGTGAAACTCTAAGTGTTTGGCACTTTATCTTATTGTTTTTTAGCCTTTGGGATGTGGCTGTGTTGAAATTGTGCTTTTTTCTCTTCAAAAGAAAATGTATTTTTGATTGATTGACAGATACTCAAAACACAAAGGAACAGAGCTTTTAAGCATTTTTATCTGAGGCTTCTTGAAACCCAAGATAAAATCTTAAGACTTGGTGAATCTATAGTGGTACTGTGCCACTTTGCAAAACACATAAAGTTTGAAAGAAGATGTAACCATTTGAAATCTAATTGATAGGCTTTATAGAGGTTCAGGTGCGCAATAGAGGTGCTCAGTATTCCCCCCACTTTTTATTGTTAAGGTCTTGGTTTCTTTGATGAAAACATCATTCTTTAGAAGCAGTGCTTCTTTACAACAGTGCTATTTTCTCTTGTTGTTTTCTAGGCCACTAGTTTATTTAGGCTTAAAAGTTTTTGGCCGGTTTGGGGTCCCTGAGTTTTTGAACTGCTCAGAAGCCACACTGCGAGCATGGCTGCAGGTGATGGAAGCCAACTACCACTCCTCCAATGCATACCACAACTCCACGCACGCTGCGGACGTCCTGCATGCTACTGCCTTCTTTCTGGGAAAGGAGAGAGTTAAGGTAAAACCGTTGACTAGGAGGTAGGAGTTGGGTATGCTTGCTCAGGTGCCACACTGAACTGCCATTTTATATGTATCATTCAAAGTCATTTGTTTACTCAAATAATGGTCCTGGATCCATAACGTTACTCTGCCCTCTTTTCCTGTGATACCTGCAGGCCCACACAGTTTCTCTGAAGTCTGTTGATAGAAAGAAGGAATTTATACTTATAGCTAGCAACAATAAGGAAAAAAAGATCTTTTCTCTCTATTATTAACTGAGTGTTAGTTCTCTGTAAAGCTTTGCAGAACATACAAGGTCTGTAGGAGTACCATTAGTATAGAGTCATTCAGACAGATGTGCAAGGTGGAAGTGTGCCTACAAGAGGATGTTGTTAGGATACAAAACAGTAAAATGTAAATTAATAAATAGGTTTTGGGTGAGAATAGAGGATTTTGGAGGAGATAACCAGTGTGCACAGTGAGTGAGAAATGACTGCAAAGAGGTGGGTCCCTGCATCTAAGCTTAAGGTTGTGTATTTGTGGGTACACAGAAATGATCATAAATTACTTTGTCGTAATTTTTGCGCCATGTCATGATCTCTCTCTTGTCTGTAGGGAAGCCTTGGCCATTTAGATGAAGTGGCTGCATTAATAGCAGCCACCATTCATGATGTAGATCACCCTGGACGGACCAACTCTTTCCTGTGCAACGCAGGCAGTGAATTAGCTGTCCTTTACAATGATACTGCTGTGCTAGAGAGCCATCACACAGCACTGGCATTTCAGCTGACGGCTAAAGACAGCAAATGCAACATTTTCAAGAATATTGATCGGTGGGTCTGCTGGAGAAGGGCATTATGTCTGCATGGGCTGGTTGTTTGGGGATTTCAGTCTGGGGCAGATTAAGAGCCTAACTTTTGAACCAGGAAATGTAATTTGAATGGAGACATTGATAATTAACCTTTTCCAGAATCCCAAGTAAACATTATTCTAAAATAGGTTTTGATTCCCTCACCCCCTGTGCTCTGCATTTTGTCGCACTGTATGTTTTGTATTGTTTGGAAGCACATGGGTATTTGGTAATCTTTTATGGACTGCAGTGGCATGGTCCAGCTGGCAGGCTCTTCTCAAACCCTGCCCTTTTCATAGCCATGAAGGCATCAGCTCATGTGGGTGAGCCCCTGAGCCGTGTTTTGCAACAGTCTGGGAAGGGACAAGGGAAGGACGAGGTTCTGTCTGGCAGGACTGTGAGCAAGAACTACTTTCATTTCCTAGAAATCACTATCGGACATTGCGCCAGGCCATTATTGATATGGTTCTGGCAACAGAGATGACAAAGCACTTTGAACACGTGAACAAATTTGTGAACAGCATCAACAAGCCAATGGCATCTGAGGAGACCAGCTCACATGTAAGTGCCTGCATGACTTCGCACCTTTTGGCATTTCAGTGAAGTTTTTCCAAGACAACATAAGGTATCATTTCATTCACATCGTATCAACTCGCCCAAAGGAACAACTGGATTTGTGATCTCACACTTCAGTGTGTGAAAAAGTATTTCCTACGCATGTCTGGACACTGCTTTTAGCTTACTTCTATTTTATAAGCCTTGCTCTCAAAGCTATTTTGTGTTCCCAGGACATGGAAGTAGACACTTTTGTACATGCAAAAAAAAAAAAAACAAAAAAAACCCTGTGCCTACAATCCTACCTCTGAGCAGAGGGACCTCCCTAAGCCTGGGGGTCTAACTGAGGAAACTGCAGTTTTGTTCCTATGCAGTCAGGAGTCTTCAAGCCTTGAGGAATAACTCTGTTGCTTCCTGACATCTCTCCATCTCAGCCCCATTTCTGATCTCATCAAAAGCAATCTAGGCCATTTTTCTTGTCAATTCATGCACATTAATGTTCCACAGCCAGCCCAGGCCTATTTCATGCATTATCTATGTGTTTACTAGCTCAGGCCCCTCTTTGCCTTTATTAGTTGCCTCTTGAGGTTGAACATTGTCTGACATGGTTCTCCTGGCAGCATTACTCACCTAAACAAAGATCATCTTATCACCACTTGGTGAAAGAAGCATTTAAGTAGAAATGGGAAAAAGAAATAAGAACAAGGTAAAGTTCAGTTATACTAAAAAATTAAAATAGCTTCCATTACTTCCCCATAACTCAACTTTTTCTTCCACAAACTGTCATGGATGCAGAAGCCAACCAGGATTGGTGAGGTTTATGACTTCAGAATAACTTTAACTGGCCTGCCTGTAGGGACAACTGAGCTCCATTCTCCCAGCAGTCTGAGCTGGAAATTACAAATGCATCTGAATTTCATTGGCTCTGTGTGCCCTTTGCACTGTTAGTCCCCAGCGCTTCCAAGCTCTGGAGGGCTCACTGATGTAGCACTGCGTCTGACTTTGCCTGATGTACCAGAACCCACATGGCGCAAAGGGACAATGGTTAAACACCACAGAGGTCTCCATCACTGTTCTGCATTGTGCTGCCATCACACCACCTAAGCAGAGCTTTTCACAGGCTAGTTCTCATGGGATAGGCCAGCCAAGACAGCAGCGATTCCACTCTACATCGAAGCACACAGAACAATAATGCCTCACTTAGCAGAATCAGCCATTTCAGATTTATCTGCCTGTGCTTAAAACATGTGCCAGACAGCAACTTGCTCCAACTTCTGAAAAGCTCCAATTTCTGAAGAGCTCTCAGAGTTTGCAAAGGGAAATCAGCACTCTCAGATAGCGCTGCAGTCTCCCTCTGGCAGATCAGGTGTATTTCTCCACCTCCTTCCTTAAGAAATCTCCGTGTTCTGGCATCCCTGTCTGTAGGATTGGTTCACAAGTCCCGTTGAAACCACAGTATTTCCAAGCTCCAAATGCAGTCCTGAGAATCTTACTTCTATTACATTAATGCATCTGTTCTAACAGTTCCTGAACAGCTTTTGTATGTTTTCTGTATTTTCTACTCCAATCACCACAGTGTACCTTTAGAAAACATGTTGTTTTGTTTTGTTCTTTTTTTAATCAGCCTCCTTTATCTTTTTTATAACATACATGAGTTAGAAGCAATGCAAGTGTAGCAAAAGCCACACATCTTAGAGATCTTTTTTTTTTTTTCCCTAGTGTAGGTTGTTCTGTTCCTTATTTTTAATGGTGGCACTTTTAATCTTTTTAATCTTGAACAGCGGTGTACAAGCAGGTCTAATCTAGCAGCTCTTTGCTGGGCTGCCCATGCTGAAAAAATTAACTGCTAAACATAAAGTTAAAAGATTAATGCTGAATTGGCAACTGCAAAGTATCTGCCCATAAACCACGAAGGCATTAATTTAGCAGTGGTGGTAAAATATATTTATGTTCAATTTCTGACTCAGAGTTGAATTTAGCAGTGAAGGAAGGCCATAATTACACAAATGTATTATTCTGAGTATAGCATTAATGCCATGTTGAGCTGAGGTAGAGGCTTTTTATTACTCAGTAAGGAACATAAGATACCTGTGCCCTTCTAATCTATTCAGGACCCAGAAGATGATGTCACAGCAGACATTTCACAAATGTTCAGTTCCTTCCGTTCATTCTCCACAGCAGTCAGTGGATGCTTCAGTATGCGGCAGCCTTGTAAGCAAGCAGAGACTGCCTGCTCTCAGTCTGCCACTACTTCATTTTCTTACTGTTAATCTCCTAGATAAGGTGAGGCTCAAATCTAGCAGGTACCAAAGACAACAGGTATTCCAGGCCTAAGGTACAAAGTCCAGCACAAAAAGAGGCAAGTGTCATTGAAAACACAATGGAACTGAACGTGATGAAACTGAGTGGCATACACTTGCTTTTCTGCCTCTAAAAGAAATTGTGCAAATCAAATCACCCCTCTGTGCCTGCCTGAGTTTTCTAATCTGTGAATTAAATCTGTAAACACCCACCTGGATGTAGCAGTCTCCTCCCATCATAGCCCTCAAACTCTAAACACAGCAATGGTTTGTCAACTTGCTGTAGATGGATGACTTCCTGCTCTGGTCCAGTTCCCAAAAGGCAAGGCTAGGATGCAGAGAAGGGCAACCTACCCTAGCTAACAGAGCCTCTATTTCACAAAATACATTATTTCTGAGAACATCCCAAACTACTACCAGTGGTGCTTCTACTATCAGCAACTCTGCAAGGCTGCTGTTCTCAGACACTGCTTTCTCCTCTGACTTCCTGGTACTTTGCACGGAGGAAGAAGGCATCAGGCTAGGTACCTACCTGCCACATATGCACTGCTAATAATGAGACATTTACTCCTAGCAGGATGCTGGCCATCACTATTTATAACCAACTCTCTGTTACAGAGTGAAGGAAGTGACTGTGAATGTACAGCCAACATGAAGAACTTTCCAGATAACCAAACACTGATCAAGCGCATGATGATTAAATGTGCAGATGTAGCAAATCCATGTCGTCCCTTAGAGCTATGTATTGAATGGGCAGGGAGGATTTCAGAGGAATATTTTGCACAGGTATGTACATTTTTATCACTGGATTACTATTAGCTAGTCTGTTGTTCCAGTGGAATCTGTCTGGCATCACTGTGGACTCTACAGTAGTTTTCTCCCCATTCATGAGAAGAATTCACTCCAAATTTAGTTCATTTGCTTCTTCTGAAGCTTGTGGTACAGAGTGGTAGAAAGGCTTTATACATTCAACTTTCTCCATCTAACAGAAACCAAGTTACTTGATTAAGTTCAGTAAATTTATTTGTCTAACATTCAATCATCATCACTGTTCTAGCTTCTGGTCCCAGTCAATACATGCCCAGAACAGAGCATGACAAGCAATTCCATGCCTCATGAACCCCTCAATTGAATCTGATGCTGATGCTTTCTCTTCTAAGATGGTACCTGAAGGATCATTACCATAGGCAGAAGATGGGACAAGCCAGTATGCAGGCACATGGGCAGAAAAATGCTTACTGCATGGGATCCCTAAGAACAGAACTGGAAGCCCAGTGTCCTTTCTTAATACTTAAATTTTTTTAACACAAACAGCAGTGTCTTCGCAGTGAAGCACTCTTCGGGTTCTCTATTTTGAGCAAGTGTCATTCTCTTAGCTTTTATTTGCCGCTAATGGCATGGAAACCTACAGCTTGGAACAGAGAGACAGAAGGATGGATGGGTGTCCTAGCATGCCCGCCATGCAAATTCAGAGCATAAAGACAATAGCTGTTACCAGGAGGAAAGAATACTAGTGAATAGGGCCTGTTCATTTTATTTTAATCCTTCTGAATACATTTGATTGTTTTCAGAGCAAGATCAAGGATTGCTTGGAGGTACATCTCTCAAGCCTCCAAGGTAGCATACTAGCAGGCAAGCTAGTTTTAAATTGCCAATCTTGGGCAGTAGCAAGCCTACAGCAATATAAGGTGTTGAGAACTGCTCTCCTTTTCATTCACCTCATCTGGTAATTTTGGGGCTGCTCTGCTGCCACGTCCAGTATTCAGTTCTGACAAAAGTACCTGACAGGCTAAGGGAGCTGAGCTCATTCAGCCTGGAGAAAAGAAGGCTGCAGGGTGACCTCATTGCAGCATTTCAATACCTAAAGGGAGCCTACACAGGGAAGGGGAATCAACTCTTTGAAAGGGTAGATAACTGCAGGACGAGGGGAAATGGTTTTAAGCTGAGAAAGGGAAGATTTAGGTTGGACGTCAGGGGGAAATTCTATACATAGAGAGTGGTGAGGTACTGGAACAGGCTGCCCAGAGAGGCTGTGGATGCCCCATCCCTGGAGGTGTTCAAGGCCAGATTGGATGGGGCCCTGGGCAGCCTGGTCTAGCATTAAATGAGGAGGTTGGTGGCCCTGCATGTGGCAGGGGGGTTGGAGCTTCATGATCCTTGAGGTCCCTTCCAACCCTGGCCATTCTGTGATTCTGGGATACTTCACATGTGTGTTACAATTCTGATTGGGCTGGTTGGCTCCACCACCACACTAAGAACAATACAGTCAGTCTCTTATATTTATGGGCAGAGTTAAAAGGCATATTCTGATTTCTGTTATTCTTTTAACACGAGAGAAGCAAAATAAGTACAGGCAGCAGAATCCCTCATACTTAAAAGATAAATGGTTTGGAACAACAACCAGAGCTGTGGAGGAGTTCAAACCTGTCCTCTGCTAAAGGACTTTGAAACTCCATTTTCCATTTTTAACTAGTGTGCCCCAGTCACCAGATTACAGTGTTCTGTCTTGAGCTAAGAACAGTCACAGCACCACAGCAGCACTATTTGTGAGGTGGAAGAGATGTTAACTTTAGTCCTCGTTCCAGAGGAAATAAAGCACAGGAAGTTCACTTTTGGGATTCAGAGTTTTGTCTGAAGCCTCCCACTGCAATTCACCTAGTCCCCTGGCCTTTGCTCTTTCAACATGAAAGGCAGAAAAGTTGCAGAGGCTAACTGGTGTTTCACTTTCTTAGACAGATGAAGAGAAGAGACAGGGTCTGCCTGTTGTGATGCCAGTATTTGACAGAAACACCTGCAGCATTCCCAAGTCTCAGATTTCCTTCATTGATTATTTTATAACAGACATGTTTGATGCATGGGATGGTAAGTAGTTCTGCATCTTTTTCCTGGCTCTGAGGCAGCAATTTGTACAGATTAAAAAGAATAATCTCAAGCTAGCCATTAGTCTGTTTTTCCACAGGGGCAGCACAGTATTCAGTATGCAGCCTTCAGTCTGCAGTACAGCACATGATGTTGAATTTGGGTTCTGTCACCATGCAGTGTGACACTTCCTATTTCACAAAAGCTGAGTACTTACCAATTATGTAAAGAGGGAAGGAATAGTAGCTTAAATCCAAGTTTTTCTATCTAGGTCTTTCTTTCTGAAAAGCAGAAACCAACATCAAAGTATTTGCATGATAGGAATAAACGACTAAACTCCTTATACACTAAGAAAGGGATTAACTTGAAGGAGAAAGACTGAAAAAAATCTTTCCCTGTTAGCATTAACTTACAAGAGATAGGAGAATGCTGGTTTTAGACAAGGCTGGGCTGTTCTGCTGTACTTTTTGTACATGTAGCAAAATTGTTCCTCTCTTTCAGCATTTGCACACCTGCCTGTTTTGATGCAACACCTGGCCAATAACTACAAACACTGGAAAATGCTGGATGAGTTAAAATGCAAGAGTCTCAGGCTTCCGTCAGAAAACAACAACTGACACTAAAACAAGAAAAACTGACCTCCCAATCTACCAGTTCCACTGTGAATTGCTTATTAACTTGGATACAACGGGGATAGTGTTTCCTTTCAAGTGAAACTAAGACTATGTGTCAAGAACAAAGTATTTTATCTATCATTTTTAAGCTTCTCTGAATTCCACACAAAAATATTTTCAAAAAGGCCATAAACAAGTGCACTTTGGAAATATCATTTTGTGGCAGATAAGGTACTTCCAGAACTAATTTCTAGTACTGAATATGAATCTGTCGAATCTTGTATCAAATACAACTGTATCCACTAGCGCTTCACACAGCTGTTTCTCAGACACAGGTAATCTAGTCACCAGGAAAATAAGAAGTTGAAAAACAACCATAAACACTTCTCAGTTACCTAGCATAAATTTGCTCCAATTCTGCCAGTGTTCTTTAGCTCTTTCAACCACAGTTATAGAGAGAGGACTCTCTATATATTTTCTTGAGTAATCCTCAAGAAAATAGGCACACTAAAAACAAACCCAGCATCATTTAGAGCAAAACTTTCATTACAGACAATATAAACCTGTTTCTTTTCTATATGAAGTGAAATTCCCATAAATTGATAATACAGCGGAGGAAAATAAGCATGTTCTGTGTAATTGGTGCCATCCACATTTTTCTCTGCCATCTTAGCTATTACCATGTGATACTTTGTCAAGTATTACATATAAACCATTGTGGCAGTTGATTGACATCCCTTTTTATAATGTGATGGTTGTACACAGTCATCAATTTTATTAAACTGATCTAAACTTTATGACAAGGCCATATATTGTGCTGCTTACTTATCAGATGAACCTCCATCTTTTGTTAAAAAAAAGTTTCCAGGTTATAATTTATAACAGCATTACAGTTTGTACTGCTTCTTCCTTCCTAACAAAATGCTGCTTTGTTTGGTCGTGTAAAAAAAAAGAAAAAAAAAAAACATTCCAAAAGTTGTAAATAAGTAAGTCAGAAATCAGACATAGTTTTTCATTGGTTTTAAAATATGAAATTTATGCTAAAGCTTTCTAAGCACAAATGCATATTTTTGTACATCTCATTTTAACCACATGCAGACCATGAACATGAGTTCAGATTTTAGACTATTCTCAGATTATTCAGTTAATAATGGCAGAACTGCTGATTTTTAAACACTTTGCACTGCAGACAAAAGCATCATATCAGTGACTTGAGTCGAAACAAAGGGTCTCGAGGCAGACTCTTTTCCACACCTTTACACTGTATCTACAACTGAACTAAGAAAAAAATAAAAGGAGCTTAGATAGCTGTGGAAGAAAAGTGACAGTGATTGTTTACTGCAGGTAGCTTATGTAATGTGCCAATCTTTTTTGTATGTTTTGTACCAAGTTTGGAAAAAAAAATGAAACATTCATAAAATGTATGTGCAGAAAAAAGTGTATATAAGGTATATTTTTGTTAGAATTGTAATAGAAACTTACTTTTGGTTGCTATGTGTTAAAATGTTGCACTGTGTATATTTGAAGAATGGTGTTTCTGGTGAAAGATATATATTCATTATTTCTTATGCAACATTTTTTCAATGGATTTTTATTCAGATGAGTTGAACCTCTGTTTTTTATACAGTAAACTGCTTTTACCATTCCTTTATCTAGAACTAGTGCTCTCAGTGGTTGTATCTTAACTGTTCCAATGACTCAATGCTCACTGCAGCATGCATTAGAGAAAAGAATTTAAACGTTCAAAACTTTGTCCTCTTAATTTATTAAATACTGTAAGATCATACTGCGTAACTGTAAGATCATAGTCATGTAAAACATTTCAATTCAGTATTGTCACAGCACTGTCACACGAAGAGGAATGTCAATGGTAGAAGGGATGTAAGAAATAAAGTTCAGCCTCAGTACCTGAGTTAAAGCATTAATGTGAAATTTTTGTTGCCAGATCCTGTGTATTTTTTTTACCCACAGTAAAAAAGTAATTCATGTGGAGTAATGTCCTTTTTAAGAGTAGAAGAAATAAGCATGAATTAATCTTTATGTACCACTTTTGTCAGACTCCTACCTGTCCCAGTGATTAAGTCTGCTGCTTCATACTGTTATCAGTACATACATGCTTAAATTGCCTCTTTTCTCTGTACAGATATTAAGGCTATTTCTGACAAAGACATTTACTTTCACAAAAACATGTAGAATTCTGCTTCACTGAGATCTGGAAAAAGAAATCTAAAAGGAATCGTAGAAACAACAAACGCCCATTGCCCTCCAGACCTTTCACCAGCTTTGCAGCCCTCCTTTGGACACTGTCTAACAGTTTAATGTCATTATCTTGTGTCATTACAATGGCACTCAGTGCAGGAGGGTAGGCCGCACAGCGCAGAGCAGAGTGGCACAACCCCTCGTCTCACCTGCTGGCAGTGCTGGGCCTGCTGCACTCCAGTTGGCCCTCTGCCTGGGCACAGTGGGGAAAAAGAACCAAAGAGGAACTTCCTCGCCCACTTTATACCTTTGTACCTCAGTTGTACAGAGTGCAACACTTGCTGATGAACACTATCTGAAACAGCGCATTAGATAGAGACTAATGAGCAGATGAAGTTAACATGCTTTCATCCTCGCATGTGTAGTAACACATACCCAAAGGCATCCTATGATCATCTGTAATCCAATCTCTTTCCCTACCACAGGATAGCCATATTGAGAAAAAAAACATGCAGTTCCAAGATTTAAAGCTGACTTCACCTTCCTGAATATAAAGGGAAACATTACTTAACAATTTCTCCATTTTCTTTTTTGTTTGTTTGTTTTTTAATGCCATTTGGGGTTCTAAATTCAACAGACTCACAGAAGCAGGGAAAAATACGGCCTAAAATGTTACTGTTCTCTCCCCTCCCTTCCAGGGATAATTATGTTCAGACTCAAGAGGCAATGTTTGTCTTTTGGGTGTTATGGGAAATGCATATATCCATGGGAGCTGGGGGAAGCAAATCTAAGTTTCTTCAGTTCTTCCTAGGAAGTTGGAGTGCCTCCTTTTGCTTTTGCTCTGGTCAGGATCCACTTAGCACTTTGTTTTAATTACATATACTGCAGTTGCTGGACTTCAGATCTGGAATTAAACCACTGGAGTCTACAGTACTGGAAACAGTTAACTCACTGAGTCAAAAGGAAGCAATGGCACTGGAAAGTTCCAGAAGACTTATCCTGAGCTGTTTTGAGCGCTAGGTCTGAAGAGCAGAACTGAGGACAGTGGAGCCCTATTTGAAATTCCTCAAGTCTTCTTGACCCTAGGTCCTCTCTGTTCCAGAAGAAACAGTAAAAGGATGGTAATCCATCCTCCTTCCCACTTCCTTTCTAATGATTTTGATAATTCCTTCCTCTATTCCCCATCTCATGATAATTATAAATAACTGTTCTGGATTTAAGTTAGTGGAGGGTTTTGGAGGATGGAGAGTTTTTGGTTGGTTGGTTGTTTTTTTCCCCCCAGTGCTTTTCTTTTCTTTTTTTAAATTACGTTTGTTTTTAAATCTGTTCAGCTTTGCAGATTACTGCTGCTTTCTCAGACTTGAAAAAGCCACTGTGCACTTGGAGGCTTTACGTTTTTAAACTCTAAAATACTATTTGGGCTTACATACATAGTAAAATTTCTCTGCAGTCAAATTTTATTCAAGAACTCAGTGCTCAGCTGGCAGAACAGATCAATTACTCCTGGTTATGAAAATATTTTATATCCTGAAAATCCCCAGTAAGGACAGCACCTTCTTGACAGACAAATGAATTCAATGAGTATGCTATGTAATGACTAACTTGAATCATTCACACTTCATGCTAGACATCATAGTGGTATTATATCAACTCCAGTGTAGGTCAACCCACAGCAAAACTGCAGACTTTCTTTCACATTCACATTTAATGTATATCCAGTTATGCATATTTAGCCTGTATTCAAGCAATTTAAAATTTTGGTTGCAAATCACCATTTTGTGCCAGTTTCTGAAACAATGTTAAACTGCGGAGTCTAGATTCTCTTTCACCATCCTTCCACAAAATAATGAGATGGTCAGCAGAGCATGTAACCAGTCCCAGTTCACTGAAGTACAGGAACATCTGCAATGAAACCATTACAATTATTATGACACTCACACGATATTATCAGTTGGCTTAAATGTTCAGTGTAAACCTGAACTGAAAAAGTACGTGTCTGAAATGGTTCTGTTCAAACATCAGGTATTCAAAATTACAACATATATTTTCTGTATGTTTGAGATGTCATAAAATATCTGTATGAACACAGCCCTTAAATAACACTTTGCCCTGAAAGATTTCCACGTGGAGAAGGAAGTAAAGCTTTACAGATAGAGAAGCTAAGGTGCAACAACTTGAATAAAACATTTTCTAAGTCAGCAGTAGAAGGGGCATGAGTTGCATGACCTCTGTTTTACTGTTCACTTGACTACACTGTACCCACACTACAACACAAGCTACTCCCACCAGGCCTAGGTCACACACAGAGGGCAATAGGCCAGTGAGAACTGTGATACAGGAAAAATATAGAAGCAGTGGAGGAATTCCACAAGAGCAGTGGAGCCAGTAAGATAAGTAGTGATCCCTGACTTCAATGACCACAAGGCTGCCTCTCATCAGCTAACATTTCAACATAGCATCCAGTGGAACAAGGCCACTCAAAGACACCATGGTATGCTTGCAGTGCTCTGACCTCTCAAGATACTGAAGAGATTTGCCTGGAGGAAGGACCGAGACTGTGCTACAACCTATTTGCCCCAGGAACAGCCAGTTATTAGCTCTGTGATTCCAGTAAAATACACAGGCCAAGCGCACATCTTTGACTATCACATTTCATCCACCGCTCAACATCTCCAGCCTCAACTGCTCCAGTCTGTCAAGGGTCTAAAATACTTTCCATACGTAGAGCACTGCACGAAATCATTTTCACCATTATTTTAGCTGTTACATGACTCTAAAGCATCGCAGTAAAGACAAAACATATCAGGACAGAGCAAAGAAGGCAAGAGACAAACTAGACACTATATCTCCTTTTGTACGTATCTATTTTTCTTACTGTTAAGATAGTCTCTTCTAATAGTTTTAGAAATAGTTTTAGAGAAAAAGATGGGAGAGAGAGGCAGAAAGATTTGCAGAAATCTCTGTAGCAGATGGGATCATTCTATCTATTAGTGAGAATCTTCCACCTTTTAGCAGTTCTGAAATCCTGCTAGTCTCATGCATACTTTCAAACAAAATTACTCCAGGACCTGCCACCTCCTCCCTTCCTCATTACCAAACCTTTCTCCTGCTCCTACCAAGAATATAACAGTTCACTGTAAGAAAGCTATCTTTCACTCCAATATTTTCACCGAACATTAACATTGAAAACCGAAGTGTGGAAGGGGAAATGCCATTTAAAAAATACAAATATTCTGTCAGGCAGCACAGCACAATACCTGATCTAAACTTAAAAGACAACCTTAAGGCTCACAGCACAGGGGGTACAATTACTGAATTGATTTCATTTTTTATGAGCCTTTGTACAGATTGTAAACTTAAGATGAAATTCTGAATAAACATCCAGTTCCCAGCTGGACTGTTAGCAGTCTACAAAGGAACCCAATATCCTACCATATTTTCTGTAGCATTTTTGTACAGCCAGTCTTCATGCATCTGTCACTGTTTGAGCTCTAACGAACTTTAATTTACTAATATTATTGTTTTCATACTGTTCTACATATTCCACACAATGTGTGTATTTATTAGTTGCTAAATTTCTGATGAATTTAGAAGGACCGAAAGCCCAGGACTCCCATACAACTCCATAGTATGATGAAGACATTCCCAGCCTCCAGACCTAAAGAGTTAAAAGTTACACCTGCTTAAAGTATATATATACCAGTATTACACAAGTAATTAAAGAACATAAAATTACATAAGTAAATGAAATTCTTTTTCTCATCCTACTAAAACTGGCCTACCTGTACAGCTGATGAATGACCAATCAGATCACCAACTAGCTCCAAAAAATGCATAGGTGTATTCTCCTGCACCTTCTTAGCTTGGTTTGCCTGCTTGTTTGCCCTTCCAAATCCCCACATGTTGAAGAACCCTGTAGAGAAAAAAAAAAAAAAAGTTTTCTTTTGGAAAACAAAAAAAAAAAAAAAAAAAACAACAACAAAAAAAAAATTTATTTCCACTAGCTAAAAAGAAATCTTTGAGAGTTGCTTGTAATCTAAAAGTAGGACAGTCTGCATGGCAAAGTAACTGCAGCATTGTACTGCCAGCATTTCTGAATCAGAATTACTCATTTTGATGGCAGAAGAAAACAGATATTTTGAATCTTGTTATAATGTGGTAAATTTTGCATTACTCACTTGGATGAGAAAATATATGTATTCAGCAGAAATTCCAGAAGATGCTTAAATGAACTAACTGAATGGCAAAGGCAGATGCAGGACAGTGATGCTCTGTCCTCCTAAACTACTTGGCTGTCATTTGTGCTCAGAAGAGAAAAATGAGGTGCCAATCTCGTCCCTGTGTGTCCTCCATTGCACATTAGAGCACTGCACACAAGTAGCAAGCAAGTTTTTGGTGCTGAATTGCCTGTTTTCATACCACTTACTGACTTCTCACTTAGTCTTAAAATCATCACCCAAAACGTGCACCAATAATCCTCCACGCATTCCACTTAGATACAAGAAAATACATATCTGAAGAACTGTGTAATGACATTTACAGAACGAGAAATTTAAGTTCTGTACACAGTGAAGTTCCATCTTTGCTCCTAACCCCTCCTTCACGCCTATCAGCAGACAGAAAGAAGTGTGCTAGGCCAAGGCCTTGGTACAAAGCAGAAGACAGGAGAGATGAACAACTACTTAAGGGATTCCTCAGAATGAAAACAGCACAGCAACAGCAGGCTAGCCATCCCGCTATGGCATATAGTTTATTTCAAACCTAACTCCAATTATCAAAGTTAGTTATTTCCAACATGAAAACAAATGCGTCACAACAAGCAGCTGAACTGCATAGACCAGCTGTCATTAGCAACACTGAGGAAGGACATTCCTGAAAACCAACCCAGAGAGCAAAAAGATCTGTCATTAGAAAAAAATATTAGAAAAAAATCTTTACATTTCTATCAGTCAGGCAACAAGACCCTGAGGACTGCATGCAAGTGAAGCTGGGAGAGTTTCAAAGTGAGTTCGAAGTTCAAGGAAGAGATGTAGAAATAATTTTTTTGTGCTAGCTGTTCATTTGCAAGCTTGTCTTTAACCTTTACAAAGTCTTGCAACTTATTTTTGGCAGGTAGAGTACCCAGTACAAGATGTGAATGAAAGTTTGTCAGGAGAGACAGTAATTTTTGTTAGACCAACTAATACAAGTGAAAACTGAAATAAGTTTTATGGCACAGAACTGCTCCAGTAGGACCTTCTAAATTCTCAAATCAGATCCTAGGTGGCTTGTATGCCCAACGTCTTCTCTGGTTCCCCTCTTACATCTGTCCCAGTTGACTGAACACATGACGTTATTCTGTCTTACAGAGCCTTCAAGCCTCTCTATGCCTGAATAGAGTTCTCTGATTTTTTTTTTCTAAATGCTGTTTTCACCCCACACTCCAAGCAAACCTGTTGGAACTGGTTCATTTGGCAGCTGCTGCTTTTCTCGGAGCTCCCAAATGCGTACACTGCCATCTTCTGAACAGGATATCAGCTGCCTGTCAAAACAGTTGATAGGCAATACAAGCATGGATACAAATAAGCTGTATCTGTAGCAGGACAAACTACAGTGGACTTGAAACATAAATGAAAATTCACGTTTTCAAACTTTAAAAAAAAAAAAAATCACACTAAAACACGTCTGGACTCTGCAAACACACAAAATGACTTCAGCAAGCTTTCTTTCATTAAGCAAAACCATATTATTTATGGAGAGAACATAAGGAAAAATTTTTTCATCACACATAAACGATGTGCTTTGAAAAACGTGAATTTTCAAAATCAAGACCCCAGTTTTTAGCTTCTGATAGAATTTTGCTCCAAACTTAAAAATAAAGAGATTTAAAAATGCAACTCCTAGATAACATTAAAAACTTCTTATATGTAATTTTCATTAATTTTTTTTTAACTTGGCTGTCCAAAAGACGTTCTAGCCAGAAATTCCACTCTAATGAAAGAAGGCTGGAAGTTGTTATTTTTTGCTAAAATATTTTGTTAGTTCTTAGATATTTAATGAAAATGATGTACCAGATCTGCCATAGGTCTTTGCTTTATATAAGTAGAATGCCATTAAGCTGTACTTTCACAATATAGACAAAAGCGTTTATGAATTCTGACTTTGAAAATAGCCACGATATTTTATTTTGAATCTGTCTATCAAGCACACTGGTTTAATTATTTCAAAAAAACCACTGAATTTCAAAAATCAAATCAACAAGTTCTACCTAGTAAAAGCAGATCAAGCTAAAGATTAAGTCCCTGCCCTAGAAATTAGATGTAGCTTTGTAGACTGTATCTAGCTACTCTGCCAAGTTTTGAGCTTCTTTACTGCATGACAAAATGTACCATGACTTGTACCTGTTTGGAAGCATCTCAATGTGCAGTACAGAAGAGTCGTGAGCAGTCCTCTGGCAGGCAATCACACGCTTCATTTGAAGATTATATACGTATATGCCTTTCCCAACTGCAGCATAGACATACTGGAAAGAAAATTCAATGGAACAACTTATAGAAACAGACAGTGAAATATCACCCTGTGTGCTATGGATTTCCAGCAGGCCTTATGATGTCATCTAGTCAGCACTACATGACTACATTCTGTATTCACGTTAACTGCTTTATCCTAAGCAAACGGAAACAGCAAATTTCAGAAAAAAAGATGGATCTTTTCAAAGAAATGAGAGAGACTCTACTAAACCAGTTATTTAACTTCAGTACTTTTCATTCTCTGTCCTACAGTCTAAAGAGAAACCAGGAATACCAACAAATTAAAACATTTCTACAATTAAACATTCATATTCTTACACTAAAAGTATAGCTTTGTGTTTTAACAAACCCTATTCTTCTCTAGGAGTAGTAGCTCCACTCCCATATCTTACACAATACTGTGAAGACCAGTAAGCATTTTACATGCAATGTTCTTCTTCAGTAAAACACAGGGATTTCATCTGGTAACCACTACAATACTAAGAAGCCAGAAATACCTGGCACATCATTGTACCTGGATCTTACTGTGACTTAGCTGTTACGATGTCAAAAAAGAACAGCCATACCTGATAAACACTTGGCGTCAAACAAGAATGTAAAACATTCCCATTCAATATATTCCAGGACATACCTTGCTTAAGGATCTTTTCCCTGAATGGCCTGCTTCCATCCACAGAGTCTCAGCATCAATGTCTCATAAGCAGTTCACTCTACGCACTTGTCAACATTTCGTAACACTGGTAATCTAGATTTTTTTAACTAAAATTTCCTATTTATACATGAGAAGGAATGCTCCAAAATAATGCCTCCTATTTTATTATGTTGGCTCATTTCATCAGAGACAGATGTTGGCAGTATGGAAGAGGTTTAACTTTCCCACCAATATTCCATTACATTTGGTTGCTGTGTGACAGATGGCAGTAGAGGGGCAGTATGAAGCAAAGGTGTGGCACTGAATTCTTTCATATGGAAAAAACAGCACCCACTGACATTCATCAGCACTTGCTGAATATTTAGGGAGATCAAACAGTGGATATGAGCGTACTCAGACCGTATATGGTACATTTCAGCAGTGGTGGCAGTGGGCCACCTCCGCTTGTGCAGTTTTTTATAAGCGTGGCATGCAGGCTCTTGTATTTTTGCCAGCAATGAACATGACTAATAGTGGTGATTATGTTGAAAAATAGCCTAGAGTAGCTAAGAATTAGCTCTACCAAACAGTGTTATTGTGCTTTTTGTAGCTGTTGTAGTTTCCATGGAAATAAATAGGAGGCATTACTTTTAGAGTGACCAACCTACATTCAACAGTGTCTCAACATACAATAGTAGTTTAATGTTCTTAGTTTGAGTTTGGGGGGCTTTTTTGTTTTATTATCTGCATCTACAGTGAGAGTTCTATTACCACTGAAATTAAAGTCTTTCCATTAGTCTTCCATTTTGAGACATACTCTTGACTTTTACATAGGTTCCATTTACGCTCTGCTAAACGTGCTCTTAACAGAAAACCTTCTTTTACATCAGCCCTGGTAAAACTGTGGTCATTTAAAACCCCAAGAAAATAACAGATGAGGAAGCATGAACTGTACACTGATGTTAACAGGCAGCTTAAGCACACACCAGGACAGGAGGTGAACTCCTTAGCACACTTTTTTAGTATTGCCAAATCTTTACCATCCCACTGGATTCTGAATGGTGCTACGAATTCAAACACAGCATCAAATTAGACAGGCTCTTCTTCTCCAGCTAACTAACTACCTAGTCTGTCAACAAAGCTCCTAATAGAGAATTCATCACTTAAAAAAATATATATTTTAAAAAAACAATAAAAATCATGAAGAACTGTGTACTGCTTTTAGATAGCAGGTAACAAATTAATTCATCAGAGGAATACGTTTCTAATACATTTCTTCTCCACTTTCTTGATAGGAACTTTACAAGACAAAGACAGATCTCCCCTACAACCTTCTCTTTCAGGATGTACGAAGAAAAGGTAATTCTAGTGCTATCACTCAAACCTCACAATAAATAGAAATACAGTCCAAAATTCTGCAGCAATTTGTGTTTAGCTCAGTTCCACAAATGAAAGAAAAGTTCTCAGCAGACTTAGATTCCACCCCATTCAATACTTTTAACTACGTCTGAACTTCCCAAAATTATTTTTCTCCTATAAGCTCCATTTTGTGCATCTTTTGAGCAAGGAGTCGAAATGCTCAAAATGCTTTGAAGCCAAGTCACAGAACTCCTCCAGAACAAGACTGGCTTTTTATTCCTCAGCACTGACAAACGAACGACATGAAACCGTACATTTAAGCACAGCTACATCTCTCTCCTTCCATTCCCACTCAGTGTTTCTATTTGCAGTATTTTTGAGAATGCTCTTTTTCATAATCATGAAAGACCCTGAAGGATGACTTGGCCCTGAGGCTGCATTCAGGCTTTCCCACAGTTTTCATTTGTTATAGCTTACACCTTCAAGTCATTTTCAGAAATCTTCTTCTTAATCATTCCCTTGCAATGCACCTTCTTGCTCCAGAACAGAATCCCACTGTACTCCAACAATGAAACGTTTTTCCTTTGTCACTAACAGGCAGTGACATTTTCCAGAAGTAAACAGCAGTCTGAGGATTTTTACCATTTTCTCAACAATGACTGAGCTCTCCTAGGTCATCTCCAAAGTAACTGTACAAGAGATGCCCTGTTTTGAAAAATGCCATTCCAGAACCATGACATAAAAGAAATATATACCATCAGAATGTGTTTGCTTTTTTTCTAGGAGTACTGCAAGCAGCTGATTTTCTTTTTTCAGTCAAAAAATAGTTGTTGCAACAGTCCATAATGTTAGCTCCCCTACAGTCAACATCCTACAAACTGCAGTTAGCTCAATGACCAAAAGCTGTACATGAAAATTGTGCTCATTTTAAAGAAGTCTATCAATCCGCTTAAAACATCAACAAAACTGAAAACACAGAACACTCGCCCTTTTCAGTACTTTGCTCAGCTTAAGAATTCTTACCTCGTCATCAGATGCTAAGTGTTGAACTGAAGTTTCATTTGGACTTTGGGATAGTTTTATTTCTGTCCGCGCATCTGGTTGGACAGAAGAGTCCCAGAAGTTGCACTCAGATGCCTGCTTTGTCCAGTCAAGTGCATCCCAAACTATTAACTCACCCACATGAGAACCTGTCACAAAAGTCAAATCTAGAGGGAAAAAAAATAATAATAATCACATTGAAATCATATTATTTTAAAACAAGCAAACAAATGCATCCATTTCAGACAAGGTTACAGCCCTACACAACAATAAAGCTTATGTTAGCATAAAGCTATGGAGAAGGCACAGTCACTAACTGACTGAACAAAATCCTCTCCCCCTTGAAAAAATTTTCATTTGATTACTTAGAACACCTGAGGCAATCGAAAGAAGATGAGCTCTCTCCTGTAAAATCAGAACTAGCAAAGAGGACTTCATTTGTTGCAAAGCACAGTATGACAAAGGCAGAGATCACCACTGAAAGTATGTACAAGTATTTGAAGTTCATATGTTGCTTACATGAAAAAGCCTCTTTTTCCTTTGATAAGTAGGTACATCAGTAAGCCAGAAACAACCACCAGAGAACCCAAGTTTTTATTCTCTCCATCTCTGTTCAATAGGCCCTTTGTGCCAATCTGGCTGGCACATATTAGCTAGAGTAGAAATACACCCTCTGTCACAATGGGAATAATTTGTCCTGGGCTGAGAGGGAACTCAAAGAGACAGATAGGACAACAAAGCAGAAGGGTAACTGCAGTCTTTACCTAGGCAGAATTTCAAGCAGTCCCTTGGTCCTGCCAAAATAAGCAACAGAGATTGCATCATCTTCCAGAGCCTCTAAATAATGCATCTAAGTGCAGGCCTACATCTGTACCCCTGAGCCTTTTCTACATCATAAACCTACCTGATTTCATTTCACATTTCACCGCCTTCACAGCTACCACAGAAAGGATCACTACAAGTTATGAAGCTTCACTCCAGTTACAAGTTTGATCCCAAGAAGAAGCATGCAGTTGAAATATTCCACCAAAATCCCCACTTACCATTGACACTGACCAATGACAAGATGTTATCTTGATGATCAACAAGGCGTTTTACTTCAAGGATATTCCAACCTTCAGACTTTTCACTGGAAGCAATCAACCTAAAAATGACTTCAAAGATAATGAGAGAAACTGACTAAATAAGCTTTATCATTTGTCAGAATAAAATATAGATATGCTCAAATAAAACAGATCATATTCAGACAGACACAAATTTAAGCACATTAAAAGTGAGACAGTGCAAGATGCGCAGTACCATTTATGATCTTTAACTGCTTTCCTCATAACACAAAAATGTGAATAATTTATTACAGTATTATTATTAATGTCTCCTACTATAGCAGCTGTAGGGATCAAGATTTCTACCTAGTAACTTTGAAATTTAGAGAACTGACCAGATCAGAAGTTGTACAAAGCAGAAGTGAAAAGTATTAAACATCTGTATTGATAAATAAGGTAAAAAACAATCACTGTCTCAAAGACTTCTTAAACAAAAGGATATAATACTCTGTAATAACGCAATCAAAACCTCCAGGAATTAAGACTTCCTTTTAATCAGTCTTGGAATTTCTTTTATGCTGTCTCAAGGGCATGTCAGAACTGAGGGAACTTCAGATGGAAGTTTATGCTGTTTACCAAAGTCTAAACAAAAGAAGACTACTTCTAGTTTGCTCCTAAATCTTTGAGCACACTATTAGGTGGGGTTTTTTTTCATCCAAGTATTTAATAATATCAGGCAAAATCTTTTGTTTTGTGGAATTTTTGCTATACTTTATCTTCTGAAACTTTTTCTACATTTTGGCATTTCGATAGTTTCATAAAACACTTCTAAAAGGCTCCCCACAAACAGCTAGTAGATGATTTACAGTTTGCATACATAGAAAAGCCTATCTCTAAGTGAGTATCAAAAATGACCACATCATCTTCTTGCAGCTTTGGATATTGTTTTATTGGCAATACTGCACTCTGTATCTTAGGATACAAAGTTCCCAGGCATTGAACAGGTATGAAAACAAGTTCCAGACCAGAAGGACAAATGCAGATATCCACAATCAGATCTGGACAGGTGGCATTAATAATACTAAAAGAATGCGGACAAGTTTTGACCATTTCTCAATGAAATTCCTGAAGGAGATGAGTTCTATCTGCTTTATTATCAAATACAGAAAAATATAGGAAGGTTGCTAATTACACCTTAGTACCTTTCACTTTTCCTATACCTGTATCTCTGCTGGAGTTGTATCTCTGATAAACAATGAAAGAGGATACGAAGACCTAACAGAAATCCAGAATACTCACTTAGCTCTTTGCCAACAGCAGCCGCAACACAATTTTTAGGCAATTCAACCAAAGCACTAATACCTTTGAAAAATAAAGGAAATAAGGGAGAAAACAGTATTTATTGACCAAAAGAAAACACAATTAACTGATAAATCCTTTTCAGTAACGTTTTTCGTAATTTTCTGTCCACATACAAATTACTAGCATAACAAAATCATGCTGCACGAAAGCCAAAGTAAAACTGCAACAGAAATGAACAGATTACTTCAGATGGAGGTAGAGTTTGGTTCAGAAAACAGCAGAATTCTTAGCACTGAACTTGATATAGGAGCTAAAGTTCCTACAAATAATCTTTTTATTTTAAGTAGGGCTAAGATGTATATGTCCTAATGCTGGACAACATAAAGAATACTGTGGTAATTACTGAAACTTTAAATACAAGTTGTTGAAGTTATTAGATACTGATATTGCCACAATATACATGAGATTAAAATATTATGCAGAGCCAGCTGAAGCAAAACACTGCACAAGAGAAGATGTCCAGCTTACTGTTATCCTGCCTTCATTCCACATAGACATGCCCCAGCCTGTGCTGTCACACTAATATGGAAAAATTCCCTAAAGAATAAAACAGTCTCTTCACCCAAAAAGGAAGAAAGGGATCAGGAGAGCCAATGCAGCACATTCCACTGATAACCCTACATACAAAAGTTTAAACAGCACTTTATGCTACCAACTACAAACACCAATTAGAACTGGTATTTGGTAGGATCCTTTGCATCAAATCTAAAGAAATACTGGTATCCTCACAGATTCAGAAGGGTTTTACTTACCGCTATTGCACTATATGACAAAAATAAGGAAAATATTGGTTTCAGCTCTGAATTTGATTAACAGCTTCATAGCTAACTTCGTAAAGCACAGCAATAATGTGTAACTATTTTCCTTGCATAGCTAAATAATATAATATAGGGCTATTAACAGAAAAGCATGACTGACATTGAGGTTTTGATAGAAATACAGTAAATATAATCTGATCTCAATCTTCTACCAAAAAAAAAAAAAAATCACTGATTCTTAATAATAAAAAGAAATTTTACTACTCTACTACTAATACCATTAAGTTTTAAACAGAAATAATAAAACTCCAGCTCCTTCACAGAGAAAGTGAAAGGATCTGGCCCCCATTACAGCAAATATATGTAAGTCAGCAATAGAGGGTACAGCCCTCTAAGATTTCAAGTTAATTGGAATACAGTTATTGCAAAATATTTAGAGTAACCATAAAGCATTGCACTTACTGAGGTTTGACATACTCTGAAATTCACACAGCACAGGAGACTAAAAGCAGTCTTAATTTTGAAATGATTAAGTTTGACATTTTTAAAAAGTGGCTCTAATACATAATGTTATCATTAAAATTAAAGAGAATTTGCCAAGTTGGTTTTGCATCATTATACAGATCCATTTTACTTGCACTTTAACAGCTATAATGAGTCATTTACATTTTTACCTGCATCAGTAAGATGACTGGTCTTACACAAGAGATCTAATTTTCGGTTCCAAACACATAGATCACTCCCTCCAGACAACCATACATCCAGCCTTTGAAGGACTGTCAAACACTGTAGAACAAAAATCAGATATATGTCCCCTGCAAAAGTTCTACAGGGAATTTTTTACTAAAGTGATCGTGAGCTTTAGCTAGATGAACCTGTAAGTACTATGAAATACAGTATTAAATGTCAGTTTCATGAGAAATATAGAATTAACTACATACTATATGTTACATTTATCCTATCAACAATGCAAGATCTGATCTCTAATGAAATTTTCAATTAACATTCAATAGTTTGATTGTAGATTGCCTTTTCCAATGCAATAACAAAACAGAGGTATAAAATCACCCTTAATCTATAGCCTTTCAAAAACAAAATTGAGGAATTCAAAGTTTCAGAAAGAAACCAACAACTTCTTAAGAACAGTTCTCAAGCAGTCACTGTTAAAGGGTTACATCTTCTAAAATTACATTGTTGTTCATTTAAACACACCTGCCCATAGGAACACGCACATGGAAAAGATTACTGTGCACAAAAAGACAGGCAGACTTAGGGTTTCCTCAACTTACCTTTACAGTAGAATGGAAACATGATACTTTTTGCACCTGTTTGCCAGTAGTGCAGTCCCAAACCTGACTTAATTCATTAAGGAAATTGATTTTATATATTTATTATAACTGTTGTGTTTTTAACTAAAGGAGAGTTTCGGATATAGATATGCAGAATCTCAGAATCAGCTTCGGATCATCTTTTCAAAAGGCCAAAATGACATACTAATAATTGCTTATCATTAAGATTCATTTTCATAGTAGGGATTACATCTAATTGTGAGCAATGACTAGAAAAAAATCTTAGTTTGATCCAATTATACGTACTGCATATTACCAGCTGATAAATTCAGACAACACGTAGCCTCTGTAAACGCTTCCAGTAAAAACATAGTACAAAAAAAAAAGTTCAAAACCTCTCCAGATCTAAGGATACAATAACTGTTCTATCAGCTGATGCTGTTAAAATCAAACGACTGTTTTCTTCAGAAGCATCTGATGAAAAAAATGGTGCTATAGCTGTAATCTTGTGTGTGTGACCACGAAGTTCAAAAAGTTTCTCTCCAGTCTGAAAAATAAGAACAGGGAAAATTAAGGGTAAAACTTGGATTAAACCTATTGTAATACATGACACAGGTACCAAAGTACTTTTGAAAACAAAATTTTCAAAGAGTCTAAAATCTCAATTTCCAAAATCTAGTGAAGAAGTGAAACTTCACTAGACCTTCGACACTTTCCAAGATCTTACCTGAGTTAAATAACGTATTAAGAATATATACATGAAGAGTACTATATAACTATATAGTACTATATAGCTATATAAATACAGTGGTTTTCACATTTACAGAGCACATTTTCCATATGAGTTACTTTATTTTAAAAGATTTTTAAAAATTACAATGAGATTTTTAATCACAGCAAGCAAAGTCTTGCTCTGACACTGAGTGAAGAATTTAACTATCACTGACTGATGTTTTTCCAGTAAAGTTTTGCATTAGCTCTCTATTTAGTCTCATCAGTTTTAATGCAGTTATTGCAAACAGAGCTACTAAGATATCCTTAAAGAGATAAATACTGGGATCTTGCTATATAATCAGAGTCCACAGTTAGCACCTTAGTATTTTCAGCAAGCACTGAGCATATATTAAAAGAATTAGTAGTAAGTTCATAATCACTTCTGCTTTTCACATCAACATATAATTTCCCAATATGTGTAAAATCAGTATGCCACCACAAAACATTTTAACTTTCAAAAGTTATTTTTTTCTCATGTCCATAACACATCTTTTATTTTCCTAGTTCTTCTTTTAAAACTGAGATTTGACGAACTCCACTTCTACATTCTCAAATAGTATTTCTGATACAAACCAATGCAGCAATTTTTTTTAAGCTAGCAGACATTTCAAACAGCTCTCCGTAATGCTTACCCCCTCTGAAACAAATCAGCTACCCCCACACACATTAAAAAAGACAAACCTGAGCATTCCACAGAAAAATGATTCCGTCATCGCCTGCAGATGCAAATCTGATAAGAAATACAAAGTGAAACCTTGAATATATCATAATATAATGGAACAGAAGTAAAATTATACATAAAAAATATTTGAAATATCAGACTCTTGATTTTGATCTAAGGAATAAATATAAATCTCAATTAGTTTTCGAAGTGAAGTCCTGAAGTCAGTACATTTAAATAGGTGTTTGTGAACAAAGAACAAAGCTAGAGAATTCCAATAAATACTATTATAAACAGAAGCCCACATTGCAGAACCAATTCTCCTGTTGTTTGAAAATTTAATGAAAGATGTTATATACTGAATAACCTCACACCCTACAGCCAAATATTATCAGTCAGAGCCAATTGACTGCACGACATCAAACAAATTAGAAACCACTCATCTGAGTTCAGCAGAGGAGTAGAGGATCCCAGTATTTACTGATACTTGCAGGTAGCTTAAAAACCTGCCAGAAGGTCTGTATTTAAGGCACCAGCAGGGAGAGAGAAGCAATTGTCCCTTCTACCCTGCCCTTGTGAAGCTCCATCTGCAGTACCATGTACAAACCTGGGTCCCCCAGTAGAGGAAGGATGTGAACCTGTTGGGGCAGTTCCAGAGGAGGGGCATGAAAATGACTGAACACCTCTTATTACAAAATGTTGAGGGAGCTGGGCTTGTTTAGCTTGGAGAAAGCTCCAGGGAGACCTCACCATGATCTTCTAGTTTTTAAAAGGAGCATCTAAACAGGAAGGAGGCAGGCTTTTTACATGGAAAGACAGTGATAGGACAAGGGAGAACAGTTTTAAACTGGGGAGATTTAGATTAGATTTGTGGAGGAAATATTTTACACAGTGTGGTGAGGCACAGGAACAGGCTGCCCAAGAAGCTGTGGTGCCCCATTCCTGGAGGCACTTAAGGTCAGGTTGAATGAGGCCCTGGGCAGCCTGAGCTGGTGGGTGGCAGCCCTGCCCATGGCAGAGCATTGGAACTTGATAGCCTTAAGATCTCTTCCAACTCAAGCCATTCTATGTTCAATGAACTAAAATGTCTACTTATGTGCAAGAAAGTAGAGAAAAAGAAAATTTATATCACTTCTGATTTTTTTTTTTCTGTTGCCAGATATGAATGTCTTTATTAACTACAAAGAAGTCCTTTCTTTTGGACTCTTACTTTGTAGTTAAATCGCCCGTGAAACCTGCTAACAAAGTAAGTGTTCTGGCAGAAAGTTGTATTCCCTCAGCCCCAATTATTTTCAAATGCCCTCTTTTTTTTTTTCCTGTTACAGTAAGAAAAGTGTGCTAAATACGCTTTTTTGTATCTTTTATTATATTACATCCAATCACACCCCATCTTAAAAGGGAATACAGTGAAAAAAAATCTTCCATGTGTGCCCTTAATAACAGTAGTATCTCATCTTTAGTGTACTTTTAGCTGAATTACACATTGTTTTGCCACAAGGTCAAGAACTTAATCAGACTCTCACATTTCAGCACGATCCCTTTAAATTCCAGTTGCTTCTCAACTAACATTGGAACTGTGTGCCGCTTTACAGAATTCTGAGAAAGAAACTGGTGTTTGAAGGAAGTTTTGAGCATGATTTATGAGTGCAGAAGTTTAATGCTCTTTTGCACCCTTTCCTCTTCAACATCTAACCAGGATTTCTGTTTAAGCAAAGGGGTACATTGTAGGGTAGCTGACTCTACAAGTACATCCTGTTAACCAAGGTGGAGATTTGCAGGTGACCCAATTCTTTTCCAATCATGATCACCATCCTCTGTAACCCTGTCTGCTTCCTGAAGAGGTAAGGAATGGTCAAATGAGCAACCAAGAAAGCTATTCTTAAAATGTGTTATGAACTCTGTTTAGTTTAATGTGTCAAATGCTAGAGTATTACATGCAATTTTATCTCAGTCATTTCTTGGAAGACACTTGCTGAGTCTTAGCCTTCTTTAGCAATCTCCCAATCAATATGACCCTCACTTCATGATCAAAAAAATACAAGATAAAAGGAAAAAAAACACAGCTTTCTGTTACATTTATACAGGATTTATTTAGTATCTTCAAAAACCAATCTGAGAAAATTTTCCACTCACTGGTTTTAGCTGAGCCACTGAGAAAACAAGAAAATCCTTCTGCAAAATTCTCAATAAGATGATATTATCTAAAGATCTGAAGCGTGAAACTTGGCTTACAACAGTTGACAAAAAGCACACAATGGAATAGCAGCAGAAACTAAATAAAAACATTTCAGAAGCTGAGTAACAATACTAATTTTACTGAAAAGAATCAAGTGAAAAATATTATCAGCTGTTTAACAACCCAGAAACTACAATATTCTTCATAAATAAAACTGCTGAATTACTGTTCAGTGAGGCGATTATCAAACTCCCCAAACTCTCAGAATATTAACCACCTATGGAACTTACTCCTCATCCAGATGCTATTTCACAATCTATCTCCCATGTAGCCAACTAACCTATAGCTTTATGCCAGTTACCATTAGTTTAAACTCCAGTAATTTACCTACCTCCATAAAATGATGCCCAAATGATAAAAGATTTCTTTACCTCAGAAAGTGCCTGAAATCTAAGAACAGTCTGGTACTTTATTCAGTCTATGTTTTAAGAAAAGTGTAACTTGAAGAAAATATATTTTTATAACTTCTCTGAAAAGGAAGGGAAAGGACTGAGGAAAAACAAATCACAATCTTCTAGCTTTAGATGAATTTTACTTCTGGTCAACTAGCGTAATGAAAAAATGTCATGGAAATGAATGAAATTTCCTGCTAATCAGTTGCAAATTAAGAACAAAAACTGACAAGCTAAAAATCTTCCACAGAGTGAAATATATATATATATATACATATATATATATATAATTTATTTATTTATTTATTTATTTATATTTATATATATATAAATGAGTGAATATATATATATATACATATATTTAGAAAGTATATATATTCTCTGTGGAAGATATATATATATTCTACATCTTGGAGTCACAGGATCACCAAGGTTGGAACAGATCTCCAAGATCATCCAGTCCAACCGCCCACTTATCACCAATACTTCCCCACAGAACATAAGATGAACTAATTGGGGAAAAAATGAACTAAGGGGAAAAGACGTACCTTGCAAATATATAATATTAATTATGAATATATTATAATATTCCTTCACAAAATGCCTGCTTAACACTGTGAAGATAAAGTATAGGTAAGAGCTTGGTTTCTGTTTGTGTATTGTACTGAACGGTACGTCAGAAAGATTCCTCTGCACGCAATCCATAAAAGACAATAAATACTCCTCAGCAAATAGAATCCTGACTATTAAGTAACATAACTAGTTCTGAGGGTTTTCTATTTAATTCTTCAAGACAGATAAGAGTCATTCTTATTACTATTGACTAAAAGCTTCACAACTTTATTCTAAGGCGGTTAATTAATTCCTCTGTTTAATGATTAGGTTAAATGAGAGAGCATGCAAGGTTAATTTTACACTAAGAAAAAAGGACCATACTTCATTCTCCTAATCACACTTCCAAAGAGACAAAGGTAAAGCTAGTGACTTCATCTTTGCTTCATAATCAGATTTTTTTCTAGATGACACCTTCCTTGGAATTTAACTAGTTAAAAAAAATAAAAACAGAACAAAGATAACAGGAAATACATTAAAAAAATGCACAGTTAAAACTGCATGAGAGAGAGAATGGAACTGTAAGGTTTCAAGTAAGTACAGCAAACTGAAAACAGGAATTTGGAGTAAATATACAATATAGTGGTTAGCCCCTTTTCAAATTTTAGTAGCCATTATGCATAGGATTAAACTACTGAACACTTCAGGATTTGAGTACTTCAGTTGCGTCAATTGCAGGTCAAGTGAATTAAGCACTGGAATTTCAGAACAAAGGACAACAAATGCATTGCTTTTGACCCAGGAATAGCAACATTCAGTATCACCGAGAATATAGTGTTCAATTACTACATTGAGGGAATCTGTAAGAGATGTACGTTCATTTGTGGAACCAAAAGGTGAAATGTAACAAATAAACTCAAATCAAGAACACAGAACACATCAGACCACTCAGGAAAAAAAGGTAAGCACTACTCCGTAATGTCTCAGGAGAAGATATGTGTATGCATATACAGAATGGAAAGTTCAGCCCAGAAAACTATGGGCTCAATTAGCTAAAGGTGTTTCTTTCAAATAAATGAACTTGAGAAATGAAAATAACTCCTTCACTGTTCTTTTTTCATAAAAAGACAAACAATGGAAAGACATAATAAAACACGAGTGTTCACCCCATGTCTTTTTAAAGCCAGTGTTTTCCCACCCTTCCCCAGCAAAAATAGAACTGAAAACATTTCTACATTTTCAAAACTATTATCTGAAGCATTCCCAAGAACATTACAGAACAACTTAAGATGCAATTTCATACCTGTAATCATCTATTTGTACAAGAAAACGTACTATATCTTGATGACCTTTCAACACAAGGAGCTCAGTGTAAGGATTCTGTACTTGTTCTTCACCAATGGTCTGTACAGATGATTTCTAAAATTCATTAAAAAAAAAAAAATTATTTTGTGCTGACATAATTACTTTCATCAGGTTTTTGTAACATTTAACAATCTATTTATAGCCTCATGTGCAATTAATTAAGATCGCCAGAAAGGCTCATTTCTTATCACTTCAAGTAAATAATATCCTTCTAGAGAATGTATTTTAAATCAAAATAAAGCATGTTCTGTTTGAAAAGCATTTTGTACTGCTTTATTCACTGATCTACCGAGACAAAAAGCCAGTTCAGTCACCAGCTACATACACCATACATTTAGTTTTTCATTAAATTACATACCCTCCTGAGAGGTTTCATCTTCTGTGTATTTCACCTACCACTCAATTTTGAAGTTATATACAAAGACAACACCTTCAACGATGTATCTATATGTCTCATCCACTACAACACTATTCACAAAATACCAAAGCCAACAGCTTAAAAAAAAAACATGGAGGACAATTAATCACTTCATAGAACAGCATCTACAATTACGTCAACAAGACTATTAATTAAAAGCACTATAAATCACTCAGAGCAAGCTGATCACGTGGCAGGGTCAACAAAACATTGTACAAGCACTGCAGAGTCAAATAGGATAGTTCTGCTGATGCCAATCACCAGTTTGCTCAATAGAAGGCAATTTCTTTGTGCTTACAGTCTTCAGCATTACGGAACAACTTGCTATTAGACATAATTTTTTAAAATGCCAAGGACATATAAATTGCTAAGCAGTAACTCAGTGACAAAATTCTTCCACTTCCTAACTTTATTACCTCTAGGACCATCTATTCTTTAAAGATATCACAGAAACTACACTGTAAAACTGTAATTACTGAACGCTGTAGCATAAATGAGAGATAAACCTACATGAGACAAACATCCTCAGAAACATCAATTTTCTTGCAGGAACAACCAATTATTTTCCATTATTTCTGTGTTGGTACTTCACAAGTTAAGAACAACAAAATTAATAAAAAGGGAAGGAAATCTGTGTTATATTTAAAATGAAGAGGTTGTCAAAATGCTAGTTCTTGCAATTTTATCTTGGTTTTGTGGTATCTGATGCATTTCATGAAGCAACTGTTCCTCATTTTATGCAATTATGTGAGAATAGCAGTTCCCATTTAAAGCAATGGAAGTATAGTCCTCAGAGATATAAAGAAAAGTCAGAGAAATATGAAAACTAACAGTTCGGCCATGAAAAGCAAATCAAAGTATTCCTTTAAAAAAAAAAAATCTAGCATGTTAGAAATCCTAAAATATATCAGTAGCAGTGAGCTGATGACGTAAATAGTACTGTAGTCAAGAGTCCAGTTCTTTTATTTAATAATGGAAACATATATTCACAAAACAATTGTACCACTGCTTTGAAAAAGCCAGGACTTGTAACATTAACGTCCTAATTCTATATTGTTTTTGCTTCTCCTTCAGTGTAACACAGTGATACGTCCTTTGAACCTCCTTAATTTTATTTTTTCTTACTTCCATTTCGCCTAAGATTGCCCATGAATACTGAAAGGTATAGTGCTGCAATGTGATATAGAGAACAACAACAACAACAACAACAACAAAAACAAAAGTTTTTCCTCCAGTTGTGTCATACTACAAGCCATTCTTGCTTCAGATCTTCACCAGTATCTTCTCAAGTGTTAGATTATACTTGCATTCTTTCTCTAAAGAAGTCTGCTTGACGTAAACTAATTGTTAACTGAACCCTCCTGTAGCAACACCAAGTTTTTACAAGAGATTAGATGCTGATAGTAATGGAATCCATTCCCAACTTACAGGTTTTCACACACGGCCTGTAACGATCACTGCAATAATAACATTCAACACAGGTTCACAACTTTTTGATAATCCCTGTGATTAGAAGCACTTAAAGGTGGGATGTTCAAAAGCAATCTGCCAAAACTGGATACAAAAGTATATAGAGATTATTCTGCAGTTACCCTGTACTCTGGAGGACAATAAAATAGTTTATGTGGACTATCAGGCACATACTGCAGCCATCAACATAAGAAATTCAGGAGCTCAAGTCTAAATCATACATTGTGAAATTGAAAGAATGTGAAATGTGTGAAATTGTGGAATGGCTAGCGAGACATTCATATTTCCTGAATTTAAAATTAAAAACCCTTGCCAGAGGTTTTCACTATTCTCTCAGACTCTAGTGCTTCTGCCTCTTTGTGACTGACTGAAGCCACAGTAACAAACCAAATGCAACCAGCCCAAAGCCTACTGACTGTAATGGACTTCCTCATCTACGCCATTCGAGTACAAAGAGAATTAATGGTTATGGAGATCATCTTCACATTGTCTGTAGCACAACATAGTGCAAAGGGGAAAATACGCTTCAGAAATCATCTTTATGAGTACTTATTTGTCAATTTTCCACTGAGGGAAAATACCATCATTCGGCACGTGGAATGAACACTGATATCAGTGGCCGCAATGGGAAGAAAGTCCCATAGATCATGCTTATGAAAGCCAAGAAAGGCAGAATGGGAGAACTCCACCACTTATGCCTTGTCAAGATACGGCGTGCCTTGAAAGTAGCTCAAGTTTAAACTCCAGAGAGGAGCAAACAGCAGGGGAGCTGCCTAGCCCATCTCAGCACTGCTGTTACCAACTCCTGCCCTGCACACAAACCTGCTGAATACAACCGCAGTATAGCCGAGGTCTGGGCTGATGACACAGGTCAGTGGCACTGCCGCCGTGGTAAACACTGACATTAGAAACAAAACGAGACGCTGTCACGGCTTGCACACGCACAGCAGCTGAAGAATGACTTCCTCGTGCCTGTCTGGGTTACGAAAGCATTAAGAGTGAAAATCCCTACAGCAGCGTTGCTAATTCCTGTTAAACGCGGGCTCGGTTCAGCATTCCCCGGCACGGGGCAGTGACACCCAGCACAACGCAGAACCAGCCCGCACACCGCCCATGTCAACACCGTCACCGCCCGCAGCGCGCCGTACCTCCGGGCGCGGCCCCGGCGCGGGGCTCACAGCGCCACCCCGCCGCACGCAGCGGACGCGCAGTGCCGGCTCACAGCCACCCCGCTCAGCGCAGCGCAGCGCGCCCCACCTCACCGCACAACCCCCTCCCGGGGGGCCGAAGGGAGACGTCCCCCCACCGACGGCCCTACTCGGCCCCGCCGTACCTCCGCCAGGCCCTGCGGCTCCCGGCCGCCCCCGATCAGCCAGCGCAGCATCCCCCAGCCGCCGCCTCTCCGCAACCGCGGGCCAGCCCCTGCCGGCGCGCCGCCCCGGCGCACGGTTCCCCCGCCGCTGGAAGGGCCTCCTTAATCGAGCTCCGCGCCGACGAACGAGCGGGCCGGGAGAGGCCTGAGCAATCGAGCGCCGAGTACGTTGATTGCACACGGTGACAAAGGAAAGGACTTTCTTTCGCTAGTCTGATCTTCCGGCTGCCAGTTGCAGAGGAAATGTATTGCAATCTGAGAATAACAATCCCGTGTTATTGCTACTCTCCTGCCTGTTTCCTGAAGTAAAAAGTCTCCCGAATTGCCTGTGTCTAACATTTTCTTGCGTTTAGCAGCTTCCCTTGGCTGTGACCGCTTCCATTCTCCACTGCTGAGCAGCCCTGGGCTCCACGATGTCTGCGTTGAACTGGAGGGTCCAACTCTGCCCGGCCTCCAAAACGGGGCTATCCGGTCAGGTTAAATGCCGGTCTCACATCCCTCAGTCCTGCCCTCTCCTCCCTTACTGTTTGGAAGCCATTGAAGATTCAAAGCTTGAGTTCCAAATGCTCAAGGGGGCAAGATTATAAACGCAGGCCAACCCAAAAGACTATGCAAACCCCATTTTTGGGCAGACACAGGAAGCCAAGAAAGAAAAAAAAAAAAAAAAAAACCATCTGATGGGCGCTACTCACTGCCTCTGAGCCACATATTTTGTTTGCCGTCCTGCTGATTGCTCATCCATATTGCTACAGATAATCAGCGCCCCACTGCATCCTGAGATGTATTTGAGATTTCCAAAGTACCTACAGCAGGAGAGAATAGTGGCTTGCTCAGACCTGAACTAGCAGTGACAGACCTGCGTGGAAAGCTTGGCAATATCTGGGATGAAGTGCCTGTATTGGCATGTTTATCAAGTACAGGGTGGCATGCAATCTGAATACTGCCATTTGTTAGAAGCTGTGAATTCTCCACTGCTTCCCAGAAGACTGAAGTTGGTGGCCACCATAAAGCAGTTTTAAAGAGGAGTTTATTCACATAGCAGCACACCTCTGATTGTCTGCTTAGTCTGCAAAATTCACTGGAGCTGGATTGTCAGCTCAGCAGCATCAGAAATTAATTTCATATACTAGAAGGAAAAGATTATTAATGCACTAATGTTTTTCTGTTAACGTATCGCTGGAGCACGTATCACAGTTTCCTTGAGTTACAAATTTTATTTTTTCAATAAACCGCATTTATTGAATTGAACAGCAAGGTACAATAAACAGTTTCAAATGTCTTCTTAAGATGCAATTGGAAAGACTTCTACAAAGGAGGTACCAGAAAATACTTGTTTTTTTCAAAGATGAGTTCTCTCAATCAAACCGTATACCTTTGAGATATAGTCAGCTGTGCTTCAGTTTCAAAATCCATACCTAATCCAGACAGTATTTTCCCCTGTCTCTAATAAAGATGTCAATTGAAAAGTGCCTGCAAGGGTTTCGCACTCTGCAAGAATCAAATATAGTCTTTCACATATTAAAGAAACAGAGTATTCCAACCAACATATGATATTTTAAGAGTATGTTACACTCCTCTATGACCAACACACATGCCTTAAAAATCCATTCTACTCTTCTTTATACTCAATTTCTATCCAATTCATCCTCTTAAGAAATAATTAAGAGGTCATTAAGTCACGTTTCCAAGATCAAGTGAGCAACACAAATGCTCAGACACCCTCTTTTGCTGCAGAGATGTTACCCCTCTGTGAGGTTGGAGCCGAATGCTTCTAAGAACCTGCGAGATAATGGAAGTCCAACCATGGGTGATAATTAGCTTGAATCTATGTGTCTTGAGAGTGTTTCTGCAGTTTCAGTCTATCTTGTCTGAGAGGGAGGAAATGTCTCTTCTCTGAAGAAGAGGTCACTGCTTACGCAGAGTTTGCCATGGGCCAAAGAAGTGAAGGGATTCAGATCCACAAATGCAAACAAATAATACTGCCTTTTACCAGATATGAGGAGACTGCAAGCAATGGTTTTGACACTCCTACCAGTCAAACACTCCAACTAGACTTGAAGGGACATTAGAAACTCACGTTTTGCCCTTCTATGTGGGATCCTCTTTGCACAAAGTCTTCTTCCTCTTGTTCAGGTAATGAATCCACAATGTAGATAAATACAAAATAACACCAGCCACCACCACTAGACACGGACTTACTTCATGCTCCATCTTGCCACAATGTCCACCCGGAGTAGGATAGCCAGGTTTCCAGATCTTTGGCCTCAGAGCAGCTCATGTGGTGCAAAGATCCAGCAGTAAGTACCTAAGTGCTTTCGGTTCTTATGACCATGTTGTAGCTCATGCCATTGACTTTGGTGGGGTTAGGTTGGGCAGTTCTACAGTTCACCACTTCAAGGAGAAACTCATGAGATTGGGAAGGAGAGGAGAAAGGTGTTGAATTGTCTTTAACTGAAGCAAAGCTTAGTGGTTACTTAGAAAAATTTTCAGAGAAATAAGACTACCTCTTCTCCTCTAGCTTTAACACCTAACTGGGCAAAATGAATGATTGGTTCTCCTGTCTGGTCTGAGCCATAATGAAGGGCATAAATGTTCGTGTAATTGCACGTTAATGCTAATGATGGGGAGAGATTACCCACATTTTTCTAGCTGCAAGAATTTTTGCATGTAGTTGTACTTTTTGGCAAAGATTAACGTCAGTTCTCATTTTTTGTTTCTCTAGGCTTATAATTTCCTAAATTAAAGTAAGGAAAGACTTTAATACTAATTCAGTGGATTGGAAATGTGGTTTGTGTATTTCCATTTTAATGCTTTGATTTATCACATTACAAAGTTTATTTGTACTTGAATGATCCCATATCTGCTTGCAGGAACTCTGTGGTCTTGTTATGTCACTGATATCATCAAGAGTTTTCTAATGCATATTATGAAGAAAAATGATTTTTTTGTATGTGTGTATATTGAGTTTGTCTTAAATTTATTTTTTTTAAATGTATCATCCTACATATAGTCATATTGCTGTGTCTCTCTTTGCGACACATATTAATTTTACTTCTACAATGCCAGTTTATCCTTTTATATGTTTGTTGAAGAACTAAGGAGGAAGATGCCATAAAATGGAATAATGCCTTCCTGAAAGTCTTGCCATAATTCATGAAGAAAATGGACAGAATATTTTTTTTTAATCTGACAATCTGAATCACAGGCAGCTCTGATCATAAGTGGGGTGTGATGGCAATAGAAGCCCCCAGGTGGCATTCTAACCTTGTTTTTCTAAATCATTTGTTTTCATAAGGAATAGATCTGATTCTTTTGTTTAAAAAGAAATTTTCCTCACCCTCATGGTAGATTTGAACAAAGAAATTAAAGCTGTACTCTGCTTCTTTTTTTTTAAGTTTCCAATTTGTATATGTTTTAATAATTTAAATTCAGTGGCCTTAAACCCAGCTTGACATCTGATAGACATTTAATGGAATCAAGTAAATTTTACTATATTCTGGATACTAAAGTCTGTAAGCTAATGATGTCCTGCAACAGCCATTCAATAAAAGATACCATTCAATTTTTAGAGATCACTATTACATTAAAATTAATTACATTTCAACAACTTTACGAGAAAAGTTAAATCCAATTATGACTAATATGTTACAATACATGGATATTAACTTATGCCAGGCCATGATGGAATTCAGACAGAATTTGGTACTATGGCTACATGAAACCAAAGGGATTCTGGTATGATATATGTTCCAATCCAGAAGCACAAACAAGAAGTTCAACTTGCCTCTCCTAACTTGCCTCACCTAACGTAGGTGCTGCAGGTGCTCTTGGTACATCTTCAGCTCTCTCTGCCATCAGAGGGAAAAACATACCACAGAGACTGACTGGCCACTCCAGGCACATTCTTGTGCACGTTGGTCCCTCCTGAAGTATTTATGTCCCTGTCAGTTTTAAGATTCCAAGACTGGAGCTTGATGCTGAGCAGTGAAAATGCCCTTTCTTTTGCTTTTCCCCTTTCAGCCATTTCATGCCCTGTCATTACTTTGCTGGCAAACATTTGCTTATATGCTTTCCCTACACTTTATTGAACCTATGGGAGAAATGTCTGTGAAGAAAGCACACTGCTTCTCTTTAATCCTTTCTTCCAGTTCTCATCCATCACTTCCCCACTAACTGCTGGGCTGGTGTGCTGCAGGTTGTCCTTACAGCACTGACCATAAGAGTCACCTAGTCACACACCCCATGTGCTGCACTTTCTGTGTCTCTTTGTGGTCTCCTTACTTGAATTTCTTTTATAACCTTTTTGAAAGGTAGACTATTTTAAATTTGTTTTTGTGCAGCACTTGGACGAAAGGAGTTCTAGAACCTGCTTAGGATGCCAGTGGGATACAGAAGCACAAATACACAGCAATCATATTTAATAAAGCAAACAGAGCTAATCTAAATTACTGCTTAAAATACATTTGTGCATGGGTCATAAATAAAAATAAGCCTACACGGTGCCCTCGAAATCTTTCAGAGCACACTGCTGGAGGAGACAGTAAGTCAGATTATCATCAACCACACTTTCTAAAGCAAAATTGCTGCAGCAACATAAGGATAGTCGTAGCCATGAGATGCAGAAGAAAAGTTTAAAGATCAAATTTGCCTCTGCTCTTTCATGTTTCAACCTTAAAAATCTCAATAGTTCACCTGAAAAATCATTTCACTATCAATTAAGAAGCTAAGCTTTATTCTGTTTTAGTCAGTTGCAGGTGATTTTGTTACTGAGCTTTGGACTAAACCAATGAAGAATTCCTTTGATTTTGAAACAACGTCTTGTGTACTTGTGAACAAGATTTACAAATAATCCTTTTTAGACAGTCTTGCTCTGTGTATGTAACATTTCTGTTATCTACCTCCTTGCCAATAACAATTTTTCATGCTCTGTTCTCTGGTGGCATTTAGGTACGTGTATACTTAAGTGTTAAACAGAGATTCAAAATTTCAACAATTAAGTCCTTTCACAATAAGTGCAAAAAGGACCATAGCTTGTTCTTTCTTCACTAATTCAGAAGTGGCTGGGAAGATTCTTGACCCTTAAAAAAATAAAAAAATAAATAAATAAAATTACTCTTCAAAGGAAAAGCATAGCCTGAGATCTGATAGAAGTAAAATTTCTTGTGTGTACTGAAGAGGTCCAAAATGGAAAAGCAATGAACCCTAGACTGGCAACAGCAAAAGTCTTCAATATTTACACCCCGCTAAGTAACAAAGATGTGAAATCTGGTTGCTTCTTGCTGTTCCTGGGAGGCCTTGCCTCAGAAGAAGTTCCTGAGCGTACGAATGCATTGGCAATGTGAAGTAAGTCTGCAAATAATTTTATAACTTCCATGGTAGGATACTCCTAGTATGTATATGGATCTATAAAGACCAGTGTGCAGGATAGTAGCAAGATTTCACTCAGTGTTGTGTACCAATCTGGTCACCTAGCCAGATTAATGCCATTATGTGAGCTGGACTATAAGACCCAAGGCTGCTCATAGCGAATGACATCTGAAGTTCATCTCAGCCAAGCACAAGCAGAAAGGGGAAAACAACTCTCTCTGGACTATCATGGAAACACTAGAAAGGAGAAGAAAAAGCTGATGTTGTATCAGAGTGAGTGGTCATACTTCAACTTGCTGTGAATAAATGTGTGCTAGGATGTGGAGTGGTTTTTTTGTTTGTTTGTTTGTTTGTTTTTAATAAATGCAAAATTTCAGTGGGAAAAGCCCCTAAGTCAATAAGCTGCTGTGCAACGGCACACAGTCAGACTAGGAAAAGTGCCTGATGGGGCAGAGTTGTCTATTCTAGGGAAATCCTTTCCTAAATTTATCTCCTGGCCCACCAGGCTGGGACAAGGCCCTTAGGCAACAACCTCAGCCATAGAATCAGATGGAAATAAAAGATGATATATACCTTGCTCCAGTCTCTAAAGGAGAGAGGGAATGATGTGGACATTTCAACATTCATTTGACAAGTCCAATCTAGCAAAGTACTTTCATCACATTTCCAATGTGCATATCCGAATTGTCCTATCGAAACAGTAGAAGGTAAGTTTGTATTTTAAGTACATTGAGCTCTATGTGGGTCACATGCTGATACTAGTTTTCAGGTGGCGCATCATTCAAGAGGAGTCTTCCTGCTTAGAGCAGTAAATTAAAGACAAAATCTTTAAAATATTTTGATATTTCATCCACCCATTCAAATTAAGCTACAGGATAGCAAGTAACTAAATATCTAGAAGAGTAAAGGTTCCATCATAGAAAGCGATCACCAAACCCAAACTTAGTTCCAGAACTCCAGTTAGGAAATATGTTGAAGTATAAGTTACATGTGCACTATATATTGAGATTTTTTTCTTTCGCTTTTCAGTCTACACACTTCAAGATAAAATGTCATTCAATTTTACATAATAAGTTCAGAAAAATTATAATTGATGAGCCATAATGATTTAGAAGATTGGCTAGGGAACAGTTCTTTTCTACACATAACATGGTTAAAAAATATTACTATATTAATTCATACTATGTCATTAAATGAAATGGTTTTCTCATTCTGACTCCCTTCCCTGTATGAAACCACTGAAATGCCACCAAAGACAGCAGTACTAGACCATATACTTTGCACCTTCTTCATACAAATTCCCCCTTAAAGTAATGAGTAAACTTAAGTCAGGAGAGGGCCTCATTTTCTTTGGACTTGATCACATAAATCCTTGCATGATGTACAACTGAAAGTTGTAGAGAGATGTTTTCAGGGCTAATTTTTTTTGCCAGAAAAGTCTAAGTGGTGCAGAAGAGTGTGTCTGAGCACCAGTAAGTGTCTGCGTCACTTGTTCTGTCGCTATGCTGGCCTTCCTCACCTACTCCCTCAAGAAATCTGCCTTCCTTGTTTTCCAGTGCAAGTAGGGGCAGAGGCTGCATTTGGGCTGCAGAGAAAGTTGGGTAATACTTGCCATCTTCCACTTGGTGCACAAATGATTCCTGAGAGGGTGTTCTCTTATAGTGTTCTCTTCATGACCACAGTGGCAAAAAAATGGCTTGAAGGGCACGGGCCAATGTGTGATGAAGATTGTCTCCCATATGTGGTCATTAGCAGCACTGGAACACCCAGGTCGGCTTTTGAGCTGTACTGTTGAGTTGGTGTATTTGATATCAACACTGCTTCCACACACTCTGTTCCCCGGGACAGCCTTCGGGTGAGGTTAGAATGCCCAATGTTCTGGATGACGTCTTTCTTTTCTCGGGTTGGATTAGAAACAAACTTTCTGATAACAACGTTTTGTGAAGCAAAACTGATTAACTGGATTTGTGATAGAAGACTCTTCTTGTGCCACAGTTTTAGATACTTACTTACTCCCCTTGTCTACTTTATCGGCTGCAGGCAATGGGGATTGTTTTCCCTGTTCTCAGACAGCCAAGAGGTACTAACAGCTAAATGAATACAACGTTACAAATCCAAGGCTCGCAGCTCCCTGTAGGCAGACATCCCCACCTTTGCCAGACGGCTCAGCTCCTGTTGTCATCTCCCAAGTTAGACAAAGAGCCTGTCAAAGACAAACAGATTGGTACATTCAACAAAATCCCCTCTGACCCACTCTTTTTTCTCCAGAGGCTTCAGCTTCTCTCAGCTTTTACATCATTAGCACTCTAAGGGCAGGCAGGGGGTCATTTCTAATTTGTGAATGCCCTTGGACCGCAAGCTGGGATTTTAATTTGTTTACCTTGCATATTAAACAGGACTTTCAAAGGTACTGTCAATAAATCCTCTATGAATAGGGATCTTCATTCCAAACCTAGTAGTTACTTTAACTTTTTTGTTTTGATTAAATGAGAGAAAAAATTTCCTTGAGGGCAATCTCATTTACCAGGCACAGTGCCATCACCAAAATCCCCGGAGGGCCGAGGGCAAACCTCAGGCTTTGTGATGTTAGGGAAGAGTGCTGCTTTGCAAAGCAGAGGTCAAACTAAGCCACTACTTCAGACCCAGAAGTGGGCACTCAGCTTATAGGCATGCAGCAGTGAGAATAAAACTAAAGGAAAAGCAACACATATCACCTCCCTGACAGGCCAGCTCTGGGTGGAGCAGCTCAGTGACAGAAGTAAATACTCTCTGCTATCCCCTTGTTTCTGTTTTCAAGCCCCACATGTAGTTCATTTCATGGTATCCTATCAGTGTGCTTCTCCCTGCTCTTTCTTCTCCAGGATAAAACAGGAGATTTTATTTACTTCTCAGCTTTTCATTTCCAAAAATACTTTTATTAAGCTTACAGGGCAAAAAGGGGAATGTTTCCATATGATCAAACATAAAACAATGCATGGTAATCGATCACTATCTCTCTTTCTGCATGATGTGTGGTATTACAAGGCTATTGAGCTGCAGCACTGGTGTCATAAACAGAGACAGGTGGAATTCAGTGGTTTTGGTTCACAGAGTTTGAGCTAACCTTGTTCCCACTTTCAGCTCCTGTGAAGCTTGCTGACATATACGGATATGACCAGATCTGAGAGTATTTTTTTAAAGAAAACTTAGGTGAAGTCACCTGTGCTCAGTTTCTCATGGAAACTGTGGGATAGCCATCAAACATTATATAATTTGTCGTAAGAGTGCTATTTGAAATAGGGATAGTCAAACTTTTTCAGTTTTGCTCCTTCTTAGTCTGAGAGTTCAAAATGGTATTCACACATCCAAAAGGTGCGGGAATGAAGACAAATCTTCAAAGACCCATGAGATGCCCACAGAGCACAGGTGAGTGTAAGGTAAGTGGCCTCTGGGTCATTTTACCCTAGAAAACACCAAAGGAAAAAAAAAAAAAGATTTTAAAATAGAAAACAAGCTAGAAACTACCTCGTATGCAGCTACAATTTGACCTCACTGGGCAAGGAGTAAGCTACCTTCCAAATAACTGTGTTAAGAAGTTGATTAATATCTTTAAACATCAAGGATTTTCTCTAACTAGGCACAGAGAAAGTGCATTGTCAAACAAACACTCCAAGCAAACCCTGATAGCAGAGGAACAATGACAGGTTCCTTCCCATTTTTAGGGAAGGATGGAACTTGTGAATCATCATGCAATTCCAGCATTGGAAAGCCATAAGCAACTCCTGGGCTCCCTGCTCCTTACCACAAGTGAGCTCTGCAGATCACTGCTCGCTCTCTCACCTGCCGCCCTGCTGGCGACACCTGGGACTTCCAGTTAGGGCTGCTGCAGTGTGAAGAGAGAGTTTCATTAAGCAGTCTGTCCGGTGAAGGCAGCAGGACTGTGAACAAGAAAACAAGACTAAAAAAGAGACAAGAGAGTCAGTGGCTAGCCTTGTCCATGCCCTTCCACAATGGGCACTACCACTGCTCCACGGGAAGTCAGTGAAGGCACAGAATCTTCTGCTACATGCCTGATGCAGAAACACAAGCACAGCGGTGCAGCCTGTCTGGACTTGGGACTGGGGCCATGTTGGTGATGGGCACAGCACCCCAGTGGCAAACATCCCTGCAGAGTAGTGTGCTGAAGAGGAGGGACTGTGCCTGTGGGGACAGGCAACCCAATGGACTCATCCCACTGACACGGGGAGGAGAGGCCAGAGAAGCCCCTTGGACTATGGATTACCTGAATCAGGTAGTAAGGTGTAGCACTGATTAAAAAGCTTGTTCAAATTGCTTTCACTGTGATTCATAAACTCTTCATGCAAATTCATATGTTGGGATGAGGAAGCTGGAATAAGATTGCCTTAATTTAAATAAGAGGCATGGTTGTGAATATTAGGCTTTTACACTGTTAGCAGTAACCCATCAGATGTTAACAAAATCTGATATGCAACAGTTTTACATATCCCCTTGTGGGAGAAAGATCAACTTGCAAACTGCTTTATAAATCAGCCACACTGTTAGAGTTAGGCTACTGTATCTAAATGGCTTTTAGATATGCTTCCTCTTTTAAGCTACCATATTTACAAATGAAAGCCTTTTCAAACCACGTCTTTTAATATAATTTGCATATTTAGTAATACATTGATTAACATTAAACACGGATTATTGCAATTTATTTCAGAAACAGATGGGATGCATTAAGTGAAAAGCCAGAGCGTTTAAACACAGTGCACTCACAGGCTGACTCCTGATGAGTGATGAACGCAGAAACTTTATTAACTAACAAGAAAAAGAGAAAGGAAAGACGAAAGGACACTTCTCTTGCTGCCTACTTCTCAAGTGCCTTCGTCACTTGAGAGTCTAAGAATAGTTTGCTTTAAAGGTACTTTAAAACAAATACTCGGCATCAGTGAGTTTGGCGAGGGCGAAGCGGTGCCCGCGGGTCGTGCGGAGCGGACGGCGCTGCCCCAGCCGCGGACCCGGCCCCGCGTGCCGCCAGATGGCAGCCGCCCCCCAGGCACACTTCTCCGTCACGTTCCTTTTTCCCGCGACCCCAGGGAACTTCTCGAGCTGGGAGAAAACTCCGTTTGTTTTCCCGATATTCGAAATGGTCTCAAAGCATCTGCTTTTCGCATACGCAGCCTTTAGATAACGGGAGGAGCACCCCGCCTCTGCTATAAGCTGTATAGCTCTTTGCGCTTGCAAGCGTATCGACGATATGCAATATTCTGAGACAAAAATAAGGTTTACATAACCTGCAGTAATCAGCTATGTGGATGCACATGCTTTTTTGATTGCAAAATGAGCATTAAGAGCAGCACTATTACTCATTACTCAAACCATATTTGTTCACAAATACTCTTCACTCAGAGAAAGCATCCTTTCCAAAAAACACATCAGCAGTCGGTTTGTTTTTTGTTTTGTTTTGTTTTGTTCATTTTGTTTGGTTTTTCCTATTTATTTAGAAAAAGGACATTGAAATAGTTCCAGGAAAGGAATAGATAGGCCTGTGGAAGGCAGGTTTGTGGATGTTATTAAACATAACAGTCCAACATCTGGGTGAGACTGACTCCCATAGCCAGAAAGGAACAGTGAGGAAGGGAGTGCTTACGTGTGCCCCACTTCCTACAGCGTTAAGAAAGTATGTTTGCTGCCATGCACCAGAGGACTTGTAGCATGACTCAATGCCTTTGTTTATATCTTATTTAAATTAGCTTTCTGTATAATTAACAGTGCAGCCAAATAGCCTGTCAAAAGTTGAAGTGCTACAGTTAAAATAAGCTTTGACACTTAATAGATCTGTTCTTGTAGGTTACATAAATGTTGCTTATATAATACCCATTCCTTTTGTTTTATGCCCTTTATGCTTTTAACAGAAATTCCTGAAGCAGGAGGTAGAGATCTCCAAGGGGAGCAGTTCTACCTTTCCTGCCCCGGCTTTTGCTTCCAAGGGCCTCTGTTCTCCTCCCACACAGTGGCACAGGGGCTGACAGCTTTGGACAGTGTAGGAAGGAAAGCATTCCACACATCCTGCATGCCATACTCAGACAGGCAGGCAGCATACTTGTGTTTCTTCTTCCTTGTTACCAAACATAAATTGATATGGGAAATGCAGACTGTATCTGTCAGAGCACACAGTCCATGCTGAGGGATGGGGAAGAGTTCTCCTTCAGCAAAGCCTAAGGGAAGAAACCAGGGAAAGCATTGTACTGCAGAGGTTACTTGGGAAGGAGTTTACTCCTTTTTTTTTTTTTTTTTCTCAAATAGAAGGTGTAAAATCAGTGGAATCCTGCTGAAGTTTAGCTCTCAAATCCCAACATTTCCCCAGGCTCTATGTGGACCAAGGGGAACTTGCAGAAGGACAGCAACATCTGTGCTCCAGTCACTGTGGACCATCAACCACCCCAGTGCTGAGGCTCACAGGCTCAGGGAGATAAATATTTATTTTTCCACCCCAGTCTTCCCTCTCTGTCCTTTGGGACTGATGGAGTCCTTCAGAGGGGAGAGGCTGTAGGTGTCATTTCTGTGCAGGGAAGGGATTGAGCCACATACAGCAAGGGCAACTCCTGCACAGTCCCTGGCAGAGACTACCCAGCACACATCTGCACCGGTGTAGGGGTTCATCCCCAGCACTGCTTCCTCTCCTGCAGTCCAAATGAGAGAAGGCACGTGGCTTTAGAAGTTCAGATCCTTCCCTTATCTCTTCATCTCATTTCAGCTCAGGCTGTAGACCCCCTTCACTAACTCACCTAAGCCTCTTAATCTCCTTGTCCCTCCACTATTTTCCTTTCATTTAGTTCTGTGCTGCTGTTATAATATGCAATTCTGGGTACTGCTTTGGTTTACACTTTTTTTTTAGGAAAGATGTTGTTCACAAAATAGCTGTGTTGTATCCTCATTTAAATCTCTTTCCTGTTAACCAACCATTTGAAGACACATGGGTAAGCTTCAGAGCATTCAACAGAAAATTATTCTGAAAAGAGATCATGTATTTAGGGGGGGAGGGGAAAGGATATTGAGAAGTAACTCATGAGCTTTTTAGAACATTCTGGCTCTCCCAGCACCGGGAGAGAAATTCCTTGTTAACGTTCTGATTTGCTGTGGCACAGAGCCAACGTTTCAGTTACAATATAAAAAGCACCCCAAAATTACCAACATCTCCTTTCTTCTTCCTTCAAAGTTTTATTAAATACTCAGAAGTATTTTAAAAGGTCAGTTACCCATTTTGCTGCTATCAGGGGATTACTTTAACATGAAGTGTTTGTCTCCTGTTGTGAGTAGTGAAAATCCCCCTGTATCCAGCGTGTTTTGTTTGGATTGAGATGGCATGCAGCTGATGGCTGTGACCTTCATGGTGGCTTAGATCCCTGGCTGGCACTGATTTTTGATTTAGTGCCGATCTGCTGCGCTTGTCACAGGCTGCAAGGTGCTTTCCATGCACTAATGGAACAGCTCAAGGGCAGAGGGGCCCTGTAAATGTCTATCTTTCACCAACACTGTGCTAAATAGAGAGCTGAGTTTTCTACACGTGAATGACAGACCCTGAGATTATATACAGTAGAGAACTGGGAGTTCTTCTGCTGGAGCTGATGCTTGGCGGTAAATAAATGTCACTGTAAAATGGGAAGTTTTTATTATTCTGAGTGGTAATTAATGTAAGTATATTGTATTAAACAGAATATGTAATATTGCCCATATATCCACGTCCAACGGCGGGACCTAGCCATACGCAGACCACGTGCCCCATAACCAGCAGTGTATTTCCTTTGAATCCTAGAGGATTTGTACCACAGCTCAGTTTGACCCATCTGCATTAATAAGTCATTAATAAATCCTGTTCCTTAATAACATATTCAGCTGAAAATGAATTCACTCCCAGCTCTGCCTTGAAGGAAGCCAGCACACCGGATTGCAAATGGCAAAGGCTCTCAGGTTAACTCTTTGCTTATTCACCAATGTAAGGATCAGAGACAGCCCTGCAGTGCTCACCCAGGGAAGATCTCCAGTAAGGCTTGGTGGAAGGTTCTTCTGTGGACAGGTGCAGGGAGTGGCCATTCAGTTTGTCAGCTGTAGAGAGAACAACACAATGCAGCTTACTACCTTAACAATCCTATAACCCTGACATTTTCCACAAAACAGGTCTATGGAGGATAAACATATTCCTTGTGCTTAGAACATCACATTGAGGTGATACACAATTTCCATATAATAAGTGCCAGTTGGAATATTCAGATTACACACACACACACACAGAAAGTGATAATAAATGTATACCCTCTTAAGTGCAATGGAGTCAATCATGCCCTCAGATTCTGCATGCAACTCCTGGATGAAATCATAATGAAGAAGAGCTCTGTGTTGAATGAGGAACTCTGAGGAATGAGGAACTCAACATAAAGGCCAGAACTGTTCCTCTCTCAACTGGTCTGGTCTCTCCTGATTATTAGAAAGTTATCTGTTTGTTAACTATGAACTGCTTTTGAAAGTTGTTGGCTTAGTGATTAAAGTTGCCATCACATTTCTGAGAGACAGAAAAAAAAAACCAGAACCTGTTCACTGACTGTGGAGTCTTGGTTTCTTCATCTGCAGTACAGAAGTGCTTTACTTATGGATCTTGCTGGGCTAATTAACTATCATTATTGGAATGCAACTAGAGTCTTATGGATGAAGGACACCATGCATAGCCAAAGCCCTGACTTCTTTCATTGCTTTTCAGGTTGAGGGTACAAGGGCCAGCTTCCTTGCCCTGACACCTGGGGCTGTTCCCACTCCCAGCACTCAGGATCCATAGACATCTGAGTCTTTGGCCATGCCTGTTGGAAAGGTGTTGTCAAGAATCTGGCCATGTTAGTGGAAAATACTGGGACATCTGATCCAGGAAACTACCTGGGAAAGGTTTGGGCATCAGTAACCCAATTTGACTGAATCTTCATAGCAGTTGGCCTGTTGAGACACCACAGGTAGGCACAACTATTAATACCTAGAAGACAATAACCTTCTGCTTCTCACATCTACAATATCACAGGGCTCCATTAGCAGGGAACAAGAGAAGGACCTGGTTCACCTCTTGGTGTGTTCTTGTAATACAAGAATAAAGCAAACGTAGAGTAAATTTTCTTTGCCCCAGTCATAATAAAACTATTGTTGGAAATTCAAGAAATGTATAGACTGGACAAGAAAGCATGAATTTACCTAGCACGTAGGTGACATTGTTTAAGAATATTTCATCTTTACATCAACTTTTCTCTGTGAAGCTGTCAAGGTCAGTAAAACCTTGGGTCATCTGCTGCATAAGTGCCAGCTGTTGAAGTCAGAGCTGCTGGAGGATGAGTCTCTCAGAACACTCCTACCTCCCAAGCCTGTCAATTGTTGGAGAGCCCCACTTATGCTCTCCAAATTCTCTTCCTCGTCCCTTCCTGCCATTTAGGTTTCCTCACACAGTGTATGTTCCCATGCTGCTCCAAACAGGCCTGCCTTCTGGGGTGGAAAAATGTGAGTTAAATTAGTTCTTTTAGCAGTGTTAGTTCAAAACCATTTTAGCAAAATTTGCTGGAGGTGTTCATTGCATTCTCTCTTGTTTGACTGAAGAGCAATATGTACAGAACTTACAGCCTGTGAACCATAAATCCCTGCAGCTGATCCACTCTGCAGAGGCATCAATAGACAGATAATGCAGTCCTTGTATCCTATGAAAAACCTTCTCATTACCTTCTTGTACGTGGTTTTTTAAAGTGTTTAATTCAGGCTCATGTACCTAAGACCCACATTCTGTGTGAATCTCTGGTCCTGGGGTCACAGCAGGCATTGTGTGCATGTGAGCCTGAGCACTCAGTCCCTGAAATGGCCAGAGAGTCCCAAAGTGAAGAATATTAAAAGCTAATTTTCAGTTTTAATTTTAGAAAAAAAGCTGCTTCAGTGTTATGCAGTACAGAGATATCTCATTAGCTCTTAGAAGATCCCTGCCTTTGGAGGGCTCTTTCGCTGTGCTAATGGCACTTTGACATTTTGTGGATTACTCTTTCAGGTTCCATAATCAATTTAACATTAACATTCATGTAAACTATTAATGAAATAATATTAAAAAAGAAAAATGTTCCTACAATACTGCAACATTTTAATGCCTCATTAAAATCATTAGTAATGCTAATATTAAAGAACTTACTTCATCTTTCAGAGAACCCCAAAATAAATCATAATCAAATGTTTGCTAACGTACAGCCAGAGAAATAATTTATACATTGCTGGCATATAGGCATCACGTACGCTAACGATGACACCATAAGGTCACATTATTAAGCACTACCAACTAGTTCTGGAAACTCATGGTACACAGTATTATTTTATAATTATCATTAAACACACTGAATATTATTTGTGTGTTTTATTTAGGGGAAAAATACATAGTGTGCATCTCAGGCAGCCAGAGCTTTCATGGAATTCAAGTTGCAAACAATGACATGCTTCACTGACCTCAATGACTTAGAAAAGCCATTTATATTCAGTACTCTCATTTATGCTATCTTTAAAAATGAGTAAGAGACATATATTAATAGCAAGAAACTGGTAGAATGATTGCATCACGACCCGTCTCCAGACTTATTGCAACAGTTCATTCTCCATCAGCTGAACTGACACGGGAATGTAAATGCTGTATATAATAGCTATATAAATTTCTACAACACGTGTAAGAAAAGCAAAGAGGTGCTGTGTTCCCCCTTTGCTGGCCAACTTTTGTACCCCACCCCAGAGAGCCATGGCCACTCAGGTCACCTTTGCTCAGTGGGTCAAGGGGATGGGTCCCAGGAACACAGCCCCAGCTGAGGGCCCAACTGGGGCACACCATGGCTCTCATCGTTAGCAGAACCCTTGTGAGGGAGGGCAGTGGGAGAAGCAGGATGGAAGCACCATGGGGCTGCAGGCGCTGACCTCATCCCACACCAGCACCCCTTGAGTACATGGCCTGGGCAAGGATGAGACTGAGGTGGAAACTCTGTTACACTTGGTGTAAAGCTTGTGTAGACATGCCAGACAGCCCAGAATCAGCAGACAGGAGATTGGGGACCACCCATCAAAACCCAATGCAATCAGAAGGAAGCCCTGCAGATGCTCCTCATGAGCCCCATTCCGCAAAAACGTTCAAGTGTCAGGATCCATCCCAGCTCCCCAGGCCCTCTGACCACCAGTCTCCTTTGGAGATAGGATGGCTTTCTCAGCCTCCTGCTGTTTTGAGCATTGCCTCCTCCAAGCCCTTGTTGCCTTACAGGTTTCACTTTGAAAACCTCATCAAGGAAGCTCAGCAAATAACTCCAGCAGTGTACCCTTGTGAATTCAAAATCAGAGAACTGATTCTGGCATTGTTTGCACTTTCTGTTTTAATTTGTCATTTGGTTTAGATGAAAGGTTAATTTAGTTTCCTCTTAATATATTTAATACGTTGTGGTAACAAGCGAGCTCTAGAAATGATAAAGCCATTTGTTAAAAAATTCAGCTACATCATCTTTAGCCATTCATGTTCCCTTCAGAGAGAAAATTAATTGTTCCAATCTAGCAAGCTACAAAAGAAATGCAGTCGACAAAGGGTGAAATATGAACATCAATGGTAAGTTTTGAATTTACCCTATTTATTTTGAGTGTAAGATCTCATGACCCACTAAAATTCAGTTCACAATGTTTTATGAAAAATAATGGCTGAAATTGAATGTCTTAATTTACATTTAATGCAATTAAGAATGGTTTAAATTATGACTGATGAACAGCACACACAGATGTCAGTCAGTTTCATCAGAATAAATTGAAGTCAGTGTCAATGAATGCTCCACTGATAAATCCCACTTTACATAAAATTAATAAAAATAAGGAAATATAATCCTTAGCTAATTGCAAAATGTTATGGAATTCCCCTGAATTTTGGGGGAAAAAAATGTGTAACTAGAGAAAGCCACAAAGTAGTGTCTGAAAAGCAATTTCTTTTTAAAGGTGCTCTGTGTGAAACTGCCAGAAGTGCCATTTAAAGGTTTACAACAGAGGACGCCTCTGTGCAGAAACACCTTACGTGGAGGGAGGGGAGATGGGCCCTGCCCAGCGCTGCAGGACCTGACCCAATCTGTGGCACAGCTCCCGCTGGTGCCACTGCATGAGATGGCAATCACTCCGTGGAAGTAAGAAGGTCAGATTCCAGGTTTGCACTGATACAATTCAGCCTGGAGTTTCCAGCCCATGCAGCAAATGCAATGTCGTTCAGTGCTTGTTTGTCACCAGTGTCACCTCCTTGACGTGGACATCACCTTTCAGCTCCATGCATAGGACACTGCAGGATGGTGGCTTGTGGCTGAACCTCCTAAGCATTTTCAGAGTGTACAGGACTGTGATAAAACTTGATTTACAGAGCAGTTCTGAAGTAAAACGCAGCCATAGAGCAAAATTTCACCAGATGTTTAATATGTGGGGGCAGACCTCATTCTAAATTCTAGATAGAGGATATCTGGCTCCTTTTTACAGGAGTATAAAACATACAAAACATTCAGTCTCTTCCAGGATCAAGCATCAGAAATGGAGCAAATATCAAATGCATGGAACTCTGAAAGCTCAGTTCTTGGTTTGTGAAGTACTTACAGAGGAGTTCTACAGTCCTTGTTCAGGAGGAAAAAAAAGAAATCCAACAAACACTGAATTCAACTGAAATTTTGACCTTTTTTTCTATCTCTCTAAGGACCGTGGAAGCTATGTTTATTAGCTTAAATTCTCAAGGTAAACAAAAACTACTTCTGTGGAAGACAAGGGCGCAATATTTGCATGAAGGAAAATGTCAAAGGCAATGTGAAAGCCAACATGTTCATGGTGATCACAAAAGCTGATTTGCCTTTGTGCACAGCAACATGAGGGCTCGATCTGTGTTTGGATCCATTGACTTCTGGACCTCTTTGTTGGACTACGCATGAGCTGCTCCCTGTCATCCCTGAATGGCATTTAACCTAAAGCTATGCATAAGCACTTTCTCTGTAGAGGCTATGGATTACTGACCATTTGCTCACGTTTGTATTAAGACAAACATCTCCAAGATAACTCCATATTCACATCAAACAATTTCTAGCCAAGAAACAGCTATTCTTCTGCACAAGGAAAGCCTCAGCCTTCTGAAACCAAGACACCACATCTTCTACAATGTATGCAAAGGCAATTTACGATGCTAGCATAACTAAACCTCCCAATAATATCTTGCCGTTAGAAGCTCGTCCTTTCATGGGGCAGTTTTAGAATAGGTGGCAATAGCCCAAGTTTAAATCGGCACTTAAATGCACATGGCATAGATTTTGCATAGGTAGATAATTGGTCTTTACCTCTTTCATGATGTGCCTGTTCCTCCTATATCTGCTCAGTGATATCAGGTTAATCAGGATGCCTTAATCGCATATTCTCTCTGGGTGCAGGCATCCATTGTCTATATGTTAAAGAGCTGAGCGTCCCACCCGTCCTTATACAATACAACCACTGGGCCAATCTGTGCCCTAGAGAGGTCAATTGCAAAGCATGTTATCCCAGAGGAATCTGAATGATTTATGCAGCCCCTTCCGGTGTCCCAAAACAAACAGAACCCAACACCCAGAGATGCTCAGAGGCAGCCAGTGTTCCACACATTTCTCATGGTGTCTGCTGGTGCTTAAGCCATGTATGGATTGCACAGTTCCAAACACGGCTGTACAGGGACTCTACAGGCACCAGAGTAAGATCCTGTCTGGGGCCAAACTCTCAAAATGGAGATGACCAGGACAGCAAATCAAAAAATGAAGTATGTTCAAAAGTGCACTCAGAATTGAATGCAGTATTAGTACAATGTGTCTTTGCTGTGCCCTTATTATCTTGTAGATATATAGTGTAATTTATGCTAATAGACTGACTCCCAAATTTACCCTTGCTGTGCTAGTACTTCTCTAGAAGGTACAAATGGCACATTGCTAGCCAAGGAGCAGAAAAAACCTGGAAGCAGAGGGCATGAGGGGCAGCTCCAGCCCAGCTTCATTTGTGCAGAAATGTGCCTTATATTTTTTTATCTTTATATTTTCTAACGCTTTTCCAATTTAGTTTTAAATGCATAGTGTTTCATGTGATGGGGCTTCTCTGCTTCCCAAGAGAAATTGCTCTAGAGCTCTATTATGTATTTTGCTGTCAGGAAGCTTTTCCTGATTCTTAACCTAAATTTTTCCTTTGTTAACTTCATCCTATTACTCCTACTTATATCTCCTTTGTCAGCCTAAATAACTTTCCCACCCTCATTTGATAGCTGTACCCTTCAAACATTTGTAGCATGCCATCCTGTCCTCCCCACTTAGTCAAGCTACACATATTTTGTTTTTTTAACCCCTTTTTAGCAGCCGTTCTTCACTTTCCCTTGCTCACATTTGTTGCTCTTCTCCACACAGCTTGCTCTTTTGTTCAGACACGAAAGAAAATGATATTCCACACACAAATTTCTTCTGAAAATAAATGCTATGCATTCGCCTGCTTGCCTCCTCTGTCCACAAATTTTCCCCTGTGCGAGCTAAACATATAGCTGGAAGCACAACAGAGGAGTAGGATTTGCATAGGCACGGTGGCTGTGTTGGAGTGACACAGAATGCTAATAAAAGCAGCTTAAGGGGTTTTTTTTTAATGTACTTTTTTTTTTTCCATTTGACTTTAAGAGATCATCACTCAATGTTATTTCTTAAACTGAAGAATCTAAAGTGAATGCTTTGACTTGATTTTAAAGACATTGAATTTTTTCTGCTGGTATAAATAGTATGGACACAGTAAAAGTACTTGAGAGAGCCTAATGAACCATTTCTTACACCCCATTACCTTTAGTCTGATATGACTGAGAGTACGGGCACTAATTATCCTCTCTTTCACAGGCACAGACATAGATCTACAGTAGGTCTTAAAACACAGTATTCTATACAACTCTTAGCAGTTCCTCATGTAATACATTTCTGTATTTTTTTTCTAATTGAAATTTAAATTAGAGGCATGCCACTTCCCATCTACCTGCCACTTAAGTATGCTTTATGGACAATTCTTTAAGCTGATTTCCTACCAAAAAAGAAAGGAAAAAAAAAAAAAAAAAAGTGCAGGTAGCATGCAGCCAGTCACAGGGGAAGTGCTAAAAAATTAAAGGATTTTCCTCTGCAAGAAGCCAGACAACCAGAGTATTCAGATGGGCACACAGCTCCACACCTCCACACCAGCCAAGAATCAGCCAAGAGTGTGAGAACAAGACCCACCTCCCCAGGTCCCTCTGGGAATGGGAAACTGCTTTTGGTATTCTGGCTCAGCTCTCCCCTACAAGTGAGGAGCAAGACCAATCCACAAAGAAGTGGGGTCAATGGTGGCTCTGCACTGCTTTGCATTTCACGCAGCCTTGCCAAGGCAGCAGCCATGTGCTAGTGCATCACCCATTCTCCAGCTGAATTTTCCAGGCTCTGCTTATGGAAGGAAGACTCCAAGTCCACCTGGACAGCAAAGAGCAAGGCACCACACCTTGCGGCTGGGGGTAAATGCTGCTCCAGCAGCAGTGCAGATCTGCACCACTGTGCAGGGCTGGAACCTGTACCTCGTGTCAGGTGGAAGATGAAGTTTTCTGCCAGTTAACGAGGAAACACTTGGAAACATATGAGCTGCATATTGGGATGCAGATGGTTCTATAAGACAGTACATACATTTATAAAGGAGACATGTAAGGTCATTGGGAACCATCTGCTTTAAATATTTAAATGTCCTCACACTGAACGTATGAGTAGTTTTGCCCTGGACTTGTAATATTAGCAATCCACCAATTTTTTATAATAATGGTGAAACAAAAGAAAAATGGGAAGGTGGGAGACAAGGCATGGCAACCAATTTACAACATCTGGGTCCTGCACGGCCAGCTCAGGCATAGCTCAACCTGTCCGGGAGCTGTTTGTTCTCACATAGTGTCTCATCCCAGTGTACATACAGCTTTTGACGTGCACTGGATGCAATGCTGCTCTGACTGCAGGAGGAGGCCAGGCATGAAGCCACTGAGGTACCAGCAAACCTTGATAGTTCTTCTCCCCATTGTGCAGAGCTCTCAGCAGAGCATGGATTTTGTGAAGAAGCTCCTTTGCTTCACTACTCAGCAGTTTAGCACTGGGGCAGTTTTTGCTTCAGAAATTCTTGCCTCTGCTTTGTGAATACAGCATTAGTCTGCTTTCCAAGTCTTCTGCATGAAGCGGGGTCCTTAGCTGGAGTGAGAGGAGACACAGGGCATGCAGCAATGCCCAAACCCCGATGCTTGGCTCCAGCTCCAGAACTGGGGAGAGGGATGTCCACAGCCCACCTGGCTCCAAGTGTGCAGCAGCTTTGAAGGGTTCAAGTACACTGGGTTCAGTTGCTTCCTGTGGCTTCTGGCACTGGTGTGTGAAGGCAAAAAGTCCTTCCACCTCTGGGTTTCTCATCTGAGTCTACCTGAGCCACACGCATTCAGCTTCCTGTGCCAGTGCAACCCATCATGTTGTCCAGCACCACGGAAGGCAAAGCTGGAGCAGGCTGGGCAGACCAGCCTTGGGTAGCAGAGCTGTTGCTCCTGCATGTGACTTCAGCACAGTTTCTTTATTTACTTTATGTTTTTCTCTGTCTCCTCCAAAACCTGAGGAGCAGCATCTACTCAGTATTTATCAAACCTTTTTCAAATGGTCATCTGGATTCATATATCACCATACATACGCATTGTATATATTTACAATGTGTAACATACATTCCTAGGGTCACGTCTTCCTGAGATTCTCATGCAGCCATACATAATTATGGGGATTAGCAAACTCTCAGGGGCAGCTGAATGACTGCTTTTTGTGATTAAGGGCTGCTACCAACAGAGGGAAAGCTGCTTCATAACTCTTATCTGAAACAGAAGGGGGAATGAAACCACAGGCCGAACCACTGGTGGTTCTTTTGTCTGAATTTCTGCCCTGACTGCCCTGGACTCCAGGACCCCCTCTGCTTGCAATTGTCAAAGTCCACGAGTGGACTGGGACCAACTGCTTTCACATCATGTAGCCTTGAATCAGTCTACTGATAAATGCAGTCGGTGGCTGTTGCATGTTTCTGATATTACCATTCAGAGCCTTGTCTCATGCCTACTGGAGAGAAAGGGCAAACTCGACCAGCCTTTGGGGAGCCCCCGCATTCTTCCGAGTTCTGTCTGAGATTGCTTTCTTTTTATCCCCAGGAGGTATTAGTCTGTGTTATTACAGATTCACTACATCTATCTTGTTATCTTCATTTCAGTATTTCTGTCCTTTTAAAAGATCCCTTTACAAATATCATTTGTAACATCTTGACAGCAGTTTTCAATTCAGAGCAACAATGTGACTTTTTAATGAAATCTGTGCATCCATCTATTCTTGGATAATATTCATAACGAGCCCCAAATGGCTACCAAGAGAAAGAGTGAAGAATCTGAGGAGAAGAGAAGCAGCAAGAATAAAAGATGAAAAGCAAAACTGTGAGAAATAATTGCACCGCTCTGTTCATGCAATTAAGGAGCATATCAGAGGAAAACAGTTAAATTAGCTGACTGAGTGCTTACAGGAGTTTTAAAGCTCTACTGTCAGTTCAATTAGAAAAATATCCTAACAACAGCACACCGGTTTCTAAAGCAGATGACATTCTCCAGCAGCCTGAGGTGGTCTCTGTGACACTGACAGCCTCCCTGGCTCCTTGTCCTTTGGAGAATTACAGACTACCCAGGATGGTTGCAGGCTGCCAGGGCTCAAAGGCAGCTGTTCCCGTTCTGGAAACCGAACAGCCCAACCTTCCACTTTCTATGGCAACAACTGTGAGCCCTTCGCAATCTGACCTGCCGAGGAAAACCTGCTGTTAATTAAATGTTAATTACCTTAATGCAGTCTGCATTATGTGGAAAACTGCAAGCTATTTTAATCCGTATTTTAAAGGAAACATCCAAGGCTTAAAATGCCAGGCAGAGGCAGCTTATGAATTGTCAGGTAGATAGTGCTCTTGCCCCCTTGGTGTCGAGAGACTCCTATCAGTTTAATGAATGCTTTGGTCTATTTCTGCAGATGTTCAGGTATCAACTGTTCCAGGCAATTTACTTTGATTTCTGTGAAAACTACAAACATAGCGTTAGTAACTAATTTTAAGTGATATTAAGGTGTATTGATGTTTTTTTCATACATATTTGGATATTTACTTTGGTGTGAAGGTAGATCACAAACTGAGTCCTTCCAAACCTCAGCTGTGCTGTCCTCAGATACAATTGTGCCCATCCCCATGGGCAAAGCCATTCCAGGTCCCACTGCCTGCACCTGCAAGGGAAGGGCATGGCCCAGGAGCAACCTTCCTGCAGCCTGACGCTGGATGCCTCATCTTCTCTCCACTGCATAGAACTGGGCAGACATTCCTTGCTACCAGGATTTCTTCTGGCTTTGGCCAGACCAAATTGGCACATTTGGAAGGAGAAAACAGCCCCAAAAATCTGAAAGTGTTGATTACTGAGTCTGCTCCATTCATGGGCCTGTAGGAGCCTGAATGACTTTGTTAAACTGCTTCTTCTCCAGCCTGGGGTTGGTTATTACATTTTACCAGACATGGATATTGGAAGTGGCTTGTGCAGAGCATTGTAGGCGGTGCAACTGCAGAGTGCTTCAGAGGTGCTTAAGTGTGCCTGAGGAATTGTTTTTCCTGTCTGCCATTCCAAAGCTCCTCTTGCTCTTTTTTTTGAATCTGACAACAGTTGTACCTGAGAATAATCTCTGAGATTTCTCTGACAGCTGGTTTGAACTGAGCTGCACATTCACTTCCATTCTTTCTTTGAGCAATGCCAACAAGAGCAACTGTAGAATTTAAATAAAGAGAATTTGATTTATTCTTATTTGCCTTTGGTTGACTGGAGAAGTCATGTGGGTTAAACAAGGCACCCCATAACTGATGCTTAGGAAAACTCACTGATGTTGTACATGTATTGCACAAATGGCATTCTGGAAAGAGTTCTTTGGGCATGGTTGCAAACACGAGATGTGGCAGTACCTGCTGCAAGCACACATTTCTCTCCTTTCCTCTTTATCTTACCTGCAATTCACAAAAGAAGATTAGCAACAGCAAATGATGAAGGGTTGAGCTCTTTGCTGTTGCGAACTGGACTAATGCACCAAGCTGATAAGGTTTCTCCTGTTTGCACCATTCCACTTAACAAAAGCTGCATCCATGCTATGGTTGTCTCCTGGAAATGTAGGAGTTCTGTCTCTGCAATTCAATGTAGGACTGTTTACCACCTATATAGTTCCTCACTCCATAGAGCCCACTGCACCCAGTGCCAGACCCAGGACACTGCCCTGCAGGGACTGGCCCACTGCACTGGGTGTCATCCCTGTGTTACAGGGGTGAGGAGTGTCTCGGTGTTTTAGGCCTTATTTTTCTCATCTTAAAGCTGCCCATGTAGAGAAAAATACAGGACTTCAGTAACAGTTACCAGCATGATTTGCTTTTATTACCTTTCTGTTCAAGACCCTTGTTTCCCCTTGTAGCATGTCAAATTGCCCCCAAAACCATATTATACAGCAGAGAAATGTCGTTCACACTTCACTGGCTATTGATTTACTTTATTTATTGGCACAAAATCAGCTTGAGATAAACATTTTGTCCCCCATTTCCACTATTGTAAGCGATATAGTTCACTGTGAGATAGGCAAACCCCAATGTGCTGGGTCACAATTCGACATGCCTTTCTAATCAATGTGTGAAAAATTACCTAATGAATAATGGGTTGCACATTTCCACAAACAAATTAACCAGGGTGAGACTGAAACTAATGATTATATTTATCTAATGTAATTTCACATCTGTTACTAGTGCTAGTAATTTTTTTTCTTCTTCTTTCCATGGCATCCTCAGAATTACAGCCCATCTTCTGGGAGACAGACATTTTGCATTCACTTAAATAGGTAACGTTTAGATTTACCAGACACCCACCTCCAAAGAGGGGCAATGTTTGGGGAGGGCTTGCTGTCTCGCGGTGCGTTGCTGCCTGTTGGAACACAGGGGGTCCTCACACCCAGGCAGGTATTCAGGCTCATCATATCTCCACAGCAGGAGCTGCAGGAGTGGGTTTTTCCCAGTGTACAGCCATTTGAGATAAACCCTGGCAATATTTGTGAGACTTATGCTAATGTCACTTGTGCATGAAAATGCATGACAGTGGGAAGGAACTTCACGGGTTCGTTCATTATCATCTTCTTAAAGCAGATTTGCGTCCTCTGGGTAAAAGATCCTTTTGGTACCTAGAGGAGGACTATATGAAGGAAAGACACAGTCTCTTTAGCATAATCTGTTGAGATAGGTAAAGGGAAATGGTTTCAAATTAAAAGAGAAGGGAATTAGATTGGATATAGGGAATAACTTTTTGACAGTGAGGGTGATGAAGCAATGGAGCAGGTTTCTCAAATAGGTGCCCTGTCCCTGAAGACACTCAAGGTCAGGCTGGAGGGGCTCTGAGCAACCTGATCTATCTGTAGGTGTGCCTGCTGATTGCAGGGTAGATGGACTAGATGACCTTCCCCTTCTCACTTAAATGATTCTATGATTCTATGATAAATAGAATCACAGCTTTGTCAAATGTGTGTTCCCATAGCCTGGTTGCTGCCTCTGCACAGGACCACAAAGTGACTGAGCCCTGATGTGATGGCTGCTTTGAGAGTACAGAAGACTCTGCGGAGCTTTCCACTATGTGTTTCCATTCCCCAAGCATGTTAAACAGATTTACTTGGGCATCTTCCTTGTTTTCCACAATACAAGGCATCACCTAATTTCCTTCTGTCCTTCTGAAAGAATTTTGCAGAAGGCTTTGTAAGATGAGCCACCAGTGAAGGAGAAAGGTAGCAGTGCTCTGGTTTCATTCCCAGATGCTATCTCATGCTCATCCATGACTGGCAGCACAGCCAACTCACCCTACTCCAGCCTGATCACTGGGGACGTGCTCCTCCTGCAGCATGCACCTTCCTTCCTGCTGCCAGGGCTGTATCTGCTCTGTCACATCCGGCAGTTCGCAGTTGTCTTCAAAAAGATGTTGCAAAAAAAGCAAAAGTCTCCAAATGATGTCACCACTTGAGTCAACATTATTAAACAATTTCACAATCTGTCTCAGTTGTGGTGGCAGCTTTCATAAGGATTTATTATCCAGAGAGCTAAAAAAGTGTGGGGGGAGAGGGGAGCTGAGAGTGCGCAGAGGTTTGAAAGTCATTGTACCGAGAGTTTAATTATTGTATTTTTCACTGAAGTTGAAAGTATTGAGGAAAATCTAGCCAATTTCATATTACCTCATTTGATTAAAGAAGTTGTATGATTGTTCAGAATGTGTAATTGCCATTCAGCACAGCTGAGTTGAAAAAAGCTTTTTGACTTCGCATGCATAATGCCTGACAGTATATAATAGACACAAAAATTAGCAAATGGCACAACTTTTTTTTATGAATTATATAGATGAAAAAATGTGTGTTACTAAATGCATGATTCTTTTGGGGTCTGGTTTTTGTTTTTTATCTTTATTTTTCATTGGTACACACCATTCTTACCAGCATTAGAAATGTCCCCTATAGGGCTATGTCAGAGACAGTACAACATGTAACTTCATAGGGTAATAAAGTATAACACAGCTTAAAATTCATTGTATGTTGAAAGATGTGCAGACATCTGTCAGTTGTGTTCCTCGTGAGTAACGTTTTATATTTTGCTTTCTTGTGGAGAATGGAGACACTCACAACGTACCAACAACGACAAGTACTTTTCTAACCTGCAGGTAACCTCCATGTCCTTCAGCACTGCTACTGGAAATAAATGACCTTGTTTTACTTTGGAAGTTTGTAGAACAGCTAACAAACACATTGTCTGGGTCAGTTTTGTTTTGTTACGAAGCAGACCTCTGGATCTCCTGCTTTGAAGTTCTGCTGTTCCTCAGATGGCAGAAGAACTGGTCTGTGTACCAGCTTCTGAAGAAGTAGATGATAGCAAGCGTGTGGCTAACAGCCCTGGTGTAACACCTAAAGAGAAATCCTTCTGACCTCCAGACAGAAAGGACTGTGGGAAGACACCAGCATGTCTACCAGCTGCAATCTGTTCATGGACATTGAAATGTGTGCTGCTACTGGGGACTGTGGTGAGGAGTCTCCAAAATTGTGTGGCTGTTCATCTATCTGACAGCATGGCTGAACCACTCATCGTGGTTTGACATGATTTTGGCAGTGTTCTGGGGAACCTGTGATAGAAGCTGAAAAAGAGGGTGAAAATATTCAGCAACATTCTAGAAGTCATCTCTCATGCAGCCAAGATGTGCTGAAGACCTGATTACCAAAACGTAACGTTCTTCCTCAAACACCTTATCTTCCCTGCTGGCATGGTGTCCTGGTGCAACGCAGGCTGCAGAAGTGGACTCTGGCAAGGCAATGCCAAAACCCTACCTGTTTCTTTATCTCTAAGGACCAGACGACAAGGACAAAATAGCTGTGAGCAGCTATGGGTGGAGTTGTTTGGGACCAAGCTCAGGGATATATCTGGGCACTGCTAGTAACAAGCACTGCACTGGTCATTTGCTTGGTTATTTTTGTGTCTTCTTTATCCTGTTTCTTTATCCTGTATATCTGCTCTCAGAAATATGACGTGAGTCTTGGGTGGTCAAGTGCAGAGCCAGGGATTGGACTCAATCGTCCTTGTGGGTCCCTTCCATCACAAGATGTTCTATGATCCAGCATGTCAATTCAGTTAAATCTGTGATAATTAAGTCAGGCTGGCTCATTTCTGGAGATGTAACTAAAGACAAATGGATCCTGTTTGTAATAATTCACTGTGTGAAAAAAAAAAGTAGTAAAATCCTCGAACCAAAAGAAACTAAAGATGATGAAAACACAGTACAAAGCTGTTCAGAGGGACTGAGAGCAAACTTCAGCATCTATGTGGAGAATGCTTCTGGCAAGACAAAAACACAATCACGAGCTTCTCCAGCACATGCAGCTCAAGTGTCTCAGCCAGACTCCAGAAGGAGATCACACCAAGGAGACATTGCCATTGCCCAGCTTCATGCCTTTTCATGGTAACCACTCTGCGTCGCTTGCATTTCTCATTTTCCTGCTGGTAGAAAATTCTTGCTGAAGGTTTTGACAATTTTCAAATAATGTCATGAAGAGTGTGACAACATGAAATGAGAGTAGAGCACAATGATGCAGTAAATAGTTACATTATTAGAAAGGCAGATGCTGGCACTGAAGCAGGGTTGTTGGCCTAAAAAATAGATTAGGAGGAAGAAAACAGAAAGAAAAAAAAAAAACAAAAAGCAACTGTGAAGTATCAGAAGCAGTTGATAGCATAATAACATTCATGTGCAAGCAAAGGTTTTCTGTAGCAGTGTGAGTCAGCTTCCATGCTAATATGACCAGTAAATAAACCATAGTAAGGTTCTGGAACTGATATTACTTCTCACCAAATACAACTCCAGGCCAGTGAATCAAGTCTCGGATTGCATTTTGGACTCCCAGCCCTTGCTGGCAGCTGTGACTGCATCACTGTGCACAAGACAGAGCATAAAGATCTGCAACAGTGTATGAGCTGCACCAAGCCATCTGTAGACAACTAAATCCAGCAAAAACTAAGTGCTTTGCATTTCCTGTAGGCTTGCTTATTCTTTGATCTCTTGAGAGACTCCAGAGAGAACACAGAGATACTGGTGTAATTTAGGACTTCTGAATCTGAGCTGTAGCTTCTGAACAGAAACCATCAATGTTTGGAGCAGGCTGCTGCAACCCAGGTCCCCACCTAAGCAGTGGAGAGAAACAAGGTCTTCTCACATTACTATGAAAGCTTGTTTCTTGTCTGTGTTATCTTCTCAAATGACTACAAACTGCAGCCTGAATGCAGCCCACTAGAATTAACTTTAAGGGTATTTAATAAATCTCTATGTTCTTCCAACGCCCAAGAACCTATGCAACCACATGAGAACTTGATTCAGAGAACATGGGCACTAGCAACTGCAGACTAAGTCCTGAGGAGTTTCCAATATTATTAACTCAAAAGTTCCACGTGCATCAATTGAGGCCCCCAGACCAACTGAGATGTGTGAAATTACAAACCCACCTTCTTCAAATGCAGGAGTGCTGCTATAATCCTTGGTAAAACAATAAGCAAGAGCTATTTGACTCTAGGATAAGACTCTTAAAAGGAGAGGAAAAAGAGCAATCCGCTAAGTCAAGCTCCAGCTGCCAACCCACTGGGTTATCAGAGCTTGAAAGCAGCATATCATAGATCTCCAGCACTGCATTATGGCTGTTTTTCCACACAAACACAGAAGTGGAAGAAATTTTTGTACATTGCATTCTTGTGCTAGGTTATGTAGGTTAAGGTGTAGTCAGAGGCATCCTGTCCATGTGCTCCCAAGGCAATATTAGTCTCTGCAAAGGCAGGATGACCTGTGTGTGCAGAATGAGGAAGACTTTCAGCCAGCTCATTGGAATTTTTTGTATCAGTTTGAAAATGAGAAGATCTGGACATGATCTAGAAGTATCAAAGTCAACTCAAGGAGAGTCATCAGTGGAGCAGCATGCTTCATAATAGTTGAAGGTGAGGGAAAATGGCACAGCCAGGTATTACACATTAAATCTTTTATCATCTGGTGTGAGCCACACAGGTAGTCAGAAGAGTATTTGGTGAGTGAAAATCCTGATCACTTCATCAAGGGAAGCAGGCAGGTAGATCTTTATGGCGGGGAATCCCATGCTGCTCTGGTCAGAAAGTCCTTCTGAAGCTAGATAAAATACAAGGATCAAGTTGAGATTTAGGGATGAGAAGGGGTGTTGTGGCTTAGTAGAATGACTGGGCAAATGTGATGTCAAAGGTGGTCAGGATCACAGCAGCATAATTAATGGAGAGCGGAAATGTTGAGATTTGGGCAGAGAGAGTTATGTGATAAAGAAGAAACTTCTGAACTAGTTACCGAGTTTTTTAAGGAGGTAGTGGAAGATTAATATTGATGGAACTTGGCAGCATACAGGAACTTTGAAGAGGAGAGTTGGTTACCGAGACTGTGAGAAGCTTTTTGAAAACATGTCTGCAATACAGGTGCTTTCATTTGGGAAGTAATGGTGTAACCAGCTGCTGTCAAAGTTATAACATAAAGAAGGATGTATACTGAAGGCATCAACAAGTAACAGATTGGCTTTACATTTTGGATGTAATTGATTGACTGTAACATTCATGAATGAAATGTACAGATTTACACTCCATTGGAGAGGATAAGAGAGGAACAGATAATGAATGAAGTAGGTCAATTTACTGTAGAAGGTGCAAGAATCATCTCCAAAAGAAACATTAAAAGTTTGATTCAAGTGAGGACATAAATAGTCAGATGCAACAGTTTCTAATGTGAGATACTAGGAAAGGCCAGGCAATCAGCTAATAACAAGGGGGCCTTCATCCATTATAAAGCATCTCCTCTGTAGCTGTCAGCATCAAGGAGGGATCCCTTAGAGCCCAGGAGCATTTCTAACCCCTGTAGTGTTCTATCCAGTCACAGTTTATGGCAAACCTGGGCTTAAAATTGCAAAAAAGTTAAAGCAAAAAGGGCAAAGTGACAGTACTGTAAAATACAGTGAAATTACCTCAGATATTTCTTAAAATAATTAAAATGCAAAGAATAAAGCATCATCCATTTATTTGCTATTGATATCTGGAGATAAGAATACAGACTGACAGTGAATACAATTGCGGGTGTTAATTATTGCTTATAACACAAAGATTATAGCTACCAACTGCGTTAAATATAATTCTTTATTTAGTAATTTAATATCCTTCCCTGTTCATCTCAATGCATTTTTATACGTCTGACCTTCTGTAGACTTCTCATTTTGTCTTCAGTTGAAAGAGCAAAGCTGGTTAATTTCTAGTGACATTTTCTGGCTGCAGAGCTGCTGCAATACCTTTTTATACTCGGTTTTGTTTTTAAATCTGAATTCGTTGGTCATCTCACCACATCAGCCTGTAAGCTGGGCAACACTGCAACTCCCTCCCGCTGTGTCCTCAAGCTTATTCTGACTTTTGAGGATAGCAAACATCAGCAAGCAGCAGCCAGGACCACGGTGAGATTCAGCTGGACAGTGCTAAGCACCCTTCCCCAGTCTTACCTTCTGTTCACCCAGCTCTTACCACAGGCTTGCACTGAGCGTGACTGCAGCACAGCCAAATCCTCTGGAAATTGCAGCACAGGGAGTCACCCTGTTATAGTCAAATCAAGCTTTGCCTCAGCTCAAAAATACACTCAACATCAGTGCACAAGGATTTTGCTACAAAATAATGTTTATGGCTTGAAAAAGGGGGGTATATTCTCCTAATTATTAGATATCAAAAGTAGGGGAGGGTGCATGTAGTCATCCTGAAATGTTCTTTAAAAAGTTAGGAAAAAAAAAATAAACTTTACAGGCTTGTAAAGGATCTACAGGGAATCATAGCTGCCACTTAAATTATATTAAAGGGCAATAAATTGAAACCAGTAAAAAAGAAATGTGTCCTTACAGGGTGCATCGTCAGCTTATGAAATTCACTGTAGCGGGAGGTCAGTGAGAGAAAGTCTGTGGTTTGTTTTTTTCCCCAAGTACTTTTTGGGTCACTACCAAGATGCTTCCAGTGCTGCAGGAGAGGCTAATCAAACTTCATACTCCAAGGCACAAACCTCGTATGGGGGTCACAGAGAGTGTCACCCTTGCAGGCAGCCTGTTAAGCATATTCTGCATCTTCCCTCTGACCTCTGCAGGAGGGTGAGGATCTCTACAGCACAGTTGTGTAACTTTGAGTAGCAAATCCTGCCCAAAAGCCTCTGGGTTCCTTCCGCCAGGGTCTCCTCTGATGGGTTTCAAAAGCTTGTAACAGCATAATTTTAGCTCTGGAAAAACGCTTTCAAGCATGAGCACTGATGAGAGATGCAGAAAGTGAGGCAGAGTTTTTGAGCCCCGAGCATGGTCTCGGGAGATGCTGTAGCAGGCACAATTTATTGGCAAATAAGAGCGGCGACCTCTCACCCATACCATTATACAGCATCCCAGGTGGAAGACAAAGGCGGGCTCATCTGTGTGCGAGCCCTGACTGTGAGAAGGATGAAAGGAGAGACACCCTCCTGCTGTTTTTTCTCCGAGGAGCAGAAGTAAATCTCACACAGGGCCTCGCGTGGCCTCTAATGTGCTCGCTGAGCTCCATCCAAATCAAAGAATGATGGCTAATCAAAGACAATCCCCTACTACCGACGGTTCCCATCGTGATGAGATAAAAAATTAAAACAGTGCTGTTCCTGCTTCCTCCTTTCTGCCCACCTTGATCTTCCTCTTATCAGGGAGTGGTACTCGAAAAGATCCTGAGCGTGCTGTGCACGTGGGGCAAATCCTGCTTCCCTGAGCCCATCCAGGGCTGCTGGCCGTCATGCCCACAGGTTTGGGTACTCCATGTGTGGCTATGGGGCCAGGCTGGCCTGCGGGCCCTGGCTCCCACCTATGGATGAGCTGCATGGCACCAGATGCAGCTGGGTGCCTGCATGTGGCCTGTGCCTGGCCTTCCTATTTCTTCCCCACATTTGTATCATACAGCAGAGAGAAGCCAGAATCCTTTTGTTCTCCCCGGGCCATCTCTGCAGGGCTGCACAGGGCACATGGCCCAGGCCCACACAGTGCTGGCAGGCAGGAGGGGTCCCCCAGTGCCAAGGCCTGCTTCCAGGAAAGGCTCCTTAATTCCAGCATTGGAAATGAAGAGGAGTTCTCTATTAGCTCTCATATTAATAATTTAGAAAATACATGCCCAATCACTTGTGTTCTCTTCGTTCCCTCTGAACACAGCTGCAAACTGCATTAGGTGTTAGGGTGAATGGATGTATTTCAGATGAGATATTTGTACTGAATTATTAGGGCAGTCTGTATTACAAAATTACTAATAAACATTGCTTCTGGCTCAATTTAGCCTGAACTCAGTGAACCTAGCCAGCGGTGAGAAATCAAAAACTCCGAAATACCCGATGAATGAATCTAACTAATCAAGAAACCCTGCAGGAAGTGGATGCCAGGATTAATGAGCCAGCGGTTTCACCATGCCATGCTGTTATTTCTTCACATAAATGCCCTCAGATGAGATTACCTTTGTCATGAAAAGGAGAAAAGGAAGGTTACATACTTTCAACTGACAGGTTAACTGCCATACCTCCATTACTGTAAGATACATTTTCATGTTCGGAGATTTTTATTCTGGAAAATGAAAATTTAAAGACCACAACACAAATTAAACCGCATTTTCATTTCTAGGAGCAGGGATCATTGCTGCTAGCACAATAATGTAATCTGTACCGCAGTGCCATACGATCTCCTGCCTTGCACAAACTTTCTTCCGATGTTAATAGCTGCTCGGCAAATGCAATCTCCAGCGGAGGGTAGGAGCGGGCTCAGCCTTCCAGGGGGATTTGAGGGGAGGGAGACGGGAAAGGGAGAGTGTGAGAACATTTCATCAAGAGAGCAAATGAAAGGTTCGGTGACATTATCTTTATGTATATTCCTTATACTCCAGAGGTAATGCTGTGTTTAGAGGGAAGTAAACCTGTGTGGATATGTGCTGGTGTAGAAACGAATCCATACACATAAACTTAAATCAGAGCCGATTTACAAGCTGAGTGAAGTCACTCAGAGCAGAAACACACCTTCAGGTAAGCAAATAAGCCTGGTTTGCAGCAGCCCTAGTGCCTGAAGTTACCTACTTAGTCAGTAATAGGCTAATTATTATTCCACCTAAATATCTCCTCTCGATTTACACGGATTTCTCTCATTTATTTTGATCATTTTATGTGAACGAAGCTGAGCTGCTCTTGTTGTTAGACAGAACAGGCCACTGTTTCTTAATTATTTTTTTTTTATTTTAACATCATTGAGGGTGAGATTCTGTAAGAAGTTTGTTCGCACACAAGTTATGATGTGTACATACAGGTGAAACCTCAGGTTCCCTTCCTTTTGTCAACATCAAACATGAGAGTGTTGGCTTAGATGCTGTATGTTGCACAGCTTCAGCTGGTGCTGAGGGTATGTATAATTTCAAAAATCTTCAACACTCAGAACACAAAGATCTATTGCCATGGAAACAAATGTATCAAAGTTGGGTGGGATCAGAAAGCTTTGCCCATAACCAGGACAACAGTTTCATTAAGATATGAAGGAAATAATGGATGTTTTGGGAGAGAGAATAAAACAGAGGGCCTTTGCAGGGTGTGTTCATAGGCTGTGATGTTCGGAGTCAAGAACTGGATGTTGTGTGTTATGTCTCTATCCTCTGCCCCCCACCAGAGAAAGCGTTTTTCTCTTCCATTAAAAAGTATTTTTTTAAAGATCTTCCATACCGCACTTTACTGCACTCCTACATCATAAAGCTGTCTTGCTTACAGCAATATAGGGCAGCTGTAAAAATTACATGACTGTAAACAACCCTCCATACATTTGGGAGAAGCAGGGTGAGATCTGCAGTCCCCGCGCTAAAGCAGGTGCCCACCTGTCCCCCAGCAGGAGAAAAGTGGCATGCAGGAGGGCAGGCCCAGGACCCCCCCACTCTCCTTTGCGCACCGATCTGGAGAGCTGACCCCAGATTTCTGATTCAGTGCAGCCGGGCACAGCCCAAGGCTGGGCTGGGGAGGGGGGAGCTGGAGGCAGGAACACCCCTTTCCACTCACAGGGCGGAACACAGGCTGTTTTGGCACCAAGGCTCCTGCCAAAGGGCATAGAGCTGCTTCCCCAGGTGACCCCCGTCAGGCTCACTGCTGGCCTGGAGCTTCAGTAATTTATCCTCCTTTTATTTCTCTTTTAAATTAAATATGCGTGTGTAATATGCACTTTAGAGCAGGCAAGGACCCTTCTGCGGGTGCCTACAGAGCTGGGCACTCTCAGGTGCATAATTAAGGAGTGTGTAATTGATGTACAAGGGGAAGAGATCTCAGTGCACAAAATGAAAAGAGGAGGGAAGAAAAGCAGAAAGAAAAACGGGTTGCGAGTTGCTTGGCAAAGTTCTTCATCCCTCCCTCCCTCCTCTTCCCCCTCCCCTCCCCCCCCACACACACTGCATCAAACTTAGCACGGGACCGATACGAGGGGTTTCACGGGCTCACACCTCCGGCACCCGCGTGTTCTTTTCAGGCACCATTGGGACACGGAGCACTTCTCTGTGCTGCAGCCCAGGCCCGCATCCCCTGACCCCTCTGTGCCTTTGCCCCACGCTGCAACGGAGCTTCTCCTTCCTGGCAGCGGAAAGGCCAATTACGCAGAAAGATTAACAAAAGTTTATTAATCATGAAGTATTAAAATCGTGATAAATGACACGCTTTGATGCAAAATTCAAGCAAGCAAACTGTTCCCACATGTATGACAAGGGAATCTGTGAACCCGAAAGCAAGAAATCTTGTTTTTCTTTCTTTTTCCTTTTTGCCTGCAGTTCACGACACCTCTCGTATCTCACACGCCACACTGAATCCTTCATATCACATACCGAAAATGATTTTATTTATCCGTTTACATTAACTTGATATAAATTCGTCGGGAAAGGTCAAATGATATGCTTTATATTAGCTCAAACATTTATTAAGAAACGCAAAATTCAATAAATTAGCACAGACAATAAGTTAAAACATAGCACAAATCGACCAGCATGTAACAAGAATGCTTCATCTACACAAAACATCCTATTTCACATTGTTTGCTCATTCCTCCAGCGGCCCTGCCCTGCGGCGGGGTGACCGGCACATGCAGGCGGGCGGACCGCGGGGCCGGCCCGGGCGGGGCGGGGGCCGCGGCCGCGGCGGGCGCCTCCGCCGGCGGCAGCGGAAGATGCAGGAGGGACAATAGCAGCAGGAACGTAAATAAATGCATAAATAAACGTGGGGCAGATTGGCAACTAAACCGTCACGAAATCAAAGGTCCGAAAAAGGGAAGTGCTCTTGCTTTTTTTTTTTTTTTTTTTTTTTTTTAACGCGCGTTCTTTTTTTTACTTTTACAAAAACAAAAGAAAAGATTATGTTTTTTTTATCCCCTTTTCTCTCTCTTTCGTTTGTAAATGCTTTTTCGAAATGGATTTGATTTCCCTCGGGCGCTCTCCTGCCGCTCTGCGCGCCCGCTCGCCCGTGCCCCGATGGCGCTGCCTTCGCCTAGGACGGGGCGGGCGGGGGTCGCTACTCTTGAGAAATAAACCGAAACCAAAACCAAATCGCATTTCTTCGCAGGGCCGCGCGGACAGGCGGCGGGTCGCGGCGGGGGTCGGGCGGGAGGCAGGGCCGGGGGTGCCCCTGGCAGCTGGAGAGAGGCGGCCGTCGGGGGGCGGGTGGGGCGGGGGGGGACGCGGGGAGGGCTGAGGGGGTCTCGGCCCACAAACCAGTCCGGTGGCGTCTGATTTCAGATCCTGAGTCGACTCCCTGGTAAGTCAGGTGGGGGCAGGCGGGGGCCCGTCGGGGCGGGGGCCGGGGCGGGGGTGGTGGGGACCGGGGTCGGGGTCGGGGTCGGAGCCGGGGTCGGGGTCGGGGTCGGGGTCGGGCGAAGCAGGGGCGCGGGGCGAGGCGGCGGCGGCAGCGCGGGGCGGCGGCCATTAGGTGAAGCTCATGGAGACTGTGTGCTCTAGTGCTTTGCGGCGGAGGGAGGCGATGCTGGTTCCCCGCCACACGTCGCTGCTGTCCGGGGAGCTGCAGAGCTGAGGCGACCCCGTCACGTTGCTGGGGCCGGGCAGCGAGGCGGGCACCATGCCGGGGAAGGCGGGCTGGTAGAGGTGCGACTGCAGCCCGGCGCCGTTGGAGCCCGCCAGGCTGTTGGAGAGCCCCATGGAGTTGGGCGGCGGCCCGGCCGCCAGGCTGCACTGGGACAAGGACTGCGCCATGGCCTGCTGCCTGCCCAGCGCCGGCGGCAGCGGCAGCTGCGACACCCCGGGCATGGCGGCGGCGGCCCAGCGCGTGTCGTTGGCGTGGAAGGAGCAGAGGCTGTCGCCCATGGCGGCGGCGGCGGCGGCGGCGGCCGACGGGAACTGCGGCAGCCCCGGCGTCGGCAGCAGCGTGCCCGGGGCGCGGAAGACGTTGGTCGTCTTCTTGCGCTTCTTCCACTTGGCCCGGCGGTTCTGGAACCACACCTGGGGGCCGCAGCGACAGGCTCCGTTAGCGACACCCGCCCCGTCCATCCCTCCCCGACACCCATCCTCCCCCCGCCCCGTCGGGCGCTCCCGGCCCGGCGCTAGGGGGCGCTGCGGGAGGGGTCGGCGGGGCGCTCTGCGGTCCGGAGCGGCCCCCGCCCTTCGTCAGCCCGCTCGCCCTCCCGCGCCTCCTCCGGCCCCCTGCACGACTACGGCCCCACGGGCCGCCGTGCGAGCGCTGCGTGAGCTGCCGCAACTTCTTCCAACGAGGGGGTCCGCGTGTCCTCCCCGGGACGGAGCTGCCCGCAGTCCCCCGCTCGGGAAGAGATGAGGCGAGGGGAGTCGCGCCCGTCCCCGCTCTTCCCCCTCCCAGAAAGGAGAAACTAATAATGCCAAAATGCCGAATGAAATATGCCACAGGGCTGAGCTCTGTGCCCTCGGTAGGAGCAGAGCGGCAGAGCCGAGCGCCGAGCAAAGCTCCGGGGCGGCCCCGCGGGCAGAGAACTTGGCCCAGCCGCACCCCGCCTTCCTTCCTTCCTTTCTTTCTTTCTTTCTTTTTTTTTTTCTTTTCTTGTAACAAAAGTGGTGGTTTTGGTGTACGCGGCGCTTTGCTCGGCGTAAGGACGCTGCGCCGTTCCCGACGGTGCCGGGATGTTTGCTACGGGGAGAGAGCAACCAGCCTGAAACGGGGCTGAGCGCTGCCACCCTCGGCAGCCAGAGCCTGCCGTTCCGTCCTGTGTACACCTGCACGGAGAAACACCGGTGCCCATTAACGGGGGTGAACGACTGTAAAGGAACTAAACGTTATAGGAATAATCGAAAAACCACGTTCAATTATGTTTTAGGTTAATAGTTAAATTGCGGCTACAAAGCCTTTTATGTTTCATGGTTTACTGGTGTTGTAAAGGATCTCCACCAGGTCTGATGGCCGCAGCTCATAGCTGCACACCGCATATGCTTTTAAAATGTGAATGTTTTCCAGTTGAAAACTGGTGCATGACAGATGAGAACGCGGAGAAAACCTGGGGGAGATTTTGAAAATGCACACATGGCACTCGAGAAATATATTACCCACGGGCACCAGGCAACTTCGGACTCCTTTTAAAATGCAGCTAGCACATGAAAATTATCAATACGATAGTGAGAATCTAATGGAGGTAGAAATCTGCCTTGATGATATCTGCTGTTACAGTAATATAGACATACTGTAAATGTATTTCAAAATATATAGCCCGTTTAATTCCCCAGCTATAAATGGTTAGAAATAGAAAGAGAAAAGAGAGAAAATCACTTTTTTTAGTCTTTTTTTCTTTTTTTTCTTTTTTTCCTTTTCTCTCTCTCTCCCTCTCCACCCCCCCCCCCTTTTTTTTTTTTTTTTTTTTTTTTTTTTTCAGGAGCCAGAGCTTTATGAAGATCTCATTGGAATCCAGCAGATGATTAATGTGAAGATTTGGTAGGAAATCTGGAGAGCTGTATTAAAGCTCAGATCTCAGGTTCATTTCGATCAGCCAGCCGTGAACTCTGGGCCGAATTCATTACACTTTAATAGTGCTGGGAGAGGGAGAAAATGCAATTTCTCATTCCATTAGAAAACTAGAAAATACTCTCAGCTTGTCCCCTATTAAGATGTGGCAGGTGACGGGACCATTGTGGGGGACACGGTCAATGGAATTACAGCACATTATTTTTGTTCGTATAAAATATTGAAAGGCAAGCCTGACTGTGCAGAAGTTATTTCACTGATTTGGTTTTTATGTAAATAAAATATTGAAAGTTAATTAATCCGTGCTAGAGACTAATGATTATGCTTATTATATTGCATTTGATCGCGTAATTTGCATGATTCTTGCATTGCTGCTTAATAAGCCATTCCAGGTTATAAATAATTCTGAAATTGGTTTCTAATAATGGCATGCTATAAAAAGAATGGTTTTATTACACCAGCCTGAAAAGCAGAGCAATATCAGATGTGGAATTGGACTCTCGTTTAAGCACCAGCCGCTCTAATAATTATTTAAATGTATCATATACATTAAATACAGATCTAGGACGAGGGAAGAGGTAATTTATCCTGGCATCCAAAACCCTTAAAAACATATACAGCCGCTATAAATTAACTATTTATATCACTTCTTAATCAATGCGGAGCCCTCGCACTGCAAGGAACGTGTGGGCAATCTGTTAACTATAAAGAAAACTATAAAGTACTTGTATAAGAGCATAAACCAATTACTATTTAATTTAAATTTGGTCAAGGAGCGGTGGTACAGCAGATTGTGAAGTAAATACATTTTACATAAATTATTTTGCACTAGATTACATAATGTTAATCATCTTGAAGTGTTAATTAAGAAGGTTGCGTTGATCTGATTACTTTTTAAACTACAGAACATTATTGTAAAAAATATTTAAATTGCCACCCTATTAAACTGTTTTTATCAGCAGCCTCGAGCTATTATCATTGGTTTAAGATTATGCTGAGGCCATTAAAACACTTTGTCTTTCTTTCTACGGATTTCTTTGATGTGCTGTTAGAAAATAACTATTTCCATTTTATATTTTACTTCATTTACCACACTCCTAATATTGAAATTGGTATCATTAACCTTTGGGAAACCCAATAAAGTTTAATAGACCTCGTTTTCTTTTTTCATAGAGTCAGTTGTCCAATTATATTTTATTTGTGAATCTAATTTCTTTCTTAATTTAAACTAATTACAGTCCCGCGTAGGCCGGGTCAAATTGTTTTACTCTCTAGAAGCAGACGAGCATTTTCTGTCACATTCGGGAGCGGGGACGGTTTCTGCTGAGGGGTTTCTGCTGCGTGCCTTTATTTGGCAGAGGAGCCGGGGCTTGCCGACGGGAATTTTGAGAGCCGGAGTTCCCGGAACGCTGCCCTGAGCGGGGAGAGCGCATCCCACAGTGAGCGCTCCGCTCCCGAATTGCGCTGCCTCGAGGAGGGCCGGGCGGGCATTCGCACAGCCCCGGACGCGGAGCGCACGCCGAGCGGTCCGGCGGAGATCCGTCTCTCCCTTCTCCGAACTCCTCTCATTCGCTTTCAGTGATTTCTTACGTGCCTACGTGCAATGGTATGTCTGTGCGTGTGCGTATCTGCTCGTACTTTAGGCGATAGAGAAACTGCTCCCTGCGTGTCGAAGTTACTCGGCTCCCCCTGCCGAACCCGACATTTTAATCGAGGAAAAACCTATTTCGGATACCTCTGCGTTCATCGAAGTTGCCTTTTGGCAAACGCCTTTCACCCCTCTCTCCGCACCCTCCTTTCAGCACCGCGAACAGCTGCCCCGGCGCGGGGGGTGCGGGACGCCGAGCCGGCGCGATTCCTCTGAGCGCGGACCCTTCGCCACGGCGGGGCTTCCCCCGCTCGGGCTGCGGCTCCTGCATCCTCCTTTGAGCTCCAGGAGCCCACGCGTGGGCCGTGGACAGGGGCCGCTCTGCCCGCGTCCCGCTCGGGACCACCGGGGTGCGGGCGTGAAGGGGACGAGAGGACGGCCCTCGGCGCGCCGTCTCCGCCACCCTCCTGCGGGGACAGCGGAAAGGGGCGGGGAGTGAGAGTCTGGCTAGAGCTTTCTGACCGAATTGTTGCGCTCAGGGGCAGTTTCCCCGGCTGAGGTTTGGGGGACTCCAACCCCCCCGCGGCCGCGCCCTCGAGCCCGGCGCCAGCCGGGGCATCGCCCGCGGCCCCGGGAAAAGGTCTGGCAGGAGCTGGCGCTGCACAGGGACGGCCGCACATACCTGCACCCGGGACTCGGTGAGGCCGATGCGCAAGGCCAGCTCCTCCCGCATGAAGATGTCCGGGTAGTGGGTCTTGGCGAAGCTCCTCTCCAGCTCGTTGAGTTGCGCCGGCGTGAAGCGGGTTCTGTGCCGCTTCTGCTTCTGCTGGCCCTGCTGCTGTCCCGCCTGGCTGGGGTTCTGGCCGCCCTGCTGGCCTTGCTGCTTGTCGGCGTCTTTGGCGCTGACGGCCAAGGAGCTGGGATTGGATCCCACCGTGGTGATGTCCTCTCCCGGCAGCAGGGTGGTCCCTTCCACCGTGTCCGAGTTGGGGGCCATGTCTCCCGGGTGTCCCCCCGGATCCGAGCCCCCTACGCCCAGCCGGCACTTCACCGCCTCCCGGTGTCCCAGCAGCTCGGCCGCATCTTTCATCCCTGCGGAAACAACGGAGGCGCGGTCACTGCCCTGCAGCCGGGCGGGCGGCCCCCGCCTCAGCCCCACTCGCATTCATCGGAGCGGCGAGGAACAACCGGCCGCACCGGCCCTACCAGCCCCACCTCCCACGGCCCGCGCAGTGCAAAGGCCCCCGGCCCGCCGCAGCTCGGGGAGGGGGAGAGAAAACTTTACGGCGAGCCGCTTCTCTTCCCGCTTAAATAACAGCTCCCCGCCGGGCCTCCCCTAACGCGGCGAAGGGAGGGGAGCGGGGCGTGGGGGAGGGGGACAAGTTTTGCCGGGCTCGGCTCGGGGTTTTCCCAGCTGATAAAAGAAAGAAAGAGACAGAGAGAAGAGAGAGAAAGAGATGAGGCTGCGGCTGCCCCCCTGCCGGGAGCGTCACCGCCCGACAGAGGAGCCGGGAGGGGGCCGCCGACCAGCGTTCCCCTCTCCTCTTCTCCGAAGCAACATGCGGATGAAGAGCCACAAAGAGGTGGATAAAGAGATTTGGGTTGTTTTTTGGGTTTTTTTGTTTGGTTGGATTTTTTTTTTGTTTTGTTTGGGTTTTCTTTTTGTTTGTTTGGTTGGTTTTTTTTTTGTTTGTTTTGTTCTGTTTTTTGAAGGAAGAAAGGCGAGAAGAACGCGAGCAGGCAAGCAGGAAAAGGCCACCCCGAACTCCTTCGTAAATACAATCGAGCTCCTCTGTTCTAAAATAGTAATACTCATCATAATCGTAATAACGCACAGGTATGTTTATAAAACACAAGGAAAAAGAGATTAAATGATCCGCAACTCGCTGTGTATCTGCACACTCCGTAGGTCTCCCTCTCTCTCTCTCTCTTTTTTTTTTTTTAAAGACGATGTTAAATCAAATTAAACTTTAATACAGTACAATTACTTTTAAAGGAATTAGCCCATTTAGATCGCATTAAGGTAAAATAAGGAACAAATTGTCAATTTCCTGCCCCGGCTTCCGCCCCGCTCGCCGCCGCCGGTGCAGCCGCCACGGGGCGGGGGAGCGCCGGGGAACTCACCGAGACGGGCGTCCAGGAGGTCGGCGTGAGACAGCATCGCGCACCGCTCCAGGGCGAAGGCTGTTCCCCCCCAAATTTTAGCGGCCTTAAGTTATTTAAAATAGATATAAGATATAAGATATAGATATATATAGATCGCCTAAATGAAAGAAAATTCGGTGTGTGGTTAAAAAGGGGGTCTCTTGCATTATAATGTCCTTTAGAGAGACGGGGAGGTGCTTAACACTTCAATGAACCCGTGAGCAGCTCGGCGCGGGGACCAATCAGGAGGGCAGCCTGCAAATGTCAGCGCCCGGAGCGCCCCGCTCCGCCCGCCCGCCGCCCGCCCGCCGCCGCCCCGGCCTCCCGCCGCCGGCCCGCGCCGCGCCGCCGCTCCCTTCCCCGCTCCGCTCGTCTCCGCGCCCGCCCTCCCCCTCTCCCCTTCTCCCTTCTCCTCCAAGCGCGCGGTGGCCACCCCTCTCCCAGCTCCCGGTCACCCGTCATTTATCGAGTTTCACCACCATTCCTTTTCTCCCTCTTTTTATTTTCCGTGCCTTCTCGGAGCGCGCCCTCTGCCCCGAACAGCTCCGGCTCCCCGGGGGCGGCTCCGAGCCCCCCGCGACACCGGGGCTGCTGCGAACTGGCTGCGCGCTGGCGGCCGCGCGGCGCGTGCCGGACGGCACTGCCCCTCTCGCTCCGGGGGCGGCGGCGGGGCCGACGGCTGAGGCGGGGGGGACGGCGGGACGGCGGCTCTCAGGTCAGCCCCGGCGGGAGAGAAAGTCCCGCGAGTGCCCCCCGAACGTCCCAGCCGACCGCGGGGTCCCCGCCAGCGCCTTCCCCTCGCGCTCGGCGCGCGTCGCGCCGCATCCCCCGGTAAAAGGGAGCGAGCAGTGCGCGTCCCGGCGGGCGCAGCGCGTCCCTCCCGGCCGGGCGCGGGAGCCCCCGAGCCCGGATTTCGCCGTTAAAGTTTCCAAGTTGGGCTCGCCTGCAAACTCAATTTAAAGCAGTAAATAAAGTTAAATGCTTTTTATTTTCCTCTTGAATATGTTAAACTACTTGAACAATTTAAAGTGCCTTGCACAAGTGAAGCGAACCATTTCTAATGCTCTGATTTTTCAAAGCCAGCCAACAACAAAGTTTAGATTAGTAATATATTTCTAACCAGAGTAATTTTCAAGATCATTAGGCATTTATGTAATTAGTGCCAAATCTATAAGCTTTTATTACGATTATTAGAGTAAAATCAGTATAAATTTGTACTAATTTACTACTGTTTAGACTTGGCTGTCAAGCCAAGAGGTTCTTATTGTAAATGATAACTGAGGAAATTAAGTGCAAAATTCTGTACCATTTCTGATCCGCTCCTAAACAATCCGTTTCAATTGTATTTGTAGCAGAACATAATGCCCTTTTAAAGTTATTTGACTTGTATTTTTATTTGCAAAACAAGAAAAATACCCTTTACCCAGGCACAATGAAAACTGATATTTACTACTTCCAACTTGATTAACATTGATTTTTAATTCAGAAGTGATGCAATTAAGATTATTCATTTAGTGTAAATAAAGCTTCCACCAAAAAGGGAACCCATTGAAGTCTGTGTTAAATAATATAGCGCCAGTGGCCTTTTCCTCCTCCGTCCGATTGACTTACACAAAACATTGTAAATACTGCATGCGAACAGATGCAAGAGTGGTTTTGTTTGCGGCTCAGATGTGCGGGGTTTCGGCAGCGACTGAACGAGGAGACAAAGGAACCGGCCGACCGATCTCTAGGGCAGTTTTGCTGCCTTTTTTTTTTTTTTTTTTTTTTTTCTTCCCCCTTTCCCTCCCTCCTCCCCGCTCAAATCTTTGGCTACGTTGATTCAATTCAGCTTTCGAGATGTCGGGCTGTTGCAATGAACCTGAGCGCCCGGTAACGGCAGCTGAGAGCAGGGAGAGACCCGGAGCCGGGCCACAATTTAGCTGGAGAGACACAGAGAGAAAGAGATAGAGGTGGGGTGGGAGTTTCGGGATTTTTTGTTTTATTTTGCTTTATTCCTCTTTTTTCGGGGGGGGGGGGGGGAGGGGGAGGATAGGGTGGTGGGAGGGGGGGTCGAATGGGTGTTGGAGGAGATATCTTATTTCTTCGGCTATATATATATATTTTTTTTTCCTTTGAAAATCACAGTTTCTGCGCAGCTCCAGCGGAGAACGGGACGGAGCGTTGCCCTGAACGTTTCCGAGAGCCGCCCGCGGCCGCCGCCGAGCGCCGAGAACCGCGGAGCGGAGCCCCCATAGGCGCCGGCGGAGCGGTGCGGGGCCGGGCTGGGCGCCGCCGGCGGGGAGAAGGGCGGCGGGCGGTGGCGGTGCCGGGCGCGCGGCCTTTTCGCTGCCGCTGCGACTCTGGCCCTGCCCGAGCGCGGGCAGCGGCTCCGGGCTGCGAGTTAGCGAGGGGTCCGGGTTCGGCCCGGGGCCGCCGGGGGCTCAGGATGACCGCAGCTACAGGGAAAAGTGCCCCGGCGGTGCGGGTATGGGCTCCTCTTCTGCGGAGCTTATTGCGGGCAGCAGTGCGGCGTGCGTGTGTATCTGTGCCGTGTTGTTGTGTGTTTCAGGTCGATAAATAAATGTGTAATAGTTAATGTGCAGACACATCAGAGTAATAACAATGGGATGAAATCAAAGGATTATCAATCTCTGTTAGTAACTGCTGAATAACAATGTTGCGGTGTGATTGATAGCGCGCTTCATTTTATGACTTTTCTATTGCTCTTGATTTTTATAGCAGTATAAACAAACTAAATCATTTCTTCCAAGACTTCAGAGCGCAATCGTCTTAGGGGAAGGGGGGAAATCAGAGAAGGAAGCCCGCAGGAGGGAGAGGGGAGAGCGGGGCTGACGCTTAAGCGTGTCAGAGAAAAAATGACAATGGGGTATATGTAAAAATCTCTAATCACATTCCGCTTCCGCACACTCTTGTTTTGTCAAGTGCCTGAATTCACCTGGGCAGCGCTGGAGATGTATTTACAAGGATTTTATTTCCCGTCATCTTCGCATTTTCCCAGCGCAGCCAGAAAACTGCCAGTCAAGTCCATTCCCTGTTATAATTTACGGTATTCCCCACATGATCGTAGGAACTGAAGTTCTTAACAAGGAAAAGCTTTAGCGCAATGGCCCAAAATCTTCAGAGTGACAAGAGTGTCTTCAGAAATCACTTCAGAGCAAAGTAAAAGGATTTTCTATGACGGATCCAGTGATTTTTCCTCAATAAATAGGTTTTAGATTGTTACACACACGTAGAACTGGAACAAAGGGAACTACCAGAAAATATATTGGTTGCCCCTAATAAAATTTATTTAGACAGTTTACTTCTCATAAAAAATAGAGATTGAATTTCGTACGGGAGCGCCTGCCAAGGGGCTTGGCGCCGGGAGATCGTCTCCCCCCCTCGCCTTCCCTCTCTTCCCCTTCCGCCGGGCCCGACCGGGGTCCGGGCCGGGGCCGCCGCTCCCCGCCTCCCCGCGGGCCGCCGACCGCCTGCGGAAGGGCCGCGGGCCGGGGCGTGCCGCAGCCACTGCGACGTAACCCCAATTCTCCGGCGCTGTGACCCCGGGAAAAAAGGGGAGAGAACTTTCCGGCCCCCGGCGCTCTCCCCCTCCCCTCGCAGGCTAAACTCAAGCCCTGATTGAATGAGGCTGTAATATAAACAAGTGTATTTAACCAATTCTGCTCTGATTTAGGAACAGAACCTTCTTTTGGCTGAATAATTATATTTGGAGCAAGAAACACGATAAAATAAGGTTAAACTGCTAAAGTCAGCGGGGTGGCTTGGCGTAAATGGCTGATCGGGTTTGTAATTTGATATTTTATTTATGCATTTATTGAGCATCCATCCAGTTAAGGGGGCTGCTGTATGCAGAGCGATGTAATTGCTTTTTACACTTAGCACACGCTCCTGGCGTTTATCGGATGTAACTTTGGGCTGCCTGGCTTCTTCGCGCTGCTTTTTTGGTATCTCCAGACGGCAGCGCTGAAATATCGGGTATTGTTATTCACATTCCCGCTCCTCAGTGCTGCATTGTAACACTGTTCGCTTTAATGAGAGGCGCCTCCCTCAATAATTAACGACCTCACATTTCCCTATTTTCTTGCCTGATGAAAAGAATCAATTTTAATTCATCGTAAATTACAGCTATGCTTTTGAGTGTTATTTGCTTATAGAAAACAAATCAAGTGACTTAGGCTCCTGTTTACTTTTCCACATCGGCACAGCCTAAACACAGATGACAAATCAAACTATATCCTTTCGTTAGGCGTAATTTGGAGTTAAGAAATGGAAAAACATAAACACGTGTTTTTATTTCAATAAACCCCCTCGAAAAAATGACTTATTTGGAAATGAAGGACAAGTCTGCCAGCAGCTACAGATCCCAATTTATTCATTCTAGTCAGAGCTAAATATGATGATCATCGCTGCTTTACGACATTAGGCTGCATGCAGCATTTTGTAGCAGTAATAAATATACTTCTTTGATAGCAACTTCATGAAGTTTAAACACATCCGAGGCAAGAACGATCGCAGCTGATAAGAAACGCAGCCGTCAGACGTTCCGAAAATAGCCTTTCCGAGCACGGCACGGAGAGCTCGAGCCTCCTGTCATCCCCCCTCAAACGCGTTTAAGAGCGTCGTTTTCCTCCTATTTTCTTATTTATCTGAATATCTGTATCTCACTCCGGCTAAGTCAAAGGCGGCATCTCCGATTGTCTCCTCGCTGGCAGGCTGCGGGGAAGCGCTCGACGGCGGAGCGGCTGCTTTAGATTGAAAGGATGGCTTCTATCAATTAATTTTCATCACAACTATGACAGCCAGTCTTTTATGGGGAAAAAGCTATTTTAATACAAGGTATGCCTGACACCCCCGCACCCGACCTCCTGCTCCCAAATGCAAACTCTGTGCACACGAAAGTCACCTCCTCCTCTCCCCCAGCTTTGTGTGTATGCATTTATGTACAGTCTTGTGCCTTATTAATATAAGTTCAGAAACTTGGAAATGCCGAGCTCCTATACAACGCTCCGCTCTATTTTGCTTATTTAGTCAGGCAGGAATTATCGACGTTACTCGAAGCAAAGGAATCACCAGTGCGAACCATTATCAAAATACGCGTCTGTCTGGGGAAACAGGACAGTTCTGAGAAAAGTATTCCCATTGGCTTTTGAAAAATTTATTTTATACGCTCGCATATTTTTATTTTATTTTATTTTTTAATTATTATTATTTTTTAATGCGAAATTTCTCCGAGTGTCCGGAAAAACGAGCCGCCAGGCATGGCAATGGCACGACGTACATCGCGGACTGACGTGGGGGATTTAACTTTCTCCTTTTTAACACCGCAGCTTTGATGTCCTCAATGACATAGGTGGTATATAGTAATAAGAAACATACATATTTTGTTTGTATGTGTTAAGTTCGCTGCTTTTCTGATTTCTATTTACTCAAGATAAATAATCATATATCAGTTATTCAGTTAGGTGACAAGTCTAGTAATTGGAATAAAAAGAAAACATCTCATCCTTATCTCTTCCTATAACTAGATATAGCGCTAATAAGACTGCATCAATCTTATCTGGCAAATAAATAAAATAGACAAACAAACAAATTCGCCTCCAACAAGTTAATGTGGTGTATCTGAGTGGAAAGTAGATATTTTCACGCATTCTGGAGATGAGGAGTGACTTTTAATAAAATCACAAGAAAAACAAATGTAATTCTGTAAGCAATTTCAGAGCTCAGCCATCTCTCCCGCGCGCCGTTACTTAGCATTCTCCGTCCGTCCTAACCTTTTCTTTTAAAAACCAGTTAGTTCCAGAAATATGACTGTCACTCAATCTGGGACCTTTCGATCCACCTTCCTTTATTATTTTGGGGGCAATTCTAGAGGTAATATGGCTTATTTTACAAGGATGATTTTTGTTGACTTTTTTTCTCCCCCCCCCCCCCCCCCCTCCACTCTCCCCCCCATCCCTACCCCCCCTTCTTTATCCCTCCTGCCCGACTGCGGCTAATTCGGGGCGTCTATATTCACTCAATTAGAGAAATCTAAAGAGAAAATCGATCTTCCATCTGCAGAAATGCCAGCTTAACAAATTAGATTCTTGTTTCGTGCAGGTGATTTGGTGACAGTCGGGGAATTAGAAGTAATAAGTTGTTGTGTTGGAGACCACCTCCCCGGCCCCGGCCCTCCGCCCTGCTCCCGGCCGGGCCCCGCCGGGGAGCGCCGCGCCCGCGCCCGCCTCGGGCGCCTCCTCCTCGGGCCGGGCCGACGAACAGCCACCGCCACCGCATCTCCCGCCGTAATTAGTGCTGCTGCCCTCCATGTGGGCTCGATTAAACCGTGATTTAGCCGAAAGAAATATAATTATGGCTGCAAATAAAATAATCAGCATTGAAGAGCGATTTCCTTAATGAGATGGAGCGGTTGCACGTCACGGAGTAAAGGGGTCTCATTAAGAGGTGGTAATGAGGCTTGGGTGAATATTGGGAGTTGCACAAAATATCCGAACCGGTGAAGAGCCCGGCGCCGGGCTCCCGCTCCTGGGAACGGTCGGAGCCCGCTGCCGCCCGGCCCGCAGCCCCAACCCCGCGGTCCCCGCACCCCGCACCGCGCCGCCCCGTCGGAGACCGACCGTCTCAGTACCCTGGGCCCCGCGCCCCGAGGCGCCTGGAGAGAGGGATTTTGATTGTTGCCATTTTTTTTTTTTTTTTTAAAGCCGCTAGGACGGCTGTTTTTAACGAGATGGGTAGGAAGCTCAGTAGCTCCCTCCTCCTGTGTGCCCACTGAGTGTGCCCGCAGACCGCTGGACTGCTTGGCTGCCACTATTGCACCTCTTGGGTGATGGGTAATGTCCCCAGCCTGGCAGCCACGAAAGACAGAGCCTGTCCCTTCCATGAGGTGGGAAACAACAGCTGTGAGGGCACGAGGCCATTCTCCACTGGGCCACGAGAAGGAGAAGGCTGCTGAGATCCAGAACGGCAGATGAGGAAGAACCAAAGCTGCAGGGACACTGCTGGGTGCCAGGGAGGCTGCAAAGACGTCCACCCAACAGTCATCTGCTGCACATGTACAGGGCCTCGCGACGAGCGATGGTGGCCAGCAGTGCAGTGCTGTGAGGGAGGGATGGGGCAGGCAGCCAGACCTGGGTCCACAGGAGTACTGAGGGGCAAGGGGGGAAAGGTCTGGAGAGAAGCACCACAGAGCCCAGGGCAGTGTGAGGGGGCACCACCATTGGCCAAGTCGGTGAGGGGCTGTGTGGTGCTGTCCTATCACTGAGGGGACTGTTTCACCATCACTGAAAGGCAAGGCCCCTCGGTGAGCAGAGTGCTATATTTACATAAAATAAAAGGGAAGCAAATGGGGTAATAGGCTGCCTACCGCTCCCTGGGGAAATTACATGCTGGCTCTGCTGTGTGATAGAGGGAAAAATGTTGTTTTGCGTTCAACCCCCCAACCCCCCCCCTCCCCCCCCCCCCCCCGTCCCAGCTTTTTTTGTTTGTGTTTTAATAGTGTAAAATTGGGCACATCTTGGTGGTTTTTTTGAACTAATCAAGAAAAACAGCTTGCATATGAAATACTAAAATAAAATAAAGGGCAGGGTATTTTTCTTCCTTTGCTTGCTCTCAGTAACTTAAAGAAGAGATGGAATCCACACTTCGTTCTTATTGTCAGCAGGAACAGTTCTCCGCTCAGCCCAACACCTGCACTGCCTGGTAAAGGTCAGGCCTCTTGATGAGGAAAAGGTCTGTGTGACATTAGCACAAAATCAGGGAACGTTGCACTGGCAGCAGAGAACTGAGAACCATGAGACCAGAGGAGCCCCTTGACTGAAAGCATCGTCCAGCGCTCTGACCTCAGTGCAATGTGTTCTCCTGATGGCTGTCTCTGTGCATGTAATGCCTGTGTGTGTGTGTGTGTGTGTGTGTGTAGGGTTTTGTAGTTGTAAGCTATTTGCAACATTATTTATTTACTTGTTTAAGGAAGCGCTCATAGCAAAAGGTCGCATTCATCTCCCATTTTAGTACTTTCTAAAATGATGGAGACATGCAGGACTGGCTAGGCTCTAGTTCAGGGTATCTCACTGGTAGTAATTTTTTTGCATAGCCACAATACTTGTTAGAACTCTGAAGTAAGCCCTGGAAACAAAAGCAACTCTTAAAATTGTTTTTGGTTTGGTTTGGGTTGGTTTTTTTTTGTTTGTTTTGCTTTGGTTTTGTTTTTTTTTGCTTATTTTTAAATGATGGCCTTTTAGGAAAAGAATTAAACATCTCACATTTTTCAGTGTTGGTTATGTTAGAGAAAACTGTGCATCCTGTTTAGCAAAAAAAAAAAAAAAAAAAGAAAAAGGTGTCCCAGGAGACTCTGCTACTGGCTGGCTAGAGAGAAATAAGATGCTTTTTTTTTCCAAAAGAATGCTTTCTGATAGCGTTTCATTGTCATATCTCCTACCATTGTTTTCTTGACCTGCATGCCATGTTATGAGCAGATTCAGACTTCTGCTTGTGGACCTCTCTCTTCCTGATCCACGTGGCCAGTGGCTAAGTTTTGGATCATGGTTGACAATGTTTGAATCAATGTTCTCAAAGAAGAAGCATTTCTGCTTCCTGAAATACACAATAATGAATGTGGGACTCTCTTCCTGTATCTCATCTCACTCACAGAATCATACAGACCTTAATATACATCGTGTTCATTCTTTCACATTCACATCCATCTGACCCTCTCAACTGAAAGCACAAGTTTGTGCTGTAGCAGATGCTTACTGTAAGCAGAGTGACTTAAGGGAAGCTGAGTCACAACTCAGGGTTTTGTTTACTCTATTACTGTAGAAGCTACAGTACTGAAAGCCATCTTTTTCTTTATGCTGCTGATGAGGAGAAGGTGTAAGATTTTCTGATGGAGGTTACTTTGTGTATTGGCAAAATGTTTGGGCATGAGAACTGGAGTACGTACAGAAGAAGTTTTTCATTTAGCTTCAGAGCAGTGGCCAAGCATTAAGTTGGTAGAACCCTAGAGCCTCCTTTGTTTCCTGCATTATAGGAGCGCTTGTGATTGCAGCCAATCAGATTGCAGATGCCCATTGGTCATGCACTGGGGAAACTGCACTCATCTCATCAACAGAAAGAAGCTTTATTTCAACATCACAATGACATATCACAAGTAGTCTGTGTATGTGATAAGTGGCTGACTGCGTTTATCTTCACACAGTATAAATACTGTCTACTGTAGGTGGATTACTTCCAGCCTTGAATAGTGTCATCTGCTAGGATGTTTACAGTTGTGTGAAAGCATGCTCGAGAGCTGAAAAAATTTAGGATCCTTAGAAGACAAAGAATTAATGGCAGTGGTGGCAACTTGTAAGAGTGTATTGAATGAAGATGTCAGACTCTAGGAACTCCATCATAACTTCTGCCCTTTGCATACTCTGATGATGGCAGGGACAAAGATGGGCACGGTCATATAGTTTTAGACTTAGTGTACTGAATTTCCTTTACCAGTACCGGAAGCAACGGTGGCAGTGACATTTTGTTCATTTCTGCTCACTGGGAGTCAGGAACTAGAGAGAAAGTAATGTATTAGGGCATCCAAATTGGGGAGGGAGCCAGAACACGATGTAGAACTTGGCTGCTAGTAATCAGCAAATCGAGTCTTCATTTGCAGTGCTGGCCTCTCTGAATGTTAATAAAGTTCTGCTTCCTTCCTAAGTCACATTATTTACAGCTAATGAATCAGTGAGAGGTTGCAGGGGAGAGCCTAGCATTGGGGATGGTGACATGCTGGGGGAGGAAACCTCCTGCAAGTGGCCTTCTTTACTTTGGATGGCTCCCAGCTGTCACTGCTCTTCTCTCCTGTGTTGTCTTCAGAGTATGCCTTCCTTGTGCTCTGCAGGGGAAGAATTAGAGAAGCAGAGATAAAATAGCCCAATATAGTGAGAATAAGTGTGTTTCTTTTTGAACTCAATGTTTGAAAACAGTAGCTTGCTCCTTGGACTGCTTATTGAGATTCCTAGTGAGTAAGAACTTGAAGAGAGCTTGTCTTTATGTAAGTGTTGGTAAAACTTCTCTCACCTCATTGTAGCTCAGAAAGTAGTTGACCAGTGGGCAAATGTTTTGTCTTGTGACATTTTGCTAAGCTCTATATCCTGATTTGCAAGCCATTCTGTTCTTTGTGATCATCTAGCCATAATAATATTTTAAGAACAGTGTATGTGCTTTCAGGCAGCTATATGTTTTGGAAGGTAGGGTGCTTTGCTCTTGGCTTGAGTAATGTATTTGGAGAACAACTCTTATGTTCCAGCCTAACTAACTTCCTGCCAACAGGCTCTTCAGCTCTTACCCCTCTTCATCCTTCTCTTCCTCTCTGAACACTTCAGTCAGATTTACTACAGTTGACAACTTGAGTTCTGGTGCAAAACACTTTAAAAATAAGCTACAGATTGAAACGAAACTTGCAATGAACGATCTTGCAATGCGTGTAATCTTTCTCTTGTAAGAGAAAGTTTCTTCTGCTTGGTTAACAGTACTATCTATCTACCACTAATACAGTGTTCTGCAAACTTAAAATATCCCGTCATTATTAAGTTAGACTTAATCTTAAAACTATCAATGCTTGCAGGCTTCAAAGTATGAAGAAGCTCTGAAGCCTACGTCTTTGAGTGTGAGCTTCTTAACCATGAAGTATTTCTTGCTTCTCCAGTCAGTTGTGATTTGCTCACTCAACAGCTTTTACCAAGGACAGAAGTATGAAACGTGAAATAATACTGACATCACATCACCACTGGAAAAAAATAATCTCAAAACACTTAGGATTTATTTTATATAAAAGCTTGCAGAGGCTAACTGATTTGCTGGAGAACAACAAAACAAAAGTGCATCACTGTTGGTATCTTGTTCCTGATGACTATCTACTTCCTTGCCCTGCAGTGGCTCTAATACAAAGTAAAGTTTTTCTATGTCTTGCTCATGTAAACTGTAGCCAGTGTGTAAGTGTTTCTTTTGCTTAAAAAACACGTAACATTTTTTTTCCCCACATTTTTCTGTTTGAGCTACATAAGGGAAAAGCAAAACTTGAATGTAGATTGGTTATTTCAGAAGGAACAGAAGAGTAGCACACGTCTTTGAAGTTAAGCCAGCTGTAAAGTGCTCTTGATCACAGGCAACTGATGATGTTGCAATTTTTGAGCAAGGTTTAATATTTTACAGTGCAAATAGGGAGTATTTGTCCAGCTCCAGCTGAGTTTTTCATTAAAATCAAATAGAAATTTTTCTGAAAGGTGCAGATGGGACTGGAATTTTCTGTTTATCCACAGGATGTTTATAGTCTTGGCAAAACCGTCTGACCTTTTTTACCTTAATGTTTCATTTCTGTAATTTGTCTTGACCTTACTCTAGCAGTACTCCTCTTAATAAGAAGATAGTTTAATGACCGTGTCAGCTCAGCTCCAGGCTCCTCTGAGGAGACAAGTATTTAGTATGTGAATTCTCCCCTCTCACCTCTCTATTACCCAGAAGAGAAATGTCTCTGCCTTGGAACCCTTAGTTTAGCATTTGCCATATGATATTACACTATTTTTATTGGCACCTCTGTTCTCACATCTGTCCTTTCTTCTCCTAAGACTGCATTGCTTGTTTTTTTTGTTTGTTTTAGCTACTGTTTTGTAAGAGGTTGAGTTCAAAGCCAAATGAGAGCATTGGTTGTCCTCCTTCCAGCTTCCAATATACCTCACAATTCAGACTAACTATGGAAAGAAACTGGTTTCTGGTAGGAGTTGGTTAGTCTGTCTAAGAGTCTTAATGTCTTGATTACGTGTTTTTTTAAGCCTTTGCTTGTCTCATTCATTGGTTTGAATGAACATCAAGATCATAAAATCCTCTGTACTATTATTTTCCTTTATTTGTACAGTGTCTTGGCACAGAAAGGACCTAATGTGATGACTCTTTAGATGATCTTTCTATGTAAATGCTCAACAGTACTCAGAAATGAACTGGGTGCACCACCACACTTCACGCAGACTGGTAATGCTGCTGGTTATTTATTTTAAATTGGCTTTAACCAAGTACTCTGAGGTTTGTCTGCACTGATTTGAAAATTGCTATATTTTGATCAGTGGAAAAGCTTCTTGTTTTTCACTAGCTCCATCTAGTGCAACACAGGGTATGCTTTGTAATGTCAGATGTCTTCAGCATGGGTTCACCAGAGTCCATATTACCTAGAAATTTCCAGTTGATTTAATGTTCCTCAGAGCAGAGGGTAGCACTCCAGAGGTAGCAAAATAAAAGCTGGCACTGGATCCTTTGAAAGCTGGTCTGTTAATGATTTCAACATATGTAGTTGCATCTTTTCAATATCACTGCTTAAAATTTCAGTTTCATATATATGCTCTCCTCAAATACCTGAAAGGTGATTGCAGCGAGAGCGGGGTTGGTCTCTTCTCACTGGTGACAGGTGACAGGATGAGGGGAAATAGCCTCAGGTTGTGCCAGGGTGAATTTGTGTTGGATATCAGGAAACACTTCTTTACAGAAAGGGTTGTTAAGCACTGGAATAGACTCCCCAGGGAGGTGGTTGAGTCACCATCCCTGGATGTGCTTAAAAACTGTTTGGATGTGGTGCTCAGGGACATGATTTAGTGGAGGGTTGTTAGAGTTAGGGTAGTATGGTTAGGTCATGATTGGACTTGATGGACTGTAGGGTCTTTCCAACCTGAGCAATTCTATGATTCTATGATTCTGTGATTTGTTTCTTAAGGAATACAGCATTTAAGTTTACAACCTTTTAATTTGCTCAACTGTGCATTTTTATTTTTATTTTTTTTACGCTGTTTAGAAGGTGGTTTACTCTCTTGTGATGCCTAGACTTTTTCTTACTGCAATTTTTTTTTTTGAGCATCATAGTTGTATAAGTGGTATTTGTTGCATTCATGGAGGTGAGGTCAATCAGCGGCTATTGGTGAAGATGCAGCCTTTGGACATCCCCTAGTTCACTAGTTTTCATCAGGGATTGTTGTTGTACATCCTTCTCACTCTTTTCCCTTGAGCACTGGATACTGGCTTTTGTGTCCCCTACTCCATCCACCCCCCCGCTCAAAAGAAAGAGAATACAGCACCCTGCTGACACAGATGATATAATCAAGTTTCCTGCATTTGGGAAAACTGCATGAGCCAACACAGGCAGAGTGTGAGGTCTGATCTTCACCCTGAGAAAACTGCATTCCTTGCCCAGGGGGTTAGCTGCTGGCTTCTGCTGGCAGAAGAATACTTGGGACAGAGAGCCCTGGGTCCTGTCTGGGAGCAGGGCTTGTTCTCAGCTTCTAAAAATTCTGCAGCATGCTGGGTGATGGCTTTTGAATCTTACAGGTTCAGCTTTTTTTTTTTTTTTTTTTTTTTTTTGGTTAAGCCCATTCCCCTGGAAATGCATAGAAACTGTAAAACAGTAGGAAGCCAAGGCTCTAAAAAGCATCTAGAGGAATTTCATATTATTTTCATAAACTAATCTACCCACTCATATCTATCTGTGTAAACTAATTACTTTCTTAATTAGGTAGCCTTTTTGATTGCTTGTGGAGAACTGTGGTGAAATTTACCACTAATTACACTGGGGCAGGGGGAAGCTGCTGGATTGTTAGTAAGGATGAGAAAATTTTATTTCCTTTTGTTGAAATGGGGGGCAAGCAGTAATTGATACATAAATAAAGTGCTTATTTTTCCAATTTCAACCTATACAGCTTCTGTTAACCTTACTAATTGAGGCCCTTTCTCTGGGTCATTGGGTTTCCTTCCAACTGATGTAATGTCTACAGGAACTGCAGAACAATAAGAGAAACAATTTGTTGCAACGTTAAACTTTTCCTTCTTCTTGTTAAGGGTAATGCTTAGGTTGATTTGTTCTAGATTTTGGATTTCAGTGAATTCCAATGATATTTGGTAAAGAACACTGGATTCTAGGTCATTCTAGCAAGTAATCTGTGAAGATCAGCTGCTTTTTTTTAATGATTTGTTCTCTCTTCCTTTCCCATGGTTACATACACATTTAGAAAACTAGAATTGCTGGAGTTGTACATCTCTTGTGCTATCTTCTCTGAAGTCCTAGGCCTTTGGATTTATCACAAGGCACATGTTGTATACAGTAATGCACTGTAGACAAGATCGTACATGGGAGAGAACTCAATAGGTACGTCCTCCTTGTGTTTCCCAACTTTTATGAAGAGCCAGTGTAGTCCTGGTTCCTTATGAACAGTCTATGTCCTCAGAGATCAAGTGGTTAAGGCAGCTAGGCCACAAATAGCACATTTTCTTCTTTCGCTCAAGTGTTAAGGCTTAGACTACAGTGATGTTACTGCTTCTCTCATAGTTTCTTTTAGTTCACTTTTGGTGTCATGCGAGCTCCACCTTTCAGTTCTAAGCTTCAGGCCAAACCCCTTTACCTGAATGAGTTGCTTGTGCACAAAATAAACAACACTGTCAAGTCAGAAATTTGAGGCACATCTTGCTATGCATTAATGGTGACTGTTCAGAAACATGAATAAAAGCAAGTGAGAAGTCAGACAAAATAACCTTTTCTGGATTGTAATCCACTTTTTTATCTTCAGGAGGATCATTTTCCACTCCTTTAGGTCTGCTGCATTTTAACGTGCAGTGCAAGATCTGAAAGGTTTGATATGCACCACTGTAATTCCCTCCTTTGAGAGACGATCATTTCTTTGATGTTATGGAGGGATTCAGGTGTGTCATGAAACTTGCCTTTTTTACATTTCTGTGTGGGTGGGTGAGCTTTAGGGATCAGTTCTGCTCAGGGAAAGAGTTGCTACAATCCCTTATTAGATGGATTTCCCTGTGGGTATGTTTCAGGCAGGACAAGCTATACCTGCGTGATTTGTAACAGAGCTGCCTGGCCCAGTATCTCAGCTCCATATTAAGAGTTACCTGTTTTCTCAGGGGTGAGGAACCATGCTAAATTTTGTCTAAGCTGAAACTGACGCTCATTGCATTTTGCTTGACCTACCAACCAAAAATTTATTCCCTCCCTCCATAGTCTTTTACATGCTTGGAAACGGCTGCCATTGTCACCCAATGTATTGTACAGGTTAAAACACCTGAATTAATCCCATCATTCTATACAGACCATATTTTAGTCATAATTTCCACTGTTTTCCCGAGTTTTTCCTATTGGTTCATTCCTTTCATTGTAGCTTCCAACTGTAGTAATGCTTTTACATGAAATCTTTGTGATGTGAAGGCGAATGCTGAAGGCTTTCACCCGAGTATGGGAGATGAGTTGCTCCAAAACAGTACATTATTCTAAGAAAACAGAGCAATTCGTTATTTACTTCTTCTTCTTTTAACTGGCAGATATGGATTTGAACTAACTTAGGTAGAAGTAAGGAGGATTTGAAAACTGACTTTTTGGATAGCAGATAAAGCCTTTTTTTTTTTTTTTTTTTTTTTTTTTTGCCAGCTCCTAATATTTGCTGCTGCCTAGAAACTTCTTGCTTAGTTTATTGCATTTTGTGAGTACATTTCTAAAGTACAAGCAAAATCTGACAGAGCATCATGAATTTGCTTGAAGCGTGATGTGAACCACAAGCATTAGAGATGTAGGAAATGGTTGCCCTTGGATCAAGTGTCACTGTGCTAATTGGCTTAACTGCAGTTAGTCTCCTTTTCCTACCGCAAGGCATTTAGCAGAGCTTCTAAATGTGACTTGCTGTACCACCACTATCCTTTTCGAGGATTTAAATCAAAATAAGTATGTATAGTTAATTCATCCCTGGAGAGGTATATCACAGTCCTTTTATGTGGCTACAGGATAAGGCTTACCTGTATGAAGGTTTACTTAAATCTTGGATCTGATATCCACTCTTTGACTTAAACTGTTTTACTCCTTTTAAGTATGCTGTGTGATCATAGTGAAATTCAGCTAAATCACAGAATAGCTTAAGTTGGAAGGGACATCAAAAATCACCCTGTTCCAATCCTCTGCCATGGGCAAGGCTGCCACTCATCAGCTCAGGCTGCCCAGGGCCCCAACCAACCTGGCCTTGAGGCCTCCAGGGATGGGGCACCACAGCTTCTCTGGGCAGCTCTGCCAGCGCCTCACCATCTCTGATTCAAGAATTATCCTCCTTACACTTAATCTAAGTCTTCCACTTTATGAAGGTGAGATTCAAGTCAGGGAACAATATATTGGTGGATAGGAAAAAACACATTGTTCAATCTTATCTCTTTCTTTTACACTCATAAGCTATGGCTAGGAATGGCCAGTCCGTAGTGATGTGCCTTGTGCAAGTGCATTTGGGCCAGATTGTGGTTTCCCTGCTCGCCATTCTTTTCAACACATCTCAGTGCCTTTTACAATTCTGTTTTTTGAGAGTACAGTTTCAGTTGTTTTATTGTGTTGTCAGCTGGTGTCCAGTATAGTGTGATCGATTATAAGAGCAGAGTCTACATGTTACAATAAGTGGTAGCTGCTGGCTACCGAATCAAAGGGTAAAAGGGTGCGAGAGTTCAGTGACAGCTGTTCCTCTGCTTGTGTTTTGGGGGAAATAACAGACTTAGACATTCTAAGTAGAGGTTCTGGGTGGAAACTCCTGCCAGACAGGTGCAGCTTTAGAGTTGTAAGAAGAGGGTGTGGGGAATAGGATGTGACTTAGTGGTGTGCTTCCCACTGTTACTGACGGAGTGTAGAGTTTTCTTGAACCCTTTCCTGAAGTATTCAACTTCCTGTGGTTTTGAGAAGAAAATTGTTTTCTTGGATTTTGCTAACAGAACATGAACATCGTAAAGCAACAACCCAAAAGATGTTGCTAACAAATTGCAAGGCTTGCTTTTCATGCAGGATATTTTGAGAGAGTTCATTTTGAGATGGGCTGTATTAGAGACTCGTCAGAAGCATTATTTTAGAATCATCAGTTACTCTTATGGATACAAGATTCTTCAAAGAACCCTTGGGAAATTTTTTCTGAGGAAGAAAGTGCTGAGTGTTAAAATATTTTTAACAAAATAGCAAAAGCAAACCAGGTTGTAAGTTAGCTACTTGCAAGAAATTATATGAACATTTTTCAAGTGAAGGAACAAATTTAAAACTGCTCAGAAACTATTTTCATTTTTGAATACAGTGTAACTGAGGATTTGAGAAATGTTAGTTTCCAAGTGAAGACGCCAGAAGTTAAGCTCTGCCTCTTGCTTGGATTGCCAAGGTAACTTAGATGCAATTTGTCCTCTGTCACAGAAGAATCTTAACTGTGCAAGGGTAAGCTGAGTAAAGGTAGTAGCTGGCAAGTATATGATCAGAGAAATGGGCAGATGTCTTATATTGATAACATTCAAATTATTGTTTTCTATCTGTGTTTTCTTCTAAATTCAGATCTTTTGCTTCTTCAGTCAGGGTATAATATGGACTCTTGCTCTGCTGTGGCCTCTCAGAAAAGAAATGTCTTTTGACTGACAAATAGAGAAACCACTCCAATATATTCTGCCAGCAAGAAATAAAAGGATAGCACCTCTGTCCTGGATGTAAAATGCATTCATGATAAGAGCATGAAAATTTGAGTGCTAGATGAACAGGTATTAATAATATGTAAAGATAAACACAGGTCATGATAATCTCAGATGAACTCTGAAAGGCATCAGTAAAGCTAGGGACAGAATTCGAAGAGGACAGAAATAAAAAATACTGCCCATGAGATTTTTCCTTTTAGGAGACTGGTCTCTTGTACTAGATAATGCACACTATGTATCTCCAAATAGTGTAGGTAGTTACTTTTTTGAATTTAAGATCTGAGGGTAATAATGATAGTACTTCTAAGATGCAATTGTCTATATTACGCTTCACTATGGAACTTCCATAGTCTAATTTATAAAGGTTTTGTCAGCAAAAAATCATCTTCTGTACGAACAATCACTCAGAGCACTGCTGGAAAAATTCAGTCTGCCATAATGTATCACTGGATCTACTGTTCCGATTGCATGAGGAATGTGTTACCTGCATGGATTAGTCAATCACTCTTCAAAGGCCAGCCCCTTGTTATGGCTGCCTTGTCACAATTTTTTTGTATAGTTTCAGGGGGTTGCTGCTGTCATCCCAGAAACTATGTCTAGGGGCAGCTGGAAATGAGAAGAAAGCAATTCATTTGATGAACATATCTTGATTTTCATCAGTGAGGCTGGCTATTTTCTATACAACAGAGCACACTCAATCTTTTCAATAACTTAGTAGGAGGGAAGACAAAAGGGACAGGGGAGAGTATCATCTTAGTTAACGATGTAATCAGAGGAAGCTAGAAAATTGCTTGGAAAAAAACATGGAGGCAAACTATTAGGGTTGTGACTAAAGAAACCACTCTATTCTAGAGAATCACCTGCACCAAGAAACTTTTCTCTGGAATGTGGTACTACTACTCATTCCCATAAACTCCTAATACTAAATGCCAAGTTAAGCCATACTACAAAGTTTGTTTTCCATTCACAGAATCACAGAATCGCAAGGGTTAAAAGGGACCTCAAGAGATCATCAAGTGCACCCCCCCGCTAAAGCAGTTACCCTACAATAGGCTGCAAAGGTAGGCATCCAGGCAGGTCTTGAGTATCTCCATAGAAGGAGACTCCACAACCTCTCTGGGCATCCTGTTCCAGAGCTCCATAACTTTTACTATTAAGAAGTTCTTCCACATGTTACATGGAACTTCCTATGTTCAAGTTTTAGGCAATTATTCCTTGTCCTGTTGCTATGCACCAGCAAGAAAAGCCTGGCCTCATCCATTTGCCTCCCACCTGTCTTTGGATATTTATATTATCAGATCCCCCTCTCAGTCTTCCTTTCCCCAAGCTTAGAGACCCAAGTTGCTCAGCCTTTCCTCATTTAATATATATATATATATACATATATATATATAATTATATATTATATATATATTATATATATATATATATATACTTCCTCATTCTGCAGGCACTTAACCATCTTCATGGTCCACTGCTGGATTCCTTCTAGGAGGTCCCTGTTTGTCTTGAGCAAGGGGAAACAGAACTGGACACAGTAGTCTAAATGTGGCCTCACCAGAGCAAAGTACATTCAGCCACTACATGTAACAGATGTTTTTAGTGGTCATGCTGACATGCATTTCTTGTGCTATTCAGCAACTATACATCATTTCTTTGCACTTTTTTTCAGGATTACATATTATTCCTACTGAAGAATATTACATATTTTTAAAGTTCTGCCTTACACAGCAAACTTAATGCTGCCCCTTCTATATATCCTCATCAGTTCAGCATTTATTTACCACGCTGCAATCAATGGCCTGCAAGCATAGCTGGTTACACTGACTGGTAAGGCATGCAATCTGCTTCGTCTGCTCCAGCTGCCATTTCTGGTGAAGCTCCACAGAGGATGACAGAAATGAGTACACAAAGACAGATGTTCTCCTCATTAGCAGTTCACTTGCCCTGTGAGGGCAGGGTCTATTTCACAGTTATGTGCCAGCATATAATGCTGGGAGGAAGGCTAGCATATACTGTTATGAAACTTTAGATTATCACAAATGGTTTTACCTCTTAGCACTGTGTAAGGTAGATCTGAGATGTGGAGGAACCTGATTCAAAAGCATGTCATTCTGCAGGCGTTCCAAAATCTTACGCTGATATCTCTCAAAGCAGCGCTTCAGAGTGATGGAAAAGTACATGTTACTCTCACTGTGCTCAAGGTGCATAAATAAATGTAAGCGAAACTACAGTTTACACAAACTCAGGCAAATTAACAAAACATTTATAAAGAGTATCCAAGATAGCATCACACAAAAAGTACATTGTTGGTTTTTTTGCTGTTAAGGAACACGCTACAAAATTTTCAAACTAGAAAACATAAAAAGCTTTCTTCAACAGTTCTGTTTTCTATTTCAAAAAGCTATTCTGAAAGAACATAGTATACATAGTGTTTAAATGATCTTCCATGCAGATCAAGCATTGCTCCCTTACCCATGTGTTCTTTCAGGTTTTGAACTTTGTTCAAAAAAGTCACTTAGGCCAAGATGAACAGCTGTGAAAAGAGTTCACTCTAGAACTCTTACCAGCAGATCCAGCCAACAACATACTACATAGCTACAAAATTCTGTTTATTGAAAAAGTAACATAGTTTTGATCAATAGCAGTTGTGTGAATTGGGCTCTACAAATCAACCTCAGGCAAATTGAGAAAGGTTTGGAATCAGCTCTTAATTCCATCTTGGGCTCAAAGATAAACAAGGAGTAATACTTGATAAAATTACAAATAAATTGCATCACAGGAAAAAAGTGACTTTGAAAAGGGTCATTTGGTCCATCTCCTCTTTCAGTACAGACTAGTTGCTATAATAGCTTGAAATTATTTCAGTTACAAGATGTTTCTGAAGTATTTATTAGCCCCTCACATTCCTTACATAGCTAACATTTGATGTGTACACTGTTTCTTAACCTAAGCTTACGTTAAACAGGTGCTTTTTTTTTTTAACCTTTTGTTGTTGATGTGAACTGGAAAAGCTTTTGTTTTGTCTGAATGTGGAACACACAGATGTTTCAGAACATCCTTTATTTGATGCATCTTGCAGTTAGAGAGAGACTAGTTTGCATAAAGAGAACCTTAGCAAATCAGCAGTAGTAACAGAGCTATAGTCAAATAAAGTGTGAAATGGACCCAGTGCTAATACATATAAAGAGGGTACTGAAAAACTTCTAGGCTTCCAGCTTCACCGACTCTAGAATGGAACGTGCTTCTTTATACTCTTCAGCTTCTTCCAACTCTTTTTCATTTTCCTGGAATTAAAAACAAAATTTTTAAGTACTTCAATAATAACTGACATTAGAATGGATTTAGGGAGGAAATATTGAAACACATGGGGCATTGAAAACACTAGTTTTACACAATTCATAGCACAGGTAATTTATTTTGTCCTATTTAAGGTGTGCTATAGTGACTGTCGTGAGTGAGAAGATCTGACCTATGTATACCTTCATTTTATTCGCTGAAATAAAAAACAAGGAAAGTGCAACTGGAAGCAGTAACAGCAATATTCAGAACAAGAACACCATTAGAAAAAAAAAAAAAACCACTTAAGGAGAGTTTGATAATTGAAGAAAAACACAACTATACAGTTCATTTTAACAAAAGCTTGCAGGTGTGCTAAGAAAATAAAACAACGTCTAAAAGACTTTCAAATTCTTAACAATAATAGTAAGTCTCCACATGTCTGATTTTAAGTTTGGGTAGCATACAGTATAGATCCAATAGCATCGCTTCTGCAGGCTGCTGAAGCCTAGACAAGCTAACTGTCAAGTTACAAGTTGAATGACAGAAGGATCCTAAATCTTGCCACATCTTGGGCATGCTACTCAAGGACAAGATGCTTTAAGCCTTCCATTCAGTAGTGATTTGCATTTTAGCTATCAAGTATGTTTGAAGCTTAATTTACAGCATGTATTGTAGCCTCACAGAAGCTTTTACCTGTGTAGTAGAACTCTTGGTGAAGACTCAGCTTTTAAATAAACAGAGTAATATCCAAGCCTAGTATATTTTCAGTCAGTCCATTTGTATATTATTTATTCCTAATGGTATGTTAAAAGCACCCACCACAATAACAAATAGCTTAACCAGTACTCAGCAACAACTCAGCTGTTTTGTTTCTTGTGTGTAGCAAAGTAAAAGCAGTAGACAAAATGTTCTGAATATTTCAGTTCAATACACTCTACACACCAGGACACACTAGAAAGACTACCTAAAGTGAATGAACTCTTTTTTCCAGTTATGCAACAAGCACAGCAACTTGAGAGTTCATTCTAGCAGTTTAGAATTGAAGTGCATGTGGGGTAGAAATCCAATTACAGACTGTCTCTACTATACTAATACACAGAATTTTCACAGATGGAAGACCAAGTCTGCATAAGCAGATATCTGAGTTGGGCTGCAGAAGTATGTAACAGGATGCCAGTCTTTGGACCTGCAAAAAGTAATTTTCAATCCAGTTCTGTTCTGATGCAATTGCACTGCAGACAAGCATGTTTATCCATTTCCAACAAACAACATCAGCATTTACTGGGAGGTAGTTTTTGATACTGTACTTACTAGTAGTTGAGTGAGATCTGCATGTGCAATTTCTAATCTCCGCTGACAGTCTGGAATCATCATTCGAGACTCTTGTAAGATCTCAACCTGTGACAATTGGAAGCCAGTGAAATCAGAGAATGTACTTCACAGAGGAATGTTATTTTTAAAGATAACTCTTTACTCTGAAAAATTAGTAGCCAAATCATCATCCAGCATCATCCAGGATCTTCAGAAGAGTTGTACCTATTTTCTGAATAAAAGACATTCACTTAGCATAATTGCTTGAAACTCAGTTAATTTACAGGACAATTTCATTTACTTTGTGCTTAATTAAATATAAAGTATTAAGCAGAAAGCAGTATTTACAATATTTTTCCCTTAAAAAAAAGTACAACCTTGTAAGCTTTCCACACAACATTTGTTAAAAAAGGCTATTTAAAACAAACTTTAGCCTGCTGTCTTGAAGCAGCTTCATCCAAAATGGGATCAGCTGGTTATATAAATATCTCCTGCATCTTTTGGGTAATAAAGAAAAACAGTGTTCAGATAATACCACATAGAGATAATTACTGCATGAAAAAAGTTATTGAGTTATTGATCACATTGTGTGCTCGCTGCAGGAGGCTCTGACTGAAAGACAAAGGTAAAGAAAAATGAAAAGCAAAGACCAGCAGGCTCATATTTTTGATGCTTATCATGCATAAAAAGTTATTACTTATCCTTGTGCTTCATTTTAGGAGAAAGATTATTCTCACCATGCACTTTGAACAAAATTACTAAACTGGCACCCCACTGAATCTGAACATCCTGCCTCCTCCTAAAGAAAATAACTTCAGATTTATATAAGGGAACATTTATTTCATGGACCGTTTCTGGATCTGAAATCTAACCATTGAGAAGAAAGGATGTGCAGAGTTGTACAGTAGAGTTTAATCTGTTTAGAAATGAAGACCGGTTAGTTAGATATATAAATATGAACTCTCTTTCTGTGTTCATGATAACCTGCAATACAAGGTGTTCACATCAAATAGCTCATTATGTTCTATCATTTCATTTCTGAAGGGAAACCAAGGGAATATTGTCATCACATATTGGAAAAAAAGCTGTGGCTAAGAATGTTCTGTGTGTACCAGAAGGCCTCTTGTTGTAAAACATAATCTTCATGTACTTAAGTGTCATATGTTTAAGCTTTTTGTTCAATGATTTTTACAAAAACATTGTTTTTCACTGATTTTTATAAAAACACTTTTTTAAACTTCCTTTCAGAGAATTTAGGCTAAAATTCATAGAATCAGAATGGTTGTAAAGTCCACTAAGATCATCTAGTCCAACCACTATTAGCCCCTCACCACCACACCACTAAACTATGCCACTCAGTGCAATACCTACCCTTTTCTTAAAGACCTCCAGGAACAGTAATTCCACCACCCTCAGTTTTGGAGTATATTAAAAATAAGATTAATCACTCTGCATATTACACTTAGAGCAGTAAACAAATAAAGGCTTGTAACTTCTGCAGAATTAGGTGTGTCAAACTACATGATGATGACTTTTGCTTTGTGTATCACAACTTGGTTCTCTAAAAAATGCCAATGGGAGTTAGAATGTCCACAGATGATATCCTTAGGATGACATTGCTAATTACTCGTGTACTTTAAAGCTTCTAGCTAATGAGAAAAGTAGAAATTTATTTTATATATGCCACTCAGTAAGCAATCTGAAGGAAAAACATACAAATTTAGGATCTGTATGCTGTAGTACTGGTTGCCGTAAGAGAAGAACAAAACTACTCCAATCACTCAGTTTAAAAGAGAATGACTGAGATCAAAAAGGCTACCTGAGTTTTATTTGCATTTGCCTGCTGTTAGGCTATAATTTGAAATGGAAAAAAGTTACACATCAGAATTACATTCAGTAGGTGCAAAGGGTTGGAGAATGGAGCAGAGATTCCCCATTCCTTGTGGAACCAAGATTAATTACCGAACTACCTATGAAAGCTTTGATAACTTCTGCACAAACCACTTTTTTTTTCCCAGTAATACTGATTGTCCTTGATAAATGTTTTACTGTTGCAAACATATAACAAAGCAGAGTAAAAAACTCAAATAATTAGATATGCCTAGGTTAAAGAAACAGTGTTTGCTCTCCAACAGTTATGAAAATTAAAGAACAGCTCTCTCTTCTCCCCCAGCACACCCTAAAAGCTTTCTGACTCAACTCTAAGGAGTTTAAGTTGTAAGCAGGTCACAGAGGAAGTTTTTACATGAAACTGATCTAACTGCAGATAGTCATAAACATCTTCAAGGTTTCTGTGAATTACAGGACTATACTAAAGGTATCAAAAAATTGTAGTAACTGAAGTGCATTTAAATAAATTATTAAGGTAAAGCAATAAAGCACAAAAAAGTACAGACAGAAGCAAATTGAATATGTTGTCAATAAGTGGACATAAGACCAGAAGAGTTGCTGTGATTACATTGAGAATGATGTCCCAATTCCTTTAAGAGTATTGAAAAAGCCAGTTATATCTCTTCAAAGAACCACAGTTCCAATCCATTATTTTTCAGGACTGAGCTCATTTTTGCTAAGGGAGCAGATGTTTGGCATCTCACAAAGGAAAGCGGTCTGTTCAGATGTGATGGAGCTTTCTAACAGCTGGACTGCATGTAACCTATTTACTAAAAAGGATGTAGATTTTTCATGAATTGGATCAAATGTCAAAGAACTGATGTGTGTAATGCACTATCAATAGCATTTAGTCTGTTTTCCATAAATTCCACATTGTAGTGACTCATAAAGCAGGACAGAAACAGAAAAGCCAAAGAGATGCGAACACGCCAACCAATCATTTGATTAAGTGGAAAGGAACCATAACAGAAATCAGAAAAATATTTTACAGATTCAAAATAAGTACTCAGGCTACATATGACTCCGTAGAAAAAAACTGAGACTTTAAACATAAGCTGAGGTTTTAGACATAAGCAGCTTTGATTTTAACAGGTCCCATAATAAAAGCTCAGTGGCAATATTTCAACTTATCTAGGGAGATTAGAACTATTTATGAGCATCAACACCAAGAATTCTGTAACAGGAAGCAGTTTTGCCCAGCCTAACTGACCTATATTGTATAACTGGGACAGGTTTTATAAGCTTCAAGGAGGTTCGAGCAACTTTTGTTTTTCTTTTAAGCTGACCCACAACAAAATAAGAGATTTAGACATATGCAGATCCACAAATAGTTTGAAAACAAGAAAACTCCTGTGGGGCTGTTATTCCTTAATCTTAGAAGAAAGATAATCTAATTAGCTATTAGGTCACAAGGTATGATGACAATAATGCTTGGTGTAACAGGAGTGATGTTCTAAACATACAAGGCTAAGAAAATCAGGAATGTGAATGAGTCATATATAGATATATATGAATTATATGAACACATGAATATGCATGTGTGCGTGTTCATGTAAGTACTGCCTTGTAATCATACCACCTTTGATTGTTGCACAAATGAAAACAAATAACATACAATGGCTTAGGTTGGAAGGGACTTCTGGAGGTCATCTAGTCTAAACCCCCCTTCAAGCAGAGTGGCCCAAAGAAGATAACAGGACTACCCAGACTTCTGAGTTTCTCCAAGGAGGAGACTCCAGAATTTTTCCGGGCAACCAGTGCCAGTGTTCTATCACCTGCATAAAAAATAATTGCTTCCTGATATTTACACAGAACCTCTTATGTTCCAGTTCGTGCCTCCTGCTATTTGTCCTGGCACTGGGCACTGCTGAAAAGAGCCTTGTTCTGTCTTCTCTGTATCTTTCCCTAATGTATTTATAGACACTGGTGAGATCCTTCCAGACTTCCTCTTCTCTGTACTGACTCTGGGAGAGTTTCAGCTCTCAGCTTCTTGTCACAGGAGAGGAGCTCCAGGCCCTCTACCATCTTGAAGTCCCTTTGTTGGACTCCCTCCAGCATGCCCATGCCTCTCTTGTAATGGGGGCCCAGAACTAGACACACCACACTGGGTGAGCCGTGTCAGTGCACGGCAGAGGGGAGAGATTGCTTCCCTTAACCTGCTGGCAGTGTTTTGCCTAATGCAGCTGAAGATACTATTAATCTTCTTAGTGGGAAAGGTATTTTTTCTTAACTGTTTCAGGAAATAGTCTGCTTTCCTCTCAACACAGCAAGAAAAATATTGCTGTTTCTCTTAATATGTGAGGAAAAATGGTATTAGCAAGTCTGTATGTATTCTGTCACACAGATATTAAATTCTTTGTCAAGTCCATTAGATTTTTAATTCATCTGGAAATGACACTGCATGAGAAGTAACAGTTATTTTACAGATCCAGATTAATTAAAAAAATGAAAATGCATTATCAGTAAAAATGCTCACAGATAACAAAAACTCCAAAGGTGACCTACGGTCCTACTGAGAGGAAACAAAAGTAGATAATTCAAATATTTTGCATCTTCTCATGCCTTGATGTAAAAGTAGTAGGTAGAAAAGAATGGTATTTGTGTGTGGGGCAAAACAGCAGCCACAGAAACTCTGAGAACAGTTGGTTTCTAAGATACGTCACTGATAAGTGTCAGCAGTGTAAAGTTTTTATTACAGATGAAGAAGAATAACAATATCCTATGTAAAGTTGTTATATATTAAAAACGATTATAACTGCGTGGAAACTTAGGTTTCACTACAAAACCAGCCAACCAACCAACAAAGCACATGCAGAAGTACAACTGCATTACTTCCTACAATCAGAAGTATTAATGACCTTCTACAGAAACTAAATTCAGGATACGAATTTAGAAGAATACTTTGGAAGTCATTTAACATTTTCCCCAAATTTTCATATAAAATACTAGAGTTCAGTTTATAATGTCTGTTTTCAATTTAGCACCTTATTAAGATACATAAAACTTCATCCTTTTCTCTCATAACCTTTTTTTACCCATAAAATACTGTTCTTTTATTACATTTTTTTTCTGCCAATTTGACTCACATAAATAGTTCTATTCTTAAATTTTTCATCCACATCTAGACAAAAAAAAAAAAAAAGGTAATAAGAAGAGTGCTTTTTTGTTTCTTTCTTTTTTGTTTATTTGTTTTTAATCAACTGTAATTAACAGGAAAGAAAGGACTTCCCTGCTCCATAATGCTAGAGATTCTTACCTGAGATATGCAACATAGCTCTTGCTACTGTTCTACAGAAGAACTAACACTTTGTTACAGTGCAGACACATGCTGAAGTCTGCACATGCCTTATGAACAGCATTACTCATTTCAAAGTAAAACTTTCCTCAGTCACTTTCGTGCTGTTAACCCTAATTTTACTGCACAGTTCCAAAAAGAAAGCTAAATGAGGATAGTTGTACATTAAACGGTAAGCAAAGGTTTCAAGAATTTTAAGCATTCCTGCACCAACTATGGGTTTATCTGTCTAAGCATATGTGTTTCAGCTGATAAATCAGCTAAAATAGTAGTTTAAGTTATAGTCTCAAATGCTTGAATTCATTCCTATCTTCTCCCTTTAAGTTTCAAGAAAATCTTCAGGAATAGTCAGCACGAATTCACCAAAGGCAAATCATGCTTAACCAACTCACTCAGCTTCTTTGATAAAATCAGCAGCCTGGTGGAATAGGGGGTTGTATTTTATACTTGGACTTCAGCAGGACTTTTGACGCTGTCCCCCACAGCATCCCCACAGAGAAGCTGTTGAAATATGGGCTGAATGTGCAGCCAGAGAGGCAGGTCAAAAACTGGCTGAAAAGCTGGACTTGAGAGGGTAGCAATCAGTGGTGTAAAGCATAGCTGGAGTCATGCAAGAAGGGAGGAACAACCCCAGGCACCAGGGCTTCTTGGGGGCCACCAAACAGAATGACACTGCAGAAAAAGGCCCAGGGATCCAAAGAACTAGCAGTGCATCTTTGCCACTAAGAGGGTTACTGGTATCCTGGGCTGCATTAGCCTAACTGCTGCCAGCAGGTTGAGGGACATGATCCTTTGTGCTCTACTCAGCAGTGGTGAGGCCACATGTGAAGTGCTGCATCCAATTCTGTGCTCCTCATCAAGAGACATGTGCAATTATCAGAGAGCCCAACAAAGGGCCACAAAAATGAAGGAATTGGAACATGCATCCTACAAGGACTAGCTGAGTGGGAATGCTGGGACTGTTCAGCAAAGAGAAGATTCTGAGGGGATTGTACCAATGTCTGTAAAAATCTGAAGAGAGGGTACAAAGATGGCAGATCCAGGCTCTTTTCTGTGGTGCCCAGTGCCAGCATAAGAACCAATGGGCACAAACTGAAACATAAGAGGTAAACATCAGGAAGCACTTCTTTATTGTGCAGGTGATGGAGTAGTGAGTTTAAACCATATGATCTCCAGAAGTCCATTCCATCCCTTCCATTCTGTGATGCTGTGATCCCCCAAATACTACTTTTCCTTACTGAAACAAATACTATAACCATATTTTAAAATAAATTCAGATTAAGAATTATTACCTAAAACCATTTCCTAAACATGTAACTACAGATTTTTTTTTTTCTGAAGAACTTCTCAAAATTCAAAATCCATCCAAAATATATATTTTTTTGAACAAACACTCCTGGTATTATATAATTTTCATTAGTGAATGAGATTTGACTCTATTACAGGTGTACTCATTCTTTCTAGGCTTCCAGGTTCTTCGTAACATAAAATATTAATGACTTTTACTCTGCAGTAGTGCACTAAAAGAACAGATACCATTGGAGGAATTGCATTAAAGTGAATCAGGCAATTGTGAATGAATTGAGACTGTTTACTTTGAAGTCTTCTGTCACCACTCTCTGAGAATGCCTTCAAGTAGCATGTAACATTTCATTTCACAACAAAGATTCACAGACTTTGCTGGTCTTGACTTTGATGACTTCTTGCTTGTCACTGAGGAAATATCACGGTATAGTCAAATAATCTGATGGATGTTGGATACTAACAACAAGAATGGCATTCATTATTTCTTGTTAGCACCAGCAGATCTTCAGGAAGACTACATCTTCCTTGGGATTCTCAGTCAGTGGTGAGGCAGAGACAGCTTAGATTTATAAATACAACATCTTCCAGAAATTCCATTTTTGTGCTTCTCTTCTGTATCATAGTGAAAACAAAACAAAACATACGGACATGAAGTGAAATCTGATTTTATCTCACTTTGTTCTAAAAGAACTTTCTCTTATCTTTTCGTTGTTGGTGTGTTATTTTTGTATTTAATAATATATTCTTCTAAGACAACTGGGAAAACAGGTTTTATAACATGAGGCCAGACTCATGTCTGGTGAAACTTGCTTACAGGTAAAAATAATTTTAATGTAGTTTCAATTAAGAATTAAGAAAAATTATCTAGGAAATGCTTGGGAAAAGACATGGTTAAAATATAAATTTATATAAAACAATTAAAGCCAGGAGTTATATAAGAATAATAAAATAAAATATTTGGTTGAAAGAATGTAAAGGTCAATACAAAGGTAGACATGCCAAATTGCTGTAAAGAATGTAAGTGAATCCCCCACACCCGAGCTTTCTCCTCATTGACAGGGAAACTTTGCAATCCTCTGTCTTCTGAAGGTACCAACTGTCTGAAATCACTGTCCTTTGCAAGAAACCTTCTAAAAAAAAAAATAATCAGTTCAGACTATAATAATGACTCTAGATCATATTCTTGAGCACATCAAACTAAAGTATGGACCTTGCTTATTAATGCCTTCATAACAAACAGTAGTAACTGCTAGGAGCAGGTGCATACCCATTGCTCTCTCTTAGAGATCTGTGTTTTTTAAACAGTGATATTAGTGCACACCAGAATTGAAAGGTTTCTTCTTTGTGTTAACAAGCATTCTCACTTTACAGCAACATTTGCACTTACCACTAAGCACTTATCTTAGCTAAGTACATCCAGAACATTTATTTTCAGATTGCCAGTAGATCTGACAAAGAGTCTGAGACAGCCTGATACACACTGTTAGTGATGGCCTTTCTGATACCAAGTGCTAAACAACCGATACCCAATCTCCTTATAATTAAACAGTTTTGAAGGGCAGGAAGTTTTTTCTATAAATGTATACTGTGACTTCTGTAATTGGCAGGTTTTAGTTTGGAGCAGCCTGGGAAGAAAAAAAAGTACAGAAGTTTCTTTTGTTTAAGACTCATTAAATCAAAGCAAAGAAGAATTTTACCAGTTTTAGCAAGGTTTACCTGCTTTTTTATTCCATAGTCATCACATGCTTCAGCTTTCATTTTTTCAATCTTCTCCTCTTGTTGTTTTGCTTCTTTTTCATACATAACTTTTTCTTTTGCCAATCTGCAATTACACCAAGTGACTGTGTCAGTCTGATTCTATCACAGCAAAATGTTATACTACTGATGGCAATATCCCTGTTCCCCCCAAAAGCTGCAGCCATGTAATGTAATACATGACCTTATATGACAAAAAAGGTTCTTAATCACTGCAAAGAAGTACATCTAGGAAATGCTGAATTTAACTATAATATATAATAATTCTTATAAAAATTATTTAAATAAAAATATTTTTAAATATTCTTTGTCGGCTTATCTATATATGTAGATCACTCCCAAAGTAAGCTTCCTATTTGTTTCTACAGAAACACAGCTACCAAGAGCATAATAGCACTATTTGATTGAGCAAACTCAGCTACAAAACACTATTTTCAATAGTCACTACCATTTGCTATGCATTTTCATCAGTGATGAGCAAGGGTCTGCACAACGCACTCACAGAAATGTGCACCACTGGGCTCTTACTTGGGAGCAGGATGCTTTTTGCATGAGCTTATATTCAAGAGTAAGCTATGTTTTCTGTCCTTCCTATATTGCCAACAGAGATGAATGCAACATACAGCTAAAAATATATACAGCAAATTTCCATTTTGCTTTGTCAGTAAAGTGTTATGTTATTAAGCAAAAGCAAACTATGAATACCACTTACACTGGCCAATGTAAAAACACGTGCAAGTCTTAAATGTGGATAAGCCTCCAATGAAACTGGTGTCTTCAAAAATTAACTTTGAGAACAACAGTTGAAGACTAATAGACTACCTTGAAATTCAGTTTTGGATTTAAAGTGAGCGTTTTCCACAGGCTCAAGCAACTACAGCAAATGATGAACAACAACAGAAAAAAATACTGAAGGTCAAAAGGGAAGATTAAGGTCTAAACTGCAGTAATAGTAACATAGTAATTCCATTATCAAGCTTAATTATTTGTTGTTATTGCAATTTTACTCTTACATCTTCCACTTTGTTACATGTGTTCATTAGGTATATATTGGATTATATAATTCTAGAATTCACACCAAAACATCTTTCAGGATTGGGAGAACAACAAAGTAATGACCAGCTAATTCAAAACCAAAATGAACACTGGGATGCTAGTACAAACCTGAAAGCACAGCAATGAAAATCTTTTGCCGAACAAGAGCAATCATCAGATCAGCCCATAGTAGATAAGACTGTTTAAGAAGAACTTAATAGCCAAAAGAACATAATCAGATCCAGGAAGCAAAGAATGTATTATACAAATGAAAAGAGAATAAATAAAGGTCTTGTAGAGAGCTTCATGGTCACGTTAGCACATCAGAGCAAATTAATTCCTAATTTGTCACAGTTAAGTGCTCCACTAGAAATGCCACTGAGGACAGTCAGTTCAGAATGGTAGTGGCAGGATAAGAACCCTTTGTGAACTGAAACCACCACAGTCTTGATAGCATAATATAGCAATAACCCTCCCTGATTTTTTCATAATCAAAAACTGTTTTGCCAAAATAGTTTTATGCTGTTCCAAAAGTTATTTAAGTTGGGCTGTGGCAACATGTCTCTGACCTAGATTAAAGACCTGTGCAATCACCCAGAGGGGTCTTGAAGCCTTATACAGAACCTTTAGCAATGCGTAGCGTGTGTAATGTAGGCACTGTCTATGCCAGCTTCTAGAAGTCAGCCAAGTACTAGCTTTGAAAAGTAGTACTGGGGAAAGATAGCACCCTAATTACCAATAATAAAGACACTAAATCAGTGATTGTAATTCTCACTACTGGAACTACTTCCAATATTAGCATCAGTAAATATTGATTTAATAGAGGATGAGTTAATTGTTTGATCAAGGTTGCTTGATTTAATTCAAGGCAGTATTGTTTGCTTTGCTATTTTTAGATTCCAGAAAAAAGTTAGTCTCGATCAACATATGAGATTTTTTTGAATGACATCAGCAAATTCCCTTGAGTAGGAGAGGGGTAAAGAAACAATTAAACACAGGCTTTATGTTGATCCTGGTAGTAAGATGTATGTATGTATTACTGAGACTAAAGACAATTTGCATCACTAAGCATAGTGTTTTGAATATTTTTTTAACCTAAAAGGCAAAGTGTTAGTTAAGTTTTCACTTCATGTTTTTCACACACACGTCTCCCTCTCTATATATTAACTTCTCAGCTTGACAGCTACTCAAGGTTGCTGACTACCAAAAGGGAAAGGACTGAATATTCTGTTTCAGTTTAGAACTAAATTTTTTCACCCACACTTCTGGGTCTGGGTACTTACAAATTAGATCTGTATTTATGTATCTACTCCTATTTCTGCAGTAACTGTACATTTCAGAAGCAGAACTTGAAACAACCCTGCTTCCAAAACATTAAATCTGAAATATTATACTATTTTCTGCATCAGATTTTCTATATTCTCCACCGCAATTTGTAGAGTAATCAGAATTGTCCAATTTAACTTTCCATTCACCATGCATGCAATTGAAGGACTAACGTTAATACTATTTTAAAAGTTCTTGTTCTAAAACACTTTCCTGCAGTGGATCCTTAGTCTAAATGCCATGAAGAAATTTCTACTGAATACGTAACAACAGAAGAAGATAAATAAAATCAATAGCTTTCTTTCAAAAGGTAAATGAAATTTTACAGTGAAGTTAATACTATCCCTTAAAAACTTGTTCCTTGAAAATTTCAGGAAAATTCTGCACAGAAATACCAACACGATACTTCCTGTTGTTGTTTTCCTGATGTTTTGTTTCCCAAGTATTAAAATGGATACTAATCCAGAATCTTTATATCTGGAATGATTATACAGGAAAACAGAGTAAGAGCAGCTCAGT